>CM020218.1:19547732-22047732 GCA_009819775.1 Phoenicopterus ruber ruber | reverse complement strand
CTTTTCTGCACATTGCATTATGACCTACCAGGGCACTAGCAGTTATGTTGATTATCTTTATATTCCTGTCCAGATTGCCAGTACTGGAAAAATCATTAACTTTACAGCAGATACGGTAACCAGGGTATATGACTTTTTCATGTTTGATATTCTGCTGTGTTTATTAAAACCGGTATATAAAATAACTATCCATTTTTCAGCAGAAGGAGTTTTAACTGTCTTGTTAAAAATTTAATGTGTTTTTCAATGTGCTCCTCAGAAAGCTGTTAAGGGAGATATTAAAGCAATACCTGCCTCTTTCTTACCATCCTTCTATTCAGTATCCCTTAAATACTGTAAAAAATATCTACTAAAAATTCAAAACGGTCCTAAAATTAGCATATCACCTTCTGCTTTACCCATTCTGCCATTGTGTGTTTTATTCACAGTTAGCTTTTGCTTCCTTGCTAGGCGTTCCAGAAAGAGTTAATAAAAAAAAAAAAAAAAAGTACAGAGCTTTCAATTATTTCGTGTTTCAATTTGCACATAAGGAGATTTTTTTCTTCTTGTACTGACTTTAAAGATTCATGCATGCTTTTACTGAGTGGTTAGATTTTTTTTTTTTTTTTTTTTTTTGGGCAGATTTAGTAAAGCCCTGCCAGAAGACATTTAATGCTGTCATCGATATTCGCTCTACTGTCAGGGATATTAAACTGAGAAGAAAGACCTGGCACACTGACTTTCTCTTGAAGCTTTGATAGTATTTTGGCTGCAGTTTAGCAGTGTGAAAATAGTGTTGCACTGCAAGCAAAAACAGGGAATTTTCTTCTTGTCAATTAAGAAAAGTTGTGAGGAAAAAAGTCAGCTTCAGACTACATAGGCTTTACAGATTAAAAAGATTGCAATTTTTGTCTCATTTTTTAAATAAAAATCTACCTCTATTCTTTTGTCAAAATTAACTGTACTGTTATAGAGCACCGGACATTAAGAGGCTATTTTAGTTTTCAGCATCACAAGGGCTTTCATTCGATTTCATTCCTTTACCTGTTCAGTAGCACTAACCCATTAAAGAGAAAATGTGCAAAATATCTTACGTTAACATATTCAGTAGACAGCAATGAACCTGAAAGAGAGGAACTGGTTTATAAGATGAGTACATATGTGTGAGAGATCTAATTACCAGCAACTGGAAAGACTTGGCTCTGTTCCTATTTCCAGTGCCTGTACATATGTGTACGTATGTGTGCGTGTGTAATTCACTGGCAAACTTCAAGCTAAACTAGCAGGTGTGTTGGAGGAGAGACGCATCTGGAAAAATTGCATGCATGAGCCAGTGGCTGAGTATAGAGCCCAGGGTCTGAGAATGGTGTTATATGGATGTAGAAGCCATGCTGATATCCAAAGGACCTGTGAATATGAGTGTGCTTGCAAATTGAGAGAGTGAAAGCATGTGTGTTTTTACTAGTGAGCTTAATCCTGGTCAACCGGAAAGAAGGAACAGAGCTTGACTGTCTATACTTGTCTTTTATGTGGGCTTTGGTAGTGATATATGTGGGTGCTGCTAAAAGCAGTGGCCTGTCTGTGGCAATCTGGGTGGCCCACCATGTGTTAGTGGTGTGTGGGGGTGTGTGGGGGTATGTATATGTTTCTCTGGGATACACATTCAGCCTCTTTACCGGTCAAATTGCAAATAGGATAATCATCCATGCCCATCAGACAAAGGAGACCCCCCAGGGTGTCAGGACGGATTGCGCTTCAGGTACAAGGAAAGGGGAAATAGGAGTCCTGGAACACCTGGATTTGGTGGCTCCCTTAACATCCTTAACAGGTTCAGTGCCCTGGTAGCTGAGGAGGGGCTGGGAGCTCTATCCAGTGAAGCGTCTGAGCTGGTTGAGCCCGAGCCATGCAGCAGCTCCAGGAGGAAGCAGCAGGGGAACTACTGTGGGGGATGGAGGTTGATCTCACTGGGATCATAGACATATGGTGGGATAGCCTACATGACTGCAGTATTGCAGGGCTACACAAGCCCTTTACGAAGGATAGTCCAGGAAAGAAAGGAGGTGGAGTCACTCTTGATGTGAGAGAGCAGCTGGAATACGTGCAGATCTGCTTAGGGATGGATGGTGAACCAGCTGAGAGCTTACGAGTCAGAATCAGCAGGCAGCTGAACATGGGTGATGGTTTAGTCAACATCTGCTACAGACCACCTGATCAAGCAGAAGTAGATGAGGTCTTCTTCAAACAACTGGAAGAATCCTCATGTTTGCAGGCCCTGGTCCTCATGTGAGACTTGATCCGCCACAATACCTGCTGCAGGTATTGAAGAGCATATCCAGGAGGTTTTGGGAATGTATTGATGATGACTTCCTGACACCAATGACCGAGGAGCTGATGACAGGAGATGCTGTGCCAGACCTGACACTTAAAACTGAGGAAAAACTAGTTGAGAATATGAAGGTCAGGGGCAACCTTGGCTTCAGTGACCATGAAATGTGAAATTCAGGATCCTGAGAGGAGGGAACAGTGCAAAAATCAGGACCATAGCTTTGGGCTTCAGGAGAGCAAACTTGGGCTGTTCAAGGATCTACTTGGAAGAATCCCACTGGATACAGTCCTGAAAAAAGAAACGTGTCCAGTAGAGCTCTATTATTGCCAAAGATCACTTCTTCCAGGCTCAAGAATTGTCCATCCCAATGTTCAGGAAGTCAAACAAAGGTGGCAGGAGGCCTGCATGGATGAACAGGGAGCTCCACAAATATGTAAAAGAAGCATACCTGAGATGGAAGCAAGGTAAGGTGACTCAGATGCTATAGAGAGAATGTCCAAGTGTGCAGGGATAGGCCTGGGCAAGCCAGAACCCACCTGTAGTTGAATCTGGTGAGAGACATGAAGAGCAACAAGAAGGGCTTCTACAGGTACATCAGCAGCAAAAGGAAGACTAGAGAAAATGTGGGCCAGTTGCTGAATGGGGTAGGAGACCTGATGACAAAGGACACGGAAAAGGCTGAGATACTCAAAGCCTCCTTCTCCTAAGTCTTTAATAGCAAAATTTGCCTTCAGGAATTCCTGGGCCCTAAGACCTGTAGGAATGTCCAGAGGAAGGAAGACTTGCCCTCAGTAGAGAAGGGTTTGTATCCATGAATGCTGAGGTAGCTGACCAAAATAATTGCAAGACCACTCTTGATCATCTTTAAAGGGTTATGATGCTTGGAGGAGGTTTCTGAGTTCTAGAAGAGAGCAAATGTCACTCTTATCTCCAAGAAAAGCAAAAAGGAGCAGTCAGAGGAACTACAGACTTGTCAGCACTAACTCAATCCCTGGAAAGGTGATGGAGCAAAAACTCTGGAAGCCATTTCCAAGCATATGAAGGAGAAGAAAGTGATTGGAAGCAGTCAGTGTGGATTTACAAAGAGAAAGTTGCACCTGAACAACTTGATCACTTTCTGTGCTAAAATGGTGAACTCAGTGGAGGAGGGAAGAGCAGTGGATGTTGTTTATCTTGACTTCTGCAAGGCTTTCAACACCATCCCCTGTAACATCCTCATAGACTAACTGATGAAATATAGACTAGGTGCGTGAACAGTGAGGTGAACTGAAAACTGGTTGAACTGCCAGACTCAAAGTATTGTGATCAGTGGCACAAAGTCCAACTGGCAGCTAGTTACTAGAGGTTTACCCCAGGGGTCAACACTGGGTCCAACACTGTTCAGCCTCTTCATTAATGACCTGGCCAATGGGACAGAGGACACCCTCAGCAAGTTTGCAGATGATACAAAACTGGGAGGAGAGGCTGGTACACCAGATGATACACCAGATACAGCAGATAGCAGGGCCTGCTGTGATAGAACAAAGGGTAATGGATTTAAACTACAAGAGGGGAGATTTAGACTAGATATAAGGAAGAAGTTTTTTACGATGAGGGTGGTGAAACACTGGCACAGGTCACCCAGAGAGGTGGTAGATGCCCCATCCCTGGAAACATTCAAGGTCAGGTTGGATGGGGCTCTGGGCAACCTTATCTAGTTGAGGATGTCCCTGCTCATTGCAGGGGGTTGGACTAGATGACCTTTAAAGGTCCCTTCCAACCCAAACTATTCTGTGATTCTATGATTCTATGATCATGCAGACCTTGACAGGCTGAAGAATTGAGCTGAGAGGAATCTAAAGATATTCAGCAAGGGGAAGTGCAAAGTCCTTTACCTGTGTAGGAACAACCCCAGGTGCCAGTGCATATTGGGGGCTGACTATCTGGAAAGCAGCTTTGCTGAGAAGTAGCTACAAGTCCTACAAGGTGGACACCCAGTTGAACGTGAACCAGTGATACGCCCTCGTGGCAAAGAAGGCCAACAGCATCCTGGGCTACATTAGGCAGAGCATTGACAGCAGACTGAGAGAGGTGATTCTTCCCCTCCGTTCATCACTGGCGAGCTCCCATCTGGAGTGCTGTGTCCAGTTCTGTGCTCCCTAGTGCAAGGGAGACTTGGAGTTACTGGAGTGAGTCCAGCGTAGGGCCAGAAAGGTGATTAAGATCCTGGAGCATGTGTCACGTGAGGAAAGGCTGAGAGAGCTTGGACTGTTCAGCCTGGAGAAGAGAAGGCTCAAGGAGGGATCTTATCAGTGTGTATAAATACCTGATGAGAGGGAGCAAAGAAGACAGAGCCAGACTCTTCTCAGTGGTGCCCAGTGAAGGAACAAGAGGCAATGGGCATGAACTGTAATACAAGAATTCTGTTTAAACATACCCCCAAAAAATTTAAAAATTACTGTGAGGGTGACTGAGCACTGGGACAGGTTGTCTAGAGAGGTTGTGGAGTCTCCATCCTTGGAGATATTAAAAACCTAACAGGACATGGCCCTAATCAATCTGCTCTAACAGGCACTTCTTTGTGCAGGGGGGTTGAGGTAGATGATGTAGGTCCCTTTCCACCTCTACCTTCTGTGATTCTGTGATTCTTTGAAGGAAGGCAATGCTTGGGACTTTCTGTGTGACAGTTTTAATACATTAGTAATGTGTATTTTCTGTAGGTAGGAATGACTGTGTTTAAATACTGCAAGTCAGCAGAAAGAAGCGTACCTTGATTTAAAGGCTAGAGGGTAGAAATATTTCCTTGAACAATTTGACACATTTCCTTGACAATTTGAAAGATAAGATTCTAATATTCTAGCTAAATAGAGATGAAAAATATGCTGTCTGTATCACCTGTTTAACCACTCAAAAATAGTTGAGAGTCATATTTAATCAGAACCTGAAAGTCATATAGACCATAATGACCAACCAAAGAAGATAAGTAACCTCTAGTAGTCATCTTTCCTTAACCTACTAGCAAGCTTCAAATACATCTGGGGAGTTCACACACACTACTATTTTCCTGCTGCCTCTCCTAACTTCAAATCTATATTAGACACTGGTAATTTTCTCCCTGACAATAACTCTTGGGGCATCAGTCAGAAGGTTTCTCAACACAATGGCCATGTTTCTTTCCCTGCTTGGAATATGTGAGGGAGGTCTTCAGGACACACTAGTTGTGCTGACCGGTGACCAGGAAGATGCTTCTTTCTGTGCTGCATTGGGGAGGGCAGGTGGTCTTGATTCTCATCTGCTTTACTCCTATCTGCTGACTCATTTATACCATTTAATACACTGACATCAAACTCATTTTATGGACTTAAAACAACATATAATAACATTGTAGTCACTTCTTTGACTATTTTCATTCTCAGAGGCCGGATAGTTGGCTGATGTAAACTGCCATGGCTCCACACTCCGTCTTTGTTACCGCTCATAAAAATTTGGCTCTGAATTTTTTTACTGCTTTGAAGCAGAAGAAATTTTGCAAGCTTTATATTTTGTTTAAATAAGAACTGTGAACTGCAGTTGGAAAACCTGCAAGTCTGCACTGGCTTTCTAATGCTGAGTTTTAACTGAAACCTCAAAGAAATGTGTTGCTACTTCTAAGGTTTTATGTCATCGTGTTCTATGGTGATACATGTCTTAGCAATACTATCTTAATGTTAATAATGTCACATATGGAAGACTTCATAAACTGAGAATAAATGTGGGTATTAGTCCTCCTTAGCAATGAATTATATAGTTAAAAAGCTATGTAATTAAAATTCATTAAAATTAAATTAATTAGATAATTGACTAAATTTTTTAATGGAAGCTATTAAAATGTTTAGAAAGAACAACAGGGTTGTAGTATCACAATCATACCAAACTACAGAGGATTTCCACTATTTTTAATTTTACCAGAAATAGATTAATGATGTGCCATTTTAGGTTTCGTTTTTATTATCCAGAAAAAGACAGCAATATCTGCTGCCTGACATTTCTTATGATTCCCTGTGTAATTTAGTTTGTTGTTCCTGTTGTTGTTGTTATTATTACACTTCTCCCAACTGACCATTCCATTTAAAAAAACCAACCAAATAAACAAAAAGCCAGAACAACAATCCTGGAAATGAGGTAGTAAAATAATGGGCTATGTTACAACAATGTATTAGTAGAACTCATAAAGTATATTAGATGTAAACATTTTAATATTTTATATTGATGACAAAGATAAAGGAGATCAATTTAATATAACAGATCTAGTCTTTTGACAAACATTAAGAATTGAATCTGTGTCTCAAGACCTTTTATTTCTATTCTGGGCTTGCTGTTATAAACTGCATTCTCTTTATTATAATCCATAATAAATAATCAAATAAAATATATTAAGCACTTTCAGTATTTTTGCATTCATTGAGCTTTAATATTACTGCTATTTTTGAAACAGGCCTGATACAGTGCTCTTATTTTATTTTTTTCCAGAATTTTTTGTCAATGTGGACATGAGTTGGTCTAATTTAATGGGTAAGTTAAAAAAGACAGCCTTTTCAAAGCACAAGACTCTAGCCCAATGTGCAAGAAAATGAGTGGGTAAGGCATGAGCGTCCTTGGCTGAACACAATACTCTTCTCTGAGCTTAAACACTAAAAAAGGAGTTGAAGGGTTGGGCTACCAAGGAGGACAAGAGAAGCATTATTCAGCCATACAGGGATAGAATCAGAAAAGCCAAACCCTTTCTGAATAATCCCATACAATTGCACAGGCTGGTGGATAGATGGGGCTTCTGTTGGATGAAGCAAAAAATGAATCCATTTGTGCTCTTGTGGTGCTGAAGGCTAACTGCATATTGGGCTGCAGTTGAAAGAGCGTAGCTTTCAAGTCAACAGAGACAATTATTCACTGTACTTAGCACGTATTGAGACACATCTGGAATATTGTATCTGGTTTTAAGGTCGTCAATGCTAGAGCTGAAGAAACTAGAGCAAGTCCAGTGGAGAAGCATTGAGAATGTTGGGGGTTAGAGCACATGTTGCACAAGAAGAGGCTGAGAGAGCTGGGCTGTTAAGCCTGGAGAATAGAAAGACAAGGGGAGATTTAGCTGAAAATTTCAACTGCATGAAGGAGGGTTACAAAGAAGACGGACCCAGACTCTTCACAGTGACATGAGATGATAGGCACAAGCTGCAGCGAGGGAAATTTTCACCAGGCCTAAGAAAAAAAAAAGTCCCAGTGAAGGTGATTAAACACCAGAACAGATTTTCCAGAGAGGTTTTGAAATATGAGTTGTTGGAAATATTTTGACTGGTCAAGGTCCTAAGCAACATGAGTTACATTTTGGGATTTGACCAGAGGATTTCCAGAGGTCCTTTCCAGCATCGTTATTGACTCTGATTATGATTGCTCTAGTTTAGGTTAGTACTGAACACAAAGGATGACAGAGCGAAGAATCGACAAACCACGCAACACATCCTTGCAGACACTCTTTATATTGTTGGTTGTGGGAGTTAATGAGTTAATAGCACTCAAAAATAGAACTGTTTTTTGCAGTGTATTTTTCATATCTATTTCAAATAAGTGACAAATAAACTCTCTTACAGGGTGGGGCTCAGTGCAGCCAGATTCAGTGTGGCAGAATTATTTTGGGAGATATTTGCATTCTAAAGGGACTGTTTACTGGAGAACAGTATAAGGAGTTCATGTGTATGCAACAGAAGCTGAAGGCTCAGAAAAGAGATAGAAGGAAAAGTTATTTCCTTCTAGCTAGATACACTGAGCCGCTATCTAATCAAGCCATTTTAAGTTGCAGATGAAGAAGTTGTTGGGAGAATGGTAGAATTTACTTAGGTCTTATTCTACTGTACTGAGCTGAAATAGTAGTAATTGGAAAGTATTTTGGCTTTCTATGACTCTACATTTTATAGTTAATATTTGCAGAAGAAAATGTGTACCATTTCTTAAATCTCTTGAAAAATTCATTTTGTTTTTGTCAGACAATAGAGAAATAGTACGCAGCTTTATCATTAGAAAAATCTTTTTCTTCTGTATCTTTATGGAATCATTTCAGTTGCATACATACACCACCACAACTGAGAGATCACTAACCGACATCCACAGACTGGAAAACAGAGCAAGGATTATGCTGAAAATCTACCTATCTGCCAGGTCTCAGAAAGCAATAGGGAAACTGAAAATATAGAAGCCTAGGATCGGGCCAAATGGGGTTGATTCAAATTCATACTGCAAAGGTTTAAATGCTTCCTCAGTTGATATCCCCTCATTAGTGGATATCCACTCAGTTGATATCTGCTCAGCTTCAGATACCCAACCATCTTGAGACAGGCACATATACAAGCTGGTGTTAGGTTGTACAGTGAAAAGACACGGTTCCCTTCCAGCTACTTTGTTCAGGCACAGGATTTCTCTCTGTTGTAGTTGGTCAGAGGGCCAGCAATAGTGAAGGAATTAAGAAGCCAGCATTCCCTATAAAGGAGGATAACCTATGGGAAAGAGATATTATGAAATGGAAAATGTAGGACAACGTTTATTTAGAAAGTATCTGCATATTAAGAATCGGTAAGATATAATCCCCAGCATTCAGGCAGAACTCTGTTTCTGCTGTCATTTTAGAAAGATGTCGAACAGTGCACTATAGAAGAAGAGCAAAAGCAAGGGGAATAGAAATTATAATCCAAATTGCACAGGCAGGTTTATGCCAGCCCAAACCATGTTCAGTTATTGAGCTTGTATAAGATCCCCATCAGCACATGAATAAACTGTAGATGGTACTACAAATTTCCTGAGCATTCAAGATTCATGCCCATTACCAGAGAGTTTGGCATTTGTGCATGGGCAAATATTCCTCCTGGTTTTCAACCTGATAGTCTTTTCAAATAATTAGATGCATAAGGCAGGAGTGCACTGGATGGGAGTGTGAGTCACATTTATGTCTCCAATAAGCCATGAAAATAGCTTCAGTTCAACTCTGCAATGGTTGTGTAAAAATATAGACAATTTTCAGCTATGGACAGAGTATATGTTGAATGATCTTGTGGATTTCCATAACGCTTTGGTTGGTAGACATTTTGATCACACTGAACTCATTGGGCGCTGAATGAGAAGAGTCTCACTCAGAGATTACAGATTGAGATCTAGAAAAGGGGCCAGCTCTTTACATATGTACTTGAATTTTCCTTGCATACAGTGAAGCTGAAAGTACTTTGCTTGTTACCCACCATCTCAAGTCCCACAAGGTGGATCATTGATGCATACTAACTATTCTCATCCACAACTAGACCTAGACAGTGAATCTGTTCTTATGGCGTGCTATGCTCAACATTTAATGATCCATAGCTGACAGTGACTGAAGGCCACTGAAAGCAAAATGCCTGTAGTGTGTGTGCACAGAATACTCCAGAGATCGTTACTGTAGGACATTGCTGGGTTATCAATACCAGGACATACATAAACTGTATAATTCCAACACAATCATATTTAAATGCAGAGGGAACAGTTGCTTGATTTGGCTTTGTTTCTGCAACCACATTGGCCTTTAATAATGGTGAGCATTAATTTCTACAAGCATTTCTGAACAGATCTTTTACTACATGGCTGTAATACCACTTATTTTTAAGGTAGTCTGATTATTTTCATCGTAAGATTCTGCTTTCATTTGCTCAGAATATCAATAAACTTCATCTATTTGGGTATACGTTTTCCATTGCAAATGATTGCTTCAGATTGATTTTCTTTGTGGTTTTCTTTTATTTTTTTTTTTAACTTTAATGTCATATAAACCAGTTCATTTAATTCTGAGACTGAAAGCAGAAAAGAACATATTTTTTGCCAATGTTAAATAATTGCAAGCCTTTTTTAAAAAAGATATAATAGCGTCACACTTTGGACCAGTCCTTTAGAAATTGGTTGGGAGTGACTTTTGTTTGAAAGATATTCGTTTAGTCTTCTCTATGAAAATCTACTCTGTTAGAAGCTTTTCAAAAACTAAATTAATATACAACATAAAGATAATTAGCAACTATTGCCTCATACATCTTTGTTAATGTAGAACATTCTGTATTCTAGTACAAAGGAGGACTTTCTTTTCAATTTGCAGCTCCAGGACATTTTTAAACAGCAATTGTAGATTGTTGATGGTGTGCTTCTAGAGATCCTAATGCTGGGCTGTGGCAGAAAGAAACTGTCCAGTTCAAGTGAAATCCAGTCCAGACCAAAGAGGGTAAATGGGAGAATAGAATGGAAATAAAAGTGTGGATTTAGCATTGAAACAGGCAGATTAAGAAGAAAACTAAATCTGAGCTTTGAGTTTCAACAATTAATTTGTCATGGAGACTAAGGATGAAGGTGGGAAAATTGTGAAAAGCCAGAGACATTATTTTTTCACAGGTAGCATTCTATCTCATATAAAGAATACTGAACAACAGAAGTGCCCAGTGTTCTGCAAATAAAGCTATGCTAAATTGTCCATCCCCATTTTATCCCTAGGCCATGAAGCAAAAGTGCCATGGTGAAGTCTCTTTTAAAGTATAAACCAAGGCAGACCAAAATAAGATTAAAGCTGCAATTGTCTATAACCACCTGGATGTTAGAGGGAGAGATGGGACATGACAGAAAACACAAAGTCTTATTTAGAGTACCTAAGATGCAAAACATCTAGGCACTAAGATAGGTGGAAAGTACTTTATGTTCTCCAAGATAGTAGTAGTAGTAGTAGTGCTAAGCTCCACAGTCCCTGTCACCGGTAGACTTTAAAACAGTACTGTTCTACATATGTCTGAGGGATACTGTGGGGGAAATCGTGGGGAGAGATTAGGATTAAGTAAGAGTCAATTAGGAAGTGAAAAGTTTAATACACCTAGCATCCAATAATTGCTTGTATTAGCAGCATAGGTTAATTGAATAATTCAGTCTGGAAGGAACCTAATGAGGTTTCTAGTCCAACCTCCTGCTCAAATCAGGATCAACTGACAGATCAGACCAGGCTGCCCAGGTCTGTATCCAGCTGAGTCTGGAAAACTCCAAGGCTGGAGATTTCACAACCTGTCTGGGCAGCCTGCTCCAAATGCTTGACTAAGTGAAAAGTGAAAAAAATTTCCCTTATATTCAGTCAGAACCTGATTTGAAATTATGCCCTTTTTTTGTCATACTTTTAGACAGTGATTAAACAACAACAGAAACATTTTATAGAGATAAGCTACAGCTAGAAAACAGGAAAAATTTCAAATGACTCAGAAAAACATCATATGTTTAAAAGCAGAAATCTAAGCCATTGGTATCATATTGCATGTAGATATTATCAATCTACATGACAGTTATGCTATCTATATTAACTTTTTAGTACATTATTTGCTATAGTAACTAGTGGTTTGAAACAAAATGGGACTATTTGGGTGATAAGATATAAGGGGAAAAAAAAGCACTATGGTTTATATAACTCTTTAAAACCAGGAAAACATTTCATCATATATTAATAAAGGTGACAGAGCACTTGAACAGATTCTAATTTCTTTGTGTGGAATAGCACCCTACCCCAAGAGAAAACCATCTTGCACAAGTGAGGGAAACTCATTTGACCTCAGGGAGATGTGGAGTTTTTATAAGAAGAGCTGGATCATCAGCCTCAATGGTATAAGACTCAGTTCTTCATGGACAAGGACATCTACATTTAGCCCTGAAGATGCCCTGAACACTTTTTTTTCAAAGAAGAACGGTGTGTTTAGTAGATCTTGGTTATACCAACACTGACCTACAGACTTTATGATTTTCTTTTTCTTCTTATTAGAAATACCTCAAAGAAAATAAAAGTATGTGTTGCCCTCTCCAACATGTACTGGTCAACTGCAATGAACCCCATGCTTTATCTTAATTAAAAGAAAGTACAGAAGAGAAGTCCCTCAGGTTTCTGAAAATTGCTGTAAGTAGGATAGGTTTACACTTCTGATTCAGAAAAGTAAAACAGAAATTCATAAAATGGAAATTATTAATGGACTCAATATTATCATCTCACTGCTAATGGTTTAAATAAATTATTGGTATAGAGATTCCCATAGCTGTTTAAAAATAGCAAGAGTATCTCCAATTATTCATGTTTAATGTTGCTCAGTGAATGGGGTGAATCTTTGACCCTATTAATGCCTTGTTAGAAATGAGATGGATGCCTAGAATTTTGGGGATCATGCAGTTCTATTATAGCAGCTATATAAGAGTACGTAAGCAAGAAAAGTTACAGAATAATCAGAACCACTTAAGGCTAGTGGTTTTTAGCTGATGGGGTTCTAAACAGAAAAGTTCTGAAGTAGTCTTTGTACGCGTGCGTATGTGGATGTGCATGTATGTCCATGCATATAATACAACCGAGTTTTAAAGAACACCACCATACAAAACAAGATCAGTACAGGTTATTCTTTATCAAGACAATACTAAGAGAGGCTATTATTTGCTACGTGCTGGAAAAGAAATAATGGCCTCCTTGCTGAAGGATCTTGTAACTTGCTCCCGGTTGTCCCTTTTTACACTTTACAAAATGCCCAACTCTGTGAGCTTGGGGATAACCAGCAAAATCCCAGCTCAGGCCTACGACGCAGGTAAGTTTTCTCATGTTTCTTATGCCTTGTGGTACCCAGATTGTTGCAAAGGCACCTGCATAATAGGCCTCAACAATAGGAAGAGAACCAGAAAAAAAAGATTCTTAGTTCCTGTAGGTTTCTTGTGTTTGATTCTCTTAATCTCTCTGAAAGAGAAGGCTTTAGGTTGGAGGAGTGGTATGCAAAACAGACTAATTACCTAAACAAATAGACAATGGGCATTTTCTGAGTGAAGAAGAAGAGAGGAAGTTTATCAGACTATCTTTCTCTGAGCTATATCTTTTGATTAAAGTGTAGCTCTTAAAGTGGCTTAATATACAGAGTTGAATCAAGCTGTGGAAGAAGTCAGATCTGTTCTGCAGCTGCTACTGTAGACTTTGAACTATAGCTGTACCCTTGGTACTGCTTTGCATTTCGGATTCAGTGTTACAATTGTTCATATCCTCGTGCCTTTATGGCCGTCCTGTCCTCCCAGAGGATTCTTCCATTATTTTATACTTAGAACTGATATATAAATATATGAGTAGTCATATGAAATTGTGTGATGATAAAGATACGTGTTCATGCTACTGAAAAGAATTACTAAATGCACTGACAGGAGATAAAAACAATTAACTTGTGTTGTTATTTTGTCTTTTTTTTTTTTTTTAATCTTTTACAGTCCCTAGTTATGCTAATTGAATTCAGAGATGAAAATACTCTGTCCCTGTTTGGTATAACTGACAGCTTAGCTGTAGGAAAATCAAAGAAAATAAGCTTGCACAGTATTGCTGGACCCACCAGGAAAATAACCATATGTGACTTGTGGAGTTGTAGAAGTTTTCTAACACTTTCTCTGTGTCTCCTCTCCAATTCTGACTCCCAGGACGTGTAGGGCTCCCAGGATGGACCTACCTCACATACTGGCATGGAAATCCCTCAGCGAGTAGAAACTTTCTTGGCTGTAAAACCAAATGGAAGGAATAGAACTATCCTAACTCCCAGTTCAGACCTTGCTTCTTATTTTCCTAATTATGGAGTGTGCCACAAGTGTAGATACCGACCTCGATCAGAATGGGTAAATGCAGGTCCTCAGATTTTAAGAAGTGAAGGCAAATGCTAGTTTTATATTTTATCCTGCTCCATAGGCATTATAATGATGATCATAAACAGTAGAAAGCATGAATGAATTATTTTCCTGTTAGGTATGGTACAATTTTTGTGGAATGAATTATGTAACAAAGTAAGAATAGCCCCAAACAAAATGCTAACAAGCTTTGTAACTATCAACATTTTCAATCTGGGAACAAGCGTTTAGAAGATATTTACTGACATTTGTGTGGGCTTCTGTGTGTCTATCAACATAAAATTACAAAGTATGATAAATGCTCTTTTACACGGGGCTCATTTCTTTTTTTTTTTAACTTACCTGGAATTACGTAGCATTCATTTAGCTTTTAGATAGGTATCAAAAGTACACCAAAAAGTTATATGGAAAGGCTTACAAAGTTTTTGCGCATCGGTATATTTCTCCAGCATTGTAATTCAACAAGTAGTTAATACTCTTGGTTAGGTAACTGGTTGAAGGGTAAAAATATGATGGCTTTTGTTACTGAAAGAATATCCAATGTAACTTTTAAACCATAAATGAAGAAACATAGTTGGCTACCCCAAATTGCAATGCCCAATAGTTTTCATATTTTTCATTACATTTTATGTACTTTCAACCATTATACAGTGATAAGAGGGGTTTTTTTTCTTAAGATATTAATATTTATGTACTTTCATTATTGCCAGAAAGCCAACATCTTCTCAAAGGTCAGATGAGGTTGTCTGCAAAATTGTAGAGCTACAACATTAGTTCATTTATTATTAATAGAGCTCATAAATACCCATACCATCCAAAATAGCCTTAAACAATTGCACTTGAGCATGATCTGAATTCTTTTCTTCCCCAGGGAGTTCTATTTTCTGGTATATAATTAGGTGTCATCAGCTGTGACGGGAAGAACTCTACTCCACCCCATTTCTTACAATAAATGACAGATATTATAGCCTACAGCTAGTAAAATATTTGACTAACTGGAAAACAAAAACAAGCAATATGGAGAGGTTATTATTTTTGACAAAAATATGATTAGGTTACTAATAAACTTTTTTTAAGTCTGCTTTCTACAAAATTTGGAAGACTGTTCTTGATAAAGTCCAGCAAAACCCCACAGCAAATTTAAAGTCATTGCAGTGAAGAATGTTGTAAGTGACCTTGAAAAATATTTGATATGTGAATTATACTAGCCCTTATATATATGAATGGATTCATAAATAGCTAGAGAAAATGTTATCCACAGCTGTACGCTCTGCTCCTAATTTGGAGTTTTGCACTCCTTTGCACTGAGAGCCAACTTCAGACTCATAGAAAGAAGGCAATTTTCACTGGGGCTATTTTTCCTTAACATACCAAGCTCCGAAGTGAAGATATTTCAGCATTTTGTGTGGGCTGACCTGTTTATGCATAAAGGAGGCAGAACAAGGCAGGCCACACACTGGGGTCAAGACTTTCTGCAGCAACTCAAGCAAGCCATCATACTTGTGAATCAGTCTCCCAAGCTGTGACCCATTGTAGAAACCGTAGTTTAAGTCCAAATTCAGTCCAAGACTCATTATTCTTGCCCTCTAAACACTTCCTTGTTTCTTGAAAGTAACTCTCTTTCAACATACGAGCTATGAATTAATAGGACATTGGATCATCAACATGGAATATTAGCTAAGTATTTCTTAATTTGGTATTTAAAAACACATACTCATACTGTAGCTAAGACAGGAACAAATGTTTGTCATACCCAGAAAAATTAAGTCAGACAGGATAAAAATAAAAATGGCTAAGGTTAGAGCTGAGGGGGCAAATCTTGACAAGGTGCTGAAAGGAATAGGCTACATACTATTTTGTCAATTCAAAATAATATTTAAAGTCAAATAGATTCCTGGAAGGAAAAGAGGTAACAAGTCCCACAGTGGAATAACGACTTGTAACCCTGGCATTGGAATAACAATATGAGCAGTTTTATTCCAAAGTCATCCCAAAGCCTTTTATTTTAGTACTTGAGGTGAATGTACATAGTCCCTTGAAGTGGTAATTAAAATAACAGAAAGAAGAATAAATGTCCTTTTACAAGGAAATTTGACTTTATTCTGCTCATGTAACAATGACAAATTATATTTATTGAAGCTAAAAGTGGTTGTCAGGAAATTTCTCCAAATTAAAAGAGAAAAACAAGGAGATGAATGGCCAAATGCCTTTAACAACCAAAAACTGTGTGTTATTTCAGAATTCATCTCTGTGGCCCTGGTCCTACTGATGTTAATTTTTATTTCAATGGGACCCTATGAATATATTTCTTAAGTGGTTTGGAGAGTGAGGGTCAAAACTGAATGTTTTCTGATATTTTAATATAAAATGAATTTTACATTAAAAAAAATCCTTGTGAAGGAATAGCAAACAATTAATAAAGCATCCTCTTGGCACACCACTATACAGAAAAGTAGACTTAGGTTTGGTCCAATCATATTTGCAAAAATGACATGCAGGTGAAGGAAAGAGAGCCTACTGGGGAAAAAATAAATGAAAAAGAGATATATCTGGCATTGATTAGAAATGCTGAAGAACCTCTTAAACAAAACTAAATGTATTACTTCTCTTACTACGATTAAAAAAAGAAGACATTAGAGATAGTCCCTTCACAGTCTGCGGACTCCTTTGTGCACAACTATAATTGTTATTGTGTTTCTCTTGTAAAGAAGTATTCAGTGGCAGAAACTTTAATTAAGAGAATCAATGACATTGTTATCTGTTTTTCCTTGGAAAGGGTAAGATCTTAAAACTAAGATCTTTTAGAAGAACTTGGATTAAACTTTAATTTAAGCAAAGAACTGTATCCATCTATTTTGCCCATATACAATGCTGCATTAGTCTAACATAACTCGTTAGAAGTAAAATAATGTAGTATAACCCAAAATGTAGTAGAGAATTGACTTCTGGAAGCTGATGGGCACACCCATCAGTAAAAAGAATTCTTCAGGTCACATTTTTCTGTGAGCACGGAAGCTCCTGATGTATCTATTACCCAGCATTTTCCTGTTAATGATAAGATATCAGTGAAGTACTTTTATACTTAAGAAAATCTATTCAGGATTTATTAAGCATATTAAGAATCATGTTAAATCATGCCATAGGAATTCAAGAACTGAAAAGAGTAATAAGCACTCAGAAGACACACACACACACACAAAAAAAAAAAATTGAATGAAGCCAGTTTAATAAACTTAAACATAGAAAAGGTAATTTAATAAAGTCTGGTTTTCCTGGATAGGAATAATACTTGGGGTTAAAATAGGATTTCATTTCTTAACTGTTTGGGATTTTGCACTTTAAAAAAATTAATATCTGATTCATTTATTCTGATTCAACAGCCCTTCCCTTTCTCTTATTCACATTTACACACAACAGGAGAAGGAATTTCATTTAACGTATGTCTTTGCAGTGTATTTTGAAGAACATTTCTTTCAGCATCAATATTGTCTTAAGGAGTTCTCATCAATCATAGTAACCTTCATGCCATCTCCTCAGTTAAGCTAGTACAACTGTTTGCAGGTCTGTACCGTGGGACTGAGAAATTGATCCAGAGTAAAAATAAGCCATTTTCCCTAGTTATTTTTAACCAAGAGAAATGAAGATAAGGAGCGCCAGATATGTAGGGACTGCCTGAGTCAGCACAGGCACCGAAAGAAGTGTTTATCAAACTGTAGCCTTTCATGTCTTATTCTGTCACATTTGTGCAAACACTTGAATTTAGAGGTAATTCAATGGTGAATGCTCACTGACTGCAGTAAGACTAAATCAAGAGCACAAAAAAAGAATTCCTTCATCGTATCCTTTTTTTTTTCCCCTCTGGCTGTTATCGGAGCCTGGAGAAGGGCCTTAAAATAACATTAGGGTGAATCTAAATTTAAAACATATTTAATAAAAATTTTACTTGGGCTGAAAAGCATTATGAGACACAGGACATCATGAAAACTTCTCTAAACAGAAGCAGAGACAATAGGAACCCTGAGAAACTATAGATACTATGGTAAAAATAACTGTACCGGCGCAGTGCACAGCAAACAGAGCCATACTATGTTTTCAATGTATCTATTTGTCTGTTGTTCCAGAGCTACAAATAGGTCTTGAAATGTTATCTTGTACATCCTGGATATTTTGACAAAGCATCCTCCTACTCTCAAGAAGTGTGATTATAGCCCGTACGGTATGATAATGAGCCTCACAAATCCCTGAAGCAGAACCCTGCGTCAGCCTCCCCTGGTGCTAAACACATTCAAGGCTCTGTTGATCTGACAAAACCAGCTCTAGTACAAGAAGTGCAGACTGTAACATGCAGTAGTCTTTCAACATAAGAGTGCTTCGAAAAAATCATCATAGCATTTATAAAGGGAGCTTTTATGTGTTTTCTACCGAATGGACACAACTCTTGCAGTTGCACTCCAATTATAATAATCAGGAAAGGTATTAAGGTAAATTTTTGCTATTTCATAAAATGTAAATTCTGGTGGTTAGAAGTGAAAAACACCTATTGCTTGAATTCTAATATATCATGATAACACATGCTGTTCTCATTGCATATTTTTGGCATGGGACTCTAAGCAAACAGATTGCAATAGTTTGCTTAAAACTAAAAAAGAGATCTCAAAGACAGCATGAATAACAGATTACCAGTATATAGATATCAATAAATAATGATTAGTAAACACAGAAAATTAAAAATCCAGCAGAAGTATATATTTGAAAGAAATTTAAAGTCTCATGGCTTCAAATTTCTCAGAAATTTGGTTTCATAACACTTTGTAGAGGGTTTAGTGATTAACAGGCTTTGCTGTAAACAAAGTCAATAGCAATTTTGACTTTGCTGACTGGTCAGCATGGTTGGTTTTGAAAATCCCATATGATTACATTATAATTACACTTTGTCAAGGTAACATCTCAAAATATTTTTTCTGAGTAAAATGTATATTGAAGTTCAAAAATGAAAATAATTCTAAGACCATAGAGGATATAGGGAAAATACTATTTCTTATCTCGGTAATATGCATAAAATACTTTCTTCTCCAGTTTTTTAAATTTATTTTTAGAATTTTGGTTAAAAAGTGTAGTCTTATATGCCCCGATAACAGTTTTAGTCTAGTATTTCTAGTATTCTTTGTCCCTATAAATTGAGTTTTAAAGTTGAAGAAAGATGTGAAACCACTTGGCATTTTTGTAGCTTCAAAAGAAGTTCCATCTGAGCAAATACTCTGTGCTCAGGGTACCACATGATGGGAGCGATCACCAAAGCTTGGCAGAGACAGTAGCACCAATACCAAAGGCAGTACAAGTGCCTCATTGAGGCACCATCTATGTCAACTAGCATTGCTAATTCATCTGCACTGATTTTAGTGTCTGAATTAGTATTCCTACACAGTGCTTTTCTGTGCCAGGCAGCTGTCCCGACTGACTTGACATTAGCTTGAACATGTCTATGCCGTTCCCCATGACCAGAGTATAGATACACCCGCTGGCCGTAGAACGGTTGCTGGAAACATCTGTGAGATCCCTGTGGAACTGCCCTCCCTTAGAGCCACTTCTCCTGTGTCTTGCTGAAGAGTCAGAGCCGCTGCACAGACCATCTGCATAACTGCTGGGATCAGAATAACACTCTGTGTTGCGCCATGTTACGTATCGGTTTCATTACGTCTCTTTTTAAAACCAGTCAGTGCATCCCTCCCAGAGACTGACACAATTGCTGGTTTGTCAGTGGTTTTATGCTTTTGCTTATTTTTCTAGAATGTATACACTCCTATTTTATGACATAGAGGAAAGCTATCATTCATACTTAATAATTAAATTGTGTCTTATAAACAAAAACATTTTTTGTAAATTAAACTTAATCCTTTAATATACTCCAATACTCCAACTTTTTTTTGGCTTTACTTTACATTTTGTACTGCAATGTATATTTCTGTATTGCTTTGTGGCATGTTTCTTTTCAAATCCCTACGTAATTGTAGTACTCAATGTATCATCGAATATCTTTGAAAAATATGTCTGTGTACATGAAATAGAAATCCTTACTGGGAAGTCTGATGTGTTGTTTCTGTTCTAAAAGATTCTTCAAAGGAGACATGATACTAACTGGAATGCATTATCCATGGTGCCCAAGAGCCAGCTGCAAATAATTCCAAACTTTATGATTCTACTGTGTATTAGAACTGATTTTTGTCTAAAATCAATTTGGGATCATGAATGAAAAGCTCCATATAATATTTCAAAAATTCCAATTTTTAAAATTTATTATTTTTCAGCATCTGTAATTGTGCAAAGTGCTATCCAAATTTTTAGAAATTACTTTTTAAAGTACAAGGAAGTTTCTCAGGCAATGACTTTTTCTTCATTTTTTCCATTGAATGATTGCAAATAGATTTCACAGAATGTACTCATTACCCAACCTATTTAATGACATTTTCAAGAATTTTTAAAAATATTACTATTATTATTTCAATGGATTAGTGTACAATGTAGAATTCAATAACGTGTTTTTGACAATATTCACTACTAAAAATTCCAGATATATTGATTAATGATGATTGGTCCAAAAGTATATTATATTCTGGTTTCTTTTAACTAAGACTTTTAAAAAATTAAATTTATACTTGTTTATACACTGTAGATAAACAGGAGAAGGTAGTTTTAACAAACTTTAAATCTCTTCAATCTTTTAATCTTACAACCTAGAGGCTTGGAGCAGGCTACGGCAAGATACACTGGCCAGGATCAGCACTTACATTTAATTGCTCTTGTCATGTTTCCACGAAGTGATTAATTTCATTTGGCTATATTGTCTTCTAAGTGAACTGTGTGGTCAGATCTCTTATCTGACTCATTTAATTGCCTCAGTAAGAGGACAGTTAGAAGGTTTTGAAAGTCCTATTTCTCAGTTGTGTTGTAAAGTAACATTTCACCTCCAATAAATATATAATTTCTTCTGTGAATAATCAGGCAGATAAATAATATTAGATTATATAATATAAAAGAAAGAAACACATAGTTAAGGTAACTTAGGTGAATTTGTTTTTCAAATCTGTTAGATTATTATTTCTACTTCCAATATTAAACAAAATTCAAAATTTGTAGATGGTACACTAATACAATCGGAGACCAGAAATACCACATAACTTATGGACTAATAATTGCTAACATACTGTTTTGATATTTTTCAGTACAACATATGGCCAAAGAAGCCGATACTTTTTTCTTATATTTTTATCCTGATTTTGTCCCAGTTAAATAACTTCAAGATAAATTAGAAAACATTTTAAATTATTTTAAGGAATGTTCTTAGTGATAACGTGAGCTTGAAAACAGACTTTCCAGGCAAATCTCTTTAATATGTTTCAGACATTTTTATACATTCTGTGGCTGAAGTATTCTAAGAAACATATTCACTATTCCTATAATGACTTCAGTTGTATACTGAGGGAGATAAAACTCTTTATCATGGTTAGGCTTAATACCAGATCTAACAAAAAAATGAGGTGAAGTGAAGATGACTGAAACAGGGTTGTACACCAAAAACATCCCATTCAGCTGGAGCCCGATGAGGGACATTAAAATTCTGTAGGCCATGTAAAGCACCTTTAGAAAGACAAATACGAAAGCTGGATACAGTAATTACTGTTTTGCACAGAAGTAGTATTTGCCTCAACATAGGTGATCTCAACCACAAGTACAGAGGCCTTATTGAAATCATTCTTTCCAGGTTCCTTATTATACATGTGAATAGCAACTGAGTAACGTCATTATTTGGATCCTAGTCCATAACCTAAGTCACACTCAGTGAAAGCTAAGCCTACCCATCTCATTTCCAACATCAAAAGCGGTAAAATGCAACTTTTATTCCCGTCAGAACCTATTCTTAAAAGGGCAAAGTGTTTAGAAGAAAACACTGCAAACATTCTTGGAAAAATGTATTGAAAACATAATTTTGAAATTATCCTTATTGTTGCTTCTTTTGTGTTTAATCTTTAGCATTATTATTACAGGAAAAGAGGTGAGTTCTGTTATGACATGTTTCAATTATTTCAGAGATATTTTTGAAAAAATGTTGGTGAGAAGTCAAGAGGTTGTAAATGAAGATATTTTATATCCATTGGGTATGTGCTGTCCAGATTGAGTTCAAGTAATAGTCATAAAAAGCAAATCCAAAAATAAGTTGCGTTTCTACTACTCAGACACTCTTAAGCGTCTGATTAATGATTGAATCTATTAAGATGACAGGTATTTTCAAGGGACTACCCAAAGAGTGAGGTAGTTTAATGCATTAACTTTTCATTTTGTTTTAACTCAGAAACAAGTTGTGAGTACATTAAAAAGTGTATGGTGTTCTCTGTTCATTGTAAGCAACTTGAAATTCACAATTAGGGCAGTACGGATCTCATCCTGGTGGAGGTGTCACATTGCAGGTCAGGTAAGGTGCCTACATAGTTTAACAATGAACACTTGTGAGAAGTCAGAATAATAATGAAATTATGTCTGACTCTAAACATCCCACAAATACCAGGGATGGAATGAAAAGCACAGCTAACTGCAACTTAATGTAAAGAATATTCCAGTATCATTAACAGGAATGATTTGATATAAGAGCCATTATGATATTTTCTATACAAAGCAAGAAATGTATTTTTTTTAAATGCAAACAGATCCATGGTTAAGGTGGAACAGTATTTTTTTTTTCATCCTGGATCACCCCACTTCTTCTGTTCACGATTAAGTCACTAACACAAAACAAGTTCATTTTATGTTCTCACATTTAAATTAAATTTCATTCTCTTAGTGAAACAGATACACCCTTAAAGGCATTGATGAATCCATTCAACCAAATCAGGGTTTCACTGACCTTCAGGGAGGTTGTGCCAAGATTTTATCCATTATGATAATCCTTATTTATTTAGTGACTAAAGGTCTTGATCAAAGATTTGTTTCCCATTTGGACACAAGTTAGTAAAAGCCAATTCTTGTCTCAGTGACCTTTGTTTTGTTTGGAGACCTACAAGAAGTTATAAATACAGACAACGTAGAATTTTTTCAAGAAACTTCGTGATCCAAGTCACTCAGAAAAAATTTTTTATGGTGAGACACAAATACATACATTAGAGAAGATACACTGAAGTAACAGTTACTTCTACAGTTGTTATGCTGTAAGATTGCTTCTTTCATCCAGCAGTGAGCTAGAAAAATGTTTACTAAACTCTTTTACCAAAACATTTTTTATTTGTACTATACGGAAAATATTATTCTCTCACTTATACACTATGTTGCACTACATAAACAAGTAGAAAAAATCGTAAGTCTTCCAATTTCAAGGCTGTATAATATTTTTCTTTTTGGTGGAGCAAAATAATCCTTAGCATTTTGCTAAATGTGCAAAAGACATTTTGAGAGTAACTGCAATTTAAAAGTTTAAGTTAAAAGGCTTTTCAGAGAAATGTAGAATCCTAGAAATGTGGAGCCGCAAAGGAGCTCAGAATATCACATCATCTTGCTTTGAGGCTGGAACGAGTATATTTAGACCAACCTTAACAGTAATCTATCAAAACTACTCTTTAAAATCTCTAATGACAGGCACTCCACAAGCTATGTAGGTAACCCGTTCTTAACTTTAATAAAAAGGTGTTCCTGATATATAAGATAAATCTCTCCTACTGCAACCCACTATTTTTGTTTTACTTTTGGTGGCAACATTGACAACAAATGATTGTTCTTCTTACAGCAATTTGTATATTGGAAGACTGTTATCATGTCAACCCAAGGTTCTCTTTTCAAGACTAAATAAGAAAGGCTTTTCATTTTTTTCGTTCAGCCTTTGCTCGGTGGTTGTATTTTTCACATCTATTAACCTTTTGTTGCTTCTATCTCATCCTTTTCTTTCCTTAGTACTTAAAACTGCATTCAGTAGTTCTTTCAAAGCTTCACAAATGCTGACTAGAGTGAAATAGTTACTCCGTATGTCTCAGGACTTACATATTTTGAATCGTCCTTTTTCTGCTGGTTTTGCAACATTGACTAATGTTCCATTTGCAACCCATTGTAATCCTGAGACCCTTTTCTGCAGTATATCTGCCTAGTGAGCCATTCTGCATTTTCTTTTCCTTCCTAGGCAGTTTGCATCTGTCTTTGTTATATTCTATTTTACTGCTTTGTACCATTTTTCCAGTTTATCAAAATCACGCTGAGTATAATTCTACCTTACAGAATGTCTATAATCTTCCTGGTTAATGTTATCCACAAATACTAGTCCTTCAACTGTAAATGCAAATATTGCATAATGCTGCACTCAAGTATTTCTTTCAGTCTGACAGTGAACAGATGCTAAGACGTCTCTGCTAAGTGATTCAACTGATTTTACAGTAATTTCCAGTGAGAACATATTTCCATACTTCTGACAGTGTCATATGGAATCGTCACATGTTAGGAAAGAAAAAGTATATAAATACTTCCCTGTTACCCACTTATTTGTACTGTCATGGAAGGATATCAGATTGGTCTGCTGTGATTTGTAACTCTGTTGTGATTTCAGTCACTCTATTGTGGTTACTTTTAATCAACTTCAGATTTTCTAGGTATTCAGAGAGAAAATCACTGATTAATTCTTTATTGCACTATCATTCTCTGTATAAGCTGGGCAGATGATACATAATACTCTTTTCCTTTTTAGTTTACTAGTTGTGTTTTTCCATTAGATGTCCCTTCAGTCTTTATCCGTTCTGAAAAGTTCTCAAAGGTGACTGCTAATGGTTCAGAGAGGGTTTTAGTTCATAAATACTTTAGGGAAAAATGTTGTTAAGTCGTGGTGATTTGAACAGATCTGGTTCATCTAAGCACTTTTCTGTCTGTTAACCAATTCTAGCTTATAGTTCTAGCACGTAGTTGCTAATATCAATTACGTTAAGCTTCTGGTCACAATTAACCTTTTTGGTGAAGAATGAAGAAAAAATATAGTGAAGATTTTGCACTTTGTTATATCTGTTATTTGGCCCTCCTTTCTGTTAAGTAATAGACATTTGCTTTCTTTCATCTTTTCTTTATTTTAATGAATTTGTGGAACTTTTCATATTTCTTTTTATGTAAGTTTCTTGTGGTATCTTTTTGTTCCTCAGCCTTTCTAAGTTTGTTCATGCACACTTTCATCTTTATTGTTAGAGTAGCATAGTACCTACACATTTAATGGAGTGGTTTCTAAAACATAAGACTGAGTCCTGTTAAAGGCAATAGGAATCTCATCATTGACTTGAATGGAGAAGAGATTTCATCCTAAAATGCAAAAGTTTTAATAGGACCCTCCAGGCACAGCAGTGCCATGCATAGAGTCCCCAACCACCAACAGAATGAAGGGCAGCTGTGGTGGGTTGACCCTGGCTGGACGCCAGGTGCCCACCAAAGCCACTCCATCACTCCCCACCTCAGCTGGACAGGGGAGAGAAAATATAACAAAAGGCTCGTGGGTCGAGACAAGGACAGGGAGAACAGTGTGGGCTTCCCATGAGGTCACAGCCTCCTTTGGGCGCATCCACCTGCTCCACCGTGGACCTCCATGAGCTGCAGAGGGACAGCCTGCCTCACCATGGTCTTCACCAGGGGCTGCAGGGGAATCTCTGCTCCGGCACCTGGAGCACCTCCTCCTCCTTCTTCACTGACCTTGGTGTCTGCAGGGTTGTTGCTCTCACATATTGTCACTCCTCTCTCTGGCTGCAGTTGTGCAGACTTTTTCCCCCCCCTTCTTAACTGTGTTATCCCAGAGGCGCTACCACCATCGCTGATGGGCTCAGCCTTGGCCAGTGGCGGGTCTGTCTTGGAGCCCGCTGGCATTGGCTCTGTTGGACATGGGGGAAGGTTCTAGCAGGTTCTCACAGAAGCCACCCCTGTAGCCCCCCGCTACCAAAACCTTGCCATGGAAACCCAATACAGCAGCATAGTCATGTTAGTGCAGCACTCCACCTGTCTAATTAGGCCTCCTTCTCAGTGGGAGACTCTGATTCATAGTTTGTTTGTGTCTCTGCATGGAGCTACTCTATCCCACAAAAATGTTTTTATTTATTCAGAGCAATTTATTCAGAGCTAACTAACTTTATACAGAGTTAATCTCTGAAAGCAGTGCCACTGAGTAACATATCCTCAACGTATCTTAAATACTCACTTATAACCTTAAAATACTTAATGCATATGATAAATACCCTCTATTATTAACTACAGTCATATTTTACTGCATGCTATTTTCAAATGATCCTTTTTTTTTCTTACAGGACAATGCAAACATTAAGATCAGTGCTCATGAACCACAAAGCTGCAAGGTTCTACAAACATTTGTAATATTTTCTGCCAGCAGGATATTCCGGTTAAATCATTACATTTTACTTTCTCTTCATGCAATTGGTCACGTGACAGTAGTTACCCAGAAGACAATGCAAGTACTTTATAGAAGATTTCTGTAGAGCTTCCATGAAGGCTTTTTCAATATAATCTCCTGTCTACTGAAAAATAAAATGAACGCTTTTGCTTTTCAGTGTGTCCATAGTGAACCAATAAAACATAAATATTAGAGGCCTGTAAATCTTTGTCAACCTTGTACACTTTTTGAAAAAATTAAGGAAAGGTTTAAGACAGATAGAGGCAATTGAAAGAGACCATGCATTTACTGAAGTAGTTAGCTCTGCTTTAACTTATCTGTTCAGGTCAGTTTCTTTCCCTGTTCGATTATTTTAATCCTGAATTTTTCTCTTTTAGTTTGTGCAAAGAATCGGATAGGCATACATCAAAGAAGGTGCAGTTCAGACCATCCACATGGTACCTTAAGAAGGCACGTTGTGCAGGTCCAGCTTTCTGGAAGACTCACTGAGAAGCATCACACCTCTTGACCTCCGTCATTATGTTGAGAAAAAAAGTATTTGCAGTTCTATATACTACAAACATGGAATTTACTCCACATGATCAGCTAACTTCCAATAAATCCTTTTGAGATGGTAATATTTAAATACGAATCTTTATTTGTTTACCCTGATGCTACTGGGAATAAAGTATACATATAAAGTCCAGCTCCATAGCTATTATTAATTTACAAGACCCCAGTGGCTCCAAGAGAGCTAGATATATTTATGACAGTTGTGGAATTGCCCTAATAAGAACAAAAGACAATTGGAATTTGTATTAATTAACCATGTTCTATAAGGAAACATGGACAGTTAACATTTACCACTACAGTACTGCACTGCAGTATAAAACATGGTTCCCAAGAGTTAATGTAAGTATGAAAGAATAAAATTTCCCCTCCTAAATTCTAATAACCCCAGGGCTTTGGTGCAACCACCATCTATTTATCTTTTCATTGTATCTTTATCCTTATCAGCCTGCAAACAGCATCAGAATGCTATACATATACATGATGGATTATTGCTATTATGCTCATGAGAAAGGCAGGCATGAAGTATGAGAACAGAGTTCAGCCAGCAAGTATGATATAAATTATGTATAAGTAGCTTTTAGTGTCAAGCACTTTGAAAAGTTCAGTAAGTGCACGTAACTGAAGTAAATCAGCTAACCCTGTGTCACCACACAACTATTTCCTTTAAGAGTGTATGTAAGGCATTTTTCAACATGCTTAAAAAGTGTATGAAAGTAACTCATTTTAATTATGTAAGCAAGACACTGCTCTGGACATAGAAGGAGAAAGTTTGCAGGACCGTTGTAAGGCCTGAGGATCTAATTACTACTCAAGTCTGATTTAAGATCTAATCTAAGATTTTATGGTTTGAACTGCCGGGGTATGACTGTTTGAGAGTGCAATCTCATCTTTTTCTGTACTGTTACTGTTACATTGCACAGCGATGCTTAGTGTGATTCCTTCAGCTTGAATTTTGAGGGTATACAACCTGGGAGGGGGCACAGATCTAGGATTTTTTTTTTTCCCTCCTTCAACCACTGTATTTATGCGCATTCACATTGCATTTTTACATGCTTCAGATTCCGTAGGCTACTGTGAAGGTAGGATGTGACAGGTTTGGGACTATGGAGAGGATGAGAGCTGGGTGCTCCCTTTTTTTAGTTGTATCAACTCCTATAGTGTATGGTAACCATTATACATTAAATAATAATAATCAAACATTGTTTTCCCAAGGTATTTAAAAACACTCAGGTGAGATTTTGCAAAATGACAGGAATCTGGGTACATTCATTGTTGAAAAATGAACAGAATTGCATTACCCTTTTTTTATGATATATTTGGCTTTTTCTTGTTTTATTTTAATATAGCATTTGATAACATTTTATTGTCCTTAATTCTTGACTATATAAGCAGGCAGACTGGCTAAAGTAATAGCATACAACTAACATATCCTTCCTTCCTTACAATCCTCATGGTGTTTGAAAGTGAAAGGATTATCTTTTCCTCTAACATGCACACAGACATGGGCGCACCAACACACACACGCACGCACAGAGCCCAGTGGGATTAAAGCACTGTATGTGGCTCAACATCTTGTGGAAAATCAGGAAACTACAGAGGAAAGTATTTTCTTGTTTGAAGATTTGAAAGAACCATTCTTAGAGCAAAGGGAGGAGGCTTCTGATGCTAGTGATCTTGCCCCTTTCATGTTTAAAAAAGACTAAAGGAAAGTTCCTCTTTCATCGGCCCGAGGTAGAAAAGAAGTGGCTTTCCCAACTCTAAATATTTAAAGAAGCCCTCATAAAACTTGAAAAAGGTTTGAGCTGTTTCTTTGTGGGACTAAATTCCTAAGGGTATAGGAAGACATACATTGATAGTTACCTCTTATAATATTTTACTTCTTCTATAATAGATGTATCATGGGGGTATTGGTATCATTTTGTAGACTTCACAGTATCTTGCATCTATATACTTTCAAAGAGTCTGTATAGTGTAAGTTCTAAATAGAAAGCTTTTTAATACTCCTTCCTGTGTGAGTGTACATATGTAAAAATCAAAGGTGAAAGGCTGCTGAGATAGATCCGTGATACATGTCTATCGATAGATTTCAGTGTTGACCTGAGACACTCGAGGTAAGGCTCATCAGGTAGCAGAGCTCATACCACATGCTGAATCGCACAAGGGATTCTACTACTGGTTTTGAATGCCTGCAGAAATGGGGTGGAGATCACAGAATTTGTGGGCTAGCTCATGTTTAAGATGAAATCATCCAAAGTGAACATCCCAGAGCTCAGAGAAGTCTTCTTTTTACTGACATTAAATCACAGGAAAAGGAATCAGCCTGCAGTTTTTAAAAAGCAATTTAAAACATTATCATCTAACCCTTTTAAAGTTTTATTCTTAGAAAATAATACATTTTCAGAATATTTATAAATATAATTTTCTAGATTTTTAAGCGTATCGATACCTTTTCTGTCTTGAGTTGCATAGACATTCTCTTTATGTCAGTGTTTTTTGATTCTTAGAATATTCAATATTTGTAAAATAGGACAGTTTATTGGATGAACTCTGAGGAATAGTCTCTCTTGCTTGCATATATATAGCATAGCATTATTTATTTGCGGTATAAGGGTACTTAAAGGCACCAGAAAGCATTAGACATACATTGTACAAAGCACTGCGCCAATACATGGAAGGACACAAGTGAATGCGCTGGTTCACAGGCTAGCTGAGAGCCCTCAGTCCTTCAGGCAGACGTGACTATCGGCTCTGTCTGTGGCACCCTTGCATGCCTTTAGCAAGCGCTGAACTTTTAAGGCTGGCTCTTCAGCTGGCACAGCTGAGAAAATGGAAACAAAGCCATATTTTTATTCCCCTGACTTTAGAATCAGCCAGGGGCAATCTAATCCATACTGCAATTTGCAGCAGCCCGGCTGCCCAAGGAGCTATTCTGGCTGAGAAGCACCAGAGCCTAAGGTCATTCTCCACTTCTCCCAAAAGAGCCTTTATGCAAGGGTTAGAAAGTGAACAATATTAAACTTTCCTTTTGCTTTTTCAGCTGGAATATCTCAAAGCAGCTGGAACAGAATTGACGATTGTCCTGTTAATGTTGTGACTACGCTTGGTTTCATTATTGCAAGAGAATAGCCTTTGAGAAATAAAAGGATGCTTTATTTTAAGCATTGATTTATTTTTCATAAATCTGTAAATTTCAGCCTCTGGTAGTTCCATGTATGGATATTTGATTATTAGTGAAATGCAAAGAAATTATTTTACCGGTTGTTAAAAATCATATGCTGCAGACACTTTGTCTCATATTTACAAAACATTTTTGTCGCTTGCTCCTGTGTGACAATTTGGGAAATCTGTCTCAAAATAGCTGATGATTTCTGGTTGATGGCTGAGAACTCTTTAAGAGTGCTTGCATCAGGATGCAGTTTCCATTTTGAATGTAGAAATTTCTTTTTCTTCTCTTTCAAATTACAGTGATATCAATGCCACAGAAATTTAAAGCAGAAATTCTTTCAGCTCAAAAAAAATCACTTCTGTATTCTAATAATGTTCACAGGTAGGACAGGCTACCTTCTCAAGAATCTAACTCCTCACAGTCCCTTGCAGAGGGACGAATACATTTTGAATCAAGATGATGCGGATGAGTAGTGAGTCACGTGTTTCAGGGGACTGGAGAAAAGGTCTCTCACCAGAGACATTATAACGAAGGAGCCTGAGGCCAAGCCCAGAGCAGAAGGCAGGTAGTGGAAACAGTGGAGGAGATGATATCACTTGTTCAGATGATGAGTATACTCTCCAGAGGGAACACTATGCCACATGAGAGAATCTAAGCTGAAAAGAGTGGAGAAGCTTGTGAGACAGAAGTTTAATGATCTTGCTTAAATCTTCAGATGTGTTTTGCCAGCACAATTTAAGACTTGCCAGCTCACGAACTTTTATGGCATCAGCTCTCCATGGGCCCCAAGGTGGCCCATGTACCGGTTTTGGCTGGGATAGAGTTAAATTTCTTCATAGTATCTTGTGCGTGGCTGTGTTTTGGATTTGTGATGAAAACAGTGCTGATAATGCAGAGATGTTTTAGTTATTGCTGAACAGTGCTGACACAGCGTCAAGGCCTTTTCTGCTTCTCGTACTGCCCTGCCAGCGAGGAGGCTGGGGGTGCACAAGAAGCTGCGAAGGGACACAGCTGGGACAGCTGGCCTCAACTGAACAAAGGGATGTTCCATACCATATGACATCGTGCTCAGTATATAAAGCTGGGGGAAGAAAGAGGAAGAGGGGAATGTTCAGAGTGATGGCATTCATCTTCCCAAGTAACCGTTATGCGTGGTGGAGCCCTGCTTTCCTAGACATCGCTGAACACCTGCCTGCCAATGGGAAGTAGTGAAAGAATTCCTTATTTTGCTTTACTTGTGTGCACGGCTTTTGCTTTACCTATTAAACCGTCTTTATCTCAACCTACAAGTTTTCTCATTTTTACTGTTCTGGTTATCTCCCACATCTCACTGCAGAAGATTGAGTAAGAAGTTGTGTGGTGCTTAGCTGCCTACTGGGGTTGAACCACAACAACCTGCAAATGTAAAATTCTGGAAAAGACCAGGAATGAGCTACTGAAATGTAGCTAAAGTAAATGCCCCCCCCCCCCCCCCCGCCCCCCCCCCGAGCTAGATGGAAACTGAGCAGAGTTCTTGAAGATAAAACTTAGACTTCAACACCTAAATCTAAAGGCAGGCTTCCAAAGACAGAGTTTTTAGAACATCTGATGATCAACTCCGTTGAAAGCCAGCTTAAAAGCCTCAGCTGGGCAACTGATAATATCTCATACTGAAGTCAGCTGGAAAGCCTAAAGATACAACTGCAGGTACTTACTTGCAGTGATGGAGTGGAATACAGTGTAAAAGGCCTTTGACCACGCTTTTTCTTTCTTTACCACACCTGTACTTAACTTTTCAAGTTAAATATGATGGCCACTGTAATTTCGAGACAGAGGTATTATTTTCTGCAAAACTCTGTTAAAGAAACTCTCCCGGAGTTTCATTAGGGTTTCTTCTGGAGACTGGAGTTGATGTAGATTCTGTGCTCAGAGCAATTCTGCAAAACTGCATCTCTAAAGACTGTAGTAATGAAGAAGATCATGGGAGGAGGATATGTGAGGAGTAAATGTACGCTGTCCTTGCTGCTTTACTGAGCAAAAAGTAAGAGAGTTATAGGTGATGCTCTATTATGAGGCAAGGCAGAATGTTGTCAGTGCCAGTCTGGAAACAAAGATGCCCTGATGTCACCACCACAAATGTCACCAGCACCGCAAGTCTGACCTTGTGCCCTGAGAAACTGCAAAAATATGTCAGTGCCATTTTGCCCCTGTTTTTACAATGCAAGAATATGTGTCACTGATACTGGTGCTATGCAAACGAGTTCAAAGATAATACAAGTCTGAAGAGTGAATCTTCTATGCAAACAATTGAACTAATTGCCACTACTAAACAGTATGCTGCTTTCATGTGTCAGACTCTTTGGTCTTCTGGTTTCTAAGAGTCACAAATGCTAAAGTATCTTTTTATTTCAGTACTCAGAGGCAGACTCTAACAGTTCTCTTTTACTGAGGTTACCTGGTTATTATAACCATGTCATTTCAGCATTGTTTTAAAACAAAAATTGTTTCCAAAAAAGTTTTAAATTGAATGCATTTACATAAATTTACAAATATGTTAATATAATACCTTTCCCCATAGACTAAACAAAAAGAATTTCCTGCCACCTACCCTAAAAATTACTAACTGGGAAAAAAGATCAGGTGACCCAAAAACTAAGAAGTAAAAAGAAACTGTAGGGCTCTCAATGAAGAATAGAGGCCCAGCTTTCCTGAATCCCACAAGTATTTGAATCTCTTTTAATGAATGCCAGAGTATTTGACACAGATTCTGTCAGTGACTTTAATAATGTTGGACAGTTTGCAATACTGCCGATTTAAAAACTTTCTTCTCTGCAAGGAAAATACTACTAAATAATTCTAAATAAGAAATGAAGCTACTCTAAAACTTCTCCTTTTCTTATAGCAGAAAAGGAATCCTAACAGTCCCAGACTGCATATGTTGTTGCAAAAAAGACTTACTTGATATCACTGGGAACAAATGTGATAAATGATTCTAAATCCATTAAGTATATGTATCTGCTTATGTGGGTATGGAAATAGAAGTGGTACAGAAGTGTTCTTGCTATAATGAACCAAAAGAGGTTTTTTTGGTTGCTTTCCTCTCTGAGGAAAATGGTGGAAGTGCTAGAAGGCATATCAGAATATCATCGCATTCAGATTCCTCTTGTTGCCCATACAAAGTTATTATTCAAACAGAAAATCTCTATATTCCTAGTTTAAAACACACATTTTATTTCTGTTCAGTTCTTGGCAGATCTGAGTGGGTTCTTGCATAAATTTCCAGGATGAATAAAACTCTGTGTTTACAGTTCTGGCGGCTGTCTATCGTGCTGTAAGATAGCAAAACCTCTGTGCTGCGCCAAATGACATTCATTAAAATGAAAACCCAAGCAAGCAGCCTCCACTAGCTGATGAAACGGTACCCTATGCTCCTAGCGAGTTTCATTCAAATTGATGATGGTAGTGATTTACCTATTGTGAAATTAATCTTCCCTAAAATGTCTAATGATATCTAATACTAATCTAATACAGTCTTTTTATCATAGCAAATCAAATACATCGTTAATATTTCTGCTTGGGTGGCTTGGTTACAGCACCCATTATTGTACACTGTGAAACTAGAGATGAGAACAGTTTTGTAGGTAGCAGAATGTGAACAAAGTCTGGACTGTGTGAAATACTTAGGGGGCTCGCAGCAATGACAGGAGCCTCCAGAACTGTTAAGTATCCGTCTTTCAAAAACTTACTGTAAATGCTGTATACAATGTGCTCTGCATGTACTGCTTCTGCATATGGCTTCTGGGGCTGTAGCAATGCTGGATGGAGCTGAAATACCCTACTGGTGGCTGAATGATTGGGAAGGAATATTGTACCAGTTCATCCAAGCTTGTAAAGGCCAGATCTCAGATCTTCTCAGGATCTTGGTGTCTTGGACCTTGACAATGTTTCCTGAAGTGGTTTTCATGGACTTGCTCTCATAGCAAAGGCCAACAACAGTACTTGTAACTATTAACACCTTCACTAGCAACTTCAAGTGTGCATGACAGGAAGATGAAAAGTATGCTGAAGGAAAATGTCATGGTACCACAGCTGTCTGGAGTGACACTTCTCCGAAAGTCAGGTTTTATCTTGTGTTCATAGCCTGCCATAAACAGCTGGAATAACAACATTGCACATCTTCATTAATACCAACCCCAACCATTGCTAATACAAAACTGAGTGTTTGCTAGACCTGCAACAGCCTAGATAGGAATAGCAGCTTGATCCTGTATCACTGTAAGTTCTTTCCAATGTGTAATGGTGCCATCAGGCAGTTAGAGCAAAGTCTTTGTATAACCCATGAAGTCTGGAGTCTCTGATAATTATCCCAGAATTTGTGGAGTGTGACTAGTGATAAGGCTGCATTTGCAATATTCAGCACATTTCCCTTCTATTTGGTACACTTTGTCTATACTTGCTATGTCAAGAATCTTTAATAATTTCTGTACTACCACAAAAATATTCAAAAGAATCTCTTTGAACGGTTGTCCCGTTCCAATAGCTGTCCAATAGCTGGACTTCATTTAAAATGAGCTAATATCACTTTGAAAAAGAAGTGAGCTGAGCAAGCTGCTGGTTGATAAGCCACTTCCAGTGATGCACTAAGTGATGCCCATTTAGAGTGTGGTAGAGATGTCGGTTGTCCTAACTGCATCACAGACTAACTCATTGGAAATCAGAACTTTTACTCTACTAAGAAGCACATATACAGAGGCCTACCCTATCTTTCTGGATCCACCACCAAATATAAGCATTGATATGCATAAAATGGACATATTAACCCAGGCTTGATATGTTCTGGAAAATACCATGTGTATAGGAGGCAGGATGATCTCCCACCTCAAGGTCTTGCACCACACACTGAGGTACATAATGCCTACCAAAAGCAACTGGTCAATCCAAATTGAGATGCAAATATATTCCTCTTCTTCTTACAGAAAAACTGAATTTCACTTTTTTTTGTGTTATAATTCCCTGAGACTAAAAAGTTGAACCTCGCCCTTTGCTTCATAAGACATATACTACGTTTGCTATGTACAGAGAGGGATCAGTGAATGCATAAGCTTCCTTCTTTATACCATTCTTTCCTTTGAGCCCCTGTTCTTAATTTACTCTTTGGAGAGGTTAATTTAAACGTGTGTTCGTGTATGAATGAGAGGAAAGAAAAGCAAATGAGAAAGATTTCTGTTTTCTTTCTTAGCTCTATACCTTGCTTTCCCTCATCCCCCCGTTAATATGGCAGGTACAGGTTTCCAGACAATTTGCTCAGGCTTTTATATTACATTTGTTTTTCAAAGTTGTACCAGCTTATTAAAATTAAAAGAAAAAAATATAAAATTACCACAGCATTGCTGCGGCTAGGAGATCGGCTTTGCCTGACAATCAGAAGTGACCATCTTAATTAAATTAGGCTTTCATGAATTCTGTGAAAGCTGGCTTTTTAGTGTCCATTTTTATTTGTTAACACATATCTGTCCCTCCCTTTAAATATTACTTAGCTTTAGTATTATTCTGAGCTTTTTTCTATTAATATATCTTACTTTAAGATTTAATTAGTACTACAGAGTTTACATCTTGGTGAGAATTATATCTGCGCAGTTTGCCCTATGAACATTTACAAAAAGTCTATAGGTTTTAAACACAAAAATAAAAATAGGTTTTTAACTATTGTAGAAATTGTCAACTTACTACTTTTCTGAATTTGGAGAGTCAACAGTTCAAATGCTAAATATATTTAGTAGGTTTCCCTTTAACCTAATTAAAATATGCATCGTATTAAAAGTTACAAAGACTTTTAAGTCTTTTATGGACTTTAAATAAGAACATGTCTTTATTTTATGATTCAAAGCAAAATTCAAAGGACTGATGAAGGCGAACAGCTATAACTGCATCTTCATTTGAAAGAGAAGTAAAACTTCGCTAAAGATGAAAAGGTAAGGACACTTTGGACCAGAGACTTCACTGCTCGTAATACTGCATAACCTGCCAGTAAATTAAATGCTAAACATGATGAATTGGCATGTCAAAGGCCAGTTTTCTGGGGAAAAAGGGAAAAAATGCATTGCATGTTCAAGTTCACTTTCTTTCCTTGATATTAAAGAAAACGTGCACAAATATTGCAGGTCAATGCAGAAAAGAAGACTTAGAAAAAACCCTGTAGATTGTCATAAGTGTTGTCACAATATGGTAGAACAATAATCATAGAGAGCTAAAATGATTTCGATATTTGCACCCGTTGTTCCATTGTAATGAATGGGTATATTCCAAGTAAGGAAATCACATTTTGAGACATAGGATATCAATGTCTGTCTTCTTGAAACAAACTGGAAAGCTCAAACTGATTTTGGCAGGGTCTAAAGGAAGTAAGAATTACAGACACAGATTGTTACTCATACAGTGCCTGTGTTTGTACATGTATGTAGATGCATGTGTCTTGTATGTACAATATTTTGGACTTTAAAAGGAAACCTTGTAGTTACCGGTGGTTGTAATTGGGTTCTCCCAGCTCATGGGAGTATTCAGAGACAAGCAAGATGTAGTGAAAAGTATTTTCAAGACTGTATTTTCAAGAAAAGTGACTGAGGAAATAAAAGATATTTCACCTTGATCTTACAAAATAATATCTCTTTTCAGGGCTCTTTCACTGAAGAACATAACCAAAAAATATCATGAATACTGCTCAAGTCTCATGGAAAAGTATCTTTTGTCAAATAAAACTGGCAAATGTGTTGATATAGCATCTTTGGACTTCTCTAAGGCTTTTGCAATTGTGTCACATGAAATTTTTAATTTCCTATAATGCAAGATTTTTAATCAAGAGGGCACACATTAGATGAATTAAAAAGGGGCTTATTGGCAGATATCAATGAGCAGGGCTGTTCCAAGCAAGGTCCCCTGAGAGAGATTCCTGGTCCAACAGTATTCAGTACATTCTTATAAACAATCTAGATGATGAAATATAATCTTAGCTGATTAAATTTGCATATGACACAAAGATTGATGGGAGAGTAAATAAAAAGGAGGGCAGTTTACTGTTAGAGTTTAATCTAAATCACTTAGTCAAATTGTCAGAATCCAACAAAATGCAGGTACAGATTAATGCACTTTGCAACAGAGAACCACAGGTTATACTACCAGATAAGAACTGTTTCCTTAGAAAGCAGTAACTCATAAAAGATTTGGAGGTCACCTTTTAAGGCTGCTTCACCATGAGCTCTCAGAGCAATGTTGTGGCAGGCATTACCGCAACGAAGTCCCTTGGGCACGATTTAGCAGCTTTAACCTTAAACAACACAAAATATAATAGTGATAATTAATATGGGAATAGCTTGCAAAGGATAGTAAGGGAACATGTAAATTTATGGCAAGATGAGGTAACTTTCTAAGTAAAGCATATAGTTTTGGAATAATTTTACAGTTTCTACAATGAGCTTGTTTATTCAGCTACCCTTGTGATCCCCGACAGCCTTTAGTCAATGAATCACTCTGGAGAATCCATTGGAATCAATCTTTTTATGCCCTTTTGCTCTTTTATGGCTAAAGAAGTCTTTTTGCTCATGACCAGCAAAGCTACCTATATATAGTACGTACAAAATATGTAAGATAGGTGTTGTGCAAATCCATCATCTAGCTAGCTAGGTAGCTAGCTATGGGTGTGCATATATACTTATATATATGTATAGACATACGTATTTATGTGCATGTCCACATACCCACACATCCCAGCTTGTTATTACTACAACTTTTTTTTTTTTTACAACTACAATATTTCTATACATTCTTGAGTCAGGAAATATGCATTCTTGAAATATCTTCATTTGGGTATTCTATTATACAAACTGCAAATAGACGATCTTTTCTTTTTTCTTTTAGCAGAATACAGAGTCAAGAATGAATTTCAGAGAGAACTCCTATGTAATCCACATGTGGTGAATGAAAAGTCTTGTGAAACTCCAAGTCCTGTTTTTCAAGCAGTATGTATGAAGCAAGCTTTTGTATTAAACAAGCTTTTGTATTAAACCTGCTCTACCGATTTCACAGTAGTTCTGTAGTTTCACAGTTAATAATATAAGCAATATTATTTCTTCAAAGTGAAATATCAGCAAAAAGCATAGAGTTATAATAAGTATCATAAAAAAGGTCTGTCCTCTTCTGCTCCTTTTAGGACCTTTGGGTGGTGGAAAAAACACATTGTGGAATCCATGTCATCCTTCCCAGCAGCTAACCCTGCTAAGTGCATGTAGGGTCTTGGAGAAGTTTTATGGGAAAGAAGGAAGGAGACATCATTCCACTCAATTGTACTCTGGTTATATCAGCGTATATATAAGAAAACCTACTGAGGACCTTTACAGGTCAGAGTCTAACACATGATGCTTTCAGCTGTGTTATAATAAGACAGTAGAAATAGGCAGTAGAAATCTGTGAACCAGGAACAAGGAATTTTCAAGTCAGAACTCCTATCCATCTCTGGAAGGTGGCACACTGTGTATTTAAAGTATATGTGCTATGCATTGCAAACTGCTATTATTTTAAAGAATATTTTATATTTGATTTTTTAAGTCTTGTTACCATTGCTAGTTTGGTTTAAAAGGGGGGGCTGGGTGTTTGATTTCTTTTGTTTTCTACCAGTACAGTCTTTGAATAAGTGATTGAGAACAACTAATTATAAATGTTAGTTAATTAATGATTGAATATATATATTTTTTACTTTCAAGAGCTTGACCAAAAATCAATATTTGAGCCATGTGAGAGAAAAAATCTTCAACATAAAGATTACATATCACTGAAAGAGGTGAAAGCTTTAGGGTTTTGTTTGTTTGTTTTTGAGGGAGGGGATAAGAAAATCTTGCTTTTTCTGAAAAAATTAAAACATTTGTTTCTCTGGACATTGTGAGAATGTGTAAGCAAGCAACTGATGTCTCAGTTTAACCTTAACTTTTGCTTTGTGTGCCAGAGAAATCTATAATAAATAGCATAAGCTGTCAAGTTTACATTTCATCCATTTATAAGATTATACGTTTGTTTATTTTTTCTCTGGAAGGGTAGATGGGCAAATCATATTAAAGCCATACCTGCCTGTCATCCAGCAAACCCACTCTTCTAGTTATGTAGTTCATTTTTCTCTTACCTGTTTAAATGAGTTTCAATCTCTAATAAAACTTTATTTACTGAGAGTGCCAAAAAATGAGTCAATACATTTATTGAGCAAGATCTGAAATAGAAATGTCAAAGATGAATAAATTTTAGCACAATGTTTACTTTATAATTGTATTTTTTCATGGAATTCAATTCCTCTGTAGACTTTGAAGCATAACAGCAGCGGAAAATGCAGTCAGAGTACCCAAGATGAAAAAATGTAAAATAGTTAACTTAGTTTTAGACCAATAAATAACTGCAAACATTATGAATGTTGTGAGTATTTAATAAAATACAGCATTTACTGTATTACAGTCTTAATTCTAGTCTGTTCAGCTCCATCCATACCTTCCTGGAAGAACTTTTTTCTTTCTTTTCATTTTTATAGCCAAATCATTAATCCTGAATAGTCTCCTTGCCCCTGTGTGACCTAAGTTTCTGTAGTGCATTTCGCTTGTGTTGTACCACAAGCAGTAAAAGTCAAAGCTGGAACATAATACCTTTAGCCCAAGCTACAAATAAAAGCATGTTTCATATTCTGCTATGAGAGCTTTCATAAAATCATTCCATTCTTGGTAATTTTGAAGAAACAATGGTTTCTGGGATACAAATGGATGTGGTTTCACTCCCTATTTTAACCACAAAACCTCCTACTCCATTTGATATAAGCAAATTATCACTTCAACCTTCCTCTGCAGAGCTGTGGCTTACTCCTTCATCAGACTCACTACATTATCATGTGGGATTTCTCTGCATACACACTATGTACTAAACGCAGTGAGCACCTGCTTTTCCAGACATCCTGGATTCACACAGACAAGTCTCAAAATCTTCCTGGACAGCAGGAAGGATATGTATGAACCTTTGCCACCAGTGTCTGCAATGCAGCTGCTGTAATTATAGTGAGATCTAGACACATTTGAGTTAGCAACTAAGAAAACCTGTCAAAGATAATGCTTGAGTCAGGAGCCTTCACTGGACTTTGATGTTTTGAGAAGTCAGGTTTTCTAGCTAAAAATTAATGCAGATAGATTTGCATTACACAAATCATGGTGATGACTACAGTATAGACACATGATTTGTTACTGTTCAGTGCTTTTTACACGGTCTTAGTCTCAGCAATTCCCATTACAGTGCCCAAATACTAAGTACAAGCTAGGATTAATGAATTCTCAGCTGCAAAAAAATCTCAGCCTCAAAATGATAAGTATTTGACAGCTTGTAGATAGACAACATTGAAAATATATTATCTGACCCTCCAGCTTTTCTTACTTCTTTGGTCCAAATAGATGGAATATTAGAAAATGAAATACGAGTATTGATGGATCTTTCCTACAGGCATAATGAAATTCTGTTCTTGACTGAGCTTTGTAAGGGCAATAATTACAACATTATAGCTCACAAAATATTTAAGCATAGATTTTAAATCAGTCACACATACACCAAAAGGAAATTTTTTACTTCAATCATGAGGAAAATCAGAAATGCCTTCCCAAGCTACATTTTTTGCTGGGGTTCAAATACATCTGCAAAGGAGGTTATAGATAGGTACAGTACTGAGTTATCACTGATCAGCGTTACCAGTTTTTGCTCCCTGTAATGAGGCCCATTTAGATACAACATAAAAATAAACATGATAATAAAACTAACACAATTTAATTTCCAATTGCTTTAACAAAGAAAATCATACCTCCTTTAACGAGTGAGGGGAAATGATGGAATTTTTATGCAAGATTTCTTGAAGTAAACAAAATACAGGATTTATTCTCTATGAGAATGTATGCTATTACATATATAGAAGTTCTGAAAGAAGATGAATGAAAACCATTAAGTAGTGTAAATTTTACAAGGGGCTGCAAAGGGATAGCAGGAACTACCTTCGCCTGCTGCTGTTAATACGGGCCTAGCAACTGCTAAAGGATTTCAGCTGAAAGCACTGGACAAAACAGGAGAGATGCTTATCAAAATAGGAGGGCTACCTGTTTGTCGACTATCTGGATTCCTGTCTTAGTGCGACAAGTGAAACGGTGAATAAACTTCAATAATTCGCCATAAACTCATGACCTACTTCTTAAGACAATTATTCTAGAGTAGCTAATATTGTTATTCTAATGGATCATTACTCTTTTTTCAAAACTGTTTTAACTGTATTATGATCTTGTTGTCAACAATATAACAGCATACAATCTTCTATGAATTACTTACAGAATACTTGTGCTTTGTGTTTCACTGTTTCTGAACTTCTGTTTGAGAGCCATTTTATTATGCTTAGCCATAATCTCTGCATCTCAGCGATATGCCACATGCTCTACAGTATCTGTAATCTTAAATCTCAGTTCATTTGCAGTTGAATATTAGAATAATAACTTGAGATAACCCACAATGTTTAAGCTTAGCCCTATATTGTCTTTTTTTACAGTCAACATTTAGACCTTTCAAGGATATTTTTGTATGAATAAAATACTCCATGACAAAAATCAGATACAGAGATGTAATCTTGCATTTAAAAAAAATGTATTCCCCTTGAATACAGTGAAAACAAACAGTGGAGTTACCTTGCTCAAATATCCACAGCTATGATTTCATCACACTTCGATCTCAAACATTTTTCTTTCTCATGCCTCTAATCATTATGCTTACAAATCCCTCTCCAGCATATATAGCAATTAATAAATCCTAGGTTAACAGCCAGGGCAATTTCTAGTCCACATTTTTTGCTTCTGGTCAGCTCTGGGCAATGGTCACATCCACGATAACCTTTGCTCATGACTTTCTTCCTCTCTTCACTTACGATGACAGGCTTAAAAATTAGATAAAGACTCGTCACCAATTTTACCTCTACTTCCACCTTCCTGTCGCTACCAAATACAAAAGTCAAATTCCATGTAGGAAATCTTCATCTCCTGCAATGGGACTGGGGGTTATTTTAGGTGGTGATGGAGATTAAAGTATTAGAGGATTTATTGCTCCTTTTGTTTAGCATGACATGCTTTAAAAAGCTCTGTAATTATTATATTTTCTTTTAATTCACCCTCTGTATGCAGCCGTTACAACACTTCAGCATTCAAAAGTAGCGAAGATCAGATGAATGCTTTAATATTAGGGCATTACTATTTTTAAATACATAAGTCACCAGCACTCATTATAGAATCATGTACATGTAATCACACCCAGTTGTTAATAGCCTGGTTTTATCCCTCAGATGTTGTATTTTTATTTGCATTTAACTTAAGCAAAATATCTCTTAGGTACAACTTCCCTACTTACCTCTGTGAATTGTTAGAACAAAAAGAATATCAATTATATAGTAGAATTGTAGCTCAGTATATCATTTTTCTATAGCAATTCTGTATTAGGTAAAAAACAATGTTTGTGAAGGTAGAATTAGAATAATGTAAAAGAAAAATTTATAAGCAATGGGAAGCCCTCTGCCTCTTCCTGTCAGCTCCTGTAATTTATCTCATATCTGATCTGTAGCTCTCCTCCTGTTCTTATCCATGTTTCTGAGTTTTCCCATGCAAATCTGTGTTTTTTTAAAGACACTTTAAATCTCTGGTGTGAACAGCTTTGTGCAGTTCTATTTCCCCCATACATATATATGCTCCTTAATCTTCAAATTCCCGACCTTCTTATTTTTAAAGATTCATGAACTCTATTTTATAGTGATAGGAAGCAAAAAAAAAAATTGGCTTTAAAGTTAAAGCAATTTTTCTTTCCCTTTCTATCTGCAGTGAATGTCAAACAATTTCAGGTATTGTAGCAATTTTCATAGCTATTTATGGCTACTATAATTCTTGTCAGAAATCTATATAATGAAATAAAGATTTTTCGGGTCATGCTATCATCCATACCAAACTCAAGATATGTACAGTAACATGAAAGAAATACTTTTTCATCTATCTTCTGCAGAGAGCTTGTTGTTTACTTTAAAGTTATTGCTAAATCTCATGGTTTTCCTAGGATAGCTTCAAATTGGAAATTGTGCAGATTCTTTTTTTGTTACACAGGATTTCTAACAGCACTCTCTTTGGATACTTATATGCAGGAGAGCCCTTCTCCAGGGACAAAAAGGTCAGTCCCCACCAGAAATGTTTTGCCTTTGGTGCAATCTTTCTGAGTCCTGTTCACCCTGGCCTTAGCACCTATAGTGCACTTGTAGCCCCAAACCTAACACGATGACACACTGGAACAAGAAGTAGAAATTGGACCTGGAGGTACACCAGAACAGGATAGATGCTGCAAAAGCACAGTAACCATTAGTGGGGGAGATCTACACCAAGTAAGAAGTATTAGAGACATCACTGCCTTTAGGGGTGAATCTAGGGGTCACTTGAACCTCTTACTCTTTGCATTCTGAATAACATTTTAATAACTTTCTGACAGTTCAGGCTATAACAACAATAATAAATGATATCTAAATGAGGTATTTGCTTCCTGATGAATAAATGTTGAACTTTTTGTGTGTGCGTAACATTCTTATGGATCCATGAAATGAAAAATAACATCTGGAAGCTGAACCAAATAATTAAAACAGTTGCATTTCCAGGTAAATGTTATGTTCCAGTATAAATTAATCCTCTGCTACGGCAAATTACCAAAATTGGTCTAGGCACTCTAACAAAAGCGGAGTGTTGACAGGTAAATATAGAATCCTCTAAAAATCCAGTCCCCAAAATATTGAGCTACTGGTAGGAAAACACTGAGGGGAGAAGAAAAGTCTTAAATTCATCCCTGTAAACCATGAAAGCACCTCTTTTGATGTGGGATGCTCAGCAGTGAATTCTCACCAAAGTACTAAAGCCATTTCTATGATTTTCTTGAGGTTGGTTTCTCCTTGTTATCAACAGGTGGGTAGCATGGGAAGTCATTTGGAATATGAAAGACATTAATACTCTTGGTTTTGTTGCCTTAGCCACTGTAGATGTAGCCACCTGAATTCAATTCGATCCTTTCTGATGCTGCCAGATTATTACAGCTCTTGTGTATTGAATATCCTCTGTGAGGTTCTCTCAAGTTCATCTATTGAAAATTCACCTCCTGAAAGTCCTGAGAAATAGGTCGGCAAATAGATTCATTGTATTCCAATAAAAAAACATAGTAACTCCAATTCTGTGCATTTGTAAATGTGTAGGAAATCTAGCTTTGATTACTAGGAAGTATCCTGAAAGGTAGAGCTTGCAATCTAATCTTGAATTGGACGAATGCAATATTACAAAGTCTCTTGAAACTCAGTAAGTGCTCTAGCAGCTAAATTACTGGAACTGACTTAGGAAGACTGGATTTCCTCCTTGCTATGATTTGTATGGCCTAGTTAAATATGTGTGTTCCGAGAACATATGTATATTGAAGTTTTGAAGGTTTTTTCATCCTGCTAGAATTCAACAACCTTCAGTGTTTGTGTGGTGACAAGCAGAAATGGGGGGAATTGCTATAATTTACTAATGAAGGTTTAGATGTCCAAGAAAATTAGGAACCTCTAAGATTAGGGACTTCAGAGGATCCATGTTAATGTTTTATTTCAGATTGGGAGTATGTTTTTTGAAGAGAATATCTCAATTATACCCTCTAACCATCCTTCGGTTCACGTTCTGACTACAGAAATTCGATTACTTTGGAGTACACATGACTGGGACACTCATTCTAACTGCTGATGACTAGCAGTAGTCTGAAGTAAACCCCACAAAATGAGTAGTTCATGGTTATGTCCTCGACATCAACCATTTCACAATACATATCTACTCTATATAGTACCACACTAATTAAAAGTGATCCTCTTTTGAGGATCTTCGTTTCACACAAAGATCCAAAAGAATCCCTAGGTTTTAGAGGAGTAGACTTTAACCTATTCAGAGATATGCTTGAAGAGGAGTCCAGGAGAGTTGGTTGATATTCGAGGATCACCTCCTTGCAGTTAAGAAAGATCCATTCACAGAATCATAGAATCATAGAATCATTTAGGTTGGAAGAGACCTTTAAGATCATCAAGTCCAACCGTTAACCTATCACTACGAAGTCCACCACTAAACCATGTCCCTAAGTGCCACATCTACACATCTTTTAAATACCTCCAGGGATGGTGCTTCAGCCACTTCCCTGGGAAGCCTTTTCCAATGCTTGACAACCCTTTCAGTGAAGAATTTTTTCCTAATATCCAATCTAAACTTCCCCTGGTGCAATTTGAGGCCATTTCCTCTTGTTCTATCACCTGTTACTTGGGAGAAGTGACCGACACCCATCTCTCTACTACCTCCTTTCAGGTAGTTGTAGAGAGTGATAAGGTCTCCCCTCAGCCTCCTTTTCTCCAGGCTAAACATCCCCAGTTCCCTCAGCCGCTCCTCATAGGACTTGTGCTCTAGACCCTTCACCAGCTTCGTTGCCCTTCTCTGGACACGCTCCAGCACCTCAATGTCTTTCTTGTAGTGAGGGGCCTAAAACTGAACACAGTACTCGAGGTGCAGCCTCACCAGGGCCAAGTACAGGGGGACAATCACTTCCTTAGTCCTGCTGGCCACACTATTTCTGATGCAAGCCAGGATGCTGTGGGCCTTCTTGGCCACCTAGGCAAAGTGGATTTCCAACAAGTAGGAAATTAAGCAAAGGCAGCAAGTGGCCTGCATGGATAAGCAACGAGCTTCTAACTGAACTCAGACATTGAAAGAAAATGTACAAGAGGTGGAAGCAGTGGCAGGTGATCCAGGAGGAATATAGACCTGCAGTCTGTGTAGAAAAGGGATTAGGAAAGCCACGGCCCACCTGAAGTTGAATCTGGCAAGGGATGTGAAGGGCAACAGGAAACGATTCTACAAATACATAAACAGCAAAATGGAAACCAGGGTAAATGAGAGGTCTTGCTGCTGAATAGGGCCAAGAACCTGGTGACAAAGGACATGGAAAAGGCTGGGGTACTTAATGCCTTCTTTGCCTCAGTCTTTATCAGTAAAACTAGCCTTTGGGACTCCTGGACACTTGAGATCAGGAGGAAAGTCTGGAGCAAGGAAGATTTATCCTCAGCGGAGGAGGATCAAGACAGGGAGCACTGAAATAAACTGCACATAGATAAGTCCACAGGGCCTGATAGGTTGCACCCTCAAGTGCTGAAATCCAAAGACTTCTTTATATGAAGTTGCCAATGTATATACAACAGCATGTGAAGAGATAAGGGCTTTGTTTAGAGATGAAAAAGAATAATGAAAATGTTTGTCATGCTAAGCTGTTCTTCCAGTATTTAAAAGTTGTCTTTGAGTTTTTGAACTCCTGAAGTTCAAATGAAGGAGAAACTAGGGTCAACTATAAAGAAGCTAGAACACAAAAACAACTACCCGGTCCTTTGTGCTTACTTCCTGGAAGTGGGGGAAAGTAATTCATTTCGAAGGTCAGATTGACTTGACCAGGAGACGCAGGTAAAAGTATTTTCTCAATTCTGATCTCCACAGGAACATGTGATATTCTCAGCTTGAAGATCTGAGGATCTCAGTTATTGCAAATCAACCAAGCTCTGTTTTCAGTTGTACTGACATCAGTTATATTGATATCAATATTGGTTATATTGCCATTGTAATAAAAAGACAAAAGACATCAATTCCTTTGATTGAAGCTCAACAAATAGTGGGATTTTAACACATATGATTTTGAGGCAGATACCACTTCTCCTAGCCACTTTACCTCTAAGAAAAGCAACTTCAGTCCGTGTTTAACTTAAAGTGTAAAACAGTTGCATTCGTTTGGATGGAAGAGGACTTTATTCTATATTCACTGAAGATAGTAGAGTTATTTTTCATTTTTAAAGCCAGGTAAGAATATAACTTTTTGCAGGTTTGGTTTTTAAGTAATAGTTATTTAAGAAAACTGAAATATTTGGGAGTTTAGTGGATTCCAGACAGCTATGATACATAGATTGTATATCTATCAGCATTTAAAAACTGAATTAAAGTGAAATAACTTTTCTTCAGTAGTTTTCCTGTTCTGTTTTGTTACATATTCAGCTAGTGCTACCTGATAATAACACTTTATATTCTTGAGTTATGTGGAATGGAATGTCAAATCTAAAACCAATCTGAGTAGCGCCTTTTGCATTTCTACATATTTTCTAGTCAGTACAGCAAATGCAGAAAACAAGAGTCATCAGTATTGCTGTCTATTAAAGGTCAATGTAAAATGCAAGCATTACATTGCCAAATGCAATATTGAACTTAACTGCATTTATACATAGAAATTTTAAACATACTTAGGTTTTCTCTTACCACTTTTATTATTTTGTCCGTATACCTACACTTATATATCTCTATTTGTCATATAATTTAAATATGTTTACACACAATATGGAGAATATATACGAATAGGTAAATATTAACAAACTGTCATGGCTTCTTATGGGATTTTTTTCCATGCAAACATGTCGAAATGTGCCCTGCAGCTTTCTGGAAATCAGACTTCTAGCCACCTGTGACTGCTCCAGCTGTTGTCAAACCTAGGAACAAATGTTTCACTTCAAAACAGCCCCGTTCCTAGATGCCTAGGAAACTATAGGGTACCGGGGCTCAGGAGGGTGACAGTAAATGAGAATGTCCCCACTTTTTATGGACTTGCACAACATGCAGCTTAGTTGGGCTCTGCTTTCAGCTGTTTACAACTGAGAGGTTAAGGGGAAAATAGCTTCAAACTCTTTTCTTACTCCAGAATTCACAATAGATTGAAACAACCTCAGAGTCTTCAAAAATATATTTCTAAGTCTTCCATTATAACAAGTAGCAAAGGCATAAGTCCTGTCACTTTCAGATGAGCAAGCACACAAGAGGAAAGGCGTTTCTTTTTCCATATGAAACTTATCTTTCCCACCAGCCACTATATCAGAAAATTCAGAGACACAGTGGGTCTCATGGTCTCAAATTTCTTTTTTAAACTTACATTTCATCTCCACTGAAGAGAGGTGGAAGAAAAAAACCCATGTGTGTATAGTGTTATTAACAGAAATTTTTTTAGTCCTTATTGGAAACTGTTAGCAGCCTCTTCCTTCAGAGAAAGTGGTTGTGTGTTCTGACCTGGGAGTTTCTATGAACCAAATAAAAGATTAAAAGAGGACATACTGTGAAATAGATTACACTAACTGTGCTGTGCAGCTATCACTGTTTTATATGAGACAGGCAAGAGCACTTATTTGATTACAGTTTTCTAAAGGCAAGATTCATGTTTACAAGCAAAATATCTGAAAAGGAAAGCAGCTTATGAAATGGTTTGTCAGTAATAACAGCATCTGGAGCCAAAGGCTGAAAGAGACTTGGCCTCCTATTTAGCCATTTCCAATGCCTCTCTAACCAGAAAATCAATTAAGTGACTTTAACACAGGCATGTCTGCATAGCAGAGCAGAATTTAGCCCAGAGGTATTGCTTTTCAATCTTTAAGATGGGGATCATCTGAGAGTTTGGCTGAGGGAGAGAAGCCAGCAACACAGTGAGACAATCAGATGGTAGTGCAGAAAAAGGATTAAAAAAAAAAGAAGACAAAAAACGGCAAAAAAAATCTGTTCTAACATGAGAACTGAGTGGGTAAATACGAGTTAGAAATTTTATTCTAATATTTTTTCATGGAACAGTGACTTTCGAAAAGAGACTATGAGAACAATAATTTGAACTGTGTCTGAGTTCATCTGTGTCTCAGCCCATTAAACTGGAGTGTCTGCACTGTGAACTGAGGTGTGAACTGAGATAATTATACTAATTGTTCTGACTGGGAAAGCTGACTGTAGAGGGAGAAAAAGAACAATTTTTAGAGGGTATAGAATAGGCAATACAACTCTCTCCCAGCTAAAAGGATGCCACATTTTATTACAGGAACTGAAATTTGGGCAGAAGAACAGTAAAGAAGAGAAAGAAGAACGTTGCGTCTTCCCGGCCTTGCACTGCAATTGTACTGCTTGTCCTGTCCTATAAACATCAAGAGGCATTTGAAAGCCTCCTAAATATCTCCATCCAATACAGCTGGTCACAGTAGCTGTTCAGTTACATTAGTCTGCCCTGACAACTTTACCTTCTCTGCTTCTGATGCATTCTGTTCAGCTACAAAGAAGCACATGAGACACAGGACAACAATGCATATCTGCCCGAAATATCTTGAACTTACTACTTCAGGAATGAGCAAGGAAAAGGTGCAAAGGAGACAGTAGGGATGGAGGAATTTAATGGCAATGCTGCAATTACTGTTGTGATTGCAGACTGCTGTTCCATGATTTTGTTATCACTTTTAGTTAGCACTAGTGCTGAAATAAATGGTCCCACTCATACCTGTTTCTGACCATTTGCTCTTACTTTTGTGCCAGTACAAGCATTTGTATATTCATTAAAGAAATTGGATGGAGGAATTAATTTGAAATAAAAATGTAAGTTTTTTCTATGCTATTTCCTAATTTGCATTACTTCCTTGGTGCTATTTTTTCATCAGGCTCCATTCCCTCACTGCTTTTGAAAGTAAATTCTGTACTACATATAATTAAACTTACATAAAACAGTGTTGTTTCCATAAGATGTTATGGAACTTGAACTCCTCAAAATTACCTGGATCACTCTTGTTATGGGCAGGAGAGACATGAAGAACCAGATCTTTTGTTCCTGCGAGTACTAGGAGAAAGGATAGATGGTGCCTAGCCACTCAGCAGTAGCTATCAACCCATATAGTTTGACCTTTCCTCAGCAGCAGCAAGTTAATGTTTCCAGGCAGTGGAGAAGTTGAGTACTCTGCCCATATCTAGATCTGCCTCAGAAATGCAGAGCTTTCCAGTCTTACTAACCAGGTAAAAAATGTAATGGGTTTTGTAATCTAGGGGGTTTTCACTTTCTTAGGACTTGACAGTGTCCTCCTATCTGAAGGATGTGAGCACAAGATCTGAAAAGAGCAGACACTCAAAAATCTATTCAAACCCCTTTGCATACTTTATTCTTACAAATCTCAGAGTTCAAGTTTTGCTAGCTTAATACCCTTGAAAAATGCATATGGATACATTTTAATATCAAATATTTACTTGACACAATGGTGAATTGAATAAGCTGGAACATTTTTTTCTACAAATCATCTGATTAGTCAGAAAAAATACCACTTGATTTTTGAAGTAGGCTAAACCAGAATGAGAATATTGTGCTCTGGAGCAAGTTGGTTGTGCAAGTCAATGCACCGGATTATGCAGAGGCATGTAGATGGATGAAATGAGGGAAAGACTGAACAGTTCCCTTCTCCACTCTATATTCAGAAAGGCACGGTAGCTCTTTGAAATCTTTCGTACATGAAAACATTCTTACACTGAACAATCTGTATAGGTCTTCCTTGTACTGCAGCCCAGAACAAAGAATTTTTTTATGTACCTATTGCTCATTTCAGGCTTTTGTAACACATTTGGGGCTGGGGACCAGTGGATGACAGAAACCCTAGAGATAAGTGGTAACTGCTAATCAGCCTTAGATATAGGGAAAATCAAAGAGGTTGACCTAGGGCTACATGATTAACAAGGCCATTAGCAGCTTGTGCTGATGATCCAGTTTATAGTGCAATAAATAGAGAAGACAATTACCTAATGGGAGGTGAGGGCAGCACATCATGTGTGGACCTGACATCAAGTCAAAGGCTGAGCCCAAGGCGGAACTCTTTGGCACAGGGGCCAGGCCACCAGCTGGGACTAGGACACATCCAGCGGTCAGCATGAGTGTCCTGTGCCCCTGGGTCTGTGCTGCCAGTCTCACCTGGACCAGAGGGGCAGGGACTGTGGCTGGTGTGAGTATGATGTGTAGGACAGAAAGACTAGACTAGAAATTCTCAGTCTGTGGAATGGTGGTGTTCTCCACATGCCATGGTGTGGTGGGGTGACCCTGGCTGGATGCCAGGTGCCCACCAAAGCCACTCTGTAACGCGGTCTCCTCAGCTGGACAGGGGAGAGAAAATATAACAAGAAGCCTGTGGGTCGAGATAGGGACAGGGAGAGATCATTCACCAATTACTGTCATGGGCAAAACAGACTTGACTTGGGGAAATCAGTTTAATTTATTACCAATCAAATCAAAGTAGGGTAATGAGAAATAAAACCAAATCTTAAAAACACCTTCCCCCTATCCCTCCCTTCTTCATGGGCTTAACTTTACTCCTGAGTTCTCTACCTCCTCCCCATCAGCGGCACAGGGGGATGGTGAATGGGAGTTGTGGTCAGTTAATCACACATTGTTTCTGCTGCTCCTTTCTCCTCAAAGGAAGCACTCCTTACTCTCTTCCCCTGCTCCAGCATGGGGTCCCTCCCACAGGAGACAGTCCTCCGTGAACTTCTCTAACGTGACTCCTTCCCACATGTTGCAGTTCTTCACAAACTGCTCCAGCATAGGTCCCTTCCACGGGGTGCAGTCCTTCAGGAACAGACTGCTCCAGCATCACAAGTCCTGCCAGCAAACCTGCTCCAGCGTGGGCTTCTCTCTCTCCACGGGGCCACAGGTCCTGCCAGGAGCCTGCTCTTCAGCACGGGCTTCCCATGGGGTCACAGCCTCCTTCGTTTGCATCCACCTGCTCTGGCATGGGGTCTTCCACGGTCTGCAGGTGGATATCTGCTCCACCGTGGACCTCCATGGGCTGCAAGGGGACAGCCTGCCTCACCATGGTCTTCACCAGGGGCTGCAGGGGATTCTCTGCTCTGGCACCTGGAGCACCTCCTCCCCCTCCTTCTTCACTGACCTTGGTGTCTGCAGAGTTGTTGCTCTCACATATTCTCACTCCTCTCTCCAGCTGCAATTGTGCAGGTTTTTTTTCCCCTTCTTAACTCTGTTATCCCAGAGGTGCTACCACCATCGCTGATGGGCTCGGCCTTGGCCGGCGGCGGGTCCGTCTTGGAGCTGGCTGTCATTGGCTCTATCGGACATAGGGGAAGCTTCTAGCAGCTTCTCACAGAAGCCACCCCTGTAGCCCCCCCTGCTACCAAATCCTTCCCACGCAAACCCGATACACATGGAGTGGTGTGGTTCTCTGGTTTTGGCCTCCCCACCCAATTCCCCAAGAAATTAGCATTTTTATAACAATCAGGTAGGAGATGGTTAACAAAATAATTTTCCAAAGGTAAATCACACACAAATAAATTGTTAGCTTGTCTTTTTCAATGGGAGAAAATATAAATCTATGTAGGTAACACCTAGCTACAAAATGGGAAAGAAATTACCTATGAAAGGAAAAGATCACAGCAATGTGATTTGTCTTTTGCAGAGTCTTTGCAGATGTTATATTCCAGAGTACACTCCAGTAGAGCTTCTTCTGCCCTCTAGTGCAAAAGAGTAGTGGTAATGGGCCAGAATGACAGAAGAGATCAGTGGAGGCAAGGAACAGTCTGAGTCATTTCTTAGAGAATAAAAATTTATCTCTTATTTCATCTGATAGTGACAAATTCACTTATCCTCAGTCGCTGTTTTCATTCGTTCTAACCACTTCAGTGGTCTATATTATCAAAAGTAGTTCTGTTGAGTTCAGCCACCTTCCTTGGTTCCTTCCACCTTACATGTATCCACCATCCCCAAGGTTATCAAAGCGACCTCTTCAGCCCTGTTGACATTCCAGTCATTTGATCTATCTCCACCTTCACTCTGTCCTTTCCTCCTCATTGCCCTCACAAAGCAGCGAGTCTAGGAATTGCACTCTGGTTTTGGAATTCCCATCCATGTGTCACACATTCACATTTGCAATGTTCTGCCTAACTGACAGAGGCTTAAGTCCATCATTAGAATTAACTTATAGCTATAATATCACTGCACATTTATCAGATAGCAGCTATTTCAGAAAAGGAAGAAGGCACTTTGAGCCAATTATTTCACTCTAGTCTTACATAATAACCCTTCTCTACTTAGTGTAAGTTTTAGCAGAGATGTCTGTGGTGTTGACGAAGCAATTGAAAAGCTACATCTTTTGGTTAAGAGTTACTTTTGACTTTCAGATTACAAGGAAAACAATATACATAATTTTGATTTTTTTAAATTATATTAGGAAAAATCTTGAATTGTTTTATTTTAATTACGTAGTACTGACAATTTTCAGCTGAAATAGCCAAAAGTGAGAACTAGAACTAGTCTCAACGTACAGCTATCTACCAGGGAAGTTGTCTTTAACTTCTGAAATGCCTTTGATAACATCCCGGACCTTGGAACTTTTTCCCTGCTGAAATGAAAGAACGATATAACTTTAAAGTAGTATAGGGATTGCTTAATCAAAATTCTGTTCCCTGCAGGATTCCCTATGATCAAAACGAGGCGGGAAATATCGTTGGTCAAACTTTACAGACAGAAGTGAATGATCTGGGTTTTCCCTTTGTTGGCTATGAGGCACTTTTATTTAGTCAATTAAGATAATGCATACTTGCATGTCACAAGTGACAACAAGAAGAGTCTTAACTCTGGAGTTGTCAAATCCATTAGTCTGTGTTAACCATGCTTTCTTTAAACTTGTTTTTGTAGATCCACCTATTCTGCATGACGTTTACTTTGTCAATTATGTTAATATCTCTAGAATTACATTATGGCAAAACACTGACGTATGAGAGAACGTGTTCTCAACAGGGACTCTTTTTGTGATAACTTGCCACTGTCTTCTGTGCTGTGGAAAAGATGCAACTGATGATTCAGAATTGCATGTAACCCAGTCATCTGTCAACTACAGATATGCATTACTTGCACTGTTACTTGTTCAGATGTCGATTTTACAGTCTCCTGTTCTTCCTTTAGCTACCAGCAGTTTCGATTCAGATCTGTTCCCTGTCACCCCATAAAAAAAATAAACTTAAAGTTATTTAAGAATAGATACAATGTTTTGGTTACAGGCAGCAAAATTGACCATGAAAATCTGAAAGAGTTGAATGCAAGAAAATCTTTGCAATTACATTGTTAAAGTTGGCAATAAAACAAAATGAAAAGATTTAACTTTCTGGCCATTTGAGTAAAATATTTTCAGGGTTTGGTACCACTGTTATAAAAAATAAGGGTAGTAAAGAGCATCTATTGAATTTTTTGTGTACCTTTACTCTGTGTACATCAAAAAAAATCTTCAAGTCCAGTCTACATACCAGAAATTCTGCCACTGCCAGTGCAAGAACTGCCTCTTCTTGAATAAAAATGAAAATTCATAACTATAGTTGGCTTAGATAAAGACTAAAATAGGGGACATTTCAATATTTCCAGCCGTTAAACTTCACTTGAATACAGAATAAACCCCATCTTAAGGGGTGAATTCTAGGATTTACAATGTGTATTATCACTGAGAAATATTTTACACCTCATGGAATCCTATTGTTCCTCTCTGTTGGGATACCTGCTTGCCTTTGGCCTGCATGTGCAAACCATTATCTCTAATTTTGTACCTTTTGTACCAGCCTTTTAGGCTGGCATTTTCCCTGATACAGATATTCTGCCAAAATTTTAAGACTTAAGTCTTAGGTGAGGAGTTTTGACTGTAAATGCATTGTGACATTTTTCTATGTTGTTCATTCCCCTGTCTACAGGACTTTATACATATCAATTCCTTTGTTATGACTGAGAAAAAGCCATACTGTTTCTTTCCCTGACTCTTATATAATTCTGGAAAAATATGATGCTAGTCAATAGACAGCAACAGGAAGTAGGTGAAAAAAGGGGCAAATTTATCTTGCATGGTTTATTATGCAATCAGATAAACATAATGTAAAATATTTCCAAGATCACAGTAACAAATTACAGTACCTTAGAGAATTAGTGTTTACTAATAATGATGGATGTACCAGTGCAATCTGTTTGGGAAAGGAACACCAAGAAAAGGAATAAACACTTCTGAAGATGTGTCCTAGAGAATAAAGTGTAGGATTCACCTAATCTTTCACTGTCCAGAAGTTAAGCAAGTAGTCTAAGGCGCTTGACTAAATTCCTTCAGGTGTTAGAAAGGAAGGAGATAGACTTCTCTTGAGGACAATTTATCCTACCTTCCTTAAATGTTGGTCTTAAGATAGGATGAATCACCCTCAGGAGCCATCTCTTTCTATTTCTTCCCCTTGAAGAAAAAGTTGGCATGAATGACATGCTTGGATTAGACATCTAATTTTGAGGACCAAATTAGGTGAATTGCACCTCACCTTTATTCAGAGCATAATTCTTATTCCAAGAGATACAGGCATTAACTGAGCCTCCTAAGAGCGTAGTTTTCAGAGGTCTTTATTCAGGTGCAGATAGGCCTCTAGTGAGGTTTTAAAAGTGTATAAATGAATAACAGCCTCACCCTTGCAATTACGTGGGCCCAGAAGCACAAGGGCTTTTAAACTCTTAACTCATGTATATACTTAGTTCCTCCTAGACACTACTGAGAAGTATTTGCATGGGACTTGATTGGTTTGCTGCATATTTAGACTCCTAAATCACACTGAAAATTTGGCCGCACGTGGGTACAGCAACACTGGATTACACCATGATGTCAAATTTTTATGCGTACCTTTAATTATTTTACCTCACATATCAAAAGCTAGTTCATTTAGATGAAATAAATTCACATCAGGTAAACTATTCTGTTTCTTAGTACAAATTAGATAAAAAAGAAATATAAAATAAAGAAACAAATTACCTTTTGGAAGGGTTAATCAACCCGTATAGACATTTGTGTTCCTTGCACTTTGGAATTTGATCTGGTTCATTTAGAGCCAGAACAGGAGTCTATACATCATATTGGTGACTAAAGGACAGACACACTGCAAGTATTCTTAAGCCAAAACAAACTACTTTGAATACTTGCTTTTCTTGAGTTTCAGATTCATATTATTACATCAAATTATAGTGCATAATGTATAACTGTCTAGCTTGAAGCACATAGTACAATACCCTTTACGTAGCATGTTGCCCTCTTCAAAAACCAGTTGTTGTTTCCCACAGGTCTTAGAAAAAGCAGGCATACAGAGTTGATAATCATATTGTACTTCTTAACAAGGAATGTCAAGTTATTCTCTCATTCTTTTATCCACACAGAGGAGAACTTTAATCCACAGGTAACTGTGCTGAAATCGAAATATTTCATGCAATTGCTTGAGTTTAGTAAGAATGGGCAAATTGCACTCAGAATTAAAAGTGCACATTGCAGAAGAATAGAAAGCAGTAAATGAATAAAAAGTGCATTAGTGCATCATAAATATATATATATATATGAGAAACAAGGCAATTCAGTGTCCTCAGTAATTCAGTTATGAAGCAGATATGCAGGGAAGCAAATAATAAAGATTCATACTCCACTACAATATCAAAATGATACTTTTCTGGAACAGTTTAATTTATTACTCAAGCAGGAGTTTCTGAGACTCTTTCCAGGGGCTAATCCCAAAATGCTAAAGCTTACATGTCACGTTCTACTCTGAAATCTATCAAAAGAAATTACCCAGCCTTTTCAACTTGGAAGAGCCAGAACTTTCAGGGGGAAATTTATTGTTACTTTATTATTGTTGACATTTTCTTTACTCATTGTCCTACAGATACAATATTAAAGAGACTGTAGAAAATTCCTGCTTAAAGCAAAAGTAGAACTTAATAAAATATTTCTTTATTTGAGGAAAACCATTATTGAGAGACAAAAAATGCATGCAATTATTTTGCAATTGGAGATGATAATGGCATAATTGAAAATGAAAAGTGATAAAGCTTACAGTCTTCCTTTGTTGAGATCCACTCTGCATTACGTAGACATTTAAATTATGTCTACAGACTTTCTAAGACTTTCTAAGTTCTGGTGCAGTCAGTGGATATATATACATGTCTTTGAATACTTCCAAAAGGAAAATTTGTTAGCTGAGATTTGGCAACTAAATTAAGAGGAGAAATTTCCTCTTTAGACCTTCAAAGGCACTTTTCTCTCTTCTTTAATTATAAAAGAAATTCAGACACTGTAGACTTGATTCAGTCGCTTTAAGATGGGACACTAATATCTCTTGAAATGGATGTTAGCAATGAGAGCATGTTACCAATCCTCCAGCTGCTGAGCCAGAGGGACATGGGTCCCTTACAAGTCCTGTGTAGTATCTTGTTGCCTCATGGCACTGTCTTACATATGGTAAAGTGTTTCAAGTGGTGTCTGACATTTACATCCTTATTTTTGAGCAAGTGAATCAGTATCTTTAGGAACGTTAGGTCATTAGGAATTTAAATGTGAGTGTAAATTATATGCCTTGATTAACTCTATTGGAATCGACTCTCAGTAAATACCCTACTACAAAATGGAATAAAACTCCTACTGCAAATGAGCATTAAAAGAAAAAAATACAGGTGATAGACATATCTTCTAACTTAAATTAAAAATTTGGTGGACCTTAGAGACACCTACATGTCATTTCATTTCATCTGATCTTACATCTGTTGGTGTTCATCAAAATCACCAATACACAGTTTGCGAAGTAATTATATAGTAACAATCCACATTTTAACAGGCTTACTTATATTTTATTGCCAACAAATTATAACATCCCTTTACCATCCCTAACAACTTGCAGGACTGAGTTGTATTTTGGTATACTGAGGCTCCCTTTCTTTCTCTTAGTTACCATTTGCAGATTCTGCTATGTATGTTTAAGTAACTAAGAGCATGAAAGTTCTACTTCTGCATTTATGTTTCTGCACATATGTGCATGTGTACAGTAGATGAATGCAAATGCCAATTTGATATTCATCCAAATATGTATGTATCTTCTGATTGTCTGACATATCTGAAAATACTTTTTCAATTTGCAGTTTTCACTGGAATGTAACTGGTTAATTTTACTAATACTTAGTGTAACTTAAAGGAAAGCAATACATTTTAACACATGAAGCCTAGCTAAAGCTTTGATTCTTTTTTTCTTCTGGAACCCTAATTTAAGCTGACAATATAAGTTATAATACACTTAGTCCTTAACAGATGTTATTCCAACAGAAAATCCTATACATTATTCTACATAGTTAAAAGTATCTTGAGGTTAGACGATAACACCACTGTGTCAGAGAAAAATAAAGGTATCCTTAAAAATCCTTCTCAGATAGTTATTAAGTGGTGCTAGACACTTTATTCCATATAATATAATGGACATTTCACCCCAAGGCTGATTCTGATCAAGCTTTTTGTCTTAGTAATAACCTCTGTAATAAAGTCAGATCATTTGGACATAGTCTAATTACTCCTCAGTTTTTATTTCACAATGACGTCAGATTTGTTTCAGGCATTCAAAAATGTAGGCAAAGATGAACTCTATGGCTGTAAGGGAAGAAGGTAGAAAGGAATATTAAACAAGAGGCTTTGAGAGAAAACCAGTGGGAGACTGACGGTGTGTAAAAGGGTCTATTGAGTTTCCAGAGGTACTTAGAAACTTTCAGAAATTTTGAAAAGCTGAAGGCTTTGCTTGCATTGTTCTCTTTTTAGCATTATTTATTATTCTGTTTTAAGTGTATACTGTGCTATAAGTTTCAGACACTGCTGATTATCTTTAGGTTCTCCCTTTTAGGAGAGCACAAGTGAATGGCAGAAAGGTTTATTGTCTACCCTGGATTTTAGGTGGAGTCAATACTTGCATCAGAAACATTGTAGTGTCCATTGATATTAAACTGATATTGATGGAGAAAGGGTTGCCTGTTTTCTCTTAAATTAGCTTTATTCCAAGAGCGTCATGTTTATAATATGCCAGTTTCCGCCCCGTTGGCTTCTTCCTTATTGTCAAGGAAAATTGCAAGGCTGTGAGTATCATCAAAAATTCAATACAAGCATCAAAAGGAGCAGCAGTATAAAATATTTCTTCTGTTTTCTAAAAAGAAAGCAAAAGTAAAAACATAAACCAGGAAAAAAACCCCTCTCATTTATTTTTCCCCATTCTGACTGGTATTGAAAGGTGTTGGAAGTATTTAAGTACTTAATATGGAAATACTTATTGTTTCTGAACACAAAGAATAGTGTTTTGAGTTTATACTAAATAATAATGAGTATATTATTGAGAATATTGTCTTCAATCAGTTATTATTTTAAAATTATATTATTTTGTCCCATTTATTTATCCATGCCATTTCTACATCATCTAGAAATCAGTATCACATTGACATACTTCAAGAAGTTCACATATAGAAAAGTATACACAAAGTTGACCCTCTTACAGTAAGAAAATAATTATGAAAATATCTATTTGAAAATCTCTGCTACTATGTTATTTAAGTGAAGATTTGGTCTTAGATTTCTAATAAAATATAAAACAAAAAAAGCGCCAAAACTTGAAATAAAAGGGACTAATATTGCTCTATGAAATCATTTGATATTTTCAATATGCATAAAGATTTCAGATAAGTATCAGAAATTCAGAGAGCAAATACTTAGAAAACAATCATTTTATCAATAGAAAAAAATTGTAGAATGCCTAGTCTGTATAGAGTTCTTGGACCTCCATCCTACATGAAATAATTTCTCAACATCACTACATAATGCAATTTTTATTTACCCTAGGAGACTGAACTGATCATCTGATTTACAGAGTCTGCATATTTCAAGCCAAAGGCTCAAACCATTCCACCATCCCTTTCTGCAAATGGTTCAGCAGTGATTTATTCTGAATATTCAAATTAATCATTAACTGTGCTCTAAAAAAGAAAAAAAAAAAGAAGCGGAAAATATGTCGGTGCACTCTCAGCAGAGAGAGCTAAGAGTGGAGTGCTGTCGTTTCCCGGTAATACTGTCCTTTAGCAATCATTTGAATTTTTTGAAAACCTCTTAGCCTCACCTTGTATTGCTTTTCTACCCAGAAATGCTTCCCTCTGTCAGTGCCACCAGGCTCTCCCCAGTACACTTCTCAACTTGGAAGGCATCCAGCGAAGAGCTGCAGAGTTTACTTGTGCCCTACCAGGGGGGAATCAAGATACGGTGCATATGCAATGTGTCATCCAGTTTTCTTAGAACTTGTAAAAGATCCAGCTGTGCTGTTAATTTGGTCAGGCCTCAGGCCTTCCACAGCACATCAGTTTCACTTGATTTACATTCCAGAGCCTACATTATATTTCTATGTCAGGAATCAGTGGGAAAAAGATCCTTATCGAGCTTCTGGCGTTGCAAGAAGAAAGCAAGAGAGTCCAAAAAAATGTAATGGATATAATGCATTCTGTAAATATGTTTTCTGCATGCTTGTTTATGAGAGAATTTTTCTAATGATATCCCTCTACAAGAAGAAGGATCAGAAACAAAATACTCTATTTTTCAACATTTGTAGGTTTTATTCTAATTTATTTTTAATAATTTTAAAAAACATAAAAGCAAGCAAAAATTGCCTATTTGGCTGCTTCGAAATTATTTTCTTAGTTGCACTGAATATATAATATGGTTCATTTTATTCTGTTATTTTTAAGTTATTATTATGCTGAAATAATTCCGGCAGTTGTTTCTACATTTTTTCCCTATCTCGCCAAGAAACATCTCATTGAAAACAAAAAACATTAAAACAAGAAAGAATTCAAAAGAACAAAGGCAGCAAACTCAGATGGTCACTGTAGAAAGTTTTTTACACAAATAGAAACATTACCAACAGTTAGTGTTGTAGTAAAGTGAAATGGCAAATCTTATGCATCCATATACTGAAGGAGGATATTTTCAAATGTAAGAATAGGATACAAGAATCCAAACCCTTCAAAGGAAGAAAAAAGCACTTTGAAAATTAAATAAATAAAGGACTGCTTACTTTTCCTTAAGGTAGTTTGGGAGGACAACTTTTTTGTAAGAAGGATAATATATTCAACCACGGAGAAATACCTACTGAAAATACTTGTTGTTATCTCCTTTGAATATTTTATTGGCAATTGGAATTAATAATCAAATGAAACAACTGGAAATCAGAAAGGTGGCATTTATGTTTAGGTACGTATCAGTCTGGTAGCGTGCCTAAGGAATACTGGAGAAAGTGGATGTTGAGAGTTTTTATTAGATTATGTAGCTAAAACACTTTGTGACACATCTCTCCTTATATTCCTTTGATACCAATATTCAATGATATTAAAATTCAAAAATAGTAAAAGGGTAATTGACTCCCTGAAGCCTCTAGAGTACATATACATATATGAAAAAGGTTTAGTCATGTATATAAGTACAATATTTACAGTATCCCAATAACATAGATATGAGAAATTAAATACTTTTTTTGGTAAACATATGAGAAACAACTGAAAGGAATAAAAAATTATATGAGCAGGTATATTAAAAATATCGATAAAATACTTGATCTTGGCATTTAAGTGCTTCAGCAGGTTGATGACAAATTTATTACAGCTTTTGTAGGGTAAAAAATTCTGAAAAAAAAGTTCCAAGTAGTTTTAATTTACTACCAAATTAATGTGCTTGTTACAAAATTAAAAACATTCAAAAAGGTTTTGTGAAAATGTGTAGATGACATAATTAAGTAAGTTTCAGAAATTTTGAATAGTTACTAGAAACGATACATTGGAGTTACCTTTCATTTTCTTTTGCAGCGATATTTGTGGCTTTATTGTGGTTCAGTGTGAGCCTTTCTTGTTGTTTCCCGGCATCAAAATTGGATGTTTCAGTCATCACCTAACTACCTAGGCATTCCGATTGAATCTGCAAAATAGTTTTGATGGAAATCATAAAATAAAATTTCACACTTGTTTCATAAAAATAAGGATGAGGCAACCAACTTATTTACTGATGCAGTTTTGAGGAGTGTCTTAATGGAAATAGAAAGCCCAGGTCCGGTCCTTCCTTGATCCAACTGGATTTGAAACCCAGTTTCCCAAGTAACAGTACTGATCCTATTTCTGTTTCTCCAGCTGTTGCTTTTTCACTTGCCTGGGTTAATTAGGGTTTCCATATGCCCAGTTCCTACTTCATGCCATATGTGTTTCCTTTATATCTGTACTTGATATCTTGGCATTCTGATATTTAAAGAACCTTGAGCTCATTTGACAAAGTATCAAACAGAGGTAATATAATTAAAGGGAAACTTCAGTTTCAGATTTTACAACTTGTAACAGGAATCTAAATACTCAGTTCTTATTAAAGTTGTTGATAACTGTGTATGCAAATGAGTAGAAGCTAAAATTCACAGCCCAAGATGAGAGCCTTCCCTTCCCTTCCCTTCCCTTTCCTTCCCTTCCCTTCCCTTCCCTTCCCTTCCCTTCCCTTCCCTTCCCTTCCCTTCCCTTCCCTTCCCTTCCCTTCCCTTCCCTTCCCTTCCCTTCCCTTCCCTTCCCTTCCCTTCCCTTCCCTTCCCTTCCCTTCCCTTCCCTTCCCTTCCCTTCCCTTCCCTTCCCTTCCCTTCCCTTCCCTTCCCTTCCCTTCCCTTCCCTTCCCTTCCCTTCCCTTCCCTGCCACTGAATGGAAAGCCGTACTATTTGTTCAATTCCCACATGAAGCACTGTGGCTAGCAGAGATTTTGAGGCCAAATACTTTTCAGAAAGTTCTAAAATCATCAAAAAAGATATTATTGTGTTAAATAATACTCTTTTTAACTAGAAAAGTACAGAAGAATGTGTCTATCCATAGATCAAAGTTCTCAATATTAATTCATGCTCAGGGAGTGATGGACAAAATCATGAAGAATAACCACTTATTTCCAATAAGCATCAGGGTCATTCATTGTGATCCAAGAACCATATTTCTGAAAATAAGCTTGGAAAAATCGCTGATTACAAAACCTCTTACAGTTTGTTTCTATATTTCATGTTCTCCTTTTGAAATGACTATGTGGCTTTATTTACTTTGTTTAACACAGTTTCAGTCGAAATATGTGAATAATATCTATGATTGTATGCCCAGGTACTTAAGAATCTGCAGGCAGCCTCACTTTGCACTCACTTCAGAAATCATCTGTGTTGCAGGAGGTGCAAACTCAGGATGATTAAGGAAAATTTATGTTTCCCTTCTGTTGTTCCAACAGAAGTCTTTGGATGGAAAATACATCATGTTGGAGGCTGTACTGTTGTCTGAATTCAAGTATCAGACCTGACTTCTTAAACAGTAAGAAGACAGCAAACTTAGAACAAGTACTTAAACCTCTTGTCAGCTGATGGCATGGACACAAGCACGAAGACATAAAATTAACCTACAGTTCTTTTCCTCTTGTCATGACTCAGTGAATCTCTCCGTTTTAGAAAAGGAGGGAGATACCGGATTTTGGTTAATATAGTTCAAATAAAATATTTATACTAGCTTCATATTATCAAAATAAAATTGCCAAAACCCATGTAAATGACTGCCTACTAAAAATTTTCATATTAAATTATCCATTTATTTCCCCCCTCCATAGGTTCATACTGCTAGACAGTGTCTTTTAAAAAGTAAGCAGTATTTTTACCCACTGGAAATACACACAATTATTAATGCTATTGATTTTATGCAGAAGGTGCTGAGATACTACATGAACACATAAAGTCTTAGAGAATTAGGCAGTTATGACCTGGCCCAATGGATAACGCTGTGTCCTGACATATGAGAAAGGCCAGTGAAATTCCTCCAGCACAAAATATTCACATCTCCCCAGAATTTAGGACTCTGTTCTCTCAGTGATGCCCAGTATATTAGAGTTAATATGAGTTACAGCACTGATTCACGGTGCATTAAGGCAACATGAGATCCCTGGGGTCCTTTCTCCATATTTTGCAGTTCTGCAAAATGTGAGCTTCCTTTAAACAAAGTCTCTAGCTCTTCTGCTTTCAAAAAGAGCTTTAATTCTGTAAATCAGTGCACTTATGTATTGTTTACTCTGTTCCCAGATGGGCAGGAATAACATCTCCAACAGGAGTGAAGACTTTACTTATTCATCTTAATGTTGTACTGATAACAAAGCCAAGTATGGGGCAGTTGAAAGCTAGCATTACAAGTATGTATTTCCAGATAGAGGAAGAAAAATAGAACAGAAGATGCTATTAACCTATAATACAGTTCACATTTTAAGAACAATTTTGCCTTAGATGGTATCTTTCAGAAAAATGAATGGATAATGTTCTTCTAAAAGGAAGAGGCTAATACTGTTCCATCAGTGTTTTCCATTATACTAGCATGTTCAAATTGTTCATCTGTATGTACAAATTCCTTAATACTATAATTGCAATAAATGCAGACAATGTCCTGAATATTCAAAGGAATAGAGCATGAGGAAACTGATCTGTGGAATTTATTTCTTGACAGGAACTTGATAACTGTAGATTCGCTAGAAGTTTTCTCTGAATTTCAGTAGACTGTAGAGCAAGCCTTTAGTCTGCAGGAGGTTGATTTTATTAATGGTGCAGATGTGCCGCAAGGTTGTTCTGATTTTGTATGCTATTTTTTGCAGTTTGGACATGAAAATTTAGTATGTGCTTGTTTGTGTGCTGACTGGATGCCCTACAAAGGAGAATTTGGGTTTACTCCACGTAACTGATAAGGTCACTACACCAGCACATGAAATGAAACTCCATCCTATTAATGTCATCCAGCAATATCTCATCTCTCATTTGGGATTTACTTATAACTATGATTAATTGTAAGCATTTATTTTTAGTAATGTAAGTACGTGGAGTGATGAATATTGAGGTTTTGAAAACTGTTCAATAGGACAGAAAGAAAAAATGATCATTTCAAAATACTGAATACACTCCAGAAGAAAATAATCCTATTCAAATAGAAAAGTAGCTGTTCTTCTGTCTCATGCCATATAACTTTGTATCAGATAAGAATCAAAATGAAAATATAGTGTCCTAATATTGTTCATTCGTTTGATCTTTCGATCAGGATTTGCTTAAAAAGAAAACTAAACATCTGTTATCTGCAGATCACGGGGGACGAGCTTCTCTGCTTCCATCTACTGGTGAATTGAAGGAAACACAACAAGGGCAAGGATCTTTCCTTAACGCGTTTTCTTCATATCCTCGCTCTCTTGCTGTCTCTGGGGCATTTTGTTCTTTTTAATTAAAATTCTTTTAAAATCAAGCTGGAGGAGGTATGGTAAAATTATCACTTTTTATGATTAAACAACCTGATCTGAGGGGGAAAAAACCCAAAATATCATAACCTAACCAGTTGTGTAACTGAGAAGTGACACTGGACAGTACTGAAGAAACGGGGAAAGTCAAGGCCAAACGCATTTGAGCTTGGGTTTCCTCCTCCTCGCAGCGTGAGCAAGGGAGCCTCCACCGACCCACAGAACTTGCCACAGCTGAGTTAGGGAGTCACCCCAGATCCATCACTGTGGCTTGGCTTCAAGTCCTTCAATGAGACACTACAAAAATGAAGCATTGCAAGGTGTTACCCCAACGTAATAGATGTCAGGAGAAACTGATCATCTGCATAATGACTGTACCTGCTGTCATACATGTGTATATGTACATATGTGTACATACATACACATACACATGCATACTGTCATACAAGATGCATATGTATGACTATGTGTGTTCATGTTCACAATTAATGTTCACAGAGGGAATAATGTTCATGGAGGAAAAGGGAGATTCTTGTTCACTTTATCTGTTTCAGAGCAAAGATGTGAAGCTTGAATGATGGCCAATAACAGTGGGATGCAGAAAAACTTCGTTTAAACAGTGGTAATTTTTACTCGGGAATTGGTTTGCAGGATTGGTTTTCAAAGCATATCAAAGTATGGATACTGAACTATAACTACAATATACAAGAGGGGGATGCAAAGTGCCAACGAGATGCTCGTTAGGAAGATGGGAACACTAAATCAGTGCTGGAGAGGGTGCTTTACTTATTGTTCATGTAAAAATACTAGTGTTTTACTATTGTTTCCCAAATCGATTACATATGCCTTTTGGCTGTTACAGCTTTTTCTTTTTTTCTTCCTCTTTCTGGTTTTACACCCACATGCTTTTCTTGTGGAAGTAGTCAAGATTGACTGCTGACTACCGGGGAGGGGATGTTTCCTGAGTTGGAAAGAGACTGAAAAGGAAGAAGGTAAAGGAACAAGGAGGAAAATAGAACATGAGCTTGTAATGTTTTGTTCACTGAAAAACAGATCACTTGCATGTTTAGGCTTCTTCATCATTGTTGCCGATAGCATGTAGCAGAAAGATTAGCCATATATAATTATGACTTCACCGCAGAATTCACTTATTATTTAATTGATGTAGTTCTACACACAGGCTTATGGGGTGGGGGGTGTCTTTTGTTTCATTTTCACAGGGAGCAGGAGAGAAGGACCGTTGTAAGTTAATGCGAATTGAAGGACAAGTAGGGATAATGATTTTATTCAATTTAAGTCTTTGATCAAAGTATAAGTAGAACATCTACCCTCATAATGTGTTTTTGAGGCTGATATGTAAGAATTTGCAAGAGTTTATGCATCCCATTTACAAGAGAACATTCTGATTTCAGCTGGAGTTCATTTGCTCATCAAAGTAGTACGACTATAAGTTTTACTCATTTGAGACTGTTACCAGAAAGTTTCCTCCCACTCCAGAAAGATTTATTAAACTTAATAATAGTTTGAGAAATCCAAGCCTTTAGAAAATTATGTCAAAATTATCTCAAAAGTGTGAATGCTTATAGACTACTGAAAAACAATAGACATTTTCTGGGTTAAAAAACAAAACCAAACAACAAAACTCAAAACAAAAAGCTTGCCTATCAGTACCCTTCCAATCAGTTCCCCCTCCCTAGGGAGTTGTGAGGCACACAGAAAATGTGCAGTGAAGAGTGAGAGAAGCACAACAAAAAGCAATATAAAAAACCCCGCATATCTGAATATTAGTGGTTTGATTTGTTTCATGTGCATCTTGTCTGCAGTGTGACAAGGTAGATGTTGTAGCATAACTAATGCTTCTTTGCGCAAAGAAAGTCTCAAAATATTTGAAAGCAGAAAGATTTGGAGCATATTCCATGAAAGACAGAGTAAAGCTGAAACATTTAGTAGTTATGCTAGTGAGAAAACTAAATCCGCACCCAAATGTATGGATCTCTTTAGTTTCTTCAAACTAAGCTTTAAATTCTGATACCAATTAGTTATTTGTTATGCTGTTCTTCATAGCTTTTTCCAGAACACAAAGCAGAGCCTTTCCAGGACTGACAATGTTTAGGTTTAAAAAGCTATGAAAACGTAAAAAAATAGAGAGAGTTACATAGGCATAGATACACCCATATTGTTCTCCCAAGTGTATCTATAAAGCAGGGTGAAACTAACAGTGAAGTTTTGGTTTTATTTTAAGATTATACAGTTTGATCAGGGCTGATTGTTAACATCAAAGCCATGGAACGTTGTTGGAGGTGCACGTGCTTATATTTTTGCTTTTCTCAAGGGCAAGGACTACAGGCTGATTTAAAAACTGTAAGAGAGAAAGAAATTGAAGCTTTGAATTAATTTGTAAAATATACATGTTCTATATTAAATTGCTGGATTGTTCTGTATTTTTTTTCCTTTTGCTTAAATGGTACATGCTCAACAATCATGGCTGAAAAGAGCAATTTTTGGCAGGCTAAATGTCTCAGGATTAAAGTATATGGATAAGTTGAGTAGATCCCACAAACTTGGTAAGAAATAACAGATGTACCTGTTTGGGGTGGGACACAACTGCCTTATACATGTACAAGTACTTACAATAGAAGTTCATATCTCTGAAAGTGCTAAGGCTTTTGTATCGTTTTGTCCTTGTCTAAGAATGTAGCATAAAAGATCCCTAGGTTAGCATGCTACACCCAGATGATGTTTTACTTGAAACAAATACTATTTAAAGCAGTGTGCATTTAGTTATCAGTAGGTAATAAAAAAAGTGTTACGTAGTGCCTCCTCCGGGAAAGACTTCTGTTGCCTACCAGATGGGCCATTCCGTGTCTATTTAAAAGTATAGAAAGTGCTGTCTTAAGAAATCAAGATACATTTTATTATTTTACATGTGTAATTTCTGAGTACAGAGTCATTGTTATCAGCCCTAAAATAATAAATTACTTGAGTCTTTCGGATGTGAAGTTGAATATCTGAAATCAAATCAAATCAAGGACTGCTTAAAGGTAAGACAGAACTGAAAGGAGGAAATAAATTGAATCACTGAATTGTTATAAGCTACAAAGGTGTCTTGGATAAAGCTGAACAAGGCTTAGGAAGAAACAGTAGAAGACACTGAGGTGGGAGCAGAATCTGCAAGACTCTTAGTGATCCACCACATTTCACTGAGTGTGAATTCAGTGAGAGTACTTCTGGCTTTTGATCATATCCTTCTTGTGAAACTCACATGGGTAAACTCACGTGATTTTAGGAAAGCAGTATTTTGGGAAGAGATTGCAGTGTTTGAAGTGAAACATAGTATTACATAGGGGAAACCAGTGTGGAGAATCACAGAACACAGACCATATTCAGCAAATATTACCTACTTCAGCTGCGGTTTCTAAAGACTAATGTTTATTACTAAGCTTGATTTACCACTGTAAGTTTATTTTACTTTCAGAATCTTGGGAATCACATAGGAAATTTGAGTTTTTTACCCCAAGCAACTTGTGCTTGTTCGTGCTTGGGTATGTAAGAAGTCAACTGTGTGTTGTTGGGTTTTTATTCATATTCATGAACAGTTCTCATCTCCACTCTTAAAGCATTGGACACAATATCTGTACAACTTACCAACATGCTATTTTAGCCCTGTCTTCACTCTGTCATACACCCCACTCAGATAAATATCTAGCATTTCTTCCACTTGTTTGACTGCAAAGGTACAATACCAAACAATTTTAAGTGAATTGCAGAAGGGCAAGGAAGGATGTGGAGCATTGAGAATGATCAGCCACAATTCAACTAGGGAACCATGCTTTCTGGTGAGAAAATTGACCTTGAATAACATCAGTATATTGTATACCTGCTGTTGTTTCCAGAGGGAGGTTGGGGGCTAAAGAATGACTTGACAAAACATGAGGATGACAGTTACTATTAATTTTTTTATTAAGGTTAAAAAAATTAATTAGAAAAAAGTTTAATGAAAAGATTCTAACCAGCTTTGCTGGCTCTAATCAAACATTTCTTTCTCATCCTTAATCATATTTAGTCCATTTACAAATAAGTCGACTCTACATCTGATATACATATGTTAAATGCACACTTTTCACATTGTAAATTGCGCAGTTATTCTTACATAGGCAGTTGTAGTTGGAATGGTGAACTCTGAAGATGAACTTATATGAAGCGCTCTGATACTTTTTGTTTACTTTTCTTTACATATATATATTCTTTATATGTATAGAAAATTTTGTTCTTTAAAGGACCAGAGTAAAGATATTTGGAAAAAAAAAAAAAATATTGCAAAAACCACAGAGACTGCATGAAAATTGATTGTGGTAAAGGTGAAATCATTGATTTTTACATAAGATCAGCAGATTGCTCTAGCAAGACTCACCACTGTGCAAGAAGCCCCATCAGGAAGGGGACATGAAAGGTTGCTAGAAAATCTGTACAGAATTTAGATTAGCTACTTTAGTGTACTTATATAAGTTTTAATATCTTCCTTAATAATAAAATTCATTTATATCCCAGACGTCAGGTTATTGGTCTCTTGGCCTCTTCGAGGAAGTAATTGAGCACCTGTATGGGGACAATGGGAATTGAGAAGTTCTGATTAGTTTTCTCTAGTTATAAATTATTTATCACCTCATTCCATTTCCCTCTTACACCTATTGGGACGTTTTCACAGTCATGTTGCATAATAAGAAAGTGAACATCAGGATTCTATTTGCTATGGTTCACCCTCATGAGCCATTTAGCATTTTGTAATTCCACAGAAAAAGCTATCTGATCAGCGGAAATGAAGTGAGAGTTTTATAGATGTTTTCTGTTTTACGATTTCATTTTTAAAAAGGTAATGACTGACTCATTTAAAAATGGGTAAATTGGCTAACAAATCCTAACCTGTGCTGTTATACAGGACACCTACTGCTGAAAGAGCAAATAACTTTCCTAATTCCAAAATACATACATCGTGAAATACATACAAAATGCTTGTATCTATTCATGTTGAAAGTGAACACCACATTTTAACATAGCTTAATATATTTAAAGCATACTTCTGCGTATTCTATTTTGGAAAATAGCTTTCTTGGAGTGGATTTTTATAAAACGGTGATCTGTAAACTTCTGGGATTTGTCACATCCTCTTCCTTCTGCATACCTTTAAACTTAAAGGAATAGACCATTGTTTCTTTCCTACCATCTGCAGGTGAGACAAGAGGGTGATGGGCATTTTAAAAGTTGTGAGTACGTAGTTAGTTTTGTCCTATGCATAGAACATTAACCTTTTGTGGTCCTTGACTCCAGTCCATCAGTTTGGACTAGGAGCTGTAGACCAGTGCCTTCTAAGACCTCTCATTTGTCACATAAAATTCAATAACACAAATTACGGTGTCATGTATTTGGGGATGGATGAGAGAACATACAAAGTACAAAACATCTATAAGCAAGAACTTGTTAGTTGGAAAAGACTCAATGGGAGAAGAATGTGGCTGTAACACTTATTCATAGCATGGCTATGACCTGCCACTATGATGTAATTACAGAAAAGGCAAACACAATAGCGTTTAGTAATAGTATGACTGAGCAAAGCTGTGAAGAGACCGTAAGTTGAATACTGTGTATGGTTCTAAGAGTTCATGTTACACAACCATGAATTTAAATGTGACCAAGATCAAAGAAGTGCTAAAGAAACATCATCAAATTCAAGGTCTACTTTTGAGAACAGGTTGGCCTGACCATTCCAGCTCCAGGTTCTGCAGCAGCCTTCCAAGATCAAAAAGACACTAAACCTGTTTACAAGGTGTGAAATGGATGCTTATGGTAGTAGGCAACTGGATTTAGTGGCCCAGGGGGCCCTCTTAGCTCAATCTTCTTATGTTCCTTTGGCATTATTCTTATAAATTACCATTGCTGCATGCCTGGAATACTGGATATGCCTAGCTTCCTCACATGGGTTCATGTCTGCAGCGTTCAGCCCCTCCTTATGTTACCTGGAGAAGGTCCCTGGTCTCTCCCCAAGCACAGACTTGTTTAAGACCTGAGACAGGCAGTCTAGCTGTGTCTTGTGTCATATTAGCAAAAAGTTTCAGTCCAGTAGTATTTTAAAATAGACTCTAATTCTGTGAGCTGTGAAGTCAGTTATAAAGCTTGCAATGACCTTAATTAGACCAGGCTATGGCACATATCTCGCATAGTAATTATTGCTATATTTTAAGGGTGGCAGGAACTCCTTACAGATTAAAGTTTCATCTAAAGAGAGTATATGAATGATAGCATGTTCCTCACCTCCTGAAGAGACAATGCCTCCCTGAGGCCACACACACACCTTCTTTATGGGTCTTTATCACAATAATTGTAGGAGGCAGCAGCACTGAACAGTACACCTTGACATCCATTTGGCTTATTAAGACTAATTTGCATGATTTGACACATTTGTTTTCTTCCCCACATTATAAAATTAAATGAAACAAAACTGAACCTCTTTTATAATGTCAATAATATGATACACATTCAAGGAAAAAAATAAATTCCATGTTATGAAGTTTCCAAATCCAGTTTTGTGGACAAGGACTGGGAGGAAAGTGCTGATGATGAGTGACATATTCCATAATCCGATCACTAAAAACAAGGAAACAAATTGAATGTTTCTACACCTAGTTTAATTTGCCAGAACACATTAATCACGTAGGGCCAATGCTGCCCTCAGACTAACAAATTCATTTTCAACTGGTACAATGGGGATTGTGATCAAATGTCCGAAGGCAAAATTAAGACCCCAATTGGGATATTCCCTGAACCTGAGTAGTTGTTTGACTGTCCTGTTCTTTCCAGTGTTCCATAGGAAAATAATTATTTTTGGTGGAAGGTGTAAGAAACCGTCTCATTTGTTTTGCAGAAAGAATAGGCACACAGTTTGCAACATCAAAAAGTGGTTCTTCCAAAGGAAAACTGCAGGTCAGATCTTCACTTAATGCACTGTGATACAGCCAAGTAGATAAAACCTGACACATAATATTTTTAAGTGCTCCTGTTTTTCATTAGATCAAATTCAAGTTTATGATCTAATAATATTCCAGTAAAGGCACTGTAAATTCTGAAAATAAAGAAGATCCAGATAATTTCTAAAGAACAAGCCAGCAACTGCTTAGTTTTAAGAAATGATTCAATACCATTAATATATCCAAAAAAACCCAGGGTGATTCCTTTTTATAGATTGGATTCACAAAACCCATCTGGAAGGAAGGAAGTGGATTCTGCTGAATAACAGAGGTGTTTAATTACAAAATATTATATTATCTGTTAAACGAACATACTTGAAGACTGAAGGAATAAAATTATCTGTATAATGATATTAATGTTTTACTTATAGTGTTTGCATAATGCTAGTCCTTATTCTAACACTAAAGGTGAACACAATATTATATGGAATTAACCGATAGTTGAGAAATGCTGTTAAAAGATATATTCCACAGGATATTTTTTTTTTTTGTGGGGTTTTTGGTGGTGGTGGTGGTGGTGGTGGTTTGGTTGGGGGGGTGGAGGTGTTTGGTTTGGGTTGGGTTTTTTTGCTTTATGGGTGCAACCAAAACTGAGACTATGTGGAAATTTTAAGAATAAAAGGGAGTAGACTTGTATACTGAGTAAGGTTCAAACAAATTGTGTAAATTCATTGATTCTTAAACAATATCATTAGATTCTATATTATCCTCAGATTTTTTTCTCACGGATGGTAACTGAGCCTCATTAGACCAGAAAAACAACCTCATTTTTTGTGTGTTTTGTTTTTAAACAAACCAGCCAACAAAGAAAATGCATCTACTTTCATTCTTATCCAAAAGTGACTGCTTCTAATACTGAAATAGTTTTCTACTGGAATGTGACACTATGTCAAACTGTATGGAGCACCTTGAGAAAAAAGTGCTTTTGTTCTGAAAAAAATAATTAAAATACGTCTATAAAAATGAAATACACACATCATAGTAATTCCTGTTCTAGAGGGAAATACATTAACATACATTGTGTTCACACACATGAACTGAGCCACAACTATGGCTCATACTGTACGGTACTAAGTTAGATTTATGATTGCCACTTAGATAACTTTCCAGTCCCATGCAAAAGAGGCGCCTCTTATATCTGCAATCAGAACAAGATCCATTATGATCCCTTTTCTTTCTTTCCATTCAAAAGAAACAAAGGTTAACAAAAATATTGTTTAAAATAATTCTAACATTTTATTTTCTCATTTCCCAATTTTTAAAAAATCTGTTGCTGTTTGATGTACATTTTGGGGGGTTTTATTTTAATTCTAACACTTCAGTTCAACCATTAAACTGATAAATCAACAAATTTAGTCAGCTCCTTTCAGGAGTTCCCTTCAGCCATCTCCACTGCATCTGAAATGAGAGTAGCGCTGAGTCACTCATTGGTGAGGAGAACATTGGTGGAGAACTGATTCATCTGTCAATCAGTTTCATCTGTCAAATCATTCTATAATATATGAATATGCTGCTACTTTTTAAAACTGTATGTTCATAAAATATGTTAGTGGATTCATGGTTCATATACACTTCCAACTATAGATAAAGAAGACAAGAGAATCTAGTTCTAAAACTCTCAGTTTTCTGGATGTCCTTTTTTTTAAATTTTTTCTGCATATTCATCTAGTCTACCATATTTCAGATAAAAAGTGTAGACTACATTAAATTTGTTTCATTGATTTTCATTGTGCAGACTATAATTCTGCGGACCACTACTGCAAATCCTTTTTTTCCAAAGGATTGGCCCAGAGAATTACTTCCAATGGTATGGGTATTACTTCCATGAGTAAACACCCTAAGTAGAAGGAGACTTCGTAGACTCAGACTGCTTATTTGTCAGACTGTGCTATTAAAAAAAAAAAAAAAAAAAAAGAGAGATTTTGTATAAAAGCATTCCACTCTTCATGAAAAAACATATTAAGTAGCAATTAAAAATCTGATATCCCTCTATGCCCTCAGAGAGTAGATGAATAGGATCACTAGAGAAATATTAGACACTTTACTAGTATCATGTTTTAATTAACATTGATTAAAACAACAATTTATATAAGCCAAAACATTATGTCCCTCACAGGATATGGTAAAAAATAGTTTTCAAATAAATTGTTGCATTGCAATAGCTATGAAAAAATAGCAATAGTTCATCATCAAATTGGGCAACTGCTAACAAATTGTTAAGGTAAAATACTATTCCCTTTATCTGCTCACTGATGGCTTCTCCTTGCTCTGTTCTTCCTGATCCAATTGTTTTTCCTGTGATTCCTTATCCTAAGTAAGGTAAGATTAGGGTTTATGTTACATCTTGACCCAGGTGACTTTAGCATAAGTCTGGTTTTGTTCCCTCCCTTAGGTCTGTGCTATGAGTTTATATTAAAGTAGTAGTGAATGAGGAAAAAGCTATAATTAGGGAGGGTTGCTCAAACGATATTTTGTGTGTAATTTTTCTTTTTTCACTGAGTAATATAATTTTGTGGTCAAACAAAATATTCACAAGATCTGTTCCATTTAAATTTAACAGGTGGATTTAAGAAAAAAATTAAAATGAAGAGCTGAACAAAATTAATCCTTTCATATGATTTTTTTCCCAACTGAAAGATTTCCTGTATCATTTTGAATCTTTCCAAGATTAAATTATCAGAATAATTATTAAAAAAAAGAAAATCCAAAAGAGAGACAAAAAGGTTTAAGCACTAATGCGAAATGAGTTCTTCCAGGTAACATTCCATTTGGCAGAGTAGCCCACAAACTCTAAGGAATGTCTACATTTGTGTTGCAGTTCACATCAGCAGTGTACTTTCAAAGCAAATTTTCTTGTCATCCCGATACCATGCTCTGCTTAACATTATATACGAGATCTCATGGCATTCACACTGGATTTCCTTCGGTTGACTCTAAGCCAGAAGACAGGCATTAGGAGCATGCCTGATGTACCACAAAAGCTAATAGGTATTTGAACCGCAGACCAAACTATTGCAAAGCAAACACCTCCAAATAGTATAAATATTGTACACTCCGCACCAACCCCTTCGCCCTAGAGATCCATTCCTCTTATGCCACATCATTTGCTAATGTAGACACAGGCTTTGAGCTCTTATGAAGATGAAATGGAAGGGGAGCAAATGCAAGTGGTATCTAAACAAAGCTGATAGAGAAACTCTCCCAGAGGCTGACCCTTTCTCCCTCAGGGAAACAAATACAGGGCATTCACAGAAACAGTAGTTTCTGAAAGGAAAAAATGGAAGAAAAACAACCCAATATGAGTTTCCAGAATGAGTATTGCTCAAAAAGAGCAAATAAAAAGGCCTATCACAATCTCTGAGAAGACAAACAGTGGAGCAGGACCGAAGATCCAAATTCATTATACACGGCATATGTAATATGAATTTTGGCATATCCTTATTAGGAGCCATTTAAAAAAAAAAAAAAAAAAAAAAAGAAAATTACAATCTATTTAAGGAAAGGGCCATAACCACCCAAAATCTGTAGAAAATGCTATAACATGAGCGAATAAAAAACCTTAATGCATCTTGCTCTTAAAAAGACAACAACTGAGATTTGATTTTGTTACACTGTGTACGTAGCTTCACATGAAGAAAATACATGCCACTAAAGGGCTGTTTAATCTAGAGGGGAAAGGCATACTAAAAAATAATGTCTCGAAGCAAGAACTTAACTATATTCAGATAAGAAATAATAAAGCACACAGATTTAACAGTATGTCTAATTAACTACTGGAACAAATTATTAGAGGTGTGGAAGATTTTCTGCCTCTTTGTATCTTTAAATAAAGACTGACCAGCTTCCTGAACATGCAACGTTAGCCAAATACAAGTTAAAGAACATGGTATAGGGTCATTCAGTAAAACTTAAGCACCTGTGATAGACAGAGGGTTATACTGGCCAAATTAACAGTTTCTTATGGTCTTTAGAACTAAAAAGTTTCCAGTTTGGGGGAAAAAAAAAAAAAAAAAGAAGGCCTGTCCCAGTACAACTTCTAAATGCTCCGCTATGTAATCCACTGAGATGATTGATGCCTCTTTCCCGTAGTTTGTCCACACTCTGAACGATTTTATCTCATTTCAGTATAAATGGATCCTGCATGATGTGTAAAACCCAGTGAACAAATTCAGTACATTCTTAGGCACTTTTAGTCAATTTTTAGTTTGGCTGGATACATCTAGTTTTATCCTCAGTAGGAGTTTTTCTGGAAGTTATTTAAAAATAAATACTGCTGTACAGCTTTTTGTGAGACATATAACTATGGAACTAAGAGAAACAGAGCAGCAGAAACACAGTTTAAGCCTTAAGATTTGTTGGCTTGTGCGGACAAAAACTCTTGAGCTTTCTATATTGATGAAGTGGGAAGATTAAACATATGTTTGTACTTGCTACCATATTTATTTGCATATGGTGCCTTCTAGATGATCATATGGTCCTTTTACCTTTTGGCAAGATGACATATTCCAAAGAAATACTACAATGTGATCAAAGTTTGTAAAATGTAGTTATCCCACGTTATGCTTTCTTCATCTGTTTATTGTATAGAACTGCAAAAACTATACACAGGTAGTTAAATGCATTGCAATTAATTTTTCAGTGACTTCAGTTCAAGCATGCTCATATGGATTCTACATGGTACATCAAGCCCCAGATTTACAAAAGCAATGGGATCCTTTGGAATGGCACCTTGGCTCTGAAATCTAGAATAACCAGTATCTTTAGACCTGTGGCTTTAGTAAGATAATCTCTCACCAAGTCTTCTGGCTTTAAATCAACAGAGAGGTTGGGAATGGTCAACTGAGACCCAAGGCAACCGGCAGGAGCTGACAGCTCCTAGCCAACTAACTAGTGTGCTGTCGGCTTCGACATAGAAGGAGGGGCATAAGCAGATAACATGTTCACTGGTTATCCATATTTTTAAACATAAAAATAGCTCTTTTGATAAATCACACTGTTTTCAGCAATGTGTTGAATCCACACAAGACACTGAGTATTACGTTTTCCAAATACAATGAACAATCCATATCTTTGTGTTTCAGTTTGATTTACTTTTGTATAAACAAGAAAATTAAAATAGCCTTTCTGAGAAAACCCTGTGTGTCTCTTTTACATTATCATGTCTACCCTGAAAAATGGCAATTGCACTGGATCATAAAACTCAATCCTACATAGAACATAAGGGAAAAAAATACTCTGGCCCTTTTTTTATACAGATCAGTTTGCCAGTAGATCAAAAATATAACGTAATGACCGCAGTGGCTCAGACCAAGGATTCATTTAGCCCACCTCTCTGTCTTTTAGGTGACCATTTGATGTTGTCTGGTTTTGGAAGAGATCATGAACAGCTAGTCCCGTTTACTTATTCCTTACCACCCAGAATATTACAGAAATCTCTCTCTTCTACTCTCCATTATCTCTATTGCAACATTGAGCCCAAATCGTCTTAGTTTGTTTGGGTTTTTATATTTCCTTATATGGAAGTTGTCCAGTGCTTTTATTTTTATCACCCTTCTATCAGTCTTTTCAAGTTCTTTGTTAGGTTTGTTTTTTGAGCTTCTCACAATAATCAGGTTTACACAGAGACATAATGATACCTTCTATTTTATTTTCTATTTTACTCCTAATAAACTGTAAAATTGTTTCCTTTTTTTGACTGCTGTTCAGCACTGAGACAACACTTCCACAGTACTGTCTATTGTAACACCAAGATTTCACTCCTGAGAAGTAATGGTCTGTTCAGAATTCATTAAATTAGGTAAAAACTAGAATATGTTTTGCTATGGTTGAGAGTTTGGGGTGAAGTATTCGTACAAACTAAACATAGATAATTCACTAAGGTTCCTGCACACAGTCAATGGAGAAAGGCTATTTCAGAGATGATTCAGATCAGGAGCCTGAATATGTTGCCTGTTTTCCTAGCAATATGATTGCTTAAAACACAAGCTGGCTTAATAATGGGACTGCCCGAGGCAGTCTTATTTCTAATTGACAAAATATAGCCCTGTTGAAATGGAATCCTATTGAACAAACAAGCAATGGAGCCCCAGCCAAATAATTAACTGCTTTTGAACACGTAGGTGTTAGTCTAGATCTTGTTACTAATATGCAGATGGAGATTTACTGGTTATGAAGGACAGGAAGCTTTCCCGTTAGCATGGCTGACTGAGGAACGGACTCTACCGATGATGTGATGCAGGAGCTTTGTTCTGCAGAGGGCTCTCAAGCCTACGTCACGCCTGGATTGAACTCACTCGGAACCACAGTGTCAATTTGTTATTTTTGTCATGTAACTGTTAATCAAGTTCCTTCATAGCTGAGAAAAGGGATATGAATATACTGAATTTTATTCTCTGTTACTCTCAGGTTCTGCCATGAAAATAAGCAGTTGTCTCAGCTAAGTGGGAAATAAAATATAAAACAACTCTGGTAATGTTCATGGTAGGAAGGTTTAAAAGCTATCTAGCCTTTACAGTCAATAATAATATGAATCAATATGCTAAAGTAGCCAGGCATGAGGCAGCAGCTTGATGTTGTATCAGGCTTGGAAATTCATAAAGCTACATTGTTGTTTCTGGAGGATGCAGTTAATGATCTCACTTTTGTTTTTATTGTTCAAATTACTATGCCTTAAAAAATAAGAAATCTAAAATAAAAGTCATCTTCAGAGGAAGACGCTGATTTAAAAAAGCAAAGTGGCAATGAAGAAGCCAGAACTCTACCATTAGAGTGGTACAACGTAATGCAGAATTTGATGTGCTTTGTTTTAGCTATCAGACTAAATATTTAAATGCATTAGACCAGAACAGACAATGATAAATGGACATACTGGTACCTGTACATACTAATTTCCAAAAGGACAATGCAACAAATATTGCCTTTAGTGATAATGTATTATATAGATCTTACTTAGGGGAAGAAAATCCTAGCTCTACCTTTCACAACAATTGTTCCAATTCTGTTCAGGTGATCACAATAGCACTATGCCACAAATACAGTAGTCTCTGACCCTCAGTAAAATAAAACCCTGAAATGGCACCTAAAAAAACCAGATTCTGTGATAAAATAGTGAACCTTTGCTAATCATTAGGAGTGTTAATATTCTGCTTTCCTTCGTGACTTCCACATATTTGGTTTATATGTGCCTTTTTGTTTTGAAAGCATTTTTATTAATAGCAAATTTCTTATATATCCATGGAAGGTAGTCAAATGCATAGTCTCCTTAAAAAATATTTTTCCTAAGGTCAACTACACCTAGAACTGAATGTGCATTCTGTTTCCCGTTGTACTGCCTGTGTAATAATTCAGAGTAAATGATAATGTATTATGCTGTAAGTCCATAACCTTAGAAAATAAGAGCCCAGTTGGTGCTTGACTTACAAGAGCAAAACAAGCTTACAGAGCACAGGTCTGTGTTGTTTGGCAAGTAGTCAATAAAACTGTACCTTATGACTTTCTTTCCTAAAGGTTCTAATCAAAACAATTTATTTCAGGCATGTAAACTCTGCTTTTCAGACTGCAGCTATTGTCAGCGTATGGTATCAGCATCCGCAGTAGCTGCAACCACGTTAAACCGAGTCCCAGAGCTCCCCCATCTGTCTCAGTAATAGACAGATTTCCTGCTAGATCAATGTAGTGTGTCAGCCACAGTAAAAAAGATGTGGCTTTTTTCCAGATTTTACTAGCCTTTACAATAACTATTTGAATAACTGAAATCTTTTCTCTTCCAAGTACTATATTTCAGAGAGCTGTACAAAGGAAAATAATTAAAAGTATCATTCTGTGTGAGTAAACTGTGATCAGAAAGGAATGCAAATTAAAAGCCCGACTATACATAATGAAATTGGACAGAAAAGTGTAGGCAAATATTTAGCAAATTAGAAATCTTTAAAGTGAATGTACGCAGCCACAGGGAATTGTTTTCCATTGTTAAACTGTTCCTGGTACATCTCTAAACTATGTTTATTTAGGGCAGAAACAGAGTGTATAAACATGTATAGGCTAGCTATTTTTCTTGAAGCTTATGGCCATTTTATTTTAGTATAGTAACTGAATGCTTTTCACGTGATAGATAAGGCTTAGACGGCATATATTCTAAATCTACGGATCACTGAAGTTACATTTTGATGCAGCTGCCTTGGTAAAACCCGCAACCAGATCCCAGTCTAAGCAACCTTTTTTAAAAAAAAAAAAAAAATTAAAAAAAAAAAAAAAATCCTGTTTTTCTGCAGCCCCCCTAAGGGAAACATACTCAAAGAAAATGAACAGTCTCCTATTTTAGATCCTTGTTGTGTAAACACAGTGGGTGCCCACCTGCCCTGTCACGCTGTCAAGCTTCAGAGGATGATATTACTCTCTAAATGAGTTCAGTTCTGATTTCTCCCAGATGAACAGCAAATATCTTTCAGGCTAGATAACTTTTCTTGGAGATTAAAGGGAAAAACAAAGTAAGTAAAATATAAAGTACATATGGAGGAACACCTAGTGCACGGCTTGTTTTGTAACACCGGCTGTCTTGGGCTAGCTCCTAACTCACAGAGCGCGCCCTTCCAGCAGGGCTATCTGCACTCTTAAAGGTGTCGTCCAAAAAGAAAATAGCCTCACTGCTCTTTCATATCGACTGACCTTTTCCAGCTGATCTCCTGCCAAGGAATAAACAAGAACCTTAATATTGTTGGACACCCTAGTTTTACAACCGGGCTGTTAAAGGGAACATAGTAGCTTGGAGAAAAGGTTTTTAAATAGTTAAACAGTTAGGTGGTTGACCCTAAAATAACATTAGTAACCAAATTCTTCATGGTTTTGATGTTTTGTGCTTTGTTAGGGGTACAGATGGCAATCAGGCGTTGTATGTACATATGCAAGGGTTTGCAAGATTTCAAGTTACATTTATTTGATTTTTTATAAGAATACCATACAAGAGAGCAGAGAATCTACTCGTGTATCTAGTCTTCTGAGGTAGTCGCTAACATTAGAGGGTCACTGGGTACTTACAAATCTTGTTTTCTTCCATTAAACACATTCTACGCTTTTACTAGAACAGACTGATACACCATGTCAGCCCATTGCTCTGTGGGTCTTGGAGAGCCCAGCTGCGGTCATCACCATCCAGCTGCGCACCCTGTGCCAGAAACAACAAGGACTGATACTACCTATGGCAGCAGGAACTTTTCAGAAAGCAAGCATGTTTTTGCCCTCCCACTTTCTCTCTTCTAAGTGTATTTTTATCCTCATTTAAATTTTTGATGGAAGATGTATGTTTCAGCAAGGTGAGAAGGAAAGCAGTTGTAAAACTCCACCACTGTTAATAGGAATGGCACATGTAGCTCTTTAACATTTTTATTGAAAATGTGCTTTATTAATTTTTCCTACATGAATGAAATCAGACGTTTATTCTGAAAAATATGCAGCTGACTGTTGAAGGCATAATAATAGTGCATCCTTACAATTAGAGGTAGTTTGAAACTGTTCAAAAACGTAAGTGCAGTCAGCACGGATCAGTTTAACACACTCATGTTGTCTCATGAGTAAAACTTACAAAGGCTACCTTTATTTTATTTCTAACTTATTAAACAATTTCAGTACACTTTAAATCTGTGCTAAGGAGGCACTTTCCAGTACAGAATTATTACAACTTCACTGGTGACACATTTCTGAACAAAGCTACCTACATTTATATGTTATTTTATACTGCTCTTTCTATATTAACGTATGTAAAAATGACTGTCTAAAATTATTTCAGGAAGTCAAATCATTATACTTCAGCTTCTTTGCAGATTCTTCCTTTAGTAGTTGCTCTTTACCTCATATAATGTGAGTGATCAATATGTTCAGCTCAGGTTTGATGACGAGATGTCCATTATTTTAATTGTATTAAGAAGAAAACAAACAAGCAAAAAATACTAGTATATTTTCCTGTGCTTTGTAACAGGAAAATTATGCATTAAATATGGTTGTTACTCTAAATCTTATATATAACTGAGACAGATGTTGCTATGCCACAAAATCATAGCATCATAGATAATTTAAGTTAGAAAGGACCTCTGGAGGTTATCTAGTACAAACCCTCAGGCAAAACAGGTCCAACTAGATCATGTCTGGGCAATCCTGGAGGTGACTAGTTTCAGTGATACAGAGAATACAAAATACCTCAGTATATGTAAGTAACACAAAGTCTAAATGAGTGTACACTTATGTAAGTCAAAAAAGCAATAGCCTTCAAATAGGAGCAAGCAGGTAAAATTAATGCCAAATTTAGGAACATACGATATTTGGAAAAATCTATAGACAAGAAATAAAGTAACTATTTATTGTTGTTTACTTTTCTTGAAAAATTAGACACATCTTTCAGATGCTTAAGGAAAGCTAGTATTAAGGTAAAAAAAACAAATCAACTTGTTGGATCCCTCTAAACCAAGTCAGCTAATGGTGAGAAGCACTCATTTTTGGGGGGGAGAAAGGGAGATAACATAACTTCTTTTGAAGACCTCCACAAGCTGTATATTGATTTTACCACAATGCATTTAGTATCGTGATGTTGGAAGTGTCATGGATGATTCAAAGCGTCTGATCTGGTATTTGGAAAGGTTATGTCCACATTAGCGACTAGTGTGCTACAGTAGAAGTACGTTTCAAGGACAAAACAATTGGAGCTGAGGACACACCATTTACTTACACTAAAACTATTTCAAAGGGTTTATTTCATACTAGCTGTAGTCAGGTCTGACCTGAACACCTGTTAGCAATTGCAGGCTCACTAGGTGCTCTTCTTGGAAGTCCAGTTGAGTTTTATCTGAAGGGAATTCAGCTTGTGTGCTCTGAGATTGCTTTGCAGCGCAAAGAAAGATGTGCTAAATGGAGACAACCATTTTGCTTTAAAAATTCCTTCCTCTTCTATCTAAAACACCAACATAGAAGTACCAAAAGAATCAGAATTACAAATACACCTTCTTAAATGGAGAATTAGGAACCTAAATTTCTTCCAAGTCCTGGAGGGCAACCTTAAACAAATGTTTGACTCTTTCTGCACCTATATTTGCCCTTCTGTTGGTGCTAAAACCTATTATCTGGTTTAGAGCGCTAACCAATGCTATGCCTGTCTCAGCAGGGTCCTTAACCCCAGTGCTCATCCACCTACCTGTATCTAAAATCTCAGTGTGATCTGATTCCACCATAAAAGTGACTCCCATATCACAAACCGACAACATGACTGCTCTCGTTCAAAATAACTGGAGTGGCTTTTAATAAAACAGTCAAGTTGTTAAAACAGTTAGAGAAGGTATTTAAACCTGCGATCCTTTCTTAGCCATCCTTTAGGATGGTGGTTGTTATCAAATCTTTTACTAGATTTAATCAATTTACTAAATCTCTTTTATCAGGAGAGACTAGATGCAGCCTTTCGATGGGGTTTGGGCTGCTCTTTGCCTACCCTGCGTTGAATATAAAATCAAATTGTATTGAATATATTCAATTAATATATTGTATGGAATATTAGAATATAGTTCTCCAGTTCTGCAAAAAGGCGTGTCCGAGAGAAAGAGCTGTATTATGATCCCTGTGCCAAAGAATGTTTGCACTGATAGTTTGATGTGAAATACAGAAACAGGTTTAGGAGTAATACCTTTCTCTCTCTGGGTGAGCATCTAAATCATAAAATTATATAGACAGGTTGCTATTATTCTTCTGCAAGGTGGGATTACAGTAACACGAGAGGTACAAAGGCTCACCCCCCCCCCCAAAAAAATTCTAATCAAATTTAGTGATTCTCCCTGAGAGATTAGGAAATACGTAGCCTTTTTTTAGAGCAGGAGCACATACTCATTTTTGCTGCCTCTTGACTGGCTACTCTCACTACTTTTCAGTTAACTGAGAGGTCAAATTAAGACTCCTTTTCTCCTGTATTTAAAAAGTAAGTTAAACTTGCTCTGTTAAAAACCAAGGAAACAGAGCTACCTATCCTAACTAAAAGATGGACTCTGAAACAGTGGAAACACCTTTCTTTCCCCTGAGTTTCTTTTTCATTAGTTTATTGATTCTGTTACCTTTCTTGTTGCTTTGGATTCTATTCTGAGGTATCTGATTTCTTTTACTTTTATTTAGGAAAACTGGGCAAGACTATGGATTGTAGACCTGGAAGAAAAGTGATAGTGGCTGGCATACACAATACCTAAGTCCTTTTGTTAAATCAAACTTACCTTTCATTCTTAAGTATAAAAGTTTTGCAAGTCAAACAAACAAAAACCCCCAACACACATGTACCCCTTCCATATTTTTGGATTCTTCTTCTTTCTATTGCTAAAAACACCACAAATCACCTTCTTTTCCACATATTTTCCCCAGAAATGCCATAGCGAAGGAATGTTATGCAGCTGAGAGTCAGCAGCAAAGACTAGGAACAAGTAATCCTCTCTGCCTCGTACTGCAAGACTTTCATATTTTAAGTTCATTAGTTCATAAAAAATAGTGTCCAGTAAAATCTAGCTGTGGAATTATAACAGCTTCAATAAATCGGTCTTCATCATTGCAAAAGGTGGCCTTCTAAACAGCAGATCACTCCCAAACACCTTGTCCTTACTACCACTGCTGAAAACTACATTTTTTGTAGCTGTGTTTTAATTAGTGAAATAGAGCACTCTCTCTTCCACAAACCACCCCCCCACCCCCCCATATGTATATATTTTGGATGTGTTTGCCATTATTCACCATGTGAAAAATCTGTGAGGCTGGCTGGCTTGTAGGAAACAGCGGGGAAAAATTTCCTCTTACATTATCACTAGCTTGTCAATAGAAGCTTTTTGATTTTTGACAGAGACAGTAGTGGTGTACATAATGAAGCTATAGATAGGCAAGAAGGAAAATTATGAGGTTTTTCGTCTTCAAAAATAGGTAGCAAAGCTGCTCTCCACCTAATTCTTCACCTTGGTTGTACTGTCTTGTAAGGGTTACAGGTGCTGGACCTGTATTGCCCACCTTCCATTGCAGGTCCAGAGACAGGAAAGCTTGCGAAAGAGCTTTATTTTGTGATCCCGCAGTGCTGCTGAATCCTGTGAGAGGTTTCCAAGTAGTCTGTCAAATACAGTATGATTGTACCAGTTTTTATATGCTTCATAGAAGGAAACAGGATTAGACTATCAATGCTATATATGTGTGTGTGAGTGTACAGAGACAGAAAGTGAGACAGAGGGAGAGAAATAAAAATAGTTGTCAAAAATAATACAACCCCATGCAATTGCTACAACTGTAACCTGATCAGAAAGCCACTGAAGGTAAAAATGCTAATTATCAGTAGGAGTACGGTAAAAAATGGTATAACATTTTCACCTGTCCTCGGGACTTCAGGTCATTCCTCTGTCATTCAGTGTTTCTTTAATTGCTCATGTTATTAACTGACAGTTCCTGTGTTCAGCTGATACTCTAGTCAGGTGAAATTCTTTACTTTGTCTTTAAAGGCAGAAAAGAAAAAGGAGGAAAGAGAAAAAGAGATGTAAAATTAGTCACAAGCATCAAAGGATATTTACCTTTACCATGCATCAGAGGCATTAGCCTTTCAGAAACTTGAACCTTTGGAAGTCACTGGGCTGGGAAATTAAAATAAACAAGCAAACAAACAAACACAGCCTCTCCTTGATCTTTAATGCAGAGAGAATCTCAGAATTTTCTTTCACCTTGCTTCTTTGAATGCTAGAAGGTGAAAGGGGCAGTCTGGTTTCTTATCTGGCAAGAACTAAGTGACTAGCAGTGAAAAACCATAACAATAATTGGATTTTTACAGGTTAAAATTCCTTTTGGAAGCTAATCTAGTGTTTTGCTTGTTTAAAGCTAAAAGAGCTGGTTACAATGAGTGAGTCGTTGGACTGAAAAAGCTCATTTCCAGGATGCTAAAAAATTGGTTCAATATTTTGTTGGCTTCTTTGCTTTACCAAGTGTTCTCTGACAGTTCCAAAGAACATTGTCCTGAACAGATAAAATGGTGATTTTACTCTCAAGTAGCAATTATCTTCCCCAAACCTCAGATGGCTCTGACACAGCTCATTAACATGCCATGCTTACCAGTTTCACTCTTTCACCCAGTCCTACCTTTTCTCCTTTCCCTGAAGAGCTTTTCTGCTTAGCGCAGCTATGCACAGTTCTTGCCAGCTCACCATGGGTCCTTCACACCACATGAGTGCTGCAAGAGCATTTTTGCTGTGTCTGCATGCGCGCAGCTTCGCACATGTGCCTTTTCTTTCTGTGCAATTGCTTAGATCCAGAAGACCTGAAACTCCATCACAGCAGACTTTGGATTAAGGGTGATTTAGGTCACTGAGTAGCAGTGATAGGATATATGTTCTTCAAAAGCCCTCCACAGTTTCCTGATGTGTTGTGTTTAATGAAGGGTAGTAATTAACCATGACCAACCTTGTAATTACTAACATGCATCGTTAATGAGACTGTAACTTCAGCTATTACTTTGTGAACACTGATTTAAAGCATATAAACAAAAATAATTAAAAAGATGATGAAAAATGTGGGTATAATGGCTAAACCAATATTTATTACTAAATTGCCAATTTTCAGTAAAAATGAAGTTTGAAGCAAATTGACTCTGTTGATGCGCTGAATTTTTAATTCATAGAAATAATTGTTTGGATGAGTTTATAAATGTAGGTAACATTTGTAAATAAGATTTCCCCCTTGTTAAGCCTTTTTAGCTTTCACTTCTGAAGTTTATCAGTTTGGATTTTGACCTTGATTACTCTGTCCACTTTTTGGTTTTAGGTCAGTTACTCTTCCTAAAAGCAGTAAAATCCCTATGATTTTTAACTGAACTAACTAGACCTATATCTAAGAAAGAATAGCACAGGAGGTTTTGATTTGGGATTTGTCTTTTTCTCCCCCCCCGCCCCAAGCCTCCTTTTGTACTTCCTCATCAAGCTTTGGTAATGGTAAGCATTGCATTTCAGAGTAAGAGCTTCCCTATAGAGGAAATCTATAGGGGTGGGTTGGTTGGTTGGTTGTTTTTCAAAATCACAGCTATTTTAACATTGACCTCAGTAACTATTCCATCTGAGTTTCCTTTAAAGGTCTACCCTCCTTGGAAGTAAATGATCATTTTTAAAATTTTTGTTTAATCCATTTCAAAAGTAGAATTAAAACAAGCAATCTTAGTGAGATATGCCAGAAAAGAGAAATAACAAAGAATTGTACCTACAGTAGTATTCTGGGATTTTTTCTCATGCAGACAGGTCCAATGCCTAATGATGGGGAATACAGAGGCCTAACAGAAGAGTTCTGATTCTGGAAGTACATGGTATCAAAGAACATCAGAATTATTTACTGTGACTACTACGACAGTTTTATTGCGCCTACAATATTAGCCTCATGGCCTGCTTTCAGCTGCCTGGTCTCGCTGTTCCTTTTCCTAAAAGCTCTTTCACTTAGAGGGCTTTAGATTGCAAGTGGTTTCCTTGTTTCTAAGCGTGGGTCTGCTTATTTCTATGTATCCTGCCTGCTGGAAGTACAATAGGAAATTCAACTTCTGAGTTTAGCTATGCCCAATATATTTCTGACACTGTTTGATTCACTGGATTTTTTTTTTAAAACCTAGTTTGACATTGACTGTGTTCCCAAAGAAGAGAAAAATCATTGACATTTAGAAACTGTTCCCTGTTCCACAATAATGTTCTTTCTCATCAGAGAAAATAAACAAGACACAGGTTGTCAAACAGATCTTTCAAAATGTCACTTAGAATTTTCATTTCAATTTTACTTATTCTTATCTTGAAACTAAACATTAGCCCCACTGAAGTCAGCGTTGAACTCCCTTTCTATAAGGTCAGCCACAAAACAGTTTGTGGGTGGCTTATGCCTCTTAACGTCTTTTCTAAATATCTGTCTCACCAAGTGCTGTTATCCTGTCACAGAGGCTCTCTGAGACTGACCACAGTTAACTATGCACTTCTATTCAGAGGAAAGGATTTAAAACCCTCTGTTGTAATGTCTTCCTCAGAATACACAATCTGCACAATCTGCAGGAGAATTGTGCTCAGGAATATAAGCAATCTTTTTTTTTTTTTTGGTTAGGAAAAAACCCTAGAAATCATGTGTTAAACACAAACCTAGGAAGTGAGATCTAGTATCTGTAAACTTTCTGTAATAGTGCTTCAGTGAAAAATAAAATCCAATATCTTCATTTATGTAGCTTTTCAAAAGGACGTTATGAAATGACTTCGTTTGCGTCTATAAGGACTAACAAAGAGCATCTCTGCGAGTAGCTGGCTATTTTGTTTAGGCAACAAAAGCAATACGGAGAACTGAAGCCAGCCCAACTCAGACAGGAAGTAAGACATTTTCTTTAAATTAGGGGAGCAGCGTCATTGCAACAATTTTGCTCAAAGTCTGTTTTCTTCTCTGAAGCCTTGATGAAGAGGCAGTAAATCCAAGCTTGTCTGTTTTTTTCAAGTGCCTCTTCTGGTTTAATAAAAACTATTATATCTTCCCACAAGCCCTGCTTCCTTTATGTCAATATTCAGATGCCTTTCTAACATATACATTACATTTCATGCAAAAATAACAACTTCCTTTCATAAATCATTGAGCTAAATACTATAGACTTGGTAATGATTATCAAACCATGATCTTAACAGTTCCTCTGAGCTTGATTTCTGTCAATTACATGTGTAAAAAAAAAAAAAAAATTAACAAGTCAGGCCAAAAAATCTTGGTAGTAAGAAAACCAAGAGTGGGGGAATCTATGTGAGCCACTAATTTCCCAGTCTATCATAAAAGAGTTATATGGATTTTTTTTTTCCTGAAGTAGCTTTCATTATGAGAATCGCTGTATGCCAGACACAACTAATGGCCTATCTCTCCATTCTTTGTGAAATAGGAGCTATAAAATCTAAGAAAGTGAGTCCAGATTTCCACAAAATACACAAAGTGCTCCTTATATTTTTAAAACTGTCATGGTTTAACCCCAGCCAGTAACCAAATACCACGCAGCCATGGAAATCTCAGTATTTGTGATTCATTTGAAAATAGCAAATTTCTATAAGGTGTCCTTATGTCCTTCAAAGGTTAAGCATTTGTATAAAAGGACCTAGAGATGAAAATCAGCTCAGAATCTCCTTGTGTTCTGTTGTAGTTTTCAAACATTTCATTTTCCAATTTGGGAAGAATAACACAAGATTCAAAATTTAAAGTTTGAGTTTTCAAATGTATCTCACAGCTGCAGATTAAAACTATAAAGAATCTATAAGGTAAACTCCTATTCTCTCAGAAATGGAGGTACTGAAGTTGATGACACTGGTATACTAGTAACCTGGAATTTGGGGTCTAGGATCTGCTGTTCCAAAACGGCTCCTGAAGCAAGGGCTTACAGACCCCTAAAAGAGCTGTGATGGCATGTCAGCTGCAATTATGTTGAACTCTTGCATGTCCAAATGGCAGGGAAGACATTACATCACCAACTGCCAAGCCACTCAGTAGAGCTTAAAGACAGCGTGGGAGGTTGTGTCATTGCAACCGCATTCAGCAGCATCAACAGATCATTAGCAAAAGAATGGCAACCGAGGGTTAAACTGCAAAGGTGAAAAACTATTCCCAATTCAATAGGTAGCTAGGGCCTGCAGGATCGGGAGTAAAAGGGAAGGCTGTAATGCATTGGATTTGCTAGCACAGTTTCCAGTTTAAATTGGACCCCACAAACCCTGAGCTAGCAATAAACAAGGCTCTTGTTCAAGTCCTAATTCAAACACCAGCTCTAATACTAATTTCAAGCATAGCTAACAACTCATGGCCCCCAGAACTGCTGGTATTATAGCTTTGACAGGAGAAGTCAAATAATTTGGTTTCTTCCACAGTTTTGACAGGCCCGTAATGGAGAGTCTTTCAGTGGGCATGTTAATATTAGATCAGGATGAATCACAGAGTAAATATTGAGGCTAGAGTGAGGTTTGAATTTAAAATTACGTTTTGGTCAGCAGACGCTGTCTTCATCCTATTAAACCTCTAAAGCCAGGATGGGATGTGCTGACAGACACTGGGAACTGTTTAATGCCATTTCCTGACTGAGTGTTTATCAGTGGTTGACTATTAGGAATGGGGACAGAACCGGTTTTAAGAACAGATGCACACACACAACTGCATGAAAATCTCAGTTCCTCATTATACAGTAGCCAGATCACAAAACTGGCTTTTGCAGGTAGTGAAAGGTAAGTAGTGGTCTGAACCACTGAACCACCGAACCACCATTGCTCCCGAATGAGTCACGGAGGTTGTAGTTAGTAGTGTGGGTACAACTACCTTTAGTCTTAGAATCATAGAATCATAGAATTGTTCTGGTTGGAAGAGACCTCCAAGATCATCGGGTCCAACCATTAACCTATCACTACCAAGTCCCCCACTAAATCATATCCCTTAGGGCCTCATCTAAATGCCTTTTGAATACCCCCAGAGATGGGGACTCCACCACCTCCCTGGGCAGCCTGTTCCAATGCCTGACAACCCTTTCGGTAAAGAAATTTTTACGAATGTCCAATCTAAACCTCCCCTGGCGCAACTTGAGGCCATTTCCTCTTGTTTTGTTGTCTGTTACTAGGGAGAAGAGACCGACCCCCATCTCTCTACAACCTCCTTTCAGGTAGTTGTAGAGAGCAATAAGGTCTCCCCTCAGCCTCCTTTTCTCCAGGCTAAACATCCCCAGTTCCCTCAGCTGCTCCTCATAGGACTTGTGTTCCAGACCCTTCACCAGCTTCGTTGCCCGTCTCTGGACACGCTCCAGCACCTCAATGTCTTTCTTGTAGTGAGGGGCCCAAAACTGAACACAGTACTCGAGGTGCGGCCTCACCAGGGCCGAGTACAGGGGGACGATCACCTCCCTACTCCTGCTGGCCACACTATTTCTGATACAGGCCAGGATGCCGTTGGCCTTCTTGGCCACCTGGGCACACTGCTGGCTCATATTCAGCCGGCCGTCAACCAACACCCCCAGGTCCTTTTCCGCCGGGCAGCTTTCCAGCCACTCCTCCCCAAGCCTGTAGCGTTGCCTGGGGTTGTTGTGACCCAAGTGCAGGACCCGGCACTTGGCCTTGTTGAACCTCATACAATTGGCCTCGGCCCATTGATCCAGCCTGTCCAGGTCCCGCTGTAGCGCCTGCCTACCCTCAAGCAGATCAACACTCCCTCCCAACTTGGTGTCATCTGCAAACTTACTGAGGGTGCACTCGATCCCCTCGTCCAGATCATTGATAAAGATATTGAACAGAACTGGCCCCAGTACTGAGCCCTGGGGAACACCACTTGTGACCGGCCTCCAACCGGATTTAACTCCATTCACCACCACTCTTTGGGCCCGGCCATCCAGCCAGTTTCCTACCCAGCGCAGAGTATGCCCATCCAAGCCATGGGTAGCCAACTTCTCCAAGAGAATGCTGTGGGAGACGGTGTCAAAGGCTTTACTAAAGTCCAGGTACACAACGTCCACAGCCTTTCCCTCATCCACTAAGCGGGTCACCATGTCGTAGAAGGAGATCAGGTTGGTCAGACAGGACCTTCCTTTCATAAACCCGTGCTGACTGGGCCCGATCACCCGGTTGTCCCGTATGTGCCGCGTGATGGCACTCAAGATGATCTGCTCCATAACCTTCCCGGGCACCGAGGTCAGGCTGACAGGCCTGTAGTTGCCCGGATCCTCCTTCCGGCCCTTCTTGTAGATGGGCGTCACATTTGCCAGCTTCCAGTCAACTGGGACCTCCCCAGTTAGCCAGGACTGCTGGTAAATGATGGAGAGTGGCTTGATGAGCACTTCTGCCAGCTCTTTCAGCACCCTTGGGTGGATCCCATCCGGCCCCATAGACTTGTGCGTGTCTAGGTGGCGTAGCAGGTCACTGACCATTTCCCCTTGGACTTCGGGGTTTACATTCTGCTCCCCATCCCTGTCTTCCTGCTCAGGGGGCTGGGTGCCCAGAGAGCAACTTCCCTTGCTGTTGAAGACTGAGGCAAAGAAGGTATTTAGCACCTCAGCCTTTTCCTCATCCCTTGACACTAAGTTTCCCTCCGCATCCAATAGAGGAGGGAGATTCTCCTTAGCCCCCTTTTTATTGTTAATGTATTTGTAGAAACACTTTTTGTTGTCTTTTACGGCAGTAGCCAGACTAAGTTCTAGTTGGGCTTTGGCCCTTCTAATTTTCTCCCTGCATGACCTCACAACATCCTTGTAGTCCTCCTGAGTTGCCTGCCCCTTCCTCCAAAGGTGGTAGACTCTCTTTTTTTTCCTAAGTTCCAGCCGGAGCTCTCTGCTCAGCCAGGCCGGTCTTCTTCCCCGCCGGCTCATCTTTCGGCTCACGGGGACGGCCTGCTCCTGCGCCTTTAAGATTTCCCTCTTGAAGAATGTCCAGCCTTCCTGGATGCCTTGGCCCTCCAGGACTGCCTCCCAAGGGACTCTGCCAACCAGACTCCTAAACAGGCCAAAGTCTGCCCTCCGGAAGTCCAAGGTGGCAGTTCTGGTGACCCTCCTCTTTACTTCTCTGAGAATCGAGAACTCTATCATTTCGTGGTCACTGAGCCCAAGACGGCCTCCGACCGTCACATCACCCACAAGACCTTCTCTGTTCACAAACAACAGGTCCAGCGGGGCGCCTTCTCTCATGGGCTCCTTCACCAGCTGCGTGAGGAAGTTATCTTCCACACACTCCAGGAACCTCCTGGACTGTTTCCTCTCTACTGCATTGTATTTCCAGCAGACATCCGGCAAGTTGAAGTCCCCCACGAGAACAAGGGCCAGCGATCGTGAGGCTTCTCCCAGCTGCCTGTAGAATACTTCATCTGCCTCCTCACCTGTAGAATACTTCATCTGCCTCCTCAATGGGAGCAAAAGGGAGAGAGAAAGTTCATTGCAAAGTTAGCAAAGGCTAAATTAAGGACAGTTGTTTGACATTGCATAGGCTTTGTCGTGGGCCATATTTTAGGGTGCAGCTATAACAGTAGGTTACTATTAAGAGTATGTCAAAGGTTGGAAACAGCGTACAGTTTGGGGACAAAGACTTCGATTTTCTGCTGTGTTCTGCAAAGCCCGCAAGACTAATCTGGATATTCAAGTCACAAAGAATAGCTTAATTTTGAGAGGCTATGGATAGGGTCACTATTGGACTAGATTAAGATTCAGTATAGAGATCCAGTCATCAGGAGAAGGAGTTTTTGCTACATTTCCAAATTCTGTGAGGCCTATGAGAATATCAAAAGATAATTACTCCAAATCAAAAAAATGAAACATTTATGAATCACCACAATACAACTGTGCATAGAGGTAAAATTAGGCCTAGAGCCATTTGTGGTTGAAGAGCTTGGATTAATGCCCTCACAGGGCTCTAGTTATATGAGTGAATACATCCCACCAATGTATGTCACATTGCTCTTTCTTAGATTTCTTTCTGGCATGCTTATGATAATATGTTTCTTTTAAAACTGTAAACATAGCATGGAAAAGAAGAAAAACCTTACCATTATGCATATATCTGTATAAGTCTACAGTAAGTCAACTGCACCAGAGCTGATGGAAGAATCATCTCTCAGAATGGGGAATGAAAATTCAGAAAAGATTCAACAAATTCAACATATGTTAAATATGTCTCACAGTTTGATTACTGAGTTCATTTAACACATATTTCTGAGCTCAACTTGGCTTTCTTCATAGCTTTGCAATTTGGTTTTACAAATTTTATGTTTGACACTTCATGTAAGATAAGAATCACACTCCGAGACTTACCATAATACCAGTGTAAACTGGGCATAGAAGCACTGAGCGACGCAGAGTTACTTTGGATATAGACCAATGCCCCTGAGAGCAGAATATGTCCCACTCTCTTGGAATAAAATTATCAGAAAGACTGAACTGGGAATAACCTTGTGTACATATAACTGTCTGCTTTTCTGAATACGTTCTTCCTAAATCTTGCATATTCTGACAGATCCATTAACCAACTGTTTTCCAGTGACATCACTGGTAATACAGGGCAGTACAGTTCCAGCTATTTTCTCTCATTTTTTGGCAATTGTTCATCTGTTTACTTTCATTTAAAATGTATATTGTGGTTTTGAGATAGCAAATGAGATACAGAACATTATGTTATCTTGTTGACAGTTTTAAATGTTTAAATAGGAGCTATCTGCTTGTCTATCAACTTCCAAATTTAAAATAACCTCTTAGTACGTGCTTGAGACCTAGTGGTCAGAATTGTGATTCTCAAATGAAATTTTCATGAATTTTACCACTATTGTTTATTCATCTAAAAAGTCATTTAATGTTCATTATTGTTATTTTCTTGCTTAAAATTTCTTTTTTTCATTTAAATTGATGAACAAACCCAGTAATTTAAATGTTTAGCCACGCAACATAAATGTTGTCAAGTCAAGGTAAATAGTTTGAATTTAACCAATAGGAGGAAATATAATTGTCGAAGTGTCTTAAAAATTCAAATAACTAATGTATTTCTAGAAACTGGCTTTATTGGACAGCATAAATATTAATACAATGAAGGTTTTAATTCACAACATAAACTATTTGAAAATAGTACTCTATAGGATGCATTAGCAAGTGTAGATAATCACATACAAGACTAAGAGTCAAGAACGTGGCTATGTGCCACAGTGCCTCAGTGCCTCTGTTCCAGCCTTGAAGAGGCACTGATGCCAAGGAGTATAGCATCAGCTACATTTCTGCGTGTACTAGCCAACACAATAAGAAGATTATATCACTGTGTATCACTTTTTCCCTGGAACAAGCTTCTTCTTCCTCAGCATCCATTATAATTTAACCCTGTATAAGCTATAAATTTGTAAATTTGGATTCCTTTATGCTTATATTAATATAAATTGAAGTGAAGAAGTCCTAGTAAAAGTTTTACATAATACTTGTATCATGTCCATAGATACACTGCAATTCTTTTTAGAGACTAGAATATGTATTTGGTTCTTTTTCTTTGTTTGCATTGTCTGAAACTCCACAAACTGGTTGTGAATAGTTTACTTTGTGTAATGAAATTGCAGTGGTTACTTGTAATTGAGCATATAACTCAAATTGTGTTGTTTCAGGTTTCTAACTGGATGACTGTATGTCACAAATGGGAGAAATCTTGGGAAAAAAAAAAAAGAAAGTGGTGCCATTACTGAATTACTGAAGGTTAGGCTCTGAATAGGATTTCGTAAGTTTAAAAAATAATTAACTTTGACGTGCTCATATTTTTCATATGGCATTATTCTTGGGAAAAAAAAAATGAAGGATTTACCATGAAATTCAAATATTATTTACTCTTATTATATGAATCCAAACTCATTCTGCATGCGATATTTTCCTAATTATTTTGAATGGAGCTAGAACAACTTTTATACTGAGATGACACAATTCATATGTTCTAAAGGATTCAAAATGGGTTTTCAAGAACCTCAGTCTACTGCTGTCTCATGTGCTCATGCATTCCACTGAAATATTCTAACTACATTACTTTTGTTAATATAAAGTAATTGCAGCTACAGAAGTGGGTCTGCTTTTGAAGGTGGACCAGGTCTTTCTCTGTGATCTCTAGGTCTTCAGAACGTATAGGAGAATGTGCACTTAATTTCTCTCTGGAATTGTTACAATGTGAATGAGTAGCAAAGACAAAATGCAAAACCCAGTGCCAGGAAGACACGTGCCCTACCATAATGAAATCATTACTGAAAATAAAATAATTTTATTTCTATTTTAAAAAAGAAAAAAAGCAAAAAGTAATTGCACTCTTCATGAGTGAACCCCAGAACCCTCTCAGTGATTAAAAAATCTGATAAAAAATTATACCTCTTTTTATCCCCCTGAAGGCAGTTATCGGGTGCATGCAATTAGCTTTGGTGATCACTCCTAGCCTTTGACACAATGAAAGGTGTACTGTGGCTACTTGAGTGCTTGTTTGCTTGCTATTGTGTCCCAAGTTAGTCTTTACAGCCCTAAGGTGAAGAACATTAAATGACACCCAGGTTAAGACAAAATGTAAATAAGAACATTTATTCATACCAGCTAGAACAGATGATAGAGTAACAAATTTTATAAAGACACAGAAGAATAAAGAAAAGAAAAAAAAACATTTAGTCTGATTGTGTCAAGATTACCTCATAAAAATCTCCCTCTCTCTCTCACGTCAGTTCATTTGCTGCCTGCTTCTTACAAGATGGCAGTCACGATTTCAGTCTTGTGCCTCATGCTGCATTTCTATTTGGAGACTCTGATAAAAGCACCCATCCATGAGAAAGAATGTCCTTTCTCTCACAGAACACATTTCAGGACTTAGCCTTCAGGGACTACCCTTAGATACTCATCTCGGACGAGCTTGTTAGCTCATTTAACCTGTTCTTCTTTCAGTTCTTCCGGAGGATTCAGGCAGATTTAATGTCTTATCCCAAAGTTTATTTTATTCGCTTTCATCCAGGAGTTCCTCTGGCTGCACTTCTTAATTAAAATAAGTATTGGTCTTCTTCAGAGGTACAAATGACTCTCTCTAGACTTGATATGATCTCCTGTGATTTACTAAACAATCCGCTGCCTCATCAGAGGTTAAAACTATTCCTGACAGAGTCCTGAGGGCATGTCCTGTTCCATGAGTTTAGTTAAGGTAAATTAAGGACTTCAGCTGGCTGAGGCCAAGGTCAGCTCCTTCACTGACAAGAGCTGTTGGGAAGTGAGCTAGAAGCGAGGGTCTTAACCTGCTTTTCCCTAGGAGCTGCTTTTAGTCAGAGGCTTTCTGGTTTGACCCTCACCCGAGCTACCTCACAGCTGTGACAGCTACATTTGTACCTGGTCCTCTACCTCTTGATCCAGACCTGAACATAACTTTCTGGTGTGACCTTGACTCATCACAACAGACTTGCTGGATGATCACTGGCCTGAGATTGGCCCTGACGCCTGTTTCCAGATGTGATTCTGACCCTGGTTTTCCTGGTTCAACACCCTGCAGGTGAGGCCACTGCTCCAGCTGCCTTGCTACCACCCTCGCTCCCAGCTCCCCTTCCTTTATGGAACAGCCTGCCCTTGAGACTCCCTGCCATGCCCTTCCCTCTGGTGATTCAATGACATGTTTCACTGTGCGGTGTGTTTGGATCTTTTAGTCCACACGAATCTGTGAACTATTACATTTGACAGAAACTACAGAGGCGAATAGTTCAACACTACTTCTTAATTCAGACCAGATATTGGCTTTCCCCCTTTGTGGGTTCAGTGTGTTTGAAATGAGTGGTTCTCCAGCCTTTTCCTATAACAACAACAATTGCTGCATTCTCCATCACAGCGTCTAAGCGCCAATTTGGGTTTGGTCTGTAAGTGTCTGTGCATCTGGATCTCAGTTACTTCATAAAGGGACCTTTACTGCCTCTAGAATGCAAGTGTCAGACAGACACTTATGTAAGTATATCCTCTACTTTGTGGTACGAGAATATGTGCTATTTCTTGTAGTATCGCAGCTGGTAATGCATGAAGTTTATCCCAGCTTACAGTATCTGAACATTTTGAACAGACATAAGAGAGGATGTTACCGGCCACGTTCACAAAAAGATGTTAGTCTAGATTTGCATCTAACCTTAGATATGTACATAATGCTATTCATGTTAGCCTGAGGATAGCACAGCACAGGAGTAGACAGAAGTACAGTGGCACAGTGGGGAATAGCGTAGATTAAAATAGCAAATGAGGGGAGAATTTTAAAAAATTATGGAAGTGGCAAAATGCATAAAAATAAGAATGCTTTAAAGTCAAAGGAGAAATAAGCCAATTTCATGAAGGAAAATAACGTTGACCCAGAAAAGCTTGATAACCATTACCACCAATATCTGGAAGAGATGCAAAGGGACAGTTTAATAATTTATTATTACAAAGCACAGTTCAGCTACTTTGTCTCCTCTGCAGCAAGTGCTAATGTGTTTCACAAAATTCAAAGTTGAAGGATACGGCTGTAATTCCATATTCAATATAAAGTCTTCTAGTAAGGTCTCTTTCTAATTACACTGTTTATAAAATAGAAAAAGTAAACACTTAGAATAACTCTGATTTTACTATGTGTGCACACTTAAGAGATAGTAAAGTTAAATTGTGAAAATACATATACGTAAGGTTCAATATGAAGAAATAGTATTATTTCCTGTCTTATAATAACTGCATCATAGTCCCTAACAATTGTTACAGAAAAATCTGTGTTTTCCCACATTTTGTTACTTTTATCATTTTAACAATAATTCCCAAGATTGCTTTGTCCTATTTCTTTCCCCAAAACAACTTTATAGAAGCAAGTACAAGATTAGGGTTTCTACTCCAGCTCTGCTATGTGCACTTAAATACATTCCTGTAAATGAGTGAGGACATCTACTTATTCGATGGTCATATCCATGTCGCTAATTCAGGTTTCAAATAAAGTCACTGATGAATCAGATAAGTACTGATTTGCTACCTTGACATCTAGCCAAACACTAGGATTTCATGCTACAAACCTCTTCATGGATTCTTAGGTACGTCTATGAGCACTTCTGAGAAGAATTCTTTTTGCTTTCAGTAGTTCTACTTCTTCAAATTAAATATATGCTAAAGAGATTTGCAGGGCTCAGCTGTACAAGCAGCTAAAAGTTCTACTTACCAGAAAAAGAGCATTTATATTTGGGCAATTCCTACTTTAATGACTTTCCGATGGAAATTCAGCTTCAAGACTCTAAAGGAAATGTGAATTTCAAGGAATTACATTTTTTTGTTCATCTAAGTGGGGCAGGAAGGACTTTTTCATGTATATGGTGTTTGGGTTTGGGGTTTTTTTCAACTCAAGAGTCTGACTTTCCAATCTCCCATGCTCAGAAAGGGAAATAAATGACTAGGGATGGTTTGGGCTAGAGGTCCCCAGACAATTCTCTTGACAAAGAGCAGCTCCTCATGGACGTGATGTTAGAACTGCCTACCTGTGTGCAACATATCTGTCATGTTTAATGACCGGGGATCCCAAAAGGACATTATGACAGTCATATATTTTACCTAAGACACTTGTATACTGTGTGCATCACCAGGTTTTGTGGCATGCATTCAGGACACTACAACTCCTTTCCTGATTGCTGGCAGCTCTGCCTCTGCTGCTGGACTGGGAAGAGCCTAAGCATGGGAGAGACTTGGCCTTAGGCCATCTCAGTATCCACAAATCTTTGCAGACAATTAAACAGGAAACAACCTGGGTATTTCTTATCTACATGACATAGAAAGGAAGCTGTAGTTAAATGTGACCCAAACATCTTCTGTTCTCAAATAGCATACAGTACCATGTAAAATCTGATTTAGAATGACAGGCTTATTTTGTCTTCCAAGAAGTGAACAAAAATAATGAAAAATCTATTAGATGTGTACAGTCTGAGTATAATGTCCAGGATGTAAGCTATATATGTTTTTTCCAGATGGTTCTTCAAACCAAGGCTTAAATATGAAAAAATTTGAAATAGTACAAATAGCTCTTTGAAGATTGCTTTTGTATATGCCTCAGAAAAACACAGAATGGAAGATAAATAAAAATAACTCACTGCAACACAGTATAAAATCTGACACTTCAAAACAGCAGGTTCTTTTATCCCCAGGGAGATAAACAGAACTGTTGAAAACTACATTAGGGATATTTTATGGTATAGTCTTAACATCTAGGAAGGAAGTTTGGCGGTCTGCCACCAACTTCTGAATTAGGCAAGCAACTTCTTACAGCAAGAAAACTCATGCTTATTTGGCAACACTTTAGGGATGTGCTTTCTTCAACATTTTAGCTTGTAATGGGAGTTTTCTTCAAAAGGTTAATAAAGTCATACGTAACTTTGAAACTTTTGAATAAATAACAAAATTGATATATGGTTTCTTTTCAGTTTAGTCTAGTTTCTTATTTCCTAAGTACCTCTTGTCTATCAGTTTCTACCTTTTAGGTTTTGAACACACAGGTGAATTCCAAACACATTTCAGCCTGAATTCCTACAGGTTTTTTGAAAATTGCTATATCCTGACTGGAAGAGAAATGCACAAAATATCTTCTTTGAGGTAAAGGCTTCAGCATGATTATACTGTATTATTATTATTGCAAATACATGAGCATTTGCAAAAGACAGAGATATTATAAATTGCACAGTAATTGAAAATATTAAAGCTTCTTTGGTATAGGTGAATGCAAATACAAAGCACGGAATCAATTAAAGGCTCACAGTTTGCGTTGTTCATGAAAATACTTGTATGTATGTAAATTCACCTGAAATTATATTTTCAGTTTTTTCCATATCAGTTTATACGAATGCATGAATTGCATGATGAGATTTGCAAATCAATACAGAAGCAAGCAAGCAAAGTGGAGATTATGTCTGCATCTCAGCTACACAACTGGCAGCTCAGTAGAATAGAAAAAATTAAGCAAACTTTAAAGTAGCCGGCCCAGGTACCACAAGTTGTGTAGACACATGATCACCAAACATACGGCAGGCTAACTTGCTCTGGTTCCCTCTGTATGTCATTGTAAATTAAGAGTTACTCTAGAAACTGAATGAGTATAAAATTTGTGTGTAAACAGGTTGGTCAAACACAGGTACCATGATTCATGGAGCATTTATTTTGAGTCCTTGCAATGGCTACTCTCCAAATAAAATTTGCAAGCAGGGAAACCCAGACCTTTTATCATCATTCCCTAATGTAAAGCTTTGTCCAGTTATGACAAAGGACACAAGCGCTGTTACTCATTTGCCGTTCCATATTACAAATGAAATATATGAGACAAGATTAAGTGAATGCTTCCACTATGGTAGTCTCCTTGCATGAGAGAGAGGTTGATTACTGTTGATCCTGTAATTACTCGAGCAGAGGAGAGACTCCACTATATAATATGCCTTTCTTGTACAAATACTATATACTACACCATATAGTGTGATGGGTGTCTGTAAGGAGGCCCAGTTATTTAAAAAGTCTTCAGGTTTTATCTTTTTTCTTTTGTTCTTTCATTCTTTTTCTTTTTGTGTGTCTGTGCTGGATTGCTATCCATTTTATCCATAAGCACGTGTTCTTTTAACAGGTTTATTGCTACAGCAAGGACAGAACTGAGTGGCTGAGTGGGCTGCAGCATAATTGCAGATGGGATACACACTGTGAAAAAGCTGATGTTTTAAATGTCAAGTCAATTTTAAGGCGAAAATGGCCCAGAAAAAAAATATAGATCTATCATTTAAGGACACTATTTTTAAACAGTTGATTGCTGGTAACTGAAATAATGTTCAAACTTCAAGCAATTATGAAGCTATCCTATGATTTTGAAATTCAAATTGGTACCTTGTAAGGGAGAGTCAACTTTTCTTTTCTTTTAATATTACCAGATGGCTGGGTTTAGAAACTATGAAAAAAGATTTCAGTAAATAATAATTTTAATTGAATAACTCCCTTTTATAAAGCATGATTTCTTCACACTTACATACTAATTTTAATTATTTGGTCCTACATTGTAAGAATATTAAGGTTGAAGTTGAGATCTAAACAGCTCGGAAAAGAGAAAGTTCATAATACAACTTTGATATAATTTTTCCCTCCTATGTGTCAACTGAATACAGCTGTATTGTTTTTCTGCACAGAATCACACCTCATACAGTAATATTTCTTTGTATCTCTTTCTGTCAGCTTTTTAAAAATTTTTTTTAACTAAACCTTATTTACCATGTATTATCCAAACCTGCACTTCGTACAAAATCAATAATTTGTAGCGATGCTTTTTTAAAACTACTATTATAACATCAAAATACTTCCTAGATATGTATTGATGCATTTTTCACAATGACCCTGAGATTAGGTGGCACTAGTTTTCCATTTGTTGTGTTTAGAAGTAGAGATGAAAACCAAAATTAAGGAAAAAGTGTATTAGTTTTGCTTGTCAAGTGTGAAAGAGTACAAACTTGATTTTTTTGCACTCTCAGCATTTTAATACAGCTGTATGCATGCAAAGAACAAGTTCAATTAGTTTAAATTGCAGTGAAAGAACCCAGAAATTCTGCAAATACAGCTTCAAGCTGCTTCTGTAAGGCAAAGAAACAGCATTACAAATATTGCCAGACAGAACTTCGTTAAGAACAGAATCACAAGGCAGGAAAAGAATACATATCTCTGCATTTTTTTACCTTAATCATAAGAACTTTATCTCATTTTCTCTCTGCTTTCAATATAAATACGCGTAATTTCTGCAACCATAAGCACTGATTGTAGCAGGGATCCTAAGTGTATGGCCAGGTCTTAAATGTCATTCTGCATGTGTACAAGCAGGTGAATTCAGGTTACAGAAATTATTTCAATTTCTAACAATCCTATATTTCTGTTCCTTGATTTTACAGTTTAATTGTGTGGTAAAATTTACGGTATAATTATTGAATTGCAAACATTATATACAGAAGTAGTTTGGTACTCCTGATTCCTATGGAAATACATTTAAGGTATGTTGTGGTTTAACCCCAGTCAGCAATCAAGCACCACACAGCTGCTCACTCACACCCCCCCTCCCAGTGGGATGGGGGAGAGAATCAAAAAAAACCTCATGGGTTGACATAAAGACAGTTTAATAGAATAGCAAAGGAAGACAGACTAATAATAATAATAATGATAAAAGAATATACAAAACAAGTGATGCACAACGCAATTGCTCATCACCCACTGACTGATGCCCCAGCCTTTCCCTGAGCAGCAATGGCCCCCGGCCAGCTTCCCCCAGGTCTATGTACTGAGCATGACGTCATATGGTATGGAATATCCCTTTGGCCAGTCTGGGTCAGCTGTCCTGGCTGTGCCCCCTCCCAGCTTCTTGTGCACCTCCTCGCTGGCAGAGCACGGGGAGCTGAAAAGTCCTGGACTTTGTAAAAGCACTGCTTAGCAACAACTAAAACATCAGTGTGTTAGCAACATTATTCTCATACTAAATCCAAACCACAGCACTATACCAGCTACTAGGAAGAAAATTAACTCTATCCCAGCTGAAACCAGGACCAGGCAATAATATTTGAAGCCATCTGTGGTTGGTAGTGCCAGGGTGCCAGGAGCCACAGGAGATCCCCCCTGGGGGTGGCCAGTTAAGGGTTGTGGTGGATCTGCAAACCTGTGTCTTACTGCATGGGCAGTGAGGGCACCAGTAAATCTGTCTGACCCTCCCATTCCAGCCTATTGGGAGCCCCATTTCAGCCCCCCAGCCTGGGCTCACCAGTCCCTGTCCCAGGGATGCCAGGGGGCACAGGTACTGAGTTTGCAAGCTATTATCAACCATGCAAAATATTGGCAGGTCAGAGACAGAAAACAGGTTTTGTATATGTTCTCAAAGCCACTTTTGAAATAATAATAGCATGCACAAATAAGTTAGAGGAAATTCAGCTTATGTTCATGTATTCCGGAAAATTTAGGGGAATTAAAATATATACAATTAAAATTAGGAACAATTTAATAACACTTAATAGTTAAGTAGTAATTTCCTTTCCAAGTACCCCAAAACATATTATGTGTTTCTGTCTAGTAATGAAATCCTAGTATTTGTGAGATGAAATGTGACATCTGATCTACCATAGCCCTATAAACCAGTTTGCACAGAAAGAAATGAAGAAATATTTCTTCCTTTGCAAGGTCAAAAGTTTGCAATTGTAGGATAGGAAGGGAAAATGCATATTGGTGTCTGACTAGAACTAGAGAATAACCATTTCTTTTCTACTGAAACATTCCGAAGGATCTCTTTCCTGACTAGGAGTGGTCAGTTTATTACTCTCAGAGCCCATGGGAATAATGAAATTAGAATGAGGAATGTATAAACAATGCACTGCAATAGGTAAAACACGAACTTTTTTTTTTAGTCACGTATCAAAAATATTACCAACGCATTTAATTTACTTTGATTTTCTATCACAGCTTTTTCTGCATAATAAGGAGAATTTGTCTATAGGTTCCTTGCACTTACTGATTCTTTTTGAAGTTATGTATACCTTTTGTAAATGCTTTCATTTTGGACCCAATGTTTCCTTTGAAAACTGGTGTACTTCTAAACAGTCTATGGCTTAAAACAATTTGAAACTGTGCGAAGCAATTCTGAAGGATATAACTTTACAGTCATTGCAAGAAAATTCATTGATTTCTCAGTTTTAAATGTCCTTTTTTTATATCCTGTTGCAAATGTCATTTTAGGTACGTTATCTCAGTTGGTTTTTTCAACAATTTATCCCTTACTAACTTGAATAGGTAAACCATTTAGCAAATTAGTTTGAAATATAAATAATTAATTCTGGCTTCTCTGGTGATATTACAACACAGATTGTATTCAAAATATCTTTTTCTATTTCCTCTGTAAGATCTGAAGTTCATTTTGTTTGTTTCTTCTTTAAACTTGGCCATTGAAGAAAGTAACAAACGCTGCATGTTTTACCATTTGCTTTGGACAATACATGGCGTAACTAGATACGCCTCATTGACACAGAATACCATCAAATTGTGAAGTGAAGTGGCACTATATTGGATTTTTGATGGTTATCAATAAATACCAGAATGGCGTACTACAGATTCCTATGCAAAATATGTGAGCAGTTGCTATTTCTGAGAGGAACTCGTCAATAAACTAGAAAACCTAATTCACACAAAGCTATAAAGTTTAGACATATGTAAGAAGACAAATACAGTTTGTGCAAAATCCTCTTCAAACTCCTTGTTTTTTCCTAATTTGAGTTTAATTTTAAAAATGTGCTACCATTATCATGGGAAAAAAAAAACCCCAAAAATCCTTTTTCTTCATTGACTGGCTTTTGTTTCTTAACTTCATGATTTTACCTAATGTAGTTAAGGAAGAATGTCATAATATTTCCTGCAGTCAAATGTTCCTCAAGCCTGATGGTCTTTCCTTCATCCTCCCCGCAGCAGCTGAAGAAAAGGAACAGCTACGAGGCACTGGTACTTATAAACTCCCAGCCAAATTTGTTTCTAAAGAAACTGCGCTAAATAAAGTTTGAGACTCTTTCATCAGGGCTACTCTATCAGTCTGTCCTGGGGAGATGGGTTTAGAGCTTCAGTTTTTTCATTCCATCAGGATGATAATAACAGCAGTTTAGAGTCATTTTAACGTCCTGTCTGTGTCACTTTCCACTAAGTCCTTAAAACTGCTTTGGGGATTATTCTTCCTTTGTCCACTGATGGTTAATTCCCTTTAATCCCAAATCTTCCAACCTTTGAAACAGCTCAGCTGTACAGAATTAGCCTCTGTTTCTAAATTACTCTCCTTCACACCTTCATATTCTGTTACTGTATATTCCACAAAAATAGGTTCTCCTCCAGAAGCATACATTTCCACATTTCACACCATTTATATATATGAAAGTGCTGAGAGCCTAACCTCTCCACCAGTGTAATGTCATTGAAGAAGGTATTGACACAATGGGTTCAATTCATTTGCTCCTTCTTGACAAGAAGTCAACATCCATCTGAATTGCTTTGGGATATCCTGCCTGATGTGCACGTGTGAGTGCAGGATGGCACATATCTCCTGTAGGCTCTTTGTCAGATATGTCAGCCCCATTTAAATATCTCAGGCCATCTCAGATGGCAGTAGACACCTTCGTTTACAAGGCAGAAACAAACACTCCACTTCAGCAAATCATTTTTCTGTGGGACTTAGATAAATGTTAAGTTAAACACAGCTTCAGGGTACTTCTGAATATGGAAGGTATAGTCTGGAGTCTGTTCAGAAAAACCTTGGATTTGTCCTCATGCAACTGATAAAATGAGCACCAAAAAATCCACTTGACACTTTTTCAGGAAAAACAACAAACAATGTTCTCCTAAATCTACAGTGCAGAAATAAACATGCAAACCACAGAACAGAAAAAGCATCCAAAAGTAGGAAATGAGATTGTGTGATCTAATAATCAGGGCATTAAACTATTCACAAATGGTTATTGGTTTTGTTTGTTTCAAAATGCCAGTATAAGTAAGTAGATAGTTATTCTGTTTTTAGAAGGTCTCTCATTTGCTATAATTGCTTAGTAGGGTGGTGTTCTCTATTGCTTTTTTTTTTTTTTTTTTGTTACATCAGTTGCTTTACTGCCTTATTTTTGGAGCAGGGTTGCTAAGTTAGCAAAACACCTCAAACCAAATTAAAAAAACCTTCAATATATTTCATTCACACTTTGTCTTCAAAGAACTATTTATTCCTGTACTGATGTTGATCTCATTTTGTAATGGGGAAAATGTTAATAATCTTCAGTAAGAATGGTGGGATGCAGCCTCAGAATTTCTAACTTTGCTAATGCAGCCTTGTAAAGGTCTACACTTAAAAAGCAAGACTAAATACTTGGTGTCCTGCTGACCTAAGTATATTCAATTTACAGCAGCAGTAATAACTCCTGTTCTTTTTTTCTGCAGAAAAACTTTCAAGGAGCACGAGTTGACGTTTTCACTGGCCAGTCTTAATGAATCAGAAACACAGGAGAAAAGTAAAATAAAAATAAAATAAAAAAAAAGAAAAAGAGAGAAAATATTCCTCTGTAGACAATTTACCAAAAATGCGTGTTTAGACTCCCTGAAAGGTTAGCTTTTTTGTGTTACTTAGGTAACAAAAAGATAAGACCCTGCAGAAATAGCTTCTTGTTAAAATAAAATAATAACATTTTAGATGGGGTCTATATTTATGTAGAAATTTATGTCATATTATGTTTTAGATGGGAAAACTGAAGCCTAAAAATTAAAATCACCATCCAGCATTACCAAGCGAATCAGAAGTAGAACAACATGTAGTTCTTAAAACTGTTTGGCTGTCCGAGTTTCCATATAGATTTACTGATACGTGGTCCTATGTTACACTACATAACAGATTTTATTTTATTCTTCTAATGAATGAAATAAAGAGGACACTCTATTTCTGCACTAATATAAGTTTCAGATATTGTAATCAGAATCTGACTCAATGGAGGATCAAGAAAATAAACTTTTTCAATTACATTAGATGAATCTTTACAGCTGCATCCTTTGAAGCCTCAGAATTTCAGTGCAGTAATTTAATTTTTTATCATATGTAGTAGGTTTGAGTGTGCTAAAGTGGAAACTAAAGGTTAACTTTCTATTCATTTGCCCTTTTGGCACAATTTTATGATATTTCTAATGTTTACAGTAGGTTACATCAGACAAATCACTGTGCTTGTCTAATTATCACATTTACGATTTTAATTTTGTTTTCCCCAGCTGGCTTAGGAAAACTGTATAGCTTATTAATGAATGCAGTAAGAGCTTCACAGAACTCGTGTTAAAAAAAGCACGTTTGTAATGGTGTTATGCTCAAGTCAAAAGCAACCACTGATTTAAAATTATTGACATTTTTTCCTCAGATCTCTACTATACCTCGTGCCTATATTACAGTTATTAATTACACACATGGTTAGTACACCACTTCACTATAATTCCTATTTGCTTGTCCCCATTTTGCTGTTCCCTTCCTTCCTCTACACCTCCATTTCGTAAAGCATTCTTCTCTTTTTTCTTCTTAGTATGTTTTATTTTGAAATTCTCTTTATTTTTTCCCATTTTCCCCTTTTATTTATGTGTTTGCCTCCTTCCAGTTAGTTGGGATCTACTTGGCATGTTGCCTCTCCCACAGGACCCATGCTGGCACAGAGGAAAGTTGTGAGGGGGAAGGAGTGACAGAGAGAAACCACTACGTACCGACTGGAACCCCCTCTCCCTGTGCCACTCGATTCCTTGCTGAAGGGCCCAAGTGTGGCCAGGTACAGATTTAATGTTTGTCTTTTTGTTTCCCACTACCTGAGTCAATAATTAAATATTTATTTTAATTGACAATAAATACAGTCAATTTTCCCAAAGTCGACTCTGCTTTCCTGCAATAGTAATTGGTAAGTGATCTCCCCATCTTTGTCTCGACCCTTGAGATTTTTCATCCCTGTTCTTCCTGTTTTCTCCACCACTCCTGTCTTCCTTGGGGGGGGCTGGAGGAGTGAGTGAGCAGCTGAGTGGGAGGTTGGCTGTTAGCCAAGGCTAACTGACCACACAATGTCAGCTCAAGATATGCATAAGCTTTTTTCTGCACCCTGCAGAAGAAATTATGCTAAAATTTCATCTCAGTTACAAGCTTCAAAATCAAGGGTTATCCTGCCCTATCTCTGAAAAAAAAAAAAAAAATGGAAATACCTTTACTTCCAGAAATGTCCAACCTTAAACCAGATAAGAACTGATCCAATGTACTAAATTTTATTTATTTCCACTTCCTTTTCTTTTTCTCTTTTCCCCTTCTTTCCTTTTCTTTCTGTCATTTTCTCTTAGTTTTTCATTTTTACTCCTATTTTCAGTCCTCATTTTCCCGTGTCTTTAGTATCATGAAGGAAATATTTGAACTAAATTTTACCCCCACGTACTATCATGGACAACATTTTAGTCCTGTGTGCAATAAACCATATCTTTAAACAATGTATGTCACTGTAGCTCCATTAGTGATATTGTAACTATGTTATTATATAGCAACTGAGATCTGGTCCAGAATTCCTCATGGTACTTAATGGAGCTTTTCTCTTCACATGTAATCAACTGATAAATTAAATTATTGTGTTCAGACTGAGGGCTTCTGAATAATAAATTGTTACTGGTTTTTTAATCACCCCATGATGTAATTTAATAAAATCAATGTTATTATTAGTCTTGTCATGTTTAAGTTAACATAGTTTGCTAATGTACAGCTCTTCAGATAATTTTTAAAAGTAATAAGAAAAAATGAAAACTAACTTTGTTGATTACAACAGTAGATTTTTTCCTTCCATTCTTCCCTTGTGATATATGCTGTAAGATGTGAAACTAGTTATTTTTGCTATTAAAATAGTAAACACAACAGAACGCAACTTATATTTACATAAAACATCAGATGCTCTTGTACAGATTACTGAAACAGATGACAGTTTATTGTCAATGGCATTACCTGAATTGGTTGTCAATGTCATAGCAGGAACAGTATGGTTTGCGTACGCATTGGCATAAATGTACTGGCAATTCTGAGGACAGCAATCTTCATAAACCTCAATTAGAGAATACTACGCCAAATAGTCATAAATCTTCATGAAGATTGGTAGACCATGATCTGTGTTTTAGCAGCAGTAGGACAAAAAATATATTACAATTAATATTCATTGGATTCCATGAAAACAAAGCTAGAAATCTTCTGAAAAACAATAAATCTATACATAGGTACTGTCTCAGATGCTTCGAAAGAAACATGGGGACCTACAAAATGAAATTTACCATGAATCCATTAAAAGTACATCTTCTGTGCCTGTAATTATTCTGGATAGATTTTTGTAATGAAGATACGTTTCAACCATTTTTCCTTTGTTCTTTTACGATTTGCAGTTTTCATTGTGTTATCTTTCTAACATGAATTTTTTCAGTCCTGAGATCTTGCTATAGAAAATGTAAGCAGATACCTCTAAGGAATAATAAACTGAAACACAGTTGGCATAAACACATTTGGTGCTGACACCCAAATGAGTGGTGTGTGGGCAGCAAATTAAACACCAGCTTGCAAAGCAAAATGGTAGTATAACAGAGCAGGGAGGTGATCATCTATCTCCATATGGCTCTGCTGAGACCACGCGTACAACCCTGAATGCAATATTTTTCTGGATGTTTCAATACCAGGGTGATACTGACTAATTGAATCTCTATTCTCAAACATATTCGTTGATATAATTTAAGGTCTTTTGGAAACTTTCATGAGATATACCCTTCTTTATTTCTGTCAGCGATATTCCATAATATTACCCTTATGCTTGCATTCCACGATGGCTACTTTTACTATGTGTACATTTCAGTATTCCACTGAAGAATATATAATGAAACGTGTCAAAACAGTTTAAGTATTGTTTTCTTTTAAAAAATGAACTGATTACTTCAGAAAATATACTTTTAATTAAAATAAGAACTAATCTTTTTAGCAGAATTCTGTGGTGGTTTGACACTGCCTGGACGCCAGGTGCCCACCAAAGCTGCTCCATCACTCCCCTCCTGAGCAGGGCAGGGGAGAGAAAATATAACAAAAGGCTCGTGGGTCGAGATAAGGACAGGGAGATCACTCAGCAGTTACCATCATGGGCAAAACAGACTCAAATGGGGAAATTAATTTCACTTATTACCAATCAAACCAGAGTAAAATAATGAGAAATAAAAAAATTAAATCTTAAAACACCCTTCTCCCACCCCTCCCTTCTTCCTGGACTCAGCTTCACTCCCAATTTCTCTACTTCCTCCCCTCAAGTGGCGCAGGGGGACAGGGAATGGGGGCTGCGGTCAGTTCATCACACATTGTCTCTGCCGCTCCTTCCTCCTCAGGGCAAGGACTCCTCACACTCTTCCCCTGCTCCAGTGTGGGGTCCCTCCCACGGAGACAGTTCTCCATGGACTTCTCTAACATGAGTCCTTCCCACAGTCTACAGTTCTTCATGAACTGCTCCAGCATGGGTCCCTTCCATGAGGTGCAGTCCTTCAGGAATTGACTGCTCCAGCGTGGGTCCCCCACGGGGTCACAAGTCCTGCCAGCAAACCTGCTCCAGCATGGGCTCTCCACAGTGTCATAGCTTCCTTCATGCATATCCACCTGCTCTGACGCGGGGTCTTCCACGGGCTGCAGGTGGATATCTGCTCCACCGTGGACCTCCATGGGCTGCAGGGGGACAGCCTGCCTCACCATGGTCTTCACCACAGGCTGCAGGGGAATCTCTGCTCCAGCACCTGGAGCTCCTCCTCCCCCTCCTTCTCCACTGACCTTGGTGTTTGCAGAGTTGTTGCTCTCACATATTCTCACTCCTCTCTCTGGCTGCAATTGCTGTTGCACAGGGGGTTTTTTCCCCCTTCTTAACTATGTTATTCCAGAGGCACTACCAGCGTCGCTGATGGGCTTGGCCTTGGCCAGCAGTGGGTCCGTCTTGATGTCGACTGGCATTGGCTCTGTGGGACATGGGGGAAGCTTCTAGCAGCTTCTCACAGAAGCCACCCCTCTAGCCCCTCCACTACTAAAACCTTGCCATGCAAACCCAATATGAATTCATATTAAGCTTTTCACAAAACACAAGCCCCTCTGTCTTTTGCCCAACGTGAAAGCATAAAGGACCCACTTCTATTTATGTGTTTCTTTTTTTTTTGCTCTAAGTGCTATACTTTCCAAAATGAGAGAAAATTGAGGAAAGCGGTAATTCACCTATAGTAGTCCTCACTTCTAGAGTATTTTGAGTTCCAGATTTGGGCTTACTATATAAGTAAGTAGTTTTGAGGCTATTTTGACCTGTCTACAGCTGCTGTAATTTTTGTTATTAACGTGAAGTCACTCAAGTGGAAGAGTGAACTAACTCCTGTTCTGTTCAACTTGTATTCTTGTCTAGTCTAACTTAGTTTTTACTCTTCTCTCACGCAAAGAGGTTGTATAGTCGCTACTTTAGAAGCTCATCACCTCCTTGATGACATGTTTGTCAGGATACTTTGCACCATGAGAACAAAACAAAGTAGCCAGATTAGGGACTGTGTTATTCCTCTCCACTAAGAACAGAGTTGTTTGTTTTGGTTTTACCAGTAATAAGATTTTAATTATTATCATTGCATCTAATGCTTAACCAAGGGTGGGTCTACTCCACCCATCCATTGCTGGGACATAAAGTATGACCAGTGTAAACTTCACCTATGAAAAAGAGGAGATATGAGCTTGAATTAGGAACTATAAGTATCAAAATTTAAAATAAATTATATTTCTTTATAACACAATGTCTCCATTTTCTTACTGTGAGCCTAAAACCTGACCCTCAGGCCAAGGCACAAATTTATATTTCAGTGGTCTCATCTGCCCATTCATGACATGGAGAAAATATTTGAAAAGAATACCTCTCTACTTTTATAGAAGGGAATTTCATCAATGTTTCTTGAAGCAAAAGCAATGGTTACAACTTTATAGAAATACCAAGATAACCAAACATACTTACACTTACATGTTTTTATTGTAAATATTTGAATATTCAATGGTGGGAATATTCATGTTTACTTGTGTTGTCAAGGAAAAAAAAGCGTACTATTTCTAGGCCCAGATCCTGCAAATATCTACATACCTGAAATCAAAGATATAAGAAGCATCACTAATATCACAGAATTACTCTTACCTATTATATTAGGCATTGGTGCATTTGTAAGATTAACATTTTAAATTGCATTGTTACACAACCAATTTGAATTAGAATAAGCAGATGAACAAAAAAATTGCATTAGACTTGTATTGGGTGAGGTAATGTTAGCAATCATCTAAGTTGCAGGAAATCGGATCCTTCTGCTAAATAAACAGCCAACCCAAAATAAGTGAAGGCAAACAAAGCAGAATATGTAATTTTATTCAAGTTGAGAGAAATCTTGGAACTCTTTAGCTTTTTTTAACAGATTTCCTCTTTATTTTATATCACATTATTGAAGCAGGTATCAACATTCTTTCAAGGACATAGATAAACTAAGTTTCTTCACTTTACTATAAGGGAGTAGCTGTACCTAAACATGTTGGGAGAGTAACTGTTTAGTACAAAATGTGCACTGTATTTTTTTTTAATATGAAGAAACCATACTTTTAGTGCAAAATACTATACCTTACTGAAACAACCTACTTCTAGTTGTATTACAGCTAAATTTTGCCAGATTAAGTATTTTAAATATGTGGGGGTTTGGTTTTATTTACATAAAATACACCAATTTGATTTAGTACTATGTTTGATCTAGCTAGTTTAAAGGTTCCTCCTAAGGGTTTAGGTAGTATGATCTTTGAGGACAATCTTGCCATGCTGGACCCAAGCTAAACATCAGGTTCTATTGCTTCTTCATAAGGTAACAGTCTTTTCTAAACAAAAGCTATAAGAAATGAACTGAATTTCCCATTTGCAACTTTCACAAATGTGTTAATAATTATATGATAGTATGTGTGGTAAACAGGGTCTGTGGAGTTGAGCAGAGGCTGCACGTTTCTGCAGGATGGAGACCAGCCCCGAGAGGCAACACAGGGGGACCCATTCCTAGGTTTCCTCAGGTAAGGATGAGTGCGGTATTAAAACTAATTACAGTAACTGTGTTGAGATTACAGTGTTATCTAAACAACTAGTGAAATAAGATAGGGATCTGTATTTCAGCTTTTACTTGAAAGAGTTACTAGAGTCTAGTCACTTTAACCAGGTGACCTGGATCTGTATTTTTCCCTAGAAATATAATTTCCTATCATGTATTCAGAAATATCTTAATAGTTTAGCACTTCTTTCATCATTTGTTTTTGCTCTTATTGGTATTTCATATTATTTCAAACATTACATTGATTTAGAAGTTGGTGCTAGTTTCTTTTGTGAGGAAAATTTGCTTTTAGAAATAAATACTCCTCCTTTAAAATGTTTCTTTTCTTTTCTAATAGTAAGTAAAGTCACCATTAGACTTATCCTTATTAAACTATTATTAAGAAATAAATTGCAAGTTCATGCACTCTGCTTAAATGTTAATAGAAAATATAAAATTAAAAAGATGTTGTTTAAAAATGGAACACATTGGTAATATCTGTCACAATCACCTAGTGTTGTGCAAATCTAATATGCTGGTGAAGTGATGCCAGCACGCATCTTGGAGGACATCATTGACTCAGAACACACACTACCAAATTTATGTAAATGAATCCTGTACTTGATCATTGAATGTCAGATCCAAAGAAACAACTCTCCAAAGGATTAAGGCATGCAAATCACTAGTTTATCTTTTTTGGAAGTTTAATTTAAGAGGAAGTACTAAGCCAGAAAATGTCATTATATACTGTAAATGACATAATTTGACAAGGAGGTAAGCAAATGGTAACAAGTTTTCTACATTCAATACCCTTTTGACTAGACTAGATCATCATTTACTTACTTAATATAAAGTTCACAGCATTTGGAGACAGAATGAGAACTTGTCATTTGATGTAGAAACATTTAAATACTAGATAACTACATTAGTTCAGATTTATGACTAAGATCTTTTCTGGTTATGCCAAAGGTTTTTCCACAGCAGTGGCAGTTGTCTTGACACACAGGCACAAATGCACACAAGGCCAAAGTTGTACAAAAATCCCTGGCGGATCAGTTTCAATTGTATAATGTGGCTATGTAGGGCAAGAAGAGATCTGTATGTTAAATATTCGTAAGATTATGTTGACACATTCAACATGGAAAGAACTCTAAAACTCTGTTAGGACAAATCAAAACTGTGTTGGGGGTGGGTTAGAAGGGTAGGATCATGTGCATCAACAGCAGTTTTCTAATACAGTGGTCACCCTTGTGAGTCTTGCTTACTACCAAAACACAATTATATTTTAATGTAGAGTCACTACATTTTCTTAGGTAGCTTTGGTCATTAGCTAGACCTGACCCTGTAGTGTGCACGTTTTCTATCTTGAGTCCTGTGCACAAACAAAATGTGTGGCAAGACATACATAGGGTAAGACATTTGGTGGCTCAAGACAAAGTAAAAAGATACATAATTAATTTATTCTATTTTCTTAGCTGGAAGCCAATATGTTGCAAGGTAAATCTTGAGTGGCCATCACATTGAATTAGTTGCTTCTACTTTATTGTCAATGGACATTATCCACCATCAGTGACTACTTGGCTTTTACTTGGCTTTGTTATTGCAAAGTCAGCATAAATACCAACAAAACACTGCTGGCTGACACTAATCTGTCAATCAGATCTGATCAGTGACATCTGACTACAGACACATTCTAGTAAGCATGAAGTCTTTTGACACATTTGATCAAGATTCTGCAGTAGGATTATTTTCTTGTTTTACCTTCCTAAATTTGTCAATGTGTCAACCTTGATGTGGTTACACACAAAATTTTGTTGTGAGCAAAGGAAACATATCTTACATAGGATGACGAGAATTTATTGTTACTCTAAAGAAAAATTAAATTATCCAAGCAAAAATCCAACAGTTAGGTGTAACTATTATTAGTCTAATTACCACAATACTAGCACTCACAGTTCAAATTATCTAATTGTTACTGAAAAATAGACATATAGAAATTTCCTAGTGTCTACCCCTCTGTCTCATGTTAGGTTCATCTTTCCATGTTCCTTTGGGTCCTGTAGTCAATGTTACCACTCTTCCTCAAGAAGAATGGGATATGGGTGGGATACATGGTGAGTTATCAAAGTCCTGAGTTCTTTGCCAGGTAGTACTGTTGGTATGATGGTAGTGGGGGCTTTCTTCCTTCTTAATCCTTAAATGCATATTTTTATATGGTTCCTAACACAGTGTACTTAGGTTCCCTTTTCGACGTTATACTTGTTTTTCTATTCTCTTTGTTTCTCTGAAAGCATTTTTACCTGACTACCAAGGTTGCACTCCTTCAGTGGCAGTTGTCTACTATGGTTTCAGTTCACAGTCTGAGGCCCCTAGTATAATAATGTGTATGTGAGTACACTGCCGCAATACAGTTTTAGCTAGGGTCATAGGTAGTTCACTCTTCATAGAATATCTGCTTAATTTTAGTATCCATTATTTAACAATAGATGTCATGCCACACAATTACATAAAGCTAAAGGAAATTTGGGCAATAGTTACCTGACCACTGAATAATCATCACAGCTGGAATAAACTAAAATCAGCTCAGGCTGAAAGTGACCCAAATAAGTCCTGAAACCTGAAAGTCCCTGGCCTTTTATTAGCAAGTCAAAATCATACTTACTAGGTTAAACACAGAATAGTATTTTTAACAAGATAAAGAATAACAAAATAGGTTCTTCCCTGAGAAGGTGGTCGGTCACCGGAACAGGCTGCCCACGGAAGTGATCACAGCACCAAGCCTGTCAGAGTTTAAAGAATGTCTGGACGATGGTCTTTTAGTCATATGATTTAGTTCTAGCTAATCCTGCGAGGAGCAGGGAGTTGGACTCGATAATCCTTATGGGTCCCTTCCAACTTGAGATATTCTATGATTCTATCAAAATAATAATTTAAACAAGAAAATTGAAATTTTTTACATCTGTTTAGTCAACATTTTATGTTTTTTATTGGTAAGCAAATTAAAATTTCCATCTGTTGTGGTTTAACCCCAGCCAGCAACTAAGCACCACACAGCTGCTTCCTCACTTTTCCTGGTGGGAGAGAATCAGAAGGGTAAAAGTTGAGAAAACTCATGGGTTGAGATAAAGACAATTTAAGAGGTAAAGCAAAAGCCGTGCACACAAGCAAAGCAAACCAAGGAATTCATTCCCTACTTCCCATCAGCAGGCAGGTGTTCAGCCATCTCCAGGAAAGCAGGGCTCCACCACGCATAACAGTTAGTTGGGAACACAAATGCCATCACTACAAAAACCCTCCCCTTCCTTCTTCTTCCCTCACCTTTATATTGCTGAGCATGACATCATATGGTATGGAATATCCCTTTGGTCAGTTGGGGTCAGCTGTCCCAGCTGTGTCCCCTCTCAACTTCTTGTGCACCCCCAGCCAGCTTACTGACAGGGTGGTGTGAGGAGCAGAAAAGGCCTTGACTCTGTGTAAGCACTGCTCAGCAGTAGCTAAAACATCCCTGTATTATCAACACTGTTTCCAGCACAAATCCAAAACATAGCCCCATACCAGCTACTGTGAAGAAAATTAACTATCCCAGTCAAAACGAGCACAGCATCTTTCAGCTATTCAGACTCCAGCTAAAGCAGATAATTTTTAAACAGCAGGAAAAAAAACAATCTGGGATCATTCATAGGATCATAGGATCATAGAATCGTTTAGATTGGAAGAGACCTTTAAGATCATCGAGTCCAACTGTTAACCTAGCACAGCCAAGTCCACCACTAAACCATGTCCCTAAGTGCCACATCTACATGTCTTTTAAATACCTCCAGGGATGGTGACTCAACCACATCCCTGGGCAGCCTGTTCCAGTGCTTGACAACACTTTCAGTGAAGAAATTTTTACGAATATCCAATCTAAACCTCCCCTGGCGCAACCTGAGGCTTTTTCCTCTTGTTCTGTCGTCTGTTACTTGGGAGAAGAGACCAACACCCACTTCTCTACAACCTCTTTTCAGGTAGTTGTAGAGAGTGATAAGGCCTCCCCTCAGCCTCCTTTTCTCCAGGCTAAACCACCCCAGTTCCTTCAGCTGCTCTTCATAGGACTTGTGCTCTAGACCCTTCATCAGCTTCGTTTGCCCTCTTTGGACACGCTCCAGCACTTCAATGTTTTTCTTGGAGTGAGGGCCCCAAAATGGAACACAGTACTCAAGGTGCAACTTCACCAGGGCCGAGTACAGGGGGACAATCTCTTCCCTACTCCTGCTGGCCACACTATTTCTGATACAAGCCAGGATGCCGTTGGCCTTCTTGGCCACCTGGCCACACTGCTGGCTCATATTCAGCCAGCTGTCGACCAACACCCCCAGGTCCTTTCCCACCAGGCAGCTTTCCAGCCACTCCTCCCCAAGCCTGTAGCATTGCATAGGGTTGTTGTGACCCAAGTGCAGGACCCGGCACTTGGCCTTGTTGAACCTCATACAATTGCCCTTGGCCCATCGATCCAGCCTCTCCAGATCCCTCTGTAGCACCTTCCTACCCTCAAGCAGATCAACACTCCCGCCCAACTTGGTGTCATCTGCAAACTTGCTGAGGGTGCACTCAATCCCCTTGTCCACATCATTGATAAAGACATTAAAGAGAACTGGCCCCAGTACTGAGCCCTGGGGAACACCACTTGTGACCAGCTGCCAACTGGATTTAACTCCATTCACCACCACTACTCCATCCAGCCAATTTTTTACCCAGCAAAGAGTACACCCATCCAAGCCATGAGCAGCCAGTTCCTCCAGGAGTATGCTATGGGAAACGGTGTCAAAGGCTTTACTAAAGTCTAGATAGACAACATCCACAGCCCTTCCCTCATCCACTAAGTGGGTCACCTTGTCATAGCAAGAGATAGGTTAGTCAAGCAGCATCTTCTCCTTTCCTCTCCTACGAAGTAAATGTGGATCTCTTCCTTCGTAACCTATCATTCCATTCATCCTCTTTCTGCTTAGGGTTACTCTGACCATTTGCCTCTTTGTCACAACATAGGATTTATTTAGGTAATATTTCACATTAGAAGCTCTTTAGCTTTGCTTAGTATCATTGGTCCATTTTTTGCTCATTCAGAAGTGGGATGTACTACAGTTGGTTGTAGTGTTTTTGCATGATTCTAGAGAGTGTAGCAATATTTAGAATACGTACACTTAGATCTAAACTTATCTGGTAAGTGGTAACAAAAACAATATGTTGGTTGATGTCAGTATCTTCATTTTGGCGTATTTTTGAATACGCCTGCAATATGCTTACCTGCGAGTTAGAGGTAGGCAAGCAGAGAAGAAATGAATTTGAAATATTACTCATGGTTATGTGTTAGACAGTGATGCAGTGACTACAATATTGGGCAAACAACCAGCATTATGTTCCCTTCACTGATCACCTGTTTTATGATAATTAAAGAAATATCTTACATTTACTTCAACAAGGTGTTTTTTTCATAAGTCTGGGCTTTTATGTCTACACTACCAGTAAGTGTAACAATGTCAAAGATCTCTAATCTTTAATTTGGTAATTATAGCTAGAGAAGTAAGATAAGTTGTCTAGGGCTTGTTGGAAGGATCTTTATATTACACAAGTTACAGGAATATAAACAAATAATTTATTCATTCTATTTTCTTTCCTACCGGTCCTACATCATTCATTTTCAAGTAATTGATGATTATTTCATCATGCATATCTCATTTTAGGTAGGAGTGATATCTTCTGCAGCAGTAGAAATAATAAGTAACAATACCACAAGGAAGGATCCAAAAACCAGCTGGAGATTTTCACCATTTGAAAGCCAGAACATTAGTTGCACTTTGTGAGACACAAAATTTCATTTAGTGATTTCTGTGGTAATTCTGAGGCTCAAGATTTTACTTCAAACATTTCAAACACTATCTTTTAAAAATACATATATTTTGATTTAAAGATTTTGAGTAATACCCAGCCCATCATACAGGAGTTTTTCCAGCAGCTAATTATGTGTGCTAAGAAGTTGAACTTTATGTGGTAAATCTGTCTAGTTATAGTTCCTAAACCGTGCCCTTTTATCTGTTATGCTCATGGAGCATCATAATATGAATGGACTGGGATTAGATGTGATTAACTTCCTTTTAATTAATTAAATAGATCAAATATCTCAAAATAAGACAAGCTTCTCATAATTCATGTGTTTGGATAGTTCCTTTTTTCTACATCCCCCAGTTTTCCACTGTCTCTGTGAATTCTGGGACACAATGCACTACTCCATTAATGGCTTCACTGATATTAACAAACCAGAAGTGTTACTACTTAACGTCAGCATGAGTGTTGCTAGTTTCCTGCTTTTATTTACTATTTTCCTGTTCAAATTTTAAAGTATCTCGTAAACCTTTTTCATCATGGTATTGCAGTGGGAACTCACATCCATGATCCAGTTATTGCTCTCCTGGATACAGCTTGCCATTCCATGTTGCTATTCTTTATTCTGTTTTTATTCTTTAATCCTAGCAGCATTTTGTCTTATTTCAGTTTTATTGAATGATGCTGGTTGTTCCATTAGCCCTTAATGATTGATCTGTTCACAGTTTGCATGCTTCATTTTGCTATTAACTAGGTAACAATGAGACAAACAGTTCCTTAATCCATAGGTAGGTTTACTTACTCCTTAAGATGAAGGAACTGGATGCTTTCTCAGTTCTGAAGACTTCGGTTCTGAAATATACTGAGAGCCAATGAAGATGTTGTTTACTCTAGAATCAGAGAATATTAGCCCACTGATATTCTCCATATAATATATGCAGGCATAAATGACTGTAAAAATGGAAGGGAAACATGGAATTAGACATTTTCAGTATTATGTCATCTCTTCTACAACCACATTTTTTAATTCTTTTGTTTTCATTTTTTAAAAGAAACCGGATAGCCAAGCAGAGTCTTATGTACAACCAAAAAAAAAAAACCTGTAATGTATAAAATAAAATTACAAAGATTTTTTTAATAAGAAAACTCTTATTGTATTCACAAGCTTATGTGGAAGTATCTTCCTTATGAAGTATTTATGGACATGTTTTATTTATAGAATGCTGTGGCAGTTATATCATGCAGAGGACTGAAAAAATGGCAAGGAATTCTTGTATTTTATAAAAATGTAGCCCTTAAGACAAACTCATTATGCCTTTCTAAAATTGATAAAGAACATAATAAACTCCAGCACCTGCTCATTTTCTTAAAGAAACATCAATTTATCTCAATATTCTTCCGTTCTACAAGTGAGAAATACGCATGTGGAGGACATGAGACAATCCTAACTGCATTGAACAGATGCTTCATGCTTTAGTGTTTTAAATTATGTATGATGCATGAATGTTTCTTTTCATTAATGTGCAAATTGCAACTGAAATCTTGCACAAGTTTTGTGTCCTGTAAAATGACCAGTTAGAATGTGATTGTTTTATCTGTCTAAACACAAACATAGACACACAAACATGCATTGAATGCTGTTCATTAGAATGTCAATGCTTTCAGTAGATCACACTTTCCCACACAGTAGATAATTTCAATGTGGCCATTCCTAATTTCTGTCTGAAATGTTGCTGCCTACTCATTCATAACCTCGGGCAATATTTGGTTTTCTAGAGCATGAACATAGAGTTTTCTTCCTTTCCCCCGATTTAAAAATGCAAATCCATTAAAGATCTGTTCTTTTCAGGGAAAAAATAACCAAAACCACCCCCCACACCCCCCCACTATTTTCCTCAAAAGCAATTCTTTTTTTGTGAACAACATTCACAAAGGATGTTATAATTTTAATTTTACAGTTTCCTTCTGTGGTCTTGAACCCATTTAGATCAGTGGTAATGGTATCTGTCAGTAACAGATCACTCACACCTGCAGTTGCCATCATGTAAGTAATTAAAAAATGACAAGATGTCCAATTATTATTAAGTTATCATGCATATTTTCAGCTAATAGAACATTTCAATATCTAGGTAGGCATTTTTAAAAAATAATTAAATAATTAGACTGTGAAAGGGAAGACAGTTACCAAAAACCAGTTCTTATCAACAATAATACCTTTAACCCGTTTTATATTATTTCACAAATATTTATCCTTGCAAATTTTTGTAAACGTTAGTAGCAGCTACATAAATTCCTGAAACATGTTGAAGACAAGGTTCATGGTGACAGTTCTATTTTCACTGAAACTGTAGGTGTGGCATGAGAACTACTAAGCAAATGCTGTTTTGTTCAGCAGGTATTTCTCTCTTTTGTGGTAGAGTTTAGTGCATGCCTACATCCAGGCAAGTAGTTATTCCTAGGAAATAACTTTGATGTAATGACTATTCTCTGATATCCAGCATAGTATTTGTTCTTAAGTAGATAAAATGTAATAATTTTCATATGTATTTATTGTAAGTTGACAATAATTGTTATGACATTTTAATTCACTTTAATCATAAAGTTAAAGCTCTTGCAGGAAAATTATCATTAAAAAGCATTTCTTCTTAGCATCAGTAGTTGCCATAACAAAATATATAATACCAATATGTTTCAGGGCCAAAATTCTAATTCGATTATTCCTGTACAAGTGTCTTAGTCAATTCTTTGAGATCTCAAAAGCTTGCTGTCTAAAAGGACAGATTATTCTTTCCTTCCAAGAATTAAAGAATATTTTCTATTTGCTGAAATTAGAAAAGGAGAATGTGTTAAACAAAGCCTAATACAAAGCCTATTAAAATCAATAAAAGAATGTCCCATAATTCAGTGTGCAGTTGATCATGCCTCCACTCTTTTTAAATCTAGGGCTTTTATTCACCTTGCCACCTAGCACAACTCACAACCCTGAGTTACACATCTGGAAAGACTTATGCAATACATAGCAATACTAGACATCCAAAACAGAGGTTCCCAAAGTACAGTACACACATTATTTAAAATAAAAGGCAACTCAGTGAATTGAGGATGGAAGGGGAGGGAAGAAAACAAACCCTGGGAAGTGCTAGCCTGGTAAATGGCTGAGATGAGCTGCATGTTGATGACTAAGTTGACAAGTAGGAAATAGAGACCAGTAACAGAAGAAACGGATCTTTATGTCCTTCTTTAGTAAGAGACATGTATTTCCATGACACCCTTCATTCAGCATTTACAGCTGTGAATGATTACTTGCACACACTGGATTAGTATTTTCTTTTTCATACATTGTATGTACTCTGTTTTGCAGTGGTTAGGAATTACTTATTTAAGCTACACAGTATAAAGCTATCACCATATCCAATGGCCAAAGACAGAATGTTAAAATAACTCTGCAGCTTGTCAGTTCTTTACCTTTCAGGTAAATTGAGTTTATCTGTTCAGAGTTCATAGTAATTGCTATTTAAGAATTGTATTCAAAACAGTGATTATACCTCTGAATAAGCAATAAACCAGGGCTTAGGTAAGTGAAGAAAAAGGAGCAAAAGAGGTATTTGTATTTAAAGGCTGAAAAGCTAGGTTTTGCCAGTGAGGGTGACGTATTTAAAACTGTGTCTCCCACAGGGTTGGTTGGTTGATTGGTGCAGAAGTCACAAACACTGATCTCAATATTGAGGTGACACAGGTATGCCACAAGGATGGTCCCTGGTCCTGTTTTAGAAAGTTAGGGCAACTCCTGCATTATGAATCCTTCTCATATGTCGAATGTTGGACACTGAAATACCAGGCACAGTCAATTCCTATACATTTTTGAATGTACAACCCATCACAAGCATAGGCACTGAAAGAGTTTGGTAGCAACTAGGAAGAATTTTCATTGTGGCAGTGGTATTTAAATACTTGCTTAAACATGATGTATACAGACATTTGTTTAAATATTTGTTTAAATGAAGAGGGGCATTTAGGAATCCATTGCCTGCAAGAATCTCACCCCTCTGAGAATGTAGTCTTTCTTGCTATGATTTTGCTTGGCTTGTAGATGAATATGGGAGACAACAGAGATAAGTAACCGTTATCTGGGAACTCATAAAATCACATAGCTGCTAATTTCTTACTGGGTTCAAGATGCCTGTACATGGAGAAGCTAAGAGGAACAAGATGGTTCCACTCAAACTATGTGATGGATCTGAGCATCCATGACACACGGAATAAGCTGATAAACAGAAGGATTTGCAGGCAAAATTCCCATATGGCTTCTAGAGTAGCCCATTTTCATACAAACTATTTTTATGGACTATATTTACCAGGAAAAATTCTGGCCTAGAAAAGTGTTTTTTAAAGGACAATCATTTTGTATAGGAAAACAATTTTCTATACTAAAATTCAGAAGATCAAGATCATTTCAGTTTTCAACACAACGTACTTAATTTTTGGAACGCACTCAAACCAAACATTCATGCATGCTAAAAGTGAAGATGACTGGCAGTACAGCCAGCTACTACTTCATGTAGTCAGTGGTCCAGGATGTCCTGAAAATGCCATGTAACTATGTATGGAGGAAAAAAAAGTACTTAAAAATATAGTTCTGAAAACCTGAAATTAGAAATGAGGTAGCAGACTGATGAGCTGTAATTTGTCATGTACAATGGCTGCAACCAGCTAACTAAGATTAAACTATATCATATGGGAACCTCCTGTGAAAACAGAGCACCTACTTTTACTGCAATTTTTTTCAGTTAATTGATAGAAGTTCCATAAGTAAAAAGGTATAAGCTTACCGAATAATAACACATATTTTGGATGCAGGCCTATATCATTAACAAATTTGACAGTATGACTTATAAACCAGAATTATTTTATGTTCTATCCTCATTTTATTATCCTCCTAAATTATTATTTATTATCTTCCACCCTCATTCACTGAATTGCCTATTAATTTAAATAATTGATGTTCTGCACTTTGGGAGAGAGAGATGAGGGAGGGAGGACAGAAGTGTAGAGTTCCAGGAAAAAGTAATTGAAAGTAAAAAATGAAGTAGCAGAGAAGTTAGAAGTAAATTTGATACACATTTTTATTAGTCAATTTTTAAAAGATCACAAAATCATAATGATAATTGACTATAAAAGCAATTCATTGATTTGCCTTATAAGATAGTCAAGATTGAAAATAAGTTTATTTAAATAGCTAGAATTCATGTCATTTAATTTCAATCATCCTAAAATTCAACATGTCAACTAACTTGTCTCACACAGATAGGTGTCTAGTAGAATACTACCAAATTAAAAAACATTCCACAAGCTTATAAAATTAGTCTTTCTTTCATGAAACTTTGGCAAACAAGCTAAAGAGATAAACTGTTTTATCTTGTTCTGTCTATTTTAAATGTGTCATATTCTGACCCATATCGAAAAGCTTCCTAAAATACAAATCTGACATCAAGATGCTCATTCTTGATCAAACCAAACAAAAGCCATGAGTGAAGTACATGTTGACTTAAAGCTAATATTTTACAGCAGACACACTCAGGTCTAGATCAAAGAAAAATGTCTTCCTAGACCTCAGGACTGTTGACTATCTTGCCTGTCAACAGCTCAGTCCTGGAAGTGACCTGTGACTTACACATTCAACTCAAATACAGAAGATCACAGTTTGAAGCAGAGTCATTCACATCCCAAAAAAAGTATCAACAACATGTTTATAAAAATGGCAATCTTCTGTGGAGGTTCAGAAAGAGGACATAAAAAACATGAAAGCTGTGCCTTGAATTTTGGCTTAAAGTACTTTGTTACCATGGTGTGCGATCAGAACTATTTTACGTATCTCCAGGAGTAATAGTATTTTTGCAAAACCTTGGAGATCACATTCATAGTTCTTCAAAAGCAATTATACACTTATTTATCTTGTATACTTAATTGATTTTGAAGGCCCTATTAGGGGCTAGTATAATAGAAAGTCTTTGTTAGGAAGACTTCAATAAGAAAAGATTAAAGGAATCTTTCCTCAAAAATTCTAAAAAATGGAGGTTGGAACATTGAATCAAAGTTGAATCTGTGACTCCCATATCCAGTGTGAACATCCTAAAGACTGAGAAGCTGGAAAGACAGGAAGACTGGAGTCATGACAGTCTTCTGTTTTGTTTTCCACGTAGTCTGATCTGGTAGACACTTTCCAAGAAAGCTGACCAGAACAGTCCAGGCAGGAAAAAAGGAAGCCTATGCTTAATCTGCAGCTCTCAATGAAACTAGTACTTCACTGAGTACCTCACTTCTCATCACTGTTGATGGGCTCTTTAGGTGTTCAGTAAGCATGCAGGAGAACACTGACTGTCTCCAGTTCCAGACATTTTATGCATCTCAAATGCAAGACAGCATCTGAATAAGAGTTTTTAGGCTCTCAATTTGAAAATCTGTTAAAATGGAAATTAAAACATTCATTCACAAAGTAATTCAAGACCTAATGTTCCAAGTATTTCAACAGGACACAGTCACGAAATATTTCAGACACAATCTTCTGATTTTTTGGCCTTATGCTAGCAAAATATTTGGGAAAGAAACACCTACTGCTTAATCTGTTCTTGTCCTCTTTCCTGAGCCTTCATTTCTAGTCCCTGCTAGATAGGCCTGGGATCCTTCAAGTTCATAGCATCATAGAATGGTTTGGGTTGGAAGGGACCTTAAAGACCATCTAGTTCTAACCCCCCTGCCATGGGCAGGGACACATTCCGGTAGACCAGGTTGCTCAAAGTCCCATCCAACCTGGCCTGGAACACTTCCATGGATGGAAAGTGTTCCTGTCCGTGGAAGTGTTACCAATTAACCCACAATGCTTTTTCTGTTGGTATTTTCATTACTTCTATTAAACACTAGTTTAATACACTTGGAACACTTTTGTGTTCTATAATTATCCTAGTACATCTTATTGTAACTAATAAATCAGTACCTTAATAGATGATGTATATGTATCTAAACTCCAAAATTTGAACAAGTTTATGAGAAATAACCATATTTCATTCATAAAAATTATTAGAAAAATGTGCAAGACACATTTGTGCAAGACACTCAGCTATTGTTTTTCGGTACAGCCCCTCAGAAAGCACATTTTTGATAATAATAACTCCTTTAATGCTTTCATGTATTGATATCACCTTGGTATCAGGAGATTGTAGAAGCTGCAAAATATACAAATAGTTTGGAAAATGTTTGGGAAGGATCTTCTAAGACACAGACTCACCAAATACTGTAACAAACTGCTGTGGAAAGATGAAATAAGAAAACCATGCGGTGAAAACATCTGGCCTAGCTGTAAGGAAGAACTCTGAAAAATTCCCCAAAGGACTTCTGTGCTGGCTTACAGACTTCCAGTGAAAGCATGGATTGTGATGAGATACACACACACACACAAAAAGGAATTTTACTCAAAACTATCTGCAGATAATATAGAATTTTAAACAAAATAGGTAAATTATTAATCTTCTATTTGTTTTAATGAATATCTCGAATGAGAAAAAGTATCTCTTCGGTCCACTGCATCCATCCTACATCTCTCAAGACCATAATCAAGTTGTATAAATTTGGCAAAGCAGTTAAGTACAAGTATATCATGAATATGCAACCTATTCTTTGCAAGGGAATTTTCTCATACATTCCCGCTGCACGGCCTCCAAAGATGACTAGGAACTTCATTTAAGTTTGAGGTCATTTTAGTTCAAGGTGATAAATTTGAGATAATTTGCCTTACCTCGTTGTAACATGCACTTTTTTCTCCAGAACATGCTAATGGTGCTGTAATTTTAATTCTGCAAGTGTTGAAATTTACCTCTATGTACAAAGCTCAGCAATAGAATAATGCCCTTGAGCTAAGTTTTTTTTGTGTCATTTAAAAGGTTTTCATGTTATTTCTCTGCACAGTTAAGATATTTACCTCTTTTTCTCTATGTTCCAGTTAGTGTGTGTATTCATAATTGCTATTGGCATTAGCAGTGATTATAATACTCATTAAAAGAAAGGCTACCTAACATTTAACATAAGATAATGGTTTTAAGTAATTTTTTCTTAGGAGTTCTATAACCTTGCAATGACATTCTTCCTTTTTATCCTTGTATGTATTAGAACTACGTTCTTGACAATATTGTTCTTCCTTCTTTTTCTGATGTTTCAATTTCTTCAACTTATAAATTCTTGACATGAGCCTCCTTGCAGAACATCACATAGTTGAAGTGCTAGAGTGGGATTTGACACATGACATCACATGATAAGCACACTTGTGAGCATCAGGCACTTGAAAGCTGCATCCTCCTAGAAATGTTGAGTTATGTCACAAGAACATTTAGTCTGCATCATGGCAACTTTGAGGAGGTTACATGACCTGAAACTTATTCTCTGAAAGATGACTTTGTACTAGGCTTCATCAAAATCAATATTTACAAAAAAAAAAAAAACCAGAAACAAAAGCCAAAATACACAAGTATTAAATTCATGCATTTGAAGAAAAAGAAAAGGAGTATTTCAGCTACAGCTGTGCTTAGACATGTGAGTGAAGTGAACTGAAACCTGTAAAGGTCAAAAAGCCATTTTTGAATTGCATTTAGGAAGCCAGTAGGTGAAGATTTGACAAGAATAAAAATACAATCTGCTTCTGTTTTGGTTTCATATTTTAGTATGTGTCTTTAACCTAATACCATTCAAATCTTTTTTTTATTCAAACTTTTACTTAGTTTTCATGTCTCATCTTTGATCAGCACTAACTCCAGTCTATCTGCTAGGTAGGTAGAGGTACAGTGTGAGACAGAATAAAACATACAGTATTAGAAAAAAGAAGTTTTATTACTATGATCCCAAAGATGGTGTAATTTACATATGAAAGGAAAAAAATAAGGCAAGTTTTATGTTACTTACCATTTGTTTTCTTTTTGAATGCCCAGGGAGAGTTGATTTTCAGAAGATCTTCACCATTTACGATGGTTGTCATCTGACTATGTATATAGTAAGGTAGCTCAGACAAAGGAGACACAAAACAGCTGTATTAGAGTGGAGAATAGCAATTCATTAACTGCAACATCAGCCTCCAAGGAAATCTTTGCTTATCTGAAAGAGTTAGATCTACACGATGTGTATAGCGATATAGTTTTAACACAGAAGTGGGAGAAGTCCTTGAAGGCCACAGAAAAAAGCATCATGAAGAAAATATTGAGCAGGAAGTGTGCCCGATATGGCCATTCAAACCCAAGAGAAGAGAAAGAGAAAGTATAATTTTCTTATGACAATGTGGAGCCTTCTATTCATTCCATCTGCTGAGAGTAAAAGTCAAGATATAGTCAAGAATTTGGCACCCAGCTACACAAATCAAGACATTTTTGGCTTAACTCAAGACCTTTGTTTAACCCAAGAACTATTTGGCCCATCAGGGGATTATGGTGACAGCTGCAATGACAGTCTGTGAATAGCAACCTTCTACCTCTCAACACGATTTCCAATTTTACTGCAAAAAAATTTTCACAGTTGTACAACAAAGAAAATGCCTCCTCCATTCCAAGAGCTGAATCACTATGTCCACCTACCTTGAAACTTGGCACTTAAGAAAAATGTTGTGGAATTTCAGCAAGGAAGATATGAAGGAGCACATAAGGTGACTATGTAGCATGAACAGGCACTATATTTGCTCCCTGCAGTACAAAGAAATACTCCTGAGTATCTCAGTATGACTTTGCTTGTATACCACAACCAGACAGACAGAGGACCAGGCTTTCTACCCCTGAGTAGTGCTTCTGTACAGTAGAGAATTTTACTCTCAGCATAATGATCTGGAAATCTCCATTCTAAGACACTCACAGTCATCTTTTTCTGTGTTTATGTACAGGAGGAAGCAATGTGCATTTAGTTTTACTAGACAAAGGTTAATTGAGGAGCTGGTCAGGCATGTAGATTACCCTGCTGGTGTCCATGCCAGTTCTCAAAGGCTGCTTGTTCAAAAATTTATGTCATGGTTTAACCCCAGGCAACAACTAAGCACCACACAGCCGCTCGCTCACTCCCCCCACCATGGGATGGGGAGAGAACTGGAAGAGTGAAAGTGAGAAAACTTGTGGGTTGAGACAAAGACAATTTAATAAGTAAAGCAAAAGCCGCGCACCTGGCAAAACAAACCAAGGAATTCATTCATTACTTCCCATCAGCAGGCAGGTGTTCAGCCATCTCCAGGAAAGCAGGGCTCCATCATGTGTAATGCTAACTTGGGAAGACAAACGCCATAACTGTGAACATCCCCTCCTTCCTTCTCCTTCTCCGAGATTTATATGCTGAGCATGATGTCAAATGGTGTGGAATATCCCTTGGTCAGTTGGGGTCAGCTGTCCCAGCTGTGTCCCCTCCCACCTTCTTGTGCACCCCCAGCCTCCTCGCTGGTGGGGTGAGAAGCAGAAAAGGCCTTGACTCTGTGTAAGCACTGCTCAGCAGTAACAAAAAACTTCCCTGTATTATCAAATTATCAATTTCATCAAAAATCCAAAACATAGCTCCATACTAGCTACTGTGAAGAGAATTAACTCTATCTCAGCCAAAAGCAGCACAGTATGTGATTCCATATCCATTTATAAACCACTGTAAAATAAAATCTTGAGAGTATACCCCAAACTGGGAACTATTACTTAGGGTATTACACTACACTAAAGCAAAATGTCACACCTATCAAAACAAAATCAAATCATTAACTCAAATAGGTTATACACTGTGTTATATCAGTATCATATCATCAAAGCATTATTCCAAACAGTCAGTATCTATACGTATTCCAAAAAGTAAGCTATCTGCACAAAAAACAGGTGACAAATTTGCAACGTATCTATAGGTTGTCTCGGTATCATAGAATCATAGAATAGTTTGGGTTGGAAGGGACCTTTAAAGGTCATCTAGTCCAACCCCCCTGCAATAAGCAGGGACATCCTCAACTAGATAAGGTTGCTCAGAGCCCCGTCCAGCCTGACCTTGAATGTTTCCAGTGACGGGGAATCTACGACCTCTCTGGGCAACCTGTGCCAGTGTTTCACCACCCTCATTGTAAAAAATTTCTTCCTTATATCTAGTCTGAATCTATCCTCTTTTCGTTTAAAACCATTACCACTGGTCCTATCACAGCAGGCCCTACTAAAAAGTCTGTCCTCACGTTTCTTATAAGCCCCCTTTAAGTACTGAAAGGCCACAATAAGATCTCCCTGGAGCCTTCTCTTCTCAAGGCTGAATAACCTCAACTCTCTCAGCTGTTCTTCGTAGGAGATGTTGTGGTTTAACCCCAGCCGGTAACCAAATACCACGCAGCTGCTCGCTCACTCCCCTGTCCTCCCCAGTGGGGTGGGGAGGAGAATCAGAAAGAAAGGAAAACTCATGGGTTAAGAAAAAAACAGTTCACCAGGACAGCAAAAAAAAAGATAATAATAATTATATTATATATTATTATTACTACTAATAATAATATAATGATAATAGAATATATAAAACAAACAATGCATAATTTCTTACCGCCCGATGACCGATATAGTCCATCCCGAGCAGCGATCACAAATCAAAACCAAGAGCGATCTCAGAACGATCCTGAGCAGCGATCTCAGAACAGCGATTTCCCCAGCAGTGATCTCAGAACTGCGTGTTCCAGAGACAGCAAGCAAGGGAATGAACAGACAAATGAACGAATGAAGCATGAACGAACAAAAAAGCCCCCTGGCCCACCGTCCAACCCGCTCTGTATACCAGGCATGACTTCTATGGTGTGGAATACTTCCTTTGGCCAGTTTGGGTCAACTGTACTGGCTATACCCCTCCCAGGTTTTTGCACCTGCACATTGACAAAACCTGGGAAGCTGAAAAAAGTCCTTGATTGCTTAGCAGCAACTAATAACATCAGTGTATTATCAACATGCTTCACATACCAAATCCCATACTAAATCAAAAACACAGGAGCTACTGGGAAGAAAATTAGCTCCATCCTGGCTGAAACCAGGACAGGAGAGGTGTTCCATCCCTTTGATCATTTTTGTGGCCCTCCCTTGTTATATGAATAAAGCATGCAAATTATTAGCCAATGTCAACATTTTTTAGAATAATGTCTTTAAGAGTCTCATGTTAGCTAAGGAAAAGGTTCATATTAAGTGTAGGAAATAAGATACTGAATAAAAAAATCCTTGTCAACCATCATATCCCAGAGTAGTGACTATTTGCTATACTGTGTGCAGCCAGGAATAAAGGAAATTATTTACTTTAGGTTCAGTAGATGTAAAACAGTGCAGTAAAATAATGGAGCTCTGTGGAAATAATTCTCTGAAAATATGAAAAACAAATTAAACAATCTCTAGTGCTGTTTCATTCTCTAATTGGAAGCAATAAATGTCAGTAAAAAAATCCCATGCATAATACAGCCTTACTTTTGAGAATGGTTGTTTCTGCAGCACCATCTTTCTACTTATTTTCAATTAGCTTACACAGAGTACAATAGTGGCAAAAGCATGGGACAGAAGTTAAAGAAAACTGTAACCCAACCCAAAAATAAGTATAACACAGAGGTACGTTTAAGCAGTTCAGAAGAAAGAAAGATAATGTATAAAACATCTTGTGAATAACTAGAGAATGATATATGGGTAGATCTCACAACGCTGGATCTAGTAACTGATTCACTGAGATACTGGGTTACTAAGGGAACTTGGGACAAAGTCCAATAAAAGAGAGTGAGGAAGAGGGAGAGTATTGGCGAAAATGTGGCCCTGACTCAGTGAGTCCGGAATCAGGCCAAGCTGGAGAATGAACAGGAGTCTGACAACGTGAAGAAAAAGCTATCCTGAAACAGAAGGCTTTCAGTGTTACAGGTCGGAGTTAAAAAAGAACTGCAAGAAAGCTGGTATTCACAGTGATTGCCAACACAGTATATCGGCAAAAGATGGAAGAAACGCAATGGATTCTACAATCTTGCAAGAGTTTGCAAATCCTTAAAGAGTCTGTGAAGCAGGATTATGAAAATAGGTTATGCTTTGAGTGCACCCAGCAAGCATAAGCCAAAGGGACTGTGAATGTGCTTACAAGTCGTTAGGGATTTCCATAGGAATCCTTGCAGAAGGTTAGTAATACAGAGTGCTTAACATCAATCTTGTTGTTTTTACAGTGTAAGCTTGCAATATTTTCTTTAATAATTTTAATATTACTTTTAAGAAGTTTGAATCCAATTAAAAAGCATGTATTTAATGGCCTGTCTTTACCTTCCTCTCACATTAAGTACAAGAAATAGAATTTGAAATGTTCTTTAGAAACTCAAGAAATCAATAAAATGAAGGAAAATAAAGATAAAAGCAAAACTATTAGCACACTTCAGGAGGAAAATCACATATGAAGTTAGAAAAGGTGAAATATTTTGCTTGGCAGCTGTACAGAAAAAAGACTGTGGAAAGAGGTGGAAAATTGCTATTAGAATCTGAGTCACCTATACAGTGACTCAGGGCAAAAGTCATTTTAGTGGGATTTGAAGGAGGTGTAAAATGTAAGACACAGATGGTAATTATTCTGCTCTACTTGGCACTGGTGAGGTTTCAGTTTGAATGCTGCTTTTTTGGCCACTGAACTATAAGAAAGATGTAGACAAAATTGGAATCCAGGGTATGGCAACAAAAATGTTAAGAAGCTTTGAAAATTTCTTCACAAAGCAAAAATAGACCAAAAAACCCAGCTTAATTTGGTCTTGAAAAGACTGAGAAAAAAACAGATAGTAACCCTCAGATATTTTAAAGAGAGTCTGTTCTATGTCCACAGAGAATACACAGAGAATAGCATGCCTAAATGGCAACAAGGTGTTTTTCCTATATATGACCAAAAAAGGCTTCACATGGGTCAAAAAAGGTTTTTTTTTATCTAGTGATAAAAATTTGATAGGACAATAAAAAAGTTGTGATTCTGTATGTCTACAATTATATATATCAGTTCTAATGAGAGGGTTGAAATTCAAAGTGAGTGAAGGTTCAAAAGGATCAATGTCCATCTGAACAGCATCCCTCCAGGCTGTATCAATATTTCACTTCCATTACTAGTGAGGCTGAAATAGTGAACTCCTATGACTATACAGTGATACTGGCATGAAAGCTACTCTGGTCTTATCTGCTAACTTACGGCAAAAGTGTTTTCCTTTATTTTTATCATAATAAAGCAAAAGTTTCCTATACACATTCAAGTTCTATTCCCCATCACAACACCCTTGAACTTCTTCCTTGGCTGCTAAATCAAAAGTAAAATTACAAGATTTTGCAAATGGTTTTCATATCCAGTCATTCTTTCATTCATTACATTAATGAAAGTGGCAGTGAAAAATTTCATTTAGCTTTTTACATCACTGTTGAGTGCCAACCTTTTTCAGCCACAATGTGTGAAAGGTTTTAAATGTGTCAAAGCAGTTTCAAAGCAGTTTTCTCTTTCAACATGGAGTTGAAGGTTCTGGATAAAACCTTAATTTTTTTTCAGCTATGTTATAAACCATTATAATTTCTTTTTGCTCTACTAGATCAAGGTCATTAAGTCCCAAGAAAATACCAGAGATGTAAGCAAATCTGTTAAGCAGGATTTCACTTTCATGCTCATATGATAGTTCAAATGAGTGTTCAGGAAAAAAGACTTACATGTCTGGACACTTTGGAAAAAATGGCAAGTATTTTTGATAGCTACCTCATATCGGAATGCGAGGCAAACTGTCATGTTCACAATCCATATCATTACAGAAAGTTGAAAATACATGTAACTTCATCAGTCGAGCTTTGATAAGGCCAATTCTTTTCATTGTAGCATTCAAAACACTTTTTATATAGCCCAGCATTTTCTTGCTGCCAATGGGTGGGGGTTTTTTGTGAATACTACAAAGCTCCCAGGAAATATTCATGACCATTTTTTGAATTCAGCAAGACCAACACAGCAAGACTTGGGATCACTGAACATGCACCATCTGTGAAATTCTGATGTACTGGCCCCAGCCCATATCATTTTCCTTTACAAAACTATTATCCACATTGTATATGTATATAAATATATACATATCTGCCCGCACTCAAGTAGGAAAAGGGTGAAAAAACAAACATAGCTTCCAATGGTTCACATTCTAACTCATTTAAAATAATAAAGAAAATTATTGACACTAAAACCTCTATAGTCTCATCTAGCTGCAAAGTAGAGTAGAGATTATTTTAACAGTAACTGAAAACAGTATATTTTTGGCTATGTCTTGAAAATATTGTGTATTGGTATTATCTGCAAGAGCTATTAAATTAACTTGCTTGAATACAACTTTTCATCCACCATAGGAATTTCCTCTTTTCTGCTGCAAGGTAGTTACTGGTCTCCTGTGACTTTGTGATCTTTTCTAATATTCATAATTCACCATACATAAATTGTATGGTGGCTCATACAAAGGGATTATTTGAGCACTTCTGTATTCACAGGAGCAGCTGAACAGAAAATTTTCTTTCCTGTTGTCATTTTTTTCCAGTTCATTCAATTTCTGTTTGAAGGAATTCTCCCTATTGTCTTTGAAATTAAGGTGCCTTCTTTCAAGGTGGTGTCAAAGATCAAATAGTTTCATTTTTCCATTAGCAAATACTTTGTAACACAGCTTTGAAATTATTGTTCATCAGTTGACACAGTCTAAGTAAAGCCCATTTAAATATAATTTGGTCTATATGAACTAGTTTTCTTTTAGGGTTCTCATACCATTCACCTTTTGATTTTAATGATAACAGAAGTTGAGAGACTATTTCAGGTCTTTTTCTGAACAGTACTTACTGCTAAGTGTTCATTGCTAAAAGACAGTAAAAGTGAATTTTTTTTCTCCGCTGTTCCTTTCTTTAGCCACTGGCCCAGTGTTAGGGACAAGATGCACAAGCACAGCTTTTGGTAGCTAAACTACCAGACATGACTCAAAGTTGACAGTCCTGTTATAATAGGAAATACATAATTATCACTATTGGAATACAAGGAATTATGTATACTGCCATGATGTCATTGGATTGTCCCTTCCCCTCATTTGTCCCAGTGGTTTTCTGGTTTTTAAACCAAAAATAATTAAGCAACTTTTCAGACATGTCTTCTGAACCCTGGAGGCACATAATGAGTCATTTTATAAATTGCAGGAGATATTCTTACCAATTTGAGATGTGATTGAACAGCAGAACTATAGAACATCTTGTACAATTTCAGCAAATTTCAGACAGCTAAATTTTTATTAATCTTCTACAGATTCCTAAGAAATAGTCCATGGATTTTTTTAGATCAGTTTGAAAACTACAGGACTGTATGAACCTTTAAAGTATTCTCCAGTTCTACTTTTTTATAATTCTATAAAAATTCTATTAACATTCCCCTAAGTTAACTTTACTGGAAGATGTGACAGCAAAAAAGGAGACTGCCTGCAAGTCAAAACTGGTTTAGCAGGATATGTTTAATATAGTAATGTCTGAGAATAAACTGTAGTTTACTCAACATGACTTTAAATAATAAGCCATGAAGTCTGGTTTTAGACATATAGCCTACATAGTACAGGCTACTGGAAATCAGTGTCAAAATAAACAGATATTGAAAGCCTGTAGGGTGAAGTAATAAGATATTTAGTGTCATTACCTTGCAGGAAGAGCACCAAAGATTCACTGATTGACACCTACTGATATTCTATTCAACAGACATTTGAGATCAAGAATATCTGTAATGTGAGAAATTATGTTAGCTGAACTGGAAATTTACAAATGTTTAAAAACACAGCTCAAAATAAACGAAAGTGTCAGTATAACGTGGGGTGCCAGGAGCTGCCACACACATGATTTATATTCAATATGAGGCACAACATCAATATTGCCATATAAAGTTGTCCAACTGCCTTATGAAATGGTCACCAAAAAAAGCCCATAATGAGGAGAAGTAGAGGAAATGTGCTTCAGTTTCCAAGAGGCAGGAAAATAAAGCCTTCTGGTAACAGAGCAATATATTGCCATATAATCTTATAGCAATCTATAAAAATAACATACTTTGCATTATATAAGTGACTATTATTCCACAATATAATAGAAATCCATGAAATAATCCAGGAATTACTATATATTACATAAAGAACAGCTGCAGAACCAATTGTATAGCTTCTCCCTTGGAAGAAATTCTTATGTGGGACTAACCCTTCCTTCTCCAGTTCTAATACATAGATTAGAAAAGACTCTGTTAAAAAAAAAAAAAAACAGCAATTATTATTTGTAGAAGGTAAACTCTGATTTCTCAGGACTTCCCATTACATTCCCATCACAAAAATCACTTGAATAATTTTATGACCAAATTGTTTATCTATGAAACTCTCATTACAAACATCAACCTTTGTGAAATTCTGGGTACTCATATCTATGTATACATATATATGAGCAGCCCTGAGGAGAAGGACTTGGGGGTGGTGGTTGATAAGAAGCTCAACATGAGCCAGCAATGTGCGCTTGCAGGCCAGAAAGGTAACCATATCCTGCATCAAAATAAGTGTGGCCAGCAGGTCGAGGGAGGTGATTCTGTCCCTCTACTCCATTCTCATGAGACCCCACCTAGAGTACTGCATCCAGCTCTTGGGCCCCCAATACAAGAAGGACATGGACCTGTTGGAGCAAGTCCAGAGGGCGGCCATGAAGATGATCAGAGGTCTGGAGTACCTCTTCTATGAAGACAGGCTGAGAGAAGAGAAGGCTCTGGGGAGACCTTCTAGCATCCTTCCACTACCTAAAAGGGGCCTACAAGAAAGCTGGAGAGGGACTTTTGACAAGGGCATGTAGTGATAAGACAAGGGGTAATGGCTTGAAACTGAAAGAGGGTAGATTTAGATGAGATAGAAGGAAGAAATTCTTCACCTTGAGGGTGGGGAGACACTGGAACAGGTTGCCCAGAGAAGTTGTAGATGCCCCATCCCTGGAAGTGTTCAAGGCCAGGTTGGATGGGGCTTTGAGCAACCTGGTGTAGTGGAAGGTGTCCCTGCCCATGGCAGGGGGGTTGGAACTAGATGATCTTTAAGGTCCCTTCCAACCCAAACCATTCTATGATTCTGTCATATGTTTACATATATAGACACATATACATACATATATACATATGACAAACCTATGTGTATATATCCATATGTACCTCACATATACATTTTTATACCTAAACTGATAAATTTTTAGAACTTTATACTTTAATAAGAAATAATAATAAGGGAATTAATTAAATTATTTCTATCTCAAATTTCTAAGTTATTTCTCTATGCCATGCAATTTACAGACAGTGATTCCAGTATGCTTGCCACATCCAGAATATTTTCCATTCACTGCAAAACAGTCGCCTTCCTGAATTTTAAAATAAATCAGAGTCAAGACACAACTTGGAATCTATCAAGTTCTAAGATAGTTATACTTAGCATGGTGGCAACTTAACAAATTCTTACTCACTTCAGTAGTTTAAGAAGCATCATTTCATATACCATAGAGACTAACAGGTATGTCTCACATCTAAAATATAAGAAAGGAGCCGCTATGAAGAAACTGGCATGACTTTCATAGGTTAGGAGATCTTGAGGTGTTAGGGATGACAGGGAAGGCTAGGAAGTCAGGGTTTTGTCATGGGGTTAATCAAAACACACTGGAATTCTTGTTGCTTATTTCCTTCAGACTCATCCCTTATCATTCCAGGTCTGTGCTCTTCTATGCCTTATCTTATGTCTCTGCTTCTCAAGGCCTCTGCTGTCATATCAGGTCTGTATTTCTCTGTGCTACATCATTATTTTAGAATCATAAATATCTCATTCTACATAGAATAACTGCTTTATCTACGTAAAACTATGGTTGGACCATACAAAGAGAAATAAAACAAATTAGCTGTGGACACCTTGTCAATTAGAGAAATTGCTGTCACAGAGAAATCATAGAATCATAGAATCATAGAATGGTTTGGGTTGGAAGGGACCTTTAAAGGTCATCTAGTCCAAACCCTCTGCAATAAGCAGGGACATCTTCAACTAGATCAGGTTGCTCAGAGCCCCATCCAGCCTGACCTTGAATGTTTCCAGGGATGGGGCATCTACCATCTCTCTGGGCAACCTGTGCCAGTGCTTCACCACCCTCATCATAAAAAATTTCTTTCTTATGTCTAGTCTAAATCTCCTCTCTTTTATTTTAAAACCATTACCCCTTGTCCTATCACAGCAGACCCTGCTAAAAAGTTTTTCCCCATCTTTCTTATAGGCCCCCATTAAGTACGGAAAGGCCACAATAAGATCTCCTCGGAGCCTTCTCTTCTCCAGGCTGAACAAGCCCAACTCTCTCAGCCTGTCTTCATAGGAGAGGTGCTCCAGCCCTCTGATCATTTTTGTGGCCCTCCTCTGGACCTGCTCCAACAAGTCCATGTCTTTCCTGTGCTGAGGGCTTCAGAGCTGGACGCAGTACTCCAGGTGGGGTCTCACCAGAGTGGAGTAGAGGGGCAGAATCACCTCCCTCGACCTGCTGGCTACACTTCTTTTGATGCAGTCCAGGCTTTAGGGGCTGCGAGTGCACATTGCTGGCTCATGTCCAGCTTTTCATCCACCAGTACGCCAAGTCCTTCTCCTCAGGGCTGCTATCAATCCCTCATCTGCCAACCTGTATTGATACCAGCAGTTGCCCTGACCCGGGTCCAGGACCTTGCACTTGGCCTTGTTGAACCTCACAAGGTTCACATGGGCCCACCTCTTGAGCTTGTCCAGGTCCCTCTGGAGGGCATCCCATCCCTCAGGCATGTCAACCGCAACACACAGTTTGGTGTCATCTGCAAACTTGCTGAGGGTGCACTCAATCCCACTGTCTATGTCATTGATCAAGATACTAAACAGTACTGGTCCCAGTATGGACCCCTGAGGGACACCAGGGGAAATCAAGTAAAACAAAGCCTCAGGCAGGTCAAGAAAAGTTCAGACAGAGCAAGCCTGACAAGTCTCAGTCCTGAGGCCCTCAAAAATTAGTAAAAAGTTTATGGTCTCTTTCTAGCAATGGCAATATGGTCCTGTATTCTGTAACACAGAATTTTGTTCTACTCTCTGCTTGTTTATTTCTGTTTCTACCCATTTGCCAAGTCTGTTCTATCTGATCCTTTTTCTAATGAATCATACGTTCAGTAGGGGTAGCAGTTTGCAGAAAGAATGTCATAGTGTATAAATATTTGTTTTTATCAACAAAGCCCATGGGTGTAACAATGTCAATCCAACATTCATTATGTTTGGTAGCACACTTTTAAAGCTATATGCCATATGTTCCCTTCTATTAAAGAGACAGGGAAATTCCACTAATCCAATGCAAACCAGAGTAGGGTATAATCATAGTAAGCCTGCAAAAAGAAGCAAATGACACCAGGTGAGAAGTGGTTGCCTTGAATATGTTATATCCTTACTAGTATTCATCCCATGGTAACATCACCTGGTGGCTTGTCTAAAGAGGAAAATGTAAATAGCTGGAGAAGGAAAAAGGCATATAATATTACCTGGGAGGCCAGAGTCTGTTATGCCAGCTTAACTGCCAGTGTTGGAAAGACAGGACGGGCAGACATTCAGAGCTTTTTCACAGGGCTAACCATACAATACTGGAATTTCTTTTATTTCCTTGCAACTCATTCCTTGAGTATTTTTCCTGCTATGAGGTCCTTCAGCTGTAGGTCTTTCGCTTACAGAGCAATAGTACAGTGGAATTCCTAGAAGATTCACTGCAAGAGTTCTTAGCCTGGACTCAAATAATACAAAACTTTAATTTTACTTTGAAGAAGTACAGAAATCTGCATGTGCTTTCAGTGAAACTTTTTTGAAACCAATGAAATGCATTTCCCCTGTAACCAACCACTTTATTAGAAGTATGAAGTATTAACTTCACAACCTCAATATTTGGAGAGTTTTCCTAATATACAATCTAGATGTCTGTTTAGTTTCATTCATTTTTCATGTTGTTTGTGTGTGAAGAGGTGTTCTTACCACAGTGGCCACTGAGATGGTAATTCCTTTGTATCCTGTTTTACATTTTGTAAAATTGCAGCCATACCTTTTCTCAACCTTCTCTTATATAGACTCAATATATGAAATTCTTTCATTGTTTCTTATAAATCCAAGATTCTTTTCATATTGCCACACTACTGTAGGCTATTTTTTTCGTGATATCACGTTGGTAATATCTGCAATTAAATGGTGTTCTACAAAAAGTATCATCCATGCTTAAAAGAATAAAATTATAATTTCCTGCTGTCTTATATAAGGTTGCTTCTCTCCAAACTATTTCCTTTCTGTGAAGAATATGTGTTGTTTCACAGGAAAAACTGCTCAGCTAATGTGGTTTAAATCAAATTTGAGGAGCAGGCCATCCGTATGTGCTGAAAGGTGAGCTGGCAGGGAAGAAGACCAGCCTGGCTGAACAGAGAGATTTGGCTGGAAGTCAGGAAAAAAAGGAGAGTTCATGACCTTTGGAGGAAGGGGCAGGCAACTCAGGAGGACTACAAGGATGTTGTGAGGTTATGCAAGGAGAAAATTAGAAGGGCCAAAGCCCACCTAGAACTTCATCTGGCTACTGCCGTAAAAGACAATAAAAAGTGTTTTTATAAATACATTAGCAACGAAAGGAGGGCGAAGGAGAATCTCCCTCCTTTATTGGATGTGGGGGGAAATATAGTGACAAAGGATGAGGAAAAGGCTGAGGTACTTATTGCCTTCTTTTCCTGTCTTTAATAGTAAGACCAGTTGTTCTCCAGGTACCCAGCCCCCTGAGCTGGAAGACCAGGATGGGGAGCAGAATGAAGCCCCCGTAATCCAAGGGGAAATGGTTAGCGACCTGCTACACCACTTAGACACACACAAGTCTATGGGGCCGGATGGGATCCACCCAAGGGTACTGAGGGAGCTGGTGGAAGTGCTCACCAAGCCACTCTCCATCCAGCTGTCCTGGCTGACCGGGGAGGTCCCAGTTGACTGGAATTTAACAAATGTGACACCCATCTACAAGAAGGGCCGGAAGGAGGATCCAGGCAACTGCAGGCCTGTCAGTCTGACCTCAGTGCCGGGGAAGGTTATGGAGCAGATCATCTTGAGTGCCATCACATGGCATGTATGGGACAAGCAGGTGATCAGGCCCAGTCAGCATGGGTTTATGAAAGGCAGGTCCTGCTTGACTAACCTGATCTCCTCCTACGACAAGGTGACCCACTTAGTGAATGAGGGAAAGGCTGTGGGTGTTGTCTATCTAGACTTTAGTAAAGCCTTTGACAAAGTTTCCCACAGCATCCTCCTGGAGAAACTGGCTGCTCATGGCTTGAATGGGTGTACTCTGCACTGGGTAAAAAACTGGCTGGATGGCCGGGCCCAAAGAGTGGTGGTGAATGGACTTAAATCCAGTCGGCGGCCTGTTACAAGTGGTGTTCCCCAGGGCTCAGTCTTGGGGCCAGTTCTCTTTGATATCTTTATCAATAATGTGGACGAGGGGATCAAGTGCACCCTCAGTAAGTTTGCAGATGATACCAAGTTGGGTGGGAGTGTTGATCTGCTTGAGGGTAGGAAGGTGCTACAGAGGGATCTGGAGAGGCTGAATTGATGGGCCAAGGGCAATTGTATGAGGTTCAACAAGGCCAAGTGCCGGGTCCTGCACTTGGGTCCCAACAACCCCAGGCAACGCTACAGGCTTGGGGAGGAGTGGCTGGAAAGCTGCCCAGCAGAAAAGGACCTGGGGGTGTTGGTCGACAGCCGGCTGAATATGGGCACAGGCCATGATGCCCCAGGGAGACTCTGACAGCACCAAAACATTTTCTTACTGCTGCTCTGTTTCCCTTCCTCCCTCTCAACACTACTAAATATTTTTATGCCTCTGTTATTCTTTTTTTTGAGCTGATTCCTTCTTTGTTTAAAAAGTCCCCTGGTAACCCCTTTTTACTGCATCCTTGCATGGTAGTAATTTGTAGCTTCTTTATTAGCATCCTCCACTTTTGGCAAACACCATCAGGACAGAAAGTTTTGGGCACTGTATACAAATGCACTGTGGAAACTTGCATTCCCAATGTTGTTATCCAGGCCATTTTACCAAAAGGGGAGGATGTGCAGGCACCCCCACAGTATGAACTGCTCTTGCATAGTTGGCTTATGGTCCTTTTCGGGCCTCTTTTTCTCCAACTCATACTTTTGGTTTTATTTCTCTTGAAATATTGTGCTTTTTAGTACTGTTATTACATTTTGTCTTAATTTTGGTTTGTCATGGTCATTGTACATTTTGATCCAGCTCTGCCTTGATGTATGAGGAGGCGTAGCTAGCTCTATTTTATATAGAGCCTCCAAAGTACCCGCTCTGAAATGCCCAATTGACTTAATCGGGAAATGTTGACAAAGAACAATTTTTCAACCAAATGTGTGCCATCCTCCAAACAGTTTTACTTCTAGCTCTTATTTCCATAGTTTCAGGCCATTAACAGATAATTTCCTATCTAGTTTCTATATTTGCATCCATGCAGTTCTCCACAGAACTGTTTTATCTAATACATTAATTTGCTTCAATGCTGTATTTGCAAACAGTGTATAAAACAATTTTTGCTGAAATAACTGACTGATTAGAAAGCGCATATTTTGTTTGGACTCTAAGTGTATCAGTGTATGAATTAGAACAGTCTTTTTCACCAGCAGAAAATCTCATTACTGAATTCTCTAATATTTTTCCATAAATCGGTATGTGCAATAGACGCCTGTAGGAAAGTAGAGACTGAGTCTCATTAAAGATCTTGCTAAGAAATATGGACAGATCTTAATTGTTTTCCTTCAGGTTCCCTGAATAACAAAATCTGTCCAGATCATATTCCTTTTAAAAACTTCAAACTCTGAGAAACAAACCTGCTGTAATTTTTAGTCCTAATTAGTAGTTTGGGGATATTTTAGTGTGATCCTGGTTCAGATTTTTTTTTTTTTTTAGTTACAAAAGGAAATTTTTTTTTTAATTACATCAATATGAAAAACTATCAAATATGGGAGTAAATATAAAAGGATAAATTAGCATCGGTACTACGTTACCATTCAGAATATCGTTTGTTATTCTGATGTGCAATTTGCGTAATAAGCATGCAATTGAACAATAAATTGAAGCTCTTACTGATCATCTATTACCAACATTATGAACCAAAGATAACTCTTCATAATGCTTTATAAAGTAAGACTTTTCAAACATGCATAAATAAAAATAATAAGAATAATTTATAACAATAACGTCACTTTTTGATGCTCAATGCAGTACAGAAAAACACAGATGAAGGCATAGACAATCCACTTAGACCAGAAAAATGATAGTCCAAAAGTGAGGCAGTAGTTTTCTGGATCAAACTAATCACTGGTTTATATAGTCACACCTTCATATCTCTAACTGGCATTTCACTTACTTCAGTGGAAGATGCATGCAATTATTATGCACATAATTCCTAGAACACATAAGGTTAGTTTTATAAAAAATGCTATGTATAATTTAAGTAATATTTAAGTTTATCTGTATTTGCAATCACATTGTGTTAATATGTGTGTATATTTATGTATTTTATAGTTGTTTCTTTGTACAGTTTTCATTATTAAATGTCAGGTATAGTATTGGGAAGAATAACAGAGAAGAAGAAAAGTAAATCAAGTTTGCATTAGAACTGCATGTAAGAACAAGAGGTGAATAATAAGTTATTATGTTCCATTAATTAGTCTGGATGAGTAGTAAATTATTCTAATAAAATTTCCCATTCGCCGTATTTATTATCTGAGTTTATTAGAAGCAGAATGATGTTAAAAATCTTTTTTAAACTTTTTTAATTTAACTTAATTTCTTATTTATTATGATCTTCTAAGTGCCATTGCTGTTAACTATTTCATCTCCAAGAAATTTCAACCTGTATAATGATTATACTCTTGGGTTGTGACTTGCACTGTAACATATAGGCAACGTTATATTCACTGCAAGATTAGTTAGTTGAACTAAAACTGTGTAAGGGCAGGAAGAGTCAGGAAGATAGCCATTGAATGAACTCAAGAGAAAGAGAGAGCATTCACCCAGCTAATTCACTTTTCTTCCACTATAAGAGAGTTTATATTCATTATTCAGTACAGTATGTTTGCTATCATTTAATCTGGTCTAATTTTATTTCTCTTAAAATGATGTGAATAAGAATTTCCACTCAAAGGAAATATACCTGTGAAAAAGGTTAGATTATGATGATGGTTGGGCAAAAGCAAGGAACCTACTTCCTGAAGCACCCAAATACTCCAATCAGACTAACCATTATTTCTTCCGATATTTCCTATCAGCTTGTAAAAGGAAACAGATTTACAATCTTTTTCCACTCAACACATTTCACTTTTGGACTTAAAAAAACCCAAACAACAACCTCTGTTTGCTTTTGTCTTCAACTAACCCTGCCTCCCAAATTGATTAATATTTGTCTCCTTCTGGTACTCCTTGCATGAGAAAAATGAGCTTCTTTGGAAGTTGTTTTAGACATTAGTGCACATGTTGTTTCAGGGAGTGGTGTAAGGAGGAGGTGCAGAAGAGGCATAAGCTTGGGAATGTTGTTTAGGCCATTCTGCAACAAAATTAACCTCTCTTGTTTAGTAGATAAAGCTAAAGCATTCAAAAATAAGAGAAATTATGTAGTACTTCCATATTTAATATTGGGACTGTGTTAAGATCATCAGATTAACATTAAGATCATTGGTTTGGAAATACCTCTTATGCTGTTGTAAATGAGGACTAAAAACTTCTATCATCCTTTCAGTAATGAGGAATTTTTCCTAGACTTGGCGAGCTGACACCTGAGTATGTCACTGGCCTTGGTGAGAATATAATTCACTATTTGGAAGGGAAGAGGAAATCATTCCTTATTGACACAGTAAAAGTGTTAAAATTTATCAGAACTTCAACTGACAGGGTAACCTTTTGTAGACTTTTATTAAGTACATTATTTTAACTAGTTCCAGGTAACTTGTCCACATTACACTAATAGTTATTGTAAACAGATAATTTTATTATTTCAGAGAACGTGGGAAAAACTCTTCAAACTTTCTCCCTTTCTCTTATTTTCGATTGCATACACCTAACAGCTTTGCAAAAAAGCAAAAGACTGGAGAAAAATCAGGGAATAGCAATAGTTATTTTGTTTCAAAGAAAAAAGATGTGGTGATTTTCTGCATTTTATCATGTTGAAATACATACTAAATCATTAATTGTACATTCTTGTTTCTTTATGGCACATTACACAATGGTGTAACAGACTGCAAATTACACTACGTATTTGCAACACATACCAAATGTTACTAAACTGAGACTTAGACTGAGAACAATGAACTGAGGTGTAAGCCAGTGCAAATAGACAGACTCTGAGATCAAACTCACCCTCTAATTTCCCATTTGCCCCAGAAACTAATGTTCTTTGAAAATTGGCTGAATATATCTATCTGAAACAATATTTCTAACGTGTGTAGGAAAGGGGGTGGGGGAAAGATTAAAATTGTTAACTATGCATTTTGAAAATTGATATTGAGCAGGCGTTGACCTGACCTTTCAGAGACCCTTCCATTCATGCCAGATGCCTGGGTTTCATATGCAGTTTATTACTCCTTCGAAGGCAGCAGTTACATTTAGGATTTCTAGTCTGAGTTTAGTTCATAACCTATTTCATCGGGGAATCATATGTTTGTTCACTGCAATAGCCTTCATAAGGGAAGGAGTAATTGCCAGTCAAACGTTTTCAGTGGCTAATGGTAATTTTTTTTTTGTTTAATCTCAAGTAGAAACAGAGTAATCAACATCTGAACACATTAGCCATTTAATAGTAAACAACTTTAAGAGGACCTGTGTTGCACTGATAATCCTCAGATGGATAAATGTAATGAAAACAGCAAGGGATTTTGCAAATAGGTTTCAAATTAAACATTTTAGACTATATTGAATATTAATTAATTTTATGTCTCACCATTGTACTTTGGTAGGACTTGAGTGACCTGTTGTAGATTCTAAATGGCTCCTGGTGCTATGTTCTGTCATGTGATTCTTAAAATTTTTTTCTAAAACCTTTGCAATATTTAGTAAGTGTTAGGCATCTGGAGAGGAAGCAAGAAAATTTTACGTGCAGATATGACCAGAAATAATTGATAAACTCTGCATACCACTGCAGAATAATTTTCCTAAAAGAGCACTCTCAGAAGGCTTCTCTTGTCAAGGTACCTATTTTCCTGTTTTCACTGATATGTCTGAAAATTCAATTGCTTGGTAGTCCTGAAAAGCTTGAGGTACAGTTTAATATTTTCTATTCCTCACCTCTTCACTCATTCCTTTCCAACTGCTCTGAAGTGTATGATCTGGCATGCAGTGCCCTCATTACTAGTTATGCTAAACCGATCTGTTCATAGGCATTCACTGAGGCTTTTTCTCCTATTCATTTGTCTATCCACACATTTCATAAGTGATTGCATATTTTGCTCTTGTGCAGAGTATTTATGAATGAATATTCTGAAGACTGATAATTCAGAGGTTTCAAATTGGATGTAAAGGCATTACAGACAGTAATCCCTACATTGAGAAGGCTCCCATCTTCTAAATCACACTTGGGCTGCACCTGGCCTTGAATATATTTTTTTTTTAGCACAGATGTTTCCAGAAATGATTTAATCTTAAAAGTTTTCCTTTTTAAACAATTAAAACTAGATGGATTTGCAGTTTGTTTGAAAGAACTCCCAGACTGAGTACATAGAATAATCCAAAAAAAGAAATCTTCAAGCAAAATAGAAAGAAATCCATGACTGATATCCACTGTCACCAAACAGTAGCAGAAAAGAAAACATTTCAGTGTTGAAGTTCACAGACCACTTAGCTAAAACCAATTATTTGAACTTTATCCTGTAGTAACTACTCAGCTAGTGTAAATGGCTTTGTAACAGTATGATGTACTAATGTGCCAAGCAAAAAGTTCACTTATAAGGCATGATGCTGCAGCAAGTATAATTGCAATTACCTGATGGATACCAAGCATGTCCTAGTGTACGTATGCTTTCTATCCAAAATTTGTATGATGATACTCTTAGGCACCACCATGAGTGTACAACAGCTCATTGCATGGTATCAGAATCAAAAAGAGAGAAAGAAAAAAATGCCTGTCTTGTTGAAGTGCTGTGAGGAAGAATGTTATGTTTCTTAGAGATCTTTGCCACCACCGTGAATTTCTCAAGGGACATGTAAGAGTGTTTTCTTCACCTGACAGCACATTTTTAGATTTAATGGCAATCTGTAAAATAACTTACCCAGCAAATAAATAAAGCTAAAATCATAAATGTTGTGTCAGGGAATAAGAAGATTACTAGTGTCTTTCTGAGAAGATCATTTCAGGACTTTGGGATTATACTACCCTCTCATACTTAACCTTATTGGAAGTTTATTGTACAAGGAAGTACAACGTTCTATACTTCATAGTCTATACTTCATAGACACATATGACCAGCAAGACATACAGAACTGAGCTGACAAACATCTGATAAGGGTGCTGAATTGGAAAGTTATACTTATCATTTATTAAGATACATTTTTTCCCTGTATTTTTCCAACAGTTTGCTATTCTCCTTTTCCCTATATTTTCTTTACTCTTAGTGTTTGTGAGTGCAAAATAACTAATCTTAAAACTACAAACTTTAAATGTCTAGTAATTCAGATATGGACTTAAATGGGATGTAATTTAAAAACCTCTCTTGGGCACAAAATTTTTAGTTACTATTAGCTATCTGTCAGAAAAAAAAAAAGTTAGACTACTCAGATCTAATCATATCTTTCATTCTGAACCTAAATTAGATAAAAGCATTATTTAGTGCATTGATTTAAGCATCTAACCCAATTATAGCTCAGGGTATAGGAGACAACAGAAGACAATAAGTGTGAAGGTAGATGGATGGGAAAGGAAAAAGATTTGGAAGGATATGGGAGCTGGAAAAATATAGTCTATGTATATCTATGATGATTTGTGAATAGAGGAAGTAGAAAGGTAGACACTAGTTTAAATCTGATTGTTTGATAAGACAGGAGCTAGCAATTTTCCCGTGAATGTTTGTGCTACAGGCATGTGGCATGGATGAAATTGCAAGGATGCGGAACAAGAGACATCAATAGTACTTAACAGTAGAGAAGCTTGAGACACTGTAACAGCAAATTGAGATGGATCTTCCATGGTAGGTAACAGCATTATAACCAGAGCATTCGAAATGTCTTATCCATAGGGTCTTAAGAATGTTTTTCCAGGAAAGAGAATAAATCACAAAATTGCAGAGGTCTGCTTTTTGTTTTAATCTGAAGTCCTTCATTTTTTTCTCCATCTCTGTCTCTCACTCTTTGTATGAGCCTCAACTGACAGAAATCAGCATGAGAAATATATTTCAGCAGTCCTAGTTCCATTATGTCATATCTTTTTTTCACTGAAAACTTTTTACAACAGAAAAATTTGCATGAGTGTTCAAAAAGAATTAAGTTGACTCACCAACACACTGACTGAACTCATTCAAACAACTGATGAAATCAAACAATATATTGTTTTTCACTTATCTATATTCCAGTAACAATGTTGTTTAGCTTTTAATTTTTTCTAATACGTTTAGGTCCATTTCAATGAAACAGTTAAATATCATCTAAAATAATCTGAAAAGCTTCCAGCTAAGCTGAACAAATTCCTGTTTAATCAAGAATGCTGGAAAAGCTTTCTCCTTTGTATCCCAACAGGGACTTACCAGATACGTATTCTGTTGAATCCACCAGTATTATGTGATGTTATAAATATATAGATTGTTAATATTTAAAAGGCTGATTTTCTTTTACCTTTTAATGACCTTGTTTTCTTGCCTAAATTTCAAAGTCAGGATCCTGAATTTTAGGAAAGCAAAATTCCAGCTCCAGCTCTTCAAGGAGTTAGTCAATAGGACCCCCTGGGAAACTGCACTCAGGGACAAGGCAGCAGAACAGAGCTGGCAGATCTTTAAAGAGGCTTTCCATACAGCACAAGAGCTCTCGGTCCCCAGGTGTAAGAAATCAGGCAAGGAAGGCAAGAGACCAGAATGGATGAGTCAAGACCTGCTGGACAAACTACAGGGCAAGAAGGAAATGCACGGGCAGTAAAAGTAGGGACAGGTATCCTGGGAAGAGTATAGGGACGCTGCCTGGTTGTGTAGGGATGGGGTCAGGAAAGCCAAGGCATGGGTGGAGATGAACTTGGCAAGGGATGCGAAGAATAACACAGGCTTCTACAGGTATGTCAGCCAGAAAAGGAAGGTCAAAGAAAGTGTAACCCCGCTGGTGAGCAAGACTGGCAAACTGGCAACAATGGATGAGGAGAAGGCTGAGGTACTCAGCAATGTTTTTGCCTCCGTCTTCGCTGACAATCTCTCTTCCCACACCTCTCGAGTGGATGGACTGCGAGATAGGGGAGCAAAGTCCATCCCACTGTAAGAGAAGATCAGGTTTGTGACCACCCGAGGAACCTGAACATACAGGAGTCTATGGGACCTGATGAGATGTATCCCAGAGTCCTGAGAGAACATTGCAACCATTTTTAAAATGGTAGGAAGGAGGACCCTGGGAACTACTGACCTGTCAGCCTCACCTCTGTGCCTGGGAAGATCATGGAACAGATCTTTCTAGAAGTTATGCTGAGTCACATGGAGGACACGGAGGTGATTGGAGACAGCCAGCATGGCTGGGCTTTGAGTAACCTGGTCTAGTGGAAGGTGTCCCTGCCCGTAGCAGGGGGGTTGGAACTAGATGATCTTTAAGGTCCCTTCCAACCCAAACCATTCTATGATTCTATGATTCTATGAATAGATGATACGGAACATCTCAGTCTTGTTTGCAACCGGTGCCATAACATTTTAATTGTGCGCGCTTGAACAGACAGATGTAATAGAGCCATTTGAAATACTCTCGTGACACATGGATAAACTACAATTGCAGCAGCTCTCCTGATCAATATACCTGATGATAAAAACATTGCTCATGCTGCATAAGTCTGTATTTAACAATGTAATAGACTAAAAAAGAGCAAGAAATATATACCTGAATCCTAAATATTTCATCTTTGACTAAAAATGTATACTAGTACTGTCTCTTACGAACATATGTTACAAGAGCCTGTGGTGGAAGTAGTTGTGGTCTCAGCGCTGCCTGCTGATGGCACATAGTATAGGTGATAAAACCTTACGACATCATTAGAAAATGCTCATGAGGAAAAACTCTTGAATAGATCATATTATCTTCTTTTATGATTTTCCAATACAGTGTAAAGGAACAGATTACTATCAATCCAGCAGTAAAACGAAGTCATAGAAACACTTATTTTAAAAGAATTAAATCTGAGAACTTGTTTATAGAAACAAATCAGATCCACAGCAAAATCACATTATCTTGGTCTTTCTGAATTATATGGCATCTTTTTATTCAGCCTGTGCTCAGCTATAACCTTTAGTGATTATAGTTAAACAGTGTAATGAAATAGATATGATATTTGCTTGAAGACTGCTGAAAATATACACTTAAAGATATTTTCACTAACCTGCCTCAATAATTTTTCAAAAATAATATAAAAATGGACTTTCTGTTCTTTGTTTTCCCCTAATTTTAGGCTATTTATCTTTAAATTCTACATATTTCATACGGTAATTTCCTGAATATTATTCTTACAGTCCATTGAAATTTTTGTTTAATTTTTTGTAGGTATAGATGGATTCAAATTTAAATCCTAGATTGGGAAACCCCCAGTTCAGTAGGAAATATTGATTCTGCTTTTTTAAAAAAAATATTTAACCAGGGCTGTCTTAAATTTCTTTAAGTGTGAATTAAAATTTGTGTCCTATTTAATCAGAAACTTTGGAAAAGGTGACTGCAGATATAAACACAGATATTTCAAATGTGTGTACATGTATCTCTCATTTGCTTACTTCAGAATTATTAACAAAGGACATAATGACATAAACACACATTCAGCCCACCTATATATGACATCTAACTTTATGTAGACTATACTAATATGTGTACTTCTTGTAATTAAAAAGGCCTTTAAGGTATCATAAATAATCTAAGTAATAATCTGACTTTGCACATTGTTTGTAAAATAAAAATATCCAGAATAATAACATTCTACAGGTGGACGCAGAATAGAAAGAAGGCATTGTTTTACAGTGACAACTAACCTGTAGTAGTGAAAATAAAGGTTGTGTTCTGCTACCATAACTCATGTTGAGTAGAATTATTCTTAGAAGAGTGGTGTAGTTGAAAGTAGACTAAATATGGCTGACAATTTAATATTTACTCACATAAAACGTACCGATTTATAATTTTTGCTAAGGGCAAAAATCATCATGACAACCAAAGAATTAAAATTTCTATTTGATGAACCTATACAATGACTACTTAACTCACAATGTATTTTAATAGCATAGGAATTGTGGTTTCATGACACAGGAATCTGACCAGTTACAGATCTAAATAAAAAAAAAGATGGTTTATTTTAGTTTTATTTAGATAATATAAATTCTCTCTTGTGTTTAAGTGGCCCAGCAGAAAATTTCTCCTTTTTATGTAATGCAGAGAGAAAAGAAAATATAATGATAATGTTTGATATTACTATGGATGAATCTGTATAACTACAGGTTTAAATCTGTCAGTCCTGCACTAATGAGACAAAAGACTGTTTGCAATGAAGATGCTGTTAAAAGCAAAATGAGTGCTGCAATGGTCTTTTAGCTCTAATTGTATTGTGCTGACATTTGGTGTAATTATCTGCAGTAGAGTATAATTTTATCTTTCATGCCACTCAAAGAAATTCTGGAGTAAATTGAGGTAGCTATCTGTTTTCAGATGAATTTGATCACTTTATTTTACCCCAGTCTCAGAATTTAGTTAGAGAGGTCTGAAACCCAGTATTTATCATAATCTGCTTCGTTTGTTCAGTCCCCATGCGGCAATACCAATTAGAATTTTATCAAAGTCATCCTTACAGCAATAATGATAATCCTTTAGCATCTATCTGGATTAGGTCTCTGTTTTATTCTACTAATGAATACTCTAGAGGGGTCTGGGCAATTTTACAGAACAAATTAACCTTAGAGCATAGCCATTTAAAATGTTCATTATACTGGACACCTGCAAAGTGTACTGGGCTTAAATGCAATTTAATAGACCCTTCTAGGCCTGTTTTAAAGTATCCTGAAGAGAGTATGAATAAGATGATATTTAAATTATGATGGTTAGAATGTTTTTTTCTAGCATTTTCAATAAATATCAGATGTGCTATATATGAAGTACTAGTTTTGGAGTACATCAAACATAATCACGTAATTGCTGCTTTTGAAATTTAAAATGAAAAGTTTCAAAACACCGAAATCTGGAATGAATTTGTCTCTTCAATTCCACCTTTGTGTATAGCATTCTCAAAATGAATGTCCTGCATGTGATACATTTTGTTTCTTATTCAAAGACTCCTATTACCACAAAAATATATTAATTGTAATTCTGAAATAGATCTATAATGGAAAGGGACTGGGGAAGAGAGGGCAGAAGAGTGGAGGGAAATGAAGAAGCTAATTGGTATTCTCTGTTTTCAACTATTCGTATCCCCAAGCCTCTCTAAATTAAAAAAAAAAAAAAAAAAAAAAAAAAAAAGTCAGAGTCTCTTCATTATCTCATTATGCTACAATTATAACATACTCCAGTGCCAAGGCCCAAGAGTGATTCAATTACATTGTTCATCAATCTAAACTTTTGCCTCTAGAACTAAATGCAAACCCAATCTGAACACATCAGACACTGCTTGCATGGCTATTAGTGTCATACTAATTCAACACGCAAATAATTTGGTCTTTATTAATAATCATAAGAGCTAAATAAATAGACTTTATATTTGAATATTTTAAGTCAGCTTCTAAAATCTTGAACAGCTTTATAACATGACCAAATTGTGGTCCTTCCATGTTATAAAGCTTGCCGGCAACACTACATTGCAGGAAGACTTGCTGCATCCTTGGCTAGAATAAGACAGAAAAAGCAAGGAAAACCCAAAAGCAAGCAGCTTTGCATATCTTCTTAATTTATTTCAGAGCAGAAAAACTTAAGGGAAAATGGAAGTATATATTTAGGTGTGGAAGCATATATGTAAAATTAAGCCAGTAAGTGCTTTCCTCATTGAAATCCCAAATAAGCTGCTGTGGTAGAAGACAGCGACAAAACTGAAAGCACAGTGGAGGCTAGGTTTTCTAAATTCAGAAGGCACTGGTGGGCAAATTGTGGAATGTCAGGACTGAGAATTTCTGAAAAAGCTTACACAGTGATTCTAAAAACTCTGTTGGCATTTTTGCTTAGGCCTGAAAAAAAATACCGTGATCTCACAAAGGTTTTCTTCATTCTGTTAACAAATGAATTGATATCTATTAATCTGTGTCTACCGTTTGGGGGGGGGGGGGGGGGGTCAGTACATTCTGAAAGATTGTTTTCAACGTCTGCTCCTGCTGAAATCATGAAAGCGCTCTTTCTTCTTTGATCCACCCAGCTCACAGTGATGCACCAGCCACTATTCTGCAAAGCAAGAATGTACAGAAGTCTATTGCTAAGAAGATCTGGAGTTTCAGTCAAGATTATACTTATCTGTAAGTCTTTTTTGTGACTAATGTGTAAAGTCCTAATATAGACACAGTTGAGTTAGCTCAGCTACTGTGACATGCAAATTAGACTAGTATGAAGATGAGACAACTGTGAGTGCTGTGTAGATATGTCACAGGGGGACTTAGAGTGGGGTTACAGCAAGAAAAGAACCACATCACTCAGTGACATAATCTGAAATTTATTTACTAAGCAGGATGGGTTTAGTGGGTGGATAGCAATGTCTATTATAAAGTTTCTAAAGTAAGATTTCTATTCTATGGCACTCACACACAACTTGTCAAGGCTCATGTCTCTCCAGTCCAGTTTAGACAGCCGGTGTAGATGCACGCAATTACTGTTTTACTGCTCAACATGTTTGAGACCTGGCTAGTATCCTGGCCCATACGTGTTGCCTATACTGCGGCAGGATGTCCATGCATAGGGCCCTTCTCCCCCCACCCCCAGGGGGCTAGATGTCAGCATAAGCCACCAAAGGTCTTGCTAGGCTTATAGCTCCAGGCAAATTTCTTTGGCTTTCCCTGTATCTAAAGCCAACTAGTGGTTGTTTTCTAAGTTATTATCACCTTCTGGTTTCCTATCCCAAATATGCTACAAAGATGTTAAGTCCTGTGTTTCTATGCTTTCTCAGCTCACACCAAAGTACAGTGTGCCTTTACAGTTAGAAATGGGCAGATGTGATCTTAGCCTCATTTTATTGCATGATGCTTTCAGGAGAATTTTAGTCCATAACAAACCATATAACAAAGATATAATCAAAAGTAGAAAGCGACCAAACCCATCTTTATACTACAGTTGATCTATATATTTTCTGTAATAGAAGTGGTCTCATACATGTGCAAAGAGGAATTTGTAAAGTTAACACAGCTATGAATGACTTCCTCTTCTAGGAAAATTGCTATGACTGTGTCCTACTCGAGCATGAGAGCTGCTGTTTCAGGGTCACATCATCACACCACAACAACTATCTGAAAATAAAACTGAAAATTTTACCTAAAGTTTGACACAATAATTGAATTTGTCCAGGCTAGGCTTGTACTGCTGTTGGCTGTTTTTTATTTCCACGAAATTAAAAATACCATCATTTCTATTTTATTTTGACCAAACCACCTTTCCTACTTTTTCAGTTCAGAAACAGTATTAAAAAAAACCAAAACAAAACAAAAAAAAAAAACCAAAAAAACCAAACCACATTGCTTTCCCAGCTGCAGATAATACTTTAAAATAAATTTCTTATTAATTACATTCTATGACAATATTGTATAAATCTGACTAATAACATCCTAAAGGTGCTAAGTATCAAGGTTCTGATTTTCTGAGAAGTAATTAGTGGGAAGTCAGCTACCATCCCTTCCTTGGTTCTGATCTTAGTACACACTAGAAATACACAAGGCCTGCTCTGGAAATCAGTGTAATATCTACAACAGCAGTACAGAATTAGGTATATCTCACTTTTCTTTCACACTTCCTTTTCTTTCTCTTTACACTAGGTGTTCCTTCTTTTCTGCAAGGATCATCAGGGCATGGACCATTACCCTTACCAATTTTTCCTGACCTTGAAGATATTCCACTACCCATGTGATAGTTTCTGGATGGTACATTTATGGAATACAGTGGCTTTAGCTGACAGTAGAACTTGCTTAATTCCCACTGTTTCTCTAGGTGGCAAATCAGTTGTTCTTTTTTTCTCCTCATTTCAAACACAGTTTACTCATTGAGCCTGGGCTGTGCTTTGACTGTAAATCTTTGTTCCCAGTACAACAACAACGACAACAACAAAAATCAAAAAGTCATTTTGGAAGGTTTTATACTGATATTCTATGGCCTGATTTTTTTGGTCTCAATTTGGGACTTGATAAAAGAGACTAGCTTTCAACTGGTGGACACTGAGTGTGGAATTCAACTGCCTAAATATAGACTACCTGAGATGCTCTAGGGCATCTGAAATGAGGCAAGTAGATGTGACACAAGACCTTCCTAAGTTAACAGATGGAGGCCTGATGGATCTGGAACTTCTCAAGTTGGATTAGTTACCTGTGCTTAGGCAGCTAACTGCCACACTCAGATGGTCTGAAAAGCTGTGCTTGGCAAATGTCCTGAGCTGAACCAAAAACGAGTTGTAGGAATTCATGACTAATAACTTCTGAGTATTCAGACCAGAGGTTTTATTTAGTTTTTATTTTTCTGTAAATAAGAAAAAAAGATTAAAGATTAAAAATTCATGGAAAATATGCTTTTGTTACGAGTATGCTGGAATAGTATTTCTTTCAAGTTTCTTCACTTACTCCTTGAGTTTTCTTATACACTCTGCAGGTACAGTGCTAAGATCCTCTGTTACTGCATTTCATCAGTGACTCATTAAATAATCCCATCTGCCTGAAGCAATAACGACTACAGGAATAAAGTGATTATCCATTGTTGCCTGATTTGCACTTCCTCTAAATCTAATGAATTTAAACACACTTTACGTGGTGTAAAATATCACCATAACATTAAGTAGCTGTCATTTAAATATGTTCATATAGTATCTACAATTCAAACTAACATGTTCTGTGATATAAAATCTGGTCACAGTGCAGCATGGAAAAGCAATTTGAACTAAAATGAGGGAAAAAAAATTAAAACATGTTGATTTTAAACTGACTTGAAGGTACAGAGAATTGGTAATGAACAAGAACATTTTGCTACCAGTCTAAAAGTTATTTCACATTGTGCATATGTAGTGATGGTGGGCCTAAAGTACAGGCAAAATTACCATTAAAATCATATAGCAAAAATAGACAATTAGATTGTAACTTTAAGCCTACAATACTGAGAAGCCTAGATTCTCAGAAACAGCACAAGATAAATGTCATCTCAGTCACCTAACTTGCACTTGCATGAGAGTTAAGTGAGTTTATTCAGGCATTAGATTGCATGTTCATTCCAGAGGCCAGTTTGAAAATCCAAGCCTTTTTTTTTGGCATCTTACTTCCTGGTAGTGAAAAATAATTAATCTTCCTAGAGTACAGAGTACTTGGTTATGCTCACTTACGTTCTTGGTTTACACATTAGATGGGGCCGGCTCCAGCCATGTCCTCCTACCTGCTTCTACACACGCATTTTGTGATCCAGCAAAGATCCCTCCCTATCTATCCAAAGATGACTTTTAGGAGGAACAATGAAAGTAATTGTCCAGATCTCTAGGCTGTGGAGTGGAAAAGTGTAATTCCACTTCAGCAGTGCAAATAGAGTGCAGTAGCAATGCATGTCCGGCAATGTCCAAGTCTGAGAAACAAGGGATGCATATCTGACCTCTGCAGGACAAGAGTGAGGTGAGGCAGAAAGCTGGTCATTATCTTGCACTACTATTACTGTTGTTCCATTTGAATGAATACTTCAACAGGTTTTGAAAATAAGGTACAATATAGTGAATTGTCATTTAATAATAAAGAGCTACGCAGTTAACCATAGCCTGTATTCAATACAACAGCAGCTAAAGTTGGGATAAACTGCTTTGATAGACCCCGGTAAATGAAATATCTGCACAAAATATTAACTGAGCATAGATGTAAAAGGAATACAAGAGGCTTGCTCACCACCTGGCAGAACACTATAGATGAACTCAAGAAGAAAAGATTTAGGTATCAGTAAAATGCCTGATTTGCACACCCAAATACATCAGAAAACTTGCCAAACGCTTCTAGGACAAATTCCTGGAAAATACAGCAGAAGAAAGAACAGAAACTAAGCACCAGCACAGACATCACTATTTTTTATTCCAAGGGCAAGGAGCTTGCCTCTAATCTGCCTCACTCTAGCATACTTACTAAACTACTAATAGTAGTAAAAACACCCTAAAAACAAACCAACCCACTATGTATAGTGCTCCAGAAGCTAAGATGAGAAAACAAGCAACAGGTGAATGATGTCAGTCATCTGGCTCAGTATTTCACTGGAAGATTTTCAGATCCTCCCATGATTAACAGTAGAACAGGCTACCTAGAAAACAAATAAACTAAATACAAATTTCATTCTGCAGATGATTCTTTGGGTGACTCATAAAGTCCAAGGGATCTTACATGTCTGTCTGTCTGTCTGTCTCTCTCTCTTAATGGGAAATTTTCATCTCCATCTTAATTTGGGTTGAGAGATTCTGAGTATTTGTTGTCATGCTGGTTTAAGTGCTACATAGCTGTACACAGGAGTATTCCACAGCAGAGTAAAAAAGAAAATGTTCACAACAGATTACACAACACTATATTGCTTTTCTGCACACACCTATGAAACTTTTACTAAATAATCTCTCCAATATTACTCCAGGAGATTTAGAATTATATTTCAGTCAATGCTTTAAGCAGTGCCTGAAAAGTCATTCACATTTTGTTATCACTGGCTTTGGCTTTGGTTTTAGTTAATTCTTACATAGCAGCTGATGTGCTCTTGGAGTCAGAACTACATTTCTGATCAAAACACAAACTTTTCAAAGAGATATTTAATATACAAGAGGACTTTGTCAATCCTAGAGAGACACAATAGAACCATGTATTTGTGAAGAACTCAAAAATATAAGGAAAACAGTCTATCATCCAGCACACTCCTAGGTAATACTATTTATTTGCTGCACACTCCATTTTCAGCAAGTAAATGGTATTCAAAAGATGAGGTAGATAAATACTTTATTTATAAGATAACATTTTGGCTTTCAGCATCTGCCTTCCTTATATTGTACTCTGAAGATGGTGGAAACAGTAATGTTACAGCATAAATAAAATGTTTCTCAAACCTGCAGAGAACTTGACTAGCATTTTTTCTGCTAAAGAATGGTACACATGTGATAGTATTACTTGCAGAAAATGAACTTGCTGCAGTTGAATTTCAGACACCAATCTTCTCCACAAAAGGGAGCAAAGGGAAAAAATTTAATATGTATTTTCATTGTTTGCATAGAAAAACAGACAAAGAGGAGCCAAGATGGGGCCATTAAAATTACACATTGAAAAATATGCATTACTTCCACAGGCACATTTTGCAGAAAACCCTGGATTAAACTAGTTTGGCACTGCCAGAAGCTAGTGCTTAGTGCCAGTATCAGTGGCTGTCTCAGCCCAGCACAACAACTGCTGTTTCCATTTCTTTTAAGTTTCATGTGTTTCAGGGTGGTTGTGCTTCATAGTTCTTCCTTTCTGCTTTCCTCAAATGATCATCTTGTTGGTCACTAGGCTGCACACATTTGTGGCTTGACATGGCCAATTGCAGTTGACATTTCCAGTTGCCCAGGGTTGGCCCAGTATTAATTAAAACATCGAACTAGACCATTATAATTTTTCTTCATCGTAATAGATCTTATGCTATTTTTAAAATTCTGCTTCTTTCAGATAGAAATAAATCCTTATCTTACATTCCTAAGCAGAAACAGCAGCTTAAATTAGCAATCTTAGTGTCACTTAATGAAGTCCTTACATTAATCTTCTCTCTCCAACCCTTATTATTGGATTACCCTTTATCTTTAAACTTCTCGGAATGTGAAAGAAAAAAACAGAACACCAAATTAATTGTTTGTGATATACACTGCGCATCAATTTTCAAAACACCTGAAGCTAACATCTATACAGAAATAGCTTTTGCACATCTAAGTCTGATGAAAACCCTAGTTGATTATTCAATGCACTCAGAAGACACCTGGAATGGCTGTTATTTCTTACAAGCTCATGGGTCTCATTACCGACCAACACACTCTTCTAATAAAATTCACATGTTAAAGAGTAGATTTCCTAAGGAAAGCCACTACTCAATGATTGTAAATTCTGATATATGCCATGAATTCCCTAGCCATATCAGATCAAGGTCATGCTTGCTTATCTTCATGACAATGATTAGAGCTAATTGCTTATTGCCTCAATTACAACACCAAACCAGCTGAGAGCTAATATTGGAACTTATTCCATCTGGTACCTCAGTCCCTTTGCTGTGCTTGTGTGGGAATAGAGGAGACATTCTTACGTGTGTCAGTGATGCCATGACTTGAAAAGACTGGATCAAATCCCCTTAACTCTATGTCAGTATAGTCTGAATTTCATCATTACTAGTGAAAATTCATTATCCTGTAAAAAAGTTGATAACAAGAAAGATGTCTGACAGGTCTAGGTAGGTCAAGAGTCAAGATAGACTTTTGTACTGTATGTCTACTTTACAAGAGATAAGCATGTATTGTTTTTTATGTTCTGAGTCACTGGAAATCTCTTAGAGCAGAAAACCTAGAGCCCCTAAGACATTATAATATCATTCCTTGAGCAAAAACAGACTTTAAATTTGGATTTTCATGGTATAGAAGGCAAAAGGAGATATTATGTGACCTGGGACCACTGAGCCTTTAGAACCTGCACTATTCCACCCTCAGAAAATTTATGGTTTTGTTCAAACACATTTGTGTGTATGGATGTTCTTGTACCCATGTGCTTACAAAGTGTATGTACTAGCACTATGTAATTCACTGTCTTGCAAATACAACAAGATTTACTAGTGTCACCAAATAATGAAAAGGGAAAAATACCAGTGATGACACTTGCTTTGCGTAATTAATCCCTGCAGTGCTGGAATTCACTGCAAAATCTCCACTTTAGCAGATTCCACCATTCTCTCAAACATCAGTATCTCAGTAAGACTATAAGTGTGACTGCTTTGCACACACTGTCTTCAAACTAAGTTATCAAGGCCTATGTTTGCGGATTAGCTATAGAACAATGCCATGTACCTTGCTTAGTAGAGAACACAAAATTGTTTAAGAATTGTTTAATTCAAGTTAAACCAATTTTGTCACTAGTAATTTGTATAACATGAATGGAAGAAAAGATATCTGACTGCAAACCAGTTTTTCTGCAAGAGAAGTATTGTTTCTTTGCTTCATGCAAAATGTTATGAAAATTGTTTTCCTGTGAAATTAGTGCCTCCCACTGAAATAGATCTTAGCTCAGCATTTCTCTGCTATACAGCTCAGCTGTCAATGGTTACTACTTAGAACTGCAAGTATTACTTTAGAAATCACCTAGTGTGCTAGTCATCTTTACAGATTTTTCACCTAATCTCATCTGCTCAGCAAGCTCTGATTTTTCTAGTACTTCTAATAAATTTTGCAACACACCCCCTCCGCAAAAAAAACCCACCAAATTATTATTTTAATGCCAGCTTCCTGTAGTACTATTTCAAGTTTTGAACTTGTGCTTTTAGTGTGATATTTTCTAAAGTAGCAAAAATGGTAGCTCAGAATACTTTTTTTCCTAATGAAAAATAGGTTGCTTATAATTTCAATTGTTGTTATGAATACAAAGAATTAATATTTACTGTTTCTCTTGATTCTGAATTTTTGTGTAAATCTAATAGTTAGTAATTATATTTGGAAATTTCCAACTTTTCAAGAGAGATTAGTAATTAAAAATAATTAGTTTTACTAACTGACAGAAATGTTTTCAATTTCTAGTGTAAAAATAAGTTTGCGTTCATTCTGGTTGCCACGACAACAATATGGATTAGTTGTCATCCCACAGAATATTCTTGGAGCCTTTCATCATTTTGCAGTTTGAGTTTACTTGATAGAAAGGGTCAGTATTTTGAATTCCTTAGTTCTTTAATTTGTTTTTGAAGAGACTATTTTTATATCCTCCTGGGAAAAATGTAGTTTGATGGGAAGAACCTACCGAAAAATGAAGATAATTTGTGACACATACCCCATAAGCAGCAATGTTCTGTTCTTAAACAGTTGAGTTCTAGCAATCTGGCATAATTATCACTGTATCTTTTAAATCAGTGGCAAAAGAGGCACATTCAGTGTCATACTCATTTTAATCAGATTTGTTAGAGAAGTTAGACTTTAAACATGGTAATGATCGTCTCCTTAATTGAAGCAGCAAGAAACAGAACATGACATAGGCATCAAGAGAAGTGCTCATTAAAATCTGACAAAAAAAAAAAAAGCAGCAGCCAAAACTGGCATGAGTCTCTATAACTTAAAGATTGAATGTGATATATAATTTAAGAGGCTTTAATAAATTAATTCAGAAAATAGAAAAGCTGTTACTTTCAGTGTGCTTATTCTGTACTCATAAGGCCAGATTTAGATGCATTGACTGTATTGGTATTAAGAAACTTTAAATTCCAGAAGTAGATCCACAAAGGTGTTGACATGGTGGTGTTAGAGATTGTGCAGAACATCCTGTATGCTGAAAGGCCCAATATATTACATGGAAGTTTTAGGCAGCACAGTAGGGATTTACAACGGATTCCATCTTGAACCCATCAATAGAAAATGAAAAAGCAGAATGGACCTGAAACACTGTATCTTTCATGGTCTGTAAACTTAATTCTGAGCTGTAAGAAGAGGTTATTGTCAGACTTGGATTACTAGTCTGAGATCCTCTTCTCAGGTTAGATGTGTAGCCTCTTCCTTTTGTAAAATGAGAAAAATCTCTCTTTTTCTTTTAATACTGTTGGTGGTTGTACCATTGTCTTTTTACGTATCAGCTCAGAGATTAGAGCAGTGAACCAAGAAGTAAGAAAACTGGATTCTGTACAATCATCAGCTTTAGGGAATTTTTACCCATTGTTCTCAAATCCTTGAAGAGAATTTAGTCTACTCATGGTGCCTTCTCCATTGTGCTGCTGAACTGTGCCATCCTGGGATATATTTCAAGACTTAAGGGATCAGGAGAAAAGTATGGGGATGAAAGAGCCTAGAGATCCGAGACACAGGCCTGGCAGAATGGATCCTCTGGCTCCAGCTCTGTCAAGGCCTTTAATAACTGCTTAATATCAATTGCATTATCTGAAACTTCTGTTCTCATGGATAGTGTCCAAACATAACAGCATTTTCACAGTGCTTGGAAGTCAGATAAAAAATATCAGCATTATTTTTTAGCAGGAACAATAAGGAATATAAGTAGTGAATATAAATACAAAAAAAGAAGAAAAAAAAAAAAAAGGAAGGGAAGGGAAGGGAAGGGAAGGGAAGGAGAAGGGAGGAGAGAAGAGAAGGAAGACATATTGCTTGTCAGCAAGATGGAGAGTTGTTGTGGCAGCCAGCTGTACCGCAGTCTCTACCTGCCTGGAAGTAAGTATTTTTCCCCAAAGAAATCATAGAGCTCTTTTATTTCAACTGATAAACTACTTTTATACTTTTAAATCTATTCCATATTGGCCATGCTAATTACATACTGTTTCCACAGTTCATATACCATGTTTTACAACTGAGTTAGTCTGAATGTAAGAAAACCCCTATAATCTATTTAAGATTTCTTTATTTTCCTCCAAGACCACCTTCTCCATTGCACTACAGCTATGCTTATAATTGTCGATGCAACATTTGATCCTAGTCTATGAAACAATCTTGGGGTAATCAATCTGAATAGAAAAAAGTGGTCTGAGGTGTTGTAGACCTATATGCAGTACCTGTTGGCAGCGAATATCTCATTTCCAGCACATGCTTATTTAAAGATGGAATTTTAGAAAAGTTGTTACTGTGGTACAATCAATCTTGATATATGAGCACAGTTTAGCTAAATGATTCCCTCACAGAACTGGAGCTGTGGCCATTAGCTGAACTTGAGCTACAAATGTGGCACTTCACATATTAGTTAAAAGAATTACAACAAAATAATGTTTTAGGCAATTAATTTTTTACTCTCGCTCTACATCACCAAGATTTCCACAATTTAAAAACCATTTGTTGGCATGGAAACATCAGCTTAATTAAAAATGAATTAAACTAATTAACCTAAAACATATCATACTATAGAGTGTTTGATTTAGAATACATTAGAGGAAACAGAACATTTTTCATTATCATTTCGTCTTTTATCTATTGAAAATATTTCTCTTCCATAAGAATTTACATGCTTGATCTTTGGGCTGTCTCCCGAAGGTAAGGATACTGTTGACAAATAATGTTAAAGGTTCCTGTTTCAGCAAAGGTGGACCCTATGTGTATATATATTGTCTATCCCTCACAATAGTTTTGCTTTCTAATTGTTCGTCAGACACCACCATGTGGCGTATTATCTTCTTTCCCAGCTGCAAATTTTATTTCAGATTTGATGTGCTGACACACCAGAAATTGATTGGATTAATCAGAAAATGAAGATATAAAGTAGCAAAATGATCCATATTCTTCTACCAATTTGTTAAATTACAATATGACAGAAGAAAATAGTAAGTATTTAGCTAAATACCTTCCCTGGAGAAAGGAGTCTTAAAGATTCAGTTTCTTTCCCATAGCCACCTTCTCTCCCTATAATCCCATCATGCTATATGACCTTCCACTTGTGTTAGGGTCAACAAGCAGTTGTTTCTCATGTACGATTTTTTTTTCATTAGAATGGCTTTGGATAGTAGCCACAGTTTTCAAAGGAAATACTAAAATTTCATTCAGTGTCTGACATTACATCAGTGATTACATCAGTATTACTTCATGGATCTACATGTACTAGTTAGTGTAATTCTGGCTAGATTCTGAATTACTCACTATTAACTTCAATAGGAAGGTCAACTCTTAATGCAGTCTGCAACCTAAACTTCATGAAAACAGACTCTCTCTCTGCAAGAGCAAAAGAATAATGACCTGGTGGTCAGGTTGAGAAATCAGAGTGCAGGGTCAGATTTGTGAGTTTCATTTTTTTTTTATAATTTAAAAGGAATTAAAATCAAAAGGTGATTGCCGATTTTTCTTCTAATATGAAGCAACAGCATTTTGTAATAGAAATCTTGCAATCCAACAAGTAGCTGCTGCTTCATTCAAATGCAGAGCTTAGATAATGTCAAAATGTCATATCTATGGCAAGTATTATGACTATAAATGTGGAGTAAAAAAACCCAAATATCTCAATGCTGCTTGAATTCTTGCATTTCACTCCTCAGTTCTCCTTACTCTTCTTATACCCAGCTGGGGGCTGAAGGAGATAGAAGCCTGAAATCCCATTTTAAAAATATAAATATTGCAGTGCTCTCTTGGGTGGTTATAGATGCTTGTACTGAAACACTAGGGTTTCATTTCTTACAGGATGTGAAAGATCTATTTTATTGAGCAACTCAGTGTCAACCTTGACATTCAGCCCTTAATGTGGCACATAGTGAATGCTGCTATGCCTAGTAGGTGGCCTGAGGGTTCCCTGTCAGCATTTTTGTCATGCACTGCAGGAACAGTAAAACCATTCATACAATTCTGAAAACACCGAACACTTTAATATTGCTCTGAGTTTCCACTTTAAATATCAGTGACCTTTCAGAAGTCTTTTTGTTTCAAAAAGACCTCATTTGCATGCTTGGTGAAGTGACAGCCATACTCAAAACAATTAAGGCTGCTGGTTTCTCTTTGCTAGCATGAGACTTGTGGGCTAGAGCCAATAATACGTCAGGCTCAAAAATAATACACAAGTTCAGTCGCATAGCATAAGCGTTTGACAAAGAAACACGTAGGAAAATCCAATGTGCCCGTGCCTTGGGGTGGTTCAGATGAGGCTTCTAACAAGCAGAGAAGATATCTCATACTCAAGACTAAAAAAAGAGATAAAAAAGTTATGGACGCTTACCAGGGGTTTTATCCTTCACTGTCAGCTCAAATCCTGATTGTGGCCCACTGAGGAAAGGCTGAAAGCTTCTGAGCCTCTGCTTTGAAAGGAAACTCCAAACTCTGAAAAAGATTAGATGAGACTCGGTTCCAGATATTAAGATTTAGGGCAAAATATCCATGCCTGTGTGACCTAAAACTATGGCTGTGATTTTAACCCGAGAAGTGTATAGGACCAGAAGTGAAAAAAAGGATTTAAGCATCTAAGGGCATAGACAGTAACTTAGCGGGGTTTCACAAGCATCTTGAGCACCTGGATACCTAATTCCCACGTGGAGGTGCTACATTCTGTATCACAATAACACATTTTTATAATATGACTTAAGCTTTTATATCTCAGAGACTCTTTTGATAGTTTATTCTAATCACCTTGCTAAAATATCTGAGAAAAAGATTATTTATATCCTAAACCCATTCTCCAAATACAGCATGAACTCTAGGTGACAAAAAAATCAAACACTAATAGTAATTGTGGAAGAGAAGCATTAGGGATTTGGTAATGCTTTGTTCAGCATCTGTATCCTTAACAACAGACTACGTATTTTAAAAATGTCACTGCACACATTTATGTCTCTGTGTATATTTTTAAGACTTTGCTCCTCAGGGGAAGAAAAGGATTGTTTTCTTTTATGGCCTGAGAAGTATCTGGTAAATAGTTAAATATCTGTTACTTTCACTACTATATATACACATACTATATATATACACATACACATATATATACCCTCAGGTAATGGGGATCCAAATTTCATGGCCAAAATTTATGTCTGTGTAGCCAGCTTCTTCTACAGGTGGTTTGATTCTGAGCTGTATTTTTCTGTGGCATATTACCAGGCAAACTCATTGATGTGGACTCTGTTTTTTTCTCAACAACCAATTTGGAATCAAATTTCATAAATAATGAAGTAGAAATGACATAAATGAAGAGTACATGCAGAAGCATCAATGTTAATAATACTAATAGTAATACCACTACTACTAATAAAAGTAGCCTAATTTGGCGAGTTTTTTACCACTTCAGAAGCCTTATTTGGCTGAAACATAAATCCCTGTATTTTCTAGTAAAATAGTTAGTTCCTTTTCTCCTATAAATCCTACTTCATTAAGGAATGCTAGCATACCTAACCATAATTATGTGTATATTTACTTTATGATTCAAGAAGGTTACCCATTTTTTAAAGACAGACCCATTCTTGCATACCATGTTGAACAGATATCTAAGGTCAAGTTTATGACTTTAGATAAATAACCTAAATAACTATGGCAATGTAGTACATTCTGTCCAAGAGCTGGAGCACATCTTATTTTGATACAGATAAGCAGGTGGACGGATAGATAAATTGTACTGGAACCAGAACATTCAATCATTTGTGATGGAATTTGGTACTATAAACACAAGCAAGCTGGAATTTACAACCATGTAAAACATATTGCACCATCCCTTTAAGTTCTTGCAGCTTTTGAGGTCTCCATATGAAGATACTACTGTTTCAATAACAGTTTTGTTTATCAGCCCGGCGCAAGAACTCTTTCCTCAGGCTTTTGCTCAATCCCTGTAAAAAGAAGGCCAGAACTGCAGGTCTCATTTGGGTCAAAGTTATTGTTATTGGTAAGATATTTTCCTTAGATGAAACCTGCTAACAATCTTGAGGTGGAAAAAAAGGCACAGTTACTGCAAGTGCACAATAAAAATAAGTTGGCTAGATGGGAGTATTCTATACTTGTCAAGGGTGGGGGTGTCGTACATTGCAGTCACACAGTCCTCAGCACTAACAAGAAAAGCTGGGAAGCATCATGTATCCTCCAGATTGGTTTCTTTCATTTTTTTCTTTCAGTGCTAACCATTTGGGCACAATATCTTATTTGGGCCAGATGGACATTTCAGTCAGTTATTACTTTGGTTCATAAAAACAGTGCTTTGACAAAGCATTTGTCCCAGATCAGATTTGACAGTTACAAATGAAAATATAAGGTGGAGTTAATATTCTCATTCTCTGAAAATTTTAACAATCTTCTGAGAACATTAATTGAAAGATTAAGTAAAACCACTTGCTTACATAGGAACAAACTCTGATCCCCATGAAGAATCAAACTTCCAATGCCATCCATGGCAGTATAATTTAATTCTCAGTCACTTAGCTACAGACAGGAAACAGAACACAATAAACTTAAAATTGCATTATTAATCTGTAGAATCTGGTCAGAATCTGGATATAATGCACATTGCTCTTTTTGAGATGAATGATTTGCGAAGACAACCACAAGGAGAAGACACAATTTTGCCAGAAGCTCATTATCTGATGTCAAAGCAAATTTTATGTTTTGTATCTGTGGCTGATAATGTTCCGGCTTTTGCTGAAAAGGCTGCATTTTCTACTGCAGTGTGCCTCTAATAAAATAGCACTGTGCAGAAGGGAGAGAAACCTGCTTAGAGTCTCTTTTTCAAGGGATCAGACTCTTTTTAAAAGCTTAAGTTTAAAACACAAGGCTGGACACTGATTTTTTTTGTTTGTTTGCCGGTTTGCTTCCTCATTTGCTTCTCTAATAATCACTTGTGTATTTGTTGTGTGCCCACTCCTGTGGTTGTTGTACACATTCGTATTTTTGAGGAAGACAATGAGATGATAAAAAATACCCTAAGGCAAGCGTAAAGTTCCCACAGCCCTCATATTGGCTTTGTTATTTGCTGACATATCTGACTGTTATACTTTGATTCTGATCTCACCATAATTTTACATTGTTTTGACTTCAGTAGCATTATACAAAATTTACAAGGATCTGAGAGAAAAAAATTAATTATCTTGTCTGTTCAAGGAGTATTAAAAGAAACACTTACTATAAAACTGTAAGAATTATATGCTCCAAAAGTTGAAATAATGCATACGTTTCACAAGTAGAACTGAATTTTAATAGAATTTATGTTATTAAAATTGCTTAAGTTTTATGATACAAGAAGGACAGGTAGATATTTCTGTCTCGCTTATGATATAATTCGCAGCTTTCTGAAATTAACAAGCAATAACTTTTAGAAGGATAAAATGATCTCTCTACAATTTGCTATAAAACTTTAGTATTCAGTGAGTAGGTATGATATCTATACAGTGATTTGGCAATACACACTATGTAGGCTGGAGTTCAAAGGCACGTCTCTTTTTTTGTGGCTTCTTGAAGATTTACATTCTGCTACTGATTTCTGCTAAGTAGTTTAATAACTGTAAAATGGCACTACAATCACATACTCCTTTTTCCTCTCCATTTGTGCTTTCAAGGGGAAAATTAATCACACACAGGAATAAGTGTTCAGGAAACCGAGACTATATCTACATTATCAAATAGCGTTCCACGAAAGAAGCAGACCCGCAGAGTGAAGCAGCAAAATTTCCTTACATTTTGGAGTATTTTTATTTTCCAGTTGAGCCAACAGGACCGTTTTCCTCAAAGTACTTAGAAGAACATTTCTTTTGCCAGTGACAACTGCTATACAGACTAGTGATGAAGAACAAAGCAGCACCTTAAAATTGTAGATACACGAACAAGTGAATAATAGATAAAATCAGGGACATTATAGTCCAATAACTCGTTTGGGGGCCAATGCAGAATTTCTTACATACTGCACTATGCAAAACCCCAAGGCAGAGAAAGAGATTTATGCTGATTTCCCCTTTATGGGATGCAGACAAGTCACCGTATCTGAGACTGGATTCAGAGATAAGCTTCTTGTTCTGCATATTCCACATCTCCTCATTTCCACCCTGGTATTTTCCATATTATCTGAAAGAATAAGGGGGCAGAAAGGGGACAGTCCATACACAATACTGAATACAGAGGTAGCCTTAATAGTTGTATGGCATTGGGATGTAGTAGATATAAAAAAAATTTCTGTGAGTTTTCCCCCATTCGCTGTACATTCAGCACGGTGGGTCTCATTCTAGCCTGTCTTGATACAACATGCACTCTACAGTTATCAAAATTTTTGAAATATAATATTCTACATAAGCTATTACTGTACATTTAAAATCACAAGTAGATGAGATAATTAACTTGACTGCCATGTCTACAACTTTTTAAATCCAGTTTATTCAAGATAGCTTCTTTTTAATTAGTTCTTGGCAGACACTGCAGCTTTGATAGTAATTCTAAGCCATATCCTAGTGAAGTGTTTCAGCAAGTTTCTATATCTTAAAGCCGCAGTGTAAAACTTGCAGCAAAATCCGTTGTCCTGGTTCCGTAAAGCTATCTCTAGTGGCTAATCCAACAAAGATGAGGATCACGTATCTGTGCAGAGTTATGCAGGATCATGCTCATAATTGTAGGTACTAATTGCAGGTCTTGAGATCCTTGTCACATTATTACTGCAGTTTTAGCTACAACCCAGAGCCCTAATAAGTAGAAAACATATAGAGAAGTCGATTGCCCAGTGTGTACAGTTTCTTTTTTGTTTTTCTGTTTGTAGGAAGCAAGTATATTCCATCTTACTCTGGAAATTGTTCTGCTTTTCATCACCAAAGATCAAATCAGCTTTAGCATAAATGCTGAATCTGGCCTATCGGAAACATAGATCTGTATTTCTAACAGCATTTCTTTTGTACATATGTACCATAACAAAGCAAGAGCCAACTAGTGATGGATGTTGAGAGGAAGGGTACGAGATTTCTGTACCCTACCCCAGCTGAGAGATACAGACTGTGCAGACAGGAATTCACAAGATCTAAAATAAAATTGGAAGCTGCACAGAGCACAATAAAGCATCATTCTGTACGAATTATTTGTTGTGTTCTTCTTCAGGCAGTGATAAAATATCATTGTCACAGTTAGGATTTGATGCGGACTTGGCTTAAACCAGTTTCTGAATTAGAGGACCTCAAATTGGCTTTCTCATTGTGCAACCAATCTCTACATTACTGGGCAAATCCACAAGTATACGAGATACTAAGAAGGTTCGTTCGTTTTGCTTGTGTTTCAGCTTCTACTAGTGGTATCTCCTGCCTCTCCTCCCAGAAGAAGATGAACTCCACAATTCTTGATTTCATTAATTCTAATTCCATTCCATAGGCAGCCAAGAAATTAAGATCGCAAATATAGACTTTCACCCATGTGGTTATACTTCATCTGAGAAAAGCCTAAAGAGCATACTTGAGTAACACTGGGATAAAAATGCTCCTGCCTTTTAGGAGCATGTACACATGCAATTTTTTGCACTTTTCTGATATACATAAATGCTGTCCTGTACACTCCAAATCGTATGTTAATGAAAGTACACTAATTTGCTAGTAAACATCAATCAAAATATATACCAGTCATTTTGTACTTCTACTGCGATCAAAATGGATTGCCATCATTCCTACTTCTGCCCATATGGTATGATTGTCTTTTCACAACAGAAATCCAACAATACAAAGAGTTATTGTCAGATTTAGCATAGATCTTAGCAGAGAATGTTTATATCGATGAAACTTGCCAAGTTTCATCAGTTTGCTTCAGTGTTTTCATTCTATTTGTATGACCCAATTTTAGCTCATTGATGATAACATATTTTGATTTAAACTCACTTTGATGTCAAGTCAGTTTGATTCAAAAATCTTGTCGAATTTAACTCATTTCAGTGTTTCCTGATGTGATGTTCTTGTACATCAGCAAGTACAGGAAGTTTATCTTTACATTTTTCTGAACTGGTAGAGAATGGTTAGCTATAAAATTGCCAAACATTATAAAATTTTTATCTAGCCATTTTCTACTCACCGATGAATAATAATTTTCAACTCTCCCATGAGATTTCCAATCAGTTTTAACTTCATTCTTAACTTATCAAACATATTCTTTAGTTCTTACTTTCATTTTAGTTCATTCCAACATTATCTTCTGACAAGATGCCATATTATTTGGACACTAATTTCTTAACAAACAGAAGGACAATATGCAAACATGATGTGCCAAGAATATATGTTAGTGCCCTGAAAACTGCCAAGTTTCATAGATGATGATTTGCCTTGTTAATTATTTTGACAAGACTATTCATTGCAATAGCCTTACCACTATTTTTTCCTATTCCGAGATATCCTTAAAACTCACACCTAATATTTTCAGATAAATATCAAGCTCTCTTCTGTCTTCTACTGGCAGAAATATGTGAAGCCTGGGGCTCTAGGATTGGCAATGAATTAGATGAGAGAGTTTTAGTGCTGCAAGTTTTAGCTGTAACCTTTGCAATTTTAAGTCTGAAAATGATCAAAACAATTTCTCAGGAACATAAAGTTTTGCATTAAAAATCCTGTTAGACACAGTCAATAATATTTCTTAATAATTTTTCTAATGTATATACCATATTCAAGATTCTAATTTAATAGAAAATGCCACTCAAGATAATACAAGGAATATATAACGTTTAGAAGATAAAAAGATTTTAATTTTTTTTTTCATATCTTATAGGAAAATTGAGAATGTGTATACTTCATTTTAAATCAGAATCAATGTTTATTTTTTTAACATCATAATTTTATTTTCTGAGCAGCTCAGAGTTTCACATCTGGTTTGGGACAAGATAGTCTACCTTTTATATCAAATACATGCTACCCATTAGTATGGAGCCAGTTCACTTAAATCATACTGGCTTTTTAGGAGGAACTGAAAATGGAGGCCGCAAGAATCACAGTCCTTTCTGGACTAATCAATACATTTCATATTCAAAAGGGACTAGTGTCAGATAATCTGACAGCCTCTATCCTGGAATCATAGGATTGTTTCAAATCCAATTGCTGGGGTTGAACTAAAATTGTATTTTTTATAATGTCTGCCCTATTAAGACATTTCTCATGATAAAATTAACCCACAACCCCTTGGCTAGCTCTAAACATATCTCTGAACATTCTGTGCCCTGTTCTTATTTTTCTAGCTATTGGATCTCACTGTACAGTTGTAAATGATTTTGAATCACCTGTTATTCCAATTTCTTTTCCTACATGGTAAGTAAATGATTCAGTTGTCTAGATATAACCTTCTATTTATCTTTAAGATGCTTTATGTATTCCCAATGGACTATACTCCACAACACGGTGTTATTTCAGAGGGTACAGTCTCCCACAGGTCCTGTGACGTATCTGTCAGCGCTGTGTCGATCTCTTGGACATCCTCAGATATCTCAAGGAAACAGTTGAGACCTTGTGATAAAATCGTGCCTTAAACTAGTAAGTCAAGGTATTTTCTTGGCAAGCTAAATACGCTGAGGTTTTGAAGTCTACATTATAAGGAAAATTTCTCAATATTTTAATCATTCTTGTTGACCTTTGATATATCAAGTCCCAGTTGCTACATTTCCTCAAGTCCCAATCTATACAGTCAACTTTTCTGGTGTAGACATTACATGTATGTCTTTACTCATACTGTTTGTTCCCTTTAATCAATAAACATGGTTTCTAATATTTAAGAGCATAGAATAACCCGTAGAGTTCATCTGGGTTTAAAACTATTATATTTCACATACCTGTTGAAATTGTTTTCATCATGTATTCCTTGCTTCACATTCATTCAACTTTTTGATGTGATTTCTTCAGGGCTAAATAATGGCATTAAGGCACAGATTCACACTAATTTCACTTTTGAGCCTTGTACTACAATTCCTTGTTTCTTGAAATGTAGTTGCAACCTTGATCCTAGGTAAATACACTGCTTGCTCTCCCTCCAAAGCTGAAATGGTTCTCAAGACATAACACTAGTCCTAAACCAAAATCTTTAATCCAAACTCAGTATCCTTGATACTGTTTGCTTCTAAACTTACTTGTGTAATGGGTTAGTCATGACAGCAGTTTCTCTTTAAAGGTTTCAGTGGATGTGTTAACGTGCAATGAATTCAGATTGTGTGATTGCTACTTAAATTAGTCTCAAAGTCAGAGTTTGTAGGAAAAAAATCCATGTAGTAGCACTTCATTTAGTATTTTAAGTATGAAATTCTAGACTTAAACTCATCCGCATGAACATTAATGTCTTTAAATAGAGATCCAGATTACACCATCTTGTGTTTTAAATATGACATACTTACAACATACTGTATGAAAATATTTTGATGTTATTTTTATTCAATGTGTACAAAATCCTTTTGCTTATTAGGTGTTGCTACAAAAGCATTTTCTTCTAGGATTCAGCCTTAGAAGGCACACAGCCTCAAAGAAATCCTATGACTAGCTTCAAAAGACTCCGGAACTTATCACTGAAACCAGTAGCTAAATTCACCTTCCACTTTGGTTAATGATGAAACAGTAATGCAGCAAAGCACTGAGAAATCTTTTAACCTACAGAAGGATATTGGTACAGATACTCCAATTCCCCTCTGTCCTCCATCAATACCGGATAATACAGTATATTCAGGATTCTACTATCCTTAGCATAACTCCACTAGTTTTAGTGGATTTCTAACAGCAGAGTAATATTCTACAGTAAGTTTGTGCAACTAGGGAATTAGTTAGTTATTGATTGTTAATTTGTTTGTGCCACTGTTTCAGCTGCTAATCATTAGCTGTATGAGTGGTCAGAATGCTGCTTTGAGCTGTTAACTCTGACTCTCTTATTTGATAGATTGTCTTTGATCAGTAGAATTCAAGATATGGCTGTGTATTGTTCAATTACCATCCTTACAAAAAAAACTTGTTGTAGTGTTATTTGATATGTCTGCCAAGTGAATTCGTTTACTTTATTGCTTTTCCACATAAGTTGCAAGCTTCACTGTGAACACTCCAAGTCAGTTCTTACAGTTCTTTTGAATGTTTTTGACAACATGATTCTGCTTTTTCTGAAGTTTCCCATGATGTAGTGTTCAGTTTAGTTGGTTTCTTATGTAGGAGGAACTGAGTTTCCCTAAGCCTCACCAGAAAAGGACATAGAAACATGGAGTTAGGGAGTCCAAAGAAAACTACAAATCACAGCTGAGACTAAAAGGGACTAAACCAAGATTATTTGCTGGAATTCTGCCTTTTTCGGGGCGGGGGGATCAGAGACTATCATACAAACCTTTAATAGATGATCAACCAAAGGGAAACATCTGGTTTATGTTGGGTATGCATAGGATATAGTGACATTCAGATGAAAACAAGGAAAGCCAGGTTTTCAGAATCCTGCAGTCAAATTCTCTGAATTCTGTAAAATGAAATTTTAATGATGAAACATTAATATATAAAAGCATTATAAAATTGTTTATCTAAGGGTGAAAATTAGGACAGGTACTTTTGCTCCTATCAGCGCAGGGCTGTTCCTTAATAGCCTTTCATAACAATTTTGCTGTAATCAGGAAACATAATGGTTGTCACTTTGACAGAAACCATTGCCACTTAGGTTTAAGACATAAAAATCTATGGCAGAGATTTCAGACATGTAAGATTTCTTACACTTAAGGAGAACCCACCCTTACAATATTATCAGTAAAAGTCATTAAAGTCTTACAATTAAATCAAACTCTTTCAGTAAGGGCAACAGTTCACTTGCCTATTAGAAGTTAATCATGTTAATCTTGAGAACTTTTTTGACATAAAATCTATAACCAAAATGACTGGAATTCTTTAGGTAATACATGTCTCACTATGAACAAGTTATGTTCCTGAAAGGAAACAAAGGAAGTAAGATCATTCATTTTAAACACATTTTTTAAATGTATGGCAAATGAAAACATAAAATATTGCAATGAAACTACAGAAAGGTCCTAATTCTGCATCTCTAAGCTTGGATCATATTTTACACCTATTTCTTGTCACAAGCCCAGCTTTTAGCGTGCATCACTGCGGCTTCTGTGCCAAATTCAACTGACTGTTGCAGCTTGGATGCAGAAGATTGTCTAATTTTGATAGCAAACAGCAACGTTTCTTCTCTCCCATTCTTCACAGAAAGAGACAAACACGAGCAGCAGAAATGAGTGAGGCAAGTGAGCTATTAACCTGACGGATAAAGAACAGGGAGCTTGTGTGCTGGAGTTTAAATCTCAGGGGTATGGCTCTTTGCAGCTCTAATTTACCAATTTGTTAAATTTCAAATACAGCTAAGAAACATTATAGCCAATTAGTTCCAGTAGGGCTATAAGGCTGTATATTTAAATACCCCACTTGTACTGCTTTCCTGATAAACTGAAATATGTCTCATCTCTTTCCAGGCTGTTCCACAATAGCAGCTGTTTTTTAAATTCTCATTTGGGACAGAAGTTAAAAGTCCTTGAAAATTAAATTAAATTCATTCAATTAGTCTAAAGAAACATCTAAACCAACTATTAGTTAGAGGAATTTTATTTAGTTTATTTCTGTCAAACTGAAACTTTAAAGGGACTTCAAACTATCAAAGCTGCTGCCATGTGAACTTAAATGGCAACTGCAATTTTAACTCTGTATTATTTATTTATTTATTTTATGTTCAGTCATATAAAAATACACATTTCGTGTGAATCTAGAAAAAAAGAATTCAAAAATAAACAGTACAGAGTTGCCTAAAGAATGTTTTGTAGAGATACCAAGTACATTTTCACTGTCCATCCAGTGAGACTGTTACCCATAAGATTGTTATCCATGTTCTTCTGTTTCATATTGTTTATACTTTCTGAACTAAGAATGTTAAAAATCAGCAGCCCTGTCCTTTTTGGAATTTTGTAAGATCTGTCTATTTCTTTGTCCCTCTAAAATCTATCATAGAGGCTTGTACCTGAAGAACATAACATTTCGAATGAAAGCATGACTGAGAAAGAGACATGACAGAATGCAGAGTTGTCTTCTCTTACCAAGCACAGAGAAAGGACATGATGAAGACATATTAAAATAAATAAATTTTTTTTTTCTTTTAAATTACTTGCAGTCACATCCTTGAGAACATTTACTCTTTGTTATTCCAGCTAAAGGTATTATGTTCTGATCCAAATAAAACATAAATTATCATCCATATTTTAAGTTTTAACTAGACTGGCATCATTTACCATAAAACATAGGTTACATATTTTATATACTTATACATAAATATGTATATATATCTATTTACCAAAAATATATGTTATATAATTATATATATTCATAGATACACATACACACACATACATGTACACATACACACATGCACACATACACACATATATAAACGTATATGTACCTGTATATATGTATGTATTAGGCAACCCAATGAGCTGTCTTTACTGGCTGGTAGGGTTAGAGAATTTAGAGATTAGTACCTGCACCTTCAGGAATATTTAGGACACTGGCTACTCTTAGTTGAAATCATAAAAAAAAATCTTCCCAAACTCCTTGAAGGATTTGAGAGTGTCTGTTTTGCATGAGATAATTATTTTTGAACTGATTCCCAGGGACCTTCTTTGATCTCAAAACCAAGCAGTTTCCAAAACCCCACCCCAACAATTGCATCCTGCTGTAGTTTCTTCAGCTTAGACCATAGCATTTTAACAGATTCCTGTATCATCCCTTTTCACAACACAAAAAAAAGCTAGAGGGAAGTAATTCATATGTATTTTCTATCACCAGAGATTCCTTAGTCAACCCATTGTCTCAGGTCCAAATCGATACAGACTGAGAGGGAGACAATAAAGAAATGTTAGGACAAAGGAGAAGTCTGCTACCGCATAACGTCATTGGAGTCCTTGAAGAGAGGAAAAAATGGATATGCAAAAACAGATTTTAAATTTGTTTCTCTGACAAACATGTTAAGTGTAATAACTGAATTTCATATCTAGCACACTAGAATAGAGACAGATGAGTTTAGCTTTACTTACACTGCTCTTGGCCAGTCATCCCACACTCTGGATTTATTGTTCTCATGAGAACTATGATAATTAATATCTTCTCCACGTCATGGCGCAGCAGAGGCCAGCGGACTCCTGGGGCTGGGCAGGGCCTCACCAGCCAGGCCCATCCTGCCACTGCAGCTGGGGAGCCGGGCAGGCGGAGGGGCACCCAGGGACAGCCCCAGCCCTGGGCATCAGGCACTTCCCTGGGAAGGGGACGGGCCGAGGCTGGGCTGGTAGGTTAGCCTGTGGGTGGGGGTCAGGGTTGGGCCTGGTGGGGGGGAGCCAGGGTCAGGCACAGCCCAAGATGGCCAGGCAGGGTTGTCAGGACAAGGATGGACTGAGGTCAGGCCAGGACGTCAGCCCTCGGGTCACGGCCTGGGCCCCGAACAGGGATCATGGCTCAGTACAGGCCAGGCTGCAACACAAGGGAGCTGTTGCTCTGGTGGGGGCCAAGCACCGCTGCCTCAGCCAAAATCAGACTCCATGGGCAGGGCATTGCCAGGCTGGCGCTGAGCTGGCCCCCAGCCCTGGCAGCCGAACCCCCTGGAGGGAGAGGAAGCACTCAGGGCCTTCACGTTTGAAGACCAGAGAAAGAAACTACTCTGGCAGGATTTTATCTTCTCCTTTCCCTTCTATTCCAAAGGTTTATTTTATTTTGATAATGGAATGAACTCACTTCAGAAACACTCAAGTTTTGCAGGATGGAAGTATCGTCACAACTCCTGACTTAGGCACCAGCCTTCTCAGTCTTGGCTGGACAACCGTATGCTGATCCTCAGGGTACGCTGCACAGATCAGCTGTACTCATTTCTTTTCTACAGACAGTAGCTTGACCTGAAGCATTGCATGGTGCAAGTGACGTACAGGTTGTTATCCAGAGTCTCTAAATCCTTTTGTGATCTGGAAAACTTAATTACCTGAAATAAAAAAAGACTCTAATTAGTTTTTTATCTCAAGATGGTATACTTAATAGGAGAAACAACTGACCATCATGATACAGATTTCCAATACTCAATTTTTTAATCTTGAATAATTTGGTCTTCAGTTTATTTTAAATTTTACAAAATTATCTTTGGTTTCTTTGATCTTCTCCAGCTATCATTGAACCAGTGTTTCGCTCCAAATCAAAGAACAAAACAAGCAGTAGCATCCATCTACCTGGACCTGTGCAAAGCATTTGACACTGTCCTGCACGACATCCTTGTCTCTAAATTGGCGAGACATGGATTTGATGGATGGACTCGGTGGGTAAGGAATTGGCTGGATGGTCACACTCAATGGCTCAATGTCCAGGTGGAGACCAGCAATGAGTGGTGTTCCTCAGGGGTTGGTATTGGGACCAGCGCTGTTTAACATCTTTGTCAGCGACGTGGACAGTGGGACTGAGTGCACCCTCAGCAAGTTTGCTGACCACACCAAGCTGTGTGGTGTGTTCAACACGCTGGAGGGAAGGGATGCCATCCAGAAGGACCTGGACACACTTGAGAGGTGTGCCTGTACAAACCTCATCAAGTTCAACAAGGCCAAGTGCAAGGTCCTGTACATGGGTCAGGGCAACCCCAAGCACAAATACAGGCTGCATGGAGAATGGATTGAGAGCAGCCCTGAGGAGAAGGACTTGGGGGTGTTGGTTGATGAGAAGCTCAACATGAGCCAGCAATGTGCTCTTGCAGCCCAGAAAGCCAACCGTATCCTGGGCTGCATCAAAAGAAGCGTGGCCAGCAGGTTGAGGGAGGTGATTCTGCCCCTCTACTCCACTCTCATGAGACCCCACCTGGAGTCCTGCGTCCAGCTCTGGAGCCCTCAGCACAAGGACATGGACCTGTTGGAGGAAGTCCAGAGGAGGGCTGTGAATACGATCAGAGGGCTGGAACACCTCTCCTATGAAGACAGGCTGAGAGAGTTGGGGTTGTTCAGCCTGGAGAAAAGAAGGCTCTGGGGAGACTTTGTAGCAGCCTTCCAGTACCTAAAGGGGGCCTACAAGAAAGTTGGAGAGGGACTTTTGACAAGGGCATGTAGTGATAGGACAAGGGGGAATGGCTTAAAACAGAAAGAGGGTAGATTTATAAGAGATATAAGGAAGAAATTCTTCCCTCTGTGGGTGATGAGGCACTGGAACAGGTTGCCCAGAGATGTGGTGGATGCCCCATCCCTGCAAGTGTTCAAGGCCAGGTTGAATGGGGCTTTGAGCAACTTGGTCTAGTGGAAGGTGTCCCTGCCCATGGCAGGGGGGTTGGAACTAGATGATCTTTAAGGTCCCTTCCAACCCAAACCATTCTATGATTCTGTGATTCTATGATCTGCTTCTGTAACAGCTGATTCCTACGTGCGGAAGAGAGGAAAGAGCTTTCTCTGACAGAGCTTGCTTGCAACTCAGCCTCAGATAGACTGGGGACTACACCTGCCTGATGTAATTACATGTCAGCTGACAGTAGTTACATGTATATCTTGTAACTGAAAAAGGGAGCTTATGAGAAAAAGTTATTTTTAGCTCTTCTCATCTTTTATCCCTCTTCTTATTTCTTCATTTATATGAGAAATTTTACTTGATGGACAAAACCACCGTGGGTAAGGTAACCGGTGGCTAGCTGAAAAAATAATGAATGGAGGTGGGTTATCATTAAAGAGGAAAGGGTTGTGATGATAAAGAGAAGTGAAAGAAATATTCTCTAAAATATTGTCCCAGTTTTTGTTTTCCACACGATCTTGAGGTTATCAAATTCTGAGAAAGAAAACTAACTGTGAGAAATATTACATGCCTTAGCTGAAAAAACTCACTAAATGTTTCAATCATTCAAGAGAAACAGTTGTAACGAATCTTTATGGAACGTTTTTAAGCTAATAAAAGGAGAGGGGTTATTTCAGGTGTAACTAGTAAAAGAGTGGATCATGGAGAATGAACGATATCATGTTTGAAACAGATCATGAGATGTAATAAACAGCAATCTGTAAAACATGGCATATCTTAACTGCCCCAAACAGTTTGATTTTGTACATTCGAAAATCTGTTCAAATACTACTCAGATGTTGGGGGCGGGGCGGGGGGGGGTGGGTGGGTAGTGAACTTGTGTCTTTAGCATAGTCTTAAAAAGATTTATTGCTAAAACCTCTGCTAGTATCCTCAGATTTTTTGAAGTTATTTTAGTTTTTCAGTCTTCTAACCTGGATGTTATCAGCATGATAAGTGATTAGATTAGCAAAGTGTGCATGAATGAACAACTGACAAAATGTTACAGTAATTAGATGCTTGTTAATATGTACGGAATTTTTCATTTAAATTTTATTGGTCTTTATTATGGGCATTAAATGTGTGCTCAGAAAGGAAATAAATGCTACAAGTTTACGTGCAGGCATAATGTAAAGCAACCATTACAAAAATCCATAGCTATAAACAAAGAATTGTAGGACACCATTCACAAAAAACAGTGTTCTGTAATGGAGTTGTAGCTCACACTTAAACTGAGCTTAGTGGTGTCACACTGTCCTGGCGTTCCTTTATCCCCATGACAGAAGTATTGGAAATTGTCCTTTTCAGTCTTCTTCTTTCTATACTAGGAAAACCTTGTTCTTACAATTTTCATGGCTAGGTCACTTTTATAAAACTTTAGTCATTCCTATTACTGTGTTTTGTCCTCTGTCTAGTTTGTCTTAATGTTTCCTGTAGTGTGCTGGTCAAAACTAAACACCCTACTCCCACTGTTATCATAGTATCACAGGGTAGGACTCACTAACAAATCTCTGTACGCTACATGACAGTGTTGTTAAAAGTATCCCAGAATTACATTTTCCTTTCTACAAGAGCATCACCAATTTGTGATTCTTTTTTAAAATCTTTCCATTTGAATGTTAATGACTGACAAACACTTATTTTATGTTTGTATGTGTGATGTTTCCAAGCTAAGCGTGATTGTGTACTTTGTCTTTATTGCATTTCATAGTCTTTGTTTCAGACTGTTTCTCTGATTTATGAAGATCATTCTGTCTTCTCAAGTGTCTGGAAAACCTTATGGTTTTGTATCACCCGTATAGCTTATGCTTGTATTTTCAATGCCATCATCTCAGTCTTTCATGAAAATACCAAATAATGCTTGATCAAGTACAGATTTCTGCGGTCCATGGCATTTATAATGGAATTTGACAACACACTGTTGGTAACAGGACTTTGTGCAGGTTTGAGGTTTCTTTTCATCTTATTTTGTTTTAACTATGGCCAAATAAAACATAACACTAATTTAAAGAAAGCACAGATTTACCTTTCCTGTGTTATTGCTCTGGAGAGAATTTCTTTCTGTAAGGCAAAATGCTCTACTTACACACACCAGGAAATGTCTTAGCCACATTAATGCTAGTGTCTCAGAATGATTCCCTTAGCAATAATGGATTATACAGTAGTAAAAAGAAAGCATTTCCCACACACTATAAGAATTAGATATTCCATATAATGTGCTAAAAAGATTTATCTTGAATTTATGATTCCAGAACTCATCATAATGCTACAGGTTATAAATTTGCACTGAGAAAAGAGAGCAACTGGTAATGGAATACATTCAGAACATGATAGGTAGAAAATTAACCTTATTCTGCTATTAAGTTGCTCATAATCAATAGCTTTCACAAATACCATAAAGTGTCCCTAATTTCAATCTATGTGTCCTAAAAATTAACGTCTAGAATAAATTACTTTTTTATTATTATTGTGGGACACCTTCTCCTTGGAATTACTGTTAAGGTCACATATAATAAAAATATGTCTTTAAAGTAGAAAATGAGTTTGATAAGGAATGCAGAAGCCAGAAGGTAATGGTTCCAGATAAGCCTACATTTCAAATATATTTGACATACCAGCAAATTGTCTGGATAGTTCAGAAACTGCAAGTGCTGGGGAAGTATTTCATACTGCAAATTCACGGCCTTTTTTCTTGTTGAAATATAATTAATGACAATCCCATAGATCAGATACACATTGTTAAATTTCACAAAGAGGCTAATAGTTTCTTCATTTATGAAAATACGTTGCTTTAAAATGCACAGCCTGAACCTCATTTTACATCCACAGGTTCTCAGGATCCATTCTCTTCCACACAACTTTAGGCATTTTTTCAATGAAAGACACCAGGACTACACCAATTAAAGAGTAATTTAAATATATATGCACACAATAGAGAGACAAAAGGAGAGAAGAATCAACTGTGCACAGAATGGAGTCTTTTTATCAATACAATACAATACAATACATTATTTCTTACAGGATAAAATTCACTTTACCCTGAAAGCCCAAGTAATCATTGTGTGAGAGAAAATGTGTGAATGGGATGAAAAGATAAAAATCAGACACTCCTCAAACTAAGCTCGGGTAGGGGGCTGTAGAGGAACTTCCCTGTGATGGCTATAGCAACTAATCCAACACAGGAATTAGGGCATCATTCATACTATGGCATTTAGAGAGCTTGTTGCACTTTCCTAGGTTTTATTGCATGGGTTTTAGGCAGGTCTGCTCAGACCACCTAGGCTGCTTTTCTTCCTGACTTAGGCTTGATACATCATAATATATCCCTCCTGCCCTGGGCTCCCTACTACTTCTTTGTGCCATGATTACAAGACCTTATTACAAGGGTTTTCCTTTTTTTGTGAGTTATGTTTCTCTCTATCCGGTTATAAAACTAGAGGTTCAGTTCAGACTGGATTTTGAGACTTCCAAAGCTATTCCCAAGCAACTGGGACCCTCTCCATTAACAAAAGTTGATTCTGATTAGAGAGAGGTATATTGTCTATATACTTCATATGAGAAGATGGCATAGGTAAACATGTTAATTTACAAGCCAGATTTTGCCTTGGAACTATGAAAGGAAAGTCTAGTTTTCTAATGTCTCATTTTGGCATGGCCTTGTTACATAGATTGAAATATCACTTTCAATTATTCAGCCAAATGCAGAGTCTTCATGTTTTACCTGTTAATTCCTGTTAATTAATGTAAATGTGAATAATCATGGAATTTGGTCCATTAGGATAAATCAGACCCATGATAACTGTAGAAAAGGAATGCAATCACCAAACTAATATTATGCGTAATAGATGTTTGTGAAGATTCAGTCATCTGCCAAATATTGAAAGTTCGTCCCCTCACCACTCCTTCACTCCTTTTTTTGTCCTTCATTTTCTTTATTCTTCCTTAAATATGCATTTGTGAAGAAATCTACAGTACACAGCTTCAAGACATCATCTAGACACTGCAGCTCAATGTTTTCTTGCGAAGTGCTGTTGATCCTTATAGTGTTTGATATGTATCGAATACTGAGTATGTGTAAACCTCACAATTACATTTAAAAGTAAGGTACAGTTGCTTTCTGATAATCTCAGAAAAGACTTTTAAGCAATGTTTAGATGTAGGTTACCTGTGATCAAAACCAATGGAAAAGATAATGGAGTTTTAAGAAAGGTAAACACCTGATGTTTTCTTTTGGTGATTAGCAAATTTTGATTTGGTTTTGGTTCAGAGGACTTCTTTCTCCATACCTCCCAAGCCATGCATGCTAAAAAATAGGCTTCTGACTTGTGTGAATTACATTATAAATTCTTATAGACAAAGATTGGCTGGTGAGTAACTGTATGTTCCATGCCTGCATGCTTACTTGATTTCTTGTCCTGGTACAAATGAGAGCCGTTACAAAGCCGTAGTAATGGCCTTTCTAAGGAAAACTGATATTGAATGAGCAGATAATTTACTCTGGATTGCTTTTCAAGTTTTGTTCTCAAAAGAACACAGACTGCTGTGAAATGACTATAAAAGGATTTGACATATAGCTGGCAGAAGGTATGACATGTAGAGGAAGAAGATAATGGCAGGAGTAAGAACATAACGCTGAACAGGAACTGGAATATGAAGTTCCATATATTATCTGAGCAGACATTTCTTTATTAAACAACCAAAGACCATACATTAGACTGTCTCTGCCATGAGACACATATCTAACATGTCTAATGTTTCTCACCCAAAAGCATCCTGAGAAACCTACTGATTCAATGGATGACATTGACAGCCCTCTACCAGTCATTATGTTAAGAAATATTGCTGCAGGAGCGCTGCCCATGGCTTTGAGACAGCAAGGCAGGACTTCAGTAATTTCTATGCCTGCCTGTCTTCAAAATCGTTCTGTACTGGAAGGACATGAGTCTGTGGAAGGTAGTTCCTGCAAAATCTACTACACTTTGAAAGGCATTGGATGCAAAACTGATGTGAACAGCTATACTGCTATTTGCTACTTATGTGCATCCATATTTATTTCAGCTGTTAGCACTTTGAAATTCTAGCCCATGATTCCCTGTCCTTTAATGTACCACACTCTGTCTTGCTAGGCATAAAATCTAATATTTAAGTTTGTTGGTTGTTTTTTTTTTTGCTTGTTTGCTTGCTTGCTTGTTTGTTGTTGATGGGATTGGGAGGATATATAGGATAATCTATTTCTATAAAATACTTCCAAAGAGACACAAAATAATTTAATCTCACTGATCTACATTATGAAAATGCTAATGGAGTTACATTTGATCTAGTGAACAAAAGAGGGCAGTCGAAATTTGACCTTAATCATTCAGGACAGTAGCTAATATTGAGAAGAGTAGTTCAGAGGTTTAGGAAAACTCCCTCTGAGAATTCAACACAGGAAATTTTCTTATCTGATATCCCTCAATGGACTTTTTTCATTACCTTTGTACAGACAGCTATACAACATCCCAAAGGTATTTGACAGTTTAATTTGGAGATATAAATGCTGCTATCATGTGACTAATTTTCTTCACCTACTGATTATGTCTGACAGTGCACTTCAGAAAGTCACAGTGCATGCAAATAACATGACAGAATAACAGTAGTTACCTACAGTATTGCACTTACATTGATTAATCATGGTATAACTTACTGGTAATAAATTACCAGAAAATGCAGCAAAAGGACATTGCTATTGTATTAGAGATAATCTAAACTGTCTGAATCAGCAAACAAGATTAATTACTATTGGTTTTATTACACAGGAAAATACTTGCTTTCAGTTGGACTATATAAAAATGCTTTGGCATTTGCTTGTATTTATTTTTATTAGTGTTCATTAGGATTTTATCCTTTCCTTTAATGAAAGATCAACACCAGATGCATACTGAAAGAAAGAAAAAAAAAATGTTAGCTACAGTGCTTGCAATTTCTTTCACTAGTTATAGATAACTGCAGAATTTTTATTGGTTCCTGTGATTTGCATATTTTCTGTGTTATTCAGGGGACAAACCCCAGGGATCATTGGAATAAAACAGAAGCAATACCACTGAGCATTCCCAGCATTATATACAGCAGATCCACTGATACACAGCAAAATAAAATTTCAATATTTAATATGTAACTGAATAGTCATAACCAACAATAACATTCAAGAATGTATTAATTTATGACATTACTGAATAACGTGTATCATACACATTATGTGTATCATATAGTTTCTCTTAACATTATACTTATTACTCAAGTGCTTTCCAACATATTCTATAGTTTTTAGCAGACACTCAAGAGGCACAAGAAAAGGAAGAAACGAAGAGCAGCATGTATGTCAGAAAGCATTACATAGGTAAATTTCTACCTGGATATTAGTTTAATAGTAAAACTTGGTGCAGTTTCTTTCTTTTTCAAAACGTCAATTACTGCTGAACAGAAATATTGAAAAAGTTTAATGAATAATAAAAAGACTAATTAGTTAAGAATAAGGACATAAGTTAATTTGTACACGTTTTTGAATTGTCATTAATATCAACTATAGTGTGAGGGTTGGTTTTTTTTTAAACCAGAGAATTCTTTTTAGAAAAGAGGATGAGAGAATGTGCTCTCATTTAAAGAATGGGTTCTGTGAGTGCTTCTCTACAACACGGACAGAACACTTCTTGCTCTACTAGTTAAGGCTGAGAAGGAACTAGCAATTTGGAAGCCAAAAAACCCACTTCACAGCAGTCATAATAGGCCTAGTGTATAACAGGCCCTGATCGTCTCCCTGAATATTGCTTGACAGGATAAAATATTTTGCTGCTCCTGGGACAATAGTTCTAAATATTTTATGATTTTAACTACACCTTACATTAGGTTGAAAGTAATCATTGTTCCATGGTATGGTACCTACATAATCATTTCAATGGTAAATGTAATCTTTGTTCCAAAATTGAGAATTTAAAGTACATTTAGATATGAGGGAAAAGTTCCAGACTGTAAATTCATACAAAAGAAACTTCAGCACTGTAACTACAAACAAAAGCATGTTTAAATCTTCTCAAATTCCCCAGCTGATTGTATTGCCATCTTTTTAAGAAGGAATAATACTTGATGGTGGCTGGAGTGGCAGCTCGTACTGTTTTGTGACAGATTTGATGCTTACAGAAATAGTTTTTTCTACAGTTCCAAAAGTTCATCCCACACTAAAATCTAGCTATTTCAATAGTTGTAACAATAGTTTCTTGCAGCTATTCTTGTATTGTTACATAAATTCTTAGATACAATAACTGTATGAGGACTCTCAGATTTTCCCAGCGAACACCCATCTCCTGAGAACGCTATTGTTGTCTAAAAAAGCATAACATCTGTTCCTACCTTTTGCTTTAAAGAGTAATAGAAACTCCTTACTGAAGAAAGAAAACAGTTTTTTCAGACTTCTTCCTTCTTCTTCCAGATTTTTCTTCCTTAAATGCCTAAATTTCAAGCCATCAATTAAATCTGAAAACACAGATATTCAAATAAAGATATATTGCTGATGTGAAGAATTTTTGGTCCTCAGTCTTTTAGTGTGGACGATTCTGTATGTGTTTTTCAAAAAACAATTTGACAGTTTCACTTGTTTTAATTATACTGTGGAATATGAAATGGTAAATAATATGCTTTCTAATTAATTTCTAAGATTTGGGGAAGGATGTAAATCCTGGAATTGAAAACAAATATAGTTTTCTATAGTCTTCAGTATATGTGAATACTTGCTCTGAATTTCTGGATTTAAATTGCAGTTACCTATACTTTTATCAGATCCACCATTTTCCTTTTCACAGATGTACACTAGTTGCTTCAGTAATGTACCTAAAATTCACCTCTGATGATAGAAATCTGAATAACCCATCCTTTTTTGCAGTATCATAGTCTGACCTTCTGCTGATAGATGGGTGGAACCATGCTGTGCCCTCCCTGGGACAGAAACAGGAACATCCACCAGAAAAAACACAAGGTCAAGGGGATTCTGTATCCTCCCCCCATCAGGCTGAAGGCAGTAGCTTAAAGAGAAGGAGTGAATGGAGGCAAGTCTAAGCTCGGGGAGGCAGGTGAACCTCCTCCTTGCCTGCCTCACCTTCTCAGGTGCCTCTGTACAACAGGTATGAGGCTCTGGATGTGGAATGTCAGTCAGTTGATGATGTGGATACTGGTCCATGTACACCAGAGGTGCTGCTCCCTGTATCATGACCATCTCCACAAGGAAGAAAAGACAGGTTATAGTTGTAGATGACTCCCTGCTGAGGGGAACAAAGGGTCCAATATGCAGGACAGACCCTCCTCTTAGGGAAGTCTGCTGCCTCCCTGGGGCCTAGGTTAAGGACATCACTAGGAAACTTCCTAGCCTGATACAGCCCTCAGTACTGCTCTTCCATGTGAGTGGCAATGAAGCTGCAATGTGTAGTCCAAGGGCAATCAAAAGGGACTTCAGGGCCTTGGGATGGTTGGTAAAGGAATCCAGAGCACAGGTAATTTTTAACACTATCATTCCAGTTGTGGGCAGTGACACTGGAAGAAACAGAAGAGCCCAGTCTATTAATACATGTCTCCGTGGCTGGTGTCACTGCCTGAATTTGGGGTTTTTCGATAATGGGATGGTCTATACAGCACCAGGCCAGCTGGCATCAGATGGGATTCATCTTTCTCAAAGGGGTAAGAAGGTCTTTGCTCATGAGCTAGCGGGGGTCATTGACAAAGCTTTAAACTAGACTTGAAGGGGGAGGGGGATAATATGAAGCTCACACGTAACAAGCCGTGGGACGACACACCAAGGTTAGAATGGTGAGGTGTTAGCAAGGGCCCTCAGCCTGTTTCTCTGAGACATGCTGGCTACACTGCAATGCACTTGAAGTCTTACGGAGATGAGCCAGGGGCTCCTGAGGTAATAGGAGCCAACAGGGGAACATCGGTGAAATACCTCAAAGGAATTAAGGGGTGTTCCTCTTAGAAGGTGACATTGCCAACAGCCCAGCTGAAGTGCCTCTACACCAATGCACACAGCATGTGCAACAAACGGGAGGAGTTGGAAGCCACCCTGCTGCTAGAAAGCTATGACCTAGTTGCCATTACTGAAACTTGGTGGGACGATTCCCATGACTGGATTGCGGCTATCGATGGCTGCAGGCTGTTCAGAAAGGACAGGCAAGGAAGGAAGGGTGGAGGGGTTGCCCTCTACATCAAGAAGTGGATAGATTGTGAAGAGCTGTCTCTGAAAAATAGCCCCGAGCAGGTTGAAAGCTTATGGGTAAGAATTAGAGACCAAGGCAATAAAGGGAACCTTGTGGTTGGTGTTTACTACAGGCCACCCAATCAAGGGGAGCCTGTTGATGAAGCCTTATTACATGCCAGCTACAGGAGGCATTGCACTAGCAGGCTTTCATCCTGCTGGGGGACTTCAACCACCCCAACATCTACTGGAAAAGTAGCACAGCGAGCTATAGGCAATCCAGGAGACTCCTGGAGTGCATTGAGGATACTTTCTTAAGCCGGGTAATAGACAGTGTTACCAGAGGGGATGCAATATTGGACCTGATGGTCACCAATGCAAGTGAGTTAATCAGTGGCATCAAGACTGAAGGCAGCCTGGGCTGCAGTGATCATGCACTGGTGGAGTTTGCAGTCCTGAGGGATATGGGACAGGGGAAGAATAAAGTCATGACTCTGAATTTTAGGAAAGCAAAATTCCAGCTCTTCAAGGAGTTAGTCAATGGGACCCCCCTGGGAAACTGCCCTCAGGGACAAGGCAGCACAACAGAGCTGGCAGATCTTTAAGGAGGTTTTCCATAGAGCGCAAGAGCTCTCAGTCCCCAGGTGTAAGAAATCAGGCAAGGAAGGCAAGAGACCAGAATGGATGAGTCAAGACCTGCTGGACAAACTACAGGGCAAGAAGGAAATGCACGGGCAGTAAAAGTAGGGACAGGTATCCTGGGAAGAGTATAGGGACGCTGCCTGGTTGTGTAGGGATGGGATCAGGAAGGCCAACCTGCAACTGGAGCTAAACTTGGCAAGGGATGCAAAGAATAACAAGAAGGTCTTCTACAGGTATGTCAGCCAGAAAAGGAAGACCAAAGAAAGCATACCCCCCCTGATGAGCAAGACTGACAAACTGGCAACAATAGATGAGGAGAAGGCTGAGGTACTCAACAATGTTTTTGCCTCCGTCTTTGCTAGCAATCTCTCTTCCCACACCTCTCGAGTGGATGAACCACAAGACAGGGACTGGGGGAGCAAAGTCCCTCCTACTGTAAGAGAAGATCAGGTTCGTGACCACCTGAGGAACCTGAACATACAGAAATCTATGGGACCTGACAAGATGCATCCCAGAGTTCTGAAGGAATTGGCTGATGGAGTTGCCAAGCCACTCTCCATGATATTTGAAAAGTCATGGCAGTCAGGTGAAGTCCTTGGGAACTGGAAAAAGGAAACATTGCACCCATTTTTAAAAAGGGTAGGAAGGAGGACCCTGGGAACTACCGACCTCTCAGCCTCACCTTTGTGCCTGGGAAGATCATGGAGCAGACCCTCCTAGAAGCTATGCTGAGTCACACGGAGGACAGAGAGGTGATTGGAGACAGCCAGCACAGCTTCACCAAGGGCAAGTCCTGCCTGACCAACCTAGTGGCCTTCTACAACAGAGTGACTACATCAGAGGACAAGGGAAGAGCTACAGATGGGATCTATCTGGACTTCTGGAAGGCCCTTGACACGGTCCCCCATAACATCCTTCTCTCTAAATTGGAGAGACACGGATTTGATGGGTGGACTTTTCGGTGGAGGAGGAGTTGGTTGGATGGTCACATCCAGAGTGGTCAACAGCTCAATGTTCAGATGGACATTGGTGACAAGTGGTGTCCATCAAGGGTCTGTATTGGGACCAGTACTGTTTAATATCTTCATCAATGACACAGACAGTGGGACTGAGTGTCCCCTCAGCAAGTTTGCAGACGACACTAAGCTGAGAGGTGCGGTTGACATGCCTGAGGGATGGGATGTCATCGAGAGGGACCTGGACAAGCTTGAGAAGTGGGTTTGTGTGAACCTCATGAGGTTCAACAAGGCCAAGTGCAAGGTTCTGCATCTGGGTTGGGGCAACCCCTGGTACGAATACAGGCTGGGGGATGAAGGGATTGAGAGCAGCCCTGAGGAGAAGGACTTGGGGGTCCATGCAACGCTACAGGCTTGGGGAGGAGTGGCTGGAAAGCTGCCTGGCAGAAAAGGACCTGGGGCTGTTGGCTGACAGTCTGCTGGATATGAGCCAACAGTGTGCCCAGGTGGCCAAGAAAGCCAAAGGCATCCTGGCTTGTATCAGAAATAGTGTGGCCAGCAGGACTACGGAAGTGATTGTCCCCCTGTACTCAGCACTGGTGAGGCTGCACCTCGAATACTGTGTTCAGTTTTGGGACCCTCACTACAAGAAAGATATGGAGGTGCTGGAGTGTGTCCAAAGAAGGGAAACGAAGCTGGTGAAGGCTCTAGAGTACAAGTCTTATGAGGAGTGGCTGACGGAACTGGGGTTGTTTAGCCTGGAGAAAAGAAGGCTGAGGGGAGACCTTATTGCTCCCTACAACTACCTGAAAGGAGGTTGTAGAGAGGTGGGGATTGGTCTCTTCTCCCAAGTAGCAAGCGATAGGACAAGAGGAAATGGCCTCAAGTTGCACCAGGGGAAGTTTAGATTGGATATTCGGAAAAATGTCTTCACTGAAAGTGTTGTCAAGCACTGGAACAGGCTGCCCAGGGAAGTGGTTGAGTCACCATCCCTGGTGGTATTTAAAAGATGTGTAGATGTGGTGCTTAGGGACACGGTTTCGTGGTGGACTTGGCAGTGTTAGGTTAATGATTGGACTTGATGATCTTAAAGGTCTTTTCCAACCTAAACAATCCTATGAAAACTGTATAGCAGCTGTACATATTTGGGGAACTGATTATCTATTGCTAACTAGTCCAGATCCATCTAATAACTTACTCATGTGTGATGGTACCTCAGAAGGATTAGATATCCAAATGCAGAATTGACTCATATCCCTCATGTGCCAGCTGACCTCAGAAATACCTAAACACTGCAGTGGCCCTAGCTTCTGACACTGAAGGTTCTTAGGCCCCTAAAATTCCCCCCTTGTATATACTTTCTGGTGTTTAGGATCTAATTCACCCTGAGGACCATCAGAAGTCAGGAAAAAGACATTTTTCTGCCTGTCTTCTATTCACAGGGTCTGGCCTGATAAAAGTGCTCTGAGAGTATCTCAACATAGGGCTTCTAAAAATATAGCACCTTCTTTAAACATATTATGAGTCCTGTTTCTACTCAGTATTTCAGCTTCAGAATATTTCTGTAGAGTCTAAAACATGTGATTTCAGTCTCTGTATCTGAGGGGGTTCTAACAAATATGTCCAGTTTTTCAATATGTCCAACTGTAAAGCCTAAGATGAAATAAATTGAAGAGCGAGCATGCCTCAAATTTGTAGCTTAGTGTACTCCTTTGGGAGGTGAAGGTTCAGTCTTTTCACAAAGCATACAGGATTCAAGTCTTGAAGAGGAAGAAGAATTTAAGCAGTGCTCTGTCCTTTTTGGTTTTTATTTACTTTTTTTAGTGGTTCCCTATTCATCTTATCAAAATTTTAAGCACCTAATTTCTACAAACATGATCAGTCTGGATAAGTGCCTAATCTGGATGTTGATTAGCTAGTTTGGCACACTGTGACATTAAGAAAGGACCATCATAAATGCAGGGGACTTTTGACATTAATCTTTGGGGAACAAACCAAAAGGTGGTGTTATGGACCAATGTTAGTGTTGAAGCATGATTTGCTTCTATTGTGTTTTCTAAATCTCATAATCATTAATGTTTCTGGGGTTCCTTACTATAATCTGAGAACCTTGATAAAAAAATGCATTTTCAATAATTTATAATACAGGGAATGAGGTGCAATAAATTCTAAAATAAAATGTAATCATACTGTGCTAAGTTGAACAAAATAAACTGTCCCGTTACAAATAATGGAAGATGAATAATGAGAGGGAGTATGAGAGGAAACCAGGGTGAATATTCAAAAGCAAAGAAAAATATACATCCAGAGTAAAAATTAGTTGTGACCTTGAAACTTGACCGAATTCATTATAGTTATTTTGTTGGGGAGGGAAGGCATTTTTCCCCAAATGCAAGAGACAGTTTAAAAAAATATTACTGTCATTTAGAAAGTCATTAATGAGCTTTTCTTATCCTAGGTTAGTTTTATCAAGTATGGTATTGAAATCTTATATTAATCTACACCTTAAGTGAAAGACTTCTTTACACAACTTAGTGGATATTCTCCTAAAATAAACAGGACAGATTCCTTTTCGATTGATATAAAGTGGACATTGATGCAAATTATGCATAATTTATACTGTTGTCTTTTTCCTTCATATCAGCTTCTTAAGTTTTGTGAATCACATGGTGCTTTTTTGTTTTCCTAGAAAACCTTAAATACTCAAGACCCAGAGATTTCATATGCAAGATCTCTGTCCCATTAGCTTTAGGTCCTATAAACAGCTATTAGATGTTCAAACATTTACACGAAAGAAACAACACAGTTGTTTCAGATTAGTATCAGCAACTAGATTTGTATTTTATACAGAATTTTACATGCTTCTACCTCTCTCTTTGATTTTTCTTATATTCACTACAAACTTTTCAGTCTACTAATAACAGGGAAAGGGAGAGGGGAGAGAAGAGGCAGAAAAGTATCTATTACTGCCTTGTATAACATCTCAAAATTGCATGCTGAATTAGTAAAATTGGTTCAAAACCAGTTTTTAGAAACTGAAGCTCTGTCTGAGCTGTCTGACATACCCTGTTCATATAGCATTTATGTAACACTTACAAGGTTACTACCATTGCATATTTGAACAAAATCCCATTTTGTACTAACAGCTTTCTCTTCAACAGATAACAGAAGATGGCAATGTGCCCTCCTAGCCATACAGCGTTGTAAGCTTAATTACTTTCTGCCTGGTCTCATCTTGCACAATCTGTATGACCACAGTTATTCTAAGACCTGATTTGTCGTTCCTTTTGTTTTATTTGTACCTAGACTTTGGGCCATGAAAAAAGCCCAACTTCCTGTATCCTGTGCCGGCTTCAGAGGTTACGAATGCCTTTTCTCCCTGCATGCCCTTTCTGGAGTCTACTAGAAATTCTCACAGAAATTAGAATTATAGGGTTTACCCCACTCCAGATGAGAAGGGAATTGAATTTATTTTCTTACTTCTTGATCATCTGTACCTCATAAAGCTATCTTCTGTAAATGATATGACCCTCCAGCCATGTGTAGCTTTGGAAGCACTTTGTGGTGGGTCCAGATCCTGTTGGTATGCACTGGCTTTTTCTTCTAGTAGGCTACTTTTGCAGAAAAAAAAATGTTTTCGCTCTGCATTTTTATGAAAGTGAAATAATGAGCTAAACAGACTAAAGCAGTTCTGGGTCCGCACAGGAGAAGAGCTATAAAAACCAACGGATCTTTACAATCCAATACTGAAGTTCCTAATGTGTTTACACAGCAGCTAAGAGGATGATGGGGGAGACTGAATCATTACTTCATATTCAGGTTTCTCAGTTATCACTATAGATATATAGAATTCTTTCAGTTACGTAATTCTTTTGTTGAAGTGTCCTCCTGCAGAGCAGAAGTTTGTTACTGTGCAGGGCAAAATGAGTCTTTATTTTTAATGATTAAAGATAACTTCTCGCTCTAAGTAATATTGTGCTCCATTTCTGTATGGTAAGTTAGCTTCTAAAAAGTTCTTGGTCTCTGTTTCGGGGATTAAATATTAATTTTGAATCTACTGAAACTGAGGCTTAACTCATTTGTCCACACATTTTTTGCGATAGTCTAGGGTAAACAAGGTATCTACATGGGGTGGCAGATATTACAATGCCTGTAGGAAACTTACACACTTCTAAGGTTGGATCTAGGGACCAGCGAGTTTTCATACTGTCAAATGGTATTAGGCATCTATATATGACCAACTGACTCAAGTCCTGAGTGTTAAATAATATTTTAATGCTCTTTTATCCTACACAAAACAATTATTTACAGTTCCTGTTATTCCAAATAAATACTTTAGAATAAGTCTCTGCTTTAAGGAGGAATGTAGTTCATTATGAATAGCTGTTATTTTAGTTCTAAGTTATGACATGAATAAACTATTCTCTGTATGATATATATTTTCTTCTTACATTCTTACATATCGTTACCTTGGGTGAATATGTGAAAACTGTTGAGCCTTGAAAGTGTCATTTACTGTTTCTGACTGATAAATTAGTTAAAATAAGCTGACAGTGTTTTAAATAATTACATTGTATGCTTGTGCTGAGGAAAGTGTGATTAAAGATAAGATGGCACTTCCTTTCTCACTTCCTTTCTACCTAGGGATGCCTTCATTTTATTTTTTATTTTTTTACATCCACTTATTCCTGGACTACGGGGAGAGAAGAGTTCTCCACAAGGCTCTCCAGCGACCTCTGTCCAGCTAGCTCAAACAACAGTGCTGATACTAACATGGAGCACTACCTGTTGCAGAAAGTGTTTTAGGACAAGCCTAACAACATAGGAGTTTCAGAAACATTTTGTCAGGAACCAATGATTCAAGTTACTATTAGCCAGAGTTACTGTGTGTCATTCATTCGACTGGTTTGTGCCAAATATAACAAAGAGGAAATTCAGTGCTTTGGAGAGCTGTGAAGCATATACAGTTTCTTGTGATTATGAATATGTGCTTTTACCGTTATTTGATCAATTGAGGTCCTGTAGATGTCTCTAGTGTGGAATATGGAATACTCTCAGGCAGAAAGGTCCCCCTGTTTTTAGTGAACCTTGTACTGGGTTTGTGTGGCAAAGTTTTGGTAGTCGCGGGGGCTAGAGGGGTGGCTTCTGTGAGAAGCTGATAGAAGCTTCCCCCGTGTCCAACAGAGCCAATGCCAGCTGGCTCCAAGACAGACCCGCCACTGGCCAAGGCCGAGCCCATCAGCGATGGTGGTAGCGCCTCTGGGATAACAGAGTTAAGAAGGGGAAAAAAAACCCACACAACTGCAGCCAGAGAGAGGAGTGAGAACATGTGAGAGCAACAACTCTGCAGACACCAAGGTCAGGGAAGAAGGAGGGGGAGGAGGTGCTCCACGTGCCGGAGCAGAGATTCCCCTGCAGCCCCTGGTGAAGGCCATGGTGAGGCAGGCTGTCCCCCTGCAGCCCATGGAGGTCCACGGTGGAGCAGATATCCACCTGCAGCCTGTGGAGGACCCCACACCGGAGCAGGTGAATGCGCAAAGGAGTCTGTGACCCTGTGGGAAGCCTGCACTGGAGCAGGCTCCTGGCAGGACCTGTGGCCCCGTGGAGAGAGGAGCCCACGCTGGAGCAGGTTTGCTGGCAGGACTTGTGACCCCATGGAACATGGGGCCCATGCTGGAGGAGTTCATGAAGAACTGTAGCCCATGGGAATGACTCATGTTGGAGAAGTCCATGGAGAACTGTTTCCTGCGGGAGGGACCCCATGCTGGTGCAGGGGAGGAGTGTGAGGAGTCCTCCCCCTGAGGAGGAAGGAGCGGCAGAGACAACATGTGATGAACTGACCACAACCCCCATTCCCCATCCCTCTGCACTGCTGCGGGGGAGGAGGCAGAGAAATTGGGAGTGAAGTTGAGCCCGTGAAGAAGGGAGGAGTGGGGGAAAGGTGATTTAAGGTTTAGTTTTTATTTCTCATTATCCTACTCTGACTTGATTAAAAGTAAAACTAATTTCCCCCAATCGAGTCTGTTTTGCCCGTGACAGTAATTGCTGAGTGATCTCCCTGTCCTTATCTCTACTCATGAGCCTTGTGTTATATTTTCTCTCCCCTGTCCAGCTGTGGAGGGGGGTGATAGAGTGGCTTTGGGGGGCACGTGGCATCCAGCCAGGGTCGACCCACCACACCATGGCATGTGGAATTCAGCACCATGGACTCAGAAGGAAAAAAGCAGAGATGTCTCTGCATGGTGTAAGCCTGAGTAAATACCAGCTTTCCAAAATGATGACAAGTGCTTAACTGTAATTACATACATTTCTAATGCATTTTTTATCTGCTGCAAACCCTGGTGCAAGGTTTTATTTTTTTTGCTTATTGTAAATCTTGGGCTGAACTTTTCTCCTTTCTACAGTGTGATAACTTCAAACTTATCCTCAGTGCCTTGCTGATATCAATTCTGACCCAACAGCTACTGCTGAATTGCATGAGGCCCTGCAAAGTAGCTTTTATGTTTTAAGGTACAACTACCATAATCTCTTAAACTATCTGATAAAATTTTAATCTCTCTGCCCTACTCTTTTAGAAGTCTGCCTAGGAAAGATGCCTTGACAGCATCTTATTTTATTTACTTTTCCCGAATCCCTATCTCTGCCATGTTTAATCGTTTATCTTCTTCCTCCAGTTTTCCTCCCCATCCCCCTCAATTCAATCTTTTCTCTCCACTCAGCTTACTGTGGCTGAAGTCCAGCTTTGCCTTATCCTAATTATTGTGCAGACTATATTCCGTTATCTAAACGCACTCTTTGTCTCCTAAAATGCTCCTGTACTTTATCATTAGATTCTCTCAATGTCATCACTACTTGTGCTTTTCCTGCCTTGATTATTTGATCATTGATGGCAGAAAGGATGAGCTGCAGTTTATTAGATTTACTCTGTGGGCCATGTTGTTGCTAGGTGATACCCCCTAGCCACTGCTATAAATACTTAATAATCTTAAGATTAAATGTCCTTGTTACTTTTCATTTAAATAGTGTAAGGCACCTGAACTTTGATGATTTAAAGTGTGTTATAAAACTATTTGGATTAAGGGAGAATTCTGATTGGCTGCTAGATTATTGCTAAGGAATGGATTAATTTGTATGAAGCACGCGGTTCCGCACTGCTGTTCAGTGTTTCAAACTGCTAACCTCATCTTTTTCCAACAGTTCGACATACCTTTTTTTTCAGAATAGAACTGTTAGGGGAGAATAAGGCACAACTAAGCAAGCTATTTAGTAATCATGAGGTAACACTCGAGAAAGACTGAAAGAATGAGACTGTGCTGGGTTGTATGATTGTCCTCTGTTAATCACACTCCTTATCTCACCTTGCTGGTTAATATTCATCCAACTAAAATTAACTTCATGATGCTAATTAACTAGCGCATGATCTTGCAAATGTTCCTGTGTGAAATATAGTACCATGAGTGTATACACGAGTGTAATATGGTAGTTGTTATGAAAGTGTCTGCGTGACGTCGTAGTCATTTTAGTCTCTGGATTGGTTTGTAATTAGGAAGAGAGTTGTCCGGTTTAAATCAAGATTTTTACCAGAAACTGGAATCAGAATGGAAAAATTGCATGTGCTTATTTAAGCTAAATAAAAATTGAAAGAATAATGATTTTTCTATCATTTAAATATTTGGAGATCTTGACTGTAAACGTCAACCAATCAGTAGTGAAGGCTTTAGAAATTTTACAATGTCTATTACTCTTAGCTCATTTCATCCTCTGTAATTAACAATTTTATCTGTTGATTCCTTGTGATTGATTTAATGAATAAAACCTAACACTACAGTAGCATTTCCTGGGGGTTTATCGCTTTATATTCACTGTTAGGCTATCTTAGTTTTTCACAGGATGTCTGTTCAGCATATTCCTTCTCATTTCTGTCATCATCAGGAACTCCTTGGCTGTTTCTTCCCTGAACTTTTTTTGTCATTCGCTCTTCATCGCTTCTTTCCTGCCACTTACCTGCTCTTCAGGGTAGAAAACATATCTTGTCTATCACATAGAAAGCAGAGTATAAATATGTAATATGATGTAAATAATGCTTTCTACCATTAGAAAAATGGATATTTAAAAGGCAAAAAGAGGTTAGGAGACCAAAATTTGCAGAAACTTGTCTTACACGTTTTTCAGCATATTTTCCCCTAACAAAGGTTGCAACAGTGCCTAAAATTGCCAGAGCTACCTAATATAATTGATTAAGTCTTGCATTTCCTATTTCAAACCTTCATAGCTGGAAGGTTATTTGTGGAACAACTGTTTCCAAAGCAGTCAGTCATAGTCTGGGACCATTACTTACAAATCCATCGTGAAAAACGTTTCATCTATTTTTGTTTTATTTGGGGCAGCTTAACTGATACCACTTTTTTTGTCTTGTAAAAATGTCATGGCCAAGAGGATGAGACTCAGCTGCACTCAGAAAACTCAAACTCAAAATTAGATTCTAAAATAAGCTTTGAAATATTTGAATTCAAGGCATGCAAACTGTCAGTGTGGGTTTTGCAAAGTAGTTAGTCTGAAAAGGCTAATACTTCTTTTCTGATTTTTATGACCTTCTTAAATGAAAATATCTCTCAAAAGTTTTGCTGCTGCTATCGATATATGATTTGCCTGTAGCTGAATTCACTGTTTAACTTAGAGTATATCCTATTTCCTTTCTAAAATATCTGAAAGGAGTTTGTATTTCACTTTGCTTCCAATTATGTAATTACAGCTGATCAAAAGAAATGAAGGTAAACAATGCAAATGTATAAATTACTCTTTGATGATATCACAGACATGTCTGTTCCTTTACTCTGACATTCCACTCTGATTGCAAAAGATATGGGTCTGGGAATAAAGTCTTATTTCAAATATCTTGATCTCAGTACATAAAAATGAAGAAACTTAGCTACATCATCCGCGTTGGAATTTTTCAGTTGCCTTCCATTTCATAATATTTTGATTTTGGTGAAATTCTAGATAACATGTTCAAAATGTGAATGCTTGTCAGAACACAGGCCTCAGAATAAATTTTCAGAAAAATGAAAGTAGTCGTAGATGTATTTTTATCACAACAATACAATTGTTATGGGCAGGTATTCAGGGTCATTTGCATCACTGAAAGTAGCTTTAAGGATGTTTATCTTCTGAAGAAGAGTATGTAATTAGATTGTTTCCAGTGAGGCTTTTTCTGTGTGTTATTGCAGTAAAGCTGAGTCAACTCTCTCTAGGCTCCATTGTGTGGAAATAAAACCCTATGCTCTCTATTTTGACTTTTCAGTCATTTTAGTTCCTCCCACTTTTTCTCCAGTAAACTGTCTCTTTCTGAAATAATTTACATTTTCTTTTCTTTTTCTTATCTGACATTTTTTATTCCTTTTTCTTTGCTTCTCCTCCTCTTCTTGTCTTCTTTCACTCATAGTAATTCAAATCTGAGTGTTTTGCTACGTAGGCTCAATACATGGCTACCAACCCATTTGTGCATGAAAAATGAAATAACATATTCTGTTACCTCAGAAATACTTTAACTAATTATTCTTCTTCTCAAAACCCCCTATATGTATTGAATGAAGTGTCTCAAAATTGTGATGAATTTGTTTATTAACTTCAATGGATTATACATTTCCAAAGTCTTTAAATAATTAACTAGAAAATATTATTATGTTTTCTTATATTACTAATTTGAAATTTTTGTTCAGTTTTATTATAAAATCAAACCTTTAATTTTTATTTAAATAACCTTTCCACTATATATTTTTAAAATTATTATTTTTCAGTTTGCAAAGAATACAAAATACATTTTTTTTTAAATAATTACATTTGACTCTGACTTTGGGGTCAAAGTAAAAATAAAAGAAATTAAGAGAATATCTTCACATTGTTTCTGTGGACTGTTAATTGCTCTTGATCTTACTTTTAGATATTTGTCATTGTTTTCAATGAGGAAAAGTTCAAGCACATTTTACTCAGATCTGTGCTCTCATTTAGGCTAAATCCTTGTTTCATAACCCTGTCAGTATAAAGGAAACATAAAATAAACACATTTTAAGGACAATTATGTTGGTACCAGAAAATAAAGTAGCCTTTTAGTCTAAATGATAAGTGGGCCTCATGTCTGTTGTTTCACCGAGACCCCTCACTTCAAAGATACCTATTTTTTCCCTCCTATTTTGTCTTCTGTTCTTGCTTAGTCCACTTAAGGGCTTTTGAGATATTGCTGAAATATCCAGTTTATTGAGTACATTATTAAAAATACTGTATAAATTATATTCTTTCTTACTAGGATATGTCCAGAGAAAAGAGGAAATCCCTGAGCAATAAATATTGCAGATATTTAAGGGATTGTAGTGAAGGCTGTGGATGAAATCAACATGAACCCACAGAGACAAAATCAAGTCTGGCAAATTTTAATTGACTACACTGGGGTGAGAAAGTAGCACACTTAAAACAGAAACAATCTGTATATTAGTATTTACACAATAACAACACTGTTCTCAACATGCAATAACAAGCATAAGAAAGACAACAGAGAGGGGAAAAAGAGTTTGTAAAAAGAGGATAAAATTGATCAATTAAGTGGTGTTAATGGGAAGTTTTCTCTGAGGTCAGCTGGCCCTGAGTTAAGAAACATGAAACACCGAAGAAAATGTTCAAAAGCATAAACAGCCTTCAGGGCCGAGCCACAAATGAATTAGGCAGACAGCCCACCAAATGGGTCGTTTAAGTAAGATGTATAGCTTTGCTCAAGTCATTTCTGAATGTTTAATCCTCACCAAAGGTGCAAATGTAGAAAAATAAAATTGCAGAAAAAAAGACATATACTTGAAAAATATAGAAAGAAATTAAATTGGACATAAATTTGTACATGAATGAAATTCAGACCTTAGTATAGCTTAGCAATACAGTAAACCAAAGTATGTGGGAGAAGCATGCAAGATGAAGAAAAAAATCTCCCCAAAATGAAGAAAACATGGAAAAAATACAGCGTAAGAACAAAATATCTCCATAATTTTATTTTGGTTTATTAAAGAGAAGGCTGAGAATTCATTTCATTATGGTGCATAAGCATTTCCACGTGGGAAAAATAATAACTGTTAAGGGACTCTTAACCTACGAGATCAATACATTCAGTATAAAAGCCAGAAACATTCAAATGAGAAACTTGGCAGAATTCTTTAACATTAACAGTATTTTATCTCTGGAAAAATTTACTAAAAGAGAGGTACTGAATTTTCTGTCACTTTACGTTTCTATATATTTGTGTATCATGTAGCCTGAAGTTCAACACAATTTATTAGTCTCAGTACGGTGTAAGTGAGTAATATTCAAGGGCCTGTCTTAACTTAAAGGTCAGACAAGATGATCTAGTCATCATAAACACATATATATACAGTCAGGAAATAGCTTAAAAAAATTACTACATCATAGTGAAGAAAGTAATTAGATAAGTACCAATTCCCTAAATCTTTAAATAAATAAAAATAATCAACTAAAAAATAAAGCAAGCAGATGGGATAAGGCACAAGCACAACAAAAATTGTGTCTATTGCATAGTGCTGGATGTGTTCTGTCAGAGATTAGAATCCCACTGTACTGGATATAGCAAAAAGAAATAACACAAGGCTAGAGCCTGTCCCAGATGGCTTATATTCTAAACAATTGACAAAACACAACCACTGAACAAACAGGGTCTGCAGGGGAAGATAAGGTTACTGTCCAGGCAGGCGTGTGTGAATAAACTAGATGTGACAGTGGCTCAACCATCATACCTGGTCATCGACCTAATCAATGGCAACATAGCAATTATTTACAGGAATATTTTGTTACATATTTTCCCTTATGTTTTAGACAGCCAATTTAATTAATTGTATTTGTCTATATCCCATGGCACACAAAAATAAAATTTCATGGTCACGTCTATTTATAATTTTCAGATTTACTAATGTAAATTAAAATTCACAAATCAAAGGATGACCTTGATTTCCATGAATAGATTTTCCCCTGTCATTGCTTTAACGTTTAGGTAAAGAAATCTACTGATCACCAACACTTGCCCAGATTTGCTGACCATAGGTTAGCATTACAAACCCTTAACTCGATACCTAAACTCTGCCTTTGTTATTCATATTCTCACTATAGATATGATCATGTCATCTTCAAAGCCATCTCTTCATTATGTCAAAATATTTCACCTCAAATACGCAATATAATCTAATAATAATGTGACCCCCTCATTGTGAGATCAACTTTTCACGAAGGGAAATGACAGAAGAGAGACAAAGCTTCTGACCAACATTTTCATTAAATAGCTCTAAAGGCAACAGCTAATCTGAATAGATTTATGGTAGCTAAGCAGAGTAAAGGATGAGAAGCTATAAAACTGTAACAATAAACATAATAACATTCATTCATGATTTGAGAATCATTGTTTATGTCTTTACAATAATTATACCATAAGCTGACAAACCTTCTGGAATTTTGCTTCAGGGTTTACTTAGCAAAGAATATAGTTATTACCTCATACACAGGTAGTAAGCATTCTTAGCCCACTGCCAAACAAATGATATGCATAAGGGGAAGTTTCAGACAGAAAACAGAAATCTAATAATTTCAGTATTTACCTACTTCATAAACTGTTATGCCCACTCAGTAGATTAATATTTTGATCAAAATTTTTACTAATGAGCAATAATAAAACTCTTTAGAATCCCTGCCATTCGTGATGTGACATCAACGTAAGACTGAAGATAGTATTTGTTCGTTTGAGTAGAAAGTGTGTATGACTGTAGAAAACAGATGGTCTCTTTATTATCCCTATTTTCCTCATATTTATTGCAATATATCAGGATGCATCCACAGGCTATGTACAAACCAGTAAAGCTAGAAACAATTCACAAGACCTTAGAATTATCATTAGTGAAATCATACATAGTGCCATAGTCTTTGATAGTTCTGAAGGATGCAGTGGTGATTTGAATACACATTTTTATTTTAAATAATAATAATCTAAACATGTTGCAGTCATTTCAGATATCACAAGTATTGATGTATTGTTTCTGAAAAATGGTGAGTACTTTTTAATAAATAAGTTTTAGAGTTTAACACGTAAGGTTTTAAGGTGCCATAAAAACCTATTAAAGACGATTAAAATACATTCTTTTAACAGCCATTTGCTCATATAACAAAAAAAAAGAAAAAAACTGTGATAATTTTTCCCAGGTGAATTGTATATGTTAATCAAAAAATACTGCAAATTACTGAGTGTCATATTCAACACTACATTTAGTAAAAAATTCATGTTATATAATTAAAATATTTATCACTTTTTTTAGAGCCAGAGGCATTGGTATTCATATTTTCAGACTAGATTAACATGCTCTGTTTCATCATAGTGTATTTGTAGAAAATAAACACAGTTCTATTAAATTTTTATTCCTCTACACACAAGATCACCATTAGCTTCTTTATATTGGGGACTTTAACATGCTTTACTGGTTTTATGTTAAAAGAATGTTAGGGCATTATGGCCAAGGAGATATTTAGATTCATATTCCTTCTAAACATAAGAAAAACATGGATAATAACATAGAGAAGTCGTCTATCTCCTTTTCTATGAATTCTTGATTGAATCTTTGTAAGAAGTGATATTTCTAGAACTGGCAGACAAGATAGGTGTTATTGGGGAGCTGCTTGAATTCTGAGGTAACATTTCTTATTTTAATTTTCAGAACTCCTGAAAATCTCAGGAGTTAATTTTTCGTCCACTGAAATGGCATTTTAAGAGAATCTATGTCACATTATCTCTTTAGAAACCGAGAAAAGCATGTGTATGGTGAAGCAAGCTCATTCCTAATCCTTGCAGTTCAGGTGGAAAGAGCATTCAGCCTGCTTTTGGTTCACTTTTCCCCCTCTCTTTGCAAGGAGGAATAGTCAGCATGAAATAGGGGATTTACCTTTCATTCTTTATTTTCACATCCACTCAGAGATTAGCCGAAATATCAAAAGCACAAGAAAGCACTGAAGAACTGCCGAGGAAATAGTCATAAACATTTGGAAGCCCATACTCCCTCCCCCTTTTTCTTCTCTGAAAACCTCTTTGGAAACTTACATTCTAGGTCACCTCCTCAACATGGAAAAGTACTGTGAAATCTAATAATGATCCACAGAAAATAAAGACTGTTACAGAAAATACTGCAGAACAATAGATTTGAATATGACCCTGGTAAAAGAAATATTTCTTTCATGGATTAAAAGTAAGTTATGTGTTGCTGACTATAAATTTAATATAATAAGAAATTATTTTCCCATCTTTTTCATGTTAAGTAGTGTCATTAACATCCGTAGGACAACCTAAATGGGTAAGGTAAGCTAGATTTGTCCCTGATTTATTTTCTTCTCTGGCTTATTTTAATGCAAACATCTTCGAAGACTTTGTATAACCACTTCAAAAATTTAAACACAACCTCAAGAGAGATTGTGTAATTTTCAGTTCACTGAACCAGAGAATAGTCTCTCAAAGCTGTTCAGTGTTGTCATTACTTCCACCTACAAAAGAAACAGTGACGACTCAAAGTCTGAAACAAGAATAAATAAGCAAATACCTGCATAAAGGAAAGCTTTCAGAAAGTGCCGATTCGACATTTTTCTGTGTTCTGGAAAGTTTTACCCATGGTAGATAACTGGAACTTTAATTTCAGTATCTGAAATACACTGAGTGTTTTTCAATATATTTCATCACTTTGATACAATAATAATCAGACAATCTGATTTCAGTCCTAAACTTTTCTATTAAAGAACCCATCAGAATAAACACTTTGCTGAACACCATATATTTAAATCAGGCTCAATCTGCAGTTTCCAAGCCTACATAAATTAATGATGTATCTAAGGAAGCTGTGGGCTTGATGACTACTTGTGTGGATGCTTTCAAATAGGAATACAAACAGACATTTTTCCCTTAGAGAATAAGGTCTTTTGAAATCTGTGTTTTACTGACCTGAAGGCTGCACACATCCTGAAGGATGGTTTCATGAAAATTACATTAAAGAGGAGCTTATGTTTCAAGAAAATTATACTTTGACCACAAATTACTGACTGGCTGCAGTTATATTTGACTAAATCAAATTTGAAGCAACTTATTTTCTGTAAATGAGAAATCCTTGGCAATACAGTTTGTGCAAGAAAAAAAAATTAACCCTTTGAATTATATATCCTATGAAAGTTTGAAAATATTCTGCTTTTTATATTTGCTGTGCACATTGTGAATAAGCGTGATTTCATACACTAATTCAAAGTAACTAGTCAGGACTCTATATCCAATGATGCCATATGTACTCATGTATACACATATATATGCGTGTGTGTGTATACTTGCATAACAAATGCTGCCCATATGTTACATGGAAATTTGTGAAGTACTTTAAAGGTGGTAGGCTCATTCACATTATCAAATTCAGTGAAAATTCATTGCATTAACAAATGCAGCAAAGAATTCATTTAAGAATACTTGTGATAGTTCTCATACTATCTTTAAGGAAGAGTTTCCTAGGAGTTTGCTTCCTTTTGTTAGAAATTGTTATTAATAATCACAGTATCTCTGAAATGCTTAACTAACATTTTTAGAAGTCACATAGAATTTTATTCCTATGTAAATCTTAGATCCATGATAACAGTTATTAGATAACCAAATTAAAATCTCTGAGGTATTAAAAGATCCATAAAATGAGGGAAATTGTCAACTTCATAAACTTGACCTTGTCCAGCAGGGAGCCACCAAGCCAAATGGGGGCTGGACCACTTGCCCCATGAGAAGAGGCTGAGGGAGCCAGGTTTGTTCAGCCTGGAGAAGAAATAGCTTTGGGGGGACCTAAGAGCAGCCCTCCAGCACCTATGGGGAGGTTGTTGAGAATATAAGGACAGGCTTTTCACAGTGGTGCATGGCAGGAGAATAAGAGGCAATAGGTATAAGTTAAAATAAGAGTGGTTCAGACAGGATATAAGAAAAAAAAATACTGTGAGGTTATTTAATATTGGAGCTGATTTCCAACCAATATTGGCATTTCTTTTTTTGGAGGTTTTCAAGGTGTGGACAAAGCTGTGGAAAACCTGGGCTGAACTCATTTGATGCTGCTTTGAGTAGAGGATTGGACTAGAGATGTCCCAAGGGATCCTTTGAAATCATGTATACTACAACTTTTCTGCTCCACAACTTGATGCACCTGCCAGTGCAATTCAAAATGTAATTTTTTTATCACACTCACTCATAGAGTATGTAAGTAGTAGATCATTCTCTTCTCTTTTAGGTAATTCTTTTAAGCAAATGTAAAGTCTTCTCATCCTCTCATTGCATGTAGGTATTTTAGATCGCCTTTTTCCTAGTGTGTTAACTCTTGTATTACTGAGCTTTAATTTCATTTTATTATGTCATACTAATATTTCAAATATCTTTTCACCCCTTTCCATTATTTTTCCCATTGCTGTACAAAAGATATTTAAATGAAGTTTCCCTTAATATAAGGAGTTGAGGTAAGAAGTTTTCGACATAGATTACTAGTGAAGGTACATTATTGTCTCTTTTGGGAGCTCTGCCATGCAAACATATTCATACTGAAGAAGGGAGTAAATAGTGAAATGGGAAATTTTGCTAGTGAGTCAAAACAATTGAGATTAAAAAAAAAATAAACATTGGTTGCAAATAGTCACACAAAGTTGTTTTATAGGAATGGTTATTCAGTAAGGCAGCAAGAGAATAATTTCAATAGATTGAAAACAATACACATAGTCAAAAAGATAACTGCTACACCTGCCTTGTGAGGTAAATTATCTGATTCTACTCAGTAAAGACATCTTACATTATTATGAGCTGCTATATAAAAATATCAGATTCGTGTCAATAGCAATGAAAAGGAGAGGAAGAATGTAAAGTATTATTAGCAAAAGAATTTAGAAACCCCACAATATTTAATTACACTATTGTATAAACCCATGGTACGTCCACATCTTGAGTGCTTCATGCTGTTCTAATCATCCTATCTCAAAAAGGTACAGCCTGCAAAAGTACAAAGAAGGATGACAAGGATGATCAAAGACATGGAACAGTTTTCATATGAGGAAAGACTTAATAAACTAGGACTTTTCTGCCTGCAAAACAGACAGCGGGGGATAGATGTGGTAGGTTTGCACAGCATTGTGAAGGGTATAAAGAAATTGATTAGGGAACAATTATTCACTCTCTTTCGGAGCCCAGGAAATAGAAGCATCCAATGAAATTATCGGGCAAAAGGAAGTACATTTCCACACAGAGTATAATTAAATTGTGGATCTCATTACCATCAAGTGCTGTAGAGACCAAAAGTGTAAGTAGGTTCGATATGTGATCAAGTAATTTAGTGAAAAGTCTATCAAGCTCTATCAAGTAGAAGGAAGCAGATACAACCTCTCAGCCAGGAAAAATGGCTAAAAGACATTACCCTGTTTTTACGTTTGTTCTCAAAACACCCTCTTACTACTGCTGTGTTCCATATTGCCTTAGATATCCCTTCAGTGTCTTCGTTTTCTTTAGCTGTGTTTCTTTTCAAATACAACACTCAGTAATATCAATCCAGCACTGGAAAACTCAGTATGATTGCTCTTGTTGTTTGGGCTTTAAATCACTTTGACTATTTAAAGCAATTTAAATAATTTGAATATTGATTGTAGATATTGATTATAGGTTTCTGATTGCATTCAGCGCTCCTCATTTCAATACTCAAGGCTTCAAGGCTTACAAAATCATGAAGGCAAAATATAATCTGAATGACAAATCCAATAACGCAAAAACTAGAGAACACTTAATGCAACAGGCAGGAAGCTGATTTCAAACAGATATGACTAAGTACTTCTTTCTTTCTGGAAATTTCTGCCACAGAAAGTTTTGAAAACAGACAGCATCTGCAGATTCAGAAAGGGATTAGACAAATTGGTGGACAAGACGATCGTAAGTGGCTACTAGTTTTGAATGTACTCTGTAGCATCCCTCATAAACAAGTCACAGACACTGGGGGAATGCAAGGGAAATGAAAAGCAAACAGTGGCCAGCATCTCCTATTGCTCTGTGGGTAAAAGAAAACTAAGCTGAAAGTATCGATAATTTCACTCAGCGGGATGTTTTTTATGTTGTTACTCCAAGTGGAAGAGTTCATGCTACAATGTCATATGACAACTTTTTGACATTGAACAGCATTTTTTAATAAATGACTGGTATAAAACCTTCCAGATTTAGGGAAACCCCAGAAACCAGTTACATTATCCCAGAACTGAGAGGGATTTGGGCCTGGAGTCCATGTGGGTTTTCAGCAATGGTCCAGAAAACAGCATCTAAAATATTCTACTATCATTTTTATTCTGCCAGGACGGCTATAACAATCATTAAGGAAGTTTATTATAATGTGTGATTTTGTGTTATTTGAGGGCAGGATCTATTTCATTTCCCCTTTTGCTGCTTTTCACCTCCCTCCGTTTCCTGCAAGACAGATTATGTGTTGGAGGAGTCGAAGCAAACATGGAATATCCATAGTAACAAAACATTACTTCATACATCCCAAAAAGGCACATGGAATCTCATTTATCTGCCCAAGTGCCTGTAGTAAAGTTTAGAGGAGTGTTAATGCATAGAATAATAAAAATACACAGCTAGAAAATCAGCATGACAAATTTTGGTTCATCTCTTGTCACCAACAATAACTAAATGATTTCTGGGAGATGTTTGTCTAACTTGTTCTGAAAGATTTCCATTGATAAATATTCTACATTTCCTTAGAAAATCATTATTATTAATTTCTTCTTAGTAGATAATAAAAATGAAACAAGTAAGGCATTCAAGTAGACCCTATCTGGAATAAAGGCCACCCCATGATCAAGACAGCTAGCAAGGCTGTTAGAGATATTGCATGAGACTGCTTAGATGGGAAAGACTTTTCCTGGATGAGATTGAAAGGGAAGGAAGATGAAAATGGATAAATTTGCTTTCTAGCAGTGCATCAGTAGAACATCAGGAAGAGAGAAAAGATATTTGAGATGTAAAACAAAACATACATAAAAATAGAGGTTTAAACAGGCTGGTTTTCAATATTGGCTGAAATATAAAATTTATAAACATGGAAGATGTGAGGATTATGGACCTTGTTAGGCACAACTGAGCAGAAGTCAGTGTTTCCAGTTTTCTGAAAAGGTAAGGATTTCATTTAGCTTTTTGTCTTCTTGTTGGATAATATCTATCAGAAACTATTTTTTTTTCACGTGACAGAATAGCAGAAGGTGTCAAGACTGTGCAGTTGCCCAGGGTAAATGTTTTCCTTAATGCTTCATGGCTAAATCTCAAGAGTAAAATTAATGTGTTTTTCTGCTGATGCCTTGTCATGGTTTTACATACATTAACACCTTGTTGAAATGATTATATAAATGTCTGTCACATTGAACAATAAACCTTGACAAGTATTTGACACCAAACTTAACCTGTAGTCATGTTTAATGGAATAAGGTTAGCCGTGGTGTCTCTGAGCATTTATGCCAGCACTGAGGTCTGTGGGGTTATAATGCTACGTTGGAATACATATGTATTAACAGCAGCCAATAGCTCAGAATAGGTACTTGAAAAAAACATAGCATCACAGGATAATTCGCTTTGGAGGGAACCTCAGGAGATCTCTAGTCCAACTCCTGCTCAGAGTAGGACCAGTTCTGAGGTCAGACCAGGTTGCTCAGGGCTTGATCCAGTTGGGTCTTGAGAATCCCCAAGGATGGAGACTGCACAACCTCTCTGGGAAGCCTCTTCCACTGGTGAAATGTCTCCTTGGGGAGAAAAAGACTCTCCTTGCATCCAATCTGAATCTCTCTTTTTTTCATTTCTCTCCCAACTTCATATCTCATATTCTTACCTGATGATTCGTATTAGTATAAACTGCAGTTGGCATATAAACAATGGAAAAACAGCTAATTGTTTATTTGAATTTCTGAAAGTATTTCTCAAGTTTCCTTTGCAAATACTATTAGAGACACTGAGAAGGTATAAGACACAGCATTAAAATTTAGTTAAGCTGTTGATATTCTCAACACAGGATATAAAGTGTGTATGAGACAAAAAGACACTGGACAAATTTATGGAAATCTATCAAGGGTTATTTTACCCAACGATATTATCTCTAAATTAGTTTATGCCTAAACCACAGACTATTGAATGCTCAGGGAGGCAAAATGTCATTGTGTGTTTATCCTGGTTTTGTACTCTTCCCTAATTTTCCATTATTGGCAACTGTTGGAGACAGGATATTGAGTTGGGTTACTGCAGAACAGTCACGTAACTATGAAATCATGAAATCCTCCATTTCACTACTGGATACTGATCATCTGATCATTCTCAATTAATTCCTGGGCTCACTTTCAGAATAAACAACGTGATTATCCTTCCTGCAAGAGGAATAATAGGTGTGCATTTGGGAGTAACTAAGCCTGGAATTGCTTCTAACAGGCAGGATCACACAGTTTTTCTTCCTACCTTTCCAAGAATTTCTACTCCTCTTTCAGCTCAGTCTTCGTTCTCAAACAATCCACGCCCTCACGTGCCACGCCCTATGTCATGCAGCCCATATTTATAACATTGTGCTATAAATCAGCTAATTACATTAACTATAATTACATTATAATTATATAACAATAATTACATTATTCTGAATATTATGGCCAGAGATCCAACACACATGACCCAGAGAAGACCCGACCAAATGCTAGACCATGTGGATGCACTATGCTCTTCCTGCTGCAACTATCCCTGAGCTGTGTGGAGGCAAACCACACTGGACCACTCGGCCTGGAGGGTAGGGATCACTTTCAGTCATGGACACATTTAATAGTCAAAATGTAACCCATATGGATCTTTAGGCTGGCCCAGGAGAGTAATTTTGATCCTCTTTACATGAGTTTAATCTGGAATTACAAAATGCACAATGTGTGCACAAGCAGGAAGGCATCTGGCACCACCTACACGCGCTTGTTTGCTTGGATTTTTCTTAGCACTTCTGCTAATACCACATTAATCTCTACATCAGGCTTGCTTCCAAGTCCTAGGGTATATTTCATGCTTGCATAAACTATAGAACTGCAATTTATGACAACCATGAAGAAGGAAAAGAATGGATATGCCAAATATCAGACAAAACAAGGAATTTTGTCAGCAGTGGAAGGATTTTTTTTTTGCCTTCACCAAAGCTGCTTCTACATTTGTAAGAGCCACTTGTCACTTGACTGTTACTGAAGAATCTTCAGGAATGCTTAACAAAAGTGTTTTTAAGCACTCAAACTCAACTTGGAAATGAATGTTAATTAAAAGCACTTAAAAATTGCTTTGTACAACAAAAGCATTTCCTTTGCCATGTTACAGCCATTGATATTGAAAACCATACACAGAAATGACACAGACACTTCAATTAGCTCTGAAAGCTTTCCGAAATTGTTAGAATAAGGATATTGGTTTACAGATTTGCACCACATATTTAAATATCAGAAGCATAACTCTGAACTCAAACAAATGACGAACAATTTTCTGTTAATATGTAAACTATGCAAGTGACACAGGGTTTAAATACTCAGGGTTTTTCTTTTCTTTTTTTTTTTCTAATCAAGCACTTTCTAGTACCACTTTCAACATTATCTGAGCTTATAAAGTAGTGTTTAGTTTGCTGTTGTGGTCGTAAAAGAAATGGCTGCTACAATCCTATTTATATGCGCGAATTTTATGTATATTTATACTACAAGTGGAGGATCTCAATCAATACAAATTCAGAATTAATATCATTTATTTCTCTGTCAAATTACTGCTATAAGAAAAGCAACTGTGATACAACCCAGCTAAATTAAAATGTCTTTCTCTGCCTTTTCTTCTTTTTTTTTCTTTTTTGGTGATATCTAAGTTTTCTAGTTGGCGTTAACAGATTCAAGATTCATCTTTGGCTCTGCAACCAAGCCCTGCTATTAAGGTGTCTCTGGAAAATTATCATTCCAGTCTGTACTATCATAGGCTGATGCATACCGAAAGAGTAATCTTTGTCACTTTAAGAGTTGTGAGAAGGCATGATTCTCAGTCAGTGAGATGGACTCATTTTTGAGAAAATAAGCTTTCTCACACATATAGCTTGAGTCTCTAAGGGGCTAACGGGGTAAATGAGGTTCACAGCACCCCTCTCACGTGAACTTTCATATAGAGGGCAGATATACAATGTCACCAGCATCCTGCTGGTCTTCCCTAGAGCTCACCAGGATGCCCAAGAAGTGTGTACACTGGGTCGCTCACTTTTTCATATGCCGCCCTGTCTTCCTTTTAGAATAGCTATATTATACACAAAACCAGTAAAACAGAGATTATTTTTCCTTTTTATCTTGTGGTCACAGGGTAAATCCAGGGACAAATATGTTAGGCAATTTGAATATGTGACCCACCTAGACAAGTCCTCTTCAAAATTAAAATCTTATTTAAATATACATATCTTTCTTTTTCTCGTTTCTTTTCCTCTTAATAAGCCATTTCCTGGTTTGAACAGGAAATCTGGAAAGCAGCAGTGGAAAAACATATCTGTAGAAAGCAAACTAAATCTGTCAAGCACAGGCAAAATGACATTTCGAATTGAGAGCAAGACCTCACTGTAGAACAGAATTGTTCTTCAAAGGGTTCCCCAGAAAACATTAGAAAATTTGTTTGAATATAGCCTCACGGTATTTGTTAAGGGACATTAGGAGCAGACGCCACTTCCTGCAGCTCCGGCCCAGGACCATCCTGCACAGCCGCTGGAGCCCAGCCCCGTGCCCAGGGACTGGAGTCTCTGTCCAGGCTGAGGGACACAGCTGCTGCTTTCCCAATTCAACCAGTAGCAAAGTTCAACCAGTAGCAAAGCTGCAAACATGTCCCGGAGACATACATGTACACAAACACACACACACACGCACAGAGGACACTGACATGGGTCACAACAACCCCAGGCAATGCTACAGGCTTGGGGAGGAGTGGCTGGAAAGCTGCCTGGCGGAAAAGGACCTGGGGGTGTTGGTCGACAGCTGGCTGAATATGAGCCAGCAGTGTGCCCAGGTGGCCAAGAAAGCCAAAGGCATCCTGGCCTATATCAGAGATAGTGTGGCCAGCAGGAGTAGGGAGGTGATTGTCCCCCTGTACTCGGCCCTGGTGAGGCCGCACCTTGAGTACTGTGTTCAGTTTTGGGCCCCTCACTCCAAGACAGACATTGAAGTGCTGGAGCGTGTCCAGAGACGGGCAACGAGGCTGGTGAAGGTCCTATGAGGAGCGGCTGAGGGAACTGGGGATGTTTAGCCTGGACAAAAGGAGGCTGAGGGGAGACCTTATTGCTCTCTACAACTACCTGAAAGGAGGTTGTAGAGAGGTGGGGGTCGGTCTCTTCTCCCTAGTAACAGACAACAGAACAAGAGGAAATGGCCTCAAGTTGCGCCAGGGGAGGTTTAGATTGGACAGTCGTAAAAATTTCTTCACTGAAAGGGTTGTTGGGTATTGGAACAGGCTGCCCAGGGAGGTGGTGGAGTCCTCATCTCTGGGGGTATTCAAAAGACGTTTAGATGAGGCCCTAAGGGATATGATTTAGTGGGGGACTTGGTAGTGATAGGTTAACGGTTGGACCCGATGATCTCGGAGGTGTCTTCCAACCAGAACAATTCTATGATTCTATGATTCTATGACATGGCTGGTCACACAGGCTGCCACAGACAAGGCACTGCCTTCAACAGCACCTGCATACAGGACTCACATAAAACAGAAGTACAGGCAGCCAAGTCCTCTCCTCCTATTCAGCTGGTAGAAACAGGAGGTCACTAGTGAAAGCATGCACTCAACACTTGCTAAGTTCACAAGGATGTACATCTGTGGATGGCACAGACCCTGTGTCTATCCAACACCCCTGCCCAGGTCCTCAGTCTTCTTATCTGCTCCACAAGGCTCCCACTCACTGGCTGGTCCAGTTTGGTGCTCACTAGCGAACAGACACGTGCACTTATATGCTCATTGTACAGGCACTCACACTCGTGGCTCCCCTAGATGCCAGCCCAAGCCCTCTCCCTGCCTGATACCCCTGCCTGGACCCAGGGCCTCCTACTTGCTGACTGGTCCAGCTTGAGGTTTACTAGTGAATGATGCACACCCACACCCACACACAGTTTAGGGGAGACACAGACACTCGTCCACCCAGCAGCCAGCACCAAATAGCAGTTAATTTTCAGGGGGACACCATTTCTGCCCCAGTGGCTGGGACCAAGATCCCCACTCACTCCAGTGGGTGGCACAGAGACCCCACTGGCTCCATAGCTGACTCCACAGGCCATGGATGCCCAGACTCCCAGTCTGACTCCAGCTGCTGGCCCTAAATACACTCACTCTGATCCCCCCCAGACACTGGCACCTAGTCCTTGCGGCACTCACACACAGCGAGATTACACAGAGAGATCATTAAGAAAGGATTTAATCAGAAGATCCGACAGACTGTGGTGATCACTCAGACAAGCATACTGACCAGCTCTGTTTTACATGTGACCAACCCCTTTTCTACCCCTTTCTTTGTTCCTCCCCCATCCCCTTGCCCTGCACATTCCCCCATCAGTTATTTCAGTACCACCGACCCTCTGCAACATCCTGGGCCCTCAGGTTTTCAACCTTATCATCAGTTGCAAAGTCCCAATTTGCCTGCAGTTTCCTGATAGCCCATTAATTAGTGTGAGTGGCGAGGTTTGTTTCTTGTCTTCATCCCATTATGTTTGTCTGTCATGTTTGTGTCTCTGCATGTTTTGTTTGTTGCTCCCCCCTTCTCCTTTTCACCGCATTTGACAAGGTCCTAGGTCAGATAATCTCATTGACATAACCATTCCCATTTTCCACATACCCTTACCAATTAATGTGACTGACCAGATTTGGTTCTCATTACTGCCTCCCTTATCATTTCTTGGTCAGGTTTGTGTCTCTGTATGTTCTTACTCATGGATACCTCTTCTTCTCATTATCTCTTTTTGCATTTAAAAGATCCTTGACTAGACACCATTTAAGGAGCAGATCATCTCTTCTTCCACATACCCTTATAGTACTGAATATTTTTAATGAAAGATAGCCACAAGCATAAAGTTATTCCTGCACAAAAACTGATAAAGCGTGTGTTTTACAACAGGTAGATGTCTACCACGTCTACATTCATTCATCTGAGTTAGTCACAGACAAGGTACATTTACATTCAGTAAAAGGAATTAGGCATTTCTAGGGTGTGACTCATCTGATTTCAGACAATCACTCCCTAAAAATGCCTAAATCTCTCCCTTGAATACTAAGATTTCTATGTACAGTCAGATGAATCTTCAGGGCATGGCTGAAATCCATGAGGACTAGCTAGATTGGTAAACTGAAATGTATTCAAATAAGATGTGTTTTAACACAAATAATACAAAGTTCTTTACCTAGGACCATGGAATGGAGCCCACAGCTACAAAGTGGAAGTCTGGACTTTAGAGAATATTAATATAAAGATATACCTCCTAATCTGTCATAAGAATGAGGTAGCAAAAGAAATAATGAGGACCATGAACATGACAGATGAAATAGTGCTTATTAAGAGCTTCTATCTATCTCTTCAATATCCATTACAGAAACTAATATCGGACTAGTCCACTCATGTCTACTATGTACATATTTTAAAGGATATTGGGGTGGGAGGAAGAAAATCAGACAGGGAAGTGCCACAAAAAATAATAGAGAGAAGGAAAGAAAGAATCAATCAAAAGGAAATTGAGAGCTTATTTGATATAAATACTTTTATAAGGAAAAGATAGCAACTTGTTAGTTAATTTATTAATCTCCTCATTAAGAAAGACCTATCAATAACCTATGGTTGCAAACTGAAGTCTGATAAATCGCAATTGAAAACAAGGCTTGTGTCTTTAAGGGATAGTGATTTAAGTGATCTTTAAGTGATTTGCCATTGGAACAGAATATCAAGAGAAAGTATGGATGTTCACGGTCTTTAAATTATAGAAGGACACCTGCTGGAAAGCATGTTTCAGAAAAGTACAAGTCACTGGCCTTGCTATGGAGCAACTAAGCCGATCAATAACCTGTGGTATACAGCAGGGTCAGGCTAGACCCTTCTGGCCTTAAGCTCTACGAATCCACGAAAAATCACAGCGAAGTGTAAAAACTTACCTCAGAGGTGCCTGGCTAAGCATTTAAAGAAAAACAAAAAGCTCTGACACTAACAGGTAGCTCAAAGATGGTGATAAAAAGTCAGTATGAAAGCAAAAATGTCCTTAAGACATTGACTATGGCTTTGTGGTCATAAAGGAAGGACTTGCTATAACAGCAAAGCCTTTTTAACACTGTAGAATGACTTAAAATATTCCAAGGCTTAAAATGGCAATATACTTTGTTAATGATCATCTAGATAAAGGTGGCGAAACAATATAGGTTCTTCAAGTGTGATATAAAAACATGGATTTCTCTTTCCTAAAGCTTATCTTTCCTATGCTGTAGAGAACATTCAATCAGTAAGTAGATTTCCTTTTCCTAGAACATGAAGACACCAAATCACTGTAAACATTGAAGGTTAGCGTAGGAAACAAAGCAAAAATCTGAAAATTACAACTTTAATTTCATACTTATGTTTTCCAGAGTATTCCACATTTTAGATTATACATATTTTTGTCCAGCTAAATGGAAATTAATGCTTTCTAGGTAGGTCAAAGCTAACACAGTCCATGATGTCCTGTGCACAACAGACTATTTGTTAAATTAACATTCAGTCCAGAAGACTGCTTCAAACTGCTTGTATCGAGGAGAAATCTAAAATAGTATATTTTTTTCTCCAGAATGCTCTATAAGAAACAGTTTAAAAAACTGGGTAGCTCATATTTTTTTGTTTGTGGAAGGTGATTAGATACTTGAGTGAGTGGTCTAAAATTATATCTTAATCTAGATATAACTCTAGGAGGCGTTGGAGAAATGTAACAAAATTCAAATCCTCATTGAGTAGCGTATTTCAGGGCTTATACTGATTTCCAGGAAACTTAAAAAGAACCCTAAGATTTATCATTCATTCAGCGTAATCTTTTTTTCTGTTTAATATTTTGTTTCTAATTTAGAGTTAAAAATGTGGAAACAGCAAAAGCAAGTAGTTTGTTTCTTCCTTCAAATGGCTTCAAAATTTCCAGCAGAGTGCACCCCTCCTAGTTGGGAACTGATTATCAGAGATCCTCAAAACAGCAGATGCAAGAAATAGTGAACAGTTTTAGTTGATCTCTTTTTTATTTTACTTTTTTGACTGGCTTATTACCTTACTGGGCCGATTGGCCCAGCAGGTGTTTCTACATGTCGTTCCCGAGGAGGCTTCCTGCTGGCAAATTGGTTTGAAATCAAGAATTGCATTTATAATCTTGACAATAATACCTATGAGAAACATGCTAGTGAAAGCTGGATGAAAGGCAGATCATCTTTTCTTCCAAAGCTTAGGCATAAGAGTTTTCAAACTATGTTCCCTCTTTTTTTTAACAAAGACCTTTTAATACACGATACACCAGCCAAGAAAGTTAGGCCTTAGATACTAATTTTTTAACTATTGAATTTGTACATACATTTGATGAATCTGAGAGTCAGGTTCATAGTTTTAATTCCTGAGTAAACACTATGACCTCTATTATGTACATGAATGTAGTAGAAAAGGATAGAGATACTGGTTGTTCTATGGATTTTCAAATTAACTTGTTTCTTGTGACTTCTTATTGCTTATAGAAATATTACACTTACAACTAAACTTTTTTAATATCTCTGTAGTTTTCTGTATCTTTAAATATATGCTTCTCTAGTCAACCTCTGTCATCAACATGTAGTCAGGCAAAATTCCTTCTGAAATAAATAAGAACATTGCCTGTGCTTGTGTAGGAAGTTTGGATAGTTAATGCAAAATATATGTGAATATTTGGGGAAAAAAAATAAAATAAGTTTACCCTAGAACAGGAATTTCAGTTCACTTCAGTTCACAGCTCCTGTTTAAAGCCTTCAGTCACTTAGAACAGGTAATGCCTGTAAACCCTAGACAAGGGACTTACATCAGTAAGGAGGAAGGAAAAACTGCGTAGTTTGCCTTGCACTCTAATCATACCCAGACTGGCATAATAATCTTTTAGGTAGGATTCATTTTCCCTAACTTTAAATGTCTACAGTCTAACTACCTTAAGCTACTTACAGGATATAGAACAGGATTTGCTTGACTAAACATGCACTTTGAACTAGGGTCACTAGCTCAGATGCAGAGAATTGCACTTATTGCAAGAATTCCACTTTTAGGGGCCATTTCCAGTTTATGCAGATAATGTTAATCTGGGCCAGTATAAAGCAGTAACCAGAGTCCTCAATACATCCTTTCCTTTCCATTGCACTCTGTGAAAATGGAATGCTGCAAGTGACATCTCATGAGGAGTGAAAACCAGAAGCACTTATCCTTTTGTTTGGTATCATTTGATTCCAATAACTTTCTGACCTTGTAAGGGCAGATAGCCCAAAGTGGAGCTTTCATATCCAAAAATCCAAAGATAAACAAAATTTCAACGACAATATGGCACTGGCTTCTCCTGCTGACTTCAACAACAGTGTTTCTTAGTAGCTTTTAAAACGAGGTCACCTATGTATGTCCACATTCTTCTTCTTCCTTTCCAACTGGAGCCATCATCACAACAGTCTACTAGGACTCACAACTACTCTTTTGACTGAAATGATGCATAAATGTTTTCATAGAAGAACTGTCAATCTCATAGGTACTAATGGATATAATAAGCCTTCCTTAGTATTGAAAGGAAATGAGATGACAATCTTGCCATGAAGGACCGAAAAGTACAAAGAAACAGGCACTGGGAAAAAAACAAATTGATTTCTCTGATATGCTGGTGACATCACGATGGGATTTGAAGAAAACAATCATGATCACACTGTTAAGTGAAATTAAGACATGGACAATATACAGGGATAGTGAAATACACTGAGAACATCAAAGTAAATAAGCAGTGCAAGAAACAAGAGAAAATTTTGAGTAAATTTGGCTTTAATTCCCTTCAAATCTGATTTACAGACAGTACTCCAGGTCTCTAAAAGATGAACAGTCCTGCAGAAGAAGTACAAGTTTGCAATATGAAGAGCCAGTCCCATTGATTATCCAGATAGTATATTTTACATGCCTCATTTAATATGCTGCTCTAAAACGGTTCTCAAACTGTCAGACAAGTTAAAGTGCTCAGCAGCATCCGCTGCAAAATGCTAAAACTGCATGCATGAATTGGCGTGGCTCCATGAACTCAAATAGATCTATTTCAGTTCTTATCAGCTTTCCAGACACTGCATTTATGTAATTGAAATACTAAAACTAAAAGATCAATGTGTTTTAAACTCCTCTGAAATGCACTACTGAAAACTAAATCCAAAAATGAGGTCAGATCTGGTTACACATTCAGGCACTCCTGAATGTGACTGTGCAGAACTAGAATGTCTCCACAGATTTCTTTGTGAATGAGATTTGCTTAAAATGGATAAACCTGTGGCAACTATACTCGAGAGGAGGAAGCTTGCTGTTGACTCAGCCTATTGAATGGGGATAAGAGTGACACACTCCTGTAAGAATTACAGCGATCTCCAGGAGGGAAAGTTTAGGGCCCTGAGTGCACCAGCATCACCCTCCTCAGTCTCATCTGGGGCCCACACCCCCTCCTCCCTTTGGGCCCATAGCTGCATTTGAGCTCAGGTCCTGGCCCAGGCCCCTGTCGAGCTATGCTGTATGTATGCTGTGTCCGACCTTGAGCGTCTTGACCTTGTCTTGGTGATTTGACTTTCTGGCTTCACCTTGGACCTGCCTCAGTACTACTGACTCATCTGGCAACCAGCGGGCTCTTGGCTGACCTAGGTTACTGCCGCCAGACCTGCCCTGCTCTCCATGGTTGGGACTGTGCCCCTGCCTCGCTGTCCCCTCTTGCCTTCCCTTGTGAAGACTCTGCTTGCTCCCTGAAATAAATGCAGATTTTAGCTGCATTTTACTGATTTGCTGGTCAGAGTGTTCTGAATAAAACAGAGCTAAACTTTTGGTTTCAGAGGAATAGACACAATTCCCTTTTTCAGTACAGAGTTGTAAGACATACTTATCCCACAAGCCCGAAGACATCCGAAACAGGACTGCATTCTGCCAGAGGCAAAATGGGTTCAGCCATGGGGGAAAAAAAAGAAGACTGGGAAGTGGGAAGTAGCTTCTGCGCTCTTTGGGAGGTTGTGCTCGTGGCTGAGCTCCTGGCAGAGTACGTATATACCATTCGCTCCAGGGGCAGGCAGTCAGCCCTGGGGTTCTGCTGGGTTAAGTTTGCAAGCAGCCTCGCTGAGAGTGTCTGGAGAGAGCTTCGCTCAAGGCAGCTCGAAAGAAACGGCTCTTTACATGCCATAGTCCAGAGATCCTAGTCTCTTCTGCCAATGAGAACCAGAGTGCTAAAATTTTAGCTGAATGTAAGGAAGTGTCTAATGTTACTCGATCAACTTATTTGTTCACTTACAGCCAGGAGGGAAAGACTAAAAGAAGTGGGAAAAACACTGAGGGACAATAGACAGTAAGAGTTTTACCCAATGGTTGAAAATCCTGTTTTTCAAAATGTTTATGCATCATTCTTTCCCATCACCTATTAAAGTTGGGGTATTTTTGAACTCTGGAACCAGAATATACGAATAAAGTGCTGGTTTTTGTTTTTTGGTTTTTTTAAACAAGGTTATTTTCCTCCCTTCTTTCCAAAACCTTCTGGATATTAGTTCAATAAGAATATTTAAGATTGTAAAATGAACACCCAAACAATTTAATTTGAGACTTTATATAGTCCAATAAGTTGACAAAAGAACTCTGTTTCAAGAGGACTCTTTTATTGTCGGTTTAAAGACTACTATTCAAACAGCTAAAATTCTTTCAATTTTTTTCAATAGATAACAAACTAAAAGGAACAAAAAGTTAACTTTTAACAGCAGAGACAGTTCTTATACTGGTGTAGCTATTTTACCTGTGTTTACTGGAAGTACTTTGTTAGACATTAGCAAACAGGAAATTTTATTTCATATGACAAGTTGTACACCTTGCAGAAATCCTTGTAAAATGCCCTCTGACCCGCAGGCCTGCATGTCAGATTTGTGCATGGCGTATGAGGTCTTCCTAAGTGAACTCCTCATACACATGCAGACAGTGTTTCACACAACGCTCCAAGGGAGACAGAGAAGAACTGGCTTCAGGAGCAAAGCTGGCACAAGAAGGCCTGTGCAATCAGCTCCCTTACATGCCTGTTTTGACAGATCACCCCTGGCATGAACACTGGCTTTCCTGGCTAAATTAGCTCTTAGCCAAATGTAGTGACAGCTAGAAAAGAAATATTACAGGAGGTGAATGTACCGGCAAGGTGCTGAGCAGTCTTCACTGCCCTTTGACCTCCAGCACCTTTGGAAAAGGTGACCTCCAAACTGGGGAGAAGGGGAACGAAAAAGAAAAAGCAGCGATATTTGCTCTTCCTGGTAAATAAAGTTAATGGAACACGTATGTGCCATATGCCCATGCAAACAATAATATGAACTGAAAAAACAATGCTTAAATTTACCTGCTTCTTACTGGAAATGCTTTCTGTTTATTATCAAATATTTAATAATAGCATTTAATTTATTTGTAGTAATTAGAACCTTTTTTGGATCTGTCTTTATCCTAGGAACATGATTTAATTTGCATTAATGTTTTATTTGCAAACAGTAAATATTTGAACTTCGTTTGACTCTATACCAAGAAGTTGTCACTTTTTCTCTGTTCTACAGTTTGATTACAAACAGGTCACATTAAAATCTGAAAACTAGAGTGACTAGATGGACTCAAAATTTCCTTTGAACAGAATCTGAATTCAGATGAGAAGCTTTCCTCCATCAGATACATTAAAATTCTGTATTAGGTAGTTAACAGATCTTCCGCAATACTTTTTGACTCATATTTTTTCCATTTAATCACATCATTGAATTTCATCCTAAACCTACCAAACCTATACTCATGCTTAAGCATGGGAAAGCAATGATTTTTAGGTTTGCCCCTGACTCAGCATTCTTTTGCTATTCTGCAAAATTTTTTGACTTTTAACAAATAGAAATAGAATCACATACTGTTCTGATGAGGTCTTATTGCCAAGAAACATTAAGCTGACAACTACGTCTTGTTTCAGCTGCTCCTCAAAACCCTCTGAGGAGTTCTTCAAATTTAGCACATAGTGAACTACAGCAATAGATTCAAAGGGATTTTTTTTCAGGGCTCAAACACAGCACTGAGTTAAGGTGGTTTAATGAGTTACTATTCCTGAGCTGATCCATGTCATAAACAGTTAATGAAAGAAGTTTAAGTTAGTGTCTTTTACCTCCTAAGTACTGCAGCTTGAAAGAGCATGCACGGATCTGTTGCTGATGTCCAACTAGTATGTGGCAATAATTTTATTACATTGTGGCAAACCATGAGTGTTGATTGAATTTAAATAAATGTTGGAGGCAGCACTTTGGCAATGTCGTGGATCCAAAGCATCTCTATTGAGCCTCAGGAGCAAAAGGTCATATTAAAAATGTTCTTTAGATCTTTAGAATGCAATCAATGTGTTTTGTGTTAGGAGAGATGTTTGAGTGAGCTGGTAAGGATACAGAAGCAGCATGCAATTTCCTTTTCTCCAGGATGCTATTCCCCTGCTCAGAAGTTGAAGATGGGGAACAGATATGCAAACCTGTACGTGTGACAATTACTTCCAGCACAAAATTCACCCTTGATGGAAATAAGGTTGTTAATCTCAACTAAAAAAGATTCACTTGAGAATCTGACCCTTTGGGTGCTGTGCTGGGTTTTTTAAAGTAATTGAACCCTAAATACACCTGTTAGAATAAGGGATTCCTGTCAAGAATCTGAAAAGTGAAACTTCCAAAGTTACAGTATGATGAAATTTATCTCTAATTTCTTAATTTGCTTCTCTTCATCAGTGCATTTTGGTTTTTCCCACTGTTTACTCTCTTCTGCACAGACATGTCCACCCAGACCACGGTGAAAATTGTAATCCTCTGAATCTAAAGCACAGGTGACTAACAGCTGTGCTCTTCACTCCTACACAAAAAAGCAGCATGTGAGACAAATCTTTGGATGCATTTCACATTTACACGCAGTGATTATGAAGTACGTATTTACTATTAGTGCAAACAAATCTTATCGTCTGCCAGCTTCTCTATATTGTGTCTTTTTCCACTGCTGTTTGTATCATAACTATTCCAAACTGATATTCCCACGTGAAGAATTTTTTGTTCAGTTTTCTAAACACCAGCCTGTCCACATTTCCTACGGTGAGACAAATAGCCCAGTAGTCACTTATAAATCTGGGTGGCGTGAGGAAGTGGGTGGTAAGCAGCACAGATGAGACGCAACTATATGAAACAGATTTGTCCTAACAAGCACCACGAAGTGTTTGTATTGCAGATGCAGCACTGTTATTTGAAGGTATCCAGTGACTGTCTGCATAACTCTTCTATGGATAGATCTTTCTCTAGCCAGACAAAAATCCTGACTTTGCTAAAATGCTTCTGGTTTTCCCACAGGGACTTCTCCATCTCTGAACTGCTCTTCATGTTCTGCTCTCGTCTCTGAGCTATAGCACGCTGCCTCGTCTTCGCAACACTGCTAAAGGTGCTTGGGCATCATGTCAGTTGATCTTTGCTACCGCTGGACGTCTGTGTCTGGCTCAGGCAAGAGTGAGGAATCTACTGGGCTGACTTTGTTTGCCCTTTGTATTTTGAATCTGAATCCATGTACCAAGCCATAAGAAAATTTTCTTGCTCATATATTCCTCTGAGGTGGTGGTTGCTTTTCAGACCTTCTACTTTTTCTCTTCTTGGTACTAAATCTGTCCTGTGTTTCTCTTAGTTTACTGCTTAAAGCTGGGCCTTGAAGGATCTGCAAGAATGAATTAATAAATGGATGCTGATAATTCAGAAGCAGAGGAACAGGTATGCTTATTTGTCTTCTTATGAATATGCAAAGCTATAAGATTAAAACCACTTAAACTAAAGACCAAAAACTACATAAAATCTTTGCAGATTGACAGCCATTTTCTTGGGATATAAAACAAATTTTCTCACAAAACTGGGAATTGCTTCATGAAAACATCCTCTTCTCTACTCTGCATCTACCCCTCCAATTTATACAGTCATTGAGGAGTAGCTGGATAAAGTTAAGTGGCTTCCATTTTGGTATGATGTTCCTTTTGTTTTCTGTCTTCAGGAATGAATTCAAGTATTTATATCTGTATCTCAACCACAATTCCCTTTCTTAAGTGCAATATGAGGAGAGAAAAAAAAATTTTTACGAAATCCCTTCCCCTCTCTATTAGCAAACCCTGTCTCAATAGCAAATGTTTTTTACCTGAGGCTTGAAAAAACCAAAGTGCAATGACAGAGTCCCTGTGTATAAGGCCCATACAGAAGATTTCAGAAACTATAAGCATGTGCAAAAGCAATATTTGTTCTGAACATGAAAAATCCATAGGCTGGGATTTGTTCTCACGAAGAATTAGACAGTTTAACTAACAGTTGATTCATAGATATTTGCTTAATCTTTTCCAAGGCAATTTTCAAAAAAGATGGGAGCTACAGATAAAGTTTATGACTGTAGCGGAATAATTCTGTGTAAATATTAAGATTTTTAATTATACTGGCTGTTTTGGATTCACAGAGTATTTGTGAAGCGACCTCAATTTTATGAGCATGTTTACCATTCAAACAGTGTGACAGTATTGCATGCAAATATTTAGAGCCTTGAGAGGCTTCAAGATTTGTCCAGTTCCAGACTTTGTTGGTTCTTATTCAAGTTTGAAACCAACCATTTATGTTGCACACACTAGTTTTTCTTTCCTAGCTGGATCCACAAATACAAGAGAGCTTGAAAAACGTGAACATAGCTCCAGTGTGAATAGAAGAAATCCCAGAACTGGGGAAGGAGAGTAAAGATGCTCAGTCCTTTGGGTCATGTAATGGGTGTGTGGCCAAATGTCTGCTAATGTGATAAACAGACACCAATTTATATCTAAAGAGAATGATATATGTGCCAAGTGCCACAACTTCTCTCCTGTTCCTTACATCTTTCATATGGGATCAAAAAGCTAGAGAGAAGATGGAGTTTATCACTAGGAATATGTTGGATGCCAGCATCTGGTAAAGGACAGGGGAAATAGGTTAACACATCTTTAACCCCAGTGTTACTCAGATCATTGCTTCTTATTCATGATGCCTAATTTTTTTCTGGGCATGCACATATATTCTGCATACGATAGTGTTACTTCTGCTGTTTCTTTTGAGATAAGCAGTAGCTTTCTTAGTTTGAGACATTCTGTCTTTTCCATGATACTTGTTAAAAATCAGAGCAGAAAAATACAGAGCTTAAATTACACCTGCCTTCAATAAAATGTTGTTTGGTACGAAGAATAGCACACCCTACTGTTAATTTTTAGTAAGACAGTAATAAAATTATGTCCTCTGTCTCCTTTAGCGCATGTGTATAACTGAAACAAAATACTATTTAAAGATAACTAAGAACAGTATTGTGAGATAAAAGGGCAATTCAAAGGGGCAAGAATGCTGATCAACAGGCTTGAAAAGTATTAAATGGTTCATATGGTGACTAATTAATTTCGAACAGTTCATTACTCAAAATAATGTTTCACAATCTAATAAATTCTTAGAAGTAAAGGTCCTCTCTGCTATTAGTAGTTTTATGGCACAAACAGATGGTTTTGAAAGTTCCTGGCACTCTATTTGTTATTTAATTTCTTCCCACTGGTAGTCTTGTCAGATTTCCAGACTATGCTAAAGTAACATAAAGAAAGGCACAAAGGAAATAAACTTACATTCAAGACCACCGGCCTATCTCATTCAGTATCATATTTCTAATAGTGGCCTATGACTGATGTTCCAAAAGATGATAAAAAAAAGCACCTCATATTTATGCTCACATTGCCAGAGCCATTTGGAAGCCTAAGTCGCGTTGATACTAACCTTTGTGAATTTAAGCTCTAAGGAATAAATTGCCTCGAGCATCTCAGTTGACTTGAGATAGCAACAGAATGAAACACATTTTTATTCCTAACCTGTGGCAATGACTAGTTGGCTTATTCACTGGAGCACGAGGAGTAATGCTTTTTCTGAGTTCATTTGTGAATTACTTGATCTACCATGTACAAGAAAGAATGATATCCTTTGCTCCTCTGTGCAAGAAAATACAAATAGGGATACTGGGATACAGAATCCCACTGCCTAGTTGCTGTGCTTTGTGCAGATACTACCTTCTGTTAGGATTCTCAAGTGCCTAGTAAAGTATGACGTTATCGAAGCCTTTCCTTTGACAAATTTGGTTGAAATTGGCCAACAGCTTCAGAAATTACAAGAAGCAAGTATACTTCTTCATAATCCTCTCCCACATAGGTATTATGTATATGCCATCAAGACTTCAAGCCTTAGAAAACTGAAATGAAGATAGATACATTCTGAGTTCCAAATAGTGAGAAAGCATATTTCTGGTAGTGGATCACCACTTCATTCCTAGTTGATAATTTTTTAGGATCCTTTAATACCTTCCATCTGACCCAAGAGAATCATGGCTCTGTAACGTGGGGGTTTTTTTGTTCTGTCTTGTCTTCTATTAGCATAACAAACTCTGGCAATATTTCACAATTCTGAAAATCACAGTTCAAGCCCTGCCGCTGATGGATAGGAATAGAGTTTGCCATAACATGCTTGACAATTTCTTAAAATTTGCAATAAAAATCTTACATTACTGCTAGGTTACAAAACTGAACACATCAGGCCAGATGTATTATAGTGTTGTAAAGGAAACAATAATATAGAAGACTACCTCCCAGCTGAATCTCAATGACTATTACAAATGAGATGCTCCAATAAACAGAACGTGATGACAGAAATTCTGACCAGTAGTCTCTCTATGAAATAGCAGCTACACTTCTGAGCTTATTAAAAACAGAAAAAAAAAAAGGAAAATTATACTAATGAAAATGTGGGAGTGTTGCTGAGAGATGTAGACAAAGGAATAGACAAGGAAAATGAAAGGAAGAAATTAATGGAATTGGTTTAGATCTTAAAAAAACTTGTCTTTCACCAAAGAAGCAACAACATTTGAAATAATTTTCACATTCTCCCAGATCATCCTTGCTATTTTCTGCAGTGGAGCATGTTGGCCTTACAGCTGCTTTAGGTGCATGATGTGAGTATAATGAATTTTCAGGGGTTTGTCTGTACAGCGGTTATGTAAAATTCCCATGCAAAATCTTACTCCAAGAAGAGGACAAAGACTTGGACAAGATGGAGGAATTTTCTCATGAAGTGCCTCAGAAATGGGTCAAGGAAAGCAGCCAATATGTTAACAAAGTGAAAACAGAGTAAATAGAGCTACCTATGAGTCATCTGGCTTTCCTGTTCTTTCCTCTCTTCTGCTTTCTGGTGAAAATGCAGTAGCTGTTTATCTCTTTCCTCCCTTCTATGACATCTCCCTTCCATGTGGAGCTCCTCTATTGAGCTCGCTTGGCAAAAGAAAGTCTGCAAAAGAGCCATGCAGCTTCTCCCTCTCTGAGGGAGGTGATCCTTCCCCTTTATTCAGCACTGGCGGGACCACACCTGGAGTACTGTGTCCAGCTCTGTGAAGCCACCGATATTATTCATTTTTGGCAGTATATCATATTGTGAGAGAAGAGCTTTATACTACTAGCAAAAACCTAAGGACCATATTGCTGTGGAAGACGAGGAAGTGCTGTTTGCAGGTGTAGCTGCTGCAACTGGATTTGTGCACAGCATGGAGAAAGGCTCTATCAAACCCATGATCTGATTTCAGATTACTGTACCACAGATTACGTCTGCTTTGCCTTTTTGCATGGTCTTCTGAGAGATAATAATAACCATAAGGCATTTTTATTAGATTCAGACCCATTTTGCTGGTTTTTGAAGTCTAGTCTCACTGTCCCTATATACAAAAATTAACTTGTTATAAATTGCAAATCCAGTTCCTGTCACTCATATAATCAGAAAATATCCTACATTCATCTTTGATTAAATATATGCAACCCCTCAGTTCTGGTGATTTTCACAACGCCATAGGGATATTACTTGTTATGGCCAGCTATCACACACATATCTTCATGTCGATTTTGGATGCTGGCAACTGAGGATGTTCTAAAATATGTGCTATCATATAAAATATGATAATCCTGTGGATTATCAGTCCACATGAAGGTTAGCTTCCAGGAAGTAGAAAAAGGCTTGTGGTCAATGTTATTTGAGCATCACTAAAGTAAGGAAATGTGAGTGAAAAGAGGTATTTAAAAGAGTAATACTTCCTTCAACAATTCTAGAAAGACAAGCAGAGGAGGACAAACTGATTTCATATTATACCCAGTATGGAGAGAGGCTCTTTTACTATCACGTATAGGAAGACAGTGTGTACAACCAAGGGGGTCCACAAAAGCATAGCATTTACCTGGTAGAGACCCAGGTACACCAGAGTCCACATGAGCTGTCAAAAGCCTGATTTCAGGAGACAACTTTAGGAAAAGTGGATTTTTTTTCCTGTACAGTTCTCTCCTGGAAAATTGCAAGAGGCACCATGTTTACTTTTCACTTACATTTCTTCATTGAATTCTTTCAGCACTGGGAAGACACCTGCCTTTGTGCATTTTTCTCATATTTTTCTCATTTTGCTATTTTTATTTTCTGTATCTCTGTTTCTTTTTGCTGTCTTTTTCATAACTGGTGTGTTGAGGTGTGGGGCTTTTGGCTGTTAATCATTTTAGGTTTTGGTTTGGGGGGGGGTTATTTGTCTTTTTTCCCTTGTCCTTTCTATTCTACCTGTCTCATCTTTTCTTCCTCATTAACATCATTCCTTCAAAAAATTAGTATCGGGCTTGGCTTCATGGTTATGAGTAGCATTGGCAGAAAGAAACTGAGTAGTTAGAATTCTGTATCCATCCTTTGCATATACATACTGCCTAGAGACCTAGATAATTAGAAGATAGATAAATATTTTCAATATAATTAGTGATAATTAGGGTATGCCCATTAGAATCAGGTAGGAGGAGACAGAGAATGCCTCTAACAGATTTCCCTACCTGGCTAGATTTTTCTGGTTTCAGCTGCCTACTTTCCAGTTAGAGAAATAAGGAATAATTTTATTATTGTTGTTACTCCAGCCAGATAGTTTTTTCATAGTCTCCAAATGATATTTACTTTTGTATAGAGAATTTCACAGGTCTTTCCAAAAGTGTAGTCTATGAGCAGTTTTCCCTATTAAAGTTATAGTAAATTTCTAGGCAAGTCATTATCTTGTCAGTCAGAAGCAGCACAGCTTTCAATGATTCACAAAGAGTAGATAGTTTCATGAAAAGTACTGTCAGAAAATACTTACCATTTGTAAAATGGCTATAACTTTGAAACAGAAAGCTTACATCAAACTCAGCTATTAATTGTCAGGTCAGTAAATAAATAAATTAATTAATCAATCTAGCAAGCACCTAGCTACAATTCAACCAAATATAAACTACTCATAATCCTTCCACACACCCAAGTACGTATAACTGTTAATGGCACTGCAGTCAGTAGGATTTCTTTAAATTAGATCAGAACTATTCATATAATTTTTAGGCAACAGCTACAGTCAATTATTGCAGTTCCAATTTCCTTTGATTATAAAAGGATATAAGACAGGGCTGACCACTGTCTACAATACTAAAAGTATTTGTTGGTAATACAGGATTCATGTCTCCTATTTAGAGAAATGCAAATGCCTGTTTTCCCTGAAGAGAAAACAGCATACTTTTTAGCTTCCTTTGGCTGTATTTTCATGACTATTGCTTATTAAATTCCTCCTCTTTTCATTTGAACATTCATTGATAACTAGAACAACTGATCAGGAGAAAAAAACTAATTGGAACTAGTATGGAAAAATAACTTCAAGCTCTTAATACAGGAGAAAAGTCTTGATTTTCTTTGCTATCTGGAAAGATCCTTTTTGCAAAGCTGGAATTGAAGAGCTTAGACCAAACACCTTAAATACCCAGGACTGGGTCAACATAAATAGAAGGAATGATGAAAAATATTTTACTTAGCAGCATAGCATGTTTCTTTCAGAACAATGCATGCCAAAATCCTACATCACTTAAAAGATTTTTCCTTTATGTCCTTATATGTATAGGATGAGGGCATAGATGGTGTAGACTGGATTAGCTCTCTGAATTCCAGGACCGTTAAGTCAAATAGTCTTCCTTGCTAATTATTTCTTTAATTCCATCCTGATGGACTAAAGTACATTTATTGACAATCAGGAGAGAGATGCTGGAAATAAAGTCTAACATTCCTCTCAAAGTATATCCTCCTCAGAAGAAAAAAAGTGCTTGTTTTCTTATTAAGGATTAGTTCTGATTTGCCGCAAGGTGTTTTGCTGTGTGTTCCTGACGTACCTAAGGTCGCCACAGTACTGACAGTCAAAGTAATTCACTGTAAGCTTTTGCTAAGATTTATATAATGCTAAGAAGAATATTGAAAATTGGGGTGAGTCATTACCACCATAGTGAACCCACCTGTATATATTGCCTTCTAAAGGACAAGTGCAATATATTTTGGTTTGGTGGATTTACAATGGTAAAAGACTATTTGCTACTCTTTATCATGCACGATTTAAAAGTGAGAATCCAAGACAAAGAAAAACATATACATTTTTCATAGTCAAAATACTAGCTTTGAGTGGAGAAAGTGATTGCTGAAGAATAAGGTGATATGCTGCACGATGTATGAGTGTCTTAAACAACAAAAGATTCCTTAACAGTTTTGCCAGGCTTTGAATCAAGACTTGTGTTTTGCAAGTGGAGCAGGAGTATGTAATATATTTTTTAGCTTTCCTTTCTTCTCCTTTGTGCAGACATTTAGAGGTGATGAAAGAAAGAAACATGATATCATTGGCTTGAGTAAGCCATTGTGTGGGTAGTTAAGAAAAGTTTTTCATTTTATTTCTGTAGAACTTTTTTCTCTTCTATCAAACTCAGGCATTTAGTTTTTCTATGTTCAAAGTGGGCAGCTTCAAAATAGTCAGTGTATTGTTATTTCTTTTGCAGAGTTTTGTAATAATATGGATCAAAAAGATTAAACTGATATCAGGTAAAACATGGGAGAAAACTAAAACCTTCTAGCAAAAATCTCCCGTGCATATACATGTGAGGAAAGAGCCCATAGAAATGATTGAGAAAGAGGATAACAGAGTACAAGAAAAGCATACATTGGGTCAAGGGTAACATCAAACCCATTCATATTAGAGCAGTATTAGGCCAACTTTAAGTGATTCTGAAAATCCCACCACTGACTTTTTTCTTTTTGTCTTTTTTTTTCCCTGGAATCAAGAGAAATTCAAACCACTGAGCAGATTTTTAACCACCAAAGTGACTAATTGACCATTTGACTGAGGTCCAGATATAAGCTGGAGCATCTCTGTTACCTTTGGGTGGTGGTCTTTCAAGAATTGTAGGCTGAATTCCCCTCTGCGCTGCCAGCCTCAGGAGGAATGCCCAGGGCTACCCGGTGCATCAGATGGATGCATGGCATAAAGTATCCTTCCAGGCCAGCTCAGAAGTGCATCTCCTGACCGGTGCGTCAGGGACTGTACTGCTATTCCTCCCTTGTGGCTCCAGACTTGTCAAGGTGTCAGTGACACCAGTGAAAATGAAAACATGTTTTCTGACATTACAACGACCAAAGCAAAACAGCCAGAAAATTGAAGCTTCTCAAACCGTGAGGAGAAATGGAAAAATTCTCAGCTTTTAGATACTTGCCTTTTGTGATACAAGCCGGTTGTGCTGTAACTGGTGTGTTTATACACATGCCAGTCTTGAACTAAATTATACCCAACATTATATTTTGGTGCTGGGTGATTCCTCCCCCCCCAAAAAAAAGTTGTTTTGCAACAATTTTTAGTATTAGGGTCCAGTTGAGACTTAGACTGAAGCCCAGTCTTTTGCTAGTGTTACTTTCACTGAAATTTAGGATGTGTCATAAAGGCAATCTATCAGGAAGGAACACAAGAGAAAGATTGTGACCACATTTATGATTCTCCTTGTCACATAGTCATAGTAATTGTCGGGACACGTACAGACAGTTTACTCCCAGATGTTACCAATGCCACAGGCAGGTAGATTGTTTTTTAATAATACCTTTCGCAAACGTCAGTCTCAGTATTGGAAAGGAGTACTGAGATTAGCCAGTAGCATCCTTTTAACAAAGTAGAACTGCCATTAGGCAGTAGGCATACGTCCAGCACACCAGCACTTTGACTCATGGCTCCCTCAAGCCTTCCAGCCAATTAAGGAAGATGTAAAAGGCTAATCAGCTCTAATTTGTGATCTTGTTTAATGTCAGGAAAAAAATTTAATTCCCTTTTTTTTCTTCTTCAGCAGCAGAATATGGGCTTTCCAGAGGAATAAAAGACATGACTTGCTAACATACTGGCCCTGTATGACATTTCCAAGAAAACACAGTCTGCGGGTTGAGCTAGAATGATCCTGGCAGCTAGTGCATACAATTCAGCAGCAGTCACCTTCCAAGAGTAGGCAGGGCTGCTGTGTCCTGGGGTCTTGCAGTTGGCATGCCGCCACACTCACTCCTACTCCTTTCCAAAGAGATAAAAGCATACACTCACGCTTCTGCCATCCTCTCTATCTAATCCAATACCCCCCCACATACTTTTCTTACCATTTAGTTATATAGACATGCTGGTATTTTATATACACATACACACACGTACCATTTTATGGAGGCATTCATTAGTCTGTAATTGAAAGACATCTAAAACCAGCCAACAGTCCCTATTTTGAACCTCCATTTCAGCTATGGCATAGCCAAACTGCATGTTTTAGTGATCTGTGCTATTTTACACCTTGCGAGCAGGTTTGGCAATGCCTTTTTGTCCTGATTCTGGCTGGAATAGAGTTAATTTTCACAAGAAGCTTGATACCTGACCCAAACTGGCCAAAGGGGTATTTGACAGCATATGACATCATGCTCAGTATATAAAGTGGGGATGGGGATGGGGGGCAGGATCACTGTTGGGGAGCGGGCTGGGCATCAGGTTCCAGGAGATGAGTAATTTGTACTGTGAATCACGCACTTAGTATTTTCTATTATTGTTATTGGTTTTTTCTTGTTTTCTCTTCCTTTTCTGTCCTGTTAAACTGGTTTTATCCCAAACATGAGTTTTGCCTTTCTTTTTCCTGATTCTCCTCCCCATCCCACTGGGAGGGGAGAGGAGTGAGTGAGCAGCCATGTGGTACTTAGCTGCTGGCTAAGTGACACTTTTAAGTGCTTTTCTGAACGTAATTTCCTCTCTTGTAACCTTCACCTGTACCCGTTCCTTAGGTTTATGACCAGATTGCTGGGCACCTCCCTTTTTTTTGACAAGCTGCAGTAATAGCAAAAAATTTCAAGCCTCTGCCTTGAAAATAAAATATCAGTCCACAAAGTTGCTGGTAGGGAGAGCTGGTGACAGAAAACCCCAGGGTATGCGTGAAAGCAGCTTTATACTATGACAATTGCAGATTCCAGCCTATCAATTACATTGACCTTAACATCAAAGCACGTTCAGGTAAGAGAGGTAACAAAAAAAAAAGATACATTAATTTCTTCATCCATTCAAAGTAGTTTTGTTTTCTTCCTTCCCCTTGACCTTGCCACCACCGCCACCCATTTCCCATGAAGACAGCAGGTACATGGCACCCTTTGTTAACAACAGGACTTTTTTTTTAGTTGATTGGAGTCTTTGCACTGGATATAAATACCAGCCTTGGGAGAGGAGAACACTTCTTGAACAGTGCTCTGTGCTTGAGTTGCACCCACTGGAACTGGTGAGAGGCTTCAGCACTGGCTGCTTACCACAGGGCTTGAATGCTGTAAATATTTGTGGTAGGAGATTGATTCAGGAGAGACACAGATTACAACCAATTTATTAGAACACTTATTTATTAATTAAACTTTTATTATTAACAGCAGATAAGTATTGACATGGTTCATTCAATTATTTCCTCACAGAAACTCACGGGTATGTAGCTGCAGTAACATCTGGAAGGCGAAACTCAGCTCTTTACCAAGAAGGGGAAGGTCATACTGATTTGCCAATGACTCCTTGGTAGGTGGTGATAAAGTCCCTCAAAGGTTCTTTGTTTCAGATGTATATATAACCCTGTAGGATTGGATGTGGCCTGAGTAATACAACCAGTTGTTGGTGCTAGTGTGTGCTGGTGGCCTTGGACAGACACTTAGTGTCCTGAGTTTAACAGTTCCTGCAGATTCAGCAGAGCCACTAGGCTCCAGAGCTTATCAGTTCTGGTGAGACACTCAAGCAGTACCTCTCAGCAAATACTTTTGCTCTCTTTGGCTGGCTGTTTTCTGATAAGTACTTCTCCATCCACACCCACAGGTACTTGTGGGGCCCCTTCACAACACCTCACACAGAATGGGCCTTTGTGGCATGCCTAAGTCAACATACACTTTTGAGAACAGGCTGTGCAATACTCCCACTTAGTGTACATTATTAGAAAACTTTCACAGGTTTTCCAAAGCTTCCTAGCATATTCACCTTCAGACACTTAAAAACCCTAAAAAACAAGGATAACCAGCAATAAGAAGCAAGAAGATCTGCAGCATTAACTTGTATCTATTTCCTCCTCAACAGCCCTTCTCAGTGCTCAGTGCTCTATATAATAACCTCCACATGTTATTCTGGACAAAGTTTTAATAATAACAATGAATCCCAAGTATTTTGTTGAGTTCCTCAGCAGTGGTGCTATCATTTACGTATGTAATCTTTAGTCCCACCTAATCTTATTATTAACAAAGACCAGATACTTTCATTCTTCACTAACTATATGCAAGGTGTTGGCAACACATTTCATATCAGAAAATAACTGCACTGTGGTAGAAGTTCTGTACTCTGAGACTTGCACTGAAGATCTATATTGGTCACTTTATGTCCTGCTGAAGATGGAGATTGTAGTTTTGAAAAGGTGATGATGATTTCCACGTTCTGCAAGTCTATTTGTAGGGATTGTGTGTGATGCAGTTTACTTCTTGACACTAGCTTCTTCATTCTCTGTTCAGTATTCTCACATTGTGCTGTACCTCTTCACAAAAACTGTCAAACAGCACAGCTGGAGTTAATAAACTGAGGAAGGATGCCCATTACCAGTTACAGACATCCCTGTTGTTTGATGCTTTCAGTATTTCATTATCTCTGCATCAGCGCTGGTAGTCCTGCAACTGAAAAGCCATCAAAATAACACAGCTTGAAATGATAAATGAAAGTAACAGAACAACTGCAGCACAGAGCATGCAATTCTGTGGGCTTTTCTAGGTGAACAGAGATTTGTATCTGTGCTGTGGCAGTCTTATACTACCACACAAAAGGTTTATCCAGATGTGTTTGTTGGCTCAAAGCCATTGGACCACTTCACATCGACAATTTTCTGTAAGTGCTAGGAAATCTAAGAAATTACATTTGATTGTTCTTCCTCAGAAACAGATTTTAGAAAGATACAAGATTTCATTTTTTCCCTTTCATTAAGGAAAGAGGAAAATACCACAAGGTCCGCGAAAAGTCTGTATCAATGACAAATAATCTTACTGCAAAATGATTGTCACATAATTGGAACTAGTCAAATTAATTAGTACATTCATTCCTGAACCGAGGTTAGGTATGTGACTCAGGAAGGTACCAAATTCTCAATGAAGAGTTAACATAATGGATCAGAATTCTCTGACCCAGTTTAACAATTAGCTGGAGGTGACGTGATGTGAAATTTAAATGTACAATCCAGAGCAGGGAGTTCTTTCATCCTTTTCACAGAATTTCACAGAAATTCTTTCATCCTTAATAAACATGGCTAAATTTAAAACTGGGATATATATTTCATTTTATTCTTATAAATATTATCTGCTTAGTGCCAACAGCATATTTCCAGCAAGTAAAAGTGTATTGCTTTCGCCATTTGTCAGATCTGCAGCATATTCATATAGCTGCTGTATATAATTAAACATGTAAAGCAGAAGACTGAAATTGATAATTAGCCCTCAAAATTTTGAAGTAGTGTCTGGGAATTAAGCCACACAATTCCCATTATAGTCCAGAGAAATCACACAGCTAAAATTCTTTCACTGCTTAGGAGATCGGGAGCCAGCTTCTAAAGTATTCTTACTCATGGGAGAGTAATTTGCACTTTCTGCTTACATATGGATCAATGTCTTTTCATTATGTATTTTTGTGTTTCAATTTGTATTTTGTTCCAATAAATTAAAAGTTATTTATTGTGATTTCAGATGTTCAACCTTGAAGAGCTAATTCATCACAGCTCTTCACTGATAAACAGAAAAAAAAATCAAAATTCACTTTAAAATAAATGCAAAGTGAAAAACAGGCAAATAGACAAAAACCTCAAACCAAAGATCCCAAGGTTCTGATTTAAAAAAAAAAAAAATTGCCCTTTTATTAGTATAGGAAAACATTCTCTTTTTGGGGTATTTTGTTAATGTGTGTGCTATCAAGTGCAGCTAACAAGATGGTTTTCTAGTTTTAGACTCTTGTTAACACAAAGAGTAGTGAATTTCAGGGATTCTTAGAGCTTCATGAAGACTCAGCTTATTTTGACATCTGTTGAGCAGTCTCATACATTTCCACTGCAGAGAATGTAATTATAATTTAAATGGGGGGGGGGGGGGGGGGGGGAAGAACAATTTTTCATCTCACAATTTTGCATTTGGGCACATGCAGTATGTATTTAGGGCCTAGCTAAAAACTGAGTCCTATCACTGTTTTCTAGTTTTCTTTCCCTAACAGGTCATGGCATATAATAACTCAGGAAGCATGCATAAAGCCTAAATTTACTACCTGGTTATGTTTCTACCAGAATTTAGCTTTCGGTTGTATTTTTTTTTAAATAGTGGAAAAGAAGACTCAGTAGTTAGATATTAACTAGTTTGATACTGAAATACTATTCAGAAACTTTAAGAACACTTGGGATCAATGCAACTTAGAATCAACCCTTTGCCTTCCTGGTCAAATATGTATGAACAAATTATATAGTTCCATACACTTTTATTCATATTTTATTTGTCTGGTCAGATATTGAGTATATATTTGAAAATCTTGGTTTTCAGTAAAGGTTTTACCAACATTCCAGTGTTAACAGTTGGGTGTTTCTTACAAAGAAAGAAAGAGAGAGAGAGAAAGTAATGGGAAAGTCAATGAACTGACTTATGTGAGACTGACTGCAAGTTGCACACAGACACCTTTTTTTTTCCTTTTAGCAAAGTTAATTTGAGGTAATTATTTTCCTTGTACCTGAACTGATTGCTGAAATACATTTTCTCTCCCTACTCCACCCCCAGTCACTTTTTTTGTTAATCCCCTGCAGGTATTTAGAATTAGCTTTCATGTTGTGCCTTAGTCCTGCTTTCCTCAGGCTTTGCAAATTCTCTTTTCTTAATAAACTTTTTTTATCATTTTTGTTATCCTTTTTTTGGATTCTTTCCAATTCAGCAAAATCTTTTTTGTATTATGGAGCCCAAAACAGTGTAAAGCACTCAAATACGGTCTCACCAATTCTGCACTGAGATAAAAAATTAATTACCTGCCCCCCTTCTCCTGACCTAATTCCTCTCATTATACTGTACATGCTCAATATGGTTACAGCATATCACTCCATATTCTTCTGCAGAGTTTATGGTTTGCTCTGAGCCTAGTCTTTTCCTGTAGCCATGGAAATTTCCAAATTAGTCTTTCTCCATGTTACACATTAGACTCTTTCACACTTCACATTTTACATGATTAAAGGTCAATTTTGTTGTATTTAGACTCTGATCATAGTAGGGCACATTGGGGTTTCCCCTGTAGTCTAAGGTTAGAATAGACAGTTGGATGCAGCAAATTCTTCTGATTCTGTAGTTATACTGAAAATACAGATATCTCTCTGTTGTTGGAGCACACTACCAGAGCTATTTTGGAGAAGAATGACCTGTGCTTTCCTAAGAAGTGGGGCCGTAATTTAATTTTTTTATTTCAATGTCTATACTGGGCTATGTTCTCCTCCTAAGCTTCATATATCATGTCATCAGATCAAGCTTGGTTTTCCTGAGTTCTGGTAATTATTCTTAGTTCTTCACCTACTCTTTTATTTTATTTTATCTTTATAGAAACAAGATGATTTGTTACAGAAATTCCCTTTAATCACATGGATCATGTCTACCTTGGTCATGAAAGCTGAAAGAATGGCACTGTGCTAAGGCAACATGAGTATCCCTCTTTCTGCCTTCAGGGAGAAGTTAGTCAGACATACCTTAAGCAGGACCTTAACCAATGTACAAAGATATTATCACAGCACTGTGCAGCAGATGAAACCCTGTGTTTGCACACTTAAAAATCAAATGTTTGGCTTAATAACAATTATGAACTTGATCCAATGACTCGACTCTTTTATTGAGTCAGGTATGAGGAAACATGATTAAAATATTCTTACATAGATCTGTCTGTCACTCCTTTACTACCTCTAGTTAGCATATTCTATTTGCATGTTTTAGCAGTGTAAAGGTATGTAAATAGGTAGACAGATTTAGTCTGGGATACGAAAATAAAGCTAAATGGTGTCACACTCTTATAGAACAGAACTTGTTGCCTAAAAAGCAGTTTCTGGCACAACTTCATAGTGATTCCTATGCAACCTGTAAAGTATGCCTGATGAATAGGCATTGTACCAGAAATGATGGGATCCTTAACCTGTAAAAGGTGCACAGCCACATCATTCCATAAGACCTGACAAATTTCCAATGACGAGCACTGCAGACAGGTACTTGCTAACCCAGGAGTCATCAGAGCCTCTACATTTTATTATTAGTTCAGTTTTATATTGATGCTGTTGGTCTTGACCTTACAGTCATATCTCAAGTAACACAGGTCTCTAAAAGTGTGGGTGGGCAGCCTCAGCTCTAAGTTATGTAGGCTTTCTTGCTTTTTAGTCAACAGAAAGAGAGAAGCATCTCCCAAGGGGCAACTCATGTTTTTAATACACTCTTACACTATTGTTGATGAATTATTTCTGAGAAGCAACTCTTTCTCTGATGATTCAAGAGGAAGCCTAGACAGACTAATTTGAACTAGATTCCGAACTTTTAGACGGTGGAGGAGATGTGCGATGAGTGACACCGAAAGTCATGCCAGGGAGCAGCGTGAACTGTTGCTGTGACACTGCCATTTTGCTAGCTGACTGAAGACCGCTAAAGCCACGGTTGTATGAATTGGCTTTGTTTGGGTGTTGTTTGAACTGTGTCAACAATGTGACTGCTACCAGTTACAGAAATGAATCTGAGTAGTTGATGACCCTGGCAGAACTGCTGATGACCTCTAATGAGTTCTGATTAGTCAGCAGACAGACACCAACCTGCAAGCTCATGGCTGAAGATCAGTTCATTATGCTAATGTCAGCCTCTCTCGCTACAGCTAATAAGCACGTCACTAATGAAGCCAGAGGCACTGAAACTCACCCGCGTTAGTCTTCTGATCAGTGGAGTGCTCTTATTCACGTCAGTTTTCTTCTGACGTGGTACTTTGTTACTTTGAAAGCTCAGCACCAGTGGACAGTGATATTAGTTCATGACTGTAATGAAGCACTAAGTTGGGATGATGTTTCCGCGAATGCATCCTCAATACAGAACGGAATATTTTTACAGATTTAGTCTGGTAGTTGATGGTCCTTGACTGCTTTAATTTCAAACACACTACTTTCCATTGAAATGCTTATTCATTTATTAATTTGGACCACTAGAAGTAGATGCACAAATTCTTTGAACAGATTCCTGAAGCAATTTATTTCTTTATAGATGAAAATTTCTGTCCCTTTTTGTTAGGAGGCAAGTATATGTAGAAGAATATGAAGGTATCTGAAAGCAATGGAAACAATGAAGCTAAGAACACACACTATTTTTTGACATTGTTGTTGACTGTTACTACTGGTTTAAGTTTTTAGCTCATCTCTGATAAAGTTCACTGATAAGGATACCTGCAAGGTAATAAGTATAACCTGTTCTTCATAAGGCATCTGGTAAAATGATGAATGAATGGATACATACAGACATAAGGTTGACCTCTTGAATTCTCCTATTCAGAAAAATAAACTGGAATAGGAAGAGTTTAGCATTCAAGTCCTATAATCCCAAAGCTTTTGTAACTGAAACAGAGGCATAGAGCCCAAATCTCCAAAAATTACTTGGAATTTGGCAATCACAGAAGTTAAAATGCCTCCCAGCTTCCAGTTTGGGGGGTATCTTTCTGATTATAGACACAAGAAGTGAAATATATATACAGCAGAAAAGTAATAATAATATACATATGAAATGAACTTTATGAGCCAGAATCATTATTAATCACTGCTTAGTCTTTTCACTGTGAGAAGTTATACCAATAGTAGTAAGTTTTTCAGACTCTTTGAGGAATTTCCAGTACCCCCACTTTAATCATTCAAGTAGTCTCAGTAGGAAGATATTTAGCCCAATCTCTCTTAGGCTGTAAAAGATCACAGAATCATAAAATCTAGAATTGGGAAAGATATACTGTGTTATCTGTCCAACTCTCTGCCAGCACAGAATATGTCTCCATATTACGTTTACCATCTTTTCGCCACACTTGGCTTTAGTTCAACAAACTTATCTTAGGAAATTATTTTACTATTTTATTGATTTTATCCATAATTTTCCATAAGGCTTCTCACTCTCCTTTTTATATGACCCTACTTGGCATTGTTCCCTCAAATATTCATAGACCTGTCATTATAACCCCTTCTAAGTTTTTTTTGGCCAAGATGATGTATATTTAACTCTTTAATCTTTTTTTTCAGAACTCAGTACTTGTTCTCCAATCAATGACCATATCGTAAATCTCTCCTTCCTTTTTGTCAGACAAGAAATTTAGTCAGAAACTACCTTGAGTGAAGACATTGTTTCACATCATTCCTTGTTCAAATCTGGTAGAACAGAGGGCAGAACCTGTTTGCTGCGGTACGACAGAAAAAAATTAAAAATGTTCTGTATGATATCTGGATGATGATATTCAAAGTTATGTCCCTCAAAAGGAAAGATGCTCCACCTTACGTAATTTACTCAGCTCTACTTTTGTTATCTTCTTCTGGTGTGTTCATGAAGATGTGAAATGAGATTTGAACAGCATTGGGTTTTGTAGATCATTAGTAACACTACTGTCCAAAGTAAAAAATCTAATCAGAGATCAAACCTAACCAAAGATAATGCCATTAATTATTAGTCTTAATTTTTTTTACTGCAAGCTCTCATTCTGCTCACTGCTACACATACCACATTCCTTGTGATTTCTTGAAAAATATTTCAAATTCACCCTTGCTTTAATAGGTTAGATCTTTACTGAAGTCAGAGGAATTAACCAGTGCCCATCATGTCTACTGCATTAACTCTACTTTCTGTAGCAGATGATTGTTGAATTTTCTTTCACAGCGGGTTAATCTAATATGATTTCTTGCTTATGAACTTTTGCTGCCTGCAATTTTCCTCAAGGTGCTAAAGGATTTATTGAAGTATTTCTCTGATCTCATACCTAGTACTTACTTAAGAGACTTGTAAAAACTAATTCTATAAATGAACCAATCTACTCCCTGAATTCTCAAAGATGACATTTAGTAGTTCTGATTCTGGTGCTATCTTAGCAAGTCTATTTATACAATTTGGCCATGTTAATTGCTTCATGCGTGTAACATTTAAAAGATGCATTCTTTGCTATGATTGCATGTTTTACAAATTTTTCTGTATGCTCTGGATTTACTATCAACCACTAATAGATTTACCTTCCTTCTCAAAAAAAATTACCTATGAAATATATTTAAAAATCAAAGTGTCATACTCAAAACTCCTGCTAGTGACAGTCCATCTGCCTGAAGCACAGTTATAGTCTGTGGAACAGATAGTGTAGAAGTCCAGTGTCAGAGAATATACACTAAACTTCAATTTACTGGAAACTAAACAAGAAGAGAGAAAAAAATCAATGTTTAATATTTAGTCACTAAGAAAATTCCACTCATGTTCTGAGACCCAGCCAAAGGGAATCATTAGGTATGTTGATCATCCTCTGCTTCCCCCAAGTTTTACAGGCGATAGGGTTTTGTAAACAATTTTATTCAATAAATATATACAGGAAAAAAGTATATAAAAATAAACCAAAACCAATGTAATATGGATTCAATTTTAACTTAAGTTATAATGTATTTAATATCTGAGGTGACATAATAAAGCAAAAATGTTATAGAGATGATATATTTAAGTTCAGTTGTAGCTTTCAAACTTGTTTTATTTTGTTTCTGGGTTTTTCTTCCCTTTCGCTTGCCAATTTGATCATACAAGAAAACAATTTGATCACAGCTGTAAACATACAAATATCAAACTTAGATTCTACTGCTTCAGAACAGTGTAATAAAGTGCTGTGGAATTAAGATGGTCATAAGTAGCAGTAAGAGATATTGTTACAAGGCTTTACAATTCAAAATGTCTATCAGGGCACTGTACGGCTCTTCTCGGTATGCTATATGAACATCTCAGACATCTGGTGCTTTATTAGCTCCTATAAAAGATTCCTAAAGAAACGCTCAAGGGAGAGAATGCCTACAGTATGAAAATGCTTTATAGACTCAGGTTCCTGGACCCTGCCTGTCAGCGTCATTAATAGCACCAATTTTCAGCCGAATTGAGAAATGCAAAATGCAATTAATCCTTTCCTCCACATTAAACGAATAGTTTATGCATGCACAAATTTTCTTTAAACTTTCAAGCCAGTGAAGATAAGCAAATACAATTTTATCTTTAGAATTTGACTTATAGCTAAAAATGTAAAGGAGCTCAAAATCAAACAGAATCAAAATCCTTCATTCCATCCATGCCACCCCATATTATTCCCCCAGTCAGTATTTCAAATGTGAGCCATACCCAGTTTGAAGATTCATATTGTGTTAAGTTACTGTATGTAACACAATATGAACAGTGTAATAGGCATGAAGCATCAAAGAAACAGTATATCTGTTGAAAGTTGATGCAATTTTCATTTGATGATAAGAAGTGCAATGAATTTTAACCTGTTACTATGAGGCTTATTGATACTTTCAGGTTATTAATGCTCTGTAAAATGAATTACATTGTTATGTGCATTTGAGTACAATTATAATGTGCTTCAGCTCCAGTGGGAATGATGAAACTTCCTAAAAATAATCATGTAATTTCCTTTTCTTCCTGCACCGTCCCTTCCCTGTCAGTGTGCCATTATGTTACAAGAACTTCAGGTACTTTGAGCTCAATATAAGCAGAAACAAATTAATGAAACTTTACCACAGTGTGGGATTTGAACCTATTTATTATGGGTCCACTGAATTATTAAGCAACTCATCCGTCTAGTATCTGGGAAAGAACCTTTTGATTAAAAACTCTATTGAAAAGTGGTTTTAGTAAACTTTAATTCATGAAAATTTACTGAGTTAAGTACATTGGTGATTTACAATTACAAATCTGTTTTATGTTTGTATATATCCATTATGTCTACATCATCAAAGTAAATAATTTAAATATATTTATACCTATTATGTGGATATGAATGTATGTAACACATGAATGTATAAGTTTGTGTGTGTTTTTATAAGTACATGTAATACACACATACATATATATGCAGAAAAGAGAGGGAGAAAGATGAGATGACTATTAATATGGCCATGGTTTTAATAATGTAATGTGGATGGATATTGCTAAGGCAGATTGCATCCAACTCTTCAGCAAACTGATAAGTAGGAACAAAAGGCCCTATTTAGAAAATTCTCCATGAGGGTGGGCATGTATACTGGCGGATAGCTGAGAAGAAAATAATGAAGTCCTGCATCTGTTTCCAAGTAGCTGTTGAGCAACACCAGTGGAAATGAACTCTAAAGAATCTGTGTTGATGCTCATATCACCTTTAGGTAGTCTTGGCTACACCTAACTAGTCGAGGAGTATACACAACAACTGATAAAAGCCTAACTCCGTTATCAGTAGGTGTAGCTCTTCAGAAGTGTAGATTTTACACATCTCTAAACAAGTGATGACGAGGCCACTAAAGCAGAAAAAATTCTCTTGAAACTAACACTCACATCAATTCATGTTCAAATGCTACCCTGCCTTGCCCAGTGAGGTTCTGTTTAAGCAATTTCATATTCTTTTAAACTTTATAGACACCTTTATTTAGCAGACCATTCAGTATCAACACAATCAGGTAAATTTCTGATAACGTTGGATAAAAACAAAGTTCAAAAAATGCTTTAATTGGTTCATCAGTAAATATTACTAAAACCACTTTTGGCTTTGGTGATTTCTCTATGGAGTTGGCTAGGATGATCCCTCGGTAGATTTACTCCTTTAAATTTGGAGAATGACAGACTCACATTTCATTCTTCCTATCCAAGAGCTCCATTAACAAATTCTTTTGCAGTTTTCCTCTCTCTCTCCTATTTTGTTTTGTTTTGTTTTGGTTGATTGGTTTGGTTTGGTTTGGTTTGGTTTGGTTTGGTTTTTAAGAGTAAAACAAGAATGCAGTAACATGTAAGTTTGTAGTGTCAGCAATATTCAAAGCAATTTTGGTGTCTTGGCTAAAAGTGTATAAAAAGAAGAGCCATTTCACTCTAGCAAGGCAGGGATGGGATTTCCAGAAAATGGACTTCTATTCAGTACCTATAGGACAGAAATGATATTGATGAGCAAAGACACAGTCTGCATAACTGTGATGGTGATGTATTTTCTACTGAGTAAATTTAACTGACCTCTGTCCATACATCTCACTGTCACAGAGCTCTGCAAGACATATTTAGACCTCAGAATGGCATATATGCTTTTTCCCTCTCTCCCTCTCACTCTCCCTGTCTTATTGCCATGTATAGTTTGAGCATTCTTCTCTGAGGTTGAGCTGAAAGCAGGGATCTACACCCATGTAGCCCAAACACTACCCAAACAGGTAACAGCAGTTACGTTCTTATTTCTGGGTACAATTCACTTTGTTGTTTATCCTGGATATAGCCTCAAGTCATCTAAGGCTCTCAGATCAGAAACAGAGCTAGTATTGAGCTCTCTAGGACAGGAAGATTTTTTCAGTACAAGACTATGGTTTCTATACCACCTATTTCACTGTGTTTTGAAAGGTTGTGTGAAATGTACTCATTAGAGGAACCTGAATTTGCTTTTTTTTAATAGCTCCACAGCCATCTTAAATCAACCTAAACCAGGCAGCCATTAGAAAGGGTAATTCTGACCATAATTACCTTCGCCTGCTCACCAAGGCTTCCTTGCTGTTCCCTTGCAATAGCTTTACTTATTTTGAGCTATAGTATGAATCATATATCAAAAAAAAAAAAAAATCTGCTGGGCTATATGATCACTCTAGCTGTCAAAAATTGGAAGGGGAACATGTGTATAGGGATGAGAAGAAAAATTGACCTAAGTGCACATCTTTCATTAAGCATAATCCAGTTCAAAAGTAGGTCATCGTGATCTTCTACTCATATTTTTCCCAGTGCCTGTTTAGTACCAGATATAACGTGTAAGTAGCTGCAGAATGAGCTAGAACAGAAAGGTGAGCCAAACAAACAGACACAAAGAATTAAGAAGGGCAGGATCATATGAGGAGGGATGACAGGAAGGAGAGCAAAACCACCTGTGTTAGTAGCAGTCCTCAATTAGATTAGATTAAACATAACACAAAAGTTCCCCCTTTGATCAGTCTAACATGATTGTGAAGCCTCAGGGCTAAAAGTTTGATTATGTCTTGATTCAAAGCTTCTTTGAATTAAAGTCAGCTGTGAAGACAGTAGTTCTAATGGATTTAATTTATTTCCTATTAACAAAATTTGCAGTGAGCACCAACGGAAGGTGTCATTCAAGCTATCAGTGATACGCAGTCTCAAGTGATAGCAAGCAACAAATGCATTAGAGAAAGGTGCTAAAGATAGAGGTGGAATAAGTGCCTTCTGACCATTGTTTCCCAAAAGGCCTGACTTGGTCTCTGTTGTTCAATATAGCCTTAAGTACTAAGATATGAGAACTTTTCTGGCCACTGGGATGTGGTGGCAATGAGTTTTAAAGTCCAATTTGAATTTACTGCCTTCTAATTTAAAGAAATGTCTCCTGTTTCTGAGGATAAGACATGGAGAACAGGTGTTCCTGATCACCTGTTTTTTACCGCTTGCGGTTTTGTTTATGCTTTTACCATATCAACTATTATTTACCTCCTTCCTAACATATGAATTCCAGGTTTTTGCCCATCCTACTCATATGAGAGATTTTCCTGTACTTCACTTTCATCATTCATCAATGATGAAATACTTTTCTTGAAATGGCAGTGTTACCCAAAATATTCAGGACCAAAATATAGCACTGCCTTTCTTGAGGAGATTACATTGTTTCCTTATGTACTGAGTCTTTTCCTTATGAATCATCAGGATTGAAAGTATTTTTAAATGTAAATGCAGATTAAGCAAAGTTCTTTATTGGAGCATCTACAGGATAAACTCATCTATTTCCAGTAAGGCTCTCTCCATAGACTTCATTGCACTTCAGATTTGGATTCTGGTTGGCAGGCAAACAATTCATAATATCTGGTAAAATTCTGTAGTAATGATTGCCAGTGTTGAGAGTTTAACTCTAAAGTTAATGCCATTTGTTATAATAGAAATCACATTCGATATAGACAGCAGAGGCTTCAAACAAGCTATTGAATGTAGCTAGAAAAAAAAGTTTCAAATTATGTAGTATATACACCATGTAATACATGGAAATGATATGCATTCTTCCAGTGCTGGATGTAAAATCAATCCTTTTGTCAAGTGCTCCTATTGTAGACTGCCATGTTGGAGACCTACATTCAAACAAAGGACTCGGAGGGTTGGGCACTTAGCTTCCAGGGAGAGGAGCCTTCTGTCATTCAATAACTCTCCTCAGTCGCAGACAAACGAGCTACTGTAGGTAAGGCACTTCAGACAAGCTTCTGAAAGCCCTTTTGATAAAGTCGCACGTCTGAGGTTAATGACAATACCTAAGGTGTGGGAGTCATGTAATAAGCGTAAATCTGACTTGGAAAATTAAAAACAAAGAGCAGGAAACAAAGAAAAAAGTAGCACTAGCTTGAAGAAGATGGCATTATAGTCAGAAGGAGTAAATAATGAGGAACAATGCGGTATGATACATGAGGACTTAGATGATTTAAATACTAAAAGATGAAAGCTAGTTCAAAGCAGCTAAATAGAGAGCAGTGACAGGTTCCTAGGGAAAAAAAGGATATCAAACAATTGGGTGTGTCATTAAATATAAGAAATCAAAAGGTAAAAAGAGTCTAAAAGATAATTCTGTGTGCAGCATTAAATATGAATGATAAGTAATAAGATGAGAAAAGAAAAATCTATGTCTAACATTAAAAACAAAGGAACATTACCAACTATGCCTAAGTAGGGCAAAAAGGAGTTGGGTACAATTTATTAATATAAACAAAATCTAGAAGAAACAGACTAACTAAGAAGTGAACAACAGAAAGGGAATTCACTTTCAGTTAAAAAGTCTAGAAGGTTATTCACTCCTAGGAGATAGGAGTGCAACAAAGATAGATACTTCTCATTGAAGTACAATTAAAAGCTCTGCTAGGCTGTAGTATTTGCTCACTGTACCAATGGCTCAGCTAAACTATCACCTCTGTGAGCTCGAACGTCACGCCTAGAGCTTGCTTTGCCCATGTACTTATTTAGAGGAGACATTTGAGATCCATATGATGATTCTGTACGAAAAGTCAAAGCAAAAGAGACTGGATTTGCAAAAATACTCGAGGCACCAAAAGTTACAAATTAGAAGCATCCCAAAATCTCACAATGAAGTCTCACAAATACCTGTGAAAATCTGGACCATAAGCGATGTCAGCAGAAGTCTTAGCACTATGAGTTCTAATGGATGAAGTCCATTAATAGTAAATCCTGTCAGTGTTAAATCCCACTGGTCCTGCTATTCTTAATTATGACATAACAACATTAAGAAATTGACATTTCATTTTTTTTCTTCTTCAACACGGATAGTCTACTCTTTCATTAAGAGAATGACCCTGTCATAGCTGGAGTTCCTAGGTTCTTCTTTTTTATGGTTTTGAGCCCATGTGAGTTTGTCTATGACAAATATTTTCTGGCATATCATTTATGATATTACCATAAAAAAATTGCTTGGGACTTAATTTTGGCATAAATGGTGGGCGGTTAAGAAAAGCAGTGGGTAATTTTTTTTTTAATTAAAAGGTTGGAACTTTTCTTGCTTTTCTCTTTCTAAATTAGAAATGCAGAACACATATTAAAAATTTAACTGTTCAGAAGTGAGGAAATTCTGGCTGGAGTAACTGAAGTAGGTACTGACTGTAGCAACTCTTAGGAATACAGTAACTGCATGATGTACTACTGTCTCCCTGTCTGGCCTCTCCTTTAGTCCATTTTTATATACCACTTACTAAAGGGATGGTGCAGCCGAGAAACTGTGATTTGTTCCATTTCTGGATGCAGGGGGGTTCACTGCAGCTTTAGTTCGGTGCTTTGGTTCAGTGCAGCAAGCTCTGTGAGACTGCTGGTGGCCATCTTTTAGCACCCTTGGTCCAGGTTACTGTGCGAAGTTAAATTGCAGTACACCTATATTGATAATGCGGTCTAGCCTGGCAAGGTTTTCATGGGTGTAATGCAAGGCACACTGGTAACTGCAGGATTATATCTTGCCCCAGTCGAGTGTGGGAGTCTTACAAATTCTAACTGAACAGAACATATGAATTGCTTACAGCAAGCAAAGCAATATGCTTTTCTCTAAAAGAAAAAAAAAAAAAAGCAGAACTGGTTTTCTAACTTTAAAAGTAAACAAAATTCCCTCTGCCTCCCCCCCTCCCAAAAATAGTCTTTCAGACTTCTTCAACTGCCAAAACTGAAATTTCCAATGCTAAAGAATTAAAAATTAACATTGTTTGGAGTGGGCCTGGGGAGATCGCTTTTGGTTTGTCTTTTTTTTTTAACCTGAAAAGCCTGTAAATCAATGAAAACAAATCTGCCATACAAAAATGTTTAATAACCTCACTAAAGGCCAGCCCTCACTAGGTCAAAGTATTGAAGTTAGAAAAAGCCTTGTATGAAGATGAGAGAAGCAGGCCAAATATCTTGCAGAGACACAAGGGAAGGATAAAGAAACAATAGCAAGCTGTTAAAGTGGCTATGAATACTGTTCTTGACAACACCTCCGTCTTCCAAAAGTGGATGGAGATGAAGGAGAATGGTAGTTGGTCACGAGTTCAGTCATGGATTAGCTGATATCAGCCAATTTCCTACTGCTCCCTGATACAGTGGAGGCGTAGTTTAGTGTGGAAAGGAGACAAAAGCTCTAAGATATACTAAAACCAAGATCTTTTTAAATAAAAGATCATTTTAGCTATGTTCTGTAGTGAATGGGACAAGAAGGCAACAAAGAAGGAAAAGCAAGTATTCACAAAGTCCAATTCTCTAGGACTGTACTACATCTCTATGTTGTCTTATGTAGTTTAGGCCCTTTTACAGAGCTGTGATCTGTTAAGAGCTCAGAAGAAGGGATCCCACAAGCATACTGCATAACAATCAACTGCACACTGGATACTTTAGGCTGCTGAGGATGACGGCTTTGTGGGATGAAAACAAAAGAGATGATATGATACCAGAGAGAAAGAAGAGAGAACATTTTTTAGCAGATATGGAGCAGAGCCAGGGTCATACCTCTGGGTTAACTGTACCTACGTATGTGTAGCACAGACCAGAAGGCTTTGAAGTCAGGACATCTTTAGTTATCACCAGAACAGATGCTGGAACCCCTGCCTGTATCTATGTTAGTAAATTAAACGGTGCAATGCTGTCTAATTGTTAGAATGGTGCCTGGCACAGTTTTTTGTCTTAGCCAATTAACATTTCCTATTGAATGCATGTGCTTCGTTTATATTATCAAACCATCTTCACAAACCTGTACTTCCTGCCATGTCCTTACAACCAGATTCACCTCATTGCTTGCTGTGAGACTAACTATGGTTATTGTATCTTGCCCATACGGGTCTTGCAAACCTGAATTTTCTTTCCCCGATCATCTTGATGGTATAAAATATGAACCTAAAGAATGTCTTATATCCTTGGAAAATATTCCACTGTTCTTTTTAGTTATAAAAAAGGCATAGCTGACTCACAGTAATCATCTGTAACATTTCAGTTTGGCAAAAATCTTTATAATGTCCTGTTTCCTTTGACATTTGTGTCTCAAAAGCATAAAGTAAGATGCTGAAGACCAATACCTGCAGCTGTTTCATTTCACACTTTATGCTCATACCTTTGCTTTTCGAAATGTGACAGAGCTTCCCATAAGTGGCAGTTGTAATTCCAGGTCTATATAGACACCCTGAGATCTATTTAAAATCCCTTAGAAAATAATATTCACCTGGATCAGTACATTCCAACTCATCTTCATATTTACATAACAATAATTTTATCATTCCAGTAGACTTAAGTATCATCATTCTTTTTGCTATCTCTCAGCGAAAATGTACTGCTTCCCCTCCTACTCCCTCTACATTTTTTTAGTCCTTCTGAAATTACACAATTTCTCTACATCATAAGCAATGCTGTGCTGACTGATTTTTTTGTCTCTGAGCATACATATTTTCTAACTTTCTACCAATAACTCTTGTATTTTGAGAGAAGATTTTTTTTTCTTTTTCTCTGAATAATAGGGAACAGGAGCTGATAATGATACACAGTCCTGCCTAATATCTGTTCTAAAGTTAAATCAATCATTATATTCCCTCTGCATGAACATCAAACCTCTCTCACTTCAAAGGAGATAATTTTTAATCTGCTAAGTCTAGCAGATTCAGATGTAATCATCCAGATATGATCTAACACTTTAGGAAAATCTAAAGAGCCCTAGACCACCTTCATGTTATTCTCAGCCTTTTCTCACAGATACATATGTAATTCCTTGTTCCACTGTTTCTATTTTGTGTCTAAGTTCAGTTTATTAATTTGACAGGAAGTTTTATACAATATGTATAACTCAAACACAGGAAGACTTTCACCACAGAATCACAAAGTCACAGAACGGTCAAGGTGGGAAGGCACCTCTGGAGATCATCTAGTCCAGCCCCCAGCTTAGAGCAGGGTCAGCCACAGGAATTTGATCAGGACTGTGTCCAGTTGGGTTTTGAATACGTCAAAGAATGAAGAGTTCGCAGCCTTTCTGGGCAACCTGTGCCAATATCTGACCACTTTCACAGTAAAAGGGTTCTTCTGATGTTTAAATGAAGTTTCCCGTATCTTGGTTTGTGCCCATTGTCTCTTGTCCTTTCATTGGCTACCGCTGAGAAGAGTCTAGCTCATATTTAGACCATCCAAACAGGTATATACACACACTGACAAGATCCCCCCTGGGCATTCTCTTCTCCAGGCAGAACAGTCCCAGCTCTCCCAGCTTTTCCTCATATCACAGAGGTTCCCATTCCTTAATCATCTTTGCTGTCCTTCTCTGGACTTGTTCCAGCATGTCCATTTCTCTCTTATAAAGGAGAGCACAGAAATGGAGACAGCACTTCAAATGTGTCTCACCAGTGCTTAGCAGAGGAGAAGGGTGACGTCCCTTGGCCAGCTGGTAGCACTCCTACCTGTGCAGCCCAGGAGGCTGTTGGCCTTCATTGCTACAAGGACACATAGGTTAAGATATCTAAAGGTATCTCCTCTCTGAATAACCTGTCTTACAGATAGGAAACTGAGGGTGATATCTTTTAAATACGCTTAGCTATATATAACCAATTGATTTCAATGGGAATTTGGCACTTACACATTTCAGAGAATGTAGACCAGCAGAAGCCTGTTTATTGTCATGCGGGAAGTTACAGCAAAGAAGAAAAAAGAGTCAGATCACCAAAAATCCCTATTCCTACACTCACCTTCCTACTTTACTAGATATATTTGACATTAATATAATAGATTGTAAGCTACTGACATTATAATAGGCATCTAAAGTTGACATTAATTTAGATGTACTTTTAATCTTGGTAAATCTGAAAGCAGAGCATGATTTATTCCAAGTGAAGTAAAATACCAAGAAAAACAACACCACTATTTTTCAATCAAATCATTTACATACAGAGCTATGCAGCAGCAGGAGCTCTGACCAAGGAAACATACAAAATACAAAAGCTGTCATCTCCTCAAATATTTTTCTTCAGTCTTGATTTCACAGAAGAAACTACATAAGATTAAGGTAATGATTTCTTTATTAACTTATAAGAATAACATTTTCAGAAACATTGCTTGTATTAAGAAGCCTGGAATAAAACTGAAAGGTGCCACCACAAAAATATACTGCAGTGAGAAAAATAATTAGCAAATTTTTGTGCTGCATAATCCAAAGGAAAGCACAAATAACATGACAGAAAAAAGGAAGAAATGAAAACCTGTATTGTATTAGCAATGCCTTCTCTATATTAACCACAATGTTAATGTATTAATTAATTTTATGTTTACTAGTAGAAAAGATCATTGCTAGCATAATTCATGAACTTCAGAAGAGTCATTAATACGATATGGCTACTCTAATGAAGCATTCATATGTCACTCAGAACAGAATTATTTGATACAGAAGTATTCACATACTGTAGTGAATTCTGAGGACTGATTTATTTGTTTCTAAATGTTCACCGTTTATACAGGCAAGAAAAAAATATGTATTTGGCAATAATTGCAGGCAATTTATAGCATCACCATTGTTGGCTAAGGGCTTGATCCACTGAGGATTTGACCTTTGACTCCCACTGGAGAGAAGGTAGTTTTCCCCATACAGAACAGAGTGTTGATACAGTGAGAAGCTGCAAGGTCAGACGCAACTCTTGTGTTTGAAGGAGTGATGATTCAAAACAATTTCAGAAATCACAAGCTAGAGGACTACGTAACTAATTCAAATAGTATACTGCAATGGCTGACTTTATCTGAAGTAAGCAAATTCAACATTCAACAGCTTTTGTAAATTTACGTCCTGTTCAGGGGCCTCAGTTCGCTTGGGTGTGCTATTGGCAGTGCATAAGTGTAAAATAAACACCATATCCTGTCCCTGTGATCATACATGCAACATAATAAAGGGAGGACAGAACCAATAAATTAGAAGGAAGACGTGAGAAGCAATGATCAAGTAATAGTCAGGAGACCAGATGCATTTTGTAACCTGAACAGCAGTAAAAGAAGAAAAGTAACGGAGGTCCCATTTACACTATTTGTTACCTCTTTTATCTTTCCCTCCCTCCTGGAGGAAGCAGAACCCACCTCACCTCTTCACTCCCTGGAGGTGGGTGTCAGTGCTGCAGTTCCACGGGAGCTGGCAGGATGATGCTTTCAGCCTGCTCTGCTCCTGGCCCTTTTTCTACTCCGCCATGAATTCAGTCAGCAATGAGCACATCAGTTCTTCTGTAACTTTTTGTGTTAGGATCTGGGAGCTAATTAGATGGAGGAAGAAGCACTAGGAGTACTTGGGTGACAAGAAGATTTCCAATACATGCAGTGGCAAAGCTGAGCTGGAACTACTCGGGTTCATTTTCAAGTTGAATGTTAGTCTTGCATGTCAATGGTGAGCAGCTGTCTCCCTCTGAGAGACCGTACTTTTAAGAGACTACTAAAACCCTTAAAACTGAATCCATTCCTAAGCTATTATTTAGCTTGGTCCAAAATGTTAGTCTCTCTTAATTAAGCCAATTGTATATGGACCAAAATAGATTTGCTAACTGAAGTTCAGTCTAAATGGAAACATTTATGACTAGGAGTGTGCTATTAATGAGACCCCTTTAATAAAAGTAGTGATTTTCTCAAAAGCTAAAGAAAGGGGAAAGAATAGTACCTACAAACATAGTTCTGAATCTTCCTCATTTTTTGTGAAATGATGTAATTTTAGCCATAAAAGGTTTTTATGACATTCTTACCAATATGAGCCACTATCATTTACCTATTGTGCTATGATAGCAAAACGGCATTTTTTAATACAAGGCTCGTTCAATCTCTCTCAAAATCATCACTTGACAAACCAAGGATGTAGATATGTAGGGTGTTTTCCAACTGTCTGTATTTCCACAGTGAGAACTGGAGACCGTGGTATATTACTGCCACTAAAAAAGCGATTGGCACTTTGACAAAAATCAGTACAAAATAACTATTTTCTCTCCAGCAAAAGTGGGGCAGTGAAATGCCACAGAGTTTGCAGGGTGCTGAGTTTCCATCTTTCTGTATATTTTCTATTGAATAATAGAAAGTTCATGGATTTCTTCACAGTACCCATCTAGGGCAGAAGCATAGCCGAAATCCATTTCATTTGGTCGCAAATCTTCTGTATAGGATTTACAGTTCTTCTGACAGACTGAGGAGGCTGCGTTAACTCACAGTCTGAACTGATTCTCCGTCTGCACATTTTCATTACCACTGAGAGAACACACTTGCACTTATGACTTACCAACTTCTTGTTTTCTTAAGCAAAACTGGTCATTTGAGGAAGAGGGAGAAGGAATTGCTACTGTGAATTGCATATCCTGTGTTTGTTAAAGCTTTGAAAATTCAGCTTTGCCTGTTTGAAAAATTAATCAAATCACCCTTGAGATACTGTTAAAATCCGATACATTTGTGCTATACACCTAATTATTTTGATAAACCTGTTGTTTTAATAAGATACTTCCCCTTTTTTTATATGTTGTGTCTAGTTGTAAAAAAATGCACACATTTATAGTAGCAGCATAGGTCCTAATTTAAGGTGATCTTATAAGCACAAATTGGAAGCAAGTATAAAAAAAAATCTTTTTAACCAAAAGCTATGGACTTATTTGCAAAAATATTTTTAAAACGAAACTGGGAAACCACTGAGAAGTGGGTTTTACATAGCCACTATCTTCAGTCTTTGTAGCTTTTAGGAAGAACATGCATTACACTGTGGGACTGCCTGACCCAAATGATTTTTATCATTGCTCATCCTGGAGGAAATATACTAATCCATTGCATTAACTGTTAAAATTGCTCACCTACACTGCAGACGACTCACCATGACAGTACTGCAAGACTACAATTTTGTGTGATGATACCGGTCACGTCAAATCTGTAAAGGATGCCTTTTCTAAATAGCTATATTACTTACTTATGCTTTAAACTCTGCAGAACATTCCCTGTTTCCTAAAGCAAAGGGAAAGCATACAATAGATGAAAAGAAAAAAATAATAATTAAAAAAAAAAGCAATCTCATTATGTCATTCACCAAATTTGGAATCAAAAACCTTTATGGTTTGAAAAAAAGATTTTGTGATCCACACTAAAAGAGAGAATCATTAGCTCTGCTAATAGGAAATAATTTTTGAAAGAATTACTGAAAGAAAAAGACTATGCACTTTAAATTTCCAGCCAATATGAATGAAACCGAGAGAGAAATTGCAGACGACCCTAAGAGAGGGGAAAGAAAATAGATTAACGATGACTGAAAAGATTTATCTGAAAAGGGACATCTCTCTGAAGAAATCCATATTATAACCTGTCTTCCTATTAAAGTGGAAGAGAATCCAAAAATTACATAAATAAACGACTATCATAATGGCAGAGAGTATTTTAGTACATTAAGGTGATAAAATACCCTCCCTTTTCCTGCTTCTTTAGCATGGTTTTGTCTTTTTCATGACAGATGTAGAGAAAGGCAGACAAACAGATAATTTTGTTTCACTGTGTCTTGCTGCTGACACTCATGTGAATGTGCTCCAAAAGAAAGTAAATTTTTTTCGGAGAGGACAAGCCTATAAAAAGAAGCCATAAAGGAGAAAAGCAAGGAAGTTTATGTTAAAGGAGGATTCCTCTCCTCTTTCAGAAAACATTGGTTCTTTGTTCCTATTCTGTGTATTCCAGCATAGTTTTCAATAGTTTCATAGTTTTCAATCATAGTTTTCTATAAAGCAATTAAGAAGAGATAGTTTTATAGAACACGTAGGATTTTTTTTTCTCTTGAAAAACATGGATTGCTAGTGTTTTGTCTCTAAGCTCTGTGCTTTGCTCAGATTCAGTGATCTGGTTCCTATATAGTTTCTGTTTCCACTATATAATGTCCAGACCAGTTTCTCTGGGGGGTTTTATTATTATTATTTTCTTTTCCCTCTGTTTTGCTTAAGCCTTCAACCATATCATTTATTTTTTAGATTGTAAGTGACTAGTTTGGGGACTGTGATCTCTATATAAAGCTTGTCAGGTACCTAACACAGTGGGACACCTAATAAGTTGAGTTTCCAAATACAATAAGAAAAAAATTCAAGAAAATCCCATTTCTGAATAAAAAATTACATAGGCACTCTGCAGTTAGTCAGACCTAAGTTAGAGATTGATCACTTCTTAAAATAAAATGGGTTTGAATTGAAGATTACAATAAAGTATACCACTGACTGCTGTTAAACAACATTTGCAGTAACTAACATCCCACATATTTAGCTTTTCACATTGATTCTATGATAACAAATTAAATATTGCTAAGGAACGGAGACAAGCACCAGAAAGCCGTCATCTACACTAATGCTAGAAAGGCCCATAGCACAACTTTGTTCTTGCCTCCTACTGTTCACCCGAAAAATCCAGAGTGCGGTATGTAAGCACAGGGGTTTGGTGGCTACGAGAGCTTCATGATAAGGATGTGGTCTTTGACACTGAGAGTCTGCCACTAGTTAGTTCACTAGTGCAGGAGTAACCTTTGTGTTTGTGTCCAGCTAGTAATTTTCTTTGTTACTTTTATGTGAATATATATGACCACTTTGGTGTGATTTTTTTGCCTTTGTTTTTAAATTTTCTTTTAAATTTCATGTTTTATTTGCGTAGACTTCTCCAGAAGTAATATGCAGCCCTCACAAAGGCTACATATTTGATGTTTGAGTTATAGCTGTTAATTGCGATTGATGCAATAGAGTGCACGGCTTTATTTTTATTCCTTTACTTGATAAATGTTTACAAATTTCAGATAAGAATATTCACTGCATGTATTTAAGATAATAGTTTTCACCTGTATGGAGTGAAATGTATTTTCTGATGAGAATTCATGAGATGAAATGTGACCTTCATAAAGCTTGTGAAAAACGACCTCCAAGGGTGAATCTTTCTGTCTGGATTCAAGTTGACATAGTTCCACTGGTGCACCCAGCCCATTTCCAGTGACACAAGAAATGCACGGTGATCTGTGTACCTTCCCCGAACCTACTACACGCCACACCTCTGCACTTGCTTTTTCGCTGCTGGAAACAAGGGCTTGGAGCACAGAACAAGCAAAGTGCCTGGATACTGTACTTGTCATTTTAAAAACATTTACTTGTAGTTTCTGTATGATACCTGAGCTCATGATTTCCTGTGCTTCTTTAAGAAATCTGAGATCCCCTAGATGTGACAAAGTCTAGCAAGTAATTTTTATTTTATTTTAGGGCATGGTGCGTCTTAAAAAGGCGGTTAGCTTTTTATTCTAATGGCAGGTGTGTCGATGCTCTCGGTTTCTCATGTTAATGGCAAAAACCTAGTGGCGTTGCAGGAGAACAGACTGAAACACGATGGACACACCACTTTGCCGGGTCTGACAGTGTGAATTCTAGATGCAGAAGTGCTGTGGAGTGTGCTTAGACCTTTCACTTCTAATGGCCTTTGAATTACATTGTTCGTGTCAGATCATGAAAGGACATGAATGCTGGACCTTTGAATGTTCATTTTTGGTTTTCTACTTCTTTCATGAAGATAAAAGTAGTTCTTTTTGACACAGACAACAATGTTAGGGGCTGTATTTGTTCTCTTTCTCTCTCTTTTATCAAAAAGATATTGATTACCTTATAATGGTATTTCTTTTCAGGTTACAGAAGAACAAAGCTTATTCTGTTATTCCAACTTTCTTGGAACTGCTCTGTTTGTAGTTTACATTTGCCTGCAACATTTCAGTCAAACAGCTAGCGCTGCTCTGACTCGCTTCGAAGGTATGAGATGAGCAGTTGCCATTACATCAGGGCTTTATCTTCCACTACATTTTATCTGCAACAGCCACATAGTTTATTGTCTTATCATTAGGTCAAATTCAGTTATTTTTATTCAAGTTTTCTGAGTAAAATAATGGACTAAAGAGTTCATCATTTGGCCAGCTGTTATTGTTAAAGAGAGTTTTCTTGTGACATTGTGGAGAAAGCATTCTGACTGGATATTATCATTAATTGCTTCCATATTCTAATTTGTTTTGCTTTCTGAATACAGTTGCACATGCACGTTCACACACACACACACGCATGCACACGCAGACAACTAAGACAAATATGTTCAAGACAGTCTTGAATAATGAACTGTTCCAATATAGATGAGTGTCCTAATTGTACCTCAAAATAAATATGGTTTTGATTGCCAAGGCTTTTAACTTGAACATATTTAATTTCAACATGTGTGGTAGCAAATTGAAAATTGCATGTTGCAAAAACTAGTGTTTATCTCCCCATTTGTGAAGGAAGGATGCAAAGATACGATGCAGTGCTTCAGCCTGGCTGTTCTGTGCATGGCCAGATCCACGGAAAAAAAGAAAGGCCTTGCCATAAATCAGAAATACCATGAGGCAACCGAAACAAAATGGTAGTGGTAACAAAACCAAGCAATAGCATATGCAATGGCATAACAGGGTGGTTACAAATCACTGTTATTCTTGTTGACTCTAGGTAAATAAATTAACAATCATTTAGGGTGAAACATAAATGCAGACAAAAGGGAGAGAGCTAGATGACCTAGAGAGCGTAGACTGGTGGAGTCTGACAGTTTCATCAGCTCTCCCCTTTAAAGCAGTGTTGCTTTAAGTGGTGAACCACGAATCCTCCTTTTGGAAGAGCCAAAGACCATCGGCTGCAACTCAGCTGCACCAACCAGGGGGTTAGGTCAGGGTGGGAAAAGGTCTGAGGGCAGAGGAGTCCAAAGAGAGAATATATATGCATTGGAAAAGATGTGAGCTGATTCCTCTGTGTTTCTTCCCATCTTCAATGAGGAATACATGGTGAGTTTTGGGAACCCTTGCCCCTTCATTACTTTCTCTGTGCTTCTTTCTTGAAGTCTAAGGAAATACATAATAGGGCTGTGGGCCAGGAAAGAGAAGTAGTAATGTTTTAAGTTGAATTTTTTTTTTTTCAATCACAGTTATCTATTTTCTGTTTTTTACAAATGTTGCTTTATTTTGCAGATGAATACAGTAGAAATAGACTGGGTTTTTTCAGAGTTATTACAGTCTAATACTGTACACACACAAATGCACACACTCATGTAAGTGTGCATTTATAAGAATAAGTACATGTAAATATATCTAATTCTATAGGTAAGGAAATTAAGGTGTGGTTTCCTAAATGGAATAATTAATTATGCAACATCTGATAATTATTCTAAGAAACATTCTCAGTCCATATACTACTGCAGAACTGTTTAGAAAAGGCTGTGATTTACCATAGCAAGCATTCAGAAAAAGCAGAAAACAAATCAATTGACACTGATTGTATTGTATTCAGTGATGACAATCTTACTCCATCTGAACACTGCCAGGTTCCTTCCTCCCCCAAGCAAACCATATGTTTTTATTCAATCAAAAAGCTTAGTTCTGCATTTCTGTAACAGAAAACATGAAACTTCAGTCTTCTTTAAAGCATACAGTAGGAACATTTCTCAACAGAAAGGGAAAGTCTATTCCGCATGTGTGGATTTCAGCATATTTATATTCATACAGACTCATATGATGGGTTCTTTTATTTTATTTGAAACCTTTTCCTTAAAGCAAGCATTTGTATTTTTAACTTTAGGTAAGGTTCTAAACATTAGCATTTGTGTGCATTTCATTCAGCCTACCTCATCATTTTCTTGTTTCATGCCCAGGGCTTAGCAGTTGGAGTTTAAAAACAGCCAGCTTTAATGTCTATGACTGACATGTAATTTCTGCTTACTTTAAAGCTTTTTTTTTGCTAACTTTGCCTTTTTTAATATTCTTTCCTGTCCATAATCACAAAGCTACATAAGCTCTTTTGTGGCTTAATAAATATTGTCAATTTTTTAAAGCTCAACATGGTGTATATTCTTCTTCAAAGACAGTTATTAAGCATATAAAAAGAAGCTTGTTAAATTTGTAGATTCATTTTTGTTATTATTATTATTCCTACTGCTTATATTTAAATGAGGAAAGATAATCCATTAAAGAGGCTGAACTGTCAAAAATACTGCCATATCTATAATTAAGTATAACCTTCCTTGGTTTAAATAACATTATGGTTATGACACAAACCAACAAAAGCCTCTAAATTTGAAATTAAATGCTCTACCTTCCATTAACATTATTGTTTTGGCTGGGAACTCAAAGCCATGTGAATGCAAAGGATCTGTTTAGCTCATAGCTACGACATTATTTTTAAAAGTGACCAATAACAAATAACATGCCTGTTTGTAATATATATGTTACATCTTAGCACCTTAGATTACGTGCTTAATGACATGCATATATCTTAGTTCTGCAGAGAATAGAACAGTTAAAGGACTCGCCAACATAGCTATGCATTCAACTTTGCTTCTCATTATCTGAACAAGTAAACTGTTCTGAAAGATATAATTGAAGGAGTTTTCCTTTTCACACTGCTGAAGAAGCAGCTTACCATTACAGCTAGAGAGACAGATTTTCCTCACCCCAAAAGTTTGTTGTTGAGTTGTTTATTTAAGAAAAATGTTTTGCAAAACACTTTAAAATTTTCTGTAAAATAGAAGACACCCATAGCTGAATTATTTATTACATAGATTTTACCATCATTCAGTTGGAGTTGCTGGCACAGCTCATCCATTATTTGCCAATTAATAATAACATGAGTTTAATGAAACTGTTTTAGAATTTTGCCTGCCATGATCCTTCTCACCACACTGCATGGCAGAATATGTGTAAGTAGCTACCTGCTGAGACATACACATCCAAAGAGAAACAAAATACATAAAGTCAGCATCTGTGAGCTTCATAACTCGTCCCTCCCACACTGCAGTTAACTCATAATGGCTCTTCAGCTGGTAAGCTGCAACCATTCGATTTGAAGACTGCGTACGTCCTTTCTTCTGTTTCCTACACAAACCATTTGCTTGATACGTGTTTATGACTTTTTTTTTCTAATTGTAAACTATTTCACGTAGAGTACAAATCACCAATATTAGTCTGTATTATGACTGATAAGGGATCATTTAATATGAAAATTTGGGGCAAAGCATTTCAAACGAGACAGTGATGGAGGAGAAAAAAGAAATGAGTGTCAAAGTATTCCAACTGAGAGTTGGAAAGAATATTACTAGAAAGCACCCACTCTCTATCAAAATTTCCCCAAAAGCCCATCCTGCCCTCATTGAGTGTGAACGAGGTTGTTCAGGTCAGGGAAACAATGATGCAAGAGCTGCTCTCACAGTAAACTGCCCCTTCCAAGTTGCACTTCCCTTACTGTACGACAGGTCCCATCTCCTTTCTGAGTTATGTCCTTTCTTAAAACAAAGAGTGGAAATGAACCTTCAGTAATTTAACTTTCATTTTTATGTGTAAGTTTAGTGAAAATGAGCACTGGTTAGTGCATTTCATGTATAGTACCATGCACTAGTCAAACTGGATATCCTACAAAATGAATTCTCTGTTAGGCTTTGCTTTTCTTTTAAAGTAGCTGTGGGGCTTGTATTGAAAACATATTGCTCATTTGTTAGAATACAATAGAATACAGTGCTATAAGTAGTCACTGCAAAAAACGTTCCATAAGCCTCTGTACTTATCATTGTGTTATGGATATACTATATCCATGTCAAATTGTAGCAAATTTCAAAGTAAAATAAAAATGTGCAGGAGTAGGGAAAAAGAAACTTAATTTAATTTAAAGTCAATCTTAAATTATAAAGTTACCAAACAGCGTAAAAAAAATCAAATACCTTTTTCACATCTTCAAATAAAATACTTTTTAAAATCCATGAAAAACCTTCCAACTCACACTTCAGAGCAAACCTTCATACTACAAACTGAAAGAGTACAGAAAGAGTTGTTTTCCTTACTACACTGATTCATCACTTCTAAAGCCAGAGAAAATATCACTGCTACTGTGTTTTCTTATCTAGTTAGAGAATTTAAGCTGCTTCTATAGCTCTTAATAATCTGTTTAACTGGCATTTTAGCAGCAACATTAAACCTAGGCACAATATTGGTCTCTCCGTTCTGCAAAGATGAATAGGAAGGCTCATCTTTAAGAACACACGTAATAATACTGGCTCTAGGCTGTTCATCCACATCAAGATAGGATCATCTACAATTTTTTTTGTATATTTGTTTTGCTCAGGCATAAAGACAACTTTACAATCTGAAGTTCAATGCTCTGATTTAGGAAAAAAAAATAGATAGGGATGCTCGTGCTATACACAAAAACATCTTCTTCTCACGAACACACGATAGGGTGTGTGCACACGTACGTATGGGTCTTTCAGCTGAAGGTTAGGCCTACCAAAGCATCTTGCTCTCAAGGATCTTCTGAAGTCCATCTAGAAGTCACGCTTATCTAGTACATCTAACTTGACTTTGAAGGAAAGTAAGTTTTGATAAAGATCTCTAAAGTCCTGGATAATTTGTCTTGGTCGTTTGAGATACTGTTCCTTTTTCTGTTAAGGTTACAATTAAAATATATTAAGACTCTTATGTTTCTGGTTTTTAAGTGATTTTCCTGAACTGGTAGCATGCTAGCTATAGAATGAACTTATTCCTTAGCACAAGTTTTGAAACTACTGATAAGGAACTCACAAGTATTTTGAAAAGTCAAGACAAGCTGGAAAACTGAGAAATAAAAACACAGACGTGGCAATCTTCAAAAAAGGTCATGAAAACAGCTTCTGTCAGTTACTAGTCAGTAGCGGAATGGCTGCATTACTAATCCCATAGCATGACCTACAGCATGAAGCAGAAAAATCAGAGCACATCAAAATGAGTAAGACCAAGTATAATAAGCAGCTTTGACTTCATACAGTAAAATTATTTATGGAGAAATCAAACATATTGTACTGAAGATTTTTAATCCAATGCATTCATAAGAATTGGGTACTTCTTATGTTTCAAAAAAGAAAAAATATTCTCTGATTGCTCTTTGATGGACCAAAAAAAAAAATGATGAACAGTGGATGAAGTCACAAAGGTACAAAAGTCTGATGCAGCCTTGAGTACGTGGAGAAGGCTCCACCTTTTTCTCATGTGCCTGTTAGAAAATATACTGTATCTGGTCTTAAGTCTGCTCTAAAATATCTCCATTAGTTCTTTGGAAAAAATAAAGTAAAACACTTCACTTATTGCATTACATTGCTAATTTAGTCCTAGAAAAACTAGATCTTTTTTCTTCCAATATAACGCAAGGGTTAAGTACTATTTACTTATGCAATGAGGCTGGAATCAAGTAAATAACTCCTGTTATTGCTACCCCAAAAAATAAAACAGTTTTAATATCTGGTATTAGAGTTCCTGCTGTGTTCCTCTGAGGCTTTTTCATACTAGAAATTGAACTAAACTCTATTATGGAATCAAAGTAAATAACATCCTAGCTGTTATTTGTTGTCACCCCAAAACAAGAAGTTATTGTAGCATGAAAATAATACAATTTATTTTAAATGACAGAAGGTATAAGTGTAGGAAAAATGAAATAAAGTTCACTGACCTTTTTCCTTAATTTTCATTATTTTTCTGATTTATGTTAAAGATCAATGGTAAGCCACATGCGACTTAGTTACATCCCCTGGAAGAGTTTGAATCTGCAGGAAATAAAGAAAAACTTAACAAGCTCAGAACTGTGAAATGTTCACTTTGTCTAAAGATCATTTCCATATTTAATCAGACTATAGGGATGATTTTTAAAATGTCATGGATTTTTCAGACTGACAAGTTCCTTCACATTAAAATGTGTTCCTTATTAGAGTGAAAAATCTTGTGTTTTCCTTTCATGCAGCCTCTCTTCTATAAATTTGACGACTTATTCAGTATCAGCTGCCAAAGCAGTATGAGGGCATTATTTGGAAGGAAGCTAAGAACTGATGTAACAAGTTTGCTTTTCCCATCTGCATTGCCTGAGTAAGTCCCAAAAAGTTCCAATTTCCTCTCCTTTGCATACTGGCTCTCAAGACATCAAAACCACACAGCCTATAAATGGGAAGAAAAGCCCTTGAATATGAGCCAGCAGTGTGCCCAGGTGGCCAATAAGGCCCACAGCATCCTGGCTCGTATCAGAAATAGTGTGGCCAGCAGGAGTAGGGAGGTGATCATCCCCCTGTACTCGGCACTGGCGAGGCCGCACCTTGAGTACTGTGTTCAGTTTTGGGCCCCTCACTACAAGAAAGACATTGAGGTGCTGGAGCGTGTCCAGAGAAGGGCAACGAAGCTGGTGAAGGGTGGAGAACACAAGTCCTATGAGGAGCAGCTGAGGGAACTGGAGAAAAGGAGGCTGAGGGGAGACCTTATCGCTCTCTACAACTATGTGAAAGGAGGTTGTAGCAAGGTGGGTGTTGGTCTCTTCTCCCAAGTAACAGGCAATAGGACAAGAGGAAATGGCCTCAAGTTGCGCCAGGGGAGGTTTAGATTGGATATTAGGAAAAAATTTCTTCACCAAAAGGGTTATCAGGCACTGGAACAGGCTGCCCAGGGAAGTGGTTGAGTCACCATCCCTGGAGGTATTTAAAAGACGTGTAGATGTGGCACTTAGGGACATGGTTTAGTGGTGGACTTGGTAGTGATAGGTTAACAGCTGGACTCGATGATCTTGGAGGTCTCTTCCAACCAAAACAATTCTATGATTCTACGATTCTATTGAGACTATATGAATAAAACCAATTTTAAAAACATAACGAAACTTCCACTGACAGGATGAGCCTTACAGGTTACTGTAAGTGTGGATTTTTTACCACTGAGTACATATTTCTCTTTCTTTCCTTTTCCCAAGAAGCAATTATTTTCTTTCAATGGAAAATATCTGTTAGCCAAATGAAGCCAAATGAAATGGTGGATTTCTCAAATTTTGGCTCTCAGAAAGCAAGGAAGGGGTTAGTCTTTGCATATAAACAGCTAATACATTCCTGAGTCCCTGAAAATTGATCATAATAACAACATATATACCTCTTGTTCAAATTATACCTTAGATAATTTCAATTTAAGCATCAGCGTCTTTAAGAATTAATTCTTTACATCCTGTTTTATATCCTTCATAGTTTGCCAACAAGTTCCCAAAAGTATGTATCAAACAGGAATAGGAAAGATGAGAGTAACAAGTCACACAGATATGTAGACTGCTTTATCCTATAAAACCCAAGTGTGCATTCTTTTATTAGAGAATCATAAATGTTGGTACCATTCACCTACAGAACAATATGAAAGCAATAAACTGCAGCTACTCCTTCCCTTTTTTGTTATTTCCAGGAGGCCATAATAAGCAGAAAACCAGCATTAGTAAGTTTTAATAACCTCTTTTATTTTACATTCAAATCAAATGTATCTTAATAGAGAAATATTTTATTTACCTTTTTTCCCAGTTACTTTCCATAAAGAAACATTTTTGGAAGTAGACGTCTCATGAGTTCTCCAGAATTAGTTTATGAAATGTGGAGCTGGATAAAAGTGAGAGTTTCTCCCATTCACTGTGCTTTTAATATGCAATTCTTCTCAAACTCTCTGAAGAATGATCTATCAAATTGAATAGCTGATGCACTTTGAACACTTAGCTCCAAAAGATAGATGACATTTTTTTCATTAGTTTAAAATTTATATGCTACAGTATCTGTCACAATAATAATAAAATCTGACAGTGCAGATCATATGGGTATTTCACACAGCAGAGGTAATGTGTTCTTTGGAAGATAAAATGACAATTTGTTCAAATCATAGATTTTTAAATTTTAGACAAAAAAGGTAGCACTCACTCTATATATCTCATTCTTTCAGAATAATTTCTTTGCTAACAATATTATGGCAGGATCCAGACCACCCACATTCTGTCTCTGTGGGAATCTGACAGATTGTAGATGTCCAAGAAAATGATCCGGAAAGTCTGTTCTGCAGTGCTGTTTATCCCAGAGACACCGAAGCCTTGCTAGGTGCTGCTCTGCACAGCCTGTGAGTTCCCATGGTCTCTAAACATCAGCTTCAGCCTATGCCCAAAATCACCCTCCATCAGCAAAAGGAGGCCCCTGGCTCCTGCATCCTTATCCGGGGGGTCCAGTGTGGTATGAATACTAAATACCCTTGCCTCTTCCATAGTGGTGGTGTGTTACTCAATGCAAAGCCCAGCAGTCGTAACCACTTTTATTTAAAAAAACATGTCAATGGAAGAAGAGCAAGGTGGTTATCCTTTGAATAACAACTAATAGTAAGGTCAGGCTGCCAGGAACTGGAAGATCTATTATCTCTGCCTGAGGGAACTTAACTATAGCTCCTAATTCCAGTTGCTGCCTTACCAAATTATTATTATTATTGTGTAGCCAGGAAAACAAGAATCCTGGAGACAGTGCTAAAACAAAAATGAAAGGGTCTCTGACTCCATTATCTAGAATTTAAGACACTTAGTTGTCATTAAATTCTGACAGGCCGATTAGCTCTACCTTAATGCAGCATATTCCCTCTACAACCTGAGCTGAAATCTGTGTGTAGCACTTGCATCCATTTCCTAAAGCTGGCTTGTTTGGACCTATTTATTTCCAACAGAGCGAAGCACTGCACAATTTAGACACACTCGAACATCACAACTTCCTCATTTCCTGTATTTCCAAAATTAGTTCAATTCTCCACCCAACTATGTTTTTAAAAACAAAATCAAATACACTAAATTTATGTTCTTAAAATCGTTAAGGGAGAGAAGGATAAAGCTCTTTACAGAATAAACTCATGTCTTTGTTGTTGTTATTTTCTTTCCTAGGACTTGCACTATTCTTGTCAGTTTGCACTGTGCACAATAACACAAATGTTTAAGGACACACCCTCAGGTATAGAAACACGTTTTCCTAGCATGAACAGAATTAATCACAGATAAGTCTGACATTAACCAATAGTATTTACACCACCATTTCAATCCTATAAAAGAGACATAAACCCAGGAACTTTTGGAAAGAAAATAAAAACAGCTGATTAGTTGTTTGCATTAGTTGCCATTTGCAGCAGCAATCTCTGAGGCCACCTCTTAAAGCCTCTAACTTCAGAGCAGCCACCATATTTTTCTTTTTGTACAGGAACTAAGTGGGCATCCGTGACAGTTCTTATCCCTATTTCAACCTCCATAAAGAAAGCCCACTGTTACAAACTAAATCACTGTGTAGTCATTGTTTTCTATTTTCATTTCAGAATCTATACCTTCTACCCAAGCTTTTAGAGTAAGGAATTCAAATCCAAACACAATAGGACCCTTGAATATTGGAATGAGAACTCATATTTTTCTTTTAACTTTTAACCTATTTCTTTATTCCAAAGCATTCTTATGAAAAGATGGTCACCAACATTTCCCCATGCTACCTCTTTAGTTTCAGGGTTATCCAAATAAATACAGAGGATCTGATACTATATTCTATTTGAATATCCAGTATTGCATAGATAATGTTTTGAAATCTTTTAAAAACTGATTCCACAAATAAAAAAAAAGAAAGAAAGAAAATTTCATTCAGGGCCTTTGTCAGGCAAAATCTTTGCAAGTTTTCAAGCAATTTGTCTATTAAAGGCAAGATTTTATAAGGTTCAGAGGGAACAAGCTTTCCCCTTACATTTGCGGTTTATTGGTCAGCAACAACATTGTAAATTGCTGTAAAAGATCTGTTAGGGTTCCTATGCCCTATATTCCCATATCTAAAATCTCGCTGTCTGTGAGGTAATATTTTTTTAATAATTGTAAAGCCTCATTTGCTAGTTCTTCTTCCTGCTGCACCTCTCACATCTACTCCCGGCTAGATATCTTGAGCTGGATAAGAACCCAGTGTAACTGTGAAGCTTCTTTTCTGAAGGCTTGCACCATTTCGTCCGCAAGGGAAATGGTACCCATGCCAACTCCTAGTGTAAATATACAGATGCAACTTCTGATTGAAAGTGGTTGAAAGTGGTTGAAATTAAAGAAATCCTTGCATTTCAACCAGGGGACTTTCCTAGTTACCTAGGAGTTTTGAAAAATGTCCCTATACTCTATCCTAGTCCCTGGTTGCTATTAATTTTATCTGGACTTGTGCTATTTCATATCTCCAGAAAGGTCTATTGCTCTACTTAAATCAAGATATCTTCCCCAACTGGTCAGTTTTGCCTGAGGTTTTGCTAAACATATTCCAGATAAATTTGTTCTCTCCAGCCAAACGATTGATACCACTCTTGTCAAAAAAATGCATGATTGTTAGGCAATAATTTTAACTCCACAGCAAGGTATTTTATGGATATGAAATAAGCCCCTGCTGTGCTCTAAAATTCACAGGGTGAGAGTCTCAGCTCCTGTAAGCCCAGATGTACTTTTGAAAATGATGGATCTGTGCTATCTTAAATTACTTACAGATCTATCCCAATACAACAAAGACAGGGATATCTTCAAGGGAGCTGTACTCACCAACTCTGAAAGACCTTTCCAAATATTTATAAGTACCTCTTTTCTTTGCTTTTCAGCTAAGACTGGCATGTGACTTTAATCAATTGGACTTCAATAAACTTCAGACCTCTGTTCTGTAGTGGTCTGTTAAGCTGCTAAGACTTGTGAAGCTTTGCAGAGTTTAAGATATATTGTTTTTGCTGACGGTGGCTGTTTCCAGTGTGCAGTAGTTCCATATATAGGAATGACTCAGGCTTGAGAGAATTAAGTAGAAAAGTAGATTTTAATATTGCTGTGTACAGTCTTAAAGAGAATTGAATTGTTGAAATATGAACGCATCTTTAATATTTAGCAAAGGGTCCAAATGTTCTCATGGCTAATGTTATATACCAACCTTCAGGAATGGAAGTCTTGGTGATCTAAATGGCCATCTAAATCCCTAAGTCACTTGAATGGGAAGGATCATCCATGTTTAAATAGACCATCTAAAACACTGTACGGTGGTTGGGAGGACACCTAAGCCAGGCTTCAGTATACACAGAAGAAAAGGAGGTGGCTGATATCCTGCTCCTGTCTGGACTTAAAACTAGATGAGACTGGGATTCACAGTCCAATATTACTCCCATTATTTGCAAACCCATCCTGATGGTGGCTAGAACCCTTTTTTTTGTACAATTAATTCATTGTACCTTTAGGTGCTCCTCCAGGTTATAAAATAATGTGTATTCTAGGCCCTCCTCAGTTTCAGAGGGGTGTCAAAATATCAGCTACAATATCTCAGGAAAGATGTTTTGTCCTGCAAATTTATGGTCTGTTTAAACAGGAGGCAACTCATGTGGCAGAGAGATCTTTCTCAATCTGTACAGCTGAGACTAGACCAGCAGGTAGAAAGGATATGTAAGTGACACTCTAAACAGTCAGCAGATGTACAAGAGAAAATTGAATGTTGCCAGACATTAAGCTATTCTCAGACAGCAAGGGGGAACAAGGCTCTGTTGTGTACTTTGGGGACAGCTTATTTATCTTCTGCATTAAGAATCAGTAGATAAAATGCACAAGTGGTCCAGAACTCAGGATTCTTTGTCCTCCAGGAATATCAAACACTCAGAGTAGAAGGTTTCTAATCTTACAACAACTACATTTTATGTCCAAAAGATAGATCCCTGGAGCTTTCTTAGACTACAGCTCCATTAGCAAACTGATCAGGACTTGGACACAGACTGTAGGACTGGCTGTCCATACTGCTTGTACGGACAAATAGCAATCTTCCAAAAAATGCCCAAGAATGGCTCAGGGAATAGCATGGACTGAGGACTGTTCCTAGTAAGGGGAATTTTCCTAGTATGTGTGATGGTGACTCTGTTTTGGAGAGCGAGAGGGACAGCATTTATTCGAATGATTAAAACCTGAGCCATATGAGTTTTAAGGGTGGGATAGGGAGCTCTGCTTCACGACTTGCCATGTCTAAGTCGATAAGCAAGGTTGTGGAGATAATGGTGATGTATGTAGTCATCTAATTTTCCCATAAATTATGCTTCAATTACGTAAGCGTCTGTGTCTCAAAAATACCTTAACATTTTGTCTCAAAGGTACACATACTAAAAATTTATAAGCCTACAATTAATAGAAGCGCCTCAGTAGGAACGAGAAGACTTTTATACACTATATTATGGAGTGTCTGTGGTTTGAAAGTTTTCATGAATTATTACTGCATTTTCAAAATATTTTAAAACAGCATGTCCTATAAGTTTTCCTAGTATGCACATTTTTATACTCCATTTTTATACGCATTATACAAATAGTAATCTGAGTTTGAATTTTTCTGCTACCGTTTTGAAAATACAAGTAATCATATAGGTCATGATCCCTGGGTTTAATTAGGTGACCATCCTGAAAACATTTTATAAAAAGACTTAGATAAATAAAACAAGGTCAAAATGCTAACTTGTTTTCCAGAGAAGAAATGTCCTCTATGTGTAATTTTTGCTAGCAAGGCACTTAGGTTGCAATAACTTGTACCAAAAGGAGTCACAACAGAACACTGTTAAGTAGAAGAGAGATTTTACAAATGTGAAATAAATTTTAAAGGAGAAAAAATCTAATTTACCTGTAATTTTGCTATCTGGAAATGTTTGTTTATGATTTATCTTATTGTTGCAGCTGGAATCAGCTGTGAAGGTAAATTGCTGAAGTAGCAGTCTACTAACCCAGTTTATTCCCGTTAGACAGCACTGCCTTATAATGAGTAATGGGAAAACAAGTCTCATTTTTTATGTATGATGTATCCATTTATGTAGCCTTTACAGTCTCAAATATATATATCTGCATCTATGAATACTGAGCCTGTTCTGTTTTAATTTTTATTAAACTAAGTTTTTACACTTAAAAAAAATAAGTGTTACTGATGGTTTTTATAGTAAGGTAAAAGGCTTGAAATATGGCCTAAAATTACTAAACCTCATGTTAAAATATCATTTTTAAAATTAAGTTTCATGCTTTCTTTGTAGGACAAAGACAACCTCAATTGGACAGGCTTAAGTAAACATTTCATCATGCAAAATATTGCGAAATTGTCTGTTAAACGGGATACCTTGGCTCTTGCAATCATTCAAGGTTTGAGGACTTTCTAAACCAGAAGCTGTACCTCTACCATTTTGTTTACTGGCTACCTGTGTACTCATCCTCCCTAAATTTGTCTAATCCTTTTTTGAACTCCGGCAGCTTTGAGGGTCTTTTTTCCTATTGACGTTCACAATATCCCAGGATATTGAGTTCTACAATTTCAACAGTAGGGCTAAAAGCTGTACAGAAATGTGCACAACATGTTGAATATGAAGACCACTTTTTGATTTAGAAGTGCAAGAAGTGTCCAGAAGGTCAACACAAGGCCTGCTGCACATGTTTGTTTTCAGTGACAAAAGACAGGATGCTCAGACAAGACCTGGGGAAAGAATGCAGGACAGAGTGGTCAACATCATTAAATATTTGAATAGAGGGGATGATCTGGAAAAAAAAAGAATTGTGTAGGATGATTCAAAAGCTTTACTTACATTTACACAGACTCATTGAACCAGTCTGTCAAGCAGGCTGTCTAAATGTCCTTGTCATAATTCCAGCCTGGAGGCTGGAGTATCACCCACAGGGCACGTATTTACACCTCTTACCTCCCCCCAGGCTCTTATGCAAGTCAGTTATGCAAAGATTTAAAGGAAAGTCTATTTATACTCCCTCTCACACCGTTCTTTTTCACAACTGAGAATATTTGGTTACACAAGATATAGAGTTACAGAGCTGGGTGAGAGCAAGATGAGGAAGGTAACAAGAAAATACAGGCAGCTGGGAAAGGTTCAGCTGAGATCCAGAGTAAGTGCGGGCAATGAAGAGACAGTATGTCAGAAGGCTGCCAAAAATGGCAGGATCTTACAGAGGAAAGGTCTGTCTCACACAATCTGCCTGGGGGACATGTCAAGCAGCAAAAGGAATGTGAAGGAAGGGGCAGTGTGATAAGTTCACGTTGCCTCTTCTGATCTAAAAGTAGAATGGTGTTCCCTGAGAGACAAATGCATTATTCAGAAGCCATTTCAGGCCTTGGCCAAGGCTGGACTTGAAGATGTACATAGAAGTATGCATACAGTAGAAACCATTTCATTGTTAGTTGCTTACTTTTACAGAATGCATTAATGAAGGGAGGGGAGGTTTTTTGGCATTGCTGATTTCAGCGGCATTTTTTGAAAAGGAGACATTGGAGATACCACTTACCTCAGCTTCTTTTGTGAGATAGGTGAGGATGTTGGGGGAACAGGGAGAAAAAACCACTTTTGTTTCCCTTCATGTAGGGGAGGGAAAAGAAAAATGAAATTGGAGACTGAATCACAAAATACCAATGCACTGTGCTGTAACTTTTGTTTCGTTTTCAGGCCAAAAAGACTCTGGGCTGCGGGCCCTGAGATGCAATGGAGATAGAAGAATACTGTAGCTTACAATGGTAAGCTTAATGGTAGAGAATATGATATGTAAAGTGAAGATGTAAAGCAGATGATGAGTGATGTCCAGTGAGGAGGTCAACTTTTTGTGGATACCGATAATTTAGTATTGTTATTTTTTTAATATACACATTAAGAAAATAATAGCTGAGTGGTATAACTTGTTTACAGTGTAAGGAGAAATGTTTTGCACACTATGTAAAATCCATGATGTTGAAAGTTTAGTTCTGCCTTCTGAGCTCTGCAGCTCTTGTTTCTCCTGGATATTTCAGCACCTTATCTCAAGTTTTCTTCAGGTTGTTTACTGAATTTTCAGTCTGCTTGCTCAGGAGATTCTTAAACCAGAGCTAGCAGACTAAAAATTCTGTAAATAAACTGAAGAAAATGCAAGATAAGGAGTCAGAGTGTTCAAAAAGTAAGAAAAGAGCTACAAATACCTTGGCAAGGAATTAACTCTTCACAATATCTATACACATACACGTGTCCTATATGCATGTGTGCTTTCATCATGTGCATTAAGCAGATTTTATACACAGTGGCAGGTGTGTTTTGTCCTACATACTATGCATAGCTGTGCATCAGCCACTCACTGTTTCCCATTTAATTAAATAGGAAAGCCATAAGTAAACTGCTGACAAAGACACAATATCACGGACAGGCTCAGTGGCTGCCACTGTATTTAATTAATTTAAATATTATACAGCTAACTGAGTAGAGAGAGGGGAGAGCAAAATCTAAGTATTTTTGAATCCAATTATTCTCATATGTGCGCAAATGGAATAAAATACTCCTAAAAACAGATTAAGAAACTATAAATAGAGTTGTGGGGGAATACATTTTAAATGTTCTGTTACTTTTCTTTTAGAAGGTTCATTCCACCCAAATTGGCTTTTGTGGGGTCTTAAGGAATAAAAAGCTCCCTCATGCACCACTTCTAATTCTCTCTTCATCTGTAAAAACAAGCCGAGAAGTGGTTTAATTTACTGTTGATCACTGGGGGGAAAAAAAAGGAATGCAAAATTTAAATGACATTCGAACACAAAGTTAATAGCTTTTATCACTCTCAGAAGGAAAGAGTAGCAGAAGTATTACTTCATATAATATACAGCCTGCTTTCAGCTTTATAGTCCTTAATAATTAGGGTACTGTTCTGCAAATATGCATGGACTTCAGACATACGAGGATCTTACCAAGGCGACAGCAGTGAGTCTACTAGTGTATTGTATTTTACTATTATTACAGATTTATTTAGTGCTTTTCATGAACAGATCTCAAATTCCTTACAAAACAACCGAGTGGCTGTCATTAACGCTGTAACAGCTAGCAAGGCAAAGTGCAGAGAGGTTGGGAGTTAGAGTCTTAGAGACCAGAAGTCTCCCAGCAGGTGGGGGACAGATCTCCAGAGTCCTAGTCCAGTGCACCTGCTTGCACAGTGCTTCCTTCAAGGGGAAAAACAAAAAGGAAAGCTGAAGTAGCACACTAAGTGACATGAAATAAAAGCTTATTCACATTTTGATCAAAATCTGACTGATGAGCAATGCAAAAAAAAAAGAGTTATTTTTTGTACATTTCAATTCCTACCGAGGTAAAACCAGGCTAATTACTTGTCAGAGTTCATCAAGAGTAGTAGAATAAACACCTTATCCAAAGTGCAAAAAGTTGCACAGATGAAAACCCCATTCTAGAGCATATTTTATCTCCATATTTAGAGCACTCTTTTCAGGAGTCAAGAGAGCTTCAAATCCTTCTAATGAATTGGTCAGGGATTTAGCCTTGATCAGCTATAGATAGGAGATAAGGAGAAAGTCATTCATAAAATCTAGCTCTTAGCTGCTACTTAAAATGGGTCTCAGAAATAAAAAATACTTAATCTTTGATCTAACATGAAAATTCAGTTTAGCAAACTCAGTTCAGTCACTCAGCTGATCAATTTCCACTCTTTTGGAATAACCCCCTGACCTTAAAGAATAAAAGCTATGACAAACATTACTATTGTTTGAAACGATGTTGTACTCTTCTTACTTATGCAGTAACTGCTTATATTCATATATTTTATCTGGGAAGTGAATGATCCAGTATCTGCCAGCATAAAAATTCTGTGTGTGTATTCATAGTTACTACTGCACATGTTACTAATTGCTTGCTTTGTCTTGTGTGTTTCAGGAAGCGGTTTTTGCCTTTAGACTGGGCGTAGTTTCACTGAGCTGTAAATATAAGTCTCCACCAAACGACCCAGATTTCGGGGCATCTTTTTTCCCTCCTCATCATCTGAGGACAGAAGATGCAATTAATATGATGGGACTACAGCAGATATCCAGTAATGCTATTACCAACTGGCTAGCTCAGCAGTATGTTTTCAGCGTTTTTATGGCACAGCAAACATGGGAGAGATCCCTTTCTGTCAGACCAAATCAGCTGCATACTCCAAAGCACAGCAATAAGCATACACAGAGCACCAGCAGAGTTAATGCTACTATCAACATGCTTTTCAGTTTTCTCATCAAATCTACAGCCTGCTTTTTCCATGTGTAAAAGAGTCTTTTCCTGTTTCCATTTGTTACTGGAGATAATAACAATAATTTTCCCAATGATATCTTCCTCCGTGAAAAAAATGTTCTCTTAGGGAAGGATGAGTAGTATGACATCCTCATTAATACCAGCTGAATCAATTAAAATCCAATGAATACCAAATGTACTAATGATAACATGTGAATAGTAAATAGAGTTTATTGTTACTTACACTAAATAGTACCTTATGTATATATGTTTCCGTAAAACAGCCTCATCAGAGTATGACCCTAAAGAAAGAATTTATGCCTTCCAGCCCATCAGCACCATCTACTGCAACTTGGCATAACAACAGTCTTTGCCACAATAAGCACAACTTTTTTTTTTTTACTTACATCTGTCATTCTTGGGATTTTCTTTTTATTCCCACTTATTGCTCTAGTGTGGCCTTTCAAAAAAAGGTCTTAATTTGTCATTTCTAAAAAAGTTTCTGGAAATGTGACTTCTTTTTCAGAAGAAATCATCCCTTAGACTTCAACTGGTTGAACTCAATAATTGTAGAAGTTTTGAAAATGCTTAAGGTCGAAACATATTTTCAGTTTCTCTTGCTTTTACCTGTCAAGGTGGAGGGGAAGAAGGGAAAGAACAGGGGAAAAAAAAAAAAAGTTTTCAATTCATTATAAACTAAGTCCCTAAAATCCCTTCCTGCAAATGAAACAATAGTCCTCTCTCATGTCTGATCAGGATTGAATAGGAAAGACTTGGCAAAATCTCATCAGGTTATCAAGTAGATCCTAGACTTTCAACATGGTCCTCCCACATAATGCATTCATAATTTTGCTCCTAAGGCAGAGAGTTCCCTTTATAGTCCTAAATACCATCAGGAAAGAGGCCTAACCCATTTGATAAAGGCTAGAGACTTGCCATCTGCCATCATATCTAATTTTAGCTATATAACTTTCTCCTTTGTCTCCTTCCTTTCTTCCTTCCATTCAAAGGTAGATGAATCTGCAAACGTCTCTGCAGATTTTTGTTGTACTGTGTCGGACTCGCTGCCATACAATACCATGAGCTAAATCTCACCAGTTTATTCAGATTCATTCTGGCACAATACCAATGGCTGCAGCGACTGTTCTGTCTCCAGAATCACGCTTGGGCAACCGAAAAAGAAACATGCTTTCAGATGTGTTTCAATAGGACCTGTCACGTCCTTGGTTATACAGTGCATAGAGTTTATGAACTCATGCTGAGGAAAAGAGCCACTGTGATGAAATTAAAGAACTAAAGTTATGAGAAAGAAGGGATCTACCTTTTCCTCATGTAAATCTTAAATTTCCCCCTTTAGTTCACCTCACTTCACCCCAGAATGTGTACCCTAGCACAGGTTACGCAGGTACCTCAGACGAGCCCGTCAAACAATCAACTTATTTGCGACACTTACAAAAATATGCCTACACGTGCTTGCCTTGCTGGGCTTAATAAATTTTATATGCTTTATTTTGCAGGTGTTAAATCATTTAAAACTGGCTTGCTTGTAAGAATACCTGGTATGTAAGACATAGATTTTAAAAAAATGTTGTTAAGTAATGTGGATATAGGAAGAAATGAGGTCCTCAGCACGCTGCATACAACAGAACAGCAACCTTCCAGCGAGTGAAAAATTCCACAGTTGTAAAATGAGCACGTTCCCTCCTTCTCCTTCTCCTTCCCCTTCAGGCATATGATAATTTCTAAAACCTTTTCCATACGTTTTTTAGTGACTGGAGGATTAAAAATTCCTAAGATTATATGACTCATTATGTGCTATTCTGGGTTATACAATGGCTACTTCCTTCTCAGGCAGGCAGGCAAATCTAGGAGAACTCAGGAAACAGAAATACATAATTGCATCTTTCAGACATATAAGCAAAACAAATTAATGTTTGATGTGAGCTTTTCATTCTTAAAAGTTAGATATTTATTTTTGTTACAGTCACAAAGTATTGGCACAGGAATATTTCCTTTTCAGTATGTCCTTCACACTCTCCCCTGCAGTCTCTTGATACTTAATATATTCTTTTCTTTTAGCTTCCAACTCCTCTTTTACCTGTCCATCAACCCTCTATTCCATAGATCCAAGCATGGTTTTCAGTCTTTTTTTCTTTTTTTTTCCTAGACGAAAGGAGGTTGTGTTTTTGATTCTTTTCACTGCGGTAAGAGGAGATGGAACTTTAATGGCTTTAATAAAACTTTTCTCCTATACTCCAATGTTAAGTTATCCTTTCCACATATTGTATTTTGCTGTGATAAAACTTATTCTCTACAAAAGGTAAAGTTTTCCTCTTTCAGTAATTGATTACATTTTTAATATTCATTAATTCATTCATATTGGGTATTTTCAGTGTAGCACATACATACATTAAATTACCATTATGACTCAGGAGTTTAAATGATGTTGAGATTAAGGACAACCACACAAAAAAATTCAGAATAAAATGGTGCCACACTTACTCAAGCACTGATTGATTTACATAGCTCCAAATGCCAAATATAAATGTATTAGTATTACAACATTTATACTGTATCTTTTAAAATACCAAATTTGTGGTATGTATTATGAATAAAAGTCCAGGTCTTTGTCCAATTTGAAATCAGTGGGCCTACTATAATACATTTAATTCAATGGAATATGTATAATTTAAGTCACTGTAGGATAATGTTTTAAGCAAGACTACAATTGGTGAGGTGGGCGGGATCTGGAGCAGGTGAAAGCATTTTCCTTTCAAAAACTGACAGAGTGTTGGATACTCATTCAGGTAGTCTCTGATGAGTTTAGAGAATAAATTCCCCAAATGATGCCATGGGGTCTCATGAAGGAAGAGTCCTTCAATATTTCAAAGAATCACTAGGTCAACACTGGCTGAGCAGTAAAAAAACCTATTTTTTGATTAAAGGTTTGTCAGCATTAGTGCATGGATTAAAATATCTCAGATACGATTGACAAAGGCATTTGAAGTGACATCAGACATATAAAAGGTTCAGACAAGAAAGCTCAGATATTGTTCAGCTTCTGTAAAAGAAATTACTAAGTAGACCAGGACTCTTCAGTCTGGAAAAGAGGTTAATTATGGTATAGAGTGAGTAGAATATAGAATATAGTACACGGTATCTGAGCGTCATGAGTTGACTGGACAGGTATTAGTTGTTCTCCATCTTTTACAATGACAGAACTATGAGGAAACAAATGAAAGTAACAGATACAAATAACAACAATAACAAAAATAACAATAATAACTAATAATTCATGGAACAGAAAGCCTGGGAGACTTGTTGTCAAATGTTGTTATAGGTGCTTGAAGTTTATATGAGGTCCAGGGGAAAAAATCATGCAAAAAAAAAAAAATCCACTGAGAAATGATAAATATCTCAAAGTTCCCTGTGTTGAAAACTGGAGACTGAAAAATAGGAGGAAGATACTCTTTTCCAGGCATCCTTTTATAGACACTCTTGAAGAAAGGATAAGGATTAAAGAAACCTATCAGAAGTGAGAAACTTTAAATTGTGCTGAAAATTTGGGTGTTCACAAAACTCATTGTAATAAGCAAGGTCTTGCATTAATCTTGGGTGTGATACATCCCTGAGGTCCTTTCCAAACTCTGAGTCCTTTATTTCTCCCAGATGTCTTTTTTTTTTTTTTCTTTTATCACCAGCTTTTATCACCTGTCAATAAATCCTCTAGGTGCAGCCAAGCTCATTTAAGCTTTCTCTGCAGGCAGAAATGACCAACATGAATTAGTCCCAGCCAAACACCAACCCTTCTACCCCAGTCAGATTTTACACAAAATGTTACCTATCTTGTAATATGTGCTTTAGCTGAAACTATTAAAGCAATTTAATATTAATGAAAAGTGATAACTTTTCAGTAATTGATCATGGACATGCAGCCATGGGCCACTTAATACCTCATTTACTGGTTTTCGTAAGCCTGAGTATTGCTGAACTTCATGTTTGGAAATGGGGCCAGTTATAATCAGATGAGCTTAATTTCACAATAGTAAAGATTTCAGGTGTCTTTTTTTTTTTTTAATTGTCTAGTGAAAGAGAATGGCTTCTGGTAGGATAAGTTCTCACATACACAGTGATGTTAACACATGAGCCTGTTGTGATGTACTGCAACTACTTGAAATTAATTATGTTGAAATATGCCTTGCTTTTCCCAGATTCACTGTGCTGGAATGGTGACTATGGCCACGAACTTGTAGAGATGTCCATAAGTGAAAGCAAAGGCATACCCCAAAATCTTTCCAGTTGTACTACAGGGCACTGTCACTTCAGAAAGCAAAACAAATGAACAAAAAGCCTAACAGCCTCTCTCCTTTTCTTCCTCCTTTTTGCTGTTGCCAGACAAGTTTCACAACATGAAGCATGTATCCTAGTCATCCTGAATTCATCTTGATCTCTTTTATCCATCAGTTCATCAGCACTCTTGAAGCACTGGTATATCAGGTTCCTCCTTAATGTCTGAAGCACTTTTCTGATGCCTAGATTCACATTGGTAGAAAAAATTATCCTCTGATCAGAAGCTTATGTTATGTAAAGCTGCCAAACCCTTCCACAACAGCCTAAATGAGACATTGATTCAAACACAACCCAATGGGCTAACAATTGGCTTTAGGTGGCTAAGTAATGCTAGAACAGCCCAGGTTTCAAGGGACCTCAAAAGAGCACTTGGTCCAACCTTTTGTGGGGAAGGGAGCCTAAATGAGATTATCTAGCACCCTGTCCAATCACATCTGGAAAACTTCCAGTGATGGAGATTCTACCGTGTCCCTGAGGAGGCTGCTCCAGTGAATGGTTGTTCTCACTGTTTCTTATGTCAAGATGAAACTTCTCCTGGTGCAACTTGTACCTGTTGCCCCTTGTCATCTCTATGTGGCTTTTTGTGAAGAGAGAGCCTCCACCCTCCAGACCACAACTGGACACAGTACTCCAGGTACAGCCTGACAAGCGCTGAGTAGAGAGGAATGATCGTATCTGTACCTCTGATAGTAATGCCCCTGTGGATATACACACCAGGATCTGATTTGCCTTCATTGCTGCAGTGGCGCACTGCTGAATCCTGTTCACCAGGACCCCCAGGCTCCTTTCAGCAAGACTACTGCCCGGCCACGCAGATCTGAGACAGTACTGAGCTCTTTGATTATGTCGTCCCAGGTGTAGGACCATGCACTTGTCTTTGTTAAACTTCATACTGCCATTGCTAGCCCACTCTACCAGCCTGTCCAGGTCTTTCTGTAAGATGGCTGTCCCTTCAGACATGTCCACCTCATCATCCAGTTTGGTATTATCAGCAAACTTGGTGAGGGTACTATCAATCCCATCATCCGGATCATTTATGAAGATGTTGAACAGCATGGGGCCCAGTATTGATCCCTGGGGGACCCCACTTGTCCAGCCTGAGTAAAAACCATTGTTCACTACCCTCTGAGTGTGACTGTGTGACCTGTTAGCCAATTTCCTACTCATCTGGCAGATGAACTATCCAGTATCTTGCCAGTTTTGCCAGGAGAAGGCTGTGGGAAACACTGACGAATGCTTTGCTAAAGTCCAGGTAAACAGCATCCACAGCTTTCTGTTGACAGACAATGTTATTTTGTTGTAGAAGGTGATCAGGTTAGTTTGGTATTATATGCCCTTGGTAAATCCATGCTGGCTTTTCGCAATCATCTGCTTCATTTCATTTGTAATGGTTTCCAGGAAGACTCATTCTATTACTTTCCCAGGGACTGAAGTAAGACTAATGGGCCTGTAGTTTCCTCAAGTCTTCTTCTAGGCTCTTCTTGTAAGTGGGTATGACATTTGCCCTCTTCCAGTCATCAGGGATATCCCCTGACCTCCACGACTTTTCAAATATGATTCAAAAATCATGCAAGAAGATTTCAGGGAGTGTGCCAAGTACTAATCGCATTTCTGTAGGGTTTATATTTAGTGGGTTACTCCCTGAACCAGCTCATTAATCAGCCCTAGCTTATGAAAACTCAAAGGAGAAAGGTAAGAATTGTCTGGCAAGGAGACAGCAGGAGGACAGTGTCATGGCAGCCCTAGTTCTGACCAGTTTAAGCAGTGAAGGAATTGCAATAAACAGGCCAAGTCAGACACATTGAGAAAGACAAGAACTCCATTAATTCATTCACTTAAAAGCAAAGAGAAGAGGAAATCATTTTACTTCAACATAATAAAAGAGTCTTCCAGGCACCAGCTACCAGAGGGAAGAGAGGGAATCAGAAACCTCTAGGGAAGGGTGCAGGGCCAGAGACAAAACTGATGCCCAAAAAATGGGGATCACACAGGACCACACCATATCTCAACATAGAAGGTAAAAGACATTACAGAGAGACAATGAAACACAGGCAACCCTAGAGCTCCTACCAATGCTAAACAACATCGGCAAGGAAAGTATACATGAATAATCCTGGATCCTACTTACACCATCCCACATCCATTACTAGTTCTCCTGGTCTCTCCTCAGAACTTAAATCTTCTCCCTTTCGTATTTTCTTTCAACATTTGTCCTAAAGCACTGAAATTCCTTAACATAGCTCTAAATATCTCTTCCTATATTGCTCCCACTAATCCTCTTCTTTTCTGTAAGCATGTCTATTTGCATTTTCATTCTGAAAACAGGTTGAACTGTTTTCATTTTTTGACACTTTTTGAACTGTTTTCATTTTTTTTCATTCTGAAAACAGGTTGATGCTGTATTTAAGTTACACCTTTCCATACTATAAAATTAAAAAAATATCTCTGACTGTGGGAGATTTATTTTCTCTGCCCTTACTCAACTTCTGCCAAGAGCAGGATTTAATATGTTGCTGTCTGAAGGTAGGCCATGGTCAATAGCTACTACCTGTCTTCTTGAGCTGTCCTCTTACTTTGGCATACAGGGAATATAACATGTATGTGCAGCATCCAAATTGTTCATCAGATAGGCTCAACTATAAGAACTCATCCCTTACGTGAACACCACTGTCACCCAGAATGCTGTTAAGTGCCTTGCCCTCAAGAGTCAAATGTTGATCGCTGGACACATGCAGAACACTATCAGATTTATGGTTTCAACTCCATGCAGTTGTGTAGCTGTCTACTTCAAGAAAAGCTAGAAGGGTTTTTAGGAAGGTGAACCTTAGCAATGCTTGATACACAGTTTGAGGTCAAATAACCTCAAATTCAAAAAAACAAAACCCACTAAATGTCCCTATTGGGTGTGTGAACTTTCAAAGGAACGGAATACTTTTAAAGCACATGAACATGTCAGTCTTTATACTGTGTAATAGAAATGGTCTGTGCTACAACAAAGGTATAGCTGTTTGTACAGTATAAAGCACATATATCACTAAATTATAGAGTAGGAAGGAATATCATATCAGCCAGTCTTTATCTGACAAGCCCGTTGCACATTAGGCTGCAGAATTTTACAAGCGACAGGCAGTGTGAGGTGGTGAAGAGCTTCAAAGAATAACCTGGTAAAATTACGAACTAATCCCAGAAACAACCTTCACACCAGGAAAGCAATCCTAGAACAAATGCCTCCTCTCCTGCAAGCCTGGTCTGCTGACACTCAGCTGGTTCATAGTATTCCACTTTTCCAAAAATTTCAAGGTTTTAGAAGCTGTAATTAAATGGATCATTACAAGTATTGTGTAATCAGATGATTTTCGGGGTCTTGTGGACATGCCAAAATTCTAGTAGAAGCTGCTTTTACTGCATTTCTGTGAAATGGTTACTTACACATTTGCAGTATAGATGTAACTACTTACAGGTACACATAGCTGTAAATAACTTGACAAGTTACAGGTCGGTGGCAATTCTGCTGGGTCTTAAGACTGAAATTTTATTATTGGGTTCATGGCCAGTAAGTGATGACAAGAATTAACTTCAGTGACCATTTGAGCAGATACTTTGGTTTACTTTCATTCACTGTGCATTTAGAATTAACTCCTCTGACTTTTAGAGAATGAAATAAAGAGCTATAGAGAGTAATATACTTGTAGTGTACATCAAGTTTTTATTTTTTTGAAAAGACTAAAACACTGTGATGCACACCTTGGAGCACATCTAATGTAATATCATATATTATATATTACCTTTTTGCATTTTACGTTATATCCTACCATCATTCTACTCAAGCAATGATGGAGAACGTTTCTTGTATCATAAAAGAGAAAGCTTTCTGAACAAATAAAACAAGTGTCATATAGTCTATTTCAGGTACTTTTCCACCATGAAAGAGTTTGGTTTGGTTTTAAGGAACTACAAGACAGCATTTGCTGAATCTTATTATGAATCTTACTATGTTTCAACTAGGAAAACTATATTGCCTCTTATCTTGTACAAAGTATTTCAGAACCACTTAGTTTCAGCAACATTTTCGAAAAAGAAATGAAAATCCTTACAAAACGTGAGTCTTAAGGATAACTGCAAGCTATAACAGACATTTAGGAAAAATGACTAATGTCATGAAATAAAAAGTTAAGTGGCAAATGTAATTTTCTTTGGAAATACAAAAGCATTGCATACTTCTGCCTGGGGAAGAAACAATCACCTAGAACCAGCCAAGCAACTGTAATTCTTAATTACATCGTAGATTTTTTTCATGTTGTTCTGCTTAGGCCTATTAGAACTCATTTAGCTATAGTTTCAACTTTCATTCTCTCGTAAATTTAGTTTGTACCCATTAATTACAACTGTCATGAAAGAAATGCAGCCATTAACAATGCCAAAATCCCAACACATAAGCTTGGGATGTGACACTAATTGTTCTGAAAGCTTTGACACAATCCTTTCCTGAACCCATGAAAATTATTAGCTCAAAATATTGTTACTGGAAAAAGACTTTACAGCTACTTACACCAAGTGAGCAATAGGAGGCCAAATGCTTTCAAAACAGGTTAACGAGTTATAATAATTACTGAACAACTATTATCTCACAAACTGGAAGCAACTTTCCCCAAGGTAACTTCTTTTTACACTATGAACTTTGAAAGTGGAGCCAGGCCTGAAAAAAATGGATCAAACTAATGTGACTAATATAAGCACCAAAGTTTAGTTCATTAGATCTATATTTAAGAGAGAAATGCAAAACAATGGCCTACATATTTATTTGTCATTACATAAATGCAAAATAGCTGTAAGCATGCCTAAAGTAAGACAGTGACAGACAGTATTTGATAGCGCAAATGAAGACAAAAAGGCAAAAAGAAACCCTGTGGCAGACCGCATATTTCTATTCAGATGTATTGGCATAAAAAACACATTTTAAAATAGGTTAATCCCATATTTATATCAACCTCCAGGAGCAGTAAAACTTGATAGTCACTAAAATGAGAAGTGCCTTAAAATGAACTGAAGCAAGGCTACTAATTTTTACTTTAGTCATGACAGCACCTAGAGGTCAGATAGGTAGCACCAGAACATCAGACTAGGCTGCCTAACGCAGATGTCTAGGCTTCCCATAAGGTCAGAGGAGAGTGAGAGAGGAGGAGGAGAAGAAGAAAGAGAAGAAGAAGAAGAAAGAGAAGAAGAAGAAGAAAGAGAAGAAGAAGAACAAGAAGAAGAAGAAGAAGAAGAAGAACAACAACAACAACAACAACAACAACAACAACAACAACTGTCTAGAGACAGCACATATCATGTGAAAAGTCATGATAATCAAGCCAATAGGAGAGAATGTCAAGCAAGAAAGCAGGAAATCCTGCAAGTGAATAGGTACTCGGCTTGGGAATTGCTCCTACACTTGGTCAAGGAAACAATCTGCTAAGAATGGTGTTAATTTTGTATTGTAGAGTTTAGAAGTCCCTCCATGTCCATTGTCAGCATGTAAGCCTCCAGTTCAGGTAGAGAAATGAGAGACTCTCCCTGTCATACACACATATGAACACTGTGGCTCTCAGTCTTATTGAATGATGAACCAAAACCTTTCAGGCTGAAGGAGTGATTAAGAAGCCAGGTTCCAATTCCCAGGTTAGCACCCTAATCAAAAGGACATTATGCAAAATATAGAGGGTTTTAAATAAACATTACTATCTATATTTCTGTGGATAGACTGATACTGTTAAATTATATTGTGCTATTATTCTTCACTTTCTTTTCACAACCATCCCCAAGTTTGTGTGATTCTTAATTCACAAGCAGTGGGAAAGCATCTCTGTGCATTCAAGTTAACAGTGAAATACCTGGTGAACATGTATAGGCTTCTCAAGAGTTAGGAAATGATGAATACTATGCCGTTTATATAACTCTACAAGGGCCTGATTCAGGTTCCACTAAAGTTAATAGAAAGCTGTCCACAGATTTCCGAAGTGCAATGAATCACTGAAGAGTACTGTCCTGCCTAATAAGTATTTCAATCTTTATAGTCAACATCCATTTATGTAGGTTATTAGATGTAATTGATACTAGTACATATATACTCATATTAGCTTGTCTAGTTAATTCTAAATGGAAAGAAAAACACAATTAAATTGCATGCTCAACTTAAAATATAAATGTTTCATTATGTTACTTAAATCCTATTAGCTGCAATTACTTTAGCACACTAACTTTCAACATACACTAAAAATGATGAAGAATTTTTTTTAAAAAAAGACTTTTCAAAGGGGATACTAGCTGTCAGGGAGAATACCAGGTATCAACTCTCAGCTTTTGGTAAATAACTCATGAAGAGAAGATTGTATGGAAACAGTCTGAAATGCTTCATTAGCCAGAAGAGTTTGTACCCCACATGTCACTCTCTAGTTCATAACCCATGATCATAAGGGCCAGTTTCAAGTCCCTGTGGAAGAAACTAAAGTTACTAAGGAAAGTACTGGATTTACTGGCATTTGAACCAAAATTTCAGTTTCAAATTCATAAATGCATTGAGAGAATTACATTTTGATTGTGTGTTTAAACCTACTGAGAGATATTGATCAATTTTATTAGTTATAAACAATAGCTTTTTTGCCATCTTATCTATCTTCTGTTCACCTGACCTCATCTGCCACCACTGTGCTACTAAGTTAGCTCTGTGGGCCAGCTCGTGATGAGATACTCAGAATCAGACTGCAGTTCCATTCACATTTTTTTGGCGGTGAAGCTGATTTAAGAAGTCTGTGATGCAACACAATCATCCCCCCCCATCAGTTACAGTTTGCCACCAGTTCAGTGCTCCAAGTATTGCTGCCTATTACGAGTGTATGTGTATATAGTATTTATATATTATAAATACATTTCATATATTATTTATATAATATGTATATAAGTATATGTGTGTGTGTTTATGCATATATATTAAAAAAATATATCAAAGCCATGATCCTGGTTTAAAAAAAAAAAACAACACCAAACAGGGATCGCGGGGAGAGGGATGTGAGTAGGAATGAATAGCTAAAACAGAGAATGTCTCACGCTGTCTGTCAGAAAGAAAAGGTATGTGAAACCTTGTATACACATATATTACCTTGCTGTTGATAAACATAACTTGACAACTAAGGAGTATGTAGGAAGAAATTTAGGGGCCAGTCCTGGGGAAGAATGTTCTATAGCAGGAACAATCACTGTCTGGCCCTTTCTAATCTTTCCCCAGTCTTCAGTCTTTCTCTCTTTCCCACATTGGTTCTTTATACAAATTCCATTCTTGTTTAATTACTTCCCATATTTCCTCCTTAGATTTAACAACCCATTTTTAGGGGTTTTGAACCATTATACCTAGGATGTGTTGGCACCGCAGACCTTAATGTAGCAGAAAAATATTTGAGCTATCCATAGACAACCTGCAGTAACTTTACGGGGCTCATCTAGCCTGTCCTACCACGGCCAAACAGTGCCAGGGAGCCGAGTTATCTCATTGGCAATGCCAGTCAGTCAGACAAACAGTAAAGTTGTTTCCCGATCTAATGGTTAGAGCAGCGTATACTGTTAAACCACTGAATCAATCCTGACATTGTTTCTTTGGAATGACTACCGTATCATAACCTAATATTCCCCATGGATATCTATTCATACAAATAAATCTCATTATGGAAACACCCTATAGCTAGATCTAAGCACAGTCACATTCTCTGGTTTCAAAATGAATGAATGAATGGCCTTTGCCTTATGGAAGGGGCAATATTTCTAATGGACGAATCAAGAAAATTTCGACAGAAATGATCCTCTTACGGTATGCAGCTGTTCCATGTAAGTTTCCAGATGAATACAACTTGGGTAAGTGCAATTTTTGTAGACTCAGTGTGATCTGTAAGGTGACAGGAAACAATCTGTGTATCTTTAATATGGAACAACAGATGAAATCCCTGCGAGCCTTCGGAAAACATCATTGAGGCTAATGTGTTATTGTTAATGATCCTATGGCTTACCATATGTCCAGGCAGTAAAGTTAGCTAATGCGCTATTGTTTTTCCAACTTCAATTCCTTCATACAACAAGCTGATAGGAACATAATGGCATTAACACCAGAGAAATGAAAGAAAACTACAGAGGAGAAGACATTTGGGTTTGTTCCAGGGTATCAGTATTCAGACTATATTACATTCATTAGTATTTACAAAATTTACATCCTGACAGTAGCTGTTTGTGTAAATTCTGACCTCGATTACAAATATGACCTATATGAATAGGCAAGAAGGTAGCATTAGAGATTGCTCATTTCCAATAACAACAAGACATGGGATTAGCAAATTGATGAATACTGGATAATATATTCAATTAAAATTTCACAAGTAGTAAGGAAACTAAAAACACAGAAACATGCTGAATGCAAGAAAATGCAGAAGACAAACACCAATGAATAATAAGATGCTTGGTAACCACTCATGGTAATTTCTGAGCAGTGGTAAATGTCACACAATTTTAGTTCTAGAAATTAATAACTTCAGAGAAAGAGTCTAGAGACAAAAATTGTCTCATTCTCATTCGTATAAAGACAGAAGAGATCCAGTGTCAGTGGAATCACCCTAGAACTACCTCAGGTACAGCTGGGATCAATATCTAGACTTCAGAAAACTAAAAGTGTACAAAGCTTTTTTTCAGAAAAAAGTCTGGATTACTTATTTATTTTGTACTTCTGTGTTCTGCATTTTTCAGATCAAGACATTTTCACATTTCTTCTTATTTCATAATTGAAAGAGTAAGGACATATATGCACATGAGAGCTTGCTCACACACAGCCACCTGCATACACAAGTTAGTTGTGAATTTTCCAAAGGAAAAATGTCAACTTCAGAAAAGAAATCAACATTTTCTACCTTGCAAGTCACAATTAGGAATTCCTCAAACTGTATTAATTTTAAAATGTTGAATGTTTTGGTGAACGTGAATTTGAAGCAACTATTAAAAATTCAATTTTTACTTTTGCCTGAATGTTCTGTCATTAAAAAAATATCATTCTTTCTGGTCTCAGTAAATTATAACATTTTCTAGGTTACCAAAAAAAAAAAAAAAAAAACAAACCAACTTAATTGACTATTTGTGTAATGACACCATATAGTAAAGCTTATAACTGATTATTCCTTTCATGGTCTAATTTCCCACTTTGTCTTTCTGCCAATCCAAACCAATAAAATAGTCCATATAAGCATAAAATTATAATGGTTTTCACTGGGATGGAGCAGGTCAGGAGGCCATGTAAACAGGTATTCAACTCTCCTGAGAGCCCGTAGGTACTTGTCCTGCTCTTTTCAGCTGTTGGTCATCACCTTAAAGCTGAGACTGGTGCTAAAAGGGACAGTTGCTTCTTTTCTGCTTCATTCTACTGTAAAGTTGAATAGCTTCATTTAGCCCTTTCATAGCTTTTGCTGGAAGAAAACACTCACTCTTCAGGCACCTTTATTACAGAAGGGAGCAATTTAATAGCTAAGCAAGGAAGTCTGCTTAGATAAGACTCTCCACATCTCCATTCAGAGCAAACAGCTGGAAGCTGAGGCTTCAGTGTTGCACTGACATAAAGTCAAGAAGAAGCTCTCTCACAGTCAGGCATTGCTCAGACAAGGGGGACGTCTCACAGTCGTCTCACAGCTGTTGGTGTCTGCTTTCCAGCTGAGATCATGGCTCAAGGTGTGAGTGTTTTTTCTTCCGTTCCCTACTACAGCAAAGTTAAACGGCATAGCGAGAACAAGTAACAGCCTGCACATAAAGGAAGGGAAAACAGAATAATTACAGCCTGGGGCAACAAAAAGGTTGCTACTGTTTTTCAGTTCAAATACATCAAATGTGGATGCATTTTGCCTGTTAGTAGGCATGATATGTATGAATTTGGGATGAGACTTCAGTTCCTAACCATCAAGACGTACCCAGTATTTTTCACAAGAAGATAGATTCATCTTGAATACTAGGTTCATTTGCCAAGCTTTCTGCTACTTTCTCAAGATTTTTCTCTCTATTGTTTTAAACAACCATTTTTATACAAGGGGAAAAAATAGTGAAATAGGAATGAGCATCTATGAGCATTCTATAGCATCTATCCATAGAAGGGTAATAAGTTCATCTTCAGTCAACCACTTGTCAGCCAAGAATAACGAAAACAACTGCTTTTACGCATTGCCCAGAGAGTGCTGCTACCTATTCCAAATACTGTGATGAAAAAATTCTTGTCTCATATAGATCCTTGCTCACACTCAGCTTTTGGAAACTCTCAAAAGTTTAAAGGGATACTACTATATAATTGTCCTAATTAACTGTCATTTTTTTAGAAAAGCATCTCCACTTACAAATTCAATTACAATGTTAATATAGCTTTAAAACTCTGCAATAATTATCTCTTTTTAGGAGGATCTCATCACGCAGGCCCTTTACTGGTGTTATTAGAGCCATCTGCTTTGTCCAATAACATTAATTACAGCCTGGGAATGTTTATGTCTTCTAAATTTATGCAAAATGCCACTATGGCTAATACAGAGTCTTCAAGAGATGCAGAAAAACATAAATAGATTAAGTAGTTAAAAAGCCTCCATAATCAACAAAAGCACCACAAGAAATATACTGCACCACACCTGTCAATAAGCAGTTGTGCATTCCTGTGCATTCCAATAACTAAAGTAGAAAGATTATTCCTCATGTTGTAATTAGTTATAGATCTTATTTCTTTTATCTGCTCTCCATATGATTAGTTTTTATTCACAAGACTGGAGTCTCCATTTGTCCCTTTCATGCACTGTGGTGTGTTCTGGTGCCAGTGTACGCTATTTTTAGTTCCTGCACACATTAAATGATACATTCTGTTATGACTCGGGCGTGATTTATGGCCATATCTTGGTTTTCCACTCCTTATCAGGCAATACAGATAATACAGATATGTCAGTTTGTTTCAATTTATGCCCTACACTCTCTTCTATCGCTTCTGGTTTTAATACCATTCACCAGTGGACAAAATAGAACTGACTATGCCTAATCCTAACGCGTATGGAACAACTACTTGTCATCTCAGCAGCTTTTCTCCTTTTCTCCTTCTGCTGTTCGTGCAAATGTCTTCTTACTCTTAGTTCAACACATTATTACACATTTCTTCCATCAACCACAGCAAGTCACCCTGTTTATCATTCAGATACTAAAAAAAAAAAAAAAAAAGAAGTGAACACAACTTGAGGACTGAGCATTCAGGTTTAATATACTTACATGGCTTATCTGGGACTCAGTTAGATTGCAGAATCTTCAGAATGAAAGGCAGGGTGCAGAAAATGTGTGGTTTTCTCTCTCTTGGTACAGCTCTGGCATAGCCTAATTTATGATAGCTGGAGATAAATTCAGAACATTTAAGCCTTTTCATATATGTCTGTAATGTTAGCTCACAATCTGGTTGCTACTTTTCACTCACAGTGGACATAATTTTGATTTATTTTTATTTTTCCTCTTCTCAGCTTTTACAGAATGCTGATGTGTGCATTTACTTACAAATACCATCCTGAGATTGCCAAAGTTCTTTTCTAAACAACTCTTTAATAAAGATTTCAATTAATTCTTTCTTTTTTGAATCTTCATAATCATTAATCATGTTGAATGTCAGACTTAAATTCTTCATTGGATTTGGAAATGTATTTGTAGTGCTGTAGTATTTGAAAGCTCAATGTTTATATTCTATATCTGTGTATGTTTTATAAACTCACGAATATAACTTCTGAAACAAAGTTTAAGATTTGCTGACCAAATATATCCATGACCTGGAAATCTATAATGTATCTTCTCCAGTTTCTTGACAGAGGCTGCAAAAGCAACAAATACATGTATTTCTCAGTAGACATCATTGGTATGTCTACCACAATCTCATGTCATAATGATTGCACTAGGCTTCTTCCTGTGTTTGTAGAATTTCCAAGAAAAGCGAAAGTTTTGCTATAAAACCAGAAGTTTAGAAGTTTGATCTTTATGCATTTAAATGGCAGTGGAACATCTGGTTCTACACTTTACTACATTCATCTTAAAAAAAAAAAGAAAAAAGAAAAAAGAAAAGCCAAAAAAGGAGCAATAGGAAAACTCCATTTAATACCAGAAAAAAATGGGGTTTATAATTTATTTTTTACTACCACAAAAAGAAATATGTCAATGCTTTCTAAAAGTTAACTTTGATATTTCCACATTTAAGTATTCTGGCATTTTACACTGCAAAAATATTTTTTCCATTAGAGTACAGAACAAAAGCACACTTTTAAATACCAGAATTTCCCACAGAAGAAAAGTATTATTGTCTATTCAGTTCTAGGAAATATTAGAATTATTTAAAGAAAAGTATTTTAATCATTTCTATCCCTATATTTGTATGATGTTCTTTGTGGAATAAAATCAAAGGGTAAAAAGATGTTATATTTTATAACTGTAACGCTGTAGTACCTTCCAAGAGTATTTATGATTCTACTAAGGGAATATGGGTCTGAAATGTTACAAAATATGATTTTTGAAAAATCAATTGCCTACTTCTCATGCTGTATTTATTCAGTTACTTTTACAGCTTTGCCTGAATGTTTTTATTTACTTTTACAATTTGATTATTTTGTTTACACTAAATACATTTACTATGATCTGTGCTCAGCCCTTGATGGTTTTAAATATTTCATGTTTTTCCTCAGAGCAATTATTAATTTCTCATTAATCAATGCTTTTAAATATCTGTCTTAACTATAAGACTTAAGGACTTTACAGCATGAGCTGCTTGTTCCCTGAATGTCTTACAAATCTGCATCTCAATTAGCTCATGTTCGTAACATCCTCCATTTCCTTTAACTTCTATAGAAATTAGGAATACTCAAAAGCTCAGAAAAGGTACATTGAAGACTGCAAGACCAAGTCCAGCTTTTACTGCTCATGAGATGCTCATATATAAACCTTGCAGTACACCATCTTGATAGGTCCTAACTTCATCCGACTCTGTTCTAGTGACAAAAGATGGGACAGAAAAACTAACAGAAAGAAGGTAAGTGTTATGAATAGGGAATTGTGGTTCTTGGGGAACTTCACATGGTAGTATACATGTGCGTTAACATGCATCAACATGGTGCAGCCCTAGCTTTCCACTCTGATTCCTATAATGTTTCCATTTAGATTTAGGAGCTGTATTGATCTAAAAGTAGAAAATGTAAATACTTCTTACAATATACTTTGAAAGTGAATGCTTTTCCTTCTTTTTTTTTCCTAATTTGAATACAGGTAGGTACTTTTTGAGGCCTCCAGCACTACCTGAAAGATGCACATTAAATCATTTCAGGTGCAAATATAAATTATTTTATATTACTTGCATAAAAACATTCAACTCTCTGCACCTCTCTTCCTTTTGCCTGCAGGTAGATCCAGGTCTGCTCTCATTCGCTTTCTGATCGCATTTCTAGTCATTCCGTTTTGTTTCCCCTTGTTCAGAACTGCATGCCTTGAAACTTCTCAACAACTTTCCAGTTCAGGAAGTAATTATTGCTCCCATTTCATACGCAGAAAACAAAAACACAGAAAATGCAGTTACCCTGACAAAGCCACTCGCGAGTAGTTCCAGGAAATGAACAGACATCTCTTGATTTGAAGTCTAACCTTCTATCTAAAAGATAATTTCTCAGTTGATTGCTGACTTAGCAAGTTAATGAAACACACATTTAAAGCACCATAGGCGATTCCAGTATCTGAACTAGCTCTAAGTGTGTTTATATTTTATCTTGGCAAGGGTGCACACCTTCAAACCCCACTGTCCATAGAGTTTGGTTTCAAGTCCTTCTTGGGATCCATGTTTCCGTTAGCAGAGCCCTGCACTCAGAGGGCTGGATCTACAAAAGGGTGCTGGATACCACGCAGGCAGATATTTACCTGATAATGACATGAATGCTTGAAGCCCTGCAGACTCAAATTTTCTTCTGCTAAAGACTTTTGAGTGCTTTAAGCTATTCCTGATCATCATGTTCACAGCCACCAAAGTCCTGATGGACACAGTTCATGCGTATTCTCCAGCTGATTCCCTTTCTGCTAAGTCCAGCTGGTAAAGTTAGTCAACACACGTGTTTCGAAAAGGTATTCCCTCCTGGTTTAAATGATAGACCACCTACTAAGTTTCCAGGTCTGTTGTTTAAAAAAATATAAGATTTTTGGTCTAGTTTACTATTCCTTTACCATCAGAAATCTCTTTATATGGTCATTTACAAAGCATTATCAGGTCGGTTGCTCTATTTGAAAGCTAAATCTATTGACTTTATAACTTTAAAATAAATTCCCCAAAATTTAAACTATTCTTGCATTTCTTTTGAGACTTTCTTTTTCAAATTTTAACGACCACTTTTCAATATGGACCCTAACACTGGCACAATATGTTGTTATTGGTCTCAGAAATCGTGTCTGTAGAATAATAATATTCTTCTAAATTTATTCATTACTCTCCTCCTTGTATTATTTCTGTTCAGTCTTTAGGTCAAAGAAAAGGTGTCATTATAACAAAAACAATAAAATTATATTCTTTCTGATGTGTTTTTGAACTGTTAAAATTAGAAGGCTGTCTATGTTTGAAGAATGGCACATACTTCTACCAAGTCAGCATAAATAATTATGCCTTTGCAGTAGTGTAGTACGACATATATTTGTATGATATTCTAAGAAACTATCTGCATTTAGATATTTAGCACTCTGAATTACTCCACAACACATATTCTCTTTCTAAAAAGGATGTTAGATAAATGACCGTAATTAGCTGTATCAGTTGTGAAATAGAGTACATTGTTGCTTGCATGTGAAAAATCACACCTGTAGCTAAAAGTCCCTTGGAGATTTATTCCCAAATTTCACTTCATATATAATTATTAAGTAGAGCCAGTACCTCAGAATGGGCAAGCCATACAGCAAGATTTGAGGTCTGGCTGAGAAACTGACAGGGAGTTTTGGAATGCATTATTGTAATATGTTGACTTTCTTGTCTTTGCTGTAGTTGCAGTTTTCCAGCCGCACTCAATGTAAATTGATGAGTTTCATATAAGATATTGTAAAAATACCCATTCCAATGTTTGGACTGCTGGCCAAGCGATTCTTTCCCGTTCAGCATCACTAGCGTAATGTTCTTTCTCTTATGAATTTCTATTTTTATGAGTTTTTGAAGGAAACTTGCCTAGAAAATGCAATGTGGGGCTGCTCAAACAAGTCTAATAACTCCGGGTGTTTTGATTTGATCAGAGATGCTGGTGTAAATACAGAAGAAGTTGTCATGGTCTCCTCAGCACAATGCCCCGTCAGCTACAGGATTTGGTTTTGTTGTGTAGGCAGAAAAACTGTGGGGAAAAGAAAACTGAGTTTTGAAGATATTAGATGCTTCTTTCACTGATCAGACAAAAAAGCTTTGAAGGAAAACAGCCCTGTATGCAGTACCCATTTGCCTAACAACAAAAAAACAAGCAAGTGAAAATGTAATAGAAAGGTGTAATCAACAGTTTGTATCCTTCCTATAAATGCATATGATTGCTGCATGATTATCTTCAAATACAGATGGCTTAAAATTATAATTAGGATTGAGAAGTGAAAATAATATAGAAGAATAAAATCCTGTAAACCTGCAGGCAAACTACTTGCTAGTTTTAACTACCCCAATCAAAAGAATAGCACACAATACAAATTGATGAAGGGAGGACACAAGAAACACCCTGCAAAGTAGTATTTCATTCTGTTAGGCACTGACTGCAGACATCACAACCTCTAATCAAACACTTTGGGGCAGTGCCAGCAGCAGGGTGAGAGAAAGCAGAAAATTCCTGCACAGAAGACTGGATGGCTGAAATCACCACTAAAGGGATTCTGATAGAACTAATGGAAAGTAGGTTTATGCTACATACCACCCTCATTTCTGTAAAATTCACTGGTCCAGTTTAAAGATAATTCATGTAAACACACAGAAATGGCTTAGTGGTTGATACCAAGAGCTATCTAACCCGGTGACCTAGCTCGGTGGTGGCCAGAGTGGAGGCACAGGGAAGCACAAGAGCAGGGCAAGCACAGAGGTCGTTTCCTCCAAACAGCCTTCCAGTCTCCAGCTGAGGTGCCTTTGTCTCGCCCTTTTTGACCCTGTTTTAAAGGCTAACAGATGAAATACCTAGGTGTTATTTGTTGCTCTTCAGGGCAGTAAGGGCAAAGGCTTTCTGCCACACTGAGCACAATTTTTGTCCCTAACATAAAATTTTGAAGACATAAAAAGAGAAACAATGGTTCAAGTAGTAATAAAAAAGAAGAGTAATCAGGAAGCCATTCAGAGACCAAGTAGGACAACAAAGGTGTTAGAAGCAGGTATGGATAAGAGAACTAGTAACACAGCTGGAAAAAGCCCAGAAGCTAATGTGAAAAGAAATGCTCTCACTAAGGCAAGGCATTGAAGGAATTCAGTGCACAACATGCCTCTTGTGACCTGTGTGGACCGTGTGTTGGAGAAGAAAAGCACGTCCTTTCCAATACTCACCAGAGAATGATCACCATATTAGCTTCTGCACAATTAGGTCCTTTGAAGAATCCTGACAAATACTAAATGCTTTGCCTGTGGCCAAATTGTGATAAAATATTATACAACAATATTCTAAGGCTTACTAATTTCAAATGCAATGTTTGTTTTGTCAGTAAGGTTCATTTAAAAGTAAGAAATGCAAAAAGGTCAGATGTATGGGGAGGGAGAATGATGTGGTCATTGTCATGAGGGGTTGGCAAGAAAGCAAAACACATTTTATTTATGTATTTAGCAGTCTGTAAGAAACCCTGGCACTATCCATTTGAACTTGTGATGATCTCAAAGACAGAACTCATACCTACACCATTTTGGAGTCTGAAACTCCTGATAATTTTTTAATCATTCTTTTATTTTATTATCTCCAGAACAGCTTCTGAATTGAGCATCTTTTTTAAAGAAGAAAAAGAAAAAATTCGGGATCTGGTTAGAAGCCCAGATGGTAGACTATGGAAAGTTTCTCTCTTATTTTAATGAGCTTCAGATCGCTCCTTTGTTGTATGACCACTTTTCCATCCAAATATTTTAAAATTTTTACAAACTATTAGATATCTATGGCACTTCTAAAATGAAACTCCATCCAAGGTAAAACAGAGTAAAAGCTAAGTGGGAAGCCTGCACACAGCAGCATGTTGGTCCAGAGGAGGGCCACAAAAATGATCAGAGGGCTGGAGCACCTCTCCTCTGAAGACAGGCTGAGAGAGTGGGGGGTTGTTCAGCTTGGAGAAGAGAAGGCTTCAGGGAGACCTTATTGCGGCCTTTCAGTACCTAACAGGGGGGCTATAGGAAAGATGGGGAAAAACTTTTTAGCAGGGCCTGTAGTGATAGGACAAGGGGTAATGGTTTTAAACTAAAAGAAGGAAGAGTTAGACTAGATATAAGGAAGAAATTTTTCACAATGAGGGTGCTGAAACACTGGCACAGGTTGCCCAGAGAGGAGGTAGATGCCCCATCCCTGGAAACATTCAAGGTCAGGTTGGACGAGGCTCTGAGCAACCTGATCTAGTTGAGGATGTCCCTGCTTATTGCAGGGGGGGCTGGACTACATGGCCTTTAAAGGTCCCTTCCAACCCAAACTATTCTATGGTTGTATGATTCTATGTTGCCTAAATACGTGGAAAAGAAAATTTATTGCTAAGTAACTGCAAAATCTTGCAAATTTTATTCCTTCCCTCTGTGCCCCCTCAACAAGGAAATGGTAATAGAAAAGAAAGTCTTCATTCTCAATATTTCTCAGAATGACAACAATACAAAACCACAAAGAGAATGAGCTTCTTGGAAATAAAAGTGTCTACTTCAGAAGAATTTATTGAATCAACAATATGTGAATCTAAGATTCCAGGAATCTTGAGAGGTTAGATCCGATGATTATATCCCAAGCCATCCTTTTTCTAAGTTGGCAAATGTTATTTTAAAATATTGAGACGTTTCTGCACTTAGGCAGTGTTAGACAGCAGCAATGCCTCCTTTTAAGTAGGCGAACAGAAAAAACATAAAATTACTGGTTTTGTATAGATGGAAAACTATACAGTTGCACAAACTGATACTTCAAAACTAAAAAGCAGCCCACTCCCAGAGGCAGTGTACAGGGTCGATGCAGAGTTTTCTGACATGTGTCTTTGCTTTAAACAACCACAATGCTTAATATACTTTGGAAAGCCAGACCTAGCTAATATTTATTCCACATTTCAAATTGAAAGCAGATAAATAGTAAGTCTTCATAAGGCTTTAATTTACCAGTGCCAAAGAAACAAATGCACATTGTTTCTATCACCGTAGTATCTTAGTAGACTGCACCAAACATTTGCAGTGAACTTACCACCACCACCACATACACAAAAGGTAGATTTAAAGAAGCAATATACACATATTTTGGTAAATAATACTATTACAAAGAGCAAAAGAACTAAAAGCCAACTAAACCTAGAAAATGTGAAAATTCTCGTTTTTCATGGTGTTTTATTTCCAAATACCCCATATATTTAAAAAAGAAGGAAATTTTGAAATGGGAGAAATATTTTAAGTCAATGAAAGATTTGATTAAAAATGTTTTTAACTTTTATTACCTTCTCTCTTTTTTTTTTTCCCCCTTTAAGATAGATCCAAAATGAAATTTATATAGTAATTTTTCTTCTGGCAAACCAAAGAATCTGTTACCTGCATTGTCTGATAATCTCAGCTAGTTTATTGGCTAAACAGAAAAAAGAATTCACAAGCTGAACAAAGCTCTTAACTGCAAAGCTGCCTCATATAATAGTGAAAAATACAGTGGTAAACCAGTCCATTTTCCTTATTTTTCACACATTCAACCACAGCTGATTTCATAGTTCTTTTGCTTTCAAACATATCGCAAGAAAACCTCGCAAGTCTGTTTGCACGATCTTGAATTACGCTGAGTCACGCTGAGCATTGCGTGACGCTGAGTTATGCTTGCCCGTGCTGCAGCAGTGGGGTGTGGGGCCCGGGATGAAAAGAGATGGGAAGTCAGAAGGCCAAGACTTCATTCCTTTCGTTGATTTCCCTGAACTGAAAGCAGCGAGCTGAAGGCAGGGATGTCCTCACTCTTCCACAGAACTTTTAATGTAACTTTATGCTAGTGGCTGGTCATAACATAAAGCCAAAGGCAGAGTGAACTAAAAATAAATAATTTTGGAATTTCCATTAGTAAATCTAGTTTATTTCAGATCATATCTTCTCTTTAGGAAACAATTAATTTTAATTACAGTGTTTGGGTTTTTTGGCCAAGAAAATTTAGGTAAAGAAAGTTTCCAGGCAAGATGCTTTCCTACATCTTCAAACTCTCTATTCCCATCTATTTCCAGTAGGCAAACCAGTCAGTGCAACTTAAAAACATAGCAAAAACCTCAGTAAGGTTCTATTTTAAATAAAAGTATATTTTTATTTAAATACAATTTTACTATATTTTGAAATCTTATGCAGTAAAATAGTGCCTGAAACTATTCAAATTGCTTTTTGTTGCCCAAGGAGCTATGTTATTTTCTAGTTTTTTCTAAAATTTTGTTATTCTTAATTGCTTATTGCGTAGATTGCCCTTTGAGAAAAACTTCAAATGGCATGTAATTACAATATAGTATAAAAACACTTACTTAATCACATGCGTAAAGAAACACATCCAAAATAAAAGAGCAGAAGTAAGGACATAGAAAACTGTCTGAAGTTTCTGTGTTCCGGTGTATCACTGTATACCTTAGAAACACTTAGAACCAATGTATGCAAAACTAAATTCGGCATCTAAGCCAGTGTTTGGATTTTTGTGTTCAAAGCTAGCTATTTTAATGCTAAAGGGCATATTTTCTGTAAACACTGCATAACTAATAGGCTGTCCTAAGCATTACATCTAAAAGTTCCCAAGTGTGTCTGAGGATGAACTGGTTTTCTTTTGGATCATTTTAATAAAGTGAAGCCTCAGGAAAGAAAAGATAGATTAATTCTGTGTCAAAAAGGGGGGTTATTCATTCAGTTTTGTGTATTTTAATTGAGGGCACCCATTAAAAATAAAGATCAACAAACAGCTATGTCATTTCGTACAAAACAAGAATGTTAAACATAGCAGTATCAAGTGTAGTTTGCCTTATTGTGCTGAAAGTAGATAGCGTCTATTTTAAAGCATTTGGAGGTGGGATCTTTGCTTTTTTAAAAATGAAATGTGAAAGAATTAAATACTTCTGATACCTATTAAAGATACATGGAAAGCAGTTTTGGAAGGTACCGTTAATATCTGCTGCTTCCCTTTAGTTTGAAAGTTAATCAGAACACCTTCAAAACGCATATTTATTTAACAGAATTTCATATTTCTTGTTTTATCCTCAGTAAGTATATAGGTCTTCACATATGGCTGATTTATGGAGACTGTTTCACAGAAGGAATTGTCACTCGCTTCTGTTTAAATTGGGGTCTGGAAGGCTATGTGTAACAGCATTCCTGATAATTGGTTCTATTATGAAGCACTGTCATGGCAAATTTTCCGAGCACAAAACAGACTGCTTAACACTACCTCCGAGGAAAAAAACCCCAACACTACCCTGCTTCAGCAGCACAAATTTAAATTCTAATTGCATAGAGTAAATACAATTATACCTCATATAATGCAGGTGCCAAACCTGAAATTTGGAGCATGTATTTTGAACAATACAGAGTTGCCACAGAGCTTAAAACAAAGACATGAAACACTACGGTTTCAATTCTTCTCTAAATATAAAAGAAGAAAAGAATCCATCTGTCTTTTCAAAGTGTACTACACTGCTACACATTTCTTTTTAATTCACTCTCTAGTAGACCTTTGCTACTTCATTAAAACATTTTTCAACATGTCATATATATTTGTGGTGTAGCTATCCATAGTTTATTCATGTTGAGTGGCTAACCTTTCTCAAAGCAATTTAGCAATGTTTCTCCTTCCTTCCTTTTGTAAAATCTCATCTGAATGGCTTTGAAGCAGAACTGGGCAAGAATTGACCTAAACATAAATCTTTTTAAAGATTAAGAAAGGAAAACTTGGGGATTTATTTATTTGTCTTGGTTCTGGTACATCAGCTTTGCTTTGATTTTGATTTTCATGTCTTTTTCTGTCATCCAGGTCCAGCTAGCATTAGAAAAAAATAATGCATTGTAAAATTGTTTTCATAATATTTCAAATGAGAATGAAACCAAGACGCTGCCCAAAGGCTACCGCATAACATGATCTTACAATATAACCAGTTTAATTTATAGTTGCCTTCACACATTTTGAGATTCTCTTCTGAACCGTCAACTAAAACATTCATCATTATTTAGGACATGAAACTTCACTTTGAGGAATGCTTGATAGTTTGGATGGATATGACAAGTCAGCTAAAAAAATTCTAAATGAAGTCAAGTTTAAGTAAAAAGCAATTCAAACTTTAGTTACAAAATGCAATATTTCAATTTGCATAATTCATTTGGATAAATTACATATTTCTTTTTAACATTTCATCACTATATTTACTTATTGCAGATAACATCATATTCAGTCAAAAATCATAAGGTCTCAGGAGCATCCTTGTCCACAAAATTGTATGCTAAATATCCTCCATTAGCTTCATATATTAGTGGTCATTCAGATAAATAATGAAAAATCCTTACATCTGTTTTTTAACAGTAGTCTATAGTTGCAAATATGTATACAGACTTACTATAAGGATTTTCAGGATAAGATTGCTATTTTTTACTTTTATCTTGCAGTTGAAACAGCAGCGATTTAAAGTGTAGATCTGAGAGTAATAAAAGGAACCCATAGGAGTATGCAGGCAAAGCATAATGCACCGCAGAACAATTTTTTTCTCCTTGGGGTTTCCCAACTACATTTCTTACCAACGAGCTGTGGGGTAAGTTTAACACCAGAGATACCTTACTTTCTCAGCCAAATAGGAAGAAGTTATCTGCCTGGCACTCAGAACATTTATTGGATAAAACCAGTGGACAACAAAGGCTCATTTGACCACTGCATCATCCACAGTGATGTTGAAAATGAAATGCTTAGCAAAAAAATGAATACATACACAAAACTTTTACACTAAGCCTTGTAGTCTGAAGAGAGTTCAGATAAGCCACTCTTTAGGCCCAATAAAACTATGACATAATAATTTAATATAGGAATAAACAACTACACAATCTACTCCACTGAAGCAGTGCTGCGATCAAAGATAGGATATGTATGTTTGCAAGTCCACTTGCTTTGTAAAACCATGAGTGCCATTATGTGATCATTTTTGTTTTTCTCTTTCATTTGAGAAAAATCTTTTACGTTTGCAGGCTTTTATTTCTGAAGAATTCTTATCTACGAGCTAAGGGTACAGTACACAAAGCTCTCAGAAAACAGTTTAAACCAGTATTTCATTCAATTTTTGCAACAGTAACAGCTTTTCTTGCAGTTAAGCCCAAATCATTTCAACTTCCCCAAACTGAAGGCTTCTACCACTTTGCTATGCAGTCGGTTTTTAATGCTACCCACTATTCACTGGTCGCCATATTTTTACTTCTATCGCAGCATTGTCAAGCACAAGTGTAACAGGCTGGCTAGGTCGCTTCCCATCCTTTCCAGGTGGATTAAAATCTTCTAACTAACCCATCTGTTTTTTCCTTAACCATTACATTTCAAAAGAGTACATAGCCTTCAGCTACGCTAAATCCTCTGCATTTCTGCACATTGTCTTTCGCACTCATCGATAGTGCCTCTCCCTTGACCTAGAGAATTAACTACTCTTCTCACTTCAGAGTCCCAAACACCTCCCTCACAGGATCCCTAACAAAAACACACACCCCTCAGGCCTACTCAGAGGCCTAAATTAATTATGGTAATCAGACTACCCTGGCTAACCCAATTAAGTTTAATTAGCTGATGCCTTTCTTCCTAAAACACCTTGCCTTGGGGACGTTTTACCTCTGTTTTTAAGCTAGCTGGAGAAGTCAATCTCCTCTTGCAAACTTACCCCTTGGCTACGGACGTTCAGCAGGGAGAGACTCACAGCAATAAGCCTCTCGAAAGCCTTAACGAAGCTTCTTGTTTCCTGAATACTTAAAATTGGACTGTATTTACATTGGAATTTGAGCTGTGATCAAAAGAAGCTTATTTAGCAAGTGCAGCTTCCATATGAAGCCAGGAATGCCATCAATAAGCATCCATTCTTGGTCTTTCTCTGTCATTTAAGAGACATTGTGGCTCTCTGGTCGTGTTCAGGAACACCTCTGTCTTGAGATAGCTAGGCCATTGACCTTCCTACCTGATCCTGAAGCTGTGCATTATTTCACTTGTCTCCCTTCGATTTCACTGCAGGAAACCTCATCTTCTTATATTTACCAGACCTGTCTACGCACAAAATACAGTGAAGCAGAAAATCTCCTCCATGACAGATCCTGGTTACATTTTCTCCTGCGTGAGACTGAACCTAACTTCTCTCACTCCTCTGTAGAATATAGTTGAACAAAAACTTTTTAGTTTCCATTTCATGGAAAAATTCATTATTTTCAAAATGTCTCTCAGAGCAAAGCCTAAACAAAAAAAAATCTGAAAAATATCTACCAACTGGAATTTCAGACTGATGTTGCTTCAGAAATACTGAAAAATTATATTTTCAGAAGAATGCAGGCCTTTGGACTTCTTCAGACAGTCAATTAAAGTTAACATTATTTTCTACTATCTGTAGACTGTTCTCTATATTATTTCCAGTGATAAATTGGAAAAACATTTATTTCAAATCACAGGAAATTTAAAAGGAAGCTAGAAGACATCCTTCTTGAAGTGCTTTTTTCTCATGAAAATGGAGTTGTGAAGTCAAAGGAGGAAGAGAAATAAAATGGTTGTGTATGTTAATCAAATGACTTTTTCACCAAAATGGAAATCCCTAAAGAAGAGTTCAGAATTGCAAAATATATTCAAATTTTGAAGCTCTTTTTTTTAAGTTTTAAAAGTTTACATTATTTTATTCTAGCTGTGAAACGTTTTCTATTGTAAATAAGGTTAATAATAACTGAAAAATTTCAGTTGGTTCAGTGGAAACTTTTAATATAACCCAAAGACTTTTGCCCAACTAAGTGAACTGTTTCCATTTTTGCTCAACAAATATGGGAAAATTCTTTACTTTGACAATGATAATAAAACCTTAGTATTGTATTTATTGGGTTTATGCTCAAGGTTAAAAGTAGTTATTGTAATGAACGTGCTCTTATTTACAAGCACTAACAGAAATGTGATTTTGGACAAATGGACACTAGTTAAAATAAATACTGAAGTGATCAGTATCATACGATAAATGATGATCTAGGAAGATTTAATAAGTGATATAAGAATTTGGGAACATCATTGCTCAAATATTTTATCCCATTAAAATCTCTGTATTCCAAAGAAAATGTTGAAAACCAGGAGAGATTCCTTAAGATTTTCTAAGGAATATAATGCTCTGCAATGAATAATAATACAACTTACCTTCCTATTAAAGCATACCTTTGCCTCACATTACTGTCTGCTTAGCGTTTCACCAGTACAGTCAAAGTAATGAGAGGAATATATGGATTTATTATTTTATATTATATATTATTTATATATATATATTATATATATATATTTTATATTATATTATTTTATTATATTTCTAAATTAAGATGAGTTTTAGGTTTTTATTTGTGGTTTTGTTTGGGTTTTTGTAATATGCAAAGGTACAAAATACATCAATCTCTTAGGAAATATTTCTGCTGATTTCAATAAGACTTTTGACTAAGTGAAGATTGCAAGATTAGCTCCTTGATTCTACATTCCAACAACATGAATATGCTTTGCAAGTATGGCTTCTATACAGACACAGTTCTTAACAGGCTGTAAAATCCAGAATACTTTGTAGTAGTTCACTACTTTGCAGAATGCCATCTATTCATATTTCTCCAATTAAATACATTAGTAGTATGCTCTTAAACAGAAATAGGAATCTCTGACTGAAATAAGGAAGACCCTTATAAAGCTAAATGTTACATTTCCAATTATAACCCTTGGGAAACAGTGGTAGGAAAAAATGCTGGCTGTTACATACCAGAAGAAACAAGTCAAAACTGACTTTCTTGGAGGTTTTCTTTTTTCCCTTATCACAGCTCTACACAGTGGCACCTTCTGACCTATCATGTTGAAGATGTTCAGGCTATTCAGCTGTTAGAATAAACTCCAGCAGCAAGTATGAAATGAATTTCTTATTGAAAACATGTTGATAAAATGTTGGCAGGTAGAAGTAGTAGCACACGATGGAGAGAAAACGACTTTGAAAATACCCAATCTAATGTTCACATTTGGAATTAAACAAGTAGTTGCCTGAAGCTTCCTCTGTAATCAGGAAACTGCATATCTTGCAAATTGTATTAGGAGATGGATTCCTCAAGCCAAATAAATAACCTGCAGTGCATATGAAGTACACATAGCATGTTTCCAAAACTGCTTATTTGGGATACAACCATTATTATAACCAAATTCTGCTGTGGCTTAGCTCCCTTAGCTCCGCTAATGTCAGGTTGTCCATAGCTTGTATTTAGTCCTTAAAAATTAGTATAGCACTGAAAAATAAAAGATTGAAATGAAGACTGTATTGGGTCTGGCCAAGATGGAGTTAATTTTCCCCATAGCAGCCCTCATAGCACTGTGCTGTGTATCGGTAGCTAGAAAGGTGCTGATAACACACCAGTGTTTTGGCTACAGCTGAGCGGTGCTCGCACAGCATCAAGGCTTCTCTCCGACATCCCCCCCTCACCAGCAGGCTGGGGGTGGGCAGGATCTTGGGAGGGGACATCGCCAGGACAGCTGACCCAAACTGACCAAAGGGATACTCCATACCATATGACATCTGTTCAACAATAACAGCTAAGAGAAAGGAGGAGGAAGTGGGGGGCATTTGTTATTACGAAGTTTGTCTCCTGGAGCAACCGCTATGCGTACTGAAGCTCTACTTCCCAGGAAGTGGCTGGACATCACTTGCTGATGGGAAATAGAGAATAAATCTTTTTTCTTTGCTTCTGTGCATGGCCTTTGCTTTTGCTTTATTAAACTGCCTTTATCTTGATCCACAAGGGTTTTTTCCACCTTAATTTCTCCCCTCTTCTCCTGCTGAGAAGGGGAGTGATAGAGTGGCTTGGTGGGCACATGGCATCCAGCCAAGGTCAACGCACCACAATGACATTAACATAGCAAAAGTAAAGCCACAAAATAGGTAGCATATCACTGAGTCAACGTTTTGTTATTACTTTAAGTTAGGATTTAGACTGCTTATCTCAGTACTCCATCTACTCAAGAAAATAAATCAAATGTAGTATGTCAGTACATAGAAACTACATGCTATATACTCATGTATAACACGTTCAGTTGGCAGAAGAGTTCCCTATGAAATGTGTATATTTCTAGTTCCAAGGAGACTGGGTGAATCTCTCAAAATTATTCCTAAAACTACCATTAACATGAGTCTCTTTCAAAGCTTTAGAAGAAGACTATCCTAAAGATAGTAATATAGGTTTCTAGATAATCTCCAAAGTTACTTGTACTGTACGAATCCTCTCTTTCTAATGGTTTATGTAGGCTCCAAAGTGAGAGGATGTGATGAATCATGCAGTAAGTCAAGGAATTATTAGAGTATGGTAGTGACTCAAGATCAGATGGTACATATTTTGCTTGAAGGCAGAGAACACTAGTAGAGAGGAATAGTAGAAAACAAAGGAGTAAAGTTCAGGGGAGCCATTCCTTTTCAAGTCTCACTCTTCACCTCACAGTTCCTTTTAATCCCTCATGGGTGCTTCTATTTTCTGTGATTTCATATCACAGTCAAACAACAGTGAGTTAAAGAATGCAACTTAGAAGGACGGCATGCTATAGCAACAAAAGTCGTGGCAAGGGAGCTGCAAAGGAGAAGTGTTAGTCTCGCTTCATTCAGTGTTGACTGCTGAAGATTTGTAGGAAGAAAGAGTAGCCCTCAAGACCTGGAAAGATCTGCAGGCATATTTTTGGAGAGAGACAAAACCTTCTCTCCCATTGACAAGCTTCCCCAAACTGGATTTATCTTCTGATGTCTTAACTATACAAGCAAGAGGCTGAAATAATTTTTGAAGTTTACTGAAGATAACAATCTGCTGTGATGTCCCAGTTTCAAAAGTTGGTATGCTACTGTTTTCATCAGTCTTTAGCCATCATTGCTAGTCAGTAGTGGGATTTTCGATGTTAGTCTATACCTGCTCTGATCTCAAATCATCTGCTACAGAGGAGAAATAGGAATTAGCCTTGGTGAATATTTCTATTTCTCTGGTGTCATGACTCAGTAGGTTCTTTGTCTATCTCTAGAACTGTTATAGAGAAATCCTACCTTGGTTTTAGAATTTGAACAGTTAAAAAATTATATTTTGTGGTGATTTTCATGTATGGAGCAAACCAAATAAGGAATGTGGTTGAATTCATTGAGTGGTTGGATGTGAGACAGCATAGACTAACAAAATATACCTCAGAGTACTACAAATTTCTGGATAAACTGCTCTACGTTGTGCATTGCCAAATAGATCTCTCCCCTCCCTGCTTTTTTATGATATTCTACTGAAAACAGAGTCATACTGTACTGGTTGGACGGGGCTTTGAGCAACATGGTCTAGCAGAAGGTGTCCCTGCCCATGGCAGCAGGGTTGGAACTAGATGATCTTTAAGGTCCCTTCCAACCCAAACCATTCTATGAGTCTATGAGTCTATGATTCTATGAAATGATTCTCACATACAGAAGCAGCCTGTCTCTTCAACATACAGTTCTTAAGACCCTACTGCAAATGGCATCCACATTTTCACTCCTTCAGGATATTTTCTAATAAATGACTGAAACATCTTTTCTTTTCATTATCAATACAAATTAAAAGCCAAGCATATTTGGAGATTAGTTGTTTAGCAGTTATGACAGATTTATAAAAAAGCAAGTCAAAACTGTGGAGCTCTATATGTGGAATAATAAGATTATCTTAGGCTGTGCCTGCATTAGCAAGTAATTCAGTGTGATAGGAATAGATCAAGAGAGCAAAAAAATTAGCGCTGAGGACCCTACATCTACATTACACAGTTTGCTGCTGCACCTGCTTTGCCCTTGTCCAACCAGAGGCTCTAAGCCTAAGAGACAGGCTTAGCCTGGGAAGATACTGCATGAGATCTGGAGTGCTTCCCTGAGGTTTTCAGGTTGCCATGAGCTGGTGTCATGACTTTGTCATAATCAGATAACATTCTGAGAGTCTTACCTTTGTTCAAGAAAGCACTAGCACTGAGGAGAACCTAGCAATCCTAAGGTACCTCTCCATGGAGAGACACAGCCACTTTCGGAAATAAATTCATCCCACTGTGAAACAACTGCCAGAGATGTACAGGCTAGAATGTATGTCTTGCTGTATAAACTATGGAAGTTCAATCAACTAGCCTACTTATCTAATACCTAGAAAGTCAAATTTAGGAAGCAAGTATCCAAATAGCTCCTCTTCATTACTAAATCATTTTTATGTTTTAATCAATATGTTAAATCAGTTGTAAAATAACAGAGATAATATTCATTCAAACTGGTAAACAGTACTTTTTCAAAAAATTAATTTTCTTTAGAAAAAAATACAAAATATGGAATGTTCAATCTGGTATACAAAGCGGGAGAAGGAGGCATAGTAATTCAAGGGGAAAAGGGAAAATACACTGGTAAAGAAATGTTCAGAAAACTAGGGAAAAATGAAAAAGAAATTGTGTGAACCCAAAATGTTTCATTCAAATTTACATACAATCTATTTTCTTAGGTTTGTACAAATTTTTAACTCATTTTCTTTTTTTCTTTTTAGTCTAGGCAATTAAACATAATTAAATCCAAGTTTTACATTTTTCCATTTTCATTAAATGTTATTATTTTTAAAAAGTTTCTGTTGTGCAAGATTTCAATATTGTCTCACTATTTCCCTGATATTTTTTCTTAACAACCTTATTCATTTTAATTGACTAAATTTTCAGATAATTTAATCTCTGTAAAACTTATCTTTATTATTTATTGGAAAATTTTGTCCCACTTCTCTCAAATCATGAATTGTAAATCATACGTTTCAAAACATCAGTTGTACACATATGGACAGAATTTGTCTAGTTGTTTTCGAGACAATTTTATCTTCAGTCTTTTTTGGTTAAAGCAGTGCTAGAGAGGTGTTCACGCTCATTCTAACCTTAAAAATATCTGTACTTTGGTGAAAAAGAAAACGAATTGTATACCATACACATTTGAGACCTGTTATTTTCAATAATAACATGTGATAGAAGCATTCATTACAGACTAGAAATAACTTATTCCGACAGTTTGCCATGGTAGAGTTCATGTTGAGTGTTGAGATGCTGACAACAAACAGAAAGAAAGCAAATACAACTGGCTCTGTTCCAGTAGATGGCATTCATCAAAATAGTATATTTCCAAGACACATTATTATTTCTCCTCAATCTGCAAGTTCAAGGTAGCATCTTAACACAAGACAGAGTCAAACAGATATTTCTCTTAGTTGGCAGCACTGTTCATTTCCCACCTCTGCAATAAATCTAATCTATTTTAAGAGCACTTCTCCCTCAACTTTCAGGTCAGACTTAATTTTCAGATGTCATCCACGGGTTACTAGAAACATGCAAAGCTACCTGAACTTATGAGTTAAACAGCTTTTCTAAAGAAACATGCTTTTGTCAGCCAGAAAAATGTTCTCTCTCATATAGTTTTGCAGATTACAGTACAGTGTTTTGATAATAAGTATGGGTCAGACCTTTAGCGAGTGTAAACCAGAAGAGCCCTTCCAAATCCTTGCTAGTTCTAGTCCCAGCTAAGGGAGTGATTTACACCTTCTTGGGACATTTTCAGTCTGTGTATTTTATTGTCCTCTTCTCAGGTAACATTCAAAGTAACATTTCTTGTATTTTTAATACTGTTACTGTAATGAAATCATAAGCTGGAAAATTCTGGTGACAGGCAGAAATAATCTGAAAGGTTGCAGAATAATCAGAAGTGTCTGCAAGCCTAACATTTTTTGAAGGAAAATGGGAATCTTCAAAATTATGGAAATGAGAATGTTTTAAAGAACACCTACAGAAGCTGTGCTACCCAAAACTTTTAACTGCTTGAAAAGCAGTAACTTGTGCTCACACCCACACCAGTACAGCCCTCCAACCAACTTCATGTTGTGGGCGTGGCTCTGCTTCTAAACAGGACTGGTCACGGACTGGTACTTGTATTAACACCTTCAGTCTACTGCAAGTGCTGGAATACATACATAAATAGTGGCCAAAACACTGAAGGAAGATTTTTGAAAATAGCTTTGAATATTTTTGAAAAATATCTAATAAATTCTTAAATCATTTCCAAGCTCAATCTTCTTTTCTCAAGGCTAATCTAACCCAGCATATTTTGATTCAGCCTATACTTTGCGATGGAGACTAAGATCGCTGCTACTGGCTACTGTCTACATGCTGCCGCTGGCTACTGCCATGCTTACTTCAGAAACAAGAGAGTCACCTCAGCTGGTGACATGTTTTGTCCAAGCCAATCAAGCCTTGCTGTGAGGCACAGTCTTGCACTAATATAGCTCTTATGCTTTTTAACCCTACTTGCTATCAGCGTTATGCCACATGGAACAGTTGTGTCTGGTGCATATATTAGTTCAGATCAGCACAAATTCATCTGATCTGCTATATGAAAAATATTCCTGTGGGTTCGTCTTGTAAAATTATTTTCCCTCATTAGTCTTTGTATCTCTTTCAATTCATTTCTATTTCTTGAACTTTAATGGTGAAGATCTTAGAAGATATTCCACAAGGATATTCATCCTTTCCTTTTGTTTCCCAGAAATATTAAGCTTGATTTATCCAAGGACCATATTTACATTCTCTGAAGCTGCACTATGTTGATGGCTCCTCATGATGTGGTGGTTGTTAACGGATTTTTCTCTTTCCAGCTGAAGAGCTACAAGCATATAGCAAGCATTCACATTAAGCCTGAAGCTGGGATTCATGTTGATCTAGTCTAAGCAGACATCTAGTTTTCCTCCAAAAGCAATGTAGTAAGAAAAGTACCTCTAAAAGCCAGTACAACCTACCTATCTTAGATAACTCTTTTTAGCATAGGATAAGTGTCCTTGTAGAGGCATTTCTCTATGATTATTTGAAGGAGCCCAGGTGAACAGCTTAAAGTAGGCCTGTAAGTTTTAGACAGGTAATGATAAGTAAAATGAAAAGGTCAAATTCTGTGACCTTTTATTTTGTACTATTAAATCTTATTCCAATTCTATTACTCTAGTCCACAAGGTCTCTTAACTCTGCACAATATTCAAGTGCTGCTTTGTATTTATAGTTCCTCTCACCTTTATGCCATCAGCAAATTTCATTAAAACAGTTTTGCTTTTTTTGCCAGGGTCATAAATGAATGCATTAAATGACATCAATTCTGAACCAAGCTTTGAGGAACTCCACTAGTAACCTACTTACAGCCCAACACTTGCCCTTTCAGCACAAGATATTTTTCTATTCTCTTTGGCCAAGGTCTTACACAGTGTAAAAAACTTGTGTTATTCTGCATCTTTCTAGGCTAGAAATATCAGAAATTTATAGACATTCAGAATTAGACATTGGAACACCTGATTTCTGCAAATTTGTAAAAGGATATTTAAATGATCTGGTCCAGGACTTCAGGAGTGCAATTCAGTTGTCTACACATGAGCATCTAGCGTCCTGACCTTCAGCTGCTGCTTTAGTGGGTCTCCTGTAGGTTCTGTGCCATATTTGCTGTCTTCATATAGACATACAGGGTACCTTAGGATTTGTCAGATGGCACTGGAGGCCAACGCTCAGGCAACTGGTTTCTGCCATTTGTTAATGTATTGGGTGTAGGCAGCAAGGTTTTGGTAGAAGGCAGGGTGCAGGGGTAGCTTCTGTGAGAAGACATCAGGGGTTGCCCTGTGCCAGGCACCAACAGTTCAGGCCAGTTCCACAACAGATCTACCACAGGCCAAAGCTGAGCCCATTAGCCAAGCTGGTGGTGGCTCTGTGAAAACATATTTATGTAAGGGCAGAAAATGAGAGAGAGGAGGAGGGAACAAAGAGGGAGAAACAAGAGAGGGAACACCAAGGTCAAAGGAGGAGGAGGTGCTCCATCGTGAAGCAAGCACACTCCCCCTTCCCCAAAGGGACTGAAGCTCATGAAGGACCCATGCCAGAGCAGGTACACCCCTTGAAGGGACTACAGCCCACAGAGGTCCTACATCAGAGCGAGTACTTCCCAAGAGGGGCTATGGCCTGCAGATGAGCTCATGCTGGAGCTGGTATTATTATAATATATTAATAATTATATGTTATTTATTATCATATTACTTAACATGAAAGTAAATTACAGTTTAGGGGCAATATATTTATTACTAACTGGAAGGAAAACCCTTCGCTTCATAGCACATGATTGAGTTGCAAAATTCTTAATCCCAGGGACATTGGTATATGAGATACACAAGAAATGGAAAAGGAGCCAGTCTATATCATCACAGCATATAGCTGCAATGGTTTTACCTAATATTTAACATGTATAAGTTAGACAGATACCCACATTCATTGTATAGGTTCCCTAGAGCCACTCCAAAGGCTTAGAGGAACATTCTGTAGGTTCAGCAGATGGCTTTCTACAACCATTGACTATGCAGGGAGCATAACTATTTGGTTAGACCTGATGCCTACTTTTTTTGACAGCTAAAGTTAACAGGTTATTGTGGACAATGACCATCAAAATCCCACCTGAAATATATCGGAAATTTGATATACCTCCAATACAGAGAATACGAGTAAGTAAATAGATCACTATATTCAGTATTACTTCACTCTCTGAGGAGAGATACATTATACCTACTAGGATTACCCCTGCCATTTTGGTGTAAATGAGTTATGATTTGCATCATTAACTACGATTACTGCTTCAAAAATAGCCTTACAATGTTCATATTCCCCATTTTCTGTTAGAACGGAATTCAAAGCTCTCATATGTTCCAAAATATATTATTTTAAATTTTTACTAAAATACTGCTACTTTACAGAATTGAATGAGGTATTTCAGGTTGTTGATCTATATTCAGACCAGCTGTGGTAGGAATACAAATTAGGCAAAATGTTTCAGAGCACCTGTGCAATAAAACTACACTATGCAAAGACAGACACTATTCAAGAGGGATGTACAAGAGAACCTAAATGAAGGTCTCTTCAGTAACCACACAGAACGGATGTAAGTGTCTCTGTGGGATAATTCATCAATTTCCTATGCTTAGTAAGGGGCTGTCTAGAGAAAGAAAATAAGAAACATAAGGTTCAAGTGTCTGGATGGGCACTTGGCTCGGGACACACAGTTGATCCACTTTTAATGGGATTAAAAATTTTAAGTCCCTTTTTTAAGATACACATCAAGTAAAGGAGGACAAACCACCTCTATTTTCACCACTGCTCACTCATTAAAGCGCATGCCAGGAAATAGGATGCTTAGGTTCTTCTGAGTGCAGCTCCACTTTCACAGAAGAGTCTTTTCAGAATTAAGCTGCTCCCTAGAACTGTTCATTAGTGCCGCTCACTTGCTGAAGATGAGCCATGGTACAGGAAAGAATGGGAAAGATCTTCACTGATCCTAAATAGTGATGGGCAACATAGCAGTACCATAGTAGTATCACAGTTTTACAGGTAACAGATAATAACATTCTTGAGTACTAATTCTATTCTGATATCACTGTATCTGCAGACCTAGTCTTTTATCTTTCTCACTCCTACTCTAGTTGTCCAAACCTCCTGAGACTCTGCCTCCACCTTTCCCATTTCTCCATTCCAGGCCCATAGCAGTCTGGAGCTGTGTTGCAGGAGTGTCATGGAGTAGGTATGAAAAGAGCTCCCTTTTGCCTTCACTGTCACCTCAGTCAGTAGCTCTCCTTGCTATCTACAGCAAAATATTAAAGCTAACGAGAGCTTGTATAGATGCGCTTTCACTGGAGGGACAGTGGGCTCCAAGAGAGGAGTGGTTGAGGGAGACAAGTTGGTTGGTATAGGATGTTCATGCGTGTGAGTTTCAGGGTGGGTGATAAAAAGGCAGTCCTAGAGCTTCCAGCAGCACGTTCTACTGAACTATTCCCTGTGGAGTGAAATCAATACAAAATTGCCGTTAGGCATTCAGTGAGGCAAGATCAACTGTAGAGTGGGGAAAATGTGCCACTGAAGAGAGATAGCTTACCTGCTCTCCATAGTCTCCCAGAACTCCATCACCCATGATATTAAACCAAAAGGTTTAATATCATGACATGTGCTGATAACATGATTTTGACTTTTTTTCTTTTTCACTGTAACATCATGCAAAACTCAAGCTTTATCATGCATCTCTAATTCTTCATTTTGCAGAGTCTTTTCTCAATGATAATTGATTCCTTGGGTTCTGGGAATTCCTTGGGTTCTTCTGATAGGTAGCAACAACCCAAGGAATAGTCTCTTAAGTGTAGAAGTTGACAAATTTCTTTAGGAAAACAAAAAACCAAAAACAACCAAACAAACAAACAAACAAAAAAAAACACAACACAAAACCACACAGAACAAAGAATTTCCATTTTTGCACAGTTATTATTCCAGTGAAGGAAAAATGGAAGGAGTTCTTATATTCATTCTCATTCAAAATGAAAACTTTCTTGAAATATCAAAATTTCTTCCAGAAGGGAAATTCAGAGTGTCAGTCAGCTCTGCCTGAAAGTACCTTTCTGAATTCATTCGACCTCAGAAGCAAGTCTGTGATTATTTCCAAAGGTTCTGAAAAGCTGTATTGTATTTTCTCTTTAAAATGCACATTAAAGCATTATATATGCTCCAATGTGCATTCTCAGCAACAAAAATGCTTTTAACCCTCAACTTTTAAAAGCAGCTGCAGGGATTTGTTCCCCAGAGAAGCCAGCCTTAAAAAGGCCAACCAAATTTCTAGGTTACTGTGGGACCATGTTAGGCTTGTTTGGTTGGTCTCTGGGGTCTTTTATAAAGTTCAGCTGAGGGAAGTGCAATTTGTTCAGTTATGTTTGCTGATCATTCTTTTTTAACCAATTCAGCAAGTACAAATAAGAAAAAAAGTGGAATAAGTAGCCAACACAGGAAACATCTAAAGTGCACACACTGCCATTCTGCAATTACACCTTCAAGAATTTAATTAGAATCTTCCCTGTACGTATAAGGAAATAAGGATTATATAATTTTTCTTTCCCTCAGAAATTAAATATTCACTATAACTTACTAAACTGAGTTAGGTTTCTTTATTCATCTCTTATAAGAAACAGCAAGAAGGAACTGTGGGTTACCTGAAGCTGTTGGTCATCCGTATCACCAAGGTACCTCAGCCAACAGCAAACTTTCAGTTATGTTCTGTGTAACTATTAGAAAAGATTAAAAAAAGTCTATGAGAAAGTACTTAAAATTCCTTCCTCCCCCTCCCCCCGCCCCAGATTTGGAATGATACATTAATTGCTTTAGCACATAATCAAAGTTGGTATGAACGCTGCTTTAGTTTTCACCTGTGAAACACAACACAACCTGCTTCATAGGAAGTTCTTGTAATTATTGCTTTGGAGTAGAGGAGAGAAGCCTCAACTAAAACTGGGATCCTATTTCAAAGGTGTTGAGCAAACACATTACAAAACAGTCCCTGATCCAATTATTTTTCACTTTAAATAAATAAAATAGATAACAGCTGATAATTTAAGTGGTTATATGACTTACTAAGCGCAGTCAGCCAGTCAGCGGCAGGAACAGGACTTAGATCGTCAGGTGTTGGTCCAGCACCCAGATGTGGTTTGTGGAATAATCCTTATTTTTTTTCTTCAACATTTTCTTCACTGCTCTAAAAAGACAGTTATACGACTCTCATCAGAGAGTACTTTCACGCTGAATTCTAACAGCTCTAGCATGATCAGAGGGCAATGATAACTGTAAAGTTAAGCTTCACTTTTAGATAAGATTGGACAGAAAGCCAGGAGAGACTCTTTACCCTTTTTTGCCTCTAAGATGGTCTATTCACTAGCATGTCATGGCTTTTACCTTCAGTTCCTGGCACAACATTTGCAGTAGCCTAATCCGAAAATGCTAGTATAAATTTGACTGGATTCCCATCACAAAAGATGGAATACTCTTTTACTTGAAAAAATAAAGCATTATTAAAAATAAAGCGTTGCATGATTTTTAAATATTTTTTTCTTATTATCGAAGACAGAGATTTCAAATAAATCTATCTTCATGGAAAGGAATAGTTAAAATTCTGAGTAGTCCAATAGCAATGCATTGTTATGGTAATAATCGTAACTAGGATCGAAATGGTACACAGCCAATTCTCATTATCACTTGAAAAATATACTCTATCCTACTAATAAAAATAAAAATTTAAATGTCTAAATCAATAACACAGTGATATGTTTTACTTCAGCTTTGCAAATGTTACCGTAGTCATCCTGGAATGCACTATTTCAGAGTGAGTCAATAAAAGATGCATCATAACTTTATTTATCCTTCCCTCTCCCCCAGTTATGTATACAATATCTCTAACAGATCTGTGAATATAACGATCTACTCAAACTGCATTATTTAGTTTTATGGCATAGTCAGTATGTCAGACTAATACTAAATACACTTTGTTATGTTCATGTCTACTACCTTGGTCAAAGAAATGAGAAAGAATGCCTGACAATGTGAAATAGGTCAGCTTCAGATGTGATTTCTATCAAAAATAAACAAAAATAACTAACTTTTTATTATGAAAGGTGACATAAATCATTAGTGAAAACATGAAATGGCAAGCTTAATACAATGTTACTGAATAAAGGTCCTTAGGACCAGAACAGTTTTTTTGTCATATATTTACAATTGTATAACAAGAGATTACAGATCCACAAAACCAAATTTCTAAGTACTAACTAAATGCAGTAGTATATAATTAGTAAATTATACTGCTGTCATCATATGAAGATAAGCACTGCTAGTTCTTAGAGTTGAGTTGAAGCCACATTTTTGTTTTTAAATTCTGTTGAGGGAAAAGATGAGGGTAATGAAGTGACAGTAAAAGGATGCTCTGGCGTTAGAAAGGCTAGAAAACAGGCTTAGGAAACATACTTCATCAAGAAATTTCACACAAATCAAGATTTAGGTAACTTTTGCCAGAAAACAGTGATCTACTCTGCAAAGTAAAAACATTACGTGAACAGAAGAGTAAAGCAGTCTAATCTGATTATTGTGAAAATACTCACCTTATTGTCTATAGCCAGGAGAGCTATACACTCTCTGCAGAAATGTGTTTCTTTTCTTGAGAAGATAACAGCATATGAAATTATTGATAGAAACCAAGACTGAAATCTGAGGACCATAAAAGCAGATGTCATTAGAGGCCACAGAACATGCACGTGTTCTAAATAGACCTACAGATAGAAAAGTGTAGTAATGAGAAAAGATAATTTGGAGATTGTTACACCTTGGTTACCCATTGCTGTGAACAAAGAGCAATGGAGCCAGTAGAAGCACACTCACCTGTGGAAGGGGACATAATCTGTCAGAGTATCACAGTAAGCAACCAATTCCTTGATCAAAGTACTGGGATGTTACACTGCCTCCTTGGTATGAGGACAGAAAGTGTGATAAGGAGGGGTGATGGGTTTTACCGCTAGTACCGTGACACTTGAGCACAAAGAACAAACAAGGAGGGTTTTGAAGCAGGGACTATCTTTCAATGTGTATTTTTTTACAGCACAATATATTTTCAAATCTGTCACTATAGTATACATAATGGATTTCTAACAGACACTTTGGCAGCTCAGAGGGAAGTAGGAAGAAGCCTTAAACTTCGGAAGAAAGCATGAGGATACTCTAAGTAGGGTTAGATCAGCTAATGAGAGAGGGGTCTCCATAACTTTCATTAATAAAACCACAGCCAACTCAACCGTTGTTAGGATTTTATAAACCCCAAATGTAAAATCCTGCTTTTATCCTAAAAGAAAAGCTGTTCCACAATCCATGGAATATGTAGACCACACCAAACACAGAATTAATTTTAAAAATATTATCTATTCTTCACTTGCCTAAGCGGTGTAAGGAGGCACCAACTAGAGTATGAGAAGGTGCAAAAGATGGGGAACAATTATACAGAATGATCACAGAGGATATAATGAAACACTATGGAATCAGTTTAAGAAAGTAAAAAATAAAACCCAAGAATGTCTAAAGTCTTTGTTGGCAGTGAGTTCTACTAAGCAATAGAAACTATAAATTTTGGCACTTCTAGCATTTAGAACTCAATGGGAAAAATATTAGCACAGAAAATACCTAATAGGGGAAACATGATTTACTGAATACAGAGAGAACTTGGCAATCTGGGAAGCTGAATTCTAAACTAAATATAAGCTACTGTCATCTTGCATGAGTGCAGGCAAGACACTTTAATTACTCTTGCTCTGCTGACTTCTGACTGTCTTGTTGACTTAGATTATGAGCTTTCTAAGGTTTAGACTGCAAGTTCTCTTTTAGCATGTGCTTACACTGTGCCCAACACAACATAGCTTCCATTTCATCTCAATCAGTGCCTCTTTATGCCATGGAAAAATAAATAATAAATACTGTTTTCAATTATTTCACAGAACTTGATGTAGTGAGATTTTGAGAATTCTTAGGCTTTTGTCCTGGTTCCGGCTGGGATAGGGTTAATTTTCACCAGAAGCTGGCCAGGGGGCCATTCTATACCATACCGTCAGGCTCACTGTATAGAGGGGGACGGTGCCAGGGGCGGGATCGCTGCTGTGAGCGGCTGCCTGTAGGGCTGCGGGCAGGAGCGACCTGCGCTGGGAAGCACCGCTAAGTACACTCTGTTGTTGGTATTGTTGCGGTTTGTTTGTTTCCTTTTCCTTTGTTGTCCTGTTAAACTGTCCTTATCCCAACCCACGAGTTTTGCTTTTCTTTTTCCCGATTCTCTCCCCCATCCCACTGGGAGGGGGGGAGCAAGCGAGCGGCCACATGGTGCTCAATGACGGCTGGGGCTAAACCACGACAGCTTTATATTCTTTAACATGAAAACTCAATTAAAATATTCTCAGCAGCAGTGGTATAAAAGATGAACAGTATTTATTAGTTTAAATATAGACTTGATAAAACAGAGTAGATGAGACTAGCCTACAGGAGTAGCTACGGAATATATGCTTCTCCAGGCAGGAGACATAACGTTTGACAGTTCAGGGATCTGCTTGAAAGAATGCCATGGTTAACAGTCCTGGAGAAAAGAGGGGTCCAGGAGAGCTGGTTGATTTTCCTGGACCAACTCTTCCAAGCTCAAGAGTAGTCAATTCCAAAGTGCAGGAAACCAAGCAAAGGTGACAGGAGACCTGCTCAGATTAGCAAGGAGCTGCTGACTAAACTCGGGCATCAAAAGGAAGCGTGCAAGACGTGGAAGAAAGTTCAGGTCACATGGAGGAGTGCAGAGACACTGACTGCTTGGTCATGCAGGGACTATGCAGGAATGTCATGAGGAGAGCCAAAGACAACCTGGAGCTGAATCTGGAGAGGGATGTGAAGAGTAACAACAATGGATGTGAACAGTAATAACAAAGGCTTCTACAGGTACATCAGCATCAAAGAGAAGATGATGGAAGATTTGAGCCCACTTCTGTATGGTGTAGGGGACCTGGTGACAAAGGGCATGGAAAGGGCTGAGGTACTTCATGCCTTCTTTGCTTCAGTTGTTAATGGTGAGATTTGCCTACAGTAATCCCAGGGCTCCGAGAACAGCAGGAAAGTCTGGAGCAAGGAAAGCTTACCTTCAGTAGAGAAGTGTCGAGGGAGCCGATCAATGTCATTGCAAGGCCACTTCTGGTTATCTTTGAAAGGTCATACCAATTGCGGGGCGGGGGGGGGAATTCTTGAGGACTGGAAGAAAGAAAATATCACTCTTATTTTGAAGAAGGGCAAGGAGGAAGATTTGGAGAACTACAAGGTGATAAGCCTCAACTCAAACCCTAGGAAGATGATGGAACAACTGAATCTGGAAGTCATTTTCAGACACAAAGGACAGAAAGGTGACTGCGGTTCAGTCAGCATGGATTTACAAAGGGCCTGACCACTGTGAAATGACTGGCTCCATGGACAAGGAGAGAGCAGTAGGTACTGTTTATCTTGACTTTCGTCTGCTATGACATTCTCATAGACTAACTGATGAAATATGTGCTTGATAAATGAACAGTGAGATGAACTGAAAACTGGCTGAACTGTGAGATTCAAAGGCTTATCATCAGAGCATGAAGTCCAGCTGGAGACCAGCCACTCAGGATATACGCAATGGGTCAATACTGGGGCCAACACTGTTTAACATCTTTATTAATGACATAGATGATGGAACAGAGTGTACCCTCAGCAAGTTTGCAAATTACACAAGATTGGGAAGAGTCGCTGATATACCTAAAGGTTATGCTGCCATTCAGAGCAACCTCAAGAAGTTGGAGAAATGGGCTGACAGGGATCTTATGAAATTCAGCAAAGGGAACACACCTGGGAGGGGAGAACCTCATGGACAAGTACAGGGACCAAGTGACTGGAGAAGTGCCCTGGTGGACAGTAAGTTGAACATGAGCCGGCCACGTGCGCTTACAGCAAAGCAAGCCAGCAGCTTCCTGCACTGCATTAGGAGGAGTGTTGGCAGCAGGTCGAAGGAGGTGATCCTTCCCTTCTTTTCAGCACTAGTGGGGACATACCCAGAGTACTGTGTCCAGCTCTGGGCTCCTCAGTACAAGGGAGACATGGAGCTACTGGAGAGAGTCCAGCAAGGTGTCACTGGGATGATTAAGGAACTGGACTATCTGGCCTATGAGGAAAAGCTGAGTGAGCTGGGACTGTTTAACCTGGAGAAGAGAAGGCTCATGGGGATCTTACCAATGTGTATCAGTACCTGACAGGAGGGCTTAAAGAAGACAGAACCAGGCTCTGCTCCTTGCTACCCAGGGAATGGACAAGAGTAAAAGGCCACAACCTGAAACAGGAAACTCTAGTGAAGCATAAGAAAAAGGTTTTTTACTCTGAGGATGGCTGAACATCAAAACAGGTTGCCCAGAGAGGCTGTCCAGTGTCCATCCCTGGAGATACTAAAAATCTGTCCAGACATGACCTTGGTCAACCAGCTCTAGCTGACCCTGCTTAGAGCAGGTGGACTGCACAAGATGACTTCCAGAGGTTCCTTCCAACCTCACCAACTCTCTGATTCTGCATTTTAAGCAGCTATTACAATCTGAAAGGTAAGAAGCATAGAAAGACAACTTTTCAGCTCCAATGCTTCCAATGATGTTAAGTAAATTTACATTTGATGAGGATCTGGCTAAGAGAGATTTAGAGCATTAGATGCAACAATTCTCATAGAAGCAGAACTGGCAGACAGCATAAGAAATTGAGGCTGAGTCAAGGAAATGTGCTGACATTTAAAGCAGGCTTCTCACAGCGAGCGTTCAGGTTTAAGGAAGGAAAAGTGAACTAGCAATTACCATTAATGGTAATGGTGGGAAAACATAAAGGAGTGCTGGGGAGAGTGTGTGTGTGTGGAAAGATGTGAGACAAAGATATCCTACACTCACTAGTTTAGCAGAAATGCTAAAGGTTTTAAGATACATAACAAAGCACATGCAGAGAAGCGGACAGAATGCTGAAAGCAAGGAGCCAAAAGACAAAATAAGATGACTTTAATGATAAGAAGGATGATAGGAGGGGTCAGAGACATTTCATCTAATAAGCTGTTGTTTTTAATATTTATCTCTCTCTTCCTTTAACATTCATGGAAATAGCCAAATTCTTTACATCTCCCATTAAGGGTCCTATGATTTCACAGAACTTCAGGAGAAATTCAGGGAATAATTCTACCTCAGTATAAATTTAGCTGCTGTGTATATTCAAAGGACACAAGTTCTTCCTTCCTGTATGCTTGCTAGCATAGGGAAGGGGATGGTAAGTCCCTCCTGTCGTTCATTTCCAAAGTTACTGTTGATATGAGGCACTATGCAGTACAGCAAATGAGGAGATAAGAATCAGTTAAATGTTAAAGCAGATCGCTGACTATTCTTAGCTGTCTGTGTACCTCCAACCATCAGAATTACTTTATGAATTATTCTAAAATCCTTCTCTTGAGATTCATTCCTATTTCACTGTCAAATACATTAAATTTTATTTCTGACTCTAAAACATATGTATAATAACGCAGTTCAGAAAGGATCTGAACATACTTTTTTTTTAATCCTTTGCTTTTTATTTCTCTTGATGAGCTGAGAATTTCAAGAGAAAATAAAAACTTGATAAGGCAAGAGGTCATATCGCTGGAGACAGAAGCTTCCTTCCTTCGATTCACTGAACTGTAAATAAAACACTACCCTAAAAATTTTGTTTTTTCTATTCTTGATTCCGTCTACAGACAGGAAGAATTCTTTAGACATGGTGAGACTGTGGGAGGTAATTCAAATTAAGTTTCCTTCTTGCTTAAAAAAAGTGACATCTATGTACTAGAGCATTACCAACATAAAAATAAATGCAATGATGTGCCTTAATTTGACTGACTTTCTGCAAAACACTGTTGCTGACAAAGATGATGTTTGATAGATACTAGCTGGTATTTCTCACTGCATAAGTATCTCACTGACATTTTTATAAATCTTCTTCCTTTTTTTTTATTTATTATAACAATAAATTAAGGGTGGTTGGAGGCTCTGGGGAAGGTTTTGATGCCATCTTCACAGTACAGCTAAAGGGGGAAAAAAATGCAAGCTGTGGGGGCTTTTAATATTTTGGTGCGCTCAGACTTTAAAATCACAGTAAGAACTCTAACGCAGCTAAAAGGAAATAGGAGAAGTTTATGAAACTATACTCTTTATCAACAGCTTTAGAAGCATCTCATTTTTCATTAGAATAATAGCTAAAATTTGACCTTTGAAGTTCTTTTCATCTTACAGGGAAAAGTTAGCTTTCTTTCATGGACTTATCCTTTATAAAGAAAGCAGACAAAACATCTATTATTAATTATTATTTATTCGTATCACAGTAACAGTGAAAGGTCCTAACACAAATCAGAGGTTCCATTGTACTTTACGCTAGAAAATACATTCACGGAGACAGTCTCTGCTTCAAAGCCTTTACAGACAAGGCAGACACGTTCTTTCTTCTGAAGATTAGAGATGAGGTATTGTATCACAGAACAATTGCATTTCTCCAAGTTGCACAAAAAGTCTGTGATAGAGACAAGAATTAAACTTAGATATTCTATGGATAATCTCAATTCTTTTATCACTGGACATCCCTTCATTTTCAAGTGCAAAATACTCCCTGGATAGTGGGCCTAACCATAGAGGCTACAAGGAACCTTTTTGGACATATAACTAAATCTTTTGTACTGGTTTAATCCGTGATCAAAACAGGAAATTTCTTCCTAAGATGGAGGGAGGCAAAATGTATTTTGGATTTTTGTTCATCCATGTGAAAAACTTAATTATTCTTAATAATTCACACCATCCACGTTTGGATTTATGCTTCATTACAATTTCATTTTTCCACTGTTTCTTCTGTGATGAACCCTATTTCACAAAATCTGTGTTATTTGATTTCCTAATAGGCTGGATATCATTACGAAATATGGATCAATACTGATACAGGCTTTTCTTTCCTGTATATAATATGCCTTCAGTATGCATGAAATACTCAATGAATAAATTACAAAAGACTTTCCAAATTGTCTATTGATCCTGGTGCAGTACACGTTAGGGACACAAAACTGGTGAAAACTTGAGTGAAAGTAAAAGAAAGAAGATCCAGAGCTTGAATCTTTATAAAACTCACAAAGTAAAATGAATGACAGCACATTTTCTCCAACATCTCCCCAAACTGGCTGAATGTGTATATCTGAGCTATTATTAATAATAATTTGAGGTCCTTTTTTTACCACCCCTGCTGCATTAGCAGGAACTGGGCAACAACTCGTGGAGGTAGAGGTAATCAATTATTACATTAATCCTACATCAAATGCAGGATACTCTGCACTAAGGAAAGAGGAAGACACTTTTTAAAATATTGAGTGTTCACATCTTGTGTCCAAATTCAAAGGAGTTTAATGTTCAGATGATTGGTTCAAAGCTGTTTCTGAAACTCAGATTAATTAAATGTATCTCTGCAGAAAACTCAGACGCAAATGTATATTTATATATCACTGAATCACAGAATGGTTGAGGTTGGAAGGGACCTCTGACAATCACCTTGGCCGACCTATCTGCTCAAGCAACGTCACCTAAAATCATTGGATCAGGGCCATGTCCAAGGAGGGTGACTCCACAACCTCGCTGGGCAACCTGTTCAAGAGTTCAGTCACCCTCACAGTAAAATTTTTTTTTTCTTCATGTTTAAACAGAATTTCCTGTACTTCAGTTTGTTCCCATTGCCTCATAACTTCATTGGACAGCAGTGAAAAGAGTCTAGCTCTGTCTTCTTTACACCTTCCCTTCAGATATTCACATACGTTGATAAGATTCCCCCTGAGCCTTCTCTTCTCCAGGCTGAACAGTCCCAGCTCTGTCAGCTTTTCCTCATATGACAGATGCTCCAGCCCCTTAACCATCTTAGTGGCCCTTTGCTGGGCTCTCTCCAGTAGTTCTGTCTCTTGTACTGGTGAGCCCAGAACTGGACACAGTACTCCAGGTCTCAACAATGCTGAATAAAGGGGAAGGATCACCTCCCTCAAACTGCTGGCAATAGTTTGTCTAATGTAGCCTGGGACACCATTAGGCTTCTTTGCCCCAAGGTCACAATGCTGACTCATGTTCATCTTGCTGTCCACCAGGACCCCCAGGTTCTTCTCTGCAAAGATGCTTTCCAGCCCCCATTGTGTACTGGTGCCTGTGGTTCTTCCTCCCCAGGTGCAGGACTTGGCCTTTCCCTTTGTTGAATTTCATGAGACTTATATCAGCCTATTTCTCCAGCCTGTCAAGGTCACTCTGGATGGCAGCACAACCCTCCCATGTATCAGCCACTCCTCCCAGCTTTGTATCATCAGCAAACTTGCTGAGGGTACACTCTACCCCATTATCCAGATCATTCATAAAGATGTTGAACAAGATTAGAGCCAGTACTGACCCCCAGGGTACACCACCAGTTACTGTCCTCCAGCTGGACTTCATACCACTAATCACCACCCTCTAGGCCTGGTCATTCAGCCAGTTCTCAATCCATCTACCTCACTGTCTGCTCTTCCAGTCCTTACTTCATCAGCTTCTTTATGAGGATCTTCTTGGAGACAGTGTCTAAAGCCTTGCTGAAGTCAAGGTAGACAATATCCACTGCTCTCTTCTCATCTACCAAACCAGTCATAGTTCATCATAGTTCCCTGGGTCGTCCTCCTTGCCCTTCTTGTAGACAGGAGTGACATTTGTTTTCCTACAGTCCTCAGGCACCTATTTCAGTCACCATGATCATTCAAAGATTATTGAGAGTGGCCTCGCAATGACATGAGCCAGCTCCCTCAGCATTCATGGGTACATCCCATCAGGGCTCATGGACTTATTTATGTTGAATGTGCTTAAGTATTCCCTGACTCGATCCTCTTCCACCAAGAGTGCATCTTCCTTGCTTCAGCCTTTCCCTCTGGTCTCTGGGTCCTTGGATTTCTGAAGGCCAGTCCTGCTTGTAAAGACTGAGGAGAAGGCGGTATTCAGTTCCTTGGTTTTTCCATGTCCTATATCATCAGATTTCCTGCCCCATTCAGCAGCAGGCCCACATTTTCCCTAGCCTTCCTTTTGCTACTTACGTTACTTACAGAAGTGTGTGTGTGTGTTTCTTCTCATTCTGTGTTTCTCCCGATTCATTATTTCTCATATGTGTCGTTTAGTCTGAGAATTTTTCCTCTGTAGTGGAAACAAGCCATTTAACCTATGATTTTTTCCCAATATGGTCACAGTATCTTACAGGAAAAAACAATATGCTACCTTTACAGGAGTCATTTACAGCACTGGGTTGTGATCAGCGGCGCAGAGTCTAGTTGGAGGCCTGTAGCTGGTGGTGTTCCCAGGGGTCAGTACTGGGCCCAGTCTTATTCAACTTATTCCTCAATGACCTGGATGAAGGGACAGAGTGTACCCTCAGCAAGTTTGCTGATGACACAAAACCGGGAGGAGTGGCTGATACACCAGAAAGCTGTGCTGCCATTTAGTGAGACCTGGACAGGCTGGAGTGTTGGGCAGAGCAGAACATAGTGAGGTTCAACAAGGGCAAGTGCAGGGTCCTGCACCTCGGGAGGAATAACTCCATGCACCAGTACAGGTTAGGGGCTGACTCCTGGAAAGCAGCTCTGAGAAGGACCTGGGAGTCCTGGTGGATGACAAATTCACCATGAGGCAGCAATGTGCCCTTGTTGCCAAGAAGGCCAACAGCATCCCAGGGTGCATTAGGAGGAGTGTGGCCAGCAGGTGGAGGCAGGTTATCCTCTCCCTCTACTCTGCCCTAGTGAGGCCCCATCTGGAGTCCTATGTCCAGTTCTGGGCTCTCCAGTTCAAGAAAGATGAGGAACTACTGGAGAGAGTCCAGCGGAGGGCTACAAAGATGATTAGTACGGTGGAGCATCTCTCCTATGGGGAAAGGCTGAGGGAGCTGAGGCTGTTTAGCCTGAGGAAGATAAGACTGAGAGGGGACCTCTTCAATGCTTATAAATATCTCCAGGGCGGGTGTCAAGAGGATGGGGCCAGACTCTTTTCGGTGGTCCCCAACAACAGGACAAGGGGCAACAGGCACAAACTGGAACACGGGAATTTCCATCTAAATATGAGGAAAAACTTCTTCACTGTGAGGGTGACAGAGCACTGGCACAGTCTGCCCAGGGAGGTTGTGGAGTCTCCTTCTCTGGAGATATTCAAAACCTGCCTGGACATGGTCCTGTGCAACCTGCTCTAAGTAAACTAGGTAAACTAAACTCTGGGCTCCATCAAAAGAAGTGTGGCCAGCTGGTCAAGGGAGGTGATTCTGCCCCTCTACTCCACTCTGGGGAGACCCCACCTGGAGTACTGCGTCCAGCTCTGGGGTCACCAACACAAGAAGGACATGGACTTGCTGGAGTGAGACCAGAGGAGGGCCACAAAAATGATGAGAGGGCTGGAGCACCTCTCCTCTGAAGACAGGCTGAGAGAGTTGGGCTTGTTCAGCCTGGAGAAGACAAGGCTCCAGGGAGACCTTATTGCAGCCTTTCAGTACTTAAAGGGGGTTAATATGAAACGTGGGGAAAAACTTTTTAGCAGGGCCAGTTGTGATAGAACAAGGGGTAATGGTTTTAAACTAAAGGAGGGGAGAATTAGACTAGACATAAGGAAGAAGTTTTTCACAGGGAGGGTGGTGAAGCACTGGCACAGGTTGCCCAGAGAGGTGGTAGATGCCCCATCCCTGGAAACATTCAAGGTCAGGCTGGATGGGGCTGTGGGCAACCTGATGTATTTGAGGATGTCCCTGCTTATTGCAGGGGGGTTGGACTAGATGACCTTTAAAGGTCCCTTCCAGCCCAAACTATTCTATGATTCTATGATTCTAAACCTGCTCTGGCAGGTGGATTGGACTAGAAGATCTCCAGAGGTCCCTTCCAACCCCTACCATTCTGTGATTCTGTGATTTTGTATTTTTAAAAAGGTCTAATACTATACTGATATTAAAAAGACTTCTCAAAACAAATCTCTTCAAGGCTGTTTGTTTTAAATCTCTGATTCATTCTGTGGGCCCAGAAATGAAGTCAAGTTAGTAAGTTTGCTGAAACAAAGATGCCATGTTAAATGATATTTTTTCAGCTTTTTTGTCATGGCTGACTGCACTCAAAACTTTGCCTTCTTCATTAAGTTTGACCAGATAAAGTTAAGACATTTTGAAAGCAGACTGCAGCTAGGCAGAAAATAATCATAGGCACACTAGGGTTTTTGACATAAAAATGAATTTGTTTTATACTGTTATGTCAAAAAAAAGCAAGCTATGATTCCTTCATTCCTCCTATCCAGTTGTACTTTTTAGCACCTGAAATGCAAATTTCAATTCACTTATTTTGAAGTCCGTAGGAAGAAATTTACAGAGACAAATGTTTTATATATATACAGTCTGAATTTAATGCTTTAAAATTTAATGAGTCATAAGAGAACAAGTTTGTCAGAAAAAAACCCCAAACTTTAAGTGAAGGTGAGAAGAGGCAGGATTGAAATCAATGAGAGACCTGAGTTTCATATGGAGATAATTAGGAAGAAAAAGTGGAAACTTTACAGAGATTACTAAGTTACTGATGTTAAAATAGGTGTGACTTTAGAAGACAGCTGGAGTCATCCTTCCAAATCTGAATCTTTCCCTAAGAATTAACTGAAATATATCCTCCATGCAAAAAGTAAGTAGAAATACAAGGAAGTTTCATTAAGACTATTTTTGCTCCACTAATTAAATATGTAACAAAAATATATTATCAATTAAACCATCTACTTCACATATTATTTTCTTCTAATATGTAAACTTTGGAGTGTAGATCAGCTGGAAAGTGTATCTCTTTAGAACTTAATTTAGCCTGCTTGATTTTTTTTTTTTTTTTTTAAATCCCTCAAGTTTTATATAGTTAAAGTTACCTCAAACTATTCTTCCACTATTATTCTTCATTGATCATGGAGAGTAACATGTTTCAGGTTCCTGTGATCCCTCATTACTTTTTCCCTGGACCCATCATATTAACCTTGGTGAGCCACTGGTAGAACCATTTCAATATTCGTCCTAAGAAAGCTTAATAAACACTAACATAGCCCAGTATTTTCTCTCCAGCAGCAGGGGATGCTATTTAGGGAGCACACACAAGCCCTTCCCCTATCTGCCGTCCATTCTCCTCGCCTTCTCCCAACATTCACAGTAGGAATTGCAGGGCGCACATCCCTGATTTTAGTATCCATTTATCAACCTGTTGCCCAGGAACTTGATTAATCCATTTTTGAACCTGCTCAGTATTATTTGTCTCCATAACTTTCTGTGGCAGCACACGCCAAAAATTCACTAACCACTATGTAAAGCAGTACTTTTTTTTATCTGTCTTAAACTCTCATCCTGCTAGTTTCAGTGAGTGTCTTCTTATTCTAGTACTGTGGGATGTGATGAATAAATAGCAGTGTATTTGCCTTATCTACTGTCTTCATGACTTTGTCAATATTTATCATCTGTCTCTCTCCAGGCTTTTCTTCCCCAAATGGAAAGGTTTAAGCATTTTAATCATAGAATCATAGAATCATTTTGGTTGGAAGAGACCTTTAAGATCATCAAGTCCAACCGTTAACCTATCACTACCAAGTCCACCGCTAAATCATGTCCCTAAGTGCCACATCTACACATCTTTTAAATACTTCAAGGGATGGTGACTCAGCCACTTCCCTGGGCAGCCTGTTCCAATGCTTGACAACCCTTTCAGTGAAGAAATGTTTCCTAATATCCAGTCTAAACCTCCCCTGGCGCAACTTGAGGCCATTTCCTCTTGTCCTATTGCCTGTTACTTGGGAGAAGAGACCGACACCCACCTCGCTACAACCTCCTTTCAGGTAGCTGTAGAGAGCGATCTTTTATTGTAAGACAGTGTCTCATTCCCATAATCATTTCAGTTGCCTTCTCTGCAACTACGTTATATCTTTTATGGAGACGCAAGGAAAAACATTATATCAAGTAATCCAGTGCATCAATGTTTTTCAGAGTAAGAAAATGTGGGTTTCTGCTTTTGTCTCAATATGATGATGCCCAATATTTTGTTTGTTCTCAACCACCAGTGCAGACTGAGCTGATGATTTCGGAAAACTGCCAGGGAGTAGTCCGAGATCTCCTTCCTGAATTGTGACTTCCATTTCCAAGTTCACCATTATGTAAGCATGATTTAGGTTGTATTACCTCCCATTTACTCACATAATGCATCATCTGGCATTTCTTTGCTCAGTACTTCAGTTTTGTGATGTCCTCCTGGGGTTTCTCACCATCAGTGTCACATTTAACTGCCTGAAAGACCTCAGTAACATCTGCAAACTTGAATATTTGATTACACATTCTCTGTTCCAAGGTCATCCGTGAAAATGCTGAATAAAAATGAACCCGTTGCTGATCCATGGGGATTCATACTCTTCTTCTCCCTGAAAAGGGATATAAAAGTAAGTTAGTGAAGAGTAAGTTGTAGCCTACTCTTTCTCTTCCTGTCCTGTAAAGCCATTAAAGTACCTTTCCTCCAAACTCATAATGACTTAATTTCTTTAATGGCCTTTGGTATAGAAGCTGCTCAAGGATTCTACTTTCCAAATCCATACATATTTTGTCTTCTGCCCCTCCTTTACCCACCTGCTCACTCACACTCCCACAGAACTCCTTGTTGCCTGGTTCCTAACACAATATTACACCTCTGCTTCGTTATGTCATTCTTTATTGTAGACTGTCATTTTGCAAGGAATGGAAGTCAGACTCATCCCGTAGTTCCCAGGATTTCCTTTAAAGTCCTTTTTTTAGATAAAAGTTATGCTGGCAATGTGGCAGTCCTCTGACAGAGTGGCTGCTTGTCCTAGGTAGTTTACACAAGTTCACCAGAAATTTGGCAATTTCCCATCTGAGTTCCTTCAAAACTCACAGCTGAATGTGGTATGGTCCTAGTGACTTACTCACATTTGTTTGACATCATGTCATCATTGGATAAACCATACAAAACTTCCCTCCTTAGGGAGAGCTATATGGATTACAAGTCAACTTGCTTTTCACTTTTCTACCTCCTTTCATTTAGAGACATAGGTTTAATGTTTGAGATGGAAAGCATTTGTGCTCACAAACATATGCACTGAGGTTCATAGAGTCTAAACCAAGTTGGTGAGTCTAAAGAGATAAGAAGCATAAATTTTTTTTAATTTTTTTTCAGGAAAAGAGGAAATGAACCTAGATTCACACTGTCATATTAAAATAACCAAATCTGTAAGTGAGAAGGGAGACTTATCCTCTAGCTACGCTTTAAAAGAAAGCAGCAGCTATGTGTCACGGAGGCACACCAAAACAACTCCACACAACTAAACTCAAACGAACTTTTAATTCACAACTGAAACCAAACAACCAAAACTAACAAAACAACAAGGTAACCAAATGACACTCCGAGAACATTTAACAAGTTACAGGTTCGATATACCGGTCGGGGATGTTATTACTGCACGGCAAAACACAAGAATGATGGTCCAGGGTGTGCACACACTCACTCACAAAAGGGAAACTCTCACTCAAGGATATCCAGAAGAATAAGAGCGCTCACTGAAGGGGGGGGGTGTTCAGGTTCAAGTTCACTCAAGGATATATCCAGAAGAAATCACTCACCAGAAAATGGCGAGGGCACTCAATCCCGGGAAGTTTCCTTGGGTGACGTCTCAGCCCAAGGGGAGAGTTTCCAATCACAGGCCCGCTGCTCCGAGGAAAACCACTCAAAGGGGGCTCTCTGGCAGGGGCTCCTTTTATAACCTGGTCGGATCTGAGCTGTGGTCATTTATGGTCAGTGTTCCAGAAGCTTCTCTCAAACCAAGGCCCGCCATTGGGTGAGGGCCCTGTCTGCCCCCTGAGGGGTCCCAGTATGGTCAGAGGTCTGTGAGTGTCTCTCAGCTGAGGCCCGCCATTGGCTGGGAGCCCTACTGACTGGTCCAGGGGTCCCGCCTCTCCCACTCCCACCACAGGGAGTGGGGGGTTGACACCTGAGCTGAGGTGTGTGAGTGACAGCTGCCATGGCAAGGCACTGGAGGCACGGAAATGAGGCGCAAAAAGGAGCCATCAGCTGCTGCCCTGAAGGCCTCTGGCCCTGACCAGGGCGAGTGTATCTGCCACACTATGACTGCACACTCAGTAATCAGTAAGTCTGAGGAAGCTTAGCAGATCATACCCCTCAAAGGAGGAAGGCAGTAGGTGCCTAGTTTCTGGATCCCTGAGTTAGGGCTGAATTGCTGAACTACCAGGATTGAGATACTTCTGACAACTGCAGTAACAGTGATTTAAGCATCTGGGCAACTTTAAGGTCAAGAACTGAAGTGCTTACAGATTACTGACCTGTCAAATATAAAAAAGAGCTCCGTGGGAGCTCTGGACCTCACAGGTTTAGACTAAGACTTCAAAATATGCTGCTCTTCCACTTCAAGTACTTAAAATCTTTCCAAGATCCTGCCTTTGGCAACTTTCTCAAAATTTGCTTTGAGTTTGCCCAGTGATCACATCTTTTTGAAATAACCAAATAGTTGTGAAAAAATTATGAATCCCAGAATAATTTATGCATTTCTAGCCTGTAAAAAAGGCCTTAAAACCAACGAGACTTATATTTGATGTTTTATATTGCTTAAATATGCTTATAATACAATACTGAGTACTAATGTCTAGTATTGACCTCTACTGGATGTAATATCTGGTGTTCTGATAAACTGTATGTGACTGTATCACACACTGTCTGTGTCAAAGATATTCATACAGTTTAAAATCTGACTTTTCCCCATGTTAGCCTCTGCCTAAAGCCACTAGCAAAGAATATCTTCTAGCCAAACAGCAAATACTTGTGCATTTGTTTGTGAATGTCTTGACTTCATTGTTAGCAAACTTGAAAATAATAGTCACTAAAATTCCAAAAAGTTTTTCACAGTTTACATAATCTGAATATTTTGTTTTCCATTTCTTACAAATCTAAGGTAAAAGTTTCTGTCTATATGCTTCTCCCCTCCCTATCTTTCAATTATTTCACAATACTTTGAAGTGTTCAAATCTGTTGACCATTCTTTAAATTGTTGTTTACTAGGAAATCTCCTGGGAGTTGTGGGGTTTTTTTTTTTTTCAATTGTATTCAAAGAAATTTGTGTGGAGTCAGTTCTTCTCATTTATTTTGAATGGTTCGGAAAATTTTCAACAAAATGTTAAGGACTCTTGTGTGCTTCTTTTTAAAAAAAAAAAAAAAGAAATAAGTAGAATGTTTCCAAATGGTATATTATATATGTATAACCCATATACATATGGTTTGTTATGTATGTATACACACTGTTTGTATTAAAAAAGTATTTTCTTATATTTTCCTTTCCACAGTCTTATTCTGGTGTTCTCCCATTGTATCTTGTCTGTTTTTAAAATCAGAAGTATCCTGTAACATAAATAGCTCAGAAATACTTTTACCTTTTCATCACAATAAGAACCTAATCTAATTAACCCATTTTAACCTGATTAACTTGGATAGTACTACAGAATGAATACATAAATGATAACACTGTAGTATAAACACATAATAGTAGTAATTCTTTTACTGCAAAAATTACTCATTAGCTCCTGACATTGTAGCAAGCCTTCTGACATTGGTTAAAGATGTTGCTCACCCACCTCAGAAGAACACACCAAATAATCAGTGGTAGTGTGTTCATTAATTCAAAGTGTTATAGAAACTTGATACTCTTATCCATGTCAGAAAAATCCACCAAATATTTGGTGACACTTTGTTCATGAATTCAAAGTATTATAGCAACCTCTCACTGCTTATCTCAACTTTGTTACTTCAGAACATTTGCCTACAAAAGCACAGTGATTTGAAACTGAGAGCATCTATCGCTTTAAATCCTTGTCTTCTAAGACACAAAGTGATACATTCTTTTTTTTTTCTCCTTTTTAGAACACAAACATTGATTAAGTTACTAGCAGAAAAGCTGATAGCCTTTCAGTCCTAGGAACCATGACAATCATCCAGTCTGGCCTCTTATATTCACACACCATAGAAATTTCCCCAATAATTTCTCTATTATTATCCATATAAGCCCATATCTCCTTTTTTAGCTAGAATACCTCTTTTTGTAAGACATTGGATTTATTTAAAGTTTTTAGACAGTGAAAATCCACAACTTCCCTAGATAAGATTTTATAAAGATTAATTACTTTTAGAAATATGTACTTTCTTTTTCAACCTTGAATTTATCTAGCTTCACCTTGAAATAAGATCCCTGGATCTCATACTTTTGCAGCTAAATTAAAGAGCTTGCTTTCTGTGGTATCTTCCTTGTGAATGTGCTTATAGATAGTGTTCAATAGGTCAACTGTACGCCACATGTACCCAGCGATATAACTTCAAAACATGTACTCTACCTTACATTTCAATATCCAAGAATAATTTTACGATGATCATTTAAAATGTTGCTGGATCAGCATGACCTTCATGTAACATTCAAATAGAGCACTTCTATATTCTTAAGGAAAAAAATAACTTAATATTCACTTTGGGCTTTGTTTGACACTGAATCCTGATGCACTTGACCCTAAAATATCAACATAGTTGTTATCTACCTTCTTGTTGTATACGATTTCCATTCAATATATACTGATTGCCATACAAAAGACGTGCGTGAAAACCCTGTTGACAAGATATCGGCACTAATTGTTATCACACAGAGTTGAGAAATGTAGAATTGGATTGACTTTCTATCTCAGCGAGACAGGAACAAATTCATCAAAGATTGCCCGTCATCCCCATAACTGCCAAAGGAGCTGCGGATTAGGTCAGGAAAGATCAAACACATAGTGCTTTGCTTTCAGTATCTTAGTCTCCATGTTCATATGCTGGGAGAAAAATAGCTTTTTACACAACTTCTATGAAGAAAAATAATGCTTAAAAAAGTAATATGCCAAAAAAAAAATTGTTTCTAAGACATATACAATGTTACTGCATATGCCACTGCATATTTCTGAAGGTATTTATTGACCTAGTTTATACTAGTATGTAATTTAGCACAACAGAGGAAGACCAGTAGACAAAAAAACAGCTGGTGGTGAGACCCAGGATCAACACCCTGCGTGGTCTGTGATTTTACTTCAGACTAGCTTTAATCTGGTCCCCCGAACCAAACACCGTCACCATACGTAGGTTATGATCAGTCATTACTTTGAACTTTTGTGGTGATGAAGTGCACAGCTAGAGCAGAGCTCCCAGCTTAATTTCCTTTAATGGACAGCTGGTTTGTGTGCACCAAAACTGGCTGCCCAGAGAAGCTGTGGATGACCCATCCCTGGAAGTGTTCAAGGCCAGGCTGGATGGGGCTTTGAGCAACCTGGTCTAGTGGAACGTGTCCCTGCCCATGGCAGGGGGGTTGGAACTAGATGATCTTTAAGGTCCCTTCCAACCCAAACTGTTCTATGAGTCTATAATTCTGTAAGTGCAATTGATTAAGGGATATGATTTAGTGGGGGACTTGGAAGTGATAGGTTAATGGTTGGACCCGATGATCTTGGAGGTCTCTTCCAACCAGAACAATTCTATGATTCTATGATTCTATGATTCTATGATTGGAAGATTAACTTCAGAACTGGGCTACTTTCTGCTTGAAGTTAAAATGCTGAGCATGCACCTATGGAATAAGAGCTGTTTAGATACCTTATCAAGGACTAAGTGCCTCTAAAACAGGGTGGTATGTGAATTAGAGAAATAGTTCTATAATTATTTAATCATTTGCTGTGCTTTCTGGAGTGCCAGCCAGAGTTATCCATGTTGGGTGAGAGCTGGTCAGAAAGAGGGAACTACGCCCACGTTTATCGTCCCACTCACTAAAATGTGACACAACTCTATGATTCAGGCTTATATACAGAAAAAGTCTGGTCAAAAGTATGATCCTTATTCTAGCCTCTAAAGCTGTCTGCTCACACACTGACAGACCACAGAAAGAGAAATTTCCATAACTTCAATATATATGTTTGCATTTCTATTTCTTCAGGCTTCACTTCTCAGGCCATTACACCCAGGAAGAACGTATATGAATTTCTCAGCCTGATTTCAGCAGCTGTCATTTAAGGAGCCAGTTCCTAAATTCAGGCGGTTTAGGCTGCACCCTTAAACTTGTATGAGATGATCAGTCCTCTTGATTAAACCAGCAGTCAAGTGTGTTCTACACTCAACGAAGGACCTACATATTCTAATGACTCTGGATACAGCATATCACGAAGCCTTAAACAAGATGATTTGGGAGTGTTTAAGTCATTGCCATTGCCCTTTCATTAGCTGCTTAAAGTAACAATATAAAAGTATCATAAATAAATATTATTCCCTGAAAATTCAGAAGTGTAATACTATTTAAAAACATACAAGGTGGCCTAAAATTTTGGTGACAGGATTGTGGTCATACTCACCAGAAGATCTAGAATCCACATCAAAGAGTCTATAATTGCCTCTTGCGAATCACCATTGTCTTTGCTTCATCCACAACAGTCCTTTGGAGCCAAAAGACCTAGTCTTAAAAACACTAGGTATTTCTGCTTCTTTTTATTCCTTTTATGATATGTCATTATGCTTTTATTACCACTCTTAGAAAAAGATTATCACCAAGTTTAAAGGTCTGAACTGTATTAATTTCTGTTTATTCTTTCTCATAAATCCTCTAACTGGCTTTATACCAAAACCTGTTTAAAAACTTTTCCAAAGGGACTGCACCAAAAAAATGCAACCTATACAACAATGTTTTCATCCTCTTAGCTGCTAGTTTTATAATCCTGAACTTTTTTTTAATTATGTAGATAACAATGTTCCAAGTTTATCTATTTGTAGGTACCGGGAGGGTTCCAGGTGTAATACCGAGCAGGTACACAGCGTAAAATATGTTTGCTTTTTCTCAGATAGCTCCTTCAGTTTCACCACAGATTATTTTAAGCAAATGACTATTTTAAGTGACTACAGAAATCTGTTATTTTAAGAAACCTTGTAATGCATTCATACCTTTATGCTGCAAGCTGACTTTCAGCTTCCTACGGAAAAGAAGTTTTTAACTTTATAAACAAAAGAAGATGATTCCTTCTACTTTTCAAATTATCTTCAGAAATAGAGATGCTGAAATTATTATGTAGAAGGGGATGCAACTGGCATTTTCCTGAGGAGGGAATACGCACTGCTTAGTATAGTGTCACACTAGATTATATCCCACGAACGCTACCTGTGAATTATAGCGGTACCCATTAGCGCTGCTGCGGTCATAGGTCTGTCAGCTGCGCCAAGAGAGCTGTTATTGCCAAGAGGTGTGGGGACATGGGGGTGTTAAAGCTCAGTCACTGACATGCATTGTTGCTGGAAAATTTCATACACAGATTCTACTCTTTTTCGTTTGCCTCTTTGCTGTTCTGCTATTTGAAACAAGCTGTTGCCACATTCAAAGCCGATGTGAGAAGGATGTAAGTTCCCCTCTACATATCTGTTAGGTTACCTGAAAAAGAGGTTCCTCTCCCCACACACAGCTGTGTGAGGCACGGGGTCAGGCAGGGGAACCTCAATAACCCCATCAGAGACACGAGCCCCCACCCGCTCCCCACCTCAACCCAGGGTGTCCCAGGGGACTGCCAGCCCCGTGGGCTGGGGGTGACACCCCTCAGACTGAGGGGGGTGCAGGATTTGTGATGTGATGCAGAAGAGGAGCTTCTTGACATCGCACAAGAGTTATTATGAGAAGTTTAAGGGAGGAGCCAAAGGCAGGGAAAGGGAGGGATCAAAGTGTTTTGAGGAGGAATAAGCATGGGAAAATAGACAAAGTGATAAAAGGGGATGATCACATGTAAATAGTGATATTTATATATTTTATATACCACAGTCTTTTCTGTCTTCTTATTAAATCCCATTTCTAACTCTTTGCCTTAGTGAGGGACTCGTGTGCTTGGGGAGGGGGTTGTCTGAGTGCCAGGAACTGGAGTCAGACCATGGGTCAGAGGGACTGTGCGTCTGTGGTGCCAGCAACTGGAGAGATCGGGCTGCGTGCACACTGTGAGTGTGTGTGTGTCACCATGTAACCACCAGCAAATATCAAGCTGAACTAGTCAGGGAGTAGGCTACATGGCTTGGGAGCCAGGTACAGAAGCGGCCATAAGTCTGGGGTGGATATGTGCATGCCCCTCTATGAGGGATACAGCTCCTGGAGGGGCCTGGATGTCCAGGCTGACTGCTAGGGAGACCAGAGGGTCCAGGCACCCACAGATTGAGAGAGAGAACCAGAGAGAGAACCAGAGAGAAAAGGATGCACAAGCCAGTCACTGGGTAGACTGAGTGTCTGGGACTGGTTACTGGAGGGATCCACAGTGTGGGTGTCCGTGCGTCTCTGTGTCCGCATGTGCACAAGGGGACCTGGGGTTCTGTACCAGCCTTGGAGGTTGCAGGCCCAGGTGCCAGCAACTGGGGAGACTGGGATCCAGTGGCAGCTACTGCGCAGAGCGAGTGTCCGAGCTCAGCTGCTGGAGGGATCCACCTTGTGCATGTGTATATGTGTATTCCCATTATGGATCTTCAGCCTGATCAGCCACAGGGGGTAACAGGATGAGGCCACACAGATGGTTTGGTTTTGCATGAGTGCTGAATGTTTGTTTGTTTTGATCCATGTGGCTGGACATGTCTAAATCTAAATACATGGTTTGTGAGTATGTGCGCCTATTAGGAATGCATGTTCAGCCTCAGTACCAGACGAACCTTGGGAAAAGGAGCTGCAGCAGTCTCACCTCTGTCACGCTACTGGATTCAGCAACCACTAACAATACCTGGCTTCAGTAGGTGGACAGGGAATATGCTCAACAAAAATATTTTCTGCATACACTCTGTTTTTATCTATAATGTAAAAATAAGTATGAGATACATAAATATTTTGGTACAAAAATGCCCATTAAATATTATACCAGTTACATATTCAATTCTGTGACATTTTCAATGTATGATATTGGAAGTTCATATATGTCTAAGGCAAAAATGACAGGCTTGCAAATGAGAAGTCTGCTCATAGAGTGACCACCATTCAATTTGTACAACAGTGGCACCGTAGCTGTTATAGTCAACTGAATCAATTTCACGTATATTTGAAATATAACAAAGATAGATAAATGGATGTATAGCGTAGAAAAGCTCAAATGTTTTAAAACTAGAAAGAGCCAATTCCTGTTACTTCCATAAAGGTCTCTAGAACTGTGCAACTACCGTATGCAGGTCAGACAGACAGGATTTGGCTTGCAGTCAACATTAATATTCAAGGCTGAAAATCAATATGATGAAATCATATTTCATCATATGATGAAATCAATAAACTGGCTGCTTTAAGACATACATGCATTGGAAACAGCAATAAAGACCTCCTCCATCCTTCTGAAGATTACTGCCATCACAGCAGAGCTATTGGAAGGGATCATCTAAGCACTAAGTAACGTCGTGCAAAGTGTAACAGATAGCTCTAGATAGCTAGAGCTAGACTCCTAGAAAAAAAGGAATTCAAGCTCACTTCTTTTTAACTAAAAAGTAAAGCAAATATTTTTTTTTTTAAACTGCATTCAAATGTCCTTAATGCACATCTGAATGTCCCTACTAAAGGAAGAAAAAAGTTGTAGCCTTTAACTCTTTTCTGAACTGAGCACACAGAGGTTAAAACTCTACAAAAGCTTGAAATCTTTGTAAGCTTCAGTGGAACTAAGGAGCGAGGGAGCTATCGAGAAAGCAGACAGCACCTCGTAAGATGAACCCGTATTGCATAACACCTGTGTAATATTATATAGCACATGTTAAACCTTCTTGGACATTTCAGACTGCAGTAAATTTTACTCCCACAGGTAGTTCTATTACAATCATTAGATTTTTTTCACATGAATGCAAGTTCAGTGGATGCGGAAAATTAGTTTCTGCCTCAAGTTTTCTTGTTACCATAAGCATAAATCACATTATGCTAGTTGAATGTAGATTCCTGTCATTTAACAGGACAAAGGTATTACAAAAACAAATATTTATTTACTTTTATAATTCTTTTTTGTGTCCGCAGACACTTTAATCAATAGCTACAGATTCATTTTCTCTTCTTGATACAATAACTGTTTACTGTGCCTCCAGTTTTAAAGCTTAGAATAGAAAGGACTACACCAGTTTTATCACTACCACAAGGTCTCCTGAAAACTATTTAAGGTCTTTCAGCCCAGACTCATGCCTCCGAACTACAGTCACTTAATGGAGTCTAAGTTAAACCCCTTCTCTGTAGCCCAGAGAAAGTGATTCAGCCCACCAGTCTGTTGGCTCCAGTCGGCGGGTACGTTCTGCACTCCTCGTGTTCAAGCTGTGTCGTGATGCAGCAGAGGAGTCTAGAGTTGTGTGAACACAGAGGGGAAAACCTCTGGGTCACAATAAGGAGGACCTGGGTTCCAAGTTTTGTTTCAGATCCTGTTTCTCCACCGTATCTAGTGACTAACGCACAAATACTCCAGGGTGGAGAGTCTGTCCCCCACCTGATGTCACCATAGCTTTATGCCTGCTAGTTCATCCCTTTGCAAGGAGGCAGCAGACACCGCGCGGGCTCTGCTGCAAGCTGGGTGCACACCACTTCTGCCCTCTGCCCTCACCACCCGGTCTTTTCATAGCACAGATCACAGCCTGCTGCTTTGCACCACACGCTAGAGGAAAAATGCCAATTGTTCCTTGGCACCCAGAGGAACGATCAATGTGCCTGAGTCCAGTTTGAAGCTGTGAATTCCAACTTCACACAGCCTGCTAAATCCAGGAGAAAGTGAGATTTCAGGATATGTTGTTCCTACTCCTAAAGCCGTTTGCAGAACTTGGCCTTAATCCTCACTGAATTCACATTCTATTACAATTCAGCATCTGAAAAACCCTGAGAAAGCTTTTCACTCGCTAATTGAGATCTATTTTAGCTCTAGTAGTTGTAAAAAAACATCTATGGAGCTGAGGGCTCCTCTTATCCAGTTGGAGGTTATATTTAATATTCTGGTCAGTTGTCTTTTGCATATGGATTTGCCAGATAACAGAGCTGCCAAATTAGAGTAATCCAAAAATTAAGAATAATCATTCACTTTGTAACATTTTAACCATTTCACTTTTACAAATGAGAGTCTTTTCACAAAGGATTACCTTCTTTCCTATTAAAGCAATTGATAAAGAATTCTGCCCTGCACATAAGGTATGCCAGGCACTACTTATTCTTCCCACATTCCAAAATACTGCTATATCTTACAAGATCATTTATAGCAGATTGTTATAGGTAAAATGGGACATCGTTTTTGGTCTTTCAGGCTTTACGTGCCCTCAGGGTAGTGATTTACCATACATCCATAATTTTCAGAAGCATTTGATAGAGCTTAGTCCATAGATGTTTAGTTTCAAAAAATCAGTTCATGTTTTTGGAAATAATTACCTGTCTTTCTATTTGCTATTGTTATTTCACACAAAGGATTAACTTTCATTCCAGAAAGGAAGACAAGTTAAGCACTACTGTATCAAAGAAAAGGAAAAAAATGCATCTGCAACTACCAATTAACATGTCTGTAGACACAAAGGATTTCAAAATTAACATTTTTTTTTCAGACTGAAGTTTCCTAAGATTAAGCCGCAGTAAACAATAAATAGCATGGTATGTGAATTAGGACAAGGTGAAGAGAAGATAAATACAAAAGCTGGTCTTTCCTTCCCAGAATGCTGTCTTTGTGATATTTTATTATTTGTAAGATTCGAAGATTCCAGTAACGCTAGTTTGCCTGTACTTACTCCCCAAAGCACAAGCAGTAAGAATTTGGGTTAAAACTCTATTCCCTAGCTAATTATTTTGCCAACATAATGGAGATTAAAAATTAGCCTGTCTCGTCAAAGTCAGTATTCCACATGTTTAGATCTGTCTTGACTTGTAGAACCAAGTCTCATATTTCGAAGCAAGTTTGTGCATCAGGCTTACTACATTGAGTCTGGCAGCACAACTTTGAGGTTGGTTTCATTTATTTTTAAGCCAACAGTTGTGACCAGTTATTTGCAATAAAATTGACTACTCATCAAATGCACTTGTTTCATGCGGAGTTGGTAGTTTAAACTAAAGTGATAAGCAGTGATATTTTAATAATAGTATTGAGAATGCTATTGCTAGTCTCTTGACAAAAGTAGTCAGACAGGATTTGGGGATTTTAGGGTTGTTCCTACCAAGGCAATGAAAGTCTATTTTTGTTTTAATCTTATTTATGCAAAGTCACTTCTACTGGAAAGTGCTGGAAACCAAGAGACAGTAATCTTTCTTCAAAAAATATGAATCTGACAAACCAGTAAGCTAAGTGTGCATGAAGCTCATGTGTTACTTTTCCGGACGTATAGGTCAAGATAAAGGCTTAGCCAAATACAGGGAGCCTTCAGGTGTGGAGCTGAAATACACCATTTCCTATAATCTTTGGAACTGTGAAAATAATACGTCTGGTACCACATTAGGCCACTTTGAGTATGCAAAGGACTCAGTATCCACTTACACCCAGATCACCGAGCATCTAGGGAAGTTTGATTTCTAACTTAAAGCTTAGAAAAGGATATCTGACACCGAAAAGCTGCTATCATAACACCACATTCTGTGTGGACCTTGTTTTCACGGTTTCAGCAGGCTCTGAACTCACCTTGGTCTGGGGTCCTCATTGGCCTGTCACCCGAATATCACTTGGACTTAGTGGTAAATAGGTGCCGACCAAGTGTCTCAGACTGAGAAAGCTCTTGGCATACAAAGATATCAAAAGCTACACTCCCGACATGGCCACCATCACTGCAGAACGTTTTTCACTCCCAGTGCAAACTTGCATCTTTCACAGCCTTGCGACAGTCGTAAGCTTTGAAATCTATAGCTTGTGTGTTACATGGAAACCAACATTATTTTTTTAGGTCATAGTTTGGATTTGAGGACCTGACAAGGGAATTAAGAGGATTTGAGGTGTCTAAACTGTTTCCTAGATAAAGCATTTTCTTATGTTTTTTGATATTCTTACCATTAAATGTAAAAGTGGTGAATATTATAAATACAGAAATAGACTGATCAGCTATTTTATTTCTTTTCATGCTTTTCTGTCTAAAACTGAATTGCAGTGTTATTATAACAGAGCTTGTGAAGGTCTGTCATGTTATGTCAAACATAGCCAGTATCAGCACTACCACTAATCTTATCAACAAGCCTTCTCTGGCAACATCCTTTCCTACAATATTTTTTGTCATAACCCATCATTTCAGAGAGGGAGCCTGATTCACAGATCTATGTGTTTATGCTGCTGTATTTCAGGATATCCCTGTTGCACAGCATTTGAAAGCCTGAAATGGGACCAGGCAACCCCAGCAGAACCCTAAGAACATTTGTATGTGCTCTTTATATGTGTGTATATATATATACACGTACAAAAATTAGGTAGGAAGAAAACCAGCACATCAGTGAAATACCTGCTCTGAGAGGAGCTGGCTGAGAACTGGTAGCTACAAGCCAAAGTTCTTACTGTTCCTAAATAGCAGGAGGAACAAAAAAAGCACTATGCTCCTACAGAATAATAACATCCCTTCCAAACTTCAGTAGCTGTCCTTTGCACTGGCTGAAAACAGCTCGCTGAAAGCCTCACAGCACTGCATACAGTAGTGCAAAGGCACTATTTACTACTGTGTTTCTTCTGTTGGTATGCTGGCATGCAATAACACCGTTCTGTACACCACTGATACACGCTGGTGTCAAACAGCAGAATGCTGTCACCTCGGGTGTCCAGGGCAGACAGGAGGCACCATCACACCACCAGAATAACTTGTAGCCACAATTTTAGCAACGTCCATGTTGAAAAGAGACCAATCATAAAAAAGTAAAACAACTTTACAGTGTAGACTGATATGAGAGGAAGCTATCGGAGCTAGTTATCGGAGTTAGTTCAGTTATCGGAGGAAGACTCCAATAAACAGCCTTTAGTACTGGCCTTGTGCACAGCACTATCCCAAACGTTAAGCTTGAATATTTGCAGTCACTCATTTTTGGTATTTACACGTTCAAGTCACATTTTAGGGGAGAACATTTAGGTATTTATGTATCAGTGGAGAATTTAGTTGCTAGCCATTTGAATGTGGACAGTTTAGCTTGGCTTCTGCTATTGCTAAAACTGTAATAGACATTTTGATGAAGGTTATTTAAAAAAAAAAAAGTGAATTTCAATAATGGTCATTTAAAAATAAGCAATAGTAAATAAGTACCTAGCTTCTTAAGAAAGTGTGAGGATAGCATAATTATAAATCATTTTATAACAATACTAATTGTTTAACTGTTAAACTTTTCTTTGGTAATCCATCATCTGTAGAGTTACATTTTAAATGAAAAACCTGTTTATCAATTCCACACACATAAAACTCACAAAGTTATGTTATAGTAACACAGACAGTTAGAAGTGTTCATGCTTCCTATAAAAGAACATTAAACTTTCTTTGAAAGTTACTTTTCCCTCAGTGACAATTAACTGAACATTCCAGTCGTCAGCTACAGTTTCATCAGAGAAATGAACACTACATAAAATGTGTGTTATAATCCTTTTAAAATAATGGTTTACTAACAGCTATGTATTGCACTCAAAAAAAATTTTATCCGTCTTTTTCATTTTAATATGGACAATTAAATTCAGAAATACTTATTCCTTTAATATCAGGTTATTTTATTTAATTGTTTATCTATATAATGTTTGAGGTGATCCCATAACTGAAGTTGTGCTTATAAATGTCACCTAAGTCTTTATTTGGTACAAAGTCATATCATAAATGTCAGTTTGAGTTTTCTGAAAAAACTGTCTCTGTATTGCCTGGAGTTTCTGTCTGATAACTCTAAAAACCTTTCCACATGCTAACTCATCAAAATGAAAATTTCCAAAACTTCTGCTGACTGCGACTCTTCAGTTTCCATCTCCTTAACCAGGGCTCCTTTTAGCCTGACCTCTTTTATGAAATAGCAGAGAATTTGAAGTCCTGGAAAAACTCAATTAATTTTTACCATGGATCAGTAGGAGGCATCTTCATAATATATGCAAATCAGGTGTCATTTCAGAACGACATTTTAATATAGTCTAGATAGACATTCAGATCTACTACACAACATGTTGCCACATTGGGCAACTCATGGGCCCTTTGATTCAAAGGGTAAGACTCTTTCAAGTTTTCCTTATTGTCTTTAAGACTGTTTTAAAGTTTTCCTGATTTTCTGCTGCATGCAAGCATCACCCAGTAAACAGGCCATTTTTGACTACCAGCAAAGTGAAGGATTTCCACCCAGCCAGTAAAAAAAATCTCGAAGCCACACAAAGGTAACACGGGAAAAGGACAGAATGAGCCGGTTAAATTGGGCTATGCTTAAGTATTAATTTGGCAGGAGACACAAAAGTTTGAGATACAGAGGAGACATGAGCTTCAGTTTCCCAGCTGCGTCAGGTCTCCAATAAAGACAAACAATGCTCTGTAAATTCCATTTAAGGATGCTCTGTGCAGTTCAAGAGGAATAACATGATAGAATCTGTTACATAAAATTCAGAAGATTTCTTTGAATTGCAAAGCTTTTAGTTGCAGAAGAGAAAAACACACGATACACACACACAGTAGATACAGTGAGACCATATTGTCATCTAATGCATCAACATGCTGGTGATGCTGAGAACAGTCAACCAAAAGTCTTCACACCACAGATGCATCTTTTGATTCCCCAATGAACTTCATTCACATATGACTAAGTTATAGGTCTTTGAAGACACTTTTTAGATGACCATGTAGGAGCTCTGAAGCAGAAGGAAGGATAGAATTCACTTCCAAAAAGCAAGACTGGAACACTAGCCTCTCTTTTCCTGCAGTTCTCTGTCTTTCTAATATTATTAGTATAGACAGTCTTCTGCTACGTGTAACAGACCAGGCAAAGGGTTTACAGAAAACACAGCTCTGTTTCTCCCAGTAAAAACAGTAATGCTAACACACTATTAACGGTGATAATAAGGAAACAAACGAAGGTTGTCTGCGCTTTAAAACCATAATCACTTTCCTTTAACTCATGTGGACTCTTTTTAATGCATTGCACTATATCACCTGTGAAGCAACTTTTTTTTTTTTTAACTGGGAGCATAGATGCTATTACAGCCCATCTTTTCAGTCAATATGACTTTACATATAGCATCTGTAAGGTACTTGCTTGCCTTTGCCTGTTTGTCGTCTTATAACAAAGAGAATGACTCGAAGCAGTAATGGGATCCTTTAAACTTCATCATATTTTAAGTAGAGTATATAGTTCATAGTATATAATAGAATTGAAATGAAGTAATTTTCCCATACCTTAAATTCTGTAAAACTGGTGAGCAAGGTACATCAGTATCACAGTAACATGCTTCTGCCTGTGTAACACCAATAATGATGACACAACGGTTCTGTAGAAGATGAAGTTCCCTATCTGTGTTTCAGTCCTGCGATCTAACCGCTAGCTTCATGAAACATCAAACCATGCATGAGCAATTACAAAGGGTCTGAAGTCAGTGAAATTAGATGAATTTCAAAAGAGCAAGAAATGAGAGTCACCCTGTAATCCCTTAATCAGCATCTTCTAACTTAAAAAATGACACTAATTTCAGACACTTACCCACTGAAACTTATTTATGAACATTTTCCTTCCTTACATATAGCAACTATAATTAATGACCTCAGGCGACCTTTATGTTCCAAGTAGAAGGCTTCAGGTCCAGGATAAGCAGCAAACTTGTATCATTTTTTACCAGTGTCAAATATAAAGGTCAAATAGGGGACATTTCAAAAGCCACAGCCCATAATGAATAAACAAATCAAATTTGAGGAGCCGTGCTCCTGAAGAGCATTACAAATTAACGACATCAGTCAATGAGTGACCTTTAATAAATCTATAGACATACGTTTAATCAAAAAGTGTAAGAGGTAACCCAATGGTTAAAGTGGAATATAAACTGCCTTTCTAAGTCCTGCTTAACATCCTATTACTTTGAAGTGGAGGAATTAATTTATCTGCAAACTATACAGCACTAAATATTGAGCAATACATCGAGGAAGATGTTTTCTGAGAATTAATGGAAAGCAGATGAAGTATACTTATTTGCTCTTTAAATACTAATTACTTGCTTTTAATGTTCCTTATTTATAGCTTCTCCCACTCCCTAAGAGCAGCTGCTTCTTGAACCCATTCCTCCCACCCACTTTCACTCTCCAGAGCTACAGCTCATACGATGGTTCCATGAAACAGTCAATCTGATATTAAGTAGAAAGGTACCAAGGAAGGAAGTAAAATAAGTCAGTTGTACGTGACAAAGCTTTGAAAAATTCACTTTGTTGGTTCAGAATGATTCAAAAATTTTGAAGAGCCAACTTTTTTCCATATAGACATTATTCCAGATCACATATCGCCCGTTCCACTGCTTGCAGAAAGCTTGCACAAAACTGTGTCAGGTGGTCTTTGTGAGCAGAAATGCAGCTGTGTTATATCTGATCAACTTGGGACCATCAGGGAATTGAGTGCACAAATCCAGCAATACTGAACATAGAGACATGAATTCAATAGCAGACGTTGCTTCTCTGGTACAGATTAGAGAAAACCTGAAAGAAGTTGAACTCCCCACACTATCTTTCCCGTGGTCTGAATGAAAAGCCAGGGATACATTATTATTTCAGTTCCCAGACTGTGTAACTTCTAGCTTAAATAGGTGGAGCAGGCTGGTGAAAGGAAAACCTGAAATTTTCTTTCCATTCTTTTAAAAGTTCCACATTTGTTTCCTTTAAAAGCAAGTTTCCTGGCAGACTGTCTGATGAAAGGATAAGCAAATTAAACAGAAAGACCCAGCAAGGATCTGAGGAACAGTGATGAGTGGAGGAACCATAGTAGTATAATCAGTGAAAACCTAATCAGTGAAAATGAGAGCACACTGAATCAGCTGCTCCTGCGACTATCGAGAGAAAATGACTGTCCCTGGTGTGAAAACCACTGAGATGAGTCAACAGCAGAAACTCTCTCTCTCACAGGTCTTCGTACTAAAAGGGGGTTATTGCCTGCAAGGGTATAGGACTTATTACAGGATGGAGGGGGGAAGAGGATCTGTGGACTGTATGAAAGTTATTATGGGATGTTTCGAGTGAATTGTGGGAATGTTCAAAATTTTTTGTGAGATGCTTAAGGGAAGGACTGATGATGGGGAAGGAGCGTGACCAAGGTGAACTGGGGAGGAACACACGTGGGAAAATAGAGAGGAAAGGTGACAAAACCAGTTTCATGTGAACAGGTAGCTGGTGGGCAGGTCTGTGGTCCTGATCACAGAGGCGAGGAACAGGTTCAGGCTGTTTGTGAGACTCGTGTTTATGTGAGAGCTGTCTGTGCTTTTGTGGGTGCCAGTACAGGCACCGTTCTTCATGGTGATCTGTGTGGCCGCAGCCGTGTTAGCCTTACGTGCACATGCCGGGAGTACCTCGCTTATGGGGACAGGGAGCCACAGCAGCTTCTCATACACTGAGCTGGGGCAGGAGGGTCCCCCAGACCTCCTAGTCCACCAGATTTGGCTGCCTCTAGCCTCTAGCTGGAGGATGAAGGGATTGAAAGCAGCCATGCGGAGCAGGACTTGGGGGTACTGGTGGATGAAAAGCTGGACATGAGCCAGCAATGTGCACTTGCAGCCCAGAAAGCCAACCATATCCTGGGCCACATCAAAAGAAGTGTGGCCAGCTGGTCGAGGGAGGTGATTCTGTCCCTCTACTCCGCTCTGGTGGGACCCCACCTGGAGTCCTGCATCCAGCTCTAGAGTCCCCAACACAAGAAGGACATGGACCTGCTGGAGCAAGTGCAGAGGAGCACCACAAAAATGATCAGAGGGCTGGAGTACCTCTCCTATGAAGACAGGCTGAGAGAGTTGAGGTTGTTCAGCCTGGAGAAGACAAGGCGCCGGGGAGACCTTATTGCGGACTTTCAGTACTTAAATGGGGCTTACAAGAAAGATGGTGAAAAACTTCTTGGCAGGGCCTGCTGTGATAGGACAAGGGGTAATGGTTTTAAATTAAAAGAAGGTAGATTTAGATTAGATATAAGGAGGAAATTTTTTACAATGAGGGTGGTGAAGCACTGGCACAGGTTGCCCAGAGAGGTGGTAGATGCCCCATCCCTGGAAACATTCAAGGTCAGGCTGGACAGGGCTCTGGGCAACCTGATCTAGTTGAAGATGTTCCTGCTCATTGCAGGGGGGGTTGAACTAGATGACCTTTAATGGTCCCTTGCAACCCAAACTATTCTATGGTTCTATGATTCTATGAACAATTTTGAAGACTGGAAACAACCATGTTACTGCTATTATTTTTCAGAGAGGTATTTCAGACAGTCACCAAATTTTTTTTGAGCTTAGAATGTTGAGAGCTATGACTCCAAAGATTCTCTGTCCCTGGAGATATTCAAAACCTGACTAGACATGGCCCTGACCAACCTGCTCTAGCCAACCCTGCTTTGAGCACCATCTCAGACCAGGTGTTCTCTAGGGGTTCGTTCCAACCTCAGCCATCCTGTGATTCTCTAATAAAAAATTCTGCCCCTCTTTTCCAAATGTCCTAAAAATTATGCAGTAGAAATGTAAACAAAAATGTTAAGTAAAATCTCTTAGGGGTCAAAAGCCACTTCTCCAGAAGCTTTACAGCCTATTTGGCCTTGGCACACAGGCTTAAGCTTTCTTCATGTATGCTGTGACCCATGTGCTTGTGTAGCTGCACTAAATCAATGTTCCCAACAAATCATGTTAGACTGGATTCCTCCCATACCACTGCAGGCCTGTGGTTCAGAGCTGCCTCAGATTCAAGCAATTCAAAATGTGGAAAGGTTACGAAATATATAAGATAGACATCTAACGCAGGATCATTAGAGATCAATACAATTTAATCAAACTCCCTGTTTTATTGTAGGGCTAGTTGAAGCCAATTTAAAAGGGAAAAACTAAAACCAGAAACCGTTATCAACATAATGTACAGTACATTTATAGCAAAACATTGCCTCAGTGGAGAAACTGATAGTTTCAAAAATAAAAATAAAATAGTTTTCTATAAACCTCAACTCTTAAAATATTTATATTCCACTTGAATAGACTTGTCTAATAAAATACTTCAACATCAAGAGGAATCACTGAGACATTTAGTCTGATAACTCAAGCTGAACAATATACCCAATTACTCCTGTAGTCACATCAGTAACAAATGGGTTTGACTGAATCATACCTTTCCGAATAACATCAGGACTGATCTGGAAACATCAAGAGTTGGAGAATGCACCATTTCTCTCTCTAAGTAATTCCAATGTGTAACACCAGCAACAGTAAAGGTGTGTGCTTTATTTCTAACTTGAATTTGTTTGATTTTGATATCCAGCCATTAGTTCTTGTTATGATTTTCTCTAATAGACAAAGGAGCCTTTAATACCCAATATTTTCTCCCCATGAAACTTAACAACTGTAAATCACTCAAGATGATGGTGTAATATACAGAAAAAAAAATGCTTAACAACCTTAAAGCAAATTTAAGAAGCAAGAAGAAAGAAAACCAAACAAAAGCTCCTGGATGTTTTTCCTACCACTCTCTAACACATGTAACAGTTAGTATTTGGGATCTTTTTACCATTTTTGTGGGGCTTTTTTACCATTTGAGGATATCATACTATTATTGAAATCAAAAATGATCTAAACTGTATGGTTCAGGTAGGTCAAAACCATTATCCAGAGCCCAGATACGCTTATTTGGCTATGCACATAAGATTATAATTTCTAAATTGCCACAATAAAGGATTTCAGATTTAGGTTCAGCACAGTTTCCTATTTTTATCACAGGTTTTATCAACTTGTTTTATCAACAAGAAAAAAAAAGTTTTCCTTTTTCTTGGGTATGTGACACCAAATTGGGAGGGAGTGTTGATCTGCTGGAGGGCAGGCAGGCGCTACAGCGGGACCTGGACAGGCTGGATCGATGGGCCGAGGCCAATTGTATGAAGTTCAACAAGGCCAAGTGCCGGGTCCTGCACTTGGGTCACAACAACCCCAGGCAACGCTACAGGCTTGGGGGGGAGTGGCTGGAAAGCTGCCCGGCAGAAAAGGACCTGGGGGTGTTGGTTGACAGCCGGCTGAATATGAGCCAGCAGTGTGCCCAGGTGGCCAAGGCGGCCAATGGCATCCTGGCCTGTATCAGAGATAGTGTGGCCAGCAGGAGTAGGGAGGTGATTGTCCCCCTGTACTCGGCCCTGGTGAGGCCGCACCTCGAGTACTATGTTCAGTTTTGGGCCCCTCACTACAAGAAAGACATTGAGGTGCTGGAGCGTGTCCAGAGAAGGGCAACGAAGCTGGTGAAGGGTCTGGAACACAAGTCCTATGAGGAGCGGCTGAGGGAACTGGGGATGTTTAGCCTGGAGAAAAGGAGGCTGAGGGGAGACCTTATTGCTCTCTACAACTACCTGAAAGGAGGCTGTAGAGAGATGGGGGTCGGTCTCTTCTCCCTGGTAACAGACAACAAAACAAGAGGAAATGGCCTCAAGTTGCGCCAGGGGAGGTTTAGATTGGACATTCGTAAAAATTTCTTTACCGAAAGGGTTGTCAGGCATTGGAACAGGCTGCCCAGGGAGGTGGTGGAGTCCCCATCTCTGGGGGTATTCAAAAGGCGTTTAGATGAGGCCCTAAGGGATACGATTTAGTGGGGGACTTGGTAGTGATAGGTTAATGGTTGGACCCGATGATCTCAGAGGTCTCTTCCAACCAGAACAATTCTATGATTCTATGATTCTATAATTCTGTGTCTCAGTATGTTTATTTTCAGCTTCCCATACTTACCTTTTAGAATTATTTAACTACTAGAGACCAATCTTAAACATTGTGATTTTTCTTTCTGAAGATATTGATACATTTTCTAGTATTATTGTATGGGGACACATTATGTCAGAGATAAAGGGACTGCAAAGTGGAGTCAATAGGAGGATATGTGGATTTAAACTACAGAATTTGTGAAATACTAAAATTGATACATATTCTTGGTGAAAGAAAGCAAAAAAGAGCACTGGTCCAACTCTGTGATAGAACACAATTTAATGCAGAAATGTGGTATACAAATATAACGTGCTTATGGTCTCAAAAGACACAGCTTGAATGAGCCACTCCTTGTTCTTGTATCATCTAGCAAGTGGAATAAACAGATCAATACTGAAAAAATAAGAGTATATCTGGCTCTTGAAGCCTTCTAAATTGTAATATCACCCTGTATGTCAGACATTTTATTTAAGATCACCACTCTCGATGTACACCAGGATCTCACAGACAAGAGAAATAAAGAACTCTCACAAACATATATTGGTTTGGGTTTTTGGAATTCTTTTATTAGGACATTGGAAGACAGAACAAAAACTAACATAGCGTCATAACAAAAAACACTAGTTATTGCACTACTTCATTATATTTCCTGAATAGCCATTATGTTTTAGGCTTATTCAGAAAATCATTTTCTCCGAGTATTATAGCAGTGAGGGACACATCCTAGATAAGCATATACCATAGGTAACCACTACGGCCAGCTTTTAGTCATACCCTTGATTCTTTTAGCTCCTCAAAAATCTTCCTTCTGGAATAATATTTCTTGTCTCACGCTAAAGAACTAGGAAAAGCAAATGTCTCTGCTTGAGTTACTACGGCATAACAAATACATTCTGATTCAAAACAATGTGTGACAAGATAGACAATGAACCGGTCTGATTTTGTGGAGTTGACTGAGATCTAGAATTCATTTAACTATTATTGGAATCATCGTACACTGTCAGATAAATGCATTTAAAGGCAGGAATATATGTAGTCTCTTTTGTGTCTACCTTTGAACATATTGTTAAACAGAGAGGTTTAAATTTGTAAACGTTCTCATTCAAATTTTACATTTTATTGAGTTTTCTCATTCAAAACAAATAAGTAACAATTACCAAATGCCCTAGAACAAGCTGAACTCCCACTGAGAAAAAAGTATTCTGCATTCAGAAATTTTTGACGATTGCACCTCAGTAATATCAGGCTAGATGGTTTAACAGAAAGGATATCTCGGATCTTGCAGGCTTGGGTTTCCAGGTCCAGGACTTTACACGGTCTGCGCGTTAACTGCCTCCACCTTTACAGGATTTCTAAACTGGAGGCTCATTTTGTCAAGAGATAACCTGCTCCTCATCCCAGGGTGAAACTTAATTTTTCCATAGTATATTAAAAGTGAAAACCTACCAAGACCCAGATTCACAGACGTAGTGAGGAGCTTAAACCTTACTGAAATCAAAGTGGATTAGGTTTCTAAATGCTGGCCCCAAAATCAAACAGAAGTTAAGAAATCCTAGCCGTTACAGATGACACCTTTCCTCCTTTTGGCTGGGTATGAAAACATATTTATTAAGGATGAGTAAATAAAATTAAATTTCTTGAGGTATATTAGCATACAGGTGCCTGAAGTACCTACAGGAAATCACAGAAACTTTTCCATGTCCATCACTGATCTTACTGAATTTTGAAAGCAGCCAAAAGTCATTCCAGGCCAGAATCAAAGGAAAATTTTATGCTCCTACAACATCTTGCTTCCATCTTTAGGATGTGGCTCCTGCTCCTTAAGTTTTTTAAGAACATAAAGGAGGCGAGACAGAGCTGTAGCAGAAGTTCTCCGGGCCTCCGCTACAGTCAGATCCACGGGGAAACACTCAGGCTAGCCTACTCCCAAACTTCCCAGGCCAGCCCGATTTATTACCTTAGCTGCGCCACTTCTCGGTCTCTCTTTCTCTTCCTACGCTTTTTCTGCCTCTTCTGGATGGCTTTGAACTGAGGACAATGAATGATCTTCTGTTTGCGTTTGAATTTGAGCGAAAGCCAAGCAGCTCTGCTATTGTTAGGGGCTTCTAAGCTTTATTGTGGCAGGTAATAACAGCAGGATGGTTTAGAGATCACACTAATATTTTACCTAATGATAACAGTTACTGGGGCTCAGCAAGCTGTTATTGGCACATCGCTATATTCAGTGACACATAATTAATCATTATATCACTAACCAGAATCAATGATTATAACTTTGAGGATCTTTCTTCAGCCTTCCCACTGAATAACTTGCACTGGCTTCAAGTTTAACCTAACGGAAGGCTGTTTAACCTATAAGCCCTGGGGCCGTAGGAAAGTACCCTGAGTTTTTTGTCACCACAATGTGTAGCAAAATATATGTATGCTTCTCTCTGATTGGAAAAACATCTCTGTCAAACCTTGGACATATAGCACTACCTAAAAAAAAAAACCAAACCCCACACCATAAAAGAAAAAGAAAAAACAGATACATTTTCTTTCACTCAAATGCAAGGAGAGTTATTCTGGATGACCCTCCTGGCAGTAGCAACCTCATAATTACACTTTGCTTTTAGAAGCTGGGAAAGCAAAGCATGTGGAGAGAACTATACTTACCTACCAATACCATGATATCTTATTTTTCCTTAAATCACTAGCTATTTGAGTTCTGTGATGACAGAGTGTTGTCACTAAAAAATAAATAAATAAATAGAAATTTTAAAAGATATAATAAAAAATAAAAGAGGGAAAAAGAAGAGCTAATAAAAAAAGGTCTCAGATCTCCACCTTGTGTGGTTGATGGTGAATGACTATATAAATACCCTTGAGGATCTTGGTTTAAGACTCTTTCAATGCTGCTGGAGAGTAAAATATTGAGATGTGATTCCTTATGCTTGTATTTTTTGTCATGTTGAAGCATTTCAGGTTTCACCTTGATGTTTAGTTCATCCTCAGCATCCTGTCTACAGTTTGCTTGTTAGACTCCTTCACAAGAGAACGTAGATGTAAGGGCAGGAGCATGACAGCCAAGTCCTTAAGAAGAAAAGTTATAGTGGCCAAATATGAGTACTACTGGGTTTTTCCTATGGTAGTGTTAAAACAAAACATGGTTTGCATCCTAGTAGCATAGTTCAGCCAAATACATAAAGTTTTCCTGTCTGAAGTATAGCATGAACAAATAGAAACACATTTGCACATGTATCCTCTGAGTAGTTAGTTTTTAGGTCAGGCTCAGCGCTAAGCCAAGGTTTTCAGTCACTGTCTCCATCACATGCCCACTTATATCAAACACTTTCTTTTCCTAATTGAGTTAAATTTTCTGTTTCATTTAAAGGATGGCTCTAGCCTGGTGCTTTGTGGCAACAAGGTAGCTTAACAGTGTGACACTGAGCTCTTGCCTGTATGGAGTCCATAACCTGACTGTCAGTGCCAGCCTAACTTATTTAGATACATTTCCCTGTCACATCTGATGTATTAGAAGCTAGTTGCTTCTTTTCATACACCAAACTGTCAATTAAAAGGCTTACTCTGTTTTTCTCCATTGTACCAAATGTCACTAAGTAGCCAGAGGAAGGCATTTTGGTATTTTAGTTAAGCATATGTATGAAAACACAAGAGAGAACATGATTTTGGAAGAAATACTGAAAGACTAAGCTGGTATGAAAACATCTCAGCAAGTTTGTGGCATTAGAGAACAAGATAATCACATAGTAAAGTAAAACATGAAAAATTCACACTGGATGATAACCCAAGTTCCACCATTTTCATCTATTTCCATTGCATAGAACTCATTAATTACAGCTCCACGAACTGAGCCGTAGTCCTTTGTTGCTGAGCAGAAATGGCCTAAATATAAACTGGAGTGCTAAGGGACTCCAAGGTTTTTATTAAATTCAAAGGAGCTAGGCATTATCAGATGAAATTTTTTAAAGAGAAGGGGAGAAAGGAGCAAAGTCAACCAGTCCAGTGCTGTCACCGGTGGCTAAAACCGGTTCTCCTTGTGCATTCAGGTGACCTAGACATCCAAAGGTCTGTCAGAAGACAAGTCCAGATAATGAGGTGGTTTCAGGTAATATCAGATCCCAACTTACAGAAATACCATCAGGAAACTAGAATCCATCCATCTAGGACTTTACCTTAGGGCAAGGTGAAAATAATACCAAAAAAATGTGGAAAAGTTACTCCATCTTACATCCTGGAAATTCCAACAGATAAATATTGCAAAGACTTTTTTTTTTTTCTCTGAAATAATGTTAAAATCAGTATTAAGAGCAAGTCCTTTTAAAACCAAATTCTTGGCCTAAACCAGGATGAGGATTTCTCTTTTTACTACATGGACACTATATGTTGAACAATACAAGGAATTTTAACTTTTGGTATGAACTTCTCATAAACACTGCTGGACAAGTAATAAATCAAACTCCTGGTAGATCAATGAGCAAGTTAAGCTAAAATTAAGTTTTCAGACTGAAAATTTGTAGGGTTTGATTCCTTGAGCTTTGTGTTTAGGAATATTGGGGTTTTATTTATTTTTAAACTACAATAGTCATAGCTAGAAACTCTGTCTTTTCCTGTTTATCTCATTTCCCCATGCTGCCATTTCTATTGACTTCATTTAAACCAATACAGATGCTGAAAGACTGGGAAGATGAATGGGATATAAGAGAACCCCAAAAAACAGAAAGGGAAAAAGAAGAAGAAAGCAAGCAGTGGTTTATTTCTGATACTACAACTTTCCCTCTGAATACGTAATCAGTGAATCAAATACACAGTAGACTAAAAAGGGAAGGCAAAAGACAAGCAAAAGAGGAGTGAAGAAAGATGAGAGTCAAAGAAGGAATGCATACCACCTCCAGCAGCCTTGATTCTTCACCAGTACAAGCTATTACAGACGTAATTGACTTTTTCTGTTGGCAGCTGCTGCTCTTTCGACAATAATCAGCAAAGAGCATAATACCACTCTGGTTTATCCATGAAATTAATTAAACATTCAGCTCTGCATCACCCATGATGATTTACTACCCCTGCATAGTGTAATAAATATACATTCCTAGTTCATTATGAAGGGTAAAAGTGAAGCATAGAGTCCATGCCATAACAAATCATTCTGCAAGCAATTCCACTTCATCCAAATGCTTTACAGTAGATGAAAGTCAGTGAAGCATAAAGGGCTTTCATAAGACCATCTCAATCTCCACCACAGGCACCGGCTTCAGAAAGTATGTCTACGCTCAAGAGTTTCTTTTCCTTTCCAAATCAATTCAGCACAAGCTGGTAAATAAATATGGCTATGGGAGTCAATGGGATCCACACTTCGGTGTAGGAAGCGATTGAAAGTCCAAAGAATGGATCTAATATAAAGCCTACTAACTTCATCTTGACCCGGCAATGTGCACTCACAGCCCAGAAAGCCAACTGTATCCTGTGCTGCATCAAAAGAAGCGTGGCCAGCAGGTCAAGGGAGGTGATTCTGCCCCTCTGCTCTCACGAGACCCCACCTGGAGTCCTGCGTCCAGCTCTGGGGCCCTCGGCACAGGAAAAACATGGACCTGCTGGAGCGGGTCCAGAGGAGGGCCACAAAAACCATCAGAGGGCTGGAGCACCTCTCCTATGAGGACAGGCAGAGAGAGTTGGGCTTGTTCAGCCCGGGGAAGAGAAGGCTCCAGGGAGACCTTATCGCAGCCTTTCAATGCTTAAAGGGGGCTTATAGGAAAGACAGGGACAGACTTTTTAGCAGGCTTTGTTGCAATAGGACAAGAGCTAAAGGTCTGAAACTAAAAGAAGGTAGATTTAGACTAGATATAAGGAGCAAATTTTTTACAATAAGGGTGGTGAAACACTCAGCAGGTTGCCCAGAGAGGTGGTAGATGCCCCATCCCTGGAAACATTCAAGGTCAGGCTGGATGGGGCTCTGGGCAACCTGATCTAGTTGAGGATGTCCCTGCTTATTGCAGGGGGGGCTGGACTGGATGACGTTTAAAAGGTCCCTTCCAACCCAAACTATTCTATGATTCTATGATTCATGAGAAATATTTTTACTATCTACCATCAGCATTCATCCATGGGTATGGAAGCTGTCCTGTTCAGGGGCCAGCTTTAGGGATAGAACATCGTTTGAGTTTTTACTACATTGCCGACAGAATGAAAGGTGCACTATACCTGAATATCCAAGCCTATCATGTATCATGCTTAAGAACTTACAGCTGTCCATACCAGCGGATGGAGCAGTTATGGTACTTTCGTACATATAATGTACAAATTGTTACATCTTCATTGAAAAGAATTTGAAAGGGTCTAGTGTACATCAGCTGAGGATTGAGTCAACTATCAAAACTACCTAATATGAAGTAATTTTAAGAAATTTTCTGTTGGAACATGTGATTGCAAAACTGTTTTGAACACTTAATCAGCCTAGGAAGTATCATCCTGCAAATTATTATTTGCAAATGTACTTGTGCTACAGCAAGAGTTATCGTATCTTCTATTTCCTTACCATTGATCACAGCATGGTTCGTCTTGAAATGATAGTGCTAATATCTGGTAGCAATATGCTGATACTTCTACGAGGGTTTTTTATGATTCAGCAACCGTTATAACTCCTTGCCTAAGGAGCAGAGGTAATATTGAGAAAACATCCAGTCTCGGCCCTGATTTTCAGCAAAATCAATGCTTTCAAATTATTTTGAAGTGCAGAGGCTAGGAAGCCTATGAAATATTTACAAGCAAGCACATCATGTCTACAGTGGTTCTATTCTGTGACTGCAACATATGGTTTATAAATTGAAACAGGTGTGGGAGAACAGGTGGTCGCAGCCATTCAAGGGCATAGCTGGAATTTACCATGAGGAAAAAAAACAAAAGGAAAAAAAAAAAAAAGAGAAAGATTTAAGTAGCTCAGTTAGTTAGCTTCTAAGGCAACTTGCAGACTTAATGACTGAAATCATAGCTCTTCATTGGGGAAAGTCTGAAACCTTGTGATTTTGTTACATACTAACTTCCTAGAATAAATTTACAACAGCTGTCTTCTGCCACTACACTATTGCCTTGCCCTAACTAAATTTTTGTCAGAAATGTATAATAACCTGAGAAAAAATTAGTGTTTCCCTATCTTAACTTTCAAAGAAGTTAAACCAATGTGTAAGGAACAAATGACAGAGATATAATTGGCTGATTCATTCAGATGTCAACCAAAATCCTACTATCAACTGTTTCTTTTGTTGACCTGTTCTTAGACCCTATAGTAGATGTTGCCTTGCAATAATATTAAGCTTGGTGTAACGCTTGATCTACTCGGAATTTACACTTAAGTCAATTTGTTTCAGCTGTACAAAATCTGCAATACATCTAAACCAAATTTGCATGCAAGGGAGTAACACATGCCCAGTGCAGCTCTCACACTCCTTGAGTACTCAAGTACATCTTAAAAGATCATCCATCTTGTACTTTCCTCCTGTATAAGGATAAGTTTCATCATTCAGTATATTCCCAATATTAAAAACTGAGCATTTGGTGGATCTTTAACAAAAGCATCAGTATCCATAACTTACATGCTTGGATGGTTCAGTAGTTGCCCCTTGGATCACAAAGAATGATCACTTTTGAAAACAGAAGATTCATGTACTTTGATACTGAAGTATAGTAAATAAAATGAGCTCAACTTCAAATATACCTGAAGTCTGCATTTCTTTTCTAAATCACCAGCCACTGTTGGTCTGACTCTGGGAGCAGCTGAATTCCCACAACCTCAGAAAGGTAGGAGGCTGAAGTCATTTGTGCTTTCTTAAATGTATTGGACTTATGCATTAAGATGTAAGCATTCTGCTAAAATTGATCATTCTATTTTTTAATATTCCAAAACCACAAGAATTTAAAATAAAATTAACTTGTTCTAAGCTCTGCTTGAGACCAAATTCCTTTTGGCATTTGTGTACTGAAAAGCTATTTTCAGGAACACAGAACTGACATGCCAGATCAAACCAATGGTCCATCTAGATAGTATATTAAGTGTGCTTATCAACTCTCGCAGTTTCCCTCTGAAATTTCTGATTCAAAAACTTCCTGCTTATTTTTAATCATGTAGACAACAATCAAACCAGACCATTAATTCCAGGGAGCAATTTACCATATGTGCTTCAACGTCTTTCCTATGGATCTCAAAAATGCTAAAAGTGTGGTGCCTAAATGGTATATTCAATATGCTTTTACTAAATTGTGCTGTCGCATGCAGTCAGAACAAGTATTCTGCCAACAGTGAACCAAATTCATCCCTAGCAACACCCCACAGAAGCCAATGGAGTTGCACCAAGGATAAAAGTGGCCAGCTATGCTTCGTGTTTACTGCTTCTTTCCATGCATCTGCATTAAAGAAAGAATAAAATAGATAAACACTCACTACTTTTGCTACTCCTAAAGCAAGTCAGCTAAAATTACTTTAAAACGGTTCATTTACTAGGCAGACACAGTATTGTAGCTGGAAATTTACAGTTACAGATTTTTTCTATAGTAAACGCTTTTTAAAAAAATCTGATTTACAGGAAATTATCTTATTCTTTGAGGGTGCTTGCATATGTAATTAAGTAAGTTGCATTAAAGTTGATGAGATTTAAGCAGTGTTTAAAGTTAAGCACGTGTTTAAGTGCTTCCCTGAGTTAGTCCTACAACTGTGAAACTATACCACATCAGTAAGCAACCTAGGTATTTCTCTAATACTCTTTCAGGACTTCAAGACTGACTCACATGGGACAGCATCTTTACCAACAGTATATTGCTGCAGAAAAAAATCTAAATTAAATTATTAGATTAATAGTTTATTTACTTGCTCAGGTCCAGTTTTTGTAGTGTTTTTCAGGATTAATTTTATGGAAAAATAATGTCTGAGAGTACTTTTTAATGTTCCACTACTTTCCAGTCTCTCAAAAATATTTTTAATCTTTAATCTCTCGCAGGAACTTCACTTGATCCTATGCATGGAATGCACATCAGATCCAAGAAGGCATATCATTTGGTGCTTTGTTTAAACCACTTACAAGAAGCTCAATACTCAAGGGTTTCCATCTGCTGGAAATACAGCTGCTTAGAGCATTATAAGGTAGGCTATGATTTAAAACATCTTCAACTATATTTTACATAAACAAATCATTCTCTGCTTATATTAGTATGTCAATAAGTCTATTACCCCATTTCCAGAAAATTTTGTGTTTTGGCCACAACATGAAAATACTCACAAAAGCAAAAAGATACTTAACCCAAAGGAAGAGCTGTCACTGGCATAAAAAATAACAAGAAATTACATGGAAAGAGGAGTTTGCATTGGTGCATTGGTCATTTACTCATTTTCATCACAAAAAAAAATGTAAAATTAGCCTGGTCTTTAAAATTGCTGGGTGGACAACAGGAATTAAACATACTAGATATCTAACCATTCAGTTTTTCAACCACAAGTTATTTCACTGACATTATGCTCTTTCCACCTGAGACACTGAAACCACTAACAGTGAAACAGGGAGGATTTACAAGCCGTAAGTAGTGATCTGCTGCCCCTGCAAGCACATTATCAAAGCACAACTGGATAGTTTTGGAAGTGTGTTATACAAGCAGGAGTACGTTTTCCATTAATATTACCAATCTATTTTAAAAATATGACATGTATTCACATTGAATGTGAAACAAAACAAAAAGCAGAGCTCAACAGACGTCTAATGTAATTTTAACATACAGCTGTGAAATCAAAAAAAGGCAGCTTTGCCGTACAGAATCTTCTCAAACTGCACAGGGGTGGTTGTAAGTGTACCCAAAGAGTCCAATCATCATTATGTCCCAACCTGTTTTGGAAGATGAGTCCATTTTCTCTTCACATGCTGGGAGGAAATCGATTGATCTATTCCTGTTCTCCTGCAAAAGACAGAGGACTATACAAGGGGCTCAAACGAGGTCGGGCTTTACTTTGGGCAACTTGGCAAGTTACAGAGAATCTGCAGAAGTCATTCATTCATTCAGTGGCCGTTTCAAGTACCAAATGTCACTTTTAGGATTTGTCATCCCCAGGTAGAGGGCAAAACTGAGCTCATGGAGGTGGGCCTAGGTAAAATCTGAAGAGTGTAATTCACACCATTTACTTTGCAAGCTACTATGAGAAGCAACCTTCATGCTAATTATTTAAATGTACAAATATGAAATCGAAAAAAAGCTGTTGCGTAACTACATCCTACAGAAATTAAAATTCCGGGATGTTGCTGTTGAGGAAGCTCACAGTAGTAAGTCTAAGCGAGCTAACTAAAGCAAGAGATAATCCTAATTAAAATAAAACCATCACAAATCATCACAGCAGAAGACATTCTTTGTTTTGGAACATTCTAGGCCTATATATGTGTGCCTATATGTACATATATGTGTGTGTCTATATGTACAACAATATATGAGGTGAGGTCTCTGACAAGTTACATTACATTCTGCTAATATTGCAAGTTTGTGTAGTGCTTTGGGGGTTTTTTTCATTTAATTCATCTATTTGTACATGAAAAGTATTAAAAAAAATCCTTGAGGACTGCACTGTTTGATACTGGATGATTTTGTTCAACACCACATCATTTTAATTTACATTGAAGGAGAACTTGTTAGAAGTAGGCTGTAGTTGCTTAAGCTTTAAATGTCAAGTAGGGTTGGGGAGGGGGTGATGTTTAGTTAATGTAAAAGACAGTTTCCTAAGTAGAATTAAAGAGCATAATTTGTCAGATAGACTATTTAAGTAACATGGAGTGTCCTTTTCAGCTCACAGCCTATTAAGAAAAAAAAAAAAGAAAAGAAAAAAAAAAACCAACGCAATTACCAATTGCATTTCTGGAGAGTACAACAAGCCTCTGAATATATTCTGCAAGAGGCTGAAAACTCTTATGTTCTGACCTGCATTGCACCTCCATAGAGTAAGAAAATAGGAAACAAAAAGAGAGGAAATTATTTGGAACAATAAAAAGGAAGATGTGTATTACAATTAAAATAGAGAGATGTACAGTTTAATTGAATTTGGTTTTCTAAAGTTGGATACTTGATTGCAGTCTCTGAAAGAAAATAACTTGTAATTTACAGTAAAGAAGTGACAAACCTGAAACCCCACTGAATGCAAATTCTTAGTGAGTCATTCCAGTACAGCCTTTTCTTACTTTTCTCTTAATTAGAACCATAAAATAGTGCAGAAAGTTTAAATATGAACAACAACAATAATAATAAAACCTCATTACAGAATCACTTTTAGCCCTAGGATCTCAAAATGCTTTAGAAAGGGAGGTATTTCGATCCAATATACAGCATGGCTAAGAATAAAACCTGTCTCCCAAGTTGTCTTTGAGTGCTGCCTCTTTCCTCTCCTTCTCATATTTCTTCTCAGCTCCTGGAGAAAAAGGAATATGACTGGAATATTTAGTCAAAAGCAAAAAAATAAAATAAATTCAGGACTTCACTTCCATTTCAATAGATCTGTGCAGAGAGGAAAACCAGGATTCCTATAATTCTTCCCAGGATTCCCATATTTCTTCCCAGGATTTCACAGGTGGAAATCTGCCTGAGATGTGTAGTATATATTTAGTGAGTTTGCTTTGTCCGAGGTGCATCTCAGTCGCTGCACATAGTCTTTTTCCATTGATCTGCCCATATAACCTCAGGCATAGACATACGGTTGCCTGAATGACTTCAGGCTGTTCAGATATCCCAAGTGCTCACGGTGTTCAAATTCTAGCTGGATAAGACTTCTGAATGGGAAAAAAGGAGCAAAAGTAGTTAAATACAGATATATGGTAACTATGTGAAACGTGGCCATTTTCACTTATGGGAGTTTAACAACCTTCCCATGCATGACTGTAATTACTAAGCCTCAAAACTCACTTGTCGGAACGTGGGGAGAGGTCGGGATGCATGTATTTCAGGTTTCTATTTTGCTAATCATGTTCGCTAGTATTCTTCTCCTGACCTCACATGCCCACAAAGAAAGCAAACACCCTAACTTCAGCATTACAAAGATGCCTTTGAAAAATAACAGTAAGTTTAAATAAATATTAGTTAAAATTAACATTTTAAACAACAATTACATCCAAAAAAGGAGAGAAACCGCACATGTCTCTTAATTTTGTTTGGGTTAACACCCATAGGTCCAACACTTCCCAGAGCTTACTGGGGCCCCTTGCACAGTCCTTAGGTATCCCCTCCACACCCAGCCCCAGGAATTTCATGCATTCAAGCTCCATCAACATATCTCTTTCTTCAGCCTCTTTATCTCCCAATTATATTGCCTTTACGGGGGGAGGGAGGGAAGAAAAAATAAGGCCTGGTCAGGATGTTAAAACTTCTCTGCTTGGCTGCTTCATAGATGGTTAGGGCAGCTTTCCTCTTATCTTTCTGCTAACCCTTGGATAGGTGCTCTTCTTCATCTCCAGGTGTCTGCAAGGAGCATTCCTCCCTCCTGAACCACTATAAAGTGTGACAGAAAACCACTTCTGAGTTTTCACAGAGCGGGAGGCATCACTGGCTGGCGCGTGTCTCATCATTTCTGAGCTCAGATCCCCAGATGAATGCAACAAACTGTGCCTATGTGCTCTCATCTACATGAGTTGGGATCTTTTAACTCATTGGCTTTAACAACAATACAACTTAGGAGAAAAATGTTCCCACTAGTTTTTTTACTCTAAAATGCTCTCTGAAAGAAAATGCATATTTCTGTAGTTAATTGCTTTGGTTAAAAAAAAGCCAAAATGGCTTATTTGGAACATACTCGTTGAAGCCAGTAGGCTCAGGCTACCCCTAAAATAAGAAAAAAAAAAACCAAGAGACACAGTTTAGCTGTGAAGTAGGGCTTTGAAGTTCTCTGTGTCTGGTTGTTGTGGTGGGTTGACCCTGGCTGGAAGCCAGGTGCCCACCAAAGCCGCTCTATCACTCCCCTCCAGGGGAGAGAAAATATAACAAAAGGCTCATGGATCAAGACAAGGACAGGGAGATCACTCACCAATTATCGTCACGGGCAAAACAGACTCAATTGGGGGAAATGAATTTAATTTATTACCAATCAAATCAGAGTAGGGTAATGAAAAATAAAACCAAATCTTAAAACACCTTCCTCCCACCCCTCCCTTCTTCCTGGGCTCAACTTCACTCCCAATTTCTCTCCCTCCTCCCCCCGAGCGGCGCAGCGGGACGGGGAATGGGGGTTGTGGTCAGTTCATCACACGTTGTCTCTGCTGCTTCTTCCTCCTCACACTCTTCCCTTGCTCCAGCGTGGGGCCCCTCCCACAGGAGACAGTCCTCCACGAAATTCTCTAGCGTGGGTCCCCCCCAGGGTCACAAGTCCTGCCAGCAAACCTGCTCCAGCGTGGGCTCCTCTCTCTCCATGGGGCCACAGGTCCTGCCAGGAGCCTGCTCCAGCGCGGGCTTCCCATGGGGTCACAGCCTCCTTCAGGCATCCACCTGCTCTGGCGTGGGGTCCTCCAGGGGCTGCAGGTGGATATCTGCTCCACCATGGACCTCCATGGGCTGCAGGGGGACAGCCTGCCTCACCATGGTCTTCACCAGGGGCTGCAGGGGAATCTCTGCTCTGGCACCTGGAGCACCTCCTCCTCCTCCTTCTTCACTGACCTTGGTGTCTGCAGGGTTGTTGCTCTCACATGTTCTCCCTCCTCTCTGCTGGCTGCTGTTGCACGGCAGTTTCCCCCGCCTTCTTAACTCTGTTATCCCAGAGGCGCTACCACCATCGCTGAGGGGCTCGGCCTTGGCCAGCGACGGGTCCATCTTGGAGCCGGCTGGCATTGGCTCTGTTGGACATGGGGGAAGCTCCTAGCAGCTCCTCGCAGAAGTCACCCCTGTAGCCCCCCTACCAAAACCTTGCCATGCAAACCCAATACATCTGGTAAAATTAGCAGTCTGTTATGGAAACTTCCTAAAACCAATGCATCCAACTTTAACAAAAAATTCCCAATAATGGCTTTCTACTAAAAGCATGGCATGAAATAGTTTAGTTTAGCTGAAACTTTGTAAACTCTGCAGAGGTTAATTTGGCATCACATTTTTTGCACAGCTCTGCTAGTAGCATAGTGCAGTATTCATATTCTCTTTCAAAGCTCGACATATAAAATTTCTTTTTTGATGGCTTTCTAGAAAATGCAGCCTTACAGCTCTGGTAATAAGGAATGCCTGCCAGCAAAATCCCTGCAACGATCATCACCAACACACTTTAAGAGAGTCCAACTACTTTGGTAATTCTCTCATCAATTTTGGTAAATGTTCACTTTAGAACATAATGTATTTTGTAATTATGCAGTCAGAAATGTGGGCATATTGATTTGTGCGGGGAACTGAAATGCTGTTCTTCACCAATTCTAAGCTTCATCATTGCTGAAGCTGCTTCTGATTTTCTTGTATTTCTTACTGTTTGCACATGTCAATTTTAAACCTTCCAGACATTTTTAAAATTTTTAAAAATATTGAGTTTTTTCAAAAAAATTACACTAATCTCAGTTTCAAGATATATATATAAAAGTTAAATTTTTTCTCTCATAGGTCATCAAGTTGCAGCTGAAAGGTTTTATCATTTCAGAGAGAAGGATTCCTCATCTCTATAAAGCATTTTCTTCTGTATGATGTTTGGATAGTTGATTAAATCCTCACTTTCTCCCAACCCCTTCCCTCTGGAAAACTGAAGCTTTGGTGAGGTTGGAGGAATAAACAAAAATCAAAAAGGTTGTAAAATAGCAAATAATTTACTTTAGATAGAAGAAGAATTTGCTTTAGACAGAAGTCAGAAGAATTCCTCCAAGGGAAAGTCTTAAGAAAGCTAAGTATAGGAGCTACTGCTCTTACCATATATTAAAATGAAAATATAGTTTTATTTAAACTGCTTACAGTATTTATCATTAAGCCTAGACAATGAGTATTTGGTAGTTTTCACCCCATGTAGCCTACATAGCTACATACTTGTAAAAAAAACCCCAAAAAACAAACAACAAGACCCTGCGCTGCTATCCTTCTATCCAAAATACCGGCATTTGGAATCCCCAGGTGGTAAATAAATTGACCACCTCAAATCTCATTTTAAAATCATATTTACTGCCAGAATTTATGAGTCAAACATTTTACAACATTGGTCTTCTCTAATTTTTGCTCCTACTCAGGAGTCCTCAGGATTATGAAACTGCAGTTTTTATGTGGGAAAACGCAATAATCATAAGAAAATGAAATTAGCAAAGCTCAATCCACATATGGAAGTGAAATCTCATACTGGCATCCCAGTTAATTACTGTCTGGCTTCCTGATGTCCACAAGTCTCATCCACAAACAGCACCAGCTCGCTCACAGCCGTGCGCGTGAAACGGAACCATCTCGCGTACAGCCAGTGGGGCATTCACAGGCCGCTCTCTTTTTCTGCATTCTCGTGTCTGGTCAGATTCATGTGAAGTTTTACTCCAGCCTCCACCTACCAGGTCAGATGATAACACGGTTTCAGTTCTATCTACACCTCAGCTGCTGCACAGTAACATTTTACGTCTTCTGCTTGCCTGCAGCATTAAGCCAGTTTAGGGTGATGAGCATTATGAGTAGGAAACCTAGAAAAATACAAGACTCCTGTCCAGAGTTTCAGGTGTCCTACACGGAGCGTGTTGTCTACCTTGGGCCCATGATTCATACAAAATCACCTAAATTATCATGCAGTCTAAGCCTCTTTCCTCTCATATGAGTAAAGAATTTCTTTTCCTTTACAAGCTCACTTACACACTGTATTTTCCTGTATACAATCTGGAGTAAACACTGACTGGCTTCCTGGCACTATCTATTAAATTTCCTGATTCCACACTGAAAACACTGTTTCCATAAACCCAGTCTCTTTGAGTATTTCCACCACTTCCCTTATTAAGACCTGCTTGCAGAAGCATGAAGTTTAAAACAAACAAAAACCAATTAGAAATCTCTTCTAGAGATAGATTAACTATGAGCAAACCGGGAAGACTGCTCAGCAGTAAAAAGATTAGGCTGTTTGCAGTTTCCTGCTCTGACTCAGATTTCCTATGTGAATGTAACAATATTTTCCTCCCCTAAGTGGGCAAAATTCCTGAATCAAAGTCAATTTATGAAGATAAATTAATTTATCGGTTTTAAGATGCAGTTGTTATTATGATGAGAGATATGTAAAATCATTGTTTTCAGAGAAATAATTTAAAATTGTTACTTATCCAAATAAATACTAAACAAAATGTTTTCTGATGCTCACAAGACTTGACTTCATTTCACTTTGCTTTTAGCCCTCTCTGCCTTTCCAGTGTAGAAACCTATCTGCTTCTTTCTGAAACTTGTATAGCGGCTTTACCACATATTGCTCAACTGCCCTATTCATTAGTGCCCATTGCCCTTCCCTCTCTGCAAATTTCCACCTCCATTGGGTCACTGAAAAAAGGCTCCAGGAAAGAAGAAAATATTTTTATCTCACATCATTTTATTTTATAGACCAGCCTCTCAACTGGTAGTTGCTCCCCAGTAAAGGGTAATGCAGAAGCAAGATCTGAAGCTGTCTTTACTACCAGAGACTGTGCCCTTGTATTCTCAATATTTTTAGTTCTTTCAGCAGCTATCCTTAGTATAACATCATGCTTTCTATCATCTGCCTGAGCCTATTTTTGTTACTTCTTACTTGCTTCTGCTAGTTTAGTAAATTATATATTGTGGTATTTCTGTATAATCGTATTTCAGCAATGCCACTGAGTTTTGTATTCACTAACTACTGCCATAAATATGAAACTTCAGTAAATTCCAGTGAATCTTTTCATTTTTGAATTAGAATAAAGTCTAATTCAAACTTTTCTTCTGTATAGATCCTTAGAATCTGAGCTTAGTTTTTGTAACATTCTGTGCTCTCAAAGTCAGTGGCATACACTGTAAAGTTGCGTTATATCGGTACTTCACGCTATATTCAAGGTGAGGTGTAACCACAATTTTAGATAGAAATAGTGTATCCATCATTTATTGATTTCAACCTCCTGACAGTACAAACTGAGAAACGTGTTTGTCTTCAGTGCTACAACCGCGCTACACTCAGGACTTGACAGACTTTTCGCATAATAACTCCCAAACCGTTTTTTGTTTCTTGGCCAGAATTCTGTAACATCTTTCCTTTCTGTGCATACACTATTTTTTAATTTGATTTTGTGATTTATTATCACATGCTTGTTAGTAGACATCTGCATTTACAATCGACACACCCATCTAAATCTTTCTGCATTGTTTCTACTTATGTTTCAGGTTTAATAAAGGGATTTTTTTTGCTTGGTTTTTTTTCCCAAATATTACTATAGAATAATAGATTTTCTTCCTATTATAGAACCAAAAAGTCTACATTATGTTCTTACATTGTTTGGGAAAATAAAAGAGACAGTGGGAAGCAATAAAGAGGTATAATCCATTTCCACATTCTGCAAAGAAAATGGTCTAACATTACCATTTATGGTGTCGGAAGTAGTGTTTCTGGGAAGGATAAGAACAGGTTATGATTTTAGCAGGGCCTGTTGCGATAGGACAAGGAGTAATGGTTTTGAACTAAAAGAGGATAGATTTAGACTAGATATAAGGAAGAAATTTTTTACAATGAGGGTGGTGAAGCACTGGCACAGGTTGCCCAGAGAGGTGGTAGATGCCCCATCCCTGGAAACATTCAAGGTCAGGCTGGATGGGGCTCTGGGCAACCTGATCTAGTTGAAGATGTCCCTGCTCTTTGCAGGGGCGGTTGGACTGGGTGACCTTTAAAGGTCCCTTCCCACCTAAACTATTCTATGATTCTATTTTTACCATCTATCAGTCTCCTGTAATAAACAGTCCACAGAGTAGCTATCAGGCCAAATTCTTCCAAATCTGCATTGGAAGCCCTTCACATCGTACCACCTTTTCACTAACTGATTATTTCAAATCTTCATCACTTAGGAAAGTATCTCTTTATTTATGATACACTTCATATGTTTCTTTGCATATTAGAAAATACCAGGAAAGTAATTTATACCAACAGGAACTGATTTGACCTTACCAGCTAAAGTGTAGTATTTCAAGGATACACGCATTTTGGTTTTTCAGACCACCCGAAATCTGCCAAGCAAGTATTTTCTCTCACATCGTAGTCAGAGATAAAGATATCCTCTGTTAGCTGGGGAAAGGTGAGGATATTCTCCTTTCTTCCAGGGCAAGTCCTAGGGATGAGGCCACAGTCACATCTCTATTCACACAAGAGATTCAAACATTTCCAGAAGGCTGAGGCCAGCCTTTATGTAAAGCTAATTTCAGAGCTAGTGTGGGTACCAAGATAACCTAGGTAAGAAAAACTGGTGCTGCAACAAAGATCATGTCATTTGCATGCAACCTAACCTAATAATCATATTGATTAGAGGAGTTAGGCAATTCAAAAGCACATACAGGCACCAAGGAAGAAGAAGCAGATGATGTGACAGACAGAACTCTGTGTGGTGGACCTGCCAGAGCCCCCGACAGGTAAAGGAAATAGGAGCCAGAGATCTATACAAGATTAACAGAGAGATTAAAAGAGAAGGGAGGAGAAAACAGAAGAAAGATGATATAGACCCAGCATCATCATCAAAACCCCTCAAGGTCCTAAGAAATAATACAAGGATCTAGACTCCTCTGTAGCAATTAATGAGACCTGCCAAATCTTGCTCAGCTGTCACTTTGCTTATTAGTAGTAGGTGCTAAGTAAATTAAATGCATCCTTTAGCCTTTGATAATAAAGTAGTACAAGGGGTGACATGGTGCACTTCTGCTTTAGCATCTCTCAATAAGAGAGAATAGCAATTTGCTTTCATTGTGAGGATTCCCTCTCCCATCTGCTTCAGCTTGCATCTAAGGGGTGGTTCGAAAGTGTGCCCTTAATTAGCAAGCCTGGCTGGTGAATGGTGTGTGTTCCCTCCATCAGCACCCCAGGCTGGTGACTGGTGGCAATCAAACTGGGTTGTAACACTGGCTGTGTCTTCCCCGTGCCGGGTTACGAGAACCTGCCATTCACTGGGCCCTAACGATGGAGACTATTTCACTTTTACAAACAGTCTAGCACTTGCAAAGAAAACAGATAGAGTGATTTGCTACTCATAAGCATAAGGCAGGATCACAATTACTAACAAGCATAGCCTGTACTTTCTGCTGACTATTTTAAAGTTAACATCTTTTGCTACCTGCAAGGGTAAGCAGTATCGTTCATAAAGACTCTTGGATGAGTTATTCTTTTTCCCATTTACTCTTTTGCGGCCGAATTGCAATGATTTTATTTTAGATATAAAAATTATGGCTCAAAAATATAATGATGCAAAATAATAGACTTTAAAATATCTTTATGTAAGTTCTAATGTCAGCACTTGTCCAAAAATACAGTAAGGACCTGATCCAGTTCCTGTCGGACCGTCCACTGAAGTGGTATTAAACCCATATGAATCCCCCTGCAAACTATGTTTATATCTCAGAAGTAGATTAGGCTACGAGGAAAAAAATATATAAACACTCGTGCAGGAAAAGAGTGTGTTTCTTGATGCAGAGAGAATATATTGTGCTTTGCAAAGATGGTTACTGCAAACGGCAATAGTCCTGCATGAACTATATGGAAATGGATTTTATTTCAGTACATCACATTACAGATCCTAAGCCCAACCTTGTCATTATAATTTGTCACACAGTTATGTGTGGGTCCTATCTCCCTAAAGATTCTATCTTTCTTTTACTCCTTCTGGCTGTCGTCTGGAAGAAAGTTCTCAATCATAATGCAAAAGACTTTCCAAACCCAAAAGTTAATGACCATGGCAATAACTGTTATTTATGTATTCTACTCCCCGAAACCTCTGAAGCATCAGTGACATCTGCAAATTCAGAAAGGCACATGCCTAAGCATGTGCTAGCAGTAGCTTACTGGCAGCAGCATGATGATGGATTTTGGACCTTTTTACCTTAAGGATCAGTCTTTTCCAGACTTCTCAAGTGGTTTTATTTGGCTTACTTCAAAATTAATTTGGTGATCATGTACCTACTCCTAAAACAAGAATCTAAGTTACAGAACACCATGGCAACTTTGTTCACTGTCTCCACAGAAAACTTAAAGGTGGTATAAATAGAGGGATTGACAGACACTCTCATCCTAGGCTGGTTTTAAATAATTAGGGCAGGACTGTAGTGAAACTAAACTAGATGTGAAAATATGGATTGTTCTGACTGCTCCATTTTCTGACGTCTCCCGTTCAGCACGATGTTCTAAGAGACAAAACATTCCTATATGATGTGAGATCTTTCGTGTTGAATGCATAATTTATCTATGTATTTCCTATTTCAGTATCTATTGTTTTGAAGAAGTCTCTTATTCAAATATTTTTTAAAAAATCTTTCTCAAATTATCTGCTGCATTTCAGGGTTAACCCTCGAAGTACTCTGCCATTCATATTCCACACAGCAAATCCATGACTGCTGCTCATTCGTGATTCCTGCCAAATCGCTACACTCTGCTTAGACTGAGACGAGCTCAAGACCCTAATTTGGCGACAGCTGCTGGGAATGCTATTCTGTAACCTGAATAGCCAAAAAATATTCTATCATCAGCTAACAGCACACAGTCTTCTGAGATCTTATCTGAATATAGGTGGTGATAGCACATTTCCCTGTAACCCGTATGTACTTCACAATATGCTGAGTTTGTACTTATTACAATCATTTAGATGTTTGCATTTCTTTAAATTACGTTCATACAAATTCTTGCAGGATCAGGGTCAAAGTTCAAAATTAAGCAGTCAAATGAAGGTGCAAGTTCTTTTGTTAACTAGTTCACCTCAGCTAAACTAGTAAATGCTTTTGTTCTAACTAAATAACGATAATTTAGGAAACTAGAACATGCATACACTGGAGTCGGTGAGTTAGAACACTTCCTAACATAGGCAACAAAACCATGTTTATCATAACAGCCATGAAATCATGCTTTTCATAAACCAATCAATCCTCAGTTTAGAATTCATTATGTTTCTTACCTCTACTATTTTTGCTGGAATTCTCTTCCACACTTCCTTGCTTTATAGTACATATCCCTTTGTCCCTACAGCAATTTTTTTTTTTTTAAAAAAAAAAAAAAAAAAGCTAAAGAGCTCCTATCATTCTTTGTTGTTAAAAACATGGAGTATTTACAAGAAATATTCACTAGCTCTCAGCCCCTGCTCTAGTCTAAAGAAACCTATTGTAGTCTCATACTGTAGGACAGGTATTTTCTATTGATTCTGCTATCTTTCTCTGCCCTTCTCCAAATCCTTTTAGAAAACATGTGATCAGACCTCTATATACAGTGGTGCTTGTTATACATACCTAGCATAGGGTGCTTTATAGAACAGGCAAACTGGTATTTTGTGTCCAAACCTGCACTAGTAGCTTAAGCTGACTCCCTTCAGAGAGAGAAATTTGGGTATTTTACAGAAGTTGATCAGCGAGATCAATGGTATATATCAATGAGTACCCTCTGATTGTATTGTCAGGTCTGGCCACAGGGAAGCAGGAATAAGGGAAGATTAGTGTCACTGTTACATCGTGGGTTAAACTTCAGAAAGTTTAGAAAATTTGGGGCATTCTGCCTCCTTTCTTAAACTGACTTGCAAATTGTAACCTTCCCTATCATACTGTTGCATGTGGCCCAAAGTGTAAACCAAGCCACAGAAACGACCAAGGCAGAAAGAAACCAAAGCCAAACCGTCCTCCCCACCCACTGACCCCCCTGCCCCATGCACTCAGCCCTGGAGGTTACGAGCTATGACATAGGGGATAGCAACAAGCAGCCAGGAGCTGGAGAGGTAGTCATAAATAAACACAATAAGAGACAAAAAAAATTACAACTAGCTTTTGTTAATCCTCGATGTCTTTTGTATTACAGGCTGCCCAGGGAGGGTGTGGAGTCTCCTTCTCTGGAGATATTCAAACCCCGCCTGGACACAGTCCTGTGCAGCCTGCTCTGGGTGACCCTGCTCTGGCAGGGGGGTTGGACTAGAGCATCTCCAGAGGTCCCTTCCAGCCCCTGCCATTCTGTGATTCTGTGATTAAGTATTTTACTATTGATTTTCAGCTAGATTCTTAACAATTATCAGAGAGGGGAGGAGTTATTTTTTGGCTTTTTTAAAACTAGGTAAGCTCTGAAAAAGGAGCATCGAACTTGAAGGTAAGTGAGAAGCTGAGAGCAATTTCTCTTTCTCTAATTTAATTAGGTTAACTTGTGAGGGAAAGGGTTAGTGCTTAAGCAGGTACACGGCACCCTGTGAAGCGGCAGGTGACTACTGGTGAGACTGAGCATTAGATATTGTCCTACAAATGTATTTTGCTGGAACAAAAGGAAACTTACTGCAAAAGCATCCTTTAAAGACCTAAAAAGTAGAGTACTTGAAATACATTGGCTTTAGGCAGGCCTTTCATGTACATTTAAATTATCTATGGACTCAAGTGGAGTCTCCAGAGGGGGCTGGCAGGTTTCGCAGCCAATGTTCAAGCCCTGTTTTAACACTGTGAACAAGAACTAGAACAGGCCTGAATGTAGGGTTTTCAACCGTGTGTAATAAACAATGTCATTATTCCCTACAGTGGGAAGATAGGCCTCTTGCCGCATCTTGATTCCCTCTCTGTGGTTAAAAGAGCGATTCAGAGCAGGAAGCTAACCTAGGTGCCATGAGCCAGCCTCTGGAGATGACTTTTTCTCTCCACTGCCTTCACTAACCTCCTGGTTTAGGCACCTATGACTATCCCAGAGAAAATCTCACCCGTGCCTCACAGAAGAGTCATTTGAGAATTTTCCCCGTGTTCAAGTTCAACTTTGTGCTAGATTATTAATGCAAATTTTACATGACATCAGTCCCAAGACTGGTCCTGGAGGAATTTCATTAGTAATATTTCCCCTTTAACAAAATCCATTATCATCTCTGCTTTAGCTGGTTCCTCTCTTCCTTATAATTCTTGTACCAATCTCTGTCTTCAGTAGTTCAACTACTAATTGCCTGAGTAATACTGTAGTAGATTTACTTCTCTAAACTTGTTCAAACAAAGACAACTGGTTAACCAGGCATACAGCAATTTTGGGGAAATATGTATGTCATTTTAACCTTTTTTCTAAGTGGGATACTTCCTTGTCTTCCATTATCCTCAAGTACTCTCAGTTGTTCTTTTCTCCAAAAAACCTCACAAAGCCTTGCAGCTTATTGAGCTCAGACCAATAGTTCTGTAGTGATGTGGCACATTTTTACCCTTTCTCTTCATTGAAATTTGGTTGCATTCAGATTTTGAGGTCTAGGTTCAGTGTAATACAGTATAGGAACCAACAGAGTAGTTTATCCATCTTTTTGAGCATACAGGTTGCATTTACACCAATAACTAGGGTCAACCTTAAAGTTACCCTATGCTCTCTTTGTATCAATCAGGGTCAAGGACCCAAATTTCTCAGGTCAATGGTCAGAAATACTGAGCAAGAAACATCCTGCAGGTGTAGTCTATTCACCTTGACTGCTCAGATTAAACTCAATAATTCCCTGTACCTATGCCTTTGTTCAATGCTAGATTATTACTCTTGAATTTATAAAAATGTGATCCATGTTTTACAAGAACATAAAAGTGCAGGGGTTGGACTAGATGATCTCCAGAGGTCCCTTCCAACCCCTACCATTCTGTGATTCTGTGATTCTGTGAACTGTATATGATACTTTAAGAGAAAATATTAAACGGAGGAGAGCTTTATTTTGCCAACAGATTGCAGCACAAGAACACTAGAAAACGAAGTTATTTGCCGGTAGTGTGGCAGAGTAACAGTGAAACATGTTGCCTACCCCCCCATAGTTTAGCGACCCATAAAACCTGAAATCTTTAGCTCCATCCTGGTTGCCATCCGGCCTGCCTTGCCCTGCCCTGCAATCCTGCCACACTTGCAGGAGTGGTAACGTTCACGTCCTTCTCTCACCCTAACGCTGCTCCTTTCGTTGGCATGTCTCTCAGCTTTTCAGGGTAGAATGAGGCAGTCAGCACCATTCCCACCACACACAAAAACCTTAAACCACAGCTCTTTCTCACATCCCTTCCACCACTGCATGAAGCACAGAGCAGCCTGAAAAAACACTGCATTATAGAAAGGCTTCGCTTTGCATATGGATAACACAACGTGGACAAAACGAGCATGAGTGATATGTAGGACACAGATGAAGAATGAGGCTCAGGTAGCCTAGGGGGACTATGTCAGTGCAGACAGACCTGCGGTGGCAGCTTGCTCAGGAACGGGAAGACCCAATACAGTTGTGAATGTGACTCCTGAGCATGCTCCTGCTTTACAAACAGCCTGCCAATGCATCAGGAATATTTTTACAGAAACAAGGACCTTTTAACAGTGTGGCTCTGTAATCAAAGGGGGGGGGGGGGGGGGGGAAGAAAAAAAAAAGAAAAGTGTTTAAATGTGCCAAAATAATATAACAAAAAATAGAATTTGTACATGTTATCAAAGAGTAGCTGATAATATAAACAGCCAGAGAGGGACAAAATTAGATGCAGATGGGAACCTAAACTGGCATTTCTTATCTTCTGAGTGTTTGACATTGCAACCTTAATATTGCAGGCTTTGAATGTGTAATTTCCTTGTTTTGTTTTAAGAACACTACAGCCACAGAAAGCACATCACACAGAAGACTCATCATCAGGGTCAAAAGTTGGGTTATCACTTAATTTTACATTTTCATAGAGACTACCTTCTTTTTCTTAAAGTGTTTATGTTTGAAAGCTGAAAAATACCTCAAACAAATGAATCCACCAGTAGCCTCCCCTTTTTATTTACAATTTTTCAGGGAGGCATGGTGGTAAAAGGGCTTTTTCTGACTACTTGAAAGCAGCATTTACATAGAGATTAATACACTTGAGACATTCCACGGGACACAAATCTGTTTAATTGGTTTCTCTTGACTGTAATCATTCTACCCAAGATATTTTTTTCAGCACTTGGAAAATTACAGACAAAAACTCCAGTTTGTAATCATCTTGCTGAACCATGCAGCAGTCCTCTATTAATTTTCTATTGATACGTTCTTTGCTCATTGGCTGAAAGTGCAGCCCTCTCTGTGAAGTTATAATATGAGCAAAAAAGTAAGAATATTCTCTACAAAGCAATGGCTGATACGAACGGCTGGCTAGACGCTGCGCAAACCTCCATGCTGGTAACCGCCACCAGCTGACTCAGAAACTGTCAAAAGCTTCTAATCTGCTTCACTTTTGCCTCATTTGCTGCCGAATTTTTGCTTGATGGCAAAATCTTGACAAGGCATTGCTGTGGCTTTGTTTCAATTTAGTTTATGCACTGATCTAGCTATACCACAGCTTTGGCAGCTTCTAAAATATACTTCATTCCCCCATATCCCCAGTGATTTTACAGTCTTCATAATGTTCGGATCTTATCAGCCACTGAATTTCATCTTCTCAGATAAGTGAAACTTTCCATTCCTTCCTGTTCTTTACCAGCAAACATTCCTTTTTATCATGATTTTCAAGCCTTCATCTTTAGAGCATTTATACTGAGGTCAGTGAATTTGTCATCTTTCCTTCTACAGAGATGCTCCCGTGCATCCTAAAGAGACTACCAAATAGTTCTCAGAGGACACAACACACGAAACCCCAGCTAGGAGGATTTCTTTGCAAGATCATTATTCTGTGAAACTTCTTGCATGACATTTATTCAATCAAATTATTATTGACTTCTCTTATCCCATTCCCATCAAGAGTAAAATATTAAAGTGGTGCAATAAAGTGAAAAATAAGAATAGGTGTATAAGGATCATGCATTTTAAAAATGAATTGTTAATCGGTCAATAAAATCAATAAATGTTTGTGGGTTTTCCTGTCCATGGAAAAGATAAATATTTTATTGTAGATGTAAAGAAGCCAGTTGCAAATTTTGCTTGTCATTGCAAAGGCACAATGTATGGTATATTAACCTTTCAGCCTATAAGCATTTGTCTATGTATTGGCACTGACACCAGCAAACATCATACTTGTGTCAAGAAAAGAAATAATTTGCTGCTGAATGCATGATGAGGCCAGTCAAGGGGAAATTAAGTTATAACCACTTTCTTCTTAGCATGACTCTTAATTAGAGTCAATTTTAAAAACTCTATAACTGAAATATTCATAATAGAAATAATAGTCTAACTAGAAAGCATTCACTGAAGATGCTTTTTAGCATATTGTACAATGTTTGTACAGCTGTTTAATCCTGTAATTGACATCATGCCTTCTTGCTGATTTTTTTAGAAAATCCAGCTCAGGTAAGACAGATTTTTTTCACTCTTCTTTCAAGACACAAAACTGAAGAAAAGCGTATTCAAGAGGGGTGTTTGAAGTAGCATGCAGGAGCCAAATCCTGTTAACAAATAATGAAAAGTGTGTTTAAATCCCATAAACCTCACTCAGTTTCTTTTAATGTTTATAAACTGTTTACTGAAATAATAGTGTTTCTGTTTGCGATGAATGCAACAGTGAAATATTTCTTCTTTAAGGGAAAATATAAAAGGTAATGCTTTTTTCCTAATAAGATTTGTACTTAGTTATGGCACAGCACTGCTGATGTTGGAGGTTTAAAGCTGAGTAACAGTAAGATTTTATTAATGTTTAGTGACAGTGTGCCTAGCAGAAAGGATGGAATTGATGGATAGTCATGCTTTTTTACACCGCTTGTTCTGTGACTCCATTATCTCTGTGGAGCACAGAATAAGGCTGTCTGTTAGGCACACGTAATAAACCCAAGTTTACGGACACCAAAAGGGATGCTACGGTAATTTCATCCAGTACACTCAGTCCTCATTCCTCACATCACAGGGGTTTTAGGCATAGAAGTAATCGGTTTTGTTGTGTTTTTATAAAGTCAGATTAGTTCCCTAATTCCCAATTCACCTAACAGGAACAAAGACTTGCGCTGACACAGCACAAAGAGGGGGAGGTGCTGCAGGGAGGGAAGGAGAAAAAATAAAAGTCAACAGGCACTGAGATGTAACACTTTGTACCATGAAACTACAGCTTAAATCAGGAGCAGCTTAATTTCTCTAGAGTAGGGAATGAGCAGCAGCTGTAATTACTGCCTGTAAGTGCAAACACTCGCTCATTCCCCTGCCTCGGAGAGGCTGAGCTGCTGCTGGCCATTTAAGACAATTCACGGTTCTCTTGCCAGTGTAAACAGTTATATCCAATAATGCCTCTCACTTCTTCTCCCTTTTTAAGAGGAGTTTCTTTTTTAACCTACATCATCTCAGTGATCTGGTTTACATCAGGGCCTTGCAAAGGCAGAGGCAAAACTGAATGGGCTGCAAACCGCAGAGCAGGCACAGAAAAGCCTCTTGTTAAGCTATAGCCCACAGACTGGTGTAGCTACAGGCGGTAATTGCGGATGACAGATGCTGGACCAAGTGTCCCCAACGTCCCCCACTGAAAAGGGCTCCATGACAACCTTATGTGCCTTTCCAGCGTTTTTCTTTTCACTTGTAGTCAGAAAATCTTTCCTATTTTGATTTAAATATTTCATAATTAAGCAGATTTAATGTCCTCATCTATTGGACAGTACTTGGCTTCTAAGATTTATAAGAGGATTTTGAAGGACAGCCTGGCTCTATTCTAAGGAAGAGGGCAAACCTTGTGGGCAGGCATGAACATATCCCAAGGGCACACACCGTATCACGTAGGTTTGGCCATAGGCCTCCTGTAACCTAGTTCAGTGCACTCTTCACATGCAAGTTTGGCTCATGTTCCCATCTCTTTCTAGCTGGTTTAATTTTTCTGTCCAAGCGTCAACACCACAGATTGAAACATAGGCAAAATGTGACCCTAAACTATGCAAGACTACATGTACTTTACTTACTGTCACTTCTGAAGCCTGTCCCAAAAATCTACTTGCTACTGACCAAGTGGAAATTTCCACTCATGTCATAGTTTGCTAAAGCATATGATCGTTTTTAGGTCTGAACAAGTACTTTCCATGCTCTAGGACTAGAATGAGGCAGATTTGCTCCATTTGAATTTGAAAGGCTAATTCATTAGCACATTACGCCTACATCAAAACATTCATCCTTGGAGGTGCTAAAAAGTCATCTGTCAGTTTTCTAGAATTTTTAGTTCCATATCATCTTTACCCATATTACAAGAGAATTTTCTTTCATGCCAAAAATGATAGCTATGTTTTGCTTTATTTGCATGAACCCAGTATATCTCTCTCTCCATGCCTTAACTATGTCTTTTCTTAATTCTTAAGTGGATAGATTGGACTGCTTCTTCAGCCGGTAATTCCACTGATGCCGGCATAGTTACACTACCTTGGTACTGTTGTGCAAATTTCTTTTCATAGACTGGGCAACACAACAAGGACATAAGGATAATTCACCCAAAAGAGAAAATACAGGCTCGGCTGCAGGAGGGCACAGAGGCAGCTCCCCACCCACCGCTGATACTTCAGCCTCCTCAGACAATTCTGTTTTCTCTCTGGCAAGCAGTTACATGCTTAGCTCTCAGTTACATTTTTCTTTCCTTTTTCTTCCCTTTATCCTCAGATTCCTAAGGGAACGAGAAATGTTCCTGAGAATATTTCTATTCTCATTTAGCCAATTAAATTCTCTAGTGGATGTGCCGTACACAGACCTACACACACTCACTCAACAGTAAATTGGTAGCAGTATTAAAGCATTTTCCAATATGAATAGCTGGGGCATACTCAGGTTCCTAATGAAGAGGATTTTCTATATGCTGGTGTTTTTTTTTTTTTTTTAGCTTGGTTTACTTTATCATCATTATAAGCTGCAGCGGGCTTTAGAAGCCTGAAGGACAGGTGAGCAAGCAGAAAGCAGATAAAAGGCACTTTTTGAACAAGTCACTTCTGGCAGCATGGCAGAGGTTGATCTGAGAGGATAGTCAGAGGCGGAGAAGATAAGAGCTGCGTGTGGTCCTAGGACAGGCTCTAGGACAGCCTTGTGCAGCTGCTGTGCAGGAGGCAGGTAACCAGCAGGAAAGACCAGGAATACTCCCGACACCCTCGAGATGGCTGCTACAGGAAGGGAACAAAGAGAAAGGGATGGAGGAAAAGAAAGCTGCAGTTATGCTCAAAGTTATGTTGAAGTTTGAAACCAGTAACAAGAGGTTTTATTTAATACAATAATAGAGAGCCACCGGGATTTCAAAAGAGGAATTATGTCTCTGTGTCAATAGAAAGGAAGATTACTCTGGTAGCTTCATTTTGTAAGAACAGAAAGGGTAAGGGATCGGGGGCCTATTTGTGATAATAGATTCGGAGCTCACATCTAACACATTAAGTTTAATAAACAAAACCAAAAATACCTTGCCACACATTCACCATAATTGTAATACATTTAGCTACTGAAAGTATTTGTTGATCCTGCCTCTCCCCCTCACTTGCCCTTATGTCCACAGACGACAAAAATCTTTTCTTTCCAATTCTTTCTTAAGTGAGAAAATGTAATTGCTATTGAAGAAGCTACCACCAGTATTGCTTTTCTTTAATCATAGAGAGACATTCAGCTGAACCCTTACCAATTGAATTTCAGAGTGTTTACATAAAACTTGATGTGGGTACAATTCATTTCTGTGTGTTGTAAAGACAATGGTTTTTATTCTGCAAAATGCAGCACATTTCCATATTTATCATTGTAAGCATAGAATCGCCTAAAGGCAGCACATCTTTAATTAATTTTTACTGCAGTGTGAAAAGAATCCTAAATCATTAATCATTTGCCTTTCACTATATACTGAAAGAAAATTTTCCTGTCCTGTTCTATACACACACACACACACAAACACCATCTTGTTGAACTTGACTTTCTAACAACCTGGTTACAAGTTGAACCCCTTTCAACTTCTTGATCTAAGCTGACCTACCCATTAGAGAGTAGACCTCCAGTAAGGGTGGTGTAGTTAGAGTTGCCAGTGGCTGGCCAGCAACTTCTCCCAGAGCCTGTACCAGTTTCAACAGACACAGATGCTGGACTGAATTTAACATGTGGTGTATATTTTCTAGCTGATTGTTTTTAGCTTTCATTCTCCTTCCATAATTGGCTGACAATTGTTTCCTCAGCCCGACCATCCTTATGTCCTATATTATTTTCCATTACAAGAGGTGAATAAATAGCTTTCTGCCAGAGAAGGCAATTGTATTTCTTCCACATATGTATTTTTTCCCTCCATAAATGTCAGCATATAAGATGTTATACTTAGTAGTCTCCAGTATGGCAGCTTAAATGAGTGTACCTGATCATTCCATCTACTGCCTAAACAAAGCCCGGTAAATCAATTTATTATACATTCCAAACATTGTATGAATACTAAATAATCTTTCCAATAACCCTCTGCCACTGGAAGTCATTACTGGCCCCATCTGAAGGATGAAATAATGAAGAAATAGAATAAATTATGCCTGCAAACTACTTCTACAACTCAAGATTCCAAAGACTTTCTTATGGAACTGGTGAACCTTACAGGGTTAAGCAAATTATTTGGTGGCCAAATGAAAATCTTGACCATATAAGGAATTCAGGGTCATATGCGGGCAGAACCAGATGCACACACTGGAATTTCAAAGTGCCCAAAACTATAGCATGCACCAATCTGTGATCCTTAAAAAAACACCAGCTTCTGTATTAATCTGAAGGACTAACCTTACATTGCTTTTCTTTTTGTCTTTGAAGTTCCCAATGTATCACGTATGTCTGAATACCCTAATTCTTGATAAGCACGAAAAGTTAACTAACTTTACCATATCTAAGCATGATCAGAATCAGAAAGGAAGCATCTCTTTGCCGAGGTTATACAAGTGAGGTCTCATTTAGGGAAACGAGTTTATGTCAAGCCTTTGTGCTGCCTTTCATACCCAAGGTGCGCAATTTTGACTTACTGAAGACTTACAGGCAATCCAGCTGAGGAGGCTAGCCCACACAGTGAGCCACTTGATCCACAACTCCTACAAGGCAATACAGAGAGATTCAGTTTCACATCAAAGCCAGCTGAATACGTTGTTCTGATGATTTTTGACAAGTGAAAATAAATCTCCTTAACGCTGAAGTATAAATAGTCTTCATTTGTATGTTACAACTAAGTGTATAGCTATATTTTAAAATTTCCTAATCACAATTTTTCTGAATTCAGTATTTTCTTTACATTTCAACCCAATTCAGGATATGAATTAATGTCAACAGATTTTAATATCACACTGGATAAGAATTTCTATTTTCAGGTAGCACTCTTTCTTTAAAATTGTGTTCTGAACCACAAAGGGAGATTCTGAAAACCATCTTTTGAGTATGCTCACAAGCTTGCCTAACACACACGTTACTCTCAAGGTTAACATTTTAGGGCCAAATATCAGAGGAATCATTCCAGTGATGACACACAAATTGAGACTACACAACTTTCTGCTGGCATACAGACTCTGGTGGGTATTAGCTCTTCTTTCCCTCCACTGGTAATATTTGCTGTGTGTCATATCAACAGATTCAGGTAGATAGTTTCTGAAAGTTATTGCTAAGATGAAATGTTACTCTTACTGTCTTTAAAAGACTGTCAATAATGGATATGCAATAAAGAGATGAACAAAGATAAGAATTCTATACAAGGGGTTTATGTTTATCATATAGTATTTATAAGTCACTCAGTACTAAATATACTACATCGCCTTAGCTTCTGCCTATATATAACTTTCTATCAAGGCTACTCTTTAAAAGGTGATATGCCTTCTGTGAAGGTAGCTCTTTAAAAGGGGATCTATATGATATTGGCATTTGAAATGGAGTACAAATATATTTAAAGCAGATGATTCTTTCCCCATACATTGTGGTTTTATGATGGCTTTCCTCAAACAAGCATGCTTCTGGCTTTGTTTGAAAGTTGAAAAATACATTTTTTTAAAAGATTTTTTTCTCTTTCTCCATGATGGTAGTATTCTTTTATACATTCAGAGTATATATTCATATATATGAATAGATAATGTATTGTGTATTAGAGTACATTTTTTATATATTCAGACTATATACAGTTCAACAAAGTTACTGTAAAATTGCTGCTTCATAACATGAAATAATTCCCTGTATGTGAACAGAATTAGGAAAAAGTCATCTCCATTTGGTAGTTAGGGGCAGATCATCATTTAACTGAGATAAAAAATATAAAGAAAATAAGAACAACCACATCATATGGCACCTCAGATCAGATCAGCTCTATGTCATTTAACATAATCCTTTATGTCCAAACTCCAGATCTTAAACCCTGTACATCACTTAATTAAGTAAAGCATACAAGGTCCTGAAGATGAAAGTTGCTGGAGCTGTCTGAAATTATAGAACACAGCTTTGAAGTGTAATAGAACAAATAAGAGATCATAAACAGGAAAAAAATCCACTTAAATTGTGTCATAGTATGGGTCAGCTCAGCAGGAAGTATCATTTGTCTGTGAGACAGTTAAAAGCCTGCTTGCATTACTTATGTTCGAGCACTGATGATTTAAGAGATTTTTCTGTGCCTTAGATTTCCATAGCACTTCTTACAAAACTGCCTCATGACCAAAGGAAAGTATTTTAAAAATGCTAAATATACTTTCATGGTGGAGGCTTAAGAATAACCCAGTTAGGTCTGTTGTAGCAAGTGCAGCAACTGGCACAGCAATAGTCTGGGTGTTATTCTCAGCTCTGATATTTTGCCCGTTCTTTTGACTTTTACCCAAGAAAAGTTTAAATCATTTTAATGAACTCCTAAAATCCTTAATTTGGCATGTAGTTGCATTTCTTGTTATTTAGCAACATTCAGATTTTGAAATAAATTGGTTTTAAAACATGTACAAGTAATAAAAAATAATTTAATTCTTTCTGCTTTTGTTTTGGTTTTTTTTTTTCAGAAAAACTTTTTTGCCTTTCATAAGAGAAATGCTTGAAGCTCTTACATGATTTACTATTTACATTCTAATAGCATGTAGGTATAAAAGACCAGAATGAACTCTCCCTTTTCCAGACAGAAAACAGAACATGCATAAACTGAGACAGGTTGAATTCAATAGAGTAACAAGAATACTAGAACAGTCAAACAACTTTTTTTGTGCAATACGATTTTTAAACAGTTTTTAAATAAAGATACACTTGATGAAACATAATTAAAGAAGATTGAAATCTACTATTTTGAATATTGTAGTACATGTAATTTACTTGTTACTCAGGAGTGTTATCTTCCCTCAGCATAAAACATAAAGGACTGAAAAATAATAACACCTATTACAACTTTGGTAAAAATACAGAATAAAAACAATCTGACCAAGGAAAAAAACCTGAACTTTGAAACAAGCAAAGATATCTTTCTCAACATCTATAATGGAATAGGTAGCAAAGGATAAAAGATAGAAAGTCCAACTACACTGCTGAATTCTTTCAGAAGATTGTCATCATCGGTACCAACCTAGGTAAAACGGGATTCTCTTTAGAAGAGTCCTCTTCAAATCTAAAAACCAAATCATGACACAGAGGACTTAATTATTTATTTTTAGTATGACAGAGGACTCATACTTTTAATGTTGGAGATTTTAGTGGGTCAGTCTGTCTCAGCACTAATGAAGTCTCTTTCATTATGGCAGTCATTTTACATATTGCAAATTCATCGTCTCAACATCAAGTTAGGGTCGTTATCTTGAGGTTTTTAATCCATGTCTGATGGATGGGAAATTAAACTTGTGATATCACAGATTTGAAATACTGACACTGAAAAGAAAGAATGCACGGTTTTGCTCCCAAATCATGTCGTATTCAGTCAATCAGGGCTTAAAATCTCCGTGTTCTACCAATAATAAAGTACAGACACACGTTAGTGGAGCTGCTCCAGAAAGGGTCCCAGTGGAGACTGTTAGCCACCAGACCTAACATACTGAAGGGACATCAAGTCTTCTCCATTAACAACAGGAGGACTATCATAGGTGCAGTGTTGCGGGGAGGGAGCAAATAGAATAACACAGAATTTATAGAATAATCTCTCTTCCTTATCTCCCCTGTCTCTTTTTCTGATTTAAATAGGAGCTATGATGACATGACAAATTCATGAAGAAATATAGGGGAGATACAGGAAAAAGGAACTGCTGACCTCATTTCATGGAGAATTACTTTTTCTCCCTGGCAGCAATCCTATCTTACTCTGGAATGTTATGTCGCCAGGTTTCATCTTTCTTGGAGGTAGTACATCTCAAGTGAGAAAAAAAAAGGAAATCCTGGGAGCCCGCCAGTCTTGTAAATAGCCTGAATGACTTCTTTCACTGAAGGAACATCTCTCATTGTCTTTGACTCAAAGCACATCAGATGATTTTGAAACGATCACATAAGAGCGAGATAAGGCTGTTCTGGCAAATACATTGCAGGAAATAAGGAAAGGTACCTGAGCTAATAATAGCAATTTACAAAGTTCAGGAAGGAGGTGCCTGAGGTTTAAAAAGTCCACAGTTCAATTAAATGCTAGAACAAGTGCCGCAAAGAAAAGGATTTATCAAGGTTGGAAATTATTTTTAGGTCTCAACAGGAAAGAAAAACATAACCCACAAACTTTATTTCTTGCTAAAGCTAGCAACCTATATAATTACTGAATAGATTGACATAAAACAATTGGCTTTCCAGAATCTGCTTGGAGTATAGAGCAACCTCAGGCTCAACTTAAAAATAGATGTAAGGAGCCAGCCATCAGGTCAGCAAGTTTTCACTGCCTTTTGCCCCTGCTTCCCATATCTTGCTACGAAAACAGAAGAGTTGCCACTTTAGGAAGGACTACATCTCTTTGATACTACAAACTGCTTCAGTGTTTCATCTGATAACGTCTTTGGGAATAGAGTTTCAGAGGGTCTGTGAACAAATGGGATGTTCAAGGCTCTACGGGTAAATGTGAATGAGACAAATGTGAATTTCTTCTTTCTTTTTTTTTTTCCCCTCTCTTTATGGAGGGAGGAGGAGGAATTGAGTGACAAAAGTCATGTTTATGGTCTGAGTCTGTTTTTTAATCTGGGATTGGCAATACTGAATATTCAAAACTTCATGAATATTTATTCTGAATGCACGCTTACGTTTCATTCACATCACAGCCTTGTGCAAAGTCTGAAGGGCTGCACTGGATGCAGATAATGGAATTGCTTGATGCTTATTATTTATGTACAAGTTTTACTGGATTAGGACCTTGAAAAACACAACTGTTCCTATAACTATTTCCCTCTCTTAACTTCTCACAACTTAATACAAGTGCAGCTACACTCCTGCAGTCAAAAGTATTTTTGCAGTAAGGAGTATTGCCTTGAAGAGCTAGGTTTACAATTCTAAATAGGAGGGACTTGCATTCTTGATTCAGACTCAACTTGAAACTATTCAGCATCACTAAAAATTGGTCTTCTCTTTTCTTATTTTTCAACAAGAAACAGCTCAGTACAATATAACTTACACCACTGCAGTACAATTGTCTTCAACAAGCCACCATCCCAGTCCAGTGACTTCTCTGACAACTCCTTTTTCAATCCTTAACTGAATTATATAAGAATGAGAAATATAAAACGGAGTGCATCTCTGCCCCCATTTTCTATAACACACATGTTTTTTCTGATAGTCCAATTCAGAGAAATTAATAGCAGAGATAACTTTTCATAACTATGCCATCTTATCTATAAGAATAAAATCCTAATACTTAAACCATTCTATATGAAATTAAGCATTAATTACTTACCAAAATGTCAATACCAATTACTTAATAAACTATTCAAAATGGCATCTCACTAAACCTAACATGATCTTTAAGATCTAATTCAGCTATGCCCTGCTTCAAGCTGAGTGCTGTCCCTGCTAGGCTACAAAATGTATGCTCTGTTACACATGTGCTCTCTCACCCTCTACTTCTCCCTATTCTCTGATCTTGGCACCCTTCTCTCTCTCCTGTTTCTTTCTTCACGGTGTCTATTTCTTTTTCATCCATTGATCATAATTTGTATCATTTTTTCCACAATACCAATACACAAAATTTAAATCTTACAGCATGTTAATTCTACCTTATCCATATGAAGAATAAGCAATTATTTCTTAAGGGAATAACTGGACTTCCTGATACACACTCAGAGGTGTTACTTCAACTACACGTTGTCCGTGTCACTGCAGAAATATCTGAGTCAAGTTGTAAAGCAAGAAGTTTGTCAACGTCCATAACAATCCCCTGGACAAAGTCTTGCCTGGGAATATAAAATGACACCTCTAGATAATTGAACACATTTTTTAAAATTTCTTCTAGCAAGAAACCTGTAGTCTAACGATACACCTTTTTTTTCATATGGAATCTTTTTACTTGCTAATTGGTTGGAGTAGATTATACATTTTTTTGCTTAAATTAAGGCAAAATATGGTTGTGTGCCTCCCATTATGAGCCACTATAATTACTTACTCATGGTGACTGGCAGAAAAATAATGCAATCTTGTTATCAGGAGACATATCAAGATGGAAGGGGAGACCCACAAGAGGTAGCCAGTTTACTCTGGGCCATTATCTGATAAAGCCAACCTGAGCAAGAAAAAACAATGGAAAATTCTGTAAAACATACAAAGCTATTGAACAAATGATTTTATACTAAACTGCATGTGGCCCAGTGGTTACTGATGTGGGCACATGAAAAAATGAGGCTCAGTTCCAGGCTCGGTCACTGTCTTGCTGGGCAGCTAGAGGCAGACGACAGCTCTTTGGAGTCCTCTGGACCTCAGCTTCTCCATCTCAGAGGTGAGGATAAAGCTAGCGCTTCTGTAAAGCGTTTTGGAAGCTATATAAGAAAAAGTTCAACATCATAACTATCTATCTCTGCTTTTATTAAAAGCAGGAATTGTTTGATTCGTCAAACTTCTGCTGTATTTTATATACAATATTGATTCATCCTCTATTTAATTATATGATATCTTAACATTTATTTTATGCACAGAAGCTGTATTTTTCTTGAAATATCAACCCCTGCATAACAAAATGCTTAAATGTGCTTAAAGCTAAGCACAAATGTAGCCCCTTTAAAGTGAATGGAACTAGTCCCATGCTAAGATTATGCATCTGTTTAAGTATACTGAGCCATGATGATAATACAGCTGAATGAAATGGCTTCTGTTATTCATTTAGATATTCTAAAATAAATGGACATAAATGAGTATTAAATAATCACTGTTTTTTAAAGATAAGTCTAGGAGTCTGTGATAGCTGACCCTTTAACTCCATTATGATGCTTTGTGAATCTCAACCTTTTTTACTAACGCTGAAAACTGCAGTAAGACTTCATTTTACAAGCCATGTTAAACACAATAAATAACAGGTTCTGTAAAAGTCTGACCACTGGAAGTACTTCTGGTGAAGTACTGCAGTGGGCTTAACTTTACAGGAACATGTGCAGAAGGGCTTAACTTTATGGGAACATGTGCAATTCACAAGGTAGTGCAGACCTAATCATGCCACGTGGTTGAATGGAACTCTGAAGCTCCTACAGCCATATCCCCTCCTTACGGTTACGTCAGCCGCAAGTGCAGCACTGGCCCCACTTCAGCTGGGGTACGGTTAAAGACGAAATTACGTTCTGTGTTAACACGCAGCTAAACAGTTGCCCTGCTCTGCAGCACACCTTGCTGTCACTGCGGCAGACAGTTATTTTAAGCCCTGTGCCAGACTGGATCCAGCTGGGCTTCGGACAGAGGATGGGAGGATTTGAGCCCACTGCGCATTTGCTGTACTGAGCAGTGTTAGAGTGACAGGAAAGGTGTTAGTCCAGTTAAGGAGAATGTGGAATTTTCTCCTTGATAATCCTAAAGCGTATGCCCTCGATGGATACTAAAGTGAAAGGAAATTCTTCATATCTTTTTTCTGGGCAGATCTCAGCATGACGAAGACAGCGGCCCTTGAGGGCCTGCTGAATCCACACATCACGGGGAGTAAGCGCATGGAATAAGGAGAGGTGCGGCCAATACACAGAAAAAAGGTCACCTTCCCTCATTACCTCCCATCCTTCTCACAGCAAGTAAGAATCAGTGATGGCCTGTGTCCACTAAATCCTGTATGTTGCTGAAGCATTAAATCTATGGGCTACCCTTTACTCGCAATGTAATCTAATTCCACGTGATTTGTTGGAGGAATATAACATAAATGCATTTAGGTATTAATATGTCACGTTTACAGAGCTAGACTCTCCTAGTCATTACTGTTGGAAAGCCTGGAAAGTGTTCTGTGGTCACTGACTCAGAACAATAAAAAACAATTCTGCAAACCACAGTAAGTGTAAGGAACAATCTTGAATAGATGGGTATTATTATTTCTAATGAGAATTGGGCATCATCACTGTTTCTAGATGTATTGACAGATAACAGCTTTTAAATAAGAGAAGCAGAATACACATTATTCAAAATCATGTATGGGAAAAAAGTATTGTCCATCTATTAGCCAACAGCTTTAAATCTAATTTTGAACAAACTGCAGAGAATGATTAGATGACAAAGTACTTCATCAATGTGTTTTTCTTTTCCATAATGCTAGTTTTGTTTGCTGAGCTTGCTGTCTGTAAACAACTTATAATGCTCACTTTTGATTTAAACAGTGCTAACATTTTTGCATTTACTGCAATAATACTGTGTGAGCCGTAACACCGTAAAGTAAGACATAAAAGCAATTTGCTCTCTATATGATATTGATTTTTAAATAAATGAGTAAAGTTTGTGCTTATTCCATGCAGAAAGCAAAAACAAAACTAGAATTAATAAAATTACACATACAGCTTTTTGAAACTTACCTAAAACAGAGCACTAGTTGTGGAAAAGGTTTGTGGATACATCTTTAAAGCCCACAGAACAGTGTCACACCTTCACTGAAATGCCTCAGGAAGGAACACGTCACATTCTCTCTAAAACATAGGACTTCCATTCCTCTAAATATATACCAATATGACAATTTCTGGATAAGTTAAAGCTTAAAGTTTGAAAAAGGAATATTTTAAGGCAAATATATTGTGAATACCTGAAGCTTCATTATGAAATCCTACTTTCCTTCTAGTGTTATATTTCCAGACCAACTTCACTAACCTCCTAGGAATCACACCATCTTTATTTTTTCTAATGTTCTTATAGGCCCAGAGTTCCTGATTCTCCAAACCACATTTAACAGAGAAAGAGCATCAGAGAAAATGTGGTCCAATTTTTTTCTGAGTAGCTCTTCCCTGACTCACACGTCTGATATTAAGGACAGGTAGAGAGAACTTTTTATGGTACTAATTGACTTCTCATCTATCACTGATGGAGATGTAGCTGTAGAATGGATTAAGCAGTTCGCTCTGAGTGACATAAGGAATAGAAATTTCTGCCAAGAAATTCCTGTTTAAAAAAAAAAATAAAGATGACAGGTTTTAAGATTAGGGCTAGGTGATAAACAGCTTCTTGGGTTTGGCAGTGAAAAATAAAAAAATCCATAGGGATAATCAAACTGGATTTTTAAAATTCTTTTTTTTCTTGCAAAATTAAAAACAAGTTAGATGTGGAATGTCCTGTCTGAAATTAAATTTGATGTTTGATTTTCTTCTACTTGTAAAAAAGCAAACTAGATAAAGGACCAGACTCACCAAACTGAAGAAGATCATCTCCCACTTTTCCCTAGGAGTCTATTGATTAGAAGCTGGGGGCGACCTATGCTCATTCCAGCTTCTCAATAAGCAGAATTAACTACATTTTTGAAGGAGGTTACCAACAGAGCACACAGAGATCTATGCTGGGTTGCATGCTGTTCAACATGAATATGAAATAAAGGGTATGGAAAAAAAGGATGAGTAATAAGGTAACAAAGACTTCAGATGACAAAATTACTCATAACAGTTAAACTTAAAACTGCAGACAATCAGGTCTGAAGATACTGAATGAAGGGACAGAATATGGCAGACAAAATTAGTTGTCAATAAGTGAAAAGAATTGTACATGGGGAGAAAATCCTAAGTGTGCCCATAATATAATGGTCTCTGAATGAGCTGTCACTCAAGAAAGAGATCGTGGAGTCAGTGTGGATAGTTTTTTGAAAATTTAACCACTATAGTTAGCAGTAGTCAATAAGGAGAAAAAAAAGCACATATAGTAAGAGAGAAAAAAAGAACAAAACCAGTGCTGCCATGTAAATACAGAGTGTGCCTACTCCTTGAACAACATCTACAGTTTCGGCCATCCCATAGCAGAAAGCGTAAGTGGGAAAAGGCTAGCATGGATGGTCACGGGTTTGGAACCCTTCTGTATGAGAAGATAATATACAAACAATTTTTCAGCTTGGAAAAGAGTCCCTGGAGAAAAGATGATTTACGATGTTTTGGAAAACTGTTTTATAAGGAATAAATAGTTACAACAACAATACATATTACTCTGACCATTGCATTATGAATAGTATAAAGAGGGTGAATAGGAAATTACTATGGCAGTTTATAGATAGTAATTATAAGAATTAGCAATAACAATTAAAAATATATATATACCAATTAATTATATATATAACAATATAACAATACACCATAATAATTAATTATAGGCATTTATGACAATGATGATTACTATAACGTTATTAAATTGTGGGACAGTGCCCCATAATGCTGTGAAAGCTGAAAGTAAAAGTGATTTCCAGAAAGAACTGGAGAAAGTCAAAGGAGACAAGGCCATCAATGGCCAATAAACATGGTGCTTTTGGTCCAATATTGGCTAAAAAAAAATCTATTTGTTTGACATAAACTGGGAGAGAAAACCTGGAAAGATTTTGTCTTCCTTGGATTTTTGAATTTTTTCCCTATGTATCCAATATTTGTCACCGTCAGTGACAGAGTGCTGGTCTAGGTGGATCTTCAGTTTGACTGAGAGTCAAAGAGTTCCAACCACTTGTAACAGACAAAAGATATTTTTTATTGCTTCTGAAAATATGTAATTTCATTTATGATCTTCTGAAAATTTTTTTCTAATAGGAAGAAAAAAGTGTAAATCGGAGTATCTATCATCCAGCAGATTATACGTCATTTGTTTTCGAAAAACAATAAATTATATTACTGGGTACATTTTAACTTATGTTCTCTCACTGTTTTATTGTTGTTGATTTCAGAATATCACCCTTTCCACGGGCAGGTCTAAGGTTTAGAGTGCATTAGGTAGTCTCACTGATTATTTTACCTACTCAGGAATAACTGTCAGAAACGTAGCTCTGTCACAAGGCAGAAGGTACACTGAACCATGGTCCAGACAGTGCTCTCATTTCCACAGAGCGCCCCTTCCTTGGGCAGAGCGCTGCTGAAGTAGCCAAGTCTCTGCTATACGGGGATTTCAAAATTAAATAGTGCCACTGTCTGTAGGATGCCCATGTCAGACAAAATTCTTGGGTTTGGCTTGTAACAATAGAATAAAAGCTGTTTAATCAAATGTCAGTCTTTCATGGTTATAATTCTGAAATCTTGTTGATCAGGATGACACATATAATATTTTTGTTCCTTTGAAGCCAAGGAGTATTTTGTCACTGGTGTCGGTGGGACCAGGGTTTCACCTCTGATATCCAGGAAAGAAATAGTTCTCTTCTTTGGAGAGAAAATATTTTGACACCAACAGGAGATATGATGACTAAGTTTGCAATGTTTACTTACGCATTCTGCTATATGAGAAGTATCTCAGATGTAATCAGTTCAAATTATTATTTTCAAGTCATATTTCCTGCTGAACTCCTTTCTTAGAGTTCTTGACAGTTCCTGTCAATAATATGGAAATCTAGTATTTACAGACCTATTCATTTTAGAGGATGTAGGAATGGAAATGTAAAATTATATTAACTCAAGCAACAAAAAGTAGATTTTATTGGTTATATAACATTACTCTGTTTTCCTGAGAAATGTCGACATGGAAATTTCTGAGGAACTTGCTCTAAACAATCATCTTGCTTAAACTGATTTTATTTCTGTACATTGGAGTTGCCCTTTTGCAGTGGTTTCTCTCACATTGTCTCTGTTCCTCTTTCTTACCCTCCTGGCTATGTTGTGACCTTCCCCACAGAGAATACCTGTATTTCCTTGACTAGTGAAGCCCTAGTTCCTATACCTAACTCTCTCTGCCATGAAGTGATTGAAACCCTGGCCTCATTGCTTCCTGCTGCCAGATGCACAGCAGGCGCTGGTATTCAGTGCTCCTGGAGTCGGGGCTCTCCTTGTATTTTATCCAAACAGCTGCATATTTCCAGAGGCATCTTCTCTGCTGCTTAGAAATCTCATACAAAATTGCTGTTTCTGAGTCTAGCTCTTCCTCTGAACTGACACCTTCAAATTATTTAAAAGCTTTATTCTAAAATTTAATATAAAAAGAGGTGAGGACTCTACTTCCTCTGAATTGTCAGCACATATTCAAATTATTTAAAAGCTTTATTCTAAAATTTAATAAAAAAGGGAGGGGAAGGCTCTATTTTAATATAGAATACTGGGAATTAGTTGTTTCTGCTCTCATGGGACACTGCTGCAAACTTCAGGTATATTTCTTAAAAGAACACTGTAATTCTGAAAATCAATTTTGCATATAAAATTGGTAGTTATTATTGCTACAATCCCCTTCTCTCCCCCTAGTATTATACCTGAAGAAAACTAAAGAAAAACAATTTACACTGGGTTTTTTTTCATGTTATTTAGCTTTGGGCTGGGTCTCAGATGCCTAGCTTCTGCTGATTGGAATGGAATCTCTGCATTGCACTTCTTTTCTCATTTTCCCTCTGAGGTCTGGGCACTAGCCCAGCCCTAGCCAAATCTTTAAGCCCTCCTAGAAAGCAAAGTGCAACAGGAAACAGAAAGAGAGGTAAAACAATTACTTCTAGGGGACATCAATGAAAAATGTGAGAGAATATGAGGGGGGCCAGAGGGGGAGTCTCAGCAGAGCAATCCTGAGAGCACCCGCTGCCCCCAGGCGTGTCCGTGGAGCTGGTGAGTGCCGCTGTATGGCGCTCTGCTTGGAGGGGTGGGAGGACGAGGAGGCTTTTCCAACCAATGTCCCCAGCGTGCTCCAGCATGAGATTCCAGAATAAGCTGTCTCACCAGGATTGCTTACCTTCTCAAGAGGGAAAGATGGCCTCTTGCCTGGTGTTTCATTCCACAGTGTTTAAATACCTTTGCCGTCAGTCTGCTTGCTCCTTAGTGCTTTTGCCATTTTTGGTGAAATTCTCATGCCATTTAGCTCAATGTGAGTTTTGAAAACCATATCGAACTTTATGTATGGTACATCTGTAGAGTTAGATGTCTAGCTTCTTAGAGACTTCGCAGAAACATTCATTGGTTCCTTTTGAAGTACTTGTCTTTGGATAAGCAGAAACACAAAGATCTGCACAGGGCTTGCACCCTGTTTCCAACCACCAAATCCCTCCCCAGTATCTTTGAGAGTGCCCAGCTCTAACTCCTTATGGTAGCTGTCTTATGTAGTGCAAAATATCACAGTCCTCCCAGTTTTAAACGAAGATATTGGGTGTCATATTCTCGCCATCAATCATGCTTCCTCCAGCTGGTTTGATAAAATTTGTTACTCACAGTTTTCCTTCCTGCAGCGTGTGATCAGGGATAAACAGTGGCCAGATGGTTTTCTTAAAATTGGGCTATTAATTGTCAGATAAATGGTATAATACATGAAAACAAAGGTTTAAAACTCCAGAAAGGACTACAGCATGACTTTCTACCTAAGACTGTAAAGAAGAACTTTCTCCATGCTAACACACAGGAAAACAATCATTAAGCTCAATCAGTTAGTTATATAGTATTTTACCTTGTTTTAAAGCAAGCTGTATAGTTTTCGTCCAGAATTTGTCACTGCCCAACTTGATATTTCATAGGTTACACTAACTTTGTCACAACAAATTCTAATTCTGAAAATTACAGTTATAAAAACTTGGGTGTTTGCTAAAAATTTGCATCAATGCTTAAATCTAGATAACTGTACTCCTGAGCAGTAACTAGTATTGGAATTTCCATGTGCAGCTCGTCAGGTTTTGGACTGAGAATGCAAGTGCAGGACTAATTACAGTAGCTCTGAATACTGCTACTGTTGATAGGACTTTACACTGGCACGAGACCTAACTCGTACACTGAGAGCAAGAAGGGGCACAGAGACCAGACAGCAAATTTATCCTATGATACCTGATTGTATTGCTGCACGTACATCAGCAGACTTGTCACCAAAAAAAATTCTTGGTGTCTCAGAAGTATGAGGAGCTGCTGCCTCTAGACTCCATCTGGACCTGCCCCATAGGTTCTTAGGACTCTAGACAGCTTTGGGACCTCAGAAGAATTTTAGAATGACTTGACATTATGAAATCCTGAGAGCTGTTTTAAAATTCCATGATAGAAAAGGATTTCAAATCTGTGTTATCTGAAGATCATTATTATCTTGTTGAAATGTTGTGTTTTTCTGTGGTAGAGTTTCAGAGATCTTTAATTGCAATTTATTTTTTACATTAACCTTTGATTAACCAATTGCATGTTCTTTCATAAGCACCACAGTCAGCTATTTCTTCTAACAAGCTCCCACGCAAACCATCCTTCTCAAAATCGTCTTTGCAAACAGAGGGAAATTTTTGTAATATCACAAGCTTTCTATTCTCTCTCTCTCTATTGTACTTAAATCAGAGAATAGTCTAATCAGTCTTCTGACTTTCAGTAAATTACTTCAGACTGATTAAATATCTTTGATACAGTTATGAATAGTTACAGAACCCTTATTCTGTGCTAACCCTAGACTACAAACAACAGAAATTACCCTTTAGGTTAACTGCAGTATATCTAAACTAGAAACAACACTCACTCAGAATTTAATTCTGGAAAAATACAGAATCTCACGATTTTAGTATGTTAGTTTCTACTTGTTCAAATAATAAATGCACACTCTCTGACTTCATGAAAAATTTGCCTTTTAAGAGAAAATAAGCAAGAGTTGCAATTAGGGAGGTGGACATTGAAAGGTCTGCTTCATATGCTAATCCAAACTTATACTTCTATGACTCAGTTGAACTCCATGGAGTTACAATGACTCAAAAAAGGAATAACATAATGACGAATTGGGTCCAGCATAGTTTAAAACAGGTTTCACCTTGTCTTATTTGAAATTGCACTACTGAAATTTGATTGAGGTAGGTCCCACAAAAGGCCAGAAAGAAGACTCTCAGTGCCACACCCTGAGAACTCTAGGAATAGAATTTGAGTGAAAATAAGTAATGTAAAATTGCAAGGTTATACATGTAGGAACTTACATTACATGAATTTGCATTATGCATGAGAACCTCTGAGATGGAAATGGGAGAGGGGAGATCAATTTGTCATGACTAATAATCAATAGTACAATGTGCCCACATGGAAAGGTAAAGTGCTCTTAGAAAGGTATTATGTGAAATATTTTTGGTAGGAAGTATTCATGACTTTTATATAAGATACTTTCAAAGTTTTCTTTTAGATACTCCATTACAATTCTGGTCCCTCATGTTCAAGAACAATCACTCTCTACCTGGAGCAAGTAGACAGGGAAGCAACCAGTATGATTGGAAGTTTGGACAGCCTGTTTTACAGGGAAGACTAAAAGAATGCCTGGCTTCCTGAATCTCTCAGAAGAAAGGCCAAGATGAGATATGTTTGCTCTATGTAAACACATCACAAAGAAGTTAAACATTGGAGATAGAAGAGCTGTTTAAGCTAACAGGCAAAGTTCACAAAAGATGAAAAGGAGTGGCCATAGAATAAACTCAGAACAAGAATTATTAAAAGTTCTTACCTGTCAGATGAGAGCATTTCTGGAGCAGTTTTCCAATAGCAGTAGAGAAACAGAAACAAAAAAAAAATTTCTCATGAGGTTTAAAATAATCAAGTTGTATGTTACTATGGGTCATGGCTGTTTGCACGTACGGAACATTAGACCCACTAGACATGGAAGATTCAAGTATGTGTTACGACATTCCCCGAGTTGGGACATGAACAGTAACTGTCCCCCCTCAGATATTAACAGCATTCCCACCTGCCAGGAGAACTCCATAGCTGTCAGGCTTTATGTAGCAGTGGGAGAGCAGGGTAAAGGAATGATCTTTTGGTCTGTCTTTTGCAAGCTGTTCTACCCTGCTCAAAACGGCTCTGTAGCTATGGAGTCATGCAGTCCACCCAGGAAAAGCAAACCTTGGCTCACTAGGTTTGAGCATCTGGACAACACTTTTAGTCATGTGGTTTAGTTTTAGGTAATCCTGCGAGGAGCAGGGAGTTAGACTCGATGATCCTTATGGGTCCCTTCCAACTTGACATATTCTCTGATTCTATGATTCAAATGCAAATAATTGGTCCACAAAGCAAGAATCTCCCCACTAGTTCTTCTGCTCAGCGCTTCTAATAAAGCCAGAGGCAGACATATTGCTGTCCAGGAAGATTTCCCAGTGGATATTTAAATACCTGCAGGACTAGATAGTGTTAAGTAGCAGTTTGGGGTATCTACCTTTGAACTTAGTTTTTAAAAGGGATACTATACAGAAAAAAGTACCTTTGCCCATTTATGAATCTGTCTTTTAGATGGAGTACATTTTAGCTAACTAAATCTGGTTCTAAAAAGCAGAGTGCTGGAATTTAAGCCAATTTAAATAAGATTTGCTTCAATGATTCTAAGGAAACACGTGTTTTATATAGAAAGGTTTTCAGCATGGTAGATGCAATTTTGCACACATTTTTCTAACCTGTTGAGATTATTGCCTTATACGTTATCAAGATACAGCAGTATATTGTGTTATCATATTGTCAAGTTAAAAAGGAAATATTTTGGTATTTCTCTTTAAAAAATTCATTCCATGTACATATTTCATTTAGGGAAAAGGGTTAATTGGCTTATGTTCACTGAAATGTTTTACAGAAAACAATTTGACTTTATTGCAAAATGAAAACATCTTTTTTGGGAACCTCATTCTAGTGCTTTAAGGATTGTCATTATGTTGAGCATTCAGTGGTAAATGTGTCTCACTGGAAGTGAGAAAGAAAGTCTATAAAGTCAATATACTGCCATGCCAAATATCTTCCCAAAGCAAGATGGGCTGCCAATTCCTCCTAAAGAAATCTCAAAGGGAATTAAATTATATTCTTCACTGCCTAAAAGTCCCTAAACACAGGTTAGAGCAGGTTTTATGAGATGCTGTGCTTGCAACTATATGTAAGTGCATCTAAAAGAGCACCTTGCTATGCTTGCAACTGCCTCACTTATCAAATCCACATAGTGAGCACTGACCAGTGACTGAGGTGAAAAAGTTCACAACAATAAACTATTAAGTAGCCTTATACAACACACATTAAAATCAACAGAAAAATTTCCAGTCATTTCAGTAAAAATTGAATTTGATCTTATAGGAATAAGGATAAGGAATAAGGAAATAGGATCTTGTAGGATATTAAGAGGGTCTGGAGTTTTGGTGTGTGGGCTTTTTCCCCATCAGTAGGACATTTTAACTTCTGTTTATATGGCAATTATAGTGGAGAATATAAAAGAAAATACAAATTTCAAATGTGTAAAAGGTCAATTTACTTCCTGATCAAGCCTGAAGAAATTAAAGGGAAGGTTTTGACGCATAAAAGCAATAATACATTATATTAGAACCTATTATACTCTCACTTAAACATTTGGCTTTTTCCATTTATTCGTAAGGGAGTAAGAATAGCTCCATGACTGCAGGTGCATAGGGATGGAACCCTGGACCTTTAAGCTCAAGAGGCCAAGTACATTTTGTTATTCACTTTGTTGCTTCAAAGCAGGGTAAGCTACACCTGTATTATTCCTTTGGCATGAAGTAATATTGTCAAGTACTGGCTGTTACAAGACCTTGGCCCAAAGCAGCTAGGGATCCTTTTTAAATTGTGCAAACCACACTGACTTGAACACTCACTGGTATGACTAAATACCTTCTCTGATCTTCCTTTAATTGTCTTTTTTTCCCTACTAACAACCACTGAATCTCCTTGTGAAACAAAAAAATACTTCATCGGAGAAAAGAATGGAAGGACCCTTTGTTTTGGAAAAACACAGAAAAAATTATCTCCACATGAAACAGAGTACCTTTGACTATAGTCCATTGATCTAACCAATTTCCCTTCTCAGCATCTCTGCCATATCCCCAGGTACTATCATTAGTCAAGCAGTCTCAGATTCTTGAAATATTGACAGTATATGAAGAAAATATTGCTTAATTCTACCTAATGGCTTCATTTCAAGGCAGCAGAAATGTTGGGCACAATCCACCCTCTCTTCTATTCCGTCCATGGCTGCAACAGGGTAAGCAAGCCGAATAAAAAGACCATTTCACTAGCTCCACTAATAGTGCTTTCATTTGGTGGATTGCCCAAGAAACCTCCCATTGCTTCTCTTCTTTCTGGAAGATTTTGAAGACCATGGCAGTCTATAGTCACCTGGGGACAGGACAAGAGACTCTTAAAAGGCTGGGCAGAGGTACAGAGCGAGCACATGAAGTACAAGAAGCCTTTTCCCATTCTCTGTTCCTTGCTTTGAGAGGGATGTTCTTGATCATTTCAATGGTATCTGTTTACTCCAGAAGCTGATTGCGATGAGATCACTAACAGCAGCCTGATGGCATATTTAGCTCTATTTTGCCAAGCTTGCATGTTCTGGAATTACATCAGTTGTAGTATTTTAGTATGGTTAAAAAAGACAACAGTTAAGATATTAGCCATATTAAAGGTGATTGGACATTGATCAGAACCAAACACTTAGCAATTTGCTGAACAGCTTATGGTTTTCAGACATCCCTTCCATATAAGTCTGAGTTTTCTAAAAAATCTCTTTGCTTTTTTCTTTGAGTCAAATTTTGCAAGAGAAGCATTTTACATGTAGAAGAATTCTATCTAAATCACTGGAAATTATTAAATAGAAATATCACAAACTTCTGTACAATACAAAGATGTTAGAGTGTAATGCAAAACAATTAAGATTTGGATAAGGATCAGTGAAGCCAAATGAGTCAAGTTACTTAAAGGCAATCTCTTCAGAACAATGCTTCTATACAATATTTTTCTAATTTTACAAGTTATAGATACCTTGTAGATGAAATTGGTCAATTTTTTTCATTAAAATTCATTTTTCCTTTGTGTATTCTTAGCTGTAGAGTAGATGAGTTGGTGATCCTATTGCTAAGTGCAATTAATGCTGCTCGGACAACCACAGTTCTTACGTTTCTTATGTCTTGGTTGTGTAACTTCAGTACTAAATTTCTTGTAACATAGGTCTTTTGAACATACAACACAAACACCACAAGTTGTTCCTTTCTGAGAAACCTATATGCTAAGCATACATACATGTGTTACACAGGAAAGAATTCAGATATGTAGGAACTGCTTACCACTTGTAAAGAGATCGATGATGAAAGCCTTTCTGAAATCAAATACATTTCAAGCAGTATTGAAAGGACCTTTTTTTGACCTAAGTGGTTAGCCCAAGGGCTATTTCAGGTAGGAGGTGAAGTTGATAATAGTCATGTATTTCTTCAGTGTCATCCTGTTTATTTACAAACAATGCGCGAAGTCTGGTTCCCCTGAACGCAGCAGAAATCAAACAGCAAGAGATACAGCTCCTTTGCCCATGAGGTCAAGATTCTTTCTAGCTAGCACTTAGCCCAAAAGATCTTTCTCTAAGCTTTTCACAAAACTGCATTCTCAATGTTTGTTCTCACTGTGTCCTCAAATGCTTTTCTCTCCACTTCTCTGCCTTTTCTCTTGTTTCTCTCTGAGACAGATAAGTTCATTTTTACCAAGCAATGTCACCACAGCATGCCCATCTAAGAAAAGCTCTGAAGTTGCCTTTGTACTGGGAAGTCCTATGTTTTCAGTGGGCACCTCTACTGTTTCAGCTATCCAATTCCATAGACACTTTAGCTATACACACACATATTTATTAGTAATGACTACCAAATTGACTAGATTTCACACAATTCATAAACACACACGTCTCTTTCTACACAAGAAAAGATAGTTCATTTCAATCACGCAATGTACTTGAAAATATTGAAAAAACGACGACTGAATTTTATCACCCTTAGGCAAGTTTGCTGGCATTTAATTACGTAGTCTCATTGGGTGAATCTTAAAAAGGCTCAACATACAGCTGGCAGCCCTGGAGCAGAGATAGACATATTTTTAAATCTTTCCAATATTAAGCATTTCGAAGGAGTGATTTCTGACATAATGTAGACAGACGGAAGGTACTGCCTAAAACTGCAGAGAGGCCTCCCAGCGCCTTAGAACTCTGCAGCTCCTGTGCTATCACGCTCTCAGCAGATCTTCCCTCCTAAAGCCCCGTACCTGGTTAAGGCAGCTAGTGTTCTGAAGCACAGTGAGTACAGCTGTTTTTCCTGAACAAAGTTTTCCCCTTCCAAAACTGCTGCTAAAGTAAACATTATATTTTCAACAACCATCTACATACCAGACGTAAGCTGTATTGATTCTATCTATCTCGGCTATTTCATGTGAAACGTATTGCTGTAGGTCTACAAGCGCTGGGGGAGAATGCAATTAATTGCTTCACCTCACTTGTGCGTAATTGTGTAATAGAAAGTAAGCGTATAGGTGCCAATAAAAACACCTTTTTTTGTTTCTATACATATTTGAATTCTTGACTGTTGCACAGCATAACTGACACGGACCAGCCAGAGACACAATGTGGAGGACAACTACACAGCATGTGATTTTTGTGCTGTTATTCCCAGCTGTCTATTTGCAGTTTTCATTTGCACTGATGCTTACTGCTAAACCAGACACTTATGCTTGAACCAGCATTTTTATGGGCTTTATCTATGTTACCCTCTGAACCAGAAATCATGTGGAGTTTTTATGCAAAAGATAATTCTTAGCCTATAGCTAGGAACAGTCATATTAAGATGCAGACTCCTAAATATTACTGTTTGTCAATAGTAAGTGACAAAAACATTAAATGAACTGATTTGTACTAGTTTGGCCATAATGATTAATTTCTCGCTTGACAGGACATTGTGATTATAGGGCCAAATGCAGAAGATATTGATATTTTTTCTTTTATTTCACTTTCCTTCAAGCCACATGAGTTTTATTTACCGGGTTTATTTACCACCATGGGGTTTCTTCTGCAAAGCATTGGTCTGATAATCACATGGCTAGTGAATGACAGCAGGTACTATTAGATAAACAACAAAGTTAATTGTCTTTTAGTATGAGCAAAGACTTCAGGATTTACCCAGCAATGTAAAGTCTATTAAAACAGGATGAATCAAATCACAGAGGTAAATTTCCTTTCTCTTTACCTGTGCAGAATGCTAAAATTATTAGGTTCAGATTAATACCACCTTAACATCTCCTGCAGAGGTATTTCTGGGTACAAGGAGTTCAGGAGGAAAGCCAATTTAAGGACTTGCTGTCCTTTTCCTCAGTCACAACCACTCTTTTCCTCCCTTGCCCCATTGCACTCAAGGTACTCGGGACATGTGCTCCACTTGTACCAGAATAACTGCTCCGGAGTTCGGCAGTAAACTGGATCAGTAACTGTCCTGGGACAAAACAACCCAGTTTTTTCCTGCTCCAACAATAAGGCTAATCCTAATGCAGGCAGTTGTGTGATTTTGAAGCAGCGCAGGCGTAGGAATCAGGGGGTCTTTAAGACTCTTCCTAAAACACCTGTATCCAAGATCTACAGCTTAATTGTCCCCTTCGTAGAGCAGCCTTGAGAAATTAAAGGAAAACATTTTCCTGACAGCCAAGAAGCAGATCTGCAAATAGGGAAGGCTTCAGTAAATGGATAAATACAAATCTTTCGCTTTTTTTTCTGATAAAAATACTTTTATCAGAGTAGAAATCTAATAATTTACATTTCCTATGTTGCTCTGTAGACTGTTATCCTCTACCTATAGTTATAGGTTGGTTTTGTGGGGGTTTTTTTCTGGTTTTCCTAAAGGACACAAATTGGATACTATAAACATAACAAATGTGATATCACATTTAAATCTGTCTAGCTATCTGCCTGTTCTTCCCCTGCCCTTCATAATATTTGAACCCTACTGTCTGCATTCAGCTGTATATGAAAGAGAAGCATTGAAGATAATTATGTTCCTTCAAGTATTGTGAAAATCAGCAGTTAGAGGGAAGGGTACGGCATAAACTGCTGTCCTGCTGAGAGAAAGACAAACAGATTTCTGCCCATATACACTCCATTTGGCAGCAGCTTTCTAGCAAGTCAGCAAGTGCATCCTGGCTGGCTGATCAGCACACAGACAGTTCCAGACTAGGTATAGCATTGCTGTCTCTTGCCTGTAAGGGATATCATAGATGACATGAAAGAGAACTCAGCTGGAAAAGGCTAGAGACAAAAGACACAAATTATAAGCAAAAAGGCTTCACTAGTTCAGCTCTTCATGGAGTAGCCAATAATCTTGGACCATACGAATTACATCATGCAAGTATGTCTCATAGTAGAATATATTTTCTAGAAGATTAATTATTTGGCACGGTGCAAGTTATGTGGCAGAAAAGAAATGTTAACATTAGGAAGACTGAAACTTTTCAGCCATAGCAAAGTTACATTGTAGAATATGATTAAGTTAGACGCTTTGTCCTGTTTCTCCTGCATTTTTTTTGCCTTTTTTCCTGACTTGGAAAGTTCTGCTCTTTGCTCAGCTGCTGCTGCATTTTTATTCTCTCAGACGTTTTGTAGGTCACAAGGGTATCGTTCTGACTGAGATGTGGTCAGAGAGAATAAGAAAAATCGATTTTGGAAAACCTCTGTTAGCACTCTTTCATGAACCTTTTTTTATATCCATTGTGAGCTTTTAAAAGACTGAACCTGTGAATTTGCTATTGCCATGTCTTTGTATGATTCTCATAGGCTTATAAGCCGAGAAAGAGGAGCACAGCATAGAAAACACCCCAGTCTTCATGTGCACTGGAACAGATTCCCTTTTGTATTAGACTGTAATTTAATATTCTGTGCACAGGCATGCAGAATTTCTTGCTGGGCACTGAATTACGCAGAGAACTGTAGATCTGCAAACAGGAAGCTAAGCTTAGAAAGGATAATGTATTAAAAGTGCCAGTGAAAAGCTGGTCTGCTTTCTATGTTCTTTAACTCCCCCTAAAAGTCCTCTGTCCTTTACTAGATCTACGGGAAGATATGTGGTACAGATGTATTGAAAGGTAAAGTTTTTTCAAAGACTTGAAAACTACCAGTCCTATCTATCTGCCAAGCTTTTCTATGGTACCCTTCACCATAACACCTTGGAATTTCCACTGATCAGGTCTCTGAAAAATCAATGCAGAAGATGAATTAACTATACCTGAGTGTTTGTGTGAAACTGAAAAGCCTTTCAATTCAAAATCTTGGCGCTGTTTTTTAGTTTTGTTCCACAGCAGCAGAGTGGAGGAAAAAAGTAAGGACTTGTGATGAGATAAACTCCTTTTAATTTTTCCATTCTGTCTTACCCAGATGGAAACACATGGACAATTGGTTTACAGAGATCTTTATCCTCCCTCCTTCATTAGCACCACGGGGAAGTTTCTATAGTGGTTAATGCACTTACTGACATGGTTTCAGCAATTTAATGACCCAGAAGCCTCTCTGTAAGGTCAATGTTCTCTACATTTGTTCCAACTCATTTACTGAGTAGAAAGGTGAACTTTTTCATTCCAGGTATGTCATTATGGAAATCATGTTAATGAATCAAGACACTGGAGGGCATATGTATCTCTGTTAGTGCAAGATTAATGGACGATTTATCAAGGAGGATTCAGTCTTAGATTCTTCTGGTAAATCCAGGTCTGAAGTTTAATTGTACATTAATAGTCTGGACTTTATACTGGCACAGCAGCTTCCTTCTCAGAGAAACTCAAAGTATTTTACAGACACCAATACAGTACACATAAGGAACAATTCTTCTATTACTGAAACACAACCACCTGAGGGAACAAAGAAGTCATTGCACACAACACTGCAGAGTAAACTGGGATGGATGTCAGGCCACACATATTAAGAATCCTATTCCTGACAGAAAAAGCTTTTGGTCAATTAATGGCAAGCAATTTTTTTGTATTTCTATATCTCATATATATATATATAAAAAATATACTCTGTATTTGGGTTTAAGCTTACTGGTATAGAATCTCTCTTTATTGTTTATGACTGTAGAGTGAACTGAACAACAAAGTTGGCATGTTGTCATAATGCAATATTCACATAATATTCGCTAAAAATGTGCTGCAGAAATGATTCTCTGATTCCAGAAACAGTAATGAAATATGTTTTGAGATTTAATCAGCTTTCTTGCTCATGAAAGGTTCCAGACATCAAACACAACAGTAAGAATAGGGACTGAAGAGAGTAATAAATAGTAACCTAGAATTAGTGGGAAGTGACATTTCTAATTCTTCCCATACTATGTTTCATTACTTTTTGTTCCTTCTTGATTCAAACACCTAAAGGAGAGAAAAGGAAGTGCAGGTGCACTGAATATAGAAATTCTTTATAGCTGAAAAGGATGGATAATTTCTTTACTTCCAAGGTAGCTTCAGGTCATAAGGTGATTTTGGGCTCTATATCCAGCTCTGTTTTAGAGAACAATTTGAATACATTTGCAATTAACAGAAAGCTATATTCTAAAAAGACATGATTTCTCTAATACAACCTAATCTTACTTTTTATTAATAGAATTCAACACACCGCTCTTTGGAATTAACCTTGTTTCTTCGCTTTGCTTTACCACTATATCATAGGAAATTGGTAGAATCAGACTGACACTCATTAGAGTTCATGCATTTAGGAAAAAAACAGGCACTGCTGATCTTTTAATTTTAAATCTTCTTGCAACAAAAGACATATAATCAGTTTAAAAAGCTTTCTATATCCAGACATTCTGCTCCTTTCAGTATTTTTTTTTCCTTTTTTTAGTTTAAAAGCTTTGGGGACAGAAAAGATTTAGAGTTTTCATAGTTGCTGTAGTTTCAAATAATGAAAAATCATCAGGCAGATCAATATAAAAATGTAGGTAACAAAAGGTAGCCCAGATTTCACATTCTGCTTAGATGTATTTATGTATGACTGTAACACTGTCTTTGGAGAGAGAGCAAATATTTTGATCTTTTCATGTAGTACAGCTTTACATCCTATGCAGTGGATCTGATGAAAGAGATAGGTAGCCTCTTCTAATAATAATTGTTGTATCAATTTTGTTTCTATATGTTTAAATATATAACTATTATAGTAGAAGTTTACAATAAAGTGACTCAAATCCTTTAATCCTGATAGAAGCCTGAATATATGGTAACTATGGATCTGAAAAATAGAAAAGAAAAAGACAAGGTGTATACCTTGTTCTTCCATATAAACCTACCTTTGTCCTCCGGGATCCGTGACAAACATTGGAAATATACTCTACACATATTCCAGCCAGGGCTATCCTAAAAAACAAATGCCAGGAGGACCATTTACTATTTTAGGACGTACAGTATTTTCCACAGAACTGCTTTCTCTCATTCCTCTTACAGGAATTCCACCTGTTTTTCTCCATGGTAGCAATAATGTAGTGACTGGTGAAGAATATATATTTTAGCAGGTTGCCAGGACTCAGGATGTACAAGTGCCTCTGCATCTTAGCAATCATAGATCCTTTGTTCCTGTGCTATGTGAATCATGCACATACAGAAGCAGAATGATCTGTTTTTGCCAGGAGGACTCAAGTAATCTAGTTAGTTGCACGTATAGCAGTAGAATGAAAAGAAAGAATCCTAGGGTGAATGTCATTGAAAGGTTAAATCTGACAAGCCTGACATGCTTTGCACAGAAGAAGTGAAATAGTTTGCTTGAAGTACAGCAAGCTCGTGTTCAGTGCCTTTGTCTTCATGCATGTATTGCTGTGAAAACACAGTTGGGAGGGACTCCTCTCTCCTCTATATGATGTAGGTTCCTATATCTGATATACAGCAATCAGATCCCTTTATAGACAACGGAGTTAAATAAGCATTCTTAAACTTTTTTTTTTTTCTCTCCAGTCTTAATCTTTTCAGGAGTCGGGTGGCCCATAAGGAATTCCTTAGAGATGGAAGGACTGAGCCAGAGATGGAACCAGCTCTTTGCGTTTGAACCCAGATTTGTCACGTCATAGTTTGATATATGGTAATCTAAAACAATATAGACCAAAGCCTCAGTGCCACTAAAACTCTTTCTATAGTAACATCCCAGGTACCCCTGTGCTGGGAACTACTTTAATAGACTTTTCTCTTCATTAGTAGAATTAACTCATTCCCATTTGAGCAGAGGAGCATTGCTAGTAGGGCAGTTTCCCCACTCACAGCTGTAAGTTCCTGAGAACCATCTGTGTGGGTATAAAGGATTTGTACATCTCGGATAAGAAAAGCAGTGCAAATAACTTCAGAATTTTCCTCCTACACCTTGGTCAGTCTCCTGTCTTTCACAGTAAGCGATATGCATGACTAGAGGAAAGTACAAGAACAGAGCCAGCATACATTATAATTCTCCAAAATACCATTTCCAGCCTTCAACTATTTGTGGCTCATCCTGTGCTAGATGTGTTTTCCATGCATTTGGTAGCCCCCACCATGGATCTCTTTTCCATGATTTTCCCCAGTCTCCCTTACTCCCAAGTAAACATTTAGTAGCTACAATATAACGCGGCAAAGAGTTCTATAGCTTAATGAGTTTATTTTTACAAAAAGAGAAACTGCACCTGGCAGTTAAGATGGCCTCTTCCTCTCACTCTGTATCATATCTTACAGTTATCCAGGTCCTGAATTCTCTGGAGTTATGATAGGAGGCAATGGTGAAGGGTGCAAGAATAGAGACAGAATGTCTTTCTTCTGCATTTATTAGGATCTAAGGAAAAAAAAAAAGGCAAATTTATATGCAAATGCAAAGAAGGAGCACAAACTAGTGGCTACTGGATCATCTTTAATCTATTTCTTGATAACTGGGGGGGAGGAGCTAATGGTAGAAAAATATCTGTCTGCACTGCTTAAGAACTCATCTATTCTGTTTAAATGCAAAGTGAGTCAAAAACTACAATTTTCGATTCTGCTATATGTTTTGCATTTGTGAGATTCACGCTTATTCCTTTCTATTGGTCCTCTGTACCCATTTTCTTCACTGCAAGATAAAGTAACTCTCAGCTGTGCATTGCTGCGATAATTGAAGTAGATTGTGAGTGATTTCATAGATATGACAGAGGTAACCTTCAAATCATTCTCTTTTACGATAGACACAACAAAACCTCTGCACACGCTGCCTTAGCTAGGGGTTATAAAAAGGGTACCCCCCTCCCTTGCCAATACAGAGTTCACAGAGCAATGTCTTATCAATGCCCACCTCACTGCCTAGTGTTATAGATTATCAAAAAGTGCAGAGGTGCAGTGGCTTATCGAAAGAGCCATAGCCCTCCAATGATGGGAAGAGACAGGGACTTCCACAGATGGTACCTGCAAATACGAACAGAAAAAGAGAAATCTGGGTTATGTTATTCATAAGGCAGTAGTCTACAGATCGGTACCTTTTGGATTCAGGTGTTTAACAAGCTCGAAGAGCACTGCAGAACAGAAGAGCCTCTGACTGACATCCAGGGATCTTGCATCTGCTCCTGTACAGAAGGAGCTATGATACTGCAAAAGACTCAATACAAAAATGCTTTGTTTTGCATGAGGTACTCAGAATCAGCTATAATGTACAAGCAAGAACTCTGGGCATCTTAGTCAAAAGAAAATCTAATTTCTGGGTTAGAATTAGAGTTCTATATATGAGAGAGCAAATGGGGCAAGGAGGAGGAAGACAGAGAAAAGAGGAGGCAGGAGTGATACCTTATCATCCATGAATAAAGAACTAACTTCAATCTACTTTTATTCAGGGAATAAGGAATAGACTGTACAAGGGACTGAGAAACTATATAGGGGTCTTTTCCAGGGCTCTGTGGCAGAGTAGAGTCACAAACTATGAGTGCTTGTGCTTTTTTTTCCTTTACATTAAATCAGTATATTTCTTGCTAAGAATGCTTTCTTTGAAAGAAATATACAGGCTTACTGCAATACTATTTGTTTTACAGCTACCATTCCACAGATTTACAGCATATGATTGAGTACAACAGCATGAAAAGAGTCAAATTGAGCCTGTACTACGGAAAGTGAACGTATGCTTTTTATTTTTTTTCCTCTTCTAAAAGAAATGTTCCTAATGTCAGCAATTTATTTATCAGTTTGCAACTCTCACTTGCTTTTCTTATTGGTTTTAATTCAAAACAGCTGCATGAAAACTTACATGTGGAGTAATACACTGAAGAGAATCAATTGCTTTGAAAAAATCATCATCACAATTTTTTTTCTGAACCTAAGTCCTACTGCTTTTGTTATGTGTATTTGAGTACATTGAAGTTTAACTCAAACATTGGGTGAATCTCAGACTCATAGAGAAGTTTTAAAATAATCATGGGAGTTATTAAGTAATGGTTTATAACAGATACCAGATATAACCTTATAATTAAGTATTTCCAATTTTAGGTATTTTACTATTTTATACATATTTTCATGTTTTTATATAAAGTAGCTACTATTACGATTCCAAATGGTATAAGACTTGCCACATCTTCAGAGCACATTTATTTTCCTTTTGACAAGGGTAAGAAAAAGTTTTTCACAAGGATTTTGAAGAAAAATATGGTCAGTAATTTGCTCCAGTAGCCTTCAGAAATCTCTGAATACCTCAGAATATACAGTAACAACCTCTTGGAGTCTTAGATCTCCAGAAAAGTAAAATTCCATTTTATGCATTTGTCAAGACATTTTTTTAGTTTCCCCAAGTAATTAGCGTTGATTTGAGAAGGGAGATAAAAACATAAACCAGGATATCAAATTATTCTTTCACACATAAAAAAAGCAAGTAGCTGATTCTATCCCTCCTGAGTACCAAAAATAGACTTAAAAGGAAAAAAACCATAAAGGTGAAGTTCCCAGTCAATGTCTTCTTAGTAAACCTGTTCCAAATGGATTTCCACTTGCCAACAGTTTACTCTGTTTTCATCTTTAACTTCTTCTTTTCAGAACCATGCATTGTTTTCCTTCATCGTACTCTCTCCTCTGAACAGGTTCTACCCCGGTATGTCTCATTAATTTTGAACGGTATCTGTTAGCTTGCACCTCTTTATTTCTGCTCATCTGCATCCCAGTCCCCCATTACCTGCCATGATGCAGGATGGCATTGAAGCTTTTTGGTCTTCACCATCATCCTCTGACTCTCTGGCCTCTCAGCTGGAACTCATTATTGCTTCAATACAGAAACGCTTATCCCTAAAACTCCTCGCATTTAAGGGAGAGATCTGGCTACACTTCAGATGTAGCATAACTTTGATGAAGGGCAAAGCTCCTTTCCAAAATCCATGCTGTTATCTAGAGAGAAAGTGGGAGACTGGGAGAATGATTTAGTAACCTAACACGAACCTGTGCAGCACAAAGACACATGTGCTCATTATGGAAAAATTATCTCCCATGGTAGACTTGCTTAGAGCAAGCTCTTTGGCATGGAGATTGTTTCTTCTTCTCTGTTTATGCAAGGATAGTACAATGGCGAGCCAAACTTCATGGGCGCCACGGGGCATCAACATGACATAGCAAATCAGCATCTGAAGGAAAGAGGAACTCTCATGACAACCTGTGTGAGAATGATTGCCCCCAAATTTAGTTTCAGTCACCAAATCAGTCACCTGCTCCTACTTGTTGATATGTATTGGACTGAAAAGGAAGCATTTTTGTTTCCAAATGAAAGTGGATTAAGAAAAGCAGGTGTCTGAGACACTGCAGCTTCCCCTTTTTCCACACTTACGGCTGTTCATCTCATTTTCCATTCTGATAATTAACAGAACTAACCTCCAGTCAGTACTCTTTTTTCCAGTTCATTGTTATATCTGGCACACTGCTCATGGTTTCTGTGCTGATCACAAAAGAATTGCTTTGCTTCTTCTCTGCCTTGTGCCTTCCTCATTTAAATGATATAGGTTTTTGTACATTTCCATTGGCCCAGACTTCCCTCGCTGCTGGCTGCTGCCTCTCTCCGCAGCTCACTGTGTTTTGTTGCTCTGCCTCCAGAGGTATAAATAGGAGGTTGAGCTCTTTCCAAAGCAACTCAATGAGCTTAGCTGGAGTGAGGCAAAAACAATAGCAATTGGCAGCAAAGGGCAGACAGACTGACAGAGGCTTTTAAATATTATGGTGTTAGAAAGCATACAGGAATTATAGACAGGAAGAAAATGGAAGAGAGAAAAATATAGGACAGGAGAAAGCAAAACATAAAAGACAATGAAGTGGTCAAGTGACAACTTCAGCAAGCTAGGAACAGTCTATTGTATTATTCACCAGAAACCTGGTTTACATGTAGACAGACAATACTGCCTAGAGAATGACAAGACACTTGTTTCCCTTGTTCTGCTTTCATTGTCCTCTCTTTGTTCCCTCCTCCTCCTCTCTCATTTCTTTTTTCCTTCTAGTTCTTTGAATTACTTCTGTACACTGTAGATTTTTCAGCTCTTCAGTTTATCTCTCTTAGTTTTTTGCTCCTGTGTTTGAAGCGGAGATGAGGAAGAGGAGAGGAGTTATACAAGCTTTCAGTGCTGAGGACAAAAGCTTGGACTTTGAAGCAGCAATGGAGAAGGTATCAGTAGAGAGAGGAAAGCACTTGTTTATTTTTCTAGCTCTGGTGTTACATTTTGTACCACTATCCTATTCAGCTTTTTTTTTTTTTAAACATAGCACACATATTATTTTTCACACATTCTTTGCTCACTTCCAATAGCACACAATTATACGTGTGACCCTGGCAACATCAGGTCACTACTGTGCATAACTGTTATTAGCAGTTCTCACAATCTTAGCACCATTCTTGTAATATTTAATGCTTTTCTTGAAGCCCCATCTCTCATATTCATATCATTATGTGACAATCTCAAGTTATATTCTTTGAAAAATAAATGAAGGGTGGGATTCGTCTCACCTAATTTAATATGTGTAGAATGTAGACATCTACATCTCAGCTAGCCCCCTAGGCTGCCTTTATAGTCAATGAAGACAATTAGGCAATTTTAAAGCATGGCTTTTCTGATCTATTTTAGAAGTCTATTTTAGGATGAGATATGCTGCGCCCAAGAAGTGCCTATTTCTCCCCACGGATACAGAGGAAGCCCAGGATGAATTGCTGAGCTGTAGGTGATTAGATTTGTTCAGATGAATCCTTTTTACCTCTGAGCTTTGCAGAAAAAAAATCAGAAAGTAATGTCTAATATGGATGACCTTCTAATTACTATAACATTAATATGCAAATAAGAATAACCCCAAATATTTTATTTAAGAACGTACACAACCTACAAGAATTTTAGGCTTTCATTTCTTTGATCTATTTGATGACAGGCTCTTTTTTGTTGTTTTGTTATTTTTAAATACCTGAAACTGGTATTAAATACTGCTTTATAAATACCATTTCCCCTTCTCTTCAAATCTTTCTTTGTCTCTCACTTCATCTACCTTGCAGTTCACTCACTCTTCAGGGCTTTTTTCATTTTCTGAGATTCACTGTATTGACTTCTGCAAGGGTATGTAGAAGGCAAGAACATCTGCTTCACAAGGTTATCTGATCAAGGACCTTTTCAATGCAAAAGGAGATAGTAAGTAAAAGGGGAAGGGATAGCACAGAAAGACAAACATGGTAGACAAAGGATAATAGAGACAATGGCAAAGACCAAAAGTCTCCAGCTACTAATTGCTGGACCATTAAGAAACTCCAGGCACAGCTTTGGAGAGAATCAGCCTGTACTTCTTAACTGACAAGAAGGGGGAAACAGGGTACTCACGATACTACTCTTCGCTGGGTAAAAAACTGGCTGGATGACCGGGCCCAAAGAGTGGTGGTGAATGGAGTTAAATCCAGCCGGCGGCCGGTCACAAGCGGTGTTCCCCAGGACTCAGTATTGGGGCCAGTTCTAACATCTTTATCAATGATCTGGATGAGGGGATTGAGGGCACCCTCAGTACGTTTGCAGATGACACCAAGTTGGGCAGAAGTGTTGATCTGCTTGAGGGTAGGAAGGCGCTACGGAGGGATCTGGACAGGCTGGATCGATGGGTACAGGCCAACTGTATGAGGTTCAACAAGGCCAAGTGCCGGGTCCTGCACTTGGGTCACAACAACCCCATGCAATGCTACAGGCTTCGGGGGGAGTGGCTGGAAAGCTGCCTGCTGGGAAAGGACTTGGGGGTGTTGATCCACTGCTGCCTGAATATGAGCCAGCAGTGTGCCCAGGTGGTCAAGAAGGCCAACAGCATCCTGGCTTATATCAGAAATAGTGTGGCCAGCAGGAGTAGGGAAGCGATCGTCCCCTTGTACTCAGCACTGTACAGGGCAGCACCTCGAATACTGTGTTCAGTTTGGGCCCCTCACTACAAGAAAGACATTGAGGTGCTGGAGCGTGTCCAGAGAAGGGCAATGAAGCTGGTGAAGGGTCTAGAGCACAAGTCTTCTGAGGAGTGGCTGAGGGAACTGGGGATGTTTAGCCTGGAGAAAAGGAGGCTGAGGGGAGACTTTACCACTCTCTACAGCTACCTGAAAGGAGGTTGTAGAGAGGTGGGTGTCAATCTCTTCTCCCAAGTAACAAGTGATAGGACAAGAGGAAACGGCCTCAAGTTGTGCCGGGGGGGGTTTAGATTGGATATTAGGAAAAAAATTCTTCACCGAAAGAGTTGTTGGGCATTGGAACAGGCTGCCAAGGGAAATAGTTGAGTCACTATCCCTGGAGGTATTTAAAAGACTTAGGGACATGGTTTAGTGGTGGACTTGGCTGTGCTAGGTTAACAGTTGGACTCAATGATCTTAAAGGTCTCTTCCAATCTAAACGATTCTATGATCCTATGAAAAAGGGATGGCTGCATGTAAACCATGGCTAGTCAACATGCTTGTCTGACCCAGCCCTGTGCCTGATCATCACAGTCTGTCCTGCCTCCTGATTAAATCCTTTCTTAATGATCTCTCTGTGTCTCTTACTCTCTATCCTGTATCTATGTGAGTGCTGCAAGGACTAGGTGCCAGCTGCTGGGGGTATCAGAGTGAGTGGCTTTGGGGCCAACAGCTGGAGTCACACCAGGGGTGTAGGCACCCCTGGCCTGTGGTGTCAGCTACTGGAGCCAGTCGGGTCTATGTGCCACCCACTGGAGTGGAAATGGTGTGTGTCCCAAAAACCAGCTACTGGGTGAGTACGATAGGCATGAGTGAGGAGTATGAGGGGCTCAGCCCCAGCAGCTGGAGCAAGACTGTGGGTCACAGCCTGCGTGCCTGGTGCTGGCTGCTGCGGGGCGCAAGTGTCTGTATCTCCCCCAGATCATGTGTGGGGTGTGTGTATTCGCTAGCAAACCTCATGCAGGACCAGCCGGCGAGTAGGGGACAGGTGGGGTGGATAAGGGGGCCCAGGATCTGGGCAGGGGTGTTGGACAGACAGAAGGGCCACACCGGTACTTGGGGGACCAGTGAATGTACTGGTCCTTGTGAATCTAGAGTGGTGCATATGTGCTTTCACTAGTGACCTTTAGAAAACTTTAGAAAACAACTGAGATTTTTATAACTGGCTTAAAAAAAAAAAAAAAAAAAAAAAAAAAAAACCCACCCTCTCTCTTCTTTTAGTCAGAGTTTGAGGTTTTTTTCTCTTGTTTATGCACTACATCTGGCTGCATTTGACACACCTTGTAATACGTATCCCAAATAGAGCTGTGTGCAACTTGGCAGTTTCACTTCCCAGGGGCTCATGCAATTACAGTCTGTCAAATATATATCACTTAGCTAAGCAACAACTAAGGAGAGCAATAATAACCTACAAATTTTTCATGGGAAAGCATTACAGAAGGAGAGGCACTATTCCAAGTGACAAAAAAGGGTTATAGCTCCAGGAATAATAATGAGATAAAATTAAGGAGGGTGTTTGGTTTGATTATTTTGCTAAATATTGGGGGGGAAATCATCCTGACTGGGGAATTACTCACCTTGTTACTCCTCTAAGACGAATATTAGAAGCTCTGTCACTTGGAAAATGCATTGGCAACTGGACAAAAGAGAAAATAAAGAATAATCCACGGCATAAAAAGACAATGAGTTTTGGGGGGAGTTAGATGGTTTTTCAGGCTTTTTAAAATTTTTTAGCCTGTGCAGCATATTTTGTGAATGTGTGAGCAGCTTCTCACAAGCTATTGAACTTGTGATTTTTTAACAGAATCACAGGGGAAAAAATATTCAAAAACATTGATTGTAAGTAATTTGAATATTTTATTGTCTGTTTTAGACTGCGAGGGAGAATTCTAGTTTTGCCATAGTATTAAAATGATTGGGGATGGAAAGGGATAGGAAGGGATGTGGGGGTGGGATGTTAACACCATGCTGAATAATAAATGCTATTCGTGATGAATCGGTAGTGAAGGCTGGACAACAGTATGAGTAGGGGGAGCAACACTGCACTGTGCAGGATCCCCAGAGCAAAGCTGTGGGGAAGAACCTGTCCTCACTGTGCACAAAGTCTAAATGTCTATCACCATCTTTCATGCTGATGAACAAAAAGGTTCTTATAATTTAAGCACTGTTGGTCCAATGCCTCGTGGGCAGGGTTGTAAGCAAAGCCCCCATATTTTCTTATGTGACACCAGTCAAATCCTGGCTTTTTTTGGACAGAAAAGATTGTGAAACTATGTTCTTTGTTGTCTCTGGGTATTCATTCACTGTCTGCCATATTCTCAACAGATTAAACAGTATTTTCTTCTGAGTTGGTGTTTGTGGTACAGCTTCACTCTATTTCCTGGCTTCTGAGAAAACAAAATATGTACTTGTTTTTCTTTTTCTTTTCTTCTTATTTTTCAGTATTATTCTTGCTGTATGCTAAACAAATCACTGTTCACCAGTTTGACTATGAAGAAAAGAGTAAGAAGTTATTGTAGTTTCATCTCAAAATGAAAATAATAAATAGTCTGCAAAGGGCAAAGGTTGACTGTTTCTTGCAGAATCTAATTTGCTAAGCTTTGCAAATTAGACCAAGAAAACTGAATATGTGTGAGGTTTTTACCTCGTTCTGTACTCTGCTATTCCATAAATGGTTGCAGGATAAAACTATTCAATTAAGATAAGGTATGGTATATTGTTCAGAAAATATATTATGCCTTTCTAAAAGTAAGTTTCTGTTTTCTCATCTCTTTTTTGAAGTTTTCTCTCTTATGAAAAAAGTCTCTGCTTTCTGTGTTCTCATTTAACTCAAAGTACTTTTTGTGATCTGAAATAAAAAATCTGCATTAAAAACATCGTAACACATTAAAATATTATGTAGTAGTTTACCGACCCCTGTCTTCAACAGTAAGACATATGTCATATTTCTACTGACAGTGTTAAATCTGTGATATATTATTTTATATCTTATTATACAATAAACATATCTTATTATATATCATTCTATATTACCATAACTTTAAATTTATAATTGTATAATGCATTATACTGTTATATTAGTATATCTTATTATACAATAATAATACAGTATTATGATCAAAGAAAGAAAACAGGACAGTTGTTACAACACAGTAATCTATTATATATTAAAAAGCACATGGGTCATAAGTGAAGATGAAACCATGACTCAAACGATTAATGTTTTAAACTTTGTAAAATCCTCTCTGTCAGCAATTTGTAAATATACATCTCAAGATATTTGCAAGATATCTTCCTGGGAACAACTGCTCAGTGAATAAATAAATGCACAAATCTGATCATTAGCATCTACAGCTGAGTGGATGAAAAGGAAAATAATCTCATCCTACTCATTTTTATTTCTCCACATAACTCCAGAAAATTCACAATCATATTCACAGGATTCCCTTACCCCATCATCATAATACCAGAGCATACACCTACATACATGAATATATTCTCACAATACCTCTCAGAAGTATATATGAATTATCAGATATAACAGATACATAAAAAATTAAGCATCCCAACATTGCACAGAAATTAGACAGATTTGTCCCACTCTACAGAAGCAATTCAATTTAAAAAATACAAGTCCATATTTAGAAAAGAACATTGTCCTGGAAGGACCAAGCATTCTTGTGTTTGATTTTCAGGTGCTCAGTCCTGCAGGTGAAATTTGGAGTCCTAGCCTTGTTATCATAGTGTCTTAGAAACTCACAAACCCATTATGTTAAGTTAAAAAAATTATAAACACTGGAATGAGAAAAAAGAGTTGCACGTAAAACCTGTGTCAGCAGTTACATGCATCTGCTACATCTACCTGAAACTAGAGTTTACTGGGTGTAGAGTTTACACTAGAATACAATGGCTTTTCTGTGAAACCTCAAGCAAGTCTCAACCTCTGGCTAAGAAAAATTTGTAATGTTATCAATGTTTTCCATTAAGCAGAAAAGTAACACGTAAGGGAAGTTGTCTGTCTGTCTGTCTGTCTTTCTTTTTCTTTCTTTCTCTCCCCTCCTGCCCCTCTGTCTCCCTCTTTTTCAAAAACAAAAACCCTGAGAAGGATTTGTTGCAAACTGTTCCTGGGTTCTGGTTTCTCCTTTCAGGATTACATATGTATTCTGCCTTGTAAAGACACTAAGTACAGAAAAAAAATGTGCAAGCCAAATGCATGTTTTCTGCCCCGCAGCTGAGAACTGACAGAGCTAGGCCAGTGATTCCAGTACCTTGAACCCCATATCCCCTTCTGCATAGCAGGACAGCTTCAATAAAAAGAGTCCGTGCTGGAATCTACAAGCATGTTTCAGTTTCAAAATCTATTGTTTCAGTGATAGACTACTGATGATTATAGCTGCAATACGCACCAAGCCGAACTAGTGCTAATGTTCTGGGTGGTAAGACTGGTGCAATAAGAAGAAAAGTTATTTTGCTCTTGCTATTTCAACCTTCCATTCCTGGGGAGAGAGGGAAGGCAAAGGTTGCTTTCCTGATCAGGCATCCCAGAAGCAATATATTCTCTGTTACTAGAGGTTAAGATTAACTTGAAAATTGACAGCAGGAAGCCCCAAGCTCTCAGTCACAAAAGAGATACAGAATTATCCTCCATGAAATAAATCCTTCCTCACAAAAAAAGCCCATCCTATGTCTATCACTTGACTCAGAAAACTGATGAGCATTCCCTGCTCCTGGTGATTTTAAGAGGTAGATATGACTTGAAGATATTGTACCTAGTTGTACAATCATTAATTACCTCCAGTTACACGGCATAATGTGATCAGTGGTTTTCAGCTTATCTTTCCCATGAAAGAGTGGCTTTGTCTACCAGCTGGTGGTGTCAGAAAGCTTGAGGAGGACACTGAGGAGATAAAGCCGCCTGCTTAGGTGACTTTAGACTCTCAGTTCTTGAGATGGAATCCACTGCCATTTCACAGAATCAGTCTTTCTCACCACTACTGGAGTAACACAAGAAAAAAGTTTAAAGTGCATTATAGTAATGTCATTGCATACCACCTACTCAGCTAAATAATGGTGAAATATAGATAATATACTTTATGGTCAAAAAAGTCCCATGCTGACCGTAATTTAGTCCAGTGGATTTTTTACCAGGCAGAATTTAGCTTGCCCCGTCAGAAATGGGCACGTAATAAGTTTTTATCCTGAGCAAGCAGAAGCAAAACAGAAGAAGGTAAAGAATAAAAAATATGCAGGCAGAAACTGAAGTCAGATGCACATGGTCTGCACTGCTTTCCTTTTCCTGAGGCTCCAAGACACATCAAAATGCCTGAAGCGCTACAGTGTGCGCAGGCCCACCAGAGGCAAAGTCTGTGCACAGGTATAAATAAATTCTATGGCATCACTGCCACAAGAAACAATTGTTGTAGGTAATTTGGCTTACCAATTAGTGTAGGCACCCCACAGAAGTACAGTTTATAATAAGTAATTTAAGCAATCTGCATGTAAAAATTAATGAATAGAAACACATGGAATCTGAATAAGCTTTAAGCAAGTGAAGTAAGCTATTTTCCATGTTGCACAAACATAATAAGATCATTTAAGAAACAATTACAAGGCACCACAGGGTGAATAAAGTATAAAACTAGAATGACTGATGGCCAATATAACCTTTCTTAGTTCCCATAATTGCCTATGTGTTCTACAAAGTTAAGTAAAGGGACATATGCAATTTAGTTCCTCCAGTATGATTAGCTATTACAGAGGAAATAGGATGATTCCAGAGTAGGCGTTTGGCTCAAGGAATATAGAATTAAGCAATAGTTTCTTCATACTGCTGGTAGGTTTTTTTAAATTGTATAACTTTTTTTAATTTATACTTTGAGAAAATGTTCCTGCTCACTCTAAAATGTCCATCAGCCTTTCAGAATCCATCACAGACTGCTAACATAGTAGCTGTCATTCAGAACATAATTCTTGACAATTTTCTACCAGATAATTCAACCTACCATGTTATCTTCTCCAGGGGAGTGAAATAGCAACACAACAGGAGCTTAAGTGGTGGTTTTATACAGAAGATTATTTTGCTTGTGAAGCAGCCGATTTTGAAAGGTTAGAAGTCCTACAGATGCTTTACATTCTGTCAACAACACAACGTACTGATAAAAGTAAAGTTAAATCAGCCTCTCCAATTATCATCAAATAGCACAGGATACACTCGTATAAAGCTTCCAAAGTCTGCTAACTTATCCGCGCTTCTCTGACTCTCAGATACTTATGACTACACAGTTTTGCTTCTTATGAGGAGGAATAGATTATACCTTATCAGTTGCTTGGAAAAAATCTTGATTTTACAGTCTATCAAAGTCTGACATAAGAAAGACTTAAAACATTTTCATATATCACTACTGATAGAAATCTTGATCTTATTTTAAGCTAGTTAATATAACTCTTAATTAGGGCTTTTACTTAAAGAAAGATAGCCATTTCTCTAGTCCGTTACAGTTACCAGATTTGATGCAATCAAACCACAAAGCTTTGTGAAATAGAAAAAAGTAGTACAGACAATGTAAACAGACTCTTATAATAGAACTATTATGTCCTTGAGATTCAAACGCACGTATTTAAACAAAAATCATGATTCCATGCAAAAATCCAACAGCAGAGTTGGAATGTAGCTGTCTTTTGATACACTAAACCTGGATGACTGATTTTAAATTAATCAAAAATGTAGAACTCAGCAAGAGAATGCTTATTAAAATCCCCCTTATGTGGATATTTCTCATTAACTTTGAAAAGCTGCTTATACAAAACACTTCTCTAAGCTGAGCACCTTTCCATTTTGTTTGAGTATTGCACTTTGTGGTTTCTTTTACAGAATCTGCAAAAAACTTTAACATATTTTTTTCTACTCCATTTAATGGACTGTCATAAATAGCATTTCTAACCAGTCATAATTTGTTGTCCAACTGTACAGACCTCCTCAGCACTGCCTCATAAGATTAATACCATTTATCTTTACAGTATTCTTGTAAGCAACTATAGTTGTCCCCTTGAAGAATTACCACAATGGGAAATGAACGCTTTATCAAGGCTCCCACCAAAAATCAAAGGCAAGATAAACATGCAAATCACCTAGGTCCTAGTCAACATAAAATAAATAATCTAAAATATTTGACAGAGTAAGAGAAGAAAGCTGACAGTTTTTAGATAGCTCAATATTTTCCACTACAACCCGTTCTAGTTTAAGGTATTGTCATGACTATCTCTAGAATCACATTTACCAAATTTCCTTTTTTCTGACATAAACCACCTGCAGTCCCAGCAACAAGGTTCTTCTGTCTCTGTTGATGGAAAAGGAGAGATTTTAGCCAGCTGGGAAGTCTGGGGTTGTGGTCTGAAGCCCGGGCAAGAAGAACCTGCGAAGTGATCAATTTTTCTTCTTGCGACTTCAATCCTAGAGAATTTTTGAAAGGCAAATTAGAATCTAAACAGATAGTACTGATTTGGGTGAACTTTACTGTGAGAATTTTGAAATCCAGTGGACTCAGCTCTAGAAATCTCTTCCCAAATATCTTTATCTCCTAGTCAGAATGAGTCCACCAGTCTGCCAAGCAACTATGCCCCATAGCAGCCTCAGGATAATTTACCTGCCATCTCTTGAGCTTAGCTTCCACATGTGAAGTCACATCTATTCTTTTAGCAAAGGAGATTTGCCTCTTAATAAACTATCTTTCTTCAAAGGCTTTAGTTGAAATAACAGTGAAATTTTCCCTTTGTGTTCAGTTTTACCATTAAGTTTAAAAAAATTTAAACTTTTATTCTCCTGAATAACTGTAATCATCTGTTGTCTCTGATCTAATTTTCTCTTTGGAGCAGGAATTGCCTAAGAATTGTCCTCAAAACCAGACACTCAGCCCAAATGGAAAGCAAACCTGTATGCACAGCCTGCTTGCACCTTCCAAACCACGGAAGCATGCCAGACAGGTTTGTATGCTACTGAGCACACTGCTTGCATTCAAGTCTGTGTTTCAGATATGTGGATGGCAGTCAAGCAGGACACAGAGCACATCGTTGCATTCAAAAGCTCTTCAGGGACAACTCTTTATGAGCAGTACAGACATATCTAGTGGGTCTCATCCCACATAAAGCCTAATCCACAATGGCAATATAAAATGATGGAGAGGTGATAAAACATTTTTTTAGATAAAGGGAAAAAACCAAAGGGAAAAGTAAATTATAGAGCTTTATTAAATGGTGTCAACTAAATGTTTAGCAGCTAAACATGTTAGCCAAAGGTATCTCATGTTTTGTAAGATAAATCTAGGGTAACATATTTGCACATAAAATAGTTTTGTCAAGATTCTGTAAGTATATAGGAGAGGACTTTGACCTCCACTCTTGCAGTCTTCAAGCTGCAAGAGGAAAAAACTTCTGTTACATGAAAATACTTACATGAACACATTCAATATTTTTCTACCTCTTAGAAAGTATTTTCTAGCTCAGGCATAAAAGTTTTTCAGAAAAAATGTCTTTCTTCATTATTTTTTCTGCAATGCCTAGTGCAATGCCTAGTGCAATGCCTAGTACTGAGACCTCTGGCTGTAACTACTGAAAACAATAATAACGCAGATGAGAAATGTCTTTCAAGTTTGCAAACACTTTCTGACTGTAAAGAATGCAGTCTACAGTATGTAAGTATCCAGACTTTCATTACATAGTCTTAAAAATCATTTATTTGGATGATGCAAAGTGTTCTGAGGGATCTTATATTCATCTTTTATTGAGCATTGACAGCGACAACCTTGGAGTATTTCCTTCTCATTTGGCGCATAGGCAGTGCACCTGTCTCTGAAAATGTAAGATTGTCCATGGGTAATAAGAACCTTTTATAAAGTAAAGCTCAGTATATAGGATTAGGATTGTTCACTGGCACAAACAAATCAAGTATTCATCTGGAGATCAGTAGTCTCAAGGGCCTCAAGCATGTTCTGCAGTTTGTAAATCACCTCTCACTCTATTTCTGACAGAAAGGCCGAACTGTTCACCTTCAAGAAGTCTCTTTCCACTGCATTAGGCCTACCAATTCTAGCACCAAAACCAGAGGAGGAGGCAATTCATGACCTTACTTTCTGCTTCTCATGCCTTGGGACCCTGTCAGTCCCAAAGGTGTAGCTGCATAATTTTCTTATATTGCCATATGATTTGAAAGTAACATGGAATAAAACATTTTCTGGAAGGAAATAAATATCTATTCACAAAATCAGTGTGGGACTAATTCTGAACAAGGAACAAAATCCCATTAAATTAAGGTCTGATAATAGACAAGGCCATTTGAGCTCTGAACAAAACCACAGACCAGCATATTTATTTTCTTCCCTTTAGGAAGAGAAGAGAAGTGGTTATATTCGGTAGCTAACTGCCAGTAATGCACAGGTGCCCATCATCCTTGTATGATTGCTAGTCTGTCTGACAATTAGCCAATACACTGGTTTTCATCACTGGCACAACAGGGTCACATTTTCTTTTCCTGCAGAAGCTCTCTTTAAATAGCATCTTTTGGAGACAGCTGAAGTTCATCAGTTGATGACAGGAACTAGACAGTGCCATCTGCCTTAGCAGCAGTTCAGGTAATAGCAAAGAAAAGCTAATTGCCAAATGTGAAATGTGCAGGAGTGGATTTTTATTTTATAACTTCCCATTAAAAGTGGATCTATGTGGCACTATGTGATACTTTGAAGTTCGAAGCACTCAAGTCTGCTCTAAAAGAGCTTTGCAACTAGTTTAAGTATCCTGTGTTGAATATTATGTTATCACATTTATTGTTGCTTTTGATATCTGAAGTAGCTGGAGATCTTTGGTTAACAACCCACAGCATTTAGATGCGAGCTTTATACCAGCATGATAATGGCAGTTAAGAGATATGTATGTTTTTCCTCCTTCCCTGGACTAACAGAGATATCTCCAGGATGCTGCAGAGTAGAGGAGGAGCATTACTGAAGTCATTAAACAGGTATCACATTCCCTGTTCTCATGTATCCCGAGTTACATCACAAGTGCTCAAACCAGAGGAGCAGAAAGTATCTAGAAAAGGGGGTCTGTGAAGCAGTCGCTTTGAGGAACTCGGCGGCAGCCATGACAAGAGGCGACTGCTGACTCTGGGGCCATAGAGGCTGAGACAGGTAGCCCAGACGTGCGGTCCTCTAGGCGCAAGGGGATGGAAAGCTCTCCTGATGGAAGGAAGCTCTGTGCAGCCTGACAGAGAAGGGGCAAAACACCTTCATTCCTCCACAGAGCAAGGCAGACAGCTCAGGACTGCATTTCCCTTCTGAGGTCATTTTGCATGTATGTCAAAGGGAGAGGAAGGAACATACTCAAACTGTTATGAAGATGACAGTAATACTGTTTCTGTTTTTCATTCAACAACCATTTAGTTGTTGAAGAGTAGGTTTTCATTCAACCTACCTCATCCCAGATGGATTTTCTCAGTTCAAGGCGACAGATTCAAGCTTTTATCCGCCAATGTTTCCTATTACAGATATATCATTTTCTTTCACACAGTAGCCCAGGTTCAGCAGGATAAGTTCCTTAGCACCAGGTAGTCTGCAGCAAAAGATGGGAAGTACAGGGTTTGCTTACCAACAGTGAGGTGATCCATGGATCTGGACCTCCTCCCCAAGTGATCATGTACTCTACCACATAAGCTAGTACACCAAGAAAAGAGCGGCACTGTTTCAAAGGGGAAAAAAATAAGCTCTGGTCACTCTGCGTGACTTACCTGTGCTCAAGAAGAGGTTGGACCCCCTTGAGCTGCAGAGGTCTTGCCAACCTTGCAGCTGTGGCTAGATGGGCCCTGGAGAGTGCTCCAAAATCGCGAATGTTCCTGCACTTTGAGGAATTTTAGCCTGCAGTATGTAGCATCATGGAAAAAGTAGGAGCCTGCGTGTCTGGTGCAGGCCTGTGAATACTATCCAGGGAGCCAATTGCCTAACTCTGAGGAAGAGTACAGGTGAAAACACAAGTTTATGTGAAAAGATTACCTTCAAGCAAAGAAAGGTTGTTGGGACTACTGCCTGTTTCTTAGAAGCTATCAGTAGAAAAAATCTGTAGTAAAAATTTAGCATACACCTTTCAACACTATCTTCTAATCGAGCTCCAGTTTTACTACTGAGTAAAACTATTTCATATTTAGAAGATCTTTTTGCTGGCACGTACACAAAATTTCTTGGACTCCTGCACTGATTAGAATATAATTTCTATATTGGGGATCATTAGAAAAATTAAAACAATGTCTCCTGTAAAATTAAACACAAGCTGCATGGGGAATCTGTACAGCCCTGTTCTCACTTTAGAGTTTGGCAATAACACTCAGCCCTTTGGGCCAATATCTGTGTAATCTAGATGTATTATTATTAGTTCTGAAGTGTCTATAACATTGGTATCTACTCACTGAAGTTTGCCAAGAATCTGAACTCCCAAAGCAATACCTTTCAAAAACTGTTCAAAAAATTACCTTTTCTACTACATTCTAAACTGTAGTGTTCATTTAAAAAGGTCACATTCTGAAAGTTTGCATGGAATAGACTCCACACAGCAGACATCAAGAGGAGAAAGGCATTACTTCATCTTATTACTGCCTGTACAGAGACATTCAAACTAATTAAAAACCTGAGAATTTTTTAAGAATCATGTCCTGCTCTGTTTCTGAGTCACCAGGGATGAGAACAGCCAGTTTTAAGCCCACTAGTTTTAAGTTTAGCATCAGCAAAATCTTTGCTCCATCATAGATCTAAAAATGAAAATCAGTCCTTTTCCAGAATACAGTATGCCTGGCCTTTCATTGAACTTTTTAATCTCTTAAAAAGTCTTTGTTTTTTTCTCCCCCTCATCCTCTGAATCAGAACTGGAGATCTGGGAAAATTGTATCAAACTAAGTTCATCTTTAAGATAGTACTTTTAATCAAGATTTTTGCCAGATCGGTGAGAACTACAACCTTCAGCCTGTGATAATGCAGACTGTCTTTGACAGGATTACAGGAACCATGTCTAAATTATGCTTCTCTATGAAGTAGTCTTGGACTGCCACATTCTCTCTGATCCAAATTCCCATGAGCCAAAAATGTTGGATTTGGCAAGTTTGCAGTTACACATGGCCTCCAGCTGTTCTATGATAGGTTAGGAAATAAACTGGCCTCCAGCCAGCCCAAGGGATTCATATCAAAAGCTGTGTAGTAAGTATTATATGTGTGCAAATGTAAACATTCACATTTCATTCCCCTTTTCTCAGCAGTCCACGGATAATTTTCATATTACTAATAGAACAGGAAATAATGGCCAGGAGTTGAAAAAGAAAAGGATATATTTAACACAAGCTGAGAACTATATGAATTCTTCAGCATTAAGCACAGCCTCCTAACAAGCATATATAAAAATTACAGCTATTCCACAGTTTAAGCAACATATACATAGTTTTCATACAGAAATAGTGGTTCAGAAGAGATTGAGCATTCATTAACAAAGGTATAAGCAGTTGTATTTTTGTTCCAAACATTAGCAGTAGTTTAATGGTATTTCTTAATCTTTTAAAGCCACACATACATTACAGGAATTTGTGTGCATTTTGTTATAGGAAATTAGAGTGAGTTCAGTGATACACTTCAGTGACAGGATGTATGGTCAGTTAAAAAAACTCTTTTAAACCTTTTAAAATGAAATAAAAGTGCCCATAATCAGCATAGAAATGAAAATCCATCCATTATCCACAGATCCTTATCACCAAAAGGCACTATAAATAGCACCTAATAAAAGGCCAAGAACAGTGTTCTCTGGCATGCTGTTTCTGAAGCAGCAAAAACAGTTGAGTTAGGTACAGAAATCATCTGAATGGGACTCACAAGATTAAATTTAAACCAATTTGATACTTAAACAGAATGTATGGCATCAGTTCTTAAGTGAAATAATAATACAGAGTGATAAATGGTATCAGAGAGATAATTAATCAGACTAAAAATTCTAGAAAAGTAAGTTAGCAATTGCATTAGCGCTTCTTGCTAGTAAATCACTTAAAGAATCTAAGCAGGTCTTACCATAGTAGTGATTTTGCTAGAATCATGACGGAAACTTGTTAGCTACTCAGCATGGACCAAGAGAATGATATACAATGAAGGAACTGCACTTCATAAAACTTTTGACAAATAACAATATTCTGAGACTGATATGTGCCTTGAATGTAACTGGCTACATTTCAGTAAGATTAAATTTTTTATTAAAAGACTTTTTCCTCCTTTTTTTCCCCTACTGTGAAAATTTGTATACCCTACTGTTGTGACACAGTTCTTTTTACCAGAGAAAAAATGAAAAGGATTAAGAAAAAAATGACCTAAATAATAATAATTTACATTTGCAATAATAAAAGATGCAATCTGAAAAGTATTTGTATCACAGCTGTCTCTACACAGCCCAGCTGAGATTATGCTAAACCTTATATCAACAAATGGTGAGATATAGACCTGACTGTAAGAGTTTACAGAATAAATGAGAGGTATCAGAGACTACAGTAAGTCCGTAAGTGGCAGCTACTAAGTTTCTACTAGAGATTTCACTACTGCTGCTGACATCATGTAGAGAGTATTACAGAGGGTTCAAATAGTATGCTGCTGGCTAGAGCAGAGTCTTAAAATGGATTCTAGGATCCTAGGATATCTAGGATGAGATAATTAAGATATATAGAGAAAAAAAAAAAAAAGAGGAAATAAAGGAGGCATGTCTACCCAAGTGGGAGATGTGCGTATGCACCACCAGCCCTCTGTTTGCACTCTCACCTGTATTTGGGTACCCTGGGCACTCCCGCCACTGCGCACTGCCTGCGAACCAGGGGAACTGAGAGATCAGGATCCTGCCAAGTGCCACGCACCCACCCACAGATCAGCTCAAACGTAGCCTAAGTGACTTGTTGGACATCAGAAAAAACGTTAGGGATCATTCTGGAGGAGAACCAAGGATTCCTAGCTCTGGCCAAAAGACTGTACAGATTTATATTGTGAAAGCTGACGGGGAAGAAAATGAATATGCAGTTTAGGAGTATCACAGTATCACAGAAGTGAGTCGAAGTAAAGGACCTCCTAGCACAACCAGTGTGTTACCAGATGCCCAAGCAGGCTCCGGCTGCACTTCACAAGGAATGTTATGCTACCTCCCTTAATAGATTTACCTTCTGATCAATAATAAAGAATTTGCTTTCCCCAAAAGGCCAGGCAGACTAGAAGTAAAACACCTTTGTGTGTACTCAAAGGTAAAGGAAGCACATGGAGCTTTAGCTGATTAGCAATTACAAGATTAGCCCTGGGAGGAAAAATTCTGTAAGATTTATAACGGGAAAGCACTTTTATAGACCTTTGCGGACCATCTGGTAGGATTTAACAGAAAATTATGCTTGCATCATAGAATTCTTTGCTGGCACCTTGCATTACATCTAGGGCTTTTTCTGTCAAGGATTTCTCCATACATTTTGCTGACACAAGGATTCCCTGGGTGAAAGAATGAGCTCTGCACTCATTATAATGGGCAACTTCTCCCCGCTCTTTCATTCTATCACTGGAAACAAAGTAGTGACACTAAAAAAGGACATTTGGGGCCATTTACTGGCAAGACTTTATGCAATTCTGTTCCTTCCTTAACCTATAGGGCAATAAGCACTGCACATCAAATATGCCCTACAGCTTCTCTGCTGTCCACTTTACCAGACTCTTCAAAAAAGCCAAAGGCATGGTATCACCATTACTTGTGTCTATAGGGCAGCAGACTATTGCAAGTTAGGCTGTATTTTCAGTACCTGAAACTCTGCTGCTTTTTCCTCGCCTTCAAACTAAAGTCTTGCCTTCCTGCTCCCTGCTTGAGACCAGTTTCTCATAGGAGACCTACCCTGGCACAGCAGTGCAGTAAAAAAGGCATCATGATAGATTCTCCATGACGTAAATTAGAGTGCTGCAGTCCAATCACATCCCCATCAAGGTCCTCAAATGAAACCTCCCACTGAGATAGAAGCTATTGGATTTCCATCTGTGTGTCTCTTGCTGTCGGTGGCTATTGTTTAAGTAAACATTGGTTTGTATTACTTTCTTTTTTTTATTCAATACATGTTGATGCCTGGTTAAAAGGAAAGAAAATTGCAGTATTAAAAGACTAGTATTTTCAGCGTCTTGTGATGTAAATTGCTAATTTAAAACCCAAAATATTGTTAAAGTGTCTTTATTTAATAGCAGACGATTGCAAGCTGTAATTTGCAAGCTGTAGTTGCAGATGGCAATGTTTTTCTCTCTTTTCAGCAGTACAGTACAGTATTTACTGCAGTGATCTGCAGACAATGACATACCAACTGCGAAAGAAATGCTCAAGGGTAATACAAACTATCGGGATTCCCACGAGGTCCAGCATGTGAGGTACCTGCCACTAAAGCATAAAATTTAAATGCCAATTAAAATGTTAAAATCTCTTACCTAGTCTCAGACAACAAGTCTTTGCAATATACATTTTTAGTACTTTCTATTGCCAAGTATGTTTCTAATACAAAACAACAGCACTTGTTTTCTTTCCTGATTTCTAATCCCTTTGGATTGAACACACGTATTTTCCAATTCAGACCTGGAGGCCCAAGTCTGGATTTGAAACTGACAGCTACCATCTGGACCACACCAGCAGAAAGGGTTGTATGTGATCTGGCACACGTCTAGCGTGCCGTTCCACTTTTTGTACATAAGGACATGCCAAAATACCAAGCATGTAGCTTATCTCGCATCTATTAAACAAAATCTTTGCCTTTTATTTCATTTTGTTAAACAACTCATTAATGTTTATTTTTCAAAAGAAAAATTATTTAACATTGTCTACTTAACAGCATTGTATAAAACATTTAAATACTGTATTCTGTAGTGCCATCTAGGGGATTTAAAACCTGGAATAAAGTGCTCATCTGATAAAGAAACAATAAACACTAAGAAATCAGCTCTGACTGCCAGGGCAATTTCTTATGTATATCTACTGTTTTGGATTACTTTTTCCTGTTACAATAGGAATATTTTAACAAGGTCACGCGTATAGTGTCATATCTGTAGAATCCATAAATAGGAGAAGACGTATTGTGCTATACTTCTGCTTTATAGTCCAATAATTCACAAAAGCAATCTTAAAAAAAATATCCCCAATAAAATCAGTGTCATGCTCTGAAACAGGATTTAGAAAAAATTTCTAGCTTTAGTTCAGTTACCAGGAAATATACGGGATTTGTGTGCACTAAAGATATTTGTAAAAAGATTAGACATGTTATTGTATAAAATTATAGGAAACTGAAATAAAACAGGAGAGCTACTGACACTTTCTTTAACATGCAACCTCATTCAGATTTTTTTTATCTTACGTTTCCTGAACCAGATGCTATTACACAGTAATTACTGATGTATCACTGAGTAAATTGTTGGAAATTATTAATTTTGTATCATATTGATAGCTAGAATGATCTATAAGCTCTTTGATCACATTTCTATTCTTTGTTCTTAAAGAAACCAACTATAACAAGTTCACACATTAAATAAGTGATAGTTCAAAACGGAAATGCAGGGCAAAAATCAGAGACTATAAAAAAAAGAAAACTATAAGCCTACCTTCACTCAGACCACAGAAATGGTTCATTAGTTCATACCAACACATAAAAAGAGATATCTCCAGGTCATCAACAGGCATCAGCTGCCAAAACATCATTGAAATTGTTGGATAATTTGCACAGGTAGAGAACCTGGCTACACACTGACATAATCTTGCATTTTTTCATAGTCCCAGTAACAGATCAGTTCCCAACCATCAGGATGAGAAACAGGATCACTACTTTGCTTTTGAATCTCCAAACTTTATATTTTGACATTCTATCTGGAAACCACGTGCATTAAACATTTACAATGAAGTGCTGAAAACTATTTGTTCATAAGGGTAAGATCTGAAAAGCACCTAAAAAGTGTCCTAAGAACACATATACAATGGCTTTAGATGTGCCTTTTATTTGGAGCTATTTTAGGCAGTTGTCAGCCTTTGATCCTGAGAGTAGCTTCCATATTCAGCTGATTGTCCCCGGGTCCCCCATCCTCTCACTGTAGACTGTCATCCAAATGCATTATCCTTTACATCCTCCAGTCACCCACTCTATGTCATAAAAAAACATATTCCTCCCTTCTCACCTCCCTAGTCCATGTTCCTGTATCTTCTTCTGCACATTTTTTACGACATTGCACCAACCCTGTCCGACACTCCATGCCTGCCAAAGCCTCTACCCTGTGCTCCCACTTGGAAGGACAAATTGCAACACTGCCTTGGGCACAGCGGAGCCAGGCTGTTACTACACATCTTCTGATCAATACTAATTGTAGTTTATTGGGCTCTTACCCAATGCAAATCAACAGGTATACCGTAACTTAAAGAATGGAGAGGCAGCAGGCTCCAGAGGCATATTCCTATGGGACGTCACTCTACTATCTGTACTTAGCCCACAATGCTCTAAAAGGGATTAATAAGGGATGAAGCAGTATCTGAAAGTTTGATTCTGTTAAGTGATGGTAGATCTGCTGCCGCCCCTCCCAGCAGCTCCAGCTCAGGACCCTCCTGCCCAGCCGCTGGAGCCCAGCCTGGTGCCTGGGGACCTGGCGTCTCTGTCCAGGCCGAGGGACACGGCTGCTGCTTTCCCAATTGCACGCACAGGACACTGACACGGCCGGTCACACAGACTGCCACAGACAATGCACTGCTTTCCACAGCACCTACATACAGAAGACAGGAGGTCACTAGCGCAGGCACACACATGACACTCTCTAGATTCACAAGCACACACACATTCACAGATCCCCTGAGTACCAGCACAGCCCCTCTGTCCATCCAACACCCCTACCTGCATCCCAAGTCCCCTTACCTGCCTCACAGGTCCCCTACTCGCCAGCTACTCCAACTTGATGCTCACTAGCAAACACACAGACACTCATCCCTCATGCACTCCACATTCGGAAGTCCCCCTGGGTGTACCAGCACAGACCCTCCACCCACCTAATACCCCAGCCCGGATCTGAGGCCCCCTTCCTCGCTGTCTGGACCAGCTTGAGGTTTGCCAGCAAATACACACACATCCCCCATGCATACCCGGTTTGGGGAAGATACAGCCAGCCTCCCAGCAGCTGGCACTAGGCACACGGGCTGTGACCCACAGTCCCGCTCCAGCTGCCAGTGCTGAGCCCCTCACTTGCCTCACTCACACCAACTCCCCCGGTAGCTGGGAACACACACTGTTCCTGCCCTAGTGGCTGGAAGTTAAAGACCCCCACTCACTCCAGTGGGGGGCACAGAGACCCCACTGGCTCCAGCAGCTGACACCACAGGTCAGGGGTGCCCACACCCCTGGTCTGACTCCAGTAGCTAGCACAAAACCCACTGACACACATACAGGGGTCACCTGTAACTGGCACTTAGGCCTTGCAACACATAAACACATGGGATAGAGAGTGAGGATACACACAGAGATAGTTGAGGAAAGATTTAATAAGAAGACACAAGAAGATAGGACAAACTGCAGTGATCAAGTGCAGGGCTTGGTCAGACAAGTGTACTGACCAGCCCCGTTTTAGAAGTCACTAGTCCCCTTTATACCCTTTTCTGTCTACCTACCTCTTTGTTCCTCCTTGCTCCCCTTCCCCTGCACGTCCCCCATGGATTTGTACAGATCTATCCATTCCTGCACACCTCCTGGTTCGGGTTCCCCTGGTTTACAATTTTATCAGTTGCAAAGTCCAGGTTGATCTTCCTGGAAGTGGCATCTAGTTTCTTGATATCCCATCAATTAGTGTGAGTGGTGAGGCATCCACGATTTCTCTGGGCAACCTGTTCCAGTGCCTCACCACCCTCGGAGGGAAGAGATTTTTCCTTAGATCTCATCTAAATCTACCCTCTTTCAGTTTGAACCCTATCAGCCAATATCAGCCAATTCCCTCAGGACTCTGGGATGCATCTCGTCAGGTCCCATAGACTTATGTACGTTCAGGTGCCTCAGGTGGTCACGAACCTGATCTTCTCTTACAGTGGGAGGGTGTTTGCTCCCCCAGCCCCTGCCTTGCAGTCCATCCACTCGAGAGGTGTGGGAAGAGAGATTGCCAGTGAAGACGGAGGCAAAAAGTTGTTGAGTACCTCAGCCTTCTCCTCATCCATTGTTACCAGTTTGTCAGTCTTGCTCATCATGGGAGGTACGCTTTCTTTGACCTTCCTTTTCTGGCTGACATATCTGTAGAAGCCCTTCTTATTATTCTTTGCATCCACTGCCAAGTTCAGCTCCACTCGCGCCTTAGCCTTCCTGACCCCATCCCTACGCAACTGGGCAGCATCTCTATACTCTTCCCAGGATACCTGTTCCTGCTTCCACTGCCTGTGCGTTTCCTTCTTGCCCTTTAGTTTGACCAGCAGGTCTCCACTCATCCATGCCAGTCTCTTGCCTTCCTTGCCTGATTTCTTACACCTGGGGACCGAGAGCTCTTGCGGTCTATGGAAAGCCTCCTTAAAGATCTGCCAGCTCTGTTCTGTTCCCTTGTCCCTGAGGGTAGTTTCCCAGGGGGTCCCATTGACTAACTCCTTGAAGAGCTGGACGTTTGCTTTCCTAAAATTTAGGGTCCTGACTTTATTCTTCCCCTGTCCCATATCCCTCAGGACCACGAACTCCATCAGCGCATGATCACTGCAGCCTAGGAGGCCTCCAATCTTGACGTCACCGATTAGCTCGTCAATTAGGCCCTCATCAATTAGTGTGATTCCCGTCCAGCTTTGGTTCCCATCACTGCCTCCCTTATCATTTGTTGGTCAGGTTTGTGTCCCTCTATGTTCTTGCTTATGGCGTCCTCCTTTTCTGATTATCCCTTGCTGCATTAAAAAGGTCCTTGACCCTTAAAGTGGCAGACACTCTCCTGCACACACCCTTGTAGATTCTGCTACCTTGTGAAAAGGCATACCAGAGGCTCTGCCTTCCCCACGCTGGCTGATGTTGCTGACCTACCTGCCTATTTCTCTTCACTTTCTTTGCAAAACTGCTTTCATAGTTTATTCATAGCTTATTGTTTCTTTTATACCAGGGCTGACCATAGATGGAGTAATGCTAATGGAAGAAGGAAGTATCTTCAATTGTTTTTCCAATAAGCACAGAACAACTATGAAGAATATAGCACAAAACCAGAAAAATAGTTGATAAGTTTGAGATTCTCCAGGGTACCGAACCTGAATTGGCTTGAAAACTTAGAATGAAATAAGGTTTGAAGCAGTGTTGATATAGACAAGGATGCAAAATACAGGCTTTACAACAGCAATTATTTTTGAGGATAACAATCTGTTCACATAAAACACCATCTATATTTAAAATAAGAAGTCACAGGAGATCAGGGGAATTACAAAGCAATGAGACTTACTGTGGTTTCAGGGAAAGTAATTAAGAGCCTAATTAAGGACAAAACCATATAAAAACAGAAGTAAAGCTTGATGGGGGAAAAAACAGCAAAGCTTCCAGAAGGGGATGGCACTTTTTCCTACCCTGATACATTTCTTTGAGGCAATGAACACTCAAACAAGATTTTGTGGGCCAAACTCAGAGAGGAACTTGCAAAAAAGGCAACTAATCCATGGAAAGGGCAACTTTTACTTCATAGCAGTATAAGGTAGAATAATGTACCCAAGCAGTAAGCTGACAGCCTGGAAAATTAGATCTTGCCATATTCCACCATAACTGGATTGTGTACCCAGAATCTAATATCCATAATAAAGTAGGAACTTAAGGTGATTCTAATTGACTTGTTATACTTTGCATGACAAAACTGACAGTTAAGGTATCTATAACAGTATGTAATAGCTATAACATCCCCATATGGCTAGAGTCATGAATTACAGATTATGGTTTTATTTCCCCTATATGGGATAGGGGTAGAGCAGAGTTATGTGTCTGGTCTAATGTCACAATAAATAAGTGTCAGTTTGGGAATAGCACCTGGGTTTCCAGATTCCTGGTAACAACTGCATTTTTCACTTTTCTTTACAGCTCTATACCAGTAGTCAAAATATGAGGAGTGAGGCTGGAAACTGACTGGAGGTTCCAGCGTGTTCCCATAGAAGACTGTAAGAGATCTCACGGGGGCCTATCTAGATTGACTGAACAGAGAATGCTTTTGAAAGATGCCAGGCAATAAAGGCAGAGCGTGGTTTTGATGGACAATCAAGGGACCAGAATTATGCACACAATTTAGACAGATCCACTGAATGGTCCTGACTACAGGAGGATCAAGGCAAAAGCTATGCCCAAGAATATATCACAGTTCAATAGCATCCACATAGAACATCCATTTTGAGTTTGTTCATTTGTTTTTTCAATTAACATTTTCCAACCAGAACTTTCTGTCAATAAGATTTCTGACAGGCCTTATCTGTGTTGTTTCAGGGGCAATCAAAATGTTAGGAACTCAGATTGTTTAAACTATTGTTTAAACAATAACACAAGATGCAACAGCCAGAAGCTGCAGCTTAGGAGGCTCAGACTGAACTTCTAAAGCACTTTTCACTGGGAGAGTAGTGCAGCACTCTCTCTGGAGATGTCGTGAAGCCTCCATTCCTAGCAGGTTTGGATATTTGACTAAAAAAATCCATTGCTGAGCCTGACAACAATAGTTCTTCACTGAGCTGGAGATTGGACTGGAGGACTTCCAGGCGTTCTTTCCAAACAATACTTCTAGGATCCTGTGACATATTTAATGTGCTCCAGCTGCTAATTTGAATTCAGTCTATGGGACAGGACCAGAGCTCTTCTGAAGACAAACTCCCCAAAACTAAATAATGTGGATGTCAGCTTCTCAGCATCGTTTTGCTCTACAAATCTGCTCCTACTGTGTTGCACTACTTACTAAAATAGACATAGCCAAAGACGACAATTCTAATACCTGTAGGAACTTAAAGGCTACTGATACAAATCCAGTACGATTTTCAAGAATTTCAATGCCCACCTCTATTTCTTCTAATACAAAGCTGAATGCTTCTGAAAAATCCCCTTTGGCATCTATCTGAATCTTCAGGCACCGTTTAAAATTTAGCCCTAAATTCTCTAAGCTCCTTTGGAAAATCCCAGCCTTTATCCTTATAGGAATGAAAAGAATGAACTGCACAATTTGAAGTTAAGAAAAAGTAGTAAGTCATGCGCATAGTATCAGCAAATTAACTACAAATACGTGCTTAACATTCTTCAAGAGAAAAGCCCTGCAAGAGATAGGACACATCAGAAAGCTCATAAAGCAAGATAACAATTATTTTCAATATAATTCTTCTAACCTGATTCTGAAGGCCTCATTTTAAATTATTTAATGGTTTTGATCAGGCCACAGTGGTTTTTTTCATCATTCGTTTCGCTGACTAACATAAGAAACATAATTATCCGTCAATTTTATAAAGTTTGCATTTCATCACATTTTTAATATTATAGAATTAATCATGCAGGAAACTCAAGTGCAGAGACTAGAATGGATCATATTAAATGAATGATAAAACTAGGAAAAAAAAATCCAAACTTATTTTTTTAAACAAAATGGCAAGTTAGCAAGACTTCATGCAAAAGCTGTTAACAGTTGTGAATGATTTCTTATTTCTACCAAACAGAACAAATAAAACTTTTAAAATAATATTCATAAAGCTGTGAGGAAAAACATAATAGTAATAATACTTTAGAGTGGTACTGCACCTTTCATCAAGGATCTGGGATGATTTTCCCCACCATTCAATTACACTAGCTATGCAACTCCTTTACAAAGCACTTGTCAAAAAGAACTGGGTAAACTGAGGCAACAAGAATTCTCATGGTAGAGGCTGAAACAGAAAATAAGTGTCCTGCTACCCACTGCTGCACTTTTATTTCAAATAATTCTTTTGCTAGCTCATTTAAGAAAAGCTAATCTCTTTTTTTTTTTTTTTTTTGAGGTTCACCCAAAGCCTGGCAACATCCCTTGGGGAGAAAACACATCAATTTTACATGACTTTGGATCATCCAGTCTCAGACTTTTTTAAGACAAGAAGGACCATGACAGATTTGTGTAGCACACTACACTACCTAATAAACGAGCAGCAGAAGCAAAGAACTGACATGTATAAGGAGCAGGAAGCATTTGTAATTATGTTGTCAGGGTACAGAAAAGCAGGTTTCTCACTCAACCTATGCTATAGATAACCTTCCTCATGCGATATTCACAGCCCAGACTTCTATCATGTTATTAGCAATCTCTTAACATCAGAAATAATGCTGGTGACACTTGTCATCTAATCCTTTTATTACAAGTTAGAGTAGGATCAGCAAGAGAGAATTAGTGAAGAAGTAGTATTTCTCTGAAGTTATCTCCTTAGAAACGACTGATTTAATCCCAACCTTCAGTTTATCAGTTCATAACTTTCTCCTTTGCAAAAAGGAACTACTTACAGAGTATGATACACAATAGTCTCTATTAATATTTTCATCTTTTGACACATTGCACATCCTTGCTGTAATGAGACAATTAGAAACACAATTGTAAATTTGCTGCTGCAGCAGCCGAAACATTCTGAATGTTTAGAGTCCTGTATGGAGCAGCTAGCTTGGGATTTCTGCCCCTTGCCTTTTCTCCCCACGGTGCAAGTCAGCCACTTGGATAGGTGAAGCGGTCATTATTACAACAGGTCAAGAGAGTACAGAAACCATCAGTGAATTAAAGATCTGGAAGCACGGTAAGTGATATGTAGAACACCTATTTGCTGAGCTCAGCAGCACTTAAATTAAAGATCGCTTATGTGACTTTTCTTCCACAGGAAGTGTAGCGTTTCAATGTCTCTCTCATCACCTGGCAGTCCTACACATATTTAACTCTTTATACCAGCCTGTACTCCAGTTCTCTGCAGCATCGCATCTGTGCGCTAGTCTTCAAACCACCCCCAGCTTCTCTGTTTCGTGCTTCATCATCATAATACCCAGAACTGGCATCATCATCTAACTGGCATGTTACTGATGACAACAGCCCTCAGACATTGGGCCCCGCGTGCCACGGTCGCTACCGAGCCGAATGAGAAGCAGGCAGAGAGTGACCCCATGGTTAGGGCCAGCTGCAGGCCAGTTATGCTGAATCTCGCTAGGGCTAAGATCTTTAATATACAACTGTATACCAATGCCAAGTGACTGGTTATTTCAGAGGTATTTAGCCTCCCTTTCAGCACTCTCTGGGTGTGGTACATGCAGTTGTTGTCTCTCACAGTTGCTCATCACCTCCATTTCAACAGGTTCTGCTCACTTAGGAGTCATTACACAGGGAAGAGGAAACAATAAACAAAGTGGGCCAAATCCTTCAAGCCAATAAGGAGGATAACAACATATTCTAGGGAACACCAGCCAGCTGAGAAAAAAAAATAAATTCTCCCTTGTTCTCTTTTCAAGCTCTTTTCCCTTCCATCTATTTTCTACTATTGCAATTGTTTTTTTTTCTGTTGAATTTCAAACTCAGAAGCAGTAGCTGTGTTCCTGAAGTGATTTTCCTTTCATTGTCTGTCACCTCCTTTGTTTCTTCTTTCTCACTTTTTGCCCAAGTCTTTTTTCCCACTCATTCATTCACTCCCTCCTCATTCTAGCTATTTGTTTGATTCTTCAACATCCTTCCTCAATATTGTGTCCCTTTTTCACCTTCACAGAGCTCTCTGCCTGTTGTTAGCTATATAGAAAAATCCGTCTTACACAATGTGCTGTAAAACTTAGACACTAAACAGAGGCATGTCCATATAAAACCATAACTGTGTAGATATGTATGTATGTGATCAGCTGGAGCCTTATATTTAATTTCCATCCCAGAAAAATGAGATACTGTGACTTCATTTCATGCTTTGTCTAAAAATGTAAGATTACCTTACTATAAAAAAGGAGCAATGGCACAAAAGGAGGAAATGGCACAAAAAAATCTACTGAACATGCTGATGCTGTCCTTGATACTTGAAGTTAAAACTTACCATTAGTGCCCCAAAACAGATAAGCTAAGTGATCATATTTCTACAGCCATTTTTCTCAGTCAGGTATGTACAAGTTAATAAATCATCTGTTGCCTGACCCCAGTACAGATTACCTACCTAATTCTCTGTTTATGATGAGTAAAGCTCAGGAAGGATTTTGCACCACTAAGAAGCTATGACATTGGTCCTGTAGGAAGGCAAGAGAAGAAAAAAAGGAATTCTAAAAGTATAACATATATTCTATGCCAAGAGTTAGTAAGCCATTAATTGTACTTGTCACAAATTTAATAAAAGAAACTATAATTAAAAGCTATCAAGAAGCTGAGCAATTCACAAGCAAGTACTATCAAGATGCTGAGTAGTTCACAAAATGAAATACTGACTATCCTCAAAAGCAGCACACTAAAGGACCTACACGTATTTCATGAAACAGTTGGAAGGTCCTGTAAACTGCACAAAGTATCTGCACAGATGCCAACAGTTCTTCAAGATGCTCAATTAATCTGTTTAGGATCAGTCACTTGCATGTTTTTAGGAATGTTACAATAATTTTTTAGGTACAGATTAATTAGACATATATAGTTGATACTATATTAGATTCAGAGTGCTGCTGATAGACACAGATTTATAATATGGCTAAAATGTAGCAAACAGAGAAAGACTAGATCCAGATGGGCTGAGGTCATGACTGGATGTTAAAATTAAGCTTGAATCCCCTCTCTGCTGTCACCAGGCTCCCATTCCCATTATTCACTTTTCTTCTTTACTGGACCATGGATCTGCACAGCTATGTTTGAACCAGGAAGGGGAACTTTTAAATACACACAGTGTGGGCTGCTTGCTAGATGGGTCAGTTCCCTACTTAGGCTCACTGAGCAGCTGCAAAAGCAGAAGTACTAACACAACCAAGAGAGCGGTGTGAGAAGTCCCTGATGGTCATGGAACTGTCTTAGAAGAGAGGCAATGTGAATTTGTATCCCAAGTTTAGAGGGAAATACTAGCTATTAGGTTGTAACACAGATGTAAACTCCTCCAACTGTGTTTTTGAACCGGTTACACCTTTCCTTGAGTCTAGTATGACATTGATCTAATCAGTGAGCCCTGTGGGAGTTTAGGCGAAAAATGAGTGCTAAAATCCTAAAGTAGGTATCAAACTAGAATACAGACTGTTCTTTGTACAGTGCACTCCATGCAGCAAGTGAAGGCACATAGCAGGAAGCAAAGGAGAAGCAACAAGAACAGATGGGAATATGAAGGATAAACTGAAACGTGAAGGAAAAAAAGTGAGAGGGAGAAAAGGGCAGAGAGGAGAATGGCAGCTATCACCTGAATGATGCTTTGCATTTTTAGACACTGACACTTTCCTTCAGAAGCCTTTCTCTGCGTTGTTATTCTGCTTCTATCTCCTACTCTCTAATAAATTTGTTGTCTCTCCTTTCATTCCTGCCAGTACAAAGTAGGGAAAACACTACAGGCATTACCATGTTCAAGATCAGTATGGACTCACTTTCAGAAAAATATTTTTAAAAATTAGAAAAATAGAGAGGTTTTCTTCAGAAACTTGCTCAAGGAGTTTGACATTCACGTTTCACCTACAGTAAAATTATTATCTGGTGTGGAACATGCTCTGTACTCCTAAAAGCAAATTTATATATTCTTTATTACTGAGATAGAAGGATATAGCACCATGTCTACTATTTAGATGACAATATATTAATTTTCCTCCCCAACCAAAGTCTAGCAAATAGAGCCTAACAGACAAAGCCAGCAAATGTGGCCTTTTTGGTAAATACTGTTATGGTGTTTCTACTAATTTTAATTACACAATTTCTTCTGCAATCAAAGAAATCCAATTTCACCCTATCTGTGGTGTGTTACTGGTCAACTACCTCACTTTGTTTTGTTTCTTATGTTCTCTGACTGATTCAATGAATAGTGAATAGCAGATATTTTTCATCATGTATAAATACTCTTGTTCTACTCCAAACACAAGAAATTCCCCGGTGTTTATGCAATCAAAATCCATTAGTGCTAAGTTAGATCAACAGCTGCAAAAGAGTGATAGGCACGTGCTTAAACCAAACAGCTGATCGCAGGTCATTCACTTAGAATTCATGAACACACAGTTGGAGGTATTTCAGCACTCCCGACAAGATGTATGTCAGACAGGATCCGATAATCCAGAAAACAAACATGATATGTACCCTGCACCACTGAAGTTGGTGGGTGCATTAGCACTACAGTCTAGATTTTCAAACATAACTCAAAGATACCAATATGGAGACAGGAATCATAAGTACTTTAGGATCAGGCCTTGACTGGACAGGTCGCTAGACCAAGATTCAGTGGTGATTTCTGGAAGAAAAATGCTTATACTTTCTGTTATAAAGAATAAATCTATTTCCCTTAGAAAGAAAAGAATAATCTCTTATGAGTAGTTAGTTAGGGCAGCAAGTGTTTTCACTGGTCTACAGAAAGACCAAGATAGAAATTCCCAACACTTTGTTCATGCAGAGATAGTTAATAAGAGATCATCCAGCTGCAGGCCTCATAAGAATATTCAGCACAAAGCACATCCTTTAAATTTAACAGGCTAGGCACAAACAAACAAAATCTTTTTTTTTTTTTTCTGGCAGTATATATGGCTTCTCAGGATGCACTTATTTCTTGCATCCTGCAATATGCACTTATTTTTTCTCTGGAAACCCCTCTCCTAAGTTATACAGCTTGTCTAATATTTTGTCATCGGCTATCTGTTCTGGTGTGGACTATCAGCCTTGTCCCTGGCTGTAAAGGTAAATCCAAGCATTCCCGGCAACACCATTACAGCCAGAAAATCATTAGCAGAACTAAATTCAGCAGTCTTATCTAATTGCATCACCTCAGTCAACCCTTTCAGCACCCTCAAATGAATCTAATCTGGTACAAGGTTTTTGAACATATTCAGTTCCTCTTAAGCAGTTCCTAACCTGTTGCTCCCCTATCCCCTGTTGCCCCTCCCCATCCCTGGCTGTGCTGGTACAGAAAATTTTGCTTGTGAAGACAGAGGCAAAAAAGGCATGGAGTCATTCAGCCCTTTCTGTACCATCTGTTTCTCCTACACTCATCAATGGACCCACATTTTTCCCTGAACATCCCACTGATTGTAGCATATTCTCCCGTTACCCCTTATGTTCCTCAATACTTTTATCTGCAGCTGGGCTTTGGTCTTTCTGATTTTGCTCCAAATGCTCAAGAAATTCTGTTTGTATTCCTCCTTCGTTGCCTAGTTTCCACTTCTTGTGTGTTCTTGTGTTTCAGTTCATCCAGAAGCACCCTGCCTAGCCAAGCGACTCTTCTGCCAACATTTCTCATCTTCCTGCACAAACGGAAGATAGTTCATTTCTGAACTGTCAGTAAGTTTTCTTTAAAAAACAACCATTTTGCTTATGCACTTTTTTCCCTCATGGTAGCTTCCAGAGGGAATTCTGCCTAACAAATTGAAATTTGGGCAAAGAAATTGCCTAAGCAGATTTAAGTCTGCTTTCCTGAAGGCCAGAGTCCTGACTCTGCTGCGTATCTTTCCAGCTTTCCTTCAGACCCTGACCTCAGTCATCTGTGAACAGCAGGTCATGTACACCATCATACTATTTGTCCTCTCCAGTATTTGCACTGGGAAGTAGCCAATACGCAGTCTAGTAGCTTCTTGGATTGCTTGCACATTGCTCCCCTTCCAGAAAAGCTCTGGATGGTTAAAATCCCACACAAAGATGAGGAAGTACAAGCAGCAAACTCCTGCTAGTTGTTTTTCGGAATCCTCATCTCCTCTTGGTCAGGTGGCCTGTAGCATACCCCCAGCACAATATCCTCAACATCACTCACCAGAAAGTCCTAAAAAACACATTTCCAGTTTCATGGGAGAGGTCTCTAACACAGTGCAAGAGACCTCTTCTTTTCCTAATTTTCCTAGATAGGCTGTAGCCACTCATGATAGTGTCCAAATAGTGCATGGTATTGCACCCGATGTTCATGATTTTGATCTTATCACAGGCTTATGGAAATGCATGGACTTCCAGGCCTTTCTTGTTAACCAAGCTCTGCACACTGCTATACAGGCACTTAAGGAAAGCCACATATTGGCTTATTTACAATTTTCCCTCCTACAAATGGCTTTGTTCCCAGTTATGTCTGTTTCCTCCCAAATTTACAACAAAATAACAGAGTTTCCTAAGCCATTTAGATACTTTCTTTCTCTAACCCTACCTTTGTGCTTTGTCTTCACACGTCGACATCTACAGCAATGCATTTTTGCCAGATCTTCCTTTTGGTTTGATCTCAGCATAAAGCCAGGTCAAGAGCCGATGGAGACAAGGCAAAACACTAAGGGATACCACACCAGTGATGTAAAAGTGGTTGACAAGAAGGAAGTAGCAGTAAATCAAAGCTCAGGCCATGTGAGCACCAAACCACATCGCTACAGCACCGCTTGTTTCTTTGTATTTTGCCTTGAAGTTGTCTTTAAAATATGCCCTAAAAAAATAGCAGCCACTTTGTTGAGTTGAACACCTGAAAAATGCATGGTTTCCTGGTGAAGATGAATGTTTCCTCCTATTTTTATCTCTCTCTCTCTCTCTCTCTCTGATAAGCCATTTCCTTTAAAGCCTACTGATTAGTTAAAGCTAAGCAGCCTATCCCTACAGTCTGTCCCCCTAGGATGCAGAAAGTTTAGAAGAAATATCAATTTTTAGATTTGTCCAAAGTAGAGTACCTCATTTTAGTTTTACTCAGTAATAGGAAAAAAGTGCATTAAGAGAAAAAAAAAAAAAAGCACGACTCTCTCTATTTTTTTATATTTCCCATGAGGAAACTGAAATACATCCAGACTGGATGCTACAGTAAGTCTAGTTCAAAGAGGTATGTCTCAGCTTAATAAGGTCCATTTTATTTGTCAATGAAGAGACTCCTGCAGGATGTGAGAGAAAGAAATACCATAATTTGCTCTCCAGAAACTGCTCACATCAGTTTTGGTGCATGTTAATGCAGCTCAGTACTGTCAATGAGGTGATTATTTGCTCCCTAGAGATCTCATCTCACAGCTAGTTTCTAGGATCCCTAGGAGTTTTCATTTCATGTGGTGCAAGGTATGAATTCTATTCTACAGCTGATTCCAGCAATGCAGTCTCACAGAGAAGCCATCTCCAGTTCCGCTTTTAGCCACTAATTCACAAAGGTACAGAAACACATGCGTAATTTTTCATTTTACAGAGTTAAATCAAATACTTCTGCTCCTTAGACCTGTGAAGCCATTTTACCTCTGTAGAGGTTTCGTTGTAGTTCATATAGGTACTCTGACACTTCTCTGGGTACCAACAGCTGTAAAGATACAGCGATAGTGACTTCAGTAGAGCCAGATTCCCTATGAGCAAAGGGTTCTGGTGTGCTTGTGTAAGCAAGTTTCTCTGCTTTGGTACGCAAATCAGAGCAATTGAAGCTAGGTGAGATGTGTCTAAACAGGCTTTGATCACATGTAAGTATTTAATGTTGGGCTGAATAGAGTTACTGTATTGACTGGGGCCAATGGGAGCTTAAAGGATGCATCTACATTAGTGTTTTAATTCAGGAGCATGCTTTGAAAGGATTACTTACTGTACTTTGGCTCAAATCACAGAGGAATCTTGGAGCACACAATCTGGATGTCTTTTGGATGAAACTGGAAGAACTACTCCAGGAGCTCAACTCACACACTCCAAACACAAACGGGCATTCAGTCCACGGGGCCAGACTCAAGCTAAGCTGAAGCAATCCCTCTGAAATTCATGCTGCAAAGACACTAGCTCTCAGCACTGACCATATCACTCTCAAAACTCACTTCTCTTGAATGGTAGGGCACCTACCTACACAATAAGCGTTTCAGTAGGAGAAGTACCAGTTCTTCCAGATTTAAACTTAGGTAAACCTGTTTTATATTCTGAGGACTAAGACAGAACTTAGCACAGATGTATTTCTGTCTTCTGCCTTATTAAAATGAAACAGACATTTTGGATATTGTTCTTAAAATAGTCCCAAAGAATTTTCTCTGCATGATGACAAAGAACTACCATGATCTGAGAAACTCTGTATAAAGTTAGGCGACTCTCTATGTTTTCATGCCATTTTCAAAGGGAGTACTTGTGTCCAAAGGTTGGGTTTTCAGCTGGTTATTGGGTTTTTTCATCATCCAAATTACTAAAATGAGAAGGAAATGCTGTACCTTAGGCACCTTTCCAGAGGCTTCCTTTTCATACCTTATATAAAATATTGCCTTCTTGTCACCAAAACACTTAATAAGCAGCCTCCACTTTGTATTCCACAACAGTTCCTCTTAGAGGCGTAAGATGCTGCAGTAGTTATGGAAATTAGCTGTGTGTCCCCACCAGTACACATTTTAAAACAGCATTATCACCACAGCTTTGTGGCATATCGGTTTCTGCCAGTGTTTGTATATCATCCTGTAAACAGTCCCTTTTAATCTTCTGAATGCAGAATCTGCAAACTCCCTCAGCAAAAGAAATAGTCAAAGTGCCTGGCCACAGTGTCACATACACAAATCTATATATGTCTGCATCTACACATATAGACCCGTTAAAACAAATCCCCTATATCTAATTCACAAAAGTTAATTCTGCTTGGTCTCAAAGAACAGAATTGATGTTTACTATTGCTATAGATAGACTATAGCTAAGTATCTTCTTTATTTATCTTGTTATTTTTCTAGTCTCACTCATCAATGTGTGCCATTTTAGGAGTCATTAGATACAAAAAATGCCTCCTGTTCTTAACAGCATTTAAATGAAAAGGCGAGCTTGATTCCAGTACATGCTGTATAAATTTAGAACTACTGCATGTTTGTCTACATCACCAAGCACAAAAGAGTTACCAAAGAATATGAATCCCAGCTCATGAGCACACTGAAATCAACAACAAAGCTTTTCTAGCTTTTTGTTGCACAACTCAGATCTCCTATAAATAACTATGAAAAACCCTCCTCCCTCTACCCCAAAAAGCCTCTTTAAAACCAACCCCTTAGAATAATTATCTTCCCATTGTAGTATTTATCATAGAATGCAACACTGATTGTGTGAAGGAAAAGAAAATGCTATATTTCTTCCACAGAAAATGAAAACAGAGTTCTTCAAGCATTTTATCTTTGCTACCTACAATCCTTGGACATAAATGCTATGCCCATTACCCTATTCTATGTTAGTCACAGGGAAAATCTGCTTAGATTTTTTATCATGCTGTTCACTACAGTGCATTAAGTGACCTGATTAACGTGTGTTCTCTTGTCAGAAGAGACAACGTACATGAGTGCTTCATTTAATAGGATTCTTAAAGTACTTTTAATGTATAAATACAAGGATATTGCCATCTATTTATTTCAGGGAGGAAAGGCCACAGAAATGTATGGTCCACTTAGAGCAAACATATGAATTAATCAGTACAGCATGCGCTTTGTGTCATTTGACAGCAGAGAGCCTGCACAGCTGCACAGCTCTATCATTGCTGTCCAGCTGCATCCCAGCTGAGAGGTGATGGATCTTTTTGTGATCCATACAGGAAAATCATGCCAGGGTTACAAGCTTGGGTTTCTGAATAGATAAGTGTTACACTATCATGGAGAGTTTTATTGGTCAGAATGAAGTTATCTAACATCCTTCATCAAGCTGCTTCATCCTGGAGCTTCAGGTGATTGGGACGGACTACGCTTAAACTGCAGCACCCAGTAGCATTTCCTAGCTCCTGGTCCTGGAACACACTTTGGTCACATCCAGGCACACAAGAGCCCCAGCTGCTCACTCCCTATTTCCCATTAGAAGAAAACATGTCTATATTAGCCAAAAGAAACCTTCAGTATAATCTAGCCTAGCCTCAATTTGGACAATCGAGAGAAGAGAGCTATAGGACAGACCCTAGCATATATCTGTCTGCATGCAAGCCTAAAGTATCTTTTTGTCAATGTTCAATGGGAAGTCCACACAGAGAGAAGAGAATGGAGTTATTTAAGAAAACAGCTAGATTTAAAGAGCACTGTAAGCTCATTGGCTTTCCAAAGCTTTCTGTTCAAGGTGTCATAGTCCATGTGAGACTCAACAAAGGCATGGTAATGGAGGAAAGAACATCTGTCAAGGTGAGATAGAGTCTCGTAGCTAACCAAAGACAATATAGAGCATAACTGAATGTATGAGTGGCCTCAGCACTCACAAGTCAAATTTCTCTATATTGCCATGGAAATTAACTGCTCACAAATTGTGCAGTGTCCCATACTCCTCTTGCTTAGCAAAAATAGTCAACTACCTACAGATGTAGCATGCAAATTCTCTGAAACACAGCTACTCCTCAGAGCTCTGTTGAGACAGTATAATTGGGTCTGATTAAAGACTCTGCCTAAATAATATCCTAGTTATAGAGCTAAATAATATATTACAATGGGCTGAAAAAATAAATCAAGAGAAGGCAAAGCTGTTTTCCCTCAACCAGCAAAGTTCAGGTGTTCCTGTGCAAACATGCTCACTGTTAAACAGTGTCAGCATATTTGGTTCTGCAACCTTTTTTGACTTTGGCTTCTTCTAGTTAGCTCATTAGTGAACAGCTCTTATAATCAATAAGTTGCCAACTGGGAAGCTAAGAGTTTCTTATCCGCAGCTTTGCATGTTTCAGTGTTCTCAGAAATATTGATGAAATTGCATCCTGTTTTCCTTAAACAGCATCTCTCTTTTTGGTTTATTTTAGCCTGCGTATCACAGGAATTGGAATATTCTTGATGTCATGAATAGTCTTACTGCGCCCAGAGTATTTTCTCTATATGCTGAAAAAGCTAAAATAGATGCACTAACTATCTTCTGTATTTTGTTTTTCAAGAGATATTAGTTGTCTATCCCCAATGCCCCCAAATTAAATCTACGGACATGTGAAAAAGTTATTGAAAAAATTCTAGGGTTTGGACTTGCAGCATGTCAATTATTCCAGTGGAGTTATCTGGCTGAGTACATCTTCTGACTCTGTGAGAATTCCTGATAAAAATGAAGTATCCCTTTGCATATACTGTGGGGTATGGACACTTAGTGCACAAGCTTTAAGGCATTCTTAGTTCACACCCCAGCTTACCCAGCACTAATTTGTCCACATCCATGCTTTCAGCAAGTAGATGTTTAGTGTGAGATTTTTATCGGTTACGTGAGGCAAAACTGAAACAAATTCTATGTTGTGTTTCTTAAGAAACACCTTTACGGCTTTCCACATGGCTCTAACAGGTTTTACAGCAGCCAAGAGTTTCTCATCCACAGTATTGCATGCTATAGTATTCATGGGGCTCCAGAGCGACTCACATAAATTTATCCCACTTCTTTGACAGGGGAATTGTTTGTAATGGATACCACGGTCTGGCCCTATATATCCCTGCATACACTTGTCAAAGTACTTTAAAACTAACAACCAAAATAGGGAGCAAAGCTAAAATTCAGTTTATTTTTTTACTGAAATGGATGTTAGTAAAAATTGGTTCTGCCTAAAACATTTTTTATAACCAGTCTGACTATCAACAAAATATGTTGACTAACAGTTTGAGCTCTCTAACTACAATCTCTCTCCAAGCAACCCAAGTCATTGCCCCATACTTGAGTCAACAGTGCATCTGGCTAAAATTCCTTACCATCAGGAATGCCTATTCGAAGCAATTTGGCTCTCTAATGATGCAAGCTTAATACTCAGTGCTTCTTAACACCTTTCCTTATAATAATTCTGCTTTCCCAGAGCTAGATGCCAACATATTTACTAATATAGAAACATAAGAATCAAAATATTAGATCACACCAAGGTCCGTCAAGTCTTAGTGATCTCTAAGACCATCCAATGCAATTGTTTCACAGGAAAGTGTAAAACCATTACAGACTGGAAATTACCTACAATCTACACCAAGTTTCATCCTGGTCTCACATCATTAAAGATAAGTTTAAGCTCTGAAATGTGAGACATAATATCATTTCCAAAGTTCTCATAATTAATTGTAATGACTCTGTACATAATGATTATTATTATAAACATGCAATTCCTTTTTAGTTTTGCTGAATTTTTGGTCTCTTTGCTTTCTGTTGCACTATAGTTCTACCATTTAATTACACTATGTGTGTGGGGAAAAAAATAGCAGCTTTCAATTTACTATCTTTATTACAGATGCTCCTGAACTGTTTTCTGTAGAGCATGTAGATGACTGTCTGAGTCCTTGTGGAATAGGTTACCCTAAAGCTGCTTAGGTTTTATGTAAAGACATTTATTGTGTAATTATGTAAGGAAATCTAGTGTCTTGGATAGACAACTCTATTATTCTAAATCTAAGTAAATAAAATAAATGTTTTCATTAATGTCCCTTTTGTTCTTGTATTATAAAACAAGAGGGAAAAATGCTCTTAATCTTTCTACAGTATTCAGTATTTTGTATACTTTTATTATGTCCATACTTACTTATCACCTTTCTAAGAAAAACTCTCTCAATTTTCTTACATGAGAGCTATTCCAGATCCTCTATAATTGTTATTGTCCTTCTCTGAACCTCCTTATAGTTCTTTAATATCTCACTGAGATGGGGCGATCAACCCTGCACACAGTACTGTACAAGAACCTCTATTACTGACTCACGGAAGCCTTATAATAATCTCTGTTGTTATTCTTCATCCTACTTCATATGCACCCCAATGCCATGCTAACTTTCCTGACTGTAGCTGTGTACTGAACTGCCTATAATTATTTCTTTCCCTTTCTTTAAGCAATACTTGTAGCTTAGAATGCTGTAAAGTGCACAAGTAGCTTTAATTTTTAACTTCAGTGTGCATTACTTTGTATTTATTAACACTGAATTTCATTTGCTTTTTTGTTACTCGCTTAGCATTTTTAGATCTCTGAAATGTTCTAGCGTCTTCTCTGGTCAAGCAAATTTCCTTCATCGGGGATTAAAGTGACTATTGGAACAACTAGATCTACTTGACAGGCCAGAGTATCATGATTAGGATGATAGATCAGTCAAACTGGTCAAAGGATGGGCTTAGAGAATAGCTTTTGGGTAAACCTCTCGGTTCTCAGTAAACAAACCAAAAAAAACAGTAGTTGCCAGGAAATGCAGATAAATATGATGTCCTTTTCGAGTTATAAACAAGTGGCATTTGTAAATACGGCAACAGAAACACTACACATGGTATTAAGAAGGATACATCCCATGTTTTGAGCAAACAAGAGGTAATTCTATTAGCAGTCCAAACTTGGTAACATGATGGAAGCACAGAATATTATAAATGCATTACTATGTTACCTGGTATTGTGGATAGTGGGGGTTTTTTTAGAGCCGAATCAGAACAGTAATAAATTTGATTCCAGCACTGAATTACATTTTTTATCTTTTTTTTCCTAAAAAAAAAAAATCTGTGAGCCATCCACTTCTTTTCTTATTTATATTCTTATAATTCTAGGATCCATAGAAGCATGATTCATCTTCTAAATGTAATCACTTGCTTTAGATAGAGAAAACATTTCTGACTAAATTGTCAGTGCTTCACTTCCTAGTAATGTGTAATCATGACTTTCAGAACCATTTGTATAAACTACAAGCTTTCATATAGACAAAGAACTTAAATAGCCCATAACACTTTAAATGTGCATGAAAAGAAGTTTATGGAAAAATGTATTTTGGAGAGCATGCAGTTTAATATTAATCTTAACATAAGAACTCTGATCTACATAGGTCTGACTATACTCTGAAATATTTTTAATAAAAACGCTACATCACCACAATGATAACTAAATTCTCTCATTTGCCCTCCACATTCTGGCCCAAGAGGGTTTTTTTTTCACATACTTGCCCATATTGATGGACTCTTCTTGCATTATTTCCAGCGTAAACCCAGAGGCATCAAAGACTAGGAAGAGGAAAAAGCATAAATGTCACAAATTCCCACATCCCACCTCTGGCTGTGTCTTCAGTTCATTATACAGAATTCACATCTCTCTTCAGTCTGCCTCCCTGTAATGGCGTTTGCTTAGCCTAAACATTTTGATCAATTAAAATAGAATTGTTTATAATTTTTTTTTAATTGGGGAAGTTTAATCTCAAAATTTCATTTGGGGTAAAGCTAAACGTCTCATTTCTCTTATTTTGGGAGAGGGAATGAAATGTTTGTTTTGTTGAATCATGTTGTTTGCTTTTATTTTTTCTGAAGCAATTTATCAACTGCATTAAGATAATAAATCAATATGGTTTGTGGTTTTAAAAACCATTCTCCTGAAATGTTTTGGCTGGGTCTAATTATGGCATTGTTTAGTTTCTTCTTGAATTATAATGCTCAGACTAATCGCATTTACCCTCAAACATAACTTTCCTTATTTTTCTTTTCATCATTCCCTACTCTAATTTTATGACTTGCTTTTCATGAGTGCAGTGAAAATAGCATTAAGCTGTTGGGATAACTCAATTCAAAACTCTCTTTTGTTTACACATAGTTTTCAGAAGTTTCAGTATAGTAAGAAACCTTGATACTTAATCCTTACTCCACTAAAACTAATCAATGATTAACCATGGCCTTCAATCAGACCAGGACTGCATCCATCATTTCTGCACAATGCTAAAATGCAGAAGCAAAATCAACTTGAATAAAATCAGTTTGGGCACTGTTAGGGAAAAGGGGGTAAAACACTTGCATTTCCATTATAAAATACTTCTTGCAGCGCCTGCTTGAAAAGCTCTAAACCAAAACATGTTGTAACACTGACAAAAATCTCACCAAAAAAACTATTTTACATGTGAACTATGTCTCTGCTGAAATTTGTTTTGATTTTTTTAGGTTTTATACTCCTGTGTGTACTTATCTTCTGTGTAACACATTTCGCGTACAGCTCTTTTGCCAGTAAATACCTGTAGAATACCATAGAACATGGTATTAATGCAAATAAGACTAGTGTAGCTCCTAAAAATATGAAAATTAACAAAAACAAAAAGCAATTCACAGAAAGGGATATTGAGAAGGGAAACATTTACTTCTGCCAAATCATGAACCTTTTTCAAGAAAGTTCTTTTTTTTTTTTTCACTTTGAAATGTATTATGATACTATATATAATATAGTATCTAACTGCAAATATATGTTATAGTATTTTGTCTATGAAAGGCTTTATTGAAATACCTTCCATTATAAAAAACATACAGAAACAAAATATAAACAATCCATGCTAAAAGCATTACATGTTCTGAACTGAACAAACCTGTGGTTTACACCCCATGATAGACATACACACAGAAAGCACCGCAACAGCTTACATACATGACCCAGTGAACGGCAATAGAGTTGTATCAGGGATGATTTGGGTCCGATGTATGATTATATCAATTTAGTGGCTTCAGTAAGGGAAACTGGTTACTTTCAAAGGTTCCCATTCAGTTTGAGGGGGACAAAATTTTGCCATAAGTTTTTGAAGTTGAAGGGAATGGGAATGGGACAAGGAAGACAAGGGAGGGACTGAACTTAGAGTTATGAAAATGGGGGGGGGGGGGGTGTCTTTCTACTTGGGAGTCTGGGTGATGTAAATAACTACTCTCTCCCCTTTCTTCCTGTGTAATTAATCAGGACTTCCTAATACTCATCTGATCTGTATACATTGAAAAAATGCAAACAAATGAAAAGAGGTTCTTTAAATGTCATTTTGCATTCAGATGGAGGGATCGTGCAGGAGCTCTGCGAAGAGAGGCCTGGCAGATCAATCAGTCTTTAATTCATAGTTTTCATTACTAGGTATTCTCAGTGAAAGATGGAAGGAAAATCACTACTGACACTGGAGCAGGTTGGCACTTCTGGATGTGAAAACCTGCTATTTCCTCTTACTCAAAAAACATGGTCAGTTGAAGTTATTCCTGTATATTCACACTGATACTTACAAAGACATTAAATGATTATAGGATAGCAATGCTGTCAGCAAGACAGTCTAGCATTTTCAAGTTCCTTCCCTGAGTCAGAGATGAAGTATTTAGTCTTTTCTGTAAGCATAAACGTGAAGAAGAAACTGCAGCCTGAATGATTTTCCAAGTCAGAGCTGATTAAAACTCGGTATGAGCTCACAGGACATGAGCAGCTCATACTGGCAGAACAGGTGTTCATCTCTGTGATTAAAAATCCAAGCCAATGGGAAGATACAATGGGGTTGCAAGAGACCACTGGGCGAATTAGGAAAGAGCAGTAGGAGCTTGCAGTCATCACACAGGACATGGGATATGTCCTACACCAAAAAGCTGGAATGCAATTCCAAAAAGCAGTCCTAAACTGTTTCACATACAAGGCCCCCATATATCTTTTAAGGCGGCTTGTTCCAAAGTAGCATATGCACTTCGCTATTCCTTGCTAATATCTCTCTAGGCTTTTACTCTGAGTGAATGGCTTTTTAAATTTCACTGAAATCCTTTCTCATTGCTTTTGGCACTCAGTGCTGCACGAAGGTTTTCCTCAGTCAAGTTCACTACAGATGTTTGCCATTCCCTAATCCCTTCCAAAGCAGACATCTCCCTGCCTCTCTGCCCTTTCTACTATTTTTTCCTGTACAGTTTGAATAACCCTGCAGCAGCTCCTTTAAAAAAATCACTAATTTTAACACCTAATTTTAAGTGAGGTCTGATGTACCAGAGGTACCAAGAAACTACAGACTACAGAGAAAATATCCATTTGTGGCATCTTGCTAGGACATTTCTTGATGGCTGAAGTATATTGCTCCAGTTTTCTCTAAATAAATAGCCAAGAGATGCTTTGGGAGTCCCCTAGACATACCTACATGCACACTCAGAGGTACATTTAAGAGTTTCATTAAGTGAATAACTATTGTTTATTATTTCAGAATATTTTTCTTCCCTTTCTTCTTGCTCTCTGTCCTTTTCAAGTTAAAGTATTTATTATCTTTGTTCTTTTTCTTCTTATCTCAACCCATTGTATTTTCATTTCTGTTTCCTTTCTCCTTTTTCCTAAGCCTTGCATACGTTTTGCTCATTTTGCTTGCCCTAGGTGATTTTGCAATGTTACACTTCAATATCTAGAAGATCAGTGGAAGAAGAGATTGCAATTTGTTGATAAACAGATCAGCAAAGGAGAGAAGAATAAATCATTAGCTAGGAGGAAGTAATTAAAGTGGACATACCTATAAAAGCATTTATAATTTTCCATTTATGTGTGCTGTGCTAAAAATTTCTGCCTAGAATGTATAAGAAAGTTACTTCCTTTGTGTGTCCTTGAAATTCATTTTGAACACATCAGGGTGCACGGTTTTCTCAGTTACATGAACTTCATTTGCAATCAGTCCCCTGATTTACTGAAAACTGGATTTGGGAAGCTGTATATGTAGATTTTGGTGTCATCACAGAATCACAGAATGGTTTGGGTTGGAAGGGACCTTAAAGATCATCTAGTTCCAACCCCCCTGCCATGGGCAGGGACACCTTCCACTAGACCAGGTTGCTCAAAGCCCCATCCAGCCTGGCCTTGAACACTTGCAGGCATGGAGCATCCACAACATCTCTGGGCAGCCTGTTCCAGTGCCTCATCACCCTCAGAGGGAAGAATTTCTTCCTTCGATCTCATCTAAATCTACCCTCTTTCAGTCGAAAGCCATTACCCCTTCTCCTATCACTACATGCCCTTGTCAAAAGTCCCTCTCCAGCTTTCCTGTAAGCCCCTTTTAGGTACTGGAAGGCTGCTTGAAGGTCTCCCTGGAGCCTTCTCTTCTCCAGGCTGAACAAGCCCAACTCTCTCAGCCTGCCTTTATAGGAGAGGTGCTCCAGCCCTCTGATCATCTTTGAGGCCCTCCTCTGGACTCGCTCCAACAGCTCCATGTCCTTCTTCTGTTGGGTGCCCCAGAGCTGAACACAGTACTCCAGGTGGGGTCTCACGAGAGCAGACTAGCGGGGCAGAATCACCTCCCTTGACCTGCTGGTCACACTGCTTTTGATGCAAAATGTCCTTGATCGTTTAGCAGCAACATCAGTGCACTATCACCATTCTTCACACACTAAATCCAAAACACGGTAGCTGCTGGAGACAAAATTAGCTCCGTCCCGGCCAAAACCAGGACAGCTCTATAATACCATAGGGCCATTGCAAATGGTACAGCAATAGACACTGAAACTATAGAAAACACAACTATGTTTCTACACAAGAGAAATCCATCAACCAGAGACAGCCTCTACTTCTTGCAACACTGCAAGCAAACTATGTGCAGTGGGTTAACTGTGGTTTGCTGCCAGATGCCCACCACACTGCTCTCCACTACCCCTCCCTAGCAAGACAGGGAGATAAAATAAAATGGAAAAGCTCATATGTTGATAAGGACAGGGAGATCGCTCACCAATTACCACCACGGGCAAAACAGACTCCAGTTGAAGAAGATTAATTTAATTTATTGCCAGTTAAAAAATAGAGTAGGGTGGTGAGAAAAAGACAAAACTAAATATACCTTGCTCTCACACCCCTTGTTCCCAGGCTGAACTTCCCTCCTTCATTCCTTACTCTTCTACCTCCTCCCCACTCTAAGTGGCACAGGGGGATGGGGAATGGAGGTTGTGGTCAGTCCATAACACTTTGTCTCTGCTGCTCCTTCCTCTCCATGCTGTTCCCCTGCTCCAGCGTGGGGCCCTTCCCACAGGATACAGTCCTTCACAAAATGCTTCAGTGTCGGTCCTTCCTATGGGCTGAAGTTCTTCAAGAACTGCTCCAGTATGGATTCTTTCCACAGGGCACAGTCCTTCAGGAACAGACTGCTCCAGTGTGGGTTCCCCACGAGCCACAGTTCCTGCCAGAAAACCTGCCCCAGTGTGGGCTCTCTGTGGGCAGCTGCTTCCCTCAGGGCATATCCACCTGCTCCAGCCTGGGGTCCTCCACGGGCTACAGTGTGAATATCTGCTCCACCGTGCTCCTCCATGGGCTGCAGGGGGATACCTATGGTCTGCTCCACAGGATGTAGGGGAATCTCTGCTCTGGCACCCATAACACCTCCTCCCCTCCTTCTTCACTGACCTTGGTGTCTGCAAGGTTGTTTCACTTTTTTTCTCATGCCTCGCTCCTCACAGCTGCTGTGCAGTGTTTTTTACCCTTTCTTAAATGTTTCCAAAGAGGCGCCACCAGCTTTGCTGGTGGAATCAGCTTTGACCAGCGGTCGGTCCGCCAAAACTGACCCTGTGCAATACAGGGGCAGCCCCAGTCTATTCTCACAGAGGACACCCCTGCAGCACCCACTCCCACCCCCCCCACCCTCTACCCAGTACCAAACCTTGCCAGGTAAACCCAATATACCATGAAAAATAAAGCAACAGTCACTTACCTTGTTTATACCCTGTGCTCTTTCTAAAGTCACTTGGAACATCTAATCGTTTTCTCAAATTTTGCTTCTATGGAAGTACTTAGAAGTGAAAAAATGGTAGTAACCAAAACTTGGAGATAATTTTAGCAATAAGAGGGAGCAAAATGAGAAAGCTGCAGGATAAACAATGAGCTGAATTTTTGCTGTAACTAAGACACTAGGAAAGGCAATCATTAAATATTTGACAGGTCCTGACAAGTGTGAATCTTGCTAATAGTGAATGAAATCTGGGGTATACAGAATTGCAGGAAAGACTTACTGGTAAAATGTTCTCATTTCATACCGAGACTTTATCATCAATATAAAAGTAGTAAGTAGGCATTTTTCTGCAAGTATTTTATGCATTAAAAATTAACCTTAATTTCAAAGGTATGAGAACTAAGTCAAAAGTGAACTTGCTGGAAATACAGATAAAAATACGTTTGATGCCTATAATCAAGAAAATCAAGTAGAAATGTTCAGCTTATTGTTTGTAATTCTCTATTGTATCCCTGTATCTACTCAGAAAGTCATTCTCAGTAAACTAAGATGGATGCGGTTTACTCACACATTTAAATGGAATATATAAAACTATTACGATAGCCAGAAACAGATTTTACTATTGACTAAGAGTGAGAAGTTTGAATAAAATAAAACTGAATTAAATTAAAAAAAACCCCACACATACATGGAATAGTGACATGGTTTCAGTAATTTTTTTCCCCACGTTGCACTGCAGTTTTACACATGCTTTGCTTTCAGCTGGATCTACAGTGAAAAGAGTTGAAGATAGCCTCCTTCTGTCTAGAGGCCATTTTCCTCTTCGTTTATCTTCCCTAGCACTCTGAACAAGAACAGTGTCCCACCTTCAAACAACCAGAGCCTGAGTCTAACCATCTCCAACACAACACAAGGCTGTGTTTTACCAGGGAAGCGGCAGCACAGGAGCCTGCTTTCCAAGATGACACAATGAAGTGTGCAACAAAAGAATAAAGTGACAGTTTAAGACAAAGACGACAGACAGAACAAAGGTTACCTGATGGGGAAAAGTGTAGCTCCTATGGAATCTCAATGGCAAGGTATTGAGAGAAAGACCATAGGGGACAAAGCAAGGCAAATTACATTGTGTGTATTTCAAAGGTTTTAATTTATGAAGCTCACAGAGTAGGCAAGAAGAATACATTTCTTGTACTTGTCACGATGGAAGTTGGTCCTGAGGCAGGATTAACTTTGCAAACGGATATCAGATACACACAAAAAATCATGAATATTTATGATAATATATTTTGTAAACACATAGAGCCAATAACTGCAGTCCTAGTTAACCTGGTGATGTTAAATCTACAAGTAAGGATGTTACAAAGAAAATGATGCAGCATTTCTATGTAAAATACCAAATGACATATTCAAATAAGCTGTAAGAGTTATTATATTAGGTATAGAAAGGAAATGAAATAACTGTCACCCATTACAAAAGACTTGCTAATGTTTCAGCACCAGACTGCTGTGCCCTCTCAGAAAAACAGAAACTACCTTGAGGAGTGGAAGAAAGCACTAATTTAGTCTAAAACTTTAAGTAATAAGCAGAAACGAGAGTCATGTCATCAAATAATCACCAAATAGATAAATCAAATCAAATGAGTAAGAATCACTGGCTAAAGAAGATCCAATAAAGATAGAACATCTGAACAAAGTACAGCCTCAGCTGCTGTCAGGATTTGTGAGGGGAAACATGTAAGAATGGAAACTGAACTCTAAAGAAAGAGTTAATTTCAGAAAGGGAAGGTGAGTAGGAGCCCAGTTCTGATAAGCTCATGGCACTTAGGAGGTCAAGTGAAACAATCGGATCTTTAGACGGACTCCACCCAGTTGCTTTCTGGAGGGGCTGCCACGTACTCAAGACTTTGGGAAATCTAACTCAGAGGGAGAAATAAGAAAACGTCAAAAGTAGGCAGAGTTTTTCGTGTCACATTAGAACAAATGCAGCACCAAAGCAACCGAGAGCCCTGACTCTGCAAAGTGCTTTGCACGCTGCCCCAGCGGGGCAAGCCCAGAACAGAGTCAGCAGGAGGAAACCAAAATTGTTCATTAAGCAGTGAGAAGAATCAGCAGCAACCACATTGCTAAAAATTAACTAGAATAGAGGAAAAGGTCTAGAATGACAACAACAAAAACACCTAATACAACATAAACTCACATAATCCCAGGAGTTACAAATTCTTCTGGATATGTCTACTACAATACCTACTTTGTCTGTCAGAAGTCACACCTTGGGGAGGTCCAAAAGACCTACAATTCAAAATTATCTATAGTTTTCTTATCACAGCATGAGATGATCAGGCATCTCAGCTGTTCAAAGAGAAGTTTTGCTTTCTACAGCTGCATCCTATGTTTATTTTGTATTTTGTTCTGCATGAATACCATCCAAAAAATATCTGCAGCAAAATTTCCCTGCATCTTAGGTAGTTAAGCTTTTGAAGTATTTAAACACATCAGGAAGGAATAAATCATCACTCTTCAGAATCACTGCATTTTAGCGCTTATAAAGCATGAAATTGTTTGTGTTCAAATAATGGATGAATGTTAGATGACTTTACCTGCAATTGTTGACCAACTGTATCGAGCCCATAGAGTGGAATTTCTACAGAAAACAAAACGCATGACTTGCTTTCTGCTGCCATAGCGATATAATGATTAATATTTTTTTATAAAATTTTACCATGGTCTGCAAACAAACTTCCTACACAAAGGAAAGCAAGCCTTGATTTTCTAAACACCTTGGCTATATCTAACATTTATAAGAATACAAGGCAGGAAATTTTCTGCACTACATTTCATACATTTGGTGTCTACCTTAGCATGTACATATGGCCAAATGGATTCCACCTAAACAGTAAATGAATATGATGAAGCTATTTTGAATTAGTATATGTTACAGAAAAACTAAGCTAAAGTAACAAGCAAGCCAAGATTTCAGTCAGTAATATGTAAGAATATGCACACTGACATGTCTTTGATTAAGTAACTTCAGCACATTTAGCTGCAGTTCTGAACAGAGTCAAGTGAAAACTTACAGTTTTTCAGCAATTTAATCTATTCCAGAGACTGCATGAGTGTAATGTGGCAGTTGCTATAGTAACCACATTTTTCCTTGGAACTCAGAGTAGATACATGTGTAAGCGATTTCTCCATCTCACTGTCTAAGTTACGGTTGTGCTACGATGCTGCAGCAGTAACTCTAACCCAGAAACCTAACCCAGTTGGTAGTTATTTAAAATATATTTAACATTTTCCAAAATACCTCTTTCTGAATGCTTAGTTCTACTGTATGCTGCTCTGACTTTGCACCTTTTCATAAATCCATTAGATGACAATTCAGAGAAAGGAAAAAAGTTGAACAATTGCAAAAAATGGTAAATATATCCACTTATAATTTATAAATTATATTTAAATTATATTTCCATGTATAATATATAAAAACATGTCAACACTTATTCTTAAATTTTCTTCTTAGAATGTTCTTTGAAGTATACCATGGTGGCAATGGACATCAACGAAGCCATGTTGGTAATTTACACCTTTGTAAATGCATTAGCAGACTCTGCTGTTTTGATGCCTGCCTTTCTGATATAAAAGGTGCAAGTATCATTCTATTTGCATTTAGTTGCAAAAGACTAAATCTGCTAAATTTGCTAGAGGTGAAAAGGCACAGTAGTACAGGAACAAGAAAATGTATATTTTTACGTTAGCCAATACATCAGCATATTAATGAGCCAAAATGCAGGGGACTACGCACTAAAAACTATGTTGAAATAAAAGGAACAATCTGAATATATGGCGTCAGGGATTTCAGGCGTGCTGAGTGTCTGCAGCTCCCAGTGAAAAGAATGGGAATTGACGTCAGTGGAATTATACCAGCTTCCAGCAGCTGTGATTTTGGCCTCAAGGTGATCTAATACATCTTTTCCATCTTTCATTTCTGTTTGACAGCTCCAGCACAACGAAAATATTTACTCCTCTTTATAATTACACTAAGCAAGTAAGCTATATAGAATTGACCATTCAATGCATTGAGGCAATTTCCTATGTAAGAACTGTTAAAACAAATTGTGATTTTCTTGATAATCACTATTCCAATTCCTCCATGAATATTTTTCTCTTAATAATTCCCATAAAATCCTCCCAACCAAATAAGGAAATTTAAAATTCAGATAGTGTGTAATCATTTTGATTGGATACAGAGTCAACTGCTTATATCTTATCTCTGAATGAGTTACTACAAATCTTCAACTACAGTTTTTGGTCCCTATATTTCCAATTATAAATTCATCATTTGCCTTTTGCAAAGGGTCTGTTCATTTTAAGTTTGTCAGATGGTACTAGCCTTGCCCACTAGACTTATAGTAGCAGGGAACAAGAAGCTGAGGCTTAAAATCTGAGTACTATGCTCAAACAGGACTCAGTGGAACTGTTGATGTAGCTTTAGGGAGGCTTGGTAACTAAGTCTGTGTCCTAAGGGGTTTTATGGCTTTCATTTCCAAAAGCTGGCCACGACTTCCATGATATTAAATGAACCTTTCATGTTGGCTGTGACTGCTTGTTACAAAAGCACTGCCTCTGACACAAGCAATGCCCTCTTTTATATAATAATAGTCTGCCTGATAATGCCAGGAGCCATCAGGGAGTAGGAAATAGGGTCTTGGTGTTCTCCTCAGTCTCAGATCATCCATCACTGACAGGCCTCTTTTGGGAGAGAAATGGGCATTTTATCACTCCTGTTTAAACCAAACTGGTCCACAGGAAATAATTCAAGGTAAGCAGAAAGAGCAAAAATGTCATTCTTTTGCTCCTGTTTGCATATCCCATGCATAATCCAGCTAAACTAGTAATGAAAACAGGTTAATCTGGTGACAGCAGCTTCACCATGGGCTTCTGTGCAGGGTGCTCCAAATAAAGATGTGCTCGGGGTGAGTGTTATCCATACCTCACAAGCTGTACTGGCGGGGACACTGCAGAGCCTACTGGTCTCAGTGTGTAGACACAACTGGGTGCTTTGGTATCCTGACTGTAGCTGCAGAAGCTCCAAATGTATATACTTCCAGTGTCATCTGTGTCACAATACTGAGCAAAAAGATGCTGCAATGCCTCTAAAAGTCTCTAATTTTCAGTTTTACCCTCTGCAAAAATGATAGTGTTGGCAATGTTGAAAATAATGATCTATTTCACAGATTTATGGCAAGGACTAATTAGTTAAGGTTTATGCAGTATCTCAGAGATAGCAAGTAATGTTGATGGGATACATGATTAAGTTTGGAGCCAACATAAAGCCTCAGGAAGTTTTCCTACTTTTGGAAAATGAGGGTGTACTGATCTTGTGCAATGTGACAAAACACTGTTAGTTCCCAATGAGTGACGGATAAGACAGATGTCTTTTCCTGCGAGGAAGGCTGGTTGTGCACCCTCCCTTAGTTACCATTCTGAATTAAATTGCATTTTGTAATCTACTCATATGTGCAGTGCAAAGGGCAGATATTTCTTATGTTTCTCAACCATGGCAAACCACCTGTCATCTTTTTCTATTCAATTTACTACATAACAGCATCTAACTGCACCAGACCTTGTGATAATTTCCTTAAAGCAAATTTGCTGTTTCTTATCTAATCCAAATAGCAGTAATTGTTTACTATACCTCTCCTATCATACTTAAAATATGAAGCCACTATTGTCAACAGCATTTTGATTTCCATGTAGTCAGCACTGTTCCTTGGTATAAAATTTTCATTCAGAAAGCTGCCTGTTTCCATTACTCAAACTTCAGATTCCATTTTGCTACTCTTCCTCTCATTTAGGGGTTTTTCCCCTTGTTCTTCCTCTAGCTTCTTTCTTCTACTCCCAGTATACATGTATCTATTCAAGATTAAGAACCAACATAACAGTAAAAAAAAAAAAAAAAACAAACACTTTCTTTCTTGCAGAACTCTGGGATACTGAGAGATGAGTTAAACCGGAGTTGTCAGAACATTTGTTTTCATCTTGAACTCAGGTCAGTTTTTCCTTTAACTTAAAATAGTATTTCTATAACTCAGGTCATTGTGGTAAATCCTAAGGAAATCACCAAGAAAGTACAACCAACGTCCTAACACAGCTTAAGTGCTCGTAAATGCATTTCTGTGTCCTTACTAAATTAAATTGAAGTGTAATGATTTATAGTGTTACCATGTGACAACAGTCAGTACATTAGATGTTACATTATTCATTAAGCTCAAAGGATTTTATTTATATCGCTTTGTTTTTTAGAAGCGTGCGATGACCTCCACCAGTAAATAAGTATTATGTCACCATAATGGATTCCGCATGTAAATTGCAACTCCATCTGTAATACAGCTTTCCCCAGCGTGCCCAGTTTTAGTCAAATAAATATTCTTACTAAAGCAAGTAGGTTGTTGTTTCTATTAATCTTGAAGATGAATTAAAGTTTCAGATTCCTTGAATGTTAATCTTTTTGCCACATTCTGCTAATATTTTCTGAAGTGTTCAGAGCCCACATGCGTTAAAGTATTTAGGCTCCCACGTGAAACCAAGGGGCTTGTATGATGCAAGTTTATGGGATTTAGGACTTTATCCCATTTCAAAAGCAACCCAGGCACATAGATCAGATTCATAGGGCTTTGGGAGAAAGATTTTTGGTTCTATCTTCTTTCCAATTCATAGTAATACAAACCATGTCAATTTCTAAATATCTAAAAGCAACTCTGATAGAGATGTAGAGCTCCAACTTGGAAATCAAGAAGTTGTCAAATGGATAAATTCATATTTTAGCAGAAAGAAGATTAAGAACAAAAGGAAAAGGAAGGCAGGACTGATAATAGTATACATAATAATCACATTGGCATTGATATTGTTTTGCACTGAGAGGACATTCTCACCAAGCTATTTGTTGTGCTTTTAGTCTGCTGCTGTATTTTTCTCAGTTTGCAAGCACAGGCAATGTAGACTTAATAAAGATGGATCTGTTCCAGGGTCCAGTGCAAGTCAAAGATTAAATGCCATTAAATTTTCTCTCTCTTTCATCAGAATGAATACAATGTGTTAGCAACTCAACACAAAAGCTACCGTACTCAGCTGTACATGCTATAGGGAGGCCATAAACTGTTACCGTCAGCCTGGGAGTGTAACACTGAATTTCCCTAACTTCCTTTGTTTAACCTTTTTTGCTTTTTATGAACAGAGAGTGGGGGTTTTGTGTTGGGTTTTTTTCCTTCTAAAAAGCAGGGTGAGTGTTGGGGGTTTTCAATTTCTGTTTTGCTTTATAAAATCATGTCTGTTACAACATCAGCTTCAAGTAAGTGAAACAAGAGGACTGTGGGTATGTTGATGCTTTTACAGAAGTTCTACTTCAGTTAGGGTGACATTTTTAGTTAATCTGAATGCAAGTATATTAATTGTCTCACAACTGAAATCATGTCCTATAGGATCAAGCTGACTTATGGGGGACCCCCGTGCATATAGAACAAGCACAACCTAACCATTTTGCTTTGCTCAAGGATTACAGTGGTTTCAACCCTTTGGAATGATCTATTTGCAACTTGTTGATCATTAAGAGTCTAATATGATTTATATGATCTTTACACCACAAATCCAACACCAATGTTTAAGCCATTTTACAGGCACAGAGAAGAGCATTAAGAACAGCAAGTCTTATTCTGATGTAACTGCATCTGTTTCAAAATACCTCGTGACTTTTATTTCAATAGACTTAGTCCCAGCATGACCTGGCTGAGATGATATCAGAATCCACCCTTAACATAAAAATGGAAGGTTTTGATTTCATTTTTTCGACTTTTTTTTTCTAGCACTGCCACAGAATGATAATCAGCACCTGCATAACTGTAGACAATTAAAAAATAGATACCAATTTTTAAACTGACATCAGATTTACTTTCAGATTCATGTTTAGAGACTACATTGACCTAAACCTGATCATTGTGATAGCTTGTTAAATCTCCCTGGCTCATGTTTTTCTCCTTTTCATTACCATAGGTTTGCTGATTTCACATTCCAGGTTCTCATTTTATTTTTTATTCAACAGGCTTCTGATTTCCCTCCACCACCTGCTAGTAGCTAAAACAGCGTTTCACAGATTGAGCAAAAAAAAAGCAACAAGGAGGGAACAGAAAGGGAACTGGCTGCTGTTCTCCCTAAATTCACTTATGAGACCTTTCAGTTTTGGAGGCACAAGAAAACCACCAATCTACCCATCCTTCTGGTAAGACATGAGCATTCCCTCTCAACCAAATTCTGCTTGCATATACATTAGTGTTACTTTGATTTCTGAAGACAATGATCTAATAAAATCATGCAACTGTAGTTGCATGATTTAGGTGATATTATGCAACAAGAAGGTATCATGCAGTAGCTCAGGGAAAAGCAATAACAAATCTAAATATAACACCATCACCCAATAATGGTACAAAGCCTTGTTTACTTAATTAGTAAAACACTCCATGGCACTGGAAGATGTCACATCAGTTGGTTACCTGACTGCCAGGGCAGTGAATACCAAACAGGTTTGCTCTGTATTTCTAAGTACAATGAAAGAAGGCTACCTGACACACCCTGAGACTAGCACTATCTGTTTCATCTTAACTAGTGATGTACCAGTCAATAATCCCGAAGTCCCTTCTGTATGTGAAAGGAAGACTAGGAAAAGTTTTACCATTTCACTTTGCTAGCTTGTGCTAATAAATATTTAAATTTGGTCATAAGAATTCGTATGCATACCAATGAAAACTACCACACAAAATTCCTGCAAATGATTTGGCAATATGAACAGACAGGAAATTTCAAAGAGAAATTCATAACTGGTTGTGGTTTTCAAACCTTCCAAAATCCAGGAGGCAAGAGGCAGATACGGAGGGTTAAATCCAAGTTCCATTTTGAAGAACCATTTTATCATAAAACTGCTGAGGGGAAAAAAAAAAAAAAAAAAAAAAAAAGATTAACAAGGATGAATCAGGGATAAAGCATACAGGAATACTTCTCTTTCAACTTTAATCCCACCAATTGCATATAAACATGCAAAGCTTTGTAGTCAGACATAAGATTAAATTTCCCATATAATTGCATTCCAGACTACTTTTTTCTTCTTTCTCAGGTATTCATCCCCTAATTAGGCCTAGGAAGATGACTAAACATGTTTTTATTTCTATTGCCATGTATGCAGAATCCAACTACATGTTGTTAACCACAGACCTTGTCAGATCCATCCTACAATAAATGTGTAGCTGACTTCAGTTCTGATCTGCACATTTTCTATACTGTAAATTATTTAGTGCAACTTAGCGTTTTAGAAAATCTCTGTTTCTATTCACTTCGTGAAAGATAAATCCAGATGCAATGTATCAATTCTCATAGGCTGTGCAATTAGTCTAAAAGTCCTTTTGTTATGTTACAGCAAAAAACAATCTGCATGCGCTTCTTAGAAACTCTGTTAAAACATACAAAAGCCATGAGAAATTACTATGATTGCAAAATATTTTAAACTTAACTTTTTCATTGTTTCTTTTCCAATGAGTTTCCTTGGGGAAATACAACTTTTCTTTGTGGACAGATGTGCAAAAATGTAGCTCTAATGCTAACTGGGATTTAACTCTTTGAATCAAAAAGATTGTCTTTGGTGTGCCAATTTCATAATTGTGGCTGTCAAATCTGAGCTGCTGCCTGAAAAAGGAACAGCAGGGAGATGAGAGAAATACAGCATTTTTCAATCAAAAAGTCAGGTTCAATTTCATTTAGCAACATCTCCTTTCTCCTCATGCACTTTACATTATCAATTTACATCATGAGCAGCAGAGATTCAGACATATTTGTATCCTGTGTAAAAATTCTGGACATTCCTTTTTTTCTGTACAATTGCACATACGTACAAACACACGTACAAACAGAACAATCAAAACACTCAGAAATCCAGGTTATATGTAAACAGATTTTTTAAATTCTAAAAAAAAATCTGTCATCAGAATAGGGTTCTGGAGCTTTTCATACTGCTGTACTTAAAATGGGACAGAACATTTACAGAATACATAGTATATTGAATTTCCCATGAAACATGAAGTTAGAATATATTTCTTTGTATTAATTTGAAATATTAGTTGCAAATGCTAAAAATACACTGTTTTCTTTACCTTTATATGTTGCCAACAAATAGTTGTCTTATACCTATGGATACTATATTTAACCACATGCAACAGCAGCCATTCACTGTTGAGGACACTGCATGTGTCTTCTAAGGTGCAGTTTTGTAGAAGTCAGTGCAGGGCCTTGCAAAAATACTTGGCTAGCACAGACATCAAAAACAATACTACTGTGTTTCTTACTGCACTCAACGTCTTACGTTGCCTTCTGAGAAGCACTCATTAACCTTGATAGTGCCACACTAACGCAGCTATATTGCTTTCAGGATCCTTGATAGTACATTCAAGCCTAACTGTAGTATCTCTGTGCAGTGCTATGTTGTGCCGTGCAAACACAGTCTGGAAGGACACTTCAAGAATTAATGGCATTATTAATTTTGGGCAGTTATATTCGTTACATTGCAAGGCCAAACTTCACCTGCTTCAGCAGATGCCACTCCTCTATATCACTCTACTTTCCACTGGAATTAAAGGATCTTACAAATGATCTCAAATATTTCTCTTGATGGCATGTTGAGGAGCTTTGGTAACCATCACCTTTCTCAGATAACTTCCTTAAACTTCAAAATTATGCCTATTTGACTGATGCAGAGTAAATAGGACCCTCTCTGTGTGCAAGATAATCCCCCAAGTATTATAGCTCCTCTCAAACACTTAATTATCACTTTAAAGCCCTCTTGAAGAGTCAGGTGAATTCTGAAGTGTTCTGTTTGCAGAAAATGATTCCTTTTAAATATTTTCTGAATTATTTAAACTATCCTTAATCTACACCACTGCAATATATCACTTTCATATATCTAGTTTATCTCATAACCCTTTCCACCATAATTTCAAAAAATACCTAATAATACCTATGCAGTGCTGTACAGTGCGTGTTCATCAGTCCGTTTGGTTTCTTTTGATAGTTCTTTAACTATTGGCCAGATAGAACAAGCGTGACCAAGGAGGAGAGGTGTCAGAGTTTTCTCTTCCACCTAACTTCTATGAAAATATGCAGCAGGATAGAGGACAGTTACTATTAATTTCCCCACTTACGAAAAGGCTGTAACCTGAACTCACCTTCACGAACACTTTTGATCACCTAACAATTATAGCCCCTCATATGTATTTGCTGGCACTGTTGTAGTATGAACTGATCTCCACAGAGGTGCTCACTGTCAAGTCATAACTCCATAAGCGCCAGGCCTTCTTATTACCACTGCTCATTGAACTACTTGTTGTTCTTGTTATACGAAAGTGTGTCACACAAATATATACTAAATGCTGGTTCCCGTTGAATATTCTTTACTAGAATGAATATACTATGTTATTCATAATATTGCAAACAGAAGTATAAACCTAAAATTGTGGCATACTATTGTTACATATTTAGTGAGTGATCACAAAGAGAAATAGATTAGAGTTTCCCAAACTGAATACATCTGATGAAAGATCTATGGTGAAGTGCCAATACAGACAAATTGCAGGCTGACAAGCAACATATTCACAACTTCTTCTTGCTTTGTGGCTTCTAGGCAATATATGAATACAACATCACCAGTCAAGAGAGCAAAATCTGCTGATCACAGACTGTGACAACATAAGGCAGTCAAACATTTCAGCATCTGCTCTGTTTCTGTATGGCTGCTGAGGGTGATGCGTTAGGCTACATCTCCCCCTTGCTCACCAAAGTGAGTCAACAGGGTGACATCTATGCAGGACAAGAGGGAAGTTACTCTGGATGCCATCTCCACCGACATCTAAAAAACAGGTCACAAAGTCCCCACTGAATAATTGCGTTGACTTTCTGTTCAATTTAGAATCTGTTACTCTTCTTACAGAACTTACAATACCCTCTGATGTTCAGATATATGTGACAAACGAAAGAAATTCAGATTTAATAGTAAAAGCTGCAGACAGTACAGGCGCTCCCAGGCACAGCTGGGGATCCTCTCTTGGATTCCCAGTTGTTATTGCTACACCCAAAAAGCTCCTGACTCTTGGCAGGTACTGACAAACCACAGAGAATTTTGCATGATTTTTGCTGTTTTGCAGATCTGAAAGTTGAAAGAAAAGTCTCAATGAATGTCACATTAAGCTGACTTGGACTCTGGAGCCTCACAGAAAGAGTATCAAGGTGTGGGAAACAAGGTCCCTTGGAAAGAATAGCATGCCAGTGGGAAAAGCGTGCCAGGTAGAGGATGCACTGTCAATGGATAATTACAGCTTGTTGAGGTTATCTCAAGGAACACTGTGTAAACGCTTCAGTCTAGTAATAACTCAGGAAGTAACACTGTTGTACTGATTCTAATGCCCTCTAGACAAAATGGTGTTCTACCTGATTTACAGTACTTAGAGAAAAAAAAAGGTTACATTTCTGAATCTCTCTAAGGTTTTCCAAACAGTTTCTGATCTCAAGAGAATCATGAAGAAAGGAAAGCATTTCTAGCAACATCAACTTCTCTTTCAATTCTTAGCTTCTTCCCTAATTTGACAAGAGATTAGATGGGCTTCTGTTGTCATGGAAAGAAATGTGAATTGGAGTCCAAAAAAAAAATTCTTTTAAGTCAAAGAACCAGGTCCATAATTTACAGGGTAAAAGAAAAAATCGATTTTAACTATATTTAGTTTCTATTTACAAGAAGAAATATTTACTTCGCTTTAGTAAATTATATTTGTGCAAGCTAAACATCATTACATGACTTTGAATAACTCAGAAAACTATTTTCATAGCACTGACTGAATTAGGGCAATAATATCATCAGGATTTTAAATATATTTTTCCTCTATTGATACATTTTTTTTATTCTGTCCTTGCTGAACTTTTTGGTCATTCTTTATTCAGGTCATGTCAAATAAAAGAGCAGAATGGACTGGTGAGTAAAAGCACTCTAACAAGCTAAGATAAGACGCTCCATCACTTTGTGATGAAATATTCAAACACATTGCCCACTGGTATCAACTTATCCATGACTGATTTAAATGATACACTGAAAAATGTGCTTTAATCTTCCATATAATAAGTCTTAAAAAATTAAAACTGAAATCACAGTTTAAAGAAAAAAGCTAGCAGACATTTCAGTCATCATTTACTTGACTGTACGTTTTCTGCCATTAAAGTGGCTGGTTTCATTAAAGAACTTAATACAGCTGCAAGTGTAATGCAGTTTATGATCTAGAGTCGATAATTTGTGAGCTATTGAATGTCTTCATGGGTATTGATGTCATTACCCTTCACATTAAAAAAATAATGTTCTTCCCAATTATTTTTCACCTGTGAAGAACTTGCCAACAAAACTGAAAAGAATGTATGTCCTTAACCTGTTCTCTGCCACTTTAAGCATTTTTCTTTAAAGTTCAAATGAGAATATTTAGAATAGCTACTGATTCAAAATAATATACCTGACTTTGAATACCCTTCTGCCATTTATTTTTTCTGCAATATATACTTGGCAAACAGAATGACTTCTTTACCACAGGTTTAATCAATGCCAATGAAAATATATGAGCGTAAAGGATTAGAGCACACAGACAACAGAACTACATACAGAACTGATTCTTCAAATAGCCTTTTTTCTCTATGAAATATTTCCATTTTAATAAGAATTTGGGACTCCTATTTTTTAATCAATTCTTTTGAAAACAAGAGAGAAGTTAACTGTGAAATTTCACTATGACCCCAGGAGAAACTGGATAGACCTTGCTTGTCAATTTATCAGTGAATATATTAGTTTTGCCAAACTCCATTTCTCTTTTTATTTAGTTGGATGATCAGAATAATGTTTTTAAAGCATTAATTTCTGGGGACAACACAGGCAAACAATTAGCATTTACCTGCCTCCATTAGATCACTGGTATGTATCTGTTGTTCCTTCCTTGCTGTAAATTAGGAGTTTTCTGCAAGAATTAATCAAATGATAATCATTAACAATTATTCAGGCATGGAACTGACAGATAGAAATTTGCAAGTTATGTCTCCATCCCATGAGTCTCACCTGCCCATTGATTTATTAAAATGTGATGGAAAGGACAATAAAATCTTGCTATACTAAGACCCACAAAGCTCAACACTGTCTTCCTTAGAAAATTAGGCACAATCATTCACTTTGTATTTAGTAGTACACCTTTTTCAAATACAAAAAGAGGATTTATGGCACCACTAGGAAAAAACATTTCAGAAAGAGATTAAAAGCAAGGGCATTAAAACCAAAGGAATCCTACAGGTTTACAGAGCTTTTCACTTCTACATTTTCCAGCTAGTGCAAAGCAGCATTGACTGAAAGCTGTTTACCCAGGGCAATCATACTTGCAACGTGAAATCAATTGGCAGTCTCTTTCAGTTCTCTTTCTAATACTGAGAAATACTGCCATGTAGTTAGTATCCACGCTAGTAACGGATGCAAACAGAGAAATCAAGGCCTGAATAGGTAGAAGTCAAACCTGACTGATTCCTAAAGATGATCTCCACAGACCCACGTTAAAACAGGCTGAGTGAAAAGGCTGGTCTTCCATTTTTTTCAAGCAGCCTCACAGATGTTAACTCTTGGAATCATAGAATTATAAAATCGTTTAGGTTGGAAGAGACCTTTAAGATCATCAAGTCCAGCTGTTAACCTATCACTACCAAGTCCACCACTAAACCATGTCCCTAAGTGCCACATCTACATGTCTTTAAAATACCTTCAGGGATGGTGACTCAACCACCTCCCTGGGCAGCCTGTTCCAATGCCTGACAACCCTTTCAGTGAAGAAATGTTTCCTAATATCCAATCTAAACCTCCCCTGGCGCAACTTGAGGCCATTTCCTCTCATCCTATCCCCTGTTACTTGGGAGAAGAGACTGATCCCCACCTCCCTACAACCTCCTTTCAGGGAGTTGTAGAGAGCAATAAGGTCTCCCCTCAGCCTCCTTTTCTCCAGGTTAAACAACCCCAGTTCCCTCAGCCGCTCCTCATAGGACTTTTGTTCTAGACCCTTCACCAGCTTCGTTGCCCTTCTCTGGACACGCTCCAGCACCTCAATGTCTTTCTTGTAGTGAGGGGCCCAAAACTGAACACAGTATTCGAGGTGCAGCCTCACCAGTGCTGAGTACAAGGGGACAATCCTGCTGGCCACACTATTTCTGATATAAGCCAGGATGCTGTTGGCCTTCTTGGCCACCTGGCCACACTGCTGGCTCATATTCAGCTGGCTGTCAACCAACACCCCCAGGTCCTTTCCCACCAGGCAGCTTTCCAGCTACTCTTCCCCAAGCCTGTAGCGTTGCCTGGGGTGGTTGTGATCCAAGTGCAGGACCCGGCACTTGGCCTTGTTGAACCTCATACAATTGACCTTGGCCCATTGATCCAGACTGTCCAGATCCCTCTGTAGCATCTTCCTGCCCTCCAGCAGATCAACACTCCCACTCAACTTGGTGTCATCTGCAAACTAACTGAGGGTGCACTCAATCCCCTCGTCCAGATCATTGATAAAGATGTTAAACAGAACTGGCCCCAATACTGAGTCCTGGGGAACACCGCTTGTGACTGGCCACCAGTTGGATTTAACTCTTCTTCAGATTTAAATTACAAAATCAGGTGAAAGGCTCTTGTGCTAAAGTTTTTGCATTTTTCCAGTTATATGAGATGATTTTTTAAAAAGATAGTATCTCTGCCTATAAATATTGCATCATTTATAGTCCCAAATCATTATAGTTACAATAATATTACTACCTACAATAGATAAAATGGACATTGTTAGAAAGTGTATGGCTTTATTTGCCTTGGCATGCAATTCTGTTGAGTAAAATGAACTCCATTTTCCAAATCTTAAACACTGAAGTTGCTTAAAGCATGACTAGGAAAAAACAGCGCTACAACCTCATATAGCTTTGTGGATTTTGGTTATATTTTCTGTCTGGAGGACAATGACACGTACACATCTTGTGAAAGGCATAACGATAACAATAGAAATACTCTAAGTGTACCCTTCTGAAAAATCCATTGCAGATCTGAAACAAAGGTTTTACTTTCTAATTTTATCTGGCAGTATGTTTTCTTTATGTGCTAAATGCTCAGCCATACTTAAAACTATGTTTTCAATTATGTGATTAACTTTATGCATTTGTGTAGCCCCATTGAGCTTCATAGGATTACTCAAGCAGAGAAAAGTTTGCAGAATTACAGCTCAGACTTGTCGATAAGGGTTTTTTCAGTGAAAAAACAGACTTTGTTTCACAGTTCATTCATTCATTGAGGAATATGTGGTTGCAAGTATTTTAGTTTTTTAATTACAGTACATTGTAAAATAGTAAAGATAATATTTCCCTGGAAACTAAGTGTTTATCTCCATTCTGTAATTTTACAAGGATAGAAATGTCAGTCTCTACTACAAGAATGGCCCTTCTGAATTGGTTTCCATGAAAGTAATCACTGAACATTACTCTGAATCATAATAAATTGAAGTAAATCATCCATTAGAATGAATAAGCCCCAAAGTTTCTCAGAACATACCACAGAAATACACACTGATTTTACAATTTCTGCAGAAATAAAAAGAGTTTCAGGAACTGCATTTGCCTTCTCATGGACAAAATGTACACTTCCATTGAAACAAAAGTAATCTTGTGTGATCAGTTTAAATTGAATCTTTTTTTTCCTTTTAAAATTTGAGCCCTTTTTTTTAAACACAGTCCTCCACAGAAGTCAAATCTGACAAGGGACTATATTGTTTACAGTATTTTCTAATTTACTGATGCAACACAAATATGCACAACAAAGAAAAAGTGGCTATATCATAAATATGAGCAATAAGAGTAAGCTGAAACAAAAGGAAAATTCCAGACTACCTTCATTGCCTCAAACTAATTTGGGAGGCTAGGTGAATCTTTAGCCACATCATTTTCTCCAAATCCTGTTTCAAGCTGAGGTCATATCCTATTCTTTGTTCATGCAACTAGGGCAATTTGATCCTGATATGGAAGCATCACAATGTCTTTGAGCTGAGCTCTGTCCCAAGATGCTAGCAAGGATGCTGTTGTGTCCCTATGTTTTCTTTTTGATCTGCTACTTGCAGTTTTATATATCCATGTTCTAGCGCGAACTCCAACTGAATCAACTGTCCCGGTATTGTTAAAATCTGTTACAAATACTTCATTAAGCTGGAAATCACACTTACACCCATAAAGGGAACATACATAAAAAGTGGGAAAAACTTGTCTTGCACTTAAAACTCTGAAGTGAAACTCAGAGGATCTGTGTTTATTCCTGGCTCTGACAGACATCTTTGAGTGATTTAATCTTTCTGTGACAGATTCCCAAGTGTAATACATCCTTTTATAGTTCTTATCTAGAAGGCAAAGTTCCTTAAGTCTAGGTTTTCTCCTTACTTTCTATATGTACAAAAAATTGTAGGCCAAATTCTTGTTTGATCTTTCTAGATACCTTCATAAGAAAAAAAGTATTTTTGTTCTCAGAAACAACATTCAACAATCTTGTTCTCTTTACCTTCCACATGAACTGATATTGTGGGCAACAGATAAAATATTTTCTTCTCTGAAGTTAATGGTTAAGCTACTGTTGCCTTCAACAGAGAGTATGATTTCACTGAACATGTTTGCAAAAGATCAATTAACTGGATTTTTTCTGTTTTGCTCTTCTCATCTTAATCTGCCTGCAGTAGCTGCAGCACTATTATTTCTGCATCAGGAGAGTTTGGGCTTGCTCCTGCTTGCACTGAGCCAAGTCTCTCAAGTGGTCCAGTGGGAACAGAACAAATCCATTGTCAAATTCAAGCTACGAAATTAACGATGGGTTGTTATTAAGAGCTACATGCAGACACACAAGCAGGAAAAAGCCAACTCCATTTTCAGACTGGTTTAAAGAATTGCACCTATCAAGGCTACCTTAATGACTGACAATTCACTTCATCAATTAAAACAAAAGTCAGAATCATTATACTCAAGCATCATCATTAAGTGATGGTGATCTTCAGACCGAGACAATATCATCTTATCTGGATGCACATCTAAAGTGATTAGGGCCTTATTGGGTCATATAATCCAGACATTAGGCTCCTGTACTGACACTCAGCCAAAAATTTTATTTTCAGAAAACCAGCCTGGCAATCGAGCATCCAGTTTACAATTTTCCAGTGTCAATCTATTCACATGAAGTACATTTTAGCGAGTACATAGAGAACAGTTCAGCTACACAGCAGCCTTTACTCAGCATTTCTGAAGACCAATGTATTCTAAATACCTTTGTAGAGGATTTTAATTGGGAAAGGACATAGCACACTAGATGTTGTACGGCTTTCTTACTTCAGCAGCTTCCAATATGCAGCTGTAATCTTTCTCTTAGCGTTGTCAATGCACATGGTATCAGAATCTGATCGTTACATTTCAAAGAAATAGTTTCCCATAACAACAGAAAAATGAAGTTAATGTTCACTTCACAACTGGGTCTTGAATTCCAGTGTTTCATGTTAACCATAAAGTTCGTGTTATGTCTAACGCTGACTTCCAAATTAGAACCTGTAACTATTTCACTCATATGTAATTAAACAAGCCATATATGGGACTTGTTAGTGGCTGCTGTTCTCAACAACATCCATTATAAGGAAAGCTAATTATTTTTAACACAGTATGAATGTTAATGGGTATCTGTGTAAATCCTACACACATTAGCAAAAGATTGCAGGTAGATCTTAATGTACAGAAAAATAAATTCAATTGCAGAAAAGCGCCACACCAGTGTCTGACATTAACACAAAGCACAACAGTCAGAGAACTTGGACTGTCCCCGAGTCCTCTTTAGCCACACCAGTACACTGTGATGCAAAATATCCTTAGAGATCTGCTGAAGGGCATGAAACTTCAAGTCTACAGAAAAAGCACCAGTAGAGCTTATTTTCCACAGTTTCCAAATGATTGGAATCCCCATTAGAAAAGGTCAGGCTTAATTTGACACAGTTGCATTCAGAAAGCCTGTGGTCCATCATAGTTCAGGTAAGATAAAGAAAAATAAATGCTGTTTAACTCACCCAGTAGGAAATCACTCTATTATACTGTGCATACAAAATATGTACTCAAGGGCATGTGGTTTTATTGCATAGCTACTGAATGTTAAGAGCATGTAATAAATAAATGTTGTTCCTAGGTCAAGAAAGAAAGAAGATATTTGAAAAATAAGACAGGCATTTTTGAGCATATATGACAGAGGAAAGTCTAGCAAAACGTAACAATAGGTATTATTACTGTAGCTGTCATATCAGGATTTCGAATTTTTTAATATCCATTTTAAGTAGTTCAGAGCTATTTTGTGAAATCCCTGTTACATAATTAGCTTTAAAAATTACTCAAGTCAGCATTTTGTCTATAAGGCACAAATGAAAGATGGAAGTTTAAAATAATGCTGCCTATTCTTTACACAATTGAAAAGCTGTGCCAATATTATCTTTGTTGCGGCAGCAGCTGCTTGCAAATGCCTTTAGAACTGATTTGGGTCTCTCTGTCATGTGCTAATGGAATCCGACACAGGCTTTAATAGTGTGTGTTGAATGTATACAGTTCCTGGGTGATCCTACCAGAGCAGATAATTTCCTAGCAGCACACTGAGTGTGCAATTACAGCATCATCATATCTGCATGGATTTTTTTTCTTCATCTACAGCTACTTTTTTTTAGCATCTATCTTCTCCTTTAGCCACTCCTGGTTGTCAGCTGCCTGGGTTTAGCCACACAGATTTGATATGTACATCCAGTTGTCTTGCAGCTAATACAGAAAGAGAAAAAAAGTGCCCCAGAGAAACTGATTCCAAATAAAGCACTAAAAAGCAGTTCAAGTAAATATGTATCATCTTTCTACAGTTTTAGGAATTTTGACAATTCCCTCATGGATAAAATGATTAAGATTAAGGAAAGACTGTCACCAAACACCTCTTGAATCAAGTCTCCATATTTTCTTGGGGATATCCCAAGATTCCTGTTGTTGGGCAGCAACTTCAGTGTGACACCATGCATCTTGCCCTGGCACCAGTATTGCCAGGCAGTTCCACAGGCTGTAACTCTCACTGTTGGAAAATCTGTGACTGACACAGGCGTGAGAAGCCCACGGCGTAGGCACATAGAACGATCTGACCTATGTTACAGCAGCAGAATGAAAGGCGGTAGGAACTGAGGGCTGTGCTAAGGAGTAGCACACTGCACTTGCAGTGACTTTCTGCATAAAGCAATCTAACAGCCCTTCTTATTTTTTATATGTATTGTCACTAATTAACTGATGTTGTTCCACTTATCCCTTGCAAGTGGGAAACAATAAGGTAGACAAAACGACACTGAAAAAGGCCCGTAGGAACAGAGGTTTTAAATGTGTAGTAACTCTGAGAGCATAGGTATGTCTATCTAGGATTTGACAGAAATTGTTTCAAATTATATCAAATGTATGTGCTTTATTCACAGATAGTTCTTTAAAAAACTTACCCATTTAAAAATAACATTTTTAAAAAATAAAATCTATTGTCCAAAGAAAGTTAAGATAAGCAGAAAAATTCTTGTCACTCCAGACTGGCAGAATGAGAGCAAAGTGAAAACTGGGACAGGGGAATAAATCAGGTAGTCATTATTTTAAATAAATGCTGATCTGGTTAAAGAAACTATTGAAGGTAAATTAGGAGTGAGACTGAATGTCTCCTGTCTGTGTGGTCATCCCATTAGCACTAGCAGAAGTTTCATTCAGAAAGCATTCCTGAATCGAGTCTTATTTTCATGAGAATAACAACAAAGAATTAATGGTATTGCTTCATATCACTGGTCTATCAAAATGTAGCATTTTGCCATTCACGACATTTAAAGCACTATGCTCCACTATATGGAAAATTATTCTCCTGATTCAAAGAGCATGTCTTTTTTCAAGTATATTTTTTCAGTTGCAACAACTGCAAAAAAATCACAGTATGGTAGCTGAAGTATAAAATTACCAGCAGTTCTCTGGAAAAGTGATGACTCCACGTGAGAGCCCCACAGACTACACTGCAAAACTGATGACCTTGTACAAGAGTTTAATGAAAACTCTTTTGCTTATAATCTAAAGATTGAGATTTAACACATTTTTCCTGGATATAGTCTAGTACAATAGATACAAATAAGATACATTCCTTGGAAATGAAATCAGACTTGTTGGCAAGATTATGAAAGGTGCTGAGAGGGATTATGAAAAAAACCCACATATAGGCAAACAGAAATAGTCACCTACCTCAGCTAAATCAACTGAAGTTAGATGTCCAGTCTGCTTTAGTGATCTTAAAAATCCTATTAGGTACCTCTAAGCATCTAAATGTCTTTGAAAATGTATCCCTCTGTGCCTAACATTATTAGGAATCACTGGACTTGAAAGGCTAAAGGGACTCAGCCTCATCTGCAATATATAGCTGTACATTTCAAGCAGAATTCATACGATTCAACAGTACAGCTGTCCAATCAAAGATCCCTCCACTGTCAACAGAGGAAGATAGACATCCATCATAAAATCTCCCATAAAGGATAAAGCACTCTCTGGAAATACCTTTCTCAGACTTGGTATAAATTGTCCTCTGGAAGACACTTAGAGGGAGTTTAAATGACTAGACACATAATTCATACCTGCAGTCTAGGAACAGAATGAAGAATTCTCGATACTGCTGATTTCAGAAAGTCTTTTGTTGACCTTCTGCTTTGCCCCAAACAGTAATTAGGTTCATGTTTTAACCTGTACGATTGTGATGGCTGTCACATTAGAGGAAAAAGATTCAACCTACACGTAGGTTCCAGGCACCAATTTTTTCTACATCCTCACTCACGAATCCCCAATGAACTGCGACATACCCACATGTTGAATCACTGAATGAATGTATCAGGTCACGTAAAGGCACAAAGATGCAACCATGCTGCAATCTGCATGCTTATTTAGAGACTCCTTTTAACACAGAGGCAGTAAAGTGGTCTCTCCTCTCTCCTACTCAAGGATTACACACTCAGCAAAGCTGGTCAGTTCAGTCTGTTATGGGAGAGCACAAGACTTGAGTCTCTTAAATTTGATACTACATTCATGAAATGAAAATAAAAATGAGGCCTGTTCGTTTGACAAAGGGGAAAATTGCAGAGTTCACTGGGTGAAAGAGTTACCCAGGGAATTCTCTGAAATACTGATGGATGGGAGGAACATGAAATTTTGAGGTATGGCAGGCCAGGGGCAGCAGGGTTATAAGCAGAAGGAAATGAAGGGAATTTGTGAATTGGCTTTGAGAAAATGGCAGAGATAATAAGGACATGACAGCAATAAAAATACCATTTCTTTCACAATACTGCCTATGCTGTAAAGTCGGGTGACAATTCATTCTGAAGACACAAAATGTAGGAGGGAGAGAAAGAACAAGCATTCTCATTCTTCCCACACTTTCCATAAAATATTATTTATTCACTAGCTAGCAATTAATGGAGACACCCTTTGTGGCCATTTTCTCTAATTGCATTAAGTTTTGTTCTGCTTTTAATCTTGGAAATGTGACCAACCTGGAAGGAGAATAGTAAGTCAGTTCCCTGAAGTACCCCACATATTTTGTTGTCAATTATCATCATTACAGCAACTGTATTTTGCTGCAAAATTAACTTCATACGGCATGAGCAACATTTATAATATCAAGATAAACGTGAATTTTAATGAACATTCCCTTTTTAATGCAAAAATAAGTTAAATAAGTCTGAAATTGGGGGGGGGGGGGGGAGGGAATCTACTAACACTATTTTCATAGAAGCTGCTTATTACATTTCACTATGGGCAAAGAAAAATTCATCCAACATTTGTTTTCAGCACTATATAGCCTGGTTCAACCTCCTTTAAACTCTGTAATATCCATTAAATTCAAGGGATGTCTGAACAGAACTATATTATTCATCACTTACCTTTCAGATTTATTGAGAGAGACCAGAAACAATGGAAGGAAAAGAATTCTAATGTGAGTTTCTTGAGTGTGTGGATTAGGACTTTTCACGTTCACAAAGAAACCCAACAAAACTTTTGATCTGAGAGACTGCGAACGTTAATGATCAGAAAGAATGTCATGGAGGATTTGTTTATATTTTTAAAACTGTACATAAAAATTATTTATAAAGGAAACAAAATGCAGGCAAGAAATGAAAGACATTCTTTGATAAATTAAAAATGTTTGCTTTCTGCTATAATGTAAGAAAGCTAGATGTAAGAGAAGTATATTGTGTGTATGTTCAAAGGCTTAACAGCATGAGGTATAGAAGTATTTAAAATGGTAACAGCTCAGAAAATAGTATAGGTCTTGAAATTAAATCATCCTCATAAATAAATCATCAAATAAAGGTAAAATGACAAATTGATATTAGTCTAATACAGACTTAGCTGAAGTATTAATATCCTTTTTTCCCCCCCTCAGAAGGAAAATTGCTATAAAAACTTGAGTTCAGATAAATGTCTTCAGGTCTAAGTATTTGTAGTGCAATTCTTCATTGCTTTTGGTCACTAGTAAGAATTCTAGTGATGTCAAACCATCCTTAAGACATCAAACTACAGAGCACATACTACGATGTATCTTTGAAATCTGCTCTACTATTTCTGAAAGGAAAGTACAGGTTCCATAGCTATCCTCTTACACATTAGGCTTTGCACCAACATCCTTGGGAAATGTTCCCCCTACTCCTTGATACGGACCCACACTCTTAGTGGTAGCTGTACATTTCCTCCATGTCTGGAGGACCACGTGCCACCTTACAATTGCGTGTAAAAGCCTGGTAGGCCTGATACACATGAAGGAAAAGATGGCCCACTTTGTATGACTGACTGAACCCAAGATTTCACAGAAATTTTCCTATGAAAGGCATAGGAACCTGAGAATATAGGGCACAGTATTCAGGAGAATATCTCCTCGTAATAAAGAAGTCATAAGAATGAGGAAAATCCCAGCTGCCTAGTTCTTATCAGAAGATAATTCTCCTCACAGTATGCTGCTGGAAGGAAATTTCACATCACTTGTCTTTTCAGCATACTTCATACTAGCTATTTTTTTTCCACATAGCCTTTATTCATAGAACTCCTGTGACCCCTTTTGCTCCCACTGTCAGGCTTCTAATTGTTTGTACTGAAACCATCCTAATTAGATGGTGAGATTTGTAGGGTGTGGACCTTGTCTAATTGTTTGTTTTATAACACTGCGAGTGTATAGTATTTATACTAGTAATAAAATTAAATCTTGTCCTGTGCTTTAATAGGCTTGTTACAGAGAAACAGTTAGACATCTTGTTTTCAGCCTGCTTTCTAAATTAAACAAGGCTTATATGATCAATATATGTATATCTCCATGCATGTTTGTACTCTCAAAATTGCAGACCCCTCTGCCCAAGTTTAGCTACGTTTACATTCCCACAAAATGGGAGTGAGCTCAGAGATAATAAATACCTATCATGCTTCATGAAAATAGGTGTGTTGAAGATATTACTTCCCTGAGAAAAAAAGCTGCAGTACATGCTCAATACTTTTGAGATATTGTAAAACAGATAGGCACACTATTAACAGTTCAGATCTGTGGGAAGAACATCAATCAGAGCTCACGTCTTCCATTTGCCAGAATCAAATATGCATCACACACGTGTAGAAAAACAGATTCACTAGTTGTGATGCTCATACAGCTACTTAAGAACTTACAAGGGGATCTAGTGAGTCATGCCAAAGGTCGACTTTGTCAGGCAACCCATTACTGGCTGTGATTAACAGCGGGCACTCAGTGAAAAGCAGAGCAGGGGAGATGATACATAGCGGTATTTCCCCAGAATACTGCCTCCAGCAATGTATGGATCAGGGACATATATTTCTGTATTTTTACATCTTGAATTGATATCAATAGGTTAGAGATAATTCAGGTCTCAAATTTGAAAAGAATGGTACAAAAATTGCAATAAAACTGTTTTTACCCAATTAAAATAAGCTTCTGATATTTACTACTTGAAGAACAGAAAGGAAAAAGAAAGAGCAAACACCTTGCACCTTTTCATCAGGGCATAAGGTGTAAAGGAAAAGAAAGCAGTAGGATAAACAAAACTATGGGGATGGGGTGGCTTAGCACTATTTCCAGGCTAAGTTCCAAGTCATTTCTCTAATCGAGTTCCAATCCAAGTACATGTTTGCCTCATTTCCTTTGGATCTGACAAACTTAAGTATAGGAAAGTCAAGGGCTTATTTTTTCATTTTCACTTTGATGAAAGCATTCTTGCTTTTCATGCAGTTTTCAGATCAGATCAATTGTTTTATTTTTCTAAAATGCCAAAACCAGCATAGCTAGGAGGAAACTTATGCAGGAAAAGAATGAGCTGTTGCTTCTGTACTTATTGCACAATGTCACTTGCTTTTTTCATGTGTTCTATTAGTTCTAGTAGATCCCACGCTCTTTAAAGCTTTATTTCAGAAAGGAAAAACTGCAGTAATTATGGCAAAAGATGTCAAGATACACAGCACAACTGTTCTTTGCACCACAATTCAAGGAGTATGGCACTATTTTGTCACATACCTCTTAAACACGTGTTCTGCGGTTTGTCTTGCATCAAAAAACACTTCTTAATGCAATGCAAAAAGTCATTTAAAAGATAGCATCAGTAGCTGTGAGTCACTTAGTTTGGAAATAAATCTACAGCATTCCGTCAGAGTAGCACAAGTAAAAAAGCATCTTTTGAACGCCAAGGCCAAACATACAATACTCTATAGGCATGCTGCTTGCTATGCCCTTTACTGGCAGATTGATTTTCATGTTCTGACTAAACTAGCAGTTAGCAACATTACACTGCTGGTTGGATAGCAATGACGGCCCAATTAGAAAACACAGTCAATGAATAGGTCAGGCAGCCGGGGTCCAGATATTCTAAGCAAGACTAGGCCTTTCAGTTTGTAAAACTTTCTGTTGACCTTTTCCTCATCATAAGTGACCCACCATAAAAACATGTCAAAATTTTGTGCAGAAACAAAACAGAAAATAAACTATGACTTATCCAAATAAGCAAACAGCTTAAGAAAACTTGTTGAGGAATCGTTGGCATAGGAAAGAAAAGAAATGTGTTATAGAGGGATTCCTCATTTCCCCATAAATACGTGCACTGTACTGGTTGTTGGCTTTAGGAAAACGTTTTTGGATAGCCTGTGCTAATCAGACATACAACAATCAGGTATATTTTGAAGGCTTAGAACCACCAAAACTAGTAAATGGTATGGCTGTATTATTTAGCCCACTTAGCTTTCCTTATTAACACAGATCATTTTGAGTTTTGGCTTGATCCCACTTAAAATATACATACATATTTATAATATACAAATAATTCCATATGGATTTGAAGTTATGCAGCCTGAAAGCAGGCAGTAGAGATTTCTCAACATATAACATATACATAGTAGATGAATGTATGGATCAGGAAAGAGTTATAAACACCCGTGTAGGACACTACATAAATTGCTGTGCTTTTAAACTTAAAGGGGGCAGCTAGGTTTTTTCTGTCAAATTGAGAGTTCAATTCTGAAGGCACAGTATTAGCACTAGGGCTGTGACATCTGGTACTCACTACACATAAAACACGCCTTTGGAGACAAAGTTCCCACCCCTTCCAAATCAACAACAAGGCCCCCTTGGACTTTCAAAAGGGACAAGATCTTTCCCGAAGACTACTGATCTTTTTTACTCAAGATAGATCTCTCTGTGACACACCAGTGTGGGCTTTAGTGTCATAAATACGGCTTTTCAATATCACTGTTATCTTCATTAAAAGATAATTAAATAATTAATTAAAAGACCTTGGCTATGCCTTTTTGCAAAGTATTCTTATGTTCAGAAGTGCCTCTCCTTGAACCTTAAAACCTTCCATCACTGATGTTTCTTCTAGCATTATCTAATCTCACCTTTATGTTTAATCTTGAACCTAGCTAGACTTAATGCTATATGTGAGCAAGAACAGTTCTCAACTTTTATTCTGTCGTATGTCCTCAGTTTCCAACTCCCATGGTTGACTGTTTCGTTATGGTCTTTGCTACGCTGCAGCCTTTATAAGAGATGGACTTATCTTCCTCCATATTTCCATGCTAACTTAATGGTTTCACATAAATACAGAATTGTAAAAATAACAGCACATATTACTGCTCATTAAGCTCCTTTCAAAATTGTGACAGCAATTTTTGTTGCATAAGAAGCAATGTCAGGATGCCATTACAAAATGTGGGAACAGCATTAACTGAAACTGCACAAATGTACCGAAGACTCTGGTATGTGCCTGATGCTGTTCTCTGAACTGCAGTGTAGGCACATCTGAAATCTGCTTGCTCACACTACAGAAACTACTTATTAGCATCTGTATATAACACATCATCACCACAGGGAAAGCTAGTTTAAAATCATAAATGTCAAGACATAATTAACTTAAAGGTCAGGTTTAATTACAGTTGTTGAAACTGAAATATACTAATTACCATTACTATGTCAGAAAATTTCTTAAAATGATTTGAAATGTTTTGTTAGTGCCCGTACTTTTCCGTAATTGACATCTTTTGTTCCATGATGGAGATGTTTAAACGGGCATTTTTTTACAAGCAGAGAGAGAACAAAACAGAAAACCGATGAACAAAGCACCACCACAAAGCTCAACAAAAGCTGTTCTCTGCATTATGATATTATTAATTACTTTCTTGTAATTGGCACTTCAGATAATCATTTAGATAATGGAATTATTTGGAGAGTCTGGTGCATGGATGAAACAGATTTAACTGTGTGGCTTTTAGGTTTAATGACAAAACAAATCAATAAGTGAAACAGACTGGTGTGAAAGTAACTCAATAACTGAAAAATTTGCTCTACCTGTAGGCTTTTCCAAGGATTCTACTGGGAATAGTTATTGACTCACGTAAGTATTTTAGTTCTCTCTTTCCCCCAAGGTACAGAAAGTTTGAACGCTGTGATTTCATTTTCTCTTCTGTTACCTAGTGTTTATTCTCCCCTCCCCACCCCAGCCAGGATTTCCAGCTTACCTTTTCCTATACTTCTAGCAGAGTGATAGACATAATTTTTTTCCCTGAAGGAGCCGTTCCCAGCTAGGTAGAATGCAGCAGAGAAAAGGTTAAGCTATATAAAGTTGAATTCCCCACAACAGTATAGATTTTAGCTACTGTATAGCCCCTGTGCAAAAATTCAGAAGCCGAAAAGTGAATATAGCAGATGACTCTGGAGGAAAATATCACTAGCTGATGAAAACAGGCTATCAAATGTGCTGATAAAAGTGACATGCTTGTTTATTAAGTTTAATTCATCCTGCACCTGAGGTGCTGGGTCATAACAGCAGCCCTGGTACTGCAAAAGGTGCCGGTGCCCTCCAAAGTGTACAAATCACCTGAAATCAGTGAAGTTCTGTGCCACCGGAGGAAATGTTTCTACCAGGTAAGTCGGCAGCTCCCTGTCCCTTTCCCCACTCCCCTTTCACAAGCCCCAGTGCTTGGAGCTTCGCACACAGCAACAGAAAAGAGCTCAAAAGTCTGAATATACGCATCAACTGAAAGACACTAGTGAGGGGCAGTCTCAGGTACGCAACACAAGTATAGCAGAAAAGTGGCTGACAGTTCAGAAACCATTCACAATACACCAAAAAAAGCCTCGACTGTGCTACAGTGAAAGGCAAACAAAGTAGGGGAGTCTGTGCCGCCTTGCATCTCAATAAAGGGGAAAGAATGGCATTTAATTAAAGAGTTTCCTGCCTCCCAGGTACTGATGACATTGAAATCAGTGTGGACATAAGGCATTAAAGCTGGCATCACCCAAAAAAAGTCTCTTATTTAAGATTTACAGCTGACTGTTAGAGAAAAGTGAAAATTTATTAAAGGCTTCCATCTGGCAGAATGTATCATTAGTATTCAAACTGATAGCAGCAGTGATTTAAATTTAATAATCTGAGTGGAGATATGCATCAAAAAAGAATTCTTCTAAAATATGTCTAATAGCAATAACTGACTGCTTTATTATAGTCTGCCTGTGAAAAATGCCAGATATCAAAGAATAAGACATCAAATGTTAATTTCAGTGTGTTCTTCCAGTTGAAACTCACATTAAAATAATATACTCGGTGCGAATCAAGTAGCACAGACTGTACCTGTTTGTACCTTTCTTGAGCAAGATTTGAGACACTGGGACCCAGAAAAAGCTAGGAATTTTCCCTTAGCGGAAGAGGGGTTGTATGGACGGTAGGTGTGCAGGCGTGGCAGCGGGGGCGGCCTCTGTGAGGAGAGGCCGGGGCTGCCCCCTGCCAGACACGGCCGGTTCCAGCCGGCTCTGGTGGACCCACTGCCGGACACCGCTGAGCCCCTCAGCCACGGGTGTGGCACCTCTGGGAAATGTATTTAAGAAAGGGCAAAACACTGTCCAGGAGAGAGGAGCAAGTTAAAAAAAAAAGTGCGAAAAACAGCCCCGTGAACACCCAGGTCAGAGAAGAAGGAGGGGGAGGAGGAGGTGCTCCAGGTGCTGGATCAGAGATTCCCCTGCAGCCCATGGAAGCGACCACGGTGGAGCAGGTATTTCCCTGTAGCGAGTGGAGAGGAACATGCCAGAGCAGATGTGCACACTGCAGCCCAGGAGACCCCAGCCAAGAGCAGCTGGATATTCCCTGAAGGAACTGCAGCCTGTGGAGAGCTCATGCTGGAGCAGGTTCTGGGAAGGACCCACGCTGGAGCAAGAGAAAAGCGTGAGGAGGAAGGAACGGCAGAGAAGTACTGTGGACTGACTGCAACCCCCATTCCCTTACACAGCTCGGCGGGTGGGGGAGGCGGACAACTCAGGAGTGAAGCTGAGCCTGGGAAAAAGGGGTGGAGGCTTGGGGGGAAGGTGGTTTAGTTTTTGCCTTTGTTTCTCACTATCCAACTCTGTTTTAACTAGCAATAAATTATATTCATTTTTCTCAAGTCAATCTGTTTTGCCTCTGATGGTAATTGGTAAGTGATCTCCCTGTCCTTATCTCAACTCATGAGCTTTTTCATCCTATTTTCTCCCCACATCTTGTTGACAAGTGGGAGTGAGAGAGCGGCTGGGTGGGTACTTGGCAGCTGGCCAAGGTCAACCCACCACAGAGGTGTTACCTAATCTTATACTTTTATGGGCAACACATCCTCTGAAGCAATACTTGTGTGTCCTGTGTGAGAATCATGTCAACGAGGCTGTGTGTGACATAGGAAGGCAATTCCTAACCTAAAACACTCTTTTGATCTAATATTATTACAAAATGAATCTATATTCTATTCCTGTTTTAATCAACTGTATGAAGTTACTGCTCTACTTTCAAGTTACGCAGCTGAGGTTTCATGTGTTAGGTAACATCTACCTCTCATATGATAGAACCTCTTTACACATCTTTCTTTCATCTCTCAGCTCTTACTTGATAACATGGGATTCAAGAACAGCTCACATGAAGCCAAAGTGACAACATAATGCACCTGCCGAACAGCCTTTCTGTTCGTTTTTACTAGTCATACCAAAGAACACTCCAAAAGTCACAGATAGAGTCATTGCCATATCATCTGGTAGGTAAACAAATGAACAAATGGTAAAGAACAATTTGTTCAGGAAAAAAATAAACATGAAAATTGAGGCAAAGTGCAAGCATCACAAATTGAAGAGGTTGGAGAAAAAAAAGTTGTATTCATTATAAGAACAAGCATAAATTAACTACCCAGTGCACAATTTACATCATGGGTGTTATGCAAACAAAAATACCCACAAATTAGTCACTGTTTTAACATTTTTTTCTTAATTGCAGGTTAACGGGCAGTTCAACTTTACAGGTTGGTATTTTGCCACTATGATCTGCTTTTTAAAAGTTGAACAAGAAAACAACATTAGAATGCTCCAAATATGCTGTTGGTAAGAAGCCAGGTTAGGCTGTCTAAATTGGACCAGGTGCTTTCAACATTCCACAGCCGCCTTGCAGGAAGGAAGGCACTAGTTCTGCATTGGCAGCGTTATAACAAGTGATCAATATCAAGACATTTACTCCTTTGTCACTCCTAGCTCAGCAGGGGTGAGAACAGCCAGAGTCTGAAGGAAGAAGGCTTTCGCAGTCGTCAGGCGGCTGTACAAAGCATCCTGGGCACATCTAACAGGGGCTGAGGGTAGGAGGTGTGTGTGTGATGGTGGCTGAGGCCCCCCAGTCCCTGCTCCTCCTCCCCCAGATATCTGTGAATGCTCAGCACTACAAAAAAAGATAACATATTTGACTTTTTTATTATTTTTCCATAGCCTTTTCCCCCCCCAGCTATGAATATGGATTCACACTCACTACTCTGAAAATATGACACAGGTTTACCAAAAAACAGGTTTTGATTTTCATTTAAAAACCCTGAAAACACACGCTGAAAATTAAAAGGAGCTCCTTCCTATCTTTTCGAAAATGAAACATTGTATTTTCCCGCATATATGAAATGACCGTTTCAGAAGGTCTTGATTTTATTTTTTAAATTTCAGTTTAAAAAAGCCATTTTGATTTCCTCCCATAATGCTTTCTTCCAATTGATGCATTCTCAACTCATGAGAAATAAGTTTTAATTTTTATTATAAATGAGAATGATTTGTTGTATTCTTCACAAAAACTCAATAAACAGGGAAGTCTTTTTTTACTTAGCTGTATGTCAAATTCAGAGAAAATGTTAGCAATTCAGATTCTTCGCCAGTATTTATTCTACAATGAAATACTATACAGCAGCACTGAAGGTGCTCATACTATCCCATGTATAAGTCTCAGCTTACAAATCACAAAGTTTCCACACAGTCTTTGAACTCAAAAGCTCATTATCTTATACAAACTAGACATTGAAAGCTGAGGCATTGTTAGGGAGATAATGGATGATGTTACACTGGGAAGAGCAAGTGCTTAAAGAACATAGGGCTGCCAAAAATACATGGGGAATGCAGCCATTCTAGCTAATAATATCAAATTCTTAAAGCTACTGAAAATGTTCCTCGCAGTGGCAGATCTCAGCTTTGCACAATTCAGAGCTTCTCAGCCAGAACCCACACCATGGTGCCAGAAGGCCCAACTTTACAGCCACTGAAGACTCACCCTAATTGGCTCTGCAGGAGCCAGTTGTGATCTAAAAACATTGGGCTATATTTGAATTACTAAGTAAATTTGGGGGGGGGGGGGGGGGGGGGGGGGGGGTGTCATTGGAAATGTTTTCTTATTTCCCATAAACTTAAAAAATAATTATTTTATTAGCTCAAGTGCAAAACTACATGAATGAAACTATGATGCTCCAACTAAACCGCACTTTGTAGAACTATAACAAATCCAGTACTCTAAGCATCACATTCCATGCATGACTATGTACCTCTTTCTTTACAAAAATTCATTAAAAGAAAAAAAGCATGATGATGGAAGTATAGAGTTCATAATAAGTAAGCTTATGGGAGTTCAGCCCTGCTAACTGCCATGACTTTTTCACAAATTTTATCAACTTTTCATAAAATTTTATTGCATATTTGTACCTCTTCTTAAATCCGCAAAGGTGTTTGAATCAATAAGAATCTCATCTTTTCTTGAAAAAATATTGTTGACGACAAACCAGCACAGCTTGGGGGGGAAAAATCATCCTTTAACAGCTCAGAAATTACAAGAGAAATAAATAGAATCAAGCACGTATTATGTTAAAATAAAATCTCAAGATTTCCGTGCCATAAGTGTGATTACTAAATATGTGGCATTAGTGATACCAAAGCAGAGAATTTTTCTTTTGTAAGACCAGAAATGCAGAAATACTCGCTTTATTTAAAATCAAAAAAGCAGAAGACATGTAAAGAGAGACATTTCACAGAGCTGGGGCAGGTGTAGATACTCACAATTTTACAGTACTACCAAGTTAATAATAATGGGATACCCAATATGAGTGCATGCTTCTGCTGTACGGACATACAAATTGGATAAATCCTCTACCGGACAAATTAGGACTGGACATAATCTGCTTACCCTTGACACTCAGCAATGCTTGATGTACTAACATAAGCTTCAGCAATATATGTGCCATCTGAAGTTCATTAAATATGATAAAACCCTGTATTATTATTAAAATCCCCAGTGTAAGGAATCTTGCATTTCTGCACTGGAAAAGTTGAAACAGATGAAAGACTGTAAACAAACCAACCAAAAAACAACCCAGGAGCAAAACACAACCTTCTTTGGTCTATTGGTTGCAGCTCAAATTTCAAGATAATGTATATAGGAACACAGAGCCAGATTCATCAGAGCTTTATTGACTCATTAATGTAGCTCTGAATAAATGAGATTTTGCGTGTAGATTTAGTTTGAACGATAATTGCTAGGATCAACAGTGTGATACGTATTTAAACCTGGGACTACTGCCACTGAATAAATGAAGGAATCATCACTAGTTAATCTTCGTAGGACAGTGTGTTCCTGGTTGGACCACAAAGTATCAGCAATAATTTCTGCAATGACTGGAAAAACCTCCATTATTTACAATCATTAGAAGATTTTACCATTTTGCTGAGACAGAAATACTGTAAAACTTTTGGAAGATTTTCTGAGCACGTTATAGCTAAAAACAATGTAGAAGGACAGACTGCCCAAGTACTTTAATATGTCCCTATGTTGTAGACAACAAAGTCAGTATTTTTAGAATAATGTGTGTTCTATAAATTCTTTCCATTCGTTTTACTGTCAGTCACTAGAATGAGAGAGACTATCTGAGGGTTCCTTTGGTCTGGAAACAATAGTCACAATCTAAAAGAATTTTTAAAGTTCTCTGTTCTGGAATATTTTTTAAAACACATAAACTAGATTGTAAAAAATTGTGGTCCATAATGTCATTTAATCTTAATTTTGGATGTAGACAGCTCCAATTTGGAGTATCCAAACCTCAAGATAACAAAAGCAATCTGATTAAATAAGGATTTTCTGAAAAATAGTTTTTACTACAGCTTGAAAAATAACAAAAATTGGAAAAAAATGGCAGAGCACTTGCACACCCGTTTTGAATGGTGGAAGCTATTGGGTCCAGGCTAGATTTTCTGATGTGAGGCAGAGGTATCCTCCACAGAGGAGCCATTAGCCGGGGTTGCCCTGCCCGGTAAGGAACTCTCCCCTGATTCAGGCCAGAGATGAGAGCAGTTTCCTGCCCCTCTCTGTCTGAGGTGATTCACGTTCTCTCATTGGCACGACTCCACTCTGTACAAAGAATTTATTGCTCATGAACTCTGGCTTCCCAGATTCCATGTGACTTTCTGTCCACTAAGCTATAGAAAAAGTCCATCTTTCCCCTTTTCTCCATAACAAATGAAATGATCTTGTAAAATATAAAGATTTTGGTTTAGACTCAATTCACAGTGAGAAACTATTTATGACCTAGACCCAAGAAAATTACTGTAAATCAATTATAAAATGTAAAATACTTACTATACTTTCATAAAAATTATATGTTATTGACGTTTAAACAACCTCCAGTAGAACATTTATCTTTAGATGGTCACTACTGACATTCCACTGAGATGAACAAAGAGGTTCAGCCATTTTTAGATGACTAGTCAACAAAAGTTATTTCCAGAATTGTAAACCTCAAACAAAATTTTAGTTTTTATAGCTCTAAAATGTCAAAAAATTGAATGGAGTCAGTAGCTGACCTCCAGGACACTGACTGCACACCTCCATACGATGTAGGAGCGTTGATCACCAAGTAAGGGACTTTACACTGGTAATTTCACCTTTCATAATAACTACTTTTGGTGACAGTAATTTTTAGGTAAATACAGAATGTTAAAACTACTCAAACCTGCAAATGGTTTTACATTTCAAAGTAATGAGCAATATTTGAACTTGAACTCTAAAATAATACAAATATACAGAGGATGCAAAGAAGAAAAGAATGGATTTGACTAAGTTATTCCAGAAAAAAAAGACCATTTTCTGATTACAATCAGCCAAAAATCATGTGAAGAAGGAAGAGACAAAGAGCCAACTCTGAGCATTGAAATAAAAAGCCATAAATAACTGGAAATTTCTCATTCTGAATATACTCAGGTTTTCTGAATAAGCTAGAGAAGATTTTACTGGGTCAAAATAACAAAATTGAACACCCAAGCATGATTTGTACCTTTGTGAAAGCATCCATCATGTCTAAATTAAAGTCAGTCCAATTTTGCAATTATAATTAAATGTGTCCTGCTCTTCATCATTGTTCCACATTTCCGTAACGTTTTTAAGAGCTTCATTGTTTTCCCTGGATCATCCAGAGACACCCAGGTCAAACTGTTTATAAAAGTATTCCCACTAAATGTGCTGAAGGAAATAACTGGTGATGAAAAATATTAAATACATCAAAATCAGTTTACTGTAGTTAAGACTGTGTTCTAAATTTAAAACTACTACATTTGCATTACATGTTAAATCTGGTTATAGCAAATTGAAAGAAAATACTTTACAAGCACTGCTGGGTTTTTGGTGGTTTTTTACTAAGTACAAAGTCATAATTTTATATTCCAGTAAATATAACTGATTAACCTGGCTACAAAAACACATTAGCATATATCTAATGCCCAAAATGTTACACAAGAGACATCACAGAGTCACTGATGAATGGTGATTACAATGGTGAGGAGAATGAACAAACAAGCTATTGAAAAGTGAAATTGTCAAAATGACCTATTCCCTCTTGCTGTCCCGCCGCCACCCTCCTACTCAGTGCTGCCCTGTATAAAGAGCGACTCTGTGTGGCAGCACCCAGCCTCACTGCAGTTAACAGAATTGCTTACAAACTTGGGCAAATCGGTTTGGGTATTGACGCTATATTCTGTTTTTATTTTGCCCAATGCCATGTTACTTCAGTGCCCCCTCTCCATCATCAATGGTACCATACACAAGAAAAAAAAAAAAACTAGGTCTCCGTTACCTTCATATATGATATTTCTTTCTGTTTTGCTATTGTCAGATTTCGCCCATTTCCCATGTCTCCTGTGTCCAGTCAGGGTTATTTTACCTGTTGTGGTTATGCTGTCATGGTTTAACTCCAGCTGGCAATTCAGTACCACGCAGCTACTCACTCACTCCCCCCACAATGGGATGGGGGAGAGAATCGGAAGGGTAAAAGTGAGAAAACTCCTGGGTTGAGATACAGACAGTTTAATAAGCAAAGCAAAAGCCGTGCGCGCAAGCAAAGCAAACCAAGGAATTCATTCCCTACTTCCCATTGGCAGGCAGGTGTTCAGCCATCTCCAGGAAAGCAGGGCTCCATCATACGTAACGGTTACTTGGGAAGACAAACACCATCACTCCGAATGTCCCCCCTTTCCTCCTTCTTCCCCCAGCTTTATATGCTGAGCATGACGTCATATGGTCTGGAATATCCCTTTGGTCAGTTGGGGTCAGCTGTCCCAGCTGTGTCCCCTCCCAGCTTCTTGTGCACCCCCAGCCTCCTCGCTGGTGGGGTGGGGTGAGGAGCAGAAAAGGCCTTGACTCTGTGTAAGCGCTGCTCAGCAGTAACGAAAACGTCTCTGCCTTATCCACACTGGTTTCAGCACAAATCCCAAACATAGCCCCATATTGGCTACTGTGAAGAAAATTAACTCTATCCCAGCCAAAACCAGCACATATGCATATATATGTGTATAGATATTCACAAGCTCAAACGAATTCAAAATTCAGTAAAACGGGTTTTTCCTGCTCTGATCAACTAATTTTATCCTCTAAGTATTACTATTAATAATTACTTATATTCTATTTCCTCCTAGTAGCACTGGTCAAATAGGAGATTATCATTGTGGTAGAATTTACAAGGAATAAAAGTAGTTCCTATCCTGGAGGCCTTACCAACAAGCATTCTATCAGTCTTCTCTGGAAGTTGCTTCAGAGGTCTAACATGCCGCCTGGTGACGTGAAAAGGAAGAGTTCTGCAGTATCAAAACCTGTCCCCATATCTTCCTGTTCTTTCCAGTGTTGCACTGGATTGTGTAACTTCCTGTAGCACCTGTAGAATCCCATTATTTGCAGTGAACTGTAGAGGTTTAATGCTGCATTTAAAGATATATGGTAATACATATTGCACTTTCAAGATTAGATCTGTCTCTTTGCTTTTGTTTTTGCCGTTTTTTACTTTTTGTTGTGCAGAACAAATGCATTGACTATGTTCAAGCACAATACATTGAGCTGGTGTCTTGCCAGATACAGTGTTAAAAGTGAAGCCCAGGAAATGAGTCTGCGGAGCAATTATGCATGAAATGTCTTTTAAATATATTTATTCATTACTACTAATAAAAAAGCTTGTCTTTAGACGATTCTTTCATTCGTTCCAGACGCTAATATTTCTAACTGTCCAAATCATAAGCATCTCCTGTTGAAAATTATGTTCTTATGCTTATTTAGAGAAAATGATTTCAGAATATGAAGTTGTGTCATTCTGTTTAGATAGTTACATGTAATCTCTAATATAATAAACTGCAACATTCATACACCATTTTTTTTCCAGCCTAATGTTTGGCAATCATTGACACTAATGAAGTAGACCTTCCAGTCACACAGCAAGTATTATTACTATTTCACAGATGAGAGAATTGAGGTAAAGAGAAACAAAGACAGACAAATAGCTCCAGAGCCTCCTTCTCCTAGAAAAGGATTCCAAGTTCATGACTCTCAGGCCTGAAATAAGATCACATCTACACTGTTCTTCTGTAGACTCCAAATTATTTGTAGATATTTGTTATCACAGAGTCAAGCTTACTATAAGGAAAATATGTCCATTGCACTGAATATACACGGGTAAGTAACACACAGTTGAGGTTCCACTTGACAACTATTTGAAATTTTGAATGGTAAAAACAAAATCCCTATTAAGTGTTGCATTTCATCCTTCTAGCAGAAGGTGTCCCATGTCAGGGGGTTGGAACTAGATGATCTTTAAGGTCCCTGCCAACCCAAACCATTCTATGCTTCTATGATCCTTGTAATAAATTGGACCTTGATATAACAATGTGAGAAAAAGAAGGAAGAAAGAAAAAGTCATGAAAGTCAGCGACTTATAGACTCTGCACTGTAGTAGTGCCTAGACGGCTCTGTGGTGGAGTTCATTGATTTAGACTCTCCATAGATGTTAACAGATAGCATTGCCCAAAAGCTTGAAGTTCAAAAAGGTGGAGAACTGGTAACTAAAAAATAAATGTGAACCACTTAAAGATTCTCTTACAGTCCGGTTCAATGGTTGGAGACACTGCACAGTGAGATGCGTACACACCTTGCCAACAAAGGCAGCCCAGGAGTCCCTGCAGCCTTGTGGCTCGAGCCTGCCCTGTAGACCACATCTCATCCCCCATGTAGTTGAACTGCTGTTCCTGTCAGGACCAAGGCTGAAAATTAGCTGAGCAAGTTAAAAGAATATATATTCTGGGAAAGTCGCAGGGAGGGAAGCATACCTGAACTCCAAGATTCCCAGGGAGCTGATGACAATTTTCAAAGATCCTGGGGGAGGTTTAGCAACACTTGTAAATAACTGTGGTAACAAAAAGTACCACATATAGGTCTACTGGCTGCCAGAGCGCCCAAAATTTTTCTCAGCCCTTTCTTAGAACAGCCGCAATGGTTTGTCAGATGAGAACCTGCTGGCACAAGATCCTGCCACCCTAGTTTCTTTTAGGCCAATTTTTGACTTCACATTTTCACTGATGTTCATTTCCCTTACCTTCTCTGTGAGCTGGAGCCAATATTAACAGGGGTTTTTTGGCTGTTTTTCTCCACTTTGGTAAACTACTATTTTAATCATCCTTTCATCCAATAACTGCAAATATTTGTTTTATTTCTCATCTTTATCTGCTTCCAAATTGCCATAAGCACCACATACATCTCTGTTCTCTGAACACTGTAGCTGAAAGCAAAATAATCATGTCACAAGTTGGCTAACTTCAGAGAAATCACAGGTATCTGATATGTATCTAAAGTTGCAACATCACTCCACATTTCCTACAGAGAAATAAAATTAAAGCTACCATTACTTTTCAACCCTTTGTGATCCTTTCCCAGTTGCCTCAAGGATTAATGGCACTGAGTTCCCAAAACATCTGAGTTTCTCTCTTTGAAGAGCTATGCAAATTGCTATTTGTATGCAAACTGGAACATTAGTCTTTACTTTCCTAATTTTAATTGGTACACCATCATGCAGACAGCTGCTAATTGTAGCTTGATTTCTAGATTAAGGTCAACAGACCCAAACTGCACAGTGTTATTTGTTTCAACTAAAAAGATCAAAACCACAGAATAATGATAAAAAGTACAGAGTTCAAATCAGAGGAGAGAGTGGTTCCTCATCTTCCCAAGGGTCCATAACCTCAGCTAAATATTAATCTGTAACAGGAGTTGGATTAATTGTGTCTGCTTGGTCAGATAATCTCTGAACAGCTGGCAAACTGAAATGATTTGCCATTTATATACAGATATTATTGACAGATCCTGGGACCTTGCTGAAAGACAGGCTTCCAAGTGACATTCTCAAAACTAATGGAACAGTTTCTAATGCTGGGAAACAAATATTGTATTTTTTCCTAGAATCAGTCAGTATTTCAAGTAAGTATTTTTCAAGGGACTTACAAGATACTTTTTCACTTTTGTCCCTCATACCAGTCATGATTCCCATGAAAATATCTCTGTAGTCACAAATTTCCTTCTAAAGTATGTAAATAAGATTGGTAGGAGATGGCTATGGAATAAAAAAATATTCTTATGGACTCTAAAAAGCAAACTGTGGGAAAGAAATTCTCTGAGTATTAACTTGAAGATTTAATAAAGAAATTAAAATATATAGGCCTTACGGATTTTTTTCTGATGTAAAGTTATCCATTGACTTTAATGAGCATGTGACAATTTACACCAATAACAAGGACAAAATCAGGTTTTATGCCTGATTGTCTGATTTGAACAGAGGAGTTGAAACGACTAGAACATTGGTTCATTTCTATTCTTTCCCTTTTTATGGGCATTTAGAAATAAAGATATTGAAGTTCGAGACTTTCTGAACCAAACCTTTTTGAACCATTCTTGTTTCCACCTAATTGTATCTCTGCACCACAAAAATCTCTCCTAAAGAAAAATTAAACAGTACAAAATACAACTCAGTATGCTTCTGCAGGTCCTCAATTAACACAAAACTATACCTCTCTTCATCTCAGAGAAACTATTCAAGTTAAAAAGGGCACACAGTAAAGAGCCCCTATTGTTCCGCCAGACAGGGCGTGCTACAACATACTCACACCACACACACAAAATGTACTTCAATGCAGAAGAAGAGAATTCCCGAATAGAATGTAATTAATGTTACATGCCAAACCAATTAGTGAAGTGTCATTGGAAGCACAGCCGTTGCATCTACAGCTCCAAACTTCTGGGCCAAGATCCGGAAATTATACCACTTGAAAGCCCTTAACAGGAAATAATGAGCATTTTTATGGCACCAGAGCCATAATTCATATCAGCCATTTAATGTGTCAACATAATTAAGCAGTCAATATACTTTGGTGTAACGGCTGGTTCCTAAGCTCTCCTTTCCCACTCTAAATATTACAAAAAGGAGTTGAAGAAATCAAAGAGATTTAAGCACGATAGGGTCTAGCAAGCTCCTAGACATGAGGATACTAGGGAGATCCTCAGTCAAGCACCCAGGAGTGTTTTGTGAGGAGGCTGGTATTATGCAAAGCTGATTGTTATCTCATTGAAAAGAATAGAGTTAAAATTGAGTTAGAAAAAACAGCAAAAGGAGGATAATTTTCAAAGGCCAAAAAAGAAAAAAAAAAAAGTCTGGAGGGTTTCCTTAACAGGACTTAAAATGATTACCATTTTTTTGTTTGTGGAAGGCACTAGACTAAGACAATCTCTACAGTACGCCTATAATTGTATTCTGAAGACCATTTCTATTCATATGGCTTTGTAATACAAGCATGGGGAGACACTGGATTAAATTAGAAGAAAGTAAATTTTATATGTATAAAGGAGAATAGATTTTATGTACCATATAATTACCATAACTGCCTCAGCCCTATAAGATATTACTAAAGAAATAGCTTGGTAAGATTAAATAAATTACAAAGGTCACCACACCTCATGTTTACAGTACAAACTAATAACTGGCTGAAATAAGAAGGAAATTATTCTTCCTCTGCCCCTTTGTATACAAACTAAAAATAATATATAGGATTGTGCATGGCTGTGCAGGAGATGTGACTTACCACTTCTGATACACATAAAATATACAGACTGCTGTATGAGGAAAGAACAGAGAAAACTACCTATGAGACCTATTTTGGAGTAGAAATCCTGCATTCCTAAACTAGAATATAGAATCCAGCTCTGTAACTTAGGGAGTCTTCAGTGCCTGGGCAGTGCCCAGACTGCACTCATTCTGCTGGAGCTGTAATGATTGAGCCATTCAAGAAAAGTAGGATTTCCATACTAGGTCTGCTTGGAGAAAAAAACACATAAGATCGAATACTATTTATGTATTAATACCATAAAACATAGAATGGTATTAACATTTTCTTCATACTTCTAGCTTGTGCAGTTTAATGGTTATAGCTATACTGTTTTCCAGAGTGCAGACCTAAAAGGAGATTTGTTGCACTCTGTGACCTACAGTCTGTGTTTCTATAGGGTGACAGAATGACTTTTGTATCTCCATTTATAGGCTTGAAGTGCTGATGTTTAGCCCTTCTGGGAAAGAGTCTGCTTGCCTTGAATGTCCAGTGTCAATCATAATGCATATCAGCATTTGTACTAAAGAAACTAGTCGGACATAGCTGTACCTTCTTCTTTCCTGGTCACATTGAAGGTATAGCAAGGCCTATAGGTACTATACTGAGGCACCACAAAGCTCTATGTTTTTCCCTAAACATACTTCAGAGCTGGCTCTAACAAGGTCGTACTTGATCTGCACTTTAAAATACAAGATAGATATATGTTATGTGCAAAGTGCTTTTCCACAATGGCATCTTCATTTCAGCAAGCAAAATTAGGTTTTACATTTAAAAAAAACCAACTGCATGAGTAGCCACCTCAGCATAGCACACTTGCCATAGTATGCACGGACATGAAAACTGACTGATCCTATGAAACATGCTGCTGTAGGTATGAAGATATTAAAAGAAGAAAGCCAGCAGCAAGGTTCTCCTGTCTCAGCTATTGCCCTTGAGCTAAAATTAAGATTATGACTGTAAAGGAGTCCACCACAGTAAAAATGGAACTACAGGGAGGCTGCATTCAATTACACCACGTTTGGCCTCTCTGCATCTTTCCTTGAATCCCACAAACAGAAAATCTGCTAGGTCCTCAGCATCTTCTGGAGCACAGAGTTCTCACTGCGCTCCCCCATATCCCTCCATCTTCCAGCACATACAAGTTCATTACAACAAACTACTAATGTTCGCTCTGTTTTCTGAGGAGGCTGAAAAGCAAGGGAACCATCAGCCAGTTGGAAAAACACCAATGAAAAAAAACAACACACAATGAAAAAGTGTGATAATTCATTCTCATGTCAAAGACTGTGAAGAGGAGAGAAAATGTGATAAATTAATCCCTTCTAATAAGGGGAGATTGTAATAAGAATAGAGACTCATTCAATTAATCCACTCTTAATATAATCCTATAAGAATGATATGGACCTCCCTGGATACCATATCTCAAGATATGACAATTCTTTTTTTCTTAGCCAACAGTTCCTGATTACAGAAAAGCAATTAGGCAAAACTGTCTAATAAAGTGGTATTTGAGAGATAATCAACACATAACACAGAAAGGACCGATCTACAAATGTAGCAGATTAGTTTATAGGACCTTCTTAAAGAGCCAGGTCCTGGGTAGGGTAAGCAAACTGACTCACAGATTGATTCAGATTCTGACTTAGACAAGATTTGGCTTTTATACCCACTAAAAATATGCCAGTTCAAAAAAAAAAAGCATATTCAGATTAGCTGATTCTTCTATATACACAAAGAATTTAAAAAATTGTGTAGGAAAGATATTAGAGGATATAGGAGAAATTGGTTTTCATGCTTATTATATACGACCCAGGGCCAATGACTAAGAGTCATAAGACTTTCCCACAGACTTTTATTATCAGTTAGTTTCCCACTGAGCAATGTGTCAAGAATAAAATGTTGCATTTTACCATTTTTCACTGATCCAGGCAATCTAGCTGGTTAGCTGCACCAGAAGTCTTCAAGATCTGGCCATATACCAGCATGCTTTACTATGCCTGCACCAGTCATCCTCCACACCACGCCCACAGTTCACCTGTCCTATATCCAGCAAATCACTTGAAATAAATAAGAAAAAAATCTTATTCTCTGCTCCTTAATGCATAGATACACCATAACACATATCCTCAAACCTACTGTACCAAATCTCCTGCTAATTTAAAAAAAAAGAACACACACCACAAAACAACAAAACAAACAAAAAAAACCCCACTGACTGTAACAGGATTCTGACATATCCTCCTCAAGAGCAAACCAAATCCTATCAGCCCATTAGACATGATGCAAAACTGCTAGAATCTGCCTTTTTTGCCCTGTCCCTTGCATTGGCTCAGTATACTTTACACTGCATCACAGTTTACATTCTGGTTAATTATTACTTGGTTATTTTTTGTTTGAAGTTTGATGATACATGATAAGCACAATCTTTTGGAATCCTCTTTATCTGCGTGGTTTCCACTATGCAATGGTTACTAATGAGGGCTGGCATCTAGGCTGCATGTCCTTTTTTTGTTAATTCACATACTGAAATAGACAGTAGGCCTGTGTTGGGTCTACTCAAGTTCCTCCAGATGTGTTTCTGTCACTTCATATAACGGATACAACATAAGCTAAAATTATCATTAAAACTTCAGTCGTCTTAACTGCTTCTGTCTGCATCTATTTTACAACCCGTTCTCCCTAGTCACATGTTCTAAAACACCTTCTTAGTGCTAATTTGCCCTTTGAAAAATCACCAAACCTGATGCACTCACTAGAGCATATAATGATTAATATTGGGAAGACAATCTTTTATATAATGAAAACTTGCTACATCTAAATTGCTGTTACCTAATTTAATATATATTTATACAATGCTAAGTTTAATATACACATTTCTGTTACAAAAGCATTTCTTTTTCCTTCAGTACTAGAAAAGAAAAAAAGACTTTTTGCAGTTTCAGAGGCACTGAAAGAAAAATAATGTTTTGGTGATGGTTTTGGGTTTCCTAAAAACATATTTCCTTCTGATTTTAGGATTTTTCACAGCATAGAGATTGCCCTGTGGAACGTGGCTAACCACCTACTTTCGACGCCAACTGGCACTGCTACGTTTATTATCTTAGATCTTTCAGCAGCATTTGACATCAGTTGACATTGCTCATCATGGGATTCTCCTGGAGCATCTGGAATCTTGTGTTGGCCTAAAAATCGTTACTCTACACTGCCCAAAGCAGTCAGTTTTAATCTTTTTAATTTGTATGTCTTCAATGCAGTGGGCTTTGCTGCTAGGCTCGGTTTTTGTCCCCAGGCTCCTGAAGTCTGCATACTGCTCTTGGCCATAGTGTTTAAGTAGCAGGGCATTTCCTACAGCAATTTAATTAAACAGTGGCATCCTAAAAGTGTTCGCTAAAGAATGATAAAAAATAAAATCTTAAAGTGATAGTACAATTCATATTCCGCAGCATATGAAGTCATGGATGGCCATTCTTGGACACTGCAGTAGAAGAACGTCTTGGTAGTGAGTCATTCAGTGAAAATAATACACTCTTTTGTTATTATTTTCTATCTATTCAGAATTTAATCATTTTTTATTTATTGTATTTATATAATAACTGTCAAAGTAATGATGTTTAGAAAGGCAGCTGAACTATGTTCTTTGTTCAGTAACTATAACGTGTAATTTGTCATATATCTCAGGATAGTGAATTACTGATATTTTTAAAAAATAATCAAGAATTCATTTGTGAAGAACACAAAATGGTAAATATCAGATATTCTTCTTTGCACATACATAATTTATGCAGATATAAACACTAGTATTATTATGAACTACTGCTTACCAAATACTCCAGACAATAAAGCCACTGCTTCCTTAAACAATAAACTTAGTGGCCATTAATTTGGTCAAACCAGCTAGCTTTGATTCCTTTTTGTCATTGTCACTAAATTCTGCTTTGGAGAGTTAAGCTTTGTGACTCTGAACTGGGTTTCCAATCATACCTTTCAGTGGTATTACAGACATAAGAAGTTGCTGCAGGAATGGATGAGAATTTGGATTGGTAACTTTTCATAATGTGTATCTATTTAACAGACACATTGCTTTAGAGCCACACTAAGAGTGGGGAAGCAGACAGAAAGAATAAGGTGCTGGGATGGGATGAAGGGAAGAGAGGTAAATAGATTTTCAAGCAGAAAGACTGGAAGACATGTTAGGATGTCATACGACAAAAAGGCTTGATCAGACTATCAGTCTAAGCTAGCACTGCAGAGAAGAGAATCAGTGTTGCCTTTGAGACATCAGGATGGTTTCAGAGTCCAAAACTGGTTTATCTGTATCTCCCAGTTCCTTTTTCTAGACAGTTAAAGTCTTCTTTCCTTCCCCAGCTGATCTCAGTCTGATTTTTTTTTTTTTGGGGGGGGGGGCGGGCGGCGGGCACCAAGACAGACAAGCAGTATGAAAATTCAGAATTTTTAACTGCATAGCTATTTTGTGTATGTGGTCGAAATACTGATATCTCTAGAAGCTTAAAGGTCTTGAACCAAAAATTGCAAGCCAGTGATCTGTAAAAGCCATGTTTCTGATTTGATGTAAAAATGCCTGAACACAGGATATGGGAGCACTGAACCATTCCAATTCCAGAAATACTAGTTCTCAATACACCATTTTGCTGGAAAATTACTGCCTACCTCTAGTACTCTGTGCTGTGTTCTTGACTTTTTTCACTGATGTGAAAATGGAAAAACTATGGTAGGTATGAATAAGTTCCAGCTTCTAGTCTCTGGGCATAAATTATCCATAGATCACTTTATTCAGGTTCTTTTCATAAAAAACTGATCAATCAGGCTTAAAAATAGCAGCCCTTGGAGATTATTCTCTGTTGAGCATCTTCATTACAGTGCCAAGAAACGCTGCTGAACTGAATCGACTCCGTCCACACAAAGCCCAGTTTTTGCTCTTGATTGCGTAACGGATTGATTACTATAATTCTCTGCTTGCTGTTCTTCCTGCCTTTCTGCTGAACAGAGACCAGGTAATTCCAAATGCTGCAGCAAAAGTACTGACCTGTAAAAAGCATCCCAGTGTATCAGTCCTTCTCTTAATACCTTGTATTGGCTTCTACCCAAGGGTCTGATTAACGTCATACACCACCATCATCTGCCGCAAAAGCACCTATGGCTCTGGATTTGGTAGCCAATTAAACTCTTTTTTTTTAATGTTTCTTGCCAAACCAAGAGATTTGATGATGTAATTCACCACTCCTGGTTATTCTGTAGTTCCAGCTGATTGTTGATTACTCTGTTTCTGAGATTCACTACTGCAAGGACTTTTTACCATTATATTATTCACCTTTGCAGCTCAGCTCATTCTGACATCAGGAAGATGGATGCAATAAGCAACTTTAAGGCTAAGTTTAAAAACTGTTTCAGGCAGAATGAATTAATTAGATATCATTTGAGATTTTTTTTAATTACTTCTTGAAGCTTCTGGTCACTGAACTCTGTAACATGCCCTAGTATGATAATGAGAAGTATGCCTTGGAAGTTGAAATGCTAAAATACTAAGTGCAAAATCTACTCTTAATCTTATTCTTAGAGTCAGAAGAATTCTATCATTTGCCTTTTGCAAATTATTTTAACAAAGTTTCTAAAAACACTGTGGGGGGAAAAAAAAAAAATAGCTTGACCTCTCCAAATCCAGAGATAGCCTTTTTACAGTGCTTTTTGGGGAGGAGGAGACCCTAGAGTGGTATTCAAATGGCAGGGTAAAATCTTACTTTATGCAGAAGAAGCTGAAGTCAAAAGATAGGACCAGCGGAGATTAAACTAACCATGAAAATAAAAAAGTAGTACAAAAACAGCCTCCTCCACCCCCCAAAAAAAAAGTTGTAAAGAAGTCTTTCTGCCTGTTTCATTAAACTTCACGCATTCCAGAAACACAGCTCATACAGTTCTCTCTTGTCTAGGACCATCTCTGTACAATTTCTGTACAATTTTTTCTGGTAATTAGGTTTGTGGAAATTGTAGTACCATACAATGAAGTTAGATGACAAGAAGTTGTTTTATTTTTTAAAAACTACTAAGCCAAACTTGTCATTTTTGGTACTGAGTCTACTGACAAAATATATTTTTGATCACATGTACATTACCTTCACTAGCAATGTTGGGTAACTGAAACCAGAGATTCCATAATGGAAGTAAACCCAACATATTGTACAGCTACTGTCATTAAGACTTCATTCTAGTAGCTCATTAGAACCACGGAAGCTAAAGAAAAAGTACAGAAATGTAATGTGACAGACTGCTTTCAGCAGTCTCTCTTATACAAAAGAAGCTGTCCTTCTCAGGAGAGGTGAATCTCAATAATAAACAGGTAATAAAAGCAACTAGTTTCATCCAAACAACCAGAAGAAAAATCCTACTTTATGCAAGAAGCCAGTGTCATCAATACAATCCTACTGGTAAAACACTCACAGACCTCTTTAATGAGCTTCTCACACCACTGTCACAGGCACCCACAGCTCTCTATGACAAAATATTAACTCTCTTTCATACTCCAGTTCATGTGCTCATATAATATTTTGGTGCAGATGCTCTGAAAGCAGTGAAAGAAAATTATATTTGCACAGAGATTATCCAGAACAGGAAGGACTACAGAACAAAATAGGTCTTCTCCATCTCTGACTCCCATGACTCAGACTGGGGGGAAAAAAAAAAAAAACACACACACACACAAAAACCCAACCAAACCAACCCACAAATCTTTCCTAGAGCATTGCTTATCCCTGCTCATACCAATATGTACAGGAGTGAGTAGACATTCAGTGAAAACCAGAGAATGGAAAGAGATGCTGTTGTAGTCACTTAGAGAAAAGGGGAAAGCAGTGCTTTCCTAGAAATGTTTGTTTCAACCCTGTTACTACATCCTTCAGTGTTACCCTTACATATAAATTTTATGAGCACGCTGTGTGTCATTGACTGCAGTTGGAATATAATCAGGACTATGAAAGTCACGTATAAAGCATACCACAATGACAGGGCATATGGTCACCCTGTAAACTCTCATATTTCAGATACAAGTCTTCTGTCTCCAAGAACAATTGGAAAGCTATGATCAAGGCATGAAAGGGTTAAATGCTTTGCCCAAGACCAGACAAAATTTTCTGCCAGAAAAGAGATTAGAGAAAAAAATAATTCATTTTAATGTAAAGACACTGAGAAAGGCAAATCAATCTTCCTTGTCCAATAAGCATCACACGCACAAAAGGAATACTTGGTCTGTAACAATTCTCATTCAATATCAGAAAAGAAGTTGCTTTAATAAGTGCAGAGAAAGCATTTTCAGTGGGAATTTATATAAAGTTATCTTCCTATTGACCTGAATGGCATCGGATCAGACCTTTAGTTGACATTGCCATCCTCTGGTTCATTATCAAAAGTCTTCTGTATCAGTGGGTAAATCACCCAGTCCTCTAAGTCACTCATCCCAGCTTCCTTGCCACTCAGAGGAGATGATAACTGAAGCCTTGGGATGCTATCTGTCAGCAAAGATACAGGAGAAATGCAGAGTTACTTTAACTGATCAAGAACAAATTGCCATGTTTGTGTAAAAAAGCTAGTACAGATATTTCTAATTAAACTTGTCATCAGAAGAAGCAGCTGCTAATTATGGTAGCAACAGCAGTTTAATTGACATGAGAGCTTAATATCTTTGTTTGATTTCATACTACTGACAAATAACAAATTGAAAAAATGAAAGAACCAACATCAGGCATTTGGTTGGAATTGATTAACATTTAGATATGATCAATCCAAGACATGAAGCATCATTAATCCAGGTAGTGACCCCTAGTTATGTTGCTCAATTGCTCTCAGATCCACAAACCTTGTAGCTGAATTAATAGTATTAATTTTATCCTTTCCAACACCAGCTAACTACAACAACTGTACATTATTAACAGTGGCATAAGTAAAACCAGTGACACAAACATCTTGACACAATGCAAAAACATTTATGCTCAATTTATAAGGCACAGTGAGCCAATGCTTTGGTCTTCTGTAGATCAACTGCATAAGTCTCCCTCATTTGAGAAATCAACTATCAAGGAACAATTGCAATTAAGATGTTTTCACACTTGAACTCAATTATATAGTTAGGTTTCTGACAAATTTAAAAGCAGAGTCCTACATTTCTTACCACTGTTCTCAAAGCAAATAATCCATTAATCTTTTGCCATATGGCTTGCTAGAGATGGATTACTCACAATCTTTCCCATGAAAGTCATGATATTTGGAAATTCACAGCCAAAGCATTTTGTTTACTCAAAGGGAGTATCCTCAAAGACATTAGTATTTCAAGAAGGCATCCTTTTTAATTATATAATACTGAGGCACAGTATTAGGCACACATTTTTCTACAAACTTCCAAATGCGGACATCTAGGTCATGATAGAAAACTTCAGCAAAAAACAACCACCACTGCAGCAAGAATGCACAAGCCGTGCAATTCTGTCCTGGCTGGAGAGTCCTAAGAGCTCTCTCCATTAAACTACACTTTCTAAGATGATACTAGAAACTATTGAAGCATTTAAAACGCAGACTGATCAATCACTGATAAAGATGTAAGGAAGACAGGTCTTTCATAAGAAGCTAAAAGGAAGTCAAAACCAAGCATCTAAAGGACTTTGGTACGCTGGCCTCACCAAAACCCTCTCAAGTTTTGCCATTGAATCCAGGGCAAGCCAGAAATTCAAAAAAGGTGTGTATTCATAGCAATGTTGAGGCTGTTCTTTAAAAAGCTTACCTAGACACAGATATCTAGATACAGGAACGTGCTCATGCACCAAAAGGACTGAACTAAGTCTTCTGTAACTCCAGTATTTCTATTACAGCACTGGGCCATCCCGAGTTTAACTTAAGCTGTGTGAAGAGTCCGCAGCCAAAAAAAGCTACTCAGTGAAGAGGCACTAGTAGAAAATTTGGGAGGACACAAATTCCATTCTCTCATTTACCAAAATGTTTCTGTCTGCTTGGGGAATAAATTCATTTGGGCCCAGACCCCTTGTTGGCCAGTACTGCTATGGAAAGTTGTTAAGGAACTTGTTCTAAGTCTGGATTCCCTATAACTAAAAAGTAGATAAAAAGACTTTCGTACTTCACCCAGATATCAGAAGAATGATCACAATGCATTTGGTCACTCTGGTGACCAAAGTACTAAGATGTGTTATTGGAAGAGCTGGTTGAAACCCTTCTAATCTTGGTGGAAAGAGAAATGGTAAATTCTTCTCTCACTACATAGCTCATTTTCCTTTCTAGTAAAAATTGTCAGGCCCTGAAAACATGAAATCCGGGAAGTTCTCTCTGACAATGTCTGTTGTTCTTGATAGTCTGGGAAATAAAAAGAAGGTTTAATCAGGTCATCTTCAAATGTCTTGAAATTATATCCTAGCTCCACTGAAGCCAGTCACAGTAAGAACATTAAGATACTTCAAAATCCCAAATTAATTTGATGCAACTGCCACTCAGCTCCTGTCCTAGTACTTTCAGTTTGCTAGGCACAACAAAATACTTTAATGACAATTCAGATAGGGCAGAGTTAAGGAACTGTACATAATGTGCTTTTAGAGAAATTATTTTATTGCCTACAGCATCACTAGACTCTGACTTCTGAGTAGAAATAAAAAGTGACACCTTACATTTACAGGTAACATGAGATGTGCTATACAATGCATGTGTGATTCCCACTTTCTAAGGACAGTATTGTGATTTCATTTAACCTTAGAAACTGCCATTGCTACTATTACACTCACACTCTTTTACAGTCTGTAGAAAAGGTATTATTTTACAGCTACTTGGTACTTTCCCTTTTACCCCTCAGCAGTCAAAAATCTTATATTCTTGTACAGCTAATCTTCAGGATACAAGCAACTCCCCCGAAGTACCTGTCATTAAGGGCTACAAAGCATGAACAATTGGATGCAGATTACCTTGTCTATCCCCGACACTTACACATCCCCATTACCATGGTGCCTAAGCACTTCACAATCTTAAATGCACTTATCCTCATAAAACAAGAGAAGCGCTACTGTCAGCATTTTGTGGAAAGAGAACGGAGGCACAGAAAGTCTATGGGCCTTTCCGTGAAGTCAGTGGCAGAGACTAGCACTCAGACTAGTGGATTCACCTCTCCGTTGTTTTATTTTGCCCCAAGCGAAGTATTCGGATAGAAACAGTCTATATATAAAGTTCTCTGACACATTAATCTGAGTATGTGCGTGTGTAATGCAGAGAGCCTAGCGAAATTGTGCCCTGACCTAGTTAGGGGCTCCAGATGCTTCTGTAGGCTAAATAATTATGATAGCAATTATGTTAATTTAGAATAAAGTTACTGAAGCCAATCAAGTTATTCCAGCGTTACATCAATCCAAGATGAGAACTGAGCACGGAGTGACACATCCACTAATGTTTTTGGACCTTTTTAGAGTGCTCATAGCCCACATGATGCATTCAATTGCCTCCTTAAATCTAAAGTGTGTCCAGAGTAACGGGAAAGTGCTGTCCAAGCAGAAAAGCCTCTCTTGTTCAATAAACTCTGTCCTCTGAAGTACTAGTATTACTAGAGGAGAAAAGCTTCTTTAAGCTTTCTTTTGTTATCGCAAATGTTCTAGAACTGTGTAAAAATGTTTAGAGGTTACAGCGGCATTTCTGCTTTTACAGCTCATTTAACTATGCAATTAGACATTACAATAGATATGGAAGATTTAAAATTAGATATGCTTATCTTCAGTGCATGGGTCAGTACTTTTAACTTTAAAACAAATTAACATTTTGCTTCTCATCCCCCTCCCCTCTCTACCACAAAATGAGGGTGTTTATCTTAACTCAGCAATTCTCGTGACTTCCATCAGATGGTAGGAGGCAAAGGGATAAATTTTCTAGATTTAAAATGAAAGTGTTGCTGTAAAGCAATTGCAAGATAGCCAGACCAATAATGCATTTTGTAAATGTGGAAGGAAACGTGTACGAATACAAAATTTCCATGATAGGAAGGTGAACAGCCTGTCCAATGACTGGTAATTCAATGCTGGAAATTACATCACTCTGAACAGATATACAATATTATATTTCTATTTAAAATGGAGAAACTCAATGTCAGCGCAGTGGGGGACAAAGTAGCAGAGGAATATTGCATCTTTAATGGGATTTTGAATTCAAATATGCTGAGCAAAACTGCTTAAAATTGTATCTGAATAATAAACAGATAACGTTTTCATTTAAAAAACAAACCAGCTGCTGGATCAACACGTAGCTATAAAATCCGTTCTTTTATGAAGAGGATAAGAAAATATACTCTGGAAATAGAAATGAGAAGTGAAATCTCAGCCATGTGGCCTTCTTCAGGCTATGGAAGGAAAAATATAACAAGGTTAACTTTGTTCTTTTTTGTCTGCAGCCCAAAGAAAGTCTGAAAGCCACAATGTCGCTTGTCATCACGGTTTCTATTTCTAGCATAGAAGAGGGAGGTTTGGGGGTGGAGAGGGGAGAGGTTTAAGCTTTTTTTTTTTTTTTTTTTTTTTCTTTTTCTTTCACTCTGAGAATAGCATTACTTGTATTTAACGTTGTTCATAATCTTGGAGTATTCTATGTGAGAAATTATGCATATTAGTAAATGAGAACAGTGTCACAGGCTACAGAATATCCATAAGTCTGGGAGATTAAGAAGTCTACCGAATCCAGAAAGAGTACTTCCAGTGACGAATATCAAGTGTGACTGAAACAGAATGCAATAGATCTTTCATTCACTTGAGGCTTTGTCTAGGACACATCAAAATCAATAGAAATTGACTTTTTTTTATTTCAAGGGGTGTAAGATCAGTTATTTATCTCTTATTCTCAGCAGTTTCCAATGATGTGTATGTCAATAATGGACCCTCTATCCTCATTGATGTTGAGGCGCCATTGGAAACAGATCATCTTTTCTACACAGAAAACAAAAGCCAACCCCCTAAAGCATCCCTGGTTGTAGAACAATACAGAAAGTATAGTTTTAGGAGTCAGAACATTTGCGGAAAGAATTAGGCATAAATCTTCAAACAGCAACATTTTTTGGATGTCCAGCTAAAGAAAGTAAGGGCCGAATTCCCAGCCTCACCAAGGCCTCCTTTGGTATCACTTGCAGAGCTGAGTGTCCAGTATCACTGGAACAACGCTTATCAAACTTAAAACCTGGCACTTTTGTTGGAAGTGTTGCAATAGTTCACGGCTTCCATCTCGGAGGCTGCTAATTGAGACAATCAGCAGCTGTGCAACAAAGTACAGATGAGATATGCAAACTGCTTTTTGTCAGACAGGGATCCACCAACTACAGTGGAACATCTCCCCTCAGGGATGGTGGCCCATATCACCAATGGGAGAAAAAAAATAGACAACCACTAAGTCATTAAATGAAATCGGCATCTGAAGTCCTGAAACAAATCCCTTAGTGTCACTATTGGGGTTCAACAACAGTACAGGACCCTACACAAAGGATTTCACTGCAGGATCAGGATTTTAACCTTTTTTCTGTCTTCCCTTTTTTTTTTTTTTTCCTTCCTTCCTTTTTTTTTTTTTTATCTCAGGAAAATCACTGACAGATTTTCAGATATTGCCCCAGTCCACCAGGCTTTATTCTCAGGAATTTAAGTTATTTTCACAACCATGCTTAACACCTGAATTAATTTTATTTGTCATTATTTGATTAGAAGTAGTAGAAGTTGTTTTCCCTTAATCAGATCTTATTTGATCTGTGGCTCGCAAAGCAATACGAACTGAAAAACTGAGAAAATGAAAAAATGGGAAAGGCAGAGAAAACTCAGGTTTTCCTCATCACTTCCCTTTCCAAGCAAAATCCCCATGATTTTTTAAAATTATTTTTTAATGAAATACTTCAAATCTGCACCCAGTTGGCTGTGACATCGTACCATAGACTGGTAAACATGTTTGGAAGAAAAAGTTACTGAACATGCTGAAGGTAAACACATTTTTGTGAGCACATTAAACTTTGTCCCGCAGGGTTGTAGAGGCGCTGAACACAGAGAGCATTTTCAGTTCAAGGACTGGTAAAGCTCTTGGTGTTCTTGCTATCAGTGCTCACCTAGTTTAGCTAAGTTATTGAATTAAAATTTAATGAAGGACCAAGTTTGAAATTCTGCCCCACTGCACAAAGCTTATAAATACCCTACACCAATACTGCATCATCATGATAAATTATACATGTAATGGTGTTGAAAGTTATGTAAATTCAAAAAAACTTTAATAAAGTTGTACTCTTACTGACATCGATTGTGTACAGTTGCAGACACAACTTTATCAACCGATTCTGAGTGCAATAAAAGAGAAATATGTATTCTCTTCTCTTGTTTATTCCCTGGAAGAATAAACTGAAAATCACCAAATTATCCTCCTTTCACAACTACCTGACTATTAATTGCAAGCTTGAAGGGCAACAAAACACATACAGCATCACCAGGACTAGTAATTAATCTGAAAGTTTCAGACTCTGACATGGTATGTACATAGTGCTGAAGTGGTAACCCAGAGAATGTATTCCTCATTTGCTGCTCATGGTCTATGATCATTCTTGTAGATACACGCAGAATTTAAATTTTTCAGACTACAGACAGAATAAAATGCAGACCTTTAGAAATTAACCCTAAGCAAAAAAGTCACTATGGAAAGGAAAAATCAGTGCTATTTGTAAGAGATTTTGGTGCTTAAGTATTAATAAAGAATATTCCTATCTTTTTTGGTAAAATTAAAAACAGTGTTTCAATCTATTACAAAATAAAATTGTTGTTAAATCACCGTGCCAGTCGGTCAGTTCTTCAGTGGTTTCACTATTATCCTTTACAACTGATTCCAACATCAATGAAATTTGGCAACACAGAGAGCTCACAGAATGCCGACAAGCAAACTCTCCCACTTTGGGGAAAATTTTTGCACTTGTTATCGTTGCATTTACTGCAGCATGTGCTGGTAAGGATCATTTTTCCTTACTCTGACTATTTGCACAAGGTTTAGTCCTTCATAAGCACACTGTGAAGGACTAAAGGAGTCTGCTGACATCACTCTCCAAGGAAAGCATTTCCCAAAGGGCTAGTAAGAGACAATGAAGACAGATACTAAGTATTCCAGTTTTCTCCAGTCTTTCTAATTTCTTTGGAGAAAAAAAGTTTATCCCTGTATAACTGGAAACTTGCTTCCCTCCCAAAGCTCAAACTCGTGTAAATGATGCAGATGCCTCAAAGCTTGCAGGGAGTCTGCAACAGTAGCACTTAGGCATCGGCTGCACTGTGCATGTTACTGGAGAGCAGATCATTTTATTCACTAGAAAAGACGTAAAAAGAAAGATGAAGACACAGCATGAATGTACAATCCAGCTCAGTACCTTCTCATTTTGGTATGCCTCTAACAGGTACTAGAGGACTTGATTCTTGACCGATATTATTTTCTGAAGAACAGTTCAGTTTTCAAAAACTGGGAAACATGCCTTATAATCGGGTTGATGGCTATACGCACACTAAATTTGAGTATGTCCATATTTGTTTCACTTGCTCTACTCAGTCTGGCTAAATGCAAGACACTTAAGCAACAGACATATTAGTGAAACACTCAGAGAACATAGATACCTCTTATATGAAAAGGCAAGGTGCACCTTGCATAATCTTTCTAAAAATCAATGGCAAGCGCAGATACCCTTAATTACCAGCAGAAGATATTAGCTTTATCAGAGCACAACATTATCCCACCTGTAATTCTTAGAGTATATAACATAACACATTCATGGTTCATTTGGGCACCTTGCATGCCGCTGTATTGTGGTCATGGGTACACAGAGTGAGACTGACAACTGAAAAAAGTAGCGTTCTGGGAGCATTAAGCATTCAAAACCTAGACTTTTGAGTTCCAGGTTATCTGGGGTAGAATGAATTTTGGATTTGCCGTCTTATAAAGTCTAACATCACCAAAAGATCTTCAACATAACAATCATTAAACAAGGAAAAAATAGATAAAAGACATGACACAAAAGCATCATCAGATCATTTCATCAAACCAATCAGAGATCAGTGATAAGAAGATACAGAACTCAGACTTTGAAAGCATCACAGTTCACTTATATTCAGGTAGTGACTTAATTCATCTTATTATAAAGCCAGAGAAAAACAGAACGTATCCTGGGAAAAGAAATATTCAGATAAACATTTTTGGGATGGACTCCTTTGTCCTTCTAGAGGAGAACAGTAAAAGTGACCACACATCACAGAAGTTCTTAAATAAGTGACAGTAAAACTCTTATTGACAGCATTACACAGAAACTCCACTTTCAACAGGATATTCTTTAATGTGATGTCACTCCCTTTAGACTCCCTTTAGTAAAAACTTCTAAGAAAACCTCCCTTCTTGCTGGGTAATGGTATGGAGAAGCAATTATTCCCTTATTCTCTATGGTGGCCAGCTGGGAGTTTCAGGCTAACACCTGCAATTGCCCTTTCTTTGCCCCCTCCCATGGGCAAATGACCTATACAAGCCACTAAATCTTTTCATCTTTACCTTTTAGCTTCTTAAGGAAAGCTACATTCACCTGACCCTCCCAAGACCTGGAGTTAGGGTGGAGCATTTCAGCATTCCAGGGCTACTAAAGCAGAAATTCAAAGATAATTCCTCCCACCTCTTCAAACCTAGCCCCCAGCAACTCAGTAACCTCTGGCCTGAGATGCTTTATATAAAAGTTCCAACAAATCAGTATGACACCTCGGTACTGTAACACCTCAGGTGATTGTTTCTAAGTTTTAAGATCCGAAGTGCAAAGAAACTTTTGATAACCAAGTGTCAAAAATAATCAGAGTAAGAACTATGTTGTTTGTAGTCCTAAATGGTAAATGCTTGTCCATAAATGCTCAGCACCTGATACAAATTCTCAGATGGCTGGCAATACCTTAACCTCCACACAAAGCCAAATAAAGTTCTCTCGCTACAGTTACATGTATATTCATTCCTTGAGAGCCTGAGTGTCAAAAACAGTATTTCTGGTGGGCAGAAATATTCTCCTTTCCTCTCCATATCTGCAGACACTGTTTTAGTTTGTTAACAAACAAGTTTTCTCTCTTTCTCTTTCTGATGCGCATACCCATGTGCACCCATTGTGACCATGAAAACATCTTATAAAAGTAGAACTAAAAAGAAGAGGAATTTCAGATACTTTAAAGGTGTGGATAGTTCAGCAGTGACAAAACAAGGTGAAAAATGGGAATTAATCCCCCTTCCAAATATAGAAGTGGTACAATTCAGATCTCAAACACTATGTAGAGAGAGCTCTTAGCACTTGTTTTGCAAGGGTAAGGTTTTTTCTCCGTCAGCTTTTGACTCTAGTCTTTCATTTTCTTTACTTTCTCACAAGCGCCTCAGAACAAAATATTTTATTTCACGGTGAATAGAACCTTTTGTGTCAAACTAAATGAAACGTTTCAGTCTTTCATTTCAGCAAAAAGTATTCCATTCATTACTATTTGAATAATTTTCTCGCTTTCTCTTTCCCTTCCCCTCCCCTTAATTTTATAGTTTGATTTGGCAAGGAAACATCTGACACGACTGCACAGGGTGTCAGACATTCCTCTCTCTTCGCTGAGTAATTTCTATCAAATTTGACAGTCAGAGTTCAAAGCTACTACGTGAGTTTTGTGAAAATCGGTGTCTCATGAGATAGTAGAGACCATATTAGTACTGCCACTGAAGAAAAGGCAGAGTGAACTCAGTATTTGACAGCCACTGCTGGGTTGCTCAACACATATTTACTGTCTGGTCAATTCGCATGCGTTGTGCTCTAGACCAGCCACAGCACATACATTGTCTGTCACCCAGTGAGTAAACTAGAAAGCAGGTTGAGATTGAGGGGGAAAGGCAACGGTATGAGGATGGTCCTCAGGAACACAGAAGAGATCTAGAAATATCTCAGTGCTGAGTTTGAGGTTCTTGCAGTGAGATGGGAGGGTGTCATAGGAGACATAAGACATAGACCTGTCATAAACCAGACCTCCATTGCTCCTTTGCCTGTAGAACTACTTGTTTTAGATTGGCTGCCAAAACAAAATCAACTCTTTACACAACTTCCGAATTCCACCCACCTCAAATATTGAAAAATGAACAGTTATCAACTGGGAAATTTGGGGGGGTTCACTTCACAATAATGTCTCCAGCTCTGACTTAATTTCTACAGATACTACCAGCAAGACAGGCAAGAACCCTGTAGGGTTATTTTCTCTGTAGAAGCAGTGAAAATCATTTGCTGTCCCAGAAGTCGCAGGCACAGTGCTCCCTCATACATACAAATGAGCTTCCAGATCAGTCCAGTCCTCCTTCCCATGAAACTCTACTGCACTGATGAAGGCGTTGGCCTGCATTCACTCAAATTTCCATCTCTTTAAGGGCATCCTTTAAAAACTTGTCTTATTTCTCACACAAATTTTACCAAAGTCGTCCCATACACCTATGAACTGTAAAAACTATAGATTCTCAGCTTACTTGTGAACATAATTGTGCTTAACTGTCCACACTCAAGCTAAGCAACACATCAGATTACTGTATAGATAATCCTTGTAATACTTAGAGTGCTACTCAATGCAAATAAGGATGCAGAATTCACAAATTGAGTATCTTTTGGGGGCTAACAGCCAAGAACAGAACAAGGAAAATAAAAAAAAATTCATTATATTGGTATATATTTATGGATCCAAGTGACTAATTGAATTGCTAGTATAAAAACACACTCATGATTGGAAATTGATTGTATTTTTTTCAAACAGAGCTGGAGCTTTCCTGGGGTTTAACCTGTCATTTGCATAGGTTAATTTTAAATGGCAGTGCAAATTTAGCTTGAAAAGATAATTATAATATTTCACCTCCTTTCATCTCAGGTTATGTAAATGAGACTTTAATCTTTTTGCAGTTCATATTATATTAATAAGTAAAAAAAAAATCTTGATTTATGTTATGCTGTCAATCACTTGATAGCAGCGGACGCAAATGAAAGCATGTGGGTACAAATCAGGCTAATTTCCAACTATTCTCTTATGTCTTTCTTTTTATCTATAGGGTTATTCCAGATAAGGAAGTGAACAGAGAGATAGTTTTGACAGGTATCTTGTTAGATTGATAGGTCATTTTTATCAGTAGTAAATTAATTCATGTCTCTGATAAGCAGACTACTTCTTAGGCAGATGGTTCTTTATGCAGTATTTCATTGTCTAAGACTTCACAGTTTTGCTCAGGATCAACCACCGCACACACAAATACTTACAGTTGCTAAAAGTCTTCCTTACCCCACTCCTTCTGGTTGTCCATGATGAGAGTAAGGCCCAAACCATTTTGCTCTGGTTTCTCCCTTCCATTTTCACACAAGTTGTGGATCTTATTGCACACCTTAGAGCTTCAGCATATTGCAACATCCTTTACAAAATGTCCTAAGAGCAGTGCAACTCAGCTGGAATCAGGGTGGATTAAGGTACTACTTTGCTTTCTACTGACACTTTTATTCCAAGGATATGAAACAGATGAAAATAGGTCCAGTTCCTTATCATCACCATCAGGTGACACTGTTTTTTTACCTGTATGTAAATTTTGTTCCCCATTTCACAGCTGAAATAGTTTCTGGGCCTTGTGACCATCAACCTATCACAGCAGGAACCAATGCTGGGCAATTAGAGATTTTCTTACTGTCATTTGATTTCTTTGTTCTACAAAACATAGACAAGGCCTGTTTCCTTCATGAGAAATATTGCAGAAATTATTTCCTACAGAAAGTCTGGAAAAGGCCTTCTGTCTCTCTGGAGCACTCCAGAACTCCCATTATAACTTCAAAACAGATCCAGGTAGTGAAACACTTCTGTCCCACTGAGCCCTACATTTACTCCTAGGAGAAGGTATACTTGGATATGTGATCTGGACAAGATGTGTCTCCATTTGCACAGCTTCTCTGTGGTACAAAGGAAGACTAACAAGATCTAATAGTCTGAAGAAATGCAAGTGATTTAATAAGCAAAACCAAAACTTTTTTACGTATATCTCTAATCCTTTCTATAGGAATTTCATGTATAGAAGCATTTGTACATTGGTATCTTCAGCAGCCTAAGAATAATTTCTCATTTCACCATAAAACATCTCTTACCAGTTAAAAATCCAGTTTTCAGGACTGTTGTCCCATAGTTGCAGTTTCATCAGGCCCTGATACACCCATCTGTCACCTAAGATGTTTTTAATGTGATTCTTAATGCATAAAAGGCAATACTAGAGAGTCCAAATAATCAATTCTCTGACTGCCTAAAAGTATTTGAATCCAGGCCATCTCCTTTTTCAAGATTTTTCAAAAGTCTATTGTCCTCTAAAACTAGTTTTTCCCATTAAAGTGTTCTCATGTTATTATCTCCGTCATCTCAAACCAAACCAAAGGCAACTAGAATTTTAATCCTTCCAATGTGTTGTAAAATAGCCCTTGATAAACATTGTCCAGTTCTTGAAAAGAAGATTTCTCATTGAAAGGAAATGGTGGGCTTTCTACAGCTATGTAAGAGAACCGACACCTGAAAAAAGAGATCATCTAAGAGAAAAAATACTACACAGATTCTCAGTTGCTATAAATAAAAAATAACTTTTATCAGTAGAAAATTTGGTTTATGATTTATGTATGAACAGTACCTAAGCCAGCCTTCATCCCTCTCTTACGCTAAACTCAGTCTTTCTGCAGATTTCAAAGTGTTTTCTGCATCATTTTATAGATTTCAAGGAGAAAAGTAAGCAGAAATGCTGGAATAAGAGAAGTCTTTTTCCTGTATCTGATCTGGATTGAAAGAAAAATCAACAAGAACATTCTTACATGTTTTGAATCAGAAGTTTTTTGATTACCAACAGACATTGTAGTTGGCATATATCCAAACTATGTCTGTAGTTTGAAATTTGCTTATTACAGTGCCCTTCCAAAGTAAGCTATCTTAAAATTTTCACAATGGTTTTCTGAAGGAAGTAATTTAATAAAATGTAACATGATGTTGTGCTTCCTAACTGTGTGGGGGGAGGTTCCACCTAATTACTCTTCCTTCATTTTCTCCCACACATGTACAAATGCATTCACTCTTCCTCCCACGTTTTCATAAATGTGCAGTGTAGAATTACTGCGCTGACAAGAAAATAGAAATAATTAAGTCCTCTGCTTTACCACTAGATCATCCAGGTCACATTCCTACGCTCCACTTTCAGTATAATAAAGTATTATTAGACACTTTGACCCGTTAAAATCAATAGGACTACTGCTGGACACAGTTGATATTACACTTGCAGAAAAGCATTTTTCCCCAGTGAGAATATGGATCAGATTCTTTTATTCTCTCCTTCCCTCTCTTGTTTTCACTGCTCCTCACATGAAAGCAATGACAATTTTGAAAAACTAAGTAGGGCTTTCCTTAGCTGCTACTCAAATAATTTTTTTTTCTGAAGGCTAAATGATGTTTGTTCACTAGACTTTGTCCTTCAGCCATGCAAAACAACCTAGTTTGTATGAAACCTCTTCCAAGGCCTAAAATTTAGTGTAGTGAAAAAATCACTTTTTGCCTTATGTTACAAGGTGAAACAAAGTACAAAAAATTAAAAGTTCAGCTTTGGTAATGACACTAAAATATTCAGGAATGTAAAAAGGAGAGAGAGAGCACACTAGACCTTTACTTCATGGCTTGCAGTGAAAGTGTTTTACAGTAAAAGGTTGTTTTACTCTTGGGAATTAATCTGCTCTCTGTTTTTAAAGTGTTACATAGTCTACTCCAGAGTAGTAAAATAGTAATTCCAGTACTGAAAGCATTTTCATTATTTGTTTGTTCTCCAAAGAACAAATTATGAGTTTTCACCTGGGAAAAGCTCCCAGCTGAAAGACTCAAATATTCAGTGGATCAGGTTTTGCAAAGCAACGTTCATTCTTAGTTTATCTTTTTTTTTCAAGAAGAAATTCTTGTTGCTCAGAATTACATCAAAAGGCAATCCTGCAAAGTAAACAATCTTTTTTGTAACAGAGATTAAGAAAAAAAATAAAATAAAAATTTAAGCACTTCTTTCACAGGAGCAGAATCCCCTTTTTAAAATAAAAATCTATACCTTTTATGCTTATCACACAAGTTCTTTTCTCGAAGCCAATCAGACTGTAGCTAGTGTATTGAATAGGCACACAATAAGCAGCTGTCGCTTTACTAAACTAATATCCATTAAACAAAATGGTCATAAGTGCATCAATCTAATGTAATAGCAAGAATGTCATTGAAATAGAAAGTTGTCGCAGGATCAATGTCCCCTGCCTTGAAAATAAACATTGTGGTTTCGACTCAGCACTTATCAAGCAGCAGGAGACCATTATCCTGTGATAACGTCCTATTCTATTGACATTATCTGTTAACTAGAGATACTCGGATAGCGAAATATCAGCTTTGCTCACTTTGGATAAAATAAGCACTCATTTTACATCTGCTATACATAATTATCGGGCATGTGCATTTCCCACAAACCTGAGTGACTCTAAAAATACAAAAATGATTAAAAAATAGTTTACAACAAATATTACTGCTTATATGGCCATTGAATGTTCTTAAATGAGCAAGAGGTAGCGAAGCCATCAGAATTATAGCTATCTCCACATTGCTTTCTACTGCTGCCAAACCCCTCCCTGGCTATTATTCTGTCATTTGCTCATCACATTGTTGAGCTATGATTTTTCCTTGGCTAACCCCTTGTTCTGAACTACTTTTCTAATATCCATTCTGACTACCATACAGTCTATGGGGTTTTTTGCATAAGTAGGGTGGGGTGTGGGGAGTGATATCTGGTTTGGATTTGAAGTAAAAACTCTTCCCAGATCTGTTCTAATTAAGCAAGTATATCAGGACTGGACAACATTTTGACTGATAAGTGAAGGATTACTGATCCTAGGATGGTATCTTCCTGCCACTAAGACCTACATGCATCTCCCTTAGAAGTCAGCAAATCATTGGAGCGCTGCCAGACCCTTCACAGGCACCTGATGCATTTCCTAATTCCATCTCCCCTTCACAATTTAGTTACTAACTAACTTCATTGCTGAGGCTGCTATCTGGTATGTGTATTACTCATTCAAGGCATCATGTCATTCACAAACCAGGACCTTGGTCTCCCCCTGTTCGTCATCCTCTCACTCAAGTGTCCATAGATATTCACTGGCAATCATTACGTGTTGCCTTATGAGGTCTTTATTTTTCCCTCCTTTTGTGTGATTTTTACACTTAGAAAATAAAAGCTCTTAATCTCGCTCTCTGAAAGTATGGAAATCGCTTAAAATGTCATCTAGTTTTCAAGAAGAAGATCCGCCTTTTTAGAGCCTAAGAAGCTTGCAACATTATTGTAAAAAATAGAGTAAGATTAGTTTGCACATTCCGAAGTGAAGTGTTCTTAATTTATTGCAAAATTACCACGTATTTCTATCTTTGATTAAATAACAAATACAAAAGACCAGATCTAATTAAGGGCATATGATAGGCCTGTTGTCTAGGAGGAGTAACTACTACACAGCTTTTTCCTGTGGAGCTGAAGTAGCTATTCTGCTGCATAATATGGTGTAGAGTATTGAAGTGGAACAGTTTTCCTTGTTGAAAGTTTAATGTCACTGTATTCCTCTGCACGCATAATGTGTTTCCCACATTACTCGTCAATATTCAGGCAAGAAACGGTTGCAGAAGTGGTGAATGAGGAGTGAATTAACTTAAAAAATGAAAATAAAACCAAAAAAAAAAAAAGAGGACATCTTATATAATGAAGAAAACAAAATTTATGCAGCTAGCTAAGCATCCTTCTACTCTGCTGTATGTGGGCAAGTTTTCTCATGACAGCCCACATCACGATGCCTCATTGCCTTATGTATTGCAGTTAAGCATGTCTGGCACAAGGATTTTGTCCTAGCTTTCTTAGCACTAGACAGATTGGAGCTTTTCTGTGAACTGGCTTACAATGTACTATGCAAGTTTTTGCCTTTCCTTCAAATCTCCATGACTACTTGACACTTATTTGAGCTTTTCTTAAGCCTGCACACTCCTTTCTTCTGTCCCTTTCTACTACCTACTCCTGCTCTTCAGCTCCTATCTAAAACAAGCTATATTGTGGTCATCTGAGGCTCCACAGAACTTTTTTCCCAGCACACCAATGTCCCATCAGCACTACCTAATCTCATGACAGAAAAGGTGTAGGTCTACCATCTGCATCTCACCATTTCAACTGGGTCCACACATAGATGTCTCTTTCTTGTACTGTTTCAGCTAAAGCTCCTCAAGTATCTTCAAAGAGAGAGGGAAAAAAATGCAGGAACAAGAATAGTCCACGGTGCCAATGGGTGAATGGTAAATATTCAGTCCCTTAGAGCCTCCACTGAGGCAATGCTCCATGGCCAAAGCAGAAGTCAGAGGCAAATATGGAGTATCCTGTTTGTACTGGAATGTCCACGAAAACAACAATTCAACTAGTATCTTGAATTTGCTCTTGCTTTTTTTTTGGCTTTCCTTGCTGATCAGTCCTTACTATTTATCATAGCAATTTTTACACCCTCACCAACTAATATATATAGTGAGTAGATTCTATCTGAAGTTGAAACTTTATCATTGGACGTTAATTACTGAATATATTCCAGTACATTGCTAATTATTCTTCAAGATAGACAAGCCAAAGTAACAGATTTTGTTTCACTAGGGGAAAAAAGCTGCTCTCTTACCAAGGCATAGGGAAGAGGGTGGGTGATGCTGGCATCAACCCACAGATGTAACAAATCTCATAACCCATGACTTACTCGTTATTCTGGCATGTCCCAGTGTATTCACTCCCCTCAGCAAGGCACTAAAGGAACCAGCCTGATTGATACACAAAGCACAGTAGAACTATCCCAGACATATGTGAGAAGAACATTTAGATGTTTCCCACTTCACAGAGTAACAGAGAGGCTAAACGTGGTAAGTTGCAACTGTTTCGTACATTAGGATACCATAATGTTATACAAGCTAATTTATGCATCCCTCCTGGGCCTTTTTACCACAGAGGTACAGCAGAGAAGGACAAAAGGGTAGCTAAAATCTATTGCAATTACACATATGCAAACAATTAGGGGCAAGTTCTGTTTGCCCTTTGTGAGAGCACACGGTAGGAGTTGCAAGTGCAAGAAATACCTATACTCCTTGGCATATTTTTGCTTGGTATCTCAGAGCTCACAGTAAAATTTAGTAAATGAATGGTTATTAATATACACCAATATATAAAATGAGGTCATAGCTGCATTTTTGTTGTGCAATGGGTTTTTTATTGATATTATTATTTTGTAAAATTGGTAGAGTGCTATACAAAAAAAAAAAAAAAAAAATCAGAAATATTAATTAGGATTGTAAAGGAAGATTCCTGTGAAAATATTTTCATTTGGTTTTGTGTGATAGAGCAAAGGAAAAATGATTTGGAGTTACTATGTTTCATGGTGGGCTCTAAAACACTAAACAAAATTTTTAACCATGTAACGCTACTTCTTTCCCAGAAGGAGTTGCTTCTTGGAAAGTCCAGCTCTAAAATAACCAGTGGCTGAAAGGCTTGGCCATTCTTGCCTGGCTGCAAGTCTTTTATATATCCTCTTCAGACCAGGGATTTCAGCCAGAGTTGCCCACATGAGGTTAGTGCCTTTGCCGAACAGGCCATTAGCTAGCTACTTTGAGGTAGATCTCTCAAAATCCTTCTTGGATCTCTTCTACTCTATAAAATTAAAAATTCATTTAACCACATCAAGAGGCAGCCTGAGTTTGTATGACAGTGATTAGAGCACTTTAAGATGCAAGAAATTGATGTTAGAGTACTTGTTCAATGGAAGTTTGATTAGTTATTCAAAATGGAACAGCCCCAACAAGGGAAATGTATCCCTGGAAACAGAGCATGGCAGCAAAGGCACTCAGATGACTGAAGTTCAAGTCTGCAATTAGAATGAATTGAGACAAATTCATGTAGCATCATTTGCAGTAAATGCCTTAACGTTTTGAGCATTTCCTATTGGCGTGTGCAATGTGGTTCTCGCTGCTGCTTCGTGAGTAACTTTGAAAGGTCACACCTTAACATTAAAATGGAAACAAAACAATTAAAGACAATTCTACAGCTTCTAATCAAGCTCCATTAGTCACTAAAGTCTGCCCTAACTCCAGACCACACTTTTCAATATTACACTGCCAACAGAACACGCACAGCAAAATTCTCCATTCTGTTCCAGCAAGTTTATCATATGGTTTCAGTGGTTCTGCAACAATTCTGTTCTGTAATCAATCATGATTACTAGCTATATACAGTACACACAGCAGAAGAGATTAATTTGGGACAGCTTAGGGTAGCATGCTAATTAGTGATATGCTGAAACAGCATTTGTGCATGGCTCCTTGAAACTGTAATTTTTCCATTGCACAGTTACCTCACCCTAAGTATCTCACCTTACAAATGATGCACCATCTTGTCAAATTAATTGGCCTGTTGCATCAACACAGTCTGAAAGGAGACTGGTTTTGCCTGTAAAATCTCAATAACTTTATTCTTCATATTGTATGCTGCATTTCACCATGTTTCCTAAATATCACTAGATGCTTTCTGCTTTTTAAATCCAAATGGGAGAGCAATAACTTTTTCATGTGATTATTATACTTAATAGTATCCTAGCAGCCTTTTGCTGTAGTATATATTAATCATATCTCTCCCAATGTCAAGAAATTTTGTAACCGTATTTTTTTATGCCATTGAGTCACTTTGGAGAAAGGAGATCAGAGCAAGAGTCAAAAATGAAAACTCCACAACCAGTGGCAAGTTTCAACATCTACCATCTCAGGAAATGCTAAAAACAAAATCCAACGATGTAAATATAGTTGGGTTTGATTTGTTTACGGTTTTTTTCATGTATCATCTCCTAGGAACAAAGGCTGATCTTGAAACTACTAAAGAGAACAGCACAGCACAAGCAGCCGTATCCCAAAGGCGTCTATAGACTGAAGAATCAAGAACTAGTAGCTCATTGGCTACGTAAGCAAAACAGCAGCCCTTATGCAAGCGGCAGTTATATACACTACAACAGTTTCCTTGAGATAAGGGCTATTGGCCTGGATTTCTCAAAAAAATGTCTAGAGAGTGCCAGAGCAGTCTTATGGTAGGATTTCACACCATGTCTGGCTCAATTGGTACTGCTGGATTACATCCTAAACTGTGCTGTGGTGTTCCATTTCGCTCCTTCACCAACGGTCATAATAGACCATATCCAGGACAGTGGATTTGAGCTCAGGACTTTCTGGTCCTAAGTAAACATGCATTACCAAAAGAATTACACCTGCTTGAAACATATCAGAAGATAAAAGAATTAGAGCTTATAAATAAAATTGTTTTACAAAAACCTTCTTAAAGGGTACTTATTTCTGCTGAAAATTATATTGGATAAAAAGTATGCTAAGTAGGGTTCTTTCCTTAGTGTTTTGCCCCATTTTGTGCAAGACGGAGGGAAAGAAGAATCTTTCTATTTTAATTCCTTTCCTGAGATTCCTTCAGTTTTTCCCTCAGAAGAAGGAAAATTCAAAACTCCAATAAACTTATTTTCACATTTACCTTGCCCCTTTTTTTTTGGGGGGGGGGGGGGAGATAAATTTCCCCTGAAATTAGAAAGGCGTGAAAAATAAAAACATTGAAAAAATTCTAAAAATTTAAACAGTCAAAATTCCATTTTTCTTCTACAATTTTTAATTGAAACTATATCAGCCTTCTCTACAGGAAAGATATATAACAAAAGAAGTCACCTACCGAGTCCAAAATAGCTCCTGCTATTTCATACAAATGAAACAAAACCTACTAAACTTTAAATTGAGTACTTTGGAGAAACAGACTTGGACATTTGAAGCCATGGTTCAACGTTCATCGATACTTAATATAAAAGTATTGTCTGACCCACTGGCGGAATAAATGTGATCTGGATCAAGTGCAAGCACACAATTACATATTTCTCCAGCCACCCACACAGCAAGCAATACAATGCTTGTGCCAAATCTACGCCTGCTGTGGGAGGACAGACGCTAAATGACTGAACGAGAACTGCTGAGACAGCAGAGTGAGCTTATACTGTTTCTGTGCTTTGCATTTGAGCAATTTTTTATTTGTTGCTCTCCACTCGAAAGCCAGATTTACCATCTTATGGAGCTGCAGCCTGAGGCGCTCTGTTCATCACATCAGATAGCGCACACATAATCAGCAAATTATTACTCTTCAGCATCTACTGAGATGGCCATCTTTGGAGAGAAGAGATACCTAGTGCTAAGGCACATTTAGTGTCTGTCTTTTTATTGAGACTGTTAACGAGGGGCAATTACAATCAATTCTGACAATGCCTTTTGTGCTACTGATGTCCATCAACTGGAAAATGGTCTGAGAGCAAAACAGTTGACAGAATTCAAGCAGCTATTTGAGAATAGACAGTTTTCAGAGTCTAATTTCATTCCAAGGTCAAACTGGCTCCTTCCTGATATTTTTCCTATACTATTTTTATATAAAAAGCTTTGATACAGATTTGTTCAGTTTTTAAGGGCAAGCTTCTGCAGTACCTGCCCACTTTTCATCAGACTGAAGGCAAAATCAACCTGGTATTTATATGCATCTCCCCCATCTTTCCTGTTTTCCCCTGAAAGACAGATAAGTTTTTCTAGAAGCAATGGAATTGACTGAAAAGAAATCCTGCAATTTCTCAGTACAATTAAACACGAAAGCAAGCCTTGGCCTTCTGCTAAGTAGCTATACTGTAGGCAATCACTTCTACACAAGTTAACTTATTCAAAGAGTCCTTCTACGTGGTTCACAGTGCATGAAAGACACAGCTTCAGCAGCTATCCACTTGTTACAGAATTCGAGCAACAGCCCATGGATTAAAGTTTCCTCAATTCATTATCTGTGCTCAGAAATAACCAGTCACCTCCAGAAAGCGTCTGCCTACTGAACTGTAAGCATGACCATCATGACATTCTGACAAGATAAGCTAAATACAATAGAAAGTACAGAGAATGGCTTCAGTTATACGATGTTAGGCTCTTAAGCAAAATTGGAGGTGCAAATTCATCTTTTCTGAAATTTAAGGGTTGAAGAATACAGAAAACACATCACCACCATAGTTTCAGGGCTTCTGTAATATTGAATTAATTATAGTTAAATAATTTTCATGCAGTAGTCACTAGCATTCTGCTTAAGTGGCTATTCTAATATAAAAACATGTATCAGGTACAAAAGATGACTTTTTTAAAAAAAAACAGACAAAAAATAAGCAGAGGGGTGATTTCAAAGTACACAACTCCTAATGCTTAGAGATTTGCTGTTTCACCTGCCACGGTACCAAACTTATGATGGGCAAATCCTACTAAATGGCTAACTCCCATCTACATTTCCACAATATCAGCAAAGCACAGAAAGCATCTGCTCCCTTGAGAAAGTATGGAAAAGCTCCATTTATTATCAGAGGCATGAAAAACACCTTGAGTAAAGAAAACCAAAATAGTAACGCTAAAGTAGAGCAACTTAGTAGTCTGCTTCTGCCTTACAACTAACCTCAGCATGAAATGGTGGGATTCAGAGGAACACATGTTATTTTCTGAATTAAAGGTGACATTTCCGTAAGTCTTTCATTAGTCTTAAAGTATTTTAAAAAAAAAGAAAAAAAAAAGAAAAATAAAAGAAAACACCAACAAACATTTCCCTGGTTTATGGCTGTCAGAACCCTGACTACTGAATTAATGTAGTTTATTTTCAGTTTATTCCACTGAAGAGGTTTTGGATGCTATCTTACAACAGTGTTGGAGATTTGTTTAAAGGTGTAAGGTAAAATGGGGTACTCACTTTTCCATGAAAATCCATTTTATTTTAATATCTAACACCTATTTGTTTATATATGTAGTCTCTTGACACTGAACATCATGGTCTGTAGGAGAGGGTATTTTGCATTATCTTTCTCTTACTACATTTTTTTCTACTTTTCATAAGTTAATAATGTGTTGTGCTCTTAGTAGTCTTTCTTCTACCACAAAACTGTCCATAAGCAGTGGCGTTATTTATTGGCTTATTGCCCAGTGTTTGAAAGTGTTCTCACCTGTATTAAAAATGTAGAAGTCTGAATTAATTTAATAAGAATTGATTATGAGTCACTTGAAGGTTCTGAAAATCCCAACCTCCCTAGCAATTTAGGAGTCTAATTTTAGACTCTCCCTCCTTTGGGCAGGGAGGATGTAAAAATGCTTTTAAAAATATATTGTGTAACAGAGAGTGGTGAAGTTTGCTAAGGTTTGTTGAGTGTTGATATATATGCAGAACGCAGCTGACACTTTGCTACCACAAAGTCATTGCTGAAGTTAACAAGCAAGTGGACAAACGAGAATTTCAATATTACCAGCATATTGACCAACTTCTGCATTTTAGCAGAAGCATTTGATTGAAGACATAGAAACAGTTTTCTTTTTTCACAGAGAATATTCTTCCCCACGGCCCCTCCAAAGATTAGCAAGAAAAAAGAAATATTTTTCAAATCTATAATAACATTTCTGATCATAACCATGGAGACACAAATACTCTTCCACCCCAAAGACACCAGGAGATTTATGGTTAGAGTCATTGCCTACGACGTGGGAAATGGAGATTTGGGCTGTTGCTGGAAGGCCAGAGTAGGCACTTGAATTTGAGTTTCCTACATCCTCACTAAACTGTAAGCATGAATAATAGGGGATTCCACTGTACACATATTACTTTATGCATGAAAATCAAGTTGAACACATTTGATCAACAAAAGTGTATTGGGTCTGGCTGAGATGGAGTTAATTTCCCCCACAGCAGCCCTCATAGCACTGTGCTGTGTATCGGTAGCTAGAAAGGTGCTGATAACACACCAGTGTTCTGGCTACAGCTGAGCGGTGCTCACACAGCATCAGGGCTGTCTCCTCAACATTCCCCCCTCACCAGCAGGATCTGGGGAGGGGACATCACCAGGACAGCTGACCCAAACTGACCAAAGGGATATTCCATACCATATGACGTCTGTTCAGCAATAAAGCTAAGAGAAGGCGGGGGGGGGGGGGGGGGGGGGGGGGGGGCATTCATGATTACATTTGTCTTCTGGAGCAGCCACTATGCGTACCGAAGCCCTACTTCCCAGGAAGTGGCTGGACATCACCTGCTGATGGGAAGTATAGAATAAATCTTTTGTTTTCCTTTGCTTCCACCCATGGCCTTTGCTTTTGCTTTATGAAACTGCCTTTATCTTGACCCATGAGATTTTTTTCCATCTTATTTTCTTCCCCTCTCTGTCCTGCCGAGGGGAGAGGAGTGATAGAGTGGCTTGTTGGGCACCTGTCATCCAGCCAAGGTCAACCCACCACAAAAGGCAAAAGAGAACACAAGAGTGAGGAAATCATTTCTAATCTAGCACTAATGGCAGATAACAATACTCCATTTCCCAAAAATACACAAAAATGCCTGCAGACTCCAAGGCAATACCTGTTTACTCACCTGGATATGAAATTTGAAGTTAGACCTAATTAAAACCATGCACAGATCCAAAATATGAACCTGTTTGGGGTATGTGCATTGCATTGACAGCAATCTTAGTTGGACGTTACGTTTAAACTAGCATTAGATGTTTCACTTGGCACTAGATTTTATGCAGCTATATTTCTATAAAAATAAGATGTTTTCAAATATTTTTATAAAGCTTTTATTGCTATGATAGAATTTTTGTAACCTGCACCAAGTCTTTATTATCTTGAGGAAGGGAGCTATAAAACTGCTGGTTTTAAAATCAATTTATTCTCAAGTCATCTTCCACTAGCAATTGCAACCTTGCTCACTGCTACCTTCAGTTTAGTACTTGCATTTCTATACAAGTTCCTGCGAAATGCACTTTTTTTCCCCTATTCTCAATTACAGGTTTCAGAAAGAAAACTACGCTGACAAACTGACACTACAGAGACCTTTCAGCAAGTTATCCCAGAAAGGGTCAGCTTTAGTCTCTGAAGTACTTAGAAATGTATTGTACATGCCTCTACCATCATAATAACTGAGAACACTGCTGCTGGGTATAAAATCCATGGTCTTCTCTGATATTAGCCTTCACAGTGCTCAAAACATAGTATATTGAATGCCATTTGTGATGAAGTGCCAGTTGGAAATGGAAGGAACAGGAATAGTAGCGTTGAGGAGCTTATGAAACCTTCCGGGAGGGGTGGACAGGGGGAGCCTCACAGATACACAGATAAAACAGAAGACCTAAAAACATGGTATTCTACCCAGGTGGTATTTACAGTGCTGCAGTGATAACAGGCAGGAAGATCCCAGACGTCCCTGCCATACACAAAGAAAATGCTTCTGCACGGTGTGCAAAACCAGCTGCTATACTCTCTCATTTGAGGGTGGAGCCTTTCGCCCATTGCAGTACTTTTGCAATTGGCTGAGGTGATATGCAAAGAAAAGTCTACATTTGGTAGTTCATCCTTGTACAATTTTCCAACCACATTTTAAGAAACACAGGAAAGTCTCTGGCAGAAAACTAAAAAGAGGACTCAGTTTCAAAATTAAGCTTGCAAGCCTGTTCTAGGGCTAGAATTTGAAGCAGGATACTCAATCCCAAAGGTCAGTGCGCTCTTCACTAGGCTGATAGCTATTCCGTGACAAATGTCTGTTTCTCCCCCCTCCCTCTTTCTCCGTTTCAAACCTGAGATAACTTCCTGACAATGTTTTTGACAAAACTTACACATCTGTTCTCTCTCTCCTCCATTTAGTATGCCTCCACACAATACTGGCTAGGCTTTGAACCAGAGTTGAGCTCACATGTAAGCATTTTGTTGACAGAGACATAATAAGTAGTTTAGAAGAATTTGTTTAAGAAGTAAGGTACACATTTAATTTTCATACTCAAATACTATGCTTCTTAAAAAGTCATTCCAAAGATTTCAGATTGTCTCCAGAATAGCAAATACCTTCCCAAACTTGTAAAAAGTATCAACTTTGCCTTTGTTGTGAAAGACAAAGCGAGGTATAAACAGGGCACAGCAGATGAAGTTAGATCCGTTTCCTATGGAGTCCTATCCCCTCCTGTTGGGGAGCTTTGTTCTGGTTTTAGGATTAGCAGTTTGCCAAATCCACCAAGATAACATGAGAATATCAAAGTGCAAGAGGCTACCCCATCAAAACATTAAACTTCTTGCAAAATTTGCTAAGAAACAGTCATGACAATGAATTCTTACCTGTACTGTGTAGTACAAAGTTTCACTGATGTTCAACAGTGTATGTAAATGTATTTCAACTCATTGCCTTTGAGCATGAGTTCACCACAGCCAGACATTTACTTTATTCTTTCAGAGCTTAAGTGTCATTGGGAAATGAAAATTCTGACACTGAAATGTTCAAGGTAGTTTTTTCAGCTCAGATTTATTTCTGTTCTTTAATTATTCCAAACCCTCTATTATATATTTTTATAAAAAAAAACCAAACCAAACCAAAACCAACAAAACAAAAAACAGACAGACAGAACCCTACCAACTAGGGAAAAAGAATGTCTTAGGGAAAAAGGATGTCTTAGGGGAAAAAAAAAAAGAAAAAGGAAAAGAGAAAAAAAAAACAACCCCCAAACCAGAAAACGGCTACCACAAATTGGAATGCTAATTGGCATTAACATAATACAACTTAGTGTCTTTGAAAAGATCACTGGGTTAGTAGACTTCATGTGAAGAATTAAGTAGTTGTCTCATCTTTCATGTGCTGGGCAGTGGAAACTGAGACCAAATACTCTTACCTTCCCTTCCTCCCCTTGAGAAATTTCTCTAACAAGAGAGGGCTGAAAAGAGATTCCATGTTAGCAATTAAAATCTTTTCTCAAAAGCTCTTATTTCACGATTGGTTTTGGTGAAGGCTGGTGGACAGTAAGACAAGCAAGGGAAAATGCAGACTGTATTGCTGTGGGCACGACCTGAGGAGACAGAAAAGTCAGTGAGTACCTAGAAAGCAGTGAGGAGAGGAAGGAAATTATGTCTCAGATACAAAGTTTCTGTTTGACTGGTTTTCTGTCAGTTATGAGGGGAAAAAAAAAGAAACAACTTATTAGATAGGAACTGATACAACTTGCAAGGCAGCGCTTTCCAAAGGGCCCAGTTAATTCAGGAGCACCCTTACAAAAGGGCACTTCCTGAGCGTCCCTGTAAGAAAGCACCAGGGGTGCGTTCCTGGCCAGTTACAACTTTTAAAATAATTAACTACCTCCACTTGCAATGCCCTAGCAATCTGATAGCCCATCACAGATCCAGTACATCCTTTTACCCCACGGTAGAAAACCGTCTCTCTTCTTTGGGAGGGCAAAGATGTAGAATATAAAATCAACCTACATGAAAAGTGCAGAATCTTTAATTACATAGAGAGAGAAAAAGATCCAGTCAAGGCTCATTGATCCTGAATGTATTACATACTGCCATTCAGAATTACCCTTACTGCTGACAAGCCTGCTTCCCAAAATATGACAACTAGCGTTCTCACAGGTCCCATTTGTGGAGACCATAAGGTCAGCACTCAGAATCTGGATTCTCTCACTACCTCTTAACCATCTAACACCTAATAGTTTCTGAACATGGACTGCTCTTGTTCTGGAGGCCTTTGGCTTGCTCCTTCTAATGACTGATTTTATTGTGGGTCAGGGGCAGGTGCTTCCAAAGAACCCATATCTAGGGAGCCTCATTGACCAACCAGGGGAGCCTACTGGAGCGTGTCATGCTTCTTCCCTGCCCAAGACCGGTTCTTCCTTTCTTCCAACATGAGATCAAGAGACAGCCTCTGTGCATGCCCAGGATACATTGTAAGTGTACACATTCAGCAGCATAAAAATAGGTTAAAATACATGACAATGGCTATGTTTACAGGTACCCTTACACCCACTTTCTCAATTTGTCCAGCAAGTTCCTCTATCATAGATAATTTCTTGAAGTTCCACATTTCTGAATTTTAACACTTTTCTCCCTATTAAAGGTCTGATACTTATCTGTCCTTGAGATTCCAGAAATCAAGCTTTTTTCAAAAATTGTTAAAATGACAAGTGTTTACCAGCATAGCGTTTCTGGTTGAGTTACAGCCTGTATGAAACTTACGGTGTAAGCTACTAGTCACAGAGGATCATGCAACTTCAATGTGTGTATCAGTGGAAAGACATACCATTTTATTCTGTATTTCTAAATGACAAAGCTTAATCACAATAAAATAAGTGACTGAGCAATAAGATTAGAACAATTTTTCAGTTCAGCTATTTTTGTTTTTATACTTAATTCAGTCATTTTTGACAGCTGGCTGAAAATTTCCACATCTAAGAGCGAGATCTGAGCTCTGAGATTTTTCTAGTGACTATAACCTCCCAGCCCCACCAAACACACTTCCCATACACTCAGGAGTACCCTCCGTCTCCTGTAGCAGTAACAGCCTACATCCTCTGAAGTGAAATGCTGGTCATGCTCCTCACACTGGTACTCCTACACCCTCTCTGTGAAGGATAGTGCCCTCATTGGGATAGGGCAAAGTTAAGGAAACAATCTCAAGGTTCAATACCTCGAGAGGATGAAGTCATGGATGACAGTACTTAGAGAAAATCTCATTAAAGTGGAAAATATCTATACATAACTGTAAACATAACTGCAATTAGATACCTATATATGCTGCGGCTGTTGCCATGAGCTAAGCTTCTAAAAAGCTGGAGTAGTCTACAGAGACCAGCAGCCATTTTAATTTTATTTCAGTGAAGGCTGTGAAGAAAAAACAAATGCACTTTTTCTCTCTGATGGAGCTTTATTTCTGTTCATATTTTGTTGTCCTTAATTTAAAATGAGAGTCATTCCAACAGAAAATACCTGATTGCTCTTTGAATGCAGAGAAACACAACGGAACAGATTAGCAAGGCGATTTGCTGGTACTGATGCCTGTTGCTGGAATCTTTTGTCACGAAAGTATTTTCAGAAAGCAAGTAGAATCTGTCAAGTCCTCAACATTAGTCTCTTTCTCTCTAACAGTATTTCCACAGATTAATTAACTCAAATGTCATTCTCTTATAGCTGCATGCACTCTACAGAAGAGTACTTGGTAGCTGCTGTGTGTTTTGGATCAAACAAAGCTCTGCAGGGATATAGTCATAACTCCAGTAAATTACTATTGCAGTGGAATGCTACAGAATAGGTTTTCAGATATATTCTGGGAAAAATCTTAGCCCAAATGCATTTTCAGAGCAAAAGATTCACCATAGCCCTTTCTTCGCCTCTGTAGTTGCCTTTCTACATGCATTCTGAGGACAAAAGATGCTACCTTTTAGCAGACATGGGACCCCCGCTTGGGCCATTACACCTTGGTGGAAATACTGTATTTCAGAACATTCATACCTAAGGTACAGCTATATAATATTTATTTAGTACCGTGGGGAGTTGTTATGAATAACTCCTGTTTGTCTGTTTAGTTAACCTGCATCAAGTAAACAGCACATGCACACACATCCTCTTGTGAGGTCTTGCAGGGTCAGTCCGGGCACCAACCCTTGAAAATCAAACACAAAATTAATCTCTACATTCAAAATATCTGAAAGATGTTATATATCTGAAAGACACTTATATAAAATATAAATATAAAAGACATACAAAATATCTGAAAGACATCTAAAATTTGCTTCTTACTCTGTTCAGGCAAATCCCTTTGTATTTTCAAAAACATAAATGTGTCTTCATCTTCAGGGAATAAAACAAAACAGAAGCACGGCCGTGCTGGTCAGTATGAACATAAGTGGTAGAGAATAGTTCGCCAGGCTCAAATGCTGCAAGGGACTTCACACTAACTTTCATTGCCCCTTATTGACTTTGGTGAGTCTGAGTCTTTCTTCACCCTCATCAATGGCTCTTTCCTCCTTAATGTCCATCCTCAGTGACAAAAGATCACAATCTCTTTTTCAAAGGTTTTTCCTTTTTTTTTTTTGCCTGTTTATTACCGTTCTTAAAATAAGACCAAGAAAAGGGTGTAGCTCTAATTATCTCTTTCCAAACAGTGTAATGATTTCCCCTTTACAATTTTTCCTGCTACGGTTTGAATGCAAAGCAATTATCCACTGGCATTTGAGGGTAAATAACACCTAGTATAAAACCTACATAGGTAAATCAGTAAATATACAAACAGGTAGCAAAAACACATTGAAAAAACCTATTTCGTATTTGAACCTCACACAAGTCTGAATATTAGATTTTTTTTTTTTAACAAAAAAACCTATCCAGTATAATATAATTACTGTAGAAGCCAGAGGGATAAAGAGTCCTCCGAATTCTCGCCATTCTCTGAGCAACTACTAAACTAACAGTTAAAAGGGGCTGAACGCTTTCTAGGCTAATATAGGGAAGCATTATGACAATCCTGCTCCTGAGCTTCTCTGAGCTTAAATCAGCATGGGTATATTAAAATAATGTCACATAATTTTCCTCATGAAACTATCATTTCGCTGTTACCTGGAGGGATACTGTAAGATACACTATAGTACTATAAATGTAAATATTCTGTACACCAAGCGTTCCGTGAGAATGGAAACTTAATGATGTTTATATTACAACATCACTGCTGGAGTTAGGGTTGTATTAGCATTTCTGTGATAACCCACCCCACCATTTCCCAGAGGTTTATAACTCAACTGTAAAAATTTACTACAAGCTGAAATTTAACGTATCAAGTCCACCCCAGGAGCAATTTTTTTTTTCAAAAGGAGACAACCATCTGCATGTTTTGAGATCGAGAATGTATATGTAAATATGTTAAACATACTTTTTGGTGTTCAATTTAATGAAAAAAAAAAAGCCACCAATAAAATATTTTTAAGGAAAAAAAAAAAAAACCACAATAACCACAGCCTAATCTGAAGGTGTCAGGTAGAAAAATATGATGAACAATTAAAATATAATTTCAGAAAACAGTTTATGAAGAGTCACAGTAATGGCTAGGAATAAAACCTGATGAAAAACACCAAGATCCTGAATTTCTTTAATGTGTGTTTATTTTTCTGCCTTGTAAAGACCTAATTTTCATCCTGTTCTGTTTGAGGACACAGCATTGATTTCGCTGGTACAGCTACAGATTCAGTTATTGATATGCTTCTGAAATACAAGATGCAGTGTAATGTAAGCTGAGCCATAAAAGAGTTTCTCTTCCTCAAACATACTTCTTTCTCCCCAAAGCTCAGCATTTCCATACTACAGATTTAACTCACCCTGATAGCCATCATGTCCGGCTCAAATCCCAAGTATCTGTGTAGGGATCAAAGCCTCCATCTCCTTATTCTAGTGCCTATAGTTTTTGAGGTCAGTCCTCAGGAGGCCTTTTGTTTGCTCAGATCATACCTAATATGATTAAGATAGACACAGTTCTTTCTATGTCTACACCTGTATTGTGGCGCTTTGATACTCAGTTGTATTTCCATTGATTTTTCTTTGTTATTGCTGCTGTATATGTTTTAATGTTTTGAATATAAATGAGGTTTATTGCTAAGGTCTAGGTTATTGCCGTGAGCTGTTCTAAGGAAATGTAAACTATTTGTTCTTCTGTAAGACTCTGGGAATGATCTGAGCCCAAACTCAATATATGTTTTTCCTCAGAAGAATAACTGCAAAGTTCTGAAGCGTAACCCAAAACTGGGAAATTGGGGGTGGGGTGGGTGAACACATGCAAATTTGAAACTAAGATTTCAGAACTACCTTACACTTTGTTTTCAGAAGATCAAATTACCTCTGTGAAGCTTCATTTTTTGCCTAGAAAGTTAAGAGGAATCTTAGTATTTTCCTATCAGCTAGAAGTATTTGTATTATAATTGGACGTGCAATGGAATTTGGAGCAGAATTTGAAAGATAAACACTGGAAATGGCTCAGTAATCAAAATCTTGTTGTGTGGGGAACATTACAGACTTTAAGTGTGAGGACAATATATGTTAGCTGTTTATCATTGACAAGACCTCTGCATTGTACAACTGCAGATAGACCATGCACTGAAGAGTGTACGTGTAAAATACATAAGAGATACACAGAACACAAGAGAATATTAAAGAACATTAAAATTTCCAAATGTAAGTATTTCATTCTTTAACATTCTCTGGTTTTGTTGGAGAAGGATGACGGAGAGGCCTAAGCAGCGCAATACTTAAACCAGGAGTCTTTAGGATGGATCCAAGTGAGAAGAAGAAATTATTCAACTGCAAAAAATTTGTGATGGCAACAGTATGCATTGGTGTCCATGAAGAAAAAAAAAAAAAAAATCACGAGTTCTTGATCAGAAATATGAAAATCAGGACAAGAAGTAGTCACTCACTTGAAGCTGACTAAATCCTTTCAAATAAAAACAGATATTCACTTAGTGAAGTAACCATGAAGCTGGGAGTAAGAAAAGCACAATAGCTTTGGGGATCATGACCAGACTATCAAATAGTGATGTCTACTCTCTGAAAGAATTTGCTTGCACTTTGTGATCAGTCACATGCTATTTCTCTCCTTAATAGCTTCTAGTCCTAGCACTCCTACAATATGACAGTATTTGTTTTTCTTTAGATGAAACCATTGCATATAATTCATGTTTCAGAAGTGTCAAGGAATGATTGCCATAGAGTTATTCAAAAGGTAGCCAGAATAGACCCTGAGAAGGCAGGACCTGTGCATAAGCGTTATGGACAGTTCTCTGCCAAAAGTGGTCTTAAGAAACCTTTGGTGATGTAGATACCATACCCTTCTCCAGCAGTCCTTTCCTGCCCACCAAGCGGCCCTGAGCCCAACAACTAGCCTCAGCATGGTGACTAGCCCGTCTGCCGGAGAGAAGGAAGAACAGAGCTCCAAGCAAAGTATAAATTCAAAAACTGGCCTTCCCACCAGACACTTGCTTTCCGGACAAGCTGTGTATTGGCTCTCCAGTTTCAAGGCTTGCCAGCTTTGATAAAGTTGCTACTTCCCAGTTTTCAGAGAGTCTGTTTTCTAACATTTCTCATTTTTCCCTCTTACAGCTCCCTTTGCAGATGCACCGAATGATAGTGTTATACAACTCAGCCTGGGGAACTCTCATGGAAATCATTTTGACTAATGCACACACAGCATAAAAGTGGATATTTAACTACAAAGAGGATGTTTTTTCCCCTGAACTGGAGAACAAGAGCAATCATGTGAGCTAGAGTTTCTATATGGAAGTTGGAGAGAAGTGACGGTTTCCCCATGGATTAACATTTCCTGACTTTGCTCTTCACACAGAGGTTACAACTACTTATGTTATATGCAAGCTATGCATAATAATTAGAAACAGGGCACACTGTCTAAATCATCATACTTGTTAGCATTTCAATGCAGATATCATTTTAATCCTTGAATTTCTAATGTCAACAGTAGCTGCTTAGAGTTGTCATTGAAATCTTTAATTTCTCTCCTCTTCGTACTGCATCTACATGCACACATTGTTCATTGATTATGATTTGGCATTTCTTCTAGGTTTTTATAACCTTGCAGTAGATTTATGCACACAGAATTTATACTGGCAACCAAGTACATGTTATACAAGAGAGGAGTTATATTTGAATGAAAAGTATTGAAGTTACTTAAGATCCGATTCAGCAGGATTATACAGCATAATAAAGGTCAGCTATGATACGTACTATTATGTTAACATGCAAAAGAATGTGTAGTAGTAGATGATGGGAAGAGTTTATTTATTATAAAAGCAGGTCATGCTTTAGGAATAAGTTTCAGAGAGCAGTAGACAGACAGTGAAAGTGGATTATTGTAGGCTTATGGGAAAAACCATTTTCATATCAGATGAAATACTCATTTTAAAACTGGAGTCAGAATCCCAAATCCTCACAGAGCAAAGAAAAATAACTGAGGAGCTTTAGAAAGAAGCTTTCATAAGGACTCTGAGCTGTTGTGGTCGTTTCCATCAGCACGTTTCTCGGTAGTGGATCTATCCATTCATATTAAACTCATGCTGAAAAGTCACCACAGCAACTTCTGCACATCATGCATCAAGAATACAAGTGTTTTCTGTGATGTGCCATAGTTAGTAACAACTAAATCAGGACATTCCCTGATAATTAAAAATAAGCATTTTGGACATTTTTTGACCAATGTTTGCCTCCATCACCATTCTTCCAGATTTTATGTGGTTTGGAAAAGAAAGGGGGAAGAATTTCTCTTCTCTGCAGTTTCCTTATGGAAGGTGATGAGTGCTACAAGGTACTTAAGGCCCTATACAAGTCAGTTCTGAAACACAGTTCATGCATTACTTATGAGATTTCACTGAAATGTAAATCTGAGTGATTTTCATTTGTTCCCTTGGTCTTACATGAAACAACATTTACTAAGTCCAAGGAATCATTTTCAGAGTTCAAATTCTAAAGAGAAATGTGTGGTATGGTAAAAATTATTAATAAAAAATAAATACATGTCCAAGCAAATAAAGCTTCTGCACTATAAAACATCACATTTGTCTGTATTAATGTTTAATGCATTTGTAAAAAGCAGTCCTGCTTTGCAGAGTATAGCCACAAAAGTGTCCTGCAACCTACTAGCACTTACTATCACAGCATGGGTCCAAAGAGGATTGTCAGAAATGCATCATCCATGTTTGACAGATCAGAGAAACGGTACAGAGTATATTAAAGCCATATTATAGTTACTAACAGGAAAACGAATGCAAAAATATTTCTGGGTTAGCTCTAAAATTAGATATTAACTTAGCATTTGATTGGCTTAAGCACACTTAGGAAATTAGCAGTAGGTGTTGGAGCTTGCTAAAAAACTCAGTTATGACCTACAGAAACCAATTGCACAACAGAGACCTAAAAAAAAAAAATTTAAAAAATTATGCTAATCATAATGTTTTATAAATGGCATGTCTTTCCATTATAATAAAAAAAAATATGCCTTGAAAGACTCCGATGTGCTCCACCATAACCAGTTTACATCCATGCTATTGAGAACACAGTTCCCATAGTTCCTTAGGCATCTTTAAAACATGCCTAATAAATTATACGGAATATTTTCTTCCATCTCTGAGTTACTAAGTTATATAGCATATAAAACCAATATGAATTTAGAACACAGACAGGATATATTTGCTCTAGCATTTATTCGGATGGTTTTGCACAGCATCATTTCAGTGATATTGCTGCTGTTCTTGCATTTGTGTCCAGGTAGGAGTAGCATGATCTGCCAGGGCAATGGAATTTTTCCAACTACATTTACAAGATATTTCAATTTCAACTGAAAAAGATATTTAAAGGGGGGGGGGGGGGGGGGGGGGGCGGGGTATATGTAAAGACTATAGATATCAGAAAAAATTAAAGCACTGAATTGAGTAATTGCACAGAATTTTAAAGAAGTGTTAATATTTGCAGTAAGTGTAATCCCAAATAAATATATTAGATGCAGACACCTTGTAGAAATGCAAGCTTGAGTTATTCTCCCTTGAAAAATAAAAAAGGGCAGGGGATCTAAGTATAGTCTCAGGCTTGTTATACCTACACACACGTGACTAGTTACAATCTGAACTTGAGACTTCAATTCTTTGTTATTGAACAAAAGCTTAATCCTCCAAACTTCTTGGGGAAATAGCTTTAAACAGGTGAAAATAAAATACAATTAACAAAAGTGAAAGGATATGAAGAGCCATTTGAGGCAGCAGTACAAAAAAAAAGTAAAAATAAAATAAGTTTTCCAACCTGAATAAATCTTTGTGGGAAATACTAAAACAAAAAAGGATAAGAGGAAGAAATTAAATACATCAGAAATTATGAGTGCACTAGAAAACACAGTACAACAAACTTCAAGCCAACCTCTTGGGGAAGGATTAAAAATAAGAATTGTAAACTATACGAGAAATATTTTGCAGAAACTGCATCTTGTTCAAAAATAAAGCAGTCTAACTTATCTTCCCAGATGCAATATTTTACAGTTTAATTTGGTAAGCTAAGTATTGTTTTTGATCTTTTAGCTGATTTCTGCCTAACTAGCTTTAGTTTTAATGTTTACTTCCAATTGACACTCAGCAATTCCATGAGTTATTATGCCAACAACAGGTCTTCACTATGTAAAAAGGCTCAAAAATATCTTGAAGTCAGAACAACCAATTCAAATGCTGTTCAGAAATTCTCAAAATACTAAAGAAGAGGTTCCAAAATGGTCGCAAACTTTTTCTATCAAAGGAGGAGTCCAGAATGACTTACAATCCACTCTTGTAGTTAATGGCTCGCACACAAGAGAAGCAGGGCATATCACCACCACATAGAATCATCGAATTGTTTGGTTGGAAGAGACCTCCAAGATCATCGAGTCCAACCGTTAACCTATCACTACCATGTCCACCACTAAACCATGTCCCTAAGTGCCACATCTACACGTCTTTTAAATACGTCAAGGGATGGTGACTCCACCACTTCCCTGGGCAGCTTGTTCCAGTGTCTGATAACCCCTTCAGTGAAGAAATTTTTCCGAATACATCTCCTAAACTATTTATGATTGAACTGTAATTTGTAAGATAAGGTTTCCAAATATATGCTATGTGATTAGGAGTGCACTTTTGTGCATTCTGCAGAATTCACTTGTGTGTGTAAGGCAAAAGAGTCTGTTAGAGTCTTAGAGGGGGATTTTCCAAAGCGTGTAGCGTAGTGGGGCCAAGGGACCAAGCAGATGCTGAGCATTTGCAAAAAAAAATACGGTAAAGTCAGTCAGACCAAGATTTCCTCCTATCCGATTCCCTAGGATTATAGTCTCAGTAAGGGTAAATTCCCATTTACAGGACAGAATGGTTGGAGAGTTGAACTACTGGACTATTACATCCTTTACCATTAATTTGGCAGCAAGAAGAAGTTAAGCCAAGGTCTCCAGTTTCGTAGGATAGTTTACACCAGAGAACGAAACGTACACGGGTATCTTTGTGCTAGCTTCAATATGCACCGTAATACAGCAATGGAGATGCAGTGACAGATTGGCAACCACATACTTTCAACCCCTAGAGAGTTTGATTTCTAGTTATTAGCCCCTGCGTTGTTGCATATGTAGCTGGAGAGATATAAGTATATTCATTTTATTCTTAGTATGCTACAATCACACCTACATTTCACTTTGTAGTTAGACCTTTAGGGAGTAGCTCTCAGGCTGATTATGCTGGGAAACTTCCCAGGAAAATGTCATTCCACCTTTGTATCTTCTCTCCTATCCCTCTCTGTCTTATCGACCTCTCTTCCTCCTGAAATTTTCTCCTTCGCATCAAAAGTTTACTGTCATTTTGAAGCAATAGAAATCAAGGACAAGGGAGAAAGAGAGCTGGCTCTATCAGAGCCTGTGTTGAAAAGTTCCTGGGGATGTGGGAGAGAGGAAAGAAACACGGATTATTGCAATCCACGATGAAGAAATTGGAGGTTGGGATGCAAGGATTTTTGGAGAGGCTAGTGGAAAGAGGGGTGAGGTATATGTATATTTACGCACATATTTGAGGGACAAAAGGAAGTGAGATTGCATAAAGTTTCTGACATCTGCTGCAATAGGCTATTCATTACATGCTTGCTTTGCCTCCATTCACCAACTTCTTGCTACCATTTCAAAATGAACCCAGGCTTAAATAAGAGAGTTATAGAAAATATCTGCAAAGCTCTTCAGAATGAGTACAATAGGTGACAACTTTTTGGAATGACAGAGGGAGAATGTTGATATGTTGAAGCATTTCACCCATTTAAAACCTTTCTTCCTTTTATCAAGTATGTTTTAATTTTTATAAATTCCTAGAGCTAGAAAGAGGCCTCTTTAATTATAAATGTGAAAGAATAAATACAAATCTTTAGTTTGCAACACTTCACTTTAGATTTAAGAATAAATGTGATTTAGAATATTCCTTTATTGTATATCAGTTTTTAGTAACAGGAAGTCAAAGCCACTGAAGACTGAAAGAACAATGTAAGCAGCCTGGCTTTGAGAAATTCAGGGCAGCTGAGAGGCTCCTCTCAAAGACACAACATACAAATGTCCTAGAACTGATCTGAAAGGAACCCTGTGTACTCCAATATGCATTTCTGCAGGTAAAAATGCTCTTTTCTCTGCTTGTAGTTTGCAAAACATGCTCATTGCAATCCTATAAATATTCCTTTAAATCAAAAGGACGTATAGTTGCTAACATCCAGTCTGATGTCCCATCTTTGAAGACTCTCAGAAGAGGGTAAACTTACTTTCTTTTCTCTTCATCACTACAGGCGTCATTAACAAAGATGAGAAGGCATTACAATAATAAGAAAGCCCTAGCTGTGTTTCCAAATATATGCAGACAATTCCAGCACTGCAAAATCAATAGCCCGGGCTTCACCCAGAAATGAAAGCAGCAAGGCAGAGAATATATTTCAGTGATATGCCAGTCATTTCACCATCCGGGCTTGGACGGAGCAAGGAAATACAGTCTGGAGCACAAGCTATTTCCCCTAGCCACAAAAGCAACAGCTTCTCCTAGACCCTGCACAGTGGTAGATGTTAGGCATCACTTAAACAAAATAAATGTATGGACCATAGCAGAGGACAGGGAGCGGAACTGGTACCTTTGTGCTAATCCTTCTCCTCTGAGAAGCAGCAGCTCTAGTTTCCTTGAACCACTTAGCCTAGAAATAGATCGAAAATCAAGAAGGTAAGCTGAAGATCAGCTGCTCAATGATATCAATTCAAAGTGATTCCACCAGCTTTTCAGCAGACTGAGTATCAACTGTGCATATCTACAAGTCAACATCAGCAACAACAGTGTGAAACTTTAGTGTTTTGCTGAGATATAACAAGGGGAATAGGTTTTGAGTAGTGGGGGTAAAGAAAGCAGAGAGTGAGTTCAAATTATGTATAATCCTTGATCGTGCATATCATGCATGGATCCTGAACATTTTTACAGCTTTCTTCCAATTCTATGGAATTTCATCTTCAAGGGCAGGGAAGCACAGCTCTAGCTATCACAGCTACAGAGAAATCCTTTAAGTTTGAATCATGTTCAAAAAGCAAGCAAGAAATCCAGAGATACGGGAAGATCAGAAATGAAAAGCTATGCTATTAATCACCCCTTGCATGAGCAACACATCAATTTGAGGGTGAGAGTTATTGACCTCCTCCCCTCACTGCAGCCTAACTCATGAAATAAACAAAGACAGAGGGAGGGACCAGAATACCCAGTTAGGAACTAAACTGAGAGACCACACCATCAAAAGATGAGAGGTCTAGTCTGCTTGGGGCCAAAAGTGGTAATATGATCATCATCTCCCTTGCATTTATCAACTGCAAGTCTTCCTTCCGTTGGATTCTCTCCACAAATTTCAGATGACGACACTGCATAGATTACAATGGTCAACTCTCCTCTCACAACCAGGCGGGCAAGAAATGTGATACCCAAGGATTCAAGCTCAATTAAATTCATATTGCTGCCAGATTTAAAAGAAGAAAAAAAAAAAAAATCTCCCAAGTCCTGACTCTCATATATATCTCCTTACCCAGGGGGGGTGCTAAGCTTGTGGATTTCATAACAGCAATTATGACCTTCTTCTGAACACATGGAGAGCTTGTTCTGTGAGGATCACAGGATAATTCAGCTTGGAAGGGACCTCAGGAGGTTTCTAGTCCAACCTCCTGCTCAAAGCAGGGCCAACTCTGAGGTCAGACTCCTGGAGCCTGGCTCCACCTTCTTGATGATCTCCTTGTAGGTACCGGGAACTGCTGTTAGGTGTCCCCAAAGCCACCTCTTCTCCAGGTTGAACAAGCCCAGTTCCCTCAGTCTCTCCTCACAGGATGAGTACTCCAGCCCCCTCAATATCTTTAAAGTAGTTGAACATTAGCTTCTACACAGAAATAGAGTACATCACAAATTCCTTCAATCATCCAGTAACAATTTACAGAAGAAATACAACAGAGGGTTAGAAATGAGGTAAGATACACTTTTGGACAGCAGTGCTAAGATGTATACTGGTGCAGTCAAATACCGAACTGTTACATTGAAAAATATTGCTATAGCATCTCATATAGGAGATCATTCATAAAATCACAGGAAAATTCAGGTTGGAAGTAGGTAATCTAGTCCAACCTCCTTTCCAAAGCAAGGTCAGCTACAAAGTTGGGGTTTTAATTCTTCAGTCATCCATTATCACTGGCAGCAGATGAAGAATTCAACCTTATTTTCAAAAAATCAATTTCTTGCTAACTCACATTTCATTATAGGATTCTACAGAATGAAAATATTTCATTATGAACATGGGAATTATAAGGCAAGAGGGAGGGGTAGCCATCTGTAGTAGAACACGCTGCTCCTGTTTACATTCATCTCATCAGTTTGTTTACAGTGAACCCTCCTGAACCTCTCCTTGCTAGATAGGATGCCTTCCCTTTGTGTTAGGCAGGCTTATGCTTAAAGTCAGAATGAGCAGATGGAAAGAAAACTTTTAACAACAAGAGTGCTCTTCCATTGTGCTTATGATGACAAAACAGTACAAAGTGTCAGCAGTAGGCAGAGTCTGCTGCCATCTACAATATTAGGTATATTGCTGGTTTTCTTAAATCCAGAGAAGGCTGTTTCTGAGCAACTTGAAACATGCAGAAAAGAAATAGTCAACTGAGGACAAAATTGAAAGGAAGCCTTTCATTCCATGTCTTCTCCTTTTGTATATAATAAATATAAAAGAGGCAGTCAACCTACAGCCTTGGTTCAGAGGTAGCGCACAAGTACAATTCATCTCCCTCTCCATTTGCTATTTTTCAGTCAGGGGCACCTTAGGCACAGGCAGGAGGGGAAATGAATGCCTCAGACAGCCCATTACAACCTGCTTCTAGCTGACCTCCTCAGTGCCAAATTCAGATGCAGCAGTTTCTGGGCTCTGCTTCTAGATCTTCCTGAACTCCTGGGATTGCTGGAGGACTCCCAGGAACTCTCTGAACAGCATCAAGGTTCCTGCTGCTGCCAGGAAAGGATAGCTACAGGAGGCTGCAACTTCTAGCAAGCTCTAGCAGCTTCTAACAAGATCTGGCACCTGTTCTCAATCAAAGCGTGTTCTAGCCCTAACCAGGAGATTAGGAACAGTCAAGCACCCTTTCAGCAGGTACTAGGGAGAGGCCTAGAGTGCAGCAGATTGTGCAGAAAGGGGCCAAAAAGATCTTTATATGTGCCTACACAGCAGCACATGACATGGTGCAGCATGATCCCCACCAGTGACTGGAGTAACTAGCCCTGGCATCCTCTTTGATGACTGAGCACTGCTTGGAAGAGACAGGACGCACCCAACCAAGTGGAGCAAAAGCATCTTTGCCAACAGGCTGGCCAGCCTGGTGAGGAGACCTTTAAACTAGGAACAAGGCAGGCAGGAGAGATGGCAGCACACAGTACAGCAAGGAAGTGATGGGCAGGGTTGGCAAGAAAAGTGTGCAGCGTGATGTGGACAGGAGACACCTCAATCAATGGAACTGGGCTGAAGGGGCTGCCCCAAGCCCATGCACACAAATGAAGTGCCAAAAGGACAGCAGATTGCATATGGTTTCTCAGAAATCAGTAAACCGGTGCCTCTCTGAAGTGCCTGTACACCAATGTTGACCGCATGGGGAACACACAGGAGTAATTAGATGTCTGTGTGCAGTTATAGGGCTACAACGTCACTTGGATCGTGGAGACATGGTGGGGTAGCTCACTCAACTCGAATGCTGCAATGGGTGGATACAAACTTATTAGGAAGGTGATAGTGGATCCATGTGGATCCACCATTAGGAAGGCCAGGATGGTGAGGAAGGGAAGTTGCCCTTGATGTGAGAGCAGCAGACAGGTGATGAGCCAGCTGACAGCTTATGGGTCAGAGTCATTGGGCAGACCAAAATCAGTAAGGTTGTGGTGAGTGTCTGCTACCAACCACCTGATCAAGAGGAAATACTGGATGTTGTGGCCTTCTTCAGACAGCTGGAATAAGCCTCACATGCACAGGCCCTGGTCCTCATGCAGACTTTGACCACCTCAATATCTGGTGGAGGGACAATACAGCAGGACACAAGCAATCAAGGATGTTTCAGGTGCACATTGAAGATGACTTCCTGACACCAGTGATCAAGCAGCCAACAAGGGGAGATGCTCTGTTGGACCTTATCCTTACAAACAAGGAAGAGCTGATCGGGGATGTGAAGGATGGGGGCAGCCTTGGCTGCAGTGACCATGAGATGTGGAGTTCAGGACCCACGGAGAAGGGAACAGCAGCAAATAGCCCTGTAATTCAGGAGAGCAGACTATGGCTTGTTCAGGGACCTGCTTGAAACAATCACATGGACTATGACACTGGAAAGAAGGGTCCAGGAGAGCTATTTGATTTTTCAAGGATCACTTCCTCCAAGCTCAAGAGTGGTCCATCCCAATGTGCAGGAAGTCAAGCAAAGGTGGCAGGGAGCTCCTGAAAAACTCACCTATCAAAAAGAATAATAAGAGGTGGCAGCAGGGACAGGTGACCCAGGAGGAATACAGAGACACTGTCCAAGTGTGCAGTGATGGGGTTAGGTATGCCAAAACACATCTGGAGCTGAATCTGGCAGGGAATCTACAGGCCAGTCAGCCTTACCTTGAGCCCTGGGAAGGTAATGGAGCAAACAATCTTGGAAGCTATTTCCAAAAATATGAAAGACAAGGAGGGAGCAGTCAGCATGCATTTATGAAGCAGAAATCAGATCTGACCAATCTAATAGCCTTTCACTAGCTCAGTGGATGAGGGGAGCACAGGGGATATTTTTATCTTGACTTCAGCAAGGCTTTTGACACTTTCTCCCATAACTTTCTCATAGACATATTGATGAAATACAGACTAGATTAGCGGACAGTAAGGTGGATTGAAAACTGGCTGAACTGCCAGGCTCAAAGGGTTATGATCAGCAGCACAGAGTCCAGCTGAGACCAATCGCTAATGGTGTACCCCTGGGGTTGACACTGGGGCCAGCGTTGGTTAACATGTTCATTAATGAGTTGGAACGTGGGCCTGAGTGCACATGAATGGGAAGGAGTGGCTGGTACACCAGTGCGGCCATTCAGAGGGACCTGGAGAAATGAGCCAACAGGAAGTTCATGAAGAGGGAAGGGCAGAAGTCCTGCATCTGGGAAGGAATAACCCCATGCACCAGCACAGGATGGGAGCTAACTGGTTTGAAAGCAGCTCTGCAGAGATGGACTCTGCAAAGGAAAGAGTGGACAAGCGGACCATGAGGCAGCAATGTGCCTTTGTGGCAAAGGCAGCCAGCACTCTCCTGTTTTGTGTTAGGAAGAGTGTTGCCAGCAGGCTGAGCGAGGTGATTCTTCTCCTTCACTCAGCACTGGTGAAGCTACTGACTCCGGGGTCCAGTCCTGGAATCCCCAGTACAAGAGAGACATGGACATACTGGAGCAAGTCCATTTAAGGGCCATGAAGACGATTAAGGGATTGGGGCATCTCTCCTATGAGGAAAGGCTGAGAGAGCTGGGACTGTTCAACCTGGAGAAAAGAAGGCTCACACCTGATCGTGTAAGTAAAGAAGGTGGAGGCAGACTCTTCTCAGTGGTACCAGCCACTAGTTCAAATACATGAAATATCATTTAACCATCAGAAAAAAAGAAAGGAAAAACCCCCCACGTTTTTACTGTGAGGGAGATTAAACATTGGAACAGATTGCCCAGAGAGGTTGTGGAGTCTGTTCCTTGGAGATATTCAAAATCAGATTTGACACAGCCCTTAGCAGCCTGCTTTAACTGACCCTGCTTGGAGCAGAGGGGCTGGACTGGACGATCTCCAGATGTGCCCTCCCACCTCAATGAGTCTGTGGTTCTGTGATCAGTTTGGTCACCTTTCCAAACACGTGACGACAGTGCAGGAGCCTTTCATCGTATCACGTGTACAGTTGTGGTCACTTGATGGGAACACTCATCTGTTTTAGCTACATTACAAGAGTGCATTCCCATCCATAACAGAAGAGGATCATGACCTATAAGCCCTGGAGTACTGTAGGAACACGTGTACGCCGCACTGCGCCGGAAACATTGGGAACTGCTGATGGAGTAGATTCTTTTAGTTAAAAAGCCTAAGCGATAACAGAGATGTTATAATTAGCTATGCATTCAAAGCTATATTTGCTGGTAGTGGAAAGCATAGGAAGAATTACTCTGATTTACAGTAATTTGCCACTGAGGGTTTCAAACTTCACAAAAAATATCTAATGAGCTCATAATATAACAGCAGAGATGAGGAAACTCCCCGGGAAGGTTTTTTGTGTTGGAATATTTTTGCATCCTTTCTTCACTCTGATTACATATAAGACTGTACGTGCTAACAAAAGAATTAGGAAGATTGAAAACATATTCACTAGAACCAGGGATGAACAAAAATGACTGTCTAGTTTGCAAAATATTTCTAGTTTTCAGATTTTTTTTATTTTGCACTGGTTTGAACCAGAATTCATTCAAAAAAAAAAGCCCCCAAAAAAGAAAATCCCACTTCAGACTAACCCATTGACTCTGGCACCTGCAGAGGAAAGCAGAGATGGAGGTTCACTCTCCTGCTCTGAATTAAACAAAGCAAGGACTTGAAGTTTGGTCTCCAGAATCCCAGTCAATGCCTTATGGGCTAATTCAGGGGAATATCATAGAATCATAGAATCATAGAATAGTTTGGGTTGGAAGGGACCTTTAAAGGTCATCTAGTTCAACCCCCCTGCAATGAGCAGGGACAACCTCACTAGATCAGGTTGCTCAGAGCCCTGTCCAGCCTGACCTTGAATGTTTCCAGGGATGGGGCTTCTACTACCTCTCTGGGCAACCTGTGCCAGTGCTTCACAACCCTCATTGTGAAAAACTTCTTTCTGATTTCTAGCCTATATCTCCCCTCCTTTAGTTTAAAACCATTACCATTACCCCTTGTCCTATCATATGTTAAGCAAAAAAAAGTCTATGGGGCTAATATGACTTTACTATCCCTTTACAATATCAAGCACTACAATAAATCAGAGTTCTAAGGTTCACACACTTTAGCTTCTTAGCAGACAATAACCATTATCATTTTTTAACATTTTATGGAAAACAGAAAAATAAGCAAAAAAGAAATTGAAATCTAAAGGGAGGTATTTCTAGGTTGGGGGTTGTTTGTTTCATGAGGGAATCTTTTCGGCCACCAAGGACATTGCACAGGATGATTACAATGTTAACAGAAGCCCTTTTTAGGAGAGCAGGCATTCTGTGGGACGAATTAGGTTAATTTTAAGAACAAAAAGAACAAGACAAAATAAGGAGCACCTACAAAATCAAAAAGTTAGAACATACAATACCTGTTTGTGAATCTTATACCACCACATGTTACAAATATATGATGTATATATACACACGCACAGCGACATGCAATATCCATGCTGTTTGCATAGACACACCAAAGCTAGCTTTAAACTAACTAGATAACTGTTGCTGTTAGCATAATCACAGCAGCTCAGTGCAGACTGGAAGACCTACTTGAGAAGCTTACTCAAGACCCTTTGGGGTCAACCCCCTACCAAGACCTACACCTCCAAAGCAATACTAATAACTATATTTGAAATAGAAAGTTTGAAACTAAGCTCGTATATTGGCACAAGGTGTAGTTATTCAATACCACTGGAAAGATGTTCTCTAACACATAAATCACCCATGGACAGACAAAGAAAAGGAGCAGACTATAGAGCTGCCGAAGAGGCAGCGACCTTGCAAACTTACACCACTTACACCATCACCTAAGAAACGTCTACCTGCACCTTTGCTCAAAGGTTCACATCACAATGTTTCAGACGATGCAGTCTTACCTGGATAAGAAGCAGTCACGGCAGGGGTCAGGGAGCCTATAAGAGCTAGACATTCATTTCAGACAACTGAGGCCCGTTAATCAAAACGTCCTCTAGGATCCCTTCTTATTCCAACTGTCTGATCAGGCTCTGTCTCTGTCCCAAGCCCAGGTTAACCAAAGCCCAGAATTATCTTGAGGTATCCCTGGATGTGGCAGGAGCTATGAAATTCAAGCTCTTCAATCTAGCTTTCCTCCAGAAAGGAGAGAGGTAAAAGGACCGACACCTAATTGTTTCTATCACCGTGTTGTTTAATCACCAATTAGACCTCATTTCTCATCTGCTAAGTTCAACCTATCGATTTCCAGTCACACCCTCTTCTTGTTTACTGTAAAGATATGCCTCCTCTCTGCTCAGAGAAAGCAGCCGCGTGTGGGCCCCGCTTGTGCCCCAAGGCAGCTGGCTGTGAGCCCGCTCCAGCTCAGCGCCCCGCAGCCCCGTTAGCGCATGGCTCTGCCCGTGCCTAGACGTCCACCCGAGGAGCAGGACATCTTATGGCAGGCATAGCTGCACGCTAACAGGTCTGAAAGCTTCAGGCTGAAGCTGGCTCAGAGCAAGCATCTGACTATGCAGATACTACAGTCGAAAGCAGCCCTTGGGTTGTGCCTGCAGAGCTCGCTGTTCACATTAGTTTTCTAACTTTTTCAGACTTTTCTTAGAATAGTTTTATATAACAGGTTGAGATGGCACTTGAGGTAGGTATAGCTACATGCCCCTTTATATAGGGGCTGTATAGAAGTCTCTGTACAGCATAAGTACCAAACTAAAAGCAGCACTCATCCTCAGGGACTGGCTGTTAGCTGTTGTGGGGTGAACATACTTTTAGCACTATCTCAGTACTCCTCATGCTGAGACACCTTCCTGACAAAGTTTTATTGAAATCATTGTTTCCACAAAATGTTTCAGCTTCAACAAAATAGTATTTCCGTACAAAAAAAAAATAGTGCATCCCGTAATGCTGAACAGTTCTACCAGCTTCTTAAAATAAGCAAAAGCATCGGTATCGGAAACTGAACTGCAGTCATATGCATCGTAGAGGCAGGAAAAAAAGCAAAGAGTGACGATGTAGCCCACAAATGAAACTCAAAAAAAGGTTTGTATTTATTGTCTGGCTATTTTATGTGCTAACCAGTATAAATCTATTGTTGTTACAAGACATCAAGTTATCTCAGCTATGTACTGTACACTTTCCTGTTGCAGAGAACTGAATGGGTCATTCTTATCTACCTTTTCACAGTTTATATAGCTTATTGATACTATCAAATCAAATTTTTAGCAAAAGGATGGTCTGTCATTTTGTAGAAAGAAATGTATAACAAAGCTATGCTTCTGTTAGTTTATCTGCATCTATCAGATTAATCTGATTACTTCTAAGATTTCCTAAACTATTCAGAAGGAAAAATTCAGTTAGAATTAGCAGTTATGATTATTATGTCATTCTAATGTGCTTCACAAGACAAATCATTACAGAATTCAAACACTTTGGCAAACGTATATTCCTGGCAGGGGAATGGACATTAACATGGCAGCAAAAGCAGTTTCTCATGCTCAGGAGACACTCTAGAGGGCTGTCCTGGAACAGAACTGGGCTTAAGTCAGATAAAACCAGTTGAAAGAAATAAAGTAAACAAGAATGTTGGAGAACAGAAATTTCAACAGTTCCTATGAAGAAATGAAAAAATTGCAAACCTACCATCACAAATAGCTGTAGAGACAGAGGCTGATTAACGAAAAAATATAGCATCTGATCCTGTGTTTGGCTACATGCTGAAAAGCAAAGTCCATTTATTTAGAAGAACAAGACGACAATGATACAATGTGTTTAGAACAAGAATGTAATTTTCAGTTGCATGTCCACTTTCAGCAAGTGCAGTTGCTGGGGGAAAAACAGGAATCGAATCACACTTGCTGCTAAATACATATTTAATTGCTTATGTTTTTTTTATATTTTGTTTTGCACCAGACTGTTTACTCTGCTCATGATGATGTGGAATTAGTGTTGCAAAGTTTTCTCCTTCCTTTACTCAGTCTTAAAGTGCCCCCTGGTGCACGTTTACGGAATAGCCCAGCCTCATAAAGCAGCGCCAGGGTTGAGCCCAGAGAATATTCTGGCAGATTTTATTCCATGTGAAAACATTTCATTATCTCCCTCCAGTCGATTTCATCAAATTTTAGTGGCTGAAGCGGATTCTGCATCTCTGGGAATGTGAATTAGTAGAGGTGAATCAGTAAGGTCCTAGACCGATGTAACGTAAGAAGCAGTACTAGTCCTTTCTAGCCCTTTCGCGGCTGTGACAGAGGAGATCTCCTTATGGAGGCTGGAGCACTCACTCCGGGACCAGCTCTCGGCACCGGCTCCCACCCGCCAGGACGCTTGCGGTGCCATCAGCCCGACACAGCGGGCCCGGGCCCTGCCCAGGGCCACCGTCAGCCCCACAGAGGACATCCAGAGTCCAGACCTTCTGTCCTCTGCTCAGCAAGAAAGGATGAGACCCTATGACTCTGTTTAGATTTAGGAAAAGAAAACTGAACGAACGGCTTTACCTCTTCTGAGGCTTTGGAACAGAGTGTCAGGGCCTGATACCCGTCCATGGAGTTACAGCCGGCTGCATGAAAGCAAGCAGCTACGGCAATAGATATTGCTGAAAAGTGCAGTTATTTAACCACACGCAGACAGAGCATTTTACATCATCGTAACAGTTCGTGTTTTCCTCACGGGTGAACAAACCACCAGTGCTCTGTGACACAGTGAAAGGAAGAGAAGAGAGAGGTTATCCCTTTTTTAATCACAAAAGCAAAGAGATATGACTTACTGAAAAGCCTGTCAAGAATTACATGAAAAATCTGAAATTATCTGAGCTTTTGGTTACCTGAGTTTTGCTTGAACCACAGACTTCTCCCTCCCTTCCAAAACAGGGCACGTCCGAAATGAGCTCTGCTTTTCACTCCCTGATAATCTTAACACTGCAGTGGTACGAAAGACCTTGTTTCTCAGATGCTTGGATATTACTCCTGATGTACAGGGATCTACCTGTCTTTTGTGATATGTTGTGATAAGCTAATTTCTTCTGCAGAGCTTTCCTGGAAAGAAATTGTACTGCAGTATGGAAGTCAAATGAAAATAAACCGTTACAACATTTTCAGCTGCACAATTGAAAAAAAAAAAAAAAAAAAAGAGAGAGAGAGAGAGAGTCCTTCAGTCATCACTATCACATATAAACCCAAACCCAAAACCAAAACCAATTGAGGATCAATAAATGTATCCAGCTGGCAAATCTTGGTAACAAGATGTCCTTATAATTAGGACAGCATCATCTGTGGCATGGTTTCTAACTGCTTTCCCCATCCCTCCCCCACAGAAATCACTTCAGTCTTGCCTGTTTAGACATTTAGCATTTACACTGATGAGAAGAATATAAATTCCTAGACAGAAGACACTGCACATACACATCAAGAATATTTTAATTCCTCTCAGTTTTCTCTTCTCTGTGGGATTAAATCAGAGTTCATACTATGACCCCACAGTTTGCGGTTTTATTAATTTGTATCTAATTACTTAGAGAGCTATTTTGGCTTGACATTATTCCTACTTGGGTTCTGTTAAAAGATCTTCAACAGCTGTTCCAGATCAGTGTAAGAATTGATTTCACATCCATTTTATCATCGGAATTAATGAAGAGAAAGAAGCATCTGACTTGCTGTGTGGTCCATGGCAAGTGGCTTTGTCTCTCTGCTTGACTTTCTACATCAGTACTGCCTTCACAGAAACCTATCAGGAATCACTTTTTTTACATTCATACAGTTCTAATCACAAAAAACTGCAGAGAAAATAACCAACCACATTCTTATATGCATCTTATAGTGGTGTATTTAAAATCTGTCTAGTGCAGATTCCAAATATTTTTAAATGTCATTAGATCATAGATAATAGGACCCAAAAGATCATTAGTCCATCTGGTCAAACCAAGACAATAAGACTTTGTACTACAAGATTTGAAAACACCCTATCATGCCACAGCAAGAAGTGCTATGCAGTAATGAATTAATTTATTTACATTTGCCACAAGCAGCTTGTTCTCTCATTCTCTTCCCTGTAACCAAATTACATATGCAAAGTAGGATCTGGTAGGATTGTTTTTCCCTGCATAAATACATACATGCTGCTGTGTGCTTATATTAGAGAAGTCAAGGTCAAAAAAGTATACTTCCCATTTGAAGCAGCAACTCCCACTGTGGTTCCTATAGGAGACTATTAAACAACCTCTGCTGAAACAGACCTTACTTTCATACTGAAGAGCTACACTTAGCCAGGCAGCCAAAGCGTCTATGTCTGAAGGCTTTCTTCTGAAACTTGTACGTGGTGGAGAGCCGAATGGACCCAACCTTTAAGCACCTTCAAGGTCTCGGGAGGTTGAAATTGGGTCAAGTAGACTGGGAACAGAAAAACTGAAATGTTGTTTGTAAGAGACCTCTGAAGCTCTCCAGTCCAGTTTTGCCCTCCAAGCAGGATTATCAGCAGCACTGAATCAGGTCATCCAGAGAAAACCCCCAAAGACTGTCAACTGCCTGGGTGCTGCATTGCACTGCTAGGAAGAAAGGATGGCTAACCTGACCCTCCCCATGCAGAAATTGTGACCATTGCCCCTCGTTATATCACATGCACCTTCTGAGGAATGTTTGGTACTCTCATTTTCATAACTCCTCCTCTTAAAGTAGTTGTACACGTCTACTAGATCACTCCTTAGCCTTTACATGACTGTAAGCAAGCCCAGCTCTCTCAAAGGGCATGTGCCCTGTACTCCATCTTGGTGGCCCACTGACAGACCCTCTCAATAAGTAAATTATGTGTTTACTTAATTGAAACATGACTGTGTTCTGAGTTAAAACTTCCTAAGTCATTGGGTTTCACGTTTAAACCTGCTGTTTTGTTGTAGACTCCAAAGCTGCGGCTAAGACCTCATCTGCTGGACAGGACAGTACAGGAAATGGTAGAGAGTCTTTCAGATGCTATTATGCAAGAACTCACACAGAATTTATCCTCCCCACAGAGAATACTGTACTGTGGCTGAAAATACCTCAAAGCACAGTTTAGGCCTGCACTAAAACCCTTGCATGTGTCTTGTTGACATTCAGCTATAGTTGTGCTTTCAGGACCTACCTCTGGAGCATTTTGATGGGAGTCATATCACCTTACATGACTGAACAATGCACTAAGATGTCATGCATTAAATTGCTTGTATATCTCAGCTCAGCTCTTTCTAGATATTGTCAGGTTGCATAATGCCACAGTCAACTACGCCATCCTAATGGATCTTCATACTTCCATGTAAACTTTAAGTAGGTCTGGAAGAGGATTGACCCTCTTGAGAGGATTGAGCCACGTGAGAGATCAGTCAGCAGAAGCATAGTGTTCCTGATACTAATTTTTATCTTGGAGCAAATATATACAAGTTCTAGATTTACAACTAAAATCTGAAGTGGACACATCAATAGAATAACCACAGACACAATTTCATTATCAAACTGAAATGCTAGAAATTAAAATGTGGAATGTATTTTTAATATATATTCTACTGTTTATACTCTAGCTCAAAGCAAGAGCAGCAGTGTCTGGCCTGTGAAGTGGCCCTCAAATACCACCTAAAGCTGAGGCTAACATAGGATCTCCTTCTTGCAGCTCTTGTGTCAGTCACTTCCTTTCCAGCCACTGGTCTAAAAATTGCCTTTTTATCCCTGGACATTTTGACTTCAGAAAACCATTCAAGTAGCTTTAGTTTAGAACTGTGTCAGCTCCCCTACAGCCTGAGCTATATCATATTTTCCTCAGCTGGACCCATTTGATCCAATGCATCCAGTTCACTGGCTGTTTTGACATCTGCATTCAGAGAGCCATGCCTTTCCAATATGGCAGCAAACAAAAAACATCACAGACTCTGACAAGCAGCAAACTTCTCAAAACAGAGAGAAGCTGGGACAAGATTTATGACAGACAGCACATCTCAAAATTTCATGTAAGATTTGAAAGATGGACTGCTATTTGTAAGTTGTACAGTCCAATTTATAGTTGCTGTTCTCTAATTTTGCACATGCATGCAAACGAATGAGAAAACAATATTTTACTTTTCCAAGTTTAATCCTGGATTTGAAAGTTTTTCTGGCTGCACAGAAGCAGTGATAAAACTTAACATCTACCCTATCTGCCAATATTTGTGTGCAGATAACTCATCTAGAATCACAAAGATTTTGGCTTTGTTTTAATCTAGCAACTGTTCCTGAGGATTTCCATCGCTTTTACACAAATGCAAATGTTTTCCATGCATTGTTGCACACCAGCAACATTTTCCAATGTCTTTCTCCAATAAATTTGTACAGAAGACCACAGCAGGAAATTCTACATGCCCCATTGGGCTAGCAATCATTAAATATACAACATCCTAATGAAAGGCAGTTTACAGTACCAGCAACAAACTTTTCACACACTGACAACCGGTTTCTCAGCTTTTGAAAGCCGCATAAAAAGGCTTCCAGCTGCCATACAATATTTGCAACCAAACAAAAACTAATCCTTGGCAAATGTCTTTACAAAAAATAACTACAGAGAATAATAAAGTGGTTAAAAATGGAGTCACACCAACAGGAAAAACAAACATTAAAACAATGTTTTAGCCCCCTTTCCCATTTCAAATTGGTATGACTCACTCTTCCACGTCATTCTCCCACCTGTGCAAACTCTGCGGCAATATACCAATTTCCCGTCCTTCAGCACAGACAAACACGATAACAACTGTCCCGGACGCAGCCAAATCTCACATATCTCAGCATTCTATAGTACACAACCCCCATTTCGTTCAGCAGAAGCTCAGTGCAGGCTGACACAGTAGTATTTTGACATTCAACTATGTTTTTCATAAAAATATGATCAATTCATGAGTGAATCTCATTTCAAGAAGTACAGACCCCCAAGGCTCTTGCCTTGCCTTCCCTTCCCTCTTGGCCACACAGGGACCTGTGACAGCCCTCAGGGCAGCAGGACCATGGTTATGATCTGGACATTAGTGATACAGATCAGAAGCCTTTCAAAAGTGCTCGCATTTCACTCTTTTTTGACTGCAAGAGCTGGTCAGCAAGGCAGATGAAGGAGTTAACCCCCTCCAATACAGCTAGAGGAGCAGGTGAGCCCTGCACCCAGAGGAGGAGCACCAAGGGGTGACCAAGGCCAGTGAAGTTGAACAGGGAGTATGTGGGGTCATTATGGGCTGGGCATCAGCAGGGGTCATGCTTGGCAATGCACCGAGGTACAAATCCAACCTGGCAAGAGTAACGAAAGGGGCAGATGATTTGAATCAACATCAAAGGCTTTATCACAAATCCCCTATCCAAATCCTACCCAAAAAGTATCTCGGCATTTGGGAAGGAAACTTCACATGATACATGTGGAACGAGTCCTTGTGGGAGCGAGACTATCATGCTACGCTCTCAGTGAGAATTAATCCTCCCAGCCAAAGCCTGTATTCCCAGACAGCAAACTGCAACTTTCTCAGAGAAGACGGTGAGTTTGCAGCTATGTGATATGACTTAATACTGAGCCAAAGAGGATGGCACACATCTGACCTATTTTAAAACACAAAGTGTGGAAACAACTCTCAGCAAGAAAATATGAGCTTTACTTTCAAGTGCAGGCAGGACAAAGTAGCCCAATTATTTACCACCCAAGATGCTAAGGAGGAAAATAAGTCTCTCAGCTTCCAGCGTTGTTACAGAATCTCAGAAATATTCATGTCTCTAATTACTAGATGATGTTCCTAATATCCTTCACTAATGCTCTCCCATTTTTTTTCCTGGTCATCAGCAAGCTCGAACTACAAATCTCATGAACTGACCCCATTTAATACAGCAATGTTTTTGTCTAGATTGTCTTACATTACTTTCTTATTTACTTTGGAAATAAGTGGTATATTACTTAAACACAAATTAGTTGGGATCAGAAAATGCAATGTTAGAAAGAAAGAATAAAAGGACAAATGTGTGTTTAACTTTCAACTCAGTTTTAATTTTGTAGTTCCACAACAGAAAAATAGGCTTTTCCTGCTCTCTCCATCAAAGCCAGCAAAAATAGCACTAATGCAGAAACAATACATTGCAAAGGTACTAAAATTCTTTCCCTATTTCTTTAAGCCTGCCCTCAAGAATGCCACATTAAAAAAAAAAAAAAGTAGAGGCTCCTTTTAAGCATTTTAACTTAAACATCTCTTTTTTCCTTGCTGTATTTTTAAACATAGAGAACAAAATTCTTATGTGGTGCATTTGTAACTTGCACCTTAAAAAAACCCCCCCCCCCAAAAAAATCAATGACAACGTGTTTTTTCTTTTCTTTCTCGCAAAGGAACTTGTGCAAGAATCAGCTTTCAGCATATCTGCTAAGCTTATTGGTCTGGTCATTAAAAAAAAGGCAAAATAAAAGCATAGATGTCTAACACTAGAACTGCCTAAGGTAGCGAGAGCCAGCCAGGAGCCTGCCTCCAGTGACATCTATGAAGATGTCCTCTCACAAAAAGGAAATGTTTGCTCCCTCTCATCACCGATTTTAATAAGATTCATTGGCTGAGACAGCTATTCATGCAGAGCAGTTATGATCCCCTCAGACTTTCACTGACCTTCAGGGAATTATAAAAGAAGGAACTGATTTCAGTTCCTGGGAAGGAGGAGGGAGAAAGGCAAGCTCCCTCTCACAGGCTAAAGGTAAATACTTCAACAGAAAGAGCTCTGATGTTATAAAAGAATTCCTAACAGCAGGGAAGAAGGCATCAAATCAACTGCTGTCATTCTAAATATTTCCTACAAAGGAGGAAATATGCTTTAGCGCAATGAGATATCCAGCAGCGGATTTTTATGTAGCATGCTCAAGAATTAATCTCTGCGTTCAACCCTGCACTACTACAGCTGAGTCAGCACCATTCTTTTAAATGACCTGCTTTTGTAATCCCATTATTAATATCATGAAAATGACTTTCCTCTTTGCTGTTTTGTGCTATCAATGGAAAACCACAGAACCAAAATGCATTAGCTCTCACAGGTCTCCTCTAGGATTATTTGCATCAATACAAACTGAATTAATCATGGAGACATTTGAATAATCACCACTCGCATGCTAGTGCCAGAGCTATGTCAGGAGCTGTGGTTCACTTCTGTAAAATGTTGCATTTTATTTGTGTTACTGTCATCTGAACCATGCATATTTTATCATTCTCTATCAGGATGATATCTTGCAATCTACATTGTTATTCTTTTCTTATTTCTTGGCATATTACATACACACTGTCTGCTTTATGTTCCCTAATCAGCAAGCCTAAATTCTTAAGTGGCACATGCTTAAATTTATGCATCTGAAGAGGCGAATTCATTACAAGAAATAAACATAAGAAATACCAACATAATGGAGACCCTCTTTATTTTTGCAAGACATTGACTCAACCTTTGATTTGTAGTGTTTTATATAGCTACAGCTTTTAACTGCAAAGAGGAGAGAGTCTACTAGGGTACCAGAGGATTGCTTTGATGGCCAGTAAAGTTTAACTCTTATTTCTGAGCAGTGCTATAATTCAAGTGGACTGCAAATGTGAAGAGTAAAGTGCTTTAGAAAAAAATATCTATCATAAAATTGACCAGTTCTAATCCAACTGAGTTGGTAACCAGTGGGTTCAAGGCAATTTGTGGAGCGCGTTTAGCAACCTAAACTCTAATGACTTCAGCATTTGTAGCAACAAATTAGTAAGCACTTTAAACACAAAAGAGCCTCAGATAGCCAGGGACAGAACTCCGATAAAAGTGTGGTACAGTTTGTCAGAATATTTATTCTGCAAAATAAATTAAAAAAAATAAGATGCTTCATGAAACAAAAGCAACCAAAATTCTCACAAGACAAAGGACATAGTAGGAGCTTGTCAAACGTGATATACTGCTGAAAAAAATTACATCTCCTTCAAAAATAATGCATAAATACTTATGAAAGAGATGCAACAGGCACAACGATAGTGATAACAAGCAGTCTTACACACTTACACACAAAAGCAGGAGTCAAACAAATGACTGGTACTGAAAATGATCATAGAAGAATATGGTCATGTCACTAATAAACATGGTTGAAGCAAGTTTCCAGCTACAAAAGAAAGATACCATTATCAAAGAGAATTCAGAATAACTAGAGTGCCACACAGTTGCCATGGGCTCTGGAAGAAGGACAGAGGTAGTAGCCACCATCCCGTCACTTTTCTGAGTCCTTCCAACTTCCAGGCCGCCTGTTGCGGCGGTATTGCAACATGAGCACCGTTTCCCAGAGACACAAAATTTCATGATGCAAACACCCTCTAAGCAAAACTATGGAAACAATAAAAGAATCACCATACCAGAAATAATAAAACTGGAATAGCAAAAAGCGACAATGTATTAAAAACATCCAACCAAAACAAACATTGACTTTCAGTGGACTAAATATATTTATCTCCGCCTGAAAGGAGGCAAAACCTATCGTTTATGAGGGGCAAGGCCTTTCATGAAAGTACAACAGCCAATTTACACAAACATTTGGCTGGGCTATTTCCTCATTAATTTTCTTCTGAAATGTTTTTTCTTCTTTGTATGTGGAAACAATGCTTCACAAAAGTCCACACAGGGAAAAAAAATCAAGTATTTAATCCTGCCCTGTTACTGTAGAGCTCCAGTTACCATAACAACTTGCTGTAGCTCTTCTCATAATAGGCTTAGGGTAGCTTGTCCACAAAACCATTCTGTGACTGGAGCTACCATTAGTACACTATTTCACATCCGTGCAGCCACTCTGTTGCCAAAAATCACATCTATTTCATTTTAGGTGTAAATATAATTCACAATATTTTGAGATTTCATGGGCAGAAAAATCAGACTACAGGAACTGTTAGTAATCACATCACATCACATATCACTCAATGTGGCACTGGATTCATCATTTAAAAAAAAACAAAAAAAAACCAAAACAAAAAAAAAAAAAAACAACAAAATCAGCCTTTACCCTACTGGTGCTCATCAAATGCTTCAGTATTCCACTGTGCTTATAACAGGAAATAGACAGTATTTTAAATACTGTGCTGGGTTTGGCTGGGATAGAGTTAATTTTCTTCACTGTATCTAGTATGGGGCTGTGTTTTGGATTTGTGCTGGAAACAGTGCTGGTAACACAGGGATGTTTTCGTTACTGCTGAGCAGGGCTTACACAGAGTCAAGGCCTTTTCTGCTTCTCACCCCACCCCACCAGCGAGGAGGCTGGGGGTGCACAAGAAGCTGGGAAGGGACACAGCTGGGACAGCTGACCCCAACTGACCAAAGGGGTATTCCAGACCATATGACACCATGCTCAGCATATCAAGGTGGGGGAAAGAAGAAGGGGGGGACATTTGGAGTGATGGCATTTTGTCTTCCCAAGTAATCGTTACATATGATGGAGCCCTGCTTTCCTGGAGATGGCTGAACATCTGCCTGCCGATGGGAAGTAGGGAATGAATTCCTTGGTTTGCTTTGCTTGCATGCATGGCGTTTGCTTTACATATTAAACTGTCTTTACCTCAGCCCACAAGTTTTCTCACTTTTCCTCCTCCGATTCTTTCTTCCATCCCACCCGGGGGGAGTGAGTGAGCAGCTGTGTGCTGCTTAGTTGTCGTGGTTAAACCATGACAGTCCTTTTAGTTTAATAAGATATCAAAGGAAGAGATAATAATAATAATAAATAATAATGATGATAAAAGAACATACAAAACAAGTGATGCACAATGCAATTGCTCACCACCCACTGACCAATGCCCAGCCCATCCCCGAGCAGTGACGCCCCCCGGCCAACTCCTCCCAGTTTATATACTGAGCATGACGTCATATGGTGTGGAATATCCCTTTGGCCAGTTTGGGTCAGCTGTCCTGGCTGTGCCCCCTTCCCAACTTCTTGTGCACCTCCAGCCTTCTTGCTAGTAGGGCACGGGAAGCTGAAAAGTCCTTGACTTAGTATAAGCACTACTTAGCAACAAGTAAAATATCAGTGTGTTATCAACATTATTCTCATACTAAATCCAAGACACAGCACTGTAGCAGCTGCTAGGAAGAACAGTAACTCTATCCTAGCCGAAACCAGGACAAATACCTATGCAAATGTGTAGCTGTATTTTCAGTCATCTGACCAGTTCATTTACACCAAATCTGTAGTTCTTTCATTTCTATATCTTAAAATTAAATGTTATTTAAGCCTGGATTATATCACAACTCTTTCTCAGGTATCTTTTATTCCTGTTCTGTACTGCAGCTATGGAGAATGATTGTGAAATCTGTGTCCTGGTTTCAGCCAGGATGGAGCTAATTTTCTTCCCAGTAACTACTGTGTTTTGGATTTAGTATGGGATTTGGTATGTGAAGAATGTTGATAATACACTGATGTTATTAGTTGTTGCTAAGAGATCAAGGATGTTTTCCAGCTTTCCAGGTTTTGTGAACATGCAGGTGCAAAAAGCTGGGAGGGGTATAGCCAGTACAGTTGACCCAAATTGGCCAAAAGAAGTATCCCATACCATAGACGTCATGCCCAGTATATAAGTGGGGGTTGACCAGTGGGCTGGAGTGTCTTTCGTTCATTCGTGCTTTCGTTCATTCATTCAGCTGTTCATTCCCTTGCTCGCTCTCTCTGGAATTTGCGCTTCTGAGATCACTGCTTTGGATCGTTCTGAGATCACTCTTGGTTTCTCTCCATGATCACTGCTCAGAATGGGCTGTATCAGCCATTGGGTTGTCAGGGAGTGACAAATTGTGCATCATTTGTTTTGTGTGTTCTATTAGCATTATCTTATTATTCTCATTATTAATATATAATACAATTATTATTCTCTTTTTCTTTGCTGTCCTTGTGAACTGTCTTTATCTCAACCCACAAGTTTTCCTTTCTTTCTGATTCCCCTTGGGGGGGCCGGGGGGGGGGGGGGGGGGTAGCAAGCTAGTGGCTGCATGGTATTTGGGTACCGGCTGGGGTTACACCATGACAATCTGCCAAAATCCTGTGGGTAAAGTTGGAAACCTGGTGCTCAATTTGGGGCTCAAATATTTTTTTGAGCTCCATTTCACAATACAGACATTCTTTCATGTAATTTATTATTAAATATCAGTTTCCTTCAGCCTAATCTTGGTAGGAAGTGTTTGTCCAAAAGCTAAGCTGGAGCTTGATGTCAAAGTACTAGGTTTGAAAGGATCCTCAAAATACCTTTTAGATGTTTTAAGCTCTAATAATTCTTTAATGAAATTATGCCATCTTTTCAAGATAATTATTCACAGTGCCACAGTGCAAGAGAAAATATGTACATCCAGCCTAGCCTGCTACTTGGTGTTTCCAGTGGAGCACGTTGGAGAAAAGTGCTGGGCGAATGCAACTCTCAAATGTTCCAGGTCTTCTAGACAACTTTTACTGGTGGGGAAGATAAAAGATTAAACTAAAAGCTCCAGAATTTTTCTCCTGAAGAAGAGAATAAACCCTTTTCTCCACAAGACAAATCTAAATGCAGACAGCTCCAAATTTTTCACTCTGCAGAAAGCCTTAAAGCCTCCTTTTAAGCAGGTCATGAACAGGAACTCGTAACTTTGCACCTATGGCTGATGGTCAAGATCGATCCACATTCCCAACAAAATTTTCTTCCCCTGGTTCAGCCCCTTGAAGCAGGCTATGCTCCAATCCTGCATCTGGTTTTGGTGCAGCAAGACTAACAAACCCTTACCGATAACAGGCATCTGCACATTAGATCCAAGACCCGATAACATCTCAAAACAGCAAAGGACTGGTGCCCTCTCTAATTCTACAGGATAAATACCACAAGATCCATGTGAAAGTCTCTGCCCTGGCTGGTGCCTACTTCCCCATGCAAAGGAACTCTCAAACACTCACCAAAGAGCGTGTGCATGTGGGAACCAGGATGAAGGTGGGCAGAGGTCCTGACTTAGAGATGCAAAATCCCCACAGTTCCACTGGTTTTCTGTGCAATTTTCTGTACTCTCTGTGAGACATTTTAACCACCTTGTCAAGTGATACAACAAAATTAGAGTCCATTTGCAGGTATTTTGTAATTTCTTTGTTTCCTTTCTAAAGGCATTTCCTAATTTAAATCCTCCCCCACTGAAGTTTATTTCTATCTATCTATCTAAATCATTTGTATCTGCAAAGTTCTCTGAGGTCTTCTGATTTGAGGTGTGTTATTTTATGAAGCTTGATGTTTCAAGCATTCCTAAATCAAAGTAAACAACGTGACATATTTGGACTTAATTTGATGTGTAAAGACCATTATTATCTAGTTAGCAATCTCCTCTCAATTGTAAGTATTTTAAAAAGATCACTGAGGGAAAAATTCTGCAGTGTTACAGTCAACGCATACAAGTCATTAGCTAACACAGTATCCATTCTTACCTACGGATAGATTTTTGTCTCTTAAATTAACAAGTGATGAAGAGCAGCAAGAATTTTTGCATGTAGGCATCCCAAGTGGTTCTACTCTAATTGATTAGCTTTTCTTGAGCAGAGGTGACAGGCTAGCAAACACTACTTTGCTGATGTCAGCTCAGCTCTGACATCAGTAAAGTCCCTACTGCAAACTTACAAAGGACAGGTAAGTAGAATGAGCAGATTTTTATTTCAGACCCATTAAAATGCTGGAGATTGTATTGTCAAATAAAATCAGCAAAATGGATATGAAAAGCAATTATTTCTAACTTTAAATATTACAATGAAGAAAAATAAACTAAAACGAAAGTGTACTTGAAGCTTCCTTGAAAAAACAGTAATATCAAATTCTTGGAAATTCCTTAATCTGTACAATGTGGTCCAGCTAAATACTGCAAATTCCTCAACATGCATAACTAAACAGCCTTCTCTGAAGGGAAATGCAATGTAATAGACAAAGAAGAGGTGATAAAATAACATTGGTACAAACTGAAGGTTACCAGAGCCTTACAATTCTAGTTACCTCCACGGTCAAGTTAATAGGTTTTTACTGTATACAAACTATGCTTTGTTTCTCTTTAAAGACAGACGTGTGATCCATGGCAATCACTAGCCACTAAACAGTCCTTTTAGATGAGGGAACAAATAAACACTCTTTTAGGACTGCATTGCAAAAACCAAAGCCGTTGTCCAAGACACTGCTTTGTCAGAGCCAGCCTGAGCACAACTTGCAGGCAGGGTGAGAAGGAACTCCCTGAGACTTTAGTGCAAGTGCAGTATTTGGAAAAATAAATGGGAGCTGTGAGGTTCTGGCACAAGGAACGGTGGAAGCCCAAGAGAATTTTAGTTAGCGATAGTCTTAGAATGTTTGGAAATATGCAAACACAGAAACTGCTTCCTGTCCAGTAAAGCTAGACTTTCATACATCTGTCGTACATATGAACAGGACAGTGCCAGAGAAATACTTGCCTCATCTCGACCCTCCTCTGAACAAGCTTCAGTGTGGTCAACCATTTCAAAGAGGAAGAATGCTAAAGGCACTCATATCCTGAGATGCTATAACAGCTACATGTCTACAAAAGACACGAAGAACCAGGTGCAAAGCCACATTCAGGGATACGTGCAAAGTCTGCTCTGTTGTCATAATGTGAAAAACATGTTTGACCAAGTAAGCTTATCCTTTATGCTCTTCTAAACACAGGCTTCATGCTGTATCTCTTAACAAGCAGCTGGATGTTGCACCAATTCATAATACCCTGAGTAGCACCACTTGCAAATTACTTCCAAGGAAATGAGTACTTAGGAATTTGTCAGAGACCTGATTAGATGGTGAAATGAATCAGTGTTAGAACTGCAATAGACTTTGATCAGCTTAAAAATGGCTTGTTTGAACATTTGAAATCATTAGCAAGGTGCAAATGGGAGTGATATAATATAGTGTTGAGAGCAATTAGATTGGAGTTCATTTTGTAGTGTCTATTGAGTACATTATTTTTATCTGGTTTAGAAACATTATAATACTTGCATAATAGATGCGACACCCATTCTCCTTGAACATTATTATAGATGTCTTTTCAGTAATACTCATACACGTGAAAGCAGCAGTAAAAATAGTATTTGCTCATAACTTGATCTTTCCCTGAGAGAAAGCTGAAGATTTCAGCGGATCAAATACTTACTCTGCTTTCCAAGCTCTTAGACATTTATCCAAAGATCTACTAAAGCAATCAATGCAGATGGAAATGAAACTTTAAGACCTAGATCTACAAGGTACCTGGATTGAACTGGTTTACAAAAATCCAACTACATATATTAAATAAAATGCAACCTCCTTACAAAATACCATTAATCCGGAAGTTATACCTCCAGTTTCTCCCAAAATTTACAGTATTACTTTTAAAATAAAGCCAAGTAAAATGAATGTGCTCCAGAGAGATTCTGTTCAGAAAATATAGTGATCAAAGTCCCAGAGTTCTCCATTATTTATCAAATTAATTTCATATTTTCTATGTGAAATTCTGATGGTTGCCTCCCTGCCCTATTCCCAGCAGTCCTGCCTCCTTCTTATGTCACTCTTTTGTATCACTTTGCAGTAAAGAACAGTTAGGAAATATAGCTCGTTTAATGGTAGCCTGTAGAAAAATAAACACATTGACTGTAGTTGTCTGAAAATCAAGATACATAGTTCAAGAAGTGACCTACTGACAGACAACAGGGTTTTCAAAATCTCATTGTTCCACATAGGATAATATCTTCTTTCGTTAGAGTAGATCACATTAAGGGCCTGATCCAAACCGTTTCAAACTCAACAGAAGTCTTTCCATTGTTATTAGTAAGCTTTGGATCAGACACCTAAGCACGGAAGTCTATAGGCATGGAATAGAAAGTGCCATTTAGAAACCAGAAGGACTGCCTCCATGTGATTTATGTGCAAAAGCAAAAAACGTTCAGAAACAGACTAGTAAACGGGGGGGGTAGGTTTTTTCCTAACGGCTGTGTTCACCATGAGTCATTTCTAATACACAACACTTACCGTTCAATGGACGACTTCAGTCTTTCAAGTAGTTTTCCTCACAGTACCTGCATGTGAGGTATGGAATTAATTTTGTCTTCATGTATATACAAAAATTTGAGGCGTTTAATACGCTCATCGACAGAAATTCTGCGACAGTAAAGGACGTTACTAAGCCAAAACACAAAGTTCATAAACCAACTTTTTCATCCCCACCTCTTAAGTCTCTTGCTTCCTCAGGCACTGCTGCGATATTTGTCTCTGTACCATTCCTAGTTAAAAAGCTACAGCTTCCTTCCAGGAAGCATCGGGAGTGGCACCAGCGTGTTCCGCAGAGGCTCTAGATGGGGATTCATCCCAAATCAGAGGATAATTGCCTGTTCCTCAAAGTCCTATTCGAGGTTCCACAAACAGGTTTTGTTGTTTCTAGGGCGGCACTGACATGGGAATCTGCTTTGGCACATGAACCAGAGCACCTGTAGCAACCCGCTAACCGGCCGGAGGAAAGCAGCGTATAGACAGTAACCTTCGCTGTTTAATGTTGCAAAAGCTCCTCATCTGCCAGACAATTTATGCCTTTTACTGAAGTGAAATCCTTAGAACAAACGTATTAACTATATACAGAATCAGTTTCAAATAAATGATGACTTCTGCCCTGATGCCAAGGTTTCGCTCAGGAGCTTAAATTTTTGTTGTCAGGCAAATCAAAACCTGCTGTTCCCCTCATTAGCACTCCACAGCTATCAAACTATTACTTCTGATTCAAATCCTTCCTGAAAACTCAGCTTGCTTAGACATGTGATTGTGGGGGACTAAGAATGACTAAGCTTCGTTCATTCTGCTTTTTCAGTCAGGTATTTTAAGAGCCGCACAGCATGGTCTTTGTCATATGTTTTGTAAAGCACAGAGTACACCAATAATCAGTAAAAGTAGTAATAAAAGGTTAAGAAACAGAGTCAAGCTAATCAGAAAAAGAGGTTTTCCCAGTATCATAGCTATTTCCAATATTTTCTGGTATTGGTTTTCCCTCTAGAGGACACGGCAACATGGAGGGCAGAGCAAAGAAAGGCAATCCAGCTCATGAGTTCCTGTGAGGCAGAAGAGAAGAACAAGATTAAGTGGAATCATCCCAAGACATTTCAACTATGAATTATTTTTCTGAAGCAAAATGTTTCATTTTGCCTGTGCAAAATACAGAATTGTATAAATCAAAAACTTTCTGTAGAAAATTGACCATGTTCAGAAAGTAACAAGAATCACATTTTTCTTCTGCAGATGGCCAGATGGAAAATAAACCAACAAGCTTTTAAATGCATTTTGTCCATCCTAAATAATTTCATTGTTTTGGGGAGGAGGGGGGTTTTAATATTATTTTATTTTAAACAATCAGTCCTTCAAGATCATCAAGTCACTTAAAACAGAACCAGTACAAGAAAAAAAAAAAAAAATCTGCCCTTGCTGAAAGATGGGTAATCAAATAAAAGCCAACAACAGTGAAAGCAAGATGATTTCAGAGAGAGAGTTAGAGAGAAGCTCCCAGAGGACCTTACTAACAGATGTGGATAGTATATTGTGCTATTGTTATCAGGCAAAACTATTCTCTTTGCTTGTAAATTAAGTTAATGTATTAGTATCAATACTTAGGGATTTGAATAATAAAACAGATCTCAATTACCAGCACATTTCTATACCTGGTGAGGATTGAGTCCCTTGTACCAGGAAGCATCCTGCAGAGTATTAGTTACCTACAAGCGACTTCCCTGTTCATCTGCCTCCACTGCTTGCAGGATAGCAGGACAGGAGCAGGGGAGGGAGCGGAAGCTGGCATGGGCGGCAGCAACGCTGCTTCCGATGGACCCCAAACTGATCCCCCATGTAGGCTCCCAACACCACCCACCCATCCACGCAACAGGGCTAAAAGACAAGCAAAATTAGGGCAGGCCTTACAGCAGTCAATTCAAAATATCTCTAGGACTGATCTGACTAGACGGTGCATAGTTAAGGGCTATAACACGTACACAGGTGGTGAGAAGCAGCACTCAAGGGCCTCAAGTCTGACCCAGTCAAGAGAGAGGGAACCAAAGTGCTTCCTCGCCTCACCTGCTGCAGCCTCACAGCTCATTTGTGTTCTCCAGCTTGACCCCCCGTGGGCCTTGCCAGTGGTATCTCCTTACACTTGGGCAAGGATCTCTACCCTTTATAGTCATCTCCCCCTGAGCAGCTCCACAGAGAACTTCCCTGTGCCAGATCCAAGCGATGCAAACCAGGGCAGGAGGCTCCTCAGTAGAACAAGGAGCTTTCCCCCCACCTCTACAGCAAGAAACAGCAAACTTCTATGATTAGTTAATTTAGACCCTGTAATGAACGTTGTTTTATGTTCTGACATTAAAAGATGTAAGAATCATTTAAACCCTGGAAGGCAAATTCATTGCTGGTGCAAACAGCTGACTTCAGTGACATTCAGCTTGTTTATGCAAGCAGTGAATTTGGCCTGCGTGTACTTTTTGCTCAATGCTTCTGTCAAACAATGCAGAGCAAACAATATTTGGCTACATCTCACTCTGGGCAGATCAACTATTTGCACCCAGGACTTTTTTCTTTGCCCGCCAGTTTGAATTTTCCCCCAGCCCAGGCTTTGATGTACCTTTATAACAGCTGCAAAACACATTTCATGCCAAGGAGCAATTTGCAGGCACAGCACTAGACATTTCAGAGCATTGCTAGTTATTCATACAGTATTTTTTTGGCAGCTTTTCGAAATATAATACCATAGAACTGTCGTCTCTCACAGTAACAAGTATTTTCATGCATTTGTCTTTTCTGTGAAAATAATTTATAATTTTTTACCACAACAGAGAACTCATCCTAGCAACATACAAATTTTAAATCCCATAGTTTGCTTTTCATAGTGCTAATTCTAAAGCAGTCTTAATGAAAGCTATCTTGACACGTGTGTACAAAACATCTCTTGCAGGTAACAGAATGGAGGCAATAAAAAACCCCTTACATCCCCCACTGCATGCTTCAGCTGACCTACCTTCCCCCAGGGAAAGAATGCAATGCCTGATAAATCACATGCATGCTATGAAAGTAAAGGCTCATCTCTCGGTTCCTGCTTTTTCTGCACAAAATGTACAAAGAAATACTTTTAATTTGGATAATAATTCCACATAAGAAAAGGTTTCTGTTAAGCAGGCATAGGTCATATGTACTTCATTTACTTGAAGCTCCTAAAACCAGGCTAGAAAGGCTCTGAACTTTGTAATTTATGAGTGATTTCACCATAAAGATACAGTAAATTTTTTTAAAAAACATACCTTGCACTCATACTTTACTATCAGCAGCATTACCAGCAAAAAACAAAGCTGTTCATAGTAGCTTTCCTCAAGGAGAAGAGTTTCCATCACAGGCTAGCTTCTGGAGTATAAGAAGATGACTTACTCTTAGTTTAGTTGCCTTTTGAGACCCAAATGTATTTCCTACAAAGCTGCCCAAGGACAGTTTCATCACAGAATTTAAATTCCATTGATATTAAACTATCAGGAATCCATTCCTACAGGCCAACAGCCACAGGGTACCATTTCTAGCCTTCTATCTTTCCTCTGTTCAGCAGGTACATCACTGTTTTCTTACTTTTTGTTTCACATCACAGGCAGACTTAGTCATCACCCTGAGCTACATTTTCAATGTAGAAATCAGACATCCGAATCTGATGTTCTGGAAGACATCCATCTCAACTCACCAAACCCTACCCGCCTCATTCACCTTATCAAAAACACATCTCATCAGACTGAAAGGCACCCTGATATTTCGGCTTTTAGGAAAGTACTAATTCATCCCTGGGGGCTGGGCTGGAGGCATGTCCAGGAGAACCTCCTGAGAAGAGCTACGTGCAGCAAGTTTCAGCTCACCAGCGCAGGTCCCCTCTGTCCTGGAAGGCAGGTCAGCCCTGATTGCCCAGAAAGGGATGTCCTTCTCCCATCTGCTTCAGCCCCAGAACCTCACTGGGAAACAGAGAAAAGGATAACCGCTGCCAATTCACCACTCTGCTCCTGCCCCCTCATGCACCGTCCCCAGCTGCCAAGCAATTTGATATTCAGTTGGCAGCAAGCATCTTGTTCTCTCAGAGAAAGTAAACTAATTGCCTTCATTATTACTGTTGTTTCTCATATCCCATTTGTGCTTTGTGCCACTTGGCTCTTTTGATCATTTGTCTTAAATATACGCAGACTTCAATCCATTTAGATTTATCAGTGTTGTATTCTGCAGGTTATTACTCTTTCCAGAAAGTAAGATTTCTTATAGTTTGATAGTATTTGGATAAGTAAGGAGTCAGTGTCTCCCTTTGCACCTTATTTGCTTTTCCCCTCCCTCCACAAATCAGTTAATAAAAAAATGTGGATGCAAAGTGTAAGAAAATCTGACGAGATAAGAGCAACTGCAGAAACATACACAGAAGTTAAACACCATCACCTAGCAAATCAATAGCAAAGTCAGAAAAACTTCCAATCTCTTGATCTAAATCCCAGACAGTCTCAAAAAAAGTACTTTATTTCTAACATCACCTTGGTTTCATTTATGACATATTTCTCATTTCAGTTGCTTGAAATACTTTCAACAGTGAAAGAAAAAAATATGTGATGAGCTCTCCTTTATTTTCCTGGTTTAGTTTTAAATTAAATAGAACCACCTAGCATGATCCCTAAATCCTATATTTCAAAATTTAGGTTTGATTAAAAACGGAGAGATCAAATGGATGGCAGAAAGTATGGAAGTTTTTTGTTTAAAATGAGGCAATTTTTATTAAAAATGGAAGGAAAATCTCTACAAGTATTTCTCAACTGTAACTTGCTAAAGATAGATAGATATAAAATACAAACATTTGACTCCAATTTGGTGTACAGAATAATAACTACATAAGAACAATAGCCAAAACCTAAAGATGCAGTTTTCAGGATCTTCTAATATTGAAAACTTTACTTAGAACCATTTTGGGCTAACTATTATTTGATAGATGAAAGAGATACATATACCCAAAATGATCAGAGCAGATAGCTCAGTAACTAGGTAGCCTTCAAGCTGTCATTTAAGAGACTTAGATAGCAAAAAATACAGCCAGCAAGGCAGCTGGATGCACAATTTATTTCCAGTCTCTTTTCTCATATTAAAGACTATTTCTCTGTCATAGCAGCAACATCCATTGTATTTGGAGCAGTGAAACAATGAAAATATCATCACGCTGCAATTGGCCTGGGGGATGCTGGCATTAGGGCATGTTGGTTCTTTCGGAGGAAGATTGCGGCTCGTTCCTCCAGTGATCCCCACCCAGAACCAGCTCTGCAGCCAAGAGCTCCTAAACCTCTGTTATAGCTATTAGTCTATCCAGTCAGGCTTAGATATCCTAAAACACAGTAAACAAACCCAAAATGAGCAGTCAGTTATCCCTACTGGATTCCACTCTGGCTTGTAACAAATTGTGGTTTTTATAAGCAATTACAATTAAATCATTTTGTGATGAAACTTTTATTCAGAGGCACCATAGGAACAAAACCAGCAGCATAATTCAATTTGTGTTCTCACTAAAGATACATTGTTGATCAGTATTTTTCAAATCAAGGCCTTCTACCCTTGTGTCTTGCAAAAGACAGAGGACATTTCTCTAACCTCATTAAGTTCATAACAAAGACCAGAAGGAATACTGTCTTCAGTTTTCAAAAGATGACATATGGTGTGTTCCACAGGATTGTCAGAACTAATCTCTGAAATCTTCACCTTAAATTGGCTGACAACTGTGCTAAGCTAAATTTATTTTTGTATTAACCCTTAGGAATACAAGCACTTTCTAGATTGCCAGTAAATATTAAAACTAGTAACCTTTGCGATTCCATTTTGCTGTTCATCTGAAAGCCTCAAGGCAGTATATACGTGCCAATCTTCAGAATATCCAGTAGGAGAGATACTAAAGCCACTTTAAAGGTAGAAACATAGAGTAACAAATAGAATAAATTAGACAGCAAGATAAGATTGCAATTCAAGGACAAAGCTACAGAGCTAATATCTCAAGTCCTAGCTCATAGCTGCAGACAGTCTTACCGTTAAGGTAGTACTTCCTAAATGTTTGCCAGACCCACTAAAATACCAGCATCAGCCAGTTTGAAAACTTTGGAAAACCACCATTTTCACATTCACTGAAAACCATCCAGACAAGGCACTCGCTCCTATCTTGTTGGCTTTATGAAAGCTGTCCTGGTTGGAACCCAAAAAGATATTAATTCCAACACTTCCATTAATGTATGTCAAGAATTTGATGAAACTTGGGAGACCTCTGCCTCGCTAGAGAATCAAATTGCTATTGTCCTGAGCAAGGACCTTAAAGTGAGATGCTCAAAAATATTAAGCAACTTGTTTTCCCTACCCACCCACCCCACAAATCTATAAATGGGTAAAACATCACTCTATACTTCACAGATTCTATGGGGGAAGCTGATTAAATACTAAGATGCTCCATTATTACAGCCAGCAATCATGTAAGACAGGACAGGACTTTAGGAAAAGGAAAGTTTTTCCATTAAGTGCAGAGTCACCAGGTAAAACTACTCCTTCCATCATTTCGCATGGTCTCTTCTAGCTTTTGCTGGAGGTTGTTTGCATTACTCTCTACAGCATGTGAGGCTATCTAAAAAGATCAATAAGATCAGTGAACACTAGCAAAATCAGTTTTAACAACACATCCAGACTTATATTTCTCAGAAACCAGACAATGTAGGCATTCGTTGGCTTAGTAGCAGAGGAAAGGAAAGCTTACATCTCTAGAAATCATTTCCCTTTGATCATTTCTTGATCAGACACAACAGCTTCCCTCAACTCCATCTAGAGAAGTTGCCTTAACCCTTCCTAGATTTTCTTCACACTAAGGCATATTGCAACACTGTTCCAAGGTGAGGTATTTTCCTCATAAAACATTTGACTGGAACAAAAGAAAAGCCTTTTTGGAAGTGAGGAATATCTGTTGTCCCCAAGATACTTTTGTCACCTCGACTGTAAGTTAGAGATTCCTACACACTGTTATCTCTAAACCTAGCTCCTCACAGCTTCTTCCTAGCTGTGTTTCCAGGAACAGCTGCAACCCATACTTATTTTTGATCTGCATGTTCATTGTGCTTGACTATAGCGTTAGAAATCACAGCCCACCTGGGTATGACTTTTTTCTTTATCCGACTACTGTTTATTATGGCTATTGAGAAATTGCCTCTGCATTCTCCCCAAGCTGTGAATGTTGTTATTCAATCACGATACATAGAGATCATTTCGGAGATAATCTCAGATTCAACAAAAAGTATAGGCATTCATTTCATGAACAAAAGAAAAAAATCTTCAGCTGGTGTTGTTCAGGCAACAACATCAACCTACACGCAGTCTTTGGGAGACATCACTTGGATTCTCTGTGAATAAAGAGTCTTCAGAGCTGAAGACGCTCTGTCACGCACCAAAAATTAATCTTGCAAGCTCCTCTAGGCAGAGAGGAAGAAACAAAGAAAACATTCAAGTCCCTTTTACATCACATACACATAATACACAAGTGAAGGAGCAAAAATAACACCAGTATAAACCCTTTATTTAGCAGCTCATCACCTCCATTGGAACTGCTAAAGCAAAGACTTTGTGTCAGCTTCATATTGATTGCAGATGGAAATCGGTTAACCATTTTCCCCTCACAAAGATTCTCGCCATGAAACTGCAAGCATCTTTGTGATATAAAAGTTACTTGCTCAATGACAGAAAAGAAGCTTTAACTTCAACAGCCCTGAAAATTAGGCCACTAACTCCATTGTGCTGCAGCCTATATTCAAAACTTGCTGCATTCAAAGGAATTAGAAATGTCTGTCTACTGTTCAAAATGATACCTGTTGATTTTATGGGGTTTTTTTTGCTGCTGTACAGTCATAATAGCATAGGTATGTCTAGATTTTTGTAAAATTTATTTCAATTATTCCCTAAAAATTAACGGTGACCTTTTGCAGTAGGTTAGTATAAGTGCAGTATCTACAGACTTTCTTACAGAGCTCTGCAGAGGCATTCTCGAAAGAAATACAGACATTATTGCTGAAATTCACATCATCAGAATACATGAAGTGTTACACCGGAGAATACTGTAAGGTTGTAAGATCAGACAGGCACAGTTGGCCTATAATTAATATCATTGCACTGACAAGTGTATGCGTGTGTGTAGATATTGAAAATTAGATATATGCATAAAATGTTTATATCTTGTGTAATATTAATTTACATATAAAGTAATATGTAATATTAATAATTCTCTCCTGCAATGATAATGGTTTCCAGTTAGACCTCATATACAGTAAAAGCTTGTGCCTCTGCCAAAGCATCTATAAGCGCTTTTATGCTAAGTCAACACTACAAGACTGTATCAGCAAGGCATTTGGGAGCCAGCAGGCCCCAGGTTCTCACGCATCTCTGAATCCAAGCTTGTTTTACACCAGCTATATTGGCAAAAGTGTTTTGCTTTTAAACCCAAGTCTTGACTTTTCTAGGGCAACAAAACTTCCTCCTATGCGTTGCCATTTCCAAATACAGGCAGAAATAGTCCTTTCTGTGGCAGGTTCACAGAAAGGTATTCCAGTTCATTTTCAAGTGAAATACAAACCTATTTTCCCAAGCAAAGCAGTGAAACATCAAGGGTAGGGGAAGTGGTTACTGCTGGCCTTCAGTAAGATGATGTCTACTAGGTGAAGGTACATAGATGGCCAGGGTCTAGGTGTCGCAAGACATGTTTGGGACAGCCTCCAAAAAATACAAAGAGTGATAAGATACTGTTTACGACAGCATATGCAGGCCCTACCTTGCACCACCTCTCCTGCTGGTTTCAGTGGTCCAATTGATTTTACGGTGCAAGTCTTCTGGCCACCCTCTGGCAGGCTCAGACTCCCAAAATGTGTTCAGCTTTGTCTCTCTGGGAGGGGAAGCAGCTCTCTAAACCAACAGTACACTCTTGTGTGAACATGTACCTGCTGGAAACAGAGACAGCCCAGCACAAGGGGACGCTCTCGCCCCTCACTCACCACATCTCCACACTTTGGTGTTTTAGCAAAAGGTTCATCGTCATGACAGTAACATATTTAGAATTTCCTTGATGCCTGCAGAAGAACAAAACCCCCCACACACCTCCTGCCTTCTCTGGACTTTCAATTCAGCAAAACTTTAACTAAATCCTATCATTTAAATAATCGTGACATTAACACGAACACTTGCCACCACTATGTTGCTTACTCTTCTTGTATCCCCATCAGGTCCATTTAACTTATGGCATCTCTGAGATGAGGACTAATTATTGCTTTGTGTTTGCACTCCATGATGATTGAGGCCTACTTATGAGCATTTAAGATAATAATTGCATACTTGTATAAATTGCCACAGAGACAATTCAGGCACAACTACTTGTCTTCAGTGCACGTAAAAATCTCACTTTACTTTGCTATTATTTGGAAAACAAGATATAGCATTGAAGACAACACGAATTAACGAAAAAAACCCAAACACATATATATTGACGTCTCTGTCTAAAAACTTCAGGACCTAGGATCAAATTTTCATGCCTAAGTCTGTTCCTATCTGCACCAACTCTCTAGTGAAGGTAGAAAAATATTAAATGAAGCTCATGAAGTAGCCATCCTTGAATTTTTGGTTGAAGATTAAATAATAAAAATTGCATGGAATTTCTTCTCCGCTATTTGGGGTTGAATTAGCTTAACATTTGCAAGATGTAGGCATCATTGAGTCTAAACTAGAAACTACATCTGATCTGGTCTCAAGTATCACAAACACAAGTCCCTAATGTTTTTTAGGGGAGCAGATTTTTGCATGGAAAATAAGTAAAAATGTTAGTACCTTCAGTTTCACCCAATACTTCAAATAAATGATGGCATACATTAACAGGACACGAGCTTTCCAAAGAGTTCATGATAGAAACATTTCAGTGTTCATGCATCACTGTTTCAAATTCATTTCCAGTAGCATCACAACTAATTATTTGTTGTGCTCTCCATCAGACTATGAAGAGTTGTGCTGGCTTAGTTTTGGGGTTTTTCTAAAGCAAAGAACCTGAGAAAGTGGATATTTTCATCTATGTAAATATAAAACTACACAAAATGATGATGAGACAGTTAAAGTGATACAGATTATTAAACTACCCTTCCTCAACAGCCCATGAGGAAGGAAAGCTGGGCTATCAAAACCAGCTGTAATTGTTTAATGTGGATGAAAACCAACAATTCAGAACTGATCACGTAACTCACAATTAGTGTGCGAGTGTTAATGTGCAATACCTACATGAGACACGCTCTATTGATGTATTTTGAAGATCCAAAATCTATTTTTTGTAGCAATTGTTTAGAGAGATGGGGTTTAAACTATAGCTTAACATCTTAGAAATGCCAGCTCAGAATTTGAACAGCTTAATATATTATTGTACTAAACACCCCGGTATTTTCAGAGAACAGGAGGACGTTTGCTTAATTTTCTGAGATGTTATAGATTAAGACATTAAAATTGTGTGGGAAAGCATAACTGTGCCCCCTTGTGTGCATTACTAACATCATCATACAGCAGGTCTCGAACACACTGCGTGCTTTTCTGCCAGTTTAGTTTTCAGTTTATGAAAGTTTTCATAGAATTTAGTTAACTCCGGGAATAATTCCATAATAAGTAGCACAAATGTGACAGATAAGAGGCAGCAAAGGCAGATGCACTGTAGGCCAGCCCTCCATCCCTACCTCTCATGAACGCTATTTGCCCGTGATACCCTCCAACACTGCTCACAGGCAGAGGAAATTAAAAAGTTGAATTCAAGCTGAAGGGAAGAACAAAGTACAATACACCTGCAGCACATGACTCATTCAATATCACCACCCCCAGGCCAGCAATGTTGGGGAACAATGCCACAGGCAGCGTTTAATGCCTTCTTTAATATGCTGTGCATAAGCCTTTTTTTTTTTTTTTAAATAGGCTATATTGAGTGAGGAGCTATTTTAATTAGCAATAATGAAGCACAGTCTCCAGAACTCCAAAGAGTCTTTCCAAATAGCAAGGAGTAGTTGCAGTGACAGCCTCTGAACTTTTCTAACACGGTGAAATACGGTAACTAACTCAGAACATGACTGTGGCTCCAGTATTCTGCTCTGTCCACAGGCTGGTGTGCTCCCCAGAAGCGAGCTGTTGAGATCTTCAGACAAATTTGTTCCCCGTTCAGAATCACATGATGAAATACCACTTAGATTGAGTCAAAACCAAAAGTTATCGATTCTCTCTGCTTTTAAACAGGCTAATTTTGAGGTACCATGTGGATGAACAGAGTACACTAAAGTCTGGCTGGGAGTCAGCACTGGAGTTCTCTTTGTAGACAAGCTAGATTCCCTTTCTTCTCACAAATAATTAAAAAAAAAGGATTTCTAATTTAGACAATAAGGTTTAATTGCATAAAAATCATGTGTTCAATACTGAGCAAAAGAAAAAAAACAACCCCACCACAACAACAAATTTTAGGAAGGTTTCAGTGTGTAAAGCAGGGAATAGTTGTTTTCTTTGTTGCCTCCCACTCCCCACCAGAGTATTTATACTCTTGGCACAGTGTGACAGAGCAGTCCCTTAAAACAATAAGTAGGATACGATTGCTTTAAAATATATTTCAGTACTGACTAGGTATGACCAGGGTGCAACCTCACCACAAGTGTTGGTGTCCAAATTGTTGGTCTACAGGAGAAAGGAGTCTCCACAGATGATTGCTTGACCTTTGTAGGAGGTTAAAGAACATGTTAAACCCTTTTCCCACCCACATATTCTGTTCTCCCTACTGCTGGTTTTCTGGTTATCATAACTGATAAAAAAAGCAAAGAAAGAACTGCAGGCTAAACAGCGTTCCCAGTTATAGAAGTAACATTGTAAATATTGGGATTAAGGCAATGAATACAGACTTATAACCCCCAAAATTTTCAAAGATGGTACCTAGAAATTGTGAGAACCTGTATAAGTGTATTCTCATATACAGACATATGTACACAAGAGAGTGAAAATGATGCCTAAAACACCACTTGACTTTCAGAATTAATAGGATCTGACCCTTAAAAGGGAAGAAAAAATTTCTGAAAAAGTATGTGTGACATTGAGAATACACTACCAAGCTACAAACATGGTAGGTGCACTAGGTAACTGGTGCGTTCTGGCATTTTCTGTGTATATGACCTGTATAGTCTCTCCAAAGACACTCACCTCCCTGGGTGGGCAAATTGTCCCCCATGCTGTACATACACCCCTGCGCTGTGCGATCAACCACCTGTGCTGCTTCGGGGTTTTCATTTGAGACGCGCAGACCCATAGAAACCAGAGTTAATCGTGCCAGGTGGGCTGCTTTGGGAGCTTACACCAGGCTGCTTTCAATCTCCCTCGCTTTTACCTTCCCCATTCCAGCAACCATTACAAGGGGGAAGAAAGTAAAAGGAGAAAAATCCTGAAGCCTACAAAAGAAAAATTAACCAAATAGCAAATTGAGGTCTGCAGAAAAGCAGGCAGAGTGTCTTTGCCACAAATGGAGGAGCCTGAGACAAGTTCAGCCATCCTAAATACTAGGAAAGATAGGCTGCTTTGCTGTCTAAAATCCTTCCACTCCAATTACTACAAATAAATACCATATTTTAAGAATCTGTTCAGATGAAAGGCATGGAAATTATTTTTGTAATCAGATCTTGAAATGTTTGGGGTTTTTCTCCATGTTGATTCAAGAACTAACATAGGCCTCTTCATGTAAAACATCAGGTACTCACGTGTATTACTCAGCAGACATTAGAAATGCTAAAAAACCACTGAAATACAGGCAAAATGCTATTGAGATAAAGGAAGAGAAGCTTAAAAACCTATTTCAACATGTAATGGAGAGAGTTTTAGCATATTGAACAAACTTTAAAAATCCCATTCTTGTGCTGTTTGTAGAAAAAAAAACCCACAAATTACTCCCTGCAGCCAGAGGGTCTGTTCTGATAAGAGTTTTATGTGGCTAAGCATGATTTAAGATGGAATAGTCTATTTTCCATATAATTTGCTGTTTCTCCCCATTCTCCCTCCACCCCAGAAGTTCATTTTTAAACGAATCAAGAGAATTAGTTTTCCCTTGAATTGGATTTTAAACACTCGTCATTACAGTTCTGTTAAGTAAGACTGCAAGCACAAATGCCTCTCTCAGTCAGGAAAAATCTATTGTGAGAAGTAAAATTTCAAAACTGTTTAGTTTTCAGGTAGCATCTTCACTTGAATTGCCTTTTTTTTTTAAATAAAAAAAAAGAAAATTCCGTAACTCCTGAAAATTCAGTCTGTAAATGGATCCAGTCTGTTCAAGGATCTCCAATCCTCTGTTGACACAATAATCCTCTTTTTTTCCATGATCCTTCAGCTTCCATTGTGTGCCACCTATCCAATCTCAACTTTGCCATTTTCAATCGTTAATAACGTTCTAGTGTTAATCATTCTTCAAAAACAGATGAATGATGCATCTACACGGATTTTGAAGCAGAAGGTTGAATCTTTATTAGCTGCGAGGTGATCCTCCTCTCCCAAAAACCTGATACCTTATTGGGTATAGGCTGAAGTTAAATGATCTCTTAAATCAGTCAAGGAATCACAATTAGCACTTTTAAACCAAATCCCTTGGCTTTTCTCCTTATGAGGCTAAGAATATACCAGCTACACCCTTGACATTATTTACCCCTGGAAGCTGGTTTTCTCAGCTTTACCTTCCTTAAAAGAGTTGTAAATTGATAAACTGTGTCCCTGTAATATGAAACAAATCCTATTATCACTTCCCTTTAAAGCAAAACCGTCCCTTAAAAGGCAAGCAGAGACACAGCCACCTGTTTTTATTTTCTCCCAGACAGAGAAAAACACCTCAGGCCAAAAATACACAAGCAAATCAGACATTTAGGGTCTAGGCAATATCTCCATTGTATGGGAGAAGGACAGGGAACGCTAGCAGAACAACTGCCTGGTTCTCAGGAGTGCCTTAAATGAAGAAAAGACTTGTCAGATTGCCAGCAGCTGCAGGAGGAAGACCAGACCCTCTCCTCCTTCGAAACGTAAGGAGAGGTAATGTCCCATAAACAGCACATTTTAAGGGCAAAGCTATAAGGTAACTTTAGCTAGGGACACATTTTAGGTAATCCAACAATGTTGAAATGTTACAATTAATAACTAAGCAACATTCCAGCATTCATCAAAGTCCATTGAAACATCTTTTAATTCCAAAATATTTATCTTTATTCTGAGGAACCCCCATTAAATGCACGGAGGTTCAGGATTTACTTCCTCTTCAGCATCTATTGTATTGTAATATTCCCTTTTAATAACTGGATTTGAGGTGCAGCATAGACCTTATATCTTTCCTCAGATAATATTTTGAGAACTACTCCACTTTGAGTTATTTTTTCTGCCTGTCAGCCGGTAATAGAACTTCCTTCAAAGGCTCTTTGTAGGTCTAAAATCATCAGACCTACAAAATCGCTATATTGCATGTCCTAAAGTATTCTTGTGCCATCACAGATTTCTCACACCTCTCTGTCCTCTGCAAGTCATACCACACATAATGTTACAACCATCCCCTAAAATGGCCTGTGCTTCTGTTAAAATATGTTTTCCACGGAGAAAAGCCTCAAATTGAGAATACAAAAAAACCCCTCTGAAAACTGACTTCTCTCTTTTGATTAGAAGGCAAAATATTTGAGCAACTACTTTTCACTAAGATGTCTCCAGGTTTTCTCAGTGGAACTCCAGCACCCCAGCGGGCAGCCGGCTTTAGCGCCTGGAGCTGCCCTCGCCGGGCTTTCCCCGACGGGCTCCGCAGCAGCAAGGCAGCTCACCGCGGCGGGCAGACGTCAGCGCAGCACACTGGCTTCTAGAGGCAAGGCAAATCGTTTCAATCACTGAAACGATATTGCAAAAGGAAAATGAGGGGGGCATTGATACAGAGGAAGGTCAAAGCACACAAACTGACATCTCGGAGAAAAGCAAAGGCAATTTTTCTTAATGCCGTGTTAATAAGGGTGGAATAGATACCGATACTGTTTGCAGCTCATATAAATAAAATTGTGTGCATTACTTGGTAAAGTGGCGGGTGTAAAGGTTTCGCTTATGCTTTCTCTGGGATAAAACACAAAGTCAAAAACCCTTCATAAGATAGCTTCATAAAACACAAAGTCAAAACCCTTTTGTAAGATAGCTTCATTAACATTAAAAAGATGTAAAAGTATGACATTCTTCTAGTACAGAGAGCAGCTACGAATGTAGTAACCCTCACCTCCTGAACATCACTTTATGTTACTTGATAGCAAACCCTTGTGGAAAACACATTAAACAATATTAGCATAGAGCTTCCCACTTCACAGAGAACAGAATCTCCTCATGGTGACTAGAGCAAGCTAGAAGAAAAATGATGTCGCGAAAGGTGACCTCTGAATAGTTTTATAGAGAAGTGATAATATAAACCTATTCTCCCAAAATAGAACAGCACAAGAATTGCAGTTACAAGCTAAAGAGGATTAGTTCAATTGTCCTATAGCAAGGAGAAAGTATTTTGTTTAAAATTAAGAAAATACAAATGAAGAAACATGATTACATTACGGAGGATTCAGTTTTGTATGACCTTTCCCGTTGACAACAGGGTATGAGTAATCTATAGAAACACCAGTCTTGTCATATCAAGCAGTGCATAGCAGCATCAATGCTGTAGACCTTCAAGACTCGCTAATGATAAATGGTTACGTTGCGGTAGCACTAGTTAGCATGCAGAGTGCCAAAATCTCTTGAGAGTCAAAAGATTCCCACAAATATATATCACCAATTATGGTTTTGTAAACTAAACACAACAGATTTCTTACAAACAAATTGAGCAATTGAAGGCAGTCTTCAATTTTATTCAGTAATCAGGTTGATTTATTTTTTTTAGAAACGGTAAGAGTACAAATTCATACCAGTTTTAGTCAATAAAAAGCTGCTTTTATAGTCTATAGAAAAGCTAAACTTCCAGGCTTTGAGGATTTATACATAAATAAAGCTGAAGCTCAAAAATAGGGAAAGTATTCTTTCATTCTTGTTTAAAAATATTTAAGAGTCTTTAAGCCAAGCTGACTGGCAGTTTTTTCATAAATTCAAATATTCATATTTTCCTGAAACTTTTACATTAAAAATTTTCGTTATTAAAACTAAACAGGCTGCCACAGACAAGGCGCTGCATTCAACAGCGCCTACATGCAGGACTCACACAAAACACAAGCCCGGGCAGCCAAGTCCTCTCCTCCTCTTCAGCTGGTCGAGACAGGAGGCCACTAGTGCAGGCAGGCACACGCGCGCACACACACACACACGTGCACACACACACGCGCGCGCGTGCACACACACACGACACTCTCTAGGTTCACAAGCACACGTGCATTTGTGGATCCCCCAAGTACCATCATGGCCCCTCTGTCCCTCCAACACCCCTGCCCGGATCCTGGGCCCTCTTACCTGCCCCACAGGTCTCCTACTCGCCGGCTGGTCCTGCTTGAGGTTTGCTAGCGAATACACACACCCACCTGACGTGGGGGGACACAGACACCCGCCCCCACAGCAGCCGGCACCAGGCACGCAGGCTGTGACCCACAGTCCGTGACCCACAGTCCCGCTACAGCCGCCGGCGCCGAGCCCCTCGCTCGCCTCACTCACACCCTTCCCGCCCCGGTGGCCGGGGCCGAGACCCCCACCCGCGGCAGTGGGCGGCCCAGAGACCCACTGGCTCCAGCAGCTGACGCCGCAGGCCAGGGTGCCCACACCCCCGGCCTGACTCCAGCTGCCCCAAATCCATTCACAGCAGCACCCCAGCGGCTGGCACCTCGTCCTTGCAGCACCCACACAGACCGGGACACAGAGCGGGAGTACACAGAGACATCGTTAAGAAGGGGTTTAATCAGAAGATCAGACAGACTGTGGTGAGCAGGCGCAGGCCTCAGGCAGACAAGCATGTTGACCAGCCCCGTTTTACAAGCGAGCAACCCCTTTTATACCCCTTTTTGTCTATGCCCACTCTAGTCCTCCCCGACCCCCTTGCCCTGCACATTCCCCTATCAGTTTGTGCAGTACCACCGACCCCCAGCAGCATCCTGGACCCTCAGGTTTGCAACCTCAGCAGTTGCAAAGTCCCGGTTTGCGTCCAGTTTCCTGATAGCCCATCGATTTTTGTTTGTTTCTTGTCTTTGTCCCATCACGTTTGTCTGTCGGGTCTGTGTCTCTGTATTGTGGTTATTGCTTCCCCCTTCTCCTTCCCATCACATTTGACAAGGTCCTTGACCAGATGATCTTACAGAAATAAACGCTCCCCACGCCCTTTCTCAGTAGTGTGACATACCCCTACATACTCCTACATACCCTTACAAGCTTCTGATTGAAGTTAAGTGAAATCAAGTAAAAATGCACTTCGAAAGTATCCATGAATAAATTGCCATGGGAGTCTTCCACCTTGCTTGTGCTTAGGCAAGGCCTGTATTCGTACTCGTGTAGAGAATTTACACTCCCTGCATTTACAAAGTGGCTCCATTTTATTTCAAAGAATTCTTCAGGGAGGGCAGTTATACTCAGTGCGAGTAAAGGGTGCTTTCAACTCAAAATACTGCAATAAACCGATATTAGAGAAAAAAAAAGTCTAGATAGTCCACAAACCAAAGGCAAACATTTAGTCAACAATTCTACTTTCTGTGAAAAGTAGAGGAAAAAAAAAAAAATTACACTTTTTCCAACTTTGAGGCGAGGTTTACAAGCCAATGCTATAACTGCTTCACTCTTTTTAAACCACTAAAAATGTAGAAAGTTTTTGGTCAAATGTAGCATAATTTTGAAAGAAAGCTTATTGTTTCTTTCCCTCGTGTTCCAATAGTTACAGCTATGTGCCCAGATAACTCTTCCCACCTTGCAAAGAAGGGCAACATCAGTCTCCAGAGTAGCAATATGCAACAGTGCTTTAAACTTCCAGAACAGCAAACCTGCTACAAAATTTAGAACAAATGGTAAGCACAGTGAGAGGATTTATCCTAAATAGTTTTCAGTTAGGAGTAGCAATAACATACTGGCCAAGGATGGCCAGGGAGCGTAGCAATGTGGGCAATGAAAACACATACTAAACAGAAGAACTAGCATCATTAAAGCTGGAGAAAAAGGAAAAAAAAATGATGTCTTTGGAATTCTCTGCTCCCCTCCACAGCTCCAGAAAGAGTTTCTAGACTTCAAAAGTCTGATCTCCTAAAGAGTTTAATTTAATTCTCCCTCCTCCTGAAAGCATTTATTGCTTTTTTTTTCTGTAATCTAAAGTTCAGAAACACTGTCACGAGGACACAAGAGATTACGCTTAAAATTTATTACACTGGGTAACAAAGAAATAATATCCAACATTCCAAAACAATATTAATTTAATTAGAGGATCTAGGGTAGAACTTTTGTCAAAGTGTTAATCTAGGAAACCATCTAACCGTCAGACCAGCTCAATTCTTCTAGGGTCTTACAATGCACCTGACAGACAGGACCTACACTTGCTCAGCATATGCATAGGTATTTTAGCCTAAAAGAGTTGTTTCCTTACAAACACGCCTAAAGCGCCCCAGCTCCCTGTTTAACATGTGTTTTGTGTTAGAATTGAATTCCTCCATATGCAAAGAGTTCGACATAACACTGGTGGAAAGATTAACTCTTTCCCCAACCTCAACCCCTCCTAGGAAACTATACATGCGTGGCAGTTCATACACACTCCCAAAAAGTTGCTCCAAGTATCAGCGTTTCATAGCAATTATACTTTACAAAATATTCTGCAGCTTCTAATTGAGTCAGGCAGTTTTTATGAGGAAAGGCTCCCCCCCCCCCTTTAAAAAACACCGCTTATGAATTCTACCTGCTTACTGATAAATTTGACACTATTGGAAAAACAAGGCAGCTGATTTAGGAAACAAGAATTATTCACACTGGGGAGGTATACATCATTAACCATTTTTTGTTTCTTAATCTGTTCTTCACATGCTGTAGATAGAACAATTCTGCCACCTAGAGTAAAATCCAGGACCAAGATAAAAAGATTTGGTCAACACACACTATCTGCTTGACTGATTTGAAATGGAAGATACACCTTCCGTGGCAAATAATTTAATGCAAATATTATGAGTTTATTCATTTTTTTTTAAATCGTGCTACAAAATATTGAGTAGGCTGCTTGCTATCAAAATCAGCAGTATTGCCAGAGAATGAGGTGAAATACGTGATAAATACAGTTGAGATCATTTACATTTTTATTGGCCCTTTCATTATACACGTCTCCAAATATTTCCAAAACTTCACAAAGGAGTTATCCATTTCCCCATATAAATGGGATAGAATTCCCTCAACCAGGTTTTAAATTAGGAATTGGTCTATTTGTGCAAATCAGGAAATCGTAACTCAACAGAAAAATGGTTCCAGTTCACATAGATATTTCTCAATCACATTTCTAAATATTTCTATTTCTGAGGCCAAAAAATGCTGCCAGTTGATACGTAAAAGACTGTCCATTAGCTGGGAGGGAAGAAGTATGATAATAGCAAGGCAAAGCCATTCCTTACACAGAGCTGATGATCTTCAGATTAATTTATATAAAAGCTAGGATTTTAGCATCTTATTAATATGAATTAATGCATCCAACTCCAGTTCTCCAGCTCACAAAGGTGAAGAACTGGTGTGTCCTTGGATATGAATCTGTGGTTTTAAAGATTCAGATGAATTTAAAGCAATGAATCATCCTGTTCTGAGGGCTGAAAGGACATATGCTGAGCTCTTCCAGGAGCTGTTATGTCCAAGTACCAAATAGCACATAATTTTTCCTCTAGTGACTGAAATATATTTGTCATTGTAGTAGACGGAGACTTACTTCCAACTAAACAGACTAAAAAATACTATTTTCTTCCTCTAGGTCCTCTCTCTCAGACAGAGGAGAACACCCTGTGGAGGGTGTGCAAGGTTAATCCCCCGGCTCACCAAGTGCTGGTTGAAAAGGCATGGACAAGAATTCCCTTCAGAGGCAGGTTCTGGATGTAACCTCCGGATCACAGAGTCTTTAAAATATTTGTTGCTAGAAGCCAGGAGGGTTTGCCAGATAAAGCATCTGTCTTTTTCGCAGTTCACTTCCTTAAACACCTGCCGTTCCTGGAGACTAGGCAGTGAGATAGCTGGACCTTGGCACGACCCAGCATGGCCATCCTCATGTGGTTGTTTTTGTGATAGCAAAAGCACCAAGAATGAGTTGTTGCTGGAATTAAAAATAGCCTGTGCTTATTGGCAATAATATGTTGCACTGGATGCACATAGCACACTTCATCTGAGGATCTAAGTGTTTTGCAAACATTAATTAAGCTCTGCACTGCTGTTATGATTCACAGAATGCCATTATCACACCCAAGGGATGCAGGAAAGAAAGGCATTGAAGCAAAGTATAGGGAAGCAAGCCCTTGAAAGCACAATGACTCTGGTTCCATTTCAGATCACATCAACCTACATACATTGCAGGACAAAGACAAGAAAGTCAAGTATTACTTAGAAGAGAGCATTTCATTTTTACATGATTTATGAAAAAGTACTGGTTTCTTCTGACCATTCTTTATTTTCTTGTCACTCGTGGGATTATATATTATTAACATTTCCCGATCCTGTTATTATTTCTGTTTATTCAGATCTCTTCTCTTCCTAACCCTGAGTAAATTCACCTTTCTTTTCAAATCCGCTAGTCTTGACCTACTTCCAATCATTTGTCCTTCGAGTATCACACTTCCTCCAAACACCCTATCCCTCACATTCTTTCACTTGACATTGCCCCCCAGAAGTCAGAGAACATTTTCCTCTCTCGACCTTTACCACATTTCTCAGTACTGCACTAATAATTTCTGACTCCCTGGGGAGCAAACTGCTTTCTATTGTTAAGAAGAGGGAGTAAATAGGCATAGTGGATCTCGGGAGCGGAGAGCAGCAACCAGCATTCATTGTCCTCCACTACTTCCTTTCTTCTTATCTCTATTAAAGCAGAAACACACGGAAGGACGTGTCCTCAGAGTTTCAATAACTGGTTCATTTTGTGTTGTGATAGGTCTTTACAGTCTCAGTCATGGCATCAACAGGAATCCAGCACGACCGAGCAGCTCTCTGAAGTGCCTGCACACTAATGCTCACAGCATGCGGAACAGACATTAAGACTTGGAGATCTGCATGCAGTTGCAGGGCTATGATCTCCTTGGGACCATGGAAACATGGTGGGATAGCTCACACAACTCAACTGCTGCAACGAGTGGTTCCAGGGCACGACGGTGAGGAGGTGGAGTTGCCCGTGATGTGAGAGCACTGCAGGGATGCATGGAGCTCTGCCTGGGGACGGGTGATGAGCCAGCTGACAGCTTATGGGTCAGAGTCATTGGGCAGACCAAAATCAGTAAGGTTGTGGTGAGTGTCTGCTACCAACCACCTGATCAAGAGGAAGTATTGGATTTTTGTGGCCTTCTTCAGACAACTGAAGAAGCCTCACATGCACAGGCCCTGGTCCTCATGCAGACTTTGACCACCTCAATAGCCGGTGGAGGGACAACACAGCAAAGCTCAAGCAATTGAGGATGTTTCAGGTGCGCATTGAAGATGACTTCCTGACACCAGTGATCAAGCAGCCAACGAGGGGAGATGCTCTGCTGTACTTTATACTTACAAAGAAAGAACAACTGGTCAGGAGTGTTGTGATTTAACCCCCATAGGCAACTCAGCACCACACAGCCGCTCACTCACTCCCCCCACAGAAGGATGAGGGAGAGAACTGGAAGGGCAAAAGTGAGAAAACTTGTAGGTTGAGATAAAGACAGCTTAATAAGGGGTGGAAAAAAAAGGGGGGGGGGGGGGGGAGAGGGGGACGGACGACCCAGCAAAACAAAGAAAAAAATATGCAAAAGCGATCGTTTACCACCAGCTAATCGATGCCCAGCTAGTCCCCAAGCAACAGCAACCCCCAGAAAACTCCTCCCCAGTTTTATTGCTGAGAATGATGTTGTATGGTATGGGATATCCCTTCGGTCACTTGGGGTCAGCTATCCCAGCTGTGTCCTCTCCCAGCCTTTTGTCCACCTTCCAACCTACTCACTGTGGGGGGCAGAGGGAAAAACAGAGAAGGCCTTGACACTGTGTTAGCACTGTTCAGCAACAGCAAAAACATTCGTGTATTATCAGCATTGCTTTGGTCACAAATTCAAAACATAGCACCATACAGGCTGCTATGAAGAAAATTAACTCCATCCCAGCCAAACCCAGTGCAGCAGGTGTGAAGGCTGGGGGCAGCCTTGGCTGCAGCAACCACGAGGTGTGGAGTTCAGGATCCAGACAGGGAGGAACAAGGCAAATAGCAGGATCCTAAACTCCAGGAAAGCTGACTTTGGCCTGTTCAGGGACCGCTTGGAGGAGTCACATGGAGTATGGTCCTGGAGAACAAAGGGGTTCAGGACAGCTGTTTGATTTTTTTTTTTTCCAAGGATCACCTCCTCCAAACTCAAGAATTGTCCATCCCAGTGCAGAAAACGAAGCAAAGTTGGCAGGACATCTGCACGGATGAACGGGGAGCTCCTGACAAAACTCAGCTGTCAAAAGGAAACATAACAAGAGATGTAGCAGGGACAGATGACCCAAGAGAAATACAGACACTGTCCAAGTGCACAGTGATGGAGATAGGTATTCCAAGGACCATCTGAAGCTGAATCCATGAGGTACATGAAGGGCAATAAGAAAGGCTTCTACAGGCATATCAGCAACTTAGGGAAGACTAGGGGCAGTGTGGGCCTGCTGAATGGGATGCACAGCATATGGTGACAGCCGGCATGGATAAGACTGAGGTACTCAATGCCTTCTATGCTTTGGTCCTTACTGGCAAGATCTGCCTTTCAGGAATCTCAGGTCCCTGAAATCAGTGGAAAAGTCTGGAGCAAGGAAAACTTACTGTCAGTAGAGAAGGGATGCACCCACAAGTGCTGAGGGATCTGGCCAATGTCATTGTGAGAGCACTATCAATTATCTTTTAAAGGTCATGGTGATTGAGGAAGGTTCCTGAGGACTGGAAGATAGCAAGTATCGCATCTTCCAGAAGGGCAAGCAGGAAGATCTGAGGAACTACAGGCCAACTGACCTCACCTCAAACCCCGGCAAGGTGAGGGAGCAAATAATCCTGGAAGCTATTTCCAAGCACATGAAGGAGGTGATGAGTCAAAAAGAACTTACAAAGCAGGAATCATGCCTGAACAGCCCAATAGCCTTCCACAATAAAGTAATGAGCTCAGTGGGTGAGAAGAGAGCAGTGGATATGGTTTATCTTGACTTTAGCAAGGTTTTTGACAGTCTCCCATAACTTTTTTATAGACATACTGACAAAATACAGACTAGATAAGCGGACAATAAAGTGGATTGAAAACTGGCTGAATTGCCAGGCTCAAACTGGTGGTTGTGATCAGCAGCACAGAGCCCAGCTGGAGGCCAATCACTAATGTATCCCTGAGGTTGACACTGGGGCCAGTACTGTTTAACCTCTTCATTAATGAACTGGAAGATGGGACAGAGCGCACCAACAGCAACTTTGCAAATGATAAATGAATGAGGAGAAGTGGCTGATATACCAGATGGGTGTGCTGACATTCCAAGAGACCTCAACAGCCTGGAGAAATGAGCCAACAGGAACCTCATGAAGTTCAGGAAAGGGAAATTTCAAGTCTTGTATTTGGGAAGGAATAATCCCATGCACCAGCACAGGCTGGGGGGCAACTGGAAGAGAAGCAGCTCTGCAGAGAAGGGCCAGGGGGTCCTAGTGGACAAGAAATTGAACATGAGTCAGCAAAGTACCCTTGAAACAGAGACCAGCAGTCTTCCAGGGTGCACTAGGAAGAGCCTTGCCAGCAGATTGAGGGAAATGATACTTCCACTGTTAATACACACCGTAAGTGCTGTGACCAGTCCTGTGCTCCCCAGTACAAGAGAGAGATGGACATACCGGAGCAGTTCCAGCACAGGGCCATGAAGGTGACTGCAGGACAGGAACATCTGAAGAGTGGCTCAGAGAGCTGAGATTGTTTAGGTTGGAGAAGAGAAGGCCCAGGAGGACCTTATCAATGTATATCAATACCTGATGAGAGCAAGGCTAAGCCAGACTCTTCACAGTGGTACACAGTGAAAGAACATAAGGTAATGGCCATAAGTTCAAATAGAAATTTCTATTCAAAGAAAATACTGTTTTTACACTGAGGCTGATCATGCACTGGTACAGGTTGCCCAGAGAAACATTGTGGAGTCGCCATCTGTGGAGATATTCAAAACCAAACTGAACACAGTTGTGAGCAACCTGCTGTAGGTGACCCTGCCTTCAGCAGGGGTGTTAGATTGGGCAGTCTCCAGAAGTTCCTTCTGATCCTAAAAGTTCTGTGATTCTGTGATCCATGTTCTAGTGACTGAATAAGGTGAAAATAAAAAAAAAGGAAACTGACTGTTCCCCAATGCATTTCAAAATCAACATATGGAAAGAGGTCAGAGATTGTTAGACATTCTCAGGAAATGTACACTAACTGCAATCCACCAGCAGGTTAAGCCATCAGTCATCTCACCCAGAATAAGATCTCGGAAGACTTCTGAAACGCTAGGTGGGCTTACTGAGCATGTTGCATTCCAATGAAGTCAAGCTGCAAGACTTTTCCAGGAAAGGAAACACAAACTCCAGAAACAGGGACTATGCTTTAGCAGAGTATGTATGTTAATATCTTTGGCTAATGAGCAGCAATGACAAGACAAGCTTGAACATTCCTCTCTCCTATTTGTGTGTAGTTCATTAATTTATAGAATTTTTAGAATAACTAGCAACACAGATGTGAAGTACATATAGAGCACTGTTGAAAGTCTGTGATGGTTCTGCACCACTTACGCTTTACATTCTCAGTACATTTGTGTCTTTTCTTTCCCTCCCACCATGTCACTTTATGAAACTCCCTGTTTAAAATGAAGGAAGGTCAAACCTGCTTTTTATATTTTACTCTTTCCTGGCTTTTCATTTTACTTGCTACTCACTTTTTCCCCCCCCTTGAAAATGAATAGGTTAGAGTATCCTGAAAGACAGAGCAGAGTTTCATGTAGCTTTGAAAATCAAGAGTTCTCTTTGCAAGAGAAAATGCTTAGCTCTCAGAAGAGTTTTATCCCTTAATCTGGTGAATTACTAATAATATCTAGAATTCAGAATAGTACTTTCAATTAACAGAAGCTTAACATTCATTCAATCCCTTGCAGGAAGCCAGTCACTATTGCCTTTATTTTACAGAACAATTGAACTGTGTAATTAAAAGTCACAAAGCAAATAAGTGACAATAAGAACGAGATTTCAACTTCCTGTCTGAAGCTTAACAAAATTTATTATGTTATCTATTTGTATTCATTAAAGCAAAGATCCAAAGGTGCTACCTTTGTCGATACTTGCCTTTGAAGGGCCAGAAAACAACAGAATTCTTTCATGTCAAAGTGACAATAGACAAAACAATAGAATTTTTCACTTGAAAGATTCATTGCTCTAAGGTGTTATTGAGAATTTATATGGATCCTTAGCCGTACATTTATTTTATACATATGTATGTACGTGTATATATATAAAACCACACCTACACACAGCAGAAGCTGAGCTTGAAGCAGACAACATCAATTTTCTTTTAAGGAAGGGGGTTTTTTTTCCTGTTTTATTACTGTGAGGATTGCCATGCTAGGTAGTAGCTATTTCAGTTAGACTGAACCTGGCTGAGCTGCTCTGGGTTGGGTCCTATCAGGTAAGGCCTTCAAAACGTACAAAGCACAATCAGTAGCAGTCTAGGCAGAGCAACCACATACCAACTTGGAGTGCACTGGGAAAGCTCAGCTGGGGCTGCTTTATCTGGCTGCTGAAATGGAACAGAACAAAGTCCTACTGGTTCATTAAAAGCAGCTTTGAAAGACCTGTACTTCTGTAGAGTATTTCCAGAGCAGCCATCACCACATAAGATGAAGAGGGCTGTGTAAAGAAAGGTTCGTGAAGCAAACTTCTTGACAGTTGTGAGCAAGACATTATTGCTATGCTTTGCCACTGAAAAAGAAAAATAAAGAACGCCACACTACCTCCTTTTCACTAAGGACAAGTAAATGATTTGCAATAGTGCAGAGTATATGTAATAGTAAGTTATATTCTTGCACTATAAAGACATAAGGTGCAGTCTCATACACAACAGCCATTTCCTATGTATTTCTACCATCTAATTCTACGGTACTGTGGAGGGAAAGTGTAAATAGAAATTCAGTAATTAAGGTTCTGGTTGCACTTCCAGCACTACTTAGCAAGAATTTGCTAGTTTCGGGTGACCATATCATACTACCAGCGGTGAGGGCAGAAATGTAATAGAAACATTAGTAATAATTTTATTGGAAGACACTTAATTTGGAAGAAATGCTCAAGGCAACTTGCATGAGCTATAATTTCAAGTTGGCAAGTTGATGGAGCACTATTTAAGTGTTTCAAATTCATAGGATACTATTTTAAACCAACTTAAAAACCACAGGTGTTGGTAAATCTTTCTGGTGTCCATAACAGTAGGCTATAAAAATTCAAGGCGGCTTCCGATTATAGACTCACAATCCAACAGTATTTTCCTGAAAAGTAATATTGACGCGATCTTTGAATTCCTGCCTTTATTATTCTCTCTCCCCCAAATTCTTCATTGCTCCAACTACACCCTACCGTAGAGTACTGATCAAAGCAGGTGTCCTTTGTTACTACAATCCCCTCTTTTCTTGCATGGAAAAGCATCCACTGGTGGAAAACACAGATTTCCCTATAGTCTTCAGTAGGCAAATTATGAATGTGATACCTCATGAATACAGCACTAAAACAATGATTCACCAGTGCAAGACCCTCAAGAAAAAAAAGAGGAAACAGCTGGTGTTTCAGCAGAGTTCAGGCTGCATTTAAAGTTAGGGAACTATTTGTTTAATTTCCAAGTCTTTCTGTTCAAATGAATGTTTGACTTCTCCCAGACAGGGAATACAGTAAGAAATAAAAGGCTTTTTCACAAACAACTAAGAAATTGAGCCGCCTGCCTAGTTCGTATAGTTCTTTGTAGAGAAGTCATCCTCTAATGTGCATACTAATCTTCCCTTGTGAAAAGGAGCAGCAATAATAACCAACAAGTTGAACATTAGCATACTTGTGACCTAGCTGTCAAATCAAAATGTGTGAATTACAGTGCTGCTTTCTCCATGGATGTTCAGAATTTAACATATGCCAGTTTACACAGTGCTTGGAGATGAAGAGCATCTTTAAAGCGATGGAAAACATACGCCCCCTTCTCCCTCCGGAACAAAAGAAGAAAATTAATGTTTGGTTGTAATGCAACAAAATCAATCACAGCTCTTTGATAACAGGTTTGTCTGAGCTCCCCTGGAAAATAGTACACTTGAGAATTCTTAACTACAGTAGATACAAATCCAAAATAGCCTTTGCAGTTGCAGCAAATTAGTGCCAAGGAAGGCTAAATTATTTCCCTACAAATCTCAGAACAGTTTGGTTCCACAGGAGTACTGAAAGATCTGGCAGAAGCCAAAAAGACAAGATGCTCATCTGAACCAAAATACATCACTGGTTACCTACAGATGTGTACGGCAGGTAAGCAGCATAGGCTAAATATTCTTCCCGAGTTTGGCAAGGGGTATACCTAAGAGAATGTAGAGAAAGGAATGAATGAGTCCATGTTATTGGGGATCTTACACCTAATTTCAATAGCTCTAGATAAAACAGGGGGAGCATAAGCAGCAGAACTGTATTCTCTGCTGTACGCTCAGGAGCAAGGCACGGGAAAGTGTGTGGTCTTTAGCTGTGTTTAGAGAAAATGCCAGCAGGAGTTTCTGCTTTTGTGCAGCTCCCCTTCACAGGACTCCTGCAGGACTTTTATTTTTAAATTACAGGATCTCCAGACAGTTGTCAAATTATTACCATTCAATGTTATTAATGAGGGCTCTGAACAGCAGGAGTCTCTTCAGACATGTGTAGGAGCCCAGTTTGGTTTTCTCTTTATCTTGTTCTAATGCTGAAGAGTACACTACATCTCTCAATGTGATTGATTCAAAAAGAGAAGAGTTAGCTCTTATAAGAGAAATTAGCATCACGGCAGCTAATGATTACCTTGCACAATTGGCCATAGTTTAAATGTCCTTATCACTGTATTTTCTACACACCCAATTCCAATCCTGACATTGTGTATGTTCAAGTTGATTAGCAGCTCAACACCAAATTCTCCATTGGGCTGCCAAGTCTCTTTCCCCAGTTCTAAATTACATCTAGAACATTCTAGGGATAAAGCAGTTGACATTTCTAACATACATTTATCAAAACTGATCATCTAATCACTCTTCTACATTTGTGCATATACATTCTGTCTTTCCCATCTTTAATGAAGTTAAATATCGATAAATCTAACGTGGAGCCTTGAGGTGCCTTCACTGTTCCCATCGGCTATGCAAGGACTTTTAGTTTCTTAACTCTTGGCTGCAGTGTCATGAACACTTTCTTTTGTAGCCCTTCACAAGCTGTTTTCCTTTATTCACACTACTTTGGGATGTTGAAAGACAAAGTCCAACCTTCAAATGGTTGAACTTGATGATTTTAAAGGTCTTTTCCAACCTAAATGATTCTAGAGTAATATTAATTTTTTCTTGTCAAGAAAATAACCTGATTCAAGACTGCAGTAACTAAAGCTCCTTCAAGGCTTTTTCTTAATTTATATTGGCATGATTTAGATAGAAAAAGCCTCAATATTTTGGTGAATGAGAATTTTCTCCACTCCCTGCAGAGCCTCAACTAGTATACCTGTCTATGGCTAATACTAGCAATGGCACTGAGTAGCTACAGCAATTGCCTCAGACACGTGATCCCTAGCAATGCCCAGTAGCTCTGGCCAGATCTGCCAGGAATGAAGTATTTGAGGCTCGACAAAACAAGATTCTAATAAAAAACTTTGAACTTGCCAAAAAAACTTAGGTTTGCCTGTAACATGAGGAGATACATTGACAACAGCAAAGCAGCAGAGGTATCCCAGGCCTGATTTAGACAATGGAGGTTCCGTTACACTTAAGGGCATAAATTGCACTGCAGAAACTTTTCTTTGCATTATACAAGACAAAAAGAAGTCAGGTTTACTACAAAACATAATTTCATGTTGAGGTAGGTGCTGGGAATGATGGGTCGAGCAGCTTATCAAAGGAAATCAAGATGACCGATACACAACTAATTGTTATATTTAGCTATTTTACCCTAGAAAACTTGTCTTAAAAGGGTGTATTCTTTCCTATGTGAAGTTTCTCAGCTGAGGTTTTTGAGCTTGAGGGGTTTTTTTACTTCTACATATTACATTTGGAGGGTTTGCTGTTTACAAATCTGAAGACATACAAAGCAGAAACTACACAGTTAAAGCACAGCTTTGGCTGAACAATTCGGCAATGCCTAGACGTATGAATGCAAGGACTTTTTAAAGTGTCATGCACCTCATTAGAAAAAGTCCACATTCAGAAGCCCTTTGCTTGTTAGGTACTGCTGATACATCAACTTTATCAACTTTCATCAAAACTCAGTGTTTCTCTCTTATGTCTCTGCTGCTTCTTCCACCCTAGACAGAAATTAATCAAGATCTCTGGCAATGTAAACTACAGTTATCCAGGACGTTATATGCTCTAACTAGGCATTAGCATATTAAAAAAAGAAAACACTTCAAACACCACAGGGTTTGGTGTTTGGGGTTTTTTTTCTTGTAGAGATTTAGGATAGTCATCTATCTTGGAGCATTCCTGGCAGATAACATCAGATATACCATTGGAGGTAGAATGTTATTTCTGATATTTTATTTATCTTTCTCAAACTATTTTATCTAAAATTGCTACAAAAAGATTAACACATTCTATAGGCTGAGCAGAAAGCAGAATGGATTTTTTTTTTCCACAAAGCAGTATTTTCATTCACAATCCTCTTTAGGATTTTATCTCCACACCTTAAAAACAGGGTATATTTCACGAGAGCAGGAGTAAGGGGGGAGAGAGCGCTTCAGCAATTACATAGTCTGTGTTTGAACTTCCCTCATACATATCTCATCTTTCCAATCATCCTTCCAGACTCCTGTATTTCAGAGTACAAACAAATAATGGTATACTCTTTCTCCTGTGCCCCTCTCCCCAGCCTCTTTCTTCACCCACACATGTATTCACATGCCTTCACCCACATGCTGTAATTGTGACTTACAATTTCTGGAATGTTTTCCTATTGCTAAGCCTCCTCTGTATAAAACCAATGAGAAAAACTGGAGAATGAGTAGCTTTAAAAGATGTAAGTAGTATACAGAGCAAATGGAAATCCAGCATGAAGTTCAGAAATTACTTCCAGAATATTATCAGCCACTAGCTGAAAGATAAGACCTCTTAGAATACAGACAAACCCTGGCCTTCAGAACTTAACTATATATTTTACATTCATGAGTTTGCCATTTAACTTTCTCTTGGAAACACTGGGGAAAAAGCAATAACTTTAAGTACAGAATTAGGAGAGAAACAGGATGGAAGCAGACAAGTACTGCAGCATTAGGCTGATAGGAAACTCAGCTAAACTTTACTTCGAATACAGATAAATTCCTTGAATAGAGAAATATTTTCCACTGTATAGCTACGTTAGCGGATACTTAGCACATCCTTACAAGGCCCTCAAAAAGAACAGGGAATATGGGAGACCTTTATGAAACTGACCCAGAACCAGCTTAACCAGGAGCACTCTATCTCTAGAAATAGCTCAATGCCCAAAGAACCTCACAAGAGATTACCTGTCCCATTTCAACCCTATTCCACATTCTCCATCTCACCGAGGGCAAGCAGGATGCGATAGAATTTCACAAGCAATGCCAACACCCAGTGGAATTGGTAAAACTGTCGGTTTAAAAGCCTACATTTGGCAGGGTAAGGAAGTGGACTTTAATTCAATAGTAATTAAAAGCAGTTCATCTAGGAAAAGTCTGACTTCAGTGACTGAATACCAGTTTGCTGAAGTTGTCAATTAACCAAATCCCATGGGATTAGGATGCTGTGTTCCACTTGCTTGGGTGCCAAATCTTGCAGTAAAATAAGACATTTCTTATAAGCTATGCTATAATAGCTCAATCAAAATTTGCAGGAGAAATTAATAGCAGGTCCCCAACAGAAAGGCACTTAGCTCTCTGAAGCTGCAGAGCAGATTTAGGCTTTGCCAGCCTGTATCCTTTTTCCATTGATAAACAATCAACACTTTAATCAAGAACACTAAGGACAAACTGAAGTGAAACCAGTGACCAACTCACACACACCAAGTTATTGCTTCTGAAGAGGACTGTATTAGACAACTACAACTAAAAATAATTTACATATAGATTCAATTACCAATATCCTATTTTTATCAAGGAAAAAGCAACTAATTTATTTTGCACTGTAAGTTTTCTAAACACGATTCACATTGACCCCACAGTCCACCCTTATATTGTCAGTCACTCATTTATCTCACTGCAATCTTGTCACCGCCGCATAGGTGGGACTTACAAGAGAAGCCACTTTTTAAGAGCTATTCTTGATGTAGTTAGTGCTTCTTCCTTCTGAGAGCTGCTACAAGTTAAAAGGAATATTAAACAATGGCAAGGACTTTTTTTTTTTTTTTTTTTTTTTTTTGGTAGAGAGCCACAGATTCTCAAACTAATCCTCACGCTCAGAATCACAAGGCTATGCATTATTCCAACAGTCATTTGGAAAGGCTTTTCACCTTGTTCAATAGAAGAAATTCAAAATCCCAAATCTTCAAAATATGAAGCAACTTAAACTCGGAAAGGCTCTTTCAAGCAAAAGCAGTAAGACTCGGGATTTCCAAGCCTAACTGTAGCACCTTAGCTGTCAAACAAAACTGTCTCCACCTTTCCCTTCCCAGTAAATATTGCTGTCAAGCTTTAATACTAGCATGAAGCAAAGAAATACTGGCCAGAATCCTAAGCAGAACAAGAAAATTTATCTCAAGTTTAAAAAAAAAAATTAAAAAAAATAAAATCAGACTTTATATACTCTGGGAACAGTCTAAACTGAATCAACATTACATAACATTTTCACTAACACAGTTTCACTTTTCAAAATGGAAGTCAGATTTATTCAACATTAAGTGTAACAACACATCAGAAATCAATATCCACTTATAAAATAAAGCAAAGTAACATGAATAAACACAGGAAAATACTGTCTGAGACTCTCCAAGCAGGACATTTCTCATAAGACTCACAGAAAAGGGAAAAAAAAAAAAAAAGAAATATTTTTATATGCAAACAGACTCAGTTCCCAAAACCTCATTTTTTTCCAGTTGTAAAGCAATATATAGCTAACGGGAGGTAAACTAGAAAGAGGAATGAAATGCATCATGCTGTACAACACCAAAGAAATACTCCAACTGCATTTGTGTACAGCATTAACAACATGCAGTAGATGAGGTTAAAAGCAAGTACAGTGTGTATATATTAGAGAGACAGAAACTAGTCAGTCTGAGGGCTTTGTTTCTTATTTTAGTTTAACTAATGAAAACAAACAGAAGCTAAGAGTAAATAGAGGAAGAGCAGAATCTGCATGGAGAACAACATCTCTTCCCAGAACAGTAAAGCATCTTAAGAAAGATTTAAACTGTGCACACATTTACTTTGTCTTGGTCCTCTTCTTGCTACGTCATTGAAACATACCTAGATCCAATGACGGGCTTTATGCAAATATCTACATTTTTATAAAGCTGTAATTAAACAAAACAATGCAAGTCATTCAAATTCTGCTAATCTTTTAAGTCAGACATCAATATGCTGAACACTCACTACAACTCAATGTTATTTAAATTAAAAATAAAAACAGGGCAAGACATCTCCCAAATAGCCTTGCTGAAATGTAGGTATTTTAACTATTTTTGTTGCTTGGAGGAAAGCAATGTGAAAATACACATGCTACCCAATTTATTTCATTAAGAACGACTTAAAGAATTCTTTTAGACAAAAAGCTGGGATCTTTGTTGGTTCTAGTCAGTTCACAGCCTGACAGATTTATCTTGCCAGTCTTTTTTTTTTTTAAAAAAAAAAAAAACAGCAATTTTTTTTTAAACAAACCCTCAAGATCTCCTATAGCTTTTGTCAGCTATTGAAAAGCAAGCAAGCATAGCGCACATGCAAGTTATTAGAATTAAGATAGCCAAATATAAATAATTACAAAGTTCCAAGCAGTAAGTACATCTACATTCCCCTTGGGAGACTCGGTCTTATTGGGAGATGGATTTGAAAGCTGATAAAGAACACAGGTTACCTGGTTCACTTCAGAAGTTCTCTGCCTTCCACCTGAAGACTTCCAGGAACCCATTCTACCACCTAACAAGCTAATAAGCTAGTACAAACATTCAAGATTTTAATTCATTTCAGTAAGAATGGACCGATGGTTGACAATTGAAGACTGACTTTTGTAGGGCTGGACATACTGACCTTAATTTTAAATTAATTCAAGTCTGAAAATAATTGTGCATCATCAAGTTAAGATACAAATAATAATAATAAAAAAAATCAAACCAAAAAAACACAACAAAGGAGAATCTAAGAAGGATAACTTTGCCACTCATACAAAAATTGCACCAGTCAATGCTGTGCCTAGTTCAACTGAAGTACAGCAGTGTTTTTACAACAATATCCAACCATGATCTAGTCTTTAAAAAGCAACTATCTATTAGTAATTCTCAGTTGAAAAAAATACTGTATTCTAAACATGAACATGAATTAACTATCAGTACCTGTTTATTTTTTTAACAGTAGAGGGATCACAAAGAACTAAGTTGAATTAAAATAAAAGGAATGTAAAGGAGAAAGTCTTAATTCAGATGTCTTTAGCACATATTAAACCAAAATTGGACTGCAAGACACACTACTGAAATCATTACCTGAAACTGCTCTGAGGTCTGGCAATCACATAAGTTAGTGCTGTAACTACCAAATTTAATGCTGGGTCGAAAATGGAATAGAAATATGAAGGTAGTGCCCTGCAGGGTACGTCCAAAGAAGAAAGATTTTTTTCTTGGATGAAGAGTTACTGATCTGAAAGCTTTGAGATTGAATGTACCTCTCATCTCCAGCAATGTAAGTCATGAGTATTCCTTATTCTTCTGACTTAGGAGCAGATAAAATACCACTGAACTCTTTCATCCTCTGCAATGAGCAAGAGGGATTTCTTTTCACCCTGCTCAAATGTGCTTTCTTTAACATCTAAGCAGAGACCAACCTTCCCACTTCCACTTCAGTGAAGCATTAAATACACAGAACACGCATACAATTTGGTAAACTTGAGATTCAAAGCTGTAGAGAAAAAAAGTAACACAAATCCATTTTATTTCTGAAAGGCTGAAGTGGACTGGTAAGTACTGGCATCTTGCTTAAGTAATGCCAGATGCAAGAGCAAGTAGGAATAACTGCGTAAAGGTTAATATTGTTACAATTTATATGAATCAGTGCATTCTCTTTATGCAAGAGAGGACTAAGTGGAGTTTCAGACCAGCACCATCTCTACAGGGCTGGAAGGGAAAGCTATCTGTTGAAAATGTGTACGACACTGTCGAATTGCTACTGAAGCCTCAAAGAATGGTTACCTAATCATTTACACGCTGTCAGGTAGTCAAACTCTACTGGTGAAAGCCTTTTTTGGTCATTGGTTATATCAACATCTGTGTTTAAGTCACTAGTCGAAAAGTTTACCAGCACTTGGAATCAAACAGCCTTAGTAGGCTTAACCATTATTCAATGAAGATGCAACATCCAGGATCAAAATGCCTACAGCAATTCAGAGCAAGCAGTGTTTCAAACATGAGATAGTAATGCACCACTTCAGTCAGTGCAACTGGAACAGATTAGAAAATCGTGTTCACCCTACTTAACATATTGTACAAGGAGATAAGCAAATAGTAAAGAGGTCCAAGAACCACTAATTCCTCTATTTGGCTTCAAAAAAAAAATTTTTTTTTTTTTAATTAAGCATTCAGTTTATTTACATTCTTCTCCCCTGCTTGTAAGTAAGTGAAAAATAAATGTTTCTTTGCATACATTTTAAAATTAAGGTAGTAATCCCTCTCCAGCAATGCATCTTGGAAATGGAATGAAACTATCCTGAAGCTCTAAAAGCTGGTGGTATGAGACATGCTAATTAGAGCTCACCTCTCTCCTGTGCATGCTGTTTTCCCATATATTGGGAAGCAAAAGGGCAAAATCTTGAAAGCTTCAATTTCTAATTAATTTTATCTTTTTAGGCTTTCAATCCATCATAAGTTAACGCCTAACTCAAGCTAGCATCCATGAATATCATAAGAAACCTGAAGTCAAGTATCCTTGGGCTTCACCAGCTTCAAGGCTTCCAAATGAGGAACTGTATTCTTCCTATAACATTATTACCTTGACTACGATGGAGAATCTTCCCTCTTTCAGCAAATTGCCCATCAGAAAGTGGAGGGTAATCTGCTACCTAGGTACTAGTGAAGTGGAGAAAGAAAAGTTGACATACGCCTAGAACTGCCAATGAGCAATTTTAAATTCCGCCACTGAGCAGGGAAAAAGAATCAACTGTTTTAATCTCAAAGTCCACTGTAACCTGGTCAAAAGCATTCCCCACGGCAACCAGAAATGCCTTTCCTAATATTTTTACACTATTAGGAAAGAAGTGGCACATAGCTTTAGTAAGAATTGTGGAAAGATTTGGGTTTGTTCAGTTTTGGAAGAATTGGTTTGTGGTTTTTTTTCTTCTTCTTCTTCTTCTTCTTTATATAGAACCACACACTTGACACTTCTTCCTTTTACAGGTGAAAGACTTAAATGGTAACCTCTTCAGGGAGAAGCCTTTTAGGCAGTTTCCACAAAGAGGCTGCTGTGCTGACAACGGACTCTAACAAAATAATTAAAAAAGCAAAGATTCTCATCTTCTGAAAAATACTGGAGAATTTAAAATAGAACATGGATTTTAGCTGTAAAAGTTCAAAAAGAAAATACTGTGATCACAATCATTCTGAGTTTAGAGCTTAGGAAGTCCTCGGCCATTTAAGGATGATGACACTAAGTGATTGTCTCAAATGACTGACATGTCTTACAGAAATTCTAGGGGTTGGAATGCTGGCTGGACTCACTGACTGCCAGCCAGTTCCAATCACACCATTAAGCAAACAGGAAAAATGGAAGACCTTTTAAAGCACATTGTCTCACTTCTGAGATGCTTACATATACCAGGTACTTCAACATTAAGACTGGATTTGATGTTTGCCAATGAGGATCTACCTTAGAGTCAGTGCTCTCAACATACCTTAGCAAAAGGAAGCTAACAGTCTGAAGACGAGCGTTTCTACAGTAGCCATAGTAGGAGCAATGCAAGTCACTTAGATTGTGGACAAATTTAGGTGGCAAGATGTGCAAGGGGTCTATTAAAATAATTTTTAAAAACCCAACTCTATGAACTTAAAATTACAGTTTGTGCTCCAACTTACAATATTCTTCACTTCTGATCATATTAACTTAAGCTTTTAGTTCTACAATATTTATTAAGTAGCAGCTATAAAATTACAGGACAGCTGGTGATAAACTGAGTGTTGAGAGCAGCCTGTGCTCCAAAGGTTTGCCATTTTGAAGCCAAAATCTATCACCATGATAATCTCATCTGATTTGTTTGTACAACACCATAACATATTTTTTTTTCCAGAAGACAGTTAAATTGTGTATTTTAAAAAGATACTTAACACTTAAACTCACGGCCAATGAAGAGTCCAAGACCTCCTCTATTGCAATTTTTAGTTATACTTACTTCAGAAAACTGTATTTATCTGTTTTGGCTTCTCAGTATTTGAGCTTGCCTGACTTTGATGTCAGGATTAAGAAGTGCTGTCCTCCCACTCCTCAGTACCAGATATTTTTTTTGCATATGTAAATATTTACTCTCCAGTATCAAAATGCCGCTTCATCTTCTTTGGTAATGATAGAGACAGAGTTCCTCAAACCTCACATTGCAAGATCTACTATCCAGCCCCAGATCTTACTTTAAACTCAATTATTGCTATAGCCTTCTCAAGTGCAGACATCAAAATTGAACATTTTTCTGGTAGTAGTCTTCTCCATGCTGTTTGGGAGGCAAAATAGGTTCCCTACTTTTATGTATTTTTTTTCCCCCTTTGTACATGTTCGAAGTACTTCATCAGGCTTTTAAATACAACTCTCAAGGCTCAGCATTGAGGGGGTTCTCTGGCACAAGTCTTTTTGCATTGCTGCTTTTTTTTTTGTCTACCATGTACAGAGCATACAGTCTTTGTTCAAAGAGACCACTGTTACCTTGTGATGACTTTTTTTGCAGCTATAGCTGTTCAATCTGATGATTCGGAGAATAATGGAACAATATCATGTTTTCATTATTTCCTATTCCACTAATTTTTCTCTTCTCCAAACCTTACCAAAGAGTTGATTCCTCCTGTGCTTTTCTGTATAGATGACGTACAATCATTCTTTGTTAGACAGTAAAACTCTGGATTCCTTCTGTTCTCTTAAGGAATTAATGTACCAGGACTTTTAAGGTACTTGGACATGTAAGGTCTCCATCCCATTTTCTAACCTTCCTCTTCTAACCGTTTCACTAGCCACAGTAAATGCTTCTGTTAACATCATCACCACTTCTTGAGGACAGAACTAACACATCGGTTATGTACAGCGGCACCTCAATAGAAAATGATAGAGAAGACATGTATCACTTGATTTCAATTAGCTACAGGTTTTGAAGGCTCCTTACTAGAAAAGAATTTAGGCAGTCAGTGAATTAGTTCTTTCATGCAGTACAGCATGTACATATTGGCAAGGAGTGAGCCTCCGCTCACAGGTCCCTGGCAGTGGCACCTGTTACTGAGGCAGCTAGAATACCCCTACGGAAGAGCTGAAACTATTTAGTCATCACTGGGTAAATTGCTTGTGTTCACTAGAGCAAGAAGTATTTCTTTGGAATGTACCTCAAAAGAAACTCCTGCTCAGCATTAATATTTTCAGACAAACTGAATAAAAGGCACTGTTGCTCAAGCAGTACATTTGTTGTCTCCAACTGTTTAAAAAAAATAAAAAGATGTTTTTGAACAACTAGCTACTGTTGCCCTAAGAAGGCTTCCTTGTTACCTCATAGTAATTTCATCTCTCCCTATAAAAGCTTAACATAAAAATTGCTTTTATCTGAAGTATGTTGAGTCTCACCTTTATATCTATCTTTATATCTAAAATTATGAGTTAGTATAACAGTATGCATTATAAAATTATACCATTTACTTCAGACATGTCTGAACAGCTAAATCTTCAAACTATACAAAAATAAAGTGTATGAAATCTTACAAAAGGAGGACATTAAGACATTAATAGCTAATCCAAAAAATATAATAACTTATACACAGCAGTAAGCATAAGCAATGTAGCCTACAACAGCTTTCAATTAACAGGACCTCTGAAACATGTCTGAAACAAGCATCAGCTAAAATTGGAACATTCCCAAGCACAATAATGTTTCCAATTTATTATCTTTACCACAGTACAAACTTTCAAAAACCAAGTGTTCATTGTCTGTCAGTCTGTAAACAAAAGCTACTATCCCCCCTCCTCATTTTAGGAGGGTGAATATTTTCAGTCCTCAGTCAAGTTCCATATCCATCACTTGCATAAGGAAACAAGAGCCTCTTCTCTTGTTAAATTACTTTTTTTTTTTTTCTTTGTCATACAGCCTGCAGTGAAGTAAAATCACAGTGAAAGTCCTGGGAAAAACATGATCTTTACAGCAGGACTTGAACCATTCTAATAATAAATGCATCTAACAAAGCTTCCCATAATAAAAGCATGGCATTTCCATTTCCAGAAATCAAGTCAATTAGAAATCCTAAGTTCTACTTAAAAACCCCAAAAGATCTAAAAGTGAAAAGATTCATCTTCTCAGTCAAATACAAGTCTTGCAGTTTCACTTGCAGAGAGACTTCCAGTCTGTAAAACAGTAGTGCAATTCAGTTAGTTCTACTTCTTTTATTTTTCTTAAAGTCCAGTAGGTAAATGTCCTAGCTCTACGGAAAGATAGGAAGATGCTCCGGTAAACAAGAAACTTTGGCAAGCCCAGGAAGGCTTACTAGTCCATTAAAGCTTAGAAGTCCAAAGTGGCTTAAAAATGGTTTAGGAAGAAACTGAAAAAAACCCCCAACAAAACAAAATTTTAAAAAAAAAAAAAAAAAGAAGAGAGAGAAATAAATAGGCAGAAATTAATGTAAACTGTCTGAACTTTTTAATGATTTCTCATTGACAGCTGGCACAACCTTTGACAGTACAGTCAGTTAAATATAGTTGACCTACAGAGCATTCCATTAGGGCATCCAGTCTGGAATGCTCAAATGGAATTACATTCCTAAAGATTTAAAAAATAGAGTTCTTGTAACATTACTATAGGTTTCTTCTGCCCACCTCACTTAGACTTCTTCTTAAAGAGGCTTTTTATTTTCGATGGCTTTTTGTTTTTTTCACCATTTTGGTACAGGTCCTGTGGGATGCTACTTATCCTAGGGACAGAAGCAGCTTCATGGCTGGGTTTACTGTCGCTGCTGGCTGAAGAACACGAGGTGTGCCGAGGCTTTGGGACTGGGATCCCAGTTGAAAGCTGATTCATGCTGCAGGACTTCTCCAGGATTCCATTATAAACTTTGCTTGCAGGACTAAAGATCATGCTCTTAGTTTCTGCCATGCCTACGCAGTCAGGAGAGCCCCTAGAAATATCTGCAGTTAGAGAAGAGGAGTCTCCTGTAGATGATTCCTCCAGTGAGAATTCTTCTGGGGATACTTTCTGAGGAGAAAGTGTCTGGTACATCTCAAGACTCGCTGGAGGAGACTGCTTCCTTCCAGTGGATGAATTTAAGGAGTCACATTCCGAACCTGTTTCCTGTACTTCCCTGAGTCAGAGCAAAGAGAGGAGAAAACATAATGAAACTATTTCCTTCATGCAGCTAAAAAGGAAATTAATTTAGAATCAATAACATTAGTCTAAAAGCACCACCCACACTTTTCCTTAGTAGTTAATTACCAAAAAACATTGTTAAACATTTTAACTTACAACTTGCATTACATCATTTTATTATCTAAACTTAAGATAATTAATTTGTGCAATCTTGGTTTTGTGGGCAGCAGCATCTGCCCAGAATCAGGCATTTGTATCTCACTTCAAAGAACAAAAACTTTCTGGCATGTGAAGTCAGAAGAGTTATGAAATGAAAGGAGGAGATTTAAGCCTATCATACACAAAAAGTTTCTTCAGGACAAGTGTCCCTACCTTTCAACAAGCTCATTTGCTCCTTCCAAAAGGAATTTAACCTTTTCCTATGAGGCCATGTAACAAGAGTAGGTACACGCTCAACATGCTGTAAGAATTGTGTTACCATCCATCTTCTCTTCGCCCAGTAGCTGACATTGCTTTTGATCCTAGTTTCAGATGTAAAAGCCAGTAACATATTGTAATGGAGAATCAGGGTTAGTTCAGTGCACCCTGGATTGTAACATTACTTAACTGTATATGACATGCTAACTATTTACATACACATACCAGACAAGAACTCTTTCTGTTCCACGTGGACTATATTAATTTATATTATCCTACAGATTACTTTAACTTTTGGCTTGGTTCAATCTCTAATTCTAAACTGTTAGTCTCAAATAATCTTATCAGAGTTGCAAGTGCTGTTTGCTAATCTCCGTACCATTGTTTATCAGCAGAGAAGTAAATGGCTTCCTCCTCCTCTTCAGTTCGATAAAGAGCTGGGCAGCTCGACACAGAAAGGATGTCAGGGTCGGGGGAGTGCAAAGCATGCTGAGACTGTGGAGATGATGGCACAACATTGCGTCTTGATCGACACAAGCTACTGCTTCTTGCCAGTGTGCTGGGAGGTTTTACAATGGACCCTGAGGCAAAGAAAAAGCAAACCAAAACCCTCCAAGTGACATTGATGTTAACAGTATCTACTCTGAAGACTAAATAGCAGGTATCTGCTTCAGCCACAGTGATTCTTAAACACCCTTGACTTTGCTCAACTGTTTCAAGGAAAGAAAGACTGGCATCACCTGATACATTCTACAGTTGGATGAAGCAGCTAACCAAGATGCAACCACAGCAGTTTTGTGCCTGCCAAATATTACTCTGACCATGTGCTCCAAAGCTCTGGCTCACTATGCTATCTTGAGAACAAAGAGAAAGATTCTACTGAAACTCCTGATCCTTTACAAACTAAAAATAGCCATGCTGAAATTAGTATGTTACACAATATCCTGTATTTCACTTGTGTGGCGGTTTGGAGCTTAAAAGAATATGTAAAAGTTTTGCAAGGTAGGTATACCTAACCAAACAGCCAACTGAAATACACTGCATTAGTTGAAAGTTACGTTAGACATGGAAGACCAATTTCATTTATATAACATGACAGAAAATATATCATTCAACCTCATTTTAATCTCAAGAATTTCCTATTTGATAACACTTTCTTTTGCCAAATTATGAATTTCCGGAAACAAAAATACTAATAATGGGTGGAGACAGCAACACAAGACTTGACCAGGAAAGTATCTAACAGGAAGTGACAAACTAAAATGTTCCTAATCCAATTCCTCCTTCAAAAGATGATTAGGCAGCAATACTTATATGGAAATAAATCTACAGACCTATTTTCAGGCTAGCTGTTATGAGCCTCAGGATTTCTCATACCCCTCCTCAAATTGTCCCACAGAATTCATCACCGCTTTGGTAAGACGGACCATACCCTTACTGATGTTCAAATTGTTTACCAAACACAACACACTAAAAAAAAATTTAATTATTTTTGTAGACAAGGATGTCTAGCCTGACAAAATGCATTTTATTTTTTGAGATGCCAGTTTAGCATCAGGAAATTACAGTTTTCCTTCCTAGAATTTCAGAAAAGGTTGAGTTGTCATTCTGCTTTTAGTGCAGGAAATCACAACTTTCACAAAACAGCAAGTAGCTGCACCTTTGCCAACACTTAGACTTTGTTTCCTGCCGGGCTGAGCAGAAAAGAAAGGTTCACAAGTCCCAACATGACAGTTGTCATGTAACTCAAACTTTTGATTTTACTTTTGATGAATTTCCTACTGACCTGAAAAGCAGATGTTGGCAGCTCAAAAATAAGTTTGTGTCACTACAAAAATATTCCTAAAAAGCAAATGTGAACTGAGGTAAAAGAATAAGAATCCCTTTAGGAAATTTGTACTATGCATCCAGGTAAATTGGATCCCATCCTACTCGCTGGTGTAAAAACAAATAAGATTGCACCATCAGGGAATTTTGAGAGAAGTTACAAGCGTTTTTGTCCTTGTAGGTGTATATACATGGGATTATGAAGGATTCAGCTATGACAATTTAACATCTAGAATCTTCTAGTACAAATAAAACTCACTAAATCAAGAAGCTGGCTGAATCCTAATCAGTCAATGGAAAAGTAGAAGTTTCACTATCACCTTCCTGTAATGACTTTGTTCCAGTTTTGTACATCTATTTCTTTATCCTTTTTTGTTCTTCAGCTCAGGATTGATTAAACAGATGTATTACTTCATACCATTTTAGCCTATCATCCCAATTGCTGTGGCACAAAGCAGCCTGTCTGGCAGACTTCAAATTTTGTCAACCTTAAGAGATCAAATGATGCTGGGGCAAGGTAACAGCCCATATAGTTCAGTTTAGGTCCAGAGACTGAAACAGTCTTGCTTAAAACTGACCTGTCTGCACACTGCATTTTGCCTGAAGCCTCATGAGCCATTTTGCTTCTGTCCTTCCTTGTGTGCATTTGTCATTTTTGTCTAAAGGATGGGAATAATTTAGCAGTTACCACACTAACCTACAATAGTTTGACTCCTGAACTCATTTCAACAACAGATCATTTAGCATATTTTCCCTCTCTTTCCCCAATCCCAAGTGTGTCGAGGGTTTTTTTTACTGAGCAGAAATTTTTAAAGCTAGTAAATTAAGGAGAAGTTACCTCCCTCGGGTGATCACTTTAACAAAATCAGGCTCTCATGCCTTACCAAAATTCAGAGAAACACATTTAAAGTTTTTGTAATGTTACTAAGATTCAGATAACTTTCATCACTGACTGAGACAACACCCATTAGCTAAATACTTCCAAATGGACTGAACTTCAACAAAAAAATTAAACCATAATTGCAAAAGCATACAGTAAAGTTTCAACTAAGTATGCTCTTACAAACTGTACAGTCCTCCTCTAATCATAGTTTCTCTGAACCAATTGCACTTTGCTCTCTGGCTTCACTTCTATGCACGAACTGAATGAGAAGAGTGACTAGAAAAATCACAAGTCTGAAGTCTTATATACATATCTAAGTGTTTTGTCATTTTAGACCATCTGGCAAATCATGATAATAAATGGAGCTCTTAATTTTGAAATCAGACCACAGGTTTCTCCATACAGACTTGGCAGTTTAACTCTAGGCATCCATATTTTACTGGGCCATCCCAGAAATTTGTTGCTAAGGTTTAAATCAAAGCCTTCACAATGAAGATGACTAGAGAGACGGCATTCTTTAGAAGCGATCAGAACTTGCAGTAAGTAGTGTTGCAAGGGGATTAATGAACTTTTCAATGTGACCTGTAGAAAAAAGGTTGGTACATTTATAAAAAAAATGTGTGCCCAAGGCACACTAAATGAAGCCAGCAAAGTGGTGACCATTCTTATGCTATTTTAAAATACAGTTCTAATTTCTTCTGAGAATCCCAGCTCTAGAAGAAAAAAGTACACATATGACAAAGTTTTCTTCCCTACTCATTCCTCAGCTTGATATTGCTTGTTTGAATAGCTACATGGGAGCTCATCTTTTTGATTTGCCTCTAGAGTCCGGTTAATCACAACTTCCCTGAAACAGGCTCTTGTATTGACGCAATGACTCAAGATCCGAGGGTGGTCTGAATCCCCAGTGTATATCTTTTGATCATACTTTAACCAAAGCTGGATTTTCCTCCCTCCCTCCAGCACTTGGCCTCTCTGCCTCACACTCAAACAACCCGCTGTATCCAAACACAAACATTCTGCCTGAAAACTTCCCTTGGACAACAACAGGATTTTGTTCCAGCTACTAAAGAATGTTTGAAAAGCTATGTAGCATGCGGCCTCTCAAAGGGTGTGATCTTCCTAGTAGCTCAAGGGACCCTAGACTAACTCCATCCCTTCCATCTGAAAGAAGTATGCTAACAGAAATTCAGCATTATTCATTATAAATTTTTGTCAAAGTGGCAATCCAAGCATATCAAGCAGACTTTCAAAACCTTAGCTGGATTTGCTCCCCACACACCCCCCTCAATGGAATAAAGGCTTTTTTTTTCATGTTACCTTTATTGCAAAACCCAGTTTTCAGTTTATGCAAGTCCCAAAAGATGCATCTGAAATGCTAGATGGAATTTTGGTCCTTCTGAATTTGATCCAATCCTGTTCGATTTCAACAGTCTTCTCCCACCTCACTTTAAAATCCCATGCCTCCACAACTTTTCCCCTTTCTTTTTAATGAGCTCACCACTTACCATGAAACTGTGAAACTATTGGAGGAGTATCTTCATCTAAGTCATCAACTCCCCCTGCAATAGGGTAAGGAGGAATGGAAACTCGGGGCATAACTACCCAGCTGTGATCAGAGTAGAGAGAGGAGGTCAAGCTTGGTAGTCCAGAATTGTGTGCTATTTGAAAACCACAAATCTTCTCAATCTGTTGCCATCGATAAAGACGCTCTCGCAAACATGTCGTCAACTCAGAGAGTGCTTTCCTGAGGAAAAGCACACATAAAATTACATACACTGTTCTTGGTGATAAAGCAAAGCAACATAAGTGCAGTCATTCCACCATACCAGAAGATCCATTAAGATTGTCCAAATATTTGCACTTTAATATCTTTTAAACTGTTTTACTTAAAAGTGCAAAACCACTAAGACACTAAATTCCATAACTCTCAAAAAATTCCATTGTTGCAGGAATAAATAATCACAAAAGAATATGCATCTTGGTAATACTCTTACTTTGCCTCAAGGATTTTATGGTCCACCTCATCCAGGGAGGAGCTGTGTGCAACATGTAACGTTCCAAATACAGTGCTTCTCTTCTTTTTTATCTTTTCTGCCTAAAAAGCAAGATAAAATGAAATGCATAAAACTAGGAGTCATATACTTAACACACATGACAAAACATTAGCAATATTGATAGGTAGCAAACAACAACTCAGAGGAGAAAAAAATATCCAAATGCTTATCTGAATAATTTATATTTGAATAATAGTATTTACTGTTTCATATATCGAGCAACAGATCAGAAAATTCTTTACGTAGCTGAAGAGTAAGAGTTAGTACCTCATCTTTGGCGATCGCTAATTGCATTTCTGCGTGCTGTCTTTTGATATTGTAATATTGTACTTCAACTTCATGTGTTAACTGAAGCCACTTCTGCAAAGCTTCAGGAACAGACCAATTGCTTCTCAGCTCAAACTCCTTCTCAGCCTTTTTTAAAGCCATGCGAACCTAGCAATCAAAAAGAAATAAAAGTGTCACCAAGAGTATCATTAGAACTGACAGCAGAAGAAAGTGAAATATAAGCACCTTTATACCCTGTAGCAACATATTAAGGCTTTACAGAGCTTTGGTGTGTGCCAATTGCTGCCAGGAAGACAGATCAGTCATTTCTGAAACAAAGCATATGAATTTCCATATACTGTATTATATTCAGATTTTTTTTCCTCTGATATGTAGTCCCTAAATTGAAGATTAAATATTTTTGTAAGACAGCATTTTTATTTAGTGCAATAAACCCAATCTATTGCTACTCAGAAGAGTGAGACAAAGCTACCATCTCTCATCTGATAACAAAATAGAAAAAAAGCTTTTTGTATATATTTTGTTCCATGAATCCAACAACATTACGATAAGCTAATATACAAAGTGTTTGTCTTTTTATAGTTTCAGGATTATTTTACTAGATAATGGCATGATTGACAGACAATCATTAAGTGCTCTTAGAATTTTTCCATTCAAATCTAGCATCAGAGAAATGCTGCTTTAAACACCCCTGAGGATCTAATAAAACCAGGATCAATTTGAAGTCAACACTAAAATTATAAACAATTTGCAGATACCTGTACTAGCTCTTCCTCTGCATATTTGAGCCTGCTGAGCTCACATTCAGCTCCCTCCCTCAACTCCCTTAGGCGATGAGCTTCCCGTTTTGCATCATTGATCTCATCCATCATTTTGCGCTCCAGATTTTGCTTTTCCACAGCAACATTTCTATTCTCTTCTTGTGCCTTCTCAAGCCTTCACAATTGAACAAAAAATATGAGAAAATACACAGCATACTTGTTAAAGGTTGCAGCCCTCAGGAGAATAAAATGCATCCCGCAACAGTGCAAGAGGCAATGGGCACAAACCAAAACACAAGAGGTTCCATCTAAACATCAGGAAACACTTTTTCACCGTGAGGGTGACTGAGCACTGGCACAGGCTGCCCAGGAAGGTGGTAGAGTCTCCATCCTTGGACATATTCAGAAGCCGCCTGGACATGCTCCTGGGCAACCTGTACTAGATGATCCTGCTTGAGTAGGTGGGGCTGGACAAGATGACCTCCAGAAGTCCCTTCCAGCCTCAACTATTCTGTGATAATAAAGACTGTGCAAGCTTCATGAATCAGCAGCAATTACATCACACAATGTGATGTCCACATCTGACAAAATATGCAAACTTTTAGGTGAACCTTCATTAAAGGTGTAGAAGATCAAAATACAAGTCTTTATAGACAACTGAGTTACAGGTGCACCAGAGAAGACTATCAACTCTCACATTGCTAAATAAGCAATAGAAAGTAATCAGTCCAGGTCTGTTTCAATCTTAAGAGCTTAAAAACAGGAGAAATGTTCTCATTTCCATGTATGTAAGTATTCCAAAGTAAACTGTAATTATATGAAAATAACAGTATATACTTCTAAATCTGTAGGTAAAAAAGATTGAACCTCTATTCTCTACCTTCATCCCTAAGTTCATATTGCCTGCTAAAATATCCAGGAGCAATTTCTACCCAAAAAATCATCATCACTGAAATCACAATTTCCATGCAAAATGAAGATGAACAAAATTCAAAGGTAGCTGAATGCAAATAAATTAGGATTATAAAGGATTTGTATTTGTATTTAACCTCAAAACAAAAGGACAACTAAATATTAACTTGTTTAGTTTTTATACCTTTCCTGCAAGTCAAGAAGACTTTGCTCTGCTGTTTGGAGACTTTCTAAGTCCTTCATCATTTTTGTGATATGTTCTCTTGAGGTTCTGTTCTGTGTATATGCAAACCAGCAGCCTCCAAAACCAATAACTATAGAAACTGTTAATATAAAATCCTTCATCCAGTTGTGAGGGGGACCTGTGCAGAGAATAACATGATCATTAACTAGTTCATTGATACAGACAACAGACTATGGAGGGTTTTTTTTTTTTCCCCCACAGCCTAAAAGGTGACAGAACTTGGTGCTAAGCAGAATTCCAGCTCATTTATCTCAAACCATCTCGAACAACTACCTTTCAACCTTTCAAATGGATTCCAGAGCATTTTCCATACAACATAAGCAACTCTGCTCTAATACAATCTATTTAATCTATACTAAAACATACATTAGGATTGAGGAAAGCTCATGAAACTTACTACAGTACATAGTCTTTATTTAAACGAGTTAAGAGAGAGTTTCCCCAATTACACTTTATCAGGCCAGGAGGAACTTTAGTTATGTTTGAGTAAGTTCTCCCCAGTCTGCACCCTCTGGAATACGCTATACTGAGTTAAAAATGCACTTGTACAAAATAAAGCAGATTTTAAAAGGGTAAGTAGCTAATAGCAGCACTTTTTAAAAGCAAAACCTGGATTGTCGAAGTATCATATCCAAGATTCACATACACTTCTTTGTTAGTACAACTTTTATAGCTTGCACCTTTGTCAAACAAACTTTTAAAAGGCAGTTTCTGCTAGCATCAAAGGTATAATGCAAACACAAAGTGCCTTCCCCCTCCCCCTAAAAATCTCCAGCTTAGATCTGTCAGGCTAACTCAGATCAGTTAGGCCAGCTCAGATCTGGCCTGACTTCTGCGAAGTCATTCACTACTCTCCAAACTGACCATAAAGCTCTGGAAGGGTCTCCTAGTTCAGGAATACCCGACACGCACAGTACCACAACAGCTCTGTAACTGCGTACAAGCAAGCATGCAGACCACTGGTGATGTGGTAAGGAAATGTCTGCATGTGCTAAAATGGGCCAGGTGTGGAACTGCTGCATTAAATTTAACGGCACTTAAACTCGAGTCTGCACAAAAGACACTGGTATTGGATTTGCACCACCATCTCCTTTTCTCTTCCTTGGGGAAAGTCATCCCCTCTCATTTCAGTATCCCAGCTTACACTGCCCAAGCTATAATTGGGAAGTGAATGTAACATTAGCTATAAGTGTAATTTAAACAGTCAAAAACATTTAGAGAACACTTCTTGTGACACAAAAGCCAACATTCATCTGTCAAGTGGGGTTATACTAAAATTTCTACATAATCTTACACACAGAAGTGAACCTTTGTCCTGATACCAGCATCCTCATAACCTTTTTTAATTCATTGCCCGGTTCCACAATGCATGCCAAGCAATCCATCAGTACATCCACAAAATAGATAAGCTGTCCTACCTACAGTATCAAGTGTCACTGAAAGTATTTTCTGTGGAATTCTTACAAATAAGAGATAAGAAAAAACTCCAAAAAGTTACTAACGTGTGAGAGGTCCAAATAAAACAACATCCAAGGCCTTAAGCTGAAGCTTCTGTCTATGGCTCCGGTCAATTATTTTCAAGTGAGAGATCATGAAAGCATGTTCATTTACTGCTATCCTGTTTATGATAAAACAAAACGTTACATATTCCACAAGCTATATTCAAAACCAGTCTATGGAAAAAAATCCATCAATAGCATTTCCCACAGTTATATAGTTATGCAATTAGAGTGAGAGATATAATACAATGACAGTAGTGCTAAAAAAATAAAGCATATCAGCATGTGGCAAAGGAAGAACATCAAATCATTTCCCTATTCTTTTCTTTCTGGAATAATGATAAAATAAATCCATTTGGTATAGTTAAAGATAATGGTACATCTGCAGACTTGTGACACCAACTCTCTGAAACACACGCAATACTCAAATTTAGTAGTTATGCTCAAGAAAAGGGGTTCTGCAGATAGCTTTTGATATATATCCATACGATAGATTGGAAGTTGTTCAAAAGAAAGTTCGCTACCATATAGAATTATGTGATCATCAATAAAAGCTTCAACAGCAAGAAACAAAATTAAGATGAAAGGAATGGCAAGAAGCATTTATATGTTGAAATATTTTGGCAGGAAAAAAATGCAGCCAGCTCTTCGAAACTGCAAGGACGCTTCTCATTTCTTGCATTTGACCATATCTTGTTAGGCTCTAGGTTCACATAGTTGTTCCCACACACAGACTAAAGCAGTAAACTACAGGGAATTATTTGAAACTAATCCAGAAGAAACGTTCACCTGGGAAGTGTTGTTCCATTGACGTTGCTGTCTCTAAAATTCTTTTCATATTGGGGCAGTTCAACAAATTCTGACAGCCACTGAAGAGTGTCCTCTTGAGTCCAGTTATGAACTGGAAGAAAGAGTCAGTTTAATCACCTTTCATTTTCTTAAAAATCAAGAGCAAGACATAAGACAAACCGTAGAAAAGCAGGTTACAGTGAGCAAGAGAGTCTAGCCAAATACAACTGCAGAAAAATTAGCATTAACATTCACCAAGGTGTTTCTGGCATTTTGCCTTTTTCATTATATGCTTCTCAGAGGAAGCTTAGGCAAACTATAAACAAACAAGCTTGGAACCAATAGAAATATTTCTTTATTAAAAATTCCACAGAATAATTTAGTGTTTTGCTTTAGTTTAAATCAGGACAGCATCTTGTGACTTTTATCTACTTAAACTGATCTCAGCCTCAATCCTTTTGTCCTTGTCAGCAGGTGCTGTAGCCATTTAAGGCAATGTACCAAGATCTTTCCCAGGATGATGGCTTAAGAACTTGTTTTCACAAGAATCTTCATAGAGGCTCATGCCTACTAACCACAAAATGGGAGCAGAGAAGAGAGGAAAAGAGGAGATTGAAAGAAAATACTGAAAGACAGCAGAAATTTAACAGGAAAACAATTAAATCTCTCTCAAATATGCCCAAAACAGCTGTATTACATGCAATAATATTCCCACTAAGAAAAATTATTTAAATATGTAGAGAATAATTAACAATTTTCCTGTATAACAGCAACAGTCTACATAACCTTTCATAGCTACAGATGCTCTAAGAAAATAAAGAAATACTACCTGTAGATTTTACCAAAAAAACCCAAACACCAACCCCTCAACAAATCACATTTCTGGCCCTTACAGGCCAGCTGCTACAGCTTACAGCTTCACACTGACAAAGTTGAAGGGAAATTGTTCTCTCCATTTATGAAGTCTGCAAAAGTTTGTCTGCGTATGAAAGAAATAAAACGACAGCCTCCTTCTGGATAGACATACCTTTGCATGAACAAATATCTATATTTTTTTAAAAAAAACATTTCTCTATCTAAAACTACTTGCATGTGACAATGCTGGGCAGAGATTTCTTTAGAAACCTTTTCACAAGGACACGTTCTCAGTGGTGAATTTTGACAATTACCCTTTAGAAAGAGCTCCTGAAAGCTTGACAGGTAAGCTGTAGGCAATGAAAATTTTTGTGAGTTCAAATTCATATTTCAGTTTGCACTGAAACTGAAATAAGGACTTCTAGGTCTTTTGTCTACACTGACGTAGCCAAGAAGTAAGCTTAAACATTTCAGATTTGCATCATTCCAGATAACCAGAGACCGAACACATTTCACAGACCCACTTATAGCTTTAAAAAATAAACTCGCAGTACAAACCACTTGTCTTCTAACCGTAGGAATGGCTGTCCTGTTTCTTCTGCTGCTTTTGAGCCACAAACTCTTTTCCAGGTATTGATCTTACAACAGTCTCAGTTTTGTCATATTACTCTAAGCTGTTATGCAAAATGTCTGGGCTCTATTTGTAAACAGATCATTTTCACGTTGCAGAGAGTCTTAATTGTTTTGTGAATAAGTGATCAGATGTACACATCATTTCAAGCATCTCAAAAGGGTGGTGAGATCATCCAAAAAAAACCCATCACCTTAACTGCATTCCGGAAATATGTTCATAAACTGATACAAAGCAAAAGCATTGTTCTGATGTGACATAGGAAAAAAAAATCACCTAAAATAGCTACTACACACTACAGACTTTACCACTGACAGCACAGAACATGCAGTTTCAGAAGCCACACAATTCACTGGGTTTATAAATTGCAGGGGGGATGGGGGGGAGGATTGCGGGGGGGACACGGGACAAAAGAACATCAAGAAGTTTCAATTCTACTGCTGAAAGTATTTTGTAGTCACTCTGTCAAAATTTATGTGTTTGTACTTTTTTATAATTCAGTAGTAATTTTAAACATATTATTATTATGTAAGAAAAGGGGTACATATTGAAGTTGTTTACGGTAGAGTCAATCACATCTATTCTACTGCTTAGATTGGTGTGATGTTTCCTTCATAGAATATCAAGGAAATCTCCCCAAACCAACCAGTTGTATTTAGGAAAAAACATTTTAGTATTCATTATCTATCACTGTATCAGATACCTCCATTAATACAGAAACTGCGAAAAGAAGCAATCAAAAAGTCTCGAAAGGGAACATGTACTTTCTGGATTCTTCTTACACTGCTACCTGTTTACATAAAAGTTAATAACAATTACTTTTTGGTATATGTTCTGTCCTTTTAAATGACCACTCATCATTTAAGCTGAGCATAATTGATAGACAGTCAACTCTTATTCTGGGATTTCACAGTCTGTATCTCTGCCCATGCACATATTTCACAAGAAATTTACATTTATTATATAAACTGATTATGCATTAGCGGAATTCCAGTGTCAGTGCTCGCAAATCCCCTATTTTCCGGGTGGAACCGGACCCTAAACTACCCCACCCTCCCTTTCCTACAGCACCGCAGTGGAGTCCTGGGAGACTGATTTTTATCAGTAAAAACATTCAGATTGTTTCTTTTTGCTGATATCTTCTATCTGCTATATATTGGTAAGAAGTATTGCTTGACTTGTCTCCAGTGAGATCTTATGACCAACATACATGTTTATTCTACAACAGCACACAGTACTGAGAAGCAAACTGGCCTTTCTTCAGCAGAAGCAGTTATAGCCTGCTGAAACATGACACAAGGCAAGTGATAGACACCAGGTGTACTGAAAGTCAAGGAGGCCAGCTGAAATTCATGTCGATCAGCATTGCCAATCAGAATGTGGCAGCTCCTGCTCATTAGCTGAGGTTGTAACTTTTCCTTATTTTTAAACACCCAAAAAGAATATAGTGCTTCAGACAGTGGAGTAGCAACTGACAATTACTTTAAGTTAAATGCATATAGCATTAAAGAGTAATCGTAATACCCTTCCCTCTCACACCTATTTCTTGAGAGAGAGGATGTCAGCAACATGCCTTGGGCAGGCAGGCGCAGAAGCCACCGTGGTTACACCCCGGTGAAGCACTCAGTCTCTAGACTTGCATCAGCTGTTTTATTTCAGATCACGAGTTGGGGGGGGAAATTGGTTGGGGGGTTTTTTACCTTTTTTTTTTTTAACTGCTATAATAACATGCCTGAAGGTGAAGACAGCGAAAGTAGCTTCAAACTGGCCCTGTATGAAAGTTGCTCCTTGCTATCCCACGCTAATGGCTGACTAGAAGATCAGGCTACATATCACTTTTTCATGTTAAATTTATCATGTAGTGTAGTGCTTCAGGGCAAGGAGGCACAAAGTAAAACAGCATTACAGTATCAGCCCCAGTACTCCTATGGGCCTCCTACTCCTTTCAGAAATCAAATTATATTCAGTAAGAGTATTTCATGGCAAGGAGTGAATGACAGCCATATACTAGGCTTAAAGTTGAGAACAGACTGAACAGACAACATAGGAAAAACACAAGATTGTTCTGTATCAAGCACATAGGATTCAAAAGTTAGTCTTGTTTTAGCAGGACCTTCAGCAGCAACATCAGCATGAAACATGCTGCCACCAGTAGGTTTTTAAATAGCATGAAAAAGCAAAAGAGAGGAGTGACCTTGACTAACTTGTCAACAGGTTAACATTACAACTCGTTTCCTCTCATGCAGAAGGGCCAGTCTGCAGTACCGTAGTGGTCCTGCCTGGAGCAGGGCGCAGCACTGTGTAACTCACCCTTGGCCAAGCCCTGCTTGCATGTGTTTCCACTCTCCGGATATTTAAAACCTGAGACAGCAAATGATTAAGAAAGTGCAAAGCAACCATAACATCTTTGTGGTATGTAGTTTAGTTCCAGTTGCTGCAAGAACACTTGTGCAACATTACCTCAGAATAACGCAGATGATCACACATACAAACATAAAGCCATTTTTTATCTTTATCCCCTAATAAATAAAGTACCAGGTTACCTTCTACTTACCACAAAGAAGGAAAAGGAGTTAAAAAAAAAAATAAAAATATATACACACAAGGCAGAGGAGAAGCTCATTGAAACTGTGTGGCCACACACCAACAATAGGCTAGGTGCTGATTTAAGCTACGATACTATTCCTTCCATGCAGGTAAAATCTATAGCAGCCTTGAAATTCCTTTAATTTGCACCAGTACAGACTATGCCTTAAGGATTCTGCACCAGGTGGGGACACCAAAAGCCTGCCCAGTGCCAGAAATATTAAAAAGTAATATTCTGAAGCTGCTTGTTTTATTTTATTAGGTAATTTTTAAAGCTTTGAATGGAGCCAGGCCTCAGGGTTCCATTCACTGTATAAGATCCTTCTCAAGCAACTACTGAAAAATAACCTCTGTTTTTCTTAATCCTAAAAGGAGACACCAGACAGCAATGGCACACTTACTATACCGTAAGCCATGTTTTCACTTTCTTCCCTCAAATCTTATCTGTCTCACATCACCAACATCTTAAACAGAAAGCAACTTTAAGCTATTTGACAAATACTTAAGACAAATATCCACATAAAGCAAGCTTTATGGGAAGGAATGAGCAATTCTACGCAGCATAAACTAAGCAGCAATAGATCCAGAAGACGCTTCTGCATAAGCACTAATGGGCACTGTCAAGGGCACTATTTAGAGCTTGTAATTCTTACACAGATACCTTAACAGACTACTTAATGAAGTTTCAAGTTACTGATACTGTCATTTACACTACCTTCCACCCTCTTGTTTAATGCTGTCAAATTGCATTAAACTGGCACTACAAACTAGCAGCATGCAAGAAAAAAATAAATCAGAATTCCTAAAACATCTAGAAAGGAAAAGCAGTATTTTCCATGTTTCCTAACGTTAAATGAAAGGAGTTTATTATTTGAGAGGCTTCATGCTTTCTAACAGTCACCAGACCACTGTTAACACTGCTTGGGAGGCTCGTTCTAAGGGCCTCCCTGTGGTGCAACTTCAGTTTCCTCAACAGGATGCACAGTAAAGCCATTATAAGCAGACACAATAAGACCAGACGTTCCTCTCAAAATCTTTTGAGTCTTACTCACAGTGATCACTACATTCAAGCAACCTGGAACAAAGATATACACAATAGACAAATGAGATACTTCTGATATCACTACAGCCTAAATTTTTGAGAAGTTACTCATAAATTAGACAAACAATCGTAGGGAGATAATTTTCTCTGATAATTTAGTTGCAGTATTTTCACTGAACAAGATCTTTACTGAATAAGCATTTACAGAATATTTGAAGAGATGGGGCTAAAAATCACTGGTTAAAACGTAGATATTTACTACACGGCAAACATTTAACCAATGTATTACCTTCAGACTGCACTTACTGACTTCCTACATTAGCAGAACGAACCAATGGCACGTTCCTGGTTTCATTCCTCTCTTGTTCCTACTTTTAGTTGTTCGGCTAATACCAACTTTTAGATCACTATATGCTTACCGTTAGCACAACACCTTCTGCATGGTGGTAAAAAAAAAAAAAAAAAAAAAGGTATTTTTCTCCAAACAACTCTAACATTCCGGACCTCTGAAAATTTTTTTTAATCACTACATCCTGGAACATATTTGGCAATGAACACTGTCCTGCTCATTAAGTGCTGTCTTTTGATATTTGGAGTATTTGGCTCAACTTACTTATTCAAATCAAAGTGGTGTTGGGTTGTCAGTCCATTTTCCTGTATCCCAAGTTTAAAAAGATTTTCCAAAATGCTTTGGACTAAGAATTCTAGCTCTTCATAGCCCAAAGAAAGTTTACATCAAAGTGGAAGCACATTAGACTTTCCACTTAATACAATGTATAATAAATGTTTAAAAACAGCTTGACAGCAGCCCTTCGGGCATACTAAATTAAAAACATGCTTATCTGGAATTCAGCGCTTGCCACAGTCACCTTCATAAATTACAACCTCATACTGATGAGTGTGTAAGCTAGCTTAGTTTACTTACAATACACCCAGCACATCAAGAGGAAATTAACACTAGCTGGACTGAGTTATTAGTCAGGTTTACGTATGCCTATAACTAACAGTACCAAAACAGATTCATGAAGATGCTTTAAAAGACGTGATCCATTTACTACTCTAAACAACTTCGGGGAAAAATTGTTGAATTATGTCTATTTCAATAACCACTATCATTTTTAGCTACTCTTCTTTACCTACCTTCAGACGTTTTCCAGCGTCTCCACAGATCCTCAATGGTGATATGTTTGTCTTCTCTGTGCAGGTGACTATGTTTATTAGAGGCATCCTTGTATTGCATATCTTCCCTTAGAAACTGAAGAAAAGGGAAAACATCTTAGATACCAAAATAACAATTTCTAAACAGAAACTACAAGGAAATCAGGCAGGAGAATCTTTACTATCTCTTCCCCATGCAAGCAGCACACAATTCATGTAAGTTGACTACATCAAACACTCAGAAAGCAAGTTAAACACTCTTACAGGATTGGATTTTCACTACGATTAAATCCTAGAAAAACTGAAGGTGCAGTTGCTTGTATACTAGGTTTAACAACATTATTAGTATGCCTTAGATTTACAGTGATTACAAGAACGCACCATACAAGTCATACTGCGAACTTCTCTATTCAGAAGACATTTAACCAACTTAACCTACTTCAAGATAAGACTATGTAAGATTTGAAAGTGTGCCAGTCCTTTATGGATGAGTAATACCTGAATCCTGCTATACTAGTTAAATGCAACTGCTTGAGGGATGAGAGAAAGGTGTTGACTAAGTATTAGTAAAGCCTTTTGATTAGACAACAAAAAATGTGACTTCTATATCATCAAATTAAAAAACAGAAGTCATCTTAGAGCCAATTTTCTTCTTGGTAATCATTCCTCAGTGGTTACACTCCAAGCACAGAAGCGTTACACAAAGCTGTTTCATTCGCAGTAATTAATAACAAGCCTATGTCAAAATACCACGCTTTGCCTTTGAGTAAACATGATAAAAAGGAAGATCCTGCAATCACGTCATACATAACAGTGTTGTGTCAGTATTTCATGAGTCACTACAAATCGGTTCTCCAAATACATACAAGGGGGAAAAAAAAAGCATGGAACTGTAAAACCCATTTTATTTTCATTTCACACAGGCCTAGAAAAGTTGGAATAGTGGTTAGCAAAGCACCTCCCTTTAATAGTGGAAAGCTTCCATAGATATCAGTCCCTAAAAGCACAGCATGAGCAGTCTCTGTGGGTGGAGACCTTGGTATTAGTACCAGAAAACTAACATGAGAGCTAAGTAATCTTCCACAGTACACTGCTTGCTTTCTTCAGTTCCCGAAGGATAAAGCTGCTCAGACAAAACCAGCTATAGATAGTCATGACAGCTAACTCAAAAACCAGCTTTTTATGTGGTGGTCATATGTCATCACCACTTCAAGCAGAGGTGAGGGAGAAGGCCAAGCTAGTGATGCAATGCAGAAGACTCCACTTAAAATTCAGTCCTGGTAATAATTTCTCTGCAGAGCTTCCTACATACGCCCTATTTCTAACAAATCTAGAGATTATGTCATTCAAGAAACTGCAGGAGAGACTGAAAAGTAGTCATTGTTAAACCATAAAATTAACCCGTTAATAAAAAGAGACAGTGTATGATACCAGAAATATGCAAGAAAAAGCTAACACTTATCAAATTCCCCTTATTAAAAACTTCACTCCTACCAGGAAGTAAGCGAATCTGAAAATATGGGAAGGGATTCAAGTTTCTAACTGCTAGACTTGGGATAAAGTACTAGTTGCCTTCCCTAATCCAATCAAAGCCATACATGTCTTTTGGTTCCAAATACAGACTGGATGCAAACCCTCTCTCATTCATCTACCACTTCAAAACTTTTTTGATTGTCGGACACTAGCTTTCTACAGCCTTTTGATTCCTAAAATAGTTCCATTTAGCCCATACAAATTACACAAGCATTTTTAACTCCTCTTCCCTATGTATATAAGAAAGGCATAAATACAGATATATATATACACACACACATATATATACATGAGAAATATAGGAGAAATGTATGAAATATATGAGAACAATTGAAAATAGCAGCCTGTTGGGGCAGAGGCAGTTAAAGAAGTTCTGAAATGCCATGGACCAGCAACTGTAAAAAGGTACAATAAGCACAGAAAAGGACTGATTGCTGTAACTATATGCAAATGTAAAAATATCTGCTGCATAACCTCTGTTAGTGTGAACTCTGAGTACTTCCCAAACTGCCACAACTACCAAGAAGCTGGCAATTTCCACAGCTAACCTGCAACACGCAATCAAAGGCAGATTATCTTATTCGTTCCCGCTCCACGTTTATTAAAGGACAAACTAAAGAAAAGGAGCCAAACAATAAGAAAACAAAAAATCTTCTTATCCACTAATGTCTCTAAGCCTTTCCAGATTAAAGTACAGTCTCACAGCTGGAGCAGCAGGAAAGAACTGGTGTTCGCCCACCTCACCTTTTCCCTTCAGACTGCAAGTACCTACTATCAACTACCGTCCCCAATGTGCCTTTTGGGAACTTGTGAAAAATGTACTAAAAAGACAGAGAAAAATATATTATAGGTTCCTCCCTGTAAAGACGATCTCCCTTCGTGTGGGAGTTAAGGTACACGTTAACACTCACTCTTCAGCTTTCTAGTGACTGGTGATGCACTGCCCTCGGAGACTCCAAGTGTCAGGCACAGACATTTGTTTTCAAAACAAACATCATAGGCCGATCAAGTTTCTGAAGAGGAACAGAATGGAATATAAGCTGTATGTAAAGGTTTCAGCACATTTTGCATCTCCTCAGCTAAAACTCATACCTCAGATCAGTTTTGTTCGTAAGAAATAAACTTGCTTCTATCTTTGCTGCTAGTTGTCAGCAAAGGTTGTAAAATACTTTGGGACGAGAACATTTGAACAGTTAGAGGTGCTGTTAAGGAAAATCTGATTTGCTGTTAACAATACTACATACAGGGTTAGGAATAAAGAAGAGAAGGAAGATCCCAACTGATAAACAGAAAAGCTTCAAGGTGCTATACCTCATCCCAAAGCACTATAAGGTACTACAAGCAAGCGCTCCGATTTTAAAAATGGGATGGACATAGGTTACCTTGGCACCCAGATAAGCAATGCAAACAACAGTTTGTGGAAAACTGGCAGCATTTCATGTCGTTCTGCTACGGAGCCCGCAGAGGGAGCAAGAGTTAACGTATGAATTCACATTCTCGACACACTGCTGGAACACAACCAGCTACGCTAAAAAGTTGAGGGGAAAAAAATGAAAAGCCTGATTTCAAATTTCATCACAAATACAGAAAACAAATCCAAGTTTGAAGCACAAGATTTCCCGGGAGAAGAGGATGACAGTGGAAAAGATCTAGTTTATACCGACAGACTGCTTAGAGTATTTGACTAAGTCCATTTTTATAAAAGGACTGTCAACACACAAACCTGCAAGCAGTTTGCATTTAGTAATCAGTACGCAGTTACTCCTCAGAGGGAGAGATTATGCATTTATGAGAAGTTCTTCAGGAAATTAAAAAAGCCCCTTTTCTGTTCAATCCTACCCACATTGCTCCCAGATCCTGTGAGAATAACCACAGCAACTTCCTCAACGAGGTTCTCTAACACCGAATGGTCACAACGGTAAAGTTACAGTGTGCACAGCTAGAAAGAGGCCATCGCGTTTCAAAGAATAAATGCATTTACTAATGAAGAGATGTATGACATCATCAAACATCTTTCTTTTGTTTAAAAGATCTTTGTTTCAAAACTGGCCTAATATGGAAGTTCTCCTTTAAGAAAAAGAATTGTGTCCTAAATTGAAGAAAGCCGTAAAACCAGAACAACTCTGGTAAAAAGAGAGGATTTTTCTGTTCCTTGTCATGGCAGCTAATCTCTCTTCTGTTGCCCTGGTCATTAAGTATACAAAGAAAAGGTTAGAAAAATAACTCTAAATAGGGAGGTTAAAAGAATAAGCTCTAACAAAAAACATCTAAGGATTATCTTAGCCAACATAACTACTTAAGAGGGAGAAGGCCTTTTACGACTACAAAGTTGAAACCAAGAAAGCAGCAGATAAGTTACCTAAAAACTCTGCGTGAAAGAAAAAATCGTTTGTCAAAGTAGTTACTTCAAAAACATGTTGAGAGTAAAAAAAACCACCACACCTAGACTTGAAACTGGAGTTTTGATCCCAAAAGTACCATAACAACTGTGCCTCTAGAAAGATTCACATCCCAAAGCCCAAGGTTCAGCAGTGTAATAGGTGGAGAGGAAACTTTCTCCTCCTTGGAGGGGACAGGACTTGTGAAGCCCTGGAAAAGTTACAAGGTCAGGTACACCACAACCTTCCTTCCTTTTCAGAAAGCCGTTAGTACCGTTACATTCACCAAAATCCAATCAACTCATAACCAAAAACTAACCTGAAGCAAGAACCACCAAAAAAAAAAAAAAAAAAATTCCAACCGTTCCAAAAGGGGAAAAAAGACACACCAAAATCCAATACCAGTTTGACATGGAGAGCACTTACAAACTACAGCCACATGCAACAATACAAAAAGCTAAAATATGGAAGTTGCAAGAGATGCTTGCTCCTGGAGGAGCAAATAAACAATTGCATACTTTTGCAAATGCCAGAGGAAAAGTAAAATTAACCACACTCACTAACTGCAGAAGGAAGTACTCATATGCTATGTTTATATTTTGTTCTGGGTGAAGACTCAAGTTTATGATTTTCAGTTTCACCAACTTAAAATAGACCCTGTAACTGACAAGTTTACTTTAAGAGCAATTAGTAACATCTCCTGGCTAAGTATTACTGTATTCCTTGAGCATCTCTTACTTAAACAGTGTTATTTCCTTCAGTTTTATTCCTTCAGAAGAAAACCTGCAAGTTACAACTTCAGTTTTCCTATACTCCTGCCTTCAGATACAGCCAGTCACTGTTAGACACCCTTTTAGTACGTTCCCTCCCGTCTGCAGCTACCAGACTTGTCGCAGCTATTGCAATGTCACACTTACTGACTGAGTTATGATGGCAAGTGTGCTTTTAAAAGGCAACATACTATGATTCAGGTATGACAGCATTCACAACTGCTTACCCTACGGAAATGGCTTCTAAAGATGTTACACAATAAAGTACGAAAATATATTTAAGCACAATAGAAACACTACTAGAAAGATGGAGGGCACAGCAGTGAAAGTGTTACCAAGTATATCTTAAGTAATCTACAAATTCTATTGAGAAAAGATTATTGTAGCTCAAAACAAAACTGTAGCTATTCTACTGCAAAGTAAACTTTGCAAGCTCTTCAAAGGCAAGTTAGAATTTCCAAGGGGGCATTTCATTATAGCAGAACTAAATGCCTGCAGTGCTACATAAACAGGTGCAGGCAGCTACGTATTAGCTTAAGTACCTCCAAGGAGGCAAGACATGAGGTAGGTCTGATCCAAATCACGTTGGAACAGGTTTCTACGCAACCATACCCCTGATAACACATGCTGCCTCTCTACAGGACTTCTTTGCACAGGCACAGCCGTAGACTAACACGGTTCTAATGTTTTCAGACAAGACCTGGCTCCTACCCGTCCTGCTCTGAAAAAACAGACTGTGTAGCCTTGCTCAGAGTTGCTTACAAAACTTCAAGAGGCTAACAGATGCTCTGCCTGGGGACAAATACATTAGCAGTTGAATGATAAATTTCAAGGGAATAAAAGTAACCTAATAGCTTTGGGGAAAAAAGTTTGCTACACTGGTTAGGGAGCTCAAAATGCTCGTTTGAAAGATCAGTGTTCGTAACAGAATGTTCTTGCACAGTGAGATGTAAAACACACTCAGGAGGCATCCCAGTATTACGCAAAACAGGTAGTGTTCTCCATTTCCGAACACTGCAGCAGGTATTTCTCTATCACACAGAATTTCGCCTAACCAGCTGACGCTGAAGTATAAACTAGTTTACACAAATATGAACACCAGTTTAAGGAACTTTATTATACAAATTATAAGGACGAAACCAGACTACTAAGGGAACTTTAAAGGACATTTAACATCTTGCTGAGTGTGTATTTGCAGACAACAAAACGAAGCAAGAGCTCAGTCTATAGCAGAACCTCTCCCAACCGAAATTGTAACACCTGGGTTAGGCTCCTGAAGTTTAATGAGGTCCCAAGATGTACTAAACAAAAGGGAGATCAAGCTTTTGAATGATGTCATCCATTATTTTTTAACACCTGTTCCATACATAGCTGTACTTCCCCCCCCCAATCTTCTGCTAAATCTTTACTCCCTCCAAGATGTAGCAATCAAAAGGAAGAGAAATTCTGCACATAAACTTGCTTTTGTTCAAGAATACAGAAGGGCCATTCACTCAGAGTCATCCTGAGTTTAATGTTAAATTCTGAAAGTGTTTTTTCATCTCACACTTTATGCTCCTAATATCCAAATTATACATACTTAAAATGGGAGCACCACACTATCTTGGCATCTAGTTCTTCAGGATTTCCTGTCATGGAATTTCTTGCAATTTTGCCTGAATTATTATGGAAATGAATAGGTCTCTGGTCCAAACTAGTAAATCATGTTTCATTCATTTTTTGTATCTCTTAAGGAATTAAAGAACAAAGATATCCACAGACTTCCTTCACCAACTCATCTTTACACAAATTGAATAGGCAGCTCTATTTCAGCAGTTAATTCAGAAAATAATTTCATGTTGAAAAGTTACATATTAAATTTTATTTCTCCAGATTCTCCTAAAATAGTAATACTAATGCATAGTATTTTAATTTAGCAAGCTTGTAAAATAGACCCTAACATATACATGCACGTCCCATTTTAAGTGCTAAAAGAAAGGAAGCATAAACAACCAAGAATATGACTACTAAATTAATTACATAATAAAAATAAGTAATAAGAGTATGAACTAGTTCTTTTTTATTATAAAACCTTTAATCACAAATTAGCAATAAAGCAATGGTATACTGAAGCATACGTTTCTGAACTCACCCCCGTTCTATCAATTATTTATTTTTAACTGAGTTGTTCACACTTGACCTCTATCTTCTCCATTTTTATTTCCTCCTGGATTCTTCCTTCGACTTTTTTCCTTTTTTAGACTCCACCCCTTCACCTTCTCTCAAAAAACACGGCATACTCTCTCAAAACATTATGTTTGTTCCACCTCTCTTGGATTATTGGCATCTTGGATGTAAATACGACCTCAAGCCCTCAAACAATAGCTTCACAGATCCCATCCATTCAGAAATGGTCACTTCAAAGGAAAATCTTGAGCTGTCAAATATTCTGCCCCTGTCAACCTTACTATAGCCAAAGTGCTATATTACTATTGCTATATCTGATCAGACCATACTAGCCACTTTTTCTGCTTAATCACTATATAGAAAACAATCATCCTCCCTGTTGTAGGCCACTAAAGCTTGATTCTTTTTGATTCTTGCCTCCAGACAACATTTTAAGTCAGGCACTTGTGCCTATCAGCCCTGAGGTTCCAGCTTCTTTGACCATACTGTTAAAAGCCATTCTCTGATCATTTCGTGTTTTCAATACTGCAGTCTCTTCCTCTCTGCACAGTGTTTTTTGTCCTTCTTTTTTTTGGGTGGTTTTGTGTGGGGTTTGTTGGGTTGGATTTTTTTGTTAAGTAATTATGCAAGCGCACTCATAAAAAAACTCAAATAAAATATCAAGATATTACATGATCTATCCAAAGATCCCACACAAAGCTGTAAATTCATGCTGTTAGCTTTATGTAACATTATATGCACAGCAAGATATTAGTATTTCAAAAACATCAACTTATTCTATTTCTACAGAGAGATTCCTTGAGGAAATGACTTGATGTAGGATCCACATATAGAGGTCCTTCGGAAACAGGAAAAACCTATGTAAATAGTGAACATATGATAAGTCTGTCTTAATGCTTCTGCCTCTTCATCACTAAAACAAATCGTGTACACGTGGTGCAACAGATGCTTCCTGAGGCAGATAGCCTCCCACAACACATGACTAAAACCTCAGTAATACGTTCTCCCTTTCACTTACTCTTTCACAGTCTACCTCTTTAAACCAGGTTAAACAATTGCCACCTTTTGTATGTTAATAATAAAGTAATAATAGCAGGAGCTAGATTTGATAGAGAAATTCATATTAGCCTGCCCTAATGGTAAGTATAGTCTTTTTCCACACCCTTCCTTTTTTTCTTCTCTGCTCTACCAAACTCTCCGATTTCCACACTGCGATAGGCTACTTCACAGAAATTAGTAACTGTCCAGTGAAGTAGAGACGTTTTAAAGTACAACACCAATTTATTATCCAAACCATTTTTTTAAGTTATGCTTCTTGTTTTGAAGTACATAATTCTACATTGAAAATTCAGGGCAAGCATTAAAAAGTTATGTGAATCCTGAATGCAAAAAAAAAATTCAAACATGTAAGCAGCTATGACAAAACCTCTTTTTTCCAAGTATGTTATAACAACTAGAATTAGAAAAGTATATCCTAGTGAATTTAAAAGTTCAAGTTTTTTCATCTTTATAAATCTCTTAAGTTATACCATCTAGTCTAACCCAGGTAACAGACCAAAGAATAAGGACAAAAAATCTAACCAGTCCATGCTCAAACTAGATCCCCTCTATCTTCCTTAGAAGACTTCAACAAATCCCTCATGTGTTTCAATGACTAATAAATGCTGTGCTAAAAATTTAGATCAAGTTTCCCCACATCAATTTCATCAAAGTCAAATACAAGCTTCTTTCCAGTCCATACAAGGTAGATCCAAAAGGCTTCTAGTATCAGGCAATTTTTCAGGAAATAAAAAAAGTTTCTTAGAAAAGTTCCAATTTTCTTATATCCTAGAGAAAGTCTCTCTCTACAGAATGATTTTATGTGAGACTTCATTTTACAGAGGAAAATCCAACTACAGCATGAAACAGGGCATGAGGAACATTAGGAAAAATAGTAGTGTGCAGATGAACGTTCAGGAATCACTATTGGGAGTTCTCAACTGAATTAGCAAATTAAAAGTTAAAATAAATAGTTCAACATCTTTGGCTCTTGTTACCTTCCCCTCTCAAAATAACTTATTTACAAGAACTTCCTTCCTTGGTGTAAATATACACTCATAATTTGTAATACACTTTAGTGCTGGTAAAACAGCGGAAAGTTATTGTACATTGTCACATTTTTCCTGCCAAATAAAAAGTCGATGAATATCTAATCAACATACTCAATATACTGTGCTCTTCCAGGAGTCTTGCAAGCAAAAACCATGCAGCATGAAACAGGAAATCTGTCACCCTGCTGTTAAGTAAAATCCCTGTATTTCATGCAAGCTTTACTTCTAATAAAGTTTTTTTGTAATTATCAGTCCTCTCAATCAAAACAAGCCACATTTCCCACTGTGACATGACAGGAAAAAAAATCTGGTTTTGAAATAGTGTAAATTAGGACATATTTAGTATACATTCAGGCCTACTGTAATCGGGTAACTACATAACTATGTTGTTAAAATGTCAGATCTTTTAAGATTACGGTAAAGATCCAGTAGGAGTGATACAACAAGAACATACAGATTACTAGTCGAACTTGCAATTAAACTGCATTTCTCATTAATTTCAGGTTTGCTTTTAACGTCTTAGAAGAAAGCACTCTATGCAAGTACATATTCATCAGTGTTTTGCATGGAAACTATATGTACAAAAGGGCTAATTTGGGGGGGTTATTAAATATTTGTTCAATAATTAAAAATGAGCTAGCAGAAAATAGGGCTACATTTCAGTTGTCTTATTTTATGGAGAGTGAATAGTTTGAATACCTAGTTTCACTCATCACTCATTACCCCAGCTATAACAGCACCCCTCATTAACTGTTCTAATTTCAGTCATTTTAACAGGTTGTAAGAGTAGCTTCTGTTGCTTGGATTTATCTTGACATTCCTCTGGAACAGGAAGAAACTTAAGGTCGGATATAAAGATGGTCCATGGGAAACCAGGACAGATCTTTTGAATACTAATAAAAAGTTTCCAATGTATAAAATTTCATTATTTTCTTTTAACTTTCTTAACTTTCACGTGTAACAAATGCAGCACAAGTCAAGAGAATCACACAATGCTGAGAAGCTCCTCAGAAAGCTCACACGCCATCACTAACATTTCAGTTTGCACACGCGATTGTGCCTGTCCCAAATATTAATGGCAATAACCAAACATTCTGTGATAACAAGAGTTAGACTATTTCCAGTGCCTGAACTACCTCGCCATGACACTCCCTAAGGTACAGAGCAGATTTTTTCCTCCAAAGTTAAGTAGTACATTATTTCATTCTGGATCATTCTCTCCGTTGTACTGTATTCCTTCAGAAAACTCGTATCAACCAAGCATCAATCGCTGTTGATGCTGTTTGTACATAGTCACACAGAAAAGTAAGTAGCATCACATTAAACTTGACAGGAGTTCACAACTTAACTCATTCAGGGAGAACAATCTTCCCTGAGATGTTACAAAAAAGGGAAGAGAAATCAGGGCTAGATTCTTCTCTCCCACTCACCTCCAGTGAGAATGGGCTTCAGAACCACATGGCAATACCCTCATTTTTAGGGGATAGGCAATGAGGGGACATCTTCACTCCCCTTCTTTTCTCAAGTCTGCACCTGATAACTGCCAGAAAGCAGACGCACGAACAGTGAAACTGCATGGATATTTCCATTCCTACCCAGTAATTTTGAGAATCCTAACGGTAAAGCTTAGTAAGTGCAAGGGCAAGTCCTTTGTGAGGATCACCAGGAGCCTGCCTATCAAACTCATTTGAGCACAATCACAAAAAACTTCAGGCAGGTCTGAATAACCTTCCTTAGTTCATAGGACTTAATCTACCATTAATCTACAGCAGGAGGTGCTTACTACTTGTCTGTAAAATGTAAGCAAAAACACATAAAAAAAACTCTCTAGACTGCTGTCTGTAACAAGTGTTGTTTTGCACCATGAAGTGCCTGGTACAGACCTAAGGTAAACAGGAAAGCCCAGTGATGCCTGAAGCAAGAAAACCTTAGAGCAAAGAAACTAAAAGACCAGGTGGCAGATCACGTCAACTCTTATTACGTCACTGCAAGCTAATCCAACACCATTTGTCTACCTCTTACACTAATCACAAAAATAACAGCTTTTATACATAGTCGTATAAAACCTTCCTTTAGGCTAGAACAATGGGCAATAACATTCCATTTCAGACAATTCTAGAAATTAGACTTTCCTTCCACATTTGGCTGTGGAAAGGGCTGAATTAAGAAAAACAGCAATGACTACTCAAGTGCTGGAACATAAAGAGCAGCTATATAAAATAGGGGAAAAAACCCACAGACCTCATGTATGCACAAGTGAAGGCTTTTTACTCCTACCTCATCACTTTCATCTACTTCAATACCACCATCTTTGTCATCATCCATTTGCTTATGGATCATGCGGAGAGCTTCTAGGCTGAATCGGTCCTCCTCAGTAAAGCACGGTGGGCTGAGTGAACTGCAGGGATCTAAAGTGGGGGGAAAAAAAAACAAAACCAAAACAGAAATATTACCTACTGTCACTCTAGAATATAAAGCTCCCAAGCAAGAGAAAGGGCTTAAATTTCTGTATGTGTACATGTACTTTATTGCACATAGCCACCAGGTCATAGATGTCAAATTTAGCTGAAAAATAATAATTCTTATCAAAAAAGTGAAGGGGAGGAGGGGAAGTCAACTCTCTTTATCCAGGAAGGAAGCCCAAAGAATAGGCTAGAATAGTTTTCCTCTTTGATTTTTTTTTTCCCCCACCCGTGTAACTGCTATCTCCACATCTTCTTCTATCTATCATCCACCCTTAGTAATATATCACTGCAATAGCAAACAGAGTCACTGTGTTTTCCAACCTCCTTTCTGAAAGCCTGGGCTAAACACAGCAGTGGAGGAAGAGAAAAAGAATTGTCATATCCTATAATCATAGCTTCATAAACAGATAACAAAGGGATGGTAACCACGCTGCAGATCAAATTCAAAGTAGATAGTACTACCAAATGCAAAATATTGATGGAGGACTGCTAGAGAAGAAAGCGTGCCACAAAGAAAATTCAACTGATAACAATACATAGTATCTCAGTCCTGTATGCCCTGATCAAAAACAGCAGAGTCACTGTGGAGCAGGATTCCAGGTCAAAAATAGTACGTTTTCACTTGCATTCATTACCGAAGGCTCATGATTTGTGCGCATCTGATGGCTCTGCTTCCACCACGTCAAATTGTTATATCTCTGTTCTTTTCCTTCCACAAGGCACATGCCAAATGCTCCAAAATTCTACCATGCATGATTATCAACCATCATTAAAGACTGGTCTTTCACAGACCTTGTCATTAACTAATAGCTAGCTATTTCATTAATCCTGATGTACCAAACACCAAAGAACAGAAGGTGGAGAAGGATACAGAAATCATTTTCTGAAAGTTCAGCTTTAATAAGATAGTGAATTCCCACTGTAATAGCCATTATAAAAATGCACTAAATAGTCCTATGAAATGGTACACTCCACTTTAATCATATCAACACAAATACAAATTGAGGCAGCACACGAGTAATTTTTGCTTCTTCTAGTCTATCAAAGAATTAAGCTTTCATGTTACTACACAATTTAATAAAGGCTCATTTATACAAGTAATGAAAAGGAAGCACATATCAAAATGGATAGGATCAGGAGTTTGCACAGAAAAATAATCAAAAATAATGTATGCTGATAAGACTCAGCTTGCATAAGGCTACAAAGCAGAAGTACGAAGGTAGCAACCTTGGCATAGCTGGAATCTCAGACACATATTAACAGGACTGATCCCTACAGCTAGACATGAGTCAGTGCACTCTTACTTTATACATCATTTTTATTACACAGAAGTTACTTGTTATCTTTGCCCATGTATCAATTAAAAAAAAAAACCCACAAACAAAGACAAAAAACACAAATGAAAAAACGGGGGGGGGGGGACGGGAACGGACACACGACACAGATGACACGACCCAAAACCACACACACCACAACAAAACCAAACACCTCACTGGCACTGCCCCAGAACAGAGAGATGGTGTTCTTAGAACTCCTTCATATAAATCAGAAAGACAAATTACTAAACATTAAACCACAAACAGTTTTCAGCTTTGGAATGCAACTAATAGTTTTGGGAAAAAAAGTGACACTGAGAGACTTTTTTACATTTAAAAAAAAAAATCTATTTTATTTGTCTACCTTTGTTTCGTTAGAAAAGGTTTAATTTGCACAATACACAGCCTTTAGATTTTTGCCTTGCAATGAAAAAATTACTATCATTGGGGGGTTTAGGGACTTATCCCTGTAATACAGAGTGCTTGGTGTAGAAAGGCTTCCCTTGCAATAGTAATGAATCACCTCAAAGTTCTGCTAATAATTAAATTCCAATAGCCATGAACAAAGAATATAACACTACTTAAATACAAACATGTATCAGAAAAACCATCTTTGTACTGCAAGATTAGATCTATACTACGTTTTAAGTTAGAAGAAAGTATAATTGTCAGAACAGATAAACAGGTCCCTCAAACACTCCCAACTTGTTTAATTTGTAATTAGCTCTATTCTTACGTAGAAGAAAACCTCAGATAAATAGTGTTCACAGTTTGCAAGCACCCACTCAAATGCTTTTCCATTTTGTTCAGCCGTAATCCCAGCTTTTCAAATCAAAAAGGTTTTCTCAGAGTACATTTTCTCAACACTGAGGTTGATCAGTTTCTTAATCAGAGTACTTATTTATCTTAAATATGCCTTTTTTGGTTATTTAAGCATGAAGGCACTTTAAAGAGCTATGAGTCTTCTTGAAAGAAGTAAACAGGCTGCTTGTGCTTCAAATGTCCCATGCGCTGGCTCCTGGAACACTTGATCTCTCTCTTAAGAGACGATAGAGTTCCAATTGCTCCTTTCGGGACTGAGAAACATGGAGTAGGACCACACCTCGACTGTAATAAAAATTAACCCACTCTAAACAGAATCCAGATTTACCCTCAAGCTTATTTACATATGGTAGAATTAAATATTCCCAGACTGACAACATTTGTCACCCCCCTCTTCAGAGAACAATCTCAAAATAAAAACAAATTACAAAGCCACAACCTAAAGAATAAGTGAAAACCATTTCACAAGCATACCTACCAAGCCCTACCAAATCCAAAAAACAACTGATGGAAATTTAATCCTCTGCAGCTCTGCAGAAGATTTTTTGCCTCACTTGCACAGCAGAAACAATTCAAATTAATACTAGATGAAGTATGGTTAGAAACTTCTCAAACATCCAGTTAATTAAGGCAAAAGCCAAGAGGAAAAGTCTCAAGATACAGCAAACACCATAAATATATGCCTGAGGCCCCGCAACAAATTATAAGACTAGTTGATAATTTATTTTTCACTTTGAATCCACCCTATTAAAGGTGTTCTGGGATTCCAAACCTTCTATTGTACTTTAAAGACAAACCTAATTTCATGTCTGGACCAATTTCTCTGTCCTAGTCTGGTGTGTTGTCACAGATACACTTAGTGCAAAATCATCATCACAGGAAAGAGCACAGCGATGATACCAAGAAGTTCACTCAGGGAGCAAATCTGATAGCTTGGAATTTGACCCTTCCTTTAACAAACAGCACAGAAGAATTAGCAAAGCAAACAAAAGAGATACAGTTTAGACGAGGTGGACAAGAGGCATACAAGCACACCATATGTCACTCTAGGCAGGAGTTATTTTACAGCCCAGTTTTTAACGCTGCTCAGAAGTGAGGAAGTTTCAGAACTTCTGGCCATGATAAGGAGGGAATTTGTTGCTAAAAAATTAAATGTCAAATTTATGGCTCAACAAACTTGGCAGAGGCTTTTGAACCCAATCTTCCTCCTGCCTTGAGCAGCTCAGCAACTGCCTCCTAGCTCGGAGGCAAGAGAAAGCAGTCTTCACCAGTCCAGGGAGCTGCGCAAAGCCACGGGTACAGACCAGGCGTATGGGATACAGTTTAATAATGAACCGAGTACAGAGTTATCCAACACGGTATACAGGAAACTTTGCATTTACAGATAAGGGGAAAGTAACACTTAGTGCTCCCCCCCCCCCTTTTTTTTTCCTTCTTCTCTTCTCTCTTTTTCAATGAGGCTAAAATAAGGCAAGACTACAAGAAAAACTTCAGTTCAAAATTCTCCTAAACTTTAGAGTCACAGCTTTTTCATCCCATTTCCTGAAGGCAACAGGAGTTAAACTTACAAAGTGACACTGTCAACACAAGCCAGTAAGGGAAATTAATTACACCCATATCTTCAAGCATTCATGTCAGCAAAGCCCTTGAAATTTATTTTAGAAATACATCATTGGAAATGGTGCCAAAGCAAAAGGGTATATGCACCTCGCAGTCTTTCATCTATCCTGCATTTACTTTTCCCTAAACTGTTGCAAGCATAACAGACTTCAGAATGAAAAGGACTGAGAGGCCAACAAACCGCTAATAATCCTGCAGTTATCTCACACACACCCCCTTTTGCGTATGGACACGGGAGCACAAAAGCTGTGACTGTGCCACAGGCTGTGACAGAGGGGCCCTAGCCAGGTGTTTGCACTTCCAATCTGGCCTCCACAGCGCTCCAGCCCTTAAGTCTTTTCGATGCCTCAAAGAGCCTTTTTAAGAATACAAGGACACACAAAAAACTTCATGATTTTCAGAGGTGCCTGGAACCAGATACACACGTCCAAATCTAAAATTTAAATGTCTTTACATTTCCCTGTTAGTTCTCTCGGAGCAACTTAGCAATTGGAGGTTATTTGGAGAGATTGGCTACTACACATCATTTTTGTTCTGTGAGGATGTTCAGCGTTCACCGAGAAGGAAGAGCACTTTTTTTACGCTAACATATGGCAGTTCTATGGAAGCCCGCAGTGTTTCCGAGACTGCCTTTTTCTGATGAATTCAGGAGTGTACCATGTTCTGCTAGTTTTATGATTCCTCATTCCTAAGAAGCCATCTGGGATAAAGGGAAGCCTCACAGAAAAGGCAAGCACTATACACAAGTGTCAGCTTCCTAAGCACACACTCTCATCTTAAAATAACTATGTTTCAGCAAGCCATGATGACAGAAGTGGGATTTCTTTGCATTTTCCAGAGCCAAAGAGCGTGGCCACAATATCCCCGCCCCCCGGCCAAATGCATCTTCATCTAACCAGGATTTCTATATCCTTACATTTCTTTTGTGCTTTAGTTTCACACTGTGCTTTAATGCATTACAGTTTCTTCATCAATTCAATGATTCTTTTCAAGGCAAAAAAATCCTGTGAGAGAACACGGTTTTTAAAGACCTGAGTAAAAACCTGAGTGTCAGGTACAGTAGGGATTACTGAAATTATTGAAAAGCAAGTGTTTTCAAGAATTTCACCAGATGTTCAAAACAGCTATTCACAGTAAAGGCAACAAACATGTTGCTTTTATCTTAAATCCTTACATAAGGTGTCATTAAAATCTTCAAATGCTTGAAGAGACAGCCTCAGAGTGAGCTTCGTTTAATCTTTCAATTAAAAGCTCCCAAAGCAAATCACTCCTACTCTTAATAATTAAACTCCTCCATATGGCAAGTAGGCTGAGCAGGATATAACAGTTAACTTGACAATGTCATTTGTGACATTTATTTAAATGATCAGAGTGAAAAATAAAGTTCATCATTGCAGCACATCTTAGCACTAAAAACATTTAAAAAAACAGACAAAATTTTGACAAAAAGGACAGAATACACTTATCTTCTAATCACAACACTGATGTTACTTAAATGAGCTTCCTGAAGAGGAAAAGGCAATAATACTAATGACAGCAGAGAAAGGGGAAGGGGTGCAACAGGAAAGGAGATTCAGGATACTGTTGCTCCAGAGAATTTTAAAATGTGCAGTTTCACATTAGGTTTTTCCAATAGTCCATACTAGAAATTCAGGTAATTTCTGAAATTGTGTTTATAAACTCATGCAATAACAGGAGATGAGACTCATAGATGAAATTCCTGACTGCAAAGCCTGGTATCTGAAACACTGGTTTCTGAACACATGTGTAATGCTTAGTGACCGGTAACACTTCAGTTTAAAAAAAAGAAAAAAAAAAAAACAGAAAAAGAAAAACAAACAACTGTTTGCAGTTCAGCTCCATGAAAGCTGCCATAATTCTTTTAAAATCCACTAAACATCCTTCAGTAAAAAAAGATGACATTTCAAACAACCTTAAAATAAATCATTATCACTTCAGTATGTATACGTGACCTTTGCATGAGCGATCCAAACCTGGGTTTGTTACTATTGAGAAGCATCCATTTATTCTGCTATTTCAGTATCTTTTAATGTATGCAAATCATATATTTTTTTCCCTCACATGGAAACTTGAAACTTGATGAAGCAAGAAAGGCTTTGATTTTTCTTTAAATCACCATTAGCTCATCTCTGCTTTCTCCACACCCACAAAAAAGCTGTCTAATTCTGAACTTAAATTTCATTTCTTATACACAGAAAAAAAAAAAAATCAGTGAAATCACAGTTCGTTATTTAAACCAGAAATTCAGTCAAATAATGCCATTAGCAAAATCAAGTGTTAAGACAGGTTTAGACTGAAGCTTTTCTAATCTTTCCTAGATAAAAAGCTTTGAAACAAACTGCAGAACAGCAGACACTTAACTTTCTGATCACCTGTTAAGACATTCAAAACATGATATACTATCTTAGAAAACGATTTAAGAATTTCATAGCAATAAAAATATTTACTCAACAGAAAATATAGGAAAGGAATTCTCTAGAGAATGAAATTTGATGTCAGATCTAATTTTGCTTTAATTTAACCCCATTGAAAGTGACTATCCCAAATCAGCAGTGCTTGTTTAAAAAGGAAGTTACAAAAAGGAGTTTGAATACGTTAATCATGTCCAGGATTATTCTGACAAGACAAAATATCAGTATAAACACTTCATTTAGACTGCTCGGAAATTAATTATTAAATTACAACGCTGCTCTGTGTGACTAAACAAAAATCAAGAAGATGGATTCATGGCTTTTCCATGTCCTTCCCACAGCCTCCCTGAGCAATGACACGGTTTGAAGGGAAGAGGAAGTTGGACAATTACTGTATACAATGGTCAAAGTAGACTGATTTAGAAGAGGAACTCCTGCCAACCCTAACAAAGCAGGATGAGAGGAAACTGGGAGATGCATCTTACGCAAGCCATCAAAAATTCTCCCTTTTTTTTCCTCCTTCCAACCCTACTTGTACTTTAATGATACTTCATACGTGTTTGTAGGTTTATATAGTCACATTCAGTTGAAGAAAAAAAAAATGCCATATGTCCAATACCTACTCTCAGCAATGGTCTCACTTTACATGTATTTATTAGTATAACAAGAGCAAGAAGGGAAATATTTAACGCAGTTTGAATCTAAGTTTTCGTCCATCTATCCTGATTTGGTAGGGAAGACTATTTAACCCATCTTTAAAAATGTATCATGTACTCTTTGCACATTATCATAATTATTAACTAGAATGGCTCCAAGAAAAAAACAAATTTACATAGGTTCAAAGATGACCAAAATTCATAACTTCCCCTGGAATAAAAACACATCCTTAACTCAGACAAAATGAACAAGACAGTCAATATTTTTGCCTTATATCCCCTACATGTTTAGAAGTTACAGCTATCAAAGACACAGGACTATAAATTTACTGTTTGAGTTCATTTGTCAACAGAACATTAATTAAGCTGACAAAATAAACTACAGATGTGTATTCATATATGTCCAGTGACAATTAATGCATAACACACATCTAAGTACACAAAACAACACATATAAGCTTTTTATATATTTTAGGTCTGACTAGGTCTTTACTGCTGTTCTAACAACTTTCTCCATTTTCTAACGGCAGGAAGCTGGAAAGGATGCAGTATATCCCTGATCGTATACTTTAATCTGCCCAAGAATTTGTCAGCTCTTAAGGAAGAGCAGTAGCATAGCATTTAAGCCACTTTCTTAATTTGGTTGGGAAGTCAGAAAAGTGATTTACAGGTGACCTTCAAATGTCTGACAATATATCCATGTGATTTCTGAAGCATACTTCCTAGTACCTGTTTTCTACATAAAACTTCATCTTCTTGCTTATAATTCCGCCCTTGTTAACACCTCTGCTACGCATTAATCCGGAAGCCAGATCTTTAGCCTCCTGGTGAAAGTGTATAGTCAATATTCAGTGTACCAATTTCTATTCAGATGCGGCTCAAGAGCTAAGCAAAGCATGAGTCACTAAAATCCTTTCTGGAAGAGAGTGATCTGCAGAATACAATAACCGTGACAGTACAGCTGATAATTTGAAAGTTCACAAACTTTGCTCATGCTGAAAAGGTAGTTCACAACTTCTTAGAATGAAAAAGGGGAGGGAGGAAGCACTTGAAAAGGATTTTACCACCTTACATAAATTTTTAAAAGTTTAGTAAAAGGCATAAAAAGTTTTACACATGTGGTTTTAAGATTTAAAAAAGCATCTTCTAAGACCTAAATCCTTACACTTTTAGACAAAAAACTGAAACGTGCTAAAATTATAAAAGAGTATAAAGTCATATTAATTATTTTCATATAAATTTTACATATATATATATTTAAACTTATACTTTTAATCACGCCCATTTTTCTTCTGATATATTTGTTTTCACATGTGATTCATAATCATATCCCATATCCACGAATCAGGCATGTAAGCATGACATTGCTGACATTACTGAATTACTTCAGTCTTCTACACCATCTGATCTAGTATGTATATTATTAACTGTTCTAACCAAGGAATCAAATTTAATCCTCTGAGCACCATCTGTAGCATTGTCAGTTCCCTCAGAGTTCCTGTAACAACATGTTGTCAGGATGTATTTATACTTTAAGAGAGCATATCAGAATTATACAACTGAAACCTAAATTTAAAAGATGAAACATTGTACTTACAATAAAGGAAGCTTAGAATCAGTGCACTTTTTTTTAATACACAATCTGTTAAGATTCAAGCATCTGAGTATTAAATTTGTCAGCCTATGCAATGTTTATACTTTCAGAAATACAAAGGCACTGAGTGCATAGATTAATTTTATTCAATCAATAACACCATAATGAAACACTTCCTTTTAGCACCATTCAACATATCAGTAATTTTAAGGATGTATAAATATCAATTTCTCTAAATAGTCCTATTAGCTTATGCGACGATTTAGTAGTGCAGATTGCTGGCTAGTTAAGGACTATCCTACTTCCAGCAGCTTACATGAACTGCTCCACAGTCAGCGCTCCCATCCAACTCTAGAGTGCACAACTGGCAGTTTTGCTCCTACTAATATGCTGCTAAATATTTTCCTCATGATGAATTTCACCAAGTGATAAACTGGGCTGACAAATCTACTGATGGTGTCTCAGTTCACCTTGGCTTATTTGATGCAAATAAAATCTAAAGAGCCCTTTCTTTAAAGAAAGTTTTCAGAACGTAAAAAAAAAGTGATAGTCAGACATCTTTGGAAATAACATATCATCCTTATGATATTGCTCAAACTTAACACAGATAGTGATATTTACAATTATCAGAATTTTAGAATAAACCATAGTCTTAGATACATTTTAGTTGATACAGTTTTGATATATGTATTTTGGGGCCCATAAAAATAGTAGCGAAAGGTGTAGTTTTCCAATATATATTCCTTAGTTATTACAGTGGTCAATAAAATAGAAGCCAGTTCTTACACAATGAGTACACACTGAACGCTGACAGTGTGTGCACGAAGTCATGCACTGGAATCACACAGAGTAGAAAAAGACGACACTCGGTTCAATTAAACAAGAACTCCAAAACTTCAGATAATGCTAGAGAGAATTAGCTCAGATTGATTCTGGTTTTTTTTAAAAAAAAAAACAAAAAACACACACACCACAAAACAAAAAACGTATTACAAACACATGGCTCTTCCCATCAAAGAGTTAGATACAATTTGCATACAAGTTTAAAGTAGTAGTCTTCCACCTCTAGACAAACCTCAAGAAGTCACATAGAAAAGAAAACCGTAAGGTTCCCGAATACGCTACTTTTGCCTGAACAACACACATTGCCAAATATTACTTGTACAGCTTCAAATACCGTCAGTTGCTCCCCAACAGCACGAGCATGTTCAGGATGCAAGGAAGAGCCAAGGCAATAATGTCACATATGCTCTAAAGCAGAATAAGCCAAAGACTAAAGCCAAGAGGATTCCTAACTGTTCGTGCCCCCGCCGTTCGTTCCTGTCCCTGTACTATCCCCTTCCTTGTACCAGCATAAGCACATTTGTGCAATCACGCTGCAGGAAGGATCAGGAAACTGATTCTGCCTGAATTGGTTCTCTGTACGCCTGCACAAACACTGGCGGCAGCAAAGGTGCGGGGGGAGGAGGAGGAGAAGGAGGAAACCCACGCAGAAGCAGCCAGAACTGCGCTTTACAGCCAGTGCTGCTGCTAAACCCTGGCCCTGACGTGCCCTATGCTCCAACTGAATCTAGCCAGCAACACAGTAGGTGAGCAATAAGCTGAAAAATGGAGTTAATGCAGTGGAACAACATCTACGCGGCTTGAGTGGAAAACTCCAGCTCCATTTTTTAGATCCTTGCTTTCTCTACTAGGAGGCACAGGACAAGGCCACGTCTTAGATGACTTGGTGCAATTAACAACTACGAAGTGGAAAAATTACATACATAGTTAGCTGCAACAAGTTGACGTCATGGCTGGACTTTAAATACAACATTGAACTCTCCACTTGAAGCAATCTGCTTTTTTTCAAGGAGATTTTGCGGCCTATAAAACCTAAACCAGACTTTTGTAACTCTATAGCAGGAGTTGGAGTAATAGCAAACACAAATAAAACACTCCACAAGATTTGACAAAACCGTTTCTAACACCACTGCCAGCAAGCTCAGAATTTGTCCCTTCTCCAAGGCTCTCCTCAAGCCTAGAGGAGTCACAAGCTCCAGACATGGCCCACTTTGGCTGCAGTCAGTCTACCTTGTAAACGACAGGTCTTCAGGGACACTTCATCTCTACAGACTTACACCAGCAAGCTCCAGGTGTCTGCCGAATGCATGTCTGTCCCAAACATTGCTGTAATTTACATAGTCCATCATTCAAGCTCCAATTTTTTGACCAGTTACCAAAGCCTTGGAGCCAGAACACACAGTAAGATTTCAATACACAAGACTACAACAAAACAACACAATAGGATCTGTCCCAAAGCCGACAAACTATGACACTTGGCTACATAAAGCCAAATGCGTTTTTGTTTGGTTTTATGTTTAGGGGCTTTTTTAAATTTTTATTATTGGCAGCACAACAAGAGAGTTTTCTGAAGAGAAGAAACATCCAGGAAGGTACTTATGGAAAGCTCAAGGGAAAGAACAAGAAAGTATAAATATCTTTTAAAATTTAACACTGTGACAATTGAGGTTACAACCATCTGCAAAAGAATATTGGTATAAGATATCTTTAAAGGTAATCAATGACATTAAGAGATACATAATCTACTTAAGTCCTCGCTTAAGTCTCAATGTATATTCTTGACATACATAAGGGAAAAATCAAGATGAAATTAAGGGTCGTAAGCTTTTTCCAGATGACTACGTTTACTTACAAGTCATTACAGGTACTTTATTACATATATACATATAGCTCATTTAAACATAAAATTTCAGTGTATATTTTAGGGTCTTACGTGAGACTTCAAACACTAATATTGATTTGTATCTATCAGATTTGAAAAGGCTAAAGCATGAAAAATAATATCCTAGATTTTTTTTTTAAACTCTGCTGGACACATACTGCAAATGGAACTGGGTCTCTCATTCACAGAATTACCAATGCTTCTGTTGCTATTTGCTCCCTTCAATAGACAGAAGTAGGAAAACAGGCACAGAGCCAAATTCCAACAGATATAAGCATTTCTGCTACATTAACTTTTTTTAATATATCCGATATCAACACATACAGGCAGTCCATCATTTTTAATTATCAAAAAGGAAGTAACTTCCAGAAGTTAGAAAATCCACCTCCCCCTCATTAAGCATAAGCAAAAGTAAACCAGAACCATGAAAGATTAATTCTACTTCAATACATTCAATTAGATCCCATTTTCAAAAACCCCAGGAAGTTAATTTCACATGAGACCTTCTGTTTCCCACAGAAACAGAAATATGTTACAAATGGAACATACAGGAAAAAAAAACACTTTTACTAAATTAGGATTGTTTTCAGATATGTTGGGGTTTCTGTCTTGTTTTGTTAGGTGTCCTGTTGCTGGTTTATGGCCTCCATAGACAATAAAACACATCTGAAGTTCTTCATTCACAACCCAAAGAGAAGCATGTTTTGTAATACTATTCTACTTTGTAATTTCACTTTGATTTAATCAAATACAAGGAACATACATTCTACAGGTTTTATCTCCAAGATCTATTCTCAGGCCCTAAATGCAATACCTGACAAAAACCCAACTATTCAATGTCAGTCACATCTATCAAACAGCATAAATGTTTTAATGTTTTCTACATCTTCTAAATCTTTGCTTTAAACCTGTTTTTGTCTGTAACCATTTCAAAGCAATTTTTGTACCAAGTCATGTGCTGGGGCCAGGGGGACAATGTTTTTCTGTTCTGCATTTCTGAGGAATACTAAACACAACCAACATACAGTTGATACCAGAAAATAGGTAACATAGTTATGCCTTGCTCTCCATAACACAGAGCTACATTCTCTATTTATTCTATTAAAACACAAAGGAAACAGTTTCCTCCTTTCATTAAGTTACATTCGTAAAAATTACTTCACCGAAAGGGTTGTCGGGCATTGGAACAGGCTGCCCAGGGAAGTGGTGGAGTCCCCATCCCTGGAGGTATTCAAAAGACGTTTAGATGAGGCCCTAAGGGATACGATTTAGTGGGGGACTTGGTAATGCTAGGTTAATGGTTGGACCCGATGATCTTGGAGGTCTCTTCCAACCAGAACAATTGTATGATTCTATGATTCTAAGTTTCATTTCGTTAGTAATATTTAAATTAATACATATAAGTTAACACATGGAAAAGTTTCCACTTAACATGAAAACAGATAAACATAAAAACACTCCTCTGACATTTAAAATGTTTACTGAAGTTCTCTTCATGCAAGTGAAGTTTTACTACTGATGCCAAATGAAAGCCAGGTAACGTTGCCTCTAAAATCATAAAACGAACAAGTATTTTTAAACTTATTCAGTTAACATTATCAAAAAATTAATCAAAAGTTTTCAAACTAAGAGGATACGCTCAGAAAAATTCCACTCCTATTCAGAAATTCTCTCTGGAAACAACATGAATGAAAAGTCTTAGACACATGCTTAAGACCAAAGAATGGCAATATTTGTACATGTGACAAAGATGGGACTATTACAAGAAGAGAACTGAACTCAAGTTTGAAAACCACAGTTTTAATGCGTTACTTTAAATTGTAGCATCAAAACTGAAAGCTTAGTATGCTCACCATATTGTAAGCAGACAGCTATCTTGCAGAACTATTTTCTCACTTCCGTTACCTATGGTAACATTACAAACAGCCTACACTACTGACCTACTACCCTACTAGCTTCGCAGTCATCAAGTTCTCAATTTTTCCTTCCTTTCTTTTCATTAAAATTTAATTTTGTTATCTACAATCTTAAGATTTATTTAAAGGAGGAATTGTCAAGGCATTAAAAAAAAGTCGTCTTCCATCTAGGCATATCAGAAATTCAATTTGAAAACTTCCTTTTAAACAAGTCTATAAATTTAATTCTCTGTGAGCTACTAATTCCCTATCTCATGTAAGATAATACTCGAGAAACAGTCTGAAGCTGTTTTAGATGTCTTGAGTGCTAAACTCTCCATCTCTCCTTTTTCTCACTGGAGTAATAAGAAATTATTCTATTTTCTGCTCGCATACCTTCTTAAACTCAATTAAATGAAAGAACCTTTCTATATGAGATTTCATCTGGTTTCTCTCCAAAGCCTACTGGTTATTATTCATATGCAATGGTCTAACACATGGATAACCTCAAGGCAGAAAAATTCTTTCAAAAATGCACATTTTAAAGTACTTAGAAGCAAAACATTAAATATCTTCTGTACAGAAACAGATGGTAGTTTTGCAACAAGCCAGTTGACGATCTATGATATCCAAGAATTCATCTCCCCCCCCCCTTTTTTTCCTTTTTTTTTTTTTGAAAGTAAAACGTTGCATTGGTTGACTGTACGTATACACATGAACACACACACTTGCAGCATGCAACTTTTTTTTGTTTTGGAGGCTCATTTTGAATTCATTATTATTACACATTCTTAAGACTTTTGCTTTCCAAATCTTATGCTCATTGAACTTCCTCAATTTTATTAGAATTAAAAGAAAACAAAGTTCCAATCCCACATCATTTCAAGGAGAACATTGATTTTCAGAAAGCTGGGCTTGTTTAGTCTTGTGAAGAGAAGGCCAAGGTGATCTAACAGTAGCCTGCAACTAACTACTTGGCAGCAGATGGCAAACCCTCCTCAGTAGGGGCAGACCATATAACATGGGGCAACAGCCAAACTACGCACTGGAAGGGTCAGGTTAGCCATCAGGAAAGCCTTTTTTGCCAGGAGGGCACTGCAGCACTATGGCAAGCTGCTCAGAGGATGTGGAGTCTCCACCCTTAAAGGTTTTCTGACGTAGGCCAGAAAGCGCTATAGATGACCTGTTCTTGCGATGGTGACATTCTTGCTTAGAGCACAAGTTTGACCTCCAGTGGTCCCTTTCAACCAGCATCTCTATCATCTCTTTTGAAAGGCAGATTCTAGATTAACAACTACCCCCAAAACTGAGGGCTCCAATTCACAAATATAAATAAAAATGTAATACCAGTAGCTATTCTTACTTACGAAATTTTAATTGTATGCTTGCCATTTGTTCCTAGGATGCTCCTAGGAAGCATGCTGTTTTGAAGAAGTTGCTGACCCAACACATTTACAACCCAAAGTATTAAGTAAACATCTAATGATAACAAACAGAAGAAAGAACAAGGCAACCCTGGAAAAACCCTTGGAAATCCTGATCAAATCCCAAACGGGATCTTACGGCATTGGCATTTGTACACAAGTTTTACTGCCTTTCAGTGTGCATATGTATTCCTCATGTCCACAGTAAAGAAAGTTTGTATTCATGCATACAAATGAACTTCTGCTTAGGAATGCCTTTGGAAAATCTGTATGGTTTTACCATCACATCAGTTCAAAGCAATACATTGTGTATAACGAAGAGATGCGAGTTTCAGCAGAACTTAAGGCATGCTGAGAGGCAATAGAGACCAGTGTCAAGAATAGGTAAGCCTGTAGAAGCCCAAGGCTTGAAAATAGGGTGATAACCATTCAGAAGAAAGAATTCATCACAACTAGAATAGGCATGTTCATTCAAGAATGAGGGTTTTTTAAAGCTACACTATGTTGTATAACTTCGCTTTGCATCTTGTAGTTCTATAAGAAATACTTTCTATATTAGGAGACATTTTGTATGCACAACCTTATGAAGGAAAATAAGCTAAAATTCTACTTTACAGGGCCATGTCTAGCCCCAAATAAATGACACCTGTACTTTTAAGTGAGATATCTATTGCAAAAGTCTACACCTTTGTGCCACGGCTAAAGCAAAGAAACTTTCTGACACTGCTAGTTTTCTAAAGCTCCAGCAAGATTCAGTGTTGTTTTGGTAAGAAGCCTCACCTTTCCTTTCAGCGATATAAAAATTTTGACATTTAATATTCTCTAATGACAAATACCTAAAAAAGGTTTAATGGCTTTATTGACATTTACACAAGTTTAAAGCTAAAGATTTTGCGAAGGATTAACAATTTTCATATGCAGAAGGAGAAGGGAAGAAGAGAAAAGACAGGGTTGTTTCAAAATCCTTCCACTGTTTTTATAAGCAGAAAAAGTGATTTATGAGAAAGTGTTACATAAGTTACCGCACTACAACTGCAATCTTGATCAAAATAAGATTCAAGATGCTGTTACCTAAGTTGCAGTCAACAGCAGGGGGAAGGGAAGGAGAAGGGTGTGGAAATGGTAGAAAAGGAGGTAAGATTGTAAACCGTCAATTTTATTGATCTACTTAGAGCAGTGTAGCAAAAGCACCTTACAAAAAACATTCAATATATTCACAAAATATAAGAAATTGTAACTTACCCATAATAAAGTCTCAAAATATAAGAATTTGAGACTTTACCCATATTTTGATTGGAAAACTGTAGAAATGTAGAAAGTGCATATATGAAATGCACTAAAACTAAGGAGCAAGTAAAATCAGATAAATTTAAGTGAAATTAAGGAGATCTGCAGAATTAATACAACCAACACCCTGAAGAGGTACCCAAACCTATTCCAAGAGAGTTCAGTTCTTAAACTGAAAGTTCTACCTCAACAGGAAAAATTCTGAGCTCAGAGTTCATTTGTGTGTAACTACCAGCGGCAGCTCCATACAGAAGGTACAAACCCTGAAGCAAATTCAGGGATAAACAGAATACTGTAACAAGAATGCATTCCAACCTTTTCTGAACAGCATCAGCTGTTCCATGTAACTGCACAAACTGAACTCGAGCATTATTTATTGAAAGGTGGGCTTTAATGCAATTAACTAAAACCTTTTCTCTAACACTTGCCAGAAATAGCTTACCTAGTAAGCAGAGTAAAGCTATTAACATTTTTAAGTAACAGTACTTAATCAAGTCTCAAGCAGCAAACTGACATGTAAAAATCAATGTATCAAACATTTAAGTTTACTAAATTACTGGTGTAAACAACTGGAAGTTTCACTGGGCTTTTTTTTTTTTTAAATCTACAAGTTTTGAGAAAATAGAAGTCAGTAGGTAATGTAAATTACTGGCAGTAAAATTTAATCTCTGTGCTGTATAAAAGATTCTTTGTTTTTTGGGGTTTTTTTTTAAGCGTAATTATTTGAAGCCAAGTTTTAATAAACAAACTTAAACACTGGAGTTCTTTAAATTCCATTGTTTCATACGAGATCACATGGACTATTGATTTACTGATCCCTTACAAAGGATTACCTGTTGTAGCAAAACCTGATTAATAGAACAGAGTTCTTTTAGCTTGGCAATTAAAATAAATATTATACCACTATTTTAAAGCCATAGATAAGACTGCAAGACTACTAGACTGAGGCAAAAATTAAGTATCTACAATCCCAAGTACAGAATACCAAAAGCTTACAGAAATTGTCAAACAAAAAAAAGCCACACACACCTCAACTTTGATAACAGGAAAGTTGAGAGCCAAGTACAACCTTTCAAATGATGACAGTTCTGCAAATACCTGCAGAGATGATTAAAAAAAAAAAAAAACAAACCTACATTACTAAAAATGCAATCCTTTGTTGCTACCAAAGCACTGCCTTGAAAAGAATCATACCTCTCACCATCATTTAAGCATGCCTTTCCATGAGGTGAAACAAATAGAAGAAATTCCACAAATACAGACCAGTGAGGTGACAAATGAAATACCCAGCAAGTAACAAGTAATTCCTACCCACTCTCCATAATATGCAATATCATATATACACCTTTTTTTTTAAAAAAAAAAAACAACTCCTTAAATGAACACAAGCACACCTATTTCTTACCTGAAAGGGCTTTCTACTTGCAGGCCAATTTTAAATAACTCCAAAAAGAGAGATAGCAAGAGGGTGAGGGCTGTCATAAAAGGAGATAATCTTTTATATGCTTAAACACCCACTTGCACTTTTCAAATTAGATCAGCATTTGTCAGAAATGTATACTTCTATGTATGCACAAAAGCCAGTACATTCATGAGGGGCAAATAAGTGTGTACATAATTGCTAAATAAAAGATGTCCGAAGTAACAAAAAGCAAGCAACTAGATAAAATTAAAATGAAGACAAGCAGGATTTTGGCTGCGGTTTTTCACAGGGACATCTTGATACAAACGGCCTCTGAAGACTTACCTGTTCTCACACATACTTTTATTTTTAATCCCATAGGTACTGCTACATAATAAACTACATTAATATATGCCAAGTTCATATACCGATAACTGAGCACAGGCCCATTGACCTACTTAAGAAACACACCTGCAGTAGCCCAGTGAAACCCTCAAGGGAGGAAGAATTGGAGAACGGTTTTCAACCGTGTCCAAATTAAGCCCAATGGCAATTTAACAACAACAAACCTGGGCAACAGGCAAAATGCCAGAGTCCAGAATCTGTTCAGTCACCCCTAGCATCTTGATCCAAACCTTACAGTGCCACCCCAGCTCTGCCCGCACACTGTACGCTGGTTTGAATAGGACTCTGTAGTCTAGAGAATTAGCCACCCACACGAAGACAGGGCTGATAGAAGCCACACCTCAGAGAGGTTTCAAACAGAAACAAGGAAATTAGGCCAAACGTTCAGCCATGGCTGTTGCATCGTGTCTTCCTGTCACCTCCGAGGTTGCAAACTGACCCAAAAACCTCTCTCTTCTCCCTAGTGTCTCCCCTCTCTGATCAAAGCTCCACTGCCCAGCCACCCAAAGGTCCCTGGCATGAGCATGAGAGAGAAGAACAAACTGCAGCACAAGCCCAGCACAAGCTGAAGCTGCAGCCTCTGTGGTATGTCATTAACTAATCAGTAAGACAATAGAAAGCTGATTTCATGACTCAGTCTTGAGATTTTCTGTATGGGCGCAAATATTTAACTCGGCTTGCGCACGCCTCAGGCAGGACTTGCAAAGCAAACATAATCACTTTTAGCACATCACTGAGCAGACTATGGCTAGAACCGCCAGCCTGTGGTTTTGCATGCTCAATTCACAGCCAGGAAAACAGCATAATTTGAACAAGCGACAGAAATATTTAGTACTCCAAACACTCAACGTGTTGTCTAGCACAAAAACAAGTTTACAAGATGCTACACATACTGCCAGATAGCTACCACTACTGACAAGTATTATAATGTAAATCAAGGTGACAGGAGAAGCACACAATGCTTATTCCTACTATACGCAAGCTTAATATTTAAAAATGAGTAGAAAACCACTATACCTTGTTACTTTTGCTTTCAATGCTGTCAGTTCCTACAATAAATTAGGTTGCTGCTTTTCCCATTCGTGTCACTTCTCCCTCCACCTCATCACACGCACACAGCTATTCCCTACTTTGCTTGTATTGTTCTTCCCTTTCCAGGTTTTCTCTCAATGTCTGCCATGTTTCATTCCAAGTCACAAGGGTTTCATTCCAGTTTCTCATCAATCTCCTTATCTGTGAGAGGGGTGTTATCAAACTATTGTCAGATAGTTTTGACATTCTGATATCAAATTCATCTTCTTACTGCATCTTCCTAACTTTTTTTAAACCATAAATATCATTTGTGTCATACATAGTGACCTATCAGTCCTCTTACTTGATTACAAAGACTGCTACTTCCCTCTTCCTTCTCAAAATTCAGTTCTTCACTTTTGAAAACTACCTTTTTTTTTTGGTAAAAGTAATGTCAACAATTTATTTCTTTTTGTCCTTCCCAGCCCCAGCAATGTTGCAGTGGTTCATTCTGGTTATCTTCTTATTTTATCAGCAATAGAATGGTAGATATGCATAACTAGACACTGTTGATCAGTTAGGGTTTTTTCCACTGAACCAGCCAATGTAATTTTTGCACACATACACACTCCTCCAAACAATGTTAAGAACGGATTTTTTAGGGGTTTTTGTTTGTTTGTTTGTTTTTTAATTTCTGAAAACTATTTCTTCAAATAGGACATTGCAGAGAAGAGAATGAAGTAAATATCATCGCAGGAACAAAGACGAGTTTCTGGCTGTACAAAGACGATTGCCAGTCGTCGTAAAGGAAGATCATCTTAAATCGGTATAAGCATGCTAACACTGTTGATACAGGAACATCCTTATGCGATCAGAGACACTGATGAACACAAGGGCAGAAATGCCAGAGTGATACTTAAAGCTGTGTTGCTGTGGTAGTTCATCTGTTTTAAGTGTCATACCTGAACTAAAAAGCCCTGCCATTCAAGCTCTTCTGAGTGTGAGCAGTTTGGACTGCCTGGTGCTGTGCAGGTTCCCAGATAAAGTTCACACGAGCTCAGAGATCTCAGCAAAGTATTCCCTCAAACCATAAAACTTGGTCCATCACACAGTTATTTTTCACTCTGAAACGGTGGTTGTGTTCTTTCATTCCAAATTAATATTTCTGGTGAGAGATGCTAGGGGCATTCTTGTTAAAAAGACAAACAAGTACTTTAAAGTCTCACCACTTGTTTAGCCCCACCTAGAACCTTCCTCCATTAAACCAGATCACAGTATAACCAAAAAAAACCACCACCCCCCACACACACACAACTGTAAGCATTTTGCTTTCCCTCTTTGTTCTTGTTTCCCAAAAAAGCAACAACAGAATTTCATTTTTGCATGATGAGAACGTGTTTATATGTGGTTGGGTTCAGGGTTTTTTTGTTTGGTGGGGTTTTTTGTGTGTGTTTTTTTGGTTTGTTTTGGTTTGTTTTTTTTTTTTAAAAGATACTTTCCCTTCTGTTAAGGAAAAGAGAGACAAGAAATGCAATGAAACTAAAGGAACTAATATTCCCATAATTACATATTGAATTGGAGATACTGTAACTCACTAGAACCTAAGCAACATTATCAAAGAAGATTTGTGAGTAAACATGCACAGTACGTAAATTTACATAATATGTAAATAAAATGTTGCTTCTTTTAGAGTTACTCCATAAAAAGGTGGTAGCATTCATCATTTGGTAGGTAAAACATTTTATTAGCAGAAATCAAGAAAATTTTGCCTTGCTTATTTTAGTTTGGATCCACAGGAATGTTAGGTGACACAGAGCCAATAGGTTCCTGATAGAACGTCCTCCACCATTTGTTTGCTGTTTAATACAAAATGTTTACCAAATAAGGAAAACCTACACTTCCCCTTAACATCTTCCTTTTACTCAGCGTACCAGAGTGCCTTGAGTTTTCTCTTCCCTTATCAATACAATAAATATTGCATAAATATGTTCTAGGAGAAAAACAGCTACATTCAGTTCTGTCTGGAAAATGTTGACTTTGGTTCTTGAAGGTAATCCAGTATTTTACCTGAAGTCAAATTCAACAGCCAACAAATCGTACAAAATCCTTTCCATAAGCTGTTGTACTCAATAGAAGAGATAGTACAACATGTAAAACCAAACAAAAGACAACTTTTCAGAGATAGGATACAAATGCAGCAGAGAAATACTGAACACAATGTATGGAGCAAATCTTTTATACTCAGAGGCTTTCTCAGTTTATACCCAAAACAAAAACTGAGACTTCCCTTTTTCGCCCGTCAATGCTGAATAGCTACAAGTTGAATTGCAGAAATGATACTGAGAATAACAATCTTCTTCCTTCCTACTGAATTTTACTGTTGACAAAGTAAAGCGTGTTAACAATAAATGTCGTCTATGACAATTTGAAGAGAAATCCAAGCCCGAGCTGTGGAGAGGGAGATGTGGAGGGGAAGGCGCAGAAAAACTGACCATTGCTGATCTGCACAGTAAGTCACCTGAGGCAATTATACACATTGGAATGTTTTTAGTAGAGAATTTCTTACCAGAAAGATTGCTAATTGGCATTAACTCCATTAAGTTATTTGCTTAATAAGCAGCAATTAAAAGTTACTAAACAGAGAAACGCAGAGGTAATTATACCTTCCTTGCTCGAGTACTGTGTGCTATCCTGCTCATCTCCAAACAGAATGAGTGTAATTCCAATGGAAGAAAGGGGAGATCTTCACATGCAAAAGGCATACAATAAAAAACAAAGTAGAGGAAAATAAACCAGTGGGGTTTTTTTCCCCAACTGATAGTATTTTGAAAAGCTACTTAGCTAAAAAAAAAAAACACCAAAACACACCACCCACACAAAACAAACTGCCTTTACATGGTGTAATACACAGTTATGACAATGAGTTCTACTGATCATCATGTCCAAGACACCAATCTTTTTTCAAAGTGAGATCTACGCGATGGAACATAAAGCCATGTTTATATTAGGTAAGATAAAAATCAAGTACTCTGGAACAAGTCCTCACACTTCAGGACATAAGGCAACTAGTAAATGTTTTTTGTTAGGAAGAGTTACACTAAATCACTGTGCTGCAACTCTGTGCTAGACTTCTTGCAATATCCTCTTCTCAAGGCCCAGGTAGACAGTTATTTCAGGATACTAGATAAGCTACTTCTCCAATTTTGTGAAACAATTGTGTGCTTAAACAAGGTTTTAACCAGTCACTTCTGGTCCAATGAGGCAGGAGAGGCATACAACAATATGCCAAAATTTGATTCCATTAATTCTTTTTAAAAAATTAGGTAACAAAAGAATATGATACATGCATACAATCCTGCCTGTCTGTTATCAAAGTTTTTGGCAGTAACCAAGTACTCACAAGTAAGGCTAAATTACTTACAGAAAAGTGAAAAAAAGCCTTTAGGGTTTCTTGTGGTATAATTTCAGTAGTACTAATTTTTGGACAATCAGCTGTCAGGCATACACTAACACAAATTCTGCTAAACCAAGTTTTTTGAAAAAGTAAACCAATTACTAAACCCTACCCTAAAAACAAAAGGTGCTTTATCAGTAAATTAGCTAACAACTTCCAGTCACATAACAAAAGTATGCAAGAGTATACCGTGAGTGGAATAAAGAATACACACTGTAACCTGCCAGGCACCCTCAGAGTGGAAAATTTCAGAATCATCACATTTCTCATATAAAAATAAACGACATAATTAAAGATGGGTCTTAATTTAGCATTTCTGGTTTGCTTTATACTTGTTTCTTAAACAGCTATGACAAAGTATTGTTTACTTACATGAACACACACACCAAAAGAATGAGAGACAAGGAATAATCCAAAGCAACATTTCCCAGCTTCCCCAACTTGTTTACTGCTGGGAACTGCGTATGCAAGCCTTTAAGTATTACACAAAACAAATCTGTCACCACTGCTATCCTAATGACTTGTATGTCTAAATGCCATTAATGCCAAGCTAGTTTTTCTAGACAGATGCAGCATTTTTACAACATATTGTGTGTGCTGCACAATCTTTGCTACCCTCCCTTGACAGAGCTTTCCCCTGGCCCATCCCTCATTTCACTAGAAACTTTTATTTAGTTTCTCTACCCATGTTCAGCCAGCATCCATATTCTGTTGAACATTCACGAGGCCGTACTGGCAACCCCTCATCAGTTCCTCTAATTTGCCTCTGATTTTCCTATTTCTTCTTTTCTTTCTACAATCTGGTTGGCCAACAGTGGCAGCTGGTTGGCACATTGAACATTATGCCAAGCAGGTGCATGGGAAGAATGGAGGAGTTAATTTTGACGTATCTTTTGCTGAAAGCTGACTACGTTACTTTTAATTATGGAGTATTTCATACTCATGGAATATTCAGTTATTTACTAGCATCACTATACACAAGTAAGGTCCCAGTTCAGAGGGGATATTAAGGCTGTAATACCACATACAAAGTCCCTTTGTATGTATTAAGTGTGTTAGACTGAACACAGAAATCATTCCCAACATTAAGCGTTGGGTCAACCATCAACTCAGAATGCAATGATACAGGCATTCATTAATTGGGCAGAAAATACAAAAAGTCAAAATAAATTCAGACATTAATAAGGCCTTAACTAATTAATCTAAATGGCTTTCCATCATATTTATTAATTAAGAACAAGCTCCAGATTTCTCAAGCACTCGTCCTCATATCATTCACCCCCTACCTGAACTGAACCACCTTATAAACAACATAAAAGCAAAAGCTTCACAGAAATCTACTTCTGGATTATTTTTTTCTTTTGAATACATTGCTTAGCAAGTTCCATTGGACATTCAACTGAGGAGGTAAATAACAGGTGTGACCAAAAGTGAAGGTAATGTTGGGCAGACGTAGAAAGCCAGAGTTTTGCCCAAGGAAAAAAGACATTCATTAAAAAAATTACATGACAGAATAAGTCATTCTATACTAGACAAATCACTACTTCTAAATATATTATTTAGTTATTAGAAGATTCGCATATAGTTACCCTACAGACTTCTAAAAGCCTTAATTACATGAAACACATTCAGCTGTGCTTAGAAGTACAGTACAGAACTTAAGCATAAATGTTGATTTATTGCAACTTGCATTAGTCAGACATAACAGGTAAGAGTTCTCTGCAGATTCCAATGATAGCCCAAAGAGGGAATAGAAACTCGGGAGAATCCTATCAGACATTCTGAACAACTACCGAAAGATCCTCAAACACAGGAAAACTGTAGCCTCCTAACAAGCTGCAAATTATGTATCACCAAACATTCTTAAAGATTTTGGGTTTTCTCTGTCTCTCAAAGACAAGTCTATGCCACCAGAAGAAAAAAGACATTGCCCACAACTCTCATCCTTCCTACTGCAAAACACGTATGAATAGTAATGAACCACTAAGATGCTATGGTAGCTTGCAAAGACAGAGTAGGCAGACCAGTATTCTGCTTGTGACTAAACCAATCACAGTTGCATGATGCTGAACAATTGTGGGCGAGAATATCACAATTTCTAATTTAGCACAACATTCTGCTGTGAAGTACAAAATGTTACTTGAAGTTCCCAGATGCAATTAATGCAGAGGTGGAATTGTTCTTTCCTTTTTCCATAGCTGTGCTTCAGTCTTATCTACAGATCTAAAATATTTCGGTTAAGAGTTTCAGAACCACGTTAACTGATGACAGTCTACTCTTTACTTCTGGTACTCCTTATAAATATAGGCAGATAGGTCTAAAACCAGCTGAGCACCTTATATCCACAAAAAAAAAAAAATCCAGCAAAGCATGGAAATGCCTTTTGGAATCTACATGGCATTTTCAGTTATGTGCTGTTGTACCCAGCATTTTACAAGACCCACACAATTCCTGCATCAAAAGTTTAGCGATAGAGAATGGAAGTATTTAGCTTTTCAGTATGCCTTTTCCATTCTTAAACGGAAGAAAAAATAAGTGGTGAATCAAATGAGGTGAGAAGGCCTGTTAAGGAGGTTGGGGTACACAACCACAACATACCAAACATGCACAAGATTTGTTGGGGTGGAGGAGGCAAGGCAAGACAAATGCAACAGCATGACTCAACAGATAAGACATTTAAAAGAATCTTACAAAATACATTATGAAACATTACATCCTAAAAAAAATTAATTGCCTTACACCGCAACCCAGCCATTCAGATGAAGTCTGTAAAACGGTTCAAAAGCTGAAGTGAACTCAAGCATAGATCATCTTCTCTAGTAAATAAGTCATCTACTAGGAAGTCTCAAACCATCTGAAAGTAATAAATTATGGCTAACAAGGCTATCAAAGAGGGGGTGAAGGAGTTAACACCACCTCCCCTCCCCTGAGTAACACATTAATTATAGCTTCCTACATAGTATTACTGATTGGCTGAAACCTAATCCTGCAAAATTTTAAAGCTAAATGACATAGAAAACAAAACTTAAGTGCACTTAAGAAGCACTATGAACATAAATAACAAATTAATATCCAACCTGAGCAGTAATTATTCATCTGTAGCATTCAAAAAACTTAAACACGTTAAAGAAACATGGCAAAAATACCTGACTCAAAAAGTGTTTAAGTTTAGATATAAACTTAAACAGGTCAGAGCCTCCTTAAACAGGATGAGGCACTGCTCCTAGAACAGTTCTCACAAAGTCAGGAGAGGAACATTTTTTTCCCTGTATCTGAAGTAAGTGTCCACACTCAACAGAAATCTAACTGACACAGCGAGTAGAGTTAGTGGTGTGAGCTACATGTCCGAACAGGGCTTTCTACCTCATGGCAAAACAAGTTTACTCTGTTACAGAAGGAGCCCAGATTCCTAGCTCAGATGCCGACACCTCAAGAGATGTGAAATGAATCCCATCCTTAAAGCTTCTCATCAAGTAACACCATGGATAAACACTTAAACACCTCTCTGGGCCCTACAAACTCAACAGTGTTAAACAACAAATGAAATTAGTGAATAGGTGAAGCAGGAAACTGCATAGTAATCGCTACCCAAGTATGCTTTTCACACCACATCTTGAAGTTTGCATGGTCTGAAACACCAGCTCCCAAACGATGCCGCATTCTCAAAGTCCAGTATAACAACAATAGCCTTGGCATGAGCAACAGCCAGGCAGAAAAGCCAAGGAGAAGGAAGCAGGCTCACTGCTGGAAATACCCAGTGTGGGCACCAACAGCTGCTGCTGGGGCTGGCTGCTTCCCTCTGCTCTGGGCCCTGTACCCCACTAGTAACCATCCCACATGCTTCAACCCCTTCTGGAAGCAGCATTGAGGTCAACAGCAAAGCTCTCTGCCTGCCCTGCCAAACGCAAATCATTATTTCCCTATCTCCTCTGAAAGAAATGACAACTGGACAAGAGCTGGAGGATGCCTGAAAGTCATCCTTTGGATGATGACACCTTAACAAAAATAAAATATAATTTCTGATAGTAGAAGTACTTAACCCATATCCAGATATGTAGGTATACCAAATTATCTTTAAAATCTTTTAGGTGAGGAAAGAAATAATTAAGGTTGCTTTCATTACTTCATATCCATTTCAATTAGTAAATAGAAAATGACTAACATGCAATCAGTAAAATCAAAGGGTTTCGCCTGTTTAACAAACCAACTAACTAGAACTTGCACTTTGAAGTAATCTGTGTTTAACAGAAGTTTGAGATAGGCCAAAGAGGAAGCAAGTTTCAAAATATTTCTAAGTGAGAAATCCAAGACCATCAGGTGATGCTAATTCATAAAACAAGTGAACATGTCAGAGCCAAAGGCAAAAATGCATGCAAATATAACAGGCTACTTACAAATCCGGGAAAAGATGCACAGGAAAAGTACAGTATTTACCTCACCCCAGCACTTACAACTGCAATACTTTGAGAACTTCATTATTAGTGTAGGCACCTGCACTCGCCACCAGTATGAATGTCATAATTCACCCTCTACTGTTTCTCTAACTTACACTTACTTCACATACTAACGTTAAGAACATATCAGGGAAGTATGCTCTCCATTAGGTATCCAATGACCCAGGGCTTAAGTAAAATACTTAAGAGAAATGCCTTATATGCTTTAGTTCCACACAAATACAGAATGCTCTGTATTCAAGTTCTGATCTTAAATTCACTACCTAGCGAAACAAAAGAAGCTCTTTGAAATATCTCAGCAGTTCTACAAATGGCAGCCTCCGTGGTGATCCCAGGACATACGCCGTTGTTTTCCACAGCAGTTTACAGATGATGTTTCCAGTTCTCATCTGTGTGCAGAAAGCACCAGAGAACTTCATATTTAAGTCTGTCTTCTCCAAAATTCTGAATGCAAAACTTGCCAAGGAAAACGTAATTATAGCTCTGTCTTGATAGTGAAATACATGTTCCTTCCTGCTTCTAACAAGTCTCTTACTACAATCCCAATAAACAGACCAGAATTAAGCTTGTCCTTTATGATCATTGAAATTACAGCGCGGACCTGGAAAAGCAAGCTGAATTTTCACTCCTTCGAACACCATACTTCCCTTAATTTTCATACGCAAAATGTCCTTGTTACTAGCAGAGTGTTTCACTTCCACTTGCATTTTTATCATGTAGACCAAAAAAATTCTGAAAAAGCCAAACTGAACTAGACACATTCACGAAACATTTCTGCAGTCAGTTTTCAGAGCAGAACCCATGGTAAGACCAGATAGCTTCATTTAAAGTATTCACAATTGTACAAGAAGCAGTGAAATAATTGTTTTCATTCCAATAAGCCTTAGAATCCTTGGGGGGGGGTGGGGGGTGTAAAAAGTAGAAGAGGTTACAAGTCTGAAAAGTTATTTAAAGTTGTTTCCCTCATCATCCTGCAAATAAGAGTGGCCTGGTAGGAGCTACAGAGTGAAACCCCATTTTCCAAAGCAAACTGGGTTGACTGATCTTCAAAATTGTCATCCTACCACCTAAAACACTACAGCTGCCTAAAATCTCCACTTCACCCACAGTCAGATCTGAAGGTAAGAGACTAGAGACTGGATCTTTCATCACAGATAGCAAGGCACTACATCTAGACTTTAAGCAGGTTAACAATATTATAGTATTCTGAAAACTCAGTACCTTCAGTTGGTATGCTTAGTCTTCTGCTTAAAGTCTTCTCAAACATTTCATAGACCCAAAAAATACAGTATCAAAACAATGAATGTCCAGAATTAAAGAAGCACTTATTAAAACATTTGTGCTAAAACTTCAAAAAAATCTATTCAAATGAATAACCAGCTACTACTTTCAAATTTAAAGAATAAAAGCAATAATTTGGGTAAGAAGACAATGGCTGTCTTGTTCTTCGGCTTCTGTAAGAATGTTAATCTGCTGCTGACAGTATTTTGGGCATAGAAAACAAAGTGGTTAAAAAAAAATCAAAAACAAAAAAGTCATTGTAATTTTACTAACTTCTGGCAGGAAAGAAATTTAATCCTTAGGATACCATTTAGGAGACTGCAAACCAATACAAATCAACAGAAGAAACCAATAAAATAAAAACGAGTCAGTGCCAGCAAAAATTTTGCTAGTCCTCAAGTTGAAAACCCCCACTTAGTAACATCTTCCAAAAACTGATCGTATAAATTATGATGCAGCTTACTACAACATTATGACATTCTCCTTTAAGCATTTTACCTTTATTCTTTCTACGTTAGCAGTCACTTTAAACATTTGCACAAAACCAAAAATGAAATGCTAATGGAAAACGGCAAGTATTTGTCAAACTGCCTTGTCTTAAACAACACAACCGTACCTTGCAGTTTCACAGGAGACTAGCAAAAACATATGAATTAGCTGCACTGACTCAAAGGTGTCCATCTAGTTCAACCTTGCACAGCACCGGTTATCAGCAGATGGTGCAGTACAAAGGGTGATGGCAAGAACAATTTTTCCCTAAAACAACACATTTTTGGTTTGCAAAACAGTCCACTGCAATGAGTTTCCTAGTTTAATTCTACCTGTTCACGCAAGCAAACCATTTCTTCCAGGAAAATGGGAAGTGGGGGGATATATCTGTTTTTAAACCTTCTTCTGATTTTCAGTGAATGCCCTCAGGTCTCATAGCATGAAAATAATTACCAGTCTTCCTATAGTTGCCTCCTTTACAATACTTATGATTTCATAAAAAGTCTACCACATCCTCACTATCACCTCCTAAGACCTGAAACCCATCTGGCTGCCTCAGTGCTCTTCCATCCATCCCTCCGCTCCCTCCAACCTCTTTGGCCTTTCTTGCTTCCAAGCCCAGGGTTCGTGCGACCTTCACTTAGCCAATTTCAGCAAATTATTCCAGCAGAAAATGAACCCAACAACTAAACTGAAATAGCTCAGCGTAAGGAAGAAGACAGGCTGAAGGCCTAAACCACAGCTGCCAACATATATTGGCTTTAGCTTCTGAAGAACTATGGTCACCGGGCAGGTCTTTTAAAACCAAGAAGTCCTAGTTTCTTTTCATACACAAAAACGTATATACAAAAGCATTGGGAAGCTTTATTCAAACCTCTTCTAGTTTTACATATCCTTTCAAGCGTCAATGATTAGTATACCATTTCCCTTTCTTCCTAATTTGTAGTATTTCTTCCTGACCAACAACCAGGCTTTTTCCAAAGAACAATCCACTATTACTCCCAAAAATCTCAAGTATAACAGCTAATCAGAGCTCCAATTATTCAGTTAAATCCAGTCCAAGTATACACTTAACGGTATGAAAGTACTGAATAAAATAAGCTCCTTCCTCCTTTCTCTCCCTGCCCCACTTTTTTGCACTTCGACACTACCATCTCATCACCCTGTCATATAGTATCACGAAATACCTTCAGAGATCTCCGCAGGTACCAGCAGTTTACGTTGAGTCCCCCTTCATCATCCCACTACACGTCAAACTTCCACTCACTTCTAAGCTAAATAGTATAATGCTCCATTTGTAACCATGTAGTACCATGAAGATGCATCCTTTTTGTTCCCATTAAGATAACATTTTACCTGCGATTGCTTATCACTCTTTTGTAAGGAAACAGCAATTTCTGTGGACCTGATCACAACCAAGGTTGTGTACAGAGCTTTCATTTTGTTGAAATAAGGGAGTCTTACCTCTCGTCAACATCAAGAGAAAGTAGAGCCTTGACTACTGTTCACAGGATACTATAAACAGACATGAGGCAACATAAAACAAGTGCCTGAGTGCTTTTGTGACAAAAAAGAAACACATCACAGATGCATAGTTTCTTGGGAAGGATGTTTACTTAATAAAGGAAACAAACCAGTTTTACTTGGATTCCTTTATAACAACGTTTAGAAGTAGTCAATTGGATGCATTTAGAGCTCAGATAGGTGTGGGATTTTTTCTTTCAAACATCTACGGCTGAATCAGAATGGGATGCATCTTCATTATCCTGTATTAATAAAATCACATTTCATCAGCTTTGCTTTATACAAGTAAATAGTTATGCCAGGCAAGTGATTTTAGTTTTGAGGCATGAACTTGCTCTTACAATGTATCAACTGGTAAAAACCAAATTAACTCCCAAAACAAAGGTTTCATTCCAAAACGTGATTTTCTCTGTAAGCTAAGTTACTATCATCTACAATAACTAATCTCTTTAAGAAGCCCTACTAAAATCCTGGCTCTACTGCCAATCTAGAAGTCTCCCTCTACAAATTTTATGGATTGCTGAAGTATTTCCTTACCAATTGTGAATGTCATTTTTCAACTTTACAGTGGGTAACATCTGTGTAACATGTTGCTTTTCGTGAGCAGCTCAATCTCCCTTACCCACCTTTCTCAATCACTATTTACTTGGCATGCACAGGCTTCTACTAAAATGGTTAACACTACCTTCCTCCAATGCTGTTATCTTCTCACAGATGCCCTTGTGCAGCTGTGCACTGAACTGAAGCAAGGACCTGATCCTGCTGAAAAAAAACTAATACCAATCTCCAGCTCAATCAATTCCCCCAAACTAGCTCACCTCCAGCCATGATAACGTTAAGGGAGCAGCTGGAACACACAGAATAGGCAGGGAGGGAGAGAAAGCAACAAGCACAAAAGAGGAGCACCCCTTTCTGGAGCAACAGCCTACAGCAAGGTCAGTTTAAATCAATAACAAAGCAACATCCTTCAAAGACTGCAGAGCTACAGGTCTCGTATCACTGCCTGCAACACAACCACAATAAGACCAATTATAAGGAGTGCAGTTTCATAAGACCAAAACCAAAACATTAATTTACTTAAAATGCAGTCTTAGTAAGAAATCCCAGAGAATAGGTAATACAGGTTCATACATCGAAGTCAATGGAATGAATTTCATTGTCTCTTACTGTACTTTAGACTGGCATATTACTGCGCCGTTTCCAAAGTAACTACAGTACCCTCTATCACTCTGACAGAGTGTCTCAGTAGATATATTCAGGGAACACGAACCAGGTAGGATAGAAGAGATGGAAGCAGCCATGTTCCAAAAAAGTACTGGCAAAGTTAAGTCTTTCAAAGAAAAATTAAAAATATACTGTGGGGAAGACAGAGCCATCTTGATGCGTTTCATTTGCAACTAAAAATTCCAAGTAAGAAAGGATGTAAATGTATTTTTCCTTCCTGCCACATTATTATGTAAGTATTGGAGCTACATTATATTATATAGTCTAATTTTCATATTTAGCAAAACAGTAAACAATACTTAGCACTAAAAAAGTAATTTCACTTTCATTTCAAAATAATCTTTAAGTCTTTAGGCAATGAAAATAACTTAAGCCAACAGTATTTTTCATACAGGCATACAACGTTACAGCAAGAAGTTATCTTGCAACCTTCTATACATAGCAATCTAGAATTAAAACTACAGTAGAAGGAAGTCTCCTACGCAGAATAATTAACTTTCGTATTTGTTTCAAAATCATCACAGATCACATGGTTTGAGTGGTTTTGTTTATTTGTTAACAGTATAATACTTCTTGCTTGTTGTTCCTCAAATAAAAACACTGGGTAGCGTTTCAAATTGAGGAAAAACTAGTCAAGCTTGTCATTTTCAGACTGTGGCTACAGAGAAACAACATAAGACTTATTCTTTTTGTTTGCTTTAAATCTAGGCATACAAACAGAAAATTCACCTGCTTACTGCATCTAGTGAGGGTAAGAGGGAGGAATGCATTTCAAGTAAAACCCTGTGGTTGGGGGGGGGCGGGGGGGGAGAGGGGAATCAGCAGAATGACAAAAGTTATGCTGATAATTTCCTAGCAAAGCTCACTGAACGTATTTCTACATGTCAACAGAGACTGTAGTGTAAATCTCAAAAAAAAAAAAAAAAATCCCTTACTGAGCCATTCACTCATTCATCAAATGCTACACATACAGGGAAAAAAAAAAACCAAACAAACAAGAAACATTCAGGAGTTATTGATGGCCAATCTTAATGGGAGCCTAGAAGAGTTATTTACTACTATGAATAAAATAACGTTTGTGTGAAAATTTCCTTTCTAAATAACATATTTAACTTGCAGAGAGCTCTGAATTTTAACTAATTCAGTTCACACAGTCACCTGATGGAACTGAGAAAAACTGTTCCTTATCTGTGTAATGTTACTACATGTGCTTATTACATACAACTAACCCCTTCCTTTATTCCAAACCACAAAGCACGAAAGAGCATTCATACCACACCTTCATGTATGGAAAGTTTCCTGTTTTAAGGAGAAACTACAGAGCTTAGAAATCCAAAATGTCTTCACCAAATTTTTATTCAACAAAAACTTGTTTAAATTAATAGTCAACCACAAGGTTTGTTTGCTTTTAAACACAGCTTTAAACAGGTTCAGATAAACTACTGTTTATTGCTCACCTCATTTTTAGAAGCTGAGCACATGACAGTTTCTTACAAATGAACAATAACGACAGAAACAAAGTACAAAAAAAAAAAATCAGGTATTAAAATTTTAACTGGAGACAGTAGCAGAGGGCTGGGCTGATGACAGTTTTTAAATGCCTCGTGATGCAAAAGAAAAGAGAAAGCATTGCCTAGAGGAAAAAGGATCAAAGCTATCTTTGCATTCCTATAAATTCTGAGCTACTGCAAAAGTTAAAGCTTCACACAAGGCAAGCAGCCTCGACCATCATTCCCATTTACACAAGTTTCTGTGGTGCTGCTTGTGGTTTGCGACACAAGCTGCAACAGTCAGTGATGGGTTCCCTCCCACCTCTGCATCCAGGAATCACCAGAGAAGCAAGATTCACCTGCAGTAGTATAACACTATCTGCATAGAGAGGAAATTTTCTCCTGATATACTTAAAAATCTTTGCTAGAGACCACAGGAATGAGATTTAAAAGGTCAATGGTTCTTACCTGCTAATTCAGATTCTGTTGACTCAAATGAGTCAACAGTTCTGTTAAAATGAGTGCTGTTAACTCAAATTCTTAACTGTTCTGACAAGCACATTATCTTCAATTTCCAAGACAGATTTTAATTAAAACTCTGGAGTACTTTGCATTATACAAATTTAAGGATTCCTCTAAGAGGTCTCTGAAAAATGTCATGCTTTTGGGATTGAAAGGAAAAGGAGCAAGGTCCAGAAGAACAAAAAAAAAAGAAAAAAAAAAGAAAAAAAACCATGAAAGATATAGTAATAAACTCTCTTCAGTTAAGTTTGAAGTGCTCACAGAAATCAAGTAAACAAATGCAAATTTTATCGTACCCAGACAATGATCACATTCTGTTTATGCTAATTCTAAATTTTAACAACACATTATCATTTTATTCACCCCCTCCTCCTTTCAGATATGCAAAGATAGTTTCCATAGTAACAGGAGAGACTTAGTAGTATCCAAAGGCAGAATAACACTAACTTATGTAATAACGTGAAACTCACCTTGGTTTGTAAAATGTATATGTGCTTATTTTAAGACAACATACATAGTGGTTATTTACTCTTAACACATACCATATGTGGTCAAGATAAACATCTCAAGTTCCTGTACTTTAAAGCCAGTTTCACAGATAGGATATAACAGACTAATCCCAATGAAGTCTTCTCATACATCAGGATTTCTGCAGTAAATTAGTCAACTCTTACATAAAATAATACACTTTGACAATGCATTAAAAATTACAAAAAAAAAAGTGAAAACTGTAGTAATTTTCCTAGCTTTCCCACAATATCACAGCTCTTTGCAATATGTTCCTCTCCCCCGATGCTGAGAATAGATATTAAATACAAAAAGGACATACAAGTTACAGCACACAAGCTAAAAATCAATTAAAAGGATATCAAATTGCTTACTTCACACAAACTTTTAAAAAAGGAAACTATATTTTTAGGTGTTTTTCATAGTGATAGTATCATCATGGGAAATCTTATCAAGATCAACTGCCTCTGTCATTGGGTCCAGTCCTCCTTTGACAAATACATGGCAGCTCAACTTAGTTATGATAGATCAGTATCACTGAGGTTAGGTAGAAGAAAATGAGTCATCCCCAAGTTGCGTAGGAGCAGCTAGCCAGCATCTGGTAGGAGGTCCCTAGAAAAGCAGAGCTGTCTTCAGAAAGCTTACAGCTGAAAGGGCAAAGCAAAAACCTGCTGATGGAGGGATGATACTGAGTCAAAGAATTTCAGGGAGGGACACTGAAGGGTTTTAAGAAAGGGTCTTCTACAGACTACTGTAAGACAAAAAAAAGAAAACACCAACTAAATAACCTGGCTAATTCCCAACAGTAAGACCAGGGAAATCTTCAGAAGAGGTGAAGCTGATGGTCGAGGAAAAAAAGCTCACAGGAGACCAGAGGGTGCAGAACGCGCTAGCAGAAGTGCTGAAGAGTTACAATGAAAACACTGGAAGGCTGGAAGGCAAAAATACTCAGCTACAGGCAAAGAAGTTACAAGTGCTTGAGATCTTATCTCCGAGTGGGATTCCAATGCCACTCAGCTACATAAAGGCCAGGATTTTTCCTGGTTGACTGGCTTTTAATCTTTGTTTCCAAACCTCTACAGATCCAGTCAACTACAGCTGTTTTAGCTATATCTTGCAGTTACGACAATTCACCAACTGCTGACTGAGCTATCAAAACCTGGAAACCTTGTTGCACGAGGTTTCTTTGCTGGGTTTCTCCTATTCATTGTCACTAAAAACAACAAGTACGCTAAGAAATTTAAAACCTAACAAAACTGAGAACAGAGCAAAACCTAATTAGATTTCAGGGACAGATGACTGCATTGAGATGCTGACAGAAAGTAAATAACAGCTTGAAGTTGACATCCTTTAGTGGAGAAAGGACTCAAAATTTCTGCCCTCCCAACAGCAATGGTACAACCAGATCATGAAGAGCTTAACTAGAGAGAAACAAATAGAAGTAATGGAATAAAAAAAAAAAAAGCGCCTGAAATACTCAGTTTTCATCACTAGAGAAATCTACTAGCCTTAAAAAGCAGTTTGCTAGGGAAGTGACAGAAGTCTTACAGCTCACAACCTTTTAAGACCCGTGCATGCCAACATAATCATGCGAAGATTATTTTGCTACGTGACCAAAATCACTGCACTCTTTGTAGTACTCCACCATACATGAAGCCTCACACACAACCGCCAACTTCCAAATAGATTATTCAAGCCCCAAAAGGTCACTACCGCAGTTTCACAGTCACCTTAGTGATGCAATTCTATGGGGAGCTAGGCGCATGCCATCACAGGAGGCAGCCCACCCTCCTCCTGTACTGCTGACCCCACCTGCACAGTCCCATCCTCGCTGCTCTTTGCACTGGTGCTAGTGCTTAAAGCATGGCAGGAAGGAGCCTGACAAGACACCCATCGGGTTTTCTGTTGCCTGCATTTCTTTTCACATTCCTGCAAGCTAAAGCACCGGTCAGTGCTCATCACAACAGCGGGGGCAAAGAGGGTACAAAGCAGGAAGGGAGCAGGAACTCCCTCCCTCCTTGTGGGATGAGCACGCCTACTCCTACCAGCTCTCTTGTGCTAACAATATTGCCTGCATGGCCGGCTGGGGTCAACTTCAAAGAAAAAAGCCACCTTTCAACAGCCACCCACATTAGAACGGCTTAAACCAGTTGTGAAGTTGCAGCTAAAAATGCATGTTTTCTAGAAACCCTCGCTTCTCAAATGCCCAAGTCAGAGTAACTTGAAGAGCTCAGAGCGTTATGGTGATGGGTAAGTTCCAGAATGGAGACTCAATTAAAAGAAAAAATATTTGAATGACTTTCAGGAAAAGATTACATTATGTTGTCCATTGTTTCTTCAGTAAATACAATGTAGTGCTGTAGTTAAAAATGGTCTAGCTCAATATTATAAGCCATTATTTGAGAGATATTTATTAGCCAAATGCAGGTCCAGGTTCTCTTGTCTCACCTGAAAGGCAGCCAAATTAATCCATGACCATGGATTAAATTTAGACTTCTGAAGAAGAAAAGAATCCACAGTTATCCAGAATTACAAAGCAGCTTAATTAAAAGTCAATGAATAAACTGAATGTGAAAACCCAGCGTTATCTTCAGGCTCAGAACAGAAGGTTCCTTAAAACTTTCTACCAAATTAAGTGGTGAACGAGCAGAGCCCGAGTGAATAGAAAATAGCCTCATGGTGTTCCATCCAGTGGAAACACAGTTTTGTTGATCTGATTTTTGTAACTGTGACTAAATACCTTCAGCACACTGTCAGATGTTACATATACAACTTTCATTTATAAATTACCATTAAAAAGGCACATATACACTAATTATAATCTATATAAACAATTAAGTAAATCCCTGGATATCTGATGAAATATGGCAGGAGTAGAATCTTAGGCTCTTTCCTAGTCCCAAAATTTGTCGTACATCCCTTTTCTCTCAAGTGTCTAGATTATCTTTCTCAGCTTCTCCTCTAACCCAATAAAAATGTCCAATAATGGGAACTTGTTGAACAACCTATGTAATTTGACTGTTATAGGTAAAAACTTTCCAGCCTATATTTAACCTAAATCTCGCCCACTACAATTTACTTCCTCTTAACCTACATCTTAACCACAGAGAAAGTGGAAAAAATTAAAAAAAAAACAACATGCTTCTGTGAACTATTTCGTACATACACACCCCTCCCACAGCCTTTTCCACCCCCCAAAATAAAGCAATACTTTAATTTTTTTTTTTTTGCATCAGTCATAGGTTCTGAGACTCTCAAGCTACATTGCTACTTTCCTCTGTACTTTTTAGATTGTTTAATACTCAAGACTAGACACAAAAGTGCAATCAAAAAGAGAAAAATAAAAGCCTTCTGTAATTTAAACTGGATCAACATATCCCAGGATAGCAGCCACTTTTGCCAGTTGCATAATGTTGCTTACTCAGATCAATTTGTGACGAGAACTCCTGGATTATTTCCTACAGCTGTACCGCCCGTGCACCTCTATTTGAGCATCTCTGATAGCCTCTTCCTAGCGCAGCATTTTCTACTTATCAGTTTTTTGTCTTCCAGATTGTACTTCTCAAACCCATCAAAATGAGTTAACTAAAAGTTCATTCTGTTCTTTGCCAGGTGAGCGTTGGCCACCCCTCCTAACTCAATGGCACATCTGCAAGTTGTACCTTTTAAGGCAAGAGTGATAGATAATACAGCTAAAATGACCCTCTGAACATCTGGTTTTCTCCCAACCTTCAAGAGTTCCTCCAGCTTTGCAAAGAGTAACTTAAAACTATCTGGGGGTTAGTTACAGACAGGCAAACAACTTACGTGATCAACAGAAACACCGTGTTTATCAAGCAGATGAACATGAAACTATGTTAAAAACCTCCTAAAGATTAAAACTGATTCTAAGATGGCTTTTAACCATATGTATTTTCCAGACCAAACTGTCATGTAGCACAATAAATCCACTTATAACACGTTAGATTTCTCAAATAAATGTATTTCTTCACCAGATTCACTTCTGGAGGGGAGGGGGCACCATGACAGCTGACAAACATCTTGGTACTTTTACAGTCCATAAAATATTAAAAAAAATACTTTTTTCCATAGAGACTGACACGTCAAAATTGATTAAGCATGAAATGTAGACAGCATCAGCACTATACATAGCAAGAACCGTTTAATACCACCTACAGCCAGATTAATTATGGTCTGGAAAAAAAAAAAAAAAAAAAAAGCTGTTCCAATACAGCATTTCCACAACACCCTTGGGAGGTATGACTGCTGCTTCACAGACTGCGGATGTTCCAACTTCCTTAGTTTATACAGCAAGCCAACAGATTGGACAATTTAGAGTTCAGAAATGCCATGTCCTCAAACAAGATGGCTAGATCACGTAGCCTCGCATCTCCATCTCAGAGTTATTTCAGGAATACTGTTGAAGTTTCATTGGTTATAATTAAAATTCATGCTTTTAAAGTGTTACATTGAGAAGAAACCCATGCGTGTTTCATCCACTGAAGTTCAGCAATTTTAGCCCAGGATGTCAAGACTATTCCAAACATCAGAAGTTTTTCTCTGATAAGAAATGCACAGTACTTTGATTCAGAAGGGGTATGTTTTTTTCTTCTTTCTTCCACCTTCTGCACTCTCCCTCCAATTAGAGAGCTTTTTGAAGAGCACATTATGAGACATAACAAACTTCTAAGTGTTTTTGAGTATTTCCTAACATACAAATTCCATTTTCCTAAGTGAACAGTCTAAAGACCGTGAAGCTTCCTATTGTTCATCACAAGATAGATTCAGAATGTGTATAAGCAATTCAGAGCCATCAAAGCCTGCTGAAATTCGATTATTTTAAATGTTTCAGTGCAACTGCTGTTTTTAACTGCAGGCATTACCCTCTGCCATAAGTGCGGTCGTATGAATATATTCACTTTTTAAAAAGAATTAAGCGAAGGCAAAAAGGCTTTCCACACTTTTCTGGAGAACCAAAACCCCTGTAAGGGCACGGGATGGACATCCTTGGCTTCGCAGCATCGGGCTCCTGGGCGGCGCTGCAGCCAGCTGCGCTGCGATACAGCAGGACCGGCAAGTTCGGTGGGGCGGGTCACCTCAGCTCCTCCGCCGGGGCCGCCGCAGCCGCCACCCCCGCCGGGAGGGCGCCCAGCATCTCGCCTGGAAGCCGCCCTGCGGGCGCGGGAGCTGGGCGGGCGCCCACGGCGGCGGGCGGCTGGCGGCGCCCGAGACACCCACCGCCCGCCCGCACGGGCGGCACCGCGGGAGCCGACGCGGAAGCGGCGGCTCCAGATCTCAACAATATCGCTATTCAACAGGATCCTGCAAATATCCTGCGGCGGGCTCCTTCCCGGGGAGGGGCAGCGGGGCCGGCCGGCCAGCCCCCGCCGGGGCAGTACCGCAGTGCCGCCGCCGCAGCCGGACCCCCTGCAGACCGGCCCGGCGCCCTCTGCAGAGCCGCATCGTGGCCGGCCCCGCGGCGGAGGGAGGCGGCTTAGAGGCGCCCAGGAGCACGGCGGACCCCGCCGGGCGGGGCAGGGCCCCAGCAGGAAGGCGTCCGGCCCCGTCCGGCCCCGCCGGCGGGATGCTCCCCCCCGCCCCGCCGGCGGCACGCGCGGGAGCCGTTACCTGTCACAACCGCCGCCGGCTCCGCCGCAGAGGCAGCGGCGCCTCCCCGTCCTCCCCGCCGGCCACCGCCAACGTCCGCAGCCTCCAGCTCGCATCCCCCGCCGCCGGCGGCGGCGGCAGCGGGCAGGAGCAGCCCCAGCAGGAGCAGGCAGGTCGGCACCGGGATCGCCGCCGCCCGCCCGCCGGGCGCTCGGAGCCCGCTCATCGGTACCGCCGCTGCAGCGAAGAGAAGGGAGGGAAGGGAAGGAGGAAAGGAAGGAAGGAAGGAAGGAACGGGCTGGAGCTCCGCCGCTGCGACGCTGCCCGCTCCGGCAGCACAAACCCGCCTCAGCGACAGCCCCACGCCGCCTCCCGCCGCTTCCGGCGGCCACCGCCGCCGCCGAGCCGCCCGGGCGACACGTCACCGCGCGGTGACGTCACCGGGGAGGGGGCGGGAGGCGGGGCGGCGGCGGGGCCCAGCCCGCAGGCTGCGGGGCGGCTCGGTGGTAACCGCCAAGCGCGGCGGGTGCGCCGAGCCGCGGGAGGGGCGCGGAAAGAAACGGGTTGTCGCGTCTTCGCCGCCGGATGGAGGAAACCTTTTAGGCCGCTCCGGGCGATGAAGCGGCCCCGCGGCGGTACCTCCTCCCCGGTGTGGCGGGGCGGTGTGCCGGGGCGGCTCGGCCGGCGCCCTGCCCGGGCATCAGGCGGAGGCTTGGTTCCCCCGGCAGCGGCGGCCGGACAGCGGGGGCGTGCCGGCGGCCCCAGCGGCGGCGCGGCCCTAACCCGCGTCGCTGAACGCCCTCGGACCACGACCGGTTACCGAGCCGGATCCAGGAACGGCACAACACCTTAAACCGAGGCATTTTACCTACGGGGGGGAAACGAGACCTTGGACTTTGTTAAATTCGCCCTTACCAGGCCAACAGCGCAACAAAGGCAGGCGCCTGAGGGGAGCTTCCTAAAGGCAAAGAGCGTATGAAAGAAGTTGCAGTTCGGCGTGTGCTACAGCCCTTTCAAAACAACAACAGCAAAACCCGAATGGTGTTTTAAATCTGATCCCATACAACCGGAATCGGGAAAACTCAGCGCTCACAGAGGTTAAACCCTGGTCTAATTCTGTTTAGGACCTTGACAAAACAATCCAAAAAAACAACAAACTTTTGCTTAAGATGTTTCCATCAAGCCACTGAATGGGAATAAAATCTGTAACGTGCTTTGTCCTCTCCAAATCTGTGGGATTTTCAACCAGTCTGTTTTGAGTCATTTAACCAAGAGTAACACAGCCTTTAAAGACGAAATCCAATCTAATATCGCAGGTACACAGTACAAGAGAAAATAATGCAGCATGGATGGTAAAACCTACATAAGCATTACATTCACTATTAACTATTGCAGTTGCCTCGGAAATAACAGAGGGAGTATTTAGAAAGGGTCTTGAGAGAAGCCTTTGCCTGCTTTGTAAACCCCCCAGGAGATAGGAGCATAAAATGGAGTGGTACGAACCACTTTCACAGGTCAGCAGAATCCAGAAAACCAACGGTGAAATTGTTAACAGCACTGTTAAATGCATCAGGAAATAATTTCTCTAGCAACACGGTTAATGGGCATACTCCTTCCCAGCTGAAACATATTTTTATGGGGAAAAAAAACAAACCACAAAACTTTGAAGTAGTCATATAGCGTATGAAGATTTGGAAAATGTGTCTAAACTTAATGAATTCTGTTTGAATTGTGAAGTCTGTGCGTGGCCTTATCATTTCTGTTGCTGAATACAACAGCCTTTAAAGACCAACAGTATCTGACCAGATCTTGTGCAAAGAGAACAATGAAATGCCTGCATCTTACGAAAGCTTGTTCAGTGTTGTTTAACTTTAGGGAGGGGAGCTGGAGCAGAGTAAAATTCCCCAGATGGAAACAAAGAAACCAGCTGTTAATTTAATTAATTAGTTAATTTTAAAATACAAAGAGAGAGGTATTCATAAAGGGTACATAAAAGAGGTAAGTTTCCTGGATGACTGTGAACTGTTCTAACTGAGAGCCACTGGAGCCAAAGAATATGGACTGCGTGGGTCCTATAGAGAAATGCCATACATCAGAATAGCTGTGAGATGGGGACACTAACAGAGAGCACTTCAATGAAAATGCTGTGGGCCTGAAGTAGAAAATAATCCTTGTTAAAAATCCTCCTGCAAAGTCGGTTCATTTTCACGTCTTGCTTTCAACTACAAGTCCCCAGGTCAGGAAGCGTGGAATGGATTGTTTTCAAGCAATGCGTGTGTTCTGCAGTTGCGGGAAGGTCACTGCTGGTCAGGACACCTTAGCAGAAAATCTCATGGTAAGAATATTAAATGGAAGCACCTCTTGATGCACTGCTGCTTCACATCACGCGGACTCAGCTGCATAAGCTCAGAATCAAGGAAGGTTCCAACCCTGGGCTGCAGCCTAACCCGTTAATCCACAGAAACCTAAGAAGTGACTTGTGGTTTCAATATGAGGACCCAAACACTGCTGAGTGTCCTGCAAGGCTTGATCACAGAATCACAGAATTATTTATGACCTCTAGAGGTCATCTAGTCTAACCTCCCTACTCATCCCTGAGGAACACCACTCATAACCATATGCCAGTTTCATTTTGGACTGTTGACCGCTACTTTTTGAGTAGAGTCATTCAGACTCTTTTCCATGCACCTATTGAGTCCACACCTCCCCTACTGGACTACAAAGTGGCTATGGATACTGTGGCAAAAACCTTGCTAAAATCAATGTGTGCCACTCTTATCACCAACCACAGAGCCAATCATCTCATCATAGAAGGCAATCACGTTGGCAGAACTGTGCTGGTTTTTCCCAATCAACTTCTTGTCCTTCATCATCCCGGAAATGGCTTATACAGAAAGATTTGCTTCATGACCTTCTCTGAGAGAGCAGCTGGGTAAGGATGACTGTCCTGTAGTTTCATGCACCTTGCTTTGATGATAGATGTGACATTTGCTTTCTTCCAGTAACTGGAAATCCCATGTCATTGCCACAGCCTTTCAAAGGTGATAGGAATCAGCACAATGACATTAGCCAGCTTCCTCAGCACCTTCACAAGCACCTCCACAAGCACCTCCTGTCCAGCCCTAAGGACTTGTAAATATCTAATTTGCTAAAGTGGCCCAAATTCAACCTTCCTCTGCAGTTGGTAGTAGTCTTCTCCCAACTTTGCCACTAGGCATAGAGATCTGTGAGGCCTGAGAGCTGCCCTTGGTAGTACAGAACAAGGGAAAGAGAGCTTTGAGTATCACAACCTTTTCCCCGTCCTTGGTCACTAGATCACCTACCCCATTCAGCAGCAGAGCCTGTGGTTCTTAGGGTTAGTATGCTTGTCATTAAAATGATTTAGATTGTTTTCTCTACCTCTGGGTGTAGACAGCTGTAACAGAAAGGCTGGAATTGGTGTGAATGCAGAATGAATAATGGTACTGTCTGGGCGTGGGGGCACTGGATGGAGCACACAGCAGCAAAAGGGCTCTCAACATGGACTATGCTAATGGCACCCAAATTAGCAGGTCATCAAGACCCCAGCACATCTGTGGGCAGTTTCACAAGACACCCAGATCTGGAGAAAAAGAGCAACAAAGAAATCCTGATGACTCACACAGGTGGGACAAGATGGAGACACTGATCACTATCAGCTGCTCAAGGCTACAAAGAGGCATCTCCGAAATCTGTGCCTGGTTGCCAGCCTAAGAAGAACCCAGGAGACATGAGGAGGACTTCACAGTTGGTGTCACTTCACCCCCATGTAATTGCAATGGACGCTGGACCTAACGTCTGGACGTGGGCCTCGCAGTGCTGGACGGGCAGCCTGATCGCCACTGCCTTGGTGCCCCGCGGCTGTACAGACTTGCTGGACACACATCCTGGTGCTCGCGAGCATGATGACACCTGAGGGTGTGAGCCAGAGTTCAAAGTGTTTCGTTTCAATTCCTGTTCTAAATGAAACCACCTTCCCCTCAGAAGGTCTGGCACCAGTATGTGCTACATTGTTGGTAGAGTGTTGCAACAGTATTTCCCACCAGGGCATGTGTTTGTCTTTTTGCACAGGGCAAACTGGTTTCAAGGCCTCGAGTTAAGCCAGTTGTGTTGCCTTCAGTCATTAGTCCCACTCAGTGTTAATGGACTTGTACAGTCTCGGTCAAATTTTCTGAGTGTATTATTTTGCTGTACGGACAACCTGAGATCCTCTTTTTGAGTCCTGTCTTCCATCCTTTCATAGAAAGCTAATCTTTTTTTTTTCCTTTTTTTTCCTTTTTTTTTGGTAATGTATATTTTACTGCTTTGAGTTGCCATTTCTGTCCGCAATTTTATCATCCACCTAGCCTTGTTGTGCACGTTAATTTATCTAAGCAGAAAAAGGGAGAGGAAATAATCTTCAGAGTTGTTTCATGCCCACAGTTCTTTCCAATACATACATTCTGCTGCTCCTAACCCCCCCCACTCCCACCCACCCCCTCCCACCCCGAAGCAGCTCCAAACTACAAGCTGGGAATGCTCTGTGTAGATGCGAGGACTCGAGGAAAATTATTAACCAGGTATAGAAACAGGCTGATAATAATAGATGAGAAAGAAACCTGATGGGCAAAACAGAAACAAAGCACAAGCTAAAAGAAATGCAGGAAGGTCACATAACAGAAAAGAAGAGCTAGAGATAATAAGCAAAAGCTCAGGTAGAAATTAGTACAATCAATCAGATTTATTTATTAAAAAACAATGCGAATACAAACTGACAGTAAGCTAATGTAAATTCAAATAACCAATGACCACCAGATTATTGGTAAATTGTTCAAAAAGTGTTTGATTCTACAAATGCTGTGAAAAGAAACAATCATTTTGAACAGACTTGAGAGTAAAATTCATATGTCTTCTCTTGATTGGGAAAGTTACTCATATCTGCACCCAAATTATTAAAAAAAAATGTACTAATTGCAACTTTTAAGCTCTCTGATTTCACATGCTGATAAAATCTCGAATGAAAGTGGAATTTTATAGGCTTTATATTAGCCCGGATGAGAGGATCAGTCTAGGAACCCCTTCTTGGTTGTTTCTGAGTTACTGAAGTTTATGTTTTGAGGAGGGAAAGTCGTTAGCTCAAGAGGAAACTATACTAAGTATTTTAAGTGGTCCTGTATTCCCAGCCCTTAATGGACTAAGAAACTATGGGCCATAGATGTTATCTTGGCCCAATAATGAAATTGGAACTGAAAGAATGGAAGTGAATTAAACATTTTCCTTATCTGACGAGAGTATTAGCCCTTATGATCTTCTAATCGATGATGAGGAAGATTCTAGGTATCATCTCTCAAATGAGCAAATTGCCTGGTAATAGGCTAAAATGCTGCTAAGATGACAAAATCTCTTTCAATCAGTGAGAAGGAGCAGTGATTAACTGCAAACTAGGGCTGTAGATCTGCAAAGAACTTTTTGATTATGTCTCCTAATTTTAGGGGTTTTTTTCAATCAGTACTGTCACTAGTATTGCAGAAGATTTTTTTTCTGTAACACTTGAAGAGTAAAATAAAAACATAAAAAAAGTCTTGAAAAATACAGAATGTTCAGCAAATGTTCATTGCAGCTGAATCTGCTATTCGTATGGAAGCTTTGCTTATGCTTTTTTCAGTTTGTTGAGTTCTTTATGGGAACAAAGATGCCATTCCAGCTAGAAGATGTTGGCTAGGCAGACTGTGGTTGGATTTTGTTTGTTTCAAAAATAAACAAAGACTCAATCTGTTTGCACAAGACCTGGAGGCACATCCGGAGATACCAAATCTGAAGGAAAACAATGGCAGAATGAGTGAATAAAATATTTCAGGCAGCACTTCGATTTCTGGAATCTGTGGCAGGAGCTGAACAGCTTGCCAGGACACAATCTCGCTGGTGATGGAGGAGCAGGAATCTTGCTACCCGACTGAATATTATTTGGCACGTCAGTTAGATTACAACAAAGTGATGGGTTGTTATATGTTTTGACAGCTAAAGGACATTCAAGAGTAACACAAAAGCACCTGTGGAAATTAATACATTACAGATTAAGGTGATTGGAAGTATGTTAAAAACTGCCAAGGGACAATCTTGGAGATCATGATGTGACTGAGTCCCTCTCCTCATCTGATCTACTTGGAGCATACCTCACTGTAACTTTTTTTTTTGCCAAAATTGATTGCCAGGCTGTAGAAGTCCAGACATCTTATTAAATTTTAAGAAGGCTTTGACTGTGGCAATTTTGCATCCCCAGTAAAGTCATATTCAGTTCATTTCTAGTTCAAATTGTCTTTAAATGATCAATGTAACCATTCTTGATGTTCAATGAACAGCAGTGTTACACAACCAATCCATACACTAAAAATAATTTGGTTGCCATCTTTCTTTTTCAGTTTTCAAGCAATGTAAGATTTCAACCCATTTCAAGACAGAAGTGATAGCTATAGAGATGACTCACTTTTTCAGTGAGGCTACCTCAGAGGGAAGGGACTACAGACAATTTCATTGCCATATGAAAAAAAAATAAATCCCAGTATGTACATAATCTTTCTTTCACCTTCTCTGAATCTCAGTAAATCTTTAAATCCACCCTTACCTAGCGCAGAGACAGTCAGTGCTTTGTCTCTGCTTTATTCCCTCCCTTCCTGCTAGATGGCAAACAAGGAAAAAAATTACAATCAAGAGGTGATTAGAGTCACTGCTCCACATGACTAGCTTTTATCTTATAACAAGCACGCTGACCAACTGTGCAGAAAAAAAAATAGAATAAAAGTCACAATTAAAAAAAAATATCATTTGGACATAATAATTTAGCACACTCATGATCGCAGCAAGTATTGAAGGCTGCCTCCTGGGGCATGTTTGGGTATGTTTTCAGCGGGAGAAAAAAGTTCCTACTCGCCTGGAGCAGGAACTGTTTAGGATGGAGTCTGTCTGTTCAGGCTGGTAGAGGTGTTCTGGGGAATCAGTCGTAATCTTCTCAGTGGCTGTAAAGTAATTGTTACATTAAAAATAATGTAAGTAGTCATTTTCAGAATATTTTTTTTCTGTCTAAATAAGGCGCTAAAGCCCTGTTAGCTCCTAATGTATAGAGCTGCTCCTTACCTAAATGAACATGATCAGAAAAATGCTGTCGGATTAACTATTTAGAATGGAAATCATTTGCCCCTTTAAGTAAATATTTGGGATAAGAACAAAGAATATTTATGACCTTATGAAGAAGCAAGAAGGAAGTGACCAGAGCCTTGAATTCAAGTGTGGTTCTGGTAGTTTTAGCAGCTGTTGATTGAAAAGTGGAACAAGCAATCACTCATTCAGAGGCCAGAGTCTGAGTGAGTGGGAGATTATATTCTCATGATCTGTGACTAACAGATAGTAATAAAAAGCCTAGTGAACGTGTGTATCGTGTAAATACAATTCTGTTGTCAGATAGTTTGTGGTAGATTGAAATGGCTGCTCTGAGGTCACAGCAAGCAGACTGTTTCCTGGAATTTCTGCAGGCAAGTTGCACATCCTGTAAACAGGAGCTCTCTGGATCCCTCACAGCTCTGTGGCATGTACTGCCAGGTACCATGAGCGACGCGGCACCTAATAAATAAGATCATTCTGCAGAGGCAGAGACAGCTAGTCTCAAATCACCCAGAAAGTTGAAGGAGATATGGAAACTACTGCTGAGAAAATCAAATAACATGTATTTTGTCTTTGTCTCAAATTTTTTATGTTTTGGTTTGGGTAATAGGAAAAAAAGCATCGTAGACCGTATCCTCAGTTACAAGGTCATTGGAAAAAGACCGTCTTCCTGCTTTCAAACACAACCTTGGGCATTTGGCATTATGACTCACTACAAACAGCTGTATTTCTCAGGAAAAGAAAAAAAGTGAGAGCAAAATTTCGTCCCTTGCTTACACCTTCAGAAATACTATGCACAGCTCTTTTTTGTTCCTGCTTGCTTTGCAGGTTGTGATACTTGGAGGGTTGTGTGCAGTGCGCTAAACTTCCCTGAGCACTGGAGTTGAACGAGCTTCATGATCTTCCTTGGATCTGGACTTTTTTAATTCCCTTATCTGGCTTCATGATGAAATTGGGAGTTTTGGTTAGGAGTGGGGCAAAAAAGTTCTGCATTCAGTGAAGTTTGTCACCTTTCTCTGATATGACCTGTTTAGGACTTACTTATCTACTATTCAATGAGTTTTAGCTGTGCTTTTTAAACTGTTCATGATAGTTAATAGGAAACACAGGGAAGGGCTCAACTAAAAGTTAGATGTCTCAATCAGAGACAGTCAACTCCTGATCCTTTTAGAAACAATACAGAGTCATGGGAACTTCTAGAAGGTTCTTCATTTCATACTAAAATAGGCATCTCAGATCAGACAACTTTTCCTTTTAAACACTTGCTTCTCTCCATTGACAATAAGAGGAGCCTTGCAAAACTATTTTAGTCATTTAGCTGCTAGATTTCTAAAATAAGCTGAACTAGATCCTGGTCTACATCTCTTGCCATTAAAAAAAGAGTTGAGAAGGGAGTGGAGAGGAGAGAGGCAAATCAACTTCCAGAAAAAAGAAACTGAATGATCATTTGTCTCTTTACCACTAGAGGATGAGCCGCAGAAAGTGGTCCTGATGCTTTTCCATATGTCTTATTTCACATCCTTGGGACACAGGAATCCGAATAACTTTTAGGCCTTACTGAAATGATATACCTAGAAAACAACCACAAAGGTAAACACTTACAGCATGAAAGAGCTGGAACACGTATCCAGTAGCAATGGGTAAACCTTTCCTAATGATTTGCTATTTGTCGTCATATTTACGCTTAAGTTAATTCAGAGAGTATCTTCAGAACCAATCTTGAAGGACTAAGGAGAGAGTCAGAGAAGCATTTGGCTCCAAAGATGCCTTCCCAGTGGGATTAGCTGTGCTCACACCAGCGGTGTTCGCCTTCACCTGGAACCAGGATTTATGATCCTTCAAAACTGAAACTTTCAATATCACTCCAGGACTGGTACCTTCTACACAAGCTTGGTATTTTTGCAATGTGAAAAAAGAAAGACAAGCTCAAGAAGCAGTTAGCTACAAGACCAAAAAATTAGGTTGCTAACGTCTCCTGAATTATAAAGGCTTGAGGTAGATGTGGCACCGGTCCAGAGTTACTGGAGAGAGATTGCGGCAAACCATGAACTAAGGCAGTGGATGTTGGTCCTTAAAGCAGGGCGGTTGCCTTGTCCTGGGAGTTTTAAGCTGGAAAGAAGAGCACAATGCACGTGGTATACTTCTTAAATTCTAACAACTCCTCCTTTTAGATCTAACAGATGGCCTGTAAACTCACACTGAAATAAGGGGGCTAGCGGAAATTTAAAATAAGTATTATGAAGGAAATAAAAAGCTAAAATGCCTAGCAATAATCCTCACTAAAATCTTAATACAGCACTGAGTCTTGAAAGAATGTCTCTGTCCCATAATAACCCTGCCTTTGAATGGCCCGGTCCCACCAAAAGCAGAGCGTACAGCGTTGACCTGTTTGCATTGGAACAATTTCCTAAGCGGTATCAGTAACCATCTCTCTGTTTAAATGTCTGGACTGAATTCAGGAAAGAGAAATTTATCCTGCACTTGTCATTTAATAATCTCACCATGGTGTTTTCAAAAAAGGGGCAAAATTTCAGTCTAGAAAACCCGAAAAGCTGCCTTACATTTGCCCTGAGAACATACTCATTTCAGTTGGGTTGTGTCCAGTTTTCTGAGAGATCTACAGTAAATTCTACAAAAACAGAACAAAAAAGGCCAGTTCAATGGCAAACATTCTTCATTAAACTGTTTGGAACTTGTGAACAAAAAAGATGTGTCTATGAAGGGGTATTTCTTCTGTAACATTTTACATTGCATATGTTGTTGTGCTGCTGAAAAAGAGGTGATCTTTTCCTTTATAAAAACACAACAAACTGAACTGAGATTTTATAAAAATGTTTGGAATTGCTTAGCTATAAGAATACTAGCCTTGACTTGAAAACACAGCTAGAATAACTGTAAGAATTCCAGTCCCTGCTTCCAAACTGGGAAAACACAAATAAGTATCTATATAAATTCCTTTATTCCATGGAAAAAAAAATCAGGTCTGAATAGGCAAAGATAGACCTCACATGTCAGAGAGAGTCTTACTCTTTATTAAAACAAAACAAAACAAAAACAAAACCCCCAGTTTACTGTGTTTACTTACATCAAGATTTTGATCAACCTCTAGGAGAAAATTTTACCATTTTGCAGAGACCAGGAAAGATCTTAGAAACTAGAAAAAAAGTGTAAAGCCTCTAACATCACAGCTATCTATTGTACATATCATATAAGCTGGTCTTTTTTTTATTCTTTGCCCAGATTTCACCATTCTCTGGAAATGACACTTTTATTTTGTTTTATCCTTATGGTCTAGAATACTGCATAAAGATCTAGTGCATGCAAAACAAAGAAGTTTATTTGTACAAACTACCATCTTGACCCCTCCCTCAACCAAAGCCTAGCAGTAGGGATGAGTTTTATGGGTGGCATAGAATAATGGGAATATATTCCATTACCTGCTTGACAGTTGGTACGTACACTGCTGTGTGTGACTTCTTTCAAAGCCAAGGCTACTGGTTTCAGGCAGGTTTTTTTCCAACTTTGAGTGAATGCATAGGCTACCATCCAGCGCGAGAAATGTTGCACGCCTTATGGTGTCTGTAACTTCACTGCTTCTCCCTCACTCTCTCCTCCTAACTGAAAACCTGATAGGTATGCAGGGCACCCTTTCTCCACATGGTTTCTCCAGTGTTTGCGTTCAGAACTGTGACACGGGATGTTCAAGAAAACATCCTGGGCATCAGTCCCTGCTGCTTCGGGAGGACTGCACCGACAGGAAGGTCTTTGATGGATTTGACTTTCTAAGATTTCAAACCTCTGTTTAGGACTTTATTAACCTAGATTGTTGCAAAGCCCAAACATCTACTACCTCCATCTTTTAATTGTGTGTTTTCAGTTCTGAATATTGATTATCTGCCTAAATAAATAATACAGGCTGTAAACCAACTCTCTACTATAATACCCTTTATCCACATCACCGCCTAATACAGGAATGGACTGTTATCAAATCTTTGAAGTTTTTCCAGGATTTCTTCATAACAGATTAGAACAATATCTTTCTTAGGGAAAGATGAGAGTCCTAATCAGAAAGGTTCATATTTTCTTTAAGCTGTAAACTGTAATTCACAAAGACAGGAAAACCAGATTACACAAAACTGTGTAAGGACAATGAAAGTTGCAAAAAGAGAAGAGAGGAGAAGATAAAGCTCTGGAACAGAAACATCGAGTGGTAAAAGCTTGAATTTCAAAATTTATATGAACATATCGAAAGACATTTTCTCTTTCATATGATTAACAAAACTTACTCAAGCTTTTAAACTAAAAACAATGAATTCAGAAACACCTTTTTACATTTTAATTGACATACACATTTTAATTGCTGAATAAAGATGCAATCTCAAGTCAGTAGCAGAAAGTGTACTTTCTTAAATATACAAACAGCAAATGATCCCTTTCTGTGTGGCAGAGATCACAGTATACAGAATTTGAGCACTTTTTCCCGCAAGCTTTTTCTTTCAAGAATCACTTTCCCCACAGTGGAAGTGCGTTCTGTGAGAGCGAGGCAGAGGTGGGAGGCAGGCTCTCCTGCCTGGATGTTAATGGTGAGGGGTATCAATACTCTCAACACTACTTTCCCACGTCTATCAGTTAACTGCAGGGTCTTCAGAAGCTGGTTATGGTTAGAATCTCTCAAATGTATCACAAACTAAAAATTAAATATCTAAATATGTCTTTATATCGGAAACTATGGAGCCACTAACATGAATGCTGAAAGCAACCCGAACTTCCTTCCCAAGCTGTAACAACGCCAGTTTTCCACAGTCAGAACTTGATGTTAACATGAACAAACCAAGAATGGGCTTCAAAGCAATGCTTATGTTTTTGTAACCCAGAAGCACTTAAAAAAAAAAAGGGAGAAAAGGGAAAATGTTGTGACTCTAGACATATTATCAAAGAAATTTAGATAATAAATAATTCTGAACGCATAGAAAATTAAATATTATTGCTTTTTAAAACATATATTTGTGCTGACTTACTATTTATAATTGGACTCATTAAGAGCATAACTATCCTAAACAGAGCTTTTCAGAAAAAAATCACAGAATATACCACTCATGGAACACACAACTGTTGGATAGAATGAACTATCAGATACCTACTAAAACATATGATGTGGCTATAACATAATATTTTGTCTTTCACTATCAACTTCCAATTTGTATCTTAGCAACATGATACGGATTTTTTCTGTTTAAAACAAAGCACAGAAATTGGTCGCATGCTTTGCCTTGTGCAAATTGTGGTTAACTCCTTTGTTAAATACTCCATTTATTTTGGTCATAATCCCAAAAGAAACAATTTGTTCAAACTGTTCAGCCAAACACAATGTCATTTGGCAAAGCACCGTGGTCCTCCATAAAGCCAATTCTCTAGAGATAATTGTTTGCACATATCAGTAGTCCAACATCTAGAACAACACGCTGATTTTGAAATACGGGCAAATAGAGGTCCCGCTACGTCTTCCTTCACAGAGCCTGAAGTTCACCTTCTGTAACCAGCGATGTCTGACGATACACAGAATCAGGTGAACCTCCCTGCGCTTAAAGAAAGACTCAAAAAAACCCGGTTTGCAAAAAAGCAGTACTATTCCCCCCCAGCCCCCACCCCCGGCCCCCAATTATTTCAAGGCTGATCCCCAGGCAGAATTCAGCACAGTTAGACTGCATTACAGTAGTTAATGTTTTGCAGTCTTACAAAGCACGGTGAACCCAAGCCAAACATCCTATTCTAACTTTATATTCGTTCTGTCCCCCTTAACATCTGCACTGTTTGTCATCCGCAGAGACACAAGTCGCCTGAGATGCTTCTCAAAAGCGCAATTGGTCTGTATGGCCATCATTTGGTAGGTATACTATTAATTGTCTAATTAAAAAAATACCAAGATGAGACATTTTAACACTGTTTTAAAGCACTGCACAATAATTCCACTGCTGGAGCAGAATGATCTTCCCTGCGTTAATGGTTTTGTTAAGGTATTGAAAAAGCTGAGCATGAAGTGTGCAGGAAAAAAAATGCTTTCAGTGATTTCAATTAGCATCACATCTTATTCTGGATTCTAGAGATTTTGGATTATTCTGTGGTTATTTACTGCAATAAATGGTTCTTGCAGAACTGCCCACAGACATGCGATCCCTCATAACAAGTGTGGCCTTGTGCTGAAAGCCTGAAGCCTCCAGAAGGTCCCCCCCCCCCTCATGCTGCGTCCTAAAGCTGTAAAAAAAAAACCAACATCACCACAGTTGTGCTTCAGCACTTCTTCTGAAACCCGGTGTCATTAGCATGGCTATCTGGAGGGGGAATTGTTCCCAGGGATGGCTCTCCTGCCACAGCTGCCCAGGAGGAGAGGAAGGCGGCTAACGCCTCCTCTGCCGGCCACTCCCCCGAGGACCTCACAGTGGCCCTGGCCCTGGCCCTGCCTTGGCCCTGGGCCTGGCCCTGGTCCTGGTCCTGGGCCTGGGCCTGGCCCTGGCCCTGTCGCGGCTGCGTTCCCCTGCCCTGTAGCTGCACATCAGGCGAGTTTCTGGGGGCCAGAGGAAGCTGGCTGTAGCCGGCCGTACAAAACACAGAGCTGTGTTGATCTCAAATACGCGCTCCAGCTGATCGCCTTTCCTGCGTGGGCTTCGGGGCGGCAAGCAGCCGGTGCAGCAGCATCTGCCAGCAGCCAGGCAGGGGCAGGAACGGCCCTTGGGAGAGGAGGGAAAAGGAAGAGCCCGGCAGCTCCCGCCACCCCTGCTGCGTCCTCCCTCCCCCGTTTCCTCACAGAATACTGGACAGAGTATTTTACTGAGTTGTTAAAATATGTCAGAAGGCTCTTCCCCTTCCTCACTGAAGATACAGCCCTACAGTTTCGCAGTATATTTCAGTATCTTTTAAATAAACTCTTATTTAGTGTTAGTAAGCAGCTCACTAGATTGCTCTCCCCTAACTCATCTTTATACAGCGATTCTGTTCAATGAAATCCCTTCATTCAGTCTTGTTGGAAGAATTTGATAAAATTCATCAGATGACAGCGAAAGAGGCATATGCTTGGGCATATTTTTTTTGCTGGTAGAAATTTGTCTCAAAATGGTGTCTCTTTCCAGCCTTTTCCCTTTACTGGGATAGCTAACTGTTTTACAGTCTCCATACTCTCTCCATTTCCCATAATAAAATTTGTTACTATGACAAAAAAATTCCACTAAAAAGTAGAAACTGTTCTAGTTATTCAATTGTTCCATTACCCAGCCATCAAGATTTAAGTTTCAATATATTTTTGGAAGTACTGAACGAAGATAACTTGGGTACATTTTTAGACAAGCCTATTTACTTTTGCGTTTTTTAAACAGTCTATTTGACATTACAAGAAACCTTTGACAGACCATAGCCAGAACCATAAGGTAAGCAGCAAAAAAATTGATCTTTATCTAGAAATATGAAGACAATTGGTTCTTGTACTGAAATGTCTGTTTATATTGATTTCATATAGGGAGGAACAGGCCCAGAAAAACAATTCGGCTAAATTGAGCCACTGAAGGTTCAGCTGAGCCTGTTTAAATCAATGTAATTATCAATTTAGATATGGTTCTACTATCAAAATCTGGCCATTACTTAAAACAGCAAAAATGGAAAAGGAGGTCAAATGATAGACTACAGACATTAACAGGTTTGAACCGGTTAAAGAATTAAAACTTAAATAATTAATAAAACTTAAATAATTGATACTACCTACATACACAAGAGAAGTATCTAGCTGTAAGATAGAAAACAGTCATTTTAATATGTCTAAAACATATTTGAAATGAAAGTGCTATTTAAGCAAGTGAGATTAAAAATACAAGTATCAGCCAGAATCTGAAACACAGTATTTTGTTGGAACTAAAATGAGAAACTGAGGGGAACGTGAAAACAATACATCTTCAGTAAAAGCGATTTTTAAAAATAGATTTTAAAAAAGATACAAAAATCTAACAGTATAGTTGAAGTCTAAGGAGAGGATCTGTTTCCTTTTTAATCTCATCTTAATCTCATTTTTAAAGCAATTGTACTCATTATTCATGTATACATGTCTCTGTGTGTGTGTGCATCTTTCCATGTCTCAAAAAAGTCAACTTAAACATCCGACAAAAGGCAGCAGAGGTCTTTGAGAGATTCGCTGCCGGAGCTGCTCCATGCCATACCTGGCTCAAGAGTTGCAGGCAGCCCGAGATGCCTTTGGCCCACCCTGAAGCGAGAGGCACAGCATCACCCCCGGCCCACGGCGCAGCCAGCACGAGGCGTCCAGCCGAAGACGTGTGCTGGTCCACGCTAGCCGCAGAGCATAAGGTCCCACATCCAGCCATCGGGAGAAACGAAGGCGGAGGCCAGGAAGAGGAGCTTAAGTCCTCCGGTGGGGAAGGCAGAGGGGACACAAGGGAGATGCCAGGTTCTTAGGATGAATAACGAGATGCCAAGTCAGAGGAAAACAGACCGTATTCTGTTAGTCACAGAACTGCTTGTTCAAACAAGAACCCAACAGTCTCTCTCTCTGCCTACTTACAACATTTTCAAAACTATTGGAAATGAAAGAAAGAAAAAAAAAAAAAAATCACTCAAAAACCCCAACATGGAATGGGTTAGGATAACACTCAGATTCTGCACAATGTACTTGCACAGAGCAATGGGAATTAGAGGGTCAGCAGGCCTCTGCGGAATCTCCCTTGCTATTTACTAAATACTTTTAATTCCCTAAAAAGCCATGGTAACCTTGTAACGACCTTACTGAGCCACAATTCTTCTGACTGCTTTGTAACATTATTATTTCCAAATTGCTAGCCAGTCTTACGGATTTTAAAAACTGCAAAATGCTGCATTTTTAGAGGTAGATGTGCATTATGTGTTGTCCTGAAGATGAAATAAGGTCTTGTGGTTAATACACAAACTGAGCACCCTGAAGTAAAAACAGGAATTCAGGAGAGGAGGGACTGCTCACACCTTTTAGGAATTTACTCTGTAATCTTTAGCAAATCACTTTATCTTTCTATGCCTCCATTCCCCATATATAAAACAGGGTAATACTTGCTGTAAAGATAAAAACTGTCACGTGTCCTCTTTTTAAAAATTAAATGTCATAGAACAGCCTCTAGTTAAACAGTTAAAACAATTTCTTGCAAATATTAAGGAAAAGATCCATTTTCTTTGTCATCCAGAACAAAATTTCCCCAAATATTCTCATTCAATACGTCATACCTGTTAAGCAGTTTGGTTCTCTATATAAGAAGTGATCATACTGAGTCCACCACTTTACCTTTTTAAAGTTAGCCTTATAAATTTACTAGCAGTCTATAAAAGTTCAGGAAGTTTCTTACTAAATTATCCTGACAGAGACAGCAAGAATCACAGACATAAAGCTCATAACCCTATCTGAGACTACAGCTTAGATCACTTTTCAGACAACTTTTGGGCAAACTATGAAGGATTCATGTTTCACTGTCATACATTCAGTATGTACGACAAATGATGACAACTACTTGTATGTAAATTAGGCAAAAAGTCCTACAGCAAATGCAGTGCCTGTATTACCCACTATGTTCCTTTGACTTTGATCCTTTTTCAGATATTAAGATACGCTTAATCAAATCAGATTATTGACTCCAACTTTTAAACAAATTTTAAACAAATCAGTGGAAAAAGCTGGAAGACCTCACAAAAAGGTATGATCGCTCACAGCCGATGAGCCAGGCTGATGCTGTAGTAACAGTCCATCGCACATCGAAATGAGTTTGGATTCTGAACTGAAGCCTGAGCTGTTGAATCAGAGAGGCTGGAAAACTGGCAAAGGCGTAGCACTGCTCTCCCAAAGAGGGCGTGGGGCACTGCGAAAGGACTCTTGGCATCGTTCTCGGGGGAATAGTTTGGCTCATGTAAGGACTGGCTCCAACAAGTTCTGAAGGAAGCTATGCTCAGGCCTTCTCTGCAGGGGAACATATTTTACAACACGGAGCCTTTGATGGGACTCTGGGTAAGAGCTTAGAAGATGCCTGAGATAGCTGTATACCTAACTGAAGATGAATGGGGAATGCGTGACTACATCTCCGTATATGAAAAGAATAAGCGGAAGTAGCTAACATGAGAAAGAACATGGAGAAAATTTCTGTGAAGAGAATAAATAAGATAGGATCATACACCAGTTCTGCTATCTCTATCTTTGTCTTAGAAAATGAGAAAAAATTCTTGCAAGTTAAAGTATCTTTATTTTCTCAATTGACAGTATTTGAGCTGATACCCTCTCTAAGCTGCGAGTTTGAGAAAGTCGTTTCGTATTAAAAGACAGCTCTTACAACTCCGACATTAACATCACAACACTCGGATCACGAATTACATTTACATTATTTAATTTAATATTACATGCATTTTAGACACTGATTCACATTGTTTATTTGCACAAGTAGTAATTCTTAATATACAAGTAATAACCATTGCTGTTACGGTGAAATTCAGTAGCATGCACTGCACGCACTTGTGTGCAAAGTTACTGTTTTCAGTTAGAAAATTTTAAGGTCATGATTTCTAAATTAATATTATACATACAGCTTAATTTTGGTTTTATGCAGACATTGCATAGTTGACGATTAGCTCCTCAAGAAAGACTGGAATTGTGGTACCAGTATTGTTGAAGCAGATCAAGTGACAGTAGCAAACAAGAAGATTTGAAGAAGAGGCATAACTTTCAGGGTTGAAAGGTCAGCAAGTACAGCCTAGGATAAAAAACAAAAAAGGCTTGTTAAACTTGACATTTGAATCAAATTTCTTTAAAGCAAGTCAAGAAGTCAGAAAAAGATTCAAACACTACAATACTAACACTAATTAGAGTCAGACCTGGCTAGAAACAAATTACGCTGTTTTATGTTAGTGCCTTATTGGCATTATTTTTCATTCTAACATTTCAAAGAAAAAGCATATGTTTACATATATAAACCAAGTAGCTTTATTTTAGCCTTTAGCCTTACTTCAAATATACATGGCATCATGGGTGAATAAGGGGTCTAACATTTCAACTTGCTTCTAAAAATAATTGGGAATTAAGAATCCTTATCCTGTGGCTTGGCTAGTACTTGTGAAGTAAGTCCAATGTAATGACTCAAAGAGTCAACATCTTCTCATGGAAGTGTGTTTAAAAAAAAAAGTGTCATCACAAGCTCTTAAAGTTTGAAAAAAATACGTCACCAGATCTTTGGGAAAAAATGTATTTTAACAAATTACTAGAGATAAACAGTAATAATCTTCATCTTAATGAATTAATTTTCTTCATTTCCCATCTGTAAAATGACAGTACTCACAGTGAAATTTCAGATTCAATATTGACAAAAATAATCTTGTAAAATTTTTGTAATATCAAAAAGCACAGAAGCAACTACATTAAAATGCACTGAGAAAAAAGGTACAAACCTCCACAATATTTTGAAAGTAATATATCCCACAAACATAGATTATAGAATAAAAATAGAAAAAAAATCCAACTGTACAAAATAATTTGATAACATTGCATTTTTGTAGCAAATACACTCTTTTATTTCTTTTTACTCCAGAAAAGCAGCATTATGTACCGCATGTTCAGAATTTCCTTAGTTTTTTATCTAAGGTGAGAATTTAGGCAGAAAGATTTGCACTATGTACCACGTGCCATGTGAAGCTTAAGTTACTCTTGTTGGCAAAGCATCAGAAACTATTTCAATCTCCTCTATCTGAAACTTATCCTTACTTCAGCTGCAGCCAGTGATGTCACCTCCATCAGGTTGACTGCTCGGAAAGCAAACACAGCAGCTGCCAGGACTGAAAGAAAATGCCCAATATTTAAGTTGCTGACTTGTTAATTGGTGGTTAGAATTAATCTTGATGTAAAATACCAATTCTTACTCCCTTAGAGTAATTATTTTGATTCTGAAGCATAATATACGATGGATGGCTGCGTTTGAGTTTCTTTGGCCATTCTTTAAAACAGATAGGAAAAACACAACATTCTTACAGAAAAGTCTAAGTGAAAATGCTTGAGTTTAAGGTGACTAGCTCTTAATTAAAAGCGATAAGGTGATTTACAATTAATTCACTTCTAAGCCAATATTTTTGATTTAAATAAATAGCAATATTTCAGTTGTGAACATTATATAATATTTTTAAAAGTTAATTTATTTTGTACCATCTTATATAATTGTATCTATCTACATAGCTGTCTTATATGTACAAATAGAACCAAAACCTTTTCTCTTCTCTTCTATTCACCTACTTTGTATTTAAAATCTGACCCAACTGAAGATACATGTCTTCCTTAGAACCCCCGTCTAAAACCTTGCATAAAACTTAGGACAGAATTTCCTTTATAAAAAAAAAGTACAAAACTTTCAAAGTCTCTTAAAAGATGGGGCTTCGAAACAAGAAATCCAGCAAAATCTGGGGAATTCTCAGTTGCTGTAAGTGTTGAAGAAGTACTCGCCATAAATGAGTAACATGAATCTTGTATTTTGTGACAGGTGATAAACTCATTTATTGTTACCACAGAAGCTGAGAGACCATCCTGTGTTCTGTTCACAGAGCGCTTAGCATTTTTGGAGTGCTGTCATAAAAAAAATTACCTCGCATAATTTTTTGGAGATGCAGTATTTATGCAATTCTATTTTTCTAAAAGTTACGCTCTTTGACACGTATGTATAATCTCCTTTCAGCATTCAAAGAGCAACTATTCTTTTTGTCACAAAACACATTGAATCTAACACGTATTTGCCTTACATCCATCTGGACTTAATATGTTTTGTAAAAATAATTCTATTACCAGCAAGAATTTCTAGAGAGTTGTATCCCAGGATTCTGTCCCACAGAAGCAAGAGCTGATCTGTAGCTAAATAACCAGAAAATGCCCGTACCATCCATTTAAATGAAATTCGTAGCCTGCAAACAAGTCATAAACAATAGTTATTATATTTCTGTCTCCCATAATGATCCCATAGATCCTCTATAAATTGAAAATACTTTATTATTATTCTGCATTTCTCTTCCAGGAAGAATAGCCATTTTCTCTTGCTGCATTAATGATCAATATTTTCCTTTGCAACAGCCATCAGAAAACTATTTAGCATGTCATTTGACAAATATCAAATATCATTAAAATATTCTGACCAAACAATGCCACTAGAGGGATCCTCAGCTATTATCACCCCCAATGTTTCATCCTTTCTGCTGTTACGTGATTATGACGGATACCAATTATAACAGTGAGATTTTCAGGTTCTATTGCACTTGGTGCCATAAGCATACTATAGAATGACAGCCTCTTGATCTCTCCCCCCTTCCAGTAGCTTCTGCTGTAACCAGCATATCTCCCTGTCTCCTGTCCCCTAGGAAATAAATCACTTAGTTCCATCAGATCCGACATGAATAACCAAAACTTAGCTGAATAATGCAGCATTTCTCATAGAGCAGCGCTCCTCTCTTCTTCATAGAACATACAGAAGAAATGCACAAAGCACATAGACAAGGGATTCCAACTGACTTTCAACGAAAAATGGCACATTGATGTTTACACTTTGTAATAATTTACCATAGCTTTTAAATTAAAATACTACAGAACAGCATTTTCAGAACAATCAATCTGCAACATTTGTAGCAAGTCAGAAAGAAGTACTTACGGCTGAGCCCCAATTTCTCGAAGGTGATAAAAGAGCTGGGGCAGATGGGTTTGTAGAAGAGTCTCAAACAGCAAACACAATGACACAATGCCCTAATGAAACAAGATCATACCCTAAATACTAACACTCATCCCGTCAAATCGGAGAAAACAGTATCAGCATGTGAGTATGCATGAATTTTTAATTCAAGCAATAAAACACTATTAATGATATAATATATAGCTCACGTAAGCAGGACACAAGCAGCTCTAATGCCTTCAGTCACTAAAGCCTTGCTCCTACAATTCTATGTACGTATTAGCAACATAATATATTTTGATAGTCCCTTTCAGCTGTAAGTTACTTATGATATTTGTATGTCAGGGTCTAAGTGCTTAGTGGGTTATTATAATATGACCTACTTGAAATATTTCCACTTTGATGAAATAGAACTCAGTTACACTATATACAGACTAAAAACCAGAGGATGTGAGAAATAATATATCTCTGATAACTAGAAACAAACAGTAATGGGGATAATTACAAAATGTTAAATGCAAACATACTTTAAAATTTCTTTTGAAAATTACCATGAAAATTAAAAGATTCCTGTCTGACCGGTTTCCCTGCTATTAATGACTGAAAGCACAATGCACAGCCTTGATATGGTATACCAAGGAAAAGATTTTCTTTTAACCAGGAAATGTTTTCAAAAAGCAATGTAACTATTCAGCACTTTGTGAAGGAGAAAAAAAAATTACTATGTTTTATTCTTCAAAACTAGAAGATAAGCAAATTTCTACCATTGTCTTACATTCAAGATAGCTGGCCCCGGTCATAAACATAACCAAATTATTTAAATTCATCTGGTAGTGCTAAAAAGCATGTGCTGTCACACAAAGATACTTGCGTTAAAGAAACAGACATTACCTTGATATCACTGAAACAGTATCTGTATATATACGACTATATTTTAGTTCCTCTACCCCAGAAAACATTAAAGTGTGTGTGCTTACATGTTATTGATTAAAATGAAAGCAAGTACGCGTTTATGTGACTTCTTGAACTGAGAAACCTATTACACAAAAGACTTGACTCTCAAAAAAAACCCTCTCATAAAATGAGAACTGTACTATTTTGAAGTACATGATATTCTACAGCAAGGCCTAACACTGACGTAGAAAACAAAAATATCCAAACTGGAGTTACCTAATATTCTTTCCAATCTTGCCTGAAGTGTGTGTGTATAAATATATATTTTTCAATCACATAGAAAATCAAACCACTGTATATTTTTGTTCCACAGCAAACAGAATATCAAGTGCGTGGGTTTTAATTCCTAATGAACTTACAGAGGGATGAGAAGAGATGGAATGGAGTCTGAAGAAAAAACGCACATACATCTCACGGAATATCTGATACAATTTGGAAGGTTCATGGTACAGAAAACAAAGTGGAGCAACTGAAAGGATAAAAGAATTATAATTGACTCAACACTGTAACCTGCTAAAAGAGTTCAATGATTAAGTGCATGAAGTATGAGGAAAAAACCAAGTAATTTGTAGTAGTACAATTTACCAAAACAATACTAAACCAATTATTTAGAAAGAGACATTTTATAATAGAGTCTATCATTTGACGTAAAGAGTTAAGAAAGGGAGTACAATACATTCTAGGTAATAGTTCTATATATTTCAAGAATCTAAATTAGAACCTGCTTACGAGAGTGCTGGCTTGCTAAGCATAAGAAACACGCTTTAAAGATAGCTTCTCTGGGGTGTAGGGCAACAGTATGTTGAACGGTGCAAGTTTTTGATTCAACCATCTGTAACTTCCAATGTGCTCTTGGGCTAGTGACCATCTCTGAATTGGTTCCCCATTTGTAAGACTGGAATAAGTTTATTGCTTGAAGATGGGTGTTGTGAAAATGAAAATATTAAAAAAATAGCTTTTGGTTGCCACAATAACATCACACAAGTATGACTAATTGACAGAGACCTGTTTATTTCTTATAAGATCTGAAAAACACGGACATTTGGTACTTTACTGTTTAGAAGTCTTTTAATATACCTGATTCAAAATAACAGGTGGCTACATTTGTAAAGCAGTGGTTCTCAAACTTTTTTTCGATCAATCAGTCTCTTTTTTCTTTGTGTAGAAGTCTAGCATATAGATAAATCTATTGTATGTATATGCTGTACAAACATCATCAGTTCCCCCCGATTTCTACTCCAGTCATTCAATGCACATTTCACAGACAGTTGTTCTGTACACATTTCTGTAAACAGCCTTTTCATCTGTCCACTCACTCACCACATCTACCACTTCATTTTACAGGTACATTCATTCCGGGTGACAGCTTACATTTTAACACACTCATAGTCTCTCTCTCTCTCTACGTGTTTTATTTAAGCACAGATAGGGATATGGATACATTTGTCTGCATACATATGTATACATATGCACATAGATATATGTACATTTTTATACATATGGCTGTATGCATGTGTGAATTCATTTTCAGATATATATCAGAGAAGGTGGCTTAATAGAAAATAACAGCATATGTGTATGAGAGGTGGGGTGCTAAGGTAGGGTGAGATGTTCACAGAAATGTGTATTTACGCAGGGGTAAGAAAAGCAGAGGGTGTTACTAGTGTGTATGTTTTTAATGACTGAAGATGGAGGTGGAAGAGTTGGCAGCCTGTGTGTGTACATAGAGGCCAGGAGGATAACAGAACAGTGCCTGACAGTTGGCACCGTACGAGTGTATGCATGCGAACATGCAAAAGTGTACAGGATTTACATAAGGACCCAGATACTTCCCCTAAGAGCAGCACAGCATGGAATACACAGGATGCTCTGCTTGGTCCCAGCTACCTTACCCACAGCCTGGAGTTACACTAGTGTTTCTGCTGCCTTGCTTTTCAGCCTCCCTCCTTCTCACAACCAGCATATTCTGAGCCCTTGCAAAGGGAGAGGACAGGCGGGAGGGAAGAAGCTCACACCCAGTTTGAGACACATTGTTCTCAAGGGCAGAGTCAAATACAAACATTTTGAAAAGCGGTTTCACGCAGAAAAAGTGAAAGCCTCCTAGTGACTACCTAAGGAAGAGTTTGTAACTAAGCTGTTCATTACTTCAAGGACTTAGATTCCCTACTCAGGTTCAAATTTGCATTTCATATTTAAATTGCCTGATTTTAATGATTGTGTGTTCATTAAACTTTCTTATTAGCAAAACATAGCATTTTAAGTATAATCTTGAAATCTGCTTGCCCTGTGATGCCACAAACACCTTTGGTAAATCAAAGGGAAAAACCTGGAAAGCTGTAACAAATAGCGTCACATTGTTTGAGTCTCTCTGCACTACTTGTCTTGTTACGTCTGAGACCTGAGGAGATTTTTCTGCTCTTTTCCTAGAAATCTTGTTGATATTTGAGCTTTCCTATATGCAGATAAGTAGCAACCATTCTATCATTTAATGCTCCTTTAACACCTGTTCTAGGCAAATGGATACAGCAACAGGCCTTTCACATAATTCATGTTTTTAAGAACACTTTTCACAGGTAACTTGGTCTACCCAGAAGTGAAACACAAGAAAAGAGCACTCTGTGAACAAACTTTATCCTTCTATTCATATACATTAAGATGTATAGCTCAGCTATTAGCTCTCAAAGAACAAACTCCCACACAGTAGCGAGCTGTAATATAAGTAAATAGAAACAGCCTGGAATTTTTAAAATTATATACAACAGTATTCATACACAAAGAAACAGAATACACAGACGTTTAAAAGTTGCAGGAAAGTACATAGAGCTTTAAACTGCAGTAAGATAAAAAGTAATCCTGAGGTTTTAAGAGTTTCTGAGAGTCACACTTACCATACATAGAAAAGCCATGAAAAGGAATTACACCTACAAAACAAAAATAATTCTTTTTTTGTTCTTTTATATTTCTTTTTATCCATGTAAAAAAAAAAAAAAAAGTATTTTTCCTTCAAGTTTCTAAATTGTATTCTGCCTACCATAGGAATAAAATATTTCCTTGCTATAGCACCTGCAGTCTTAGATCTCAATCTTGTAAATATTTAAGTACAGGAATTGTATCACTTACTTCAGTACAACCAACTACGTGCTTAAACACATGCTATAGTTCCTAGAAAGCCAAGTAAAGCTCCGTTTCCATGAAGTTATTACGTATAAGCTTTGCTGAAATCAGAACCTAATTTCAGATAAATGACAACCCATAAATGTCATGCACTGACAAGGAGGGAGCAGGAAAAAAGGAGGCCAAGACCTCTAGTAATTCATGTAGCACTCAGATAAAACATTTAGAGGACTTGGCAGTTGTACCATGACAGTTCTCTCCTCCTTTCCAGCTGATCTTAGCTCCCATTCGTTAATTTTCATATAGGACCAGTAAGGGGGAGCTGCTTTGGCAAAAGGTCATAAGGACAATGCTTCATGGCTACAAAGCTGCAAAGAATTGCAGAGGCAAAAATGAAAGAAGGGGGAACAAAAGCATGTGCTACAACCGACACCACTGGAAGACAGAACACACAAACGACAAGGCCAGAGACACAGATTTAAGATTGGTGACGTACGGCCTTGAAAGCAAGAGCAAAGAGCTTGAACTTAAAATACAGATGCAGTGCAAAAACAGGAAAAGGATTCAATAGACAGGGATTGAAACGGCCAAAATAAGAGCTGAAAAAAAGGAATTTTAATACCTGAAGTAACAACAACAGCAATGATATTAACTTAAAATTATGTGCTTAGTTATGTCTGAATTTCTAAAATTAACACAAATTTTGAAAGGAAAAGACTTTAAGGTGTGGTTTGTTGAGTACTGAAAAGCTGGGGGTCAGACCGTTTCAGCATGTCTCATTCAGATCCTCTAAGTGGTGATACAAGACTGGAATACAAGCTGCTGCACCAGAAGTTGTTTTCCTTCTCCTTCCCACACACATAGACAAACTCCGTATGTGACTACTAACACCAAGATGAATGTGGTTTTGGAGTAGCTTCAGTCCAGCTTAAATTAATGAATTTCACAGAATAACAGCAAAATATAACTTGTAATAGAAAAAGAAGTTATCATCTATTTGAGAAAAAAAAAAACTGTATCTTTCCAATCTACCACTAGAGGAAGCAATAGTATCATTCTTACCATTTGGAGGATAGAAAACAGCATATTCTTCCATTCCGAGTTTTCCTGTGAATCATCAAACCACAATTAAAATATGATCACACTGTTAAAAGGGGTAAAGATTTAAATTACAAAGGTAGGATCTAAGTTACAATTATAAAAATCATAACTAATTACGTTATTATCATTTGATATTGTCTAAAACAAGCAAGCAATGCAATAGGACAGGTACGGTGTCAGATACAAAACTAAAATGCAGCACCAATAAGGGAGGATGACAAGCAGCAAAAAAAGAGGAGGAAGATTTCAGCAATGTTATTCCATAGAGATTTTATTTGGGTGTGTGTTAGGAGCTCTAAAGGTGTTTGCTGCAGACCTTGAAGACGGTGTAGGTCTATGAGAGGATAAGGTTAAGGGGATAAGTCTGCCATGCTGTGGCAGACTGACCTAGGCACAGGACAGGCATTTAAAAAGATATAAGAACAGCTAAAAAATATTCAAGGATTCATTAAGCCTGCAACAGAGAGGAAGATGGATGGTACAGTTCTGATATAACAGAATATTTAAGTAATCTGTTGGATACAAAAGATTAATTAAGTCAGGACAATCACTGATAGTATAGACTGACCATATAATTTCTTCTCCTCCTTGCAAAAAAACCATGTTATATTAGTTAACCATATTTTAACTATAGAACCTAATAACTTAAAATCCACTATTAAAAAATTAAAGACTTATTTAGAAATATAGAAGTGTTTTAAGCATAATTACAACTCATTAAAAGCTGTAATTACTTTAGTTTTAAAATGAGAAAATTCAACTAGAAAATATAATTATTTATATGAAAATTTATAGAATATTCAGAGATCTTTTAGATCTCTCTATTTTGTTCACTCTACACAGAAGGATTTAGCACAGGGAACTTTTGTCAGGTTCAATGGAATCTGGACTTAGATATTTTCCTGTAGCATGAATTGACTGAATTAAATTCAAAATTAACCTGTGAAGCTCTTGCCTACTACCCCATTTTCCAGTGACAGAAATCAGTTGTTCCAGTAAGCTAAAAAATACTTTTTACTTTTCCTTTCCATAGTTTGCTTGCTGTGCAGCAGGGAGTTGTAATCTGGAAGGAGAGTATTTTTAGCATAAAGCACATCTCTTGGAAAATTAGCCAAAAATAGGACCTACAAGCCTTTCGGATTTACACTGCACAGGTTCAGCAGAGATTTAGATTTCAGCAACTTCATTCCTCAGATTTGACTAGGAATAAGTAGGATGTTCCCCATAGAATCGTTTATGTTGGAAAAGACCTTTAAGATCATCAAGTCCAACCACTAACCTAACACTGCCAAGTCCACCACTAAACCATGTCCCTAAGTGCCACACCTACACGTCTTTTAAATGCCTCCAGGGATGGGGACTCCACCACTTCCCTGGGCACCCTGTTCCAATGCCTGACAACCCTTTCAGTGAAGAAATGTTTCCTAATATCCAATCTAAACCTCCCCTGGCGCAACTTGAGGCCATTTCCTCTTGTTCTGTCGTCTGTTACTAGGGAGAAGAGACCGACCCCCATCTCTCTACAACCTCCTTTCAGGTAGTTGTAGAGAGCAATAAGGTCTCCCCTCAGCCTCCTTTTCTCCAGACTAAACAGCCCCAGTTCCCTCAGCCGCTCCTCAGAAGACTTGTGTTCTAGACCCTTCACCAGCTTCGTTGCCCGTCTCTGGACACGCTCCAGCACCTCCATGTCTTTCTTGTAGTGAGGGGCCCAAAACTGAACACCGTACTCGAGGTGCGGCCTCACCAGGGCCGAGTACAGGGAGACAACCCCTTCCTTAGTCCTGCTGGCCACACTATTGCTGATACAAGCCAGGATGCCGTTGGCCTTCTTGGCCACCTGGCCACACTGCTGGCTCACATCCAGCCGGCTGTTGACCAACACCCTCAGGTCCGTTTCTGCCAGGCAGCTTTCCAGCCACTCCCCGCCAAGCCTGTAGCGTTGTATGGGATTGTTGTGACCCAGGTGCAGGACCTGGCACTTGGCCTTGTTGAACCTCATACAATTGGCCTTGGCCCATTGATCCAGCCTGTCCAGATCCCTCTCTAGAGCCTTCCTTTCCTCAAGCAGATCAACACTTCTGCCCAACTTGGTGTCATCTGCAAACTTACTGAGGGTGCACTCAATCCCCTCGTCCACATCATTGATAAAGATATTGAACAGAACTGGCCCCAACACTGAGCCCTGGGGAACACCACTTGTGACCGGCCACCAACTGGATTTAACTCCATTCACCACCACTCTTTGGGCCCAGCCATCCAGCCAGTTTTTAACCCAGTGAAGCGTACACCTGTCCAAGCCATGAACAGCCAGTTTCTCCAGGAGGATGCTGTGGGAAACTTTGTCAAAGGCTTTGCTAAAGTCTAGGTAGACAACGTCCACAGCCTTTCCCTCATCCACTAAGTGGGTCACCTTGTCGTAGGAGGAGATCAGGTTAGTCAAGCAGGACCTGCCTTTCATAAACCCATGCTGACTGGGCTCGATCCCCTGCTTGTCCCGTACGTGCCACGTGATGGCACTCAAGATGATCTGCTCCATAACCTTGCCTGGCACCAAGGTCAGACTGACAGGCCTGTAGTTTCCTGGATCCTCCTTCTGGCCCTTCTTGTAGATGGGTGCCACATTTGCTAACCTCCAGTCAACTGGGACCTCCCTGGTTAGCCAGGACTGCTGATAAATGATGGAAAGTGGCTTGGTGAGCACTTCCGCCAGCTCCCTCAGTACCCTTGGGTGGATCTCACCCGGCCCCATAGACTTGTGTGTGTCCAGGTGGTGTAGCAGGTCACTGACCATTTCCCCTTGGATTATGGGGGCTTCATTCTGCTCCCTGTCCCTGTCTTCCAGCTCAGGGGGCTGGGTACCCAGAGAACAACTGGTCTTACTATTAAGGACTGAGGCAAAGGTGGCATTAAGTACCTCAGCCTTTTCCTTATCCTTTGTCGTTATGTTTCCCCCTGCATCCAATAAAGGAGGGAGATTCTCCTTCACCCTCCTTTTGTTTATATGTTTATAGAAACATTTTTTTACTGCCTTTTACAGCCATAGCTGGATTAAGTTCTACTTGGGCTTTGGTGCTTCTAATTTTCTCCCTGTACAACCTCACAACATCCTTGTAGTCCTCCTGAGTGGCCTGCCCCTTCTTCCAAAGGTCACAAACTTTCCTTTTTTTCCTGAGTTTCAGCCAAAGCTCTCTGTTCAGCCAGGCCATAGCTGTGTTTCTGAGCTGCCATGGCTCTGTGCCTGAGGTAAGACCTGGGATCCCACTGCTGTTCTGCTCTCAGGTGAGCCCTTTGCTTGTTTCAAGAAGTAGGTAAAGAAAACTCCCTAATTCAGTTAAAGAGAGAGAAAAGACCTACAAAGCAATAAAGGAGGAAGAAAAAAATTAGAAAACAAACATTGCCTCTAGTGACATAAGCAGCAGCAAGAGGAAAACTGTCAGCAGAGGTCCTCTTCAAAAGAAGTACGTGGTACAGGGATCACATTTGGCTAAATACACTGGCATGAGGGACCAAGGAAGAAAACACGAGTGGAGAAGGTAAAGGTACATGAAAAAAAAGTGACTGGATGGCTGAATGGTTCAAGAAGGAAGACACAATTAGGAACCTCTGGGTAAAGCCAAGGCAGGTGAGGATCTAAGAAGCAAGTAAACAGAGCCCAGAGGTATGTCATTAGAAGCTGGCAGAGAAGGCAAGTGGACTGAACCAATAAATTTAAGATTGTTAAGAAAAATAAGACTCACATGAGAACTTAAGCCAAAGAACATCCAAAAGTAAGCTAACACTCTGGAAGATGCCATGCTTTGAAAAAAATCAGTGTAAGTCTGCTTGGTAGAGCTCTACTCTCCCAGACCTTCGAACAGAGCCCACAGTTCTTCAGCAACATGTTCTACTCCTGACTACAAATATCTGCAAAACTTTCTGCTTTGGGAAGATAACATCCTACCACCACTTCCAGTTGCTAAATTTACTGAAGTTGCAGAGGACAACATTGTGTATTTAAATTTCTAGCTTTGATGAAGATAGATGTTGTCAAGATTTTATCATATTGTCATAGTTGTGTCTTTAATTTATTTTGGAAGAACACTGGAGAATTATACACAGAAAACTTCAGTAAAAGAACAACACTGCAATCTGGCCTTCATGTGATCAGCTTCTAAACTGTCAGAATCAGTGCAGATGTCAAGTGGATACATGAAGTTTTTATTAATGTTCTTTTAAATGTAGTCTACTAGGTGTAATGAACATAAAGGAAATTCACATGCTGTATTACTGCAGCAATCAACAAAAATCTGTATTATCTTTTTTAAAACAATTCTTTTTACCTCGTATATATGATTTGGGTGGGGTGGCACTACTGTAAGTAAAGTGCTCCAATACAGATGTATCTCGGGAAAAACAGAGTAATACCTGTAGAAAAGACAGCATACAAAAATCAGCTGACTTACTGGATCCACAAAGCAATGTCAAACAGATTTAAGGACCTGCCTTAATTAGCACCTATTAGATGCTATCGAAGAGAGCTAATACAGTTGAAAGCTCTTGACCAACGTAATTTACTTTCCTGTTCAAATTTCCAGGCTTACTTTGAACTTGCTATGATTTTACCTTCGCATTCATTTGTTGTCAGTGAAATATCCCTGTTCTCCAACCCTCCTCTTTGCCTCTCAGCATGAGTTTATACCCTTCTGTCACATCATTAGTGACTGTCCATGCAACTGGCTGCTTTGATGTTTATTAGGTCATTTTTCTATTCAGTTACTATGACCTGGGGAAGTCCTAATAAGTGAATAAGCAAATGAAACATTTACATTTTCATATGTGTGCAGTTCCAGAAGATTGATCTTTACATTCACTTTCATTCCCAGGAGCTTTACAGAATGCTTGCACGATACTCAGTTCTTTCAAAAAGTACAGATTATAATGCTCACCTCGTATCCATAAGTTCTGAAATGCACGTTGTATTTTACAAAATACATTTGACTTTTTTATTGTTTACATAAATGAAATATCTAGTATTCATAGCAATTGAGTATAAAAATAAGTACTAAAAGCATTCCTAGAAAAAAATAAATAAAGAATCTCATCCTATATGCAGTTGTAAAGAATGTAATAATTAGTATTGTACGTCAAAATTTTCATGTTTTCATGCAATGAAAGACTGCACTATCAAGAATGTACACAAGAGGGCAGAAGTAAGACAGACTTCAACTTGCTGCTGACTTTTTGCATACCTTAAACCAGCCCTCTCTGCTCTTGTTGGATTTAAGAATTTGTTTGTTTGTTTTAACTGTAGCCAAGGTGTAAAAGGTGGAAATGTTTTCGATGGTGTTTCCCTACATAATTTATTGTGCATAAAACTGAATGGATTTTTCCTTCAACTAATTATTGCAAACGTTTTCCAGATACCAGCGTTTGTCAAAAGGAAACATGCAAAAGTGAAACACTGTGACTTCTGAACATCATTGCTTTTTTTTTTTAGGGAAAGCAGGTCATATTTTGAGACTTTTTCCTCTTTTGAGCCTCAAAACTATTTCTCAGATACAAACACCTTTTAAAAAATAAATAGTTTCTTTATCTCAAACAGTTTAAACTAAATATTATTTTTGCACAATACACAATCATTTTCACAGCTGCCAAAATATAGCTGACAATAACAATACACAGGGCAAATGTAATTCTCTGTATATGTTAACTGAGGTGAAAGAAAAAGAAACCAATCTAAAAAGGACATAAATTATGTTCTCTCATAGGGGAAAGAATGTAACCTTAATTTGAGGCCCTCTTTTTTAGGAACACAGTGTCCAGTACCAGTATCTGGAAGTCTTTAAATTAAGACTATGCATCTTTGTAAGAGATAGACTCTACCTCAAACGTAAGTTATGACTATATCTAAAAACTGCTGGGTGAGGTTCTTTGCATATATTCATTATGCAGAATGTAAGACTAAAGTATTCAAATTGAACCTCTGGCCTGAAACAATGAATTTACAAATTTGATAATTTATGTATTACTTTTCTCATTCACAAAAATGATAATGCTAAAGAAAACAATGGCACAAACCCCTTTTTAAGTACAGAAATGTTTGGCAAACTATTGGATATTTATAATCAAAATTGAAAAGAAAACCAGTGAATTCAAAGGCCTGACAAAAAGAAAGAAAACAAAGCCAAAGCTTTTATCAAAAACTTTGGGATGAAGAAAGCAAAGATATTAAAGGAAATAAATTATATCATTTCACAGTGTTCTTCCCAAAAAGGACTGCTTGTTACTAAAGAGGTACCAATAATCCAACCAAATATTCTCATTGTTATTTTAGGCCCAAATTTTCTGGATACTTTATCTGTTAAGTAATATACAGACAAATGCCACACTGCTCAATGACTTGGAAAACTTAGAGGCAGTAACTAGTCATGAAAAAAACCACAAACCCAGCGGAAACAGAAATAATTTATCTGGTTTAAACTAACATTTTTATTACCTATTTTATTTAGCCAATATTTAATTCCAGTTATCATATGAAATCAATAAATAATATTCCATATCAGAGTGACTCATACTGCAAAATTTTCCAGGGGCCACAGAACAAAATCATTCGGCAGCGATGCATTTGCAAATTAGGTTGGAAGCAAAAATTATCAAGGAAAATGGATAACTTTCTTCTAGAAAAAGAGTCTGAAGAATAACACAAAGTGTCAAACAAAACTAGAGCAACTGATAACCAGAAGTTTGAGATATTCTTTGCCTTAAAGCCTTGCAGTAAAACCAGGCACCTAATTTTTTCAAAGATATTTGGTGACTCTCCTTCAAATTACTAAGGACAGTTTAGTCCTTTTTATGATTTTCATTCTGTAATCATTCTTTTAGTTAACACAGATATATAAAAAATTAAAATATTCAACTGTGGTATATATTCAGAATGATGAACAAAATCTATTTCTGATGGTCTTAAACCAAAACATTATATTGTATACTAGTTCATACTGCTTCATAGATTACAATCCTGTGTCCACTGGAACTGTCAGTTAATGACTAATTAATATGCCTTAGTAGTCTATAAAATGAATGAAGCAGAAATGAGAATGAGATTTTCACATCCCATGATGAAGGGATAACATTACAATAATGAAGATCATCTTTGACCCTTAAATCAAGAAAAACTTCTACATGTAAATATTTTAGTGAATAAATATCAATGTTTTGAGTTGCCATTATGTAGTCACTTTTCAAATTTTAATTCAGAAACAAATTCAGATACAGATCTTAATATTGGAACTATTTTAAGTAAAAAAAAAGCTATAATTTCATGAGGTAATAATTTTAAGTATTAATGTTTAAATGCTTATTACGCTAAAATATTACACGTAGATATGATTGACTAGTACGCTTAAATAGTAACGCATATTTTTATACCTATATGAACTAAGCAGCATTAAGGACAGTTTCTTGCTTAGTTAAATTACTAGCAGTTTTACATGTTACCATCAAAGAAGAAACCATTTAGTTTCACATAGCGCTCAAACAAAAAATTAAGCAAGTCTAACCTAACAGGTGTGACTAATGAAATTGAAAGCACTGTGGAAATGGTAAGTTTGCTGCATGACATTTATGTTGACACTGCAATCAACTACACATTAGGAAATTCATAAATGTAATGTCCTTCTATTTAAGGGCATTTGACAGGCAGCAACAAAGATAATTCTTTATAAATTAGCTGGGTTCCCCATTACTAGAAGCAGCTTTGGAATGGAAGCAATCCTAAAAATAATCATACATATCGCTACCTTATTCAGAATCAATGTCTTCAATTTAAAAATATGTCAATACAGTATCTTTTATGCTTATTGCAGTAGGTCACTGTAACGCAGTATTTTTTTTTTTTAAACTGGAACCCTGAATATATTTCTCAAGTCTTAATTTCTCTGTATGCCACAGCTATTAATCATTTTATTATTGCAAACCTGGAAAGGGGAAGAATATGGCTGACTGCATATTTTCTGTCTTACTGCATTGGAAAGACATTGTGTAAGGTCCTTCAGAGTAGGAGTTTTAGAAGCCTGTCCTGCTTAATCTGTTTAAGTGTACAAGATTAATTTACAGTATTGTTATTCAGAAAGGTAAGTATATGTAATGCAGCAAACAGATGCTGTCTAGGCTCCCACTGTACTCTGCCTACACATGAAACACAAAGGCAGGCCTTACTCCAAAGATGCTATAATCCCACAGGAGTATACTTTCTAGCTTTTCTAAGAAAAATACAGTCACGTACCTGATATAAATAATCCTCAAATACAAAATAGTAGTCATCATTGCTTGCTGTCAGCTTTACATCCTATAATCAAAAAACACAGCAGTTAGAAGCTGAAAGATATCTTTTCAGACTCCCATAGAAGCTAAACTTAACACAGTGGTAGAAGACAGTGTTTCACCACTGAATCATGAAAGAGTTGTAGTTAAGCATATACTCCACATTTTAAAATTAAAAAATTCTATATTAACTTGATGATTAAAATATTCAGAATTGAAAATGGAAATAGAAGCGCTTAGACCCCAGTGCTTTCGTCCTCACAAAACCAGTTATTCCTTCAAATGAAGGTACTGTTTCTTTATGACTTAATGGCTCAACTCAAACAAATGTCTTGCACAAGAGCCAACACAGGCACAAGGAAAGAGTTTACAATAATAAATTCACACTAATTAGTCCTACACTCCTTAAAACCAAACCATCTAACATTTTCTTTGTTAAAAAACCAAGACACTGCTGTGATGAGTATATAAATCACTTTAGTGAATCACTTACTTTGTAAATCAGGCTGTCCACTAAAAGGTCGTACTGAATCACATTTGACTTAAGCTGTTCATAATACAAGATATCCTAAAATTAAAAATATTATCATCATCAGTCTGAGACACAACTTTAATTCATATTTAAACTAACGAAGCCAATTTTTAATAATTAAAAAAATAAAGACAAATCATAAGCATGTATTCAGCTGAAAAACCCACTGCATAATTTATGAAGCATTCTATCAGTGTTTATTCTAGCTTAAGCCCTAAGAAGTGAGGCAGATATTTAAGACTTTATAAAATGACCGCCCATTTAGATAATTAATAAAATGAGAATGAAGGAACTAATTCAAACCAAAGATCCGTATCTTCCAACCTTTGGGTCTCTACAGCTAAAACCTTTTCAATGCTTAAAATCATTATGTTTTTTTTCTGTTACCCTCTATTTTCATGCACATCTCCATTCATAGGTTCTGTCATATCTTCTAGCATTAGTGAGTTGCTGCAAATATTTGATATTGATCTAAAATTAATCTCTAAATAGTATAAATTCGTGAAAAGATGAAATGATAAATACATTAAAAAATCTTGTGAAAAATACAAAGAACTCAGATCTTTTTTTAAACTCCAGTTATTTCCTGAATGTCTACAGAACATACACAAGGGTGAAATGATAGGGACATATCAGAACAAACAATTCTCTGCTTTTGCTTATTCTATCTCTTTCTTCTTAGAAAGAGCTTGCAAAGGAAACAAAAATTAAGTATCGCACTATCATCATGTAATTCCTAAATCTCTAAAGATCTCTCTCCGTCATTACGCCTACAATTGAATAACACAGTTTCAGATTGAATACCACAGTTTCAAATGGATTTGGAATAAATTTATAAACTAAATCAGTAGTCCCAAAGCTTCTTCCCAGTTCACAGAACTATTTTGATTTCAATGTGTCTCTGTAGAGAGAGCACCACACAAATGCTTGTATATTCCAAGTTTTACATAATATTTACTGCCGATTTCTTTGCAAAAAAAGGTGAAGTCTGGAATAAGGATTTAAAGAACAAATGGGAAGTAAGATGAAATTTTGCGAGGGAGAGAATGGAAAAAAACTGAAGAGAAGGTTAGGGAACATTTTAACTGTTCTTTGTATTAATCCAAAACTGAGAAGTGGTGAATATTATACACTTAGAAATTATTAGAAGTAATGCATTATTAGACTCTTAAGTTGAAATGAGGACAAAAGCTGTATTTATTAAGTACTGATAACTACCTCAGGGAAAATATTTACATTTTTCTTTCCGAGAAATAAAAAGGGGAGGTATAAGTATTACACTATTTCTTTACAAAGGATCAGAAACAAGTATTTACTAAATGTAAATTAACTGCAGTATGAACGTATCACTCTGTTCTTAAGAGCTACAGAGAACTACTCTAATATTCAAGTCACAATTTTAAAGCATCAATACTGTAGTCTAATTAAGTGTAACACTGCCAAATGAATAACGTCTAAAGTTTTTTTTGCCATCGTAAATGACTGTATATATTAGAACAGAAGGAGCTAATAAAAAAACCCTCCTCTTTGTCATGCTAAGCAGATTGCATGACTAACTGTTTCTGTTGTGCATGGAAGTATTCCGGCATAAGAAATGGTACAATGAAACTCATGCTTACAAGAGTACTAGATAATGCAACTAGTAATTTACTGTAACTTGGGAAAGAGATTCTACTAACCTTACGGTTTCCTGTTATTCCTAGTTTTTAGTTCTCTAGAACTGCCTTGAACAATTGCTAAAGGCTATTTGGACGCAGGAGAAGAGAGTGGTATGAAGGAAGAGAGTCATCTTTTGCTACACACACATAGAGCACACTTTAAATTCATATGCAGAAACAAGTTTTCTTCTTAAAATACTTTCATTTGAGGTCACACAGTGGCTCCAAGCCACAAGTTAACATTATCACTAGTCCGGTATTTTGTACTAATCTTTTCCTTCCTGAATTAGGAAGCCATTCAATTATGTTTTACATTTGCTTACAAAAGTCCATTTTCCTGTTATTATTAAAATTACTGTAAAACCACAACTAAAAAGTAATCGCTTAAGTATATGGTCCATTCATCTCTTACAATAGCTTGGTATTATGTTGAATTGCTGCTGGTTTATTCACACTTAGAATAGACTTAGTGATTTGGTATGCAAGGAATGACTTCACTGAATGTATGAAGAACAGATTTCTGTACAAGAAAAAATATTCATAAATGTTGCTCTACTGTACTGACATCATGAGTTTAGAGTGCTTGTTTCAGTGCAGTTTTGTTTATGGCATCATACAGAACTATGATTGTTATGTTATAATCTCTAAAATATTTACTAGCTTCCTATGCCTTAATTCAACTGCATTATTAATTAAGTGTAAAGAATCATGTTAATTGCAATTACGTATAAATTACAGTTTAGTATAGCTAGTGAACAGTATCTTCCACAGAAGAAAAACAGAAAACTGCTGGAAAAAATTTAAATGAAATAGGACTAATCAGAACAGAGTATTTGCTATTTGTTAATCCAGAATGACACATGTATTTAAAACATGTTGTAAAATTTCTTTTTGTTTTAGCAAAGGAATCAATAAAGCTGAAATGTAGAAACTTTCCATTTCTCACCCTTCAGACTTGTGTACCGATTTTAAAAAACAATCTACTTCATAGAATATAGGGCAAATATTGCCTGAGTTAGAACCAAGATTTGAATCACTTAGCCTTAACCAGCAGCATGTACAATTTCTGAAATATATATCCTTCCCAATTTTCCTCCGTAATTTGTTTTAATTGGGGTAAATATTTGAAGCAGTTAAAAAAGCAGTAAGAATAAGCAATCTGATGTTTAGGGCAGTCTTAAGAGAGAGAACAACTGCGCTCACATTCTTCAGCAACTCACAGAAACTGAACGTAAGTTCTTTATAATTCAGTTGAATACTTTCTTCAGTATGATTTTAAATAAAAAATAACAGTTTATCACCTTTTCTTTTTTCATAAATAACAGTTTCACCTTTGCTCTTACAAAAACCCACTAAGCCAACTTCGTCATTTCTCAGAAAATAAACCACCGTTTGCTGCGGCTGTTACAATTTCAGCATAAACTAAAATTTCAAACACAACTCAAAACTCTACCCTGAAAAAATGAATAGCAAATTTACATTGCAAATATTAGCAGAGTAAAACAATACTTAAATATTTTAGCAGTTAAATAATTCAGTAAAAAGACCAGAAGGCCAAGCTGTCCACCTGAACTCATGAGAAAAAGTTTGGGAAACAAACCAGAAATTATTAAAAAGGGACTTGCAATGCAAAAACCATCATAACCATTCTAGGAATAATGGTTTTAACTCAGTACTTGCCATTCATTTTCTCTTAAATTGTGACTGTTGTGATGCAAAATGAAAACAGGGCTTGGGAATCACACCGGTTTTTTAGACACAACTTGACCACAAGCAGACCTTGCCCATGCCTCTTAGTAAGACAAGGGGCTTGTGATTCATGCTGTATTAATAAATTACTTTCTCATATCTGAATCATAAACAAGATTGGTCACAGATTTGCTTTCAAGCCACATGATCCTTTTGCTCAGTGATCAGTTTCTGTCACTTACACAGTGAGAAATGTTTTTAAGAGCCTCACTCAGGCTTCGAAAAAGATTCAAGTCTTGTTTTACTGTTCTACTGGTTACATGTCATCCTCCAGATGAGGCAACTGACTACTACCAAGTTTCAGGAGTGTCCAAAAATGTGGTAGGTTTCTTAGCCTAAATGTTTTCATTTATAAAACCAAAATCTTAACATTTTCATCTGATGCAACCTTTCTTCTTTGTCTGCCAAATCTTAATGTAACCTTGATTTGTAAACTTTTTAGTTTTTAAAATGTGGTGCATTTTTATATAGAGCATAGCTCCTCTCAAAATAATATATTTTTTTTTATACTGCACCTCCAAACATACTCATCTTTCCAAGTCGAAACAAAGTACATTTCAGGATTGCAGTGTCCAGCCCTCTTGACCTTACAAAAAGCCACATACCAAAATTTCCACCCAAAAAACTCATACTATATCCACCTGAAAGCATAAGGAAAAGAGAGCTCTGAAAGTAGCTCACAGGCAAGAGAAGAGTATCTTTCAGCAGTACCCAGCAAAGATAGTTTGAGAAGAATCTGGTGATTCACCTTCTTTGAAGTTAAGGTTTGGATTACTGAGCAGCCTCTATGGAGGCACAGTGCACCTGTGGCCTGTCAGGAAATCCCTGGCAGAGGAGCTGCACTCTCACTGCTGAACTGTAGGCAGCTCATGATTCATTTTTAGGTTACCCTCATCATTTGATTGCACTGCCTATACTTGCCTCTCAAATCTAATACAAGAAATGGGTAGGTGAAGCATAGAACTAGGAATATGAAAAAAGACTGACATCAGGGAGTCCAGAAAGGAGACAGAGAGATTTGTGGGAATTGGATGAAGCCTAACGAATGGCAACCAGCATTAATTAAGTGAGCTGTAGATTTTGGAATAGAAGTACCAGAAACGTACAAAACAAAAAACTAAACAGATTCCATAAAGAGATAATGGACAAAAGAGCTAAAGAAAGTCCCTCCTGGCAAATCCTGGAAGAGGATCCAAAACTTATTCTCCTTTTACCCGACACCTACGAAATCTACTTGTAAAGTACATCCTTCTCCAGTCAAGGATGATGACAGTCCATTACAGCTACTGGCTTCTCAGCTGTTTGAATGGTGCAATGAGTACCTTCAGCTACTGATCCTAATTTAAATAACCCTACTGATAAGGCATGCTCCATTATGAACTTACCACCTCACCTATTTATTAAGTTTTTAAACCTAGGAAATTACATTCAATAAAAGCTGTAGTAAAGCAAAGCATTACTAATTTCTTCATGCTGGAATTTTCGGAATTAAGATTGATTTTCAACTCATGAACTTAAAAAATTAGAGGAAAAGAGCCTATAAGATAATGAACAATTTTGGTTTTTAAGCACTGCTTGAATAGCATGCAGTGAATAAACAATAGGGTAACACACCGAACAGAAGGAAAAAAAAAATATTAAAAAAGATCCTCAGTAAGTGTGTGCCATTCATTTTGTGTAATCAATGAGGCAGGCATCCCACAGGAAAAACTATGATTTTGTTATTCAAGAGCATACGATAAAATATATATATATACACAGCAAATTGGACTGTTTGCACAGACAATATTAACCGTGACACTGTTCAGCTTTTAAATGTTTGAATTTGCCACCTTAAAAATGCTCTTTTAACACAGTTTCTCTAAAATGTACCATTACAAATGAAAACTAATGAACAATTCATTGACAGGAAATGTGTTTGCACATTTCTAAATAATCCTGCATATAGAGCTTCCAGTTTATCATTTTTACGATTATGGTGCTAGATTGCTAGTATCATCCCTTGCTTGGCTGTATATTAGCTTTATACAGAGGCTGAGCTTTACTGAATAAAATTTTCCAAACAACAATATTGGATGCTAACACACACAATGCTGTCCATACCAAACCCTCAATAATGTTCTACATTAAAGAAAGGAAATTCATAGTCCTTTTGAGTTATAGATTCATACAGCTATAAATGTAATAGAGCCTAAACTGCAAATCAGAAATATTACAGCAATAAATCTCTGCAACCACACAATTCAACTTCAGCAGAGAAACAGTACACAAAAGGTAAAGAAGTGTTAGATAAACCAGTAAAGTCTATATGAAATACAGCAGATCATAAAGCGGGTACATGTATCTGAATACTGCTTTGCTACACTTTACAAAAAATAAAGCAGTATATTCAGTATATGCAAGAACAACATCTCAGGGTGTTAGCATTCTGGCAGTAGTTACAGCCTTACTTCTGTGAAATGCTAGTAAATGCAATCCTTAAAATGAACTATGGACATTCAGCTTATAACACAGCTAGAGTAACCCATGTGCTATTCTACCTGATCTATGGCCAGTCTGCTAGGTCTCAGTCAGAAAGCCTGTCCCTTTAGTGCATTTATATTTTTAGTACTCAAAGTCCATAAAACAACTGTAACTTAGAGCTCAGGATAACAAATACTATACTATGCTATGCAAAAATAGTCTTGGAAAATAAGATAAAAGGCTCTGATAGCTGTTATACTAGAAGATACAGTTTCAGTTTAGCATGATAGAGGAACATTCACATGCACTTACATCACCAGCTTATCTGATTTTCTCCAACATAGTATATCCTGTCCACAAATTTGATAATTTCTGTTCTTTGTGGGGAGGGAGGGTGGATTTTGTATTTTACTGTTTTCCAATCCTTTATTCAACAATCTCAAAATAGTGACAAATTCACAGTCTGCATCACTTCATCCATCCTTACTTCCACTTTTTCTTGATGTTACTGTTACCATTTTCCAGCCTTTTATCATCTTTCTCAAGTCTTTTCAGCATCATCACAAAACATTGTCTCACCAATAATTCCCTGCACATAGTCTACTCAGTTCAGTCTCAAGGCTCTGGACCCTGTAGAATGTCTCCTAAAGGAGAATGTCTACTGCACTGGATCTCAGAATACTGTATGCATATATAGTTTATTTTTCTTCTTCATCTGTAGTTGATGAGCATCATTTGCTAAGTGTGTAGAAAGTTATCTCAAGGTAAAATATTATGTCAATGAGAACTTATTAGCTGCTGTGACATAAGTGTCCCCATGCATCCTTGCAATAAATTGGAGCTGAATTACCATTTATTACACAGTAAAGGCACATACATGAACACTTCTGATCAAACAGCTCATGTACTATTCTCTAGCTTACCTAACAGTAAATTGAGTTAACACCCTCACAGCAGAGACTAACCTTTTGAGAAGGTCTAAAATATTCACACTGCATGCACACACACAGTACAAACACATATTAAAAACAACTTTCAAGGCCAGGTTGGATGGGGCTTTGAGCAACCTGGTCTAGCAGAAGGTGTCCCTGCCCATGGCAGGGGGGTTGGAACTAGACGATCTTTAAGGTCCCTTCCAACCCAAAGCTTTCTATAATTCTATGAACTATAAACTAGAGCTAAGCTTTAAAGGACCTAACAGTGTGGCTGACAAATACATTAACAGACGGACATAGCTTGTTCCTGTTTAAAAAAGTGTCCTGCTTTCAGCTGGAATAGAGTTCATTTTCTTCCTAGTAGCTGGTATAGTGCTGTGGTTTGGATTTAGTATGAGAATAATGTTGATAACGCTCTGATGTTTTTTGTTGTTGCTAAGTAGTGCTCATACTAAGTGAAGGACTTTTCAGCTCCCCGTGCTCTGCCAGCAAGGAGGTGCACAAGAAGCTGGGAGGGAGCACAGTCAGGACAGCTGGCCCAGACTGGCCAAAGGGATATTCCATACCATATGACGTCATGCTCAGTAAAAAAACTGGGGGGAGATATAAAAACTGCTCGGGGACAGGCTGGGTATCAGTCAGCGGGTGGTGAGCAATTGCATTGTGCATCACTTGTTTTGTATATTCTCTTAGCCTTATTACGATTATTATTCTCTCTACCTTTCTCTCTTCCTTTGCTATCCTATTAAACTGTCTTTATCACAACCCACGAGGTTTTGATTCTCTCCCCCATCCCACTGGGAGGGATGGGGGATGAACGAGCAGCCGTGTGGTGCTTGCTCGCCAACTGGGGTTAAACCATGACAAAGGGTAACTGTTGAAAACTGTCCATGTGAATTTCAGGAAATGGATTTTAATAAATCTATTTCCATAACAACTCAGGCTTTACATGAACATAAAATGAAATACTTTATCATTTTTGTGATTATTATCTTGACTTTCAGTCATCAAAACAGAATACCTGGCTTTTTTATTCAATTATTTCATTTTCCACATTAAGATAAAAATGCTCTTAGAGCATGCAGCATTTAACAGAATATAAACAGATGCAATGTAACCAACAACGTTAATTTCACACCTCTAATATTCCTGCTCTCATAAGGAGAAAGACTTCTAAAATTCAAGCTGTCTCGATAATTTAAAATAACTGAAATGTAGTGTTGAGCATCTTAAGTAAGATGCATAATACTTCATTATTATTTCAACAGGTCTTTCTTCTACAGAAAATTCCATCTTTTATTTACTAGAAAGAAAAGCCTATTTTATTTTTTCAAACAGGAATAAACTAAGTAATTCTAATACCAGAGCAAATAACTTCAACTCCTTAGGTAAGCTGTCAATGAACAAGACTTACATTTGTTTTTAAGGGCAAGATCTTATGATTGTACTATGTAGTTACCAATAAATGCCCCAGTATTACAAGAAAATGGCTACATCCTCAAAGGACATGAGATACTGTAAAATTCTCACATTTAGGAGCAAATTTACATGTATGCATGTTGTTTTTCACTGCAATAAAAGCCTTGCATCAAAGTGTTCACAATTCTGCAAAGATTTAAATAGGGATTTAACTTTTTATGGTATATTAGAGATACCGACTATAGCACGTCTTTGGATACTGCAGAAGATTTCATTGTTGAAGACTCGAATCAAATATAAGGTACTATGAAAAACTGCTGCTGTACAAGGGAGTATGAAAACAATCCACATCTTACTGGTCTTTATGTCTTTTTGACTGGACATATGTAGAGTATATGCAATAATATATAAAGCAATTTACAAGATATGTACATGAATATGATGACAGGTTCAAATAGCAAGGAAAAAGGTGTGGCACATCATCTTTTATAAAACTTAGCATAACAGAAGAGAGGCTCAGTCTTCTTTCCAGGACTTTTTGCTTGTCCCCTTCTGAAAAAGTCAACACCATATAGGAAAATCTCAGGAGCTAGCCAGATCAACTGAATAGTTTGTTCCATAGTATTTTGCTCATATATCTGTTAAAAAATTAGAGAAGAGCCTGAAAGACTTCACCACAGCACGGAGTTTTTTTACAGGCATGTGTATATTTCTCATAAAATATTTATCAGTTTCTGTGACAACTCAGTAGAGCATTTCTATTTTGGAAAAAGATCACTAGAAATTACGTGCTTGCACTTTTGTGTTTTCACCTAGCCTTCATACTTTACTCTTACTTTGCTCCTTACCTCTGGCTGATTAGAAATATTGAGAATGAGGGCCCACAGATCAGCTCGGAGTGCTGTTGGACATCCCTGACGAACATATTGTTGAGCTGCAGCACTATCTTGCTCTGCTAAAACTGTAAGAAACAAAGCAGGTAATGAATTGAGGTAGTTTAAGACTTCCAAAGTTTATCAAATTATCAAGTACTTTAATTTTTAACTTTACAAACTGGTTTACCATGCTGTAAGCATTAGCTAATGGGAAAATATCTAAAAGGTCTGGTTTCCACAAGGCAATTTTGAAGTAGTTCCCTGGGAAACAAGGCAATTGATATTAATAAGCAAGGCTGTACTACCTTCTGTCATAAAATAGCACTTAGTATGTATCCTCTTAGTATGTATCTATGACTATATGAAGGCTAGTTGCAGCTAGTAGGCTGGCATCAAACGGAACAAGCAGCTGTATACAGAATCGTTTAGGTTGGAAGAGACCTTTAAGATCATCGAGTCCAACAAAGTGCTATACATATAGCCACAAAGTACTCCTGTTTAACTATGGGTGGTATCTCAGTTCAAATAGGAGATTGCCACTCATCATGGTTTTTTGTGTCTCTTCTATTTTTATGTTAACCATACAAATATCTTCACAGACAACTGTGGAGCAAGAATTTTCCATTTCAGAATGTACTGTCATGGTCTCTCATTACTGGTATACGTACTCTGGAGGATAAAGGCTTTCCTTCTCAAAAGATTTTGTTTTTCCTTCACATTGGCATAAAACAAATACTCTACTGTTGACAGGTTTGCCTAGATGGGTCATTGTTGTGAAGCGTTAGGCTACTCTCTAACAAGGGCCTCATCCTGAATACAGTATTGTACATACCTTAGAGCAGATTATCTCATTCCTTACTTAAATCTATAAACTTGAATGATGATGATCTTTAGCTATCCTAATCTGCTAGAAGTGTTGCTTCCCATCGAGGTTATGTGATTAACTGTACGCTCATACCGGAAATGTCTTTCACAACAGAGAGAAAGTTGGGAGAGTATTTCTGTGAGATTATCTAGACATTAGATAGGTGTTCTGGTGGTACTCTGAAGTTTCCAAATCCATATCCTCTGATTTTTCTGAAGTCTCTCATAAACAACTTGCTTTTCTAAATTTCACTAAATTCAATATTCACAATATCTGCCCTGACATGACTTAGAACAATGAGGTTTAGAATTGTAAGTCTATTTAATTGATTCCTCTCTCCTTCCCTCTCTTCTTAAATACTGAATAGACCAGTCTGCCAATTTTCTGTTTAACCTGCAGACCTCTAACACAGATGGTGTGTGATTCTTTCTTCCTAAACAAAGAGGGCAAAAAGAAAAAAAACATTCCTACATTCCCCACAAAACTTTAGAAAAGACTGTGATTCATCCCAGTGTCCGTGACTGTTTACCTTATTGTTTCTTACTGAGACACAAAATATTAAAAAGTAGTTTTGCTATATATGAGATGGGTTTTACTAAACACAATAAAGAAAATTCCTCAGACTTGGCAATACATCTAATATAAAAGCAAAATCAATACATCAGTGGCAACCAAAGTCATAACCAACACGGAACAGAGCATGCAGTAGGATTCCCACTGAATGAACTGAGATTTCATTTTATGGTCAAGACTCTTAACCGACATTTTTACAAAATTTTGTCCCTTTGCATATATGAAAAGCTAAGACAAGCTCTGTAATAGAGGCTGCTCTACACAGACAAGAGATGAGGAGTAAGAATTACATTGTGGAGTTGAATGACTAGCTCAGGAAGTCTGGATGGGGAATTTATTTGGAAGAACAGGAAAAGAACAGACAGATGGACGGTACCCTAATGAGTTGCTCTTGGATCAGAAAACAGATGATGAGGGATAGAAGGAGGACCGCAAAAGGAGAAGTAAGAAAGAAAGGTCACCGTTTTGTTACTGCAACAAAAAAAAGGGATGGGGGACTTTTGGGATGGTATCCACTCTATATTTTTCTTTGATGGTGATAATGGTTAGCAGAAATCAAAAAAGACAGTAAGGAGCAGATATTAATGGATTTCAAACATTCCTTTTATGTTTCTTCTATAAGCAAACTTGAGCTAATAAATGATTACTTCTTTTCTCTTTCTCTTTCTTTTGTAGGTTATTTCTTAACCTACAAAAACCCACGGAACTTCTTCAGAAAAAGCAGTACACAGAGATAAATGAGTGAATTTTCCATGGTGGCTAAGTATTGCAATACTTAGCAATTTCTGCAATTGCAAATAACAATTAAAAAGAATCTGTTCTGACATACAGGCGTAAACTACATTACACTAATGAGAACTGTGTGTGCAGAGAAGTGAGTCCAGAGTCTTTTGGTTTTAAAATGAAATTCACTAGTGGCATAAGTTATGTTATCACCAAAAAGTTATGTCTCTATGCTTCCTTTTTTAATGAAATATAATAATGAATTTTTAATGAAATATCTGTGGAGCTATTTATCTGGTAGCTACTGGTAGACTGCAAATGCTTGCTTTTCTGTCTCTGTCTAAATTACAATGGTATTACTGACTGTCTCTGCCTAAATTACAATGGTATTACTGACTATGCTTTGCGGTAGTCTGTCTAAATTGTTAAAATTCTAAAAGGTATATGTAATTGAGACAGAAATTTACTAAATGTATTCCTAACTACTCACAGTTTCTTACAGATGAAAACAGATCCATACCTTTCTGTCCAACACGTACATGTTCATTTTCAAAGAACTCTAGAAAATAAAGAATAGAAAAGAATAGCAAAAATTAAGTAAAAAAAAGATACTCCAGCTAGTAATGTATTTTATTTTTTTACTACACACCACTACATTCAGCTGATTTTTACTGCTCATGTCACTAAAAATTAACCTGCATCAGCAACAACGTTCTTTTTCAAAACCTAAGAAGAAATAATACTACAGAATTTTTTCTTGTCTGAAGGACACAAATACCAAAGTAGCACTATATTGCATGAGCCTAGACTTTCAATTAGGTAAATTTCCATTTAAAAAGAAAAATCACTTGATACTATGTTTTCTACTTTTATATGGAAAGACCATTTTAATACCTGTTTCTACAGGAATAAATGCATACATGGAAAACCAACAGAAATTATGCACTATTTAAGCTACTGAATATTAATATATGGATTTTTCTGGATTTCTTTTCTTAAAAATAGTTATTTAAAAGATGTTTGTATATATGCCTATCTGTTAGTTGGCTTAACATTTATTGATTATTTTCTGTATTTTTGGAGACAGGCAATTCTGTTCTTTAGATCCTGGAGTGTTCCAACACACTGAAATTAGCATATTGTCAGCTTAAGGTGACGATCTGAAATCTCCAAATCTGACCCTTCATATTTGCAATGTTTTCTATTATCAGCTACATTTTACTATGAAAATCACTACAATCACAGTTACAGAACAAATATTTATGGTTTATTATGGAAAAATTACACAAATTACTTGATAATTGCAAGGTATTCTACTCATTAGTGTTCTATTTAAATGATTGAGGCACAGCATTAGCTAACCAGGAGGCACTTGTGCTGAATCATCAATACCCAGCTGTCCTATATTTAAGCCTAGTTCACTGAAGTCTTCTTTCTGAAAAGAAACAAAACCATAAAACAGTAATTAACAACATTTAATTCTCTAAATCACTAGAGATTTCTTCTGAAAGGCTTAATGCAAACATTTTCTAAACCAAACATAGTTCTTTTAAATGCATATATATGAAATATGAGCTCAGGTTTTTAAAGAGAAGAATCTCACATCAATTCTTACTCTAGTTTTAGTTATAGGCCCCAGTTTTCATGTCAACTGTGAGCCACACCCAGATGTAATAAAGTAGTGAATTAAAGATCAGGTTAAGGATATCTAATTCACAGCTCTTTCCCAACCCAGGTGCAAGTTTTTCTACTAGCATAAAATCCTCAAGAGATTTATCAATGAAGCATTAACAAGAGTTCTCCTATTTTCCAATTATAATACTAGCACCCAAGCATTTACAATCTGACAATAAAGGGACTTAAAATTACTTTGAGAAGAAAATTAGAAGCTAACTGATTGTCAGGTTACTGATCTTGCACAGCATCAAATAAAACTGTAGAATTAAGATAAAGTATTAAAGTTTTCTTGTACAGAAAAAAAATGAGTACATGAATAACATGTACAGAAGTATATTTTTGGCACAAATCAAAGCTCTGTGGCATAAAATGAAAACTTCCCTACTGACAGATAATTTACTGTTTATGTTTTACTTTTCATTAAAAATGTCTTTTCATAAAACTTTTTTATGCTGTGTTTTACATCTTTCAACTGATTTTCACTTTCAAATGGAGAAACTTATCATGATAGTAATATTCTTCCTTATTGTTTAGAATCTTATTCATTAGCAAGGCAAAATAATTCTTACAGAAACCTCTTGTAAGAAAAAATATACTTACCAATTCTGGAATATCTTTAACTTTTAGAGGAACCTGAATTAGCCCCAGATGATTTCTGAAACTAGGCTGTTCTCCATTTTCATAATTTGGGTTTCGAAGATTCATCAGTACCTTAAAAATGGTAGCTCTGTCACTCCTTGCATATATTCAGAAATTTACATTCAGAACTCTTCTTAACATCATCAGCATTACAAATAGTGCATTGAGCATAAACCCATTTCCTGCAGCTATCATATATATAGGCCCAAACTTCAAATTATATCTCAACATTTTCAAAATCAAAAAGGACCCAAAATTTTAAGGAAGCGAACATATTCTACTTTGAAAAGTAAACTCAAATTATGAAATAAAAAAGCAGAAACCATTTTTGATATATGGGATTAAGCGTTGGCTACATAGTAATGTCTTGACTAAAATTCACTTCCTCATCAAAGCCATTTGAACGCCAAGAGTGTATTTCTGGCGGCTACAATATCCAGGATATTCTTCAGTAGTACTTTTTTCCTGAAAGAATTTTTATCCATGTTCTTACACTGGCAATCCTATGTAGCTTTCAATCAAAGTGCTACATAATTTGCTACTGAAATAATTTCTTACTAAATACACTAAAATATCTTCTTTCGTTTAAGAAAAAAAAATAAATTACAGAATTGAAAACCTAAAGTAAGGATAAAATTTAAGAGACAGGAATCATAATGCCAAGATAAGTAACTCTGATCTATAAAGGAATTTACAGTCTCTTACATACTGTTATTCCATTAGTATAGATATTGATATGATAATGTTGAGCTGGCAAGGATTCTTTCTAAGGTGAGTTTCCAGCTCTTATGAAACTCTTCCACAACATCCTACCTCTACAATTCTCAGACTTGTAAATATTCTAATACCATATAAACTCACTGTCAGACTTGTAAATTAAAAGATTAATGTAAGAAACTGCAAACTCTGGAAAGAAAACAGTATAAAGAGTGACTGGAGAAGGCTAAAATGAAGATGGATTTGTTTACAGATTCAAGATTAAGTACACAACTTGGCTGTTAGTGAACAGTGAGGAAAATAGAATAAATCAAAAATTTCCAATATTATTACCACTAATGGAACAAGAGGGCCTCTTTCGAAATGTAATAAAACAGACAGAAAGTTTATTGTTGGATTCAGAAACGCATTCACAATTCAGAACCATGAAATAATTTACACTTAAGTCAGAAATACTATACATCTCCTCCACGACTACAAAAGACATTCCACTAAACTTGCACTGAATCACATCAAAATATTAATACATTAATTCTGACTGATAATTCAGTATTAGACTTCTAAGTTTTATTCTGTAAATTAGGAGGCCATCTTAATTCTGTAATTTTACACTGTCGTCATGTTCTAGACGATTTGTTTCCTGTATAACTCACAGGATATACAGATACTGATTTTTTAAATTTTATTTTCCATCACATTTTAATCCAAAATCTCCTACTGTATCACCATTAAGTTCACTGTCATCAACAATGTTTATTGTCCATCGTCCATGACTATTCTAGGCACAGCTGGTAAAGTAAGTTCTGTTTTACTAAGATGTTCTGTGCTTGAAACATACAAAATGATGAGTAATACTGTCATTTCTGACTTTAAAGATTCAGCAGACACCTTTTTTTTAATGGTTTGGTTTGATTACAGACAAAAGCCTCCAAATTCCACACAGTTCTGTTTCATGTTTGATTTTTCACAATATTCATAGATGACCTAAAATTTCAACTGCATATAGGTCTACTATCTACCACCAAACAGTCTATGAGCATCACATATTGCAATTTATCAGCTTAACATATTACAATTGAAAATGTAAAATGATTTATGAAATCAGTTGGAGAAGTGCTCTCAGAGGAAAAAAGTTAAGTTAGCTACAAATCAATTGTCCTTTGGAAAAAGAAAAGTTTACCACAAGTACAATTTAAAAATGAAGTTAAAAAAAAGAGACAATAGCATTTTGTTTTGTAAACAAAACATGGAGTCATGAAAAATATGCCAAATTTCACTTGCTATAAAGGACAAGTTGTCTGAAATACACTTAACAATTATTTTTCCCATTTCACATAAAAGACTATAATGGATGCAAGTCAATGGCTGAGTCATTGTTTCATAAATGCATACCTCGAGAAAATCTTTAGGTGCGTAAACAGGCCGGAAGAGACTGAGGTCTGAAATAGGATTTCAATGATGCTATGTTAAAACCAAGAGATGAAAAAAACCCATGCAATTTTCCTATACCTGGAACACCATCTAGCAATTTCAGTAACATATTAGAGCAAAGATTAAAATAACGTCATCACAGATATCATGGCTACAACCACCACATATTCTCCAAGATTATGCTACTGTTAGTGCCTTAGTTTTGTGAACCCCAAGTAAGTGAACAGTAGTCACGGGAAGCTTTTTACTTATTCCACATTAAGTCTTTAGACGGAACCATTCTTAGACATGGGAAAGAGATGATATTCAAAGGAGATAGGTTTTTTTAACAGCAGAGATTGTTGAATTAAACATACTGCTGTCAAATAAAAAATAGGGACTAGTAATAAACAATCCATGAAAAGTATTTGCCATTGCAGAGGTGGGACTGTGATACAAACTAGTACCTTTGCAAAATCATTTCTTTTAAGGAACTTGGATATGAACTAACAAGGCAGTTAGCCTTGCTCTCTGAAAGGATAATGTCTGACTGTTCTGTGCAAGTGTTATTTTTATCTTTTGTTAATAAAACGTCTGAGCTTAATTATCCATAGTTCTGAACATTTTCTTTCTATTAGCCTGAGCTTACACTAAGAGGAGCAGTGCCCTAGCTGTATAAATCTCTAAAGCACTGGAATGAGGAGCATTATACCATAACCTCTCAGTGATGACTCGAAGTTAGTACAATAACTTGAAACAAAATAACAATGAAATTAATATTTATTTATGCATAATGCCACATTACCAATGAGAAAAAAAAGATTGAAATCAGTTTCCCTTGAAGGGATTACATTAATCTTTAGCTGATAAATAAGATGTACATGCTATTTTTCTGTGTACAAAAATTTAACGCGTATAAATTTAGTTGACCTTACCTGGCTCATCAGTTCCCATTTCATTCCATTTATTAAGCAGTTCTTTCTGTTCACTTACAGGCCTCTGAAAGGCACAAGAAAGTAACTCTTCTTTTTTTAACAGAATGAGTAAAAACATGCCTATTTCAGACACATAAATTAATATAACACTTTAAAAAATAGATTGCAGTAGTAACACAAACTTATTTTGCTTACAAATTATCCCCAGCCTGAAGGCATATTCCATGTAGAAAGTCCAAGTTCCAGTTCAAGGAAAAAAGGAGCCCATTAAATAGTTTCACAGGTTTGCGAATAAATTTTAGGCTATTTAGTAGTCAGTTTCATACTACTGAAGATTTACTGCTCAGTCCATAGAGCTGTTGGACTTTGTTATCAAATTCCTGCTCCTGGCACAGTCATGAAAAGCAAACACAGCTGCATCCTTTATCTCATATGATGAACCATAGAGATTCTGCTACCTATCATACAACAGGAGAAGGATAGAGAACAAAACATTCTAACATTATTCCCCAATGCCATGATCTTTAAAATTAAAGCCTCTAAATTAATAAAAAACAAAACAAAATGGAGCAGAATAAATGACAACCAAAATTAGCAATGTACTAGTATTTCTCTCTCCTAAAGTACCAGTTCAACTATAGCTTTCTCCACCACACAAAGTATATCTATACTGTGTACAGGCTAGGCAGCTAGAAGTTATACAGCTGAGCCTGCACACAAACATGCTCTATCAAGAGCAACGAACACAGCAATTAGCTTTCCAACATGCTGCTCCCTCAAGAGGCTAAGTACTGCAACAGCAAAGATGAAGATCTGCCTATGGACTTTTATCTTTTCCCCAGCTGAGCTGATGCATACGTTGCCACTATCCCTGAAAATTATTCTGTAGTAAAATTATTTGGATACCAGCCTTGCAGCTCTTGATAACCATGTGTAAAATGAACATTACATTACAAGTGTCTGAGACAAGGCTTTATTTCCAAAAAATGTCAGTTTGGCAACAGAAAATTAATAATACATTACCTTCTGCGCTAGTGGGATACTGAGTTCTGTGCACATGCTGTTTAGACTTTTTAGAATTCGCTTCTCCCAGCTTCCCTAAAGCACACAAAAAATTAAATTACATGGAATTTCTTTTTCCTCCAATTGCATTTATTATGTAGTAACAAACAGCTTTTTAAAGTCATATATAAGAAAGGATAGCAAGACTCACTGACTGACATCTGCAAAAACGCTAAGGGAATATTTATGTGCTTGTTTAAAATGGAAACAATAGAGCAAACAGATTTCATCATTTACATCACAATAAAAAAAAAAAAAAAAAAAAAAACCAACAGAAAAATGAGTTGTTCACATTTCAGATCTCCAAAAAGCATGTATTTCACAATTACTGATTTTTGACATATCCCTAATGATTGAGCTTCCTTATATATCAACATTTAACACATTTTTCAAATTATTATAAGCAGGGCAATCAACTGTGTACAGAGAATGCCTTCTCCACTTTGTGACCTGAAGAGAGTGCAATTCTTTCTCCACAAAAGGTATCTTAGATGTTCTTAGAAGTTAAAAAAGTTAGAAATTTGGTATTCTGTAACGCTCCAAAAAATAGTTCTTCTAAAATAATGCTCAGGCAATAATTCTCTAATCAAAGAGAAAACCAGAAGTAGACAATAACTCAGTATCAAGTGGACAGCTTAAAGAGCAATCAGATTCTTCCGACTACTGCATTAGACTTCAAACTTCCCATATGGTGCCTAATCCATGGATAATTCCTCTGAAGTTAATGCCAACTAGTATTGACTTCCTAGTCAACTGACTTAGGATTTTGCTTCCGTGATTACAGCAGCACTGGTGGGTTTTATATTTAATTTAGTTTTCCGTGGATGATGAGTCAGGCCCCAATCAAATGAATGCAAAGACTCCTTTTAATGTCATTTAGCTCTATTTATTAATTTTAATTTGCTCTAGACACCAATTCTACAACAGTTAGTTACTGTCTAACCACATGTTCCCCAAACTTAAAGTTCTGTCTGAAAGAGGCTGCAGTTTATTAGACAGGAAGCAAATGAAGGGAAGGGCAAATGTCCAAATGTTCTGTTAAAAAAATATAATTGTTTCATTTTAGCTTCCATTTACAAGATCCTCTCATGACTTTTTCCATCAAATGAAATAGCTACCTTTCACCAAAAATTTCTTCTCACAATCAAGTCATCCCTTCACCTTCTCTTGCATAAACAAAACAGATCTGAGTTCTAAGTGTAAGGAATGTTTTCCAAATTGCAGTATTTCTATAAATAAAAATATTGTACAGAATATTAACTGTATTATTGTATTCAAATGCTCCAGTTACACAACACCATGCCACAAACTGGTTATTCTCTCACAGAGGGGTGGTGTAGAGCATCTACAGTACCCTATTTTGCTGAGAAGTGTGGTTTTGTTGCTAGAAGAAACGAGAAGTGAGACAGCACAAAGACTACTAAGCCACAGAGGATAAGAAAGTGGAAACAAAAAGACAATACAGAGGTGTTAGTAGCAGTTTAAAAACAAAGTGAAATCATCAAGATCAATCATAGGGGCAAAAAAAAGAGCACAGATATGCTCCAAGATATAAAAGCCACAAAAGAAGCACAGAGGCGGCAGATGGTAACTTTGCAAGACCGAGAACCAGCTCATTCCAAGGAGCAACAGAGGTTGATACTCTCGATGTGACTGACAACTGCCAGACCAGACATTAACCCGCTTATTGCGTTGGGGATGCAACATGTCAGTAATAGATCACTTCTGGATACTCATAAACTGTGCCATAATTCAGCCTTCAAGACTCTGCCCAGTAAAAGATGTTCAAATAAAAGCAACCAAGTCAAAACAGAAGTGAGGGTTACACAGCCTCCGCAGGCAAGATGCCCTCCCCTCTCCCCAGGACAGCAGAGTTACCTGCAGTGAGCAGAAACAGAATGCAGTGTCCTTGACAGAAGTAAAAGCCAGAGGCAGAGTTCATAAAGTCATTTAATTGATGGGAATAATAAATTTTCCAAGATGATTCTTCTAATTTTATGAAGAAATTTAACACTAAGAAAACACATTGCTGGGATTGCTACGGTTACAATGATAACCTTCAGTAAAATAGCTGAAACTAAGGAAAGCAGTACTGCAAGTTGCAAACAATTTCAAACATGCCTATTACAAATCAGATATATCTTGTCCGGTAGCAAAGTCATTTATAAACTTTCACTGCAGTTAAATGAACCTGGGTTGAGAACAAATAAACAGAAATATGTCACAACTGCATAAACTAGCCAGGATTAGTTACAGTTTTTTCCACAATAATGAATCCTAAAATTCTGTCTTCTAGAAGACTAGACAGAAATGTGATTCTTTCAGATTGTACCTAATAAGACCTACTCTGCAGGTGGAATTCAAGGTGTCTGGACACAGATTTCATTTGGTACCTCTTCTCTAATCAAAACCTGTAAATTTCAAAAAGAAGAGAAATATGGAAACTATGTTGGTATTCCTCTTGTTCTGATGCTCAAGAACTTTTCACTTGGCCTCTGATAAAAGGCATGACTCAATTTAGGACACAAGAAACCAAATCAATACATGATCTAAAAGAGATCTGAATATCCCCTACTCCAACTTCTGTAACAAGAAACAGAAATTCTTTTAGGAATAACAAAATGTTAGCAAATTTCTCTGGACTTTAATACTTTTCAAAGAAAACATCGTTTTTCTTTATCAACTATTCAAGCACTCAAGTCTATTTTCCCAAAGAGACTCAGAAACTGGGAAAGGTGAATTGACTATTGAAGGAAGATGTTTTAAGCAGATCTTCAGCAGTCACAGCATTAGCATATGCAATATTGTCACTTTAATTTTTTCAGAGACCACCAGTCTGTTTCAAGAAAGAAAATTAATAATTTAGCTGGTTTTTGTCCTTTATGGATTATTTAACTCTTCTGGGATAAACTAGGATAGGGATAGGAACATCTCTATTACACTTTAGAAAGTTCCTAGCACCCACACTTCTATTGAAATCAACTGTAATGTTACTCATATTTTAAAAAGGACTGGGGAGTGTTCTAGCTCATAACTATAAACCTACAAATCAGAATGCTTTTTTGATTGTGTGGCTGTACACCACGTACAACATGAGGAATCTGGTCTTAGCTGGGCAAAAAACCTACCAGAATATCAATAGCAAATATAACAATGTACTTTAAGGTAATTTTATAATCAAGTCTGTTGTTTATGTATGGACTCTCTTCAAAATCCAAGATCTGAAAATGAGCAAAGAGGAACATAGGAAAATATAAGTACTGGGAGGAAAAGGTTTGCTCTAGCAAAGCTCCACTTCAGTAAGATCTTCACAAATTTGGCTAGAAGCATAGAGGTAAAGAATCTAATGAAGCAAGGGACAAACAAGTTAAAATACAGACAATTATGGTCTTCTGTCTTCCCTGAAGTCTGAAGTGCAGCCCATCAGAGAACAATTTATCTTTTTCAGCTCCCTGTATTTTTAGATAACCAGTTGATGCTACTCAAGTAGAACACATTGAATTACCCTTAAGATTTCCTGAAGTAGTATATCAGAATTCTCATTTTTGTGAATGCACTCCAGTACTCTAGTTTTAAGAGCTGCCCTACCTTCAGGAAGGTATACTGTATCGCAAAAGACCACCCAGAGTTATGTTTCTGACTGCACAAACTTCAGATAAATCTTTTCTTTCATTGGAGACAAATTTAGAAGTAATGGAACAAAACTTTAAAGAAGATCAAGCAAAACCAAGTATTATTAACTCAAACAACATGAGTTCTCCAGAGCCAGTAAAGTACCTCAGATTCCTTTGAAGATAGTTAACTTAATGTTGCCTTGCTCTGGAAAGCAACCCCTTTCCCACTCCTATTGTGGAAAGCAGCTGCTGGAGCCAAGTAGACCAACACAGAACTGGCTGCTCCTTTCCTGTCTTCTTACTCCTTGTGCTTTGCATTGCAATTGGACAATGGGACATCATTTCTTATCCACCTATCTTCTGATTAACTTTGTTTAACATTTCTCTCAAATTCCTGGAACAAGCTCCTAGCTTACAGCTAAAAACAGGAAAAAGAACCTGTATGGATTAAAACATAGCAGTGCAAATTCATGAATTATATATTATGGGACTATCATGATAAGAGTTCCTGTTGAGATTTACAGTGTTTGGTTTGTTGTGAAGTTTGTAAAATCCACATATGACACAATTAAAAGACAGCTTTCATGGAAGGTATCAGACTGTGGAAACATTTCCTAACATTTCTTTGGACTCAGCTTCTTATGCTTCTCTTCAGCTCTTTTTGCTCTTATTTTTACGTTGTCCATTTCATTGCTTCGTTTCTGTTTGCAGCAGAGTTGTCCTAAATCTAGCAAAGGCTTTCCCAGTGAACTCTGGGAACAAAACAAACAGTTGAAGATCCTAGAATCTAGTGCTAACACTTTGTCTGCATTAAGATGCGTAAGTTTTAAGCAATAATTCTGCTGGTTAACAAGGCGGGAAGAGGTGAGCTATCTCCCCAAAACTGTAACCAGACCAAATACCTCGGAAAACACCAGGGATGTGAAATAACTTGAAGTTTTAAAGAAAGGTCCTAAATATTGTATCTGACATTTTTCAGGAAACAAAAAACCCCCAAGACCTAGTATTTCCCTGTCTAGGGAAGGCCTAAACAATGACAGACTAAAGCAGCTGTACCCAGTGATCTCTCTCGACCCAAACACAGGACCAGCTCTCCAGCACACATGATTAGAAAATACACATTATATTACACTAATTTTCAAAGATATGTAAATATTAATGCCAATACTTTTTCTACACTGGACAATACTACAAGAACATGAATGATTTATAGCGTTACTACTCATTGCCATTAATGCTCTATCCTTTCCTAGAAAGCTGTTTTTCTTCTGAGGTAGTTAAGAGAATACAGTATAAAAATTTGTCTGCCACCTAAGAATGAGAAAACAGAACCAATTTGAGGAGAAAAAGGGTTAATTATGAACATTTTAATATCTACTCCAGAAAAATAATGTAGTTTTAATTACTGATTCAAAGTCATTCCAATAACTGATATCAACGTAGGATGGTTTTCAGAGAGTATTACCCTTCTTCCCAGAATTCTGAAGTAGAGCAAAATTAATTAAGATAGAAAAGGATAAAGAAAACGTCAACAAGCTCATAACAATGGAAACACCATCTTAAATGGTGGCTGTGCATAATAAAAATAGAATATGACTTATATGGAAAACATTTTTCTACTGAGACAAATTTTGTTGATAGCACCAAAATATTCTTTTCCAACTGTTGTGATGCTAAAAGACAAATAAAGTGAAAAAAACTACCTACAAATAAAACAAAAACAGTCTTCTACCTTCAAAACATTAATTAGATTTCTGATACCTAATGGAAGTAAATTGGTAAGTTTCCACTTTTATTTCTCTCCCGAAGGTATTAGCAACCTGTATATTTGCATTTTAGTGATTTCCAAATATTTTAATCAAACTCATCGAAACACTGACTTTGTAAGCTTTTCATATTGTTTATTGCTCTTTAATCAAAAAGAGTAACAAAATAAAACCTAGTTGCGATTCAACTGATCTGATCATGATTGTTTTCTTATGGACCTGTTACCTACAGTGATAAACATGTGTGCATCTTGAAAACCAAATGCTCACGTGTACCTCGGGAGTTTTAGAAAATACAATGTTAATTCCATAACTGTGTATTTATTACTATTTTGCAACTATCACCATTTATCAAGATTTCTCTATGAAAAGGATTCATATGTCTTTATTAAAGAGGTGTATTTTAAGAAAGGATTTGAAAAAGGATCTACTGGTTTTGCCTGGGATAGAGTTAATTTTCCTCATAGTAGCTGGCATAGTGCTATGTTTTGGATTTGTGACCCAAATGTTGTGTACACCAATGTTTCAGCTATTGCTGAACAGTGCGTACACAGCTTCAAGGCCGTTTCTGTTTCTCATGCTTCCCCCACGGCGAGTAGGCTGGGGGTGCACAAGAAGTTGGGAGTAGACAGAGCTAGGACAGCTGACCCCAACTGAGCAAAGAGATATTCCAGACCATATGGTGTCATACTCTGAATAAAAAAGCTGGGAGAAAGAAGGAGGAAGGGGGGGACATTCGGAGTTACGGTGTTTGTCTGCCCAAGTAACTGTTATGCATGATGGAGCCCTGCTTTCCTGGAGATGGCTGAACATCTGCCTGCCGATGGGAAGTAGCGAATGAATTCCTATTTTGCTTTGCTGGCATGTGTAGCTTTTGCTTTACCTATTAAACTGTCTTTATCACAAGTTTTCTCACTTTTGCCCTTTCGATTCTCTCCCCCATTCCACTGGGGGGGAGTGAGCAACCAGCTGAGCTGCCCACCAGGGTTAACCCACCCCAGAGGATATGGATGCCTAATACTCTTTAAAACAGGGCTATGAAATTTTGAAACTAGTGAAGATAGGACTTCTCCTACTCATTCCTAATCTATTAGAAAAACAGTCCTTTCCACATAGAGCTAAAAATATTGGTTACTGTAAGTACTGTATACACTTTTCTAAAATAATAACCAATGAAACTCGTTTAGACAAACATACACAGAGATACACCTCTGTGGTTTTCGCATTAGTAACCTGATAAGAATGATTATTTCCAGGCAGTAAATTGTGGCATTACATTTCACACCACAGAACAAAAATTGTTTACACACAATTTGTTGAATACCTTGTAAAAGAATACTGCAATATATTTCTAGGCATGGCTCAGTTAACTACAATTTTATCCTTACCTCAGATATTTTGGTTAGATCATATTTTTTAACCTTTTTTTTTTTACATTTTTATGTAGATTTTTTTTTATTTATTTCTAATGGCCTATACTGGTGAAAAAATAAAACCAACGTAGAAAAAATATTTTTTTCCTGACACTAAAAATCCTCATTTAATCTTTTATAGTCCAGTTTCTCTTATTCTCCTTCAATATGCTTTAATCTCCTTAGCTCTGTACTTTTCATCTTCCTTTCACATTTCTAAGTACTAAAGATATCTCCTCTTTCTGAAGATCTTGCCTTCTCTGCAGCCTGTTGTCTTTCATTGCGAAACTGCCTGCCTGTGTCTCTTCAAAACAGTATTTTTGTAACCCTAAGTGAAGTGACCTATAGCTGTACTTTTTCTTCTTCCCAACAAAATGAAATTCTCCTCCTTGACATATTTCACATTGTCTCTATTCTACAATATTCACCTACCTGCCACTATATCCTACTTCCTTCACGTTTGGAGAATTACTTGAGCATTTTTTGTATGCATGTAAAATGTCACAAATACATCATTATTATTAACTTCAATGCAATTACAAATTTGTGTGTTTCCTACGGTATAAAACCTAGAAATTGTACAGTAACATTGTAGAGAGTAAATCTCAAATAGTCTAATAAAAGATCTGATATGAAGAGCAAAATTGATAACAACCAACCTGTGCTTTCCTCATATAAGCTAACGGTTCTTTAATATGCTCAGGCGGTGCTGCAGGATGACAGGGTGAAGGAAACCTTAAAGAAAGTATAGTATATTTTAAATGTTCAGATTTTTATTTTGCTTAATCAACTGTGTATTTGTAAACCTAAACATAACTTCTTTCATGAGAGCACTAGTAAAACCACTGTGTGTATTGATCAAAACTAAAAATAAACATTATTTTTAGAAGTATTTCTTCCTTATCCTTTCCTATGGACACAAACAATGTAAAGATATGTAAGTATTAATAACATTTCAGCATGAGTTCTTATATTAAAAATAATACTTCCTCACAATTTCACATATTTGGAAAATAAAAAATCAAATAATTCTATGAACAAATCAGGTACTTTAGAAGTGTATTCTCTTCACATCATGTCATCTTAATGACTCCCTAGAACTTTTACTATCCAGAATATTACATTTTTTCAACAGACAATATATTGTTGGAGGATTTCCTTTTAAAAATCAATAGTGAACATGTACATGTCCAAAGCAATTAGAACTTTGTGGTGTTGACCTAAGCAAAGTTGAATATCCATTCATAAACTGCATTATGCCAAAATATAAAAGCTGGAATAAAAATTAAAAAAACCCAAACCAAACCACTAATTTATCTCCCAGTAGTGCAGATTATTTCCAATGAGTTATTGCCAAACATTTTATCCAGCTTAATTTTAACTGTCTGAAATGTCTTTCAGGAAACAAAATTTACATAAAGCTTCTCTCATAGTTAGCCCCAATTTTCATTTGTTTAAACGTATTCAATCAGTTCCTATCATACGATTTTGGGAAACCCTCCCCAAATTTCGTCCCATTTTTAATGGGTAAGGTGATTCTTGTACTTGCTGCTAATTTGTTCTGGAAAACTCTGTGCCTATGTGTAAAATGGAATCAATACTAACAGATCTCAGCAATGCTGTTTCTTGGCTTTTCCACAATGCTCATGAAATCACGGTATTCTTAGTTAATTTCATTTTTCCAGGGCTATTTTGCAGCTTATTTCCATAAACTCAAAGAAAGCATAAGCATTAGTCCAAAAGACAGGTAAATATTTTTCCCTTGAAAGATAGGAAGAAGATGAACCTTTACTAACAGATACATTTACAAGTATTTTGCTGAATCAAGTCCCTTGTACTACTAAGACACATTGTTCAAAACTGGCAATTCTAATAAGCTTATTTAAATTAGCACAAATAGATTTGCATGCACATTTCTTATTATATAGTTGCATTTATGGCTATATCTGTTATGAAATTCACCTTTCCACCTTGCTAGAATGTAAAGGTAACTTATGCTTCCCAGAAGTCTAATTAAAAGTTCACTGAACAATAGTAAAAAGGGAATTTTGCAAATTTCAGTGTGTTTATAACCATATCCCAAGCATGATGAGCACTGACCTGGTAAGTCTAGAGATCCAATATCTTAAAGATTTGGGTTTTTTTAATAATTAATACAACAAATGTGTGCAATTCTGTCATAAACATTTGAAAATAATTAAATTTCATTTGCAGCAACTACCTCAGCTACACAAGAATTATATTATGACTCTTGGTACCTTTGGAAGTAAAACAACAAAGAAATTACTAAAGTAACTAAAAAATTTGGTGATATTTGTTTCACTCATTCTTTAAAATGTACCTGAATCCTATATTTTCACTAGGATGGAAAAGAAATAATGTACTTTAAAAACAGAAATGAAGCAGGCACCCTTGGTAGGACAGATCTTGCACATCATACACTGATATACACACATGAACCAAAAGTAAATTATACGAGTAGAACTTATTAAATAAAAATACTAAATAAACTCACACATTGAGTTCACTATAAACAGCATTCTGAAGCTTCTTTTCCCAACCTGTTAAAGTAAAAACATATCCAGAAGACAACTTTAGGAATTAATACTAATGGAACATGAATCAGAGGTTGTTTTGCCGTCACTAGAGTTTCCTCTCCCGTCTCAATTCATGTCTACCTACCACACAGACAGGAAGAGATGAAGAAACCTTAATCTAATTAAGATACGAAAAACTGCAAGTTGAGACCTGTGTAAAGGTTGAATATCCTTTATTTCCATCTACTGCTCAAATAATTATAACACAGTTTTGGTTAAATAATTATATGCTATTTTTTCAAAGCCATCATATTATTAAAACAACTATAAATATCAATAGACACAGTGTTCCTGATTATTATAAATCATAGAATCATAAAATCATAGAATTGTTTTGGTTGGAAGAGACCACTGAGATCATCGGGTCCAACCATTAACCTAGCATTACCAAGTCCCCCACTAAATCGTATCCCTTAGGGCCTCATCTAAACGTCTTTTGAATACCTCCAGGGATGGGGACTCCACCACTTCCCTGGGCAGCCTGTTCCAATGCCCGACAACCCTTTCGGTGAAGAAATTTTTACGAATGTCCAATCTAAACCTCCCCTGACGCAACTTGAGGCCATTTCCTCTTGTTTTGTTGTCTGTTACTAGGGAGAAGAGACCGACCCCCATCTCTCTACAACCTCCTTTCAGGTAGCTGTAGAGAGCGGTAAGGTCTCCCCTCAGCCTCCTTTTCTCCAGGCTAAACATCCCCAGTTCCCTCAGCCGCTCCTCATAGGACTTGTGCTCTAGACCCTTCACCAGCTTCTTTGCCCGTCTCTGGACACGCTCCAGCACTTCCATGTCTTTCTTGTAGTGAGGGGCCCAAAACTGAACACAGTATTCGAGGTGCGGCCTCACCAGGGCCGAGTACAGGGGGACAATCACCTCCCTACTCCTGCTGGCCACACTATTTCTGATACAGGCCAGGATGCCGTTGGCCTTCTTGGCCACCTGGGCACACTGCTGGCTCATATTCAGACGGCTGTCGACCAACACCCCCAGGTCCTTTTCTGCCGGGCAGCTTTCCAGCCACTCCCCCCCAAGCCTGTAGCGTTGCCTGGGGTTAAATCTTGTATCACTTATCATCAAATCTTCACATTATAGTTACATAGCCTACAACTTCCAACGGAAATTGGAAATTTAACTAAGGGTAAAATTTTCAAGAGTACTTCCATGAATGCTAATTTCCATTTTCAGAAGTGACTGAACTCTTGTATCATTCAGAACTTTCAAGAAAATTACCAGTATCTTATAAAATGATAAAATCACTTTGCATAGTATGTTTTTCAAAATGCTGCTGGAATTCAAGAACTTTTTCCCTTTTAATTTTCTCTATCTCGTTTAATAATCTGGAATCACTGAATGTCTGCTTCTGGCTACTGTCAGCGACAAGATACCAAGCTGCACAAACTACTATTTTCATCATGTATGTCACATATATTCCTACGTAGATCTATACTATCCACAAGTGTATCAATGAAGTATTACAAACCTGACGTCTTCAGAAAATCCTTAATATCTTCTTTTAGTGATTCCAGTTTAATTTCCGGTTTGTGTAGGCTAACCTAATATGAAAAATAAATAAATTAATAAATAAATAAGCATCAAGCAAGCACTAAAAAGAAAGTAAATTGTGTATTTTAAGTTATGAAATAAGAAACATACATGCTCAAGGTTACACACGAAGCAAACTGCTTCCTACTAACTTGACAATGGTAATTGCAGCCAAAAAAATCAGCCAACTTTTTCCTCACTCGATGTCTTTGCTTTCACACCAGTGCTAAAAGCTGTATGTGGGGAAGGAGAGAGAAGAAGGGAGAGGGAGTATGCAGTGACATATATGCTCAATATTCTGAGCAAGTACCCCACATACTTAGCACAAATGCTAGACTCTATACATTAAAGGACTGGTCATAAGGTACACAAGTAAATAGAAGCCACTTATTGTATTCTACATGAAAGAATCAAACTGAAAATGCTCCATAACTTCTCACTTAACCTCCCACAGTTCATCTCTTTCAGATAAGAAATGCCGTCTTCGAACTTCAAATAAAAACTATGGACCAAACATTCCCCACTGAAGCTGTGACTACTGGGTATATACAGCCCCTTGTAATGAAATGCACTCGACACAGACAATTAGGCACCAGCCAGCTTTACAACTGTACCATGACACTACCACGTAGATGGTGCTGCAGATTTTTCAGCAACAGCAGGAGCAGCTGCTATAGCATCTTCTTCTTCTATGGCTAGACCAAGAGGAGAAAACAAATAGACCACAAAGGTCTGAAAGGACACCAATCAGAAACTCGGGAGTTTCTGTGAAGCGACTTCTAATATGTATTTTCTGAAACATGTACTGGGGCAGTAGCTGATTAACACCAGAGGATAAAGCTAGAAGTTTAGAAAAAAATAGCAACCCTGGCTGCTAACTCAAAAATAACACTGGGAGATCTGTGTGCAACTTACTCCACTGCCATGACAGCTCAAGGCATATGTTGGAAGCATATGGCCACATCATCTACCTAGAAATGTGAGGTATCTCTTACCAAAAGATACTCAGCAATATGCTGCAGGCATATAAGCTGCTGATTCTATTGCAGTAAGTTATGCTGCTATTAAAAATAAACCTTCACCAGCTCGTGCAGCTTGCCAGCCCTAACAGCACTGTTGACAGCATGGCATGCTTTAGGTCCATCACACACAATTAACAAACTCCACAATTCTATCATTTGCCTTACAGTTTATACACAGAAAAGGGTATTTGCTGTGCTGCACAGCTTGCTGGAAAAGTTGGTCTACATGAATTCACAATGTAGAATTTTAAGGAAATCTTTCCATTTTCCCTAGTTGAAAGAAGAACCGGCCAATAACGCAGAGATCGATAGCATCAGCATTTCTGCTCTTATGTTAAGTCACCTTGCCATTACAGGCAAGGAAGGCTTTTATATTTGGTTTATCGACTGCAATAGCAAAGAGACTATAAGCATGCTTTCTGAGAAAGAAAGGTGATCATAAGCACAAACCATAAGGCATGGTAAGTTGCATAACTCTCATGTCAAATCACAAACACATATTCCGTTCAGCACAATGGTAAAGGCAGGCAAAGGATCATCGCTAAAGGCAGGGAAACAAAGAAAGATTTTCATGGCAGTTCTTGGGCAGCTCACAAAATACCCTTTCAAGCAACAGCCTCAAGGAGTATTTTATGAAGGATACCTTCTGAACCTACTTTGACGGAAAGTTCTATGTCCATTTTGGACCGACGTATGTCAGGCTGTGTTCAATTTTTTTCTGCTGCAAGGCAGTGTTTTTGTACCTCTCCTGTATGAATTTTAAATAAAGTAACACACGTCAAACTGGGCAGATCATGCCTTACTGTTCCTCAGAAGTTTTTGTGCACACTTTTGTAAATGTTCAACTTTGTATTCTGGGACAACTATGACCAATTTTAATCCCAAGGTCCACGGGGTGTTTACCTGGGGGGCCTGGTACACACGCTTCAAAATCCTTTTTAGATATGCAAAAAACCCGTCACAAATACAACTCATTGACCGATGATGAATCACAACAACAAAAAAAAGCTTTACAATCTACTAAAACGTGGGTTGACACTGTAAACAGTGCAAGAAGCAACAAAAGTGCAAACAGTAGACTAGTATTTTAATCCTCTGCTGTTCAAACATCTGTAAAATTTGTGAGCTCTTGGCTCATATGAAGGAAGGTCTGACACTCATACTGACGACCCTTCTTTTTTTTTGCGGTTTCCTGGAAATTCTGGAAATTGACACGGCACATTGCATTAGAGGGGATAAAGGAGTTCAGTTCACACAGATGACCTTCCCATTTTCCCTGTCAGCCCAAAAGATACAACAGAGGACTTTCTTGTAAACTGCTGTTCCCAACAGAGCCTGTTCCCCAGCTGCAGAATAAAAAAACAGTGACTCTTTTATATGCAGCAGGGTGGCAGTTGAAAAGGAAGCAGGACAGCACTTTCAAAAAACTTTCTCCAAGGATTAAGTTAGTGCATCAGTCTCCACCAGTTACCCTTACCTCTTCATGCCCATTTATTTAGTCAAGTTCTATTTCACTATTCCTAGCCCTGCTGCAGCTGCAGCAAATATTCCTATGCTAATCTTTAATTTATCAAACCCTTTATTTTTAGCCTCTTTCCCATGTCCTTTTCCTTCTCTTGACTGCAAAATGCCCTACTGAGACAAATTTTCATATAAGAAACACAAAAATTCCCCCCCAAATTATGGGGGCACTTCTGTCCCCACTCTTGCCATTTCAGGACTCAATTGCCAAAGCCTCCTCCCATTTCCACTTTTCCTTTTGTTTACTTCTGGATTATGATCGATACATTCCTACAGTGCTAAACAGAGCTACAGAGCCACAGAAACTATTACAGACTCATTGCATACTGGATTGCTGATCAGTTTTCAAATCGGTTCAGCTAGCAGCTGCAGTCAGTTCTAGCACAGAACAACATACCCTAGCTCTGTATAATGTAACCAAAGAAGAAAATACTTATTTCGGTAGGTGACTTCGGAACTGCTTTGCTGCAACTTAACAGAATGGTACCTCTTTGGAATTTATATGGGTGTTTACGGGAACTAAATTGAGGAGTCAAGGAGACTTAGCAGAGCTGATGTTCCAAAATTACTAGACCCGGTCTCCCATATACTTCTATCTTCCCTTTGGACTAACTGATCTGACTTTTTTCTGTGTTGCACTACATCGCAAAATACATTTAGGTGCTTAGGCCCTTAGGTAGGGTTTGTTTGTTGTAAACTGCTTGGTACAACATACTGCCTAATTCTTGTTTGCATTTTTATCCCCTATGAGTTTTTGGTAGAATGAAAAATATGTTGACAAAATTTTATTTATATAAAAAGCATTACTACGATTTACACTGATAAAAATGCCTGGCTAAGGTTTATTGGGAAAGAAACACCTTGAAGAGATTTGTACTGATGAACTGAATTCATTTCCTGCATGATCAAAATGCAATACACACTCAGGTAGAACTACAGACTCTCCAATTTCAATACACACATCTTGATGAACAAGTATCTTCCTTTTTTTAAAAAAAATCTGGTACTATCAGGAGGCTATCACAGGCAGGGTAAAGGAGAGTGAGCAATATAAGGGAACAACTTGTGAAGGCAAAGAGTGACAGCCAGACCAGGGAAGAAATCATGCTATTCAGGGGCTCAGTCAGGCCAAGACAGAGTCCTGAAAGGAGACAGGGATGAATGCAGCGTAATTCAGCAAGCCATAACAAATGATTTTTAATGAAAGTTAATGCCTACCAGTTTCTCTTCCAGTGTAACTCGCATTGTGCATATTCTTAAGGATAGGGCACCGGGGTTCAGTCGTTGGGCGTCCACATTTATCTACAGTCTTGATCAGCTTCTTGCAAATCAAGAAGCGAGCAGCTGTTAGACATTCCTTCATAAAACAAGCTATCATTACAGCATTTGTTGACACCCTCTTGTCCTTCAGCTGTACAGAACAGAAAGGATAGTTTGGGGACTTTCAAAATTCTGCCAAACCTTCTGAAAGGCAGCTAAGGTACCACTAGCAATCCTTTGTATTTATGTTCTCTGCACAGCTTCTTTGCCTTCCATTTTGGTAAGGTATCCTGCTGAGATCTGGGCAGTCACCATCATAAGCGATACTCTAAATGGATTACACTTTCTGTACTTGGATGCCAAGATGGAAGAAAATCCAGACACTCAACATTGATCTGGCTGCAAGCAAGCAAAAGGATAGCACAGAGTTAGCTGGAAAAAGTCGGTGGGTGTAGTAAATTGATTCGTAGAGCAAGTGAACACAAAGAGACAAATCTATTTGCAAATTAGCATCTAAATTTGGAAATGGCATTCAGTCATCACGACTGGAGCAGCACTGATCATGCAAGAGGACAGATGAGCCATCAAGGCACAGCACTCGAAGTATAGGAAAATACCTAGAGGACCAGCAACATACTACAAAGAAGCTTGACAGAACAAAGTGTTCCAGCATAACTCCAGTGTTAAACTATTTCTTTTCTCAACAAGAATAAACACTGCAGAGAAGTGATCCAACGATACTGAAATGTGGAACTGCATCAGGTGAACACATATTTTTATCCTGCTGCAAACAGTTCTGCAAATAACTTTACACAATCTAAATATTTTTACAGGATATCCACCGTAATTTCTCTTCAAACCCTCTTTGTTTTAGACAAGTATGTACACTCTCAGAGCATTTATTACTGTTCATTATGATTTTGCATAAGTGCACAATGTTTTTAGCTTTTATTGCTATTATTTCCCAAATTACAATAAAGCACACTACCCCAAATATAGTCCAACTTTAGCAGAAGTAAATTCAATGAAAGCTAATAAATATTCACCTGTTCTCACATACTCCATTCTGCCATAACCAGATTTTATCAGGATCAAGCTGACTGGTTAAAAACCACTTCAAGTATGACCACAACAATTTCAGCGTAAACACTTTCTAAACACTTAAAACTCTACAAATTTAAGGGAGTGGTTTTGGTTTATAAGTTTCTGTAACAGAAAGAGGAATCATTCTGAGCATAACCGAACAAGTTTCAGTAAGTATAAAACCCTGATTACATTGACAATTTTCCAACCCTCGTACATTTCTACACTAATTACACTAAGGGGAAAAGTATTGTGAACTTCCTTATGCAAGTAAAAATAACCTAGCAGTTGAAACAGAGAGCTTCACTTAGCCTCATACAGGAATAAACAGCTTCAAATATTATGTTCTCCCACAAGATACACAGGATACATTTTTAACAATATAATTTTGATGTTTTAATAAATTTTCTAGGTTTTATTTGAATATAAAATCAGTGCTGCAAATAAAATACACACACACAAGGTAAAAGATATAATCTACATGACTAAAAAAAAATATCTGCAAATCAAGCTTGCATTGCTTCTGAACTCCATAATGTGTTCAACATATTCACAACGGCATTCAATTTAAAATTCACTGCACTGCAAATGTTACTACTGAACCATTTAAACCAAAGCACAAGCTCTATCAGGAGGGGATAGTAAGCCCTTTGTTAAATACAATGCACGAAAAGGAATCATTAATTATCTATGATGACTCATGAGCCTACAATTATTTGCTAAGTGTTATTAAATAAATGCTACATTTCACAGAAACATTCTCGTTCTTAATTTGATCTTTTACTTAAGTAGGGATCAGTATCAATTTCTTTTTTTAACTGTTGGAGAAAAATGTCATGAAAATAATACAGACGTCTATCTGGACTTCTGTAAGGCCTCTGACACAGTCCCCCACAACATCTTTCTCCCTAAATTGGAGAAATATGGATTTGGTGGGTGGACTGTTTGGTGGATGAGGAATTGGTCGGATGGTCGCATCCAGAGGGTAGTGGTCAACGCCTCAATGTCCAGATGGAGATCGGTGACAAGTGGTGTCCCTCAGGGGTCTGTATTGGGACCAGGACTGTTTAATATCTTCATCAATGACACAGACAGTGGGATCGAGTGCACCCTCAGCAAGTTTGCAGATGACCCAAGCTGTGTGCTGCGGTTGACACGCCTAAGGGACGGGATGTCATCCAGAGGGACCTGGACAAGCTTGAGAGGTGGGCCTGGGTGAACCTCATAAGGTTCAACAAGGCCAAGCACAAGGTCCTGCACCTGGGTCAAGGCAACCCCCGGTATCAGGACAGGCTGGGGGATGAAGGGATTGAGAGCAGCCCTGCCAAGAAGGACTTGGGGGTACTGATGGATGAAGAGCTGGACATGAGCCAGCAATGTGCGCTCACAGCCCAGAAAGCCAACCATATCCTGGGCTGCATCAAAAGAAGCGTGGCCAGCAGGTCGAGGGAGGTGATTCTGCCCCTCTACTCCACTCTGGCGAGACCCCACCTGGAGTCCTGCGTCCAGCTCTGGAGCCCTCAGCACAGGAAGGACATGGACCTATTGGAGCGGGTCCAGAGACGGGCCATGAAAATGATCAGAGGGCTGGAGCACCTCTCCTGTGAAGACAGGCTGAGAGAGTTGGGCTTGTTCAGCCTGGAGGAGAGAAGGCTCCAGGGAGACCTTATTGCAGCCTTCCAGTACCTAAACGGGGCCTAGAAGAAAGATGAGGACAAATTTTTTAGCAGGGTCTGTTGCGACAGGACAAGGGGTAATGGCTTTAAACTAAAAGAAGGCAGATTTAGACTAGACATAAGGAAGAAATTTTTTAGAATGAGGGTGCTGAAACACTGGAACAAGTTGCCCAGAGAGGTTGTAGATGCCCCGTCCCTGGAAACTTTCAAAGTCAGGTTGGACGGGGTTCTGAGCAACCTGATCTAGTTGAAGATGTCCCTCATTGCAAGGGGCTTGGACTAGACAACCTTTAAAGGTCCCTTCCAACCCAAACTATTCTATGATTCTAACATCCTCAGATTTCTTTCAGACCATTCAGTCCACATAAATTATTCTAAGATGTTTATCTGCACTCCCTTTAGAAGCACACAGTCGGGCAACACTCCCACTGCAACATTCCTAGTTCTCCCAAAGCAAGCTCCTCTCCTTCTTTGTCCCATCTGAAGTCTTGTGAAGACCCTTACCTCTTACTTTGATTAATATTTTCTTTAAACCTTTGTGGTACTAGTCACAGGTCTGTTTCAAAGAGTGATGGCAGAGTCCTCTCCTCTGGACAATCATTCTGATCATGACATATGCTAGCATATCTCCTCTCCACACCTTGTTCATACCTTCAGGTACCTCCTAAAATCTTTTCTCACTCCCAACTTAATACTCAATTGTCAGAGTAGGGTGGGGGTGTTAGGGCTGATTCTTACACTCAAGTTACCACTCTTAGCCTACTTTGACAGCCATTATGCTATTTTTCTACAAGTTCTCCTTCAAGTTGTTCAACTACAGACAGGCCTACAAGAAACAAATCTGAGAAAGTCTACACCGAAAATGCCCAGAGGGATTCCCTGTATTGTGAGTCTTTCTTGTTCAACTTAAAACATAATTCAGAACCTTTACCTTTTATTTTATTTTCACCTCCTGTTTTAGAAAAGTTCTTTAGGAATAAACTACTGAAGCTTTTGTTTGTTTGGTTGGTTCGTTGGTTGTTTTTTTTAACTTTACTTGTTATTTGCCCCTGGCCACTAGAGGTTCCAGGCAACTCAGAGTCAGAATGATTTCTATTAGAGGTTTGTGGAGGACAAAAATTAAGATTGATTAATCACAATTAATTAATAAAGCCTGGCTTCTTTCAAACACGATGAAAAATAAAGTTTCTGAATTGTCTGCAAATGAAAATGTGTTAAAAAGGTAGCACTTTTTTCACGTCTCTGAACTGTTCCATTTTTATTGTCAGTTCACTGACAAAGATTTTCCCTAAAAAAAATTTTAGCATGATTTCACAAAAAAATTTGTTTTCAAGCTGCATTTTGTGATTGAAGATGTCTGTGTCTCAGTTTTTCTAACCACCTCTAATTTTTACCTTAAAAACATTTTCATTTCAGAAAGGGAAGAGAAAAATTAAGACAAAAGTGAACAAATTTAGTTGCAAACTCACACAGTGAAAGTTGTGCCTGAGAAACTGAGATCAGATTTCTCCTCCAATACCCCAACAACCCCAGCAGCAATTCTACCTGTTGAAAAGCTACTATCTAATATTTCGGCTCTTTGTAATTGTTACTCTTTCCTTCCAAACACACTAGAAAATATGCTCAGAAGAAATTCCAAAGCAAACAACAGGCACATTTACACTCTTTCCTGCATTAATCTCTTTGTATTAACTGCAGGCACATTATCAATATACCAAAACTCAACCTACAAAATCAACGTAACATTTATTTTCCAAATCAGCACTAACAAGCATATGACCCTACCTCTACTTCAGTCCTCGGGACAAAAATGTGATTATGTTGGTATCCACAGAGCTAAAGCTGTGACAGCAAATCGTTTGGTGCCCATGCTAAACTTATTTCAAAGAGATTGTGCACCACAGTCCTTGACACTAGCTCAGGCTCTCAGTGACAGCCAAGCACAGCGCTGGTGTGATCAGCTCATAACCACAGGGCTACTCTGTCAACTCTCACAAATAATGTCAGGATATTCTGTTTTCCCCAAAATTCTATTAACTCGTGAAAGAAACTGTTCATTTTGAGCTCTCCTTCCTAGACATTAAAAGAAGAGATTAATTTACAAAACAGAGTTTTTGTTAATGGTTAAAATACTGTTTGTGAGACTACATGACCGCTCAAAAACTTCAGGCAATATTATGATGGACCATTCAGACTCTCATGTTTTCAGAGACGGTGAATATTTCTGAGGAAGCAGTATCAGCAATGTCAGTTTCTACACTGACAGATAAACAACAATCTTTGTAAAGGTAAAACATAATTGTAGTGTAAGTATCCAAAACAATAAGCTTTACTCTGATGCATTGCCTCAGCAGATTTCTTAAAATACAGCATGCTTCCCCAAAAATAGCTCAAAAATTGTATAAAAAGGGACCACCTATAGATCAACATTGCAACCAGTGCAGACTAAGCATCATTCAGAAACTGACTGTTAACCAGTAGACAAGAAACCCACCACGTCCTATCAATAAACTGGAGCTCAGGTGTGATGCATAGCAATAGCAAAGATTTCATATTTGATAACGCAACTACAGAAATACCCCATGTAATAGGAGGGAAATCGAGCATTAATTTAATACAGAGAGTAGCAAAATTCAGAAACCTTCAGAATTCTGTACAGCTGCTAAGGGATGGAGCAAAGACAAGGAACTCTCTGATAGGGCCTTTGCAACTGCATAGTATAGCAATAATATGACTATACAAGCATTATAAATAAAACTGTACAAGTCTACACTGTACATGAAAGAACATAAATGCACGCAAGATCAATAAAAAACCCTCAAGATCAAGGAGAACATACAGATTCCTGACAAACAGTGTGTACATTTGGCCCTATTAATTTAAACTACAAGCTCCAAAAGATGACTCTTTACATTGAGAAATCCTCTAGTTGATGTATCTAAAAACTTTCCAGTCTTTCCAATCACTACACTGAACCATAGCTCTGCTTTAATCTATTACAAACTCTTCAAACACCTACTCTAAGAATCAACCTGAATATTTGTTGCCCTGTTTATTTTCTTTCCCCTTAGCACTTCATACGACTAGAAGAATCTTCTGACCTATATATATACACATGGGGTTTGTCTTCTCCAAGACATTTGTAAAACAGTGTTCTGCAAAGCTATCATGACAGATTTGGCTGTGGTCATTACACTGTGTTTTATTTATTTTATAGGTTACCTTTACGCTTTGATTATGCAGATTTTCTGCTTGTAAATTGAAATGCTATAGAGTCAGAGAGGGATGTAGGCATTTAACTGCCCTTTCAGGCATCAAACACCATCATGGAAGGGCACTGCTAAGGTCCTCAAAGTGTCCACCTGTACAAAATGGCTGTACAAAATAGCCATCCACCAGCAGCATTTAAACACCCTGCCAGGTCAGGCTATCTATTTGGGATGCTGAATTCCCCAACACTTAGCAGAACCCAACGTCTATACTCTTTTATAATTCCAGCCCCCTTCAAGTCATGCACATTTGCTTACTCACATATTTACAGAGCAGTCAGTGAACAGGAGCAAAGCAGACGTACATTTAAAAAAGCATTTAGAGACTAAATCAGCAAATTTAAAACCAAAACAAACAAAAAAAACACAGAAAAGGCACACAGTGATGTCACTTGCTATGGAAATTTTAGAGACATTCATAGAAGAAAATATTGTTTCCTTTAAAAACCTAACAAAACTAAGGCAGATAATGGACATTCTATCCTAAAAAAATCTGCACTGTTTGAAAAAATAAAAACCAAACAACCCCAAGATTTTATAAAACTCAACCTAAAATACTTCAGTAATGCACAAGAATCATTATAGCACCACTAGTATGTTATTATGGTCACGAAAATTGACACAATTTTAATCTGAAACATCCTAAATGAAGTTCAGCTGAAATATGAAAATATGGTTTCAAGTGCACATTAAGTTACTAAACATAAAAAGTAACTGTTTTCCCAGCTACAACAACGTACTTTCATGTGCCTTTTTCACTTATTTTCACTTCCTTTCACCAAATCCTCATTTTCTCAGCAGTACGCAGGGTGGGGTGTATTTAAAGCTTTCCAAAGTAGAGATTAAAAGACAAAGCGATTCATTTTAAGAACTATTTGAAGCAGTGAGATTTCAAAAGGATAGTCTTCATATTCACTGCAAAATCCTTCGGTCCCAGGGGGTGAAACTACAAATACAGCTCTAGAAACCAACCAGACCGCTCTCTGGCCCCGTCGATGAGGGAGGGGAGGGAAGGGAAGAGAAGAGAAGGGGAGGAGAGGGGAGGCCAGGCCAGGCCAGGCCCGGCCCAGCCCGGCCCGGCCCGGCCGGGCCCCCTGTCACCGGCGGAGGCCGCACAGGCTGGGCCGGGCCGGGGGCGACGGCCGGGAACAAAGAGCCGGGGAGGGGGAGCGAGAAAGGGGAGGCGGGCCTAGGGGCACAGCGCCAGGTCGGGGCTCACCCGGGCCTGTCGCTCCAGCTGGGAGTGGAGGCTGGAGCCCTTCAGCCGCTGCACGATTCGCGCTATGGTGAGGGAGAGCCCGTTGTCCGGGTCCAGCATCGCGGCGCCCCTGCCCGCGGGCGGGCTGCTGCACCGGACCGCTTTCGCCGCGGCACCCCGCCTCGTTAACCGGCGTTACCAGGCAACTGCGGGAGCGGTCCTTGCCGGCTGCGTCCGGGTGGAAAGCGACACCTCACAGAAAGGTTCCCCAGCGCCGACAGGGACTTGAGCGGGACAGCGTGCCCTCCGCTGCCCGGTGCGGCGAAGACGCCCGCGGCCCCCTCGCCGCTCAGCCCGGGAGGCCCCACGCTGTCCCTAGAGCCAGGGATATCGCCCCGGTGGTGCCTTCAGCTGCCGCCTCTCCCCAGGCACTTGGCAGGCTTCCTCCAGCCTGTGGGCCATGCATACCTTGGGCTGGATAATAGTTGCCTAAAGCTCTGGTGAAAATCTCACACGCTGCTTCTATTTCCTAAGTAAACGTTTATAATGTATCATTGCTAGAAAGGAAGTCGGAAATAAGTGTAAGGAAAGCCTACGTGTGGGTCTTGGGCTTTGGCCACGCAGCCTGAGTGCCAGCACCTGGCCACACTGGGGTTGGAGACATCCCAACGCACCTGGCCTGCTCGCTCTGCCCTTCACTTCTGCAGGGCTTGTGGAGAAAAGCATCCTCGTCACCACAGTCTGCCCCGCCGCTTCAGCCTTACGTGCGTGCCCGACTGCTCACCCAGCAGAGGCGGGTTTGTGACAGCAGCCTGCAACGGCCTTTGTAGCTGCTGTCACTCGCTAGTCGCCACCTGCCAGGCCAGGTGGACTTTAACTGGCTATGAGCATTCCAGGTCTGTCTCAGTAACGAGTTAAATAATATCTGACATCATCATTACTTATGGCTTAATTAACCTGTCTGGCTTTGTCTTGGAAAGGACTAAGCTTTCTCTTACAGTCAGCTACTGCACCTCAGCTGAGCTGCTGCAATCAATAGCTACACGGCAGCATCTTCTTGAATTGCTTCTCAGCTAGAGGTGACAGTAAAAGGGCTTCAAACCCACTTCAGTGCAGTCAGAGAGATTAGCTTAAAAACATCTTCAGCTGCAGTTTAAGTGGCTTTGCACTAGTTTGAGGTAGTGGGATTCATATCATTAAAGCTTGAGAGAGAGTTTTAAAAGCTGCTTTTTAGGGCCTGAGGTATCACATCCAGATGGTGTGAACAGCAGATTCAGCCACAAGGCTCCTTTCTGTGTGCTTCTTGAGGAACACTAGTTGACCTGTGCTCAGGTGCATTTTTATTGCGCTCTTGAATATTTTACCCGTCTGCTCAGCATGATGAGGCATTAATTCAGGCTCAGTACCAGGAGCCGACACAGCCCTCATTTAAGCAGAGCAGCTGTGAAGCACTAGGTACCTCTTGTTGGTGATGTAAGCGCAAGGAACTTTAATCCACTTAGTCCTTCTGGGAAAATCTATTCCTATGTGCATCACTAAAAGGACCATGTAATCAAATTCTCACTTAATAAACTAATTTACTAAGCTGAAATACTAATTTTGAAAATCCCAAAATAATTAATAAGTAAGCTAAGAGAGTTCAAGGAGGTAACATAGAAAAGCTGATCGTTGACCTCCAAAGCCAAGCATTAATACCCATTTTCAGCTCTGAGGATGGCCATACCTCTGTAAAACAAATAATGTTTCAAGATTCTGAAGTGCCAGGTTGTAACTTTTTCACTGCTCTGAGTGACGTAGATGTGAGGAAATGAAAAAAGTTCAGTTACCTTGCTAGAAAAAACAACTAGATATAATAGGTATAAAAATACACCTGAATTCATCTGTCTGCAACCTCTTTTGACTTATCTGTGAGCATTTCTGGATAAAATGAAGTTTAAAGAAGAATAGTAATAGAGGATCAGAGATAAAAGTTCTTTAACCAACTGTAGAGAAACCTGAAAAAGTCACTTATGCTAAACCAAAACACTGAGGAGAGCTTGCTTCTCAATTCACAGAGAGCACGGGGAAATCAAAAGCTCAGTTGTCTGCCAATGCCTTGAATATCGGTTCTGATTTACATCAAGTTTTCTGTCAGTTCTGCGCTTACATACATATATGAAGTTAGGGGCAGCAGTGAGCACATTTTTTTTCTCTGTGTATTGCGAGTTAATGAAATATTTGCATACATTCCCAGCTGAACAAGCATACGGAGTGTAATAGCTTTGTGTGCTAGTTCATAATAAAATTCTGCAAAGACTTCACATGGAGGCAGTACCTCTCCTTGGTGTGGTTTTTGGTTTTGTTTTTTTCTTAATTGAGGAGGATCATTTGTTTGTGTAGGAACTTTAGCTGCTAAGACAAGCACATGCAGAAAACCAGGGCATGCCACTAAGCTCCACATCTCAATGCCTGTAAGTCGAGAGTTTTACACTGCAGCTGCAAAGCTCCCCCCTGCCCCCCGCCTTGCCTGGCACAGTCCTCAGCAGCATTTTCTTTTCCAGTTTTTGAGAGAACCAGGGGTAGCAATCTTACATTGTTTTTGACGAGTGTGTTATTTATCAGGACGGCTTGATAGGTGGGGACTCAGAGGTTGGGTACATTCCGACTGGTAGCACAACGTGGTGTCTGGCTGTTTTCCATGCTGTGATCTGCAGACACCACGTTCAGCCAGATGGCAGGTCGTGGAGCAGGACAGAAGCCACGACACCTTGCTGGTTAGAAGTGTGAGTTCCCCTACTCCCGGGGAATATCGGGAAATAATACATCAGGTGGTTTCGTGTGCAATGCATAAGACTTTGCAGGTCTGCAGAAGCCATCCTTATGTCTGTAGATCAACAAAACAGGAGAAAAAGCTAATGTCAGCTGCAGATGAGTAATTTCCTGCGGTTGACTACCTCCGCTCCAAATCTGCCTTTGTTTGCTACCCTCTGCATGCACACATCTGTCACTCTTCATGCCCTGTTTTTCTAGGCTATTTCCAGTCTGGTTTCCTTCCTCCTATGCACTGGGTTTCTCTTTGGTCAGTTACATTCCAGTATGGGTAGGAAAACTTTTTGTAAATGCCAATCAAAGCTAAAAAGCAAGGCGATATGAAGAGAGATTCTTTACAGAATCTCACTGAGGGCTGTTAACAGCTTCTTGTGTATCTTTACCATATCCAGTTAAGAAATCGCATGCTTAAGTGCGTGCTTCTTTCTTGTCTCCTTACAAGGAGTTTACTGCATAGCAGCCTGAGAAATACAGGGTCATTGTTAAAAAATATCACTTAAATAACAGGCATTGGCAGAAATCCCAACCAACTCTTTAGCCTGTCCCCCTGGTATCACATGACTGGTTTAACTTGGTTCTTGTGATAAGTGTTTGACAATTACTGCTTTTTCATCGTGATTTACTTTTAGATTGCAAGTAAGCAACTGCAGTACAGTCAGCATAGACTGGTTTTATGATGTCCAGTACCACATACCAGAGGTAGCTTGCCAGTTTTATCAAAAGGTCTGGTGTAGGTATCATTGGTTTTCTGTTTGGGGTTTGGGGGTTTTTTTTGGTGGTCTTTGTCTCAGTCCTACACCCTTGAACACCAGTTCTCTTCCCCACTGTATTCCACTCCATTTACAGCTGCAGTGCTTTCCAGTGTTACACCTTTCTTTACTGCATTTTGTGTCAAGTTATTGCAGTTAGCTGTACCTGGTACTGATATCCCAAGTGTCTTTTATTTATCTGCCACTGAAGGTCTGAAAACCATCAAGAATTTGGCAAGAGAAAGTAAAAATTACATAGTCAGTATCTGAAATATTTCACCCATATTCTCTCCCTCTTTCCCCTGGTGGGTTTTTGATTGAGAAGAGGAGAGGACATGAGGCAACAGATACATCATACTGTCATATTTAAGGCCACATGAGACAAAATACATTTCAATGCTTCCAAATAATTCTGAAGACCAGTTTATTTCCTGGAGTGTTAATGCAGTCAGTAAAAAGGAAAAACATTCAAAGGATGCGCTGAGTGCCTGGAAGCTTGGCTTTTTCCATACAACTATGTTAGTTGACCTACTAAAAACCAGGGCTGTCTGCAGGTATCACCAAAGGAGGCAGTTGCCTTGTATGACAGAGTAAGGGGTGAGGGAAGTCAACAAAATCCCAGTGGTGTCAATAAAACACCAGCAGTCCCAGTCTCAAAATCCCAGCAGTCAACAAAATCCCAGCACTTTCAGTCAGCTGCTCCCAAGATACTCTTCCCCTAAGCAATTCACAACACTCATGCTGCCCTGATCCCACCTTCATCTTTCATTCTCTTGCTGCTAGAAATGCCAGGTCGTGCAGTCTCCTCTTAGGGCTGCTTTCTCTGCCGGGGGAACAGGGGTGGGGAGGGACTGGAGGGGGGACACGGCCCCTTAACCTGTGCTGAGGGAAGGTCAGTGCTGGCAGGGTAAGGCAATGACGTATGGTGCAGAATAGGACTAAACATGCAATCATTGTCGCTTATTACTGTAGAAAAGCCACTTACTTTTCCTTGACACTCTGAGTAATAGGGTGTTAATGCTGTCCAGGGGGACATTGCATTCACCCTGATAATGTATCATAAATGTTGTGTAGATCTCCAAGTTGATCACTTTTTTTATGCTACATGAGACACTGCCAGGAGAATGACAGCGTGTGCAATCCCTAATGGCAGACTGGGCCACGTGTGAGGATGGCTGTGTCCCAGCCAGGACAGCCAAGTGCCACAGAAACCCAGGTTTTAAAAAAAAAAATCAAAAAACCCAACAACTTTTTTTTTCTGCCAAAACAAAAGGATAAGACATGAAAGGGAAAAAAACCAAACTCAAACAAAAACCAAAAAGTGACAGTGTATATTTTGACAAGTTTCAATACTTTATTTAAAAAGTAACCAGTTCCTGTGGAGTAATGAGATTTTCTTGCCTAAATACCACTGATGCAATCTGAAGAATGTAGGAAGCTTAGATGATGTATCTTCACTTATCAGGGCAGAAAACATCTCTTATTGCAGACTATTGTTCATGAGAAGTAATATATTTTATCTAATACGTGGTTGAACTTGAGAGCTAGACTTTGACTACCAAGGACATCAAGGATTATCAGTCTAGTTTTAGGAGTTTCACGTTGATTCAGTTCTTGATTTTAGGTAATATCCTACCAGACCTTGGCTTTAGATAGGTATAAGCCTCCCTAGAGAGGATCATGTGTCCGAGGTCACAATATCTATTACTGGTACTTTTTAATAGCATTGCTGCAAGTCTGTTGGGAAACTTACACAACTATTGTACCTATCCAAAGCTTTTAAAAGACATGATTCAACATTCATGAGCAAACATTTTCCCAGCAGACACGTAACAGCTTACTTTAGCCACTTCTTCTAAGGTTCTTACAAACTTTAACCAATTGGCCTGTAAGCAAGAAATGCAGTAAAAAGAGCTGTCTCAGGAGATTCTCAGTTAACATCTCCAGGTGGGAGTTTGTCAGTATATAGGTATGCTAGGGCGAGATTCTGTGTTCTTTCAAAGCTGTTGGTTTCAGTGAGGCTATGTGACGTCAATACAAGCAGAACTTGAGTTTTGTCTGTGACAGGAAGTATTCTCTTTTTCAAAATATCTAAAAATATATGTGGTGGAGTTTTATATCTACTATTTAAAAATATCAAAACCTCCGATTTTCTGTTTATTTATTATAGACTATTGAGCATTACTGCACTGAAATAGCTTCTTGATACCATATCCTGCTTATCGTAGCAGGGGAATTTGTCTTCTGTGGAAAATGTAATAAATGTTTTAAGGTAGTCTGTTATACTTCTGTTCACTGCCTGGAATATATACAATTTATTACAGAGTCATGTCAGTGTGTGTTGCAAGTCTTCAACCACCAGCAGGTCACCTTGAATACATTATTTAGTGTCTATATCCTAGCCTTCCTCTCCGTAATCATTAAGAAGTAGAACTATAAACTTCAGTGGCAGAACAAGGATCTCTCCTTGGGTATCAATTCTAGGCATTTTTTATTCTTCTGATTAGATTTGATGACAATTAAAGTGGATTAATCCTTTTTCTATTTTTTTTTAATATGAAGGATTAGTAGGCTGATTGGTTTCCTTGCTTGTTACATTTTCAAATAGAAGGTTCAGAAGTGAAGAATAAACTAAGAGGATCTAGAAACTCTTGTAGAGTCTTTGTAATTCTTTCCTGATGGTTATGTAGTTGGAAGATAACCAGATACCCTAACTGTTGAAAGGAGCACTCTAGTTTGGGTTGCGGGGATCCTCACTTCGGTTACGAGGATTTTTCAGATATCCTTTACCTTGACTTCTGCTTCCTTAACTTGATGTCTGCTCTGTTGAAAAGACAGCGAGAAGTCTTCCACAAAATGGAAATGCTGAAGGAACTGAACATAGGAAGCAGAACCTTCATACGTTTCTCATACTTTTGTCTCCACTGATGATGCTTTTCTTTCCTTGTACGGACAAATGCTTTATACCATTGAAAGAGAACATCGGACACTGAATAAAAGTATCTTCACCAGCTATGGAATAGAGTCTTCTCTGATAGATCTCAGGCCATGGCAGGGGCCTAAAGAATTCTGTATTGAAATACTTGCAATTGTCCTGTATTAGTTCAAAAGAGATTAAGTCAAAATGTAAAACTGAGCCCTAATTTCTAAACACAGTTTCTCTGTTCATATGCAGAGATATATTATTGCAGAAAATGATCTGAAAACATTGAGTACTAATGCTGCCTGTACAAGAATTGTTGTGCATATATGAAACACAACTAAATGATCAGTTTTACTGTGGAAATAATTTCATAAGAACATGCACAAGAATTCAAAGCAACCACCCAAAAAGAGTAGAACAGTGAGGTGGAAGAGCAAACATACGTAACGCGTAGCTCTGAAGGCTGGATTCAGAGCCATTGAATAGCAGGCTACCCTGCTCTCACTAACCCAAAAAATACAAATTAGTATACACATCTGCTTAAAGGAAAAATGGCACCAAAATATTGTACGCAGCTCTAGGGAGCACAAACAAACCCAGATGACTTGATTTCAGATGAAGCTCTGCACATTGAAAGCAAACAAATTTAAATATACAAATGCAGTCGGGTTTTCTGTTTTGCGTCACTGTTTAGAGCTCTGTAAAGAAATCTTTCCAATGCACAACAAATTTGCTAAATCAAAAAAAGAACAGAAGTACTACGTAAAAAATTTTATTATTTTGTTAATTAACAGGATACAGGGTTGAATCTTACAATCTATATTGTGACATGTTCCCAGGAAGACCAGGAAGGAACGTTAGAAAACATTCACAAAGATCATAGTACTAAAGGGCTGAAGAAAGGTTGGAATTATTTGTATTCATTGCAAAAAAAGAAAGTGAAGAGACAAGTTATGAAGTTGGTAAAACAATTTAGCAAAACTGTACAAATTTGCCCTAGCTGAGGCTATCAGTAATTAATATGAGTAAGGAGTCATATAGCAATGTAATTGGAGGAATATGTAATGTCAGAAGGATAACTGTGCTACATTAGGCAGCTAAGGCGTGGAATATTTTAAAGCCAGATTTTCCCTGATCCAGCTCCAGGAGTCCACATGCCCGAGCTGAAGATTGTCGGTAGCTTGCCATAGTCCGTCCTCCTCAGCAGATGCCTCCCTGCCCTCCCTAGTGACTTTTATCATGGGTCACTTTTGTCCTTCCTAGGAAGGACCCCTGCAGCCAGCATTCCTGCCCACTGTTTACCAAAGGACACATTTTCCAGACCAGATGGGATAAAAGGTGCTCCCAGCTTAAATAAATATGTGGATACACACTAGTAGCCAGTGTGGATAAAAATTTCCTGGTCTTTGGCTGAAACTGCATTCAGGGTCACACCCATAGAGAGTAGAGCAGGGTCAGTTCCTGCTGGATAGAGTGTATAGCATCAACCTAAAACATAGCATTAAAATACCTCGTTGGAGTTGTTCAACAGGGAAGGACTCACCCTCACTTATGAGGCTTTTAGATTAGATTAATAATAAAGGCAGCATAATAAAGATTTAGATCAAAGAGGTGATGCATAAGCCTGTCCCCCCACATATGTACTGACATACAGGGAAGTAATAGCAGGAGATGACACTGGTTCTTTGAAGGAAGCTACTTTCAAAACGTGGTTAATTTTTTCCCCCAAATGTAACTGTGAAGGTTTGCAACAAGAATATGAATGGGGCAAGGACTTAAAATAGCCTATAGAGCAGGTTTGGTAAGGGGTTTGGAGGTCGAAATGTATGTATGCTTATTGATTTTATAATCAAATATTCACTTAGAAAAACACTTTGCTTTGGCATCATTATGCAGTGGTTTAGGACACCAAAACCCCCAAATATCCATAGCCATGCAATGGCTTTAACTTTCAATGAGCTTTAACTGGGACATGAGTTAATATGCTTTTTTTAAAAACTTAAAATATTTTTTTAATAATATCCTTATGCAGTAAGGTACTGCTAGCTTTCATAACTTTATCCAAGAGGCACAAGTCTTAAGACCTAACCATTTATTTACTCCTTAGAACTGGAAATAATCCCCCTGTTGAAGGTACTGAATACAGCTCAGTTGCATGGACTTAAGGTGCTATTTGGAAATCCACAGTTTTGGTTAAATTGGCTTAAAGGAGGAGAAAATGCACACAGATAAGAAGGGCAATAGCTGAAGAAGCACTCATGAGGATGCATTGAAGGAACAGAGGACAAGAAGTCGTTATTATGTTATTAACTAAATGAGCCACCATGTAATGAACAGGATGACAGGAAAAGTGTAAGCGAGGAAAAATCCTGTTTTGTTTCTCATTCCCCTGTACCATTCGGGGAAATGAAATTTACTGCCTTCTTAATAAGTAAACTGGATTTCATCAAAGAAATATCCATTTGTACTGCCAGTTTCTTCTCAAACAGCATTAAATCTGGAAGACCTTGGATATTTAGTAACACGTCAGACCAGAAGAACAAAAGTTTCCTATCGTTTTAGGTTGGATAATATTGTATATGACCTACCACCTACTCCTTCTTAAAATAGAAAATCAAAATTTATTTAGCAATTTATATCATGATCTGATTTTTTAGAATTTATTTGATTATTTCCCACAGAATCCTATTTTATATTTCCAGCCTTCTCTATATAAGGTCTTGTGAACAAGATATTGCAGAATGAAATGACTCAGTTTAACAGCTAAATGAAATAAATAGTGCTTTACTTTTTATTTTGCCAGAGCATTCCCATTTGACTTCTAATAACAACTTTTATGAGCAGTCATTAAGAATTAAGTGAAGACTTTGGGGAGGTCTGTCTTTACAAAGTATGAAATTGCAGCTGACACTTCTGGCTTTCTAACTGAAATGTAAATGAAATTTAAAGAGAGAAGATCACTGTAAGATTATGGTTTGAGCAAGATTATACTTCTGGTACTGCTGGGTTTAAAACCAGAGTGAGTGAGAATAGAGTCTGGGAGCATTTCACTAGCATATCACTTAAAATATTTTAAAAACCCTTTACTTGCTCCAGCAACTTCAATAAGCAAAGCTTGTAAAAATAAAATATTAATTGTTGCTGATCTTTTATCATGGTCTCATCAGAAATAACTTTCCTACTTCAATTTATTCATTTTCCCCACATTGCAGGATTGCAAAACAAATGCATTAGAATAAACGGAGAACACTGGGAAGAAATAAGGTATCTGAGAAGAGACACAGTAGCCACAGTGCATAAGATCTGTGACTGTTTTGCACTGCTTTGTCTGTACAAAGCACACTTAACACCAGTGCAGTTGATTACAGAAAGGGCCAAACCGGTACGCACGAAATTGCAAATGTGAGATAACGACTTCAGGCACACAAAAAATTATTAAAAGGAATCATCCACCTTAGTTGCAAATTTTCAAATATTTGTTAAAGCAAAATTGACAAAAAAAACCCTTTTCTGTATACATGGATTACATCCCGAAGATCCAACTTCTGATATGTTTGTCTGATTTATAAGCCCCTGGATATCTGGGGATAGCATAGCATCCTACCTGAGCCTGGCTCTATCAAAAAGTGAGTGTAGAGAATTCAGAGCAGAATTTGTCCTTGGACTTTTGTTTCTGCCTTCTTTTGAGAGTTGAGTCTTCGCCCTGGCAGCTTTAAAACAGTTTTGTAACGTAAGCAAAGACTAAACAATGAAAATGAATTTAAAACTTACATGCTTTCAGTCACATTAACTCCCTGCACAATGTAATATTGTATAAACATGGGCAAATAGTCCAAACTAACTACGGCAATTGTTCCTCAGAGTGTGTTTTCTTAAGAATTATATAGACAAAAGCATGGCAAGTAAGGCCAATAATACTATCGTTTAACAGCCCGTCTGTGCTGAAACTCTGGAAATTATTATTTTTAGTGTTTCAGTGTTTGAATAATGTTTTGAAATCACTCTGTATGGAATTACTATCAAATACTCCCAGGACAGCTTAGCACAATAGTTGAAATAAATCAGAGTATTTGTTGTCACTATGGGCTTGACCCGCTTCTCTCCGTTTCTCAAAAAATTGTAACTGACGGCTTTCTACATCCAGTTCCTGGACAGCATTATACCTATCAAAGCAGTCCAAAATGCAAGAAGATAAGTTGGCTAATTTACAAATAAAGATAAACATTCCAGAAATGAAGACCTAGAACAGAACTTCAGCTGGGGCAAATTGCCGTCGCTCCCAAAGGTCTCCCTGTACCTCATCTTACTTGGTTCAATAATTAGTCCAAACTGTCAACTAGCAGAGTTCCAGTTAACCGAAAAAACTGGCCTGGAGATTGTCACAGTAAAAGAATAAGAGTCAAACAGTAAAATACTTAATTGTGTACAACAAAATGCATAGCCATGAGCCTAACTTAAAATCTTACTTTCATTCTAGGAGCCCCAGAACTTGCAGGGGACAACCCATCGTCTCGCTGTCTGAGTACCCTCCCATGCAAAATCACGACGATGGAAAACCAGCAAAATTCTAGGCATCACGCAATCTTTTGCTTTTCTTTTTATTAGATCAAAATCCTACGTGGGTTAAGTACTTTCAAGGAGGGAGTGTTGTTTCTTTGTGAGGATTGCTGGTAGGGATTTATAGATGAGAGTAACTGTCTATGTTGTACCAGTAGTGATGGTAGAAAGGTCTTCTGAAGAAGAGACATTTTGCAATATCTCCTAACATTTTTAGATATAGCTCTGGGTTTAGAAATAGCTCTGGATAGCTATTTCATAACCAGATACCCTACTGCAAGTACGTCATCTCCTGTTCTCTTTTTCTTATTCTTTACCCTCACAATCTGAGTTGTCTCAAAGGACTAAAATTCATACTTAGAATTCAGTTGTTGATAAGAGACTTAGCCAGTTAGTTAATTCGAAAAAAGTGAGGCTATGTGCCCCTTTTTAGGTACTGAATAATAGAGAATTCATCAAAATATAAGCAAATTGTATGTTTGACTTTTTGTGCAGACTTGTGCAAATTTATGTCGAATCAGACACCTGCCATTCGTAGAAAGTTGACGATTCCTATAAAAACCAAAGCTTTCAAGAACTACTGTTGTTGATTAAATGAATTCTTCTTATCTAAGTGTAATTTTCAGTATTTTTCTAATAGACACAATACTTCTCCTGCTACCCATAGCTTAGGTTCCCTTAAGCCAAGGATTGTGTGATTCTTGGGAACTCAGATGTCAATGAACAGATTTCAATAGTATTACCTTCAAGGTGTTTATCATTTGTGACAGAAACTGATACCTCTCAAAAAATGTAGATGTCAAGATCAGATGTCATGAAATACGAAGTAACTGCTCTCTGCACGTAGTAAGACACGTAAACTTTGGAATTGTAAATTAAAGCCCTGGCTTCAGACATGCTGGTACCACTTCACCCAATAACGCATCGGCTGACTTTCTCTGTTTCCTCCCTACTAACTGCGCAGCCAGTCCCTTAATGACTTAGTTGGTGTTGTGAAACTAACATGTCTTTATCTAATTCTGCGGAAATGTGGAAATCTATTTGATCTTAACGTCATGAGTATAGCATGGCTTCTTTTGAGAGCAGAGCTGTCTGATAAATACAGCACGGAACCAAGTCTGAAGAGCTTGCCTTCCTTTTTCTGCCTCTTCCCCCGGCCCAGCGAGTGGCCTGTGCCAAATACTGCGCTTTCCTGTGCTTCATTTTTTTCATCTTTAAATTGAAACTCATAGCGACTGCAGTTAGCATAACTAGCTTTCTTCGTATACTTCTATGAGATCGACTAATGAAAATCTCTAGCGGTAAAAGAATAGCGACTCTTTGTTATATGCTTAACTGGAATCTTAAAAAGACAAGACCCCAGTTCTTGATTGTTACAGGTAGGGGGTTATTCAGCAGTTTGTTCCAGTTTGAGCTTTATTAAGGAGTTGAGTAGTGTCAAGAGCAGTTATACTATTTTGTTGCTGACATTATAACCTATGGGGGCTGTTTCTGGTGGCAGCCCCTGATCTTTTATCTGTTTGTTACAAACCGTATCGTGACTGTACCTCAGAAAACAGTCTCAGGCAACTAGTACCTTAGAATATGTGATGGATTTTGACTTTGGCTGATGCTGGTCTCGTATGCAAAAATGTGCTCAAAGGAGGCCATTAATGGTACCAACACCTGATGATGTTAAGATAATCAGAAAAAAGTGACCTCTTGGACCATGTGTTGATGCTGGTAAGTTGGCATGTGGTTCTAGCGCACACAACATAAGGGTGTGCAGGGCTATTTCCTTGCATCTCTAGCTTAAATCCTGAACTGTTTTTTCTGGCTAACTAATATATTCCAGGGTGAAGAAAAAAATAGGGCTGTACAACCCAGTGTATAGCCTACAAAAGAAACAAGCACCTTTTAAAAATATCTATGGTCTTCTTTCATGGGTTTCTATTCATTTCTCATAAGAATTTATGCAGCAGTTGTTATGATAAGCCACAAAAAGGAAAAGGGTCGGCTTCAGTTGTTCAGCGAGCACTGTTATAACTTCTGCCCTCAGTGTTAACAATTAGCTAGAGGGCGAGGTATATGGAGAGAGAAGATGCAGCTGAGCCTGGTGACAGGCCAGCACTGGCTGAGAAGTGCCAACATGAGTCGCAACATGCACGATAAGCCAGCGGGAGGAATGAGTGGGTAATGGTTCGTCCCAGACCTCACTAATGATATCTTATTGGCCGTCACAGGGCGTCAGAAGGATTTTATGTGATCTTATGTTACACTGGACAAACCATTTACACATATTTCTTTGAAGCAGTTTTCCCTAAGCTTTATCCAACACTTGCATAACAATCTCTGGAGTGAAATTGAATTTCTGGCTGTCTTTTCACCCAGAAAGTCCACAGAAACTTTAACATGATTATGAAACTGGACCTGAAGATTTACAGAGACAATAGGCTTTATTCGTCCTGTTCATCAGTGAGCCTTGAACATTGTACAAAAGTCACAGCCATCACCTGGGAGGCCTCATCTCCGCTCTTCTGAGGAAGATGGTATGATGGGCTGACTGGATGCCCATGAAGGCATCAGGGCCAGCTGTAACGTGTCTCACAGGTGGGTCAAGTGGATGGTACTGCAAACATCCAAGAAGTTCAAATACTATGAATAGGCACTTCAAAAGAAAGAAAAGTGGCCACCCCCAAAATCAGTGAAAAGATACCTTGAGATGTGTCCAGATGGAGTATCATCTAGCAAGACCTGTGGAGTCTTCCAGGCTTTTAGCTACATGCCACAGCACTGTCATACGTGACCGTCGGAGATGCAGTGCAGGGGCAGCCAGAGCACCTCGTTTGCCTTTGACTCCCTCTAAAGTTGGTGAATGCTATTCCAGAAATCATTGACGGTACAACAAGGTACTCTGAAGTAAATTTTGTCCTTATGTTATTGAGTTCAGATGAGTATGATATAAACTGGTCTTAATTGCAGTTACTGTGAGACACTGATAGGACCCAAGCTCAGATCACCTTGAAAAAGCTTTGAATAAATGTGTTCCTGAGAATTTTGTGTGTTCTCCAAAAGTGTGGCCTAATCCAGATCTCCCTGTAGTTTGTATCTGTGTGAGCAACTCCACTGAATCAGTGGCCTAATGCCAGCATAACCCTGGCAAGTGAGAACAGAAGTAGACCATGGCTTTCCATATATATTTCTTCTAATTCATTTATTTTATTTCATCTGCCAGGACAAAAAAGACCTGGCAAGAAACCCAAAATTATTTGTAGGTTTGACACAAGATGAAGATAAGCTTTTCCGAATTCATCATTTTACAAGTAGAGTTTCTATTTAAATTTAAGTAAAGATCTTTGTCAAATTAATGAAAAAACAGAACAGATGCTTATTCTTCAGGAAAAAGAATGAGGCAACTGTAAATTGATGTGGTTTGGTTTTGGACGAGAAAAGCATTATACGCATTGCATGAAATGACAGAGCACAGCAACTGTTCTGGCTGCAAAGCCAGTGAGTTCAGTATGTGACATTACAGGGGAAAAAAAGGATTGAGACTAAAATTAAAAAAAATAAAATGGCAGATTCTTTTGTTACCATAGATCAGCAGGCTGCTTCTTCGAACACAGGGAAAAAAATATTTTTGTAAACTTTTCTGTAAACTGTCTACACAGATACACTATGGTACCTAAATTATTTCTTAATTAACAAAGACAATTTTATTAATAACTTAGTGTTGTTAATAAAGCAGCCAACTCAAAGGAAGTTCTTGCCTAAAACTTCCAGCATCCCAAATAATGCATCATTAAGTTCAAGTGGGACAGACATTCGGATTTTTGTTTCTCCTAAATAATAAAATTACATCTGTGATTAGCAAGCAATTCATTAAAACAGCATCCTTTTTTTCTGTCCTTAAAGCTTGCAGGGAGACAATGAGATGATACTGATCTGCGTGGAGGGCGATCTATCATGCAATTAGCTAAATGTAGTGGAGAGAAATGATGTTAAAAAGGCAACTCAGAACTGTCCAAACATTAAGATTATTGGCTGTACATTTGAGTAAATCTATGCAAAAAAATGCCTAGAAAAACAAAACTCTTTGATCTTAATATGTTTCATGCAGAAATCCACTCCAAAAGGGGAGTCAAGAGTTCATAGCAAATTCTTACTCATTTAGTCTGGCAATTTAACCAGCAGACGCTGAATCCAGCTCAGCCCAGGACCAGATGGTATTCATCCAGAACTTCTAAAGGAAATAGTAAAATTATTAAACATGATGTGTAATCTCTTGCTTAGAACTACGTTGTTGCCAGAGAAAAAAAAATACGTGCAAATGTGATGCCAATGTTTAAAAAGGGCTCCAGGGGAACTAAACCCTTGGAATTACGAGCCAGTCTGTAAGCCTGGCACCCACAGAAGGAAAACCGGTGGGGACGGTAATAACAGATAAAAATCTCAGGACACATGGTTTGCACAAATTTTGTAGAGGAAAGCTACACCTTGGAGATTTAGAGATCTGAGCATGTGAACAAGATGATCCAGTTTGTTTTAAACAGTAACTACACAGTTTTTGGGATTTGCATGAGATAGCATTCCCTCATTTGTTCCATGCTTGCTTTTGGTTGAAATTAGTACCCTCTGGAGTCAATCCTAACTCGGTACTTATCTGTCAGCCCTTCATGTCTGTGCTCCACACGCTGCCTCCCACCTCGACACTCTCCACTCATTGGCTGTCTGCACAGTACACGACTATCATACAATCATAGAATCGTAGAATTGTTCTGGTTGGAAGAGACCTCCAAGATCATCGAGTCCAACCGTTAACCTATCACTACCAAGTCCACCACTAAACCATGTCCCTAAGTGCCACATCTACACGTCTTTTAAATACCTCCAGGGATGGTGACTCAACCACTTCCCTGGGCAGCCTGTCCCAGTGCCTGATAAGCCTTTCAGTGAAGAATTTTTTCCTAATATCCAAACTAAACCTCCCCTGGCGCAACTTGAGCCCGTTTCCTCTTGTCCTATCCCCTGTTACTTGGGAGAAGAGACAGACCCCCACCTCGCTACAACCTCCTTTCAGGTAGTTGTAGAGAGCAATGAGGTCTCCCCTCAGCCTCCTTTTCTCCAGGCTAAACAACCCCAGGTCCCTCAGCCGCTCCTCATAGGACTTGTGCTCTAGACCCTTCACCAGCTTTGTTGCCCTTCTCTGGACACGCTCCAGCTCCTCAATGTCTTTCTTGTAGTGAGGGGCCCAAAACTGAATACAGTACTTGAGGTGCAGCCTCACCAGGGCCGAGTATAGGGGGACTATGCCGAGAGGCTTCACAAAGCAGGCTGCATCCAAGGCAATTTGGTCCATTTTGCATTTCTGCTGACTACATGAAGCCTCCAGCCATGGCTGCTGCCTCATCGGCTTCAGCCCTCTTGCATGTGCTTAGGAAGCATGTCTTGACACTGTAGCGGGCCCATCCCTTGGGATGGGGCTAGGTGAGGGGCTCCTAGTGTTCTGGGGAAGCTGGTCCTTCACACCTTCCCACACATGGTTGAGATCGATGTGAGAGACATGCACTGTCTTTATAGTGTTTGTTGTACTGACTTGCAGTCCTGGCCAGCCTGTTACCCCGCTGAGAGCAAGGGCGACCATGCAGAGTAGGTACCACTGGTGACCAGCTGCATCCAGGACTTCCAGAGGTGAAGAACATTATGCCAAGTCCTCCACAAGAGCCCACTGCTCTCTGACAGTTCAGCCTTTTCCATGTGGCATGGTCACGGCAGGCTTTTTTATGCACAACCTGGCACTGCCACTGTTGCCACCAGTGGGCTTGTATTGGGAAGACATGAATGGCAAGGGACAAAGCCATCTGCTCACATGTAATTCAGGGCAATAAGTCTGACAAATGTCATCTGAATTTGCGCATCCAGAAAAAGTGAGCTGCAATGCAAACATGGCTCTGGGCTACCTTTGTGAATGCGGAATGGAAAGGTCTGATTTCCTTCTCTCCCCAGGGAGAAAAAAACAAAAAAAAAAGAAGTCAAAAAGGCACTCTCTCCTTGGGCTGGCAATTAGAGGCAATTACTTGGAAGTCAAGTTCCTGGCATCCATGAGCATCATGTGGACACAGAGCCAGTGAGCCATGAGTAACTGGGGATTCGGTGGTGGCAATGCTCGTAAAGGTCTTAATAACTCAGTAGAATGCATGCTGAGTTTTTCGGTGACTGGCATGCGTGCTTCAGACTTTTGTTTCTTTAACTTAAAACATTATTCCCTCATGCTGTGGGCACAACCCACGTCACTGAGCTACTGTATCACTTCTTGTTTTGTTTCTTCATTGCTTCTCTAGGTCGAGCTTCCTAAGGCCTGGGATGATTTAACACATGGCAATCAATGTTCACAGATGGTTTTGGAAGACTTACCTGGGCTGATGGAGCAAAGTTCGCATGGATTTGCCTGCCAGAAAGAACTAGGAGAATCATGGGAGCAGCAGTTCAGGAGCAATTTAACATCATGGACCAGTAGACCATTGGTCTGGCGTGAAACAGGGAACAGCATAATTAGAGGACTGGAAATAAAAAGTAGGAATGAAAAGTAGGAGCGAAAGGCAATTACGAATGGAGCCCCACAGGAAGCTTTGCTACAGCTGCTCATCTGAGGTAAAAGAGTTTTCTGCTGATGCTAAGTCATTCAAGGAGAGGAGAAGCAAAAACTGACTTTGAAGAATTGCAGAAAGCTCTTTCTGATAAAATGGGAGAATAAAAATTGCTGCAAAGCAGAAAACAATTACAATTTTTCATGAACACTGTAGGGCTCCAAACTAGACATTACTATGCAGGAAAGAGACTACTGAACTTACGGTAGGTTCTTCCATGAAAACATCAGTTCAATTCTCAGTAGTCATAAAAAAGGCAAATAGGATTACAGGAATTATTAGGAAAGGAACAGAGGAAAAAACAACTCAAAAACTCAATATGCCATTATTTGAATTCTTGGTTCATCTTTATGTGTTAGCATCTGTGAAAGACTGTAGAATAACTAGGAAAGATTTTAGACCTGGGCCACGATGCTCATGGAAAGTATGAAACCGCTGGTTTACAAGGAATGAAAAACCAACCTGATGTTCTTCAGATATGACAAAACCGTGACAAGTAGAGAGAAGTTAACTTCAGAATGATAATTCACTGTCTGTCATGATACAGTGAGCGACAATAGCCCCGGTGTAATCTCTTTGATTGCAATGGTCCCCCTAATGATCCCCCTAATCTTGTCTTCCCTCCTGATCACTGTGTCTCCCCCAGACCTCCATTCTCTCTATTTCTTCTCTTCTTTTTAACCAGGTCCTGGAGACTTCATGGAGGTCTCTGTGCAATCCAGTTTAGCAAGTCCGGATGCCCAGCAGGTGATAAGTGCACAGTCTCAGTCTGTATTTGACAACACAAATAAAAATTAATCTTTCTCTTTAGTGTAACGTTGCTTCCTCAAGGTACAGGAATAACCAAGCTGTAACTCATGAGAACACCAGCAATTAATCCCTCACCCCAAAAGTACAGTGGTATAACCAGGATAAAAACTGTAGATTAAAAATTAATTGAGAGAGAATCCAACCCCAAATAGCAACACATCTATGGTAAAAAAATAACGTGGTAAATAAAAATACTGTTAATACCAGCCATTCAACACAACTGCAACTGAAAACATATCCAATCATTTCTCTAATGGAGATCTGAGAGAGGTGCCAGGAATGCAGCAAGATCTCTTTCACATTAAGAATAAGGCCAGAACAACCATTTGACCTCTTGCTTACAGAACGACTTGAACTCCATTACAGGCTATTATTTAATTCAGTAAAGGAGTTGCTAAACACAATTACCCAACCTGTGTTTTGCAGCAGGTCAGACCATTATAATAATAATAAATAATTATAATAACTTCTTTTGATACACAAAGGTTTCTTAAAGCTCAAAATCGTTCAGATTGAATGCTACTTCATGACAAAAGAAAATGCTCTAAAATTTAAAGACTTCGTTGAAGTGAGTCGCATACGGATATGGAAAGCAGGATCACTCTCTCAAGTGTAAAGGACACCTCAGAAAGGCAGACGTAGGCTAAAAATTTGGTCTGAGTTGGTTTGTCCTTGATTTTTCTTCTATAGAAAGTAATTTTCAAAGGAAAGAGAAGTTTTTAACCAGAAGTTTGGGCAGCTTAGACTAGTCTGCCTCTTGCTGTTGTCTGTGAAGAAGAACAAAAAAGCAACCTAAGTTCAGTAGTCCTTTCCAAAAAACATCTGTTACTTTTCCTGTGCATTCCCGCTACTCAATCAGCACCTGTCTTGGCTGCCATTTCAGCTGTTTGGGATGTTGTAATAACTTTAAATCATCAGAGAAAATGTTCAGGAAATACTGGAATAATTACAAATAAACTAATTACAAATAAAACTGAAACAACAAAAAAAATTCTATGTTTAATTAAATGGGAAATGTTTGTCATTTAATAGAGTGGTTGACTAGTAACATCCATCAATTTAATCATAGAAAACATATAAAAAATTTAAAGCTGAATTAGGCAGGTAAAAGAAATTCAGGTTTCAGAGACGTTGGTATCTAATGTTCAAGCTTAATGCTCAATCATTGCAGAAATGGAAACATATTTTAACTTTCGTTACTTCAACATGATTTTTTTCCCATTTTGAGATTCACAAGTGGAAAAATAAACTAGAACGTGTCATTCTGGATTAATTTCCTACCAGTACGTTACACCTTTGAAACTGGAATTGAGTCCTGCTGCACTGAGTGTTTTTTTCAGCTGGGCCAGTTACACGTTGTATACGCCAATTGCCAGCTTGAGTTGTTTTATCTCAGATTTTTAAAAACTGCAAAAATCTGTAAAAGAAATGGCAAAAAATATAATTAGTCTGCTAAAGAAAAAATTTAGACATTAGAACTTTAGACGTAACTTTTCAGTCCACTCTCCTACGTACCTATTCCCGTTAATGGCACTATAAAACAAAGCTGGCGAGACTGGAAAAGAAATCCAGGCCTTCCAGTTGGTGTATATCAAATGTAAGGGGTTCAGACTTGTTATTAGGAACCTGTTACTGCTCTGCCTGTTTAAGTAGAAGAGATTTTAAATGCGAAATTTGTTTTCCATTGAGTTATAGCAGGGATTCATTTATAATATTAATTTACATTTTTGGCCATAAACAAGCTGTATACTGGAAGTTAAAAGCCCGCGACTCTGTGAAAACTCTTTGTGAGAGGATGATGTTTATGTATTCAAAAAGCAGAACTCGGAAGAAAGGGTTTCTTTCAAACAATCAAGATCGTTGTGTTTTACACTAATGCGTAACTAATGTGCCACAGTTTATCAGTTCATCAAGTTTGTATTCAAGTCATATACAAAAGTCCTCGCACTGAGAAAATGTGTAGGCTTCTGCTTATATTAACCGACAATTCTAATATATACTTTCATAAGGTTTGATCCAAGAACATTGAAATTAGTGAGGGTTTCTATTGACTTGCTGGGGTTTGGATCAGGCACATACTGCGCTTTCGTATGAAGTTAGCACTTCACCAAATGAGATAAATGTAACAGCTCTTGTTTTTCTGAGCCTACCCAGTCTTCAGTCTGCTCTGAAAAATACGAAGATAAGAATCGTTTTCCTGTAAGGCATGCAAAATCTTCGCTATGTTTTTCTCTTCTCTGCCCTTTTATTCAGCTGCTCTTACCGTTTTAAATGTTGTTGGTTGAGAGACGGATTTATCACTCTCATCACTCACTGTTTGTGATTTATTGGCCGTGGTGTAACAGACGCTCTCTGAGAAATATTGCAGAGCCGTGAGCAGAAGCAATCTTGCAAGGGGTTAATGCTGTAATCTTTTTCTCGCCTGTTTATAATCCCAACAGTAGTCCAGTAACAGAAAAGGGTGGATCTAAAAAAAGTACCGGGGAGGATGTGTGTGTGTGGATGTGGGTGCATACGTGTGAGCGTGTATGTGCACACACGCTTTGCTTTGCTGAACTGCCTTGTGTGCCCCTGGAATAAACCTTGTTCAGCCTGACCAGGACTCTGCGTGCCGGCTGCTCCTGACGGAGACGTAGAAGAGCTTCCTTGCACAACTGCCTCTCTTGTATTTCTCCTGAAGATTTCATTCAGAAATGTGTGTGTTTGCTGAAAGAATGGGCAGATAGTTACAAACCCACCCTCTTCTTCGTCAAAGCTAACCTGTGGATACTGAAGAATGGAAATAGTTGATGCTAGCTTCCTCGGGAACGGTACCAATATTACTGCTTTCCTCTGCGATATCATCTTGGAAAATGACACTTTTTTCTGTGTGGATGATCCACCTTATCCTTCTAAAGGTATGTATAGAAAAACAGATATTTTTCAGGCAGTTTTAGTTCTAGCTGGAAGTAGAGATTCTGTGGAAAGGAACAGCTACACAAGGCTTTTTCTGTGAGGGGGTGCAAAATCAACTGCTTGCTGATAAGTTAGGATGAGAAACAGGCAGGAAAGAATTTAGTGTGTGCTGGTTTTCCAAGTTAAAAATTCAACTAGAACAAAACCTGGATAGAATGGAAAACTAAAAGAGTAGCACTATGGGGCACAAAATGTAAACAGCTCTGCTAAGGACTTGGAGAAACATGATTTTTACTCTCCAAGCAATTCAATAATAATGGAGTTATATCTGATCTGATACCATGTATAAAAGTGACTAAATATGAAATTATAGCACTCCGAGGCTGAAAAAAATATCCATGTATTAAAATGGTTTTGATTGCTGTATCGTTTCTTACTTCTGCATAAAGGAGTATGTGTGCACTCACTCACGGTGAGTGAGTGGTGCACACTAAGTAGTGTGAGCAAAACGTGCTTTTAAGAAGTTGGTTTTGGCTCTCCAAATGTACACTGGTTTGCATGTATTGTATTTTAATATTATGCAATGCAGGTGGATGAGGATAAGTTTAAGAATTTCAGAATTTCCACTGATTTTGCGTTGGTGTAAAGACCTAAACCTTAGTAAAACTGAGTACAGAAAGGCTTTTACCTTTTGATTAAAGGATGAAACGTATGATACTAGTCTATGAGCTGTATGCTGCACAACTGATTTTTCCTTGTGATGATTTTCAGATATGCATCAGATAATTCGGATTCTGCTGTATTGTTTGATATTTCTGCTCAGCGTTTTGGGGAACATTCTGGTAATTACAGTGCTGATAAGAAACAAGCGGATGAGAACGGTCACCAACACGTTTCTGCTGTCACTAGCAGTCAGCGACCTGATGCTCTGCCTTTTCTGCATGCCATTCACCCTCATTCCCAACCTGCTGAAAGATTTTATTTTTGGTAGCGCTGTTTGCAAGACTGCCACTTATTTCATGGGTAAGTCTCGGAAGTTTATGCTTGTTTTGAAGGCTGACTAATGAGATAGGTGAGGAGGTCATTAAAGACCAGTAAAAAGCTGATTGTGTCCATCTGCCATCGAACAGTTACCAAAATCAGGAAGAAACAATTTTGTCATGCAGATCTTCATGGTTCTGGTTTCCTGAGCGTGATCCAGCAAAACACAGAGGCACCCACTTAATTTTAACGACATACAGAAGTGTTTTGCTGGATCAGGTTAAGCGAGAAGTATGTTGCACGATCAAGCTTTAATGAGGAACCCGGCAGATGCACTTGCTTACCCCTCACTGACAGAGTTATTAGCAGTGTTCAGATCCCCCATCAGAAATGACAGGGTCGTACAGTCCTCACTAAGGGCAGATTTTGCCCACAGATTTTTGGTAGCAGTGATACATGGAAAAAATAGGCCAAAGTAGGTGTCATTTGAGGAGCTGGAAGTTGGAGCAAGCACTTTTTGAGAACAGGCCGGAGCTCACCAGGAGACCACAAAATACAGATACAGGTTTTAGAGACTGACTTTAAGAAGCATCACTTTTATAGGCCTTGCTGTACCCCCTTTGCTTGTGGAGCCAGGCGTTTCAAAATGCCTGGATTGTGTATGTCTGTGTAAGTGATTTTGCCTCATTGCCAATACTTAAAAAAAAAAAGAAAAAAGAAAAAGAAAAGAAGAACATTATGTAAAGTTTTTGCTACCTTGGGAGACCCTCGGTTAATTACAGAAGCCTTAAGTCCCCTTTCAACCCGTGCCCTTGAGAACTTTGATGTAATGTGAAAGTACACACCTAAAGAGCGCGAATGGGAAATCAACATCTTTTTGTAGATAAAACCAATAAAAGTAAAGGCCATGTTTAAACAATTATAATGAATTGCTGCCATAAATACCATAAAACGTTGCTGAAGCGCTGTCATCTTTCTCTTATTTCACACTGTGCAAATTACTTTATAAAAAAAATCCAGCTAAATACTTTCGAACATGAAGTTTTTCATTATGAAGGTGTTTTATTTTAAGAGTCAGAACGTGGATATTTCCCATTAGCAGTTCAGGTTAACAGAGGCTTCAGTTGACAAACAGACACTGACATCCATTGCATCACCTGTGCTCAGTTTTTCATTTTAAGATGTAGGAAGACTCATTTTAAATTACAGATAATTTGTGTAAAGCAAACTGTAAAGATATTGGCATTTTATATTTTGACCCACATTAGAACGTTCGCAAAGACTATTAAATGAAAGCTCATTCACTGAAAGAAAACTTTGTGACAAAGTTGAGAAGAAATATTTATAATCTTGCAGTGATAAACCGGGGCACCTCAGTGACAGAAATACAGACCACTGCGTTATATTTTATAATATATGAACAGGAGAAATTAAGGGCACTTGAAGGACGAAGATTCTGCTTCCTGACTTCATTTCTCCTGCTTTGTAGCTCCATTAGCATCTAGTTAAAAAGGTGATAACATATTTAATTCTCTCGAATGAGAAAAACAGATAACCAGCCAAGCAGGATGCTTAAAAAAATTAAAACAATAGAAGAGGGACTATGAAATTCTGTGTTAAAAGAGTAATTAACAGCATAATCCCACTGATTTCAAATGCTTGTTTGAATTTCAGTGCAATTAGTGGAGCGGATAAACGACAGTAGCAAAGAGAAGAATTAGGAGGAAAAGTGTCTTCTTTCCCTGTTATCAGAATTTCATGGTTTGACAGAATGAATCTTTTCTCTTGGGCTTCTGGAGTTAGAGAAGCGCAGAGCAGGAGCATCAGTCTGGAGTCCCAGACCCATTGCCCACACACTCTTTGCTGACTTAATCAGTATGATATCTGTAAATATTTTAGCTTATAAATAGTTTGCTATATCTTTAATTTCCTATATGCATGCAGAAAGTTAGCAAGACTATTTGAAAATAACATGAACCTTTAAAACAAGAGAATAACCTTTTTCTTTATTTTATATATATAGGTGTCTCTGTAAGCGTATCTACATTCAACCTGGTTGCCATATCTTTGGAGAGATACAGTGCCATTTGCAAACCTCTGCAGTCCAGGGTCTGGCAGACAAAATCTCATGCCTTGAAAGTGATTGCTGCTACCTGGTGTGTTTCCTTTACTATCATGTCACCATACCCAATTTACAGCAAACTGGTACCTTTTACCAAGTATAACAACACCACAGCAAATATGTGTCGGCTCCTTTGGCCAAGTGATGTCATTCAGCAGTCTTGGTAAGACATAACTGACTGTTAGCAAATGCATACTTATCTGGTGGAAAACAGGATTTCGTGGTAGCATTAAGCCTATTGGAAATCAAGTATTAACCTTCAGCAAACATTTACACTTCTGTAATGCTTATTTAAGAAGTAAAAAAAAAAAATCATACTTTTAAGCAGCTTACATTTTGACACTTGTATGACTTTTCCCTTGGCACAGGAATGATACCCACACGGCAATGATTCTCACACTATGGTCTGCTATGCCCCCACTGTCGCTGTACAGAAAGCATCTGTCACTCTTCAAGCAGGAATACTGCTTTCACTCATTTATACATAAATATTTTCAGATAAATCCTTGATTAATCTTTGAGAAACGCAGACACATACAAGCGCCCCTCTGTGTGCTGCCTCGCCTGTTAATTTGTTTGTCTGAAGGTCCTCTGAAGCAGAGAAGTAGAATATGAAACTTGGAGAGGTTGCAAATGCCCCTCCTGAGAACTGAACCCTTTTGGTCACTTATAGAGAATAGGGGCAGAGAGGTGAGGGGAGAGACAGTGCTCCAAGTCCTACACGTCCAGGCAGAGTAAGTAAATAGTAGCATGATCAAGCAGCAATATTACTTAGACATTGTGTCCTAGCATGATGACTAAACGCTTTAACTGCCACTGAGAAGATGTAAGATTATTTTGGATACTGCAGGTCCGTTGGAACTAGGAACAAGACTGAAGTACGCACCACTTCAGTACGGTGTATCCACAAACACCGTAAATTTGTATTAATGCTTTCGGTAGTCTCAGGTATTTGACAGCATGAGTATAGATGAGGAGGGAGGGTGTAGGGCGAAATTCTCTTCTCCGCGGTGTCGTTGCAGATTCCCAGCTGCGTTAGTGAGTTTGCACTGAAGTCCCCGGGAGCAGAAGAGACGTCGGCTCGTGAATGCATTTAAACACAACTATTCCCCCAACTTGTAGTCACGTTAGAGAAGCTGCCTAGGGGAGTAACAAATGTGCAGCGAAGTAAAAGCTGCTTCCTGTAGCAAAGGGGTTGCCGGCCCTGGGATCCCTCCCCGGGGGCTCCGCGTGGCCCCGGGGATGAGAGCCCAGGTCCTGGCGGCCCTGTCCCTGCCCACGTGTGCCACGACCCTTGGCAAGTCAGATCTCGCTGAAGCAGTGTCTGCCAGTACCAGGGGCTCCTTTGAGAATCAGCAGCTGCTCATTTGGCTTCTGCAAGGCGATTTTTACATCATGCAAAGCTACGGGGCATCCAGCGCTCATCTGGTTACAGCAGGGAGCCCCACTCATGGGCAGAGAGACCTCCTGCCCCCTCTAACCGCTACGGGAGTGCCCATCTCCTCGGGTCTGCGGAGGTTGGGTGACGGATGATTTGCAGCCACGAGAGTCTTGTTCCTGCTGTACTTTTCTGGGGGAAGAAGGAGGAGAAGAGGTGGGAAGCTTCTATATTCCAGAGCTGTCAAAATGATGCTTCATATTAGGATGAAAAAAATTTCAGAAAAATCTTGAAATCCTGTCCCCCCTGAATTCTCACTTGGAGAAAAAGGAGTTTTTCTGGTTTTGTGCTGTTCCCTGGTCTCAGATTGTCTTTTAATTCTTTAGGTACACTTTCCTGCTACTCATACTCTTTCTTATACCTGGGATTATAATGATGGTTGCATATGGCCTAATTTCTTTGGAACTCTACAGAGGAATAAAATTTGATGCCAGCCAGAGCAAATCTTCACGAGGTAACAATACATTTAGGGTTGGGGTATTTTTTTAAGTTAGAGTTGAAGATACAAGCAGTCATCTTGAGTCTACTAAAAGTAAAATTTTCTATTTGCAAAAATGATCATTATGGTCAGTTATGGTCATGAACCTGCCAGATGCATTTGTTGATTGAAGTTATTCCGTTATTCACTAGCAAGTAATTCCTCACCTATGGCTTGTTTGCAAAGACTCTGGGCAGGATACGTTAAATTTCTAATTTGCTTATTATAGAAATACCAAGATTTTTTTTTCTGGCCATGGATGAGGACCATTTCTGTCAATAAACACCACAATAAAAATTGTCAAAATAAGATAGACGCATACAATTTTGAAAACTATCTCCAGTGAATACTTGAGCAAATAGTGCTCTTACATCTTTTGCATCAATTTGTATAGAGTTAAGACGCGAGAACATTGGGAGATAGCAGACGCGGAGCAGCTGATACACAGCTGGCTCAGAAGTAGGCCAGTGCTTTCTTTGCAGCAGTTGTTCAGCCATGAATTATGTTATTTATTTAGACTTAGACTCCATTCTTTGTTTTTTATTTTGAATCACTGTTCAATTTTGCCAACTATTTAAGTACTAATTTATGTGTACAGAGAGAAAAATAAGTACCTGCAGCACCAAATATGAGGATGGAGATGGATGCTACCTCAACAAAACCAAACGAAAAAGGAAAATGCCATTGCAACAGCTCTCCGTTACTAGCCATAGCAAAATAGACAGGGTGAGAAGCAGCAGCTCTTCTGCCAACTTAATGGCCAAGAAACTCGTCATCCGCATGTTGATGGTGATAGTGATTTTGTTTTTCCTTTGCTGGACTCCCATCTTCAGCGTCAATGCCTGGCGCGCGTTTGACACCGCTTCGGCAGACCAGCGTCTCTCGGGGGCTCCTATCTCCTTTATCCACCTGTTGTCCTACACTTCTGCCTGCGTGAACCCTATCATATACTGCTTTATGAACAAGCGTTTCCGCATGGGTTTTCTAGCCACTTTCACCTGCTGCGCAAAGCAAAAGCCCCCTGCAATACGGGGAGAGGTTGGGGACGAAGAGGAGGGGAAGACAACAGGGGCTTCGCTCTCCAAATATTCTTACACGCACGTGAACGCATCTGCACCCCCCTGAGCTGCGTCAGAAGAGGCGACGAGTGGCCTGCAGAACTTCAAGTATCTATCATCCGGTCTTGGAAAGCGACTGTGGCATCAGCTGAACATAATTTAGTTCTGAGGTAATGAAACACTTCAGCTGACAGTAAACGCAGTGAGAATTTTATGGGAAATGGATGCTATCACTGTCTGAGCTTTATATCACTTTCCCTTCAAAAGTACAAAGGAGGAAGAGGGCTCTTTGAAGATAAGGGACTTTATAAAAAGCCTTAGAAGATGCTCTATTTGTCGTAAATTCTCCTGTAAAAACTGGTGTCCTTTACATCGACAGTTTTGCTCAGTTTTCGGCTGCAGTTCTGAGTGTCTCTTAAAATTTCCAAGACGCTAGTAGATTCTCCTCAAACATGAATACATGTATTGCAGTCTTCACTTCCATATCTATGCCTCATAATCAAAATCTTTCAGTTACATTCGTAGTATTTTTTCACATTATTTTAGCTGAGCTAATACATGTTGAGATCATTTTGGTGTCACAGTCAATTAAAAGAAGAATTTTGGGGTGGGGAGAATGGGCTTGTCCATGTGAAAATGCTTTTAAGTAAAATAATTTCATCTTTTTTTTAATAAAATGAAAATAAATATTGGCGACTTTGTGGATGGAATGCATTCTTCACTTAGGCAATAACCCACATTAACAGAATTTAACGTATTTTTGGTTTAAATAAACCCCATAGAACAAGCACAAAGAAGTGGCTTCCTTCTGTGCAGCTGCAAGCACCCACACGAGCAAGCGGCAGGGACTGAGATGAGCACTGGGAAGCACAGGGATAAACGCTTGGGATAAAGGCAAAGACACGATTTTACAAAAGACACAGGCGTTTCACAAATGTATTCACAGTCACCCCTGGCGTGGTACTGCCCGCATGGAAATAGAAGCCATCGGATGTAGAAAGGCAGAAAGAGCAGACACAAGGAGCAAAGGCTGAAAGGCTTTGTCAGAAAACGTCGTTTTTCTAAACTTTGGAACAACTGTTTTCACCACCTACATATATTTGTAAACAGACTCAACATAGAAAAAAAACCCCCAACTTTGAATGATGTAGTTTTTGGTGTTTTGTTGAGCAAGGAATCCGGTCTCCTTCCTGTGCGGCGCGGAGGCGAGGGCGGGTGTTCAGGTCATGCCCTTTGCTCTGTGGCGCTCAGCAGGAGAAGTTATATCATTTATTTTGTTTTGTGAAAATATCCTGTTGGAGATGCTTCTATCTTCTAGCTGAATCAATATCATTTTAAAAACTTGTTATTAGATAGAGATTAAATTTGAGCACAGCGTGGAATATAGATGTGGATATTAAATGTAACCCCTCTCAAGGTTTTTAATCAAGAAAATCTGATCTCTTTACAGAATGATTTTAAATTGGAAATACAGTTTGAGTTTCAGGCACCCAGATCTATGTTCGGCGCTCAGTTATTGCCTGAAACGGTTTACCCGTACAACTTAGCACACAACTTTGGCTATTATTTTTTTTTGCATCCAGCTTGTCCACAGACAGGAAATTAAAAAAAAATTCTAAACACTATTTATGCACAATCCATAGAAATAATGTTTTGCCTGCCACGTTAATAAAGTAGCACTGTTCCTGGAGCGGTACTGAGACTACTGACATCGATCTGACCTTTTGCAAATACCCACCGAATTAAATTATGGGATTTAATTCATAACAATGAAATGAAAATTTTACTTCACTTAAGGATGCAGGATGAGACCCGCTACAAACCTGCCCTGCGTGTTGAAACTGAAGGAACAAACTTAGCTGCTTTTGGATTTATGTGGAACAGTGAGAGCAGAAAAAATATTTGTGAAATATTTTATACCATTTGAAAATCTGGCTTTATTATAGGACACAGTTGAAAAATTGTTGTTTAAGTAAAAAAAAAATAATCACATTTTAGTAAAATACTGGAGGCGAATGTTGCTGACTATGCGCTGTGTAGCGAGAGCGCCTACTTCACAGCTCTGTATGCACTTTAAAGGCAAATTCCTTTTTGTAGATGTAGATTCTCCGGTACTTTTCGAGCCTGCGTAGCCATACGTGCGCCATTCACCTGCTCCCACTGATTTAGTCCGAGGATAGTGGTTGCAGATGAAAGGCAAAAGCTATTTTCAACAATGCCTTAATCAGATCACAGCCCCCCGTGGCCTCCAGTACCTGTGGCTGAAAGGAGCAGAGTCCCTGATTGATGCCCCACTCGTAACTATCAGGGAGCACAATTTGGAGGTGATGAAGTGGGGGAGGCAGGAGGAGAAGATCCTGACGGAGCCGCGGTTGGGCGACAATCAGGGAAGGGTTAGAAGTGTGCCAGAACGGACACGTTTCCTTTTGTCCAAGGCTTGTCTGTGCATTCCCTTCCATCGCCCCCTATGCACCTTTTTTCTTTTTAAACCAACGCATTAACTCTCTGACCAAGCTCCCAAAGTCACAAGTCTTAAGCCAAATTCCAGCAAGGAGTAGGAATTAAGTTTTTAAAATGCAATATTGCAATCCAGTCATTTTGTCGTCTTCTGCCCTGGTCTCCTAGCACAGGAAATTTCAGCCTTTCTGCAACCTGCATGCATCTTAATGCCATTTTCCCTGATCTGTGTGTTGCAGAAGGCATTCCTGGCTCGGAATCTTGCCCTTTCATTGCTAAAGAGTCGTGGAATCCTCCCAGCACCTTTAATGCAGATACTGCTGTTAGTGGAAATGTATCCTCTTCAACAATAAATGTGGGTTGAATAAACATATCAAAATAAAAGAGCCCATAAAGTCTCCTTATTTTAACATTAGTTTATAGTGATTGGGGGGAGAAAGCCTATCCTAAAAATCTCCTTCTACAATGGGCAGTACCTAAAGGCAAACTGTTTCCCAGATGTAGCAGACAAATGGCAAACCAACGAATTTCAGGTGTATAATGTCCATAAATCTCTGAAGTCTTTCTCTTCCTCCCCTTTCTCCCCTGACTCCCAGCGTTTTTTTCTCCCTTTGTCTTTCTCTTATCTCTTTCAGCCGCATGTCACCATCTTTTTTTCTTCTATACCCTTCCCAGTCTCTAGGTTACTCCCCCCTCAATTGCTAGATTTTTTTTCCTCTGTGACAGGTTTATTTTCCTTCCCAGATTTACTTTCCCAGAAAGCACTCTCCTCTTCATTTCCCCCTATCATCTCCGGTTGACAGACTCCTGAAACACATTGCTCCAAGCAATATATCCTGCCCACAACGCAACAGTTCTGCAGTCGCCTCTTACAACCCTACCTCTGAGTTCACGCATCGTCTCTCTTGGACGCCGGCTCCTGGCATGCTCAAACAAGCAGTATATACTAGTTCATAAACCAAAACCATAGCACTAAGTAACGTCCAAGTCCTCCTTTGCTACTTCTGGCATTATTACTTGCAACCTCTATTATTAGGGCGCGCTTTAAAATAGATGCCTAAAATACTGCTAAATATAGCACTTTGCTGGGGGGTCAAATTAAGGATCTATTTCACTGTTGCCAAGGCGAAATACAGGTGCTCTGAATGAAAAGCGGCATGTGGATTTGGAACTGCAGCCACTAAAGGTTTACACCCCCCTTACACGAGCCGTGGCCTCTTTTCCGATGTCGCCAAGCCCTTCTCGGCACGGTGGTGAGGCTGTCCGGGGTCCCGCCTGCTCCTCCATCCCCTCCTGCCTCCGAGCCCAGGGATGGCGCAACCCGCGTTCACGCATCGTAGCTCGTCACGATGCTTCTCTGGCTTGGAATAGATTATTTCAGCGTCGGACGATACTCAAATAATACAACACAGCACAGAAATATTGCAGCCAAAGCATAGCAAATAAACACACACTCACACGGTTTCTAACAGCATTTAGAAGGATTTCCCCTAAAAGCAGGCGCGTGCTCAGACCACAGGCACAGCCGTACTAGGGCAGAAGGCTGATCTGGAGAAAGCTGCCTTTCGCGGGACCTCGCAGACAGAGGCTGCCAGGAAAACCTGGGTGAACAACCGTGTGGCGCAGGGTGTAACCCTGCCAGTGGTTCTGAATCAAAGCTAATCTACGGGCAGATACGCTCACCCTACGCACAGACCAGACTGTGGTAGGCATTTACTGACTGCAGTCAAACCATCTTGTAGTCTTACGATGGCAATGGTGAACGCAGTTTTTTAAATGGTTTTTTCCTCATGAAGCATTAATCTTGGAAGTATTCATTTCGGCGCTGAGAGGACTTGAATAGCTACTCATCTCCTTTATTTTCTCAGATACCCATTTTTCCATAGCTGGTGCTTTTTTATACAAATCAAGATACACAAACTACGAGTGTCTTCAGCTTCAAGGACTGTATTTACCTCCTCTTCCATTTCTCAGGACTTTGGTCAACATGCCTCTTTTTTTTTTTTTTATTTAATCTAAATTGAATAGATGTTGAGCTAAACTCAGGATTCCTAGGGGCAAAAGATGCCTATTCTCAAGAGGCAAGTGAAGAAAGATAAAACTTAATGGTTTTGAGTAAGGATTACATGAAAGAAAAAGCTGTTATCTTTTTATTACAGCATCAGAGACAGGGTGGTAGAGAGTATAAAAAAAAAGTTCGGATTTATTTCAGTTGTTTTGGTTTGGGGTTTTTTGGTTGGGTGTTTTTTTTTTTTTTTTTTACAAAATGTCTTGCTCTTCCATTTAAAATATGACACAGACAAACCAAATCACACTTCACTCAGGTGTGCGCATAGGTCAGCAGTTTGCTTGCCCTCTGACCATAGTTTTTGTATTCATTTTTCTATATGCATTATTCATTTCTGTTAAACAGCTCCAGCTTTTTATGCACAATCCATCCCTGGCTCTTCTCTCATCAGTTACATCCACATCATAGTAATGTGTGCCTTAACGATGCCAGAATTTCTGTCTAAGTGGTTTATAAAAAGACCCATGTCTAGCATTACCTTTTTATTTTTTCCTCCTGCAATGCTTGTTAGGCTGCCTTGGGCACCTACCAAAGAAAAAAAAAATTGCAAAGGAAATGTTTGTGAATTGTAAACTCCTGCTTTGCTTGCCTGATGGCAAATTATCCCTGCGAGGAGTTCATAGAATCATAGAACCACAGAATAGTTTGGGTTGGAAGGGACCTTTAAAGGTCATCTAGTCCAACCCCCTGCAATGAGCAGGGACATCCTCAACTAGATCATGTTGCCCAGAGCCCCGTCCAGCCTGACCTTGAATGTTTCCAGGGAAATATTTCTGCCACCTCTCTGGGCAACCTGTCTCAGTGTTTCACCACCCTCATTGTAAAAAATTTCTTCCTTATGTCTAGCTTATCTCTCCCCACTTTTAGTTTAAAACCATTACCCCTTGTCCTATCACAGCAGGCCCTGCCAAAAAGTTTTTCTCCATCTTTCTTATAGGCCCCCTTTAAGTACTGAAAGGCCGCAGTAAGGTCTCCCCGGAGCCTTCCCTTCCCCGGGCTGAACAAGCCCAACTTTCTCAGCCTGTCTTCACAGGAGAGGTGCTCCAGCCCTCTGATCATCTTCGTGGCCCATCTCTGGACCCGCTCCAATAGGTCCACGTCCTTCTTGTGTTGGGGGCTCCAGAGCTGGACACAGGACTCTAGGTGGGGTCTCACCAGAGAGGAGTAGAGGGGCAGAATCACCTCCCTCGACTTGCTGGCCACGCTTCTTTTGATGCAGCCCAGGATACAGTTGGCTTTCTGGGCTGTGAGCGCACATTGCTGGCTCATGTCCAGCTCTTCATCCACCAGTATCCCCAAGTCCTTCTCGGCAGGACTGCTCTCAATCCCTTCCTCCTTCAGCCTGTACTGATACCGGGGGTTGCCCTGACCCAGGTGCAGGACCTTGCACTCAACCTTGTTGAATCTCATGAGCTTCACATGGGCCTACCTCTCGAGCTTGTCCAGGTCCCTCTGGATGACATCCCGTCCGTCCCTCAGGCGTGTCCACCGCACCACTCAGCTTGGTGTCATCCGCGAACTTGCTGAGGGTGCACTCGATCCCACTGTCTATGTCATTGATGAAGATATTAAACAGTCCTGGTCCCAATACGGACCCCTGAGGGACACCACTTGTCACTGATCTCCATCTGGACATTGAGCCGTTGACCACTACCCTCTGGATATGACCATCCGACCAATTCCTCATGGAATGACTCATCCATGCCAGTCTCTTGCCTTCCTTGCCTGATTTCTTACACCTGGGGACCGAGAGCTCTTGCGGTCTGTCGAAAGCTTCCTTAAAGATCTGCCAGCTCTGTTCTGCTCCCTTGTCCCTGAGGGCAGTTTCCCAGGGGGTCCCATTGACTGACTCCTTGACGAGCTAGAAGTTTGCTTTCCTAAAATTCAGGGTCCTGACCTTACTCTTCACCTGACCCATATCAGAGTTATTTGTCTGCATCTCTGCAGATAATTGTGGCATATCATAGAATCACAGAATGGTTTGGGTTGGAAGGGACCTTAAAGATCATTTAGTTCCAATCCCCCTGCCATGGGCAGGGAGACCTTCTACTAGACCAGGTTGCTCAAAGCCCCGTCCAACCTGGCCTTGAACACTTCCAGGGATGGGGCATCCACAGCTTCTCTGGGCATGAAGAGTTTTCTTTGGCTTCATCTCCCAGTTGTGTCCAAAAAGCACTAATTTTGAGCTAGTGAGATGTCAGGTGTCCAACTGTACTGTGAGACAAGAACAAAACATCTTCATTAGCACCAACAGGTAGCAAACATCAAGTAGGAATCATCCCCTACGGGGTAAACACCATTTAATTGATTTTTTGCTATTTTAGCGGTTATTATTTTTAAAATATCTCCTGATAGAATGAAAAAATGCAACTTATATACTGAGTTTGTTTTAAAACAGTGGATAAAACGCTGCATAGCTCCTGTGAGCATCGTGCAAATACCAGCGTTACAAAACAAGCATGAAGAACAGTCACGTGTACAGAACCTAAATCCATAGGAACGACAAGGGGCTGCTCATGCTCTTGGCTTGCTGTCAGAGCCTTTTTTTTTTTTTTTAATTAAACAGACATTAGCTCAGGGCCTTGTTCTGAGAATATTTAGCTGATAAGAGGCCTCACTCATGACCAAGTGAAGAATGACACACCAAGGTGAAACCACAGGGGCAACCGCAATAAACATGACGATACCCAAGACAGAACTGGCCGCCCAGCTGGGAACGTTGCATTGACTCTTGCGAACCTGCTGTGGGCCTTCTAACACCTGAGATCTTCAGGATTTCATAGCTAAACTGAAGGTAGATGCGGAGTAACCAGAGCTGCTTCCTTGCTCTGAAACTGGCTCAAAACTCAGTTCGCATCCCTGTGGTGGCATCTGGCGGTGTTGCTGTGACTGGATTGCTATTATTGTAAAGGAATATAAGGACAGTAATGCCATCCAAGACAGTCTGTCTTTGGAGTTGCTTTTTCTGGTGGCTTCCCAAAAGATGGTCCTGCCACAATCCACATCCAAGTCGGAAAAATAACACTACGGTTATGGCACTGAAACTAATTCATTGTATCAGAGAGGGCGCAGCTGCTGCTTCTGCTGAAAACCCAACCTCACGTCCCTTCTAGCTTCCCAGGGAGCTACGACTAATTTAACGCACCTCTGATCATCTGGTGGGGAAGGACAGAGGTCATCGCAGGATGAGGAGGCTGCCGTGTCTCAAAGACAGAGAGTCAGATGCGGTCAGAGTTTAACCAAGTTACAAGAAAATCAGTAGTGACTAAAGCAAATTTTTGGCTATAAGGCAGGTTCTCACAGGGGATTTTTAACAAGAAGAAAGTTCTGCTAATATCAAAGTCCTTGCTTCACTGGGATTGCGGATCTAGGAAAAGGATCCAGAAAACATATCTCAGTGCTCTTGTGTTTATTAAATAGGAAACCTGTTTAAATAGTGTCAACTGACTGAAGCAAAACAATACAGTCCAGGAGAGACTGTCAGGCATAGCTCTGGTTCCCTGGTATTTTTCAAGCTTTTTTTTTTTTTTCCCTTTTGTGTTTATTTCCTTCTTTTTTTTCAAGCAGCAAAAAGTAAAAGCTGGTGGAAATTCAAAGAACGTTTATTGAAAGGCAAGGTTTTCCACAAGACATCAAATGTTTATTAACATCCAACGTGACTCCTCCGTAGCACTAATTTGTCAAATATTTATTAAAACCGGGGTGGACTTTCTTTGCTACACATCGAAGCCAAGACTGACAAGCCTCCAATTACAGAGGCTGCGTAGAGAGGGAGCGGGAGGGAGACAGGGAGCAAGCTGCAGGTGTACAGCTTTGTCCTATATTGCTTTTGTGACATTTGTAAGAGATTAATGAGACTAGTAGAAGAGTGAATATTTAGAAAGACGGTGACTGAAGACAAAGCTGCATCCGATGCGCTTGCAGCTGGAACCATGGGGCTGCAGAGCCCAGAGCGAGGGCTGGGGGAGGAATGGAAGGTAAACGGGAGATGTTTCGGCCTTGTAGAGTGGAGGAAAAAAATTGTAATAAGGAGGAAAGGACAATGTGATCTTATCTGTGGAGGCAGAAAATCATTGCAAACACTTTTTGGTTTTGGATTGTCAAGACCCTCTTGAGAGCAAGAGAAAAGGCAGCTGTGCCCTGCATATGACGGAGGCACGTGGGGGGCAGAGTTTCCCTAGGCAGCAAGATGGAAGGAAAATCAAGCTTCAATTTGGGTATGAAAGCTCTCGTTTTAGGCAAGATTGAAAGTGGAGATTTGAAAAGAAAACCACTATTCAGGAAAGAATTTCTTTTCTACAGGCTTTGCATGGGGTTTTGCTGCTGAAGGGATTCTGACAGCAGGACAGACCAGGCAGGCGGAGCTGGGGGTCTCTGCAGCGCGCCCCAAGCAGAGAAGCCAGACGGAGGAGCGCTCTCAGGGCCACGGAGGACCTGCCCCGGACAAAGCACTGCGAGCAAGCAGAGCGTGCTGCGCTACGCCTGTACGAGTTGGGCATCTCTTACGAGAGGAGTTTAAATGACTCTGCCGCGATATTGTTATGTTCTAGTCTAGCTGACGGGTTAAGAGAATATAACGCTATGTTCCCCTGTCCCCAAAGCCTAATACCCCAGAACACTGCGCATCCATGGGACCTATTGAGAGCTGCACCTCCACGTCTTGTCCACCAGCCAGCACAGACCTTGCCTCTGCTACCACTGGCATGGTAGGAGGCAGCCTGTAGGGACCCTATATTGCATGAGGCAGAGCTAGAAGTTGCAAAGGTTTCAGAAACCATAAAAAACAGTGGCAGTCAGGTACGTAGAAAAACAAGTACCTAAGTAAGTGAGGGATTATTTAAAAAAGGAACCAAAGAACTCCCACAACTAACCCCCTTCTCCCTCCCCCAAACTGCGGTGCTTGCATTTCATAGTTACCAGTAATGGAAAGAGTCTCCTCTTCACTAGCATCCTGTAAACGAACTGAAAAAGAGGGGTACTCTCTGCTAGGAGGAAAGAGGTACTGCCTCTCCTGCCCCACCTCCGGCTCACTTTTGCTAAAGCTCTTTTTCACCGCCGAGCTTCTGTGTCCTCATTCTGACGTCTGACAGCAGCAGTCTGTTATGCATCTCGGTGCTACCAGTTGGCTTTGCTAGATAATAATTTCCAAATCTACGTGTCTACTTAGACTACAATGCCTTGTACATTCAATTATTCTCCTAACTCGACCAAGAGCAATATGTTTCTAAATTAATATAAACTTACCAAAATGCAATTTTATAACTGATTCATGTTACGTCTGCACTTCCTCCAAATTTAGTTTGAATAATGTTTTCTAATCTACTACTACATAAAACAAACTGAAGAACTTTGATATTATTTCCATACGCCTGTGGGCTCAAATGTAGCCATCTGTGCAACTTCAGGCTCTGCTTCTGAGCCAAGAATTGTTATTTACCTACATTTGTCCTTGGTTCTCTCTGGAGGAACATATTTGTGCAAGTGCTTTTGAGTACTTTCCTGTGTCTGTGAGACTCTCTCCACCTGTGTGATCAGTTATCGTAGATAGCAGTCGGGAGCTTTTGACGAAGGGACACTTCGAAACACCTGCTTTTTAGTTACACGATCAAGTACTTTACATCCACTTTTTTTTTTTTCCCCCTAATACTGCAAAATTTCATATCTGGCTTGAGTTCCCTTTACTTTGTTTCATAGCTTTAATATGAACCTTTCTCTTTCACCTCGTATGACTGATCTCTGATTCTGGCAATTCCCCTTTTCCACGCGGAGTATGTCAGATCTAACGCTCTCACGTACAGGTCACCAACAAAACTAGTGGTGTTTTGTATCCAGAAAATTAAAGCAATTTTTGATTGCTCCTCCTGATGCATTTTGGTTGGCTTCATCAAACTCTACGGTTAATTTTATTAATATTTCAGGATTGCCATGTCCTCTCTGACAAGTTACCTTTCGAAAACGTTAGACCATCTTGCACATTTTGGTTTCTTGCATTTGGGCCCTGCAGCTCTTTCCATGGCGTGAAGTGAGATGTGACGACTAATCTACCTCTTATGGAGCGGCCTACCAACGGCACTGAAAGCAAGGGGAGACACAGACGTATTTTCTAGATGTCACTCTTTGCAATACATTTTAAGGACTGACAGCACATATGTATGTATTGTTAAGGGACGTGGAGGTTTGGGCAGCAAGGCGAGAGTGGATTAAATTTTTTGGCATCTAGTGAAGTAGGAGCAGCATTTTCAGGCCACTGAATGAGTATGTAGATTATGTCTGTATGGAAATAAGAGGAAATTAATTTAAAATGTAGACATTTACATGTCTTCTGGCCTGGGAGAGTGGATGAGGTTGTTTACAACTGCAGTAGAAATCTTCAGAAAGGGATAAATCTTGCAAGAAATGGCCTAAATAAAGGTGCAGAATACCTGAGGTGCTACTGACGACTTGGAAACCTCATGTACTTCATTAGCTAGTTCTGCTTCAAACCCAGTCTGGGGTCAGTCCCATCTAATCCTGTGAGTTCCCAAACAGCCGCTGCTGCAAACCATTTTGGGCTTACATTTGCAGATTCTGTTGTCATCAATGAGAGTTTGGCTGGGTAAGGATGTCAGAATAAAGCACAACTTCCCTTTTCTCTGGGTACCCGAGAGGAGATTGCGTATTTATTTTCAAGTGTTTGTTCCCTCTGGTCTTAGATACATCAGCCCAGAATCCTACTCAGGTGTGTCCAGTGGGACTTTTAATTCTGACCCAAAACACCCATTTACGGAGGGTGGTGTGGGGCTGGGGAGGCCACTGAAGCCGAAAGTCTTCATCGGGCTCGTTGAAGTGCAGGCTTCTTTTATTATTTTTTTTCAGGTTATTTAGAGCAGATAGAACAGATTTAGTGTTGCAGTAAGGCGCTGGAGGGTTTGTATCATTTACAAGAAAACAATTGTTCTTTCACCTTCCTAATGAACTGAAATTTTAGCTCTGGCTCTAAGCTGAGATTCCTGCATCGCTCCATTCAAAAGCTCAGCCGATTACCAGGCTGACTTACGTAGATGGCTTAGCAAGTAGAAACCCAGCACATTATTGGTATATTCCCCATCAAACAGCAGCCAGCGGGGGTTTTCTAGGCAGCAGCCACAGTCTGAAGTCCAGTAGCCCCCCCTTTCCCTTAGACACAATTCCATTCTTACATCTTGCGTTTTTGTCTATGGTCTGATGTGCCCAGATCCTTATCAAGGACCTGAAGGTATTGAAGGAGATGGTTCTTTAGCATCCTCAGTCATCATGACTTCGCTTTTCATTTGTGTGCATCAAATCATTCTTATTTCTCCATCTCAGGGATATAATTCACTCCTTGAAGAACTTTACAGTTCAAGTGGGAAGTTCGGTGAAGTGAGAGTTCGTCAGCAGCTTTCCTATTAAACTATCTAATCAAAAACTTTTTGATGGAGATGAGCCAGTTAGAGTGAACCCTTTTTGGCAGGGAGAAAGCTTTTCTAGTCCAAGACAGAATTTCTGATTTAAGATGAGAGAGAATCAGGTTTTAGTTCTTCCTGTTCTGGCTTCAGAAAAAGGATTTAAACCCCAGTTTGCTCCATTCCAGGCAAAATGGACCCACTAAACAGTCACCTGGAAGATAGACTTTACAGCCTCTCTCATCTGGGGTTTTATCAATGCCTATAAAGTACTTTTAATTGCAAAACCAGGGAAAACAGATTATAAGCCCCTAGAGAAATGATTACTGTACTTCAGTGGGACGCAAGAGAGCTACTCATGTCCCAACTTTGCATCCAAAGCAAGTATCTTGACCAGATTTTTTTTAGTTTTACCCTTTTCTACTTTTTTTTTTAAACTTGCTCTATGCGTGTCTGTAAAATACATCAAATTGGTTAAGATTAGGTAAATTCAAGATGATTTCAACTTGGATAGCACACATGCCTGAGTTTTCCTAGTAGATATCTTGTATATGATTTGATATTTTATACCTGAGCTCTTGACTGTTATCAATGACAACTAATTAATTGCTAGAGAACAATAGATTGTAACTCAGTTCTGCTAGAGTCCAGCAGCTTATTGAATTGTTATTATCATTCATCTGTTATTTGATTTTTTCCCGTTTTACGTTGTTAGGTTATAGAATAAAACGATTCATAAGCTCTGGCCACCAAGGCGACACCTTAACTGGTACTTGACAGAAGGGTTTCATGTGTGATCTTTCCTCCTGAGCCGACATCACTGTGGCCAGTGGAAAAAGCCCCTAACAAACAGCATATCCCCTTGGCCTGTATGACAAGTAACACTCAGACTTTAATGACTGCATCCATTACATGATTCATAACTCCCATCAGCTCTGAGATTTCCAGCAGTCTGGCTTAAAAACTAGCGTTCATCGCTGCCGTTACCTCTCTCCTTCCATCTTACACAATAACTTGGCAGTACTTACGTTTAACTTAAGGTCTAAACTCATTTTTTCCACCCCCACCTGGGACCTGGACAAATGTCCTGTGCATCAGGATATTACTGCATTGGGACCGTGAATTTCCTGCAGCAGAATAATGAAAACAGTTCCATTTGCATTGAACATGCCATAGCGCTTTTGCAGAGAGCACTTCACAGGCTGACTAGCATTTACACATCACTTCTAAAAGAAAGGAACGTTTTCATAGGCACATAATTGAAAAACAAGATAAACGTCAATAGTGTTAGTGTTCACTCTAGTAGGATCAGCTGCAAAGAATGTCTGAAAACAGGATGAAAGTACAGGTGAGAGAAAGAGAAGTTAGATTGTAATATAACGTGAAACTGGTTAATAAACTTTTCTCAGATCCCGGCAGACAAATGGCAAAACTCTACCCGCATTTCGTAACTGTATTCCTCAAGGTAGCTGGAGGAACAAGCTGCAAACAGAGATTCATATATAATTTTTAAAAGCTACGACTGCATGACATATTTAAATTTTCTCCTTGCTGTGAAGATAATCCCATGCAGGTAGTAAGCCTAGTTCATTGTTTCACCATCCTAACGTCCAGTGAGAGGAGAGGGATTTTTTGTTTTCTAATTTAACACATTTATAGTGGTAGCTGATATCTATTTTCTGTAAGTTTATCTGCAAGCTGACAGTAAAAAGTTGTGCAAAAGTATAATTTTATCAAAATTCTTCAAAATTCAGAGCCTGAAATGATAAAGTCCAGGATATAAAGACACCCAGATCCCAAGTTTTAGGATGAAACGCACTTGGCTCATGACAGCTCAAGACCCAAGGTATCTGAAGGTAGAAATACAAAACAACAATAAAAATCACATTACATTTTTTCTTTGAAAGAATAGCATACAATTGTTATTAACTTGAAAAATGAACCACTTGGTAGAAAGTGTAGATGTATTTGAAAGCTTAAACACTCACCGATTGCATTTATCCTCCCAAAATAAGGCAAAGAATTTTCCTATACCACATTACTTGTAAATTAAACAAAGAATAAACCATTTTTTCAGACCATTGTTTGATTTCTATATCTACTAGATCTCCAAGGTAAAACTGTTTACCAAAAATTGATTTAGAAGTCCAAAGCTTTCTCAACGTGTGAAACTGGGACATAAACATGAGTCTCACAGCTGATCCGCATCAAGCGGAGTCCAAAACCCAGACGGCTCCTTAAACCCCAGCGTGCTGTAAAAAGCAGTATGGAGCAGCAAAAGGACTCTCAAAACAGATACACAGGCCCACGCAAAGGTTAATCCACATCAGGCCCTTCAGAAATAATGTAATTTGCTTGGAACTGTATTCTGAAATTTGTAATAACTAGTCAGTAATCTGCACAGCACTGCCACAAGGCATTTTCATTTGGAGAAAAATAAACCAAACTCCTACTTCATCAAGAATTTTGTCTTAGTTGCCTACTTTGTCAATACAAGATTTAACACTTTTTTTTTTTTTTAATGGTTTCATGTGGCATTCGGCTTGGTAGGACCGCAGATTGCCAGACTGTGCCACCTTAGCAACTACCCTTAATCACACTGCCTGAAATGACTGTTGGACAACTCAGGCTGCAACACCTACAGTATCTGAGCAGGACAAAGGGACCGCTTCCCTCAGAAGAAGAAAGTAGATGCTGTGTTAGAAACCGCATTGACATCAAGAGGCACATCTGCAGTTGCCTTGTCTGTATGTTGAGGTGCTTGTTTTCTCAATCTTGCAAACAAAGAATTCCACAGAACTACGTTAAACAGTGTGAGAAATTTAAAATTCTTGCTTTCAAAGGCAAAGCACAGAAATACCTTTTGTTCAGACCAAGATATTAGTACATTAAAAAAAATCAGATATACCATTTCCTAACCTAATGATTTCTTTCACGTTAAAATCTAATAATGTTGCTGAATCTCTCACACACATTTTTGGGGAATTCCCAATTGTGTTTTTTAAGGCAGTAAATTCAAACCCCATGAATCCTCTATCTGCCCTTTCCCAATTTCCACAAAGTAGAATTGTTGGCAGTGAGAGAACAAAAATGGAATCTGAAGCACACCCAATTGAGAACAAACAGAAAAAAGTACAAGAACAGGAAAAAGACATAACTTCAGACATTGTAGTAACAGATTACTGGGGACAAAAGGGAGCAATGGAAGGCAACAGGATACAAACCAACCATCTGTGTCTTTGGTTTGGGGTTTTTTGTGTGTGTGTGTGCGTGTGTGTGTGTATCTATATGGTGCTGCCATGAGACATGTTTATGCAGGTAAAGAAATATTTAGAGTTCATGCTGAACTAAACTCTGCAACTACATGCTCATACAGAAGTACCATGCAAAGTTGTGTTGGATAGAGACCAAAAAAACAAGTTTGAAGTCACTGCTGTCACATTTGCCACATGTAATGAACACACCAATGTGGATCTCAGGATCACATCCCATTTCACAGCACAGATACCCTGGCTGGATTAGCTCTAAACAGATTATGTACAATTCCATCAGAATTATCAAAAGCAAGAAGAAACACTAGAACAAACTGTCTCACTCAAAACAAAAGAAGTCACTGGGCTCAAACCACAATTAAACTCACTCAGAGATTTTCAGAACTAATTATACGTTTGTGACCAGTTGGCTATTAAAACACACAATTTCAAGACAGAAAACACATACAGATCTGTGCTTCTATCTTTTATACAGTTGTTGAAGTTATTCTTCAAGCAGAACTATGAAGTTCTTACAAAGATTCTGATAATATGGCCTGTAAGGCTGCAGCGTCTGTAACGAAATCCTTCTGTACAGGATGGCCAATGGATAGCAATTTATTATAAATGTCTTAATGCATTGGTATAGCAATGAACACATGAATGCAGTTGTTATTATTTATTTGTATGTCAAAGGCATCAAAGTCAAGTCACTCAGGAGAAGCTAAAGAAGAAAGGAGGAGATAGAGGTAGGGCACAGAAGTAGCTCAAATGGCACAAGGTCCCATCTTGCCTGTGAAACACATCTGTGCGGATTTGCAGAGGTGGAAATGGACAAATTTCCCAGTGAACAAGTCAGCAAACAGAACAAAGGTATTTTAGTTAAAAGCAGAGAAGATTTAAGGTTTTAAAGAACATACATGAGGGGGCAACATGACAGCAAATATAATTAAAAGATGAATTAATATGCAAGAATTTCTAAATTCAGATAAAGATTCACAGGCATCTTTATATGGTTCCAAATTGTGTGTCATCTTCAGATAAAGACCTGCAGATCATTAAGGCCTGGTCTATAGAAACTTCCATTCAATGTACCTACAAGTGGCTTAAAAAAAACCCCAACTAACATTTCTTTCTCCCCACCCCACAGCACAACATCAGAAACAGCACAGAGATGACAGCACGTACTCTCAAAAGCTGTATCTCACCTTACTTAACACCGACTCCTCTCTCCTAAATTATGCAGCAAAATTTACACATTCTGAGAAAAACTGCAAACTAATTAAGGATCTGGAAAAGTACACATGAAAAGTAAGGGAACTGAGACTAGAGTACAAAGGCAATAGTGCATGGAAAAGACGACAGCAAACTCTTAACCATCCTTTTCCATACTTGAAGGAGATGCAGAACCTGAAAGATGTCAAATTCAGAAGGCTTTATCAGATCTTTTTCAGACAGCAGTTAGCTTGCAAGTTTGCTTCTACAGAGAATCAAGACTTCAACTTACTTCTCTTTAGCATATATAACTAATGTTGATATTCAGTACAAAAGTATTTTTAAATAAATAATACGGGCTGTAACTCTTCATGCTTTTGGCCTCACACTAAGCACGTGCTACTGCATATCAGAAATAAATATCCTTTGTGGACACACTAACTGAGCACATACAGGTTTTTCCTACCCTTCTCAGAAGCATGCAACTCCCATCTAAATAGGGCACTGTGGAAGGTAAACTACCTGGCCCAGTTCTGTAATCCCGAATGTTCTGCAATGGCATATACTGCACGTCATCCTCTAAATGAATCCTTCCCTCTAGCCAAATAATTTCACACCATTCCCCTTTTAATCCTCCGCTCTGGATTTTAACAGGATCTATTATTGAGACTATCTATATAGGTAATTGCCAAGGTTTAGATGAAGAGATTTTTTTTATAGCTGTAGTTCTTCATCTGAGACCAGCACCATCCCACGCAGTTTCTTCCAGCTATACCAACACTGAAGTTTAGCAAGTGACTGTTCTCTTTGCCAACACCTCAGATCTGATTTCTATTCTGTTCCAGAAGAATCAATTTATCATTCCAGAAACAGACTGCAAGAGTCTTTAAAATAATTTTGAAACGTAATCCACCCATACTGTCCCTGTTTCAAACAGCAGAAGCTCTACCAGTGTTGAGTTTCCGGCTATTTTATGTGTCTTAGTAACAATGGCATTCACCTTTGCAGATGTTTCAATAAAAATCTGTAATGCTTCCTTATAGTCAAATGATCCATTTTTTCCAATGAAATCTCTCTCTCTCTTTTGCTCTTGCCACACCTTCTTAACATCCATCTCTGTCCCCTTTGCAGTCTTATGGATGAACTAGTAGGTTTTGTATTAGTTTCATACAAAACTAGTACTGGTAGGTTTCTGCCATTCCAAATTCTTTCTCTGCTGTGTCCACTTCCCATCTCAGAAACTTTTTTCAAGTGACTGTGTCACTTGTGCTTGCAAACTAAGAGAGCGCATAATTTCTAGCTGTTCCTTATGGCCCTATTAGAGTATTCTGTCAAAGCAAGAAATAAGCTAACTTGCTAAATTTATAGTTTATATTAAGCAACTGAAAGAAGTATCAGACAGTCTGCAACTAAGAAAAGGATGAAAATAAGTCAGGTATACTAGTTGCAATAATAAAGTTGCTAAAGTTAAACAATTAAACACAGTTCATTTTTTCTTATTTAATAAATAATATAAAAAAGTGAACCTTTTTTTTTTTTTTTACATTATTGGAAAAAACAGTTTCTTATCTAACTCCAGCAATAATACAAGCAATAATGAAACCGATTTAGATTTTTGGGTGGACATTCCATATCCCGTTTAAGTGGAGTCCAGTGTGCATAGCCTCACAACTACTGATGACTTTTCCACTCCTGGGGTTGGTCGTCTTTTGTGTTGTTCTGGTTCCACAGATGACCTCACTGTTCATTCGCAAAAAAAAAAAAAAAAAAAAAAAATCATATTCCTTGGTTAACATTGAAAAAAAATCCACAAAAACGTGGCAAGTTTCAACACCTGATCAAATCATAACTACTTTTATGACATCATCATACAGATGTTCAATTATGTTTGTCACATCAACAGTAACATGGCATTTTATCTTTAGCCTTGTAGAAAAAAAATGAAACCCGATAGTATATGCACATACACACACAGAGTACACTTGACAAAAACACTTTTATGTGGTTTACATTTCACTTTTATTTAATCCTCAAAACTGCCCATATTGCAGGGTTTTTCTTGATGAAATATGGAACTGAGCAATTAATTCTACAAAATTGTGGTAAAAACTTGCTCATTTTTCTACCTTATTGCTAAGAAACTTTACAGGTGCACAGTTTGTAAAAATAACCCTTTTAAGACTGAATGTATACACATGCTACAGGATTTTAAAAAAATGACATTAGCATAGCACCTCCAGATGGGGCAAATGCAGTGCTGAACACAAAATGTTTACAAAGTTAGAACTGCTCATTTATTTTACAGCTTCTAAAGGGAAGAAATTGTTCAGTCCTAAAAGGGTTAAGTAGAAACCCTAATATACTTCTTTTTCTAACAAAGCTGCCACTCAATCCCACAGTACAGTGCTCGAAAACAAAGTCAAAAGTCTGGCACAGGAAAGTATACACATTTGTTCAGTACTCATAAACACAGCTGCTTTTGAAAGTAAATAATATGGTTAATAATTGAAGAGCGTCTTAGTTTCAAGATGGACACCTCTATGGAGTCATTTAATCTACAAGTGGGTAGCTTACTTCCAATAGATAATTTGTTTCACTTGGCATTAATATTTTGTACATGGGGAATTCACTGATTTATGTCCTGAGCTCATGTCTTTTCAGGTAACCATTCTGATCTTGTAAGTCTGTGCAATGAAAAGAAGCACAGAACACCATTATTAACACAGTTGTGGGATGTGCCCTCAGGGCAAATAATTACGAAAAACATCAGCAGCAGATTATTAAAGACTACGCTAGTGTTGAATTCTGAAATGCAGTTCCAAACAAAAGAAAACAAGAAAAGGCATAGCTAAATTTGAGCACTTAATTTGCTTTTTCTTCCTATAGTTGGAACTATAACAACATTCTGAACACAGACTCAATTTCTATGTATATAGAATTAACAGCAGACTTAACAGCTAGACTTGAACAGTTATAATAGTTTCATAATGAAACATTCTAGAAGAGTTTTATCAAAATCTTGAGATATTGTTAATATCATGAAAATTGATTAACAGCTCACAAGGCCAATAAATGTAACAATATCACCCCACAGGAAAAAGTTCAGGAAGATAATATATCTGAACAACTGGACATCTTAACAACAGTAAGGACCTGGAAGACCATTTCTGTACTACAGAGTAACTACTGGCAACAATGGAGCCACAAGCCCAAGGGAAAAAATGGGGTTTAAAATGGTCTTGTAAGCAGAACTTAATAGTCTCTTCTTTTCACCCACTTGGCTGTAGTGTGTAGAACAGCAGAAATTAGGCTAAGCCATTAGGTTCTTTACAAGTCAAGGAATATTCTACCTATTGGGCAAAATTATTGCAAGTAAAGAAACTGAATATAAAAAGTATTGCATTTATATGTAAAAATTTTTAAAATAATGAGTATAAAAGCAGGTGTCAAGTTCTGAAAAGCTACTTTAAATAGTCTTTGAAAGTTAAAAGGCTTGTTATGGTTTGCCTACTGTGTGTATATCATGGTTTGTTCTTGAATACCCTCTAAATCTGATACCTATCTCGCTTATTTTAATTCTCAGTCTAATTAGTGATGAAAATCTGTGGCTCTTGAAGTAAGCCGTACGGTAAAATACTTATGCGCTTCTAACAAAAACACTGTGAAATGATTCCTGCCACAACACAATTAAAATGAAAGTTTATAGCACACACAAAGGTAAACAGATTTGCAAGTAAACGCCAGTAAACAACAGAGATAAGGCCACAATGAATTCTGCCCTTGGTCACTGAAACGGAGATGAGGTGAGGCAGTATTCACTAGTGCTAAGAACCAGCATTGCGACTACATCATGGGAATAAGTTTCGTAATACAGAATAGCAAATACGAAGGCCTGTGGTAGAATACAAGCACATTTCAGGAGGACAGTGGCACTGATTTTACTGGTAGCTAAATATGCTTTATAACCGGTATCTTCCTTTAACCGCATTGTTTTCACACGTACAACGGAGCACTAAAGCAGACGAGTAAAATGGAGCGTCAGAGTACACAAATATGGTGTAGAGACAATCCTTTAAAATGGTGGTGGGTGTTGAAACTGGAATGAGTGGTCAGAAATAAAAACCCTATGAAAATGGTCAACAGATAAGCTTGTAAGCAATGCACTGTAGGAAGCCACAGGTTCACATTTACACAGCAGTTGTGGCTCTTGCTTCAGGGTATAGAAAAGGCTGAACACACCATAAAATTTGTATTTTGGCTTTTAAAGAGGAAGATCATGCTATCAGAACTTGTCCTATGAGTCTATGCCTAGTTCTGTGACTACAAATGAACTACTGGGGTATACTTTCAAATACAAATGAAGCAGGCAGGTCTACAAGGAGGGACAAAACATGGCAAAGTCAAAATGAAAAACAAATGCAACAACCAACAAAGTCAAAGTGCAAATGAGCCTTGAATTTATGATGGAGAGAAGACTTGAATGTTGCACAAGCTGTTGGCAGGGAAAGAGAAACCCACAGGAAACAAGGATGGGAGGAGCTGACATCTTCATAGTGCTTTTACGATTTTCTATTTGCCCGTTTCTAAGTAATAAAATTTACTTCTAGTTATTATGATATGATCACTTCACAATGAAAGCACGTTCTCAATACAAGTGTTACACCAAAGTCTGGCCTAGTTTACTGAACAGTATGAAGAAAAACATGCTTGTTGTGATTCTCAAGTGATGAAGGGCATCACCTACCAATCCCATTTGTAGCACATACCTCTCATGGTACTTTAGTTACATGCCAACAAGACAGAAGACATGCTGCCAAATGAAGTTATTGGGAACATTCCACTTTCGAAATAAAACATTTAACTTACACTTAATACAAATTATGTACAAGATTAGAAAAACCTGAACAGATCCTGAAACATTTTCAGATGCAATATGACTGAGCAAGGAAGAGGGGGAGTAACCCAGTAACAACCCTTCAAAAACACCAACATATGCCTGTGACATAAACAATCATTAATATGACTGCTTGAGATGCCACTTTAAAAAAAACTCATGTAATGTTAGAACCTCATGAATTATCACTATAAATACATATTTAAAAAAGGAAAACAGAAATAACTATTAACAATGACTGAAAACAGAGCACTAAAGTTAACATACATTGCATGTATTGCAGGCAAGGCAGAGGCATTTTTTAAAGCTTTTGCACAGACTTCATATAATCTTAAAAAAAATATGCTGGCCTTTACAAGGTTCTACTTGCTGAAATAAAAACAATTTCAGTTCATAAAAAGTCACAAGACTTCAGTTTAAAAAAAGGAACAGTTCCAGCCACAGACCAAAAATATATATATTTTTTTAAAACTGGAAGAGTATGGTAATTAGATTATACAAGCATGGTCAGGCTTGGAACCTGAATATACTTCAGAGCAAAAGCTCAGAGGAAAAAAAAATATAAACTATTTGGTAACAAAAGTGTACTATATGTTGTGATACAAAAAAGGTATGGTGAAAATGTACCTTTTATACTAAAGCTTATACAAGTTCCTTGGTCCATAAAAACTATGTTGTGTTCATGTTTTCTAGTTTGCTCAACATGTATCCCAGCCACTTTTTTTGTTTCTTGCCCATTAAAAAAAACAGCTGAAAAATAGATTTTCAATAAAGTTCTTATGTTTCGGATGTATTTTTTTTTTTTTTTATTGTGGCTTCTATATTTAAGATCAGCACTTGCAGGTAACAAGGTTCAAATAATATCACCTAAAATGGAAAGGTATTTTCCCATGAAACCACAAAAATTGTTCAGCTCTCTTGAACGTAGCACTTAAAAGTCAGTTAAAGTCCAGACAAACAACAGTAGTTAGGAAACTACAGTTGCTGTAGATGATGTGACATTGGTTGGATTTGTGCTGACGTTTGTGTAACTTCCCTCGCTGTTTGTATTTGTTTCACTGGAAGCCATGAGGCTTGAGTTGGCTCTGAGGATTGCTCCAGCAGCACTGCAGTGTGGTCGTGGCCCTGGTTCCGGTGTGTACGTAAAGGTAAGGCTGGTGGAGTAAATTATGCCGTCGTTACGGACCAAAGTTACTGGAACCTGCACTGGCTGACGGACCCACCTCCAGCCCTCTCGAAATGCAGAAATGTCTGGAACAACACATAGCATGCTCTCTGCGCACCTGAAAAACAGGAGAGTCAACTGAGCGTAATAAAACTTAAGCCTGAAGAATAGAATAGAATAGAACAGAATAGAACAGAACAGTTCCACTGGAAGGGACCTACAACAATCACCCAGTCCAACTGCCTGACCACTTCAGGGCTGACCAAAAGTTAAAGCATGTTGTTAAGGGCATTGTCCAAATGCCTCTTAAACACTGACAGGCTTGGGGCATCAACCACCTCTCTAGGAAGCCTGTACCAGTGTTTGACCACTCTCTTGGTAAAGAAATGCTTCCTAATGTCAAGTCTGAACCTCCCCTGATTCAGCTTTGAACCATTCCCACACGTCCTGGCACATGATACCAGGGAGAAGAGCTCAGCACCTCCTTCTCCACTTCCCCTCCTCAGGAAGCTGTAGGGAGCAATGAGGTCGCCCCTCAGCCTGCTCTCCTCCAAACTAAACAAACCCAGAGCCCTTAGCCGCTCCTCGTAGGACATGCCTTCCAGCCCTTCACCAGCTTTGTTGCCCTCCTCTAGACACATTCAAGTACCTTAACATCCTTCTTAAATTGTGGGGCCCCCGAACTGCACACAATACTCAAGGCGAGGCCACACCAACACTAAATACAGTGGGATTATCACCTCTTTTGACCAGCTGGATGCGGTTTACCCTCTTGGCTGCCAAGGCACGCTGCTGACTCATATTGAGCCTACTGTCAACCAGCACTCCCAGATCCCTTTCTGCAGGGCAGAAAGTATACACTCTTAAAGCATCCAGTAAAATGTAATCACCACAAAAGTAGTAGGAAATACTGTACCTGTACATGGTTTCAGCTTCCACATCCCCAAACCAGACACGTAAATTTGGAGTGAAGTTCTGTCCTGTGAGTTCCAACATTGCTACATCCCCACCACCATTCAACTGGAAAGGGAGTGAATAGAAAAAAGAAGAAAATCCACAAAAATACACGCATTAATAAAAACACCCCCCTCTCAGAAAAAAATAGAAAAAAATTCTTCACGTACATACAAGAACTGTAAACAGTGCTGTTTCTATCAGCTGGATAAACTGAAAGAAACACACCTACACAACCAAACTGTAAAGTAGTAACAGATCTAAAAGATATTGCTAATTAATTTGATATCCTGAAGGAACTTCTAAGTTTTGATAGTGGCCCCTTAGAATAGAAGTCAACAAGGCTTTGAAAACAAACAACAAAGAATCTTTCAGAGAATGTGTTAGGAGAGCTTCAAGTTTTTCCACAGCAGAATGCTGATTTTCTTCATGAGGTTTCAATCTGTCTCTCTTTGATCTATAATTGGCTGTTTTAAGAGCCAAAATCAATTTCTAAATAATCAAACAGAAGTAGAAGTCCTAAGGATATCACTATCATAGTATTTTAAGAAATAAAATTCTGAATGTAGAGAACGATGTTAATATTATTCCTGTGATGGATAGGCTCATGTATTCTGAAATGTAGGTAAGAAAAATTATTGCAACATAAAGTAATTTTCCTATTTATCAAGCTAGTAAGAGTGTTTTCCTACAGTATTCCAAAAAGGTACCGTGAAGGTTAAATCAGTATAACAAAAATAATCTCACATAAAAGAGTATTATTCAAAAAAAAAATAAACTTACTTGAAGACTTTCTACAACAGGCACAGGTGTCACTGGAGCATGGACCGGTCCCATCCCCTCATAAAATGTGTATTCTGCTTTATCTGTGCTAATGATTGTCCAAGAAGCTCCATCATTAATCATTTCTTTATTTGGTTCTTTTGGGCATGGAGTGGCCTTAGAAAGAAAGAAATAAAAGTGTTAAATCTGACCTGTAGACTCGTTTGCCAAGTCACAGAGCTAAAAACCAACTCAGCCACTAACAATGTCTATTATTTCAAAGACATGTTTCCCTATGTTTTTCCTCTAACAAAATGACCTAGAGAAATGGTCACATACACTTCAGCAAAACTAGTAGAAAACTAAAACTTGTGAGAACACTGTAACTCTTACCTATGATACTGTCACCCTTCCAACCTTCTGTTTATTATTGGGTTTTATTTTAGTTCAGCTTTCAAAGTTTTCATGTTATTCAATAGCCATTACCCAACAAACTACAGCAACTAGAAGTAGCTACTTGAAAACAGATCTTGTTTTATTAATGCAAAGTGACTAAAACAGCTACAGACTGAAGTGGAACACTTTTCATTAATTATGATTTACATCTGGCCAAGATTTGTTTTTTCTTTTTAGAGAGTTCTTCACCATCCACAAAATGATGGAAAATACAAGCTTATATTTCAGTGTTTGTGCAAAGTCATGGGAGAGAAGCCAAAATGACCACCTTGCAAATTAGTCAGAAACTTTCACTGTCTCCCTGTAAATACTACTAAATATTACTAAATTAGTACACATACATATATACATAGATAGAAAATACACTGACAGCTATTTTTTATGGCGACAAAAGCCTCTCTGAACAATTCCATCATCTAGCAACCAACAAGAAAATTGTGTATAGGTAAACAGAAGCACAGAAAAAAATGGGACTCAAAAATTCTAATTTTAATACCTAAATTCTGTTTTCTTCCATTAAGCTTTAAGGATATCTAGGTATGTAACCATAACCTTCACTCTTCAAAACTGTTAGATAAATTTCAATTAGCACGAATTTACCAGTTCAGATGAAAGGAAGTTAAGATCAAAGCTGCATTCTCATGTGGACTCTTCATTCTGATATGATCATGTAAAAAAAGCACTGAAAACAGCTTACATGGGAAGTGTGCAACAAGGATAGTAACTACAGATCTTTCCAGGCTCAAGACTCAACTGATACTTTTATTAGAAACATATGGAGCTTTCTAAATTACTAGCCCAACTTCAAAAGAGGAACTGTTGTGTATTATTTCGATGCATGACATTTTTCCTACAAGTTGACTACAATTCCTGTTGGCATGCACTGACATACTTCAACTCATGACAAAAGAAAATCTATGGATATCAAAAATGAATGACCCTGTACAAGATCCTTGACTGGCTTCTCCAGATCTGCTAAACCCCTGCCACAAAGTGGAAGGCAAATGCCACAGAATTTGTTCTGAAAGTCCTGCTATGTCAAGAATCATCTCAGGAACACATCACTCCTGTCATAGAAATCCTTGAAAGATTATGATTCCTCTTCTAGAGAAGCATTTCTCCTTGTCACTTCCAAATACAGCAGTTTACCTCCAGGTACTTTTCCTTCTCCCCTCTTTTCTTTCCTTTTATAACTAAACTTTCTCAACAGGTGGCACCAGAAGATTTAAATGCCTTAACACCATGCTTAGTACCTTCTGTGTTGACTGGCTTCACATGGAGACAGGATGAGAAACAAACAATTGCATAACATTAACGGATAAAGGACAGAATTCCCCAAGAACTGCTAAACACAAGGACACAGACAAAAGGAATCCAAGGAATATAATATATTTGGATTTAAAAAAACCCAAACACCACTAATCCCTCCCCTCCAAAAAAACCTCAAGAAAGCTCTGTATCAAAGGATATTAAAGAAATGAAATTAAAATGGATTAGAAAAAGTTGTGGTGCTTTTTTTAAATAGAAAGCTAATTAAAGGCAAGTAAAAAGCAAAAGGTAGAACTTAAGAGTCATTCTCCTTTCAAAATGCACAAAAGACAACAGTGCAGTCCCCTCCCTGAGACTGGTATTATGATCAGTTTTATTCAACATCCTCACCAGTGTGCTTGTAAAGTCAAATCTTCAAACCCTAAGTTTTTCAGGTAGTCAAATGCTGTTACAATTCCAAGGATTTTATGTCCAGAAGGACATCAAAATGAACATAGAGGGCAAAAAAGTGGTAATGAGCTTCAATTTAGATAAAAGGGAGGTTTCTAAAGAAAAATTCTGTAAATGATGCCCACAAAATATTGAACTTGGAACTGGTAATTACAACTCAGGATCCTGAAGTCACCACTGACAGTTTTCTGAAATCACCAGCTCAATGTGTAGTGGCAGCTGCAAGTGGCAACACCATCAGAAAAAAATATTGAGAACAAGGTATCAGGTATTATTTTGCCAGTGTAAATCCTTTGTTCACCTAATTCTGGAATACTGTGTGCAGTTCCGGTCTCCCCGTCTAAGAAAGCCATGGTGAAAAAAGAGAAGGTACAGAAGGGGCAACTAAAATCACCAAGGAGCTGCTGACCTTATAAGAAAAAATTGAAAAGACTGTGACTCTCCAGTTGGGAGAGAAGAAATTAAGATGTTGATGGGTAAGGTGAATGCAGAACTGTTGCTCACTAAATCTTGCAAAACTGGAACTAGGAATCACCCACAGAAACTATTAGATCATTCAAAATAAATACAGCAAAAGTTTACTACACAGAGGACAGGAAACCTCTTGAACTTTCTGCCACAGAATACTGCAGAAAAAGAGAGCATCAGCACATTCATCAAAAGGAATCAAAGCGACGGACTACACATCTACAAAATGATATTAAAAGACAGAGTCAGGGATGCAGCCTTTAACAACCCTTAATACAAGAAGTGTGGATGCTGGCAGAATATAACTGCATTGGACTGCATAAAGCGACCAGGTCTGCCTGCTTCCTGTAAGCGCCATCTCCTATTGCTGCCGTCAGACATAGATACGGACTATGCTCTGAGCCAGTAAGGCATTATTTATATTCTTTCTGCATTCTCCAGAATACATGGACATCTTTAAAGAGAGATCTGGCTGGTACTTCAGCTACTGAATTTCAAGGTTTTTGTAGGTTCATGCTGACCTGCTGACTTTTTACAGCCTCTCTGCTTTAAGCCTCTAAGGTGTCTATATTGGGCTATTTCCATTCACCCAAGACGACCTGTCACCCTAAAGTAAAGTTTGGGGGGGGTGGGGGGTGTGTTTGTTTTTTCTTTTTTTACAGTCTGTCTCGACTCCTACTATAGGAACTGTATTCAACAGTAAATGCTTAAGAGTGGGCAGGTGAAAGATGCTACACATGCCTGTTTCTCTGCTCTTGGTCTTCTGGTCCAAAGGAAAAAACCAGATAAAACAGGATTTCTCTCCTGCCACTGGTAGAAAGAGTTTATCTTCCATAGTGATTTCACTTACCAAAGAGTGATAACAGCCCAATGTGCAAGTTAACAGATTTTATTGAACAAGTAGAAGCAGCAGGTATCTCTTCCACTAAAAGAATTCAGAATAGCGGGTTGTCCTTTTATCTAAGCCCTACTCATGTGGAAAATTCAGAGCTCTTATCAGATTGGGCTCCATGAGTGCTGCAGAAACTGAAGAGTGGTAAGATTGTTCTGGTAATCCCACAGGCAATTCCAGGATGCTGAACTAAGGAAGCTGTCAGAGAAGCAGGAGTTGCTTCTTCATTCAGCCCTTCCCATAAAGTACTTTGAGAAAGATCAAATAGCAAGGCTCATCCTGAGTTATTGCAATTCCCATTTCATAGCTTTCTCTTCTTCTTGATGAAGAGCCATTCTCCTTTACAAGAAAGTATATTGATAGATACATCTCTGCTATGTGTTGTGGGTAGAACCAACTTATCTGGTCCCTTCTAAGCCACAAGTCATGAATAGGTTTCCTGAAATACGAACAAAGCTTCTCATATTCTCTTTCCATTGTCCTAATTCAGGATAGAAGTCAATTGAGCCTTTACCAATCCTTCCTGTCCCTTCCCTTAAATTAAGGGAAATCTTTAAAAAGTTAGCTTCCCCCTTTCCTACCTCTACCTTTCTTACCCAAGAAGCTACAGCTGTTCTCCTAAGGAAGTCCCAAGTCTTTCCCGAGTGTGGCCATCTTCCTGGAGCACAGCATTATCTCCCAACCCCCTTTGCTATTTGAGCTGCCCTGGATGTTTGAAGAAAATTGCAATACTTAGGTAGGCCTGAACTTGGTCAAGCCTTGTTAGTCTGATGGGAATTACCATGCTGAAAGTCTGCTAAAAGCATGCTAACATACACAAGACTAAACCCACAATTTATTAGCATGTTGTATAAGCTGTCATAACAACTGTACACTGTGGTATTTTTTTTACAGCTCTCCCTAGGGGTTCATTCCTGTTACAGTAACTTCCTAGGGATATTTTTCCCCACCTGCTGAAGAAACAAATACTTGAAGACTGAGACAGCCATATTCTTTACAGACAAATCAAATTTCTGTGGCTTTATAAATTACTGTGGTCAACTGCCATAGCTGTCTATGTTTATGCTCTTAGTCAAGAGCAAGACAGTGCAACTCTGCTAAATTCATCATGAAATAAGACTATCATGAACTCTATTGTTTCCTATTTGCTGTAATCTAGAAATGAACACACAAGTGGTGCAACTCCACTGCAATATGTGAACAAGTTAAGCCACAGCATCACGATTGCACACCCAAGTTCCTAGTATGTTTCCATTTCTTCCATTGGAGAAAATAGAATTCGTTGTCTAGACAGACAGGGAGGAAGGTTATGAGGAAGGAAAAACAGAGTTGGAAAGGGACAGATAAAGTTTGTTGTTTTCCATCCTCTGTCTTTTCAAAACAAAATATTAGACTCGCATTCAAAACCAACCGCAAAACTGGCATTCATACATATTTTGGGAATATTTGGGAAAACTTTGCATTCATACATATTTTGCGAATATTTGGGAAAACTTCGCAACCACACTTCTCATCTATTGAAACAGTTTTAAACAACTCACTTGAAATTGGATTATTCTCTCCTGGGAAAGGCACAAATACATTCTCTCAGTATCTTTAAGGTAAAATGCACATTTATGGAGCTGCGATACTGGATCATCTGCATCCAATAACGCTGTTTGTTTATCTACTTTTCGAATTATCTGTGAATGAAAATTGCACATACACATTTAGGACAGTTTCTGTACTTCATTACACTGGAGATTACATATGTACTGTTAGTAAAGGAAGTGAAAGGTCTTCTTTTTTTCCCCCCCATGCCTCCTGTTTTAATACCAACATTAGATTCATAATTCTCAATGCTTTTGAAACAAGAACACAACATTCAAGTGACACTCGGTACTACAGCTTCAATGTGCTGCATGCATATATATTTTATCTTTTTTGCTGTAAGAGTGAGGAAAAAACTAGAAGCTTCAGCAAAATCTACTTTTGTTCCATTTCCTGGTACAAAAGAGCAGTAGGTCAAGTATTAATAGACTTCTACAGAAGCTTCCACCATTGATAGCATCAACAACATTCTGTGGCAGACTGGTTGCTGAACAGGAACAGTTGAAAATAAGGATTTACTTTGAAGGTATTGAGATGTCCTTAAGTACAGTTTGGCAAACACAACAATCATAGTGTATCTTAACAATAGGTGGTAATTAAATATTACTTAAAGACAACTGCAAAGAACAATTGATCCTTAGATCCGGCAGTTCAGTGAAAAAAATATCTGCTGACTTAATTCAGAGCTGTTATACTAATTTATTTTTAAAAATTAAAAAAAGTTATTCCCTTACAGACAATGGAAATCTGTAGCTTGGAATTTTAACTCAACTTCTAGAAAAAAGTTTAATACTTCATTTTATGCAACATCAGCAGAAGCAGCAGCCAAAATACTTGAAGATTTCTAAGTCGACAATCAGAAAGCCAACCATGTCCTCTGGGATTTCTAACAATAATAAATGGCATTATTAGCAATATAAGTTTCAAGCTTAACTTGTTTCTTCAAAGTTCTTTGCATTAACCTATAAAATGTCTGCAAGTTACCTTTTAATGGCATCACCTTCAATCAATCTTTTAAGGCAGCATGACAAACGTTCCCAATAGCAAACAAAACAGGAACCTTTAGCCTAATTTGTTCTAATCTATTTCTACCTACAAATGAGGTTTCTTGAATCATAAATGATGGCACCTCTTTTTGGCAATATGAAAATATTAACATGAAGCCCACAAATAAAGTGAGGTTTCCTCTTACTGAATTGCATGTGCACTGAACCAGATCAGTAGTAACCAGGTCTGGATTTTTCTGTCAAATAATGCGATTTAAAAACAAAACAAAACAAAAAAATAATCTAAATGATCTTTTAATACCACTTACTCTGAGCAGGCTATCTTCTATTTTAGCTAAGTTTGATGTTGGGAGAGAATTTCTCATTACAGTCCTAGTAAAGTAAGTCTGGGAAGGGGAACAAAAACCCGCCTGCAGGGAAGGTTGGTTTTACATTGGCGCATTCTAAAAATTGTTTCTAGTTGAAAGTGGAATTAGCAAAGCCTTATATGAAATTCATAATGGGCTGACAAACCACAATTTCAAAGATGATCTCATATGAAGCATTTTTTATTATCAGTCACATAAAATTCCACTTACGCTGGCATTAAGTGCATAAAACAGGGAAAAAAATTCTGTAATTATACTTAAATTTATTTATAAAAACCATTACTGTGTATCCAGCAATAAAATAATTTTTTTGGTTCAGAAACCTTAACTGGTTATAATCAATTTTGTATCTGTGACAAACACAAGGGCTGAAACTGTCTCTTTCTAAAAAAAGTTATTCCAAAGGCATTTCCAATGTTCCATATTTAAAATAGACAGTATTAATAAACATCCAAAATGCTTTTGCAAACTGATATTGGTATAATTATGTATCCTTAGAAGTACACAGAAGTGCTTTTAGATTCAAATCAGTATAGCATTTTTAAAGCTGTGCTGAACTCAACAAATGGAACAGTCCTACTGGCTGCAAAGACTTTACTCCTCTACTCAATATCAATATTTAAAGTATTTTGCTACACTGGGACCTACATTACTGTTTTTAAAATAGACATTTTCTTAAGGACAGCTTGCAGATTAACCTAGTTTGGCAGGTTTGAATTCTGAAAAGTTCCCTATGCTTATTTTACAAGCTGTTTTTGCTTACAGAATTAATCTGCAGATAGAAAAATAAACTTTTATTAAAATGAATACCATTTTCTATATAAAACATGTATTACCAAAAGGAAACATACAAATTCAAAAATTGTAAACAATGCAAGCCCAACTATGCAATTACACTAAGTAGTCATCTACAAATTAATTACAGCATTGGAGAAATTAAACTGTACCAGTCTTGGGAGTGCCATGCCAGTAACTGAGCATACAAGTTTGACAGTCTGCCCATAATGAATGTAGCCATCTCTCACTGTGAATTCTTCTCCTTCTGATTCATCATCATCCACTGCATGAAACAGGAATTTTCACATTGTTTGTTTTAATCACTGTTTTCCTCGATAGGAGGAACATTTAACATCACACTATTACATCAAATATAGACTTAGTAACAAAACAAATCTGCATATGGGCAATTAACATGGAGGAAAAAATGCAGGACTTTTTTGTGGGGATGGAGGGAGGGAGGTGAAAAAATATGTTGCTTCATTTTTACTTACAGAGGTGAATGTAAAATGCTCCCCACTGTTGTGAACTGGCATGGAAATTACCACCTTCTACGTGCAAATATCTGGTGCTAACTGTTTGGGATCGAAGTCTATTAAATAGTGCCACTTTCGTCCCTGACGCAATACATACTGCAACGAACACATACAGACTCGAGATTACAAAATTACTTCATTATTACATAGAAAAGTAATAAAAAGTAAAATAAACTGATGAATACTGGAAATCGAGAAATAATTCTCAACTATTGGTTAATTTAGAAAATATTTGTATTTGTGACAGACCAAAAATAATCACAAAATTGTAAGTGGGATAACATACATAGTGGCTGTCCTTCAAAGGCATGCGAGTTCACAGAATTTTGCCACTTAGCCAAATGGGCCAGTGCTTGCCAGCTGAAAACTCCTTCTGTTCATAGTTCTCCAACAACTGATTATTTGAGCAGAAGCTTTAGCTTGCCCTTGTGAAGTACTTAGACAACTTTCAATGATCATTCGAAGTATATTTGAACTATAAAGAAAAATTATTCTTACAAATCACAATCCATTGAAAGGAAGACAGACATAACTAGGTAAAATTGTAACCATGCAACTTGACATTTTCTCAGATCTGAGCTTATTTATCATTCAAGAGAGAGAAATGCTAAGTCTGCTCCTCTAAAAAAAATAGGCAACTAGCATTTTGCCATCAAAACGGGCGTGTTTCTTCTACTTGGTTCATATTTACTATCGAAGAATGCTTGGTTCATATTCATTGTTCATCAAAACTATCTGTCTGAATACAAAGTCAACAGTGCATACTCTGAGCCCGCGGGCGTGAACTGCACAGCAACAGATTGCCTTTAGTCATGTGGCAAGCTAGCGGCCCCGAGATCCACATTCCATAGGTGAATGGGTTCCAGCCCAACACAGATGGAAGAGCCTTTTAAAGCACTAGTGAAGAGAGAGAGAAAAACAAACAAAAAAAAAGGGTATCTCTTGAGGTGCTCCAGTGGTATGCAGGCAAAAACTTTGGAGAAAAAGCAAAAATGCTCCCAATTATACATTAGCACCAGAGATATCTTTAGTTGAAAAACACAGTAAGCAAATAAATCTGGGTGAAATATCACCATATAGATTTCTTAATCAATTACTTAAAAGGAACCATGCAAAACATATTAAAAATAAAAACAACATGAAAATGGCATGAGACAGTAAGAAGGTGGCTGTCATGTGACGAAGTGCAGTTTGGATAACATAACGCTACTCATTTATCACAATCTGAACACTCTCTCTTTGATACCGATCAAAACATCCTAAGCACCAGATCATGGCAGCTTAAGAGATCCAACAGCTTAGAAAGCTGAGGTAGAGCATTCTTTAGGCATTTGTCTACTAGGATTCACTCCTCAGAATAAAGGTTTTTTGGTGGACCTTTTATATTTACTAATTAATTAACTGTGACTGTATAAAACTCAACACAGTGCAACCCATCTATATTGGAATACTTTAAAACACACTGATGTGTACAGTTCTGAAATACATTAGAAAAAACAGAAATTAAAGATTTCATTGTAGTTACTTTGTAGTCAGACCTCAGAATATATAAGAAAAAATTAGTAGGAGGCAAAATGAATTGCTACATAAAGAAAAGAACTGTAAAATACTTACAGTCGGCATTTTTCAGTGACTGTTTCTTTTTAGAAGGTTTGGAGATGACTTTGATCCGTTTACTGAGGAATACACCAATGTCGTCACTATTGCCATAGAACATTTTTACCGATAACATGAAGTGCTTTCTCTTGTCTGAGTCTGATATGTATAATGTTTTGGCAGTGCAATAATTCTGTAGGTGAAAACATACTGTTGTTTCTTCTTTCAAGTCAACCAAGTTCAAGAAACTATGTATATTTAATTATGAACAAAATAGGAAAACTGATGCAATAGTTTCTAAAACAGATCAGAAACTGCTTTTTCAATCTCTTCCATACGGATATCTTTTATGACTACTGTTTAGCTTTGTGAAGTTTAGCACCCAACTTCAGTACTTCTCCGTCTTTCTGAAGACTCTTACCAGGACTGGAAAACAGACGATTAGAGACTACAGCTGTGTCAAAGCCATCTCTGAGTAGTTAAGAGCACTACTAAAAATTACATTTGAGTAGAGCTATACAGGCAGTACACTGGGCATAGAATCGTTTTGGTTGGAAGAGACCTTTAAGATCATCGAGTCCAACTGTTAACCTATCACTACCAAGTCCACCAGTAAACCATGTCCCTAAGTGCCACATCTACATGTCTTTTAAGAAATTTTTCCGAATATCCAATCTAGACCTCCCCTGGTGCAACTTGAGGCTGTTTCCTCTTGTCCTATCCCCTGTTACTTGGGAGAAGAGACCGACCCCCACCTCGCTACAACCTCCTTTCAGGTAGCTGTAGAGAGCGAGAAGGTCTCCCCTCAGCCTCCTTTTCTCCAGGCTAAACAACCCCAGTTCCCTCAGCCGCTCCTCATAGGACTTGTGCTCTAGACCCTTCACCAGCTTCGTTGCCCTTCTTTGGACACGCTCCAGCACCTCAATGTCCATCTTGGAGTGAGGGGCCCAGAACTGAACACAGTACTCAAGGTGCAGCCACACCAGGGCCGAGTACAGGGGGACAATCACTTCCCTAGTCCTGCTGGCCACACTATTGCTGATACAGGCCAGGATGCTGTTGGCCTTCTTGGCCACACTGCAGGCTCATATTCAGCTGGCTATCGACCAACACCCCCAGGTCCTTTCCCACCAGGCAGCTTTCCAGCCACTCCTCCCCAAGCCTGTAGCATTGCATAGGGTTATTGTGACCCAAGTGCAGGACCTGGCACTTGGCCTTGTTGAACCTCGTACAATTGTCCTCAGCCCATCAATCCAGCCTGTCCAGGTCCCTCTCTAGAGCCTTCCTACCCTCAAGCAGATCAACACTCCCACCCAGCTTGGTGTCATCTGCAAACTTACTGAGGGTGCACTCAATCCCCTCGTCCAGATCATTGATAAAGATATTAAACAGAACTGGCCCCAACACTGAGCCCTGGGGAACACCACTTGTGACTGGCCACCAACTGGATTTAACTCCATTCACCACCACTCTTTGGGCCCAGCCATCCAGCCAGTTTTTTACCCAGCAAAGAGTACACCCATCCAAGCCATGAGCAGCCAGTTTCTCCAGGAGGATGCTGTGGGAAACTTTGTCAAAGGCTTTGCTAAAGTCTAGGTAGACAATGTCCACAGCCTTTCCCTCATCCACTAAGCAGGTCACCTTGTCGTAGGAGGAGATCAGGTTAGTCAGGCGGGACCTGCCTTTCATAAACCCATGCTGACTGGGCTCGATCCCCTGCTTGTCCCGTACATGCCACGTGATGGCACTCAAGATGATCTGCTCCATAACCTTCCCTGGCACTGAGGTCAGACTGACAGGCCTGTAGTTCCCCGGATCCTCCTTCCAGCCCTTCTTGTAGATGGGTGTCACATTTGCTAACCTCCAGTCAACTGGGACCTCCCCCGTTAGCCAGGACTGCTGATAAATGATGGAAAGTGGCTTGGTGAGCACTTCCGCCAGCTCCCTCAGTACCCTTGGGTGGATCCCATCCGGCCCCATAGACTTCTGTATGTCTAGGTGGTGTAGCAGGTCACTGACCATTTCCCCTTGGATTATGCGGCCTTCATTCTGCTCCCCATCCCCGTCTTCCTGCTCAGGGGGCTGGGTACCCAGAGAACAACTTCCCTTGCTGTTAAAGACTGAGGCAAAGGTGGCATTAAGTACCTCAGCCTTTTCCTTATCCTTTGTCGTTATGTTTCCCCCTGCATCCAATAAAGGAGGGAGATTCTCCTTCGCCCCCCCTTTTATTGCTAATGTATTTCTAGAAACACTTTTTGTTGTCTTTTACGGCAGTAGCCAGATTAAGTTCTAGTTGGGCTTTGGCCCTTGTAATTTTCTCCCTGCATAACCTCACAACATCCTTGTAGTCGTCCTGAGATGCACAAGCATGCACAAGAGGCTGCCTGTGCAGAAAATGTGTTGAGCCCAACTTTTCTTGAAAGGATGGGAGATGATAGGGTTTTGAAACACTAGAAAGTTACTTTCAGTTAAGTGTTTACACTAGGTGACAACAGGAACTTAAAAAAAAAAAAATCTCAAAAAGAACTTTTATTATTCTTTTCCTGTTCAGCAACATATGAAGCATTTCTAAGTAGACGGTGCTGGCAATACTAGGTAGCTATAAAATACTGCTTAATAAAACAACCAGCTAAAATGAGAACTCATGTGCTGCCAGTTCTATTCCAACTGTTTAAGTTATCAACAACCTACAAATGAAAGGTTAGTACCCTACTATGATCCCATGGACCAAATCCACCTAGTCAACTGTCCTACATATTTTTGAGGGATTTTTTTAAACCACTTATGTAGTATCTGCTACAGCGTAACAAAAGTTATCAAAAATAAGCAAGGGTATTCCTTGAAATATGCACCATGTAGCTATAATACCCTTTGCAGTAATCTGAGTGGTTTATTACAATTCTTCTACCTTTCCTTCCAAGTTCAGTTGCTGCATTTCTTGGTCGCTGTTTCCTATTCCAATGAAGGCGCAAGGTTGTGACTCTTGCTCACTGCAACCATCTCGTTCCATTTGCTCTTTTTTTTTCTTCCATCCACTGCCCATAAGATACACACATGGAGGAGGACAAAAGAACCTGAAAATGAAAAACGCATTATGAGATTACACACAGGTTTCAAGAAAATTCTTGAGACAGAAACTGTTGTGTACCCAAAGCTTTCTGAGCCCATTCACACTTTGCATTTGAGTTTATACATGCACACCCTTCATTTGCCTTGAAGATTTTCTAAAATACAAATCAAAACAAGAGAAAAAGCAAGGAAAATCAGCATTAGATGCACTGTCACTGAGTATCTTTCCAGTTCAATGTATGATAGGTAACAGTGTGCATCTCTATAAAATGAAACGCTTAATACCCTTACAAAGAAGAGATTTTCAAAGAAAGTAAAAAGGCCTTGAAAGTGGTGACAGTGTTTTGCTTTTGTAGGTGCTTAACATGATGCAACAATTAATACACACAGAACAGTTCCACAAACTAATTTAATGGACAGCTGCTGACTACAATTCCTAAATATTTAGTGTCTCATCATTAGCAAGGAGGGAGTTCATTCCGTCCAAGCATAAGTCTCTTTTCAGTTTTTAAATGGAATAGATGATTTTACATCTTCATCAGTAACTGTAAAAGACAGGATCTTAGCAGCATATGATCTTTAGTAACGCTGTCTGAAATCAGTCTAGATGCTACTTAGAGCAACGTGTTCAAAATTAAATGCAGCATTATAATACAATGTATTGGTCTTGAAGTTTCCGCAAATTGTTAAAATGCAAGTCCTAATCACTTTTGGGTTTAGTTTAGCCAACTAAACTAAACACTGCAGTGTTTTTATGATCATTTAATTAAGATCAAAGTTAAAAAGGCAGAATGAGTACATCCAGTTGTGAGGTAGCTGAAGAGGCGTGAAGGGAGAGGATAACTGAAAAAGTTTTTAATTATTCTATTTATTTCAAATTGGAGAGTAGTGCTTAACTTGGCACTTCTGAAATCCAAAGACGACTCCTACCTTATACAGGTAGGTAGGTAGGTAAGTAGGTAGAATTTTTTTTTTAAATTTGGCTTGGGACAACTGAATTCATGGATTATTTCTATTAAATACCATATAAACCTCAATTAGTAGAAGTCAGTTTTAGTATGAAAATCAAGTCTAATACACTTCTTTATCTTGCCTATTCAGCAAAATTACATTTAACAGATATAAAATGCTTTTCTAAGTAACAGAATTCTTAATAGATGAAACCAAAGTCCTGAGTTAATAAGCACAATAATAAAACGTAAATATTAAGAATCCATATAAATAAATGCAAAGATTTGTAATCATTTCAGTTAATGCACACAATTAATGTATATTCTTTGTTAGAGAAACAAACAATCAAATTTTAAGTTTTACTGCAGTTCAAAATGTCTCACTGGTTATGATAATGAGCAAAAATTACCCCCTGCAGGCAAAAAAAGAAGTCAAACTTTCTATCTTGCCAATAAATCCACAGTGAAAATTTTTCCCTTAATTTCGCTCTTTTTAAAACACAACAAAACTGATGATATACCAATACGCATATAGCTCACGTCTTTCAAAAGCATCATGCTCAGGTTTGAAAAAAAGATCATCTACAAAAGAGAACTTGTAGAAAGTAGCTCACTACATGACATCAAAAGATCTGCATGTTTGAGAAGCCCATTAAATTAATTTGTAAAACTGCTCCTACAGATTGCTTTTTAAACTTAGTAACTCTAAACAAATAGAAACAAATGCTGTATTTCCTCCATTGTGATAATCCGTTTCAGCAAAGACTTATCATAACAACTATTTGCTTTTATTGCCTTCACACTGTTCTGAAGCATAGAAATTTGGATAAATATGGAATTATGAATTAACAGAAAGCCACTTGTAGAAGCAAACTATTCAAAGTTTAACAGCTAACATTTTTTCATGTGCTTATTGCATCAGTTTTAACTACTTGTATTTTATTTTGGGGGGTAACTATGGCTCATATATCTGGTATTTTTTTCTTCCAATTGAAAATGCAGAACACAGAACGAAGGCAACAGGTAGAAACTTGCCAATTTGCAAAGCAGATGTTTCCTGATGGAACTGTCAACTTGAGAAACTACACAATAAACTACCTCAAAAATAAAATTTAACACTTTCACAGTAGCAGCACAAGAGAATACTTCTACTAGCCCAGCCATGAATCATAAAGCTGAAATTTATAGTTGTCTGACAATAGAATGAGTTACTGTAACTTTATTGCTGTAAGAACAGAAGTTCTGAAATTTGAAAATCGCCATGAATAGAAAGAGTAAGCATTAATAAATGTTATCAAACAGCACACACTGTGTATCCCCTTTTTGCTTGCTATTATGCCTTTTGCTTCTTATCTTCTGCTACTTGACCTCTGTTCCAGCTTTCTTCGTGAAGATGCTGAATGATGCAGTAGGGGTATATTTAAGAACACCATGAGTTCCTGTTACATGCCAGTTAAATCCTCCCCTTCCTACTACAAATTTCTGATCTCAAAACTAGGAATGCATTTCCTACTTTCAATTGCATTTATTTCAAACAGCACAGATGGTATGACCTAATTTCCCTCAAATGCTTCTCTACCCTAAAGGAAAAATGATCTTAAGACGACTTATGTTTGTGAGGGAGACAGTGCAATGACAATGGTCAAGATCATAAAATTCATATTAAAGTACAAGGTATGTATTTACTTTCTACATGACCAATCTAATTTATATACTCTGTATCACCCCACATCTAGAGGTAAATACCATATTTGTTGTTAAAAATCTATTCTGAGGCTCATCTACAGGTTGATACAACTTTCGGCATGTTTTAGGAAACAGAAAACTAGAACAAAGCAAGAAATAACAGCTTTAGCATTACACTGAGAAAATTTCTACTACAGACAATTGTGATCACATTTTAAAAAAATATATAGAGATATATATGTGGGTGGGAAGGAAGCAAGAGGATAAGAAAGAGTCACATTTTTATTAGACTGGCAAGGGGTCAAGCAAGGGCAATGATCATGCCCAGGTACTGTTTAGGAGGCCTACTCTACTTTGCCATGCCAGATAGGGGGAACCTGATGGTGGCCTTCTATGAGCAATATTTCTCAAACGGGGGTTATGAATTAACTCCAAGGTTAGGAAATGCAATTTTGAAGGGAAGAAACTTCACATAACAGATGCATTTATACAAGAGTTGATCTTTTGGAAACAAACTTAGATTGCCAGAAAAAGCACACCACATATCTAGTCAGCTTCTGAACTCTCAAGCTCAAATGACAATACAAGATCCTTTCAGTGTTAATAGACGTATCCCACTAACTTTCTTCTCAACGATTATAAGCTATTTCCAACACAGACTAAAAAGTAATATCAACCTTTATTAACAGAGCAATGCTTTGCGAAAAAGAAACAAATCCCCTTGTATTCCAATTAGGTATAACACCATAAAGCAAATGTCACACATTTACCTTTCTTCCTCATGTACTCTTTTGTAATTATCTTACTGGTTAGAACACAAGAAAAAAATCCCAAACTTTTTTCATATTCTTTTTCATTTCAGCTTTATTCTAAACTAAGTCCTTTGAATAATTATGGCCACTAGATGGCAATGAAGACCTATAAGAAACAAGTTTTAACCCGTTCGATGAAGAGAAAACAAGCCACAACAATTAAAGTGCTCTTTTTAAATTGGAACACAGAGAAAAACCTTGGAAAACTATGACTTCCTGAACAAACAAACAAACTGTTGAAGCTGAGACAATTTTACATTTGCTTAAAACTACCAAACAAGAAGAAGGAGTCTGGACATGCACCATCTGAATAGGTTTTCTTATGTGTCAGCCTCTTACTCACCCTTCAGATATAGACAAGTACAGTCTGGAGGCTTTTTACTTCATATTTACAATCCCAGGAACTCACGTATAGAAGAGATTAACTATAAATTTTCTATCCAATTTAGTGTGAGTAAACCATGAGTATCCTCGTATTTCTAATTTTCACAGAGCATTAAAGAAAGTGTCTTTGATATGTATAAAATAACTGCTGGAAACAGGTTCTCTCATTAATAAAACATTTCCAATGTAAATAGGAATGTAAATGTTTATGTGAGAGGTTGGCTTTCAAACAACTATAAAGAGGAAAAGAGAAAATCACCTCCTCAAAATAAGTAATTTCCAGTATTACTGATGGGAAATAAGGTAGGACAATGTTTGGTGGAACAAATGAAAATACTCTTCCTTCGACCTTTGATTTACAGGGCCTACCTCTCTTTTTTCTTTAACCACAAAACTAAAGTAAGACTGAGTAGGAGGTAAAAATTCTTCTGAAGTATTAATCTGACCTATAGAAAAAAAGAAAATCGTGTTGGAGGGAAAGGCAGCTGTGTCTAGTTCTTCTGAGCTTATTCAGAATTTTCAGTACAAGAAGTAATGGTGGAAAATCATGTAGGTTGTCATTTCCTCACTGGATTTATAACATACTCTCTTAATGCTTCTTCTCTATGCTATGAACAGACTGGCAATTCCTTGCTGAATGAGCAGTAAAACAACACAGGACATTCTTCCATGAGGTAAACACCTAACAACTTGATCTAAAAACCACATGAGATCTGTTAGGGATCAACTCTGTGAGCTCTTTCATTACTGGAAGTATAACAACCAGGAATGTCTCTCCTGGACAAAAACTATTCCACACTTATTAGAGCTGCATGACAAGATGCAGACTCAGTGCTTCCTACTTGCTCATATAAAGCACAGTGACTGAACTAGGGTAACATTTTGGGATACCAGGTCTCTGCAAATACTTCATGTATTTAACATATCTCTACAGTATTTTGTTGTGGACTCCTAGTTTCTCAGAAGAGGCTCTCTGTGATGCTCCTCCTATGCATCTTCCAAGAATTTGTGATCAGTGTAATTAAAGCGATGGGCAGTTTTAAATGAAGCTAACATTGGGACTGATATTAGCCAAGAAAGGTCAGAGGATCAGTCTCCAAAAAGTAAAGGGCATCCCCATAGTGCCTTCTTACACTGTAATTTCATGGGCTGTTCAAGCGAGGAAACACCATAGTATTGCCAACCTCACGTTAGACTCCGGGCTCAGTAACTCAGTACAGCAAACAGAAGCAAGCTGTTACTCATCTGTTTTGACAGATCTGTTCCATCAGACCAACTGGAAACTGAACATTATTCCATGGCAAGAAAACCAAGCTGAGATTTGTGTAAGGATGCTCCCCTTTATTCCAAATGACTTGAAGGGAAGAACATGGTAATTTCTAGTGGTTTCTGAGTCTTGACTGCAACAACAGAAAGTGGAATAGGTTGAGTCTTTGGCATCACCTGGAATATTGTTTTAAATCAGACAATCACCAAAGGAGAAAACAATATTCCTTCAGGCAATTCAGGCCAATCAATACAGAGAAAATACGGTACTTCAAGTAAAGAAGCTACTCTAACTGAACTTGCCAGGAAGCAAGGGGTAGAAAGTAAAATCAGCTCACGTCATTGCTAGCTAGTTCTGATGAACTCAATGCTCTTTTCAAACCACACACTTCTGTTCACAAAGGTTTGCTTTCTCAAATCATCCAAGTCATCCCAGTGTTCATCTTACAGAAGTCTTTGCCTTCAGGAGGATTTAGAGGTGTCTATCAGCTGGTTTTCCTTATGTTCAGGGTGACATTAGCAGGGAAGTTTTTCCTTTGTACCTGTTGGTCAATTCCGAGTTGGTCAAGGCAGGAGGTGTGTTTGTCAATTACCCGCATTGCTCTGAGCATGAAACTACTCAGCAGTCTTCTTTCCTTCTTAGGAGCTGAAACAACACCCACTAAAGAATTCAATACAACAAATGAAAAATCATTAGGTGCTAGAGTGCTAAGGATGAAGTAGTGGAGCCATGGGGTAAGTCCTGGAAAAGGCTATGCTCCCAATAACAAGAGTGTTAACCAGAGGGCAGGCACACTCAGTTTCGTGAAGGGAAGTATTTGAGCAGAAATCACAGGAGCTCCTTCAGTAACAGCCGTAAAACAAGACACAGCTAGACCATTCTCAGACCAATCAGTAGTGATAAAGTTTAAACTCAGAACAGCATGTAATCCACAAATACCAATCTGGCTCACAGTCTTTGATGAACTATGTCTTGGAATCCAAAACACTTCAGTCCTTTAAACTGTTGAATGTTCACACTGTTCAGACTCTGAAGAGGTAAGTCTCGGTGAATGGTAAATATGGAAAAAATACAAGAAGCACAAGCCAAACAGCCACACTCATCAGCACTAAGCATCACCTGAGTCTCTATCAGCTTAACGCCTTTGAGAGATGACAGCCATCCAACAGGAAACATTAGGCAAAAAGTCTTAAATTCAACTAAAGTCCATCCCTGAGCTTCTTACTTCCTGGCTTCTTTATTAAACTAAAAAACATTAACTTTGTGAAGAGCAAGCCTAATAAGAAGAGTCCACTCAAAAAAAAAAGAAGCCTCCTTTCATTACTGTTCTTTAGGGACACCTATCAAGAACACTCTCAAATTAACCCAGAAAGTCTCCATCCACATGGCAACAACCTGGAACTGTGTTTCTGTGAGGCCTATTTAAACCAGACCACACTACGTGAGATCTGCGCCGCCTACAGTGAGTTCTCAACAGAGTATTTCACCATCTACTAAGCCTCATCAAAACACTGAAAGGTAGTTATTGTGCTAACCTTTTAATTATGCCACGTAAAGTTTATTAATGATAAATATTTTCCGTCACCTCACAACAAACAAGGTTTAAAGATTGTAAGAAAAGTGGAAGTTTGTTTGGGGATTTTTAAGGTTCTATATTTACTTAAAAGACATGCCAAATTTAAGAAATAATTCCTTTTGTAACTTGAATTCTTAGTTACAAAGATAGTGCAATTTAACTTATTCTTTAGGGATCAAAAATTAACCAGACTATATCCATGCCATAATGAAGTTCCGTGGAAAACGTGGAATTTCTCCATAAAAACAGGTACGAAATAGGTTTCTGTCTATAAAGCAGATGTATGCAAAACAGCTCACTTCAGAAATGGTATTTAATGCAAAAATGGCGAAAATTTGATTGACCAGTTGCATAAAGCAGACTTAAACCTTTACTGATTTTGCTCAGTCCAGCAATATGAAGAGCCAAAGGGCACGTTCTGCTATGAATAAAACAGAAGTAATTAAAAAAAAACTCTTCCCCACCAAAAAAAAAGAAGAAAAAAGAAAGAAGCTAATTCATCATTCAGTTTCACTAAGTACCTTAGGGCACACACGGATCCAAGGATTTAATAACTGGCATTTTTCTTTATGCTGATAACAACAGGACATCATTACTGATGCTAACAGTCTAGGAACTAGCAGAACAGTACCAGAGACAGTCTAAATGGTGTGTTAAAATGTAAGAAAAACTAAAATACTTAAACTGAAAAATGAAATCTTAGTATGCATTCCAAACTTTCATTTCATACCCATACCAGAATGGCAATCATTTCACCATCACATTATTTTACAACAAACATCCAACCGTTTTCATTCCTAGTTGTCTTTTGCAAAGCTCTGAAATTCTCTACACTCATTTGACATGCTTCCATTTTTAAAGAGGTGAATCTGAGATACCTTTCACGAATACATACAGTTGTGCTGAGATAGGCAACTGCACTGCACCTCAAAAAATCTGAAGTGGTAAAAGAATGCCTAATTCCAGTTAGCAATCATTTCACGCAGTGAGAAACCAATGACTAGTTTACCAAACATTACCAGTACTTACATAACTATGTGCCACAGTGACTTTAACAGCATCAAGTGAAGTATACACATATATTCAAGGCAACAGGAATTTACGGCAATGCTATGAAATGCACACAGGAGCTTTCAGAAACTGTTAGGAAATAACAATTTGAAGCTTTGCCCTGTATTCTTCAGAAAACTTATGTAAGCTTTCCAAACAGTAATAGAACTTTTAATAATCAAAATCACATACTTTATCTTTTTATTTTCTCCCTTCTTTTGATGCAATTTGTTCTCCAAAATAATGACACACAGGACAGCTTTGCAAAATGTTCCTGGCCTTATGACCTGCTCTGGCCCCAGGAGAACAAACTGACTGAAGTTACAGATACACTGTTTAGAAAGTCACTTTCTTATCTGCAGGCACACCCCTCATTTTTGGGGAGTAATATGCTTAACTCATCTGCAGTGATGAGTTAACTATGCAACTCTTGAATGGCAATACAATCTGAGAAGATAACAATCAGAGGTCCCTATATTGTCATGATAAATCTCTTTGGCTGTTGAGTTTGCTGCAAAGGGTTAAAGTTATCGTTTACTGCTAGTAAGGCCTTGCATTGCAGCCCTTCTGCATTTAAGCGTGGTAGCGAGCGAGAGGGCTGTATAGTTATATAGCAGATACACAGCATACTTGTCTGCTTCTGTGCCCTTCCTCCTTCCTTTTTCACTGACTTCCCATTTGATTCTCATCAAGAATTTCAGAAAGATCTAAAAAGCACTTTGAGTAAACAATTCCATGGAGCTGCAGAACCTGGACACTGCCCAAAAGAAAGGACTTGAGACATTGGCTAACAGAAAAGACTACACATATTGAAAGACAAGTACTCAGACACAGAATACTGAAGAACAGCTGAAAATATAGTCTGCAGCTCTGTGATTCACAGACATCAGGAAGTGTGATTTAGATAGGGACCAAACGGAGAACTTTGCAGGCTTAATTCTAACATTCCTGTTTTCTAACACTTTGATACATAAAATATTTTAAAATCTCAAATCTCAGAAAACTGTAAAAACCATAATGATGTAACAGGACTTACGCAACAGTGGCAAAAGAAAGGTTAAACCTTTAAAATCATTAATGTGCTGAATATACGGTCTTTTGCGGTGAACAAATATTAATAATATTAATTTATAATATTAAGAATAGTATCTGAAAATGAAACAAATACTGCGCTATTTATTTAGTGAAATTTAAGGTAGAAAAGTATCATTTATACTTAAAGAAAGATCTATTTCATCATGAGAGGACCAGAAATCTGCATATGAAGGACCACCCTATTTGCTTCTACTAGTCATGCAATAAAAACATCGCATCGAGAAGACTGCAGGAAATTCACCTTTACCCAAAAAGCGTTTAAAGAAGGTTTAAAATCAGAGTCATTTTAGTTCAATGGAAGAACCACCTCACCCACAGATAGACAACCTGTTGGTAGAAACAGGCATCACTACACTGAATGCCACAGATTTGTAGCATTTGTTACACAATTAAATGATTTACGAGAACACATTTCGGTTTACGTTTCTTCAGACTACGGTACAATCTGAGGAATTCTGCAATGTACTACACACCAGACCACACACTATAGTTTCTGTAGCTGGGAGCTGTAGAGGGAAGCCAGGAAAGAACAGAGACTTACCTTTTTTCATTTCCATACGATTTCTGCGCAACTTTCGCATGGAGTATTAGCACTGTTTGATCACCTCGCTCCTTTAGGTAATTTCGCATTGCTTCCCTAAAAATTAAAAGACAAAATAAGCTTTGAAAGTTCTTTTAGTTTTGTTTATAATAATCCAAAGACAGCTTTAGGACAAAAAATCCCAAACACCTGAAATTCAAAAAAGGCAACTATTAATAGGGTCAAGATGAGTTTGTTTTGTTCTTTAAGACAACTACACAGCAGAAAGCAGCAACTGTCTTGCATGAAGCTAGTAGTAAGGGTCTGTGGTCATTTACAATCACTACATTATCCAGAAAAAAAGATGCTTGTGATGTAAAATCGTATCAATGCCAATCACTACACCACATTCAAACACACTTTATTAATTCAATATTGTCTCCTTAACCAATTTAGTCTCTCATGATAATGACAAATTGTTCTGCAATTTTGTTTAAGCTATTAACTATATCAATTCAATGTTTATATAAAAGTTTTCTTTCGGTTGTGATGATACTAAGAGAAAGTTAAATTCTTCAGTTTATTGTTTTATCTAGTTTTCTAGAGAAAGCCTTTACTCCCTGCATACAATCAGATTGTATTGGGTTTGTGTGGCAAGGTTTTGGTAGCGGGGGGGCTGGAGAGGTGGCTTCTGTGAGAAGCTGCTAGAAGCTTCCCCTGTGTCTGATAAAGCCAATGCCAGCCGGCTCCAAGACGGACCTGCCGCTGGCCAAGGCCGAGCCCATCAGCAATGGTGGTAGCACCTCTGGGATAACAGAGTTAAGAAGGGGAAAAAAAACTGCTGGGGATTGCAGCTGGAGAGAGGAGTGAGAATATGTGAGAGCAACAACTCTGCAGACACCAAGGTCAGTGGAGACGGAGGGGGAGGAGGTGCTCCAGGCGCTAGAGCAGATTCCCCTGCAGCCCCTGGTGAAGACCACGGTGAGGCAGGCTGTCCCCCTGCAGCCCGTGGAGGACCCCACGCTGGAGCAGGTGGGTGCCCAAAGGAGGCTGTGACCCTGTGGGAAGCCCGTGCTGGAGCAGGCTCCTGGCAGGACCTGTGGCCTCGTGGAGACAGAGGAGCCCACGCTGGAGCAGGTTTGCTGGTAGGACTTGTGACCCCGTGGGGGACCCACGCTGGAGCAGTCTGTTCCTGAAGGACTGCACCCCGTGGAAGGGACCCACGCTGGAGCAGTTTGTGAAGAACTGCAGCCTGTGGGAAGGACTCACATTAGAGAAATTCATAGAGAATTGTCTCCCATGGGAGGGACCCCACGCTGGCACAGGGGAGGAGTGTGAGAAGTCCTCCCCCTGAGGAGGAGGGAGCGGCAGAGACAACATGTGATGAACTGACTGCAACCGCCATTCCCCATCCCCCTGCGGGGGAGGAGGGAGAGAAATTGGGAGTGAAGTTGAGCCTTGGAAGAAGGGAGGGGTGGGAGGAAGCTGTTTTAAGATTTAGGTTTTATTTCTCATTATCCTACTCTGATTTGATTGGCAATAAATTAAATTAATTTTTCCCCAAGTCGAGTCTGTTTTACCCATGACGGTAATTGCTGAGTGATCTCCCTGTCCTTATCTCGACCCAGGTGCCTTTTGTTGTATTTTCTCTCCCCTGTCCAGTTGAGGAGGGGATTGATAGAGTGGCTTTGGTGGGCACCTGGCATCCAGCCAGGGTCAACCCACCACAGAGGTAAAAAAAAAAAAAAAAAAATTAGATTTTCTATCGTTCATCATCACTGTAATGACAGACGTCATATAAAAGCTATAATTACCTCAAACACACCAACAGCAATTCCTTGAGAGAAATAAGAGAACAATACACACTACCATTCTTCTGTATAATAATCTAACTGTTCATTAAGCAGCATGCCAAATTCAACACCCCAGGGTTTAGCTGTGTCGGAGTGCTGACAGGAACACTTCTAAGTCCCTGGAGGAGCTTTTGCAGGTTGAATGCCCACCAATGCACTCATCTTCAAAGTCATCAACCAGAGAACCAAATTATGAATTTAACAGGAAGTTATATGAAGAGATGAGACTCTACAAAAGAGGGATTTTTTTTTTGTTTGCTTGTTTGTCTTGTTTGTGAACTGCACTCAACTGTTTAATTCCCTTTGGAGAGATCTAGAAAACGAAACACTTCCAGTGAAAAAAGATGGAAGATAAAAAGCAATATTTTGTTGACAAGATGTTTTCCAAAAGAAATCCTCACATACAGTTTCACAAAGGAAAACAAGTAGATTGTGTGTGTGTTGGGGGAGGCGCTGGACAACAACAATCCAGCTTTGCTCCTGATGTTTTGCAAATTCTTGCATTTGTCGTGCCTGCATAAGGCAGTGATCAGTGTGATAGATTTTCTGTGTCAACAGCAGGATATAAGAGCAGAGAAAAGACTTGAATTACTGTTTTACATTTGGACTAACTTGATCTATTTACCTTTGGCATTGGTAAAACTGATGTTTATCCATGCAAGCACAGATGGAAGAACTGTCTCAAAGCACAGATACTTACTTTATTTACAACCATTGTTTAAGAATATATTTTAAACCACAAAACATAATTCACTGTGAAATTATTACTATACATTTCATTATGACATATATTAGCTGCATTTAAGTGGTTTAAAAACTTTTTATCTGACAATTTAAAATACTCCATTAAGAGTACTGTCATACTAAATTAAGAACATCTGTCATACTAAAATCTTTTTACTTGACTACCATTAAAAAACCCCACTCAAAACCAGCAACCCACGCACAAAAACACTACGTGCTATCTAATGTTTATTTAGCATTGTATGAGGAAGAAATTCTGCCTTTTCTACTGGTCTGTTGCTACAGCGGACTTGTACAATCCAAGCTCCTAGCAGAACTAGGAATGTTCCCCTCCAACCCCTCTCACCGATAAAGAAAACACATAACAATTGCAATTCTTGCACGACATTTTTCATTATTAAAACTCTCCACGAAGGTAGTACTATTATAGTTTACATCTAAAAATAACTAGCACAGTATGAACAAAGTAGTGTTGTTCCGCTGGAGCTTGCACGACAATGAATAGATTATTAAACAGGACGGTCTTTACATAAAAAAGCAGAATAATTTTCCAATAACTGAACTAAATGCCTTTAAGGGTTTACAGATACATTTTTTAGCATTATATAAACAAATCATACTCTTAAAAATTTGTGTGACAGTTTTTCCATTTCAGCATTTTTCTCTTCAGAGGAAAAAAGTCAGGTTGCTTGTTTCCAGCCTCTATCAGTATAGAAAAGGTTTACAAGCTACTGCTTTGAAGGATGGCTAGCAGTTCCCAGATGCCTACCCTGTACTCACAGGAAAGAGTACCTGGCACATCTAGTAGCTAAAATCCTGCACATGAAATTCAGAGTCACTATAGTTAATAGAAAACTTAGTTAAAAGACCTTACACTGAATAGTCATTATTTTTGTTGTTCTTTATAAATCAGAGAAGATAGCATCACCGTGAAGTTACTGATAGAATCTAACAGGTGTTACTGCTCAAGATGGAAAACTGTTAATCACTTAAAACTTAGTATCTTTAAGTATCCCTGAAAATAGGTCGGCCAACAGGAAACAGAAATGTTTATTCAGTTACTTGTAATTCAGTATAGATCAATTTTGCATTGGAATGAAGTTTAACAATGACACAAGCTAATCTGAAGCTTATCCAGAAACACAATGAGACAGATATCCCCAACATAAAATGTAAATGCTCCCCCCCCATCCCATGCTTTACATTAGGCATCATCGCAATTTCATCCAAAGCAGAAGTAGGCCAGAGTGACAATGGCTTTCCATGTCTTTATATAGCACTATTACCACACAAAACTATAAAAAAATTGCACATCTTTTGTTCTGCAAGCAAACAGTGGATTTTAAATTCAGTAGCCACCTATAATCAGCACAGTTTGTGGCACAGAGTAATAAATATTTGCATAGACTGTTAGAACAGTTTGAAAAAAAAAAATGGTGACTACTTGACAGCTGCTAGTATAAATACTTCCCAGGCAGCTCAGGAGCAAATCAGGCATGGTACTCCAGTCACTCTAAACACTTTTCAGAATGGATTGACTTGATGGCACTATTTGATGCTACCTCTGACTGTTCAGGTTTCACCAAAAATTGGTTAAGATCACTCCTTGACAGCACTGTGTTCATTTTGCTCTTACCTGCTGCATGACAGCAGTAATGTAATAGCTGAATTTTGGCAGTAAAAAGTGTTATTTTACATGACTTTTACCCAAGAAATCTGGCTCATTCCTGGTGATTTAAAACTAAGGGGATTCACATCCTACTGAATAATCTACAATAACTGATATGTGAAGTCAATACCATTGCTCAAAAGGTATTTGGAGTATCATATTAAAAACAAGCCACTCACTGTTCCAAATTTTACTTCTGGCTGCTGATTGCATGCAATAATTGAAAAGCTTTGATATTTAAAATTCTAGGATTAGCAAGCCACAATTTTTTAACTTAGAAATCCTTCTGAGAATGAAAAGGGTAACTTTAGAAAACTGTTAAAACCAGAATTTCTTTAATGCTTACCTGGTGAGCCGTTTCGGTTGAGGTCGCTCTCCAAATTTCCTGAAAAAAAGAAGTAGTTGCTAATTTAAAACAAAAGTATTCAGTCGTAATTTTACAGTGAAATACTACCCCAATTTTACAATTTTTGAAAATGTATTGGAATTCAGTGTCTTTTCTTTGTAATTTCCTAGATAGATTACTATTAAAATATCAACCACCTCCTTGCAACAGCTTTTCCCACAATAGCAGAGACTTTTTTTATTTGGAACATTAGATAACTTTCTTTGCTAATGTCACATTTACTTTCTCTCTGAATCACTTCTGAAAAGTTCAGATATCACAAGTATGTAAATAACCAGGAGATCTTTGCCATAGCATTGACCAGAAGTGCCAACAAAAAGCAGTTATTATCAACATACAGAAATTAACACTTATCTCTGAGTTGACAAATCAGTTAATGCTTCCCATTCGGACAATTTCTCAGAAATCTGTTTTTCCTTAATGACTTCTTACAAAAAGGATGACAACGTATTTCATACATGCCGGTACAGAATTATAAGAAAAATCTCTCTCGTGGAATGTAGCCAAGCATGATCCAGAAATATCCTGCTATACACTTCACAGTTTTTAGCCATAAAGTGTTTTGAGACAGCTGTATTTCTTTCAGTGCTTTAACACTGTTCTTGAGAGAGAGTACACTCTTTACGGTTAAGACTTTCCACAAAAGTCTTTATTTACATAAGACACTGAATTTACACAGGACAGAAACATTCTGATTAACAAAAACATCCTCAGATTAAACCAAAATGGTCAGGTAAAAGACCTTAAAAAGGAAGGCTGTACCCAACAATGTACATCTCCTCAACCTGGTAAGGAAGTATAACCACAAGCTAAAATGAGGACTATGAGGGAAGGGGAGACCGGGGGAGGGGGGGGGAAGCAGGCTTAGCTTAACACCTTTCTATCTAAAAATAAACTGAGGCATAAGAGACTGTGCTTCTGCTGCCAGTGTTCATAAATATCTCTATGACTTGCCAAACTCTTTGATAAGTGGGCGTACCTTTCCCTTTATGCTTCCTGGATAGTGAAAAAAACCCTCTCCTAATATTGCCCTACAACAGTGTTGGAGGCTCCCTAGGACCACAAGAACTTGATCATTAAATGATGTGACAAGAAATTCCCCTGTTCGTGCAGTGCATCTGCCCTGAACTCTACAGCAACAGGTGATGGCATGATTTGATACATTCCAATTTCATTTGAGTAATTCTAGAAATGTACAAAGTAAAAATACAAAGCTATTGCCATTGATATAGTTGAGCAGAATAGCACTCTCCTGAAAAGACATAACAAGAACATTCAGCAAATTTTGAAGTTATTTTTCAAGACTTGAGAAATTAGTCTTCTAAAGTACCGGTAGTCCACTCTACGTAGAGGAACTGAATAAACAAGATGAAGTCAAATTATTTTTTTCAGTTTAAACAATGAAATCAAAATTTATTTTTTCCGACCAGACAGAAGTTTCTTTCATGTTTTACTTTGTTGTTGGTAGTCTACTGTTCACTTATTTGGCTTTATTTTAACTTTAAATGAAACAATGAAACTAAAATTCTTGCTCCAACATTTGGTTTTATATATTTTAAATGTCGAGGTCTATTGGACATGTACTTCATTTATATTTTTCTCTGTGGTATGCATCACTGCATTGTCACATTTGTAATGCAGAAAGGTAACTAGAAAACCCAAACAGCTTTGCAGTTTGGCAGCAGGAAAGATATATCCTAAAGCCTTTCTGCTTCTACCACTTATCTTTTTAGGATCTGCCCAGCCTCATCTCCTGAGCACGCTCTGTGCCTCTGATTTTCCCTGGATAACAGTGTGAGTAGGTGTGTGTATCCCACCTCCCTGGTACTATCTATGTAGTTACTGTTCTCCCCTGAAGATGTAGGATCATTATATCTGGCAGGGGATTCACCTGTCTGTGACTCACTGACTAGACAACAGATTACCTTTAAGCAATACTCTACAGACAAACAACACCCCTATAGATTAGCTGCCTGATTTTGAGTAGAACTACAGCCTTCGTTTCAGTCCCTCTGCACATTTTAATTCACCATGAAAACAATTAAGAGGTGCCTATTTTGGAGCACAGGAGGCATTACGCACACCACACTTGCTTGTACTATGGCCAACAGATCCAACCCAAGATGAGGACACTAGTACATCAGAAACTGCACTGACACACAAAAAATCTCCCAGACAAAATCTTACACCCCTCTAAGGCAACATCTACCCATGCAGAACTCTTGAGTGCAGCAAATACATTCCCCTTGCACGTACACTTATTGCTGCCTAAAAAGAGCTTTATTAACAAGGCATCTACACAGAACACTTGCAATTACTTAAAGAAACAAACCCTATCTTTTTCTTTAGTCAAATCCTGAATATACAGCACAGGAAAAAGTACCAAAATCCCCATTCTTCAGAGGCAGAGCTAAAGCACTGAGTCATTCTAGAGATGCACAAGGTGCACGAGGTAAACTGATCATCTGATGCTCAGTACAGTACCTTTATAAATCACGTCAGCTTTCCCTAGCCTCCTCCATCCAAAATAAAGTTAATGATGTCACTGTAATCAACTTGTGAACACATATAAATGCTACCTTTAGCAACATGAACCTTTCAAAGAGATGAGGCAAATTAAATTTGGTAGATCTTTTATTAGTCTTTCAATATACATTAGAGGGAGAGGTAGAAAAAGTATGAATATGTAATTTCTTCCTAAAGTCAAATTTTTTACTCTCTCTAAATTAAATTCAGCTACTTTTTCCTCAATAATATCATCTTGCCGGATGACGAATGGTTATGTACCCTAGCCTTGGTGCCAATGAACAGCACTTTCCTGTACCACCTCAAAATCATTTCAAAGATCCCATAAATGTTCTTCAGAACTAAGAACTCTAAGACTTGATCTACAAATCACTTAGATTAGTAGACATTTTCACAGGGATAACTATATTTTAGGAAAAAATAATGTGACTTGTACGGGAATGCTATAAATAAAACTATTTAAATAAGTGACCAATATGTACATGAATAAAGTTGACTGACATTGCATTCTTACACACCCAGTAAAAAACCTCCCTAGCTCAATAGCAACAGTCAAAGACGTTAGAATTCGAGAATGATTAAGAATGGAATAGGAAACACAAACATTACCATGTCATAGCATTATTCTGCCACACACCCACAATTCTGAAATCTGCCTGAAGTTCACTGAAAATGTAGTGGGGAAAAAAGTTCTCAGAGTAATAAAAGATACCACAGAAGTCAATACAGATGAACAACAGCTTTCATATGCAATTGGCTAAAACTCTTTAGCCTTTAGTGAGAGTGAGAGCATGAGAGAAAAGTGACAAATGGATGCAAAGACCCAAGAGACTAATAAAAGATATGCAAAATGTGAAAAGGAGATGGTTATTCTCTCTCTCTCACAAACACAGGAATTAGGAAATATATCTAATATCTGAAAATTTCATTTTAGAATAAAAAAAAATTTCCTTGTTCTACAAACACTGTTATAACTAAGTTGTGAAACATATTGCTAGAGGATATTGTGGAAGCTGAAAGCACAAATGGACTCAAAAGATTAAACAAAAGTCTGGTGCAGAACTCTATTAGCTTCTATTAAGCATAATGACCTATTTTTTACAACCTTGTTCTCATCAAAACCTAAACCATGTTCTACCAGCAGCAAAGAAATTACCAGGAGGAAAAAAAACAGTCTACATTTACCCTGTCTTCCATATTCTTTCCTTAATTGCCCATTACTGATGGCTAGCAGGCACGGTCCAGTACGTATACTCCTATGAACCAGATATATTCCACAGCAGCAATTGCACTCAGGATGCCAGATTTTCAGTCACATTGCAAAACTCAAGGTATACAAACAAGACATGAAAATTTAAAAAAAAAAAAAAAAAAAAAAAAAGTATCACATGTATTTCATTTAATGGTTCATTTGGTTTACTCTTTCCATATGTTTGCAACTTGATGTAGATACCTGTACTGACAACACAACCTGAAGTACAAAAACTATCAGTAACTACCATGGAGAAGAAAAGACTGAGAGGCTTTTTAATTTTTCTGATGTTAAGACAGCCCATTTGAAAGTGCAAGAAACACATTATCTATGGTTTTGTACTAAATGACAGACATGGTACAAGCTATGATTGCTGTTATTTCAAATTTTTGTATTTGACTGGCATGATGAAAAATGAGCCAGTTCAGACATTTCAAGGTTACCTGTCAGAGATGACAGAGACTGCAACATTTTTCTTGCGTAGGTTTTCCCTGGATTTCACTGTTCTGGAATTTCTTTTTATATTCAGTATTTCTATTCCTCCTCTTTGTTTACATCTTGAAAATACACAGACTGATTGATAACAAAAATATACAGGAGAGAAAACTAAAAATGTATCATAGTTCTATTCTATTAAACAAGCTAAATATATATAATTTGAAATCCCAAATATATACCATTATATCTGAATGCTCACCAAGTTCCTTTCCTTTCCTGTTTTTTTTTATTTTACTATCCAAGACTAAGTGCTGTTTCAGGTGTACTGTATTGGAATGCTGAACATAGAGTCAAGTTGTCGTTTCAATTCACAAAACTAATTCAGTGCAAACTGTATTTTATTAGTGTTTCCCTAACACACTGCACTGCAAACACGAGTGTGAGCATTAGTCACACCATAATCACTTGCTGTTGCAGCAAGTTATACTTGTTCTAATAACTCTTTTCCCAGTCCTGTATTTTCTCCAACCACTACTTTGTATTCTATTATTTCATGTCTTTTATTTGCCTTCTGATGTTTTGCATAAGTTCACTTCCACATTTTGCACTGTAGGCTTAACTTTTCCCCCACATCATGTCCCGAATCATTCTTCTTTTCAAGTCCATCCTCTTCATTTAGCAAGTCCCAGTTTGCTATTCAAACTGTTACTCAAATTTGCTTCCCCTATTCACAGAATGGGAAGTGAACTTACTCTTTTTCTTTTTACCTCTTTACTGCTCCTCAAGTAACTATGGAAATGAACAAGTACACTAACATTGATCTCACAAGTACATTAATTAGCTTTGCTCAAACTTTTAACGTTCTCAGGTTAGGTAAAAACATGACACAACATATAGGTAAGTTTCAAATGTTTTCAGAAAACATCAGAATGCCAAATCCTATTTGGAATTCCTAGCTCAGATACAGTATGTACTATACTATAGTTTTCTATAGCTGCAGAAGTATGAATTTCCACTGTTTCCAGCACCTACAAAGGAGTACAAATACAAAGAAAATCTATCACTTATTATATGCCTCTACTCAAAGTACCAAACTTTTTTTCCTGTTATACAGTCTTACTTTCTGGAGATAAACTTAACTGGTTTGGCGGATTCACCCCCCCCCAAATGGTTCTATGTGTCAAGTCAACTTTGGAAGGAGAAAAAAAAAAAAAAAAATTAAAATTAACCAAGACAGTTTTGCCATTTGCAAGAACAAAATTATTAAAAAAACATATTCAAAAAAAAAAATCACATGCCGTCCTATCCTCAACTTTGACTGAAAATCTGTGGTCACTAAACTGCTCTAGCATCCTCCAGCCTCGAATATGAACTTCAAATTTTTCCGGTATTGGCCTTCAGCCAAGAACATCGTTTTTACAGTCCTTGAGAAAGTCCATTCACCTTTATTTACCAAGCACAGAAGCCTTTAAAAAATATTTCCACAACATTCAAATACAGGCAAACTTTAGCAATTTGCCTTAAGAATTCTATCTTCACTTGGCCTATAGACTGACACAATTTTTGGCATCTAGTAGGAATAGCATGGATCTTTCTGTAAATAATGCTCTCCAGGAAGGCAAAAAGCAAAAGGGAGTTGTCAAATTTGAGTACGGTAGGAATAACAGCTGAGCAGAAAGCAAGCATGTTGGAGAGGCCAACATGGGGGGAATAGCAGGAAGAGTGAGGACTGAGAATGGGAAGACGTGAGTGACAAACTAAGACTTGATAGGTGAGAAGAATGGGGCTGAGAACATAATGGGAGATGAGGCACCAGAAAAGCCTGCGGCAAGGCAAAACATTCAGATTTAACTCCAGAATATACAAAGACTAGTAAAAACACACTACAGTTACTGTTTTCTCTGTCGACTTTTTTTGTGACAGAAGTTTTCATGGTATCTTAAAAATTTCAACACTGAAAGTAAAAGCAAAATACTTGCCTTACCCTGAAGAATTCAAAAACATATTATATCAGATATCCAAGTGTTGAGATCTGAGTTGAGATCTCTTTATTTTCTTTTTGCCTTACACAAGCACGAAGAGATCATCATGGGTGTTGGGGGCTAAGCCCAGTAGGCAGCTAAGCACCACACAACCACTTACTCCCCTCCCGCCATCAGACGGGTGAAGAGAAAAGCATGAGTAAAAAGCAAGAAAACTTGTAGGTCAAGATAAAAATTATTTAATAAACAAAGGAGAAGTGGAAGAAGAGAGAAATGAAACAAAACAAGCCAATCACTCACCACCTCCCACAGTTAGACCGATGCCCAGCCAGTTCCCAAGCAAAATCTGGGTACCCTCTCTAAACCCTGTTCCTCTCCATTTTATTGCTGAGCATGACACTATATGGAATGGAATATCTCTTTGGTTAGTTCCGGTCATCTGCCTGGTTGTGTCCCCTCCCAATGTCTCGTGCACCCCCCAATCACTGCGGGGGGATGGACACGGGACAGAGTGACTAACAGAGAAGGCCTTGACGCTGTGCACACACTGTTCAGCAAGAGCTAAAACATTAGTGTGTTACCGACACTGTTTTGGTCACAAAGAACACAGCACCATACCAGCTGCTATGAAGAAAATTAACTCCATCCCAACCACATCCAGTACAATGAGAAAACTAAAGAAAAACGGATGCTTTCTACATGGGAAACAAGTGCTGGATTTTGAAAAGGCACAGAGTGCCTGTTCATTGGAAAAGTTTCACTCCCAAACGTCCGACTGTCAAATCATTTCTAACTGGACCTACACATTTGTTGGTGCTTTCGACTGATCTAGCAAGGCCCTAACATTTTTCCTGAAAAGCAAAACCAATTCTTTATTAGTCCAGTTATATGACAGCATATATCACAGTATTTGCTGCAGAACACGTTAGAGGAACTCTTTAATAAGCTACAAGAGATGACTGTAATACCTCACTATGGATTCTGGAAACAATCCCCAGACAAGTGCTCAGAAGGAAACTTCCCTGGAAGGAAGGTATCCTGTAACTGTTGAGTGCAATCGTTCCAGCTCCTTCTCCTGAAGCACAAATCTCTCAACATTGTCAGAAATAAGATACGGCAATCACTAATCCAGGGCAGTATAAGACCCAGAGACTGATTGAGTGGCAAGTCCCACTCGCCTTAAACAAAGCTGTCAAATAAATGGGTTTTGAGACAGTGTGCTTCGCATAGGCTTACTAGGGGATAGAGATGATTAAGAATACTAAATTAAATACAGAACAGAGTGACTAAAGAAAGTTTTTACTTCCTCAGAGGAGGTCTGAGGGAAACAATGCTTGAAACAGGAGGAGTCTAATGAAAAGGATTTCAGATTTTTATATAATCTCTAGAGAAGTTTCAGAATACACTATGCAATTCAGAAAGAAAGAACAGAAGAAATTCCAACCTCTGCTCTCCAACAACATGAAGTGACAATGAAGTTTGGTGAGAGGTTGAAATTAAGTTCCAACATTTCTAATATCTACCAAATAGCTGGTATCCCAAAAACCATTAAGCGTGACAGGATCAGGGAGGAAGAAATACTGCCATTTCAACTACTATAGGTATAGAGTAGTTAGGCGTGTAGCAAAAGAAACCTCTGTGCTTTGCTTAATCTCAGTTTTAAAAACTACAGACAACTGTCAGATGCAACCTTCTCCTAGACCTCTTTATAGCCATGATACTTGTGAAAGAATGTGAAGAGTTTGGCACTGGACAGTGAGACAAAAGCCTTTTAAAGACAGACATTAAAATAAGACATGTCTTTTACAGGTATTTTTTATCTTTTTCCCTCAACTTTAAAACAACTGCTACATATCTGGAAAGCTAGAAAGTCTTTCAAATAACATTCAGCCTTTAGCACAAGACGACCCTTGTCAAAGCAGAGCCTATTACTTCTACCATACGAAACAAAATACTTCTCAAAGAATTCATTTCAAGTTGCTATGTGATCAGTTATCACAAACCTATTAAATGTGGTGTACTACAAGCTCATCAGTATGTGAGCTCACTAGGTTTACTAGGTTATCTAAGATCTAGGAAAGTGAAATACTTGTTTTTTTAGTTTTACATTTAAAGTTTGAGGATTAATAAAAGTATTCCTTTTCAGCCACTAACAGAGACATCATCTGATAAAAGCTGAAAAAGATGGATTCAAGTAGCATGCTGGGACTCTATTTTCTCTCTTTCTTTTAATCCTCTATCCTTTGCCCATTTCCAGCTTCAATTTGCTTACCACAGACAAATTACTGAGGAACTGAAGAAGCACCGCAGAAAGTTCATACTCATGGACTTTAAACACGCTTAGAATTATCAAAGCCAACATATATACAACAGTGCCCACGTACAGGACACATTGAATAGTTCTCAGGAGCTATCCCTTAATCTTCCATCTGTTAAAAACATTTCACACAGGTTAAGCAGTATACTGCAACCCACATGGTAAGACTCAGCTACTCCACATCAGCCTTGTTTTGTTTTTGCAGATTTCTACGTTTAGAATAACATGTTACAACAGCAGTAAAAGCAAAGCAGCAGATGTACATTTTAAAACACAGGAATTTTCTGTTAATGTAAATATATTTTCCTGTGTACAGATTTCTGTGAAGACAAGATGCAAATAGTGAAAATATTTCTGTGCATTCACCTACACAACCATATTCTCTTACAAACATTTTAGAACACAACTCCCAAGGGAAAAGATCATCTATCACTAGGAAACTTTATCCTATCTGGTGGTTTCACAGACATAAAGAGAATTCCTACATATTAAAAAATGGCCATTTATGATCCAGCATGAGCTGGCATATAAAAAAGACCACAAAATTTCATACAGTGGTTTCTGCTATGATTGGTCTATGAAATACTCATTAAATGTAGCTGTTGATTCACATTACTTTCAATATTTGTTTGCCGTTGGAGACAACTGATGCATTTGATTTCTATAAGTGCACCTTATTCCACACTGATATTCTTTATTTTTTAAATGAAGCTGAAAATAGGGCACTGTTATGATTTGCCAATGGTAAAAATGCACAGCTCAAAAAAAGTGATGTTCTACAGGTTTAATACATGATTAAAAACTGAAACACCTAAAGGACACATTTTCTAAGAGATTAATACAAAAGACATATAACAGGGTATATGAATTCAGTTAAGATGGAAGTGAACACAAGCAATTAATCTTACTTATGCTCAAATAGAACATTTCACATTTTTTTTTCCATGGATGAGGATATTGAATAAATGAACCGTACAAATGGCTAAAACAAAGACCTTCAGAAGGAAAATTTTATCTTCTCCAAAACAAAAATGGGTTCAGTATCCACAGGTCTGATCATTAAGGGAAACAGAGACAGTTGTACTACCAGTAACATCCAGCACTAAACAAACACCACACTGGAAACACAAACTAAAAGGAAAGAACTAAAATAAACAAGCTTATATTGTCAAAAGAAAGGACAGGTGATGAAGTAATTCTTCTCTCAGCCACTCTATACTCCACACAACCTTCATTCTTCAGAAAGTTCTGAGCAGATTTACTTTTCTCAGGCTACCCTCCTCCATATCCCACGTGTATTTTTTCTTTGCCCTCCACTGATTCTTTAGTTTGTTTTAACTTTATGCCATACTACCTAATATGACCCAACCTACGCTGTGAGTGTCCCTAACTACTGTGGCTTTATCTGCATAGCATCTTAGAGAAAGGATTTTTTAAATCCTTAGACTACTCATACCCTAAACATTTTATGGTCTCCTATTTCCTTTCACTTAGCAGAACCACAGAAGTTGTTGCTGTGCTACTTCCTCAATAAAAATACTGCTGTGGCCGTTACTCAGTTCTAAGAAAGGTGCAGAAGACACTGAAGATTACGCAGATGCATTACTTTGCAGCGATATATGTATCTTAGGAGTGTCCTTTTTCTGCTATGAACATACTTAGATTTACATAATATGACATATGTAACTAAATACACAGATAAATGATGCATTTCAGAGGCTCTTATTCCTTCTATAATATCACACACCTGAGGTATGGAAACTGCTGAAGAAATGACACTTATCTCCCCTGTTACTCCCTCCAGGTGCAACTGTGCTCATAAACACGATCCTCTAGAGCTGATGAAGTCAGCAAAATGACAGTTTCCAGATCACCCACCACGCCGCAGGCTGGTTCATCATTCAGGATGAACACATGCACTAACAGAGTCACATGCAGTCATCAACTCACTCACTTTTGCCTGCCAGCGGCACTTAGGCCCTGATTCTCATTAGGGTGTCTACTGTAATAAATATTGCCATAAAGACTTTGTCCTGAAGATTAGGAGCTGAACTAAAAGCTAATCCATTCTTAAAAATACAGTTTTCATATCCACATATAATGTACAAAGAGCCAACCTCAGCCAATCTGCTTTGAAATACTACTGACCCAATGTACCCTCTTTCTTATCCATCCCACAAAAGGAGATAAAATTAATTAAAACCTCACCAATCGAGAATGTCTAAGGGACATGAACAATGGTAGCATTTCTCCTACTCCTAAAGTCCTTTTCTCCTCTGTAAAGAGCGAATGATGGGTGGTCCAACTGCACTGTGGCTCTTTGGAAGTAGGGGGCACAGCAGCCCCTGAAATCACAAAACCAGAAACTTTTTGATCGATACACAAAACATTCCCTCTCTCTCTTCAAGGGGAAAAAAAAAAAAAAACAAAAAAGGAAAAAAAAGACCCACCTGCTCCAGGGTGAATGCCACCAACCACGCACTATCACATCTTTGTACTGCATGGTCCTGTACTGCTCTGGCCTATACTTAAAGAATTTAAGTCCTCCAGCACAGGGAACGCGTTACATGTTTGAAACAAGTCATCTACTGTACAGCATTATATACACTTTTGGCACGATATCAAATAATACTGACATAAATACAATAGAAAAAGCTCTGCTTCATTTAGTCACGCCCTCTCACTGGAAGTCACTGGTTCAATTAGAAACTCCCTCTCCCTTTTCTGACTCGCTTTCATCCTCCCACGTTGCTTTCATTATTGTCCTCTCTCTTTTCCAATCCCCATAAAAAGAAAATCACAGAACCACAACTGCAATTTAAATACAGCTTGCACCATATCAGTAAATAGGCTCACTCTTAAACAACTTACAGAAAGTAAACAAATTCACTTCTTTATAGTAGTCTACCCACATTTGGAAAAAAACTTCATCTAGTAAATCACTACACTTGTACATGATTCTAAAAATCAAAGGTCTAGTGCAAAAAGGACATAATTTTAATCCAGATAGAACTCGCATAACTCTGCTACACTAGGTAAGGCAAGAAAGTCAGTAATGACATCTTATTTAAGAACACGAAAGTGCCTAAACATGTATCTGCAGATGTGTTTTCCCTGCTTTTGCTTTTCGCTGTAGGTACCTGCTGCAGGAAGCTACAGCAGCCCAAAGATTTGAAGTATACTGAAGAACTTAGATACTATCAACTTAAAGGATGCTATTAAAATGTTGGAATGGTGTAGAATGTGAGAAACATCATCAAAAACTACACCATTTAAGATTCCTTTATATTCACATGCTATTATTTCTTTTTGATTGACTCCCTAATAACGTTGGCTCAAATGTTCAGTGGAAACTGCAGATTTGCACACACTTAGTTTAGCAACTGAAAGAGTTATCAGCTTGAAAAATCAGCATGCCAATAGAATCTCAGTCCCTAAAACAATACAATTTGGCTCACCTATTGTAACTGCATAGAGAATGTGCAATATAAGGCTCATTAGATTTATCTTCATCCACTCAAACCAAAAAAGAGTGACTGTTAGGAAAAACAACTGCACGTAGTTCACAAAACTGGCTACTAAAATAATGGTAAACTGCTAATACATAACAGTCTGAAGCATGCTTCCACATGTAACGTCCCACATTCACAGCTTTCAGTGACAACTACTTTGCTCAGTGTATCGTTATTAGGATTCTTCTTGTCCATCTAGCACAGTAAATTTTCCCCTGGATCTCACCTTGCACATCACCTGTGAATAGATATTTCACAGGTGAACTTGACTTTTATTTCCTATGAAAGTGATTCTATGTTCCCTACTAAACCTTAATTTAAGTACCAGCGAGCCTTTAAAAAACAAGCAGCTACCTTTTCTTTTAAGACATTAAATTTCTAAATATGGCAAGAACAGAGCTATTGAGTAATAAAGCAGTGCTTTTTACAGTTACCATCTGCCCATAATTGCAAATAAGATTTAGTCTGAAGGATTTTTTTAGATGCATGAGGAATCAACTTTAATAAACATACTGATTGTTACCTCTGTTGCCTGATTACTTGACAAAAGTCACAAATGAGACACAAGAGGAGACTTTTTAGACCACTTTCCTGCCAATATAGGAACTCTCCACTATACTATAGTACCTGAGGATTTCCTCAACCTTGCGTTCAATGACTGAATGTCTGCAGTGTTCAGAGAACAGTTTCCCCTCTTTGAATATACCTTCCATCCTTAACTGGAAGATAAGCATTCATCTTCTGTGCAGAAGGCAACTTAAAAAAAAAAAGTGAATAAAAAAGAAGCACAAAAACTTAAGGTTCATGGTTTTCTTCGAATTGCCACTGTTCACTGTAATGCCAAAAATACATAATAGAAGCAGAAATTGTGAATGATTTTGCAAGGAAGTGGTAAAGAACCATACTGAATTTGCAAAGGAGGAAGATTCTCAAAAAGCCAGCCTAACCTCACTAACCATAAAGGCAAATACGTATTTTTTTTTTTTAACACCTCTTAAAAAGCTAACAGGTTTTTGACAGGGATAGTCACTGGTCAGCTCAAAATTTCTAGCCACTGCTCTATCAAAGGAATAGGTTAATGACTCTTCCATGTGCTTTTCCTTACTCTATACCCACATAAACAAAGGAGCTTCATTACTACAGCAACTGCTTCCTATCAGCAGAAAAACAAGGAGAACGTACTTATCTGTCTCTAAGGGGCTTACTGTCCTGCCCAAGCTCTTCAACCCGCTTCCCCTGCACCACCTGCAGAGCTCAGACCTTCGGAGGGAGCCAACTCACCCCATCAATCTGTCACACCACTAATACACTGGGAAGCAGGAGACAGAGGGAAACCAGTGGGTTTGGTTGCAGAAAGCCGTTCAGTCACCTCAGCAAATTCAACTTTAACAGAAGCCAAAAGAGATTACACAGAAGTAGCAGCTAAGCCTGTTTTCTCTTACAAGCCTGTAACTCTCATGGGAAAGAACTATATGCAAGAAAATAAAACACTGAAGAATTCTGTAAGGAAAACGACTTGCAAAAAAACAAGTCTTAAGCATAATTAAGAGATCTTACCAGCAGACTAACATCCTCAGTCAAAGTTTAGCTTAGGATAGTTATAAGAGTCTCATCCCAAATGCAGTCAGAACTTAATGCAAAATAACAGCTAAGTATACTAACATCTCTAAGGTTTAAGCAGACCAACTCTGACAAGTCTTGCTGTGACAGTTTAAGTCACCACTGTCTCAAATGCCTTTCCCACCTCTCTGCTAGGTCAGGGTAAGCAAACGTGTCTGTGTCCCAGCCACTGCAGTTCACAGTCGGACTGTGGCTTCACCGGCAGCTGAGCTGATCTGTCACCACCAAACACAGGTCTCGCCTGCCATCTTCCCCCTGGCTACCCTGACCTACCCTTACACACCAAACTCCAGCACTTGTCAGACCCTTCCACAGATAGATTCTAATCAGTAACCCAGAACAAAAACTATCTTTTGGGGGAGGAGGAGGATGAAAGGAAGGAAGGAAAGTGAATTTTATTGATTCAGTCGTGAACCCAGTGAGTGCCAGTGCCACCACAATGCAATCAACAGGAACACTCAGAGGAGAATGTGACCTCCCACTTTGGCAGCAGCGTGCTATTAGAAATCTGGAGCATCCATAGCTTCAGTTCAGACCCACTTCATTGTATTTTAAATAATGTAATAAAAAACCCCACACAATTCATACATTCCCTTTACTGATTTTGTTTTAGGAACTGTAAGGTCTGACAGCAATACAGTGCTTAGCCCACCAATGCGAAAGTTTCAAGAGCCATTTTTAAAAATCTTTGCTATATTTTTATACTTCTAAAAAACACCTTCAGGAAATGGGGATGATTCCCTATCACCTCCTTCCTTTAGCAATTCAGTCAGTTGAGTCAACTTTTTGTATTGTAGAATATTTTTTTTCCTAAACACAGTATTATTACAGTCTGTACCCTCTCCTTTCATTCCCTTTCTTCCTCCAACTTCCACACTGCTGTAATCCTTCAAAATGCAAAATGGAAGCAGCTCCTTACATTTGTTAAAAGGAAACTGCTGGAGTTATATAAGCTCACTTCTATGCAACTATGTCTCATCCACTGATTCTAGACTTGTAAAACAATTCACAAGTGATATCAGTATATAAGCAGAGGAGAGGTTATCAGCTCATAAGCAGGTTTCCGTGCAAGCAGTAATTTCCAAATTGGCAAATAAAAATCATCTCTTCGGTAGATTAAAACGATGACACAAAACCTGTGAATACATACACTTTTTAACAAAGTCGTATTTGGCACCAACCTGTTTTACAAAATCACAGGGTTTCCTAGATTTCAGATGTTTTCTTATTGCATCACCCAGGAATTATGTGGTTACACTAACATTAACTGGGCGCAGTTGCAAAATGAGCTGTCAGTATCCTAGAATTAATCAATCTCAAGTATATTGTTTCTTAATTAAGCTTATGAATGCATCATCCCATGAATATAAAAACAGCAGCAATAAACACGTATCCTAGAAAAGAGGGAGAATTAGAAGGCTCTTTTTCAGCTTTCTAGGACAGCTAAATAATTTGGAGGCCATGCTTCATCATCAATCTTTTTCACTGTGGTTGGGCTAAAGGTCTCCAACTGGGGAGCATTTTATATGAGCAAATTATTCTTTAAAGTCACATAACTAGACAGCAAAATTAGGTGATATTCCCTCTGCAGTTTACAAACCTGTGTTTTAATAAAAACATAAATGTTTTAAAAGATTTAAAAGCTTTGGAGTTTTTGTTGGTGGTGTTGAATTGATTCGTAGGTAAATTATTTCTGTGTTTCTAAGAGATTAATTTATACTTCAGCTACCACCCCTGCAATAATTAATAGAGCATTCCTATATAGGAAAGACACAGAAATTCAGATTCCCATTTAACAAATACTTGACTATTGAAAGAGGAAAATAGGGTATGTATAACAACAAGTATATTTCTGTTTAAATGATATAAGCTAGAAGTTCCTTTCAAATACTGCTATTTTTAATTGCAAAACTCAAATATTTAGAAACAAATTGCTAGAGAAAAATAATCTCCACAATGCCTATCATGAAATACGATAATACTTTTAATAACTGTTGCGGTAAATGGGTCAATGATCCCTCAACAAGATAATTAAACAGACACTCCAAAAATACAGTTTTACTCCTCCTTATCACAGTACATTTACAACAACCATATGAAAAGATTAGATTATGTGTCTGGGATGCCAGCAGGCTAACACCTTATCGTCCTTTCTTCTGGTATTATAATACTACAGTTCTCTTACGTAGTTACACATGCTCCTGTTATGCCCAAATAGCTTTTATGGGGCATTTTTCGTAGGAAAAAAAAATGCGCAGAGCACAAATGCAAAGCAGTTATTATTGTCCATTTTTTTAAAAATGGAAATTGTGTGAATCATACTTAATTCAAGTAGGCTTGCCTTTCAGGTTTGTCAAGTTTAAACTCCACACAGATGCAAATTACTGGTAAAACTTCTCCCTGCATCTTAATGAGGTACACTATAAACTATGAAGCCAACTTGAAAACAAGAATGTTTCTGAGGCAAATTTTACTTGACCTAGGTATTCTAAGCGTTTAAGGAACTAGTATTTTAAAAGAAAGTTTACCCAACAGCACTTAAATTCTGCATGATCTTGAACCTGTGACTGCTACAACACTAGTTTCCCAGAATAATGCCTGTGCTGGCACCAATTTTCGTGTAAGGATTTCACTGCATGATAAGCGTGCCTAAGCAGTGTTGCGAAGACTCCCAACTGCTGAGCTCTGAACCCAACCTCTTTTCAAAACATTGTCTCATCCTTTCAAGTACATTCAGGCCAGAAGGGAAAGTAAATTGTCAAAATCGTTTTGAAGTACTAAACAACCAAATTTAAGAAGTCATTTCAGTTAGCAGCTACTGCCATCTCAATCATATCTTGACCGGTTTAAAAATGATTGCCAACACAGGAATGCTGAGTGTGTAGTATGTGGAACACGCTAATCAATGGGGAGATTTCCTTCCTGCAATTCCTGCCTACTGCTGCTTCAAACAGGGCAGACTGAGCTCTCCAAGAAAAATGGGAAAATCATGGACAAACGTGATCATTAAGGTTCAGTGATCAGAGAGATAAACTGAAGTCCTGAATTAAAACATGCAGATGCCTGTGCAACCAAGATAAATGAACAAAAAGTCTCATCCCACAGAAAATCAGGGGATGACCTATATTAGAAGTTACAGCTTAGAATTCAACATTTTAGAGAGATGGTATCTTTTCTACCAAGGCATTAATGCATTCTGGAAAACATGGACACACTTAATGTGTCCACAGAGCAGGCTTAGTATTCTACTAACGGCTAATACTCCTTCATTGCTTTAGTTTCCCAGTTTACTAAAAAATGAAGCTTATGCTATAAAACCGATTAGCCATCCTTGCAATAACTTTGGAACCCATAAATCAGTTCTAAGTTTAAAAAGAAGAAAAGAGTTTTTAAAGACAATTAAGTTGCTATGAGTTTTATGAAAACTGGAGGCTGGACAGACATTTCCAAAATACTCATGTCATTGAAAAAGACAAGCAGAACTTGGAAATTACATACTGTTTCACAGCTGGTCACTTTGCATAGGCCATTTGGATAGGTAGTAAGCATATGACTTAGCTATACTACAGCTACACTTTGCCCATTAGGGATGAAGGAGGCTCATGGTATTGTCCCATAAACTTGCCTCACTATACAGGCCACAAATGTATAGGAAACACAAGTTCTTTAGTCCTGCTGTTTATAGAAAAACTTGGAGATCAAAAAAAAACCCTGTTACTGGACAATAGCATATGCAAAATGCAATCGAAACAAATGAAGAAAATTCAGAATACCAATTTTAAAGTGCTTAAATTATCTTACATGGTTATGGGAAAGTTTAAATACTGTCAAAACAGCATTCATCTTACAAGTCTTTTCAATTTGTTATCTACATGCTGTTCATGCAGGCATAAGAAATATAGAAACCAATTGTTTGCTATACAGTCAGACTGTAAGCAGAGGGTCTCCATAATTTCTAATGACAATAATAAATTATGAAATTCAGCTTAACTGTTGAGTTACACACAATTTTAGGGCCCCTGCCTTAAGTGGATTTTTAAACAAAAAACCCCATGAGTTGCATACTAAATTATATATTTATGACTATAAACCTCTTGGAATAGGTATCAAATTATGTTATGTTTACCAGCCTGAAGAAAGCCTAATAAAACATTCTGGCAATTTAAAGATAAACACCAGAAAAGTAAACCAGTGTGTAACTTAATTTTTTTTTTTTTTTTTATTTCCCCAGTGGTTCACAGGTTGTTGTAATAATTTTGTGTGCCAAGTTACTGACCATATTAGCTATGACGGTGTCTAGCTCTTTAAATAGATGGTATTGCTATGGGGACAGAGGAAGAACTGCTGGACTGTTTCTATGACGAGAAGGGTAGTGGGAGAAGTGAAATGTGAGCAGCAGGTTTGGAAGCCTGAGGTATTTTTCACTTCTGTTTTGTATTTTTTCCATATACACAGGAAACTCCCTTGGGGGGAGAAAGACCAACTTCCCTACAGCTAAATACAAGAACATGTGTAAAACAGAAAAGCTATTCAATGTTTCCATACCTTAATAAAAAAAAAAAAAAATGAAAGAATCAGACAAAAACTTCAACACTGAGATAGTGAAATCTAATTTCCCCACCTCCAAAATTTCTTCAGACAACAAAGTCTTTGCAGTAGTAGAAAATTCAACAGAATCAAGAGACACAAGAAGATTAGGATGCCTCCACACACACGTACACACATCATCATCATCTAGCTTCATATTTAGAGAGTTCATTCTCTTCCCCAATCCCGGACTACTGTCCATCCATTCCCCTCCACTCCCTTTTGCTGCTGCAAAGCAAGTGAGGCGATGAGGAAGAAGGGCAGAGTTAAGACAGTCCACCCAGAGGCGCATGGCCTTCTGCTCCCACTGCTAGTGGATGCAGGGGTTATTCTTATTCAGGCCAAGGCTTCAGCAGTCCATTTGTCCATCTCCAACAGCAGGATTAATGGACAGCTGAAGAAGAGTAAGAATCAGACAAGCCTAAATGGTACTTCCCCTGAACATTCTCCCGTCTATGACTATTTTCAGTTCAGGGGATTTCTGAGCCCAATGTTGATGCCAGGAATGAACACAGCTTTTATTAATAACTGGACCTCACATAGTCCAAGCATACTGTAGACAGTAAAGGACACATACTATGTGCTTTGGAGACCAGTGGGGCAGAGAAGAGACCAAGGGAGAGTTCTGCTATAGAACAGGGCTACACTAGACGTGCAAGGGAATCCCAAGGCAACTGAGCATCATCAGTACCATCAGTCTCGAAAGGTCACCCCATCCCAGAACTAAAATTCAGTTTTACCACGTCAGCAAAGCCAGTTTCATACTGGAGTGACACTTGAAAAGCCTGCAAATCACACTGCTCAGAAGCCACAGATACTCACCACTGACCTGAGCGCTGTGACAGAATGCCACAGCTGTCTGAAGGTATGCATAGAAAGCCAGCTGTCAAGTGCGGAATGATAATACAAAAATGCTTATTAATAAAATTAACTACAGACAGTAAGGGAAAGCATAATGAATCTCTACTAGTCATGTATTTGCTTTTCAGAAAGTTAATTTAAATAAATAAGAAAACAAAGCTTCCACATTTGAGGGTCCCAAGCAGTTTTGCTTTGGTACCATGCAATACAGCCCTGCTACGAGATGTTTCTAGCTTTTGAGAACAAAATAAGACCTTTTTTTTTAAAAAAAAAAGCTGCAGATCCAGCTGAGTTTTTCAGGGGGGAAGAGGGAGGTTGTGGGGGTTTTGTTTTGTTTTGTTTATTTAAGTTTTTTTCCCCAAGAAAAGGATTTTCCAGAGATTGGCAACTACAAAGCATAATGTCCTTTAGGAAATTTATCTTCGTTAACTACACAAACAATGCTGTGACAGGCACCCAACAGCTGCTCAACTGCGCTACTTTTAATAGTTACAAGATCCGGGCGACCATGCCAGCACACCTTGGGACAAACCTAAAGTATACTCACCATCAGGGCACCACTCTTCACAATACACAAGGAGTATAGAGAGGTCCCGAGAGCTGCAGCTATCCTGACTAGTTTTGTAATGAAAGCCAACACTGTCTATCCTTTCAGGTATACTAGAGCTCCTGTTAAAAGGGCTCCCTGAACCTGCATGTCACCCAACAGATAAAGTTTGCAAGCAGTATGAGTTATAGGTGAATACAGGCTACTTGCAGGAACAATACTGTGCCAAGACCTAGGGCACTTTGAACTCAACAGTCCTCAAAAAGATGTTTCTAACAGCTACAATTAACTGTAGACACTGTAGAAAACAGACAGAATAAAGAATGAAGAGAAGTGAGACAGAAAGGCAAAAGCAAGTGGACAATGCAATAAACTGCCTCCAGCAGAAGAAAATGTAGTGGATTCCATTACAGATTATTTGGCAAAGGAGAAGCTGATAAATGACTCAACTCTTAGGAGAACAGCATGAAGTTACTTTTGGCTTCCAAGACAGAAATTAAGAAAGCAGCTGAAAAAAGGAAGAGGCCACAGACAGAAGGAGCAACGAAGATCTGGGACAAAGCTGAAGTGTTTGCTTCCTGTTTCTCCAACTATGGTCCAGTGTTGCAAGACAATGTTTGAAGGTTCCTTTTACCAAAGGAGAAAGGTTGCACACATTGAGCCTCGCTGGCTGGAACTATTATTCAATTCTGATATCCAAAGGACGTGTCTATTTGACTTTTTAAATTTTGTTGCAAAATGAAGGGGGGAGGAGTGCTTTAGCCAAAGGGCTACATGAGCTGCTTAATCACTGAGAGTAAACCGAGACTCACTGTTGAAAAAAAAAGTGCACCAGTGTTACACATTTACTTCAGGAATATCTTGATGTTAACCTGTCAAATACGTTATTTTTTTGTGGCGCAACAATAGTGGACAAGTTCATGACAAGTGTATCACAAAATCTACAAACTACTAAAGATTCCTCCTCTGATGAGAACAACAAATGCAGGAGAGAACTATTTCAATCAAATGTAGTTTTTAACCTATATGAAAACACCCCAGTATGAATACTATTTCTCTAAGGTTCTGAAAAGGTATTAAGAACAGCAAACGTAATGTTTGCATTCAACCACTGAACCAGGCAAAAAGAAAGGTTACAATTTTATGCAGAAAGTTACACACGCTCTTTTAACCCACCTTATGTTAGAAGAAACTTTCTGTATAGTAAACATTAATTCAAGTTGTATAACAAAGCTGTATAACAAACAACCTGAAGTTTATCTGTACACACACACCCCTTTTTGGGCAATGCTTATTTACAGAATTTAGCTTTCAAAACCTAGTCTCAGCTTTCCTTTGTTTGCTTTCATCACCTCAAAAACAATCCTTTCTCTCAGTTCTGTTGCTTTAGAAATGAACCATGTTAGTAAGAACAAAGTGTCCTGATTCTTCACAGCTTTCAATATACTCCCTACAAAGCCACTAGGCAACAGATTGCAGTCTCTGAATTCATTCAAAGTTCTATTTTATCCATGCCTCTTGGAGTAGCAAAAGGATAACAAAATAGTAATAGCTTCCCATGCACTTCTAAGATGATGAAGAGGACTGAAACGTGTCAAAAGAGAAAAGGGTAGTGATAGGAAATAACGACACTCCTCCAAAATAAAGTGATCCTCCACTATGTCTTCTTCCTACTCCTCCCAAAATACACTTCCTGCCTTCGCAATATTAACACTTAGGATCTTTCTTTGGCTTTCCCCATACAACTTAATTTTCTTCATCTCTCTATATCAATGTTTTGGGTTTTGTTACACAAGATATCTGGGGTTCTTGAATTCTTTAGATTCTATCTTCTCTCCAATCCTCACCAGTTCTTTAGCTGGGAGACAAGCAGCATACCAGTGCTCATTACACTTCCCCTCTCACAATCAAAGACACCAATACGGCCAAGCTCCAAGTTCCAAAAAGCAAGGAATAGGGTTCGGACTTGACTTAAAACACATGGTTGTTAGATTATCACATTGGTTGAGTAGTACCAGTGACTTCCCCATTCTGTAGCTAATGACTAGCCTTACAGGGCTAGTAACAGCAAAAATTGGGGGGAAAAAAGGAACACGACAGATCCAGAGCAAGCAGCAACACTGTGGGGAATTACTCTGGAAGTACTGCTCTGGACAAAGGTAAGCGAACACAGACTGCCCAGGAACAAAGAGAACAGGGCTTATGCAGAAACTTCACAGTAAAAAAGGGGAGAAAAAGTATTCTGGTGTACTACTCCATATAAAAAGAGATGTAGAAGCAAAACTAATTGAGGGCTTGTCACAAAATTCAGGAGAGAACAAGACTGAAAGCAACTAAGTAAAATAAAAAACCTCAACATTATTTCAATATGCTGTATACATAACAAGAGGAAGCAGAATTGACCGGATCTAAATTGGAATCAGAGGAAAGGAATGTCAAGCAGTGGCTATACACATTTTTCAACTAATGTCAAAACAAAAAGGAGAACATATTAGTTAGGAAAGCAATTTGGACACTGGTAGAATAGTATCTTGCATCTTAAATTAAAAAAATAAAAAAAGTAGTATCAATATCGTTACTGAAGGAAATTGCCTAAAATCAGGACATTAAGTAGGAGAATACTGAATACAACAGAGAGCGTATCAAAAGTGCCACCAGTAAAATCTATGTTAAGAAAGTACCTTAAACAACAATATCCACAATTTGAATCCTATGCACCAGGAGCACAGAGGAAAACTTCCAGTAAGTGAAAAAGTCTCTTATCTCTACAAACGTAATACTCATCACCACCTAGTAACTTCTGACAAACATAAGCCTGTTACTTTTTGGGTTTTATAAGAATTGTTCTAACTGAAAAAGATAAACTTTCAAATTTGAATTGATGCAACATGACTTTCATGACTATGCAAACTGACAAGTCTAACCAGTCTACTGCTAACTTTCAGTGCAATACAGCAATAAGGTGAAACAGCTAAGAGTCAGTTCAGGGTTTCCGATTGCTTGCTAAGTATTGAACAATATTAAAAAAAAAAAAAAAAAAAAATTTGTCCAGAAAAACTACCTGAATGAAACACTGGAAAACCACTGGATATGTCCAGAGAGTTCTTTCTTATATATTTTATTTCCACATGGAAATTCAGCCTAGATTCAGGGAACACTCACACAAGGACTGGCTTCAAACTCTGCCTTGACAGGTACCTTCAGCATACCTTCTGAGGTCACCTTTTATTTACTGCAGTCTCAAAAGCTACATGTAGATGCAGCAGCTAATCGAAAAGAAGAATAATTATCCTTACAGCTCAAGGGATCCAATAAAAAGAGTTGTCCTATACTTTGTAGTAGCCTTTAACACTTGCAAATGACTGTAAGAGCCTGGCCCACTTTTCCTTTGCTATCATTTGAAGTATGATTTATCACTTCAACAAGCTAATTGTGAGTAAAACTTCTCGATAAGACCTTTTTTAAACGTTGTTTCATAAGGGCTCCTTTGTTTTGCCTGTTAACTATTGTGAAATACAGGTATTTTGCCCATTGCAAATAAAAATGCAAAAAGTTCTGACGTTTGTTTTAGCGTAGTTCTCACATTTGTTTTAACACAGTTCTTAGTATTTTGAGAGTGCTGCTATGTAAACGTAAGCACTGCAAACACAAATCTCATTTACTGTATTATCAAAACTGAACATGAACCTGGCCAACATCCATATTTTTAATTAAAATAGATATTAGAAAAAGTTTTTATGCTTTAACTTTCCTGTTTCTGTTGACCTTTATGGCAAAAAATTACTTCAGATCTAGAGAACTCCCTATTTTCTATCTCTACATAATATATTCTTCTATCATTCTTGCAGACAAACTAAGAGGTACATTCACATCCATAATCAGCAGCACAACAATTAATATTGGAAGCCACTCTTATGAATTTAGTACTTATATGAAGATCTCTCAAACTTTTACATCATGATTAGGATTCAAAGTTAGCATCATCTGTGCTGACTGAAAAAGAGTTTGTCACAATGCATCAAGCGTGCTACAAGCCTCTTCCAAAGAGGAAGCCTGATCCCAAATACTTAGTTTGATTAACTGCTCTGCATAGCTTATTAATGAGATTTGTAATGCACGTGTAAACAAAACAAACCAAAACCAACACCAACCATGCAATACTAAAAAAAAAAAAAAATTGGAATGCAAAAGGAAAAGAAAAAAATCCCAAACCAAACCCAACACCCCAGGACTCAGTGCTGGCAAAGAAGTGCTGAACAGCGGAAGAAAAAAAATTGGCCAGAAAAATACTTGGACAGAAAAGACACGTCCAAAATAGTTTTGCTATATCCCCCTCACTTCTGGAAGATATTACATTATTAAGGATTTTACTAGTCATCACCGTATATCTACTACAAAACTAAGAGAGCGTGAAAAGAAACACACACATGCAGAATAACACCAGTCTTTCAATACAGCTTTTTCTTTTCTGAATTCTTACACTCACTACTAAAGCCAGAGCTGGCTGGCTGATTTGGAAAGTGGTAAAATATTTTGAATTTTTAAAATAAATACCTATACAGAATAATTTCTTCAGTAGTATAAAGACATGGCTACAGCACACTGCAGCGCCACTTCATTTTTCTTCATGCCACATTTATCCACTGGTCATGCCCTATCCATGGCTTTTATGTCTCAATTATGTAAGAGCAGCATCTCTCTAGTGTCTATTCTAATATCCCTCACTACTACCAAAACACATTAATTATGAATACAGTCACTCTTAGTCTTTCTTACTACACTTTTCTGTTACACAGATTAAAAACCTAAGAAAGTCTGTTATGTTCTGACCATCTTTCACAGTCACAGTAGAGAGAGAAGACATGACGCCACCTGTGAAAACCCAGCGAACTCTGAACAGCGAACGGCCCATAACCACACAGAGAAACAAGAACCGAGTCAGGAGACAGTAATTCTGTTTCCACCTCTCCACAGACTCTGCGTTTGACCTTGGCAAGTCACTGGTTTTTTGTGCTTGTTTTTTCATGTTCAGGACATGAAGAGCTTTTACGCAGATGGCTGGAACAACAACAACAACAAAATAACTGAGTAAGTTTAATTATTATTTATTCTGTTATGCCAGGCCTTAGAACTCTTCCGCAATGGCATAAATTCAGAGTGAGCACAAGCACCTCTGATTCTCTAGACCTTCCATTTCGAAGTTCCCTTCACGTAAGAGCACTGGTAAAAGCCGTAACTCATTATCAGAGACCCCCCACACACTGTATCAAAAACTGATAAAAGCTTAGTTTCACAAATGCTTCTGCTGAGCAAACAAGTTCAACCTTATTTTCTACACTTGTAGTTCCTAATCCACAGCTTGCAAAAGAAACACTGCCTGCAAGATCCTCTGCCACTGCTCCCAAATCAAATTAAATTATAGAGTTAAAATAAGAGCTGCCAGGAAAAGAAAAGTAGGATATTGCCTAGACAGTATTTTTTACTCTGTGCCATTTCTATGGTCCGGCAAAAATTAGGGACCCGTATTTTACATCATTCAATTCCCTCTCTCAGGCTTAGAAAATTCTGAATTTCATGGCTGCCTGATCAAGTTTCATTCTGATACCAAGTTTCCTGGTAATCTCCCAAAGCACCACACACTGGAAACATGCCACAAGTATAGTTTTGAAAAAAGCAAAGTGCAGATGAAATGTTCTACAGACTAAGCAATGTTATCAAGAATACCAGTAGAAAGACTTTTTTCTGGCACTTACAGAAAAATGTCTACATTTGTCCATACTCATAAAGGGAAAATTCTAAATGTTCATCCTACTACTCAAATAACTATAAATAATTAGATCAACAATCAAAAAACTGACTAGGACCCATTGCAACACATACCCTTGAATCTCACCTACCAGAAGTAGCAAAATTAAATGAAGTAACAGGTGTAATCTCACGCAGAGCAGTCAAAAATGACCACTTGCCAATGCAGCTTGTTGCCTATTACAACAACTGTTCTGGATTTTGAATATACTGATTAAATGGCACTTCATACAAGTTAGTCATGCAATTACAATGAAACGGAGATAGTTCTTGCTCCTGAATAAGAAACAAATGAGGAAAAGTTATACCTTAACGCAACCACCTTAATGTCTTCCTGGTTTTCAAGTGAAGCAATGAAAATTACTTTATTTAAATAATTAGAAATATATACTTAAATTCAACAAGAATGTTTTCAAGACTTATTTACGTAAAAAGACATATCCAAAAAAGAGCCTCACAAACTTACTGAAGAAACATGCTGTTGACTGAAATGTTCAGATTGCTTTAGAAAGAATAAATCATGCCCCAGCTGCACGTCACTCATCGAATAATCTGATTAATCAAAATAGTAAAACATTATAATGATTATATCTTATGGAAAAATTTTATAGTTCAGTCAAGCTTTTCAAAAATTATAAAAATATTAAATTGAACAAAAATACCGTTTATCCTTGTAAAGTTATAGCCTGTGTCTATTGTAAGGATGTAAAACTATGACCTTAGTTGGAGAGATGTCTCACACTGTACATACTGAAACCCCTTCCTTCTTTCCTTTCTTGGTAAAAAAGTTTACCACTGCAAATATGTAGTTTATGCATTTACAAGCAAAAGAGCATGAAGATACATGGCCATATATCACTATCTGGCTAACTAAACTCCAGTTGAAGAGTACAAAGTATTTTTCACAAAATGAAATTATTTTAAATAGTATACATAGGCTCTGAAAAGTGGCCTATGATGTCACATGGAAATAGGCAATGAAAGAGAGTTTCTTTAGGTTGTAAAGGGTACTTAACATTTTTTTTAAAAAAGGTAGCAACCACAAAATACACACACGCGCGCGAATTATGAGTAAAGAGCACCACAACATAAGTAGAACCCCAGGAAATGAGATAATGTCAAACTCTAAGTTTAGCGCTTACTTTTCCAAGACTCAGTAAGAATATAATGATATGGAAATTGCTACTTTCTATTAATAATCTTCTCTTCAAAGAAATTTATTGGCTGTTTCGTTTTCTGAGTTTTTACATTCGAAAGAGATAATAAATATAATATTAATTATTAATTATTGCAATTATGTTCAAGACAAGTATGAAAAGTGTACAATATTAGAATATAAGCATTTCCACATAAAAATAATGAAAGTTCAGTAAGATCAAGAATATAATTTTACACCTATAATTATAAAACTGCCTTGAAATACTATAAATGGCATATCCAGTTTTGTCAATAGAATTAAGATTTCATCTGACAATACAGCTAGTGACATTTACCTTTTTCACTTCTTCACCTAAATACACAGGAAAAAATAAGCAACTCTTTAAAAGCAGGCAGACACTACAATTGCTCAATTTTTTAAAATACTGCACTAACATAAATTAAAAAAAAAAAAAATCCACTTAAAAGTACACCTTCCCTGTGAAATGCTCTTGGGAGACAGTGATTCAGCACATTACAGTGCCATATAGGTCACTTAATAATGTGCTTGCAATTAACATCTGAAGAATTTAGGATGGCAAGTATTACAAACACAGAAAAGATGTCCTGAAACTTTAAAATTCTGCTGACATGATCTGCTCTCCAAATGTGAAACTAATACTTTGCATAAACTACCTTCTTCATTCCCAATAGAGATTCAAATGTATTGCATAAGATAGAGTACTTGTTTGTATTAAATATGTATTTTAAAAATCTGGAATTACAATTTCTCTCTTAAATTTTATCAAAAAACAAACAAAGCATGGAACAGGTACATATTGCACCTTAACTGTACTCTTCAACAAAAATGAGTTACTAACTACAAAATCTTTTTTCAAAATCTTTGCCTATGAAGGCACCACAGGTCTTTTAGGAAGGCTTTATAAGTAGCCATAGGCTACTTTAACTTCTTTTCACATTATTTTTAAATACAGAAATTGCTTAAGTTCAAAATAATGAAAAACAACCCTAGAATGAATTATTACTGCAAAGTAGAAATTAGCAAGTCAGAGGAAAGAAACTCTCTCTCATTCACAAACCTATGATCATTTACGCAATTCATAGTACGGAACAGCATACTTAAAAGAGAGTTATCTCTGCAAAGAGATATCAGCAAAGGATATTGCCTTTTAACTAGCAGTAAAAAACACACACATATTATACCCAATAAAACAGTCTACAGATTATTTCTGGAGAAATCAAGCTATAAAAAGATTATTTTCAAAGTTTCTTTGTGCTTTATATCAACCAGAATAAGTCAGAAATGACAAAGAGCTACTTAATACAACAAATAAACAATGAAAGCAAAGAAAATCCCAGTCAAGAGCTTAACTTCATAAAATTGCTCCTACTGAAACTATAAAAGGATAAAAGAATATTTGCAAGCATCTCAGAAGACTCCTTCAAGAATAGAGTGCTCACAAAGATTTCCCAATAGCCAGACTTAAGACAGACATGCTCCTTGATAATGATTTAAATGTTAGTCACACAAAACCATCTACTCATTTGATTGTAAACGAGTTTTTCCCAACCTTTAACACTCATCAAGTGCATATACACAATACAATAGCCATAGTTATGCTATTACTCAAATCTTAATAAGCACTATGTTTAAATCTCCACTGACAGCAAAAACTGTAGCCTGAAGATCCCATCCTTGAATTCTACTCCTATAGCCTAATATAATCCTGTTTCCACTCCTTGAGCTTCACTGAAACCATTCTCAGATCTCTTCCAGCCTAACCCTATGATGAGGCTCAGAATCAATATGTAATTCTTATCTTCCTAGACCTGTCAATCACACAAGACTACCAGCAATGCTTCTTTTCCAGAAATATTCTCCCTGCTTTCCTTGGCATTGTTGCTCTCATGATTCATCCCTTATCCTTCTAACAGTTCTTTCACTGTACCCTCCTGAAGGAGCCTCCTCATTCACCTGTAGTATTTTATGAATCATTTAATAGGTTCCTGTCTTGCATCCCTTTCCGTTCTCCTTCACTTTATCCAGGGCCAGGATTCAAATTCAACTATTAACTCCCTGCCATTAATCAGAAACATACTTTCTACTTCGTATCTCCTGTGTTTGTCCAAGCTAGCACCTCAGCTTGCGTCTCTCTTTCTCCATACAGATGCCTCACTATCAGCTCGGTCTCAGCACAGACAAAACACAGGTCTTACTCTTTCTATCATTGCTTTAGTCTCCTTTCCACCACTGCCAAGTCATGGACTTTCAGGACTCTTAACTAAGCATCAGCCCTCAAATCATGGTTCTCTATAGGTCCTAGAAATAACCCGGTTTTGAGATCCTGGCAATGCCCACCACATCACTCACATACACCTTTAGTAGCTTAAATTTTGTCCTGTGACCACAGCCGTTCACATCTGAACTAGTGAAGCATCCTTCTTCATCTTTCAAAATCCAGAGTTGACCCTGTTCTACTTGTTCTGAACATTCCTCTCTAGATAGCTTTTCTAGGCTCAGGTGAGATCACACAAGTGTCCCCCCACCCCTCCATCTCTTGAGCAGCACCCGCTTCACTTTCTACTTCAAGACCCTTACTGGTCAATGTCCTCATCCTAAAATTACTAATCAGGATATACATGAGGTTAAAGTTTCGATAAATTGTTACATTTTCATCTCTGAACTTCTCTCCTGTTGCCCTCGTGGCTGGGAGAGCTCCACAAAGCAGCACTTTCTTCTTTCAAAAACCTCCTACAAGTTTTTCCATAGTTCTCATTAAAAACAAACAAACAAAACGACCAGATGGCTGGCACACCTAGACCACTATGCTAAAATTCACTGCACTGATGCCAAACATTCTCCCGTGGCATCACAGATCTGATGTGTCTTCCCTTACCCTTAAATCGTTAAGTATTCTGAGTCAGGAAACACCTCTTAACCACAGAACTTGGGGATGACTAATTCAGACACATAACTTAAATAGTCTGATACTTAGAAAAGTGTTACTAAAACAATTTTCTACTTTACAGTGCCTATGGAAAACATCATACCAGTGATAAGCCCACTCAGTTATTTTTGTCTTTTTTAAGACTTCTCAATCTGTTTGAAAAATAATCCAAATACTATCTTGTATACTGCTATTCAGAGGTTTTCACTGCTAATCAAGTACTCAAGCCTGTATCTAGCATTTATCATTTGTATCTACCCATTCTAAATTTTGTTCACTGGTTTGCTGGTATAGAATCTTTGCAAGGATTTTTTGCAATGGCTTCTTGCATTATTTTCTAGTATTTTAAAGATCAGGTTGTCCCAGGCTACAGAGAAGACATCATTCCATATTTTATGTCATTTTAAAATGACAAAAAATTAAGTTCTTAGGATTAGAAATTCTCTCTGTCATATGGTTGTATTAGGCCCCTAGCACAGCAACTTTCAAATTAATTGACGCCTACAGGTATTTTCGTAGTATCAGTAATTATTTGAAACAAAGTGTTTTGCACTCAAAACGTGCTTCTCTAATTAAATAACATTTTCATTAATTTTGTCATCTTAAAATGATGAGTTTCCTTAAACCGTTCACAAGCAAAACCAAAAATACTCCACAAAACCCCAAAGTACTGTCCTATTATCCCAGCCATAAATTAGCCACTTCATTTTAAATAATAGTTCAAATAGTTAATCATTCACCTTCAGTTACTTGTGTCATGTTTCTGTGTATTTTCTCATTATATCTAGCTCTACTACTGTGCCATTTAGGTTCAGTCATACTGTACATACAAGTAATTTTGATCAAAATATTCCTTGTGATGCAAGTAGCAGGAGTATGCCACATGCTGCAAACAAGAAACTGGTATGGTACTCTGACCGCCCCCCAAAATTACTGCAGTAAATTTCTACTATTCCATTCCAACACAGCATAAACCTATGCACCATAATTTAGGTTTAGGTATACAGTTTTCACAGGAAAAAAACATGTCTTTTTACATTCAGCTTACACTGACTACAGAAAAGCCATATGCTTTATCTCAAAGTTTGAGAACCCGTAAGAACTGCAAGCTGCCCATGAAAATACAATGCGGTATTTGGGTACTACATTCTTCAGTTATAGCTTTTTAATTGCAAGCACTTTTTTCCTGTGCAAGTCAGCTTTCACAGAACAGTCTAGAAGGAAAACTGCCTTTACTGACTATTTTGAAAAAAAATTCAGCTACTGGAGTATCATCAATTTTTAATCCTAATACATACACACAACTCAGCATCAGTCGTACTCCAAAAACAGGTCATATAACAAAAAAATCAGGCTCCTTAACGTAATCTAACTATAACATTAACCAAAGTTAACAGACTTCATTTTACCAATGCTAAAAGTATTTAACAATAAGAAAACAAGACTACTTTTTCAGAGAATTATTTGACTTACAGGTTTTGAACAATAAATTCAGCATTAAAATCCTAAACTACACACAATTTTTTTCACTGTTGTTAAAATGCTATTTTTCCTAACGCTCTAATTATTTGATCATTTATTTAAAAAAAAAAAAAAAAAACAAACAAAACCTACAGTTGTTATTGCCAACATTTTAACAGATCTCCGAGAAGGATAAAAGTAACGTCACAAACATGAGAACACTTCTGACAAACCTGTAATAATCAATAAACAAAAGGAAATGGAGCCCAAATATTCAGATGAGTAAACTAACAGAAACGTGGAAAAACTTAATCGCTAACTAGAGCGCAGACTAATACTTATATCAAACTTTAAAAGCATTTGTTCCCTTCTTTCAACTCTAACCTCTAAAATAGTACACTCCAGGAACCATAACAAACAAGACCAGCTTCCCTAAAGAACATTTAATTGGGAAAACGTGTATGAGCCACAAGATGCTTTTATCAGGAGAGAAATCAAGCAAAAGCTTCGATTTAGCTTTTGACAAACAAGAGTGAGGAATTGGAAACACTACTGCAGCCAAACAAAACAACAAAATACCATAATGCTACCTTCTCCATGAGAACAAAAGCATCAACCACCAACCCCACCCCACCCCCAAGCAGGCTGTTGCTCTCTAACCACAGAGCCAATGCTGTAGACAATGTAATCCCACAGGGAAGACAGAAGGTCACAGACACGCTGTGAAATCATAAAATAAGGTCCACGTTTTAGAAAGACACAGCAGTACTTTCAACGGTCAAGATTTCATTTGGAACAAACAGGTGGAGTACAGAAACTGCCTGTTCTTTTCTTGACTGTCCCTTCCTTCAACACCTAGAGGGAGGTCACATGTGCTAAGTATAGTCCAAAATTAAGGACATGGCACTTACAATAAGCAGCAGAATTCAAGACGTGGTGAGGATGGCAATACACAATGTAACACTGCAGGTGAGATTGCATACTGTATACCAGCAGTGGATCTGTTATTATTCATCAGCTGTAGGTGGCTAAGAGGGTGTCACTTATTACAGTGACACACGCTGCAGCTGGCTAGCCATGATTAAGTATTACCCAGTGTGTTCGAAAGGGATGGCAACTATCATTCATTATGATCCAGCGTGGCTCAGTGGGGTGGGGAGGCTGCTGCCCTTCACTGCAATGCAATATTAGCAGGAAGACAGCTAAGAAAACTCAACAAAGCCCTAGCAATGGTGCACAGGGAGGAGAGAAAGGGAACCGCAGTCCCCCGGCCTGAGGGAACGGGTGTCCTGCTAGCAGGAGTGGAAAGCCCGACCGCACTCGGCGCGACCGAGCACGCTCCACCGCAGCGCCCGACACTGACAGAGCCGCTCCGCGGGCCGGGCCGGGGGCTCCAGCCCGTCCCCGCCGTGCGAGGGGGGCTGAGGCAGCGCAGGAACACTGCGCTCAACTTCTCCTAACCACAGGAGCAAAAGCCTTTGTCCGAGCGCTCCCCGTCTGTGGCCGAGGGAGCCCGGGGGTCCCCCTCCTGCGGCAGGATGAGCTGGGGCGACAGAGAAGGGGGAACGGCCTGTGCCAGCCCTGGGTCCCCTCCCCGCTGGGCTCCGCTGCTCTCTAGGAAGCCCTCAGAGAGGGACCCCCTCCGGAGCAGCGGGGATGAGCACTGACCCTGCACGGAGTCCCGACCGGTGTGCCCGTGCCGGAGAGAAGGAGAGCAAAGGAAGCGCCCAGCCCTGCCGCGACCTCCGCGCCGGGGGGCCGCCGGAGAGCCCGGCCGCCCGCGGCCCGTCACCCGGGGCGCGGGGGGCCTCCTCCCGTGTGCCCACCCGGGGGGGATCCCAGCCCCCCGGGGTTTGCGTCTCGGGGCCTGCCCCCGGGCCGTCCGGAGGGCAGCCCTCACTTCCCCCGAGCGGCGGCAGAGGCGCCGACGGGCGGGAGCCGAGCAGCCGGCGCCCCGGCACCCCCAGAAACAGACGGCTCCCGGCGCGGCGCTGCGAACCCCCCGCACTTACCCTGTCACAACAGGCGCCATCTTCCACAAACTCTCGCCAAAACTCCTACTCTCGCGAGAGCGCCCCCCTCCCCGGGCCTGGAGCGCGCGTGCGCGGGTCCGTGAGACACGCGCGGGGCGGGGGGGGGGGGCGGCGCGCACCGCCCACTCAGCGCCTGGGCTCTCCCCTCAGACACAACAGCCGAGGCGTGGGAACCGCGCCGCTCTCGCGAGAGCGGGGCGCCGCCGGTCGGCGGGCAGAGCGGAGCGCCGGGCAGCTCTCGCGAGAGCAGAGCGCGCGGGGGGGAACCGAGGGATTCCCTCTGCCCGCTCGCGCGTCTCGCTCCTGCGCCCTCCCCCGCCGGCGGGGAAGGACGGACCCACGCGGGGGGCGGCGGCGGCGAAACCATTCGGGCGAGGAGGGAGGGGAGAGGTGACTGCGGGGGCGCTCGCGGGGCCGGCCGGGAGCGCCGGCGAGGGGAACTCGCGGCGGCCACCGCCCCCCCCCCCCCCCCCCCCGCGGGAAGCGCGTGTGGGGCCGCCCGCCTCGTGCTGTCTGTGGGCCCGGCACATGCGCGGCCTGGCGGGCTCCGGGCGGCCTCGCTGCGCGTCGCGGTCAGCCGCGGCCTCGTGGGACGTCAGCGGGGCCGCGGGGCCGTCAGTCAGCGGCGGGGGAAGTGGGGTGGGCATCGGGCTGTGCTAGGAAAACGGACAAGGTGTAAAATGAACGTTCTCTCAGGAGTTCGCACTGGAGCTTCTTTGGAAGTTTCGTCAGTAAGTGATGTCCGTGCTCTGTCCAGGGCGCTTAAATCGCACGAAACCAAACCCAAGTTAGTAACTGTTGAGCAGTTTGGGTTTCCCACCAGAGCCGTAAGAGTCAGACCCCCCTGACTGGAGGTAACCCCTGTCATTGCTTTTGGTAGCTCTGTCAGGCAGCACAAACCAAGCGCTTTTTCACTCGTTGTTGAATTTAAAAATTTATTCACACAGAGCTCAGAAACCAGTGGGAAATGGAAAAGAAACTATTTTCCAAATAGTGAATAAAAACTACTGGGATCTAGAGGCACAGCTAGTAGAAAGATCTATTAGATTTCTTAAATAAAAATACTACATCATTGTTTTGAAAAATCAGTTTTAAATGAAAAGCCTGATTTCATAGTTTTGTTGTCACCTGCAACCAAAACGCGTAAGATACACATTTGTTTAGCAAACAAAAATTGTTGAGTCTGCTAACACTCCCAACCAATAAAGCAAACGACTCAATGATCTTAAAGGTCTTTTCTAACCGAAACGATTCTATGATTCTGTGACTTCTCAGAGAGACTGCTGAATATGGGCATGGGAGCAAAAGGTATCTGCAGAATGAAATTACCTGGATGTGTTCCAATGTTTTGATGCAACAGAAAAAGACGACCCTGATTTTGGATTCATTTTACAACATTACTGTTTCAAGGTGAGGGTCTGATCATCCGTTAGAGGACAATGTTTGAAAATTAATCCTTTTACATCAAGGATTCTGTCCTGTCCGTTCAACTTCTAGTTCTTTAGTATAACAAGTCAATCTAACTTCAAGCACAAATGCAACATTGATTTAAAGATGCACTGAGATTCCAAAACCTGCATCACCTCTGTACCTCTGCTGTCTCCCCAATTAGGAAAAAAGGTAACATTTCAGTAATCTCGTGAACATGATTTTGGGTTTCTCTCCCACATATGCTCTCCGCTGCTAATACTAATTCAATGAATAATGTCTCAGATGAGTAAAATCATGTTTTAAGACACTGCTTGGCGACAAAGTTTGCTGTAATTCTACTCACTGTACAAACAGCTGTTGTTTGCTATCATTAAGGGACTTTCCCCATCGTGATTTCCCCCTCCTCATTAGGTATCAAAGGACTTTGATTGGCTCCCTCATAGGCGCAGTTCTCGGCAAAAGCACAATGCATACTGGAAATCCTCTGTATTGTTTGCAAAGAGCAACTCATAATCCCTTTGGAAATCTCTTCCTAAAAACATCTTCTCTCTCTTTTTTTTCTTTTTTTTTTTTTTTTCTCCCAAGGCTAAAGAATGATCTCAGTTCATGCTAGCTCCGTTCCATTAAGAATGGTTTCTGGATATTTGCCATGGACTGTCTCTAGATGGTCATTTTCTGGGGCCCCTCTTCTAGTGTGTTTTGAATCAAACTGGAAAATCTAAAAATATAGCACACAATAATCTGCAGTGTCTAGACTCTTTTACTATTTTACAAATAAGGCATTTTGATTAATAACCAGATTAATTGGATACTGGAGCAGGTATATTATTTTGAAGAATTAATAATTACAGAAACTATTGTAGTCCTTTCCATCACTGACAGAGGTACATTCTAAAACAAATAACCATTGAATTTTTTTTTCTATTTGATTATAAACAGTCTATAGTGCAAAAGGCCAGGAATACTATTCAAATCAAAAACAATAGCCTGAAATTATGTGAGTAGCCGGTGGAAGGAAAGATAATAAAACCACAGAGTTTTTTTTAATATTGTTCATGCATTGAATTTTCTTCTTGCTACTAAAAGTTTGTATTTCACATACTAGAGTGTGAGCAATTCCTGTTGACATTAGTGGAAACTGAAAGCATTTAGTACCTCAGGGAACTAGGCCCTGCTTTCTGGTCTGTAGTGAATGTAAACGCTTCTAGAGCTGGGGTAGCAAAACAAATTTAAATACAAGGTTTGCACCATTTAAAATCTTGCGTTTGCTATGCAAATCAGTAGTTGTTTAAGCCCTGCTGGGGCTGGTGGAAGGGTTGTGAATCAGGCCTATCGCTTCAGAGGTGATTTGGAGAAGCAGAGCTTGGAGGCACCTTTGAAGGACGTGATTTCAGCAAGTGTTGGGCTTCACTCTTCCAAGTAGATACTCTGCTGGGTGACTCCAGCTGGGTGCTCAGAATCATTAGCTGCCTTCAGAAACAGAAGGCTGTTAAAGAAGGAAATCCAGTTTACTCTCACTTGTAAACGGGGGGACAGGACCACCTACTCCTCGTTTGGATTCACCGAGACATGCAGATGTGGACAGAGCCAGGTCCGTGCGTCTGTGCTAAGTGGATGCCAGCGGCTTCATTTGGGAATTCATACGGTTCCCTCATCCTCTCAGGATCTTACTTCGGGTGGAAAGAGGAGACAAGATAGGGAGCCCAGCAACAGCCCACAGAGTCATTAGGGATCAGGCCCTCTGTGTGGACAAGGAGGAGGTCTTTTGGCCCCGAGTTTTGTCTCACTGATGGTACTGAAGGAGGTGCCGGCCCGCAGTGCTCACGCAGCCCGGCTCTGGAGCGTAAGGGCAGATGGGAGCAGGGAGCACTGGATGCAAGCTGTGATAACCGGCTGAAGAATTCAACTGCTTGTTCGACCAGTCCAGACCAAACTTTCTCCAGCTCAGCCTTGGCTCTGGGCTTCCCCTAAGCACATTCCTTTGGGCACTGCACTGGCTAACGTGCAGTCTGGCTTCTTGTTTGGCAACTGCCTCCCACCTCGCTGGCTTGGAGAAAGGTGAGAAGACAACAGACATGCATCTATTTGTGTAGAAGCACCCCATGTCTCTTATGTGCACAAGCACATAACAGACACGCAAGGGGACAAGAGTCCCCTTCTCAGTTGAGACTATCTTATAAAAAATAACTCGTGGTGTGTCTTGTAAAATCCGAGCTATTTATAAAATCCAGTGACCTTAAAAAGCATGGTAGGTAGTAGAACTACACAGTTATCTGAATTTTCATTACAAGGAGCAGGTTTATCTTGAGATGTTGCAGTTTGTATCTGGTGGTGTAAATCACACATTCTAGTAGTAGGTACTGTGATACAACCCTGCTGGAATTTTATAAGCACAGGATGTACAATGTGGTTTAACCGCGTGTCTAGGAAAGAAAATAAACAGGCAGTTGCCCACAGAGCATATCTTACATCTGAACTTCGGTGTATATGCCAACAAAAGTTATCACTTCAGCTGCTGGCTGGACAACTTGATGTCAGAAGTGCCTCTGCTGTTTGAAGTGAAAGCTATTGTTCAACACAGCTCAGAGGATTTGCAACGTTGTCTTGAGGATGATAGGGAGAACGGATAGGCTAGTTAGCAATCTGCAGCAGGAGTGTTTTTGCTTGTGTGTCCTAACCTCAGGGAGGATGGTGGCATAAAGAAAAATCTGAATCTGCATCTTAATGCCAGTTAAGGCATAAGTATACCTTAATGTGGTAGTTCCCAAGAGCTACAGTCGGGCTTGGGCCTCACTCTGGTACTGCCTTGCAAACAAGTACAGTCCCTTCACAGAGTGTTTTTATAATGTAAAGGCAAGATGCAAGAAGTGAGTATAGCAAACAATAGGAAGGAAGAGGGGGAGGGAAGATGAGGTTAACAGTAATAACATCATGTGGTTATCTAGGTTAACAGTGTGAACAGCTTGATGACTGACTTCTGTAACCTCTTATTTTTAAATACTTTTCTAGAACACACAGTTAAGACATTTTGCATTGTATTAAATTTTACTTTTCACCCTACCCCAGAAAAGTATATCTTCACTTATTTTCCATTAGTTGGGTTTTTTCTGTTTGGGTGTAAACTGTCGTGCATCTCTCTTCTCCTTGGTTTTACTGGGCTCTTCAAAGAGCCCATCTCTGAACCTCTCTTACACAGCCCTCCTCTCCACACATGGGGGATGTCTGTCCAACAGTTATGTGTGGCACATGTTTATTCCCTTAGCTCTGCTCTCCACACACAGCCCTCTTGTGCAGCAGTGCGGTCTGCAGCAGTGGCTAGTGCCATCAGCCTCCCCATCCTCAGGGTGCCCCTGCAGGCACTACCAGACTTCAGTGAACCTGTGAAGCTTGTAGCAAGGTGGGTGTTGGTCTCTTGTCCCCAGTAGCAAGTGATAGGACGAGAGGAAATGGCCTTGAGTTGCACCAAGGGAGGTTTAGATTGGATATTAGGAAACATTTCTTCACCGAAAGGGTTGTCAGGCCTTGGAACAGGCTGCCCAGGGAAGTGGTTGAGGCACCATCCTGGAAGTGTTTAAAAGACATGTAGAGGTGGTGCTTAGGGACATGGTTTAGTGGTGGACTTGGCAGTGTTAGGTTTACAGTTGGACTCAATGATGTTAAAGGTCTTTTCCAATCTAAGTGATTCTATGATTCTATGAATCAGCTGCAGAGTAAAATGTCCTGGAGGCTGGCAGAGCCTGCCCACCACCCACCAGGTGCCTTCGGCCCCTGCACCCCAGCATTCACAACCACAGACACCGATGGAGCGGAGGTTCACCGGGCCCCACCTTGGTGCTGCCAGGAGCATGGCTCCCACACCACCCTGACCTCATGCCATGGTTAGCATGTGTACCCACCAAACCAGTTCTAAGATTAAACCACAGTACACAGGATTACAAAGTCATTACTGGCAAGGAGTACAGCACAATAAACTGTCAGAAAATCTCCACGCTTCCAAAACATGCTAGAGAAGATACAGCTCCTTTTCAGTCTGTCTGCTCCCTGTAGGACTGTCTTTGAGCAGAGTACACCAAAGGAAATTAGTTGCATCCCACTGAAATCAAGAGGACAGGAAAGATTGAACTAGTCAGTTAGACTGTGAATTATCACAAGTAATTAACAAAGCAAAAGGAAGATTTAAAGATTATGATATGGCTCCAGATGTTTTTATCAATTTTATTCATATATAAATACAAATTGAATTTGCAATGCTACAGTTCTGAACCAATGTGAAAACAGATGTCTTTGTGCAGAAAAACTATTTAACCAGAGGTGGTGTCGCAGTTCTGTTGTTTTCATGATGTATATTAATTTACCATCTACGCTGCCAGAGACGTGCTTACACCCAAGCCTGTAATTCAGTGACTGAGTTAGAACTGATTTTTTCAGCTAGTCTGCTCTCTCATTCATGAGGCTCTTTGAGAAAATGTATACTGACATGCTTCACCTTTACCTGCAAGTGAAATGTGTGTTTGGAAAAGCCCCCAAAGAATGAAAACTCATTTGGTTTGACAAAACACTAGAGAAACCCACACTCTTGATTATACGCATTTTTCTCCTGGATATAGTGCTTAAGGGAATTTCAGACTAACTATAACAAGGTCCAAAAAAAGAGCTCAGCAGCCTACTCTAAAAGAAAACCACAAACTGCACATAACCCCTTGATAAAACTACCACTAAAAACTTATTTGAGATTATAAACCAGCCCATTTCACTACGTACTAGGAAAGCCTAGGTCCCAGTCACAACCACACACTACGTCGAATGGGATGAAACATAGACAGAAATCCTTAACCTGTAATTCTACATACAAATACATGCACACAGGAATTTTCCTAGTTATGGCTAGAGAGGGGAGTTAGGAAATTAATTGCTCCACAACGAGTATAAAGCTAGGTACCGCGTAAACACTATTTGGAGAATTTAGTGACAGTTAAGCCTCGTGCTGGTCCTGTATGATAAAGTTGAACTACTTTTGTGTGTTTAGTGGCGTACAGAGACTGTGCATGGCCTCAGGCTATGAAGATAGTACTTGGTTTGGGGCTGTTTCTGTATTTAAAACGTTGAGGAAGTTATACACTTCTGAAACAGATTTTTTAAAGTAGTCTAAAGGCATGGTTAAAGAACATGTAATCCTAAAAAATAATTATCTTGTAATACTGCCATGTTGATATCTATTTGGATTTTTTCTTTTGTCAAGAACAGTTGCACAAATTCTAGTTGTTGTGGACATAGTCTAACTTTCATACCACTCTCATTTTGAACCTCTGCTGTTCTGTAGCCCATTTTCCATAATCCTCATCCTGAAAAAAGAAAGACTATTTCTGGCAGTTATTAATGAAAATAAATTCCGTACAAATGGCCTGAGACTATTTCATTGCTCAGATCCAGGGTGTCTGACACTTGTGAATAAAATAACCTTTTGAATTTTTTCCTTTTAGGGGATTACACGTGACCTTTTAATGCTAAAGTTCATTAGTGCTTGGATATCATATTGATGAGCTTTGTATAAATGAATGGATGAACAGATAAGTCATAACTAAGGTAATGAGCTTATAGCTGTTATGGAGGTAACTGAAGACATGTCATGGATGCTAATTAATTAAAGAATTTGTGTATAATTTTATTTATTGTCAGTCTTGGTTCAGAATTCACTCTCTCTTCTTTAATCTTAACAAGCGGTGTTTCATTTTTAATGTTCCAGACAGCTATATCTTTTTTCTAGAAATCCAGATACCCAGCCATTCTTATTACTCATGGCTTCATTATCAGTTTGTTTTTCTGCTCATTACTGGCACTGACCTTGCCAAGAGCTAAGCACATGCATAATTTTACTCATGCGATTAGACTCATTAAAGCTAATGGGATTAGTCAAGAAAGTAAAGCTACTTCTGTTTAAGTGTGTGTTGTTTGAGGTAGTGCGACTAGAAACAAGATCAGGAAAGTCTGGAAGGAATTCAGACTGAACAATAATTTTCATTAAAAGTCATATAAAGAGAAATTCAAAAATTTTTCCCTTGACCCAACTGTGATGAGTGATGAACACAAGGTGGTTTCACACTGGAGGTGAACAGAGATTTTCTAGCATTTTTTCTTCAGATGGTGGGGACTTGTCAAAACTGAAGCTGGTCTCAGCAAACTTTATAAGGTCATTTCTCAAGTCTTGGATGAAATTTCTAAATGAAAGATAATGAGAAATATGCATCTCGGCCAATGGCCCAGCAGCAGAGACTGACTGTAACCTGATAGCAATTTCATGATTCTGCAACCTGGGAGACTTCAGGTCCCCCCAGGAATATTTCATTAAGGTGGGGAGTTTGAGAGAGGCAAACCCAGGACAGGTTTCCCCTGCACAGAAGGAGGGAGGTTGCTCTGAATTAAACAACATAAAGGTGTCCACTCTCTCAGAGGAATGGTCTGACAGTTTGGACATGGGTTTCTAGGTTGAGAGTCTTGTGTGTGAGATCTTCAAGAGGTGTTTATGCCAGAATAGAGTGGGGAAAAAGTCTAGAGGGGTTTTGTGGAAAAATCTAAAGAGGTTTTGTGGAAAAAGAAATGCATTTCTTTGCCATTACTCCTGCCCTACCTTTGTTCCTCATTTCGAGCGCTGGAAGTCTGCTTTTCTTTGACCTGCCCGCTGAAAGCCTCGCAGAAGCATTATAGCAGACAGAAATACAATGTTTAGAGCGCAGCTGGTTTTCAGCCCCTTTCTTTAATAGCCATCTCAGCTAGGGCTGGGAGAGGAGGGGCAGGGAGCAGTCACTCCGTCCGTCCCAAGGAAGTTCCCTTCTGGACCGTCAGGACAATTTTATGGCCATTGGTAACACAGGCCAAACATACAGTGGATGATTATTAACTCCAACACGCTATAATTTGTCATTTTTGACCTCTGCTGAGATGCCCCATTATACAAAGAATTATTAAAAATCTGGCCTCTCACTTACAAAAACAAATACCAACTACTCCGCTATCATTCTGAAGCAATAAATTTCCCATGGTCTTGGAAGAAAACATCACTTGTGGACTTTCACCCACTTTATACCTTCCTTTCAAAACACACACTTATTTTGGTCCCTGATAAATACAAATGACAGTAGAGGCTATTTGTAGTCTAAAAGTTAAAATTCTTAGCTAATACTGACTCCTGTACCCTGGCGTTTTCTAGGTAGAGGTTAAAGAACAGCAAATCCACCACTACCGAGTCTAATATTGGGGGAGGTGGATATCTTTAACTATTACTCACTTTTCTCTAGGAAAGCAACTGATCTATGCCCCAATGCACACAATTTTATTAACATTGGAAAGAGCCATGTGGTGGCCATATAGTGTTTAATCTCGATGAAGTCTCAGCACCCAAGGTTTTCTGATTAATGACAGAGGAGGAAGACTGGAGTGACAGTTAGGGTTTCGCCAGTTTGTACTGTATATACAGCTGTTGCTGCGCAGGGGAGGGAAACGCAGGGTCTGGCTGTCTGTTCCAAACAAAAAGAAATGGCACATGCTATTACTTCCAGATCATTGCAGTCCCTGCACCACCATCTGCTGGGGGTCAGAGCAGTTGTCCGGGTCGGCGTCAGTCATGCACAAACTCAATGCCTTCCACCGAGCTGCGCCCAGCAGTACATATTTACAAGAACAATAAAGCGAACCTGCTCCCTGGACACAGGCACCACAATGCTCCGTCACACTGGGAACAAAGGGGCACAACGAAAGTTGATATGCATTACAAAGGAGGTTCTCAGGGATCACAGCTTTGTGATTTCGGGCCTTAACACAAATTGAAGGGAAGAAAAACTGTCACCAATAAGCTCAAACCTAGTGATCATTGTATTTGTAATTGACGTAGCATCGCTAAAAGGGTGCCTGGGTCTCTGTTTCCCCTTTTCCTATTTACAAAGTCCTGTGTAGAAGATAGTTAAATAGGAAAAGCTTTGACAATAAATTGTTAAACACTTGGATGTGTTATTCTGTAACAGCAGCAAGATGATCTCTGCCACTTACCCCAACTTTTTACGGGGTCTCTCTTTTTACAGGGCTTATGCCATGTGCTGGAGCGAGGTGCAGAGAGCCCTGACTGACGTAAACTGGACAGTTCCTGGAAACAGGACGAGTACAACTGTGTCACTGTGATGTCGAAACCAAATGAGCAGTTTTAGCATCTCTTTGGCCCAAAAAACAACTAGTGAGTAATGCATTTCTTCTGCTAAAAACGGCTGCTTCAACACCACCAGTGTGACACATCAGACGTTACAGTAGGGTATTGCAAACCCTACACTTAGTGCAGTCCTGCACCCTTGGCTGTACATATGCACACAGACGTGACACCTTTGGTGCCTAGAACTGGAGGAGGGTCTCCTTGCTGCACCTTAAGGCACAGTGCAGAGGCATAGAGGTAAAGCGCAACTTTTCTTTTCGATCTGGGCTAGCTTGCTGCAGGGCTAAGTCCAGCGTTTTTGTGCTGCATCAAAATGGAGGCAGGGGAGCAATGGAGCCCAGTGCAAAGACATCTGCATTGCTCGGGACAAACTCAGCAGTATTCAACTCAGTTTATTAGTTTGGTCGCAGCATCAGCACTGTTAAAACAGGCAGCAGTGCCAGCATGGGGTGAGAGGAATGGGCAGCAGCCCTGGAAAGCTACGAGAAGGGCAGGTGGAGCTGGACCCAGAATATTTTTTAAGTGAGGCTCATTCATTGCCAAATAACTATAAACTGTGCCATACCAGCAAAAGCACACGAAGGACTGCTGTACTGCCCGCCTCACATAGATGCAGTGTCTGTCACAGCACTACCACATACATAATTGTTGACATTTCATCTGATAATTAGTGGTTTTGGCACAAGCAAACCCAGTCTTGTTAGGTCCTATTCTCAGTTGCTTTTTACTAAGCTCCACTGTGGGCATTTTTGCATAAAGCCTCTGCAGTCCATGTAATGTTTGACAGCCTTCTTGGATGCTTTGCCTGAAACATAATATGGAAGAGGAGACCTCCAGGTAGCTGCACCCACATGCCTTCCAGACTCCACCTCCCCGGCCTTGCTGGCACCAGGACACCCCAGCTGCCGGAGCCGCTGAGCTGGTTCTGGAGCCTGCGGGGGCATGTGGAGCAGCCTCTGCGTGTTCCCTTGGAAAACGTCACCAGGCTCAGCTACATATTTGTACTCGGAGGGCACTTGCCCTGAGCCATTCGGCACGGAGCTGAACTGCACAGGTTCATACTGCAATTAGGCAGCTTTTCAGTGTTGGATCAGAACTAAAAGACGGATTTTTTTTTTAACAGTCTAGTGCTATGGAACTGAGTTTGAGCAAAAAGTTGCAGAAGAGTAGTCAATGTATAGTTTAGATACATATTAAAATGTATGCGAAGTGTAAATAACTTATGTCTCTAATTTTGGAGAGGGGATGGCAGGGGATAGGAGGCTGGCAGAGTGGCTCTTTTGGGACACTAGTAATAAAACGAGAGGATAAAAAGCCTTAACCTGTAGGTAATTGGTGTAAATCTTGCCCAAAGGTGTAGGGACTGAAAGTCATTCCCATCAGTAGTCCAAGAGAAGTAATGTGTTGTCCTGTGTGTCTTATCCACAATAGACAAGTGCTACATCATGGAAATCATCCCTTTTGGTGCTTGCTTGCACCTTTGTTGGCAGCTTTATTCTAGCAGCCAGTGACTAGATTAGCACGGGGAATAGACTGGGTTTCTCAGTCATCCTTCCGGACACAGTTCAGATATATTCTTCAAATAATGTTGGGGAAATTTAGGACTAGTTTCATGTGTTCTGCAGATAACTAAGGGACTTCAGTATTCAGGAGATATTTTACAAGTCCTGCGTTTACTAACAAATACAAAACACAAGAATAGAAACATTCTGCCTAATAAAATAACTTTTCTGATAAAAATAAAGCTTTTACTAAATGAGCAGTTGAATAACCATGTTGGTACTCTTGTTCCATGGCGCGTTCCTGCTAAACCATGTTCTTGGTGGTGGAATACTCCCTCCTCCTCAACCATATTGTGGCATACTTAGAAGAAATAGTGCCCTGGATAAACTGTATTCTTAACTTCTATTTTGTAAATCTGTCGTTGCGTGAACAAAAGGGTTCAGTTTCTTTTTCTTAATTGCCTGGATGAAATTAATTTATATAGCGCCCAGCCCAATGGGTACCCAGTTAGGTATACATCTTAGGAGTCTAATGCTGAAACCACACAGCATCCAGGGGCTGCATTAGAAACTTTTTGTTTAGGTACTTAAGTGGGAGATGAGCTGTTGGAAAAATCTAGCCCAGAATAACAGTTTTATTTTTTATATTGCCTCTTTACTTCATCAACTTCACCCTTTATCTCTGAGGCTGTAGGTATGTTTTTTATAAAGACCAGTTCTGTGAGTTACCAGATCTCTGGGCAATACAAATTCAGTCCAGTTCAGGCACAATGAAACGTATGTTGAATCAGCCGGAGCACATAATACAGTGCTTATGCCAGCTTTTTTCTTTGTGCTGTCCCAGTGACAACTATGGGAGAAAAAGTGATATTTGATCAAACCTAAATTGCACAGAGGCAAGGTTTTGCCTTCTTGAACAAATTTAATCTATTACCTTAAGCTGTACCAGTTGAGTACATTGCATCAAGAGGCGGTGACATTTTTGATCCGGGATTAACTGCTGTAACTTTGGATTTACTGGCTGGTGGAGCCTTGGCCTGATTTTTACCCCCAAACCACTTATATGCTCTTTCTTAATGTATCTGCCTTGAACTCATTTACAAATCTACTAACCTATCTTCTTCCAAATCTTTTCTCTGAATTGCTTCTGCAGTAATGTCTGCCAGAAGTTTCTAATGCCTAATGGCTAGATAACTGACTATTTGGAAATAATGGATTCATAAAATACAATTACGTAGCTTTATGAAAGCAATATTTTAGTGATTTGCAGCTGGCCTAGGGCACACATATGTTTATTGTGGACTTCTGTTGTTTTTGCTCTCCATCCTTTCTCACTGCTTGCTCTACCCACTTACAGCGTTGTATTTTAGTCCCCTGAATTTGCCCGATTGAATAAGTCTTTGCAGTAGTATTTCCTAAGCATATAATACAGGAGGTTCCCCAAGCATATTGGAGATGCTTAAAACTTCAGAGGGGAGAAAAAGATATTCAAAGCTTTTAATATTTAAATATATTTGTTCCCATTGTTTATGGTGTTACTTTTCATTCTTATAGAAATCTTCTGAAAGGGTTATTGAAAGGGTTGTCTTGCTTTAATCAACTTAGTAAACTTTTGTTTTGTCCTTTATGTTGATTACAAAAGCAGCTGACATTACTCCCTTTTACTTGCACCTTTTCAGCCCTTGCACTGTGTTAATGGCTGAGTAGCACCTCACTGAGCGACAGAACTGTGCTTGCTCAGTTTAAATACTGCTGCAAAAGTAGCACTAGAGAAAAATATTGTCTTTAAGGTCCTGCAGAAACTCTGGCTAAGCTGGAGTGGTGGACTGGAAAGAGATATGGCAGAGAGAGAAATCACAGAAGTGAAGGAAAAAGTGGTAGAAAGGCAAAGGGAGAGACTGTTGCTTCGATAAATAGAGAGAGGGATGGCTGAGCAGACAGCATCAAATTGCTCCCCATCTCTGTTCTGGCACTTGCAGATCTATTGAAAACAGGCCAGAAGGACATGCTGAATTTGTTGCTCCCGTGTGCCAGCCTTTTCTGCAGCAGCGAGAGAAACCAATCAGTGCTGCTTCAAAAGCAGCTGGAAACTGAGAAAACCCTGGTCCCCTGCTGCCTGGCAAGCAGCAGTACAGGGTCTTCTCGGTTTCCAGCCACTACAGAGGCTCCATTGACAAAATGTGTGCATCATTTGAAGGAGCACAATGTGACAATGAAAGAACCTGAGGGAGACAAAACAAGGAAGGGGGAGAAAAGAGGGAGGGGGGAGAATTAAATGGGAATGCGGGAGCAAGCTGAAGGCAGGAGGACAAAATCAAAAGGAAAATATGCTAATCACTGCAAAAGTGGTGATAAAAATAAATCGTTGTTGTCGTCTTCGACACCTCTGCACTGCTTTATCAAAGAATATAGTTGCGATAGCAAGACTCGAGAAAACAAAATAAGACTTTACTAATGTTTGCTCTCACCGCCTCTCTGAGATACAGACACATTTACTTTAGTCCCCCATTTTCACAAATACCATTATGAAGAACAGAGCGACTGGAAGACGCTGGGTCCCACACCGGGGACCATGTGGTGCTGCGAACAGGACAGTTCACACCCTCATCCTCCGTTTCAGAGAGAATCAGAAAGAGTTAAAGAGCCCTGGAAGCCAGGAGGACAGTATGTCTTACTGTTGCTCAGAACAACTGGGAGAGAAAATGAATGCTGCCCGAAACAAAGCCGTGGAGCTGGCTCATTTTCTCCTTTCCCTTGTACTTCATTGCATCAGCCAAGAGAACGCGTAGCAGAGTGGAAACCAGGGTATCACCGATAGCTCAGACCGAAGCAGCATGACTAGGTTTTATTTCTTTTATCACTGTCTGCCTGGCCGTGTGGTGGGACATCTAAGAGGGGCATCCAAGAGCTCAGGGGATGTGCCTGTGGTAGCTTTTTTGTAATCTCCCAGCTGTCCCCACTTGTGGTGCTTTTTCAGGGTGAAGGGCGGTCTGGGGGTGCAAGAGCTGAATTTTGTTTCAAAGCAACTAAATTGGAAGGAGTTCCCCAAACATCCTCACACGGCTCATGGCTTTTCAGTCCATGGGTCCAGCCCGAGCTACTTCAAAGTAAAGTCTGCTGAAGCGTATGCAGGGTGAACACAGGGTCCTCAGCACCAACAGTTTCACTCCAAATAGCTGCTCTTATTGGGAATAACTTGGCAGTGTAGACATGCAAAAGAGAATATTGCTTGAGAGGGAACACTAATGTCTATGGATTTTCTGGGAATTCTTGGTACTTTCTGAAAGGTCAGAGAAGTACACCATAAAAATTGAGGCAGAAGAACAGAAATGCTGTTGTTAGTTTCTAGAGGCATATCAGCCAGGAACCGAGAAGAGGGTGAATTCTGTACTGCCCAAGTTGGAAGTGAGTAAGCTCAATTTACCTGCATCTGCCTTTGAGCACCCTGCTGTCATCATCTTAAATGAGTTTTTATTTTTAACCAAAGGTAGGGTCCTGCCCTGAAGACAGGAGTTTTGAAGTTAATAAAGCCTTCTTAAAAAATTCTCAGTTATCATTCAGGTTTAAAATAAAATGCTTCCATTTACTCTGTTAAGTTGGCAGTTACTTTCAGTCTTGAGAAATTACTCTTGTAAAGTAGTTACTGCTTAGGTCAAAAAAATAATCTGTTTCTCCAAAGCAAACTTAATTTGAGCATGACTCATGACATCTACACAATCCCCAATTTTTAGATCAGTGATCAATTTGTCTTTCTCTGTAGGAATGGTAGGCAGTGTAGAATGGAACTGATTTTCTTGTGATATTTTTACTAGTGAGTTACGGTGTGTTATAATTTTGAAAGAACCTACAGATGCTTTAGCAGTTGTAAAATGAGACCGCCATCACGTCTGTCTCATCAGAAATCCCCCACTGTATAGTAGTTTAAGAATGAGATGATGTTTACTTTATTATTTCATCTGTTCAGTTCACGTATAGTAGACCAAAATTGATACTGTATTTTCAAATTTACCATTTCAGGATTTTTCCGTCTGAACTATAAGTTAATTTAAAGCAAAGGTATCATGCTTCATCTGTAAAATCTTAGCTGTACTTTTTGTGTCATAGGAGGAGGTGATAGCAACGGCTGTAGAGGAACTACCAGCATGATAAACAAACATGTAGAGATACCTCTCAAAATACTGTGCAAAAACTTCTTTGATACTTTTAAAGATTTTTTTTTCTTTTTGAGGTATATGTCTCATGGGCTGGCTGTGTCTACATTAATGAGTAATTCATCATAACAGAAATAGATCACCATATTGAAGTAGTTAGTGCTGAGAATCGGCTCATTCGTTATAAGCACTTCAAGGATTTGAACTTCAGGCTACCTTTAACTTGATCCCTTGGATTGGCTCTTCTCACCATGCAAGTGGTTTAAAGCTGCCCAAAGGCCCACTGGTTGGTTTGGACTCTTCGTCCCCTTTGGAGGCTGGAGTGCATTTCATGTGTGCTGGGCAGAGCTTCTGGGGTAGTTCCCTGTGAAGGGAGTTCCGTGCTTCTCTGCACCAAAACTGCTCTGTGAACCGAACCAACGTGCAGTAAATGGGGATGATCAAAGGATGAGATTTCTTTCAAAACTGTGCTACTGCACTGAACCAAAATGCTAATGTATAGGCAACCATGGGAAGACACTGCATATTTTTCTGTTGCATACAAACCCAGTCATTTTGCATGGTAATGCTCGTATATCTGCTTGTATACTTTTCTGGCCAGCAAACTCTGGTAAGTTCTCTGTGTTTAATGATGCAAAGACTGAAGCCAGATACACTGAATCATTATGTAAGCAGAGAAATCCTTACATATGTACTTCACGTGCAACTCAGAAGAGCAGATTTTATTTTATCAAGTGATAACAATTGCGGTCCTCATAAACAATATGAAAAACTGGTTTCCAAGCTGCATGATGAAATAACTGTGATATAAATTGAGGAAGTTTTACTCCAGTTCTCCAAAAAAGAGAAAGTGATGGGTTTACCAAATCAGGAAAAGAGCCTAACTGTCTGTGATCGAAGAAGGTCCCGCTCTACACAGAATTTCATGAGTACTCATACAGGGTGAAGGACAAAAAAAGTCTGGAGTTGTGTAGACTCCATTTAAGGCAATATGTGCTTGAAAATTCATTCACTTAAATGTTGGATATTAAAATAAATGAGTAAGTCCCTTCTGTCTTCTCAGTTGGACCCCCCCCACAATACTGATTGCTTCCCCTAGCTGTCAAACTTCAGGCAGTCTGCAGGAAAAAGGACACAGAGGTAGTAACTTGAAATCACGATACCTGGGATCTTTAAGCAGCTGATATTTAAAACTTCACCCATATTAAAAGTTTGGGTTTGCTGCTAGGATCAACTCTTTCTGCTAGGATGCTCTCTTTCCTATCTCAGCTTGTATCATAGACTTCTCTTTTCACTTGTGTTTTAAGCAATGAGTACAGCACATAAATATATTTCTGTATCTGAACAAAAGAGAATATTTTCTTTCCAACTCATTTATTTTGATACTTAATCTTGAAAAGCAAGTTGATGCATTCTAAAGCTCTGTGAAAAGCAATGTCTGTCTTCTGCTGCTACATTTGTCAAGGAAAAAAGTTAACCACAAGCATCAGTCAAAGCCTGGAATGAATCGGATCTGAAGTCTGAAAAAAGTAGTTAGCTCACCAGAGGCGATCACAAGTAACATTAGAAATGCAGATACCATATAGTACATCGATGTATTGAGCATGAGATCAGAAGTCAGAACGCCGGAATGCTAATTCTGACTTTGTCAATGATTTTCATCTTTTGTAAAGTCGTTACTATTTGAAGTTTCCCACCTGAGCAAAGGAATATTAATGCTTCAAAGAGTAGAAGAAAGAGTTACAACAATTTACCTTTCTGATTTCTCGTTTATTTATTTGAATGAATCATTACTTTGCTCTTAGAACGCTGTTCTGAATTTCACTTACTACTGCTGGCTAACTTTTTGCGCTGAATGTTTTAATTTTGATTAGTCACATTCATTTGTGTAATTTCAGTTCCCTGGCTGAATTGCCAGAACTCAGGCAAGTTTCTAGTGCAGCTGCTGGTATGAGTGCAAAATCTAGTTTCAGTTAATTCTTGCTTGTATGATTTTCGCATTTGTTCTCTACAAATGATCAGGCACATTTTGAGTGAATGCATGTTTCCAGAAAACCAGTAGAAAGGAATGTAAAGTGAATAGTGAAAAAGCATTTGACTGCTAAAAAAGAGCATTCCTACAGTAGTGTACTCTATTGGCTTTGCTCTAATACTCTTGAGTTTCTTCCACTGAGGTCTGATCCATAAAGGGATTTGGTCACTTAAAATAGCAATAATGTCCTCAAGTTCAGAATATGTGCTGTGAGAACTTCAGCTCAGCTTCTGTTTAAGCTTAATAGAGAGCACCCATGTTTACACTGTGGATTATACCCACAATCTGCCTTCCAGGTTGCTTTGCTAGCTGCCAAAGGGAATGGTGGCACCTAGACCCATAAGCACTGCAGGAAATTCAGGCAAATGCACTCCAATGCCATGGAGGTGCCCGAGCTCACCGAGAGCCTCCTTATTTTGACTTGGAGGCACCTTTGTCACCTGTGGTTTTGCATTTGCAGATATTCAGAGCTGTGTCTGTTAGCTTGCAGCTTACTGCCGTTGAGACCTGACCGATACACCAGCTTTGGTGCAACAACATCAGGGCTCTCGTAAGGGCTGAGTTTGGTAAGAGCAGCAGGAAAGAGCAGGCAAGATTTCTCTTTGTAAAAGGCTGCTATCCACTTTTGTGCAATATCCAATTTGGTCCAGATTCCCACCAATAATATTTTGAGGATAGTGTCCCAAAACTGTAATTTTCCTATCCCCAGATGAGAGGCTAAGTTTGCCCAGAGAGCTGGGAGATGCTGCTTCCCGGAGAGCTACGATGTTGTCAGTCAGCTGTGGCTCCAAACTCTTGGCATGTCACACGCTAATTAAAACCTGCTTCTAGAATGTCTTTTGCACTTATGCCTTGAAATGTCATTCTAGTTTAGGAAACTTACAGAGACAGCTGTGATCAGCTCCTTTCTGAGCCGGAGGAGCTATGTTTTCCAGCTCTTGGGCTTCGTCTGCCTCAGTGTACCTTATCTCCCTTTCTAGTTGTGGTTCTAGAAGACCACAAGTGTATTTGTTTCCTGATCAGAAGACATTTTTGTGAAGTTTTCCACCTCATTTTTGCAAAACTACAAGTTTCCTACAGTGTCAGACACTACAGATGATAGCCTCAGATTTAGTTTTTCATTTGGACTGGAGGTGTTCCACAGGGCTGTTCAGAGATAAGGTCTCAGTTCAGTCTGATAAAAGACCAGGAGCTGTTTGTAAAACCAGCATCCAGATTTTGAACATCTCCTAAGTGTTTCTGATTTTCTTCTCTCAATTTAACACAAAAATGTAAAGCATCTTCCCTTCCACCTCAGGTTTATGACAAGTTTAGAGTTGCAGGAGTTATAACAACTGCATCTCTCAAACAGATGTTTTTTTAAAATTTTATCAGGCTTTTAAAATTTAAATTTGGTCAGCCTTTTTAAATTTGATTTCTAAAGAAAGCTTGCAGAACTCTAGAGCAATTGTTAATGGGTCACCTGGTAAGTCATGGAGATCAATTCTTCTTATCCTCAACCATTACATCCCTATTACAAGTGAGTACACAGAGACAGACGGTGCAGGCTTTTACTTTAGCACAGTCCATACAGATTAATTAAAAAACAGGCCCAGTGCAGATGATGCCAAAAGAAAAAGTCCAAAGCATGAAAAAAAAAAAAACAAACCAAAAAAAAGAATTACATCATTTCCTTGTATCTTCCCTAAGGACAAGGGATTGGAGCGTATGAGTCAGTCTGAAGAAATGAAATAAAAACAGCCCAGCTTTAAGTGACTTTTCCTTGTTCTTACCTTATGGAGCCGAGCAGGCCATCGAGAACAAACAGCAGAAATCTGACTGTTTGCATGGTTTTAAAATAGGAGTGAAGGCATGCATATGGATAGCTCGTCTTTATGATTTGCGACAAAGATATAGTGACCAGGAAAAGTGGACTTGAATATGGGGCAGCATGGCCTTGTGGACATCACATTTACTGCTGCCTACCGTCAGCCACAACGTAGGTGTGCTCTGCAGCTAGGGGGTGGAATATTTTCAAAGCTCCTTAGAGAGAAGAACACACGTTGCATGTCCTTTTGGGTGCTCAAGCCTCTTCTTTATACCCCTGCTTTCCAGTCTCCAATACAGAGGTGCTGGGAGGATGAAGCAGTGGATGACTTACACGCTGCTTTCTTGGTATAGGGACAGTACATTTTGTCTGACTTACGACTTGCGTATCACTTTGCTATGTGCTCGCCTTGCTCTCCATCCGACATCACAATGTCTAATATTCTGGCAAATTACATTTAATAACGCAACCTATTTTTCTACTTAATAATTCAGTGAGTGGAATTATCTGGATACTAATGAGCTTCCTACTGTGTCAAAATGGTAGTGTTCGCTTCTGTTTAAATAATGCTCAAGATAATGAAGGATCAGCTGTTTGAGCCAGGGGTTCATTTGATAGCATCATTTGCAATTTCCTTTATTATTGATATTTCAAGGATATTCACCAGGTCAGTGTCACTAAGGACACTCTGACAGACATAGTTTTGTGTTGTTCTCCTTGGTGGAGAAAACAAAAAAGGCAACGCTACATGTTTTTGTTCACACTCTCTGATGCCAGTGAAGTCTTTCAGTGGTCAAACCTGGTAAGTTCCAGGACTACCCTGGAGCCTCCCAGGTCAGAGCTTACAGGGCAGAGGGCTTAACTACCCAACTCAAGTTTCCTTGTCCCTTGATTCCTGAGATTTCATTTCAGAAGGAAAGGATTTGGGGTGTCTTTTTGCCCATATTTTTACTTTTTTTATTCTTTTCTGTTTTTCACAAGTAATTTCTACAGTCTCTTCTGTCTTTTTATATCATGTTCCTTCCCTGATCCAAATAGCTAGTCTGGCAAGCACAAAGACGTTTAATGGACTTCAACCAAGTCAAGAGTGTGTGTAGAACTGATGGAGGATTTAAGATGAGAAGATGGGAAAGACCTACCTGGCAGTATACATATAATTTCTTTTAATAGTTTAGTGCCAAAACCTCCTGAGATTCATTTGATGGTATCACAGTCTCAGTCTTCATTTAAAAATAAGTGCCTCTGAAGAAATACTTACACCCATCCTGATGCCTGCGTGTGCAGTCTGAAACAATAGCTGGGAGCAATGCTGATCTGCATCGTGAAGTTCAGTAGCGTTCAGTAGCTTCAGGGCTCCCTGACAACTTTATCAAATGACTCCATGTGCCAGGAGGAGAAAAATGTGAAGACCCTATTAAACCCTCCAAAACCTTGGCTTTTGCAGTAATGACCTCTTTGCCTCCGTCAGCCTATGAGGGGCAAATGGGAATGAACTGTGGGATGGGCGTGAGAAGCCAGGACCACGCAATCTTCATGTCACGCTGTGCCTTGGGCAGAGGCTTGCAATCATCTGACCCTGTCCTCAGCATCTGTTTCCCCGAATTGCAAATAGTTCCATTACCATCATGCTGTTTTACCCTCCTACGAATGCAAATTTGCCCTATGACAGAACGAGTCCTACCTCTGATGGAGTAGATTTCACCATCCTGTATCGTGTGTGTGCTTTACGCTGCAGGTCCTACGTAAGCCTAAGAAAAACCTTCTGATGTGTACTACTGATTGTTTACATATGTTATCAGAGGGAAAAAAAACAGGAAAGGAAAGCTGGCAGCTCACGCTGCCAAGAGAACTGGCAGTGGCTAGAATCACATTTAGATCATTTCCAGTCAATAGGCTTTGTTTTCATTTTTAAAAAAACCCTTCCTAGAAAGTTGCTGCACTGTTATTTTTTCTCTGTTACAATCAGTCCAGAGGAATACTTGCAATGACTCCTGTCCTTACAACCAAAGCAGGCAACGTTGAGAGGTGCTTCCAGACAGAAAGTGGAAGGTGTGGTAAGATACTGTGCTTTATATGAGTTCAAAATAGGCAATGCTGCTTGGAGCTGTGATCATGGTTTTGTGTGATAAAAGCCTTTTAATGATAATGAAATCAGAGACTTGTGATGCAAATAGAAATCAATGTCAAAAGAAAAAGGAACAATGCGATCAAGTTTAGGACTTAGGCATGTTTCTCATCTTCAGGTCAAGCTCTGCAATGGGGCTAAAAAAGATGAGTGCTGGAGGACTGGGACTCCAGCTGCCGGCACCTAGGGATTGCCTGTACCAGAGGGAATGTTTCCTTGGCCAGCTAAACCAGCCCTCACGGCTCTTCTGAAACCAAAATATTAGAGGGAATAGATGCCAAAGCAAGTTTAATGAGAGTCTAGCTCAAATTCTTTCAATTGTGTTTAAGTCTGAGTTGTATCAGCTGATTTGTGCCCATTCACGTTTACAGGCAATACTGGAAACTTTATTAGGGTGAAATGAAAGTTGCAAATTCACATCAGCATCTCAAGTACTAAAATCCCAGCTAGTCAAGGCCCAAGCTTCAGGAGTCCTTGGCTATCAATACAAAACTATTCTCATAAGGTTAAGCATTTGGGGACTCAAGACTGCGGTTTTTGAAAGTGCTGGCTCATTTTCCAATAACAGCCATAATATTAACTTGGCCTGAAGACATACAATGCATGCAAAAAAAAATTGTAAACTTTAGTATCAGCATAAGTATTAAAAATTCATACTAGCATCATCCAGGGAGGAAAAAAAAAGGAAGTTCAAGCGCAAGCAATCACAGTGCTAAAGAGCTCTGGCATGAATTCTCTGTGAGAAGATGCAGTGTTATTAGCATCAGCATTTCTTTTGACATCTTAGTCACCAGGAGCACAAGGACGGTAGTTGTCATGCTGCAGTGGAAGTAGGGCAGTGATAAATTCACTTCACGTCCAGCATCAGATTCCAGATGCAAAACCAAAACACAAGGATTATCTTCTGTCATCGTAAGCATGTAGAAAAGTGACAAAAACTGTCTGCTTTTGACATCTAAATGAGATATACTTAGGAGACTACAGTTAGGATCCTACTTTTGCTGTGTCATCCCTAGATAAGGGAAGACCAAAGAGCACCTATTAGATGCTGAAGCTGCCTACAGGTTGCAGCATACGCTACTTCCCTCTGCCCTCCACGGCCATGAGAGACACGGTCATGTCAGAGGTTCTGGATGTTAGATCACATGCTCCAATACACCAATGCAAGACATAAAAAGTTGTCAATGATACAGGAAAAACAAAGTAATGCTTGTAGGCTGGGATGTCAGGGAGATGACGAAAACCATAGCTGAAAAGGGAACAAAAAATGATGCTATTCAGTCAGAACTTGGTGGGAAACTACCAGCTTCTGCTGTGTTTTTTCTTGTGAGAGGGACAAAGATGTTTTCTCCTGAAGACTGACAACGGTAGGACATTGGCGTGCAGAAATTTTGTATCTGGAGATATTCCAGACCAACAGAAGTGGAAAAGAAAACAGCCTTGAAAGAAATGGACTTTGGTGCCCAAAGCTTCATCCAAAAGACTTAATCCTGATCTGAGCTACTTCAGATGGCAACAATCATTTGTGCTGGACTCCCAAACATACCCCTGTCTATGAACTTTTTACACATTTGGGAGTAAGGGGAAAGGTTGGATGAGCTAATTCTGGCTGAGGATATCCTGGTTCCCTGTTGCAGGCTGACCGGGAATATTTTTGAATTTAGCTCTTCTGCAAGAACTGTCTGACTTCTTTCCATGAGAAAAGTGAAAGAGGACCAAGACTGTTAATCGTTTTACAGAAAAGCCATCGTCCACCTTCATTTCACACTCATGACTCCTGCAAACGTTAGACAGGCTCTGGCTCGGAGCCAGGACATAGTAGTGGCAGCAAGAACTCCTTTCCATTAGTTTCTTTAATTCACTGTTTCCCTTACAGACCTGAAAAGAGATGAATCAAAAATAATTGCATGCTTAAAAAGTAATACAGACTTGTTCATTAAACCTTGTTGGGGCACTGGGTGCAGGCACTTGAATGATCTGGAAAATATGAAAAGAACTTGGCTGGGGAACAAAAACAGAGCTGATATGTGATAATGGCAAAAACAGAAGTAGAAGCTATATAATACAGGCAAATTCCTATTGAATGCCTCTTTGTCTTGCTTTAAAGAAATACAGAGAAGCACTCAAGATGTGCAGATAACTAGTCAGTGTTCCTCACTGCAGAGCTCAAGGAAAGAAGGAAATGCTTCAAGGGTTAGTTCCTGGCTATATGGAATATGGCTGGGCTGAAAGCAGTCAGCTGGAGTTCATCCTGATAGTCCCGCAAACCATTTTATCACAAAAATGTACAGTAATCAGTAAGAAGCAGCCACAGTATTTTCCCACCACTTCACTTTGTGCTTTATAGGCATATGGGGAAGGGGAGAGAGAGACTGCAGCAAGGGGTTCACGCCAATAAAGAATGCTGCGTGTGAATAGTGAGCTTGGTCCATTTAAAAAAATGCATCTTGTGGAAAGGGAAAAAAAAGGAACTATGATTGCATGTGAACTTCAGCTCTTCCTCTTGCCTACTAATTATTTGTTCTGTTTGCAAGGGCAATGTTTCTTGCATATTTGTTCATATACCATACCGAAGGAATAAAGATGAGTCACTAAACTGATGGATGTTACATTCTGTCATGTCTCTGCATCTGCCTCCACTGCTATGCTACCAGCTGGGGAGAGACTCCAGAAGCATCAGTCCTTCTTCACAGGCTGATCACTAGCTCAGTGAAGACAAAATTTCTCCTATTTACAGAAGTATGAAATTAGAAGCGGCAGAGTATTATACCTTCAGAGAAACTGATACTGGCTACTTTCAGAGATAAGAGTATTAGCTTAGCCTTCAACTAAGATCTACAAGAGTGCCGTTTTAACATCTGTTTTCTATTTATGCCAGTCTGGGTCTTAAATTGAATCAGTGTATTTCAATATGATGTTTCGTAATGTTTTTGATATACAGCTTTCATTTGTCTCAGTGTAAGGATACAACTATCATCTTAAAAAACTAGATACGTTGTGTGCCAACTTACTCCTTTGCAGTTTAGATTCAGGAGTATGATCGCTCTTCAGTTTGTACGCAGTTCCCAGGTTAAAGAGCAGACCTGCTTTAATTGGGTCCTTTGGACACTGACATCATTGAAAAAAAAATTAATTATAGTGGTAGTAAAGTCAAAGGCAAAATGACCCATTGAGGTTTCTGGTTCAGGCAAGTTCTTACACTGTTGTCCTTCTACTAGTTCACTTCCACCTGACACATGATGTATAGATAGTTGTTAATGTGCTGTGACTCAGTTATTAGAAAGAAAATCCCAGCCTTGGCCTCAGCAAAATAATTAAGATGAGTAGGAAGAGGTTTTATCCTATTTTGTAGGGTTAAAAGCCGTACGATTGATGGCATGACAGCAAATGCCTCTTCCGGCATTTTAAAGACACGTTTACTAACTCTGTGAAATTATGATATGGTCTTTGTTCAGTCTGAGCCATTTGTATTTTCCACTTGCACATCTCATCCCTGCGGCCAGGATAGAAGCATTGGTTCAGAGGTCAATTTGTCAGTTTCAAAAAAAAAAAAAGAGTTACAAAATTTTTCTACAAATCTGTCAAACCTGAAGTGCTCTCTCCTGGTCCTGGTGGGCTGCAGTGGCAGTGCTGTGAGGTTTCTGCCTAGGAGCCCACGCTGCGAGAGCCTGCAGCTCCAGAGCAGCCCTCTGCACAAGCAGTCCTGGGGCAGGGGCTGGGGGGGGCTGGGATCCTACTCAAGCCAAGAGCAAGAAAGCCTTGGAAGCTCTGACTTTAACTTTATTTTGGCCTCCACCTCTGTAGCAGTCAGCTTGCAACCCCAGCTCAAGCCAAAGTTTGCCTGCCTGCCAGGTGTCCTGCCACAGAGGAGGCTGCAGAGGTTCATTGCTAATTCAGACTGACCCAGGCCGAGGGTCCCAGGGGTTCCAGGCTCCCAGTCCAGCTGGCTTTCTAGGCTCCAAAAGTCCGCCCGGAGCCTTGAAGCAGTGGCAGATGGTGACATGATTCCTCTTGATTTCACTACTGCTTACCCTGACTAGCAGCCGCTTTCTCAAAAATGTTGCTATGATCCCTGGAGAGCACCTTCCCTTTTGGAAATTATGTGTGTTGGTGTTTCCAGAATTATTTTTTTCACTTTGCCTGTTCAGTGGGAAATTTCACAGGCTTTTTTTCCCTCTAATCTGCACATAAACAAATTTCAAAATGCCAAAATTTCATCCCTTTAGATATTCTAGGGTTTGGCCACCTCCAGTGTAAATGTTGGTATTTACATCTCAGGAAAGATTTAATAGATTCAAATGGAGAGGCTCTCTCGAAATGTAGCAGATTGCACAGGGTTACTCTAAGGGAAAGGCAGAGCTCTGCTGACAAGGTCCAGCTTCTTTATGTTTAAAATTTGAGAAAGTTCACCCCATGAAGGGATTGTAGCCAGGTTCTTTGGTTTTCCATATTCGTTATGCTGAACAAGAGCTGGAAATTCAGAAAAGTAAATTTTGCTCCCTCTGCAACTCTGGTAAAGTCTCTACCCAGTTGTAGAACTGTCGCTAACCTTTGTGAAGCCAGCAGCCATCATTTTTGATGCTCTCCTTTGTGGGTTGTTTTGTAAAATATCCCCTTTAAGGCTGACAAACAAGTGCCTAATTGCTCATGAAAAAAAAAAAAAAGGTTAATGTCGATGCATAAGGAAAAGTCCTAATTCTTAAACTTCCTGTGCTCCTGCAGCTGAACAATATAGAATTGTGTTGAGAAGGAAAGCACGTTCCCAGTGGTACCTGTGTGAGCTTGGGATTACACTGTCATTTAAGAATACACCTAAATGCAGTTTTAGAAGGCCCCAAAGCTGACAGTTGCCAGAACATCTAGTGTTGCCTTAGTTTAGTACTGGTTTTATCTACCTTTCTCATTTAACAATGTGTATTTTTAGAACCTTTGATTCTGGGGTGCTGTGGTTTCCAAACCAGGAAGCCCCTGCAGCCACTGTGCTGCGTCAGATGAGTAGGAAAAATAGAGGAAAGCATCACTGCTTTGTAACTACTATATCTCTCTGCAGGGCTTCTGCAAAAAATTAAAATTAGCTTCCTGCTTTAGCAGGAAACTTCCTGTTATTTATATAGTCCTCTCTGTCACCTAATGCAAGGTGTCAATTTTTTAACTGAAAGGTAGTGTATCAAGTATTATACCTCCATGAAGCTGAACCAATTCTCGTTTCCATTGCTTCATTCTCCTGGGCACAAGAAGAGTGGCATGAGCAGAAATGCAAAATGAGGAAGTTTTTGAATGACTGTTTTCTGCTAGAATTTCTCATTCTTTTTATATTAAAAGGAATTTTGTGAGGGGGAAAAGAGTCTCTTATGTAATATACCTTCAACATGCTGTATGTGCTTTCAGCTCTCTGTTTTGCCTCCAGCCAAGCCTTCTGGAATAGGGCCTTTAACCTTGTGGATATTTAAAGCGTCAAGGCTGTAAGCAAGACACGGTAGAATATTATTTCTTTTGTGTGTTAAGGTAGAAGAGAATAGTGTGGTATGGCAGAATGGTATTTGGCACTGTGAGATGATGGGGCTAAAAATTAGGAGCCTCTTATTTTTTCTGCCTCTTTAACATTTTAATTTTCTTGGCAAGTGTGTCTTCATTACATATGCCGCCTCCCATCCCTGTATCATCAGTAGAATAAAGGCTATTACAGAGCATTTGGAGTAGCAGGACAGAAAGTATAGTGTGGGTCCTCTTACTGCAAAGCAATTCTACTGGTACCAACTGCATCTGACTTTACAAAGGTGCAAGCATGGAAATGGGCAATCCGGCTCCACAGGCAAAGTGTTATTTTGCTGGTGCAGATCCAAGGAACCCTGTGCAGAACCCCGGGAAACAGCAACCAGGAAGTGCCCGTGCTGTGGCTTTTCTTTAGGCAATGAAGGTACGAACCCAAACCAAGATATTTTTCTTGGTCTGTATTACCACCCTGAGAGATTTGCTCTTGTCAGGAACAGCTATGTACAGGTTCCTATCATTTTAAGTGATAAACAAGAAGAAGAGTATCAAAAGCCCTGCACAAGCATGTGTTTCCTGCAAAACTCTCTGTGTCCTCTTTTCCCTCTCCCTTGGCAGCAACAGATGGAACAAATCTTTCCAGCTTACAAAGGTGCAGTAGGCTTTTCTGCAGAACGTTTTCATTGCCTCTCCCCAACTGTTTTGGCTTTTGAGGTAAGACTGGTTTAATTTTTCAGATCTGCTAGGATTTGGCCTGCATGTTTTGTTTTCCTTTTCCTGTGTTATTGCAGACTTGTGCCCTTCTTGCTTACTTATTGATTGACAGCCAGATAATGACACTCAAGAACTGATTTTTTTGTGATTTTTTTTAGGAATGTTTTTTTCCATGGTAGAAAGACCAAAGGCAGTGAAATTGAGTTTAAAAGTTTAGCATTCACAAGCATTGGTTTTGTTCAGAATAACTGTCAATTTTCTCACTTCAAAATACAAACAGCCAGAACTGTTATAACAACAATGGTGTCATAACAAGTCCCAGATTTGTTCATTGTTGTCCAGCCTGCATTTAATTGTCTCAGTGTTGTAAAAGTAAATTCAAAAGTTTTGAATTAGCAGCATTTAAAAATCTGTGCAAATCTGGAACTAATAAGGCTTGTACTGAATGTTAGTTCTAGAAAGTAAGGCCATTTAAAAATATATTCATTTGTGGCCATTGCAACCTTAAGTTTTGGCCTGAGTTGACTTTGTACAGAACTGAGGGAAATTATGTATGATGTGAAGAGAGAAGCCAAGCCCAGAACTCAAGAGCACAGACAATGCTAGACGTGATCAGGGAAATAGAGACGCCTGATAATGCAAGAGCAGTGAAGAAAATGCGACCATATTGCTGTAAAACAACACATAAACAAAGGCACCAAACAGATGGGGCAGACGCACTTCTGAGAATGTGTGTCAAGGAAAGTATCGCTGATTCGGATTGCAGAAGAGATGGAAAAAAAAACCATGTGAATTTGTGCAGCCACCTGCCATTAACTAACCTAAAGTCAAGTGCAACTTATTGTGTGGCTAGACAGACAGAAAGGAAGATTACTAAAAGTAATGAAACAGCTGAGCTTTCCTGCTACAGTTACAGATATAAGGCATGAAGTGAAAGAATAATCAGGGAGAATTTGAACCTAGTAATCATTAGATCAATAAAAAAGAATTCGTTTAGGACAACTGGGAACTTAAGAATGCAAAAGCAAGCACAAAAGTGATGTTTTGGCCAGGAACGTCTGGACAGGGAAAATAATTTTTTTTTCTAATGTCAGCAGAAAACTTTGTCTAAATGTCAGCAGCAAGAAGAAAATGTGAAATCGTCAGCAAAAAGAAACATTTATCATTCCTGAACTTCCATGTCACCTATGGCAACTTCTGGGAACAAGCTTTTCTGCAGGGAATATTATGAATATTTACTGGCAATAGATTTCAAATATTTTTAAACATCTCCCTGAAAACAAAATATGTCATTGGATGTCCACTCCAGAATGGCCTTCTGTATCTGAGAGGAGAGCAGAGTGAACAGTACATCTACTTTTAAGCAAGATCCAGGAAGATTTTCAAGAAAAGCAAAGGCTGAGGAGGGTAGGGTTTTCTGGTTTTGCTGTACAGACACAGTTGATCCTAAAATGCTGAACAAATGAACTCAACTTATAAATCATTGTTCATCACAGTGAAGCAGTTATGTAGGAGCCCTTTAAAAAACCCTAAATCAAATAAGAACAGGCAGAGAAAATTCATAGCAGGTTATTAGCAGATGAATGCGGTAAGTGTAGCCACGCTCTGGTGTGTACCCAGTCCACCGCTGCTTCCCAGGTCCCACAGGTTCAACTGACTCATAGCACCTTACGACTGTAAGGGCTGAAAAATGACAGCAGCATCTCCTCATCACTTTCAAGTGTGTGAAACTTTCAGATGGGGCCACCACAGTGCAAACCACTCAATCTGTAAGGCAGCATACGTAACCACAGCAGAAGACTGGATTGCCCCCTATCAAGCAGGCTGGCCTTAAGTGCCCTCTCCTGCTGTGAAATGCCCCTTCTGACCAGTTCAGAGTAGGAGCTTACCCTCCCGTCTGTCCCTTCCCGGCTGAATACTTGGTGGTGGTGTGTCCTAGGCACTGCTGGGAGCTTTTCATGGTGCTATGCTCTACTCCTCGTTTTGTGGGATGGGTCAGAGTTCTGGGCTGAGGCTGGTTGATAGAAAGTGCCTACGTTGTTGGACGGAGGGAGGGCTGGCTCTCCTGGTGGGGTAGAGGAGGAGGTCCTTATCTTTGCTTGACATAAAACCAGAACAAGTTACGCCTAATAAAGAAAAGATGCTTGACCTGCAGGTAAAGACTAGGGGTAAGTAGGTATTTCTCTGCCTACTAACATCCAAGTGGGATGCTCATTTTGAAGCTACACTTAAAAGTTAGTTTGATGGAGTCTAATAACCCAGCACCTAGGGACACGGGAGTTTCTTTGAGAAAATGTTTTGGGGTTTGGTTTTTTTTGTAAATTGTGACACTAGCTGCATGAAATGTATGTCTTACCACAGACTCTATGCCAGGACTATGAAACCCAAAAGTTAAAGCATGGCATAGCTTAAGACCACAATAATGTACAATTTCTGGAAGAACTAGACCTATCCTCTATGAGTGTTCATCAGTAAACAGCACAGATTCTTATTTTTTCTGCTTAGAAGAAGACCTCAAGGACTCTCAGAATACCTAAAAAGACAACATCCTTTTTGTATTTTTGTACCAAATTCCTACTCTGTAACATGCTAAGTTATTCATCTTACAGCCTGATTACCAGATACCAGACTATATAATCTATCATATTATTTTTTAGGGAGAAGACTTCAAAAAGCTAAGTGAAACTAATGTAATTTGCCTTTATTCACACAGGCACTCCTGTTTACAAAAAAATACCCCTGATTTTTAAGAAGACAGTAAGAAAATGGCACAGTCCTCAGTCATATACAGGTTTACCATGTAACACACTCAGTAAGGGGGAATTTAAGCCACTGCTGTCCGTTGTGTCACAAGATGATAGAAACTTAAAGTCCCATGCATGCGGAGGCACAAAGAGGAACTGCTACGATCCTTTAGACTGTCTTGGGCCACTGAAATGGTAAAAGTGAGGAGAAGGCAGCACTATCTCCACTCAGCACAATGAATAACCAGAATTTTTAGCAAATAGTCATGTAGGGAGTTTTTTTAGGAGTGAGTTAACACTGGAAATTATAATCGGTTCCAACCACTTCACCCTCAAGCTAGGAAAGCAAAAATCCTAAATCTAAGGTGCAAGCAAAGCAGAAGCCTCAGAGTACCATATAAGCCTGTTAAAAATCAGATGTCTACGCTATGGTTCCCGGAATTTAAAGGCTATGGAAATAACCCCAAATTTACCATTCAATATCTAAGCAAGAGGCTTCATCATTACCTAAATGGCCTGCCAAAGCTAGAGAGCAGTACGCACGAACATTTCAAGAACACCTTGATAGTGCTATTTAGAATGCAGATTATTACTCAAAACTTTCAGAAGTGCAGCTCCCACTTGTTGAGGTTGCTGAATATTAGTTGAAAACTTTTTGCCATATGGCCTACCTGTCTACATGTTATCTAAAGCTCCTATAGGGTGTCTCACAAAATGAAGCCCAGATTCCGGAATATAATCCTTGACTGGAATTGTGCAAATCTCTTGCTAAGAGAGATAAACATTTGCATTGCCTCTTCTGGGTTTGTGTAGTTCTGGACATATTATTACCATGGAAAATTCAGGAATAGAAAAGGTTAAATAAATCTCATGCCTATGCAATGATTCAATGGATTTACGATTATAAAACCCAAGCTCATGGAATTTTGAACCCAACATAATTTTTATTTTGCTGGATTGGAAGAGCAGACGTTTTATCAACACACAGGAGATCCTGCAAATTTCATTTAATCATACTGCATAATTCTCTTTTCTTAGTCTCAAACTGAATTTCAGTGATCCAGAAAAATCTGAAGTGCCATTTTTTGATGTAAGATTTGTAAAGTACCTTTTTGTGTACATATATCACAGCACATGCATATGTGCACACACCCACGTTCTCTTTGCTGTCATTTCACCATTAGGTTCTGTATAAAAACTGTGGAGGTTCTTTGGATAATTTCTAATGGCTCAGAATACCCACTGAGGCTGAGAGCAAGCCAGAGTTTCTGGAAACCTAAATCCTCTCATTTTAATAGTTTTGAAAATCCTTGGCGTTTAGCTTTGAACTTTAACCAAGAAAAGTTATATCTTATAAACAATGGCATTTGTTGATTGGATGAAGGACTAGATCAATATTGATTTTGGCAACTTGTTTTGGCTGGGTTTGCCTGAAGAAATATGCTGGTTGTGGTGTTAAAAAGTTATGTCAGTTCCTCAACATGTGCCTCTTTTTCTTGGAGCATTGCCTGAAAATTAGTTTCCAAAGTTACTTCCAGAAGTTAACCTAGAGGCTGGCCTCCTCAGCAAAGGAAGCTACACAAAAAATACTGGAATATAATCTATTATTGTGAGCTAATAACAGCCGCCTTCTGAGCTATCACCATGTATGAAATAAAACCATTCAAGAAGAAAGATTAAAGACATATAAAACAATGCATTTTTGTTTCACAGAAGTGCTAAAGCATAGGACCCAATTCTTATTTCCACTGAGCCTGATTTACACTGTTCTTGCAATTTACAAGGAGCTGTAGATTAAATAAGTAGAATGATAGCAACAAGATTTTAGGCACTATGGGAATTACCTAGTTGACACACAGCAAAATAGGAGCCATAAGATTTCTATGAATCAGTTCCTGATTAAAGACCAGTGCTATGAATGAGCAAAAATATCTCTTCTAGAGAAAAAGTGCCATTTTCATTTCAAAGTTTCCACCGAGACAGAATCTACTGCAAACTGATCAGTTGCTACAATTAGCATCACAGTTAAAATTTTCATCTCATTTTGATTTGAATTTTTCTCGTTTCAGCTTCTGACTGTTTGAGCCTCTAATGTGACCACTACAGGAAAGAGACACTTTGAATGTGACCATCTATCTACCTATACATCTATCTATCTACCTACCTATCTCCAATTTCCTGTATATGCTGTTAGTTCACATATCTTTCTCCTCTCGTGGTGCTTAGCCCTCTGATGTATTTCCAGAAAGCAATCATATCACATCCCAGCCTTTCTTTTGCTATGATAAACAAGACAAGCTCCTTCATGCCTGCTCTACAAGAGCAATTTTCCCTTTTACGTCCAGGTTCCTGCTCTACCCATGCGCAAGTTTGAATTCTCAAACATGAGTGAACAGAGTTTCTAGATAACATCTTACAAATGGTCTTGGCAAACAGCATTAATATTTTCCCATTTTTAAAAAGAACTTCCCTCACCTGATTCATCCTGAGATTACTTGTCTCTTTTTGCGTTCAGGTCACGTTGTTCCTCTGACTGCATCCTGCGTCTGACTAGCCTTTTCGGGTCTTTTTTATTGTGCCCTGATGAGGAATGCCACTTTACAACGTAAATTCATGTTCTTTGACCCAGAGGGTGCAATACACCTCCTCTGTCTTTAGGCACTTTCAGAAAGTGATTTAGTGAGAGAGGAGCCCAAGACAGGTGGGATAAATGAGGACCAGCAAAAAGCTCCCATCTCTATACGTTGAATACAGCCTTTTGAAAACTGCTGCAGTGGAAAGTATTTCATCAACAGATTATGTGAATACAGTATTGTATTCCTCCTCCCCTAGAAAAGAACAAAACCACTTACTGAACAGTTTTGGATTTTCTACATTATTTCTAATTTTCCTCTCATAATGGCTAAATACACCATTTGTAGTCCTCTCTGGTCATTACTTTTGGCCCTTGATTTCATATATAGGTATATAAAAAATTATAATTAATGTATTTGTGATGTCTTGGAATTGTCCCTTACCCCCTCCTACTCAGAACCAAGGATATTTTCTTAATTTTTAACATCCACATTAATTATTTCTTAAGGCAATACAAAGGAGTCAAAACAGCCCCTACTACTAAGGATGTACAAAGTAATGCATACTTTTTGAAGATATATATAGAAAACTTTTCCAATTAACTGTCCTTTATTAAATGTCCTTTATTCACTTTCACTTTAGCATCAAGTTTATTTTTAGGAAAAAATGTGCTGTTTCAGTTTTTTTGCTGTTGTAAATTATTGTTAATGAAAAATGGGTTATGAATTACATTATAAAAATTAAGTTTATGTTAAAGATGTTAATCTGTAATAAGGTAAGGGTTTTACACTTACAGTAAACTATTGCACTTATAATAACCTATGAAGTGACATATTCATTCCACAGATTTTATCTTTTTGCCCAATATCATGATAATACAGTAGTTCTGTGTGACTATTTTATTAATAAGCTAGGTTTGCATCAAACTAAAACTGAGGAATTTGTGCACTGTATGTGTAGTTGCCTTTATAATTTTCATTGAGCAACTTTTTCCTTAAAAAATTCGAAAGTGTTTTACAAACAAATATACCAGCTGCACATGAGAATTATTTTGTTCAATAAAGGAATGCAGGTAGCACTGAGGTATGAAATGGTATGATGGTGTACATCAGTTTAGGCAAGAGGTGGATTTCAGGTGCAGTTTAATTACGGGTTGCAGTTTGACCAGTTAAATATTACTCTTCCAAAAACCAATGGAGAAAATTTAATGGCAATAAATATTCTGCAATTGGTTTTGCTTAGTTTTCCCTTGATATGGTGAAGATAATTTTGGAAGCCTGCTTTACCTTACATTAGGATAACCAGAGTGAAGTGATGCATCAGTAGAGCTGCAGCTATAGAAATTCTTTAAAGATTTGTGATGACTTTTTTCCATTCTCTAAAAGTTCTTTCATTACTCTAGAAAACCTTTTCAATATACACTCAGTTAAATATAAGTTTTCCATCATAAAATCTAATAATTTCAAGAAAAGAAGAGAAAATGTTTTAAAAGTAAGTGGCCCTCTTTCTTTACTGTACAAGAAAATTTTCAGCCAGTTTTATAAGCCCAGCACTTCCTGCAGTCATTGGCAGTCTGCTGCCTGAGTTTTGATCAATGCTAGTTTTGATGGCAGGATCTGTTATCAGTTTGAAGTGGTATATGACAGAAAGTTCTTCAACATTTTACAGTTGCCTAGAGATCTGAAATTCTCTAACCCTCTTTTACCTGAAATGCTGATTCTAAATTATCGTGAGAGCAGAAATAATTTCCTTGTTGCTCCAGAATTTGTGAGACATCTGTGGGAGCAAGCTGTATCGTGGGATTTCCGTGTCTCTGCCTCTGACCCTACTTTGCCAAATTCAATGATCAGAGCACCCAAAAATGAAAAAAAAACAGTGTTCTTTCTCCAGGGGCCAAAATCAGATGCCTGTTTGCTCAATCCTAATATGTGTTAAAAAGACTGCTTTACGAGGCCCAATCTGTGATACTGATATCAATCCAGACTTCTTGAGCAATTCAGAGGTGACCTGTCAGCTATATAGCCATTACCTTGCCTGGCGTCTGCTCTCATGCACAGTGCATTTGATGCAATAGCGTGTCCTTGCTGCTGAGGCTGAACAAGGGCCACAGCCACAGCTTGTCTTGCTGGAGGCGGTGCCTCCACTGGATTCGGCAGAAGGAACAGTTCCTTCCACGACCATCTCAGTTGGACCAAAGTGGAGCTGTTGGGAAGGACTTTCTTTTCTGTTGGGCTTTTAGGGGAGGCCTCAGATCACATCTACCACATCTTGTACTTTTGTTTATTGGATCGGAAAGCCCTTTATCATCAAATTGTTTCTTCCGCAATGAGCATGACTTGCAGACTCTTCCCTAACTTTATCACTTACCTAATACATAGCTTGAGCTCCTATGAGTCTTTGTACATCCTCCAGTTCTTTAACCATTGCTGTGGATCCTCTTTGAGTTCTCTCCAATTTTTTGAGATCGTTCTTGAATGGTAAAAACAAGAACTGCACTATTCTAGAAGCTGTTGAAGCAATGCCAAGTACAGAAACTCTTAGCCAACTTGCTTGCTTGTCTTCTCAGGTCGGTGTTTTACATACTGAATTCCATCACTTAGCTCCACCCTCCTGCTAAGGGGCAGAGAATAATCAATGAGATTATCAGTCATCTCTGAGATACTCATCAAAGGCCCACAAATATGAGACATAGGTTCCCCAGCCATGCAAAAGGCATGTCAACCCACACACCCACGTGCCAGGTCACAGTTCAGTGAGATTTGGATGCTCGCTGTCTCCCCACCAGCTCCTGGGAGGGACTCATAGGCAGGCAGGACAGCCTTGTGCTTGAATTGGGCAACTAGAATACAGCCACCTTGAGATGCTTCACAGCACATACCTGCTGTACGATTTAAACATATCCAGAGAGACATTCAAACTCTGTTTAGAGGCCCAAAACTGTAGCCATATGCCTCACAGAGAGAAAGTAGCTAGAAATACAGACTAAAAACACGGTCTCTTCACCTTCCCATATGAGATCTCTCAAAACTAGGCATGAAGGGCAGGCAAAATGTAGCTGACATCGATAAGAATGACATAGTTATGCTTCTTTATAGCACCAGGCACAGATCATTTAATTAACAATTCTTACATCAAGACCTCTTTTCTGGAGAATATATTACTAAAAGAGCCAATACAAGGTGGGACAGAGGCAGAAGAGTATGTTTAAATAGTATAATAAGCACTTGCAAGACTTTCTTTGGGTCTGGTTTGCAGTATCAGCATGTGATGTTCTTGCAGCACTTTGACCTCCTGAGCCACAGGATTGACGGTCTCCTACTTTATCCCCATCCCTCTGTATCCCTCTGGTTTCTGGGCTGGGCTAAGTTATTTTTAGCTTGAAGTGGAAAAAGGAAGTTTTTCACATCTTTCATCTGAAATTCACTAACTACATAAAAGAGTAGACTTCCTGGTTCATACATGGAGCAGGTCATATTCCTCTTTCGCTATGACTGTCAGTTCTGTGATAGAACCTCCACAAACCCCTTGCAGAGAAATTCAGACAGATTTTAGAGAAGTCGTTTACTTTTGCTAAATATAAAAGGGCAGGGACTTGCTTTTAAAGACTGAAATTTTGCTTTAAAAGTGATCTTAGTAAGAGAAGGAAGATGAGTCAGTAACACGTGGAACATATAATATATGTGAGACATCTTACCCACGCAAGGGGAGAGGGGATAGAGAGAGGAGCTTTGCCTGCACTTTTAGCAACCTCAGAAAGCTGCTTTCTCCTTACCTTGCAGGACAGCATATTTCTCTGTTCATACACAAAAACGGTCATTACGTGTATCCAGTCTTCTAACTGAGCAGGCTGCTCAACGACATCTTTCTGTCTAGTAGGACTACTTTGAGTGGCATTGCCAGTGCGATCTACCAATAGAAACGTATTAGGTGGCCAAGGCAGAATCATCTGAGTTTCGGGATAGGTTTTAACACAGGGTGCCTGCCGTCTCACATCCTGCTGCCGTAGCAGCAGAAGGAGGAAGTGGCTGGACAGCTTCTGACCCAGCCAGCTTTCGCTGCATTTGAGGCCTTCTGTAACTCACAGAGCCCCAGCATCAGCTATGGGATAACTCTGTCTCTCCCGTTTCTCACCATCCCCCTGGACTGTTGCACTCTGCAAACATGGATGTGACTAATAGGAGGGAAACAGGATAAAAGCAGGACTGTGGATAAAATTATGAAATCACATGGCCGCTTGGCATTGATCAGGTTCAAAATTCACAAAGTTGTCCAAAAGAGAGATCTTAGATACTAGACAGGTCTAGTACCCTTTACAAGAAACACCCACATGCTTTTCTGTCTTCTAACCTTTTCCCCTTTACATGTGTGCAAGGCAGGAGGAGGCTATTACTGCTTTCATTTTACACCCAAAGAACTGAGACACAGTGGTTATAACTAAACAGCCCAGTGCAGGGACACGTAAATCCACACAGCTTAATCATGTAGCGGCAAAGCTGGCACCGGGAAAACAATAGCCATGCTTGCTTGGCTGGTTAGCCCTGCTGGAAAGCGACCTGTGCCTTGCTAATGAGATTATCCTGCTTCCAGAAACCAGGCTTGCTCATTCAGGGACCGTCTTTTAGTATCTGCAAGTTGGCTTTAGAAATTATCTTGGTATGAAAAGGTTCAGAGTTGGCTTGGTCATGCCTGCATGGAAAGGTACGCAAAGGAACTGAATGGATCATCCTAAAAGTACTGAAGACTTTCAGAGGAAGTCGGGGCAGAGCAGACAGCTGTGCCCGCATCTATTTGCCAAACTAACTCCCAAAGCGATGAAACGCCTGCTGTTCTGTCAATGGCTATGGAGACTCTCACTCACATGAAAAAGCTTTGACTTGGGCTCCAGGGTACGTCAATGGTTCCACTGAAATTATACTGCTGTTTTCATAAGCTATTTATTTCCTGTGAATACCTTGGAAAAATTCTTAGAAGAGACTTAAATGAAGACAGTATTGTAACTTGGCGAGTTCACTTCAAAATTCATTAGTGCTCGTTTTCTGTTTTCCTTTGCGGAGCTCTGGTGCCTGTCATCAATAGTCAAGGGCAGCGATGGGGGCTGTTTTATTTTATTCTGATTCTACAGAGGAAAATCCTATTGGCTTCAGTGTTTGGCCCTAAAAAATTATTGAATTTCCCCTAGGAAGCTGCAACTTTAAAATATTCTGTGCTGATGCATTTTTAAGTCTGCCCAGATGTAGAATGTTTACATGAATTAACTTCACTTTTTGAGTACCTGGGATAGAAAGATTTCCTAATTAAAGAAGATATATTCTGTATTAGTCTTTTCTATCTATTGTGATTCAATCCATATGATCAATCTATTTTCCTTATGTCATGGATTGCAGAGATCATTCAACCGTGGTGATTTAACATAGTGCCATGCTGTGTTTGTACAGAAACACTGCACAAGGGAGATTCCAAAGGGATTTTAGCAACCCCCATCTAACACAGGAATTTTGAATAACATTACTTGGCCATAGGCAAAAGAATTTCCTTTTGGCAGTTTTTCTCTCCAAAGAAAACACAAAAAGTGGAAGTTAGATAGTACTGTTATTAGAGCTTTGTTGCAACGAGGGAAAAAGTGGTGTTCATAACAGCGGGGATACAGCAGCAGCTGAGAGACAGCTCCTCTGCTGGACCTTCATTTGCTCAGCCTCTTTCCTGGACTCAGGTCTTCACCGAGGTGATCCCTGTCTTGGACCATGCCTGCACATCCCGCTTCCTTTTCTTAGAATCCTCTATATCATTGGGAGTTTTGGAGGGCAGAGAGCAAGCAATGAGGTCAATGTTAAGCTTTTTCTATTTTAAGTGTTAGTTACTAAGGAGATGCTTGGCAATACTAAGGTTTGCTCTGTGTGAAGTTCTAATGGAAATAAAAAGATGAAGACTGAACAATCCTGTCAAAAAACCTGCAAGCAAAAAGAGCCACCCATACTTCCCCTTGGCTGCAACCTGAATGGTGTAGGAAGCACCAGAACATAGCAGGTCTGTTTCATCCACTCACTAGAGCCAGGGAAAAATGTTAATATTTTCATAGAAAACATTTCAAAATAATCTCCCTTCTGCAACAGTTCCTGGGTTCTCGGGTTTTTTCTGGTTTGTGTTTTTTCCCTTGCTCTCTGTCCATTTCACCTTTACTTGTGAAAGAAAAGAAAGTAGAAAGGTGGTAAGTGATCTAGCTAGTCAGATACATAGGTAGGTATCTTGCAGCGACAGGGCAGTAAATATGCCTTGAGGTAATCAATCAATCAGGCCTGTTGAACTGAAATTTAGTTTTCAAAGATTTCCTCCCATACGCTCAGCACGTATCAGACTCGTGCTTCAGTTCCAGTGAGTGGCATGCCGCGCTGAAGGCATTTATGCAGTCGTGCACGAGGTAGCTAATGGCACAGTGTGACACTATTGCTGTCCAGCCAAGAGAATATGTATTCCTGCTCCATTGCGAACACAAGACAGAATTGTCTTTAAACAGTCCATTTATTCTTTTGACTGCCATTTATCACCTGTGTATGTTGACTTGTAACTTAGTCTTGTTTCCATTTACTTCTGCTTTATGCTGTGCATGGACAAAGCAGCAGTAGGTCCTTGAACAGTTCCCAATTGTCATTAACAGTTCTTCTGTTAAGTTTCTGTTCCTAATTAACTATGCCTAGAACTGCTTTAGGCTTTAGAGAACTGGCTCGCTCTTTCCCTTTAATCGTTTCATGCCGTATTCTGATTGCATAAGGTAACAAAATCATAGAGCACTCCTCTTCCTCTGTTAGACTGAACTCCTATTTTAAGTCATTTCCCCCCAGGTGCAAGGCTTTCTGTTTTTAAAAGTTGGTTCTTATTTTTAGAGTCTCTTTTAGAGTTCGGCATGAGATACCTAGCAAATCCAAATTGAGTCACACAAGATTTTTTTTCTTCTTCTTCATACTACCAAATAGATGTCCCAGGCAGTTGCGTAAAATGACCAGGCGGTCTGTAAAAGGTAGTCACTGGTTCCTCTTTCAGAATTTCACAGATGTGAGCTGCGTGCATAGGTAAGGCTCGGCGCTCACCAGACCTCTTTGGCGTTAGCAGACTGGGCTGTGCCCGCCATGACGTGCAGCACCTCCTCACCCTGCTCCATCTGCCTGGACCAAGCTGCTGCCACAGGTGCTCACGTTCCAGTCATGAGACCCACCTCATGGCATTGCAGCCATACTAACTAGGTTTCATTAGTGGTACACACGGTAGCACTCAGTAGAGGAGGAAAGCAGGTTTTTGAAATGTGATTTAATGTGAGTAACTGAACCGGAGAATGATGCAGAGAAGCAGAGCTGGAAGGGAAGCCAACATATCTCGGAGAACACAGGCATGACTCAGAGTCACAGGACCGTGAACACTCGAGGTTCTAGCATGTAAAACTAAATATGAAAGGACTGGCTTTTCCTTCCATCTCCTTATTTTGTCATTCTTTGGGCCATTTTTTTATGGTAGCTTCTCCATCAGCTACATGGAACACCAGATGAACTAAAAAACATGTGGCTTGCAAAATACTAGTTTTCTGCCTCTCGGAATGAAATGTTGTTTGCAACAGGGTAGTCCTTTGCACCATGAAGAGGTAATATGCACTAGAGGGTGACTATTTCCATTTCAGAGTTGATTGTGTTACTGAGGCAAACAGTGTAATGAAACCCAGCATTAAACTTTGAAGAACTCGAGACAGCTTTGAAAAATATAATTTCTTAACAGAAGACTTTCTAGTCTATGCTTGGACTACCATTTAAACGGCTAGTAACAATTTGGCCATAAGCCCACTTCCCTCCTTCTCGCTTCCCCCCTTCTCCTAGTGCTGCAATTTACAGAAGCAAAAAGAGGAAATCTGATGATGACATTTTTCCAACTGTAGAACAATTTTTGCTTAGTGTTCCCTGCAGTGTTCTTTGCATAATGTTCTCATTTCTTACTCCTTTTGTACGTGACAGTAGGAAGAAATGGTTGCTGCAAGACTTGGTGTGCCCATGCTAGCTTTCCGTCAGAGAGCAAGGCCGGCGTGAAGGCTGAGGACCCAACTGCATGGCCCTTAGCCGGGGTCCCACGTGGTTCCCGCTGCCCAGGCTGAACCCTGAGCTGCTGCACGATCACTTCTGCGAATTCTGGATACACTGGCTAGGGCATGGCTAGCATCTTATCACTGATTCTGTTAAGACTACTGTCTGAGTATGTCCTTAAGTTATTTCTGTTTATTCGGAATCTTTAAGGAGACAGGAACATAGCACAATGACACTTCCACAGTGATTTCCATCAGATGGTCTCAAGATATTTTGCAAGGCATATTTGTGAGAGGAATACACCTTTAGAAACTGGCAGTCCACTATCCCACAAGCCCTAAAACAGCAGGTGTATCAGCGTTCAGTGGCCATTCTGATAGTAGACAATATCAGATTTTTTAGAAGACAATGAAAAAAACCTTGCAATAATTTATTTATTTTTAAAGGAACCTGATAGTGGCTAAGTCACTGGACCAAAACAGCTAATCCAAAACTAACAAGATATGTTGCATGGACACATCAACATCCAAATAACAAAAGTCTCCCTCTGCCTGTTATATAGAAGAGTTTATAAAGTCAGGAAAGATTATAGACAAAAATGCTTAAGAAGTTCAGAGAAAAATGCTTGCTGAATGAAGTGCTGGGTGAGATTACATCTGAGAAATGAGAGGAATGGCCCAAAACTGATGAGCAGGAAGTTTGGCCTGCTTAGTGAACAACAAAAGGATAGTCGTTTTTTGCTTTTTGCTCTTTTGTGCCCATAATTTGATGCCAAGAAGGCTGAAAGGAGTGAGATTTACCTTAGTAGCACAAAATGCCCACCATTTGCTGGGACTTGAGGGTTCTTGTTCTCATTTCAGCGGGGATAGAGTTCATTTTCTTCCTAGTAGCTGGTATAGGGCTGTGTTTTGGATTTAGTATGAGAATAATGTTGGTAACACACTGATGTTTTAGTATAAGCACTACTTAGCAACAACTAAGTCCAGGACTTTTCAGCTCCCAATGCGCTGCTAGCCAGGAGATGCACAAGAAGCTGGGGGGGGGGGGGGGGCACAGCCAGGACAGCTGGCCCAGGCTGGCCAAAGGGATATTTCCTAACATATAACGTCGTGCTCAGTATGTAAAACTGGAGCTGGCCAAGGGGCGGGAGTCACTGCTCAGGGACGGGCTATCAATCACTGGGTGGTGAGCAATTGTTGCATTGTGCATCATTTATTTTGTATATTCCTTTATCAGTAATATTATTAGTATTATTTCCTCTTCCTTTGCTGTCCTATTAAACTGTTTTTATTTCAACCCATGAGTTTTGGGGTTTTTTTCCGATTCTCTCCCCCTAGGCGGGCAGGGAGGCGAGTGAGCAGCTGCTGGTGCTTAGTTGCCAGCTGGGGCTAAACCACGACAGTTCTCTATGGCATTGTTGGACCTTAATTCTCCTAATGCTAAGAGATGACGTGGGCAGACAGAGTTGATGGGAAGGATCCAAAAGATAACCCCATTTCTACTAGCTTCTGTTAACTTCTGAATGATATCCAGCATATGAGGCTCAGGTTCCTGTTCCCAGCCTCTCCCTCATATCTCCTTTTCCTTCTCTCGTTCAGTTAATCTTTCTCTATTCTTGCCATCTGTTTAGTTAGTCTGTCGTAGATTGTTTCTTTTGCAACACTGCTGCAAGCCTGCAACCAGCAAGATAACTGAGAGCGCTGCCTTTGACAGCCCAACACTAGTGTAAATTTGCCAGGTCTCAGTGTGGCTGATAAGGCTTTCTGCTACTTTTTTCTTTCTCTAGTAGCAAGCTTGGAAGAAATAGAATGAGAAAAGGACTCTGCTGCTGTTTTGCTGTCCTGTTCTCCCTCTGCTCTTACGGTTTTTTTGTCTTGTGTTGTCCTCAAGAAACTAGGAGTCAGTTTTAAGAAAGAATAAAAAAAAAAAATCACCTTTTTTCTGTTCTACCAAATGGACAGTTAACACCATAAAAGATTCAGAACAAGGGAGTGAAGGAATCTTCACAAGAACTTGCTGCAGCTACATGGAAATGGAAAAAGGAGGAGGGTTAACTCCCTTTCCTTCTTTGCCCAGGTCTCCTAAAACATCCAAGTGACTATTAATGGTGACTGTTTGTCAGCATGCTGTATAAGAGAAGATCATGTTTACTCCTGTGAATTTCAGTGCCCAATAGTTTCATTGGAAACAACTTAAGAGCAAATGTGCCTCCTCTGTTTCTGCCTTCTTTTCTGACTGCCTGCTTGTGCCATTGCTGTAATCAGTGTACATGGCACAGTGCACACTTCAGCCTCACTATGATATTTGGAAAGGCAGTTGAACAACTCTGGCACCTTTATAAGAAAATTTCCCACCTTCAGATTGTCCATGATGAAGGAGACAGAACTTCCCAGCCATTAAGTTCTTCTTAATCATTTTATGGCAATGGAAATTTGGCACTTACACCTGTTTCAAGTATGTTCCCTTGAGTCTGTTTCTTTTTAGAGAATGCTACTTTTTGCTTCCTTTTTCATTGAGCTCAGCTGATGACAAAGCGTAGCAAGGAAGACTGACTGGAAAATTGGAATTCTGTTTCATTAAACTGCACCTAGTTCCAAAATTGGTTTCTGTATGCATGCGAATGCAATCCGCGACCTTTCCACTGAAAATAAAGCACAACTCTGAGACAAAGCCCCCAGAGAAGGTTCATAGTGGCTGCAGTCCCCAGGAAAGGGTGAGAGCCCTCTGGAGAGCTTTTGCTAACCAGACTGGCATTGGAAAGTTGGTTTTCCACACCTGGGAGAAAGCCAAGGCCTTTCTCTTAGCTTGATCTCTCCTTCCCTCCATACTTCATCTGGAGAAGCTATTTTGCCAAATTTTGGTGAACTGACATTTCAGTGTTTGAATGCTGCAACAAAGTGACATTTTCTGACAAAAAAAGATCTGTCAAAAGACTCCTAATGTTTTACAGTTGAGTGCTCAAATAACGTCCTCTGTGCAATTCATTATTGTATAATCTTTTTTGAAAAGCAGCAGCCCTCTAATTTTTTCTCTCATCAGTTGCACTTAAAACAGCACTCCAGTCTTGACACTTAAGGACCAAGTCTTTTATCCCACAACTTTAACAACACAACTGTAGAAAAATAAATTGACGGGACCACCTTTAAGAAAGCTGAACTGTACAACAAACCAAACTCGTAAACAAAAATTAGACTCGCTTTTTTCTGAACTTTTGTATTCTTCTGCAGTAATTACTTGTAGGGTTTCATACGCATTCCTTAGCATGAAGAAGAAAAAAACATATTGCAAACAACAGAGCTATAGGTAAAGCTTGGGCCAGAGACAATAAAATAAGTTCCTATTGTAGCTGAACTGGCAAAGTAGCCTGTTCACCTCTGAAAGCTGAAAACGTACTCTCAAGTGTACCGTGACGTACTTTAAACCAGCATAAAATGGAAACACCACTAAAAATATGGATCTTACCCTTGATGCAGTTTATACTTTGCTTTCCCGCCTTCATGTCTTGTCTATATGGTCCTTTCCCATACAGACAGACAACAGGATAGCTTTAGCTGAGTTTCTGCCTTGATCTTGTTCACCATGAGGCCTCCCAAGCATGTGTGACAGGAAAAAAGGACAGAGCAGAACTGGGAAGGAATGAGCAGCTGGAGATAGACAGAGCAGCATTTTTTATTCCAATGGCAATGCCAGTTTAAGCAGCATAACAGCATTTGCTGCTACCTGGTAGTTTCTCCAGATAAAGTCACCAGAAGCTGTACATTTCCCTATTAAAAAAAAGTTGGGCTATGGGGAGACCTATCTTTTATGCCAATTCTCCCTCTGCATTTTCAGTACAACAGAAAGGAAGCCTATTCGGACCATCCTGAGAAAACCCATTTTCCTGAACCCTAGCAGATGGCCATGAACTCTTTAATAGGTGCTTGGCATCCCCCAAGCCCGGGCTGTATTACATCAAAGGTAACCTGTCTGCACACACAACAGCAGCCTATGATGTGCAGCATTACACTGGATTTCACTCTCCCATCACAATTTGGAAGATTCACATACCTACTATTTCTCCAGCTATCGGGAGCGGGAGTTACATGCTTAAATTCTTCAGCTGAAAAAACAGACTATTTTATTGACTAAACAGTATTGTTCCTCTAAAAAAAAGCACACACAAGACCTAAATGCAGATGAACTGTTAAGTAATTTTCAATAGTTTGAAATACTTATATTCGTACCATGCTTGTACACTTTTTTTTCATCAGAATACATTTTGCACTCATTAACAAAGATGCTATTCCATTTAAGTCAATTGGGGCTTCTCTGGTGTATCTTAGAACAGAACTGGAGCCAAGATATGTATCTTACTCAGTTCATTAGACTCTCCAATGCTGTAGATTAAATAAGCAAGTATGTCACTAAATCTGTTCAGCATTAAAATGATACAAAATGTATTTTTCTTCTTCCAACTAAATAGTTTTCTCCAAATCTGAACCAGATGGAAACATAGTGAGTTATCTGAGATGAGCTCATCTGGACTTCTGAGTGGAATGTCCGACATTTGGTCACACATCTTGAGATGCGAGTTAGGGTCTGAACGGGGAAATTTTATCATCTTATGCTTACTCTTGTGGATAGGCTCATTAGCTTCAATGGACAACTAGTCAAATAAATGACACGCACACACAAAGCAAGACCATGCAGGATACATTTCTGTATAAATTCTCTCAAATGTAGTTCGCATGCCCAAAGACAGTTGTCCCCTGAAAGTCCAGCAACCACAGTAAGTGGAAACTCAGCATCAAAATTAGTTAAGAAATCTGGAGCAGCTCTTTTTTTCTATGTCTTCCATTAAACCTGCTTTTGCTATGTTTGTCTGGGAGATTAATACTTCTGGAGGCATGCTGACTTGTAAGTATTTTATGGAACCAACCATACTGTTGCCATTCGACTAATTAAAAAAAGCAGGCATCTAAATTATTCCTTTTTATAGTTATGGAAAAATTATGAGGGGAGTTTACAGATGTAAAGTGGGAGATATTAAATCCCCTTGTTTACAGGATTAAAAACAAACAGTTCCAATGAGAACTTGCTCCTACATGGCAACGCTACCAGGAACTACATAAATTTCAGCTGTAGAGTCACCTGTTGTCAGGTACACTGAGTGCTGCAGTGAAACTGCTCTTGTGTTGAAGAAGTACCTGTCCTTTATTAGGCCAATCAGGCTAATCTTGCCTCACTGAATTCAGGGGAGCTTTGCCATTGCCTTCACAGATGCTAGAATTTTACCTTTAGTCAAGAGCCTGAACATGAAATGCGTTGAGCTCTCACATCTTCAGCAAAGTAAACGAGACCTGAAAGTACTTAATACCTTCTCTACATTGCGCACGTCCGATTTTTAGACAGTCTGGTGACGGCTGCTTCAGGCGAATTTACTAGGCTTCCTGATAAGATAAATTAGCATAGGTGGAACTCCTCTCCGTGAGAATTAAGCTGCTTCTAATATTTAGACTGAACAGGTTTGGTTCTTCACACTGCATTGAACGGGGACCAGCATACTTCTAACGTGCAGTTCTCCTGACTCTCATGAGAAAGTTGGAAGAGTCTATTTTGTGGCAACGAAAAACAGAAAATCTGTGTATCTGAGAGAGATTTAGCACCCATCTGCCTGAACGTTTCTCCAAACTCTACGACAGGTTTTTGTTGTTGGGGTTTTTTGGTTTGGTTTTGGTTTTTTTTGGTTTTTTAAACACTTCCTATCACAGTCCTAGAATAAAGGACTCACTCAGGACATCACAGAACATCAAACATCACAGACATTGAAACAAAAAGATTTCTAATCAGAATAGCCTGACTTTATTCCTCATATGACTCCACTGCAGTTCAATAAGGTTTTGTATTTATTCTTTCCCTCTTTTGGAAGGACGACAGTGAAAATAGCTGCATTTAAACAAACTTCAGGCTCATAAGACAGCTTTCTATCCTGAAGAATTCAGAGTTTTTGTGGTTTGTTTTTTTAATCAAAATCAGAGACACGAGATCTGATTTATATTGGTTAAATTCCAATTTATTCCTCTTGCCTAATCATTCCTCCTGGCTGGCCCTGCATCTTCAGCCCTGTGTAGCCAAGAGGAATCACCAGGCACGGGGACGTTAGTGCAATTTAAACTGACTAAATCTGGGCCTTGGTGCCTTCATTTTGTGACTTTCTTTTTTGATATCCTTGAAATGCTTGACAGAGGCTTAAGAGTTCATGGACCAAGATCTAGATTATTACTTGAACAGCAAAAGATGAAACAGAATATTCTGAAACATAGATGAATTTGCACATGAACTCAAAGCTGAATTTGTCCAGCAGAAATTTCGCTGTAGGACTTAATGGACACCAGAAAGAATGAAAAATAGTGGGATTAAAAAGAAAAAAAAAAAAAGAATCATACTTACTGGAGCTGTGGACATTCTCAGGATAATTAGTTACATATGTTTTGCTTGTGCCCTAGGGTAAAATAAGTTCTGGGATGAGGTAATAAATAAATTAAATGTGGTTTTGGAAATAGTTATCCCTAACTACCCAAAATGTCCACTGCTAGAAGAATTTGGATGTAGCCGACTTTGGAAATCTGAAAGGACCACAGAAACAATTTTTATAAGAGCAACAATACTGCAAAGAAGACACCACAAAAACTGAAGTCAGCACAATCTTGAATGCTGCTGATTGATGCACTGACCTAATCTAATTGATACATTTTTAAAAGATTTGTTTGAATAAGCTAGGTAATTTGGAAATGAGGTATATAATAATGTCCCCCCACATAAAGTCATCAATTATTATAGCACCAACTGAAATACTAGCTGCATCTTTTGTTCACATGGATGAATTCTATAAATATCGAATTGCTTTCCACTGCCGCCACCACCCCCTTTTTTTAATTCTTTTTCACTTTTTAGAGTGGAAAATGTAAATACAGCTTACCTTCACTTATCATGTCATATGTTCATTTACTACTGTCATTCAGTCTTGCTTGCAGTACCTCTAGAGCAAACTTTTTTTAACTGTTATGGGTCAGATCCAGGTTAGATCCTGTCCTGCCCCTGTGATGAAATACAGAACCTGCTTGACCCAGCCACTCTGAGAAGATAGATTTTAAGTCCTTGACTAATCACTAGGCTTGTACTTAGGGCTAATTTCCATTGTCAGTGGAAAAGATAGATCTCAAGGATTTGACAACATGCTGGGGCTTTATTTGGTCTTGTAGGGGCAAGGAGCTATCAGTAAATTTACCCAAGTCTCCTGAGGTTTTGGTAAATTGCGTAATTTCCTTCTCACAACATGGCTGATTAGCCTCACAACTTGTTCATCAAATTTTGCAGAGGACTTCACAGAGATTTCACCATTTCAATCGTATTCTTGGGTTGGACAACAAAATATTAATACTTAATCTACAGGATCTAACTCATTTCTACATGTCTTTGCTGTAAAGTCAGATATTCAGTAGTTTGACTCCATTTTAGCTCTTCTCATTGCTCCTTCATTAGATGCAGGACGATTCTGGGCTGGCAGCTCCATAAGAAGAGCCTCCAAAGTCCAAAGGACTCTCCCAGTGGGAAATAGGAATCGGCAAGTCCTGAATCTGGTGTATGTTCCCAATTCCTCTTCAGCATTTTATTAAACAAATGGACAAATCAAGGCCAGGCCAGCTTACCACTCCTGCCCCTCTGTGCCAATTTAAGCCTCAGCCTGGTCAGAGGTAATGGAAAATTCAAATTACTCCAACATCCAAAGGATTGTACTCAAGGACTAGACTTTGGCGTCTTCTTAGTCAGGAGTTCCCTAGTCTTTGGATTCTTCCATCAGTAAATTTTAAGAACTTAGTGAAAAGATAACAACAAAAATGAACTTCCAATTCTGTCTTGCTGTTCTCCCATTTTTTTCCAGTTAGAATAAAGGTGTAGACGTTTTTCATTTCTCTTTTTAACTTTGAACAAAATAAAGGGATGCTAGCATTTCACACCTTTAAACCATTCTCAAGTGCTAAGGAGTAAAGGGAGAACCCAGAAATCTCATTAAAAAAAAAAAAAATCTGGAATGTTATAAACTGTCAAGGACATAAGTCTTTAGATTGCCACTGCCTTATCTCCTACATCTAGATGTTCCTTCTTTCCCCATTATGCTGGTCTAAATAATCCGCTCAGTCCCTGCTCTCTAAGACACAGCCATGCATCTTGTGCTTAGAAATCCACATGTGAAATTATGCACAGCCACCAGTTGCCCATCACAAGAAGCCATAGGACAACATCAGTTCCATTTCTGCTATCCGGCATATATTTATTTTTAAAAAAGATAATTAAGAAAGTGCCAAATTTACCAAGTTTTCCATACCTGATAAATACCTGGAAATAATGCAATTTCATCACTGGTCAGCAATGGATCTAGTCTTTTTATCTATCTTATGCTTTAGGTGACTATCAGCAGAAGAATTTTTCAGATGGACAATGGCCAGGTCTTCAGTCCCCTGCCATTAATATAGTCACTTGCATTAGAGAAGAAGCTTTGAACACCTACCCCATGAAGTCAGCAGAAATTTACATTTCAGCATCTGTATATACCTATATAAGGCCACTAACAGAACCCAGCTGAAGTATTTTACTCCACAGTCAGGTCCTCGCTCATCTGAGTACCTCACATGAAAGCCGGAACCTCTCTTTAAGTAAACAGAGATGTCTAAGAAATGAAGGGAGTACCCAAGCAACATAAGAAATCAGGTATTTAACAGAAATCTTGAAGGCAAGAAGTAACTCTACAGGCAAAAGATCTCATGGAAACACTCTCAGAACAAATTCAGGGCCATTAAAACAACAAAAGAAGAGATTATTGCTGTACAAGACTAGCAGAGGTAGATTGATCAGAAACGAAAGACCTGTGTTTCAAATAAGGAGCTTAATCAATCTTTGCTTGGCTACTTACCTCATCTGAAAACTGTTTCAGCTGTGGTAGGATTTTACTTCAGACTGACTAACTCTAACCACAGCTTCTGTCCTCTTCCTGTCATGAAATCAAACACTGCGCTTTTACCTTGCATTATTAACCAAGGTTAGTCAAACCTTGTGAACACACACCCAAAAGAGGAGAAAGAGAAGATGGGATTTGTGGCTAGCTGATAAGAACATCTTTCTGATGCTAATTATCAACAACTGATAGGAACACCCTCATGGATTAGGAATCCAGTGTTGAATCATTTCTTACCAACATGTTTTTCTTGAACCTCCTTAAGAATGCAGGTTACAGCTGGGAAATATTGTTCACTTTATTAAAATTATTATTATTACCAAAGCTTCCAATGCAAATCTGATAGTTTGCAAGTTCTAGTTTCGTTTCCCTTGTGCCTCTGTAGCAAATGCTTTGTTAGTCAGCTATCTAGTAGAGCTTGGAAGGAACAGGGACTCCCCCAGCACTGCCTCTGAGCAACAACATAGCATGAAAAAGTTGCTCCAGGACCCAAATTCTTTCCCCAACCTTGCTTACATACACTGGGCACCCATGCAATCATGCTGTTAACCCTTTAAGCACCGACCATTATTTATTTGGTATTTGTTCCATGTACCTCCCGACTACTTCCCTTGCAATGTCTCTTTGCTGAAAGCCTCACTTTTCAAGCCTCCCAAGCCTCTAATCATTTTTCCTTTTTTTCATTGGTCCCCTATTCCTATATATTCAAGTACTCACGGTAAGAATTCTGCAAGCAGGTAACTAATCAATCAAAGAGGAAGAAATTGTCCACTTAACATCACTCAGATTGGATGCCTCACTGCTGAGTTCCTCAGCTTTTTTTCCTAGATGTGAAATTATTTGGGGTGACTAATGGATTTTAAAAATCTGTATGCTTGTGCAAGCACCTTAAACATAATTTACATGGACCATCATCTTACTGTAGAGAATACCAGGTGAGTGTTTATTAACACAGCCAGAACTTCTGAAGAGTTGTGTTCATTTTCTATTAGGAGGGTTCCCTTCAGGAGATCTTCTTGTCCAGAATCAGGCTTACAGTAGTACCCATACCTAAATCCATATCCCACTAAATACCTTTAGAATGACCTTTGCCCGAAAGCAGTATTAAGAAAATTCATCATATTCAAAGGAGAACAAGGACTGCACCTACCTCAGAAGGCTGCAGATCAGTGAGTGGCCATGAAAGTAATCTGGGAAATACTGCTGGTTGCCTGTCCTGTTCCTGCACTCTTCCCAGAGTGCCTGAAGTTGATCACTGCTCCTAGTGGATTTTCCTCCAAAAGTAATGGGCCTTAGCCAGTCCCTAACAAAGCTGAACACCCTCTCCCCAAGACTTCCCAGCGAAATATGTGAGGAAAAGAAAAACTGGGGAGAAAACAAACAATGATGGGGTGCAACAAATGAAAGAAAGGGAGAGACTTCATGGTCATAGGTTAGAAATGAAAAAACAGTATTTGGAGATGGAAGGAGACAACAAACAGAGGACCCTTCCAAGGTCCCTCAAACCAACCAAGGAGCTGTTGGATGCTGTGCGGCAGTGCTCTGCCCGGAGACATGGCAGATGAGAGAATGAAAATAGGCTCAAGTCCCTGGGATCCCTCCTGAGGCTGTGACAGAGCAGCTGAAGCACAGCAGAGGAAACTGATGGGGAGGTGTCCTGCAACCTGGTGGGTCTTGGGTTGAGGCATAAAAATAAAAAGGCAAGGGGAAAACTGAACCCAAAACCTGAACAAGAGGTTTTGGAGGAGTTTTAAGAGGGACTGCCACGTGGTGAACTCAATGTGCTTGTACATCGTGGTCTTCCAGTTGCCACAGAAAGGACATGAGTCGAGGGACCCACACGAGTTGTGAAGTAGCCCGTGTCCTTATTATATGAGCACTTCCACATAATATCAAAGATACATGCTAAATCTAAAAAAGTTGTATGAGCAACTGTATTTTCACAACTGAATTTAGCAACGCATTCTGTCCAAAGCCATTGAAAATCATCTTTTAATAGCAGTCACTGCCTGTGTTCTATCAGCATATTTACGAAACGTATTCAAGGGTGTTACAGAAATATGAGATATTGTGGGTAAGGTAATCTGGACTCTGTGTATAACTGGGCAGTCACAAAGCACACACCAACCATAGTTGGTGACTAGAGTTAGGTTAGAGTTAAGCAGTTTTCTACAGGATTGTACTTTACAATGGTAGGAGGGAAATATCTTAATCACGTAAGTACCATTCATTCACTTCTTGCCATAATGGTATGTCAATGTTTGTAGACCTTGCTCCAAAATCCTGTGTTCTGAGCAGCAGCAATTTGCAGTAATATGACTGGTAGAACTTAAGTAAATTAGAATTCATAAGTACTAGATATAGGGCTATCCATTGCATCATTCTTAACTGGTTAAAAGCTAATAATCGCCTTAATCTTTTACAATATCAAATGTAGGGCTTTAGCACAACTCATACTTATTTTTTTGGCAAGCAGAGAGCTGCTGCTGTAGTTGCACCACCAGACTGGCATTCAAGAGATGTAGGGTTAGCCACACGTTTCCTGTGTGACTTCGTATGAATTGCTTAATCTCTGTTTCTCAACTCATCATCCATGAAACAGAATTATTTCCTTGTGCCACAGGAATGTGTATTAAAACACATGTCTTAATAAGCAGGTACAATGGTGACACAAACTATATAAAATGGCACTTAGGAAAATGTCAGTATTAATTGAAACTAACAGTGAAAGCTCTATGTATTCATACCTGTAATTTATGCTTAACTTCAGCCTACTCTACAATTTCTGCAGACCTATGCCAGTACTCCACTGGTAAATGTTTTAATTTTCTGCTTAATTCCCTAGAGACCATTGTAAAAATACAGTGTTTATCTTGATAGTAGTCTATCAGAATAATGTTTTTACTATTTCTTTCAACGTGTTGTGGCTAAAATACATGAAAAAATTTCAAAGTAGAGGATCATCAAAGACTATTTATATGACGAATGAAGTATCATATGAGGAAGTAATCCCACAAAACTTTGCCTCCTTCAGCAATCTTTGCCAGTGATAAAAGTATTGTTGAAAATTTGTCCAATGTGAAATTCAGATATGTTAGAGATGAAATTGTAGGTAATTTGATAGGTAGAAAAAAAATGCAAACCGATTATAGCAATGCCTACTTTAGGATCTTTGATTAAAAAAATGCTCTGGTTACATCTTGAATGTATTGGAGCAACGCTTTTCATGGCGGGTAAGGGAAATGGGGAGGCGAAGAGTGAGGGATGATGTAAGATTGCACAATAGCTCCACGTGGAGTGAATCTGCTCTAGCACTGAGGAACCATTTGAGGAAGCTGGGAAAAGGAGAAGGGTGTGGCTGGTGAAACCGTGTGTCTCAGAGCCATAACCACATGTTTAAAATAGCATTGCAAAAATACACTCCAGACCATCTTTGTTGTTTTTGAGTGCAGTAAGCTTTCTACACAACTCCTTTAAAACAAGCATGCATACAGAAGGAAAAATAGGAGCCATCAGTGGCATAAAGCATGTCCTTAATTTCCACACTCCTCTCTAGTTGTAAGCAAGAAGGAGCTCCCAAAGCCAAGACTCTATGTAGTTATTGTCTAACTGAAGTATCCTCTCAAGTGATGCACAGTGACAGAAAATGTTTATTATCGATTCCATAGAAAATGAAAGAACAGAAAACCAGGGAAAATACTCATTCTCATTCACAATAAAAAGAAATCTGTGGGCTTATGCATCATGAGTATAAATAGGTCACAGTCAGGAGGAACATAGTATTCTGGTAAAATAAGTTTCCACTTTATTTTTATTGAAGAAAAAGATTTCATTTGGGCAGGGCAAGAGATTTTTCAATACTAAAGAAATAACAAAGCAAGCCATGCAACTAAAAGCAGTAACTTCACTAAAAGTCTCTTTCTAACCAACTATTTAGAGGGAGGGGAAGTAGACACGGAACTACCACAATCACAGCTGCCATTTGAATTTGACAAGATGCTTCAGGAGACAGTAAAATGACACAATGAAAACAAAGGAGATCCTCAAAGTGATCCATCTCAAAACAGGTCAAAAGGCCCTTATGTCAGTTCGTGCTAGCCTCTATTTCAAAGTGGTTCAGAAGGCCCTTTCCAGAGGGCAGCAGTCCCACACCTAGCAGGCTGAGTCAGTTCTGAGTAGCCACACAAGAAACTTCTTTTCTACTTACGTAGCTGCTTCTTTTTTTGTTTTGATTTAAACTGAGGGGTGATGCCAAGGCACGTACCCTGACATGACACCGAGATTTGAGGTTTTCATTGTATGGAGTCAGTGCAGTTGTTTGATCAGTTACTAAGATAAATGGAGTCCTGAATAAACAGGTACAAAACAGCACATCAAACAACCAAAAAATATTTTCATGCTGTGTCTCAATGTTGTAGGTCTTTCTGTATTGGATATGGTATTCACATCCTTAAAATTGCTAGGAGAGGGCCTGTCTGAGTCCTCTCACTGAGGTCTCACAGACTATCAATCATTCAAATTCTCAACTGGACTCATCAGTCCTATTACGGGTATTTGCTCTCTCCTGAATGCTGGCTCAGGGTGATATGAGCAGGTCACTCCCTGAAAAGCTGCTCTTTTGTCAAGGTCTGTAAAGCAAAATTTACAGAATCACAGAATCACAGAACAGTTGCGGTTGGAAGGGACCTCCAGAGGTTATCTGGTCCAACCCCCCTGCTCAAGCAGGGCCACGTAGGGCCAGTTGCCCAGGACCATGTCCACACGGCTTTTGAATATCTCCAAGGATGGAGACTCCACCACCTCACAGTGGAACAGTGTTTCCTGACATTCAGAGGGTTTGTGATTGATGGTGCCTGTTGCCTCTAGTCCTGTCAGTGGGCAGCACTGAAAAGAGCCTGGCTCCATCCTCTTTGCACCTTCCCTTCAGATATTTATATACGTTGATGAGATCCCTCTGAGCCTTCTCTTCTCCAGCTGAACAGTCCCAGCTCTCTCAGCCTTTCCTTGTAGAAGAGATGCTCCAGTCCCTTCATCAAATTCATAGTCCTTCACTGGACTCTCCCCAGGAGAGGTTTGACAATAAACCTCCTCATAATTGGCCAAGCTGAGGAAGGACTGTATTTATATCTTGCTTTCCAAGAAAGAAGCATTGGTCAACACCAGCCTTGTCTAAGAAAGTGTCATAACTTTGTTCTTATAATGTGTAGTGCTCTCTCAATCTCATGCCTTCCAGCTTTGCACACTCTGGGATCTTTTGTAAAGGAAAAATGAGCTAATTTCAGAGCTGAATGGACTTCATTGTGATCAAATAAGCTTTTCTGAACTTTCAAAGATTTTGGCAAACATAACTTGGCTAATTGACCTTGCTTTCATCTGAGGCACTGGCATCCTGCACAGCAGCAGGGATAGGTCCCAGTTTTGCCCTCCCATGCAGGGCTGGCTCGTGATGTGTGCCCACTGTGCTGTGCCAGGGCACACGTGCGGAGAGGCACCTTCCCACCCTGCCCTTCCCACCAGCAGCACAAAAACCTGCGGCTCTGTGACTCGCTGCCCGGGGTTCACGGGCACCATAAGTGTGCAGCCATTTGAGATCTCCTCTGCTGTCAGATATCCACTCCCTTTCACCCCTAGGGACAAGGCAGCAGGTCAGGTCCAGCCTCTTCCTCTGACTGTCCAGGGTCACATCTCTATAACACCGTGGGGAACAGTGCAGTGCGCGTCAGGTGAGAGTCGAGCAAGTGGGCAGCACCAGGTCTGGGCAGTTACTACTTCGGATCCCCAAAGCAGTTCTGCTGCATTTGTACACTGTTGGGTTGAAGCTATTAAGCACATATTTCAGTTGGAGATGTGAAACTGCGATAAGCTCCTGGAAAAAGTGTAAAATCTCCTTCACATGAGGTTTATAATGACAAGGTAAAAATGACCTGTCAGGAAGGTGTATGGATGCCTGATCCTGCATCAGTGCCGGGCAGTTTCAGGTCCAGCTTTTTTTCACCCTGCCATTTCTACAATACCTAGCTAAGAGCTTCCTTTCTCCACTGGGAATCAGTCCTGAGGTTGAAGTTCTCCAGCCACAGCTTCCTTATTGCACAGCCATGCATAGGCCGGTTGAACCTGAATAATATCACTTCCAGCACTAGTGCTTCTAGTTACTTCTGACTCGTCTCATATGGACAGCACACATCAGGATGGCATCGTGCCCCCAGGCTCATGCAGCAATCCCAGCCCACCAACACCACCTCAGTGATGTTGCTTGAGCCCACACTTTCCTTCTTATACAGAGAATCATCTTAAAGAGACCATTTCACCCCTCTTGCACCTGTTTCACATTTGCCTTGATTTATTGATCACACATGGAAGTGCAGGAAGGAAATATTTTCATACTACTTTGTAATCTTCTCATGTCACCTTGTAGGTTTCTGTATGTGTTATTACAGAAAACATAGCTCTTGTTGGGGAGCTCACAACTACCTCTGGCCTGGTAATCAGACTGACCGATAGGAATATTGCAGGAAGGAGAGTCTACCAGATGCTCCAGAATACTTCAAAGACGGATTGCAAATATTTTTTTTTTTTGTTTAGATTGAGATCACTAGATTAATTAGAACTGCTGTTAATAAACAGTGAATGACTTTATGCTGAATGTTGCTGCCAGTTACTTCATTTAATTGTGCTCACAGTGAGAGCATTAAAAAAAGATCTTATGGGAATTGTTACATTCCCTCACTGTGAAAGGATTTCTTCTTGTTTATCTTATATACTCTTACTGCCAGTTCAGGCATTCAGCTTTTGAAAAGTTCACTCTCACTTTCTTGGCCTGACACTGCCAATTCTCAACCACTGTCACCACCCTATTACCCAAAATGTCTACAAAGGCTGCCATTCAGATCTCTAGAATGCTGCCTTTTTATTAATTAACTGTAATATTACAGTTACTACTACAATACTATTGTAGTAGCCCAGTGTGTACCCTGGTAGTAACATTTCTGGTATGCAAATATAAATAAATTAATATCACAGCCTAAAGTGTTATTTGCCTGTGATCCCCTGGTTAGGACCCAAACCCTGGGGCAGTGATATCTGTATTCTCACACTCATGCCTGCCCTGCTGTCTTGGGCCTGTCTTCAAGCATCTGCGTCCTTCAGTTTCGTCATTTGTGAAACAGAGACAATGACACCTTTGTAGATCTTCTTTATAATGTTTGTGAAAAGCTTTGAAATACTAGGTTTAAAAGACACTAGCAAACCCCAAAGTAAAGTTAGGAGCTGTGTTTGTTTGATTGTGTCTTACCTAGAATCTGTGATCAGCAGGTCCAATTCTAAATGGCCTGGTGACAGGGGAAGAAAAAACCCAGACTGCAGGCATGATAAAAGATTAGAAACAAAAGATGTCTAAAACAGGCTTGCCACCCAGCATTCACCGGGCTTTTGTTTAGCTGTCCCAGAGATCTGCTAGACTCATGCCCAGGGTAGCTGGACTCAGGGAAACCTGAGCCCATCCTGCCCATACTCCAGCCTGGCCAGCTGTGAGCCAGCTGTGGTCTGCAAGCCGGGTAACCATGTCCAAGCTGAGATACCCTGTATGAGCACGGGTCAGGGCTTTCAGGTCAGAGCTTTCATTTAGCTCAAAGGACTCTTGGACTGTGTACACCAGCACAAATACACCTGGCCATATTCAGTGTATCCCCCATCTCCAGACAGGTATGGTTATTGTTAAACCTCTCACTGTAATAATTTTGCATCTCACAAATACTAGGTCCCTATTTACCTCTGTTCACAAACTCACTTCCCCACAGTCCTCGTTCTTTAGGAAAGGGAATTACAGGTCGCTGCATCAGAAGGGACTCATGGACTCTCAACAGAGGAGACAAAAATGCATTTTGCCTCCCCGTGGATGAGAGGTCAGACTCTTTCTGTCATTGGAGGGGAGGGCAAAAGGCAGAGGTAAGACAAAGCCTGAGGGGAGAGCCCTCATTACTCATCCTGCTGTTGGAAAAGGTCCTAAGCTCAACAGCTCCTGCCCTCCTGCCCATCCCTGCCAAAGACCATGGTGACAAGCCAAGGAGCAGGACCTCCAACAGACCAAGCAAGCTGCAGAGCGTTTTTGGTGCCACTAGACATCTGGCACCCTTGGTAACGCTCTGCTTTGCCTATGCCGGCAGCTGGCCCCACCTGAAGCCTACCTCTACAAACAGCACCATCCGTCTCTAGTGCCCCCCCAGCTCTCGTGAGTGGGCCCTGGGGCACTGGCAGCCATGGCTGTGGGAGTACAGGAGCTGCTGTTGTCCTTGTGGTCTAAACCTTTGTCTCTGACAGGACTTAATGCCAGCTTCATCTGAGAAGAGCTTTAGAAAATCTGTGCAAGCAATTAGGGGATGAACTGCCTCCAAGGAAACTTTCTCTCTAACCCTTATTAGTAGTTAGAGGTTGGCCGCAAAGCAAGTAGCTTTACATTCTCAGACTTGCAGACACCATTATGATGGACGCCCCGACAGGAGCCAATTCAAAACAGATACACAGCACTTTGTTCAGTAACGTGGGTACACTGGTTCGCGTGAGACTAGTGCTGCAGCTCCATACTGGATTGACATGTCTTTATCTTTTCTAAGCACTGGTCTTTAAGAGATTAAAAAAGAATTTTTTTTAATCTAAAGCCAAAATAACTTGATTTTGACAAGACTTCAAGTTGCCCCGAAACCAAAACCAGACAATCTATGAACATTTAAAAATGAAATCTGTTACGAAAAGTCATTTATTTTTAGGGGTTTTAAAAATATTATATTGACATGTCATGCAGGAGTGTAGCAATGCTGTCTCACAGGATATGTAATGTTGTACAATATCCTCAATATTCTATGAGCTGATTCTCATGTTTTATTTTATATATGGACAGCTGCATCTGAGTCAAGGCAGAAACTTATTTTATGGATTGGGAGATCTTCTGTTTGTACTGTGACACATTTTTTACAGAATATTTCAACAGAATTTCCATTCCACAGGACGTTTCAGACTGTTTTCATTCTGAAGGAGAGCAATTTGTGAAGTGACACTGTTTTCCATGACATGGAAATCCCAGCTTTTAACTCATTCCTGTCCCAAAGCAAGGAACTGTGTGGATGACTCCATCCATCTCACTCCCAGCTGTGTGGGTGACTCCATCCATCTCACTCCCAGCTCTGATGCCAATCCTGTCACTTCCTGCATTACTTACTGTTGCTTTTCAGCTCAGGACTTGTGTCCAAGGTTAGCAGGTATGATTCTGAGTATGGGGCTAGGAAGATTTCATGAAATGAGCATGCCATTTTTTTAGAGGTGTCTGTCTTCAGATCAGAATCACACTCTAAAGCCGAAGTCACAGCCCCACATTAAATATATATTGTGTGTGACCAAGCCCTGCATTTTCCAGGTTATAAGAGTTATTATGACCTGGTCTTGAAGGCAGTTGGGTCCTGAGTTGTGCAACTATTTTGCAGATCCTTTTATTTGCATGAGCAGCTTCATCTGTAATCATACATGCACCATATGCAAAGTCCTGTTTGCAATTCACATAAATTATTAATTCACAGCTTAAGCTGCACATTTCCTCTATTAGTCACATTTCTTAGAGGCTTCTCATTACTGCAGCATATGGAAGTCCTCTTTCCCTATGGTGCTGTGCAATGATTAATTCTGGGAATCAAAAGGTATGTAAAAGACATAATTTAGGACCAAACTCATCATAGAAATTTCCCTAGTACAAACCTCAAGCAAACAGTAGAGTTACTGAAAGTTTATATTACTGCAAGCTTTTTCAGTGTTTGAAGATAATGTACTTTCAGCTTGTCCAATACCAAATGGACCACAGGAGTTTGAGAACTGTTTGTAGGGATTAATGACTAGCCGGGAGGAGCTGATGGCTCAAACACAGTTGAGGGCCATTAATCGTGGACAGTCATTAATTCTCAGGCAACACCCAGTGTCAGAGTTGTTACTCTTATGAATTGTTGTTTAAAATCATGTCTATGAATGTTTTTAGGGTTAGATAGTTATAGTCAGCACGTATGGGGCATTTCTAGAGAATTAACGCTTTGTATGTTAGGCAGATTGCTTATGTCAGCTTTCCCCTTGGCTCTCATTTGCTAATATAATTTATTTTGGATTATGGATTGTGGGTTGTGTTCTTATACACTCCCAGTACAGGACATTTAAGTCACATCTATGGATTTTTCAACAGCTTCCCTGTCGTTTTTGTGTCCCCGCCTTTTAAGACAGTGTATTGCAGAAGACAAACTCCATGTTGATACCTCTGACATGACTTGTAAAAACCAAAGGAAAGAATTTTAGGTAAATCACAAATGAAAGGGAAAACCTCCCAGGATGTTGCAGGTTATGTGAGTATGCAAGAAAAGGACAAAGGAAGGTAGAGCAAACTGCTGACAACAGCCGTACCTGCAAGGTATTTTTAAGTCAATTGCAAACACGCAGGCACATGCCTGTTGGACACGCTGCAAACTTCTCCAAGATGGGTACAGGACTGGTAAAAAATGTGCAAGTTCAAAGAACTATGACAAACTCAGGAAAATGATGCTGGCATATGAACTAGTTTTCCTATCAGGCCTCCAATTAAAACCTTGCCAGTGATAACCTGTATCTATTTTTATGGGTTTTATGAAATGAAGATGTAGTTTCAGTTCCATTCTCAGCAAAGGCCTATTTGCATCAAATAAGTCATCATCAGAGACGATGTTAATATGACTTCCTTGTTGGGGAAGCCAAGACCTAAAGGACTATGGAAAATGAAGCTTCCTTTTCCTATTAGAGTTGTTTTCTCCAGGTTGAGTGGGAAAGATATTGGTAGTGACACACAAAAAATATTTCTGTCCTATGTATGTCTCCCAGGTGTCTCAGCATGTCTAGTTAACACCTTTCACAAGAGCAATATCCATTTTTAATGGTCAGTTTAAGGAAAGAAAAATCTATTGGTTTTTTGAGTATGACTACTGCAGCCAGCAAGCAGACATATAAAACAGAGAGCACATGAGCAGCTGCAGATGTAATCCAGGCAGCCAAAAGACTAGTGAGAGCATATTCTTCTAGACCTCAAAGCCTGCCAGAGGACATCTCCTCTCCTCTCCTCTCCTCTCCTCTCCTCTCCTCTCCTCTCCTCTCCTCTCCTCTCCTCTCCTCTCCTCTCCTCCCTTTCAAAACCCCCTTTACCATCTTGAAGATCTGTTTATTTTCCCCACACATCCCTGGTTCTGATAGCTTTTCCTGAAATAAGAAAATAAAACCCAAGTTACTGGTGGGAGGACTTACGAGCCCTATTGAGATCAAGGTTCTGTATGAACATACCAGTCTCAAATATGAGGTTATTACTAATCTTGCTTCACATTGTGCTGTCTCTGAGGGCAGAGCATTTCAGAAGAATTAGATTGCTCTGCAGGGAGAACTTTCATCTTATGCACACGGAAAACAGAAGGGTCAGGGAAAGAAGTAAGGGAAGAGTTTAATTCTCAGATAAAACTGGGTACTTAAGTCACCCTTATAAAACACAGAGACATCCATGCAAATTTGAGAGTTGTATATTTCCGTGATAGGGAAACTGCCTCATCCGCAGATGCAGCAGTGTATTTTATGCACACCTGTTTGACTGCACAACAGCTTAGATTCTTGATCTTGCAGTGAACTCTTCATAAGCAGGTCCCTGTGCGTAGGTGCGTATTTTTTGATAATGTAGCCTCTAAGTCTCTCTTCAGAATAGTTTTAAGGTTTCCATGAACTTTGCTCAAAAATGTGCCAAAAGACTTCCAAGTAACAAACATGCTTTTGCAATTTACTGAAACTTTCCCCTTGTGTTCCAGAGAAGAAACCTCCCCATTACTCACCAGAGAGACACATGAGCCAAGGAGGAAGGAAAGAGAATCAGCTAGTAAAAACAGGCAATTCCCTTCTTTAGTGTCTACACTTAGTCATTAAATAAAAAATAGAAGTGAAATCCAAACTTTTTTTTCCAAATGGGTCATTGCCTCAGTGAAGATTGAATAGATGAGGACTATTTGTATCTTGTTTTTGATCAGAACTTTTTGTAAGCAGTTGCTTTTTCAAAATAATACTGCTGCACTTCATACCGTAGCAGGGGCTATTGTGCATTTGAGGTACTCTGCATCCTTCCAAAGAAATGCAGTCTCCCAAGTATATCTTTTTACACTTCTTTAAATGACTAGTGAACTATGTTACCCAATAAGCAAGGGGGTTGGGGTATTTTTGCCAGATACTAATTTTACTTGGAAAAAATTGAGTTAAGGCCAAGGCACAAAGTTCAGATCTAAATCAAATTCACTTTCCTCTAAAGTTAGAGTGTGTTGCAGCCTGAGGTTTCCAACTGACTCTTCATAAAAACGGCCTTTTACAAACTTGTAGTGTTGAGCCTGCTTGGGTGCTAGGCTTGGTTCAATTGGGAACTGTAAAATTAGTTTTTGCAAGCTATGTCACATGGAAGGACAAGCACAGATCATAATGTCCCTTCTAGCCTTAAGAATATGGCAATCAAGTAGAAGCTGAATTTTCAAAGGAAAATGTCAGTTGATATATGATGAAATGGTAATTCCTGTTCATTTCACACTACAATGTATTCAAGGCCCGAGAGAGATACTCAAACTTTACTTCCTGCAAGATAGCACTGTACTTAGTAACACACTGTGTAGTATGAGTTGTACACTTGTAACTCACGAATCCCCGCTGCAATTTTTCAAGAGTAGTCAGGGGTAGGTAGCAAAAACCAAGCACATGGCTCCTTTTTCTTGAGTTATTCTCTGAAACCTTTCTCCACAAGATCACTGGAAAGGTTTTTGTGGAACACCTCCTGTACGCTTGCTACATCAAAGTGTAAAAATCCATAAAATAATCAGTGTTACATTGTCAGGGAAGCGTTCTTTCCATGCATCCTGGCCAGAGCAAATTCTGAAAGGCTTCCTGGTGCCAAAGCAGTTGAATTAAATTTTAAAAATGGCTATATTTAGCCGTCCCTCCAGATTTCAGTTTTTGAGTATCATTTGGCTACAGATGAAGGTACAGAAGGACTCACAATCATGGGTCAAGTTATCGTAAATGAGCTGAGCCCCAAGAAATACCTGGCTGCACATTTTAATTTGGCCAAACACAGGGTAGTATGGCTTAGTTTAGCCATCTTTTCCTGCAGGCAAAGCTATGTCAAATTGCCTTACATTTTCCGTGAGTGTTGTGGTTTAACCCGGCAGGCAGCTGAACACCACGCAGCCATTCACTCACTCCCCTGCAGTGGGATGGGGGAGAGAATCAGAAAAAATGTCAAACTTGTGCGTTGAGATAAAGACAGTTTAATAGGACAGAAAAGGAAGGGAGAATAATAATAAAGCTAAAAGAATACACAAAACAAGTGACGCACAATGCAATTGCTCACCACCTGCTGACCAATGCGCAGCCAGTCCTCGAGCAGCGGCCTCCGCCCCCCGGGCAACTCCCCCCAGCTTATACGTTCAGCATGATGTCATATGGTCTGGAATATCCCTTTGGTCAGTTGGGGTCAGCTGTCCCAGCTGTGTCCCCTCCCAGCTTCTTGTGCACCCCCAGCCTCCTCGCTGGCAGGGCAGTATAAAAAGCTGAAAATTCCTTGACTTCGTGTAAGCACTGCTCAACAGCAACTAAAACATCAGTGTGTTATGAACATTATTCTCATCCTAAATCCAGCTACTAGGAAGAAAATTAACTCTATCCCAGCCGAAACCAGGACAGTGGGCTAAAAGCATTCACACTAGATTTACCACATCTCAGCTGACAGATGGTAACTTATTAAACATCAGTATGCTGATGAAGATTTTGAGCCCACAAGATTTCTGAGGCTTTGAAAAGAAATAATTTCTAAGGTATGCTACACAACTTCCACCTACACTGCTAGCTATACATTTGCAAATGCTTTGTGGCTATAAGGTATATATGGCAAATATGTCATATTTGCAAAGCCAAGCAGACGTGGCACTTCAGCCCCTTTCTCTCCTCCCTCCTGCTCTCACGAATTATCATCCTATTGAAACAAGCAGGCTATTTGGCACAGTTGTAAGTGTGGTTACATAACAAAGCCAAAAAAAGCAGCTCCCACAAATCCAAACCACAGATTAAGTCCAGTTTTAGAAGATAATATGTACAGTAGTGACAATGAGAATTATGCCATAAGAAGGAACAACTCTCTGACTCCATTGCTCACAATAATTACGTTTAAAGGCTCTTATGTAAATATTCCAAAATACAATAAAAACTGAGTATAATAGTCAGGATGGCATTTTCCATTCATGTCTTTTTCCCACACCTACAAGCCTGCACTGGAGGTAAGCAAACTAGTTTGTACTGGGCATTCCTTCACTAATGTAAAAGAGCTGCCTCTGGAAGCAGTACTAACAGCATTCTGTGTTTATATAGACAAAAAGATGACGGAAGAAGGACAAGGAAGAAAGGATGTAGGCTTCCGAACGAGTGTGTCTTGAACTTCTTCTGGAAGAGTCAAAGAAGTGCACCTATAGAGTCTTAAGAAGTCTTTGCTGGCCCAGAATACCATTTGACTCCTTTCCAAGGCACACATATTTTAGAGGCAGACACACAGCCACGTTCCTCTGCTTGTGGGTATTGAGTAACAAGTGTTTGGAGATTTTTGGTAGGTGAAACATTGTTTTTCTTACTTTATTTGGGAAATGCTTCTCATTAACTACCTTTTCCAGCAGTTTGAACTGAATTGTAAAAGAACTGGTTGATTGTCAAATAAGCTGCCTACACGGGGCTCCCAAAGCATGTATCCTCCAGTGAAACTTGACAATTGGCTAGAGGTTCTTCACTGTTTATATTTGGTTTGTAACTTTGCATTATTGTCATTAATGAGAACAAGAATGAAAATGAAAAGCTATATGTGCTTTGTTAATGGGAACTAGAAAAAGAATGACATGGTTTTGGCTAAACTTGAATAGAACAGGAGTTGAGAATACAATCAGTGAAAAGAACAAGAACTTTCAGATGCTGTAAATTGCGATATTCACAGGCTTAACAAAGTGTCACACATGTCTTGAGGTTCTGGCCCTATTATGTGTATTTATTTTTTAGTCCCAATGGTTGATGTAGGAAAAAATGCGTAGCTACCATTTTATGAAATACTTGATAGAACTGGAATTGATTATGAATGACGAGAAACAGAAGTGAGTTTCAGACACTCCAGAAATAGTCACAGCTCGCATTAAAAAAAAAAAAAAAAAGAAAAGAAAAGAAGAAGGAAAAAAAAAGGCAACCCAGTCTCCCAACCCTAAAGCTAGGTTGAAGCATATAAAGCACAGGAACTGATTTTTTATTATTACACTAACAGTTATCTTAGATATGTTGGCAGGTTGAGTGTTGGGTAAGGACTAGCCAGCCTTGTCCAGGACACAACTTCTGATGTTTCTGGAGTCTACAGAACTCTTTGTCTGTGAGAACAATTCACAGAATGAACAAAGAGAAAATAGAGGGTGGCTGCATAGCCATTTTAGACCAGAATCTTCTGTTGGACAGGAGACCAATGGGAAAGTAATACCTGTAAGGTCTTCACTGAAAGTGGTCAAACAGAGAAAGCACACTGGCTGAACAAGGTCCGTGCCCTACAGACCTTATGCATAGGATTGAACACTTAGGAGTGGCTAATGGAGTGAAACCAACATACCACTTTTCTGGTTTGATCAGGACATTATCAAGCCCAAGTTCCTCCTTTCACCACTGCTTTTCTCGCCAAACAGGTCTGCTTCTAAAAAGAACCTCCTCTCTGGAAAGTTCTCTCACCTTAGGAGAACAGAAATACTCATTCATTAATACCTTAACCAGCAGCCGAACTACCTGATGTTAATTGTAATCAACATGTAAATTCCAAACTGCCCACACTGATAGGAAGTTCATCATGGTTCAGAGATGTCTCGAGATCAATGAATCAGACAGACAGAAATTACTCTTTAAAATGTGTAGCACAATTACATCCAGAATAGTTAGTTCACTACATAAAAGAGCTCATCAAGCCAGGCAGTTTAATTAACATGTTAGACTGAAGCCCTGGAATCTGTGAAGAATCAGCAATATACAGGACTGGTAAGATCAAGTAAACCCGCATAGGAAAAAATGCTCCATCTTTCAACAGATACCATTACCTGCTTCATCACTTCTGGATGATCCCATCCCATATCCATATGGCAAAGCTCAAGAAAAGTGGTAAAAAATTAGAGCCATAAACTATGAAACAGTTCTGTGGCTTTCTGTATTGGTAACAGTGCAGAAGAAGTTTGCCTGCCAAAGATGGAAATAGCCAGTGCCTCAGTCGGAGAGATTCACCTATCAAGCTCCTTGAAAAATAAGCAGTTTTTCCACTCCTCGGGAAGGAAACACTATCCCCTGAAGATCTCTGCAATTGCCATCTCATTCTGGGCAAAACTGTTACAAACACAGTAACCAGAAAGTGCCAACAGCATACAACTGCCAGCTTTCTGGAGGCCTCGCAGTCGGGGTTCACATCAGGACACAGAATAGAGACTGTCTTTATTGCCACTCAGGCTACCACTAACGTAGAGAAAAGCCTGACGCTCCCATATAGAGCCATATGCAGGGGTGCAATAAGCCACAAAATGCTGGATACAGAAAGAGGTGGCCCTGCACTGTGGTACCTGCAATGTCTTGTTTGAAGCAGAGCTCGGAATGATATGTAATTGTATCTTCTGTCCAGGCCTTCACCTGCAGGGTCACACATATTATTCTTTTTCCTTAATAGCTACACAAGATCGCTGGTGGATACTCCAAGGTGGCAGAAGCATAGCTGATAACGCTGCAAGGACACTTACTCTCAACAGCTACAGCTAATACTATTATCGAAAAGGGAGAACAGCCACAGGAATTCAGCTCTTTGATAAAGCATGGCTGGCTTGCTCAAGCTAAACTTAGGCAAGACTGAGTCAGTGTTGGTCAGACTGGGGAAAATGCTTTGAACTGCCTGAAAATACTCCCAAAACCTTCAGAGTTGAGCTATCAGTCATGTGGTGAACCAAGGCATTGACTGATGCCCTGCTAGGTGTCAGAGAGCGTCTCTTCCCTCCTTTCCTCTGCTGGAAAATTTGTTCCTTACTCCTCAGTGAAGATCAACCCATGCCTTGGTCAGATGATACAAATTTAGGCAGCTCCATTTGCTGTAGCTAAACAACTTTTAAGCATTAACAGATTTCCTCTGTCCTCTTTCTCATGGACTCAGACCACTGTGTCAAGATGCCCTTCCAGAAGCTTTGGAAGCTAGTTTGAAAACTTGCTCCTAATTTCTAAAGTAGTCAATGGACTAAACCCCAGAAACTAAAATGAATTCTGATCAACAAGCTTCTGCAGCTGCTTTATGCTCTGGGACAATGCAATCACAATGCAGCAAAGCCTTCCACCACATCATGGCCCTTGTCTCAAAATCCAAACAACTTTCCTGCCCTGTTGTACTGGGTTTGCGTGGCAAGGTTTTGGTAGCGGGGGGGCTACAGGGGTGGCTTCTGTGAGAAGCTGCTAGAAGCTTCCCCCATGTCCAATAGAGCCAATGCCAGCCGGCTCCAAGACGGACCTGCCGCTGGCCAAGGCCAAGCCCATCAGCGACAGTGGTAGCACCTCTGGGATAACAGAGTTAAAAAGGGGGGAAAAAAACCTGCACAACTGCAGTCAGAATAGAGAGGAGTGAAAATATGTGAGAGCAACAGCTCTGCAGACACCAAGGTCAGTGAAGAAGGAGGGGGAGGAGGTGCTCCAGGTGCTGGAGCAGAGATTCCCTGTCCCCCTGCAGCCCCTGGAGGACCTCATGATGGAGCAGGTGGATGCCCAAAGGAGGCTGTGACCCCGTGGGAAGCCCATGCTGGAGCAGACTCCCAGCAGGACCTGTGGACCCGTGGAGAGAGAGGAGCCCACGCTGGAGCAGGTTTGCTGGCAGGACTTGTGACCCTGGGGGTACCCACGCTGGAGCAGTCTGTTCCTGAAGGACTGCACTCTGTGGAAGGGACCCCACGCTGGAGCAGGGGAAGAGTATGAGGAGTCCTCCCCCTGAGGAAGAAGGAGTGGCAGAGACATCGTGTGATGAACTGACCACAACCCCCATTCCCCATCCTCCTGCACCACTGCAGGAGAGGAGGAGAGGAGGTAGAGCACTCGGGAGTAACGTTCAGCCCAGGAAGAAGAGAGGAGTGAGGGGAAGGTGTTTTTAAGATTTAGGTTTTTATTTCTCATTATCCTACTCTGATTTGATTGGTAATAAATTAAATTCATTTCCCCCAAGTCGAGTCTGTTTTGCCCGTGACGGTAATTGCTGAGTGATCTCCCTGTCCTTATCTCGACCCAGGAGCCTTTTGTTATATTTTCTCTCCCCTGTCCCGCTGAGGAGGGGAGTGATGGAGCGGCTGTGGTGGGCACCTGGCTTCCAGCCAGGGTCAACCAACCACACCTGTGAAGAACTCTACCCTAAGCACTTTTTTTTAAAATGGGTATGGGCAATGTACCAGAAACAACATGAAATCTACTAGGCATTTAGCTAATTTTCAGAGATAGCATTTGCACATCATGGTGATAGACAGTGATACTGAGCCCATAAACAGGTAAGTCCAATATTGAGGAGGAATAAAAACAGGAACATAGGCAGTCAGATAAAAGAGTGATGGTAACTAGAACAGGAAGATAAACAAGGGAGAAGTTGAAGGAAAAGGAAAGCTTTTTTTGACTCTTGTGGAAAGAAGGTGGTGAAGAACAGAAAGGCAGACGCACAAGCTTATGAAGATGGGTTTCTCAGCTAAGTACCCTAAATACTGCTCAATTTTGTGGTGGATATCATGAAATTCAACGTTTCCTAGTTTTGGATGGTACCCTATCGCTTTTAACGTGGACCATCCTAAGAATAAAAATACAAGAGTAACAACCTGTGTATCATCTGGGCCAGACTGAATGGGACATTTTTGTGCCGTTCTGGTGATACAGAACAGCTGAAATGGACCTTGAGCGTGTCTCCATGATTTGACAACCTGGAATCTAAACTGACTTTTCCCCTTTTTCTTCTGTTTTCTTTTAAACAGTCTGGCAGCAGTTCTGAAGAGGTACTCCTCTTGCATACTGTATACTAATCACCATTTGTGTGCTCCTCAGAATTAAGCACTGACTTTATTGCGTGGAAAGTCTTTAAAAAAATGTGGAGGTGTGTGTGGGGGAAGTCATTTCCAAGTGACATTCCAAGCCCCTCCTTCTCCCTGGCTCCGAGGAGTAATTACTCAGCTGGAAAATGAAACAACGCTGCTATTTTAGTGTGGCTTAGGACCTTGGGCCTGGTTTCATGTTTCAGATTAATGCTTTCTGTGCCTTTTGGAAATTCAGAATAGCAGAAAAGCCACCCTTCAGAGAAAGCTGCATCCTATAGATGCAAGGCGTTCTGGAGACATGTATGATTTGCTGCCCCTTTCCTATTTTGCTGTGTCCCATTGAGACACATAGCTATTCTCCCTCCCACTTGAATGAACTTCTAACCTGCATCTACAAAGCCACATCTGTTCTTCCTGACCCTCTGTCCCGGGTCTCTGGTTGCTCCGTGATGAACACTTAGTACACTTTGTTGCAACATACTAATAAAGCAAAACAGACTAAACCAAACTGTTTAAAAATGAAGTACCAACATAAGCCACTTCAAGTCAACTGAAAAATCTAGTCTTGTGGTATCTTATGATCCTACCTAATTCTAGTCCTAGTTGGACACGGCTGGCTAGAATCCTAGCTCTTTAAAAAGGAGCCGAAATGCTTTCTTCAGCGTGTTCTTTAGTATTTCAATAAGCAATGTGTTAGTGTTTCAGTTATGGTTCTACCACTTGTTATATTCCAGTGTGGTGGTCGCTCCAAGAATACAGACACACCAGGGCAGTGGTGAGATGCCACGCAAGGGGAACTTTGACGTAACCTACCAGCCAGAGGAACAAATCAAAGCAAGGTACCACTTTACAGAAACAAGACAGTCTGAGACCAAAGTTTGGAAAGTGAGAACGATTTCCAGATTGTGAGAATAAAGAATAAAAGCTTCCAAAAGCAACATGATCAAGGAACTATCAGCAGCTAAGGAAAAAATGATTAGAACACTGACTCAATAACTTGTCTTTCCAATATAATAACAAATCAGAATGAAATAAACTATGAACTCTGTGAATATCTGTATCCTTATTTCCACAGATTTAAAGGATTATGGAAAGAAATGGATATCATTTTAATAGCATTCTATAATCTATCTGCTCCTTTATTTGTATATTCTAGAAATAGTTTAACATTTAACATAGGAATTGCCAGATCCAGTCAGACACAAGGTCCATTTAGACCAGAATACTTCCATTTAAGTGTCCAGCAGGAAATTTTTCAGCAAAGGGCACAAGAAGCCTCACAAAAAAAAAAAAAAAAAAAAAAAAAGCCAGATGTGGTATACTTTGTAGCCTTACTTTCCACCCCAGCTCTCCATACACTCTCTTCTTCATCACTTAATAAAAGATGAGGGTCCTTTTCAAAAGTCTGCATGCTTTTCAATGTACCAACAATAACAATCCATACTGCTATAAATTCTTTCAGCAAAAGTAAGACAGTTTATTAACAAAGCATGAGAAGAATGAATTCCCAAAGCTGTGGGTAGGACCTTCACCTATAAATCCCACATACACGATTGCCAGCAGTAACAGTTCATAGCAACTAGACTGTGCAGCATCAGATCCCACCATCTGCCCTCTGCTGAGAATATTATTGACCAGGTGATTGTCTCTGTTCGTGAAGTCTGGGAATGTTTTCAATAGTGCAAAAGCAGACACACAGACACACCTCAGGTCTACCATATGTGTAGAACAAATACCTAGTTGATTCTGTAAAGTTCAGAGCTCTTAAAAATTCTGGCAACATGCATTTCACTTCTGCTTTACTAAGGTAAGCATACATTTTATAGGGAAAGTACAAAAGTGAAATCTCACTACTTCAAGTAATTCCTTCATACTTCAAGAATTCTAATAATTCAACATGATTCATCGATCTCTAACAGGCTGCCTAGAGATGATCACAGAGAGTCCTACAAAGCTTTGCATATTGTCACATCCTTCCTCCTGGTGATACGATACCCAGAGATGGAAATTGCCATCCCTTAGCTCCTTAACAGCACACAGAAATCAGTCTCCAAAAAACAATTATCACTCTCTCTTTCTTATGAAAAGCCATGATAACTCACTCTGACACAGCAATAATAGGCCTAGTTCACCATGCAAGTACATAAACACCTCCCTGTTCTTTTTGATGTCTCGCATCCAAGTTACTCTTTCAAATCCTCGAAACAATTCAGCCTTATCTGATAGTAGTCATAAAAGAAAGCGAGCTTTTATTTTCTCCTCCCGCAGGTGCCACAAGGGTCTCCTGTTCTTTGAATGGCCACCAAAGTGCTGCCATCGCTTCCTCCTACTTGTCGCTGAGTCTCCCCAGGTACTGCATAAAAACTTCTTTCAATCACAGCTTTCTTGCAAGAACTTCAGCAGGAACAACTTCTGTCAACACTGAACTTGGGGTTTAGCCTTTGTTTAGAGAAAAAAAACCTCAGGAAATACTATCACACTCTGTCTACCTTCAGAAAATGGTGGGACTTTGAACTTTATTATATTTCCTGAAGTCTTCCGGGACCTACCATAAATTGCTGCTTCAGGGAGCTGTTCCAAGAGCTATGAACCAGGTTTCTAGAGAATAATGCAATATAGTGGCAAAGTGACTGGCGCGGGGACATGAAGTACAGGGACAGCTGAAAAAAGATGGCTGCTGTTCACTGTTGTTCCTTGTACTAATAGTGTGAGTTCATTTCTCTAGCCAAAGCCACAACAGTTAATAGGTTTCTTTTTCAACACAAATAAGTTCACGTAGGGAGAGAATATATAAATATTTTCTATCAAGCACGGAAATTTACTCCAAAAAAAAATTACTTCCTTCCTTGAAGCCATGACAGATTTCATGAGATTTTCCAATCCCATGCCCTAGCCTAGCAAGCTAAGAAACACACAAATCCTTAGAACAAATAAAACAAGAAGCATCAAGTTACATAATTATTTAATAAAACACTTAAATAAAAGTTGAGAGTATTAGAGACAATTTCATAACAACTTGGTCAGTTAACTATGGCTTTTGACTCAACACCTTTAATTTCATATTTTCTCTATTTCCACATTGTGCCAGCAAAATGATTTTTATTCAAGATCACTGAAATTGGAGACAATTTCTGCTGCAGCATGTGAAAAAGAAGGAAATAAATCCTGATCTTCAGTTTCTGAATGATGGAGCAACACTTTAAACACTTACTGTTTGGGCCCTGCATGCCCAGATTGTTTCTCTGGCATTTTGGCTGTCATAGGTGAATGAAACAGTCTGAGGAATCCAAGCCTGAGGTTTTCTAACACCAACCAAACGTTACAGCCAGTAGAAGGTCTGGATCCTAAAAACTGAGCTTCATCCAAAACAAGTTTAGACATTGAAAAAAAAAAAATCTATTGAATCTTTTCACAGAAAGTTTTAAAACAAAAGCCAACAAAAGATTTCAAATTGAATTTTGTTTGGTTTTTTGCTCACTTCACTCTGCTATGGAATGTAACAAGTTTAGCAGAGTTATGGGGATGTTCCTTCCTTTACTATTTTCATGTCTATTGTTTCACTTAGTCAACAAACTTCCTTCCAATTGGGAAACTTAGGGAGCAACAAAGCATCATGACTGTGGTGCCCTTAAGAGTCATGAAGTTACAGAGCAGGAAATAAGCTCTTTGTCTGTGAAGATAGCTGGACATTATAACATTTTGTGGTACTCTTCCTTAAAAGGAGGCAAAATTAAGAATATAAAAACAACTGCTTGCCCCTTATTTTTAAATGAAAATTTATTTCATGTCAAGTCCCATGATGGAATTGCAACAGCATTCTAATATTTAGTTTTAATTAGCTTTCTATTTTTTTACCTGCTGTATTCACTGGTCTATCAGAGCTGGTGTGCATGAGTTTTTCTTGCACAGCACTTGCAAGAACTTGGACATAGTGGCTGAAGACATTTGAGGATCAGGACAGATTTTGCCTTTTAAAAGTGAAGTGGTAGAAGCGAGGACAGTGTTATCTACCAGAGCAGGGTCCCTTCAGCTGTAGAACTGACAGATTTCCAGTGTGTTAGGGTAATTCCCTGATTAATTTCCTAACAATTGCTTTGTCTGCTTTTCTCCCATATTTCTGTCACTTCTTTCTTCTGTCACCTGTATGTCCTTCCCCTTTTTGCTGCCTTTTCTTTGTCTTTCTTCACCATCTCTTTGGTCTCAGATGAGTATTCCTCACTCTTTATGAGTGCACTTCCTTCAAGACAAGGAACATTACAGGTGCCAGCATTAGTTATCTGTGTTTAAAACACCTACAGAAAAAAAAAATATTTAATAGAGTTTCTCCCTTTGTGCTGATTGTGAAATGCAAAATATTCCTCCTGAGCAGCACAGCCCAAGGTCTCTACTACCACTTTTTCATATCCATCTCAATTCCTTGCTGCAGGAATTCTACCTAAAAATTTATTAATCCCTTGCTTGTGTCTTCTTATTTCTCTCCAAAAAAGGAAATAACCTATTTCAAGAGACCAAAGATTCCTCACCACGCAGGAGTCATGACAAATTCAGCCCTGGGGAGGAGCGGTGGCTCCACGTTAGCCAAAGTATACACTGAAATGCTGTTCTGGTGCTTATGGTTTCCAAAGAAGTGTCATGTGGCAAAGATGTCACTTGGTACTTGATAGTTTAATCAAACCCTCAGGGGTAGCACACATTAATTATCTTGTAGTCCAAAAACATTATTCTCTTCCCAAAGTGACATCATTTCAGTATGACAAATGCATCTCCTTTCACTTTTCTGACTGGAAAGCTAACACCAAATAATTCATCAACGGTATCATTTTCTCTTTAATAGCATTGTTGCTTGGGTGAAAAACATTGCACAAATGAAGAATGTTGCCATGAGCACGGAAGCAAAAGTCAGGCCTCCGAAATAGATTGAAGCCTCTCCCATTGTGCCATCTTTTCCTTAGCGGTTGTTAAACAGCAAGTTATTCTCAGTTCCTACTTATCTGTTGGAAGCTAACCTTGGCGTTGGGATCCTTCTACCCGTTTACAGATTTTTACCTTTCTGTGAGGTGACTTTTCAGATGCCAAGTGCTTGACGTTCTCCTTGGGTTTCCATTTAAAAGTGCTCAGCTGAGGCGTAAACTTACTCCAGTTTGCAGGGAGACTTTAATTCACATTTTGATTATAGTCAGAAGGCCAGGCTGGTGCTGAGGTTTTGCACTCACCTTTAACAAATGGTTTTGTTTGCTGCCTGGCCAGATGGTAATTTTGTCTGGCTACACCGAAGAGACATCAGCATTTCTAAGCATCTCTTACTATCCAGGCAAAAAGACAGAGTCTAGCAGTCACCGTCTTCTTGCAGAAGCATGAAAATCTGGTATTTGATTAAGTTTCAGGTTTATGACTTGGAGAAGGCACTCGGGGCAGTTTCGGCATGGAGCAGGCAGGTGCGTCCATCCCCAGGCCCATGGCCTGCGGGTGCGGCTGCTGGCAGGGCTCCTGCGCAGCCTGGCGCTGGCGCCGGGGAGCCAAAGCGGCCCTCAGGGCTCTGCCATCCCCCCCCAGGGCTCCCCACCCTGCCCAGGGCCCAGGACCCCATTTCATTATCCCCTGGGGCCATCAGTCGCTGCCCCAGCGGCGCCACAGCAGCGCCGGGGCTCCAGTTCCCCGCAGTCCTGCCCTGCCCAGCCACAGGCCCCACGTCCCGGCCCGGCCTCAGCCCGTGCCTAGGGAGGTGCCTGATGCCCGGGCTGCGGCTGCCCCTGTGCCCCCCGGCTGCCTGCTCCGGGCTGGGGCGGGGGGGCAGACCCCGGCTGCCAGGCCCAGCAGCAGTAAGCAGTACCACAGCCAGCAGTATCCAAAAGGGAGGCTCTTGCCAGCAGCCCGTCAGGCAACAAAAGCACCCTGGCACCATTTTAGCTGAGGAAAACAGAAAGAGCTCTTGGAGCTGCTGTAAAGCAGCAAGAGCTACCAGCATGGCTTTCATTTATTTCTGTGAATGTCCTTACATGCAGCAATTGCTATGCAAGTGGTACGTTTCATTGCAGTCAGCTCAGTTTTTGCTTTTAGCTGGAAATTTGTTGGATGGCAAGAGTGATTTCAGAGTGGCTGGTGAACTGCAGGTTGCTGGAAATGGCCATTTCAGTGGTCATGGTCCACCGCCCCTGGGCCAGCACCCCTGCACAAGATCGGCAGGTGTCATCCCAGTGGAGACCCTGCAGCAAAGGATCAGTATGGGAATAACACCTCTTGGGATGACTATCCCTCTGACAGGTAGCAAGACTGTGAGAGAACATCTGAATCCCAAGAGCAACACGAAGCTGTCACACACGCTCCTCTAGAAAGCCGGGCCCTCAGCAAGCACACAGGCATTTAAAGCAGGTGCAAGAGTGGGGTTAGATGGTATTTACAGATGGCTGTGTGTAGAGCAGGCAGGCAAGAGAGACACAGCACCTGCTCCCAAGGAGTACTGCAGCTCCTGGCAGGGGTGTGCAGACTCCGCACGGTTCCCCAGTGGGATGCTTGGGAAGAAGAAATGAAGCATGAGACAGAGGAAGCAGGAGGCACAACAGACAGACAGACTCTTAGTCATAAAGCTAGCAAGGGGTGAATGAAAGAAGGGTGGAAATGACAGATTTTTGTCTTGACATATGAACACAGGGATTTCCCCCTTTCACGTGGAAGTGAGAGCTTGGCCATGCATGGCCAGATATTGGCATAGCATTTCATATCCCCCCAGATTCACCCCCTCATATGAGCATGTTTTGTACCATAGACCTGTGTCGCTCTCCAGCACGTTGGCTTTTCTCCACACAGCTGGCAGATAACGTAATACCGTGGATGCCACTTACTTTCACACTTAGTCCCCCACCCCCGCCTTTCAGAGTGATGGTACAGAGTCATGGAGAGAAGAAAGGGCAAATACCATGAATCAGAGCCTTCCCTAGCAGTTCTGCTCCACACATCAGCTCAGAAGGGTCAGGAGAGCATTTCCTCTCCTGCATGGTGCCATTTTCTCCTCATCCGTATCCGAAGGTTTGTCTCAGGTTGCAATCCTGTCATACACAACCTGCAGTTTTACTTTCACTTGTGCCTCATTGTTCAATATTGTAAACACAATCTTGTTCACTTGACCTGCATACATGACTTCATTTAGCTCTACTGGGCTTCTAACTCAAGCCTGTGCCATCTGTGGCATAAAAAGGCTACTTCCATGTGCTACTTAATTGTACACTAATAGTCCTCTGTCTAGGAAGCCACTACAGTGACTCACACAGGGTTTATTTAGAAGGTACGTTGCAGACAGATGTTGCGGCACTCCGGGCCGACTGGAAGCTGTGTAGCCATGTTAGAGAAGTGTTAAGCCACAGCTGCAGGTTTATGAGTTGGGCTCTGCATCCTGCTAACTACAGTCACAGCTCAGAGCACAAGCAGAGGGAGCTCATATCTGCTGGTGAGTGACCATAGCTGTAGATGTATAAGGAAATGCATAATAATAAGAAAAGCCACATGCAAAAATCTGCTGGAATGGAGACGTCTGATATGTTTTACTTTGTTGAAGAGTATAAAGTTCAAAGACGGCAACTTTATGAAATCCACTAATAAGGAAGTAAACATGTATCACCGTAATAAGGTTATTAATCATAGCCGGATCGAAGGTCCTGTTTAAAATGAACAGGATAAGGTAATAAAGACTAACTGTGGAAAGGAAACATCACAAAGAAGCAATCAAAGGGTTATCAAAATAATTGATTTTTGGATGACAGCTTCATCTGTATTAGTGGGGGGAAAAAAGTGGGTTTTCACAGTAGCATCTGTAGCTCAAGTCTGAGGTTTATCCTCTGTTTTATAAGACTGAGTCCCACTATGTGCAACAAGCCTCAGATATGGAGAAGAATCCAGTGTCAGAGGATACCAGGGCAAGGTATCCTCTGAGCCCTCAGAGTCCTCCTGGTGACTGCCATGCTCAGTCCTCAGACCATCACTGCTGGTTCGTCTTCCCCCACCCTTCTTCCCCCTCATGCTTCCCAGCATTTGGTGCTGTCATTACTGACTAGGGTATGTTCAATGTTCAGGTGACCTAAGTTGCTCCTTCATGGCTGGTAGCCACCTCCTGCCCACCCTCAGCTAAGATGGGATACTTCACAACAGATGAAAAGTGTGCAGGTATCATCTGGACTATGAGATCTACTTATACCCCTCCAGAGATGTTTCAAGGTGAGCTATTTTACTTTACCCTAAACTTGAACAGAAGCATGCATTTAGATGCAGCCTTGTCTCATTCCGTCTTAGGAAAAAGAAGAGCAGAGGGACAGGATAACAGAAGACTAATGTGTGCACTATCTTACCTGTGCTTGGCACTACTGTAAGATTTAACTTGTCCTAAACTTTTCAGGTCCCTCATCACCTGGAAGAGGAAGTGCAGCCTGCCTTCCTTCCATCTCCTGACTCTACCTTGTAGCTTCAAGGCTGATGCTTTTAAGTCTTAAAGTCCTTTTCTCCTAATTTTCTTCCCCAGGGTCGTCTCCCCCTTGCAGGCTCACCTGTAATGCACATCAGGAAGTGCTGGTAAGCCCACAAGTCTCAATACTTGAATTATGAGCCAGGCATCAGCAAGTATATCTGCCTACACACAGCTACGCATCTGCAGGAAGGAAGGGGTAAAGCCATCTTAGACTGAAATCACCACCTGCCCAGCTGTAGTTTACAGTGTGGTGTAAGTAAAAAGGCAAAAGGTACATGTAATGTGCCAAAAAAAGTCTCTGTCTTACCACTTAGTAGTACATGGCAACTAAGGAGCCCATACATAGTAAAAATCAGTTTAATGTAGGAAGTCTCTCATGTGATGAGGGAGCTATAATGTAGCGTACTGTCTTTACATTTTTCTATGTACTTGAAGGATATGCATCTGGAATGGTTCCACATTTTCAGTGTATAAGATCTAATTTTATGTTTACTCTTCAACAGAAGCCAAATTAATTCAGTGTCCTGCATCAACAACATACTTTGATAATCAAATGATGTATTTAATACTAGCCCATAGAACATGAGCTCTGACAGGTCCAGTCTCCTCTCAGCCCCCAGTGAATTCCACAGTCTCATCAGTCTTTTGGATTAAACTTGAAGAACTGCGCTAGTAAAATGGTGCGTGCAGAGAGAGGGCAGGAGAGCTGCAGCCTGCACACTGGACTGTGTTGTGACAGTAGCTGAGGACTTTACAAGCACAGTGTCAAAATGCCCTGAAGGTGTTATAAAGAGATACCATGTTAAGTAAGGCCACTAAATTGTTTTCATCCATATTGACAGTCTTAGTTCTCCACAGCTAGACAGAGGGAAACAAAGCATCGTAGGCATGGAACAGATCTCTAGGCACCATCCAATCTATTTGCCCACCTTATTACTTCTTCTAGTTTTTAACACAGGCTTGGAAATTTATATTATTCCTCTTATCTTTACTGTACTCGAAGATTTAAATCTCTTCTCAATTTGGTTATTTGCCATAGGTATGGTTTGGGTTTCTATCCTCTTAAAAGCAAAATAAAAAAACAAATGACATACCCTAAGTATTGTTCAATCTCTCCTGGGGTCAAGCAGTCTCGCAGAGCAAGCTATTGCACAGGGAGGACTACGTGATGTGCAGACTCCATCTGCCCCTGAAGTGTGTGTGCAGCACCGGGCCAGCAGCGTGCTGAGCCGCGGCTCCGTTCCACAGAGACGCTTTCCACGTTTATTGTTCTTGATTAGAAAAACATTCCAAATTTTAGAATTGACATTTAAGACTGAATAAAGTTCCAGTTTGGTTTTATCAGGGCACACTTTAAAATAGATTGTCTATTAGCCTTTGTTACTGCATTTCTTTTATGAGCGTGAGTGGGAAGAGCATTAAGGAAGGCCATAAATCAGATGCATACTTCTGGTGAGTGCAGGAAATCCTTTAACCTTTATGTTTCATAGAAATAGAAATAAATACGGATTTATTCATATTGTCTACATTTTCCGAAACATCACCCGAGGAGGCATTTCCAGAAGCAAAAAGATCAGAAGAAGAAAACAAAGACAACAACAAAAAAATCCCCTGAAAACACAGTGGTGCCTAAAGCACCAATTAAAAGCCATTGCCTCCTACTCATATAAGACAGAAGAAAAAGCCTGCATTTTTATTTTCTTTTGGTTTTTTGGGTTGAGTGGGGGGGGATAAAGAAAAGAAAAAAAAAAAACACCCCACACCATGGTACTGAGACTTGAGACAATTCTCTTAACACCGATAGCGTGCAAGCATGTCCATTGGAAAATAATCTGCCCTTAGTGACTAACTCCCAGCAGAAAACTTGGCTACTTGCCAAAATGTAAATATCCCTTCATGTATGCAGGAAATCTTTTTCAGCAAACCCAGAGCTGGTCTAGCAGGATGGGAGATTCTGAGCAGTGCACCATCCATATATTCTTATTGGAATGGGTTAAAAGGCGCTCACAGCAGCAAGTTATGGATGACACCAGCGAGAATTTCAGTATGCAGCATAATGGTAAAGCAATTAATAAGAGCAGTTGCTAACAGTTGCACAACGGAGGAGTGTTTTAAAATTCCTGTGCTCTTTAACAATAATGTGGAGAGACGCTGTGAAAGGGGGAAAAAAAAGCCTGGCATGGAAGGGACATTCCTTCAGTTCCTCTCAAAAGTTTGAAAAACCTCTGGATAGGAAAATAGTATTGAGCAGCCAATTCTTTCCACATTTGGCTAAGCCCAATGCCCAAAATACACAGAACACTACTTCACTTTGAAAGGATTGCAATACTCCTATCTGAGTCATCTGAAAGCAAATAAAATGAGACCTAAACAAATAAACCTAATTGTGCATGGAAACAAATCCAGCTCTCCAGCTTGGCCATGGCTTTGTTTTTGTTAGTTTAAAGCCTGCATATGCAGTTTTAGTGGCATTAGGAGTTATACAAATATTGACAACAAATTGCCAAATGTTGTTTTTTTCCCCTCAGTGCACAGTGTGAAGAAGCTGGGGGAATGCTTCTAGGAACCTTCCCTAGTGCACTGAACCAAATCACAGCTTGATGGGATCCGCTCCAGCCTCTTCTCTGAAGGGTAGACACTAATGAGATTGAGCTTGTTGATTGTTGACTTTTATTTTTCACTCATGAACTCTGCTGAACACAAACCCAGGCTTTCGAAACGTAGCTCAAATGTTTGCACCACAGCCAGGGCATTGTCACATGCTCTGTCCTCCACCCCGTGATTTGTTGCTAGTTTGTGTCATCCTTAACCTGCTTCTGGTGGTTCGGCCAGGAGAGAAACAAATAACGATGACAAGTGAGAAAACCAAGCTGCTCTCTGATATCATTCCTTTAAAATGCTACTGGCCACTTTCCGGTTGTGGAGAAGGGGCAGTCCTCTTGAGGTAGAAATCACTCATGAAGTCCTGCTGTCATCTGTCAAAGGTAGATTTCGATCAAGTTGGTCTGAATCCTTAGCAGCTCGCAAGGAGAAATGAGAATATGTCAAATTTTGATCTGTTGCAAGCCAAAGTTAGCAAAAATATATTTACATTTGACTTTTAAATGAAGCCCAGACTTTCCTCTCACACAGAGCCAATGAAACAACACATTTTCTTCTTCTTCTTCTTTTCCTCATGTTCACAAGACACCTACAACTTGTATTATTCTAGCTGGCTGGATAACGAGGTTTCCATTTTGCAAAAACATAAACTTTTAATCCCAGGTTAAAAAAAAAAAGAAAAAGAAGGAGGAATTTTAGAATTGAACGAGGGCCTGAGAGTTTTCACACAAAGAAACCACAGAAATCAGACTCATGCACCCTCCTCAAAAGCCCAACAGTTAAGACATTTATCTACAATACTGGAGAGATGAATTCATATTCCTATTTTTTCTAATTCATCCTGAGAACTTAGAACTTGGTCTTGCACATCTCAAAGATCACCCAGCTACCAGGTTATTGAACCCTCTGAAATGAGCTTGTCTCTCTTTCTCTCTTTTTTTATCAGAAATTGCATGCTACACATAAACTCCCCCAAGAGTTTCATCACGAGTACTGAACTTCCAGGAAGAGTTTTAGATTTTAGTTTTAACATCTCCACCAAAAAAGTTTTTGACTAATTGTACATCTCTTAGCTTTCACTATTATGACATCCACTCTCCAGTTATTATAGCATGATATCAGTAAGACCTCAGTATATTCAGTAAGACCTCAATGCCGAAGCATCTGCATAGGCTTTCTGTATTGCATTTCTTATCATGGTGCAAATGCCCCTAAGCACTTGCACAGTAAAGGGTGAATCATTAAATTGGTGGAAGGCAGGCATAGTGGAAAGGTATGAGAACTTGTGGGTTTGTGAGAAAGTGAAGGAAAAAAGATCCTCTCTATTTCACTAACTCTGGACCTTCATAAAAAAACCAACACAATGCTTGGGACTGTTCGTGCTGTGAGCAAACACTGAAATATGACAAGGCATCAAGACACGTTGCGTTACATGATATTCGGGCAGCTGCTGTGATGGCAGTTTCAATCCACCAACTGGTGCAACGAAACAAATCTGAAATGTAAAAGCTAGATTTCCACCAAAATATTTCATTAATATTACATGCATGTAAGTCAGGGAACTCAGACTACTAATCCCCACAGCTACCCTAAGTCAGCCCTGGAGGACAAAGCCACAACGCAGCTGCACAGATAGGGTCTCAGAAGGTATTCTAGGTTTCAGTTTGCTGACTGGAGCGTGCAAAATTTCTCTAACAATGTTTTGTTAGTGTATTTTCTTTGAAAATTGTTGAAGGGGGAAAATACCCGTTGCTTTTCTGTGGAATGCAAGTATGAAATGACTGCACACCAACATATGAAGATAGCCAGATATAGCTAAATTTGTATGAACAACTACTAGCGGAAAGTCCCACCCTGTGCAACAGACCTCAGCAACACGCTTTAGGTCAGAGGAGGAGAAAAGAGCTGAATCTTCTTCTGTCCTTGATTGCAATTTGGACACCACGAACTTCATAGCATATGCCACCCTTGAAACCTGGCCTGTGCTGAAAACAGTCCCATCCCTCTCTGAAGCCCCACCAGCCGGTCTGTCAGCACAGGGGGTGGGTTGCCACAAGCCCTCACAAGAGGTGCAGACCCGTTGCGCACAGCGCCAGAGCCTTGCTTGCCCCATTTCAGCTGAAATACCGGGCAGGTCCCACACCATGGGGGGAAGAATGACCTATCACCAAAAGTCACCACCAAGGCAGGAGAATGACACACTTCCTAGCAAAGTAAGAGAGCACGCAGGAGGGCAGGTTTTGTCTGATTTAACAAAGCACCTTCTCTTCATGGAGAGATCCATTCAAGCCACTTTCAAATTTCCAGAGATTAAAGCAACAGGGAATGAGGAGAAGTAGAACGGAAAGAGGCATCTGAAGCTGTCCGCAAAACAGGGCAACATATGTCTGGATAACAGATTGCTGGATGTAAAGGGCACCTCACCAGCCTGCTCTCTCCCCACCTCTTCTGCTTCTCTCTCACACACTCACCCGCTCTTCCTTGGGCTGGGTGCCTTCTTGAGCACTGAGGCAAGTCAATTAAAACCAAACAGAAACTATAAATATCACACATAGGAAGGAGACTGCCCTCCCAACGCTGACAGCTGCTACTGCCAACCCGAACTGCACAGGGCACCGAGCGTCGTCCCTCCTGACCCTCCCTCCCGCCGGCTCCCGCACCCGACAGCTCCCCAGGTGTGGAGATGTCCGTCTCCCAGCGCAGCATACAAACTCCCCCTGGGCATGACAAGGCAAACTGTCATTTTCCACCCTGGCTGCCGTTGGTGGTGGTCACGTTAGTAGTGCCTGCCCGCATTTGCACGGTACTGGACGCTGTGGAGTGTGTGTACAAACTGTTCCATATGGCACGCGGAGGGAAACGTCCTGTGCAGAGAGCGCCATGCTAGCAATACATCACAAACGTGCATTTAGCAGTCGTGTTACCATATAGAGCCCCTGGTCCATATTCGACTTGGCACGTCTGAATTATTGTAAGGATAAATGAGAAGACGACTACTTTTTAGTTCATGGAAATGCAGGAAGAGTGGCTACTAGCAAGTCCGTGTGCTTCATCTTGGGGTTTTACCTGTCGCCCTTCTGCTTGGTATTTGCCACATGTTTAACTGTTTCTTACAGTCTTCACTGTTCTGTTTAAATAGCTTGTACTTCTTCCTCTTAACTTTCTAGGCCACCTACTTGTTTAATATCTGATCTTTTTGTGCTAATTATTTGACTGCTATTTCTGAGACACTTTGTCAAGTTATTTACCTTGCTGCAGTGACATAAGTTCTTCCCCCCCCATCCGCCCCCTGTCTGTCTGGTTTCCCCCCTCTAGTCTGGCTGAAGTGACAAACTCTCTCCCCTAGCCAAACATTTGTTTTTACAAGGTAATTTTATACCATCACCTCTTCCCTGCATCTCCCCCGCCTACCCACCACAAACATATGCTGTGGTGGGAGGACATTCTGGTTTCACATCATTTGCAATGTTAAGGTGACAAATTTCCCCTCCTTCAAGTCATTTTTTTTTTTCGAGATCTGGTTTGTAAAATGCAAATGGCAAAAGGCTAGTTTCTCTTTGCCTTTTTTACCCTGTGCATGGAGATGTCCTTCTTTGCTTAGAAGAAATCAGTGGAAGAGAAAGCAAAACCCACTTGATTTATGTTATTTGCGACCTATTTATGCTATAAAAAGATTCCAAAATATACACAAAGAATATTGTCTGGGTTGATAGATTCCTTTTATTCATCCCAAGGAAGACGGGAATGATAAAGATTTCCAAGAAAGTAGGCAAATGTAACCACCCTACTGACTTCATTAGTCTATCACAGTCTGTTTTTCCCTGTATTAAAATGCACATGCAGTCACATTCACACAGTAAAAACAACCTCAAGAGCTCTAAGCATCAGGCTTGGAACCATGAAAAACATGACTGTGGCCTTCATCATACCCAATTAGGGGTACATCTACTCAGCAGTGATTCTGGTGTGGTGGAGAAAAGCCTAAGCCAGCCTTAAATTAGGCAGGAACAATCTAGTTAAAACAGCACAGAGCCCAGATTGGGCTCAGCCACTCTAAATATTTACCCTGCTCTGAGCTAGAGGTTGCAGGGGCATGCATACTACCACGACTGGAGAACTTCCAGTACCTACATTCACCACTGCAAAGCTGGGGCTGATGTGCTAAACATCCTGGTCATTCCGGCAGCGTACATGCACGGAATGGGCCAAATTAAGACTGTTTATAAAAAGACTGAGTTTACGTGGCAGGATGGCTGAAAAATGCTTTTTATACGGAGACTGTATCTATTCAGCACACACCATTAGGCTTTTTGAAGCAGGGTAAAGTCTTATTCCCTGTCCTGGGACCGAACTGAATATTGTTCCAGGATATCAGCTGCATTTTAAGTCCCATTTTGTGCAGAACTTTTAGTGCAACACGTGACAACCGGAAAAAGTATGCACCAATAATGCATCTTTGTTAATTTAATCTTGTGATTTTGTCTTGTATAAGGGCAAAGAAAGATAAATTTGAAAAACAAAACAGGGTGGGTCAACTCACTGCCAGCAGCAGGGGGAACAAAAAGGGAAAGTACTAAACAGTGAAATTTATTTATACTGGGAGGCAATAGGCTCCAGATAACAAATTATTAGCAGAAGGAGCCAGTCACAGCACATGCAAGGCTTCCCTCAAATCAAACAGATACGGCTGTCACTGTGGGCAGCCAGAGAGCACAAAAGAGGGTGGAAAAAACCCTCTCCACAGACTGAAAACATTTTGTAGTTATGGGACTCAGGGCAGAAAGTGGGTAGGGCCTTTTGTTTCACTTTGGGTCTAGCAAGGTCATTTGGGGGAAATGTCCGCAGAAAACCACCAGGAGTGAGCTAAGCAAAGGAAGAGAAGGGAAAAATGTGAGTTTCTCAGTAAAAAAGTACGCAAGTGGGAAGGACATGAGCTGTTCATCCCTCCCAGGAATTTTCGGAGATTGCCCCCTTTTGCATGTTGTGGAAAAGTGAGTAGAGGACCACCAGACCATCGCAGAGGAGCCATCCACCAGAATTATCTGGGGATACATCGGGGAGGAAGAGCCATCCCCCAGTCCTCCTGGAGCTGTCAGTCTCCAGGGCTCTGCTGGAAACTGTTCAGGACAGTGCAGTTTTGCTGGCTCCTAACTCATCGCCTAACTCCTGGCACATACCCAGAAGCAGGTGACATTTATTTGGCAGCACATTCTTTACTGGAAAAACAATATGAAATCCCTGCATTAACACCCTGCTGTTGGCTAAAGACACAGTCCTCTTCTGTACGCCACTGAAGACTAACAAGTGACCTCTGGATCTCAAAATAAGCACCCAACGAGGTATCTGTTGGTCCATGAGGAAAATATGCACACACATGAAGAGACTACTTCTCTCCCTTCTGGGTCACTGGACATTTCCCTGTATCTGACATTAGCTGAACATTCACTCAGCAGGTAGACATGGCACCACCTAGCTTGAACCTATTTTCACTAGTGATAATCTACTCAGTACTTCACTTTTTTCATTTCCCTCCCCTCAGAAGAAGCAGCAGAAAAGAAAGATGTATCTTTGCGACTTGTCTTTTGTCTTCAGTCCAGGTCTTAGATTTTTTTTTTTTCCCTCCTAAAAAATAGGACAACTGTATCTTTACACTAAAGTGACTGCAGCTCACGTGTACCTACGTGAGCTAGCCGTGCAGTGGCCAGCTCAGGTCCTGTTACCAAGGTAGCTGCATCAGCCGGAGCTCAGCACCAGCTGCAGAAACCATCTATGCAGCTAAGGAAACACTCGGCCAAGTAGCCATAGCAGTACCAAACTCAGCATAGGCTATATGGATGGCAGTATCCAAAACAGGCAGTAAAATGCTGGCTCAAATATGTCTGTAAACACTGGCATTAGCCTGTGTTTGTTAACGCTTTCAAAATGTTCAGACATTTTGGGTGAGAGATGCTGCATCAGCACAAAAGCATTCCCGCAGCAGTAAACACACTTGGCTGGACCACTGCCTTTTCTTGAGCTCTGATTTGCTTCAAGTAAATACAGCCATTTATTACATGTTTCACCTTCTCGTGGAACATCTGCTGTCTGTGAGGAGCCAAATAGCAGACAGACTCTCAATCCTCCTGAGATACCTCTGGCTAACAGCACGCATAGCTTTCCTCAGAGGCCAGCATGTCACTGAACAGTTGGCTTACTATAAACCACCGCATGCTGTAGGTGTTTCCAGCTGCCTCACGCTGCATTTGTGTCACAACCCGCGTTCCTGAGGAGCCTGTGCAGGCTGAGCCATGCTTTATCCCTACCTTGGGAGCAGTACATTTCTTATAAAGCAGTTCTTTCCATCCACAAAGCAGAAAATTAAGAGAAAAATCACTGGCTCTTGAGAGAAGGTCAGGAGTAGAGTGTGAAAGTAGGGGAGTTGAGTGCTAGTAACACTGCTCAACTTATTAGGAGAACATCTCTTCCGGAACAGGGAAGGATATGAAGAAAATAAATAGAGGAAGAGCATGAGGATAAGGGTGAAGTCAGAGGATGCCGGATGGTCAAGACACACCATGAACAAAATGCAAACACTGGCTGAAAACACGCTAAGGAATTTAAATTTCATTCAAAACATAGTGAGCCAGTGAAAATATTCAAAGGTAAAGGTAGATATGACAGGAGCCAAAGGAATTTTTGCCGTAGGACTGTCAGTAGGGTGAATGGAAAGTAAAGAAAGCAGAACTGTGGCAGGCTGTAGGAATTTGGCTGCAATAAGCCCAGTCTGAGTCAAGTTGCTCACCGTGGAGGAGTCAGTGCCACAGATGAGGTCTGAGGGCATCACGAGGCTGTGAAAGAGGGAGAAGCTGGAGGAACCTTTGAGTGACATGAGGAAAAGGTCACACAAATTGCTCCTCCAAAGTATGGAATAGGTTAAGGTAACGCCCAGATTCTGTACAATGTACTTTAGGAGAAGTTGTGTCGGACTCTTACCAGTTCAGACTTCTGTAGAGTCTGGTTACTTTCACTGCCTACAAAGGAGCTGCTCTCAGTTTACACCAGCTTAAACCTTGTCCCTCTGTACTCAGTGTTACCCATCTCAGTTTTAACCACATAATGGCTTCAAGCAAGAGCACAAAGTCATGCTAATCCAGCCAAGAATTCCTCAGTGCTCCCTCCCACCCTGATAAAAGTTTTGGATATCACAAACAGATAACGACAGATGGTGGCACATAGACCCCTGTGCTAAACTAGTCAAAGCCCAGCAGCTGAGGCTTTCCCTACATATCTGAGAAGGCAGGCTCACATCTATTCCCCCTGTTTCAGTTTTTGAGAGTTTTCAGAGAGAAAGTCAGTTTGTTTTTGTTTTTAAAAAGAAATGTTTAGCCAAGCTGTTTTGGTTTATATGTTGTATTTGTCTGGCCTATCCAGTTTAATAAGATATAGGGTTCTTCACCTCTCCACCCAACTACCTCAGGAAGCTTACCCCACTCTAAAATAAAACAGGATAGATATATCATTACCTTGTATTCAAGGCTGAACAGCGGGACCTGCTTCCACAAGGGCAAGATACACCCAAGTAGCCAAACAATGATGTCTCGTCTATGGGACAAGCAGAAGCTCCCCACCGTCACTGGGCTCTGCACTTGCGGAGGCTCCTACCTCACACAAGGCCAACTTCACTGGAGTTGTTTGCTTCAGTGTAAGGCAGCAAATGGTTCTTGCAGCTGCACCACATTGCCTGCAAGAACACAACCAGCTCCAGGACTCACACTACCAAGCTGAGCTCCAAGGAGCGGGGACGAAGCTGAGCATGCTTAGGGAGCTAATGTGTAGAAGAACATGCAGAAGTGTGATTGTGGCTAAAGGGAAACTGAGGACTCTACGTTCCTACATGTTCAAGAAAAAGCTTTTACTCCTTATACCAGGCAGTATTCAGAGACTGGCTTATTTTGAGAGTCAGCCTCTCTTTGGATAAGTACATCACATGAAGTGTGAATAGGAAGCCAGACGCATGGGCAGAAAGCAACTGTGGCCAGCAACTGTGGTCACTCATGTAGTCTGTACAAGTCTGGTGCATTGATAAATGTATAAAAGTGACAACAGCTTTTGGAGGAGAGAATTGGAGAAGATGACCCAAAGGCAGGTAAGGTGATCTTGTCATTGGTACACTCTACAGGCACATGGAAGACTACCAGGGACTAAAACTTGGATCCTTTGCATCCCCGTGAGTGTTGTAAACACCTAACTATTGGCTGGTTTGGGGGAGGGAACACTCATTCCCGTATCTTCGCACAACAAAACCTTCAAAAGATTTGTTTCCATCCCTATGTAAAGAAAGGAACATAATTTTAAATCTCAGAATTTCAAGGAACAGAACGATTGTTTACGACACATGTTTGTAAAGAAAATAGTCCAGTTGCGTCAAAGTACGTAATTTACCCTTACAGTACAAAGGTAAAGAGCCTTCAAACTGGACTGTTGACCTAAGAGCCAACAAGGGCTACATTTTAACCTTGCAGTCAGAGAAATCTTGACCATAAGGAGGCTCACTTGCCCCATCTACTGGTCAGTGGGAAGACTGGATTTACGCTACAATTAAAAGCATCACCACCGAGGCCCCGATTCAGTTGAATTCTCAAGTTCTCATTTCTAACTTTAAACAGATGTGTAAATGCCATTGACAGCAGCATGTCAGTAAGCACGTAAGTGCTTTGCCGAACTGGACCCTAAGGCTGATTGTTTATCATGGCAGGAATAAGGTAATGACTTCTTTCATTCAGAAAATGCATTATTTTCAAAGAAAGGACAGCCTGTTCAGTAACACTGGCTGTTGACCATGAAAAATTAAATAAATATGCCTTCTTTTGTTCTGAAGTGGTCTAAGGTCATTTAATACTATAAAATAGCAGCCTGCAGAACCCTTGTCACAAAGCAGCCATATGCATTGCAGCTCAGTAAGGTCATCACAAATTTACCATGGCTTCTTAGGGATTTTTTTAGAAGTATTTGTTTACTAAATAGCAAATCCAATTTCCTAAAGGCCTGTTTACCTTATATTTTCCATCACTGTATGCAATGCATCCATCCCTCTGAAGTGAGTCTGTTCCTTCAGGGGACAGGCTGGAGTCTAGAGTGAAAATGTGAAGTTTGGGTTGACTTGAAGAGGCGTTTTACCCTACCCCAGGCAGGAAGACTTGCCAGATGTCTCAGTTTGAGCACATGCCTCACTCTCATCCATGTTCTTTGAGGGCAGCACTTGTGGTCATACTGTAACATCCTCTGCTCCACGACTCCCATGCTGGTTGCAGGTCTGATCAGATGTGCCTAGAGAGAAGCTGCAGCCCACAGAAAGGCCACCAAAAAGCCTGGCAGCAAGCTGCCCACCAGGTAATCCAATATACCTGCAAGCTGATTCACCATGAGACCTTACACACAGCCATGCTCTCTCCACATGACTCCAGCAAGCCTATGACACTTTGCTTAGGCAGATACTCAGTGTGCAAGTATCTACACTTCCTGCATGACACAAGTCTCCTGCCCAAAAGACTGCCATGCCTTGAAAAGTCTAAGCAGAGACGGGACTAAACTATCAGCATATCTAGGCCCAGGCATGGAAGTTCACAGGAGTTATTGTCACAACCACAACAGAGAATGATGAACCATCATTTTGAGCAAGCAGAGCTCAACATTGTCTTCAGGAAGCACAAGTGGCAAAGCACAAGTGTGATCATCTATCTTAAGGAGCTATGACTTCAGTTACCCAGCAAACTCTGTGAGAATAAACCGGCCACAGCATGGAAGAGACTGTAAAGGAGGAGTAAGAACAGCATCCCCATTAAGGGTCATTCATCTCAGGTGATAAACCCGAGAAGTAATTAATGACTACTTTTAAATATATCATTTCTATAGCAGGCAAGGAAAGAAATCATTGGCAGTAGACCTAGACCTCCTGGTATACCAAGTGATGTGTTGTACATGAGAGTTCATAAAGCACACGCACTCCTCTGAATATCATCACAAAAGGTTTGCTTAGCCTCCTCCCAGAAGTATATTTTGGGCTGAGTTATTTGTCTTAAGGGTATGGTCAAATGTTTCTGAAATCATTAGAGTCCAAGACTCTATAATGGACAAAACAATGGATGATAGTGTCTTGGAACAAATGCTTGCACGGCCTCACAACTGCAGTGTAAGCTAGGATCCAGCTGACATCCCTAGAGAGGTCACAAAAATGGCCAAGAGATTTCTCAGATGAAGCATGTAATAGCTAGCACCTCAGTTACCCAAGGACTGGGGCAGAAGAAACACTGTCAGTGTCCAGAAGCATCTGCAAGGAAAGTCCACTGAAGACAGGCCCTGAGGGCTACCTCCCCGAGCTCTCTGAGCATCACGAGCCTGCTGGGAGATTCCCTGCGGGCACGCAACTACCTGGCATACTTGCCCTAGGCAGCGGGGGAAGCAAACAGCTGTCACCCAGGGCGGTGCAGAGATGTGAACTGCAGGCAGTGCCCAGAACTGCTCGCGGTGTAAGCTGGGTTCCTCCAGGGCAGGTGCTTTGGGCATCCCATAAGCTAAGCACACCTGGCTTCCTCAGTAATTCCTCAGCTGTGTGGGACTAGTAGCACAACGTGAGAGTATTTCAATTCTTCAGCCTGTAAAATACTGAGTGATGGAAGAGGGGCCAGAATTTACACCTGAGAAAACAGGTGCCCACTGTGCCTGGGCTTGTGAATTCACACACAACTCCCTGCGCGTGAAGACTCACCCAGAGAAACGTACTTCCCAACAGCCCAGGCTGCCTCCCTCCCGTGAGGATGCACGGCTCTTAGCTCCCCAAGCAGCCGCCCCCAGAGCAAAAGCTTCAACCCTGTCATGCTGGGGGGACCCACTGAGACCAGCTGGTCGGGTGGAAGCTGCTGGAAAAGGAGCCTTAACAGGTAGTTGTGAAAGAGACGACCCTGCTGAAGAAAAATGCTGAAAGGATGCCAGCCCAGTTTTACTAGCCACGGAGCAGTAGCGCTCTCAAAAGCAGCCTCCGCAGAAAAGGGTCAAGCTTCATTAATTCTCTAGTCCCTCATGGCAGACACCTTTGACAGGCCAAGATCTGGCTTGTTAGGCTGGGAAAACCCACTCTGTTCCCTACACAAGGCCAGATTTAGACATCTGACTTACATCATGGGCCCAAAGCTTATTATGTCAATTCTGAGCCGATAAATAATACAGAAACTGGCAAAAGCAAATGTTTGGCGAGAGCTTTGAATATAAACCAGACTTTAACTGAAAGCTACGACCACGACTGCAGATAAACCATTCGGTCTTTCGTTTTCTGTTGCCATCAATGTATGTGAGACAATCCTCCTCACCCCGTAACTCCCCAGTCTCTGCCCCATTATCCATGTTCAGAAACAATCTTCAATTGCTATTTGCACGGTACTCGACAGATTGAGGACCCTTTTTTTGTAAAACAAAGTGTATCAAACATCCTTGTTCCTGGTTGCGAATAATTCTATAACTAATTATGTTAGTTATATACAATACCTTTGATGGGGGAAATCTAGCATTATTCTTCTCTGAAAGATTTTTTTCTTGGTTACATAACAGAATTGAATGCAATTTTTCTTCCCTTTTACCTTTTTCCTGGGAACAAAGTCTGCATTCTTCAGCTGTGATCACTCAGGCTACTGGTCGGTTGGTTTGGGGTTTTTTTTTAATAATAATGCACAAGAAGACTACAAAGACAGAGTTCCCTAGAGACTGAAGCATGTATTTTATATCAAAAGGCAATTTGCTTTCACTGGAAAATAAGCAGCACAGAAAATACTCAACCAGAAGTTTCATTTTACGTTCAGACACTTAGGAGTGGGCAATTATCCAGTTGATTAGTCTCTGTTCGGGGGTAACTCTGTTTGCGGGGGTAACTGTATCTTTAGTCACAGATATTCTAAAATTCAGAACAAAAGGAATAGGCAAAGCAACTAGTCTATCACTTCTTGCTACCACCACAATCATTAAGAATATTCTTAAACATGCCACTTACTCACCAGGAAATAAACATCAGAAGGAGCTGGAAATCACTGCTTTGCCACCACTCAGCTTTGACACTGTCACTTTCCACCTCCTTGCAGAAGTCCGGCAGCACCTTTCCAAGCACCACCTGTGTCAGGGCACACTGTAACGTCCCCTGGGATCAGCCAGCTCACTCTGACATAAAACTAGGCTCAGGTGCTGGAATCAGCCCAGGGGCCGAGTCCCAGCTGGCAAATCTAAAATGACTTCCAGCCCAAGGGAAACAAGAGAGGAGTGTTTGGAAAGAGCTTGCGTAGAGGGCTTCCAAATGGTAGTAGCCCTCCTTTAGAGAGATAGGAATACTGCCTAGGCTGAAGATCAATAGACGGTTTGGACTGTTTGAGGTGTGTTTGAGGAATGGTCCTCCTCTTGTCCTGACTGGGCTGAGCAGCCCCCATTCTTTTGCTGGTGAGTAAAAGGAGTTTGCACAAATGTGAGTGTGGCTCTTGCTTTGCTGGGTGGAGAGAGGTGGGATTGTCACTCGTGTCCCACTGCATGGCTGCCTTCCAGCTGCCAAAGCCGTCCTGCCAGTGAGGCTTCAGAAGGGAGCATGGCTGGCCCGTTCACCCAGAAATAGCTCCTCACCTCTCCTGGCAGTGCAAACACCTCTTCGAAATCCCGTTCTATCCGTACTCTCGCTAGGCAGTAACTGTTGGTTACCACTCCCTCACCTGTGGTGGGAAAAGCAAACACAGCTCTCCAGCTTTTCTTTGTGCTACGGACACGTAATGCGTGAGTTCATTGGACAGGCCCCTACTCAGATAGACTGAGACTTTACCATGACCCTCCACTTCCCTAAAAATACTGCAGGCTGAATGGAGCCTCCTGGCAAGACAGGTAAATCCAGTCAATGGCATGTGTTCCTGCCCAGGGAATGCATAACTCTCCTTCAAAAACTCCCTGTCACTTCCTACAACAGCAAATATATGGATTATCATTGTACTAAATATAATAATTCCCCCAATGCTCAGCCTCTACAAATTTAAGTGGATGTGACCCTTCCTTCATTACTTTATATGAGGTATCTCTGTGATGTTTTCTACGATGATACAAGATGGTAAATCCATTAGAATTATGAGGAAGACTTTCAACGTAACAGCTGGCATTCAACTTGGAAATACTCATATGAAGCTGACCATAAAGAATACACACTTAGAATATGCAGATAGTTTTACGGGCTCTCTTCTGCCACGTTTCTGAGAGAGCAGTTTAATGGTAACAGAATAGTCAACGCATTAACTAACACAAGAGAACAGAGGGTGCAACTTCTATTCCCACCCAAGTAACATCAGCGACGCAAACATAAATATTACCATACTGCTTGTATGGAGTAGAGGTAACATTTCATAAGCTGTTTCATCCACAAAGAAGGCTATTCACACAGAACACGGTCTTGAAAATATCAGAAGATATTTTCAGATAGTTGGGATCTGAAAATCCCGCTTGAGATCTATTTCAGGACAGACAGACCATGAGTGAAGAAGGTCTCTATACCACATATAGGAACTACAATATTTCCCTTGATTTATCTTCTATTGGGTTTCCATGGCAAGGTTTTGGTAGTGGGGGGGCTGGAGAGGTGGCTTCTATGAGAAGCTGCTGGAAGCTTCCCCCATGTCTGACACAGCCAATGCCAGCCAGCTTCAAGACGGACCCGTCACTGGCCAAAGCTGAGCCCATCAGTGATGGTGGTAGTGCCTCTGGGATAACAGAGTTAAGAAGGGGAAAAAAAACTGCTGAAAAAAAACAGCAGCAAAGAGAGGAGTGAGAATACGTGAGAGCAACAACTCTGCAGACACCAAGGTCAGTGGAGAAGGAGCGGGAGGAGGTGCTCCAGGCGCTGGAGCAGAGATTCCCCTGCAGCCCCTGGTGAAGACCATGGTGAGGCAGTCTGTCCCCCTGCAGCCCATGGAGGTCCACGGTGGAGCAGATATCCACCTGCAGCCCGTGGAGGACCCCACACCAGAGCAGGTGGATGCCCGAAGAAGGCTGTGACCCTGTGGGAAGCCCATGCTGGAGCAGGCTCCTGGCAGGACCTGTGGCCCCGTGGAGAGAGAGGAGCCCACACTGGAGCAGGTTTGCTGGCAGGACTTGTGACCCTGGGGGGGACCCACACTGGAGCGGTCTGTTCCTGAAGGACTGCACTCTGTGGAAGGGACCCACGCTGGAGCAGTTTGTGAAGAACTGCAGCCCGTGGGAAGGATTCATGCTGGAGAAGTCTGTGGAGGACTGTCTCCAGTGGGAGGGACCCCATGCTGGAGCAGGGGAGGAGTGTGAGGAGTCCTCCCCCTGAGGAGGAAGGAGCAACAGAGACAACATGTGATGAACTGACTGCAACCCCCATTCCCCGTCCCCCTGCACTGCTCAGGGGGAGGTGGTAGAGAAATTGGGAGTGAAGTTGAGCCCGGGAAGAAGGGAGGGGTGGGGGGAAGGTGATTTAAGGTTTAGTTTTTATTTCTCATTATCCTACTCTGATTGGATTGGCAAAACATTAAACTAATTTCCCCAAGTCGAGTCTGTTTTGCCCATGACGGTAATTGCTGAGTGATCTCCCTGTCCTTATCTCAACCCATGAGCCTTTTGTTATATTTTCTCTCCCGTGTCCTGTTCAGGAGGGGAGTGATGGAGCGGCTTTGGTGGGCACCTGGCGTCCAGCCAGGGTCAACCCACCACAACCTCAAAACCTGCAGAAGAGACAAAATTGCTGAATCCTGAAAGACTGAAGTGGTAAGGAGTCTCATACCTGTTGTAGATATTTGCCCCAAGAGCCAGGTTCCCAAGCAAGGTAATCCTAAATGCTTCTTCAGAATGAAACTGTTTGTGATTAAGCATTTCTGTACTACCAGCAGAACACCTAACATGGACACTTCTAGTATTGGAGCTGTCTGCCTGCAAACGTAGACAGGAAAAATAATCTGGAAGATGAGAAATCTTCCATAGATTTAGGGCTAGAATTAGAACCTGGTCTTGAAGATTCGTGATAGTCTCAACAGAGAGTAGCACGCAAACTTATTTTATCTTGGAAGACAGAAAATAACAGGAACAAAATACCTTGCACTCTTCTGAGACTTAGAGATGATCAGAACTTTAGCTAAAACACATCATCATAGGAAGATTCCTGGAAAAAGGTGGGGCAAAGTGACTGACTGTAAATAGGCCATGAAATTGTATAAAGTAAGTCATCTTTAGAATTTCTAGGATCCAACAGAGCATACAGATCATATTTCGGCTAGTTCCCAAAGAACGTGACGGTTCACAAATGAATCACAAAGTGCCATCAGTATAATTCTACTAAAACCATTGACACAATTGAAATATTATATTTTTACCTTTATCTGTATCTCTTCTGTGATTCCAAAGGATTGAAGCAAAGGGAAACTTCCTATCTTCTTGAAAGCAGCCATTATTGCAGGGGGGTTGGACTAGATGACCCTTAAAAGGTCCCTTCCAACCCAAACTATTCTATGATTCTGTAATTATCTGGATGTCATGCCTGCCTTGTCAGGAGCCTTTCTAAGTGATATGCACCCAATGACCTGTGGAAACCAGAACCAGGTGTAAGTTCTTTTGCACTCCCCTGAATAATTTTACTAATGAATGCAGATGTGGCAATTCATTTACTCACATTTTGTCCATAAGGCTTGCTAACTGCCCTCACTCTTCTGTGAGTTTGATGAGTGATGGTTTTTCTGACTAAATAAAACCAGCCTTGTGCTCTTGTACTATGTTTACAGCAATTTTCTATTAGCCGGGCCTGGTTCTTATGAGCCAATAATCAATGACACAGGGACAGGATAAACATAAACTTCTGAGCTTTTGAAAGGAACCAACAGCAGCAAACATCTCTCCTTTCTGCCTGGGCTGGAGAGGCAGGTCACTCTTACGATGCGTAGGTAGTTCTAACAGTTCTAACCCTCCCGGTCTTTCATTTTATATGCATTACGATGCATCCAGACAGAAAGAGTATGAGGATGTCCGGGTACTTCTGGGACTTCTTTTGGAAAACATCTACCTAGCTGTTATTCTTTCCAGAAGAGCACACAAGAATCGTGGCAAACTCTGAAGTAATGAAAAGTGGGGACACAAATGAAAATTCCCAACGTAGAACTTGTCAGAGTATTAATCTTGCTACTTAATCAGGTAACCAGCTTGTCAACATGACAAAAATTCAGGGGATATATTCCACCTGGACTTTAGCAAAGCATTTGGAACGATGTCACGTGGGAAACAATTGGTAGCTGCAAGAATTGTGAGCCAAGTATGGAAGTAGCTAAAGCGGAAATGACAAACGGGAAGTCATTGGCCTGGAGGGATTTTACTGGTGGCGTTCCTCAAAGAATTGTCCCAGGACAAATGTAATGTAATTGTTTGGCACAAAAATAGCAGTATACTAATGAAATGTTCTGATTAAACAACTTGGGAGGCAACTCCGGTGCAAAAGAATAGCTGGAATGGTAGCTACAGGACAAAATTTAACTGTGCCAAGTGCAACAGGGAATAATAACAAGAGTTTTTGCTATGAACCAAAAGCTTGTCAGCTGAAAACAACCAGGAGGAATTCTGACACATATTAGTAGGATTGCCAGACTTTATGTATGGGAATGTCTCCCTTAGATCCTCACAGCTCCTTACAGGCTCCTTCAGCTAGTGGTGCTGCTGGCATCGTTGCTTTGATCCAGGGGCAGAAAGAGGTAGGCAGGGAGCAGGCAGCAGAGGCCACAAAATCACATAACCCGTATTAAAACACACAAAAATGCAGGGAGAAGTAATACTCTGCAAGTTCTTAATGTGGGACATGGGATTTTGGACTGAACTATGAAAAATTCTTTGTTATATGGAACATCCAGCAAGCCTGTGTTAGCCACACACAGGATGACTATAAGAAGGACCAGGGGAATGGAGCTCATTTCAGAGGAAGCTACAAGCAGACAGCGAAGATTCTGTTACTAAGATTACCTGCTTTCCAGGCTTCAGAGGACTCCTAATGGTGCTGTTCAGCCAGTAATGGCACAAGTTAGAGTTCTTGTATGAACCTTCCTCTTTTCTGTAGATGGGAGGAGATCTGGATCTAGAGCTGGCCTGCTACAATCACTGACACCCCAAAAGTCACAGATAATAGATCAGGGAGCAAATGCTTCTGGTTAATATCCACAGTGGCTTCTCTTCATCCAGGGTGGAAGAATAAATACATTCCTAAACTGTGCCTGAGCCATCCAGTTCTGGGAGTGAATGGGTGGCTGAGAAGGACTCCTCCTACAGGAATTTCTGCTGAAGCAGTGGGAGTACCTTCCTCCTTTACCCTGATTGGTATTGCTGATATTGACTGTACTGAATTATAGGAAGAAGTTGATAGCAAAGGAGGCACCTTTCCCTGTGACCTGGGGCCTGAAAGATACTTTTCAGCATGAGGTCCCTTCCAACCCAAGTTATTCTATGATTTCTGACCTCTCAAGGTAGGCTAGAGTGGAGGACAGTTGTATCATTTCTCCTTAGATGCGCTCTTCTCATGATAATCTCTTTGTTTTGACTAGGAACTTTCTTTAGAACTATTTACCTCTGATCTGCTGGAGAGGAAACAGGGAAGAGGGAAAGAGGCATCCCAATTTGCTCTGTGAGCAGCAGAGCCTACGAAGGCTGTATTCCAATGGATTTATGTCCTATGTCCCTCATGCTCCTGCCCATTCAACTGACCAGTATGTCCTGTCTCCTCTTCATATCCACCACCCTACCTCCAAGGTGTTCCTCCAGGGCTACAAGAGGAATGCTCTTTTCCCTGCAGTACCTCCAGTTCTTCCTCACCTCCTTTACCTGCCACCCAGCTTCCCATGCTCGGTACTTGTAGTTCTCCTAGAAGACTTTTAGCTACTTTTTGGGCATGCAAAGGTCAGAAGGGAGGACCCGTTGTTACAGAAGACAAGGGAAGTGGCAAGTCGAAAGTGCTGACTCTCAGAAAATTGCTGAGGCACCTGGGCCAGTAACAAAAGCTGACCAGTTTTTTGCTTTCTTGTGCAACTGCAGTAACATTCATATTGGGTTGCATTTCAGCTTACATGTGGAAGTTTATACTCAAATTTAGAGATCTTCTAAAAAACCATTAGTATTGTGAAAAGCGGGTGAGTTTTCAGTTTGACTCCCAAAATATAAAATTTCCGCACCCAGAGCATAATATTTCAGCAGTATAAAATCCTGGGAAATTTCAGAAGTTGTTTCCTTTTGGAAAAGATTCTTCAAAACATTTTAAGTTCTTGGAACCAAAATATCTGATTCCCACACAAATCCAGACCTATTTTTCCTAACCTTGAAGAAAACTTCTCAGACAAGAACTGAAAATGTTTTCTAAAGCATGAAAACCCCCCACCCCTCTATTTACCTTCTTCATGCCTTGCGAGGAAGGGGAGTACCATTATTGCCATTTTACAGACGGAACTGAAGCTCAAAGGCTACATTACTTACCTGCTGCCAGACAAAAGCGTGGTGGAACAGGGAACTGAGCACAACAGTCCTAATTTCCAAGACAGTGTCTTAAACACTGCAACATTTTTCTTGCAAGCCCCACAGAGTCTGCACTATGCATAAATATACCTCGGATCATAGGCCAATATAGGAAAATGAGAGCTGTAATATGCTTTGACCTGTACTTTGTTTTTTGTTCTCTCCTGTAATACATTGTCCACATGGAAACAGCACATATTCTGCAGCGCTTTCTCAGAAGCTGGAAAATCATTTCCTTCCACTAGCAAACACTATTTGGCCTGTGTGGCACCACAGAAAAAGCCAATGCAGCTTTTCATTTACTGCTGTGTCTGCATGTTAACATGAAGAAGGTCAGTAGGAGTGTACACAGTACTGAGAAAATGAGTAGTTAATTATTGCTAGACTGCAAGAAGGGAAAATACATGATTTATTTTGGTTTAGAAAACTGCAAATCACAAGAACTTCTTTTTCTGGACTGTTTTTTGTGGGAGGGCATACATACAGTAAAATTTGCGACAATCGGTTGAGGCTATTCAATGTGCTTTGAGTGTTACAGAAAAAAAAAAATCCCCTCTCATCAGTGGGAACAATCTCAATAAAAGCACAATATTCAGCAAGAAAAATCCCAATTTTTTTTGCTCATGTGTATAGTCTAGCAACTTGCCAATATCTTTTGCCATACTTACTCCTCCTGAAGTGTTTGTGCTTGATGGTTTCATTGTATCATCAGCAATCTACAATGCTTCAAAACTAAGCTGTGTTTAGACCAAAATACCAGATTTGCTCTTCATGGCACAAGTTTTAATAATTTCAGAACTTATCAGCATACAAGAGCAGGCCTAAACTTAGTACAACCAGATCTTCCTGTTGGGATATCAAAGCACTGTTTAAAACTTTTCTCCAGTCCTCCAGAGGCTGAAGTTATATTTGCTGTTCATATTCCAGCTAGAATAAATAAGCAAAATGCATTCATATTACAGAATAGATAACTGTTTTAAAAACATTCTAAGAATTTTTATCAAATGTTTTGTCCCAGCCTTTCTATCAGAACAATCAAAACAGGTGGACCAAAACTAGCAAAATCGGTTCCTCTGCAAAAGGCAGACTAGTCCCTCCAAAGTACTAATAATTATATAAAATTATGCATAATTATAAACACATCTAACATCTTGGTGTGACTGTGCTGCAAAATAATAGTTGTTGCAGGCTACAAAAGTAGCAAAAACTCTTACTTCCAGAGCAAGATAAGGCAAGAGTCCCAAGGAGCACAATTTGCTATACTGAACTTCACCTGTTACTGGGTAGCTAGAAGGAGAGGCTTACGTCCAGCGTCCACAAGCAGAACAAAACATTGTGACAAAGCCCAGAAAGCCAGCTGCAGGGTTAGGACTTCCCACACGAAGTCTCAGGCAAGTCTCCAGGCAACTAGCAAATGCCAGAGCAATCATAGAAAATTTCAGTGTAAATTCTGGAGAATTATTGCAGTACATTCCTTGTTGACTTAACAGTTTTACCCAGACAGAAAACCAAAGATTTGAAAAAGACATTCACTACCCTTACACTTTAAAGACATGGCCAATCAGCCTACTTTATTAGGTAGAACACAGCAAGTGAGCAATGACGATCACTAAAACCAATGTACACCATTTTCAGAGTTTAGATTCACTTTGGTAGTATTCAACAGATATGCACGGCTGCAAATTCTGTACAGGCAATTACGAAACTTACCAAGCTTTTTTGCACTGGAACAAACTAGAGATCACGACCAGCAGACATGTACAGTTCTATAAATGCTAAATAATTGAGTTCATGTACTCAAATGTTTTGCAACATTTAAGTAATATGAAGGCAAAAGGCTCCGCACCTGCCAGCAACAGCCACTGTTCTGAAACCATCTAACATGTTTCTAGGCAAGATCCAGACTCACCAAATTGCTCAACTTCACAAAGTAAACGACTAGCAGAGATTGTCTTATCTCCTAACTCCAAACTAAGTAATTTAATATCCTCTGTCACATCATTTATCCCGAAGGAGTGGTTTAATAATTGTTTCACACTACCATGATGTACGTTTTTTAAGCATTAGTGTCACCAAGTGACAGAAGCAACATTATTGAACAACTCCCAGTTTCTCCTAAAACTCTTTGTTTTGCAGCTACTCAGTGTAGCTGAGTATCATGGCTGAGCAGCTCACGGAGTATCTGCATTTAAGCAACACTGTATTTCCACTGGAAAGGTATTTTAGATTAAACAACTTGGCTGAAACTGTTTGATGCATCAGTATCACGTTTTGTTCAAGAAAACAAAAACCAAGGCTCCCTCATTTCCGCAGTCTCATTGAAGAAAGGTTTAAGTGATAAAAAACTCTTTGTTCTTCGGATTAATAGATTCTTCTTTTCCTAGCAAACACTGAATTAGCTTTGTGACAGCGTTGCTCTGTGCTATGTAGCGGAACTTCTATCACCATCCCTGGAGTGAATGCATACACTCACTCTGACTTCAGCCATTATGTGAAATCATCTGAGAACTCAAAGGAATCAAATATGGTCACATTTTCCCAGCAAGAAAACCCCAACATCTGTAATGCTTACAGTGATAATAGGAGACTAAAAAAAATATAAACTCAGAAGAAGAAAAGTGTCTGAGCGGGAGGCGAATGACAACGACAGGTAGAGAAGGAATAGCAAGTAACAGAATGGCAGTTTGGAAAATAACACTGTCAACATTGAGTCTTTCTTCTGTCTTCTTAATAAAACCGTGTGATGTCTGAAAAAAATAACAAACATCTGCTAACTTAACAAATAACACTCACTGTGCATACATTCTTCATAACATATACAATCCTGCAATAGTCTTTAAAATGTTGTATACCATAACGAAGTGCTAAAAATAAATCGAGAAGAGAGTATATTAAAAGTTAAATGTACCTGATACACCTGTACTCAAGTACAGTATTGGTTCGGTTATAGACTGTTTCTTTCTTTTGAAATGTGAAAACACATAGTTTATTCAGAACCTATTATTAAGCCAAACATTCAATTTGGATTTTCAGTAGAGGCAGTCCTTTACTCGCCTATTCTAATGCTCACCATGAAAAAGCGCTTTTTAAAAAAGATTCTTTAAAGTATCTGCTTTTCTACCCCAACATTTGGTGTTAACCTCCTGTATCAGGTGTACCAGTCAGGGTTTTGGCAGCAAGGAAGGCAGGCTGCAGGAGCTGCCCCGTGCTGGCCACAGAGAGTTCCAGCTGGCTCCGCAAAGGACCCACTGCGAGACACAGCTCAGCCCAGCAGCCTGGTGGGTGGCACCTTTGTGAAAACACCAGACAAGCAGAGGAATGAAGGGAAAAAAGCGAGGAACAGCAGTATGAACACCAAAGTCGGAAAAGAAGGAGGGGGAGGAGGTGCTCCAGGCACCAGAGCAGATCTTCCCCTGCAGCCCCTGGAGACGACCTTGTTGGAGCAGATATCCACACTGCGGCCTGGGGAGGAGCCCACATCAGAGCAGCTGGGTATTTCCTGAAGGAACTGCAGCTCACGAAGAGCCCGTACAGGAGCAGGGGAAAAGTGTGAGAAAGAAGGAGCAAAGAAGAACTGTTACAAACTGACCGTAAGCCCCATCCACTACTCAAGGGACCAGGGAGGAGGAAATAGAGGACTCAGGAATGAAGTTGATCCTGGAAAAAGGGAGGCAGTGGGAAGGTGTTATTTTAATTTTTGGTTTTGTTTCCCACTATCCAAATCTATTTTAATTGGCAATAAACTACATCAATTCTCCCCAAGTTGAGTCTGTTTTGCCTGCAACGGTAACTGGTAAGCAATCTCCCTGTGTTTATCCAGACCCAGGAGCTCTGTCATCCTATTTTCTCCCCCTGTCCTCTTGAGGAGCGGGAGTGAGAGAGTGGCTGGGTGGGCACCTGGCAGCTGGCCAAGGTTAACCAGCCACAACTACTTGCAAAACAAATGAAAAAAATACGCATTGGTTTAAAAGGAAGAAACTTTAATATACAAATTTACACTCACCGTGTTATATTTTCTGCACTGATCTCTCTCAGCATGTACTTCTATCATGTTTTCATAATAAAACCACAAAAAGTAATTCTCAAACTAGGGAGGAAACTGCAGCGGTTTGCATGATTTATTCTATTCATAATTTATTCTACAAGTGTTTACAGTCTAACCACAAAAATAATTCCTCTTCCCTTTTCTCAAGGAAATAAATATTTCACTTCTAAACTGAAGAATCATTTAGCTCTCTAACAGTCTGTGCACTATGCCCCAGCATCCTCTACCAAAATTAGCATGTTTTTATCTCTTGGGATTCCAACCAGTAGCGTTTGTTGCTCCTCATGGGCCCACACAGCATATTCAGAATTCTTCTCCAGCGACACCCAAAGACACACTTCAGTGAAAGGAGAAACAGCTGAAGGTGTCCATCTTCAGTTTTGCCTTGCAATACACCCAGCCGCCAACATTACTTTCTTCCAAATGGATCAGACCACACTTTTAACCCTACAAATCAGAGAATACCAGCAGTTCATAACTAGACTGTTGGAGGAAAAAAAAAAAAATTGGTCTGCTACTCCAGGCTTGTGTACCAAACAATGAAAGAACCTAACAGTTGCCACACTGAACTCGCAGCTCTGCTTAAGCTTGCAAAAATATTTATAGACAACCTCATCTTGATCTTAAGCTTTAGGTAATGGAGAAATCTATCACACCCATAGGTAAGGTGTTCTAATATTGTTGCAACAACCATCTAGAATTGCACATTACACTTGAATTTGTCTAGATTTCACTTTCAACTAATGGATCTTCCAACTTCTCATCAGCAGCTAAATTTAGATGAAAAAGTTATACTGAGGAGAACTAGTCATCAAGTACCTCCATCTTGGATAAATGAGCCAGTCCAGTCCTCTTTAATGTTTAATAAAAAAGGCAGGTTTACCAGACTTCTATTTCACAATACCCTTCCTACTCCTCTTCAGCATTTCACCACTTTCCTGGAAAGTAAGTCCTGCACTGATGATTTAACTGATATGTGTAGTAAGAACATGGCATTAATCCTATTTGGTTTTCCCCTGCTGCTGATGTTAGGCTTTTCTAAAAATAGGAATACGTTATCCTTTAACATACTCAAATACGAACTGTTTCATCAAGACAAGCACTCTCATGTCTTCTCGTATGAGAAGTGCCAACCTTGCGTAATGAATAGCCAGTTCCATTACCTATGAAACAATGAACTGTCAAGGATAGTCTGCCATACTTTAATTTTATTCCCCTCATATGCTGTTCTACGCTTTCTACAGGCAACAGCAAGGATCAAAAAGCTATTAGCACTTCATTCCAAATTTTCCTTTATGTGTAATGGATTTCTGCCTTACCCCTACACCTATGAGACTGGAAGGTACTGACAAAGTGCTCATAAATTGTGTTTCAGCTGAGTTGTAAAGCAGTATTCCACAAAACCAGGGTGTATTTTTTACAGCTAGAGCCCAGCCCACTCTGAGCTGGTTCAGAAGTTAATTTCTGGTGTGGAAACTGGTACCTGTTTTAGAAAGTGTAAAGATAAGGGAATCTCTGCAACTTATTTGGCCAGTTAAGTCAATTTAAAACAAGTTTTATTAAATCCATAATTTTCAAGTGAAGAATTAGCCTGAAAAAAAAAATTTCATGATAAGTTTATTATGTATGTATTCTTTGAATGTACTCTTCACTGTATTATTTAAATCCATATAAATATTCAGGTCTTACTTCAGAAAGATCTTTGAAACAATCAATGCAAACACATGAATCAAGTATACCTGCAGGCTGAATATCCTCTTGAACAATACCAGCTCGGTTTATTGACTGTTCTTTCTCTGGAAAACAGAACAGAAAGGGCACTACTAAAAAAAAGAAAATACCAGATACGTTGACTGCACCCAATAAACTAATATTGAAAATTTTATTCATCCTGGATGCTACACAATAAAATTCTGGTAAGTATCCATCTACACAATGCAAACGTAGTATTCACACTTCACTGAGAAACCAACAGCTAGTCTGTTTTGAGACATTACAAACAATAAGATAATCACCTTAAAGTAAGGACTATTGTTTAATAAAGGATGCCAACATACCCGCCATGATCCCATCACTTAAGGAATGGCTAGTACTTTTAGGAGCTCTCACTCATATGCTCAACGTAAAACTCTTCAAAAGATTTATTCTTTCCGGAATCAGTGATCCCCATTTTCAGGCCCTGAAAGATCTTGCATCTTATCACAAGTAGATTTCATGACAGCATCTATAGAATTAGTGCTTGTAAACTTTGTGAAATTGAGTACCAGAGGGATATTTTCCATACAACAGGCCTGTCTCAGGCTTTTCTGTTTGAAAGATTCATCCACTTCCAAGAAGAGAAATGGACAAAACTGTCATTTCTCCTTATTAAATGCCCCCCCTATTTTTCCCTTCCAGTTAAGCGCTTTACCACTGTGGTACTTCGAAGCAGGAAGTCAAAGATCAGATAGATTAGCCTTTTGCCCGTATCACTGAACTTTTTAAGCCTTTAAAAAATTGTAGGGTGCACATTCTCAGGGGAAACTCAGAACTAAGCTCACCTTAAAACTGAAACTTTTCAGCATCCTATCCCACTAAGAACACTCAGGCACTACATGTTATTAGGCTGTCTAGGTACAAGCCTAATGCTACTGGAGACTAGCAGGCATATCACAATAATTGATTCTACTTGCAAGGGGGCAGGCACTAGAGGCAGATTTAGCTTCTCCAGTTCTGTTCACTGAGCATGGTAACTGCCATTCCATCCTTTTTAGCAGACAAAATCTCAGGGAACTGTCTGATTTCAAGGGAAAAAGTACAAAACTCAGACAGAGAAAACAGAATAAATTAGTGCAAGGATTAAGATTTATTCTAGGACACGGGGAGAAAGATATTTAGTCTTAGATGGAGGCTAAGATTGGAAGAGAGGCAGAGGCCAAAATGGGAATCCATCTGAGGGGTCTGGGAACACACGTGGGGTGAACAGAAAGAGCTGTTAACTGGTCAGGCAAAGAAACCAGTGCAGAGAAGTAGCAGATGAGAAATATGCAGACAGGACACAGAATAGTCAAATAGTGAGACTGGGGTGGGGCCTGGAAACAACTTGGAAAACAGGTAAGCCAAAAAAAGGACAATGAGGAAGAGCCAGTCTTGATGAGACGACAACCACCTCACAGGATGGGGAAGGAGCCGAGTCTCACAGTTCAGCAAAATCACGAAATCTACTGTGAAAGTGCCCCAATATCAATCCAAATAGCAGCTGTCAACCCACTGTTCTAATTAATCCAACTGGAAAGGGTCTGTGCTGAAGATCTCAAGGTTTCAACACAGACACTAAACTGTGCCACTAAACATATGAGCCTTTTTTAAAGCTACAGACAGTAAAAATATCAGAAACATCAATGCCACAAGCTGAGGTACTAAAAACCTATAAAATGATAGCACTTCTGTATGAAATTAAGTCAAACTCCTGCGTGCACAATTTAAGGTACATGTTAACAATTTGATTACATACAGTTTTTCCAAGTATCTTCCATTTTATTTGTTAAACTGCTAGGAACTCCTCTGAAGATGTGCAAGAATTGTGCAGAAAAGTCTTCTTCCTGAATGTATTGTGCCTCATTTGTGTAGAATTTGGGAGATACACACGAAAAACAAGATCGAAGAAAGAAAAGACAGCATTTCATGTTTACATAGTTGCATGTCACTCCAGACAACTCAAATCCACTCTTGCCTTTTGCAGGACTACTATGTGATGCTAATCCAAATGTCTGACTTCAGACTGAGCGTCCCAAAATGCAGAAATACTGAGTATTCCCCATAGCTCAAGCCAATGGGAGGTGCGAGCTTCTATAGAAATTTTGTTGTCACACAGCTTACTAGACTGTACTCCAAAAAATCAAATCCTTTCTATCCCAAAGTACTTCCACTCAAGTATCACCACTGTGAAATTCCATGTTCTTGTATTATGACAACAAATGCTTGTGCTTCTCATACCGCAGCAATGAGCATCAAGACAAGCACATAGGAAATTAATAAAGGTGTGATCAAAGAAGAGTTTGAGCAGCATGCAATAAGTAAAGTTTAGAATCAGGTATTAAACAGCAAGTTTAAGCACTTGCTGATTGCGTATCACCCATCTTGTGTGCTAAACGGAGATTAAAAAAAAAAAATATCCCTAAACTGCTAGGGAACATTTGCTCATGTATTGCACAAGTACAAATGAGGACGTTGTCCACTAGTTCTGTTCTTTCCTTAATGCTGAGTCACACTTCTAATATTATATTTCTGGAAAGTGCACCATAAGCAAAAATGAGTTAAGAATACGGTTTTTAAATGGGAGCCCAGAGTAGAAAAATCTATCTTTGTGGGCAGTTTCCAACTTCACAAACATAGCTTCCTTAAATAAAAACTTGCTTGCAAGTTAAATGTTACTTCAGCTTTGATGCAAGGCTAAAGTCCCTCCAAGAAGATCAGTAAGTTTGTTACTCTTTTCCTTTTTTTTTTTTTTTTTATTTCCTAGAAATCTCTTCAGTTGTCTCAGCAGACTAACCACATGCATCTTCAAGTTATAGCCAACAGCTTGCTTAGCTTTATAGAAGTTAAAGTGAGAGGGTGAGAATAGTTACATCAGAACTTTTCCCTGCTTACTTTGGCAATAGTTAACAGAAGTTCAGGAGTAATGGGTGCTCCTCCTACCACTCCCGTGGCACAGAGCACCCACCTGGAGCCACTGAGGCTTCACACCCGAAGCTTCAGGTGCCTTCAAGTGCTCAAGAGCTCCCTGGTTACAGAGTCAGTCATGGGCTTTGGCGGGTTTTCTGTGTTTCTGGCAGAAAAGAGGGGTTTTCCTCAGTAGTCAGCTTTAGAGAAAACTCTGCAGACTGAGACCAGCTCTAGCAAATCATCACAATGGCTAAACACTCTGTTACCACATTTTAAGCTAAACTTTTCAATTGCAACTAGAAAACATTTCAAACAACTTACAGAATCATAGAATGGTTTGGGTTGGAAGGGACCTTTAAAGGTCATCAAGTCCAACCCCCTGCAATAAGCAGGGACATTCTCAACTAGATCAGGTTGCCCAGAGCCCCGTCCAGCCTGACCTTGAATGTTTCCAGGGATGGGGCTTCCACCACCTCTCTGGGCAACCTGTGCCAGTGCTTCACCACCCTCATCATAAAAAATTCCTTCCTTATATCTAGTATAAATTTACCCTCTTCTAGTTTAAAACCATCACCCCCTGTCCTATCACAGCAGGCCCTGCTAAAAAGTTTTTTCCCATCGTTCTTATAAGCCCCCTTTAGGTACTGAAAGGCCGCAATAAGGTTTCCCCAGAGCCTTCTCTTCTCCAGGCTGAACAACCCCAACTCTCTCAGCCTGTCTTCACGGGAGAGGTGCTCCAGCCCTCTGATCGTAACTTCTTTAACTGCATCTAAATCCTCTTAAGAGACCAGCTAAAGGCTGTTCTTAATCACACACCGGCCAACAACTTGAAACAAGAGCACTACGAGTTTTATGACTATTTTTTTAAGCATCTCTTAGGCAAGCAGAAAGCCTCTCGGGAGCTACTCACCCAGCGGCAGCCCCCAGCACACCCTCAGCCCGGGCACGCCCGCAGCCCGGCCGGGGCACAAACCCGCTCGCAGCGCCAGAGCCGAGCCCCGGCCCGGGCCCCGCCTCGCCCCCCCGCGCAGGGACTCACTGTACTCCGCCGGCAGCAGCAGCGGCCGGAAATAGATGGGGTAAAACGCCGCCCCCACCACGACCACGAAGCCGCCGAAGATACCGAGCGTGCGTGAGAGCCCCGCCATGCCCGCCGGCGGCCACAACCCGGAAGCTATGCAGCCCCCGCTTCCGGGGCACACCGGAAGCGAAGCCGTGAGGCACCTGCGGACTCCGCCCCCTCCGGCCTGGCCCTGCAGGCGCGGCGCGGCGGCGGACAGCGCCCCCGCGCGGGGTGGCGGACACAGCCCGGTACCGGCGCCCCCCGGCGAGGCGGGGATGGTGCCGTTACACACTCGCCGCGCTTCGTCGTGCCACGCCTGGCCAGGCGAACGGCGGCACCTCCCGGGCAGCCCCGGCGCCCGCCGCGCCGGACGCGGCAGCTGTGAGGAGGCCTTGCGCCGCCTTACCGCCCTAAAGCCACCCCGCGGCCGCGCGTCGCCCGCCAGCGGGACCGGGCAGCTGCCCCGGGCGGGGGCCGCGCTGGCAGCGCAGAGCCGAGGCGTGAGGGTGGGAACGACGGCGGGGGGAGCCACGGCGGAGCCGCCGAGGCACGCTGCCGCCTGGAGGGAGGACGGCCCTGCGCCGAGGTCCTGCCCGGTGCGCGCCGCTCCCGGGACGCCGCCCGGTGCCTCCTTTATTGGGGTGCGCGGGGGGCTTTGAGGTGCCTCACAGCACGGCCGGGGGGCTCGGCACCCCCCAGGGGTCTCGGCCCCCGGCTGTCGCCCGGCCCGGCCCCGCCGCGCCCTCCGCTCCCCTCCGCACCTGTGGCGGCGGCGCGGGGCCAGGCGCGGCCCGGCCCGGCCCGGCCCTGCCCTGCCGGGGCGGCGGCCCCTCCTCCAGGAAGCCGGATCTGCCGCATCCTTGTCGGCGGGGCCGGCTGCGCACTCCCGGCCGCGCTGGGCACCGCCGCAGCCTCCGCGGCAGCATGCGGCCGCCGGCTGAGCCCCCACCGTGCCCCGCCGCCGCCCCCCTCTGCTCCTCCTCCTGCTCCTCACGGTGAGTGGCGGCTGGCCCCGTACCTGCCCCTGGGCCCCGGCCCTGTCCGCCACCGCCGTCGCGGCGGCAGATGGTGGCCGCGGCGAGGGCCCGGGGCGGGCGGCGGCCCCCGGGTGAGCGCCGAGCCCCGCGGGCGGGGGGTGCCCGGCACCCCGCGGCTTCGCGGCGGTGCTCCGCGTTCGGCCGGGCCGGTGCGGGGCTGCAGGTTGTAAGCGTAGGGAGAGGCGGGCGCAGCCGCCGGGTGGGTGCCGGAGCGGGTGCGCGGGGGGCCGCGGCCGTCCGGCCTGGGCCCGCTGCGGCCGCCGGACCTAGCCGGGGCCGCCTCTCGGAGCCAGCCCGGCGGTTGTCCGGCCTGGCCCGGCACCTCCTCTCCGGCCCCCAGGGTTACGCTGCCATATCGAGCTGGGGAACGTCAGGTCGTTAAATCAAAGTGTTAAAAAGCTTTCCGTCCTAGGTGACAGTAAATTTCTGGGTTTGAAAGAAAGGGGGTGCCTTTGACATCTACTTACAAATGCACATGTGAGTATGGTGCTGCACGGGCTTACGGGAACAACTGCATTTTAAGGGCATCTACTAAACTACTTTTTCCTCTTTTATGCTGCTAAACACAAACTCCAGTTAAAGTCTTTGTATGCCTGTACGACATTGATGCTGATTGGAAGCAGATCAACACCCTTTTTTGCGTGTCTCCTTTTCACACATCTTAAAATCTAGCATGACGTGGCGGGTGTTCACAGGTAAAGGACTAGGGTTATCTTCAGACTTTGTGCAAACAGGTGCAGTTTCATAGGGTTATGTGGAATTTCTGCAGGGGTAAACTCAGGGAGGGTCTTGTTGAGATCTTATTCCAGTGAGTGGAAGAACGGTTTCTCATCATTTCTGTAATATTACACTACTGAACATTTCACTTTCCTACCAATTGTTGTGATTGACTCCCACAGTGTGGAAGCTGGCATGACTTGGGCTAACTCCTTCAGATTCAGCAGGTTTTAAGCAAAAGATCAAGAAAAAAACTTCTACAGCTTTTGTGGCTAAGTTGCCCCACACAACGAAACCTCTATGTCTTTCCTGTTGAACTCTGCCTAGTTTATGGTAACGTTTTGAATCCGGCATAGCTGGCGTCTTTACTGTGCTGAGAAACTTTTATATTTAAATCTCATAATCATACTCATGGTGTAATCCTTTTATCACGCTCTCTGTAGTCAGAGATGCACAATTGACTCTGCCTTGTCTGAGATAATGGGGAGGGAAGAACTAGGGTTCCTCACCGAGTAGGAACATTGAGATAATATACACACTATGCAGTGCGCTGGGGAGCACTATGTAGAGGCAACCACATGGTAACGGAGACTCAGCCATGGTCTGGAAGAGTTTGTAGTCTCTGCCATGGCTGTATCGGTGTGGGGTCGCTCAGGGGCTTTTGCACCGCACTCCTTACTGGATGAGCCTCCTGAAGGCTTTGTTGGGTGTGGTGTAACAGCAGACCCAAACATGCTTCGTCCATTTTTGCAGCACGTGTCTCAACTGATACCCAGCACCAAAGAATGCAAAGAAAAGTTTCTTGAGTAACTCTGTGGGAGCCATTTAGCAGAACAGGCACTAAGGGAAAGGCACTAAGACCAACATGGCTGAAGCTAATCTTACGCATTGGCAGTCATGGTACATCATGCTTACGTGCTCTAGGAACATCATGGAGTTTGTTCCTCAAGGGACTGGCTTTGGGTTGCAGAACGTACTACCTTAGGATGCCCACCACAAAATTTCTGCCATTCACTGGAGGTTGGATGGCCACATTCATATACTGCTGCATCTTTGTTAATGAACTGTGCCAGACCCAAGTTGTCTTTGCTGGAGGCCAACTCCCGTATCTCTGTGTTGCATAAACCCTTGAGAAAACTGAGAGCTGACTGTGTCTATTTTGACAGTAAATGTGTGTATATGGTAAGCACACAGTGGTACCACAATGCGTTATAGTGTCTACCTGGTAGACTTCTACATTTTGTGGTAACCACGTGGCATTACGTTCATAATATATTACCATCTTCCTCATGACACAGCCCCCATATCACAAGGATTAATCTGTTTACAAGTGCTCTTTATTATAAGATTTTAAAAAATGTAAGAAATACGAATGATAACCATCAAGCAGAAGAGGTTTAGAATAATTTGTGGTTGCTGCTATGTGCTTTTAATGCTTTTAGAGGTATCTATAGCCAAAGAAGAATTATGTAGGAAATGTAAAAGAATAGTATCTTTGTCAAGTCAAGCTCTGAAAGATAGTCAAATTAGTATTAAAATTAAGGTTCTCTCATCAATTTTTATGTCGGTATTTGTGCATGTGTGTTATTACATGATATGCTGGTAACTTTTCCAATGGACACCAGCCTCCTATTGCTATTCCTTTTTTAGCCCCTTTAGTACACATCATTTTTACAATATCCATTTTATAGAATGGGAAACGAGGCAGAGAGGAAGGCTGTCACTGAAGAGACTACTTGTTGTAGAAAGCCTAGATACTGCCATTGTGGACTGTTCTGCATTTTATTTGTTCAAGGTGTATATCTTGGTGCTTACACAAGCTTTTATGAGCGTTCAGCATCACTGCACATCTGGCTTCCAGTGTCTCTTGTCAGACACAAGAAGATAAAGAGTACTCGGTTGTTCTTGTGGAAAGTGGTTTAAGTGACAAGTTCAGAAAGACCTAGGAACACTAAATAAATCTAGTTATCTAGAGTTAGCCAGCTGCTAGCAGTGATATCCAGCTTTCTCATCCAAAAGTTCCCTCATTCAGTTATGTCTTCCAACTTCTGCCTTAAATAAAGTCAAGATCTTGGGGTGAATTGTCTCCTCTATGCCCAGTTGTGTCCCACTTGCAACCCTAGAGCTCTTTTGTGCCTTTAAGGAGGCAGGGATCTGGAGGAAAAATAGCATTTGATCACATAGTTAAATCCAAAATCCTCGTCTATAGGATCAAGGAAGTAGTATACATAAACTTAGTTCTGACTTTTCCAGGTTTTGTTGTCTTGTTTTTTCAGTGTAGCTCTCAAGGAGTGTCAACATATTCTTAAGAAATAAAAAGCAAAACAGTTTATCATTAGGGACTTTTATCGATCCCCACATTGAATCGTGGGCAAGGTCTTGTCCTCCAGGTGCATGACACATAATTCTGATAATTAGAAATGTACTAACGACTTGGCTGAAGCTTTTAAATATTTTGAGAATCACAGTGAAAAAGCCATCAATCCAAGATAGATATCCAAGATAAATTTCAGTTCGATTTGTTTAAGCTTAGCAAAGTGAAAAGTCACCCAAGACAGATATTCTCAATCTAAGCAATCTTAATGACCAGCTTCCCTGGTAATCCTAAGTGACAATTCTGAATATTTTAGACGGATCGGGGGACCTGGCAGAAGTGCTGTGCTGGTGGCTGGCCCTCTGAGCTGAGTAATCCTCAGTATTCTTGGCAGTGCATCAAGCCGGACGCTGACTGCAGGGCAGAAAGAAAAGAAGCTGTTTGAAGCCTTAGAGACAAGAACTTCAGCATGGAGGATAATCCTGCTGTATGTCCAAGCACTCACTCACAAAGTATATTATAGTGTACGTAGCTATAGAGAGCGGAAACTGAGCAAATGCTGCCTGCTGGTCTTGCTGCTCAGATTTGTAAGTCCGTCTTCAGGACAGGAATGCTTCTGTAATAAGCTCCTGAACATTTTATGAACATGAATTCATTCTCAGGAAACCGTTGTGAACTGCCTTAGTTGTTATTCTGCTCTTTGGGTACCTGCATAAGAGGTAACAAAATTAGCTAACTTTATAAACATACAGAAACATCAGGCTGTGGCAGCACAAGTGAACAACAATACGTTGAATAAATGCTGGTACGTTTTAGTATATGCTTTTTAGGCCTGGTCCTAGGAGTGTGTGTAAATAGCATGACGTGTAAGTCAGTATCTTAGACCGGATTCTGCTTGCGGAAGGGCTGAAGGGTACACCCTGTAAATACAGTTTGTTTGTAGACGCATATGTAACTTTGAGAACTTGACGTAAGGGAGTTGTTACCATTAAAATCTTGATGGTAGCTCTTCAGTAATCTGCATCTACTTGCTGTGTGAAAGAATCCTGGTATTTTGGAGTTCAAGTATGGTATATAAACCTTCTGGTCGTGCAGTGTTCTGTTATTGCTGTGAGTATATTAGTAATCATGTAAACTTAGATTAACATGTTCTGGGTTTTTTTCCAGAATTTTGTGCCATCCTTTGGAAAGAAGACATTACGGACAACGGCAGTTACTCCACAGTTTGAACAAAACATGGATTACGTGGACTTTATTCATTTAAACATTTTAGAAAAGAAAGTTCTTAACAATTCTGAGGTTTCAGTTCAGTATTTATGTTCTAAGCCTTGTATTATCAACTTGGAAGCCGTAGCTTCCTCCGAATTCAGGACTGGTGTACCAGTGTATAGAAGGAGGTGGAAGGATGAGAAAAACCTTTATGTTAGCAGAACTCGACAAGTACATTTGAAATTTCCGAGCATCATGGTTTACAGAGATGATTATATCATCAGAAACTCAGTAATAGTGCACAGTGTGATATTATACGCATGGATTAGTCACAAATCAGTTAGCAGCTATGATGTTGAGCAGAATGAAGACTACCAGGATGCAGTTGCCAAGAATTACACTTTTTTAGAAGCAGTTCCACCTTTTGAACGCCCATATAAGGACCACAAAGTCTGTCTTCAGTGGGGTGCTGACTATTTGTGGATGCTCCAGGCAAACAGGATACCTCAATGCCCTCATGAAAGTGGTAGGTGTAATGTCACTTTTTTCCCCAAGGAAACTAATGGGACCCAAATAACATCTTTGGTAAGCTGTTAAAAAGTGCATACCTGTAGTGAACAGTAAAAGTTATGTAGAATGATTTACTTGGCAAACATTGTTGAATATGTAAGCTTCATAACCATGGGGTTAGTTGCAAATGACTGAAGCCATCACGTCCTTCAGAGCTGGCTTGTTTCATCACAGCCAGCCTGCAGATTTGTAGCAGCGTGGCCTTCTGTTTTCTAAGTGTATTCAAACAACTTTATTTAAAACCCACTGATGTCAGTGGACATCATTCCTTTGTCTTCAGAGAGAGTTGTTCAGTGCCTTACTGCGTTATTTCAGGGTCAGTCCTGCAGTTCTTACATACATAATTCTCACACAGGTAGTCTACTTCTGCTTAAGATGATGGCCACGCACTCAGAAACATATAAGTCCTTGTAGTGCAGTAAACTTTATAGTACTTCTTGTTGTTTGGGATTTTTTTTCACAAAACTATTATGGACAAGCATTTTGTTTTAAAAATTAATAGTTTTAAATTAAAAAATGTGTCTTGCCAACTGTAGAAATTACTGAAGCTCACAACTCTGCTTTCTAGATTTTCTCAGAGTTCTGATTTTTTTTTTCTGTCTGCCTATCTCTAGCTTTACACCTGCTGACAATTCTTTTTGTCCTCAATATATATTCAAAGCAGAACCTAAAAAGAAAAGTGTTATTTGCTTCTAAAGGGTTGTCTCCTAGAAAATCCCATAATGGTATTTGTGTCATTTATGGCATGTAAACGCTGTGAAGACGAACAGGGAAGCAATGACGTTGCTGCTTTCAGGGGCTTTCTAAAATACTTGTTGGAGACAGCATGTGATCCTTGACAACAGTGTGAGACATCTTATGTATTATCTAATTATATTATAGATGAAAACAGTATAACAAGAAATAGGAGGAAATAACATTCAAATTTATTTTTTAAAATAAGCTTGTAACAAATTGCCTGGGGTTCGTTTTTTTGGGTTGGTTTTTTGTTTTGTTTTTGGGTTTTTTCTAGGAAAGCTGATGATATGTCATGGCCTTGAAGATCATCTTGCTGTTTCTTAGCAGAGGCAGCTTTATCAGATTATTACAGGATTATGCATATCAGTTAAGAACAGAATTAGTATCTACCATTACATACAGTATAAACTGGAGAGCTGAAAATGGAAAGCAAGTCCAAGAGCTGTGGAGTAACGTTACATAGGCATAACCAAAGATAGGATGAGATTTAAGCAAATAACATAAATGAAGATTTCTTCCTTACTAACTGGTTCTTTAAATATCTCAGGTTTAAATGAGTATGTTCTTTCCCTGCTTCTAATACCAGCTGGAAATGGACTCCATTTCCCTTTCCAGGCGTTATTCGTCCAAGACTAATGTATTTAATAACAGCGAGTGAACTTGTGTTTAAAGACTTAGTGAAGGTTTGTGTTAATTTTTAATCTGTTGTGCGATTCAAATGTTTGACTGTACGAGTGTGAGATAATTAATTAGTTATCAATGCTTGTTGGCTGGCAGATTAAGAAAGATTGTATTTTGCAGATGGTGTCCAGATTCTCGACTTTATATATGCTTCCAGTGGGGAGAAAACAGGAATCGTGAAGAAATTTGAACAATTTGAAAACAAAGAACTTGAGACAGTCAGACAACATCAGATTGATTATCCCATGTAAGTATTGGCAAATAATTGAAGCGGGCTGTTAATTGATTATTGAAGGCTATAGAATGTACTTAAACTCTTAGGCTATACCACAAATTAAAGGAATACTGCCTACTAATTTGAGAAAAGGCTCAAAAGGAAACTAGTTAGCAATTCCTTCTGTTCTCTGATTTCAGTTTTGGAGAGGATTAAGCTGAACCTCAGAAAGATACTTACAGTACGTGTTAGTGCAGTGCTGTGTAAGAGATACCAATAGTAGGTGTAACTGAGCTGGTTATGTACAGTTAGGAGGGTAAGTTAGCTGTTACGTGCTGTCATGATCAGACTGCTGTCTCATGACTAGCTAGCCTGCGGTTTTCATTACAGAGATCTGCATTTCAAACATCATTTGCAGACCAAGTGCAGAGTAGGGTTTCTTGCAAGGGCAAGCAGTGTGGAGCAGCTTTTTCTGTATAAATTCACACTCTAGTTTATTTTGCAGCTGACAAGCCCTTAGTGATAGAGTCCCCTGCCTAGATAAGTCTTCCAGCTTGAGCTTACACTATTTCCTTCCATCATCTCTCTGTAAACACTCCTAGGTGGACAGGAGCAAACCCCTTAGCCCCTGCACACTGTTCAGTTACAGAGGAATCACTCTGGGAAGATCATCTTTCTCTACTCTTCTCCCCCTTCTCAAAACTGTCACAACTCTTCAGTCATATTTTGAAACTTCAGAGGAAAAAGTATATATAGAGATACATAAATATATCTCCCTTCCATCAGATACTGTTACCCTGGCAACATTATTACAGAAATAGGAAATGATCGCAGGAACTGGAACTTGCCTGCTGGTTTGTGTTTGGCTTGTGACCACAAGAAGAGTGCCAAAGAAGACTTGCCAGATAGCGCAGGTTGCATGCAAATTACTAGCCCTCAAACTATAGCTCTGAAGTCGTAAGTACAGAGCAATTTTTATCTCCTGGCGTCTTCAGGATGGGCGACAGCCTGGTTTGCACAGCCTGCTGCCCTTTGCTCACCAGCACAGCTGCATTCTGCTTCTGGCACTGAGGTGCTCAAGCTCTGGTTGAGAATATATGGCATGAATTTGTGCACCTCTTTACCTGCTCCACACAGTTGCACCCTCTCTTGCCCTCGGGTGGTGTCTCCAGTGTCAACAGAAAGTGTTGCCTGTGTATTGCAGTTGCGTGATAGCCCAGGGTAGCTCTGTTAAGAAGAGGAAGAGAGTTTTCCTTCAGCTGTCTGTACGTGAGCGGTGGTTCCTCACTGCACCAAAAGGCCAACAGAAGCAGATGGATCTAACTGAAGTTACTCATTTGACTTCTGTCAGGGATTTGTAAAGAGGACTGGAGATAGATGACTGTCATTTGAGGTAACTACCAGTGGACAGCCTGCAGCAAGGATAGGCTGGGACTGTAAAGGACTGCTTGCGCTGTACTGCACTCTGCAGCAATGGGGGATGTGAAATGAGTCAGCGTTGTCCCAAACTCTCTCCCAAGAAATTTATCCAGAACAGTTATGTGCTCAGACTGGCAATCAAGGATTAAATGGAGACTGCAGCATTTAAGTTTGCTTTATTGCCAGAAATGAAAGATGAAAAGAGCGATATATAAGCATAAGCAGTATTTCTGGAAGCAGTGTTTGCCTGTAGGTCATAACAATCAATATACAAGTTATTGTGACTTACAAACCCTTCTATCTCACCCATGTACCATCTCCGGAGGATATGGTGGTGTTAGCTCTTTAAGGCTTAGACTGTTGGGGAAAACTTCACCACCCTTGCGGGTTTTTTTTAAGCACAAGAGCAGGTGTTAGGCTTTCAGACCTATATTGGTTTAGTTTAGGAAAAGATACAAGGTACTCTGTGTTCAGCAACTTCTTGAGAGAGAAGCAAGGCAAGCTGAACCAATTCTAAAGTATTCTAAACAAATAATGTCATTTTTTTCTTAATTATACAAACAGAAAAACCGAATAATACCTCCTTCTAAAAGTGACTAAGAAAAGAGAACTTCTTTATCAGAGATGATAATAATTGTAATGCTTTGCTGGGTTGTACATTGGAGGTACGGGTTTCAGAGTCATTCAGCATTGGCCTAACTGCTATGGAAATACTATGGAAATAAGTCATCAAGTTTCTGTTAAGAGCACTGAAGCAGATTTAGTCTGTCACAGAGGAACTCCTTAAAATTAGATACTGTGGTATAAATTCTGCTTTTAGTGCCTCAGCCAGCTTTGTACAGAAATTTCTAAGTAGATAGCATTGTCAGGTCTTCCTTTTTCTATTTTGCACTGCTCCATAGTTTGTATAGGCTCCACCTTTATTTATCCTGTGATAGCTCTGTGACAGCTATTCATACCTATCTGTACTACCCAGAGGCTGGATTCATTTTTAACTGCTTCTCCCAAGCACATTTTCACAGTTGACATTTAGTATAGAAGACACAGCTTAGTTTTTACTGGCTTCCACATTCAGGATTATAAGACCATGCATTTGGGGATTTTGTACTGTAGCCTGCATGCAGGAGGTTGGCTCCAAGTTGTCTCAGTTGTGTTTTCAGTTCCCTATTGATGTGGGATCTGGCAGTAGCTCTGACCCACCATTCTGGAATTGATTCAGATAACTCTCTTACTCTCCTCTCATGTTGTTACCACAAAAGTGCATGGTTAAAAGGAGATCACAGATCCAAGAGTCTTAAGTACTGTTACTCTAAAGGTTTTCACTGCAGAGGATATGTTCTGTTCTGAAGATTACATGTGTGAAACAGTTTTGCTAAATTAAAGTGAAATGCAGGCTTTTCAAATTATATAGGGAGATTTCTCATCAGGTGTGGATTTTTTGTTTATTTTTGCTTATGCAGGTTCACCGTTTCAATCTGGCTGTATTTACTCCATCACTGTGAAAAGGATCTGTGTGGTATACTCTATTTTATTGATCTGAAAGAAATGTATAGTACTCCTGCTGTATTTCTAAATGAGGAAGGTAAGGGATATTATTAATGGTCTAATTTAGTCTTTGTAGATCTGTGCCTAGGAATAACATTTATAAATATATTATCAGACCCATTTTGTGAAACTGATCCCTTGCAAAATATTCCTTTTTGACTGTAGTGTCTCAATAGGAGAGTATCTACTAAATTCATAGGATAAAACTGAGAAATAGTTGCCTAGCATCTACTCTTGGCTAACTTCAGAAAATGTCTGCTTTGTCAGGAGAATAGACTGAATCTTACAGGTCAGGAGCATACACTGGGATTAAACAGTCTAATCTCAATGAATAACCTTTATTATTATTATTGAAGTATTATTTTAATAATGTTCTCAATTCTTATATACATACTACATTAAAATTTTTGAAAACTTGAAAGAGCCTCAAAAGACGTCCAAATGATTCAAGGTCTTGCCTATATTGCAATGTTCAAAAAGCACAGTCTATTTCCCTGATCCAAAAAAAAAGTCAAGAGGTAGCACTGTCTTAGTCTAGCAACACTTGCAGTAGAGGAACATTCCTGCCAGAAGACGGCTCTTCAGCCTCTGATGGAGAATGAAATTCAGCAGCTGGCGGCTGGCTGGCAGGCTCTCAAAGGAAATAAGTGTGCAGAGTTTTAAAAGTGCACACCTGGCTTTCTCATAAGACATTACATTTTTTCCCCTGCTTTGCAAGTTTCAGAACTAATCTTTTCCTCTCTGTTATTTTTGCTATTTCTATTTTCTGTGTCTTGTAACCAATCTAGATAATTAATCTATCCATTATAAACTGGATGCTTTTCTTTGAAGAACAAACAAAAATGACAGCTCAACTGGAAGTTAGCAGCTTGATAGGAGATTTGCTTGGAGAAGTTTTAGGGCCAGCTTTATTCTCAGTGTTAGACTAGATTATCATAATAGCCTGTTCTGGTCTTTAAGAGCTCAGACCATGAGTCTAGCTTCTGCAGGTCCAAGTAGTGGAGGGTAGAGTCATCTTGTACTTGATCGTTGCACGCTCACATGCTCGCAGTTGAGTGTTGAGTAGATACCATTATCTGCTGTTCCCCTCTGCTGTTTGCTGCAAGTCATGTCTGCTTTCTGGTGTTTGAGATCAACTGTAGCATGCTCCCTGGTTGCCTTATGTTTAGTGTGTTTATCCCTCAGACAGTTGGTTTTGAGTCTGTGGTTTCATGTGGGAGCCTGGGCATTAGCCTCTGAGATGTGTGACTGAAATGTGGAGCATGTTTCCCTGCGATTCTGAGAGCTGATGTATGGCTTGGCGAGTGCCCAGATCTCTGTTGGTGATGAAGAGGATGAAGACGACAGAATCATTGTGAATAGGAAGCCCATTCTTAATGTTGATATTTCTGTGGTGTTTATTTCCTTTTTCTTCCTTTGCTGCTCTGTCAGGTTATGTGCATATTCAGATGCACCTCATGAGAGGAGATGACCTTGCAGTGAAAACTAGCTTCAGCCTTCCTCTGAAGCAGTGGTTTCGACTGGATCTCTCTTTTAAGGGTGGACAGGTATGTGTGCTACTGAATTACAGGATCAAGGCTGAGATTTGTCCAATTTGATTATGCCTCTGACAACCCCCTTAATAGCTGAGGCTGAGAGAAATACTGTAATTTGTACATGCTCACATAGCAAAAGAATGAAAAATCTAAAACTAGAAATTGTCCGGGGATGTTCAGACCATCTGACTTTGGGAAATCAACTTAGGTGCTTAAGATAAGAGCCTAGAGTTACTGTGTATTCAGTGGCTATCTTGACGCATCGTTGCTCTCCAGAGACTTTATTGACTGTACAGGCAACCAGGACTCCTGCTTCAGATACCTTATCTTGATACTTTAAGTTACATGGTGTGAATAGCTCTGAGGGCCTTTGCACTTGGAGGCTTAGGTGTTTTTACCATTCTGGTATGAAAATTTAAGTGTCTGGGCTTCTGTACGGTAGCATGCCCCTTGCCTAGATCGGTTAGCTAACAGGAGGCATGTGCAATTTCCAAGTTTTGCATGTTTGACAAAGTAGCATAGGACTGACTACCATTAAAAGACGAAAAAATATTGCGATATCCCTCTGTAGTAGATAAAATACATAATTTACATTTTAACAAATCACAATTGTTTTTTCACAAAACCTTCCAAAAGCAGCTCTGAAAACGCAGGCTCCCTGCCCAAGTTCTTGTCTGAACCTCCAGCTATGAAGATACTAGGGTGTGAAAATAATCAAAAACCTTAGCCTTCTATTTCTCAAGTTCTTTCTCCTTGAAAATGGTTGAATAGATTATATTCTGAATTGTAAAAATAATTACTAATTAATGGCAAGATCAACTAAGCAAATTTAAAGTATGAGGTAAATGATAAAGCAGAAACAATGCTGTACTGAGAGAGCAATGTACAAGCTAAACTACTGCTGTTCCTTTTGCACCCCACCTTTTTTTTAAGTATGTAAGTGGTGAGCGGATTGATTGTCTTGCAAGAAAATCAAGTAGAAACGTGTATTTACTTTTCATATAATGTGCTTTTAAATATATTGTTAAAAGGGAAAGTGAAAAAAGTGTTTTATAGAACCAGAACTGTCTTTTTGTGCTTGTTTAAATTGTAGTTATAATTTAAGTTCATGGGAAAGGGAAGAGCCTATGGATTTTGAAGCTCTGCTTCAGGTGCAAATGTGAAAGTTACTGTCAATATTGATACAGGGTATATTAGTCTTGACCAGTTGGAAGTTTGAGGATTGCTTGTACGATTAGATTAAGAAAAAATGTTCTTCCATCAGAGAGCGGAGTGAATTTATTCAGGTGTGAGATAAAACCTGTGCTCAATAAATTCCCACTCCTGGGCAAAATAAGGGAGCGATGAGGAGTTTAATGAGCACTCTTGTGGAAAAAAGAGGAAGTAGGACCAAACGTAAAAACATTTCAGTACTTAGAGCCATTCTCTGGAACAGGTAAAGCTGTGGTTCAGTTCCATCTTATTGACCTGTCTTCCTGTAGTAAGTTTTTAAATGCTACGATCCTCAAAAGGTACAGAAGAATCTCCTTATTTAGGCACTTTGTGTCCAAAGAGGAGCAAGGAAGCTGGTGAAGGGTCTAGAGAACAGGTCTTATGAGGAGTGGCTGAGGAAACTGGGGTTGATTAGTCTAGAGAAAAGGAGGCTGAAGGGAGACCTTATCGCTCTCTACAACTACCTGAACGGAGGTTGCAGCGAGGTGGGGGTCGGTCTCTTCTCTCAGGTAATAAGTGATAGGATGAGAGGAAATGGCCACAAGTTGTGCCAGGGGAGGTTTAGATTGGATATTAGGAAACATTTCTTCACCAAAAGGGTTATCAGACACTGGAACAGGCTGCCCAGGGAAGTGGTGGAGTCACCATCCCTGGAGGTATTTAAAAGACGTGTAGATGTGGCACTTAGGGACATGGTTTATTGGTGTGGACTTGGCAGTGTTAGGTTTACAGCTGGACTTGATGGATCTTAAAGGTCTTTTCCAACCTAAATGATTCTGTGATTCTATGATTATTTCACTTCCATTGTTTTAGATACATTTAGTCCAGCATGATCTGAGACAAAATATGTAAATTAGGGAAGGCTGGGAAATTGAGGGACCGAGAAATTAAGAGCCAGATTTTAAGAGCATCTGAAGATGCAGATGAATCCCTAAAAATACCTAGGCACTTGAGAAAATTTTGCAGGGTTGTTTTCTGAGTCCTTAGGAAACTTTTTACAATACCAACATGTATGAAAATTGTATCTTGTCTTCCTTCTCAGGCATCTGAATTCCTTTAACCATTCTGGCACTGAAAGTCTACTGAAAGTACATCTTCTGTAGAAGTGAGAGTTGAACCCAGATTTTTTAAATCATGGCCTGTTACCTTAGCTTTATGGCCATTCTTCACCTGTAAGCTACAATTTCTTGAAGAGATCAATATTCTCTTCATTTAGTATCTCTGTTATATAAAAGCAAAACAGCCTCTCAGACTTGGGAAGAATAAAAGCTTCAGCAAAATACAGGTGTCTTGTAACTGAACACAGGAATGAAATAGCTGAAGTAGGCAACACCTGTGCTATTTTTGCTATTTTTTGCCGCTCATGGTTGGCCAGGACAGACCAGTGCCAATGCTTTCTGTTAAACTCTTCTGACACATATTGGATACGTGACACCATCCCCTTTAGTGCAGAGGAGATGCAACAAGCTGCAGCTGTAATCTTCTGAACTATGAGTTCAAATGGCTTAATAAATGTACCTTGTAATATTTTGTTACTATAATTAATATTTTGTGTTCTTTTAGATAGAAGTAAGCAGTGTTGGGAAGAATTTGAAAAGACATCATCATCAGTCTTTTACGTAAGCAGCATTTTCACCTTTGCTGAGTATTATGTGTGTACGTGTTCAGGTATGGAAAATGGGAGAAGAGCAGCACAAGTTTGTAACTGAGATTCTACATGATTTTCAAAATGTCTGTGGTCTTTTTCCACTCTGTGCTTTCAAAACCAGTTTGCGTTCCTGTACTTACATTGAGCATGAGCTGAATAATTTTGTTAATGCCGTGAGCTAGTTGAGTTAACATGCTGCGTGATCTAGTACTTCAGTCTGATAACCCTCACTAAAAACTGATTGGAAGGTCAGTGGCATTAGGATCAGTCTTCAAATGAAGTCTTGGCCTTACTGAAGTCAAGGAAAGTTTTGCTGTTGCTGTGAGAGAGCTAGGATTTCACCATTGAAATTGTTATCCGCTTTGCTTAGATAGAGAGTAAAATTTCTACCAGAAATATTCTTGCTCTATCCTTTATTCTAAGCAACTGAATAATTTTTTAAAATGGATCTTTAATTGTTCTCTTTCGCTGTAATTTAAGATTGATCCTTTCTTGTGCAAATAATTAAAAAAACCCACACTTTTAATATGGAAACTATGTAACAGTAAATTGCATGGCAGACTTCAGTGTTTATTCCTTCTCTGCTATGGTTTACAAATCAGAAATTGTAAATTTGTAGATAGTGACTCTGGGAGACAGGTAACTTAAATTTTCATATGCCAATTTTAGGAAAGTGCAAGGGAGAGGTGGAACTGAAATCTTTGAGGTTGTGTAATGATGCATAAAACACCAGAAGATATCTACGGGTCAGAAAAATAGAACACCCTACTGGTTTAATATGTTTGTAGACAAGGGATATTTTAAACTTACTCCAGAATTTATCACACTACATTGCAGAGTAGAGTTTGAGAGTAAACAGATCAGAGAAGAAAATGATACTGGCAATGAGTTTAAGGCTGTCAGTTATGGAAATTCTGAGATACAAATTTCTTTTGTTCTTTCATAGTACTTCTTGGTAGCCAGTTTACTCCTTTTTCATGTTCTCAAGTTTTAGGGAAGATTTCTATTATGATGACACTGCTGGATACTTTGTTCTTGGAGGCAGTGGATATGCAAATGGTATTGAAGCGTTCTTTGGACCTGTGAAATACTATCGTCTCAATGTATTGGAAACAGAACAGGTAAACAAAAGCAGTATTTGGAAATGTTTAAATATTAGCAGCCAGCTATGGCTGTATTTTTTTTTTTTTTTTTAACTGAAGCTCTTACCAAGTGATAAACTTGCTATGAAGCATAATAGTACTTGGGAATATATAACCAAAATGTGAACATTTTCTGTTGAAATCTAGGAATGTTAGTTATCACTTCAAACGCTAAAAGATAAGACTTCTAGAAGTGAGTATGTAAAGCAATGTTTCTAAATCTATATTTAAGTAGGGACTTATTTTCAGTATTGCTTTGTTTCCCAGAGTTTTTGATGCTACCGTATTGAACACATTTGATTAATTTATGGTTTTGTTGAAGTCGGTGGTAAAAGTCACATAGGCGTGGTCAATTTTGGAAGTTCATCCATGGTTTCTTGGATTATGCTGACTGTTTAAAGTTACAGGCTGTTGTGGCCAGCGTCGGGTTGTCTGGCACATTAACATGGTGTGCCAGGCAAGCTGATTGTAGTAACCAATCTGTTTCCTTTTGCTATTTGCCTACAACAGTTCTTTCTAGCCAAGCATAGACAACAACAGATACTGTAGATGCCATTTATCCATCATTTGCCTTTTTATAGATTTCTAACCCTCTTCATGACAAAGAAACAGTGGAACAAATTGAACTCTACTACGAGAGATGTATGGACATTCAAGAAATAGTTTATGAGTACAGATATATTGTAAGGCAAGGCGAAACAGCACAAAGAAATTGTAAGTGTTGATCTATGAGATAAGAATTTTAAATTGTCATCTCTGGAGACCTGTTTTCTTTCCTTTTACCAGAATCTGGATAACGATCCTCAAAAGTAAACCTAAATTCATCCATAACAAGAAAAAAGGTGATTTGAAGAGTTTAGCCTTGTTACTGGTAGCTAAAACTGTGGTTTTGTCCCTGCAAAGACTTTTGTGCCATAGAATACAAACTTAAATCATGTTCTTGATATTTCTTCTCTAAGTAAGACAGGTGCATAAAGGGCCATAGAAGCACTTTCAAGCTTACATGTAAGCTATTCAATTGCCTTTCTTCTGTTTCATTCCCAAATGGCCCTAAAGACACATGTATTTTAAGTCCTTTCCCAAAAACGGGTGGTTTTTGCTAGAATGTTGTGCCACAGTTGGCTAATGTGCAGTAATTGACAGGTTTATACCAAAGCAACCACTTCCGTGAAAGAAGAGTAAGATAGCTTAAATGTGTGCTGAAAACTAGCTTATGTTTCCAATTAGAATTCAATCGCATGCATTGTGACCAGAGTATGGAAGAGAGAAGAAGAAATCTTATGTATTTGTAGGCGGTCTGTGCTAGCTCTATGAGTTTTTAGCACTGCTTTGTGTTAAGGATGTGTCCATGAATTTTTAGTTTACCCTAGAAACATCTTTTTTTTCTACCAGAAACTTTTTTTAAAGACCAGCCAAGTCAGCTTTCATGTCTTAAATATGTTGTTTTCTCCAGGTTACTATGAAAACTATTATTTGGAGCTGATTCACAAATACGGAGAAAAGTCCAAATGTGATGCTTTCATGTGGGGAAAAGAGCTCAGGGAAAAATACCACACTTTGTTCAAACTGTTACAAGAGATGGATTTCAGTGCTCCATATGGTAATCATACTTTATTTTATTGTTCTTAAATAGCTCCACAATATATATCATGTAAGTTAGTATGTTTTGTCTTCAGTTCACGTTTTATACATTTTTTGTCATATTAGCTAACTTAGTGAAGGAGTGTCATGTGGCTTATATGTTGTACTGCAAATGAAGGATGATTTATTATGTAGAAGGAAATAGAGATATCCTTACATTTTTAGTGGTTAGTTACTTTGAGATGGTCTTTTGGATTTTTATTCACCCTTCCTATTCAATGGTACCTTGTTATCTCTAGGAATTTTGGTTGTCTGCGTTGAGAATACCATTCAGCGTGAGAAATAACAGAATCTGTCTCTGTCTTGTTAAATTAGGGAGTGGAAATCAATTCCTGATTTTAACTCTTGCAATAACTGTGCTTCCTATGTTTTATTTTTAGCGTTAGAAGATGGAAGTGATACAGTTCTAGAAGTTGGCCGGAGGATATTTGAGAAGGTTGCAAAGGGTCTGTCCAGCGCCAATGGCCTCAGCAATATAGGCTCCTCTGTCCCTCTCTTGGTGGATTCCAGTTGTTGTGGATACCATAAGGCTTCCTATTTCCTTGCAGTTATATTTGAAATAGGGCTCGGTGTCCCTGTGGATCGTACAAAGGTAGTATATATAATGTGTTTGGTTACATCTGTGAAATTTATTACCTTTAAAGGCAATTTAGAAATGGGATGAATTTATGATCAATTGAATTAAAAAATGTGAAATGGCCTCCAGATCCAGGCTGTGGTTGAAGGAATTCCCCAATACAGCTACTCCTAAATAACCTGATGGCAGTGAAGTCTTTATGATGAAGTCCTGATGGTGTCAATCTTTATCCTGCTTATCCAGAACAAGGAAATCAATGATTTATTAAGACCTAAAAATGGTGGTAAAGTGAACATACTGCTTTTCCCTGTCATTGAGGAGGTAGGATGAGGTAATAACCCTTGAGTCACTATTTGTAGACGGGTATGAAAAAAATCTCACATTAGGCAAATCTCGTAAAGTAGAAAGGTTGCATAGTACAGTCAGGAAAGAAGTACCATTTTACAGCATGCAAAAATGTGGCAGTGAGTATATTACGGTCAAATGAAAGGTAACCAAAGTAGAACAGTTTTCTTTTGGAAAAAGCCTGACCATGCCTTAGCTGAGCAACTGCAGAGCATGTGAACTCCTGACCTTTTAGGCAGGTTGCAAATAACTGAAATGTTTCCATGCGATTCCATTGCAAGATCAAATAAAGGGGAGGTGATTATATATCCCTCGAAGAGGGCTATACTGAAATTGCCAACAGATACTTAATTGTGATATAATAGTGTGATATAAAATGCTAATAAAGAATAGCAGATCTGCCTAATGTGGTTACAGGATACTAAATCCAAAGAACCCCTGAGAGGCCAATCTGAGACTAAGCTCACTCCAGTTTCTCAAACACAAGAAACCTTAGACAGGAGCCTTTTTTATACCCTAATTATGGAGTATACCTAGTGCTAATTATGGAGGTTAAGTAATTTCATTATTGGATCTGCTTCAGATAGTGTAGGAAATAATTTAATATCCAGCACAAATGGGACACCACTGTTGTTATTACTGTGCAGGTGAGAAATAATAGTAGTGCTGAAAATGGTTTTGGCAAATGTGCCATACCTAGACTATTTCTAGCACCAATTAATGTGTATCTCAAGGGAGCTTTGTGCTGAAACCTTGTCAGCCACAAGTCCCATCCTTCTAGTCCTGTCAGATCGTTAGGGTAAGATTTTCAAGTGCTGTTTGTTAACTTACATATGTTTCCACTGAATTCAGTGCGAAAACTCCAGTTGACATCAGTGAAATTAGTTAAGTCGCTGCTGAGTATAAAAAGTGTCGGAGTATAATTAACACTATAATAAAGTGGCATTAAAAAATTGCTGCACACTTAGTGGTGGCAGGATAAGTGCAATACTTGAAAAGTACTTGGGGAGTCTAGTTTTTCTTTCAAATCTTTCTATACATATAGAAGACATTTTAACTACTTTAGGGCTGTGCTTGATTCTATAACTGTGTTTACATGGTACAGCTAGTATATCAGCTACCAGTAAGAGCACTCTGTTCCCTATAAATCTCCACCAAAGTGCTAAACTTGTGAGACCTGTAGTGAATTCATTCTTGTTTATGTCTGCTGATTTTTACCAGGGACTGCTGTATAGTTTGGTTGGTGCTCAGGGGAGCGAGAGACTTGCTGTGATGAATCTTGGCTATAAACATTACCAAGGCATTAATAACTATCCACTTGATTTGGAGCTGTCGTATGCTTATTACAGTAATATTGCAATAAAGACATCGTTGGATCAACACACTATAAAAGGGGAACAGGTAAAAGAGTTACAAGTGTATTTGAATGTTTTCTGTGCAAATGACTTTTCATATACCAATATTAATTTTGTGGCCAGAACATTTTTGTCTTGATTTACAAATACTAGCTGATCTGATTGATGTCCCTGCCCATGGCAGCGGTGTTGGACTAAACGATCTTTAAAGGTCTCTTCCAACCCAAACCATTCTGTGATTCTATGATTGTTACAAAATCCCCCAAATTATATGTAGGTATCATTACTCCGTTTCTTAGCAAGGGGGAAAACAAATCAAAGTTAGGCTCAAATCCTCAGAATTGTCCACATGCCTATCTTTCAGTATAGTCTAAGTCTTATTCTTGGGCCCTAATTCCTCGCTCAGATTTTTAGTTATTGATATAATTGGATGTGTTTATTAAGCAACTGATCTGCTGTTTCAATAGACAAATATCAAGAAGTTCATGAAAAAGATGAATTGTCCTCTCCAAACTTACACCTTTTTGATAATCAGATGTAAAGATTTGGCTGTTAAATAGCTATCTGATGAGATAAAGTTACAGTAAAATGATTTTAGAATGAGCTGCTAAGCAGGAGGTAACACAACTTTATCTGTAAAGAATACTCAAGGTAGACCAATACTAGGATCCTGGCTTATCAGAAAGAATGATTATTGTACAAAAAATAGAGAGATTTTGATTGCTGAAGAACTAAAAATTAGCAGACAGCCACCTAGATAAGAGTGCTACAGCACAGGGTAGGTCTTCATCAAGCTTTCTGCCAGCCTTTTTTTTCCTCTTTTAAGAGAGATTTCTCTAGAAACTAAAAAGCCTTAAAAGGCTTAAAAATACTTCTTTGCCGTTATTAAGTGCATGTAAAACTACAAAGGGGAGGGGGGGGTCAGTTGTTGCCATCTTAGCATGTCTTTCCAGTGTAGAGTGGACTTACAGTTTTGTACTGTAACAAAGCAGTAAATGGTTTTTACACTGGATGTAAGGATGGTTCTTAATGCACCAGCCAGGAGAGGGGTGGTGAGAATTTTAAAACCTGGAACTGATCACAAATTTGGGGGGATAAACAGGAAATGGGCAATATTTTCATTTTGGTGGCAGATGTATGAATTCATTGCTTAATAATTTTTTTCTGTTCACCTACGCTTCAGGCATTTGTTGAAACTATAAGGCTGATGGATGATGAACTGCTAAAAGCTCAAACGAAAGAAAATGGTGATGTCTTTATGTGGTTAAAACATGAAGCAACAAGAGGAAATGCAGCTGCACAGGTATAAAGTAATGCATTTCCCCTTTCTTGGTTTTATACACACATCATCTATGTACATCTATAGACTATGTAGGAAAGTTGTGGAGGAGAGTGAAGCGGACAGACATTTTCTCTTTCCACCTGGAATTGCTTCTTTTTTTGAGCTTGAACTGTTTCCCATGTTTCTGTGTGATAATATCCAGTGACCATGCAAAAGGCTATAAAAATGATGCAAGGCAAAAGGGAAGAGTTGTCAAGACTTAGCAACCTCCTTATCTAATCATTTTCCCTGGGTTTGTATCTGACACGATGCAGTTATTGCTGCTGATCTGAGACTAGCTGTAATACTGAGCCATTTGCATGCATCAAATCTGCCTTTATCACTTACCTTTGCACTTAAATCAAGCCAGACTTGCGTGGTACCGACAGCTGTAAAAAATAACCCTGCTGTGGATTTAATATCAGTACATTTCACCACTAGGAAGCCCTCTGAATATTCCTACTAACCAATTGTTTTCAAACTGTTAAGGACGTATAACTAGTTTCTTCACATATTTAAAATCCATTTAAGCCTGCAAAAGTCTGGTCCTGCAATTCCAGTTTCAACACCAACATTTATAATGTTAGTGCTTATGTTGTTTTCTTTTAGCAACGATTGGCTCAGATGCTGTTTTGGGGTCAGCAAGGAGTGGCAAAAAATCCTGAAGCTGCAATAGAATGGTATGCAAAGGGTGCAATAGAAACAGAAGACCCAGTGTTAATATATGATTATGCCATTGTGTTATTTAAGGTAAGTCATGTTTCATATTTTCAGTTCAAAAAAATCATTCCTACGACCCTGATGTTTGTAAGTTGTCTGCAGTGACACACTGTGAGAGTGTATGCAAGTGCTTTTAGATTTACTCTGAAAATCAATCAATAGTTATGAAGCTAATGTTGATTTTTACCAGATATGCACAAAAATTTTAAAAAGAGCAAGTTAAAAGCAGCTTAGTCACTTTGTTCCTAGCCAGATTCAGGATCAAAATACCACCTAAATTGTGGATCCTAATTTTTCCTAATGGCTTGTCACCTCAGAAATCTAACCAGCTAGTATGCATAGGCCTTGGTGCAGAGATGTAGGTGAAAGTTCAATCCTTTCTTAGAATGCCCTTTATTAGATCTCTGGGCATTTTTTTTCAGTAGGAATTAAATAGTGTCTGCATGCAGTTAGTTTTTCCCTGCTAGAAGTAGTAGACAGCAGAGGCTAAACTCAGGCATAACCCCACCTGAGTCAAATAAGTTGTATCAGCTAACTGGTGTCACCCATAAGACATTCAACAGTACTAAAGTTTAGAGATATTAGTGAAGAACTATTAGATCATCATCTCATTCCTTTGACAATGGAGAGCTGTTCTCTACAAAATGCTTGCTTAAGTTTTTGCTTGTGTCAATTTTGAGCACCCGTAGTCTGTTTGATCCATGTCTGGAATTAATTTATATGGACATCATCAGCATAACATCTGTGTATTTCCTCTGGAGCACTCTGACATCTTTTTTCAGGAAAGCTAAGACCTCATACTCATTGCCAAATCATGAACAATCTATGCACCTTTGAATGCTATCCATTCTTCCTTAGTTGCCAAAAATTAAAGAACTGTGATATTACTTACCTATAAAAAACCACCTGGATCGACTGGTGAAATAATTTTTCCTAGACTGAATCATTGAGATTTTGTAAAGCTGTCGAATGAAGCATAAGCACAAAGCTGCTTTTTTTTTGTTGTAGATGTTTAAAGCTGAATAACACCTAGTAAATAATAGTGTCGGTGTTAAAATGCATTTTGAATGTGTATATGTGAATTTTCATCAGCCTGTATTCTGTATTTGTAAACAATGATTGTTTCACATATCCATTCCCTAGGGCCAAGGTGTGAAAAGGAATACAAAACTTGCTTTGGAATTGATGAAGAAAGCAGCAGCCAAGGTAAAATGTAATAAATATTTTATTGTAAAAGTCCTATACCAGCTGCTAATAATAATGAACTCTGATTTATATAAAATGCGTATTATCATAATGCTGTGTAAATATTAGTTGCTTCTCCCATTGTCCTCACCATGAATGGAGAAAGCCTTATTTCCCCATATTGGGAGACTAGACCACTCAAAATCAGCCAAAATTTCTATGGAAGAAAAAGAATTCTCTCTACTTAGATCTTTTGGAACTTGATAATAGTGCAGTGACTTACAGACTGAATAGTTGATCCAGGAGTATGTTTTTGCCTCATGTTCCTAAGCATTTTCTTCTAGACCATACTAGGTATGTTTTTTCATATGAGTGCCTACCAGGCTTGAGCTTTTGACATGGTGATCTCTCCAGAGCCAGGTAGAGATGACTGCCATCTCTGAAAATCCATGCCAGCAGGCTTTGCTATAATAACAGCGCATCTTTAAGTTGTAACGTGAATGAAAAAGAGTAAAGACCGAGGTCTGGATTGTACTTCCACAGTCTGCACTGAGTGATGGTGCGTTCTGCAGCACAAGAGCTGAATGCAGAAGAATGGTGGCTTCCTGTCCCACTACCCCTGAGCTGTGGTGGTTTATGGCTAGTTCTCTCTGCTTAGAGTTAGAACTCCTCCAGGGGATGCTGGTGACTGGAAAAAGGCTGTATGCGCTCTCTCTGGCCAGCTCTTCTCTACTTTGGGGAGAAGACCTGGGTGTCCCAAAGCCTCCTGTTTTTTCCATAGCAGGAGGAAACATTGACAGGCACCACAGAGAAGAGGAGCCTCACTCCATTTAATGATCTAGTACAATCAGATTACCCAGGCCATGATCTGGTCCTCAGTATAAAAATAAGAGAGTATCTAGACCTTGTGTACCTTCCTAGCTCTAGAACCAGAACTAATTAAATTACTGACAATGACAATAAGACTTCACTGCTGACCGCCATCAGAAAAGAATTGTGCCAGTTCTATCATTCCTTTGAAACAGGAGAGACTACCTGTTCTACTGCCTGTTTGGGAAAGGCTTGAATAAACTGAGTGGTTTTCACAGTGTAATCAAAATTCCCTTGACTCAGGATCTGAGGAACAGATTCCAGGAAGCATCCTAGAGACAACAATTTCCTTGCTCTCCTTGAACCCAGATACTTATGTTCTAATGTTCTGGTGCGCATTTTCTATACAAAAATAACACCATAATTATTGAAAAGTTCAACTGCTTTTGCATTTTAATGGGTAAGCTAGTAACACTGTTCAAATCTGAAAGGAAAAGGAATCATCTTCCAGAAGGCCTTTGTAAGTGCCAGCAGTATGCAGTTCTTTCTACAGAGATTACAGAAGGAGACTGTGCAGTGTAGAAGGCAACAGTAGCAAGAAAATAACTTGCATTTGTGCACTGCGATTTTTTAGGTAGCTTTTACCTTATGTCACTGTTCTGGCATGGTTGCTATTAAACATACATTATAAAATAAGAGTAAATAGCATGTTCACATTTATTCATACAGAGTAATTTGAACTGCTGGCATACTTACAGTCACTATATGATCCACCAGTTTATGCAAGGCGATGGTGACTCATTGCAGCCAAAATAAAAACTGCCCCAGGAAGATTTTCTCCTCTTGATCCATAATTATTGATGCAAAGATGCAACTTAGTAATAGCATGTAGCACTATCTTAAGCAGATCTATATGGTGTTGGTCAAATATATTTTGAAAACAGCATCGCAAAGTTTTGTGTTCATTGCTTCCTGTTTATTCTTAGGGAAATGTTCTAGTTTAAAAGAAGTGGGGTTTTTGATTGCTAATACTGTCAACCGGGTTCTGGGAGGTCACAAGAATAGGTGTCCCATTTTGGCTTTGCAGAGGAAACAGGTGAAAAACAGTCACAGTTTGTTCTTGTCAACAGGTACAAATCTGAATGCAGACATGGCTGAGACTCTGTAGAATAAGACGACACCGGAGTCTTATTCCTTGCTCTCAATATGAGGCCACAAAGAATAGTGTGAAAAAAACCAGCAAACCTTTATATCCCTTAGTCCCGCATCAGTGTGATTTTGGCTGGATCCTTGTGCCAGGCATCTAGATAGGCAAGGTCACGAGAGCACCCAAAATCGAGCAGCAGGTTGGAATTGCAAAGTGACCCAAAGCAGAATCAAATGTGTGACCTGAGACTGCTCTTCTCGTTCCCTAAGGGCTTGCCCCAAGCAGTGAATGGATTGGGATGGTATTACCACAATTTTAAAAGAGACTACAGAAAAGCAGCCGAACACTGGTTAATTGCTGAAGAATTGGGAAATCCAGATGCGTCGTACAACCTTGGTGTCCTTTATTTAGATGGGATTTACCCTGGAGTACCTGGTAGAAATCAAGTGAGTAAATGTTTAATAGAACTGTTTCTTACATATTGGCTCATTTTAGAAGTTTTTGCTTCATTCTTGACACTGCTATGTTCACTCTGTGTCAGATTTTGATACCCTTTAGCACAAAGAAGAGTGTTACTGGGGAATTCAGTCAGATTGTTTAGAGAGAGATGTCACTCAAATATCTCAGTCATACTTATGTGCATGTATTTGTGTTCCTTTAATTTAGAAACAAAGCAGGTGCAAGTTTATCTCCAGGGACTGCCTCTGCTTTCCACCTTCCAGTGATACCAGCCAGAATAGTGTGTACTCTCACATCGTGTGATCCTTTTGGTTTCTCTCAGTTTTAGATTGGAAAGGATATAGGGAAAGGATGCTTTCCACAATAGATGAAAGCAGCAGAACCTTGTCCCTGAACTTGTAATCAGCTATGCTACGTTCACATAGCTTCTGTGAACCTCAGAACTGCAGTAAAACACCTTCAAGCCAGACTTCCATATGTAACTGTTTAATATAGTCCTGATAAACTGCACTATTTTGATTTGTCTTTCTGTGACACAGTCCATTTATTTAATTTTGCACGTGTCAATGAGAAAAGTTATTTTCCTAGTAGGAAGGGTCTACTTTGGTTATATTTCTTTTAATTAACTTTGCAAAAAATGCTCTGTGTAGGTAGTTCATGACCGACAGCACAAACATAGTGAGGCAGGCTGTAATAAATGCAAGCAGACCTTGTGCTTGGAACTAAAAGATGTTTCCAGTGTGGCCTTTCAGTTCTGAAATCCGGATGTAGTCCAGACAGCAAGCATTTCTGCTGCCAACAGCAGCAGTGCTCACCAACACGTGCATTTGACAAACACATTTCCTTTCCTCAAGGACCAAAATACCCATTTCAAAGTGGACTGATTATAAGAGTACACCTAAAAGTGCCCAGGTTTCTTTATTCACCAAAGCCGTGAGAAAGAAGTACTTTGTTATGGCTGTGATGGATACTCTGAAGTCCATGCTCACTCACAGAAAACATACATTGATGGTTAAAAATTTCCTGAAATAAATTATTTCAGGCTGTATGCTACTTTGGTTTACATTACAGATTACTGTTTCTGAGTTTAAAACATGGAGAGTCGCACAGCCCTCCCATTTCTATGGCCCTGGCCCTGCCTGCTCAGCCTGTGTTATCTTTTATAAGCCAGTTTCAGAGGCTGGAGCACTGTGGTTGTGCACTGCTGGCATTGCCACTGCTCCCCAGCCTTCGCTTAGGCATTGCCGGTATCAAAGTTCCATTCTGTGTCTCTTCTCTTCTCCAGGATCCCTTATTAATCTCCCTACTAGTGAATAACTAATTTTATTTTTGTCAGTGCACACAAAACTTGTATGCTACCAGGTGTTAGTTGCACATTTAGACACTTTTCTATTTGACATTCAATGTATTACCAGAATTTATGTTTTTAAAAACCTTTTTCCAGCCTAAACTATTAAAAAGTTAGAAGAAAGGAATTCCGTTCACCTAAGTATATTAAAAGTACTTAAACTGGCTTGTCCTTGTTAGCCAATTGCCTCTTTTAATTCATTTGATGAGATTAGTCCCTGGAAACAGAACTCAATAAATATTAATAATGCAGAGTTGCTAATTGCATGTTGTTTCTTCACAGACAGTTGCTGCACGCTATTTCTATAAAGCTGCCCAAGGAGGACATATAGAAGGGACTTTACGATGTTCTCTGTACTACATCACAGGAAATATGGAAGACTTCCCTAGAGATCCAGAAAAAGCTGTAATGTAAGGAATGAAACCATTTGTTAAAGGAGAATATATTTCTGGTGGGATTATTTTGATTATTGGTGATTTTTTAAGTCCCTATAGTCTAAATATCTTGTACTTCATGGTGCTTACCTCCTTGACAAAAGATTCTTCTGCAGTAAAGTTTGATCCACATGAATATGTGGATTATTTAAATGACCAGTAAATTTTGAGAGATGCTGAGCACTTTTAGTACTTTTTTTTTCTGGAACAACTCAGAGAGGTTGTATCTGACAAAGCCATGCTTATTTGATTTTCAAGAAGTATCAGGCTCCTGATGTGGTAGAACTGGTATTCTGCATCAAGAAAAAGACAGCTAATTAGTTATAGCACTTACTAACTTATGTTTGCTTTCTTAAAAAAAAGAAAAAAAAAGAAAGTAATTTTGCCAAGAAAAAACATAGGATGTCTCTGATATGCTCATGGAGATAAATGGACAAAATGTTCTCATTCAGTCAACAGTTACAAGACTGATGCAGCAATTACTGTGAAATCCTGTAGTTTGCCTTATGGAAGAAGTCAGAAGGTGATCCCATACCCTTTGTGTCCTTTGAGTCAGTGTGAGTTGGGATAACATCACTGGAGCACAGCTGTTCATTTTTTATTGTTTGTTCTTTTCTACAGCTGGGCAAAACACATTGCAGAGAAGAACGGCTACTTGGGTCATGTCATCAGAAAAGCTCTCAATGCTTATCTGGAACTTTCATGGTATGTTTGTTCTGTTCTCTTCAAGTTCATTTTCTGTTTTTCACTTAATTCATAGCATGATAAAATAATGAACATTGGGCCATCACCTCAAAAAAACACAAATAGCAGCACCACTGAAATCAGTAGCAAAACACCCATTGACATAAAGGGAAGGAGGAGTCGACCCGAAGCATAATTCAACAGTTCTGACAGAATCAAGTGAAAAAGAGGGAGTTTGTAGAGTGAAATAGTGTTGTATCTGCTGTCCGTGATTTTCACCCCATAGTACTGTAGCATGTAATGTGCACTGGATTAGCCAGAGGAACGCCTTTCACTTTTAGTATTGCCTCTGTTCCAAAAACCACACTTTGCTTTCTCTCTTCTATATAATTCCATGTCATGAAAACTCAGGCTGCTGGATTAGATTTGTTCCTTTTTTGTACACAGTTAATACTATCTTTTCTGTCAGGTATAATAGAAGGCCACAATATCCAATGAGCCAACCAAGAGGTTTCAAAATAGCCTCCAGGTTAATGCTCCATTTTTGAAGCGACATGTAGGCACGAGCATCATATACTGTACGTGCAGGCATCAGAATGTCATACGTGGTTAAGAAAATGGCTTGTTTAGTCCTGCAGCCTCCCCCTGCTAGTACTTAATTAATGCTTCAGGTTTAGGAGATCTACAAGAAGCTGTTAGTGGACTGTTCTGGAATAACCCATTCCTAGAAGTCGTTTCTTTTTATTTGGTCCGTCACAGACATTTCTTTTGAGACCTGACCTAACTTTTCAACACTGAAAAACTCTCAGTTATTATTTTTGTAACATGTTCTGATGTACAAGCCTGTGACTACCCAGCTCGCTCTGCATACAGTCGCATGAAAGTTCTGTGCACATGACAGGTAGGATATTAAGATCCCAGAAGGTCTGATCTCAACAACTAGGAGGAAAAATCTGCTAGTGTCCCACTTGAGATGCCAGTGACTGGGAGCGTATGGATAGTCACTTGTAAATACTGGTCCTAGTCATCTCTGGTTTTAGGAGTATGTTCATGTTGAAGTCTTTGGTTCTGAATATTTCTTCATCTATCTTGCACAGGTGTAAATTGTTACACTGCCAAGCAGACCAAGTAATATGTGTTCCTCAGTCATTGGTGTTAGCAACCACCTGTTCACTCTGAGGGTGGGGAGGCACTGGAACAGGTTGCCCAGAGAAGTTGTGGATGCCCCATCCCTGCAAGAGTTCAAGGCCAGGCTGGATGGGGCTTTGAGCAACTTGGTCTAGTGGAAGGTGTCCCTGCCCATGGCAGAGGGGTTGGAACTCTATGACCTTTAAGGTCCCTTCCAACCCAAACCATTGTATGATTCTATGTTCTACACACCTGTTAGTCACGGTAGTTTGATCTTCAGAGACTGATTTAAAGGCCTTAAATGTAGGGGTTTTTCTGAATTGCCCTTTGCGACTTCAGGATCAGAAGAAGTAACTTCCCAGCTTAGGTATCCTGAATTCCTTCTGTGGTGCCAGGTCTTCATTGTCCCAGATGTTTTTACAGGGCAAGTGCAAGGAAAAATTTGTAATCTTGCAGAAGCAGTTGGGAAACAGGAGATTACATCTGCTAATTCTGTAAGGGCAACTGCTTTCACAATTTTATTTGAAGTGTCTTTGCTTAAGCACCTACTCTTGAAGTCAAATGCGTATTTAACCATATTTGCTTCCAGTTAAACAAACTATTGAACCCTGAAACTTGCCATGGTTTTAGCTTTGTGTTGTGGAGAAAATCACTGGAAGCATGACCTTTAATGGGAAGCTTTAATAGGAAAAAAGTACATCAAGTGGATTTTTGTCTTGTAAGTTCAAAACGAAACACGTGATTTTAAAGACTTACGCTTAATTTTGAAAGCTTAGTTTTCATAGTATTGAGTAGATGCGTGACAGAGGACATGAAAGAGATGCTCTCCTCTGGAATCATGAACAGTGCTGTACCACTGTACTGCAATACTGAATTGCTATACTGCAAATGTGAAGTTAGCTTTTATTACTTGCTTTACAGTCAGTGAGGTGCCTAGAGTCCATAGAGGTACTGAAACTTATTTTATTCACACATTCAAATATAATGAGAGACAATTCCTGTTCCAAAGAGCCCATTTCTATGACTTGTTTGCCTTGTCTTTTTAGAAAAGACAAGGCAAACAAATTATAGAAATAAAAGGGTAAAGCATACCAAAGAAATACTTAGATGAATGTTTGACAGAGATATACACAGCTAAGTTAATTATGGAATTTTTTTAAGTGGAGGAGGTAAGTGTCTTTTAAGAATGTTTTATCTGAAACATTTAAATAGATAATCGGGCTTAATATCAATTCAACTTTATCACCAGTCTTACACTTAAGAGTAAATGCACCCTGGAGCCAATCTAGCTTCAATGCAAGAGAGGAAACACTGCAAATTCTCGAGATCCAGCATGGCCTGTTACACCAAGCATTGCCAGTAGATGTAGCTGTTGCATGGATTTGCCAGCCTCTTGCTTTTAAAACTTGTACCAAAGTTTTGCTCTTAGGTGATTTTATCAATTTATTTAGTGTTTTTTTAACTATAACTAAAATGCATGTTATTTTTGTTAGGGGGTTCACTAATTTATTTTCTCTAATGTTAGGCATGAAGCTCTGCTGCATTATGTTTTAGCAGCTGAAACCGGGATTGAAGTGTCACAGTCAAATTTAGCACACATTTGTGAAGAAAGACCAGTAAGTAAATGCATTCACAACTCATTATCCTAAAATGTTAATAATAATGTTAATAATGTGATCCTAATCTCTTATCTGTGATATGAATGGATCAAATATTTTCTTTCCAGGACCTAGCAAGGAAATACCTAGCAACTGATTGTGTTTGGAGATACTACAATTTCTCTGTTTCTCAAGTCAATGCACCCTCATTTGGTATGTATAAGGAATTCTTTCTGAATTTTAATTTTACTTTTTTTTTAATTTCAAGAACTATGTTTGTTACAAATTCTATGTGAGTGAGCAAGTTAAGGGAAGAATAATCCCTGCTTATCATGCATTTCCTTTTTAGTGTTTTGATAGGAATATCGGGGGGGGGGGGGGGGGGGAAGTATTTTAAGTGTTGTGTTTCAGCACAGCTTTTCTGAGAATTTCCTTTTCATGGCATAAAATGGATAAAATTTGAATAAAATAAAATAAGAAAGCTAAGCCCTGAGAAGGGGCTAGATATTTAGTAGCCTGAGCAATTGACTGAAGGTTTAAGAAAAAAAAAAAGCAGTAGACTTTAGGAGCTCATGCTGTTTAGTTTACCAAAGAGGATATCCAAAAGCAAATATAATTCCATATCATAATTGAGTCATGAGAAACTAATGAAGGCTAAAGGATTCCTTATCTAATTTACTATGAGTTTTTCTGTTAGAGTACAGAGTTTATCAACATTGGCACAGCTTACCTTGGGGAACTAAAGGATTGTCTGTTAAAAAAAAAAAAAAAAAAGCCTTTCTGGAAGAGAAGGCCCGTGTGAACCTCAGGAAGTTTAACAAGGCCAAGTGCAAGGTCCTGCACAAGGGTTGGGGCAATCCCAAGCACCAACAGAGGCTGGGCAGAGAATGGATTGAGAGCAGCCCTGCAGAGGACTTGGGGGTGTTGGTTGATGAGAAGCTCAACATGACCCAGCAATGTGCGCTCGCAGCCCAGGAAGCCAACTGTATCCTGGGCTGCATCAAAAGAAGCGTGGCCAGCAGGTCGAGGGAGGTGATTCTTCCTCTCTACTCCACTCTCATAAGAGCCCACCTGGAGTACTGTGTTCAGCTCTGGAGCCCCCAACACAAGAAGGACATGGAGCTGTTGGAGCGAGTCCAGAGGAGGGCCACAAAAATTACTGGAGCGGTGGAGCACCTCTCCTCTGAAGACAGGCTGAGAGAGTTGGGCTTGTTCAGCCTGGAGAAGAGAAGGCTCTGGGGAGACCTTCTAGCAGCCTTCCAGTCCCTAAAGGGGGGGGGGGACAAGAAAGCTGGAGAGTGACTTTTGACAAGGGCATGTAGTGATAGGAGAAGGGGTAATGGCTTTCAACTGAAAGAGGGTAGATTTAGATGAGATATAAGGAAGAAATTCTTCGCTACAAGGGTGGTAAGGCACTGAAACAGGTTGCCCAGAGAAGCTGTGGATGACCCATCCCTGGAAGTGTTGAAGGCCAGGCTGGATGGGGCTTTGAGCAACCTGGTCTAGTGGAAGGTGTCCCTGCCCATGGCAGGGGGGTTGGAACTAGATGATCTTTAAGGTCTCTTCCAACCCAAACCATTCTGTGATTCTATGAAGTTACATTCCTCTGGTCTTAAATTTTGCTCCAACTGTGACTTTAGTGACTAAGTCATTTTGGTGCCTTTCAAAGAGTAATTCAGTATTTGAAAACATTGATCTGATTGTCTCAAAGAAGGTTTAAGTGCTTTGTAATAAGCATGTGGAAAAGTGGAGTGTAAAAATAATTCAAGCTATTCATTTAAATACACAGCAGCATGGAAACTGAATACCACATTGATACAGCCTGAAGCCACAGGAGCTGCCAAACCCTGTTAGCTTTTGTGAGGAGTTTGTAGATGCCTTAGCAAGGTGCAGTTTGGATGACCCTTTGGCAGATCCACTGGTACAATCTTACATTGGAGAAGCTTCTGAAGGTCAGACTCATGGGGTGAGACTGTGATTCCATTCAAGTAACGGAGAGAAGACTTGCTGGCTTCAAGAGGGGAAGGATTTTATTACTTTATCTCTTCCTCATGAGTAACACAAGGGGAGTTTTATCTCAGACCCCTCTCTGCAGTAGTGGAGGATCAAATCACCAGTGTGGGGTCTGGGACGGAGAGTCTAACCCTGGCAGCAGAGGTTCCCAGGGCTACGTTATCAGTGCAACACAGGGTGACCTCAAGGCCACTGCCTGTTGCGGGAGCGTTCTCTGGGCCAGGGCTAGAATGATGCAGTTGGTACGGTTGAGGGGAGCTTTTTGTAAAAGTAGCAATATCATTCACTAAATTCATTGAAGAGAAACCATGAGAAATTTCAGGCAGGATAAATATTTTCAGTAGTCAGTCTGATGTAAAGTAGCCACAGAGACAACCAGAGAGGAGTACCTTTTTTTTTTTTTTTAATATGCTGCTTTAAATAGAGTTGCTATTAACTTCTCCATCGCATGAATAGTTGTTTAATTCTATCTCTACAAATACTCTAAATGAGCTGCTACTGGTTTCTTCCACAGCTTATTTGAAGATGGGTGATTTCTACTACTACGGTTACCAGAACCAGTCTAAAGACCTTGAGCTCTCAATGCAGATGTATGCACAAGCTGCATTAGAGGGAGATTCACAGGTGAGTCTCAGTTGTAATGTGTTTATAAAAAAAAAACAAGAGAGTTTAGAACAATCTGAGGATTCACATGAGACTGATTATTCTGCTTGGCTATATCTGTGCACTGAAGAGACCTGCTAGAATAAATTATAATTATTTCAAAATACCATGTGAGTCAGTAGTTGCTGTTTCATGATAACAGAAGGCAAACCTAGCATAGATGGACAGTCCTCAAATTAGGCTGTTTTGAAAGCTAAAGGTGAATGGCCTAATTCAGTGCTACCCTACCTTGACACAGTTGATTCTGATGTGACCTTGGTATTTTTGCTCCTGCAAGGGGAAGAATTAATAGTCTGCTGAGTTTCGTTCCAGTCCTATCCTCTGCTATTTTAGGAAATAAAGAAAACTGGTCCATTTCCCTTGGTATATTGAGTGAATCCTAGGGTGAATTTTGTTCCCTGCACCAACAAAAGCTTCATCTTAAAATGTTTTATAATGAAAAGATAACACCATGTCACATTACCAAAGACGTGCAGTGTTTCAACACTGAGTGTCCTGTCCTCAGACCCTCCTGAAGCATCCTGGGTGCAATATTCTGTTCTCCCTGTCCCTATGACAATGTCCCCAGACAGTATCTTGTATGTGAATTTATTAGAGGTAGCATAGTTGGGTTCTGTTTTGAGGATATTGGGACAAAACATTACTGCTAAACTAGCAAAGGAAAGAATAGAGGCACAAACAGTTACTTTAAAGTATGAGAGCCAAACTAATGGGGAATCCTGTAATATGTCTCCTGTGTCTTCATGGCTCTGAAAAGACATAGAGATGCCTAAGACTTGTCAAAACTGTAAGATTAAGGATTTAAATTGTGTGGAGCAAATTTCTGCTCTCAGTTTCACTATTCAGATTGCTATTGATCTATAGAACTAGGTGGAGGAGAATTAAATGGTAACGAAATGGGAATCCATTTCTGCTTTCAGTCTGTATTTCCCTAGTAGATAAAAGATTACAGTGTGATATGGTGGCTGTGTTTAAAGAGCAACTAAAAATGAGAAAGTTCAGATCTTTTTCCAGATGGTCTCTAAGAAAATGGTGTCACAACAAATGAACGCTCATTCTTTTGCATTTTCGGTATTTACCTGGCTATATGGTTAGGAGAGAAGGCTCTTGTAATTATTCAGTGAAGATCACATTATACTAAATTAATTTATAGAAGACAGTTATAATTATTTAGATACTTGATGCTTACATTTGACCTTAAATACAAATGTGAAAATTTAATGGTTAAAAAGTGTATATACTTTTTTATTATTAGGGTTTCTTTAATTTGGCCCTTGTCATAGAAGAGGGCAACTCCATACCTTCCTACATTCTGGATCACTTGGAAATTGATCAGGCATTGTATTCTAGTAATACTTCACTTCTTCAGGAGCTTTATTACAGGTGAGTCTTTTTTCCCCTTAATCAGCACCTTCTGCTTTCCCACATGAGTAGCATTTACTCTGGAGAATAGCAACTCGTAATTATTAACTTTGTTCACTTGTTGACCTTAACCTGACGTAAATCATACGTGCTTGAAATGCTTCAGCTGCCTAAATACATTTCAGTTTATGGCTCTTTTGAGAGACCTGATTATATGTGGTTACCTGAAATAGCAGGGACTAGATTTAATGATCCAGGAGGTCTTTTCCAATTCTGTATATTTAAGTACTTAAGTTAGGCACTGACAATTTGTGTACTGTCCAAAACAATCTTTTAATGATAAATATAGCATAATGTTAATGGAGAATTTAAAAGTATGTAATTGGGATAATAGCAGGCCTTCCTATTTATTCTGCAAAGATGTTCCAGCCTGTTTCTGCTCACACTGTGCCGCAGAACATCCTGGCACAGATATTGTGGCACAGAATATTAGATATGTGAGAAGGTTACAGGTCTGCTCTCTGAACTGCCTGTGTGAGCACTGTTCATGCACAAACCACCTGGAGACCTCTGGTTCTGGTACAGAACTTAAGTTTCCTTTACCTAGGTAAAGCAACGTGTGTTGAAAAGCACAGTGGAAATGGGAAGCTTACACAATATTTGGTGGAGTTGTGGTATTGCCTTTCAGATATTTGAGGAAGGAGGAGTTGATGGTTAATACATGAGGCTGTGAACTAAGAATGAGTGGTTTATCTTCTGTTTTGCTACTGATTGTTGTGTGACCCAAAAAAAGCAGAGATGGTATCAACATTAAAACCTCATTTGTCAATTCATCAACAATCAGCTCAAATTGTTCTTCAATGCAGTTAGCCTGAACTTGTACCCTAAATTACCTCCATACCGCATGAAATTAACAGTCAGATAACTAGGGCTTCTGGACCAGCTGGTCCATCTGGGATTGTAAGGTCCATCTGGGATTGTAAGCTTGAGCATGAATTCTGCTTCCACTTGGGCTGAATCCATCTGCTTTGCAGTGAGAATAACTCCAGACCTGACAGCACTGCAGGGATTTCCCATCGTCATACACTTTTGTCCAGAAGGGCACATACTTTTACACACACCCACCCACCAGCCTCCTCAGCTTAGTAGAAAAGAATCAATTGTAGCTTAAAATAAGTGCCTGTGATTTAGCTGTGTGAACTCCCCTCATTGGTGAAGTCCTAACTGATGGAACTGAGAAGCAACTCAGCTCACCCCCACAACAGATACCTCGTAGCTAGTCAGCTAAAGCACTCTTTAAGCTCTGACTGCATTAAGTAGTACTCCATCGTCTCTGAAGGGGGTTAAGGCACCCATCTCCTGCACAGGCAACTAGATTTTGTACATCTAATCTTTAATCAAGTCCTACCACTCTTGACTCACATTAGTTATAACAAAATATCTTGTACTGTGATTGCTTGGCAAGGGTAGCCTGGATGCTTAGACCCATTGTTGACTAATAATAAAATAAAAATACAGTCCTAGGGTAAGGTATTCTGTGTTTAATGAGGTTAATCTGGTATTTCTATGATTTTTTTACTTCACCATCTGCAAGATATTATGCTCCCTATCTACTTATTTTTCTGGATTACTGAGGTTTGCTTCAAACCCACTTGAGATTCCCAGATGACAGATGCCACAAAATTGTAGAGCAGAACTAATTAGTTGTTTTAATCTTCTTGTTGTAGGTGCTGGAATAATAGTAACCAAGAATCAATTAGTCCATGTTCATTAGCATTGCTTTATTTTTACATGAGAGTTTTCTGGAACAATATTTTACAGTCTACTCTGGTATGTATTGCTCCTTTGGTACATGCACTGTTCATTTGGAGCACTACCTTGGCTTTGCACTGCTCTAATACATGTTTTTAAACTTACTGTCACAGATCTACTTCATGGGAACCTTTCTTTTATCGACTCTGGTTGCATTTGCTGTGCAGTATTTTCAGTCTTTATCTGGTAAGTATTTGTTATAGTAAAATGGAAGAAAGAGGAGTGATGTTTTTATTTCAGTAAAAATTTCAAAAATAAAAGCAGGAATTCTAGATTTGGTAGATCTACCTCTGAACAGCACCTTTTTTGACACACAAGTCATTTTTTGATCACTGAAAAGGGGTGAGTGAAACAGAGCATAGGTTTAAACCTGTTGGTTCCTGGAGAATTTCCCTTGATAAAGGAGATTCTTAAGACATCAACTGCAGGAGATTATGACTGGAAATAAGAGTAGTATTTCCCATGTCTCAACATGCAGTATTGTTAGAGTAATTATATGACTTCGATTTCATATGATGTTGTCTCCACAATATGTGATGAGACTGTGTTCCCTGTCTCATAGGACTGGATCTGTTCAGATACAAGGTGGGAGAAAAAGTGAGGTTCAGAGAGCTGGTACATTGGAAGCAGTTCAGTAAATACATTCAATCAACACTTGCAGGCTCCTCCTGTCTTAAGCTAGAAAGGTTTGCTGTAAAGTTCTCTGTTCTGATGGGACAGAGAATATTAAGAGACAGAAAACCAAATGCCAGACTTCAGTCTCTTAAAACTCCCATTATTTTCTCACCATGTTGAAAGAGATATCAGAGACAAAACTACGTTGCTCAGGAAAGGGGAAAAAACCCTACCATCACATGCAAAAATAATGAGTCATCATTTTAAAAGCATTGCTGGCTTCAACCAGGTGTTTCACTTTACATTGCAAGACAGGATCTTGATTAGGAAGTTGTGAAATAAATATTACCAGTTATGAAAATAATTTCATCCACTAAATGCATTTTCTTATGTTGTGGCTTAACCCCAGTAGGCAGCTTAAGCCTATGTCAGAAAATACTATTTTCTGACATATTTCTATAATAAAATACAGAAAAAATTACTTTCCATGTTGACAAGCCACACCTATAGGGAATAGTATTTTAAGAGAAAATTAAATACAAAAAGATTATTTGAATTTCCCACAGAATGGTAGGGGTTGGAAGGGACCTCTGGAGATCATCTAGTCCAACCCCCCTGCCAGAGCAGGGTCACCCAGAGCAGGCTGCACAGGGCTGCGTCCAGGCAGGGTTTGAATATCTCCAGAGAAGGAGACTCCACACCCTCCCTGGGCAGCCTGTGCCAGGGCTCTGTCACCCTCACAGTGAAGAAGTTTTTCCTCATGTTCACGTGGAACTTCCTGTGTTCCAGTTTGTGCCTGTTGCCCCTTGTCCTGTCATTGAGCACCACGGAATTATATTTTATAATTCCTAGACAGCATTTAAGGCACGTAGCTGCTTTCCTTTCTCAATAGCTGTAAGTGATGTAACTTGGGAATCACACTACATCTGTACAAAGTATATAGTTAAAAGTTACAGATAGTCTTCTTCCAATATTTCATAACCTTTGGGTATTATAATATTTAAATACTGATGAATAGACTTCCTAGACACAGGGGGGTCTTTTTTAATCATTTCTTTTGACGTTTTTCCAAAGCCCGTAATTCTCCTGGAACAAGATCAGAACCATCGTCAGATGAACCTTCGTCCTCAGGGACTAGCAATGAGGATGCTACCAGACGAGTACAGCAAGATGAATCTACTTTATCAAACAACTCAGCACAGCAGGATTCAGACCCTCAGAATCCTCTTGTTATGAGCTGAAGTGTAGTTTTCTTAAGGTTGACGTCCCATTGGGAAGGCGGGATATGAACAACTACAAATCTAAGAACTGGCAACCAACCCTGTTAGTGGCATTAATAATGCAGTCCAACAGCCAAAGTTGTAGGGGAATTCACTGATCGAGTTGCTCCACTATAGAGGAAAACCCACCTCTCTGCTTTATTTAACACTCCAAACACAATGCAGATTATCTCACTATACCCAACACATGATCATACTGTATTTCTTTGAAGAACTGGAAGAAAACATGCAAAACATGCAACATCGTTGCCTAATTGAAGAACAAGTAAACTTCCCACTGGTTTTGATGAAGAAGAAATTTTACTCACGTATCTAATATCTTGTTAAATTGTCTTTACTGTATTTCAGCTTATTTTACTGGTGAAGTCACCAGAGTTTTCCAAGTTAGAAGCATGGAAGCGATACAAAAGTGAAACCCCATCACCAACACTTTCCAAGTTCCAGGGCAGATGTGCCAGGACTTTGGTACATGCAGTGATAATAATTATGTTTTTGGCATTTTATGTTCCATCTTAACTCTTTAACATGAAAAGTGTTTTGTTTTGAAAGAAAAACACCAGGAAGATTTGCAGTATGATCATAACACAGTAGTTCTGCTGGCTAACCCTTGAAACGTCAAAGTTTCACGAGTGTCAGGAATTCCCTGGGGGACACAACAGTTAAACAGTTAATGTTTCCGACTGCCAAAGAAAGTAGCTTCCCTAATGAATAAATAAAATAAAATTTAAGTGTGAGCAGGTGCCACAAAGTGAATAAACAATTTAGTTTTGGATTCTTGCATAGATAAGATTGGAAAGGATTTATTTCATGTTCTATGGTAGCTCTTAAAGACACCTGCTTAAATGACAGTTTATTTGGCAAATGTTAGATGGAATATATAGATAATAAGTGTGGAGTGCAAATGCCTTCTGTCTGATTTAAAGCTGTCAGGTAAGTGGCTGTAGGAAAGGTCTGACTTTTAAAGTAGGTGTGCGTGCACCTCTGCAAGATAATGTAGGTCACAGACTATAAATTGCATCAATCTATGCATTATTGAGGGTTAAATCCACTCTCCTTGCACTACATTATTTACTCTTGTAAATAAAAATATTTTTCTAATTCAGCCTGTATGTGAAGGATTTTTGGTTTTTTTTAAGCACCTGGCAGATTAAATTCTCTCCTCGTAATATCTTGCTGTTGCAAATTCTCGAGAACATTATTTAGGCGTCTGTTTTCTTAGCTTCAGATGGGACAACCAACCTTTGCTTGCTTTGAGGAATACAGCATTCTCACAGAGCAGAACCTGGAAGAGGTTTTGGTTTTCAATCAAGACATGGGATTTTTCCATAAGAAAGGAATTAATTAAAAGGAGGAAAAAAACCCCACAAAACCAAAACACACCTTCAAGAGAGATTAAGATATATATAAATGTATGTATACACATATCATCAGGGTATGTTTCTCTCGCAGAGAACAAAGTGGAGAAGAGTTGATACTTTGAGACAGCGGTTCCATTGAGTAAGCAAGGGGGAAAAAATCCAGATGTCAAAGCTTTTTTTCCTCTCCACACATAAAATGAGAAAGTGAATTGTGTGCCATCTTGCTGATTTTTTCATTTATTTGAGCAAGAACAGTGCAAATAGAGTACTTTTTGTTCTTAGTACAGTTCTATATAGAGGCCATGTAACACATTTTGTGCTTTTTATGCATAGCTTGCTATTCCTTTCTACTAAGTATTTTCAGGTGTTACAAAGGAGCTTCGCCTTTACATCCTAAACAGTTGTTGACTTGCAATGGTTACATACTGTGCTTTTCGTTTCCATTACAGATGGATCACCAGCATTTTTTTTTTGGTCTGTTTTGAGTTGCAAAACCTTGTGCAGCTAAATTTGATTGTATCAAATTCCTTAACACAAATGTATGGATATTTTAAGAATCCTCTCAAGTTTACATTTATCACTTAATAAAAGAAACCAGTGTGCATTTGTAGTAAAGCTGGCAGGGTCAGCTGGTGAACCCAGAGGTACTGCACAAAGTCAAGTGTAGCCTTTGAAGACAATAGACAGTTTTCACAACATAGGTATGACGTTAGGCACAGTGGCACATACAGTTAGAGTGGTTACAAAAAAACCCCTAACTATTGGGATACGCATATGGCAAATCTTGCTTGTAGTAAGCTACACATGTAAGATGGATTTTATTACATGTCATATCTACATAAGTAACAGAGTCTCTACACAGAGAGAGTGTTGCTTTTTTTTTTTTGAAGCCCCTAGCAAAATACTAATCCCAGGGAAGTTCGGTGATGGTGGCACGATTGCAACTCTTGTGTTGAAATCTTGGGGTTCTTACAGCAGTGGTGGTTTAGGTTGTGTACATAGGGGCAAAGTGTTAGCAGTCAGGATGACTGCATTTTCCTCTCCAAAAGTAAGCCCATGTTCTCAACTTGAGTAATTAATTTGGGGAGGATTACCAGAAATGCGATTTCACATCTGTATTTCAGAAGACAATTGCTAAAGCTGCAATATATTTCTTGATGCCAGCAGTTAATAGTTAGGTCTTTGTTTATTGTTATATATCACATCAGAAGTTCCACTAAAGTATGTTAAGATAAGCAACTCTTCACAATGAACTAGCAATATTTAAGGCTGAAATAATAATAGTTACATTATTATCCTTCACTTCTTGTAAGATCTAGAAGGCTATTATTTGACAACCTAGAGAATCAAACAATTCCCAGACAGAGGATGGTTAGTTAAGCAAAGCAGCTACATAGTTCTACTACATCCACACACACCCCCCTCCACCCCCGCTGCCCCCCACACAAACCAACCCCACCACAAAACAGAAAAAGAAGGGGCATCCTTACGCGGGTGATTTTGTGACCACTGCATGCTGCTGTTTCCCAGTTCATACAGTGATGAACATTACATCCCAATATACAGGCACGAGTGTGTTTTTAAAGTTATGTACAAATACATGTTGAAAATTCATACCTTGCAATAGAAATTTCTTCAGTGATACAAAAAGGCCCAATTCATGGAAATTAGTCCTGGTACATTGGTTATGATTATATGTATCTCCCTCATTGGGACTTTTGTGTTCCCATTTGAGCTACTGGGAAAGCATAGACGGTCTTTCAAGGCACACGGGAAAGATGGATTGTCTGTGAAGAGATTTATAGCAGACTCTTGTCCATGTAAGCTGTCCTCATTGACTAATGGACTATGACATTTAACATGGGCTGTTGACCTTTATCCTGGATGAAATGCAGCACAAAGGTAAAAACAGGTTGAATAAGCTTCGGCTGAGGAATTTCACCCACACCCCCTCTCCTCTCTCCCATAAATGCAGGAACTGGGACAAACTGGGATTAAGAAACTGGGATGTAGAAAGAGAACAGAAGGGAAAGAAACATCTGGACTTTTTGAAGAACAAGCCCAAGCGTAGGAAGCTAAAGAACAATGAGGGAAGCCTGAGCATGGAGCAGTTTCCCATGCCATCTTCCAAGCTTCAGGTGACAAGAGCAATTCCTGAACACTCAGCAGAGCACTGTAAATGGAGAAACAGCAGTCACTGGGATATAGATGTGCTAGAAATGCATCACAGCTTGGATGTTTATGAAAAGACCCAATTCCTGCACCAGAAGGCCAATTTATTATTTACAGTAAAAAAAAAAAGTAACAGCAAGTCTCTGCCTAAATATGAGGCATCTGTGTTAAAAGCAGCTGCATGCAGGTCCACCTAAGTGAGCATCAGAACCGGAAGAGATCGGGAGTAATGAGTAACCAACATAGAAAGGAAAAGACCACATGCGTAATTGCAGTATGTGCTTACATTGCAGTAAACATTAGATGTGTTTGGGGAAAAAACACACACACAACATGCACAAACCAAAAAACACTTGCTGTAGATTAGATACTCTGAAGCATTGGGGTTCCAAACAAATTGCACCAGTGTTATATGCCCATTAACCTAAGGGACTTGGGTTGTTTGGTAAGTGCTATCAGGCACCCATCCACCTTTGGGCATCTTAATAACCCCTTAGAAGAAAACTGGCTGCAACATGTTCATTTATAACTCTCTGATCAGTGATCTTTCCTCTCTGCTAACGTATTCCTTGACCTTGCTTCGCTCCCTGGTTTGCGTTTTCCAATTCCTCTTGTTCTCCCTCATCTGTCCGCACTGACCTTTCTCCTTAATCACTCATCAACCTAGATAGCTCCCAATACTCAGCATTGCTATTTGCTCCTATCAGTTCTGCCAGGCGAGCAGGAGAAAGCACAAGTCCATTTGCAGAGCCTAGCCCAGTTTTATGACAGTCCACCAAAGCAGAAAACGCCATGCAGGTATCTCTGTTCCTATCTGTGCATTATGGCAAGGCCTTGAGTCACGCGGCAAGTATCTTTAGTTGTGCAAGTTAAAAACAAGTCTCCTTGGCAAGTTTGCATTAATAAACTAATGCAGGCCGGGCTCCACTATCTGGCTGTGAGTAGTTAAACTCTTCCTGAGAATCTGACTGCCTCAGGTACTGGTTGTTGGGACCAGTCCTGGTCCATAAAATGCCCTGAATGATGCCAGGGTGTTCATTGTCTAGGAGGGTACTAATCAAACAGGCTCAAATTAGGCCAGGAAGCACACTGCCAAATAGTGGAGAAGATCGTGAGCTAGTGCCCAAGCATATCCTTTAGGCCTTGTTTAGATTAGTCGTGAAGACAAACCGAGACTGCTGGCCGCTCTGATTTAGGCTGCGAGACTGCCTTCTACCCCGATGCCCCAAGCAACTTCTCTAAGATCAGTCCTCCTGATTTCGCCAGCCTGTTTATTGATGGGTGCCTTGCAGCAGTCCAAACATGTCCAGAGCTGTTTTGAAGGCTTGCTTTCTTGGCATCAGCGTGCTCAGCAGGCATTTGTAGACCACAGGACAGCCTTCCCAAAATGCACCAGTACTGACTGACTGAAATAAGTCAAAGTCTCAACTCATGCTTTACCTGATTCCATGAAGGCCAAAGTGTAGTTTTCCCCTCTGCTCTGCAGACTTGGTTAGTGGCAATAACACTGTCCCTACCTCCTCATCCCCTTCCAACTCCATCTGCTGTCCTACCCAGCTTCCAAGGTTTAGAGGCTCACATCTGCTCATTGGTTTTACATTGCCCTTCCAAGCCAGCTCCGGTTGCATGTGGAGAGCTCTTCTGGTTTCATTTTTGAGTCAACCACTGCATGCTAGTCCCGGAAAACTAGTTAGCCATTTTAATTCAATTGGTTACAATACCAATAAGGGAAACCTAGTTACACCTACTGTAATGAAAATAGCTGGAGCTGTCTACGTTAAACAAATATGAGAAATTGTGGAGAAACAGAAATCTTTCCTCTAGATATTTTTAAGTCTTTACTGCTCAGCTGTGTCTGATCCCAAGCAATAGTAAGTTTTCTATCAAAACCACCAGCAGCCTTCAGAAGCACCAACAAGAAGAGTGTGGCCAGCAGGTCAAGGGAGGTTCTCATCCCCCTCTACTCTGCCCTAATGAGGCCCCATCTGGAGTCCTGTGTCCAGTTCTGGGCTCCCCAGTTCAAGAAAGACGAGGAACTACTGGAGAGAGTCCAGCGGAGGGCTACAAAGATAATATGGGGACTGGAGCATCTCTCCTGTGGGGAAAGGCTGAGGGAGCTGGGGCTGTTGAGCCTGAGGAAGAGAAGACTGAGAGGGGACCTCATCAATGCTTACAAATACCTCAAGGGCAGGTGTCAAGAGGATGGGGCCAGACTCTTTTCAGTGGTGCCCAGTGACAGGACAAGGGGCAACGGGCACAAACTGGAACACGGGAAGTTCTGCCTGAACATGAGGAAAAACTTTCCTGTGAGGGTGACAGAGCCCTGGCACAGGCTGCCCAGGGAGGGTGTGGAGGCTCCTTCTATGGACATATTCAAAACCCGGCTGGACACAGTCCTGTGCAGCCTGCTCTAGGTGACCCTGCTCTGGCAGGGGGGTTGGACTAGATGATCTCCAGAGGTCCCTTCCAACCCCCACCATTCTGTGACCTGGAAATCTGCAATAAAACAGACACATGAACCCAAATATTGCATAGCCTAGAGTAATTCTAGCCAAGTTCTTCAGATACCCAACTCGGACTAACGGTATTAAAAGTGGTCTCCTACGCTCTTTAAAAGCATGTAGATGTCCTTAGAGAGGCAGAAATCCACAACAGAAAGGACAGCCACGCAGAGATAACCGTGGCCAGTGCAGATGTGACCTCAGAGGGCCCAAAGGCAGTCTGGCAGCGGTGCTGCTGCGCAGCCTGTTTCTCGGACTCTCCTAGGGCAAACTCTTCTACCCCACGTGACGCTGCATTATTGTACTCTGCAAACATGCCCTCCCTCACTTTCCAACATTAAAGGAGATTAAAAGCTTCACTTTCATATCTTGCATATCCGGTGAGAATACACAGGAGATCTTTGGCGCTTGGATACTATCAGCACCACACGGGTTTGCGCAGAGTAACAGCATATGACAGAGTTGGTTACGCTGATGCTGACATCAGGGATAGGAAACACCTTATTCAGCCTTTTGAGTCATACAATACCTATGCACCTTTCCAAGGCAGCTTTGTTAGCCCGTGCGCTAATTCAGTTCGCAAGAAGAAAGGAAGGAAAAAAAACCACACCAAAACAAAACAACAATGCCAGGCTACCCTCCAAACCCCTACCTTGTGCCTATTTATACCTTGTGCCCCATTACCATTATCCTGGGAATATTTAGATTCTCTTGTGATGCATTAAATGCTTGTTAAGGGTATGTGCATAAAATAAAATCAAATCCCTCTTTCAATTGGAATAATTTTTATGGTCGTAAGTCTGCCTATAAAAAACGATAACAGGTAAATTCCCCAGGCACCCACCTACCCCATCCCCACTTGGGGATGAAAGCAGAGGTTTAGATATCTACCCGTCACTTTGTGTACCTGCCTTATGTAATTCCAGAACTATTTGAAGGGCTGAAGACGGGAGGCTGGGTTTAATAAAGGCCCCTACTGCAAATGCATAAAGATACATACAATTGATTCTTTCACTGAATCCAGTAAAAGAATTTTCTTTGAGACATTTGAAAGATTGTGCTAGTGTTAACAACTACACTCCTAGGACAAAGAGAAGTCAAGCTTATAAGATGCAGCTTTTGAAGGCACACAATATCAATGCTACTTAACTGATGAATGGTTCATCTAAAAACTCTTAGATATTTGTCTCACCCTTGATCTCCTCCACACACAAAGCCATCATACCAGAGTCTTGTGCTTTAAATTGAGGCTAGCTGAAAGAGAAAGCCATTTTTGCTTGGCTGTGAATAAATTGAAGCAAGGGAAAAAGAAGAAGGGAGAAGGATACGCAAAAAAACCCCAAAGCCCACAATCACTGGAGTCCTGAAAGTCTTCCAAAGCCTTTTACAATCTCCGTCACTCTTCTATCCAGAAAAAGAAAAAAAAAAGAGGCACAGTTCTCTGGGTCTTTACTGCAGTTCTCTGATAAATACAGTGACTTTGCTTACAACAGCACAGAAGAGCTTAGAATACTCTCCTGCAAGTCTGTGTGTAGCACCAGTCAAGATAGAGTAGCTCAAGGATGATTCTTCGGGGTAATTCCTCGCATGGGCTATCCCAGGTGCGATCAGCAAGTTAACCTCTACGCACTCTTCAGTGCGGAGATAACTGTCCCTTTTCAGCCAACAGTACCGGGCAAAGGTCCAGACAGCAATGATACTTGAACCCTGCTTGAGTTTCTATCTGATGTTGAGTGGTAATGCCACGGGGAGCAGCGCAGCGTTTGAACACCCGTATTTGGTCCAGGGCATGGCTGGACTGTGATCTGGGGCTTGTGCCCTGTAAATTTTCCATACTGTTGGCCTTGCCATAGCTCCCATTCCACCAGCCCCAACGTTATCTCAACCACTTGTCCACGTCAACATACATTTATTGGCACAGGTGAAGTAAATTCATGAGGTGCATAATATACACCGCAAGACATTTATTTTACTTCCATCAGATTAAGAACATTGAGTCGCTCTCGCGGTGTCCTCCTTCAAGGCTTCTGCTTGCTAGAAGCAAACATAAGAGCATGTCCCCAGGATTTGTGTCTCACCAATAAAAAAAGTAATGAATTAGATTGTTCCCTTGGACATTTGACTTCCAGATGAAATATTGTACACATTCAGCAGGATAGTTTCTGATAGAAAAGGGTTATTGTTGCAGAAAGACTGGACTTTATACCATCATGCAAATAAATTCCTATCTCTTTTCTGCTTAGAGCTTTTGAGCCAGCCCTAAGCTGGAGACACCCAGGCTAGCTCACAGCAAGATCAAGTCCCTGAAGCGGTATTGCCACCCCACATGGTCATGGAAGTGCTGATCCACACACACAGTATTGCCACGCAGCATACAGACTATGCCACATGCAGCCCCGGTGCTACGTACCTGTTGCTAGGCTGGAGGATCTCAGCATCACATTGCACTAACCCTCACCTCGTTATCCTCTCCGGTGGATGGTTCCCATGCCATGTGGTGGTTCCTCTCTCAGCTGCCTAACTTTCCTTCCTTTGCACAGAGGCGTTCAAAGGCCTGAAGCTAGGCAGTCTAATGGCAAAAATTGTGGTGCGTCAGCTTTCCTTGCAGGACAGGAATTCTGCCACTCAAGGCAAAAGCAAAACAGGTGGGATTTTTGCTATTACTAAACAATGTATTGCCTCACAAACTTGAGTTAACCATAACATACTGTTCATCAACTCCATTTTCTTTCTGTAATCCAGTATACTGCATACATTTTTATTGAAAAGACTTTCAGGTAATAAATAACAGGTTATGATCCTCCAGCATGTCAAGACTTTTGCTACAGTAATGTTTTCCGCACATTTGTCTCAGTGTGCAATATGCTTAGAACAGTAGCGTCAGTAAGTCACTATCTGATTCCCAAATGGTTTGGTCAGAATCTGGCCTGATTTCCTGTCAACAAAGTACTTCGTTCCATTTACGTATATCACTGTTATCCAGCAGTTTTCCTAATCTGCTTGTGGGCTGTCCTGCCAGCTATCAACCCTGCACAACCCCAGCCTAATCCATCCAGAGCTCCACCCAAGCAGAAAGTGTCTAAACAGAGTTTTAAAGACTGCTTTGCAACCTCAATTAAGGCTGATATCCATTTCAACCCATGGGAGAAACCAGCACTCCCTCTTAACCACTTCACGACTGAGAAAGCCACGTCCTTTTCAAGCGTTTTATCACGCGACACAACTGCAAGGCTGGTTCAACTTCCACTGCTTTTTATGGCCTTAGAGCCCTAGGCGACGCTGGTTTGGTGCGGATTCCCTCTTCTGGCACAGCATGAGCTGAGTCTGCCGGGAATAGGCTGGGCCAGTTTTAGTTGATGGTCCTGAGCAAAGACAACAGGCGGCTAAGGAACAGACATTGGCCTGCATCAGGGTGATTTGGGGTGGAATTTCCTCAGGGCTTTCCTCATCCAGGTCCCTCCCTCCCTCCCACGTTTCCCTGTTCTACAGGGGCAAGTGCCGTTGTGGGGTGGATGCTGATGGAACAAGTGCAAACACACAAGGCCAGACAGAATTCCCACTTTGAACGTCAGCTGGCTTTTCTGCAGGATGCCAACTAGATGGACAGGAGTTGTATCCCCAACCTCAGCAGCACCCCTTGTTTCACGGGAAAGCCTCCTATCTCAGGGGCTGTCCTGCGGAGTTAGACCCTTCACATGCAGGTGCCCTACCCTCAGGGGCAGGCAGGCATGATGAACCCAGGCAGCAAGACCTTCCTCAGAGTTATTTAAATAAAAGATAAGCCACCATGCCTACACAACAGCCCTGGGTAGTCTCCTTTCCTTAGGAACAAGTACGTTTTCAGCTAGAAGTTCAGTCTCAGTGAGCATATCGGACACCAAGTCTCATCCTTGCTACAGGAGGAAGCCCTAATAAATCCCAACAACTGCTACTTTTTTCCTTCCCTCTCTCCTGGGTGTCTGTCATATTTAAATTCTCATGCTCCAATCCAAACAGGTGGGTAAATTCAGAGAAAAAAAAAAAATAATCATAAAACAAGCAAGCAGAAACCCCACAAGCACACCTCACCAAAGCCTCTCTTACTGAGTGCGGGAGGCTGAGCACACGAGGCAATTCCTGCATTCAAATCCTTGTCTGGCTCTCTCATCCAGATTATTCCCCAGACACAAGTCAGAAGCTCCTGCTGCTAAAGTCCTCCTAGCCAGGTCTCTCAACAAGTTTTCTACCCAGCCTTTACTGCCAGGTACTTCCAACACAGGCAACCATGCTCAAGCTTCCCTTCCTTTGCTCCGGCAGCGCTGGGATCAGTGACTGCCCCTCATTCCTTACCCTCCCTTTCCTTGGCTTTCTCTGATTTCATAAGAAAGCACAACAAGGGGCTGTTCTTGTCCCGACTGGCCTCTTGCTTTCCACTGTCCTTCACCTTCTCGGGCAGAGGGGAAGAAAACCTGCTCAGCAGACACAAATTCAGGTACCCTCACCGAGCCACAGCTCTAACAGCTCCAGAGCTGCCTCCTCCTGTCCCAGCACCATCCCTGCAGGTTATCCCCTTGTGAGGGCTGGCAACAAGCTTTTTGTTCCCAGGCACTCCTTGCCAGTGCCTCTCCTCACCACCGCGTCCCATCTCCCCCATCACCCAGGTGCAGCTTGCATCCATCTGCAGATCCTTCACATGCCATTGTTCTGGAAAAGAGGTTTCTCTGTCCATCCCCAAATAAAACTCTCAGCAGTTCAGCACCTGCAACATTCTTTTAGATAAGATGGCCACATTGTGTAGCAACGGTAACCAGTGAGAGTTAGCCACATTTTATGCCTCTTTTTCCCCACAACAAAGAGTGCAAGCTTTCTTCAGAAAGACAAGCACTCTGCTCTGTATTTAGAAGCACCTAAAGCACAGAAATCCAATCCACCCCTTCTAAAGCATTATAGCAATAATAAGCCACAAGTACATGTACATACCCATTGCCCTACTTGTTTTTCCTCTCCTAGGGATAGGATAAAGTCTTAACTTTATCCCTCATGTCCACTACACAGCTAGCGGATAGAATTACAAATTTTGCAGAACATCACTGATGTGCTCAAGCAAAAGTGTCCTCCCTTCCCCCCAGATCTCATCTGCTTCAAGACAACACTCACCCTGAATAAAAATCTCCTCCCCTTCTACTATAGTACAATGGATTCAGGCCAACAAACTGATGCTAAATGATAAAAAAATAAACACTTACCTCCTCATTAAACAACCTTAGACTGTATGTCTCCAAGACCATCCCTTCATACCACAAGCTCATCTTCAGACACTTAAATACATAGCAGTTCCTGGCTGATACCCTTAAACCAGAAGCTGACTGCCCATAACAAGGCTTTTCTTCTTCAGTCACTTTTCAGCTGTTTTCTATCACTCCCTTATGCTTTAAAGCATCACCAGCTGTGCCCCAGGAGCCCTCATTTAGCTATTTGAGATGCTTTGTCTCTCTAGGGCGGTTTTGCCTCATCCTTTCTAAGCTGAAAAGCTGCTTGAAGCTTTTAGGGAGGGGAAATTCCCCAGCCCATCTTGAGTGGTGTTAATTTGTAACCCAATAGATATTAGGTAAAATTCTGAGTGTTCATTTATTATTTTACATTTCTACTATATTTGTTTGTTTGCATGCATGGAAATACACATGGCTATTTAAAAAAACAATCACAGCTACCTGTGATACCTTACACAGCACCAATTATCCTACTAGTCATTTGCAGACCTAAGGCGAAGAAATGCCTATAGTACAACACACGCATTCAGGTATGGCACGCTTGGAAAGCTGTGTCCTACGGAGGCCAAGGTCAATGCCTGTTCCTGAGGTGAATGAGGCACCTGGCCCAGGTGCAGCAATTTTAAATTCCTCTGGGATTTGCATCTAGGAGATTTGCCAGGACGTTTCAACAGATGGTATTGAAATGGCCCGTTCTACTGACCCTATAGGAAATTCATTCTCAGCACTGTGATGTTTTCCATGAACCATAGTCTGCTTTGTTGAAGATGCTGTACGTATGCTGAAGGAATTCTGCTGTTCAGTCTCCCTTGTCAGCTTTTAAAAGGTTGCTAAACCTTTTAAATGCTAAATTTGATGTGAAAGCGCTAAATGTTCACTCTCTAGTGAGGAACAAGGCATTTTGCAAAACTGATCTATCTGATATCTTGGCTTAAATCTGCTCCTGAGCAAAAGAGGGGGGAGCCCCACTGAGCTCCCTCTGTGTGCTGCCCCATGCCTGAGCCAGCCCCAAGCCCTGAGTCCTGGTGGCCAAACCCCTGGGAACCGGGGTGTCCTCGGGGCCCGGCAGCTCCACCATGCTGGTGAAGCGAGCATGGGGACGGTCCCAGGAGAACATACCTGGCCGTTGCATCCTGCCATTTCTCCCGATTCTTCACTACCCTACAAATGCTCCAACACACAACAGGGATTATGCTTCGCCGTTGTGGATGCTCCAGCCAAGTCATCCTTCCAGCTCTTACCAGCTCAGCTTTTTGACCCAGAATATCTTCTGCGATATTATCTATCGTGTCCCTGTAGTAAGATTTTTTCATTGATTGAACCTCTCATTAATTACTTTTATTCAAAAATTACCCCGTGGTGTGTCCTGAAACAGGATTATTAATTAAGAGTGACAATGGTGAGTAAATGTAGCTTCAAACATTCCTCCCAGTACGGTGCGACAGGTCTTCCCCTGCAAGGCACTGCTGCGTGACAAGCTGATAATACGTGAGAAAGCCCCAAAGCTTCACACTAAACTGCGGTATGCTGTCATTCAGCCCTGTCACCTGTTACGCATGGCTGAGACATCTTAACAGCTTAAAAGTTACCTCTCAGGGCTTATACTGCTCTGACTCACGTCCAAGAGGGGCAGCTGAATATGGCTTGGGAACGAGTTAGTTTTACCAACAGAGGAGTATTCGTGCTGCTCTAAGGGAATATCCATATCGATCACAGGACAACTAGTCGCAACAGTAGAAGACCACTTAACAACCAGAATCTCCAAATTCACCAGGAACCAGGCCTCTCATTCTCCAGAGGGGCTAACGATGACCTTTGATGACCCACACAATTAATCTGTCTGACTATTTTTCAGTTACTGATGTCAACAGTGTTGTTTTCCTAGCTCTGTGTGTCTCAGCTTTACAGTCACTGGTGCCTGGTTACTTTTTCACACAGGTCATTCTTCCAGCTGCAGATGTATGTCCTAAATGTACCAGCGTGCGGTGCTTGCACCCAACACATCAGCACCCCTCCGTGTGTGTATATACCTGAGGAGAGGTGGCCTGGCTGCCACCCTGCAGAGGGAGAGAGGTCTCCTCCATCCCTCCCCAAGCAGACCCCAAGATGAAGCCCTGTGATGGGGTGCCCCTGAACACTGGGTTGCTTTTGCTCCTCAGCAACCTCAGTGAATGCTTTGAGTCCACTTTTTTGAGTGGGCTTTGTTGAGAGTGTGAATGCATGGCTGGTGGTCTCCTACCTGACTAGGAGGTATGTGCAGGAGGTGCTCCATCACATCCGTGACCCTGAGGTATCTAGAGAAGGACTGCCAGCTCCATGAGCCTGGGCTTAGGATGCCTCGCTGTGCTCACCAGATGTTTTGTTTCACTCCAAAGGAAGTAAAATGGATTCCTTTCCCTGCATTTCAAGCTAGCGTTGAAATTGCTACTGATGAATCCAAAGTGATCTCTGCCTGCTGTGATGTACATGCAGTCATTTAACCACCAGGTCCTACCTGTCATCTAGCCCCGATATCAATTTCACCTCATCTGACCCCCAGAAGTCCTGCCATATTTTGGAGCTCTGTTCCTCCAGCCCCACTCCTGCTCTGTCTGGGATTCCTCAGCCCCCAGCATCCCAGGCTTGCAATGGGGGGGAGGGAGGGGACAAAATGAACTATCATTCCCTGCCCCTGTTTTTCCCAAGCTGGGTGAACATCAGCGTGGGGGTTCCTTGGTTCAGCAGCATTGGCATGTCTGAGGGGAGGGGAGAAGAGCTGTCCCAAGCACACAGGACTGAAGGCAGAGATGAGATCCCACCTGAGCCACAGTGAGCCACAATGAGCCACAATGGCCAAAGGTGGCAACCAGGCTAAGCAGGTTACCCCAGGACACACTTAGACCTCCCAAGTTTCTTTCAACTTCCAGCATAGGAGCCCACAACCTGAGCCACTGTGCTGCCATTTTCATCAGAAATGCTCCTTGTGTCACAGCTGTCCTCAAGCACAGGCCAAAGGCGGCTCCGCACCTAGCGGGTAGGAATAGCCATATGCTTCCCACTCTGCTGGGGCGTGTTTGAGACTCTGTTCTAGCACAGGCTTTGAGGAAGACAGAAATTACATTGATAGGTACCTTTACAAGTGTCTTTTCAGGCAATGTAACAGCTGGAAGCAACAAGCAAGAGTGAATACCGTACGTTTGTATTATACAGGAACACCGGAGCTAGCCTTCTGCTGGCAACCATTTGAGATTCAGTGCCTGAAGCCATTGCGTTAGTCAGTTAAAATAGGGCTTAATGCTACCCTAGTTCACACGTGCACCAATTTTCCTAATGTCAATTACGATTGCACGTTGCCTAACCAAGGGCAGCATTTGGTCCATGAATTGTTTGCATGCCCTGTAATATATACTTTTTGCATTGTGTAAAAAACCCCAATCCATCAACTGTGGTGTTGGTTGCAAAATATCTTCTCCCGTAATTACCCTGATTGTTTATGCCGAGGTAATGTATCCTTAGACGTTGAGCAGTGTAAAAAGATTGATACACCCCAAAAGTGTAAATGGCAATTAGGGAATTTCATCAGGTGCTGAGTAAGATGGAATGTTTGTCGCATTTTAATGCTAGCCTTCACTCTGTGTCTCTGTCTTGTTGAAACACTCGGATGTCAGTTGTTAGGGGAAACATACTTAGGGACAGCTCAATAAAAATCAGTATAATTACTATCTGATATGCAAAGTAAACACTCAGCTCTCTCGTATGAATCAGGTGTTTCCTTTGTAGCAGAATTGTCATAAAGGGACTAAGACCTACAGAGTATTTACTGTAAAAATATCATGAGTGGGTTTACACATACAGCGTCATGCTTTTGGCATGTGGCAACACCAGGACTGGTCATTAGCTAGAGAAAAAAAACATCCGAATGCAGATAAAGCGCTTGCATGGAAGCACAGCCTATTGAAATGATGCAATTGAAGTGTGGCCTGGCATTCCCTGGTGTCCGTATAGAGCATATCCTCCCTTACGCAGCTTTTGAAGTAGTGGATTTTTGCTCAGTACTACTCACTATTTAGTTTTGACTGAGGAGGTCAGATCCTTTGCTGTTGTGTGTTGATTAAGCTACTGCCAGTGGTACCACACCGGTCTGCACCCCCAAATGATTTTCTGTAAATCAGAGAACAGCCTTTCTCAGCGGCAGGGCCAGCGGCTGTCTTGGGGACCTGACTGGGTGCCACCACTACACGGTAAGCTGAAGAAAGAGATGCTGAAGTGTTTCACCTGCATTTCTGACTAATGAGAGCCCTTCATAGTGGTAGACCTGGTGCAGTTAAATGCAGTGTTATCAAGAATTTGAAACTGGGGGAAGTGAACGTGAAACTTCGGCAGAGGGTAGAAAAGCACAGGAGCATCAGAAGGAGAAGTGGACAACATGGGTAGGTCGCAAGCGGAGAGGAAGAGGACTAAGACCAGTCACAGGAGCAACTAGGCAATTAGCTGAAGCATTATTTTCAACTTTTTGAAGGTCTCTGATTAGCGCAGCATTTCATGACGTACCTGCTGTTAAATACCTATAGGCACTGCTGAACTTTGCCCTAGGTAGCTCTGCAAAGAGTTTGGAAACGGTGAGATGGACGGCACAACCTGTGCGTGTTTCCTGGATGCACTTTGATTCCTGGTGGACAGTGAGTCATGGACGGTGATGGCACACGGAATTACAGTATTTGTGCATGGGTGTAAGAAGCTATCAGTATTAAATCACAGGCCTAGGGTGCTTACTGCTTACATTTTTAAAAGACAGTTTACACTGTAGTGCATAAATATTTGTGATACTTCTGTTATCTTCATTTCACTAAAATATGGTGTAGTTGGGAATGACAGTTGCATTTGGAGCTGGTTCCTCAGCTATTGTTGACCTTATAGTTAGGAATTCCAATGACTTTTTTTAATTATCTTTAAGGCACTTAAGGAGTACTTTTTATTTCTCTCCATCTGCTTAATTTTAAGCTCCACAGGTCACGTGTGACTGAAAAAGAGCAAGATGGCTATTTTTGCCCAATTATGAGCCAGACATCACTTGGATCATGGGATATAGGGAGCATTTTGCAAACACTCTGTTGGCCACCTTTCATGCAGAAGGGAGAATCTGAGCCCAGCATAGCGATACATACAATTTGCTATAACTCATCATGCATGCTGTGGTTACAGCAGCCCTGGCTTTGCTCTCCCATGTTTACCTTCGCTGAGGACAGTCTGCAGAACCCTGCTGGAAAATATCTTGACCCGCACCATTGCACTGAGTAATTGTTCTTATTTTTCTTCATATGAAAGTGTTGGACACACAGGTCTCTGGTGGTTTTCTTTAGTGCTTGATGCTAACCTCATTTCTTGTACATTGCATCAGCTCAGACTAGAATTTGTCTGCATACTTATTTTCTGTAAGCTTCCATGATATGTGTGTAAACAGATATTATGAAAAGATCTTATTTTTTTTAAAACTTCTCTTTATTTTGACATTCAATGCACGAGGACAGACAAGATGAATATTTATGACAAAGTATAAAGCCATATACTGTCCTCAAAACAGTGAAAAGATATAGGGTTTAAGAGTTTTAAAAAGTATTTTAGAAACCTTGTATTTCCAAAATTCCTTATTACGGAAAATTCAGATCTTTTAGAAAAGTAGAGTTTGACATCCTTGTGCATTAAGCCATATTATGAAAGTATGTAGGTGGTTTTCATCTTTACTTTAAGAAATCTGCCTCTGCATTGCTAACAATCTTTATGTAACCTATCGATGGAGTCAGCAGCCTCCATAATACGCAGTATACACAGTTACAAACAATTTGAACAGTTATATTACAAAATATACAGTAGTTCCTTTTTACATTTTTATAGATAAACGTTGCATAGTTTTCAAATATGTAATATATAACACAATCACGAGCCTTTTTCTGTATAACTTACGAAAAATTCTGTACACCCAAATAATTATAAATAAAGTGTAAATATCTTTTGGTAAGAGTAGGGGGGGAAATATACCAGGACATGTTGTGCTGTCAAGTGTTAAACAGAAATCTTTGTCAGAATCTGCCTAAAACAATGGCACAATATGGCCTGGAACAAAAAGAGAGGAGAGTAAGAACTGAATATATCATAGGGGAAATGTTACAATGAGGAACCATAAAGTATTGATATGTCTGACTATTAATTATTACCCTGATTGTTTTGTAAAAACTGCTTTCCCACAGTAATTATCACTGTGCTTGACGGTGCAAAATAAGGTGCATGTGGTTTAAGAAATGAGTAAAAGTAGATTAAAATGTTTCCTGTGTCAATGGGTGGTCAATGGAAACGTGAGATCACTTGGAAAGAATTTTGGGTATTTTTCTCATATTTTTCCCAAAGAAACAGAGTATGGGACAAGAGGAAACGGCCTCAAGTTGTGCCAGGGGAGGTTTAGATTGGGTATTAGGAAATATTTCTTCACCAAAAGTGTTGCCAAGGATTGGAACAGGCTGCCCAGGGAAGCGGTGGAGTCACCGTCCCTGGAGGTATTTAAAAGACGTGTAGATGTGGTGCTTAGGGACATGGTTTAGTGGTGGACTTGGCAGTGCTGGGTTAACGGTTGGACTTGATGATCTTAAAGGTCTTTTCCAACCTGAATGATTCTGTGATTCTATGGGAAATGAACGCTGGGATTTAAAGAAACAGATTCTGAAAGCGTCCAGAATTGTGAGAATAAAACAAGGAAGAATTATTGAAGATATCAAAATTCCACTTTAAAAATGAGATGGTGACAAAATTCTGTTTCAGCTATAGGAAGGACAGGGAAAATAATTTTTAAAATAATAGTTTGACATAACTCTGCTCTCTGCTACTAAACCCCAAAAGAGCAGACCTATACCAAAACTAGATGCTTTTGGAAATTCACTCTGATTCTAAGCATTTTGTCACTGGCTCACAATTACAGAAACAGTTGGAATCTCAGTATGAAAGCAATTTGCAAACACATTTTCAGCAACATAGTTTGCCAGTTTAAATACCAGTTTAAAAAAGTAAATGAAAACGGTTTTTACTTCTAAAATGTACATATTTACCTGATAGCCAAATTCAACCTGCTGAATTCCAGAGCTCTGCAGAAAACAAACAACCATTCAGAAGCAAATGTGTTCTAGCAGCACTGAGTGACTGTGTTAAACTCAGAGTCTTCTCGGTATTTCCATTACAAATTGAATCTACAACTCAGCCATGTACACTGGCTTTGAATGACACTTGGCCTACACTCAGCCACCTGATTTTTTTTAACGTTAGTGGTTGGACTTTGGATATTATCCCATGCTCACTGATATCTAAGCTCTTGAAGGCCAGCAGAAGTTCTCAATGCATCTTTGAAATGCTCATTTTCTGGCATTGAAATTACGCCTTTTGTCAGCCCATGATTCAGAGCAGCCTCGTGAGCATTTACTAAAACCCCAGCAATGGCAAGATTTGAGCACAAGCAGCTTCCCACCAAGTGCTACACCACCTATGGATTGACTACACATGGTAGTGACTACACTACCTGTGGATTTTATTTGGGATTTGGATTGCTACATACGATTGCCAGTAAAATTCACATTATTTCCAAGGAGGGTGGTTCAGAGTACAAAGTGATAGTGCAGAGTGAACACTCCTTTCTCTCCAGTAAAGGTTACCGTATGTCCCACGCTAGCCATAAGCTGCTCTCCGGGTTCCCTCTTTTGTAGCTCTGAAGCCAGTCTCCACCGCTACTCTGAAAGGTCATGTTGTGGCTCAGCCAAACGGAGCCACAGTTGCACACAGATCTCTTGGCGTCAGCCCAGGCTTGGGTGGCTGTCTCCTCCCCTACACTGGCCACTTGTCCTCCCTCCTGCTCCATTCCTCTGGTTGTGGGGTTACATGGTGAACAGGACTGGGGAGGACCATCTAGAGAGAGGAATGGCCACACAACCACATCCTGAGTCCATCAAGCCCTTTGGTAGCTACTCAGTGTCTCCAAACCCAGTGCTCAACCTTCAGCAGGCAGAGGGATCAGCAATTACTTTTATGGCCTTTAGCTTGACATAATAGGAGATTATAACTCCTGTCCCCGGTGTTAAAGGAGACAGAGAGGTCTCAAAATGGGCTTATGCATACCCTTATGTCAGAGCAGGACTCCCAGACCTTCTGAAGGATGTCCCAGCATTACATTTTCCTTCACACACATATAATAGATTTTGTCCATACTGGGAAAACTACTATTTTCCATTTTGACCACTGCAAACACGCCAATGAAAACATTAGGATTTTCTTTTTTTTTTTTCTTTTTTTTTTCCATTTCCAGAGCTCATTAGGTATTATAGAGTAACTTCTGCTGAATAATCCAGTAGGTCAGAAAGGCTGTTCTACAAGTGCATCGTTCGTTTGTTTGGTTTTTAGTTAAGTTTGAATTGACCGTCACTCCTTTCATCCCTGTCTTCATGGGACTACATCAGGATTTCTTTTGTTTACTACTGATAGCATTGGATGAAGGTACCGCATAGTAGATCCTCTGTAAGCAAATCTGTCATTAGCTTTTCAACTGATCATAGATTTTCTAGGGACTCTGTCAAGCTTGTTTGACTCCATTCCTTGATGAGTGATATATCACTGGCTGCAGGAACCTAACAAAATGTTCACTCTGTCCTCAGTGCATTGTCCAAGGTGGTTTTCAAGAGCCTGACCGTCTCTGCTAGTACGGGTAGATCCGCTACTATAAGGCCGTGTTGTTTGTGCCTGTTTTTTCAACACAAGCTGCAGCTGGTGCCCTTCTTCCACCTCGTTCGTCGTCAGCCATCGCAATGGTGTTTTCATAAACCTCCATAGTTTTTAGCTGCTTGTCTTTGGCACCCTCCTGTTCTACATTGACTTTGCAGCATTTGCAGAAGCCGCAGCAGTGTTTCCCACAAAAGGAGACCGAAGACATAATTATATTGTCCCAGGGTTCTAGGGAGTGCATCCAGATGGGTAGGAAATCCCAATTTTGGAGCTTCTCAGGCAGTGAATGTGGTCGCTTCGACTGCATAACATTAATTACAATCACAGCAATAAAAAGAGCAAACAGGGGAAGGCAAACACCCAAAAGGACTGGCCAGCCTGCCAGGGACAGACCAAATACAAACAAAGGCAAAAGAAAGAAGCAGACGAGAAGATAAAATATAGCAAACCATCTGTACTGGGCTGTTATGTTTCCCAAGGTCTTGCACATGCGGATTGGCAGCCGGGTAAAAGGTAGCGGGTAAAACAGAATAATCCCAGAGATGTTGAAGAAAAAGTGGCACAAGGCAATCTGAAAGCAAAAACATTTGAGAAGTTCATTAACTAAAATGCCTTTAAATGCTCCTACCCACATGATAATACATTCCAGTGGTACTAAGGCGTCATAGTTTCCCTTCCCTTGCTTCCCACACTTTTTTCTTCTCTTTCATGCTATTTCACTGCAAAGCCTTTCCTAGCACGAAGCAAGGACTCAGTAATACCCCACACATTGTAAAGATCACTGCCTACAAACAGGGGACAGCATTTGGACACAAGGCAAACCTAGAAGGCACAGCATACCTCCCCGCAGATGGAGAAGTCTTAAAATGCTGCTTTCAGCTGCAAGAAATGGAGTCCATCAGAAATAAAGCTGACAAACCAAACAGCTATCAGGAAACAGTCCTGTTGTCAGTAAGGCATGAGGACTACACGAGAACTGTTCGTTATTGGGTTCTGTGTCCATAAGTTTTCAATTAAAAGATGGGAACTCTAAATTAGATATTGCATACAGGCTGTTGAGAAATTGCTAATGGTGCAAACCTGGATTTTCCAAAAATTAGCTAGAAGTTCATAGGGCACTGAGGAGATTCCTGGAATGTGACTTTGTCTGGATCTTTTACAACCACTTGATTCACGTACTTCAAAATTTTTTTTTAAAAACTAAGCATGAAGTGACACCTACGTGCTAAAGCTTTCAGAAGTCACTTAGACTAAGCATATACTGAAAAAACCAGTACATTCCCTGCTCACCTTATCTTATTTTCATTCTATAACTGTTATCAGACTAAAGTAAACATGAAAGTACAGGGGTTTAATTTTAAAGTATGTTATAAAAACAGGAAGCTATCACGAAATCTGAGCTTGGTCAAGATACTATCTTCTCATGGTTACATCTGTTCTATCTCGCCTGAGGACAATAAAATGACTTCTGTAATTTTCTTAATTTATTGTGGCTAATAAAAAAACGTTCATCTTATTCACAAAGGAAACTTCATTATCTTTTCACTCTTTGATGTGGAGGGTCCATTCAAACGTTATCTTCCACCTGGAATGTTCTTTACTGGGTGGTAAAGCCCAAAGCCAGGCTGCCTGCTTTTCAAATAGTTTGAGGCAACAAGGAATTCAATAAAACCCACTCAGATTAGATTTACAATGAGAAAATAGACGTCACGCTGCTCACTGCAGCCTCAGGTAGGTAGGCAGCTTGCCATCTTATGGGTTGTACAGACTTCACTCAGGTTACAGGAGTCCCCGTACACTGCATGAACAGAGTTAGGGTCCTGAGAAGGGAACTTCCCAAAATTAGTAACCCTCATAGGGGACTACCTAAGAGGGTTGTCAGAGAAATGGGGACTGAATTCCAGGCTGCAGAGACCCCATGCTGAGGGGTCAAGTAGCCCATCTTGTCTCAGTTCTGAATTAATTCAATCAGATCAAGCCCAATTTATGAAAGCAAGATTTTACTATATATTGACATTCTGGGAATGTTTAATACAAGCTTTTTGCTCTAGTAGTTGAAATGAATGAGCCGTCATTAATAGCACACACAAAATCAGGCACAACATCCACGGCATATTTGCATCAGAGCCAATTTTGTCAGGTTTTTCTTCAGAAAAGCTGCAACTTCTAAATGAAGTCAAGGAAGCATTGGTTTATACTGACCTGTAATGAATATTTTAATGTACTCCCCGGACTTGCTAAAGCTGCAAGTATAGCTGTTGTGGTTGTGCCAATATTAGCTCCTAAGGTAAGGGGATAAGAGCGCTCAATGCTTATAACGCCGATGCCTAGGAGAAAAGAAAGAGGATTGAGTAGTTTTAGAATGATGGAGAAGATAAAACATGGGGATCAAGAATACAGTATTGACAACTTACCAACAAGGGGTGTAATAGCAGATGTGAAAACAGAACTACTTTGGACAACGAAGGTCATACCAGCCCCTGCGAGCATAGCCAGGTAGCCAGCTAGCCAAGTAAAAGGAAATGGGAAATCTAAAAAAATAGAGGGAGAACATTGTCTTTAGGATAATAGAATGCGCTATGTAACAGTAATACAGCAGTGAAAAAACTATTAAGCATTTCAATTGCAGATATATTGTTTGCATATTATCTCTTACATGACAATTTTGGGTCAGAGTCAGTTCTACTACTCTAATTTACCCTGTTTGCTGTACTCCCTCTCCAGCTTTCCACCACTGGATACACTTTGACTACTACTAGGCTAGGTAGACATTTGTTCTGACCCAGGATAGCATTTATGTTGTAATACAATTAGGTACCAGAAACGTTTCCACAGAGGTCAACACAACACCTTCTAGGTGTCTTGAGTGCCTTGGTTTCGGCAACCAGGCACCCGCTGCATGGATCAGATCTTCAGAAAGCTCTGCAGCCCACCCTGAGAAAATCAGGTTGGCCGTTCTAAATAGTTTCAAGCAGATCACCTCCTAAAAATTCACTTGTTAACTGTTGCAAAGAAAAGCTGATCACACTGATTAGAGAAACTAGGCACAATGGTCCCCTGTAGTCTGCAGATTTATGAGTGACACAAGAAGTCAGGACTTAATCAGTCGGGAAAACACAGAGGAAGACACAGGAGATCACAAATGAGCAGTAACTGGCAGCTGGTTACTTTCTACCCCTCATTTCTGATTCGGGCAGTGTTCTTTGCCCAGGAGAAGAGAAGACATCATGGGGACCACTTTGTTGCCTTCCCCATTTCTGTGAGCCCTCTCTTCAACCACAACCAGACACGTGCCAGGACTGCTTTTCCCTGCTACAGGTTGTAGCCTCTCATTCAGGGGAGGATGAAGAAAAAGCAGCCAAGTGAAAAAAACAAACACATTTGCACACAATGGATCCAGGCAGAAAAAACCTGGAGAACACAAGGAAAGACAGAAAGTACCACTACTCAGGGTTGCCTTGTCTTACTGAAGAGAGGGTAAGGAGTGGAACAGGGCAAACAAAGGGAATTAGATCATTAATCACTACAAACTTTTTTTTCAACTTACGTTAGAAGAAACATGCAGGCCCTGTACCAGAGCCAGCAATCACAATCTCAGCACCTAAGCACTATTTTTTGAGGATGGAAACATTACATTTCTAACAGCTAATGATTATACATCAAGAAGCAGAGCCTGGACTTCGGACTCTGTTGCTGTTAATCTGCTGCAGTTCACAAGCAAGCTGTTCACCAATAGATTTTTAAAGGAAAGAAAATAACATACCGAGGAGAAAAAATGTTGGGGTGGGGGCAGTTTTGGTTTAATACTGTTTTCTTTAAACTATTCTATAATATCTGCCAGAACAGAAGATATCAATAAATGTACTCGGTGTCCTTGTCATTCCTGAAAACAATCTTCAGGAAAAGCAGATAATTACCAGTGTTGATTATCTTCTTGATAACGCTCGCCACTTGTCCTTTAAGCACAGAGTTTAATAGCTTAACAATCATCACCAAACAGGAGCACAGAACAAGCAGGGACAAAGCCAGAAGGATGAGACCGACGGCAAGATCAGGCAGGTTTGCGTTTGCAAAGAGATGCCGGCCTGAAAAAGAAAAGGAAAATGAATTGGCCTAGCTACATTTTTGCTTCTAATCCCAAGCCCAGCTCTGGTTTTCATATATGCCTCTAAGAAAATGGGACCGAAGCACACACAACTTGAGGGGGTGATGCAAAGAGTGAAAAACACCGCCTCCTTTGCTCCACAAAAGCCATGTCTGAGGAGGGCAAGAGGGGTTCTTGTGTGGACACGCTTATAAAATACACAGCGAGCACCCCTGCGGGGCAGGCAGGAGCTGGGTGACCATGTGCAAAGGGGGGCAATACAACGGCGTGAGGAAATTTTGGTGTGCTCCGAGCCACGTGGTGGGTTGGCTCTTCCCAGAGGTGGCTGCGTGCCTGAGAAGGGCTGTTGAAAGTCCTGAAGGGCACGCACAGGGATGGAGATATCCAAGCAACCCTTACAGCAAAGTAACTGTAGCTCCAAGTCACCTGAACAGCGAGGGTGACATGATACTGAAGACCTCAATTACTGATATCAGGGAGCATGGAAAGAGATCTATGTGCAGCCAGATACCGTGATGATGCTGGTAACTCCAGCTGCACAGCTATAACAGAGCACGGGCTGCTCTGACTGCACCTGCAGTGGTACCTTGTGTCCGCAAGTGAGTGCCTCTTGACATACCTCTGAATTGGTCTGCTAACACCATTAGAAAGCTACATACATTTGTAAAGATATTACCGAAGGAGAAATAGTTCTAGTACTTACATTTACTGATATTTTCTGTTTCAGTTACGTTCTTGATGGTCCACGTCAAATTTCCTTCGGCCCAGCAATGGTCAGGAGATGTGCAGTTTTCTGAAGGTGGAATTGTGACATTCTGCAGTGTCTAAAGATTGCCAAAGCAGATACTTCAGTCACCTACAATCCTTCAGTAAGAGCCCATGCAAAGTTCTAGATTTTTACTGCAACCAAGCATTCATCAACCAAAGGTGGATTTGTAAGCTGGAATGTAAGCTGGCACCACGTTAATGACAAGGCAAAATTTCTTGCATTCTTAAAATAAATGGTTGAGTTGTTACTCAAGTCAATCAATACAACATTTAAAGATTAAAATATCCCCCAAAACTTCTTCATTGTAACAACCATAGCACTGAGTCATCAGTAGCTAAGAACCTTAACTACCGATGTCAGGGTTTGTGGAAAGAGGTTCATGTCTGGCTGCAGCTGGGGGACAGTGGCATTCCTTTTCCACTTAGTGCCACAGCTTCCTTGGGCCAAAGGAAGACCTCTTTACTGTCAACTTAACTGCAATTAACGGTCTGGTGAGTACTGCACGGGACTGTGATTAGGAATACTGCATTACTAGTGCAGACTCTGTTGCTGGATGAGCACAAGCTGCTCACGCTGCCCTTCTCTGCCTCAGTTTTCCTACCTATAGAAATAGAGGTGCTGCTACTACTTTCCGTTCTAAAGCTCAAATGTTATTGAAGAGCTAATTACTATCACTATGATTAGCATTAGTATTACTGAGCTGAACCTGAATTTCTCTTTATACCACAATAAAATCTTGCTTATAAGAGCTCTTAGCCCAGGCATATTGCATTCTGACGCTAGGTCCATAAGTCCTTACGCAGATTAAGGAACAGTGTACTGACTGAACTGTAATTCCCCACAACAGCAGCTAACAGCCAAATGGACTCTGACCCACACTGCTGCACAGGAGGTATCTTTAAGACATGTTCGAGTGATTCTCTTTTGCAGAAACAGGGAAAGAGAAATCATATTTTCTCGCTGGGCAGTGCCTGCAGACACCCCCAGCTGATGCAGATGGGCAAAGTTGGGGTTGGATCCAGTGCCCCCACATCTTCAGGTCTCCAGCCTGCCCCAACACATCAGCCTTTACAAACACAACACAATGTTGTTTCTTGCCTTCCTGAAATTCTTTCAGACATCTGAGTTTCAAAGCAGCTGCATTAGATCAAAATGTTTATCCTTATGTTTTGCTTTAAACATATGGGGTCTGCAAGTATTTATCCCTGTCATAAGTCTGTTAATTCATTTTTGCTAGAAATGAGTTTAACCCACTAGGAATGTAAATCATTTAAATGATCTTCCTCTTCCCCCACCAAGTTCAAGTCAAGCTTGTAGGGGTTTCATGTGTTTTTGTAATTTGACTATATGCTTGGGCAGTAGTTACACAGCCAAAATATAGACAAACACAGAAAAAAAATGTATATATGGAAATGTAACCCTCAGCCTACACTTTCCATGTAGTTGCTTGTCTTCTAAGAGTGGGGGGACCGTAGGACTCAGGGGCTCAGACCTCACTGAGCGTTAGGCTGTGCCCGCCCGGGCAGCGTGGCGAAGGGGTAGCCGAGGCTGGCTGGGCGCCTGGGAGCAGTTCAGCTGCCCAGGCATCGTGCCTCCCCAGAGACGAAATACCCAGCTCCTCAGCAGCGTAACCAGAGCAGAGTTTCACATTAGCGCAGCTCTGCTCCTGGCGCTATCTCCCTAGCTAGCATTTCACTGGCCACCCAGACCATAATTCAATAGGAGCTGGGTGCCTCTAAAAACCCAAGCACTTAATTTTAACCTCCACTGTGTGTCCTTAAGTATCTTCTGCCTCAGGTCTTCAGGAATTACCTTATAGACATACTAACAAGTAGAATAGTCTCATTAGAGATCCAAGGGATATTTAATGCTCTAATTGTTAGTTAGCTGAGCAACACAAACCAAACACTCAGCTCCACAGTCTACCAAAATACTCATTGGTGTCAATCTGGGCGGGCAACAGATTCCTTCCAGCTGTGGTGTCGCTTGGGTGAAGAACAACAGGATTTGGCCCCACAGAGGCTTTCTCCGAGGGCAGTTTTCCAAGAAAGCTGCAAATAACCAGCTGCCACCAGATCACACTAATACATGGAAGACTAAAGCTGTTTAGACCAATAGATAAATGGTAGGCAAAAAGATATTTTCTTTGGCCTATATTGCAGATTTTTTCCACTTTCAGGGAGTCGGTAGGAGTATCAGAGTTTAAAGGCATTTGGATGTGAAAGGCATGGCTCCAAACCACCAGTTCTGATAAGCAAGGACCTGCATGGTACCGAAAGCAACCAGGTCAAGCTCACCAGTGATACGACATCCTTGCTTTAAGTGGAGAAAAACTACGTTAAATTGTTTTCATTCTTTTTCTGCTGAAAAAAAAACCCCTCATTTAAAAGTCTAAATTCACAATCCTACAATGAGGATTGTCAGCTACAGATCAGTAATGTATTTCCTGAGGAGCCTCACAAAGAATTTATCATAATACTCACCACATTGGTTTCAGTTACACACCAAATCTTTACCAGGCTTTTGTTTTTTGCTGATTCATCATTTGTAGCAATTGCATTTATTACTGATTTATCAAGCTTAAAAAAATAAACAGAAGAAGAAAAAAAGCATTATTCCAACTTGCATCACACACTTCTGTTCAGCTCTACTCAAATAAATCCCTTTGGAAGCTCAACCACATAAAGCCTGCATGACCATCCTTACGTTGGAGCTGCTGCCCAACAGGTAGGAGGGAGTTTACTCCCAAAAAAGGTACAACTCTATGCGCACAAACACTGTGTCTCATTCTCCCCAAATCATCCATCACCTCATCTCACCCTTTCTGTTTAAACAACTACACTGACACAACTGCCTAAATGCATTTACTGCCATTTTAGGAGCTGTGTGCATCCCCTCTGGCCTCCAGCCGTCCCTCTAGATGTGTGCGAGTTTCCCGTAATTTCGGTGTCATCTCTTCAGGTCCTATGCAGGTCTTCTGGATGTGCTAGGTTGTTTCAGCTAGTACTATCTGCCAATGTCCAGGCAACAGGCTGCCGTCCCACCCATCCCACATGGTTGTATTTGTCCTCACCTGCCTTCTCAGTCCTCCTAGCTACGTCTATCACCATTAAGGTGAAATGTGGGGAAACAGGAACAGGAAATCTGGAGCTGAGGCTTTATGAAATGTGAATAAAACGAAGAATCCGTCTGCTAATGAGCTTTACCCCAAGGACATAGAGAAGCGAGTGGAGCCGCCCCACATTCAGAGCGTTTTGATTAGCTGTGAGTGAACCAAGTAAACAGCTTCCTTGAAGACAGAAAGAGCTTACCTCAATGATGAGCTTTGTAAAGGGGTCTGTGATAACTTTCAGTAGCTCAGGGGCATCCTCACCACTTTCAAGATGAAAGGACTCAACTATAGCATTGGTGAGATGGTAAAGATAGCCAGAAATAACTTCAATGGGCAACAGCACAAACACAGCGAGCCAGTTAAAGAAATCATGGATTGTTGCCCCAGCAAAGGCCCTGCAAGAAGAAATTAAAAAACAGAGCTGCTTTTAATTAAACAACATGTGCACAACATCAATTAAATATGAAATCATAGAGGTGGGGGTGAAGCCCATTTCAAGATGGGAATCATTTCATTTCTGGGGTCACAGGAGATGGCTGCTTTGCTATAGAGCGCTAAGTTGTCTCCACACCGTTGGCTGGGTGAAAGAGCCAGCCAAGTGAGTGAAACAAGACAAACTAGAAAAGGCAAAAGTGATCCTTAACACGAGGCTGCCAAGAGTACTTGTCTGAAGAAAGAACTGTCTGTATAACCTACATTTGTCGTGCTTCTCACCCATTTTCGGTACATTTTTAATCCTCAGCCGGGCATTGCCTCTGGGACCTGTTCTCCCTGACTGGTGGGGGGAGATGGCTCTTCGCAGCCCTCTCACACGTCCTCGCAAACCTTTGGTGTACAGCTCCCTTCCAGCTTCTCCTCCACAGCCTGAGGAACCACAGCTCTTCCCTCAGAGGCACTCTTTCCCACCTTCCTAATAGCTGCTTGTGGTCCTCTTAATTCTCTGCAATTTGCCTGTATTTGTTTTAAAATATAGCTCCTTAAATTAAGCATTGTGAAGGAAGAAAACGTGGAGGAAAAATTCCTTGACATGCTAATCCTGTAATTTAGGTTCCCACTGACAAACTGCTTGAGGGGAAATTGGGGTGGGGATATTCAAAGTAGGCCAACAAATAATCAGGGGAAACATTCAACGTAGGCCAACAAAATTGTCAGTGCTACCACCTTCAGTTTACAGACTGAAGTGATTGTTAATGATGTTAATGAACGTCAAAAGTCAACTTCTTTCTCATTATTATTTAAACTCTTTTCCTGACCAGATACTAACAGGCTACTTTGGTGTTGGAATTTAAGTGTCAGAGAATAGCACAACCAAAGATTCAGGACAGTAAATCTTGGTGAAAAATAATTGGGCTAGGTGTATTTCATACATTTGGTACGCCATAAATGACAAGGTACCAAAGTATCCCTCCCAAGTTTACCACCCATCTCCAGTAAGCCATGAGCTCTCTCAGGGATAATGATGTCAAGTGGCAGTCTAAAAGTCATCACTGTATATATTTGACAGCCAGAACACTTCATTTCTCTACAGTTACCAGTTCTTGCTTACTGTGGCCTTAAAAAACCTTCAACATTGAAGTCTCTTTTAAGGAGAGTAGACCAAAATACTGTAATATTAACTTCTTGTACTTTCATACTTAAGCCCTTTCATAATTAAGAGATAATCAAAGGTGGGTGGTATAGTGGGAGCAGTTGGAAATTTATCCTTGTGCAAGATCCAGTTAAAAATGGTGGATTCTTACAAAAACACAAAACTTTTGAAGGAACACAATATGCTTTTCTTCAAGTATATGAAGCCGTATATCTAGACAGCATTATACCTTGGCCATGGCCATGCTTGTGACTTTCCTAACTAGACATTCAAATTTTGGTCGTTAGAAAGGTTGATGGCTGTAGGGAATATAGAAAAAAACCTACAAAGAAGGAAGAAAAGCAACTTTTCAGATCCAGTGTTTAAGTACAATACCTTCTAAATTCATTTCTATCCCCGGCTTGCATGAGTGCCACAATCGTGTTCGTAACGGAGGTGCCAATGTTTGCCCCCATTATGATAGGAATAGCTGATTGAACAGTCAGCACTAGAAAGCAGAAAAGGAAACATTGAATGAAAAAATCAGATCATCAGCAAGCTCTTTGCTCCAATGAAAATTAACATCTATTAATGCCACTGGAACCCTGACTTCCCTTGATGTCACTGTGATTCGGTGCTCCAATCCAGATATGTTTGCTTTAATCAGCGCCCTGGGAGCGTGGCACTCCCATAGTCCCACGATCCCCACTGAAACTGCAGCCCATGGTTATCCCTTTTCACCTCAGGTTAGAGGGCCAGAGTAAGATAAAGTCTCTTCTTTCCCAGGCATTTTCCTACTTACTGCAGAATTTTGAAATGATGCCACAGAAACAAATGAAGTTCAGTAACTGGCTAACATGAGAAAAGTACACAGATACTTCCAAAATTAATGCATTCAATGCCAAGGCTTCCAATGATTTTCATTGCAGTTATGGACTTAACTATTACTACTATTATTATTTTTTTTTTATTACTTTTAAAAATTTTATTTTATATCAGGGCAACAGCTGCAGTCTCTACTCTTACACTCAAAGCTTCTACAAATTCAGCACAGGTGGGAACGTTTGCACTCCAGACCAAGATTTACGAGTGATCTCTAGGAAGGTACTGTAAGCAGACTTACACGTGGAGGACACCATGCTGACCACAATGGATGAAGACGTGCTGGAGCTCTGGACCATCACAGTCACCAGAACTCCAATCACCAATCCCGCAACAGGATTAGACAGCACTGAATCGTCTTGAAAAATGTCCCCTGCCGCTTTACCTACAAAAACCATATTCTCAGAGTGAGGGAAGTGCAAGGTAAAGTCCACAGGAATTATCAGAGCGTTTAATTAAAGATCATTCAACCATTTAATTGATACATATATAGCCATGCTTGCCAGCCAAAAAATGTACAGTGTGATGTAGCCCAGGGATCCAAATTCAGGTCCTGAACTCTCAGCTTCTCAGTTATCAGAGAATACTTTGTACTCTCTCATTTCAGTGACTGAACAAGCTCTACTGACCTCTGCAGAGAAACATATAAAACCACAGCCATCAGAGGAAAGACTGTAGGACAAAAAAACACATGTGCACAAATTTAAATGCTATTACTGCAATGATATTTTTGGTTACTGCATCAAGGAAAACTGTTTTAATAATCCTGAGTAATTCTGTTCCTGTAGCTTTCTCTGTTGCCAAAAATCAAAAATACTTCCATAGAAGCTCACATATTTCTCTGATAACCACTTCTGAATCCATCAGCAGAATTCAACCCTTGGAGATAGGTAAATGTAAAAAATACATTTCAATAGTTTTCATCTTTGAAGGACTTGGGGGACATTTCAGTGCTGGATGCTTTGATCAAGAGCACAATTTTAGTATTCCACCTTGTTGAAATGTCTTTCATGTGGGACAGATTTATGCACGGATGTATTCGTGCAAACTGTTACTAAAGTAACAGGAACCTACTAAGAAATCAGGGCCAATAGTCCCTACATCAACAGCTCTGGAATTTGAGAAACAAAGGCCCTTTCAGACAAATGAAGGTCAGTCTCCAATCAGAGCTACTTCCTTCTGAATCTGTATCTCAACACATAAATCTATGGAGAATGTTCCTGAAGAGTGATACTTGTAATTTAGTCACCCAGATGAAATTTACTGCCTCATTCATAGCTTATTCTTGATATTTTAGGCATTTTCATACCTCCTACCAGTTGAAAAGCAGAGCTCAGTACGTCCAGAGAACACACGAACAAGTAGAGTAATCCAAGCAGCATAATAAACTTCCCTATCCCGTAGAGTACACGAATGATTTTTCCTTTTCTATCCAGTTCTGCAAAACAAATACATTATGCTTAAAAGACTTGCCTGATGTATCTGGTATTCTCTGGAACAGTCTAGTGCACAAGCAGAGACTATGGAGTCAAAGACAGTGTTGTGACCCCAGTGTGTGACTAAACCCGAAAGAATGTTCTTCTTAATCAAATTTTAACTGCAGAAGCGGGTAGTTCGTTTACCTAGTTTTACTGCAAAAAAGCTTTTGGTATATGACAAAGGCCTTATGAAGTCTGAGAATGACCCATCGGTTTTGCACAGTCGTCCTACTGAGTAAAGAAAGACCAATAGGAGCCTGGATATAAAAGCATATTACTTTGGGATTGTTTTCCATATATCTTCTTGTGTTTTAAGGAGGGTAAGTGGCATGATTTCCAGATTCTTCTTAACTGACTAAATATAATATCCCCATTCACTGTTGGGGAAGGTGAGACAGAGTGTAAAGCCTACATCTGAAAACTCCTCAAATCTTCAAATTCAATTCTTAAGCAAATATCATTTCAGAAAAATAACCGAGACAAAGAGAGCGAAGTGATGGAAAAAATAAATGTAGGTAACTTATTTACTGAGAAATGGCTACCTGACCACTTGACCCCAGTGTCCTGCAGTTCTGGCAGAGCCCATGGGTCATGTTCTTCTGGCCTTGTCTCATCTATCAAGGCTATTGTGGAAAACGCAGGTTGAATTTCCCCTTTATTTCCAAGTGAAGCCACGCTGCCTGATGAAATAGAACATTAAAAAAACAGTTTAATCGCTTTCCATCTTCTTCAAGGAATCCCAAAACTTATATATCTCTGTAACTCACAGGTGAGCAAACATTACCTTTGTGATTTTCTCCTTCTTTCCCAGCCATGTTCTGGGTTTGTTTGGAAGAGTCTCCAATATAGTTATTGGTTTCAGGCTTTTCCACCTCAGGCCAGGGAGCCATGATCTGTGACTAACAAAGTAGTGCTGATTAAAATGTGTGTGCAGTCAAAATATTCAATTTACAACAGCCTATGTGAGAAATATGATTAAGTTTAAAAGCAAAAGAGACGGAAATGGAACTGGAAGCAATTTGTCCTTGAACACAGCTTTTTATTTATCTTTATGAATTATTCCTTTATTTGTGAAATTGATTTCTCAGTTATTTTTTAAATCACACAGTTGATTTATTTGTGCAATTTGCACAATTAAAAAAATTATTTCCATCTCATGCCTGTATTTTTGTTCACTCTTAATTGTCACGAAAACAAAGATTCCTCTGCTTTCCAAACCTTAGGCATGTCTTTTTGTTAATTCATTTTATCTCCTTTCAGCAAAAGGTCAGAGGGCTGTTTTACTTTCTTCCACCTTCTGGATTTAACTGACTGCCTTTACCAAACTGGTAATTCAATATACAGACCTTAGCAAAGAAAGCTCTTCCCTAAAGCATTGCCTAGTTTGGGTCACGTATGCTAAACACAGTCTTCTTGTTGCCTTTACTGGTTCATTCCCATGGAAGCGTGGAGGGGAACTTGATCCTGGACAAGGTGGGGACAGGCCCCAGAGTTTCAAGCTCCAGAATGATGCTTGCTGAATGATGGGGCAAGAGCGTAATTAGACAGCAGTGGCCATTTGCAGGTCTATATTTGCCTGTAACTCTCAGCTGATGCTGCAAGTGAAGCTGAGCTAGTGACAGCAAGGTCAGGCTCAGGCATCTCATGTCGGCTCTCTGTCTGAACCTCTTCCTTCCTGACCCCTTTTGGGCGCGTTTGACATGCATTGTAATATTAACAAATAATAACTTAAAAAATAAGACATCACGTGGCCAAATCCTGGCAGGTACAAGCACACGTGACAGACCTAGCCCAGGCACAAGAGGAAGAGGCAGCTGTTCCTTCAACCCAAACCTGCAAGAGTCCTACTTATTTACTTCACCAATATTGGAAGCCAGAGGGAGGGGCATGAAAGAGAGGGAAGGTGACCATGGGGAGCCGAGGCAATATATAATAATACTTCTACCTTTCCAGGCTTGTAAGGCTGCTGGTTATCTCAGCCAGCGTGACCCAAAACTCAATGGAAAGGATGGGAGAAGTGAACCCTATTCAGAAAAGCCTCCCCTTCGGGTCTGTCTCTTCCACCCTCTCTGCCACACGAGTCGGTCAGCGCTGCGGGCAAAGCTGCCCCGCGGCCGCCACGTCTGGCACTCGCGCGGCTGAAACATCGCTGAGCCAATTTGCCTGCAATGCTCCTCATAAACAGGGCACCTGCACCCAGCCTCCAACAGCCAGTGTCAGAGTTGGCATCGTGCTCCCGTAAACAAGGTTCACCTGCATTTAGCAGGGAGTATAATTATTTAATCATAATCCTTTATGTAGCTGATGGTGAAAATGTTTTGTCCCTGCCCACGTCAATAAGCCACACGTCCTCCGCCTTTAGCTGGGAAGGAAATGTCACTGGCAAAATCACTCATGTGTTACCGTAACAGAGGAGGGTATTGTGTTGTGGCACTCCACAAAGAAAAGAGCATCTCCCCTTCCACACAGCAGGAAAAGTTATTCTACAATCCCATTAGCAAAAACTACATTTTTACACATTCTTTATGTGTGGTGTAAGATCCAGAGCAGCTCCCAAGACACACAAAGAAAGATCTCAGAGCAGATGGAAGAAAATCACTCTTGCTTGTTTCAACAAGGGTTTCCATTTGCTTGGAGCAAATTCTCATATTTTCACCCATGCCAGAACAACCTCCAAGCCCCACCCATGCCAGAACACCTCCATCTTGTTAAACAAGTTTCATTTATACATGTTCAGCATTTAAAGAGCTCTAAAAAAAATAACTGCTCAGCACAAATGCTTCTTAAGTGAAACGCAATCGTGAAAATGCATTGGAAATTCGGATGTGAAGTTGCATTGACAACATATTCCCACCATGGAGAGGCACAGAATATGCTGGACACCTCCAGCCCTAGAGATGCCATCAGTACTTTTACGGCTCTTCTGTTACGCTCAGTATGGAAATGAAGGATTCAGCCTGCATGATTACTGTATGGAAACTGAGCTGATGCATCCACTGGAGAAACTGGAGCTTGAAAACTTCAGCAAACAAACAGCCTCTATGTCTTCTAGATAAACTCTCCCCATTCAAGAATTCAGCAGGGCGTTTTTTCATAATAAGCATCTCCCATGTTCCCGAGGTGCTCAGGATCCCACAGGTACGTCATGTATTATTATTGTTTTTATTTTATGTGATTAAATACCATAGAATGAGAGTTGACCACCTCTGTGGAGGAAGTTTTTTTATAGGTGTGTATATAAAATTATTCGTCTGAGCCCTAGTTAACCTCTGATTTGGGAAGGTAGACTTGAATACTGGAGGTCTTTACAGTATTTGCCTTGTACATTTGGATTTGCAGAGGTATTACTAGAACAGCCCGTTCTGTGTGATTGGTATGGAGGACTGATGAAAGCAGAACCATCTAGATCCTTGAAGCGCTACCAAAGCTGTCAGCTTTCTCCAGATCCCAACTCCTGTTAAGAACAACAGCTGAGAAGATAGTTTACAGCCACCTGATACTCCGTTTGCTAGAGTCCTGGCCACAGCTACTTACTGTTAATTAATCGCTGTGCTACAAGGATAATCTACATTCTACAGTTTTTCCTTCAAAGAATCCTTCCTTGGCCCAAATACAGACATTAATATCTTGAGAAAATACTCGGAAGAAAATGTCCCTGCTTATTGCAGGGGGGGGTTGGACTAGATGACCCTTAAAAGGTCCCTTCCAACCCAAACTAGTCTGTGATTCTATGAAAATCTGGGTGCTGCGGAGGAGCAGAGCGGTGGGGTGACAAAGCTAACTGCATCATTCCCTGGCAGCTCGTATTAGCTGCGTCTTTGGAAACGCTGACGTCAGGCGCGGTATAAAAGACCAACATCATTTGACGCAAGATATAAATGACAATGAAAACCCTAATAGTGGTTTACTTTTGAACACCGAAGACATAACTACACTGCGAAGGCACATGTTAGAGAAAGGGCAGAGGATGGGCCGGTGACAATGCACACCACAACAAGGAGCTACGTTCAGCTGGACGCACCGGTCCAGGTCCAAAGTCAGGAGAGCCACAATTGCTGGACGAGGTGCCCGGAGTGATGAGCTCTGCCCATCCCCGTGCCAGCCCGGGTGTCTCAGCGCCGCGCGTCCGGTTCCCGCCTTAGCTGGCAGGACATCGGCCAGGATGCCTGTACCCCGGGCGTAGTCGTGGAGCTCGTGTCCGGATAAGCATTGGCGCTTTGGGTATCTACCTGTTCCAAGCTGTGCTGAAATGGGAGCTAATTTCCTCCTGAAAGCAGCAGGTCAAAATATGCTATGCATATTGCAAAGGTCTGAAAACTAATGCCTGCGCAAACTGTAATCCAGTCTGTTTCGGTGAACCTCGTGGCAAATCCTCTCACACCATCATGTGCGCTGCTTTCGGGGTAAGTATAGTCTTTCCTCACCTTCGGAAAATGCTAACTATGTGTGACATCCTTTCTAACTCCCAAAGAAACTGAAACCTCCTGCTCCTAAGAGGGAGATAGGCGGAAATGATGGCATTCAAATTCTGAAATAAAATGCGAGAGAAAGTTGAAGACAAAGTGGGCTCCCGTGGGTTTTCTAGCCATAGTCACTCTCTCACTGTAGCATTTGAAAGAGTTAAAGTCTCTGTGGAATTATTTGAGCAACACTAGGTGTCATGCAGTTGCCCTATATTGCGTTCCTCGGTGACTCATTGGACTGTAACAGCTTTGCGTCGGTTGCAGGGCCAGACTCTCGGTGCTTTTCAGTTTTAAATCAGAAACAGTTGTAAATCTATTTATTTTGCTGGACTTAACACAGAGAATATGAACTACCCAGTGGTAGTTCCGGCACATGCCTGGCCGGTATTGTTTGTACCTCTCCACCCGTGACAGCTCACTGAAAGGCCACGTTCTGCCTGAAATAAGAACTACGAAACAGTAAGCCTTAAAGAAATCTAACCTCCAGGGGAACAGACCCAGTCAAACCAAGATGAAATAAAAGCTCTGGAGAAAATAGCAGTATTTTCAAAACCAACTGGTAATAACTACAACAAATGCCAACGTGACCATACACGTGCCTACAGGTTGCTTAAGCAGCTCCAGATCAAGTTTTGGGTTCAGCCAGGCTTTCGTCTCTCGCACTCTCTCCTCCTCTCTCAGCTTTTCTACAAATACACATCACTTTCTTGTCATTCACCACTGTGCTATGGTTTTTATGTTAAAAAGGGACTTATCAGCTAATCTGATATCCGACTGTATGACTTAATAAACATGAATATTCACCACACATACTTCATAAGAGTAAATACCAAGCTACATAGCAATCCTTCTTATACACAGTTTGAAGAAATACTGGGTTTTTCCCCCCTCAAAACGTGTCATTTCCCATATAGAAGCACATTATGTAGAGACAGGAAAGGAGAGATCCTCAGCCAGCACAAATTCATTCAGTAGCTTTACATCAGTTGGTAATCTTGCCCCAGAACCTGTTCCATGGCAGCCAGAAAGCCCCAGGTGCATCAGAACAGGCAACGACTTAAATAAACACCAGCAATGATTCAGCCTTGCTAGGAGCAAGTCTTGTCTTTGCTCTGGCACCAGCTACTTCCTTGGGGCTTTTTCTTTGAATAAGTTATCAGGCTTAGCCAGGATGTAAACTTTCAACTAATGTAGTAGTAAGGGAAAAAATAGATATGTGAAAGCTAAAACAAAACCGAGCATTGTGCTCACTGTTTATTCCTATGGATCCCCGAGGCTTATTGCTCACAAGCTTAAATCTAACACACAGCAAAACTAAAAAAACATCTAAAACAAACTAGTAAAGAGAACTAATTTCTAAGCAAGCGCAGAGAGAAAATGAATCCCAAACATCGTTAATTTTTGCGTTCACAACCAAGCAAAGCACTGGACACTGCCACTGAGGAGCCAGAGCCAGCAAACATCAGTGAACTACTTGAAATGTCTACTAGTTATTTAAATAAAACAATTACTTTTTAGGATAAAACAACAACAAAAAATAATCCCATCGACAAGGAAATACAACAGATCTACCCCATCCCAAACACAGAACACATAGTAAAGAATCGAGAGAGGAAAAAGTAATGACATTAAAAAGACTTACTGATCTAATGGAAGAGCTGCTAATAAAAGTTACTGAGAAACCAGGTGATTTCTGCCTACTGCCACATTAGTTGAGCTAACTACATTAGACTAATGTATTCCTTTTACCTCCGTGTATCAAACCGAATTAGCATAAGAAAATGTTTCCATCAAGAACAGCCTGACACAGCCACAGCGCAGCACACAGACTTACACACTATCTATGCTCCCACACGAACTGACAGTGTTTCCTTCCAATGTTTCAGTGATCATATCCTAGACATTTTCCAGTATCCAATACCACTGATTACCATGACTTAAAATCTCACTTCTTTTCAACCCAAATAGTAGTTAAAACAATACTTTCTTATGCTATAGGCAGTTATTTCTGGGTTTTTTTGGACAGCTGCTAATACAGTGCTTTTTTCCTTTATCATGTTCCATAAAAATAAATCTAGTTATTTGCAGACAAAAAGTAGCCCAGTTTGTTTTTAGAACTATGATTTTTGTCTCAGTTCCTTAAAATAGAAATGCAGTTGAAAGAACACAAGGTGGAAATGCTAACAAGTGGATGACATTTCACATGTCCACTCCGGTTCCCCACGTTAGCTCTCTGTTGCTATTCCTCGAGCTGCAAAAGCAGAGCTTTGCATTTACAATCTAAGCAAGTTCAAAAAAGAAGAAAAGAAAACTTGGTCTTAGTTGTTCTTACTTACCACTTCTTTCTTCCCAGACAACAGAGCGAACGGATCAACTGGGCAGCCACTGAAACCTGCAATATATATAGACAGGTGTTGAGCAAAGTTTGCTTTCATCACCGCGCACTAACATTCCTATTTTACAGTCCAGAGGCACTGCCTACCTGCAACTTAATGATCACAATCAACTCTTTTTTAGCAGGAGTGGGCAGCAACCCAGACTGATAAAACTACGGGCTATTTCACACTTATCACGTTCTAAAAATGTCCCATCAGCATTAAGTACGAGCTGCTAATGTGTTCATGTGAATGCCGAGGAACGGTTCGTTCCAGCCTGAAAAATTGCCGTCCACCTGATCATTCAATAATCTTTTTTCCAATAACAATTTTCCAAAAATATTTTGTGATCTCAAAAGTCTGTCAAAAGGGTGTGAAGAAGATGTAGTACTGTTATTTGTCTGTTCAGGTGCCTATTAATCTGCCTAAGAACAGAAGTGAAGGAGAATCAGATAAAAAGCGGTGTAAGTAGGGAACACGTAAGAACTTCTTTGAGAACAGAGGATGGAGTTTCGTTCTTATCAGTGCTCAATGTTTACAATTAAGGCGAGCTCATTAGCATTTTGGCTGTGGCTCTTCTTCTAAATGAGATTTAAAGATATAAGGACACCTTTGATAATTGCATTCAGAATGCTAGCGAGGAAGAAGACTATATGATAAATAGATGTGTTATTCAATAAATACAGTATGGTATTACAGATTAGACAAAGCAGTCACCAGCAATGCTGTCTGTTCTACTGATGAGCTTAATGAGGAGTTTGGGGGGGGGGAGCTGTATTAGGTACTGTAGCTTTATTATCTTTGAATTTTTTCTGTTTCAACAGGCAACTTATACTGAGAAAATAAGCTGTAAACCAGCAGCCTAATCAGCAGATCTGCTTTGTCTGCGTGTACGCAGTCATATCTCCCAGCAGCTTAGTGACTTAGTAACTTAGAAAAATAAAACTCTTGCTTTTTGCACCTTTCAGTCCCGCAGAGAGGCCCAGCCTTTAGAGCTGTGAGTCAGAACTTACTCTTCACCTGCGTCGGCATCAGAAATGTTTAATAAGTGGTGATCGTAAAGCCTCCGCAGCCCCATACGCAGCATCGCATCATGGCAGCAGAACCGCCGAGCACCTCCCCTGGCCGCAGTGGCTCTGCTGGTGTATACCCCACTGCCCCCCATTACCCTGGGCACGGCTGATGTTGGAGCCCAGGGATGGAAGCACCAGCCCTGCCTTGCCCATCCCAGCTGCACTTTGCATAGAGCTGGCTATTGAAAGGAAACAAATTTTTCTTCTGTGCAAAGCAGAGGACAGTCCGAAGTGGAAAGAAGTGGTGGAAAATGGACCCAAGGTCCACCTTGGTGGTTCGCAGGCTCAGTTTTCTTAACAGAAGTGTACTTCAATGTTGCATCTAAAAATAATAGTTTTTCATTGATCACATGTAGGAAATTAGATGAAGGTTTTAACTTGGAACCCTTGTGTTTCTCTGAGCTGTGGCTTGTTCTCTTCTGAGTCACTGTTTGTGAAGCCCAGCTCTGACAGTGAGAAGGTACAAGATGCACACGTTCCAGGTACCCAGTTAGGGCTCAGCCAGAGTGTGGTGACGTCTTCTACAGCATTTTTATTCCAACGCTGCTCATTCCATTTACTAAGCACAATCCTATGCACTGACCACATTAATGTTTTAGGAAGGGAACAATCCTAGATCAGACCCCTTGTGTTCACAGAGTCACAGAATGGCAGGGGTTGGAAGGGACCTCTGGAGATCATCTAGTCCAACCCCCCTGCCAGGGCAGGGTCACCTAGAGCAGGTTGCACGGGGCTGCGTCCAGGCAGGTTTTGAATATCTCCAGAGAAGGAGACTCCACACCCTCCCTGGGCAGCCTGTGCCAGTGCTCTGTCACCCTCACAGTGAAGAAGTTTTTCCTCATGTTCAGGCGGAACTTCCCGTGTTCCAGTTTGTGCCCGTTGCCCCTTGTCCTGTCACTGGGCACCACTGAAAAGAGTCTGGCCCCATCCTCTTGACACCCACCCTTGAGATATTTATTCCCCAAAAACCTTCAGGAAAGAAAAACCAGTTGCTCATGCAAAGGCAGGAGATCTACAGTCTGTCTTTGGAAGTCCAGGGTGGACCTTCTGCAGAGTCAGTCCAGAGGAGCCTCCATAAGGAGCCTGAAATTCTCTTTTCCCAGCCACAAGGGATGAAGGTGGCTGTTATTTGTCCCAGAAGCCTTTCCCTCATTCAGGATCAGAGAAGAGGCTGAAATTCTTCCCGGGACACCGTGTCAGTCAGAGTGATAGTCCAGAGCACTTTTCATGCATCTGGCACAGATTCAAAGGCTGATGCTGCTAAGCAAGAATAACCCAATGCTCTTTCTTCCCCCTTTAGAATTTACTTTGGAGCAACTGATCTAATGTCAAAAGATATTCTTGGACAGGGAGCATTTAATAAAACAATGCAAGCAAGCAAATTTCAAGGGTCATGATTTCCTATCACAAAGGTGCTAGATTAGATTACTCTGCAGTTACTTGGAATAGTGCCTGCGATAGTCTAGCACTTAGCAGGAGGTACAACCACAGAAAATGTCTCAAACACAGAATGTGAAAAAATTCCTGGCATGTGCAAATTCTGTGAGAGGTGAACTCTGTCCAGTCACTGTTATATGTTGCAAGAAGTTATAACACAGGCAAGAAGCGTGTCTCCGTAACAGACATCTGTGCTACAAGCTCCCTTACAGCTCTCCCACACAAATGGGAGACTTGCTGTGCAAGTGTCAACCCCATTCATCTTTGAGACCGAGGCCCTAGAATGGTAAACCAAGTGTACCTAAGTCGGAACTAAAATCAAAATCATTAAAGGGAAGTAAAAGAAATGGCCATCCATCACTAACAATAATATTCACGTGATGAGGTTTGCTCTTTTAGTAGACAGCTTCAAAAGACAGCAGGCATGAGCAAGACTCTCAGCTAACATCAGGAGAAAAACTCTCTCTTAAGGTTTAATTTAATTTTCAGTGTTTCACAAATCCAAAGAATGCACAGCTAAACACTGACTGTGCATTCAAGACGGCTCTTTACTGAAGAGAATTGGTATTGTTTCCATCATTTGGAAACAACATCGTCCATTTTAACTTGTTCAGAAACCTTGAACAAATCTAGTTGTCTACATTGGGGAACTGCATCAGTGTAGATTAGCCTTTTCTCTTCTGGATATGTAAAACTTGAAGTACCGATCATTACAGAGAGAGACCAGTGCTGATTTCAAAATGAATTACAGCCAGAACAGGTATTTGGTTGAGAACTTACCCTTCCCAGCTGAAGAACACCTTCCTTCCTTTGTGCAATTACCTGGGAGAATTTAAGGCTCAGCTTTCTCTGCTGTCTGAGAAGTATTCCACATGTAAACATTTTAACAATGCAGTTTATTAATGCAAACACCTAGTCAGATATGGTTTTGAATATTAAATTCCACATTGATATACTAGGAATCAATATTTGTAGCAGACTCTGACCCTGGCATTATATAGGATGCTTTGATTTTGGAACAGAATGTAAATGCTACGACTTTGTAGTTGATCAATCCGTTTATTTTCCTTTAAGTAGTATAAATTTGTCTTTGAACCCTTGATGCCTGTATTGGGACTGCATGGCAAGATTGGGGGGGGGGGGGGGGGGGGGGAGGCGGCCAGGCAGGCGGGCTACAGGGATGGCTTCTGTGAGAAGCTGCTAGAAGCTTCCCCTGTGTCCAACAGAGCCAATGCCAGCCGGCTCCAAGATGTACTCACCGCTGGCCAAGGCTGAGCCCTTCAGCGACGGTGGTAGATCCTCTGGGATAACAGAGTTAAGAAGGGGGAAAAAGCTGCCGTGCAACAGCAGCAGAGAGAGGAGTGAGAAGATGTGAGAGCAACAACTCTGCAGACACCAAGGTCAGTGGAGAAGGAGGAGGAGGAGGTGCTCCAGGTGCCAGAGCAGAGATTCCCCTGCAGCCTGTGGTGAAGACCATGGTGAGGCAGGCTGTCCCCCTGCAGCCCATGGAGGTCCACGGTGGAGCAGATATCCACCTGCAGCCCGTGGAGGACCCCATATCAGAACAGGTGGATGCCTGAAGGAGGCTGTGACCCTGTGGGAAGCCCAGGCTGGAGCAGACTCCTGGCAGGACCTGTGGCCCCGTGGAGAGAGAGGAGCCCACGCTGGAGCAGGTTTGCTGGCAGGACTTGTGACCCTGCGGGAGACCCACGCTGGAGCAGCCTGTTCCTGAGGGGCTGCACCCTGTGGAAGGGACCCACGCTGGAGCATTTTGTGAAGAACTGCAGCCCGTGGGAAGGAGTTTTGTTGAAGTTCATGGAGAATTGTCTCCCATGGGAGGGACCCCACGCTGGAGCAGGGGAGGAGTGTGAGGAGTCCTTCCCCTGAGGAGGAAGGAGCGGCAGAGACGACATGTGATGAACTGACCACAGCCCCCGTTCCCCGTCCTGCTACACTGCTCAGGGGGAGGTAGAGAAATCGGGAGTGAAGTTGAGCCTGGGAAGAAGGGAGGGGTGGGGGGAAGGTGATTTAAGATTTAGGTTTTTATTTCTCATTATCCTACTCTGATTTGATTGGTAATAAATTAAACTGATTTCCCCAAGTCGAGTCTGTTTTGCCCATGACGGTAATTGCTGAGCGATCTCCCTGTCCTTATCTCGACCCACGAGCCTTTTGTTAATTTTCTCTCCCCTGTCCCGCTGAGGAGGGGAGTGATGGAGCGGCTTTGGTGGGCACCTGGTGTCCAGCCAGGGTCAACCCACCACAATGCCTCTCCAGAAATCCTCTGCTTTTAGCTACCCTGTACTCCTCTGCTTTAGGTGGGTATGGCTGCAATGCATCCTCAGAGCAACTTCTTTCCCCAATATTGCTACTATAGTTGGAAATAGTAAAGAAGAACTCCTAAGACTACTTTGACAGTTATAAGAAAACACCTAATTTAATTTATAAAGAACCTAGATCCTATCACAAGTTTCTGTATTACAATACTGTGCATTTCATCTCACATAAATGAATTGCAAAAAAACTAATGGAGTTACGGTAGTTAACATACTTCTAGAGCTGAGTAATGAACAAAGTCATAAAGAGGCTGCATTCAATAGAGCCAATGCCGGGAACGGGAGGGGGAAATAAAATGTGAAGTGAAGGAGCCACAAAGAGTAAAACTACAAGAAGGGCTTTCAGGGATACAAAGGAAAATAAATATTTCAATACAGGAAAGACAGTTTTTACGAAGGCATAGTTGGGCAACAATTTTAGGCAGATAGCTGCTTTTGAAAGGAAAAAGGGACTCTGTTTTGGTCTTATAATAATTGAGCAGCCCCTTCACCACAGAACCAGTTTATTCTCATTACAACCATGCCTCAAATGTTTTTGTCAGTACAAGTGCATCCTTGGGCTACAAGTTAGTGAGGTCATTTTGTTCACATCCTCCATTGATAGCTATGTTTTCCATTAAAGTCACGTATTACAATTGGTTTTGTCCTTCCTGGAGTATTTTATTTTAACTTCCTATTTAGTCGATGTTTTGCTGCTAGCACATGTCATTACCCACTCTCAACATTTACCAAAGTGTAAGGGAGGGCTCACGCGGAGCCTGCAGTAGGGGGGCGAGGGGGGGCTACGGCTGGGAGCGGTGGGAGCCCTGCCCAGCCCCGCGCGAGGCGGCGAGCGCGTCCTGCCCGCTCCGGGGGGGCACGACAGGCAAAAAGGCACAGGCTAAAACATGGCACGTGGGAAAAAAATGCACCAGTACTAGCCTGAATTTGATTGCAGCCAGAATGCTAAAAATAGGAATCGTATCACATGCTTTGACAACTAAAGCTCAAATAAGTTTTTAAAACTTTTATTATCGTAGCTGCTCTAAACTTTTATTGTTTGTCTTGAATGTTTAACTAAAAGGTTTAAGGTCCATTAAAATAAAACAAGACCAAACCAAAGGCCTGCTGATGCTTTAGGGTAAGAAATTTTTAATCACGAAAGAAACCCAATATTATTCCCCTCTTGCTAACCTTTCCTTACTCTTTTTATAGTCTCTCCCCTTACCTCGCCCCCATCCCACACCCTCGCTCCTCCCTGCTCCTATTCACTCTCTCAACCAATCTTATATTCCACATCCCCCTGTTGCCTCCCACTTTGGACACATATTCATGAATGCAAATAGCATCTTCCCAACAAACAAGTAACGGGGAAGAGGAAGAAGAGAAGTGGTGAAGGGAAATGTGAGAGCCCTTAAATAAATAATAATATTTACGCTCTTATGTAAACCTTAATTTACAGATCTCAAAGTGCTTTGGGAAAGTAGGCATTATTGACACCTTTATTATGCAGAGACACTTCAAAGATTTTTTTTTTTTAAGAAATCCCTTGTTTTCTTCCTACACAATTTGCTAACCCTTGGCTGACACTGGCCGTGGTGTTGCCGGTAGCAGGATGAGCAAGTATAATTACCGGCAGCCAGCTGAGCGTGTTTACACTGAAGAGAAGATTCATCTCACATTTCCAACCTGTCCACTTCTCCTGCATCTGCGTGGTAGAGCCTGCTGCCCTCCACGTGCTGCCTGCAGAGCAGCCTCTCAGGTACAACAGCCACGCTTATTTGTCTTCTACCCAAAAGACAGATTTGAGAGTGACTTGAAATCAGGATTTTTGCTAAAATAAATAATCTCCCACAAACATGGGATATACATGTCTTAGTGCATATATGCACTAATTCTAGATAGAATTCTACATTTCAAACAAAGCATTAAACACCTCAAATTCTAGTTTAAAACTCGCAAATTATTTCATCAATGACACCGTTTGTTACTTATTGTTGTGAAATGCTTGGCCGTATCTCCTTTCTAAGTCTTCATCCCTGAAACAGCTTTTGGACAACTCCAGGTGAGTAACCCAAAGGCCATCTGTTGCCATAAGGTGAGAGAAGAAATCTCTTTTCTTTGAACTTACTTTGCATACAACTAATTACCCAACACACTAATTCTGTACATATCTTTAAACTAAATCTGCAAAATTAACAACAAAATTAAACCATCTGGTATTTAATAAATTTCAAATACAGTAACTTTCCTTAAAATATAGTTCATGAGCGATTACCCATGACTATCATCTAATATTTCTGCCAGAATAATCAGCAAAGGATCTCAGGTCAAGTTGTCCAAAGACCCGGGGGCGAGGACGGCCCTCTCCGGGGTGAGCACTGCAGTGATTGTCTCACCGCATTAGGCAAACTACCTTTGCTGCATAGTGGTGAGGTCTTGCAGTTAGAAGACCTCTCTGTGCCACACATCAGAAAAATTTTCTCCTTTTGTCACAGCAACTTCTCCCAGTGACGCCTGTGCCACATATAAACTGTTTTGATCCAACCCTACTGTCACCTGTAAAAACCGTGGATGGTTTTGGAGGATTTTATCCTCGGAAAGATGACACTGTGCGTGGTGCAGGAACCATCCCCACTCTCCTTGCAGTTTTGGTCCCCAGCCTTTACAACAAATTACACATGGAGAAATGCAATGCTTTTTTTTTCTTTAACGTAATTCTATTCCCATGGACTTTCTATAGACTTGAGGTGCCCGTCTTTAAGATGCATGAGTGACTTTGCTAGCGTACGAAGACAGTCTCTGTCTGTTAACTGCATAGTTTCTTGTAAACTATTGAAAATTAAAATATACCACAGACACGTAATTACAGTTCCTATTGACTTAGAAGAACTTGCATATACGTATGTAAGACATCATATGGACCAAGGGACACAGGTAGTAGCTGCTTTTTAATTGTTTAGAGTTCATCCGTTTACACAAATACTTTTGGCTTTATAAGGGGTAATTAAGGGAGTAATGAGGCCAATATTTGCTTTTCCAAGGGAAGACTGTAATAGACACAACGTAAACCTAAAAAGTAATCCAAGACAGAAAGCATTTCCTCACAGCCCTCAGCCTCAGCCGACATGCAGGGTTTTCCCTCCCTGTTTTCATTAAAAACCAGAAAATGATGCAAATGTTTTTACTGCAGTTGTGTCTCTTCACAAGGAAAATATACAGCATTCTTTCATGTGGGGACACACAAAGCAGAACTCAAAGGTATTGAGTAAACCTCTGAACCTTTGGGCTCAGTGCTGGCAGAAGGATGCTTCTAGCAGTGAGGCAGGGAAAAGTAACGAAGGGATTTAAAAATCAAATCACGGCAAAATATTCTCTGTCCTATTCTTAAGCTGAATTCATGGAACAGGAATTTGAACATTTCTTGGAAATACTTCAAGGACACCTGTCTCCATCATTAACTTTTTTTCCTAAAGCAAACACTTCCAAACTTCGGCTGATTGCTCAAGTCCAAAGAGGTAATACTACAGCAGAGACCATCTTCTTGCTGTAAGAGGTGGATGTTGCTAACTAATAAAGCGACTATGAGCAATTCCTCTGCATAGGAAAATATAATTTTATCTCTCTAAAACAGATTGATTGATAAACCTCAGGATATATATAGTTTGGCTGCTTCCTAAAGCCTCTTCAAACTTAAGCCTAAATATTATGCTTATTGATGAGCATAAATTTCCTGGCATAATATGACCTAATTAAGCTGTTGCTTTTGAGTCTTGCTAAGTATCTCTATCACTCTGTAGGAGCGTAGTCTTAATAATCCATTACTCAGTCAATGCACTTCCATTAAAATTGTTGCAGTATCAATAAAAATGACAACATTACAAACATAAAGACTTGCATTACTTTAAAATGAAGTATTTCTTTGTTTGAGTAATAAGCATAAATTAGTGCAGCAAGAAGACAAGAATTGCTTCTTAATTGTACTGGAAGGACTCTTTTTTTAAACCTGAAGGTAACAAGTGTCATTTTGCATATATTAAGATTTAAAGAGGTGTCTCTGTTACAGCTGATGTGTAACTCAAGACTCAGAGAGTTGTAAAACTGTAACTTTATGCTAATTTCAATAAATTATGTATAGCCCATTTACAAATACGTTATGCGCTGTCCTTGATCCCCACACCGTGCTTGGCCTGGTCTGCTATTTATTCGTTGGCTTGGTCTCCACAGGCCTCACAAACTGGTACTGGTTACAGGAAATAAGATTTGACTTATCAGCCTTCTCCCGTTAGTCGCAGCAAGGGTTTTCACGTGCCATATACCACAGCGGCATTTTGTTTTGTTATTACGTGGGTTTGAAAAAAGTCCGTGGAGCTTCTTTATTTGAAAAATATTATTCAATAAAATAAAAGAGGATGAAATATAGAGCTTGTGAATTTCAGAGATATTCAAAACAGACATCTCAGGATAACAATTGTTATATATGACTTCTTTTCCAGAGACTGAAGCCCTTGATCAGATTTAATTGTTCCATGCTTGCAGTTATTCTTTTCACTAAAACTTAGTGTCAGGAGTAATGACCAGGGCTTTTTTCAGCCCAGAAGCACTAAGGACAGCAGGGCACACCGCGTCGGGGATGAAAGCCTGTCCGAGGCGCTTGCTGGGAACCGCAGCCTCCAGGGACAAACGGTGCTGGGGGTGCGGGTAGGAAGGAGGCGCCGGCCGGTGCTTGGTGCCCCAGGCTGCGGCCCCAGGCGGCCCCTGCTCCTGCGAGGATGCTTAATGTGCGCTCCAACAGCTGCACCAAGGCCTGGGGGCAACCGAGCGCCAGTGTCTAGATGCGGTGCTTTGGGAAACACGAACAAATAAACAGCGTGAGGAAGTACAAGCCCTGGAAAATGGGAAAATGGGAACGCAGCAAACTGTCAGGGTTTCCGGTGGAGTTCACAGTGTGACTGCACACACCAGACAAGTGCACAAGACTCAATCCAACTCCCTCCCCTTTTACTCATAGAAGTAGTCCACGTAAATGCTGTTACCAGTTGCAGTTTGTCTTTCATGTCTGTGATACATCATGCACTTGCTTGCAAAGATGAAGCACTCTTACGTAGCAGGATATTACGGCGATGAAGAGCACAAACCGTCACAGCAAAGGGCAGCGTGAGAGAGAAGAAATAGCTCCTACAGCCCATATTTGTAGTCAAGAACATTATTGTGTCTCTTTTACTGACTTACTGATATTCCTCTGGAATGTCACTGCTTCTTGGTGTATCAGTCCCAGCACTTTCTGATAGGAGCAGTATTTACTAGGTGGACAGATTCGGCTACTGGTTTTGTGCTTTGAAGATTAAAGCAGACCATAAATGGTATTAATGCAAAGCCAGCACGATCTGTTCAGGAGGTATATAGAACAGTTTCCAGCACCTTTGATGTGTTCTGTAAACAAAATACATAAGGCTAATCAGGTCTGATAATAGTATAATAATAACATCTGATGTTTGTACAGTGGATTTCACATTAAAGGGAATTAATCTGTTAGAGCATGTTGAAGATGTAAGATTAAGAGAGATACAAATGGTTAAGAGCAATTCCTGGTGAAGGACAAGTAAATATGTTACCTGGGTTAGATACCATACCATACATGAAATACCAACACATCTCTATTTTGCAATCTTTATTTTAAACTTTCCAGATTTCGGGTGGTCCTCAGCTTAAACTTGTTTGTTGAAGGGGAGGATAGGGAGATGCCCATTTTGAACAACCATTTCTGAGAACTTTCTTGAAAGTGCTTTCTTAAAAGAAGCAATTTAGAGCAGTTTTATCCGTGCCAGCAAGCACAGGAACATTGGGGTGGCCAATGTGAGAAAGCTGAAAAACTTTCTGCTGAGTTGTTCAAGATGTGCCACCTCTCAGTCAGGCGACAGCATCACGTTGCCTCTACCTGTGGAGCAGTTCCCTCTGATGCCCTGTGGCCCCTTGGTCACCCGGTCAGGCTGCCCGCAGCACCCCAGCTCACACTGCTGCTGTTTGACACAACATTTGGGCTTACACAAGCTGTAAGGAAACGGTGGAAATCTTCCTGCCCTGGCCACAGCCCTTGCTGGGATGCTCTGCTTTGAGCTGGACCCCCCAGACCACCATCAGTGCAGGGCATCCCCCCACCAAACATCTTCCTCCTCCTGCACCCAAGCAGGCGGCTGCGCTGCGCCAGGTCCCCGGGCAGCCTGCCCGCAGCAGCCCGCAGCTCTCCGATGCCGGCAGAGGAGGTGAATTCGTTGCAGGCGGGAGCAGCCGCAGGGCTCACACTGCTTCAGGTGCAGCGGGCGGCTGCTGCTCCGGTGGGTGCAGGAGCAACCCAGCACGTCGGGGCTGCTCACCCCATGCAGCTGTCCCGGCGTAATGTGCCAGCGCCCGCAACGGTGGACCATCCTCTGGGAACGAACTGGGGGTTCACAGCTCGGTGACGTGAAAGAGCTGGCAGGGCTGGGGAACGGCGCAGCAGTGCCGCCGAGCCCCATAAACAGCGCGCCTGACAGCTTGGTTGCAGCTTGCAAGGACAGGCGTGCACAGCGGGAGGGAAGGGGGATGAGGGCTGAGGCGGTCTCTGCACAGGCGCGCTTGTTAACCTGTGAGCTGGTCCTCGCTCTCAGCCACCAGCAAATCCAGCTGTGCTGTAATTTGTTGCCACGCAGAAACGTTCGCCAGCTCTAACACACAGAGTGAGACGTGCAGATCTCATCCTCCCCGAAGAGTTTACAACCCGCCAGAAGGAAAGAAAGTTCACAGACCCGGAGGTTCAAGGCATAACATGCTGATGCTTTGTCTAGTTCACAGATCCCGGTGATACAGTAGAACTGTTCACAGATAAGAAAATGCATAGATTTTGTGGGCTTTGGATTGCAGGGATTACAAGAAATGTTTGCAAGAAACAGCTCCACCTTTTCTTTATTTTTTCTGTTCTGAATTAGGACCATCTGGCTGCTAAGGCCATTTCTTCCACAGTATTAACTCTGACAGGTGGAACAAGCCTCACTAAAGGAATTTTAGCCTTGGCTTGAGACTCAAGAAGTTAAAATGTGCCATTAGAGCTACAGGGGAGTTTCTAGTGTTGGAAGAGGGCTCCTTCAGTGCTACAGAAGAACAGAGAGCCAGACTTGGCTAGAAAAGCTGCTCTCCCCAGACTTACTTCTCCAGCTAATGCAAATAACAGTTGACTGCTAATATTCTTGCCATCCACCCATTTTGTATTTTATATATGTTTAGACTGATTTCTAGTATTGCAGTCCTCAGGGGTTTTTGATATGATACGCTGAACCTTGTCGATACTGATTGACTGGTATACATGTGTCAGATATAGCTCTTCACCAACATCACACTTCTCACACTAGTATTTCTCCTCCAGATTTCGATATTACTTCCTCTCTGAGAATATACTCACAGTTTCACAGGAACACAGGTAAGGAATTCAGCAGGCCTAGAAAATAAATGTTTTTATTCAAAAAATCTGTGGGTTAGCACAACCTACTGTTTTATCAATCAGCCTCCGTATGTTAATAACTCTTGCCTTCATAATTGTTCTGAGCCCTTGCACACTACAGCGTACCTGTATTGGTTTGATCACCGTTTTCTCGCTTCTTACGTGGATAATGTGCTGCACTCGCTGTTTCCAGTCCTGTTGTCTCCCTCTTGGACTGGCAGGCATTTAAGCCACCTGACTCACAATCCCCTCTGCCCATTATTTCAGAATTTCGGCTCACGAGTAACCAGCCTCCCCAGCGCACTGCAGCTCTTACTGCCATTTCAGATATGGTCCATATATTCCCCCACCTCTGGCCCTAACAGCTACCCTACATTTTCCCCCAGGAAGAGTAGTCTTTTTCTTTTTTCCCCTGTAAGATGCACTGTTGACCTGGTGATCAACAGGAGACCCAGATACCCACATAGCCAAATTTATTTTAGTGGTAAAGAAAGGAAGAAACCATTTGAGCAACATTTAACAAATCCACTTACCTAAAGCCCATCACGGAGTAGGTCATCGCTGTGCTAGGTGTATAAGCAAAGACAAATTATCTGCTATTTAAAGACAAAACACACACCTATCATTTCCACAGCCAGAAAAGGGTCGTACGGAGGATTTGTTCTGGTTTACACTCGTAAGCCTTTTGAGGTTCTAGGCTATTGAACATAATATCACTTTTTAAAATTCTCTTTTTTTTAGGTAGATCTTGGAGGTGAGAACTGCCTTATAGAGCGTGTCATCACCTCAGCTGCTGTTATATCAAATAATAACATGTAAGAGCAATAGGATTGCATGTGCAGCAAGGGATCTCGCTGGAAACCCTTATTCACCAAATGCAGTTGCACACAAAGCAAATGTGTCAAAAATGCCTGAGAAACAACATGGGGGACGCTTTCAGTCATTACAGTAAATACTTTCCTATGTGACAGCAGAGAAATTTTATATAGTGTGTCATGCAGCGCTGCTGGCATAGCCTTCATCTGGTGCGGCCTTCATCTGGTGCCAAGTCACACAGCTCGTGCCTCTTGAAGGTACCTGGTGAGTTCAGGACGACTCCTCACAGCCAAAGACACAAGCAAACGGAGCCAGCTCAGGATGGCTGCTAAACTTGCAGTGGTAGGTCTCCTACGCCCACCCTGAGATGAAAAGGCCAGGACAGAGGAAGCCTCTGAGGAGGAGGAAATTGCTCCATAGCCCTTGAATACAAAACCAGAAGCTGGAAAAATTCACAGGAAAGTCCTCCCACCTTTCCTGGGAACTTGGTCAGGCTTGCCGGCACAACTTGAACCTTGCCCAATACACAAACCACTGAGTAGAAGAACCAGAACAGATCTCAGGGACCCTGGAGAAGAAGGAGGCCACTCTACCACCCTCCACCTTTAAGCCCTTTCAATTAACTTTGGTTTTCTTACATTTGATTCAAAATAGTTTGTATAATTTATTACTTATCTTTTGTAGAAGGCCAGCACAGTAAACATGGGCTTGTATTCAACAATAGTGTACATAAGGACAATCAGGAACTTGGAACTGAAATTGTATAAGTCAAGCCACTCATTGCAGCTCGATGGAGCAACATAGTACTCCAGTGTCCCACTGGCCATATATTAAGGATTTTGTCATTTGAGTGCTTCAAGAGAAATGGAAGCAGATCACTTGAGCTGCCTTTCTGAAGCACTGCCGAAAACCCCAAGGAGTCAGGAAAGAAGGTTAGAGCTGGAGGTGTTTGGGACCTTCCACTTCTTGCGAATGCTGATTTGTCAAAACTCTTTGTGATTCATACATTTTTTAACAATAAAACTGCTGAAGGAAATGTTTCTTGGACTGGGAATTGGACTGTTGTTCAAACAGGAGGAAAGGTTTGTGGGATGTGAGCCCAGAAAGTTTAGTTCATGAGTAACTCCCAGTAAGGCTTGACTGTACATCCTCTTCCAACCACAGCTATGCAAACACCTGTGGACAAGGTCATCTGAATAGCAATTGCTGGGGTCAAAGAGCTACTTGAGTTCATTTTCACTTGAAAGACCGGGAGTTGATAACCTGAGCAACTCAGCAGCAGAGCCGGCATTGGGGCAGAGGCGGCCATCTGGCAGGGGCCTGAAGATACACCCCATGTAGCTAACGCGGTTGCCCTTCGTACAATGAGGAGTGACCAAAATTTTCAATAGCAATCAGCATATCAAATTTTGTGTGTTTAACACCAAGTACCGATTGTCTGGTGAGTAAGACTACAAAAGAAACATGATAAGGTTAGAAATATATATCTTACATTCACCTAGTGGTCAGAAAATAGAGAAAACAGTAACCTTTTTGTTGTTGCCCATGTCAGATATGTATCACTCTTGGATGCAAAAAGAATTCAGGGTCCATGTGTGAAAGTAATTTTGCATCCTAATAAATAGCAAGTCACAGCAAAGCTGAAAATTAAAACAAAAAAATATATAATATAACATTATTATTATAATATTATATTATATATAAATATTATAATAATATTATAATATATAATATTATTAAAATAATTAATATAATAATAATAAAAAACCAAAACCAAACATTTACGGGCAAACAAAACATAAAGGTCATCATAAATGAAAGTTTAAAAGTTAGAAGTTCAAAGAAGGGAAGGAGGAGAGAAAAAAGATAATGGGTACAGACAATAATTACAGTACCTCATGAAGAATGTAGTTAAATACAAAGCTGCACTAAAATTGTAATATAACATGCTTTAACAAACAAAACCAAGCAAAACAAGCAGATGTACAAAACAGAGTTTCCAATTTTGATCATTTCCTTAAACATGTCTCTTCTACTGACTCATCGGAGTAATTTGAGGACAACACTTTTAAGAGATGCTCCCATGGAAACACCTCCCTCGTGCTGTTTCTTGCCATATAGTCCAGATACATAGGCAAACTACAAGATAATTCCACCTTTCTTTGCGCATTAATTCACATTAAAATTCCCTTTTCTCAACACTACTGCTTTTACATTCATTTGATTCAGATGTTTAAACACAATTAGATCTAACAGTGGCTGTTTATAAGAATACCAAGGAATTGCCAAGAAGAGGTAAAAAGTACTTTTGGATGTGATGAGTATCATCAAAGAACTCGGAGATCTGTAGAGTTTAACGACATTATTACAAGCTGGAATTTCTAGCGATATAGACTAACAAGAAAGTACATGACCTTTCTAGTGTTGATCTTAACTTCCTCTGTTTAGAAAAATGCAGCTTCTCTGTAAATCCCTTATTCCCACTGGAGCAGAAGAAAAAGATGGTCTTTCTAAACCCAGTATTCATCCAAATGCTGGGCAATGAGACAAAGTAAAATCAGTTCTTGAAAATTTGAAAAATATTGAGCTGAAGAGAGAAAGACGGCAAGCTTTCAGCCAGTCCTTCCAAGACTGGAAATTCCCCCCAGTAGCTTTCACTCCACAGAACAGAAATAAAGGACGTTATTGGTTTTACGTGGAAACACATGTGGAATATCCGCTTTAAAACTAGGATTTTAATAGTAAGATATAGCTACTGATCTGTAACTACTTTCCATGATTTCAGCTTCCAGTCCTTATTTGAAGAGGACCTAACTACAGAGGTGGTAACTTACGTTCTTGCACTTCTCTTGAGCTGCTTCCTTGTTCTCATCCTTTACCTCATCCGCCCAAGTGTAAAGACCGTCTGGCCACTGGCGTGACAGAAACACTGAGGTTCCTTTCCAGTCACTGGAAAAACATGGATACCTCCAAAAGCTGTTTCATTCCCCTACATAAAAAACTTTACCTAAAATAGATTGATCTGCTTACTGTTAACTGTAGGCAGCCTGGACTACCACTGGTCTCTTCAGAGGCTAAGGTCAATGAAACAAATACTAGCATAATAGTCACCGTCTTGCCATAGTCTAACAAAAAAAAAAAATTTCCTTACAAATTCCTGACGTGTATTTCACTTACCTCCACGTGAGAACTCTCCTTTTCAACCTATGGATAAGAAAGCTATAAGCAATACACAAAGGTGTTGGAAGCAGTCCATAGCAGCGGTGAATGTTCTCCTTGGGAAGATGGGGCTTCCTGAGCGAAGGCAGTGGGGTAAGGCCAGAACACAGGAGAAGCAAAGCACTACGGATATCAAGGGATGATCCCTCAAGACGAAGAAGAAAATGGGAGGGAAAAACCCACCATGTTTCCACAGTTATGATGTAGGCTGGACCGCAGTCTGAGCTTGCTGTCTGGCAGTGACATTTACAGAGGTCTGAGATATATTTACATGCCCAATGGAGTCGGTATTTAGGCTTGTTGACCTACTGCCAAATCAGCTCCAGAACTGAAATAGTGTAACAGCATCACCTAAATAGTGCTGCAGAGAGGACGTTGTAATTAGTCTGGAGATAGTGCCATCCTACAGCAGCAACACTCTTCAGGTGCCCTGGCGCTGCGTCCACACTAGCGCATTGTACCACGCTCATCCGTCTTGGAGAGTTCAGCTAGGACGGTGCACCGTGCTTTGCAAACATCAGCAGTTATCACCGGGGTGAAGAAAGATCGGGTGTTGGCTTTTGAATTACACGGTTCAGGAAAGAAATGCCATGGGATATTTAAACATACTAAATACTCAGGAACTCTAATTTATGTCCAACTCACAAGAAGGAAGCAAGTAACAGTGCCCCAAACCTAATGGCGTGCAAAGCATGACAAAGGAAAGGAAAGATTCCCCGTTGCTCAGGTGTTGACTGTACATGCTACAGAAACCTCAGCTTTGCCTCTGGTGACAAACAGCATGCAAGGTATGAGGAGATTACAAGCCAACGCTCTATGATTGCAAGCCAAAAAAAAAAAAAAAGGATAAATTTGGTGCAGCAGTAGTTAAGAAGCTCCTCTTTCCCTTTTAAGTAATCAGGGGATTACATCTCTGTACAGTTAAGATCCAAAACCAAGCCAAACCTAAGCAACATTGCTTGGCTTCAAACAAGTGAGAGGAAGACTGGGTTTAAAATAAAGACACCCTAAAATATGCATGTCTTGTCTAACTTCGCTGTTTTCATCTTTCTGCAGTAGTGGAACTTTTTAGGCTAAAAAAAAAAAAAAAAGGCATGAGACTAACAGCATAACAGGCTCCTGTTCAATATGAAGAGTAGTCCAGCTTCACCATTCCCAGTAGCTCAAGTTTCTAGGCTGGCTTTTCTGTATTGTATTTCTGGTATTTCTAAAAGAACCTGAAAGAAGTTGCGTCAGCCTTGTGCTCTAGGGAGCTAGGCCTATTACTCTGAATCTACGTGTATGTTGCAAACTTCTTGTATACTTATTTTAACTACTGTTAAAATTCAACATGTATTCTAAAGCAGTTTTAGTTATTCCAGAAGTAACATTAAGCTTTTAAATCGATGCTTTTACCAACTTTGTACAGCATAATGCTGATTAAGAAAAACTCATATATGTAGGCCTAGATGTGAGAATTTGTTGCACCACCTGTAAGCCTATAAAAATGTATAGTCATGCAATATACGACAGCCAACCCCAAACATATGTCTTTAGCCTATTTATTCACATTCAAAAATCTAATTATTGATTTCTGTTAGACTTGTGCTACATTCATGACTATGCTGAATTTATACAATAACCGATTGCCAAAATCAGAACCAAACTGTACAACATTGACATCGGTGGGAAGGGGTGTTGACTGCTTCTGGATGAGCAAGAGCTGGCCAACGTTTGATGGAAACTTCAAAGAATTCAATACAAACATAAGACTCATTTGTATCCGCAAAAGTGGGAAGGAAACGGGCAAGTGTTACATATCTGTGGTTTTCTGTGTTAGCAATAATTAATGCCAGATCCCTTTTTTTTCATCCAAGTTTATTCACTAAAAGCTTCATCCCGCTCAGACTTTTCCAATGGACTCCCTGACTTCCACAGAACTAGTCCTATAGCTACAGCAAGTAGCACTGTAAGAAAAATTGCTTCATGAGATTGCAATGAAAGTGCCACGGAGCACATCCTGCTGAACGGCCCGGTGTGTCTCAGGCTCCTTGCTTGCTTACGTTGGTCCCACGACCTGCCGAAACAGAGCACAGATACCTCTGAGGGAGCAGAATTCAGAGGGATTAAGCGGTGCCGCCACACCTGTGCTAAGCAGTGCCTGAACTACCAGGTCGTACGGGACGGGCTGCAGCATTTCGCTAATGCAACGACCTTGATTTTGGATCCAAGCACGCCGTTCTCTGCAAAGGCACTGTTTATGGATAGATGAGCTTGGGTTGGCACTACTTCGAGTCTTTCTGGTACCATCTCCCAGCAGCTGGCTCTGACCTGTCCTCTGTGAATTAGAAGCCCAAATTCCACAGACATCTAATGAGACTGGTTTTGACATTACCAAGTGCTTCATTTTACCGTGACAAACACTCCTGTTCTGGCCAAAACAGTCAAGTTACAGGCACACATGAAGAACCACAATATCCCACGTTTCAGGGTACTTCTTCAGTGTCCCTTATTCTCATAGCTGTTCATACAGTTGATCACCAACAGTCTTCATGCCCCTAAGTATAATTAAAAATAAATAATAAAACTGTATAAGAACAATAATATACATATAGCATAATAAAAATAGTTCTTTAAAAAAAAAAGAATAAAAATAGAAGCTAGCCTTGTAAGAGGAGAGGCATGGATGGGATGGCAGGCTGTGAGGTACAGCTCTCCACACCTCTCTTGCATGGGTAGCAAGACGCCAGAGCCACACTTTGCAGCTGTGCAGTTTCCAGAGCACCATAGAGGATGCTCATAATTAGCTGGTGAGAGGCTTAACCTCTGAGGCTTTGGTGGTGTTAAATACTAAAATCTAGGCTCCCTACATTCGCTTGCACTTCAGCACAAAACCCCTGCAGAACCATCCCTCTCCTTTTGTGTGGGCTAAGCCTCTCTCGAACATTTAACATTGCTTCATTCCTGCAAAGTATCACAGAAGATAGCTTTATGATCCAATTTAAAAAAAAAGTGGTTTGTTTGAAAAGCTCGTTAACCTTTCAGATAAAGTCAGTGTAGCTGCAAACCTATCTATCAAAGTTTCATTTGATTACAAATAAAAAAATCCAAACAGAAAGGCCAAACATATCTGAAGACTTACATACTCAGGGTTCCTGGATTCTCTCTTTGTTTGCTTTGGCTTTGTAGTCGTGATTATTCATCACTATTTTTAGCACCAACAATGTGCTTCTGTGAATATTAACAAAACAAGCAGAGTCGCATTCCTACAACGAAAGGAAAGTCAGACAGACAATAGAGCACCCCAGCCTTGTTCTAGGAAGACTATGCACTATGGAAAGAGTAAGTCCAAGTAAATGAATAACACCCCCTGTGAAGTTTGCAAGTACTATGCCTCGACCAGACGTGTGCAGGCACAAGCTGGCATACAATAGGACCCAGCTATCTTGATTCCTGGGCCAGTGATCAAAAGGCGTGATTCCCTGTCAGCACTGCGGGCTCACCACCCACTGACTTCTCAGGGAAGGGCTGAAGCTTCCGCCTCTGCAACCAGAAAGAAAAGAATGTCCAGAGAGACGGCTCTGGATAAAACAGGCTTTGCAAGAAATGGCTTAGGGAACAATAACAAACGAACACCGAGTTTTAAAGCTGCTTAACACCCAGAACCGCGGGTATCCGCAACGCTGACCAATTTAGCACTGCATGCTCGGGATGTCTAAAGAATAGGCCTTATTTTGGAAAACTGAGAAAGCTGAGAGAGGGCAAACCAGTGAGCGCTGGTCTGCATAACACACATTGCAGGTAAGAGGGGCAAGAAAAGGGCTGCATTTTTGTGTCCTCGCTCACAGTAAGCAGCACCTTTCTCACTACAGTAGGTCTATCTAAACCACCTGACCTATAGAAAAGCTTTGTCAACATAAATATCAGAATCTAATGGATGTACTTTCCATTTACAGACCCGGACCTTCTCTAGAAAGACAAGAGGAAAGACTCCTCTAATAACTCAGAGGGGGAGAACAAGCAAAGCGTATTCAGGCAATTTGTCCCTGGTATAGAAAGAAGCAATAGCACTGGCATTAGTTTATTAATACGCTGGAGACCTCTATCTGCTCTGCTTTCTCCTCTGAGCCAGAGATTGCAGCTTGTTGCTTAACTGTGATGATAATTTTAATTGTTTCAGTACCTGAAACATGCACTATATCCTTGAAATACATTCGAGAAAGTGTAGAGTTCTATAAAAGCAACAACTGAAGAAAACCTTTGTATAGCTGTTAGAGAGAATGATTATTTATTATCTCCTCTGATTTATGCAACTGCAGTTTCTGAATTTGACCAAATGACTTTGCATCAAACCCACAATTTTAGATTAAGTTGAAGCATCTAGCTTACAGAAAGTACTTAGTCTTGCTTTAAAGAGACCAGATGATGAGAAAGCCAATATGTCCCTGAATTAACTGTTTCCAGGGTAAATGATCCTCACAGTTAAAAGCATGAGCTGTATTCCAAGCCTCTCTCTGTCCACCTTTAAGATCTTGAATATTTTTCTTGATGCAATGAAATTAAATATCTGGTACTATTCAAGTTCTAGCTTGAGTATACTTAAAATTGTGTCTGCTGACCTGCCAAACTGAAAAATTCGCATAGGAGTTTAAAAAAAAGGATTTTCAGGGCAGAGCAAGTAATTTTTCCAAGATAATTTTTTTACTTCAGAACTGAATGTTATAGTCAAATCCATGCACAAATCCATTTTTCATTTTCTGTATTCATCCTAGCATGTTGATAATTAGAACATAAACTTAACTGGGTTTAAAATTGCAAACAGACATTCACAGATAAGAAATATAAATTATGCTATCATGTGGGAGAAAAAACATTGCAAAAATTAAAGAATAATTTCTATGTCTATTTGTTTTGTTCTATGGTTTCTCCTCCATTATTTACCTCGCACATTCCTACCACCAGACCTTTCCCACGTCAAGTAAAATTTTAATTCATCTCGATCGTATATTTACATTGAAGACTATGACAGCAGTGGCTGAAAATCGGTACATGCTCTAACACAGTTTTTCCATAGCTGGTAAAATCTTAATTCATGTCCACCATGTATTTACATTTGAGACTGCATCACCTGTGACCAACTGACACCAGCTACGCTGCCTGTCGGTCAAGGGACTCGTTTCCCAACGAGCAAACAGCCGAATCACACAAACCCTGTTTACATTCAGCTCTGTTCACCAGCCTTCAGTCACAGTGTCACCAGAGATGCATCGAAGGACTACATTATTCCTCCCAGAGACCGCAGATCAATACTGTGGCCATGGAGATAGCGCAGTCCCTCTGCCCAACGCCAGATTTCTGTAAATCCACGGATGACAACCAAGCATCGTTTTTTTGTTACTACATTTGCTTTTTTAGCCTTTGTTCTTTACAGAAAGTATTTACATAAATAAAACCAAAAGGGAGTGCCAGGTTGTGCACAGATGCCCCAGAAGAGACAAAGGGCGCGAAAGGTCCCTCCCCTGCCCCCACGCAGGAGGGTGGTGCGGCTGGAGACCCGTGGGTGCTGCAGCGCTGCGCCTACCGGCACAGCCCGAGGCAGGTTCCCGGGCTCCCCTGCCGAGGACCATGCACGTTGCAGTGGGAGATACCAAAAAATCCCCCGCCACACAGTGTGGAGCAGCCATCCACTTCTAACGCCTGTGACGGGGGAGCAGGCAAAGGATTTGTAAAGGGGTTCCCACACTGCCAGCCCAGGTTTCTGAAAGGTTGGCTGCTCCAGAAGCGGGATTTCTCAAACGTGTTTCTGTTATGTCTACACTTACTAAACAGAAGGTATTGGGTCACACCCTATCTCATGCTAGGTGAGATTCAGATATAATGCAATATTTGATTTCATGAAACCTGTCTTGCCAAAGTTTGCAATGACCTCAGCCTAGGTGCTGCATCCTCACCTTCCTCTCACACAGGCGCTCGCACTCTTCTATTCAGTATGTTGCCTTCATTTTGCTTCATTGACAGCCTTTTGCTTTTTCTTTTAATTCTCTTACAGTTCTGATAAGAGGTGTTTGCCTTCCCGAGTCCTCTGCCACTTTCTATTACTGTCCTATAGGTCTTTGACCCTGGTTTCTTTCTCTTCACCTTCAAAAATTCTTCCTAGAATCACAAGCACAAACAAATTATAGCTACCATTTCCATGCCACTGAAGTGCTAAGGGTAGAGAAGGTCTTATAAATTGGGGGGGGGGGGGGGGGGAATTAGACTCATTAGCAAAATAAAAATAGCATCTTGTGTTAGAGAGCTGCTCAAATGTTTTGATGACTGGTTTTGTAACTTCCCTAAAACTTTATATATAGTATAAAAACATTAATCAAGCCAGAGCTACTACAGAGCTGAATTCATTCATGTTTAGTCTTACAAGACGCACTTCAATTTGGGAGAATAAAAAATGACCTGATAGAGTATTATTTGAGAAATGGAGTATTACATAACAAAGACTTACAAGTAAACAAGAGGCAGCATAGATTTTACATGTGCAGGCTTACACGGTCTGTGTTTTGACGTCTCAGTACTTGCTACAGGCTTTTAAAGTTTTCAGTTAATTCCTCGAGAAGCGCACTCACAGGTTACCGACAGAGAGAACTGCAGCGTGTTACGAGCATGGGAACAAAAAACTACGATGGTTGTGAGACAAATCCTGGCCCTACTGAAACAGGTGTCAAAATCTCTACTGACAACTCCAGCAAGCCTTTCATCATCATGTTTAAAACCAATGAAGCCTATTTTTGAAGGCAAAAAGGAAGCTTGATAGAATATATACAGACTGCACTAGATGAGAGTATTGCTGTGCTTCCAGTAACCATAAGCACTCCCAAAGAGAGCAGAACAACACAAAAGCTCTTAAAAATACCAACAATAAAAAGAAGTAATGAGTTTTATACATAAAGTCATCAGAGCTGGCTCCATCTGAGCACAGCTCTGGACATTGGGTGCTCCAGCATTGCAAAGCACACATCACCCAAAGAGGCAGGAGCGACGGCAGGTGGAACCAGCACTGGCGCTAGGACCGGGGAAGCCCGGTCTCCTACGCCCGTGGTGGCCTCGGTGACACTGCCCACCACCGGAGCAAGGAGTGCCATTTAACCTGAACAAAGGCGTGTAGAAACAGCAGACTGGGAGAGGAAATAGGTTAGAGTCTGGCAAGAATTGATTATCTAATGAGTTGCAGTCATAGCTGGTCATCAGGGTTGGCTAGATAAGGAGATTAGGGTTTAGAAATCAATGAATTGCCAAGGATGAGCAAGGAGGGAGACAGATCTGGGGAGGAGTACGGGTAAGGCTGGTAAAGAGTGTGAGACAGAGCCAGGAAACAGGGAAGCTTTGAATGGAGGAGACGACGGGGGAAAGAAATTATGGTTGAGAAGGAGGGAAAGATTAGGAAAAAGGGCAGTTAGGTGCAATAGGAGCCAGCTAAACAAGCAAAATAGGAAAAAGATATTGGGGCACTGATGGGGGACAGGACAAGGGCACCCCAGAAAGGAGAGTGGGGTCTGGGGAGGAGGAGAGGTGTGCAGCTAGGAAGCTCAAAGAGCTTGGGTAGTGATTTCCATAGTGAGCTCAGGGGGACATCCGGGACTGGCTGGAGAAGCAGACTGGTAGAAGATACCTAAAGAGAGCGGAGGAGATGACAAAGCAGCCAGGGTGCACAAGGGACAGGGCTAGGTCAGGCTCGCATTGGAGAGGCGGGGACAGACGTGACCAGCTTGGGGAAACGGAGGATATGAAGGAGCAATTGCATCTGTGCCACCAAGTACCCACTTTTCTTCAACCCCTGGGATGCAATCCAGTGCTTAGGAGCCTCTTCAGCCTTTCCCCGTGTCCAAGCTACAGTGCTACTTTCTATTTTAAACAGCAGCACGCTTGCTTTGAATGGGAGTGCCTGCAGGAATTCGTTCATATCGTGTTATTAACCACCACCTAGCCCAGAAGCAGTTACCGATCTGTTACAAGAAACTTGAGGGGTTTTGTACATCACTTGCTGATCTTTGAGTTCGAGTGGTGGTTTTTAACCTAAGTATGATGCTGTTTGTTATACTAACATTTATTATAGCGAGCGAGAACACAGAACTTGAAAAGTTGTAAACTAGAACTGTCAACATTATCTAATGATTCATCTAGCCTGGTTAAGGAAGTCCTATAACTCATTAAGCATATTTTGGGAGTTGGTTTCTCATGAGAGATAATGCCAGACAGTTGACTCCTACCAGGAACATTTTTTCTCATTATTTTCGTCTTAGAAAAATACTAGAATTACAGAAAAGTATAATTAATCACATCTGTTTATTAATTTCATTAGTGCAGTAATGAATTAAATAGTTATCAGAGTAGGAAAGCACTTCTAAATCCCTGTTTATCAACAAAGATGAAGTTGAGCTTGGAAGAGATCATCTGAAACCAGACAATTAGACATTAGCTTGATGAATTTGTTGATTGTCTTTCTGGTCTGGCCACCAGCAGCTACCAACACCTAGCTACAAGGTAAGAACATACAGCCAGTGCAGGGCAGGAGGGGGAGGACAGGGCTGCACCTTGGTGACAACCTATTCTCAGATCAGTTTACATCAGCAATGAAAGACTGACCCCTTTGAATATATCAACCGACTGTAGACCTGTATTCCTATAACTCTTATTTGTGCTTGAGAGAGCGGGTATTACATAAAACTGTTTCACTTGCAGAAGAAACCATTTCACTTGCATTTAGGAAAAAAAAAAAGCCTTTTTTAAGACCACACAATGACAATTTGAGGACCCATTTTTCCTGTTATTCTTGGGATATATAACTTATATCTGGCAGGCAAATAGGAACAGTGTTGACAACAAAGTGATTTATTCTTTTGGATGCGAAGCAAATCCTTTTTGCTACACATATGCTTACGTATCCATGTGCAAGTATTCTTTGTGAAAGACAGCTTGATAGATGCACGTCCAGATTATCTTTCAGGAAGGACAAAACCAAACTGAACCTATAACAACCATAAAAAGTATTTACTTACTAACCTGCGCTGATATGCTTATGGCGAAACCAGATGAAGATCATGCACTTCTGTCCTGGTTTAACCCAATACCACGCAGCCGCTCACTCACTCCCCCCCTCCCCAGTGGGGTGGGGAGGAGAATCGCGGAAGAAGGAAAACTCATGGGTTGAGATAAAAGCAGTTCACCAGGACAGCAAAGGAAAAATATAAAAATATTTTAAGATTGATAATATATATAAGGATAATAGAATACATAAAACGAACGATGCACAATTTCTCACCGCCCGACGACCGATACAGCCCGTCCCGAGCAGCAGTCTGGGAGCAGGGGTATCCCCCCCCAGCTATCCCAGAACAGCAAGTTCCAGAGAGAGCAGGCGAGGGAACAAACAGCCGAACGAACAGACAAAAAGGCCTGAACGAACAAAACAAAAACAAAAACAAAAACAAAAACAAAACAAAAAAAAAGGAAAAACAGGGAAACCAAAAGCAACCCAAAGGGAAGCTTAAGGATTAAGGGTTAAGGCAAGTGGCCCACCGGCTGACCCTCACTTATACTGGGCATGATGTCTATGGTATGGAATACTCTTTTTGGCCAGTTTGGATCAACTATTCTGGCTCTACCCCTCCCAAGTTTTTGCACCTGCACATTAGCAAAACCTGGGAAGCTGCAAAATGTCCTTGGTCATTTAGCAGCAACCAACAACATCAGTGTGCTATCACCATTCTTCACACGCTAAATCCAAAACACAGTAACTGCTGAAGACAAAACTAGCTGCGTCCCACCCTAAACCAGGACAACTCCCCTCAAAGAAGGCATTCATTATTTCAGAACGCCCTGTAAAATTGCAAGTTGTATTTCCTACCTTATCTTCATGGACTCTCCTGTCCCTCCCCTACTTACCCCAATATTTAGAATGCCTTTCCTTGTGCAAAGCCCCTCAAGGTGGTGGATTAAGGTTTCCCCCAGAGCAATGGGCTCCTGTCGGTCCCTTGCAGGAGAGGCATTTGTTTTTGGTCTACCCCAGCGTTACCCTTTGTGCTATATCTAAAACCGCCTCAGGTCTCACATTCCCCACACTTCCCTGACCATGGCCCTCTCGCAGGGGTGTCTGAACACATCCTTTTTTTTTTTATCCCCCCAGATCTGCAGCCTCCCAAGTTTGTTGATATCACCCTGAAAGTCCTTGTCCCCTATAGTGCCAAATGATCTTAAAGACAAAACAAACAAAAGCTTATTTAGGAAGATTTCAGGTGAGGCTAGGAGACTGAAAACAAAAGTATCCCAAGCATAGAACACAACACAGCTGATGTTTAGCTGGATACCTTCCGAGATGCTTTTACCTCCCTTGCCTGAGAGTTCCCAGACATATCCCATTAGCTGGAGCCAGGAACACACGTTTTACAGCACCAGCGTGTCAGCCAGGTGTAGGCCAAGTTCTGAAATTTTCTAAGGCAAGTTAGAGGAGGAGAAGGAGGAGGGAAGGTTGGGTCCCATCTTCCCCTCCCTCCATCAATTTTACAATTAGCATTACAATTGTAATTTTCATTTAGTACCTTCTTCTCAGTATAAATGGCTTCAATATTGATAAAGCTTCTTCACAATTAATTCTATGTCAGCTTTCAGTGTTCCCTTACTGTGTTTGGGGTTAACATCTTAAGATAGACAAGTTGCTAGTTTTGCTTTATGAGCAGGAAGAAACCCCAGATGACACCCTATCTCTACTTTATGACTGTTAACTAGTGCCTACACCATATCATCACACTGAATTACCTGAAGACTGAACCCTGACCTCACGCAGAAGATATTATTGGACGTCACTTCTGTTCTGGGGTCTGATCTTCAAATTTAATGGCAAAAATTCTGATATCCTAGACACATGGCTTCATCCTACACCATTTGCTCATCTCACAGCAGTTACAGGTTCAAAACATCAGTAAAATTGTCTGTGAATTTTTCCATGTTTAACTATCTTCTTCCAGTGGTGAAGTTTTCAAGCTTTTATTTATTTATTAAATTGCGGCAATATTGTGAAAATTTTCATAATAAAACCAATTTTCCTTCAATGGAAACACCTGGGTTAGGATGTGTATTTCCAGCAGCAGATTCCTTGTAACGGCAAATAAAACAAATAGCAATTAGTAGTACAAATTCCTAATTCAGTTTCCTTCCTGCGACATTCCTCACTCCAGTCAAGTTTCTTCAGACTGAGACCTTGAAGTATGGGATAATGCATAGTGGCTTCCTCCCCAAGAGAGCCAGAAAACAGAAAAAAAAAACCAAAAACCAAAAACAAAAAACAAAACAAACCCTACTCTCATTTGTTTGTTCTCCTCCTATTTGCGGCGCCCTCTTCTTCAGAAGCAAAGCTCTTCTACCTTGTAGGTAGGACCTCCTACACACTTGAAGCCCCTGCTGTTTCTCTGGTACCAGAGCTGCCGATATCAAATCAGGTGTAAGGAGACAACCATGGAGCATCGGCCCAGACACAGGAATCTGAACAAAGTTTTGTGCTTGGGCTGCCCATCTGACATGTACCAGAAAGTTGTTAAAACATCTTAAGAAAGGTTAGCCACTTCTGGATGCTGCTACAGAATCGAGGAAAGCAAGGACATGGCTTTGTATTTTGAGTCTGCTTTATAATTAATAGCAACTTCTTTTCAGGATGCACTTGCACCCACGTGTAGGCGGATTGCAACCCAGAATCAGAGCTAAAGATCATTGTTAGCTTCAATCATGAATTCAACGCTGGATCAACAGTGCTTAGCAACTCTGGAAAATCACCCCTAGAACAAATAATTCATAAAGCTTGTGGTGTTTGGGGCTCCATATTCAGAAGGACTCTGATTACTTTTATCAGTTACAGGAGGGACTAAGTGTATACGCTTGGTGAAGCACACAGAGTAAACTGTACAAAACAGGCGGGAGGGACGCAAGTGCTGTGCTGACTGGCGTGCTGAAGATTTTGGTTTTACCTCTATAAAATGAATTAATTTTGGTCTACTTCTCCAACACAACTACATTACTTTCATGCACATGCTATGTTTCTGCTCACTCTCCTACCTTTTGCTTTAGCAGTGTTTGCCTCCTTCACGTCTGCACTTCAGGGATGTTGTAGAGCTCAAGAACTTAAATATTAACAGTTACGTATTGTAAGGAAGTATCAGGAATTGAGGATACTCACTTAAGAAACATTATGCATCTTACTGCCTGCAGCCTCCTCTGGAGAACAGTCGTCCTCCACCTCTTCCTCTGGGACCACTTAAAGAAGATGAATCAACTCATAACTTGACACGCCTAATTATTACATGCTGCTAACACTCGAGGATGCTGTCTGATAAAGAAGAGGGCGTAGCCTCCATGTGAACAGGCTTTCCTGCTCTCAAATCAAAGGCCTTCCTTTAATTAGAGTCATCTAATTAATTTAGGTCCAAATGAAGCTTCACAGGCAAGGGGAAATCCAGATGAGGCATCATAAATAAGCAATACAAACTGCTCATTCATCCTATAATTATTAGATGTTTTCAAAACAAGCCTTACAAGGAGGCTGAGGTCCCCTATTGTCTCTACCAGGAAAGGAAGAAAAGGCTTCTTTCATCAGCTTATTTTGAAAAATATTTATATAGAAGGTGACTAAATGAATATATACAGTAACTTAAGTAGTTTAGAAAGCAATTAAGAGAGATTTTAAAATTATTTAAAACACCCAAAGCTATTAGAATGATGGACAATCAAATCCTTCCCCTTGAAACAGTTCTGGCAATTAACCTGTATTTCCTGATCTCTTGATTATGGAAAGGCTGCTCATATTTTTAATTTAGGAATTTCTAACAGAGGGAATCATTAATCCATCCCAAACGTCACATTTCACCGCAGTCAGAGATTCGTACGGGATGAGTTTACATATTAAGTCCAAAATTCAGTGGTATTCTGGTACTGAGTGATGGGTCAGCTGCCTAGCCAATATTTAGCTATCAGTTTCCCATTTGCTTCTGTCCAAACTATGTTTCGGTACACGCTATCCACTAATCCTGGCAGGAAAGGATGGCAGAATGAGTTCAGCATTATTTTTCCAATCTTTCTTTTTTGGGGCAGCAAAGAGACGCAGCTGAAGGGTGCTTTATTCTTCCAGCTACACCGGAAACATAAGGCAAACGAGATGAGGAGAAAGAGCGAGCCGCAGCACCGCGGGATCTCTGCAACAGGAAAACTGGCTTGTCTCTCTTTCTTTGCACCCGAGCGGTGCTTATCTCCCAGGTAGCACTGCTCACATAGACCATGGCGGCACGGCAATTGCTCTGCAAAAAAAGAGCAGACCTCGTGCCGTGGCTTAGAAGGCAAAGCCCTGTGCAAGCGAAAGAAAAGAAATAAGGAGCAGGGTCTCTGGACTCCCACAGCCCACCAGCTCTAGTTTATCTGTGCTAGCACGTAGTACACTACTTCAAGTTCTCTCAGACATCTTCTGAAAAGCATCTTGAGACAGCAACCAAATAACTGAATCGGACACAAATTTAGGGAACATGATGAAAGGCTAATGAAACATTCACAGCAACTCTGATTTTACCTCTGTATGGATTCAGATGAAATGGCATTCTCCTCTCTTGATCTGGCGAGTTTAGTCAAACCCCACTTTCAGTTACAGCAACTACTTGAGCGAAGGAGTAGATTAGAATGACCTTGGAAGATGGTCATTAAGTTTTTTCAAAAAGCAGGCCAAACAAGTTTTTAGAGAGAAGTCATATTTTGGGTTTTTTCAACCAATCATTTGCTGCAGCAAACAAACTTTCAGAGACTGAAGCAGTGCTTTTGTTCCTTAAAGCAACTCTGCTTTTTGCCAGCTACATCTGTTGGTCTGATAAAATATTTTTGTTTCTCTCTATAAATATTGCCTTTCAGAACACCACAGATGTATCAAAGCTACCACTACAACAACTGATTGTGACACGTTTGTATACTAAAGAGTCATTTTAGGACAAACAGTAAGGGAGGATTAAACCTGTATTTCTGAAGTGCCAATAATACAGCCACAGCATTTCAGACTGCACAAATGAAGACAGTACAGATTTAAATAGGCCAAGTAAAGTTATTAGTAAGCAAAGTACATTTCCTCAAAGCACTTTCAGGATGAATTCCAAATGGTCAAAGCATGGGACAAGATTACTGACACTGGCTGACCTACACACCTTCGTATCAGAAGATTCCCAAACACAACGAGAGAAAGTCAACAGAGAAAGCGTAACAAGGCCTCTGGCAGGTCATTAAGCAGAAGACACCGGCATTTGAAGTGCACATCTGATATAAAGAAAAACATTGCTTGAAGGCTCCCAGAAATACATGTTTATTTAAGATGAAGACAAACAGGAATTCAATAGCAGCTTTTACAATTAGAGAACAATGAATTCTGTAAATATTTTCCACTAATTTATTTAAAAACAAATCCACTTAATCTGTGTCCTCATTTTCTGTATTTGCTCTCTGTTCTTATTATTGCAAACAATTTGACTGAGTGGAATATTTTTAGAAACTGACTTCTAAGCAATTACTACAAAGGTATCACTTTGAACTTACAGTGCTAAATATACACACTGAAGGCAGACTGGACAAGCGTTGCCTAAACAAGTAAGGGGAAAAAAGAAAAAGGGATTCTATGTAGTCAAAATACGTGAGTAATAAACGTAACGGGTAGAGTTGGCTTCTTAAGGCCCATATTCACACCAGCCACATGCTCCCCCAGCTCCCAGCCTCCCCAGTAGCGCAGTGAACCCAAAGAAGGTTTCTGAACTAACATAATTCCTCCTTTCCCCCCGCTCCTGGTTCATACAACAGGCTGGATCGCATGGCTGCTTCTTAAACAGCTTCATCTACTCAGAGAAAAATGCTTCTGTCTTCTCCAGTTGGGCTCTCACACTTTTAACCATCCCAGATCTATTCCTAGCTGGGTCTAACACCTGAAGGACCAGCCAAGAAGGCATGGCAATATTCCTTTAGCATCACATCACAAATAGTCAGAAATGGGAAAGTACAGTTTAATCAGAAATCTTATGTCACAAATACGGTCTTCAGCTGAAACAGAAATGACATAAAGGAAAAAGGACAGATTCAAAAGCCCATTCCATGGTGTCTGTCCCCTGGCACAAAGTTTAAGTTTGGCTTTGAGAAAGTAATGAATGTGCCAAACATCTGGACCTTTAAAGTAACTGTAGTGCTTTATGTACTAAAACATGCAAAGTATCCTGCAGTCAGGAAGTAGTGCCACCAAATTTCTGAGGGTTTCTTCTCACACAGACCCTCTTCTTCCCCTCTAGGTATTTTTTTTGGCCATTTCTCTGTTTTCTGGATGCCAGGTAACTGCTGCTCCAGTGGTGCTACCGAGTATCTAGAAATCCTTGATAAATGGCCACTCTGCATATACAGACCAACCTTACAACGTGTGCACAGGTCACTGCAGCAAGCAGGTTGAAGGCCAGCAATTTTTTATCCAGAAGCAGTAAAAATAAAAATCATGCCTTTCACCAAAATCTGTTGTGAGCATGCATCAGGTCCGCATATATTTCAGATGTGCTCATAACAATAGGAGCACGTGCCCAAATGCTTCAGTCCCTTCTCAGGAAAACATTCCTGACTGAAGCTCAGATTTTCAGAGGTACCTGCCTGGTGCGCAGAACCTCTCAGACACACAAAACACCCAGTTAGCCCTGCTGAACCCAGGAATAACCAGAACCAATGTAGATTTACATCATCCAACAAAACCTGAGCGGGTTTTCTGCATGTACTCTCCACGTGCTCGTTAGAATTATATCAAAAAAGAAGGTTCAGATTGATCTTTTACCAAAACCAATTCTACTTGATAGAAAGATATGAAGACATGACTACCTAAATGAGTCGCTGTAAGCTAAGGCAGGGTGTGGATTTATGGCACACTAGGCATTTCACAAAAACTGCCCTTGAGCATGCACTTATCACGTGGTGCCAGTGAGCTGACTCCACGATCACAGCACGATCACAGCACGCCAGCTACCTCACACGCGCCAGCAAATGAGAGTTGTGGGTGTAGGCACTCGCCAGCCGGTGGCTTATTCTCATAAATCCAAACACTTCCACCACTATGCCGTATCTTGTTTGCGGATCCATGCACACTGGTCCAGATTTTTAAAGGAATTTAGGCATTTAACTTTGCTCTTAGGCATTTAACGGATTTGGCACAAAGCAAGACCATGTTAAGCCACTGCATACACTACAAGAAGGACAACTGTCTAGATTTTATTTTTTGATTAAGAGATGCAGCACAGGACTTTTTAAAGCACAGTCCCACCTGCCTATGTGAGCCTTTTGAGTTACCCAGAGCTAAGGTAATAACAGATAGCCTTATTAGCATGTAGAAACAGTACTGGGAGACACCAGATAGGTGTGCTCTACTTTTATTCACTTTTTTCCAGATAGGTAACAAACTTCTGTTAGATTTTAAAAAAGAGGCGTTACATATTTGGCATTGCATTAGTATTATCAGCATTTGCCTACAACACTTTGAAAACAAACCTTTCATTATGTCCAGACATGATTTACAGATACACTCCTTCCAATAGAAACATTGTGTTAATTTTAAGACAAATCCTTTCTTATGGCCAAATCTGATTTACCGTTCATTTCCTTCAAATAAAAACGTATGACACAGATTTCCATTTGCTTTCTGCCAGAAATTTCTATTTTTAGATGCAGGGCAACTTTATACTCCTTTAATACATGTACCACTCCTATATAGCAAATACAGTGCACCCTAGTAAGGGCTAAAACATTCCATTAGATAAATAAATTCTGCAGAATTGCTGACAAAATTGTATCAACATTGATAAGAACAGCAATGTGTTTGGACCTCCTACTTGATGGAGTCTGCTAAAGAAAATTACTTAACCTCTTTTTTTCCTTTCTTTTTTTTTTCTTTTCTTTCGTTTCCTTTTTTTTTTTTTAGTTGTCACTTTTATATGTGGAAATAAACCAGAAAAATAAGTAGCTTTCTGGGTACACTCCGTACTGGCACCAAGTTGCTCTGACACAAAAGGTACTTGTGCATCTGTCAAGTTGGGGCTGCTCTAGAAGTCTTCTCTGGCTCCCATTTTCAAGGCACAAGGTCTCATGTCATCAGCTTTGCCCAACATCGTCTCCACCTGTGTCTCTCCCATTTCCTCCAACACTCACCTCCCACTCTCCATCCTCTGCCCAAATTGCTGATGACTGATCCTTTTGGATTCTTTATCCACTCCCAACTGTGGGCCTTCTTATATCCCACCCGTAGTACTAGAAACAATCTCTCAGCCAGTATCTACCAAATATTTTCCCTCCATCAAGAGCACCCAGAAAACTCCTGTTTTGAAAAACACTCCATTGTTAAAGATTATGGGGATATGTAGAAAACATGAAATGATACGTACCATACCTTGAGCCTGACCCTTTGTCTGGCATGTGTTTGGTAACATACAGACAATATAGATAAATATTTTGTTAGCTAAAGGAAAGTACTGAAATAGTTTTCTTGTTTTGCTTTTCTTTTTCCCCAAGTGACAAAGCTGGGTTTAGTTTTTCAATAAAAGTGAAATTTTGGCACACATTTGATATACACATATCTGCTTTTTCTTTTCCCTTCCCTATCTCAATATCAAGTCAAATTGAATTTTCCTGATTAGAAAAACAGTTTTTCCATCTATCTTGTCTTCGTGATGGCCTGCATTTTACTTTTTATGAAATGATGACAACTTCAAAAACATGTATTTGAATACCTAATGTGAGAGGAACATGCATTTATTGCTCTTCCTGAAACTAAACAGCTTATTATCCAAAGTGTGGAAACACAAACAAAAAGGACTTTTGTTTACTAATTTCATTCTCCAGAAGGCCTCTGCACCACAAGTAATGTCAGAGCGCAGCGAAGATCATGCAACTCAAATACTGTGTTTCAGGGATCTGCAACATTCCTTGCTACAAGCTTCTGGGAAAGAATCAGCTTCTTCTGGTAAGAAGTTTTTCTTCTATTAGCCAAATGATTTTGAGTTATTTGAAACTATGAATATTTGTCCAATTGTTTACATTACTGAGCAAATGTTAGGTAAAATCCATCCAAACAATGAAGCAACTTCCAGCAATGAGTAACAGAAATAGTGCCTCCCTTACATATTTACTTCAGTAAATGTCTAAAAGCAATCCCATAATCAGGTATTGCAATGAGAAATGAAAGACACTGGGAGGATCGCAACATTTGGAACAAAACCTTTTTCACCATAATGCAGATAATATCTGTGTAGGAAGAGAGACTTTGTACTCACTTGCATTTCTCATGGATGTTCTCACTTATCTATTCTTCTCAACACTCCCAAATTATTTCCTGCTTTGACAAAACAAAACTATTTTTAGAGAATTTCTCAACTCTGGAAAAATGTTTTAAAATAACACTTGGAAAGCCTACTAGAATGAAAAAGATTCCCTCCCCCCCTCCCCACCCCCACTTACTCTAACTGGCACTATCAAATATTTCCCATTTTATTTAAAACACCTTCATAAACTGATAAAACAAGATCCTGGAAATAAGTATACTTAAAATAACCCACAATTCTGATTGAATAGGAAGTCCTTTGAAAACACAAATTCAGTCTCCCTCACATTAACGACCAGCTCCTACAAAATCACCTATCATAGAACAGCAAGTGTTTAAAATTAAGCATTAAATTAAGAGTTTTGTCCAGGATACAGTTATATAAGCATGCCCTTACTATTACACGGGTTAAAATTGGAGAACATGAGTATGGACTATGCAGAAAAAAAAATCAGAACCGAGTTTTACCTGTAACCAAAAGTTTAAGTTAACTAAGGAACCTATTATATTACAAAAATACTGTTTACTTATTTTTGCCATATGACATTTTCTCCATTTTCTACAGAATTAGTGAACAAAGTTGAAACAAGAGTGTCACCTATGCAGCTTACGCAGCCATCTGCAACACTGTGAATATTTTTTCACAGTCAGTGCCTGAAATCTTTTCTGGCTACCTATGACTAACACATTCCCTCACATCTCAAAACAGACCTCCAACTATCATGGAGCTACAGCACCTTGTGTCAGCCTCACATTTTCAGAGGGCTTCTAGATATGTGGGAAGAGTACTGAGATTTTTAAATGAATGATAGGTCTGTCTTCTCTAAAAAAAACAAACACACACATCACAGGCCATGATCTAAAGCGTTAACAATAATGATGTGTGGTATTTAGGAATATTACTGTAAATAACTATGAAGTTTGCATTAGGATGAAATAAAGTTATGATGGACACAGTGGAAGCAGTCTCCAAGAATTAGACGAGAAAACAGCAACCCAGTGCTCTGACTGCAGGAGCCAGTACCGCATTTCCACCACTGCTGTTTCCCTATGAGCAAATCCCCACCTCCTGTTAAGAGTTGGCTTGGGAAGCAGACTATCACTGTAGAAGTCTGCTATATCAAAGCAGCAGTGGGAAGAATAAAAGACAAGGAAGGTAATGTATGGCATTATCCATGTCCTGCCACAGTTGTTTCTCATCCTGCAAAACAGATAATAATACTTCCCGACCTTAATGTGTCACAGAGTGATGGTATTTTCAGATATTGCTGAAATGCTGACACACAACGCTAGTAACTCAAACTATATTTGGCAAAGAGATTGAATTTAAAACAAAACTCTCTCTTGGGAGAGGGAGCTTTAGGAAACAATCTCAACTGACATCACTTCCCAGTACTGACACCTTAATGACATAATACCATGATGAAGCTTTATTTTACTGCCAAGTCTGGTATCCTCTTGTGAATCTAAATTGAGCAAAGAGGTTGCCTTCCCTGCATTCTTCCTACTACTCTTCAAGCACAGGCAGCAGAAAAGTTCTTGTGAGCAAGGACACCTGGATCAGCTTATGCTGGATAGAAAGTGGCATAAGCAACACTGAGTTTGCAATAGATCAGCTAAGGAACAGTCACAAAACCCATCCCAGAAGTGATGCTAACAAACAAGAGGGCAATAAGGAAGAGCTTGGAAAGATAATACAGTTACCAAAGCAAACATATGTCCAACCTTTAGTGAGGACTCAGAGAAAAATGCTATCCCCTTAAAACACCAGTGGTGTTCTGTGTAGCAGCTAGAAGTCTCTCGTTCAACTCCTGCCTCAGTCCAGTCATACTTAATTTGTGAGACAGCCACAGCAGTTTGCTATAAAATGCCCCCCAAATCCCTTTTAAGGATTGTTAGAGCTTTGAACTCATTCACCTCCTTTATATTACATTTGAAAATGAAGTCATGAAATAACCTCATAAAACACACATGCTATAAATCCATAGACCTAGATCACAAATGAAACTATATTGGCCAACAAAAGTGATTTGAGTTTAGAAAAAACAAAACACCAAACACACACCAAAGAAACCCCTCACCAACCCCCCACCCCCTCACCATTCACAGAAAAGCTGCATAAAGTTAAGTTGGTCTCATTCTGTACTTCAAGCATCCTAAGATGTTCAAAACCCCATGACATCCAAAGGTAAGAAAAAATATTGTCATAACTGGTAATACTCAAATCGGGGCATGAGTCTGGACCTTGCATCAAGTGCAGATTTTGCAAAAGTCAAGCCAATTCTGTCTGAATGTGCATGTTCCACTTGAAGCCCTGTGGAAGGGAGGCAAGTATAGTTTCCAGGTTTAAACATTTCTCTGATCTCAACTCAACGGCTTGTTTTAAAATATCATCACTTGAATACTACCTCCCCAAGGCACAAAGCGTGCAGAAAGCAAAGTATATGTCCAGTCTCAAGTTGTGGAAGGATCCCAGCCTGAGAGAGAATTAAGAACAGTGAAGACAGGTTTCTGTTAAAAGCATTTGCAGATGCGTGCAAGTGGGCTACTTCGTTCACTAAGAGTGACCTGCAGCTTCTCAGATGATCAAAATATTACACTCAGGAACAGTCTGAGGGTACAAGAGCTCCCTTGTGAGTTCAGGCTGTCGCTAGCACAACTTCGGAGCCGCAGGGCAGAGGACAGCAGTTTAGCTGCAGCTACAGTGAAGTCCCACCCGTGAACCAGAGCTTCGGACCACACTGTATACGGTGAACAACAGATGGACAAAGAAACACGGACCAAAAGATAACAAGCTGTTCATTTAAAACAGGCTTCACCTTGCACAACTTGGAACATAATATGACCTAACGAGCAAGCAATAGCACTTCCAGCCAGATGCCTGCACTGAGAACTATTCTTCCTATATGCAATACTCCGTGTATATACTTTCCGTAGTAGAAAGGGGATGCAACCACAGCAAACTGAATCAACCTTGCTGCTGTTTTACCACAAGTGGCTCACTACAGATTGGACAATCCCACTCTAGGAAGTCAAGTTCAACTCAGATTACAAACTCAACACAGCAATAACTGAGCCACATGTGCTCTTGTCATGAGTATGTGCATGTTAGCATGTCTGAGGGATGTTATGGAATAAAAAGTATATATAATCTCTGACGCAAGGAGAAAAACTAAAAGGGAAGTTTGGGTCTGTTACAGAACCTTAAATCTGAAAGTCTCTAATTGTAACACAGAAAAAAGAAAAAAAGTCAATAGACGTTGTGGGAAAATGGAAGGTGTAAATTTCACCTACATTTGTTCAGGACCCTCCCCTAAATTATAACTAGCAGGGACACACTTGTTTTGAAGTTCTGCCTTGGTTCACTTTGAGACAACTCAATTCCAACATGCCTACAGGGACTTTGGCACAGCTTCACTTCGGTAACAGACAGCTGCTGCAATCAGAGTTCCTGATGGATTTTGTTCTACAAAATAAGTAATTGGTGCTTTTGCTAATGCACTTTATTTCAACAAGTTGTAAACATTTTTCTTGTATTTGTTTACTACTCCTCTTGGACTCTTATTGACTGTAAAGACTTGCAGATTTCTGCTGATGTTAATGTTATGAAGTGAATCAGATGAGGATGTTCACTGACATCTTCTAAGCTTTGCTTTCATAGCTGTTCGGTATTAAGCTAGGAGGGAGGAGAGGAGGGAAGCACTCTCCCCTTGTTGGGAGATCTCCTTCAACCAGGACTTTAGAATCAAAGGCTGACCCTGGATTAACTTTGCTGGGTTAAGGTCAGGTGGCACAGGACTTTGGCTAGAGTCGAGATCATCCCAGTAAAATGTCAATATACTTGACCATGACAGATAAGGTTGTTCCTTCACTCAGTATGGAGCGATGAAGCTTCAGGTCAAGGAATTACCAGTAATCTACAGAGATAAAATATACTGCAGAGACAGGAAAGGGGGGAAAAACCCCTTACACTTTGGCCATCTCAATCTATCACCTCCCTGAAAACCAACTCAAACCAACTCTCACAGTGTCATTCTTCGTGAGTGAGTCATCAGATCCCTTGACTTAAATCAGACCCTACTTTCTCTCAATCTTCACTAACTTCAAACTTCTCCAAAATACGGACTGTATCTTTATAAGAGGACAGCACATCTGTTATTTGACATGTGATCATTTCAATACTTCTGCCAACTACAGTGATTCTTCGCATAAAATACTCTACTTTTAAAAGTATTTTAAAATTTAATAGATCGGAAAAGGGAGAAAACCAAGACACATTGTAATTATCCATGTATTTATGGATCACAAGCAGAAGTCCTTGAACGTGAATCTCCCAGGTACAAACCATGTCTTATATACTTAAGGGGGCTTATAGGAAAGATAGGGAAAAACTTTTTAGCAGGGCCTGCTGTGATAGGACAGGGGGTAATGGTTTTAAACTAAAGGAGGGGAGATTTAGACTAGATATAAGGAAAAAGTTTTTCACAATGAGGGTGGTGAAGCACTGGCACAGGTTGCCCAGAGAGGTGGTAGATGCCCCATCCCTGGAAACATTCAAGGTCAGGCTGGACGGGGCTCTGGGCAACCTGATCTAGTTGAGGATGTCCCTGCTTATTGCAGGGGGGTTGGACTAGACGACCTTTAAAGGTCCCTTCCAACCCAAACTATTCTATGATTCATGTCTTCTTACTTGGGAGCACAGCACACCTACCATTGTAGATCTCCCTGCAGTTGACATAATACTCAAAATTTGCAAGGAAGAAAGTCATCTGAACATGAAATAACTGAAAAGTGAAAGCCCAGTCATATAGTCACTTCTGATTTCAGATTAGTGTCTGCTTTTATTAGAAGGCAGGGATCAACCCTGAGACTTATCTACTAAGCAGGGAGCTTCAAATTAGAACATAGGTAGAACATTCACTCACACCCTCATATCCATATACTCACAAGCACCTGGTTGCGTGTGTCCAAGGAGTCTGTGCAAAATTCAGGTGCCAAGACTCCTGAATCCAGGATGTCTGTCTAGGACTCCTTGTGACAACACAGAGAAAAAGGACACCAGCTATTGAGTTCTTACCACTTTGGGCTCTTCTTAGGCTGGCAACTTGTGCTGGTTTCGGATTGGCCTTTTTGTACCCTTTAGTAACTGTCAATAATCAGTCTGTCCATCTCATCCTGCCTCCAAGAGTCATCAGGATTTGCTCATTTGCTCAGGTCCTTCGCCTCCTCACCACCTGCACATAGGCTAGGATTTTGATGACCTAGTAATCTAAGCGACTTCAACACGTGCCATTCTTATAGCCCTTCTGCTGCTGTTAATCCTTCTGGTACCTCTACTCCCAGACATTCTCATTCATACCAGTCTTAATGTGTCTATTACAATTCTCCAAAATTTCAGTGATCGATCACCAACCACGGAAGAGAACTACAGAAATTATAACCCTCTGCAGAACAAAGCAGAGAAATTGTTTCAGTGCACAGCAGAACTGCACAGTATTTTAAGGCAAGAAGTGAACTAACCATAATTTGACCATAGGTTATAAACAAGTTGTCTTCTGATATTTATTTCTTTAATAGTCTTCTAATAAGACCGTATGCACTCCATGTTATCTTTCTCAAGAGATTACTACACATTGAAAAACATTCTAGAAAATAAACTAATTTAGAAGAGATTTATTTCTAGGTACCATTAAAAAAATCCAGAACTCTCATCTGCTTTACTCACTAGTTCATCTTCCTGCCTTAATAACACTTTAAAAAAACAAACAAACAAACAAGAAATTAGGGCAAATCGTATGTTGTTTTTCATGCAACTGATCAAAATAACATCACCTCAAAATTAATATACACTATCTGGAAACCACAGTGCCCACTGATGCCTTCCATCCTCCTTCTGCATTTCCATATTCTGAACATTAGCTAAGTAGCTGGAGCATTGAGCCTAGTATAGATTAGCTGCAAGACAGGGGACATCACAAATACCATACATTTCTAAAAGAGAAAGCAAAAAGCATTGTCCATTTGCTTCTAGGCTGGTAGGATTCCACTACGAGGAGAATACAGTTAATTCAACATATGGAAAGATGAAGTTTATTGTTCTTCAGATTATTGCAACATTTGGAAGCACTGGTCTTTGTGCTATCCTCAGGAACCATAGGTTACCTCAACAGTCTAAAATAAATACGTGACCAGATGAACAAATTCCTTACCTTTGCCCCTGTGGGTCTTATCTGTAGTGGCTGTTTAAGAGACGATTTTCAGTGCACCTGAGGGCAAGCCTTCATCTTCATTACAGAATTTATATATGAATTCTCTTGAGAATCGCAAGAAGCAAAATCAATCTCTGAAGGCTTTATTTTGAACTAATTTAAGGAAAAGAAATGTACAGGGAAAAATGCAGCTTTAAATCTGTAAAAGAATCACTAGGCTGAGGAAAAGAAGGGTTTTTTTCAAATCCTATTTTCTGGTCACTTTGGAAGGCGGCCTTGCACCTCACCTTCTCAGGTGGCTAGCACGTACCCTAATCTCCAGACTGTAGAATCAAACATTTTTCAGTCAAGCAAACAAATAATTGGTTTGTTCAAAGCCGAATAGATTCAATGACATACTAAGAGAACTCCCAACACCAGATCCAACATGCAACAGCTCTACTAACAAGGGACAGAATTCCTTTTGTATGACAGTGAGTTATGGATTTGAAAATAGTCTTTTATTTCCTGTATTAGGCCCTAAGTGGTTCTTTTCTTTTTCTCTTAGTAAGAATAGGCTCACTCTAGGGGGTAGGGCTCCTGGTGAGAACTGCAAGAACTAAACCTGATACGATTCTTTACTTTATCCTCTAGGTTAAGAGCGAGAACTGCCTAAAACCACCCAAGGTCTTCTGGTACACAGTAACAGGCACGATTACATAATTTGCACAGAGCTGCCAGCAGAGCTGCAGAACAGCCAGCCAGGAGCGGCAGCCATAGAATACCCCCTGGGGGAAGAATGCTGGAACAACCACGCTACGTTTATCTCCCACTGTAACTTATTTCAGCCCTGGACTTTGCTGGCACCAATGGTCTCCAGACTGATTTGTTAGCAGCTCTATTACTTAACCTACAGGTATAGTTAAATACATTTTATTCACCTACAAGTGGCATTTCTTTTCCACTTCTAGAGGTGGTGTGGGGTTTTTTGTTAGAATTCCTCCACAGTGGCATGCTCCATAGAGATCCCTATGTCATTTTGCATCTCCCTCCTTGAAATTCACCCTGTGACAATTTCTTTCATCTTCTCTTCATAATGCATATTCACATGCATTCTCCTTACTGCTTATTATGAAGTGATCCATAGTGAAGTCTTCCTTCCCCGCTCCAAAATGTCCTTCTTAGACTGCTACCATTGCTCCACGGCACAAGCTAAGCCAGCTCATCCCCAAAACCAGCTTGTGAAGAAAGAAATTAGAGTCACAACTCCAAGAGCAACAGCTAGTTTAAGGCAGCAAGAGAGATCTTCTCAGATATTACTGCAGTATGCAACAAGACGCATGAGCCAGCTGTGACTACAGATATTAACATAGGCCACAGAAACTTACTAAAGAACTGAAATACTTACGGAGACAGAATGAGAAAGCCATCAAGGTTTACAGATAGGCTTAAAACTTTTTAAAGTAGGTTTTTCAAAGCCAAGCAGCATTAGGACTAACTGTAGGTATAGTTACAAAAAAACACATCCCTTCTCCCTTCTGCAAAAAGAAACAGTTAACTAAAGCAAGCTTTTGTTCACTATTTCTCTCCATCCACCTCCTGTCTTTTTGAGCAGCTTAAGTGGTCGTTTATAAAGGCGGGTGCGAGTGTGTAATGAAATCCATATACGTGGGAGGCAATGGTACCACGGCATGCCCACGTTGTGAAGCAAAACAGCACCAATTGGTGAGAGACTGAAGCAGAAACTCGGCAACGTGGCAAGTTTTCAAGTCATGGAGATCAGGCAGAACAGGCATGGACAAAAGGCCTGGGAAAGGAATTACACAAGGTTAACAGCAGAAAATAAAAGACAAGCTGCCCAAGATCTTCAAAAAAATAGAAATGCCACATACAAAACAGGGAGACATTAAAAAAGATGCAGCAGTAAATGATTCTTAGAGACCTAAAGATCAGTATTACAAAGAGTGGATTGTGTGCACACTTGCTGAGAATATAAAAGTTCTTTTAACTACAAAACTATCAAGAAAGAATGAGAACTCACAGCAGAAAAAGGTTGAATGAGCCTTCAGTTAGCATAAAAAAAGGACGATGAAGAAGACATCAAAGTGGCAAGTGAGATCACCATGTCCGTACACCACCAAAATCCTGAAAAACTTCTAGATCAAGTGTTTCCTATGACCTTTTTGAAAACAGATGCATGAACACATTGCTGACACATTTATTATTACAGAAATCTGGTAGCAAAATAAAAATAAGTTTGACAGAAGGAATCAACAATGCATTCAGAAGCACTGCCCTAAACCGGTGTATTCATATCGTGTCACTGTGAACTGTAGAAGGTGCACATGTACTTATCCAAGCCAGAAATGAAACTTCCATTGACACAAGTATATCCAAGACCGGACTAGAAAGATGCACAGAATAACCTCAGGGAGATTTCTGAAGGGCATGCCCCCGTGGCATGGGACACACCTGCTATTAACACAAATTTAGAAACAATTATGGGCAGGACAGATCACATTTCCATATGCCCACGGATTAAAACTATTGAGCAGAAAGCACAGCAAAACAATTGTTTCCAAGCACTCTAGTGTGACAGTTCTTAAAGTGATACCAGAAGCAAAAGTTTCCTGGAAGAACACAAGGTCAGGCTTAAGCTGAGTGGGTTCTGCTGTAGCAGCAATTTCTCATCAAGAGTAACTGCTCTACACAGAAAATCCACAGCACTTTTGAATGGGGATTTCTGCCCCTCCTGTCCTACAGCTTCATTGTGCCTTCAACCATGAGCATCTGTTAGATGAGAATGCTGAACAGCAAGCAGCTTTCAAGGAGGTTGGCAAGGAAGGGAAAAAATAAGAAGTCTCTCTCAAAACTGAACAGCTTTGTTTACAACCGTCTCCCCCAAACAGTCCCAAAACTTCAAAAGCCCACTTTATAAACCAGTTACTTAACAATGGTGTATTTAAGAACAAGAGGAAGAGGGTAAGTCTAGTATTGATTTTTGCAATGCCAAATAGCAATTTCAGAAGGTTTATTTATTTCTGAAGTACGGAATGAAGCACGTGCATAAGACCTGGTCCTCTTCACAAATACAAGGTACACTCATTATTCTGAAGGAAGATCAGGCATTTAGCAGCATTGCTCATTCAAAGAGTTAAGTTTTAAGTCAGTTAAGACTCTGACAGCTAGTAAGGAAGAAGAAAACATTTTAGATTTCTAAACACTGTTTCTAGCTTCTACTGCTTAGTGCTACGCCATTCCTACAGCAATACATAAATTAGCAAGGAATGCGATCATGCTGAAGTGTATGCACAACATACAATGCCACATCAGAATAAAAAAAATATACTCTCTATTGTAACTTTTCATTACAAAAATACCAGATGGAGAAGATGGACATTCAGGAACAATCTCACAGAAACTAGGCAGGCTGAGACATGCAAACATTTGAAAAAACATACACATACACACACACACAAATGTTGCACTGAGGACTAAAGAACTGCACCGACTGAAACACTGTGTTACTGAGGACAGATGTTATCAAAAGAGTTTTTAAAAATATGTATTTAAGTAGTAACTGCTAAATTTTGTTGTCTATCTGGTCTTATGCTGATCTGCAAGCTTATTGTTGGCCATACACACTCTTAAATTTCAGCTCTACAGGAAGCTTCTGTACCCATTACTAGAATACGAAGTCCGAGAAGAAAAGAATTCGGTCCTGAGTTTTGTTGTTTTCACATACAAAGTCATTTTATCTCAATAACAGTATTCAGGACTGAACAGGTTAACTACAAAAACATCAGTTAGTATTTCTTTTTCTCCTCACCTATAAAAAAGGCAAATGGAAAGGCTCTCAAGGGAATTTAGTTCATACCAAACCATGTGCCAGACAAAAAAGGGTCAAATAAACGTATTCTAGAACACAGTCTTAGCTGAGAAGCAATACAGAATTCTGACACACATCGTCTTACTAAAGCTGCTTGAGTAGGTACAGGATACATCATCTCAGCAGCCTGAAGTTAGATTACAGTCTTGTCCCTTTACCAGTATAAAAGCCTATGTCAAGGATCCAGACTTGATTCATGTTCTTCAGTTTCATCAGGTAGTTCTTCAGCAGATGCACCGCACACGTTGTCCTGATTATCTGCAGACTGATTTAGCTCATCAGGTTCCCCAGCTGCAATCTGACTTGTTTCTTCTTCCTCTTCTTCCTCAACTTCCCCATCATCCTCTACATCCATCTCAAACACCCTCACATGACGGAGATTTGAACTTAGCTACGGAGACATTAAGAAGTTTCCATTAATAAACAGATAAATAAAAGCACCAATACCATTTTAAATGCCAGCCAATAGCTTTGAAAATAGCCTTTATCTTTGAAATGGAGGTATCAAGGAAATGAGCAACTTTTTTTATTGCTCTGCAGGATGAGAAGCAAAGCAAGTAGATCTATTAACTTCTGTTAAAGTTTTTCCGTGTTGTGTTATGAGAGAGATATGACTGTATCCTGACACACTTATAACAGATTATGAGAGAATAATCTATCTGTTAAAAAAAAAAGTTTTGATAAATCTCACTCAATTATCAGACACAGGTTATCACTCTCTCCAGTCATAGCATGTTTTCTTTAATAGTTTACAGGTTTGTTCACAGATACTGTACTTACCACACAGGAAACTTTTCTAATGCCATTTACAGCTACATACTGAGCTTTCATATTCTCCAGCACTCTCCACTGATTGTCCAAGAAGACAGTACGTGTGGATATCTCACCACTTTGCTCATCCAGCCTGCATATAGCCAAGAAGAAAAGCACAACACCAGTACATAAGAAACAAATCCAGTACTAAGAAAAACCTCAGTCAGTCCAGTTTTTTACATCTAAGTTTTATTACATCACATGCAAAAGGCAGACAAGCATCTGAAACCATCATAACTCTGCTACAGATATTCTAGAGCGGGGGATCCAACTGTGGAGACTCAGCATGTTTCAACTGAGGTAAAAGATTACAGCAGGTGAGAAGGGAGGTGTAAAGCCTGATCTTCCCACAAGCAACAGCTACAGCAGGATGATGAGGATGGCCTTCCTTCAAAAATCTCCTCTGCAAGAAGAGGAGTTTCTTAACAAAGTCCTGGAGTCCTGGAGACCTCCACTTATACAGAAGTTTGGCCTCCATGACCTTTCAAAGATGTATCACTGCAGTTCACCCCCACTCATAGGGACTGTATGGAGGAACTCCCTGCCTTTTACAGTGGCCAGGATTAGTTTCAACTTGGTTTTAGTATTTTCTGTTTGTTCTTCAATACACAATTTCTTTGTGGCATAAAAAAAATATTTACAGTTCAATATGGCTCTTTATTTTGAGGTAAAAATCTATCTTAAGCAATCCACCAGAGAGGCATAGGGAGAAAAAAGAAAAAGCAAGTGAGGCACAACAACTAAAAGGTTGGATTCACCGCTTGAACTATATTGGCCTTCTTTGTGCGTGTGCGTGCACTTCCCCCAGATGCTCTGCTCTCCCTTTGCCAACACAGAGAGAGGCACCAATTCTGATGTTTCAAGACTAAGCTGACAATAGTTTTAAGTGTGACTAGCCCGGGAAAGATGAAGAAATACCTGTGTATTCTTATTACAAGACAGAGGTGTACGAGCAAATACGCTGAAAACATCCCAAATTCAAGTATTGTGACTAGCAAAGTTAGCATCCTCTAAAGAAAAGATTTCTGATTCAACAGAATGTCTTGAATTGGTCCTCCCATTTCATGAGAGCCATGTACACAGGTAGTAGTCAGTTTCAAAAAAGCAAAACCAACCCCAACCCCCAAAAAACCACAAAATAAACTGTTTAGGAAGCTTCCATCTCCCTACCCTACTCTCCCTGGCACAAAAAGAGTTTTTGTCTTTAAAATATTTACGCACACACACAAAGCATGAGTAACTGTATACAATTAGAATATTTGCTTAATCTGCTTTTCAGTTCTGAATTTTCAGACTTCCTCAAAAAGTTTTTCAGTACCTTTTAGTAGAATCCCAAATGAATTCCCTATCTTGGTCCTCATCTGTGTATACTGAAGATAAAGGCAGCTGAGCCAAGACTCTCTCCTTCCCCTCTTGTTCCATGCTCTCCTTCAGAACTACAGTTACAGTTTCATCATCATAGAAGTGTGCATCTAAACAACTGTAGCATCTATAGGAAAAAAATTTAGAAAGCATCAAGGAATAAAAGTGAATACAGAATTAAAATATTTTTAAGTTGCACAGCACTCGTGAAAAGGCATTCAGTAGTTAACAGTGAGCTTTACTGAAAACGATAAAAAAGGTCAGTCATGCAGTTAAGATATTGAAAGACAGCGATAACCACAGCAGACTCCTGTATCATGCATGAAAAATGATTCTGAAGGGGGAAAAACAAACAAACAAAAAACCTCTTACTAGCAATCTTATTTTTTCTCATTTCAGGTGAAATGAAAAAAAACAAAAACAAAACAGTAAACACAAACACCCAAGAAAATTTAGAAACACAGCTGAAGGTACTGAGGGCAATCACATCTGGCCTTTCTACATGAAAAGGACGAGCTTAGTCTGCCATGACTTCTAAGATGCATTCATTCAGGCATATCAAGTCTCACTCCATCTTATTTAAACAACATCACAGATATAAGCAAGAGCTGTTTCCAGCTAGCTTTGTTTCTTGCATGTGTGCTAAAGCTCCAGTTTTCAACTAGAAAACTGCAATTTACTTGACCTTGAGATGAAGCGCAAAATAAGTCTCCCACAATCCTGCAGCTTCATGCACCTGTGCCATTTCTTACAGCCTGACTCACTCAGGGACTACAAGCTGGTCAGCATCTGAAGCAGTGACTTGCAGGATAAAAGCCAAACTATAATGCCTGAGAAGTTAACTTAATGTAAAATAAACACTAGAAAACATGGTCTTCACTTTAGCAATCTGCAAATCTGGAAGAAAAATCAAATATACTGACCTGGAGTCTGAGCTCTCATTTATACCGCTGTTCAAGAAGTTTCCAAACTCTACTGCAAGAATTCCATTACTGACAGACCTAGAAGAACAGTGTTCATTATCTCAGTGACTAATTTCTTTTCCATTCATAGAGAATCTAAAAATCTCTAACGGCAACCGTGGTAAGAGATGGTGTAAGCCTGTCTAAGCTTAGCACAATACACGGCTACATCCCAAAATGATGTAACTGGTAGATGGGAACCTTCTGATTTCTTCTGCCCCTCAGCAAAATGTGACTAATGGAGTCAAATGGGAAACCGTGTCTGGCTTGTGGGATACAGTTCTTCTTCTGAACTCAATTGTCCTAGTCTCAGGTTCATTAAGTTACTTGTTACTCAAATCTACAGAAAACTAGTTTAGACTCATTTAGATATCAATAAGGGAGGAAATAGCATGATTTTGTCATCAGCAGCTCTCAACTGTAAACACACCTCCCATTTTTCCCTTAGAGTAATAAATTACAGGCTGCAAGGGGTTAATCAAGGAATATTTACAGTAAGACAAAGCAACACCAAAAGCATGATTTCCTGTAATTTTTCACAAGTCTGCATAAGCAAGTAACTCTGTGAGGAACAAAACTAAGGGAGCCTGATTTTTTTCCCTACGCCTAAAACCATCTTGGGTCTTGTGATTAGATTTTCTGAGTCTAATACAACATAAACTCCTGCTGCAGTTTCCTACCGCACTTCCTAATGTTGTCCTCATTTTCTGTAGTATCCAAGAAATATTGTATTCATGCTGCTCATTCCTTCTTTTTTTACAAAAAGATTCAAATTGTAATTGTCTCTGTACACATGTGCCAAAGCTCACAAAACACTTTTTCCCTCTTTTTGTCTTACCTGGAAGTATCAGTATGTCTCCTCAAAATGTATATTTTAGAAATAGAATTTTCTAATATGGTGAAGAGAACATAATGTATGTTGGATGTTTTGTCATTCCACCTGTAGTGTGAGAGAAGGAAATGGAAATTTAGGTCAAGTTTTAAAAATTGGTAAATGACATAGAACAAGGAATAGCAGCATACTTACAGAAATGGTAGTTTAAATAACTGAGGTGTGGAATCTTCACTGAAAAGGAAAAATCAAACCAGTTTATAAAATGCTACTGTAATTTTGTGCAACTAAGCTTTAGAAATAATGTAAAGGAATACCTTTGAGAAGTTTTGTAGAGAGACATGCAGACTGCTTGATGCACTGACTTTCCAATTACATCCTAACAAATACAATGAAAATAGGCCAAAAAATGCAGACAGTAATTCATAATTATACATGTTTTAAAGACAAAAACCCCCAACCAAACAAAAACACCCGAGTACATCTGACTGAAAAATCCACCAATATTTATGCTGGAATAAACATCCCTAATGTAAACACTACTGTCACTTGATGCACTTGTTTCATGTTTCTTCATAATACAAAGACTAACATATTGCCAGCTAACACAGTTATCTAGCACACAGCGCATACACCCAGCTAATTAATGTTAAAAATAGATCCCAATAATATGGGAATAGAAGACATGAAACAAAAAATCCCACATTACACCCTCCCTACCCAAAGGCTTGAGACATCCCAGCAGTGGTGAAACTGGGCTATGTGCTACCACCTAAATTGTAGGCACTCGAAGGCAAAGATTAAAACTTCAGGCCTTACTAAGCATGACTACTAAGCAGTTGACTGCTACCCCTAAAAGAAAGTTATCATTTATATAAATTGAACTTACCGCTGGCTTTTGTAAACACTGATCAATGACCCCTTCCATTTGCCTTTTGACAAAATGCAGTGATTTCTCAGGGTAGTAGGGAAACAGAAGTGGACTTTCTGTAAACAGATAACGTTCGTTTAAAAAAATGCTTGTGTATCTATAAAAACATACTACACTGTTATTAAAGTGACAAATCGGAACGAGTCCAGTGGAGGGTCAATAAGACGGTCGCAGGGCTAGAGCACATGCTTTATGAGAAGAAGTTGAGGGGGCTGGGTTCATTCAGCCTAGAGAAGCAAGGGCTAATAAGGAGGAACCCATTGGTCTCTTCAGTCGCCTAAAAGAAGAGTTACAGAAGACATCATTTTCAAAGCTGCACACAGGGAGAGGAGAAGATATAACAGTCATAAGCTCCAGCAAGGGAAATTCCAATCAGATATAAAGAAAAAAGTTTTCACAAGGACTGGTTGGTCACTGGAGCAGGGTGCCCAGAGAGGCTGCAGGGTCTCTACCCTTGCAGGCGTAGAGGACTCGACTGCACAAAGCCTTGAGCAACCCACCTTAGCTTCAAAATTAGCCCTGCTTTGGGTGGATTAGGTGACCGCCTAAGTTATTCCATCATTATAAATTCTAACTCAAGTAACTAACTGGATTACAATATAAAATGAGATAAATGAATGAGAAACAGAGGCCTGCCTGCCCCTTCAACTTTTCTTCACAGCCCATTCAAAACTGCAAAAAGACGGAATTGCATTTACCCAAGAGCTAGAAACACAGTTGTCATAAAATATCTTGTTTAAGCAAAACAATTTCCATGCTTTTTATAGTAGCTATGATTTGGCTTCAATAGGACTGATTTGTTCTTATGAAATGAACTACTTTGTAAGACGACATTTAGCTTTTGAGATAAATCTCACTACTTACTTTAAGTACATAACCTGTTTCTTTTCTAATGTTTAGCTGGAAAAATGATAAAAATTACATCAACCAAAGCAGCAATATAAACACCAAAGAAGGGTAGAAAGCATCAATGACAGAACCATTGCTTGTCCTATAAACCCTACAGTTCTGAGAGCGAGACAAACATCTCAATACTTGCCAAATTAATATCAACAAAAACACTTACAAACCATCTCTACAAACTGCCACGAATCTTGGGTAGTAACAGAAATGACCAGTCAAGTAGTCTACACCTTTAAAGTATCAAACATATTTTCAAAGTATTCTAAAAATACATTTTCTAAATACTACTTTTCCAAGCAAAAATGCTACCACTTCCCTCCTTTTTATTGAATTAAATAGGCAGCAGAAGGCAGCTATAGCAAATTCTATTACAAGACAGCTTAAGCTGTAGAAGTTTTACAGTCTATGGTTTCTAAAGTTAAACAAGAATCATCTTCACCATCAGCTTGTTATAGTCTCTTACTTCTTTTTCACCACTAATTAACAAAATAGTGTCAGACTCCAGCCAAAGAGAACAGGTTAGGACACTTCCCCCAGGTATGACCTAAGCATAATTATTATTTCCTTGAACTGGAATTGAGATCTCCTAAAACAGACATCTCCTGGGATTCCTTCCAAGCCAACATTTCTGAGACTGGTACATAAAAGGTAGGAAACTCCTAATACTCAGAAAATGGTAATTGACTGGGTAAGCAGCTACATAAAAACTGTGTAAAATAACAAGACCCATTTATTTTATTCTACTCAGATCAAGACTCATCACTAACACTATAGAAATAACTCATAAGCATAAAAAAACAGATTACTCTTCTACATTTGTTACATTCTATGTATATCTTTGATTCACTTCTACTTTTTACTAAGGCACACGTTACCTTTAAGATGAGTACTATTTTTAAGAAAGTTAAACCACTGGTTTCCCTCTGTATTAGGTGGTGACACAAGGTCATCATCTTCATCTTTCAAGTACTAGAAAAGAAAGAGACATCTGTAAGATTTCATTTTAAGAATAATGGACATTAGAATTCACCTCCAATATCGCCCCTCATGAGTCTGTTAAATGTTTCTTCTTAATTTAACATGCCCTAGTCTGAAAAGTAAATATTCCACCCCTTCTAGAAACAATGAGAAAAATCAACTATTGTCTAAGACCATATAGTGGTATTTCCATAAGAAACTGATTTTTAAATCAAGTTTGAGCACAAATGTTTTGAAATCCAGTGATTAATGGCATAAAGACAACAAACACATTTCGGTTTTATGTTACTATTTCTGGCTGTGAAGAAGTTTCACCCTTTTCCTAAAAAAACAGCATGTGTAAGGTAAAACTATAAGATACGTTTTTAAACACTCCTTTTCCTAATAATAGGGGAAAATAATTAAAATACTCTCCTTTACCATTACTAGAATGTGCAACACAGAGCAAAAGGGACAGAGAAGGAAAGTGGGCACAGCTTTAAAAGCTTCTCCATCTAAGCATTGTCTCATTTATTCTTTTTCAATTTACTCCCTAGTTCTTTACCTGGCCAACTCTCTCCACATTGAAGTACTTTCCTTTACGACTGTAAAGTTCTGGTGCCTGAAAAAATAATGCAAACAAAACCATTATTTAAACCCGAAGTTAATGAGAAGTAATGTACAAAAAGATAATTCAATCATTTTATTACAAGATTTTTCAGATTCAATTCTTGGTAGCAAAAACAGAGTCAGATGCTGTACTTGGCAAACCAATATAACCTACCTCATTGAAGTGTTCAGTAAGAAAATCAGCAACAAACGTGATATCTTTTTGAGTCATCTAAAAGGAAAAAAAAAGGCAAGAAAAGCAAAGGATAAGAAATACATTTCACATGTTCTGTAGGCTGAACAAGCACAGCTCCCTCAGCCTGTCCTCACAGGGCAAGCGCTCCAGCCTCCAACCTGCTTGGGAGCCCTCTGCTGAACTCATTCCAGTTTATACGTGTGTCTGGTACAGGAGGACCCCAAACTGGAGCAAGTATTCTAGATGCAATCTGATGAGTGCTAAATAAGAAGGGTAACTACTTCCCTTGACCTCCCGGCCATGCTGCTGTTAATATAGCCCTAGTTACTCTTGGCCGCCTTCGCTCTTGGGGCACACTGCTGGCTCATGCCCAGCTTGCATCCACCAACATCCCCAAGCCCGTCTCAGCAGAGCTGCTCCCCAGCCAGTTGTGGCCCTGCTGTGCAATTGCAGGGGGTTACTCTTCCCCAGGACAGAACCTTGCAGTCATCCTTGTTGAACTTCAGGAGGTCCCTTTCTGTCCATTCCTCCAGCCTATCTACTTCCCTCTGGAAGGTAAGTCTGCCCTTGAGCGTATTAACTGGTTCACCCAGTGTGACGGTGTCTGCAAATCTGATGGAGGTGTATTCCATCTCCTCTACTAGGGCATTGCTAAAGACGTTAAAATCCCATTCTGGTTAACTTAGTCATTTAGGGCATATAAAGAGCTGTTACACACAGAGGTCTCTCATTCACATACAGTGTACTAAAAAGAGTAGTATTAACGAAGAAAACAGAAAAAGTAATTCATGCGAGACAGCATATTAGTGTGAATCTGCTGGCATCAACTTTCTCAAAGAAATGACACAGACGCTATCCTTTAAGTTTTGGAACAAAAATAAACCTTTAATCTTGCCCTCTAAGTCCATCATACAATACAAAGTATACCACCATTTATTAGAAAATGTTACTACTACCTTGTTCAGCTCTGGAAGCACATGATCTTCTGACATCCTCAACATGGCTGAGGGAAAAATTACATTCTTACTGCATTAGTATTAATATGTTTTCCTAATATTCTTAGTTTTCCATGGCTATGTAATAAGACACTGATGATAAAATAGGAAAGATTAGTTTGTCAGAAGCAAAAGAGTCTGTAATGAAGAATTACGTATCGAGACTGAAATTAAGCCTCACTTGCCCCACTAACTTACAATACAAATCTTGGAGAATTTTTATCTTTAATCTTTTCCAACTGCATTGTACCCTGTACAAGACTGAGATAAGATTATTATAAAAAGGTTCATGAGAGTTTATTCATGCACATACTAAAAGTAGCAAAATGGTTATATACAAAATACATGAATACTGTCATGCCCAGAATAATGTGTTTTAAGAGAATTGCACAGAAGCAATTTTAAATCAGTGAGGCTTAAATAAACAGTTCTCTGTTTAGTTTCAACACAAGCAAACACAATGAACATTTAAATAATGAAAGTTCTAATATTATGAGAGAGAACTCCGATAGTTCTGCTTTCTGTGGTTTTTAAAATTAAAATTCTTATATTCCTGCTAGTAAGTGCTAACAATGCATTTCTGGTGCTTTTACAGTATCTGGTAAGACTGCTTACTTTTTTCCAACGTAGTTTCAAAAAGATCAATTAAAAATTATAAACATATTCATAACCACTTTATAAAAACAAGCAGGCTAAAATACAGAGTTCTGCACTTCCTTCTAATATTTTACCTGCAGCTACCCAGCTACAATTGGAGGTGGCTATTAAGTGCATCCAGATATTCAGAGACTGTTTACATCTGTGCATTACTCTGTCATTAGCTGTAAGGTTAAGGAGAGTTAGACTATACTTCAAATTCGGTGTAAACTAAAAGTCCTTTAATTTCTCCAAGTCAAGACCAGCAAATTGCTCATGAAGCAGACAACAATTTAGAATAACGTTACAGGATAAGTATATACATTACTTACTGTACACACACTAAGTTTAATTGAGAACTATCAAATTTATGATCTAGATTTTTAATATTATAATTATTCTTGGCTCATCAACTGTAAACTTTTAAACGTCTAGAAATTTTCTGTGATAGAAATAAATAGATGGTTATAACTAAGATTGGCTTAATACTTGCTGACATTTCAATGCTTACAATACAAAACAGATACTGGATGCTTACTGTGCCATCAAGCTTACCAACATACAGCCATCGAAAAAATGCTTTGAAGTTTTTCATACTACTGTCGATAACTCTGAGCAAGAAACAAGAAAAGAAATTACCAGACCTAAACGTCACAAGCTGCTTAAGTTCCATCTTTACTACAGAAAGGCCTGCAAGCACTATCAATTTTTTTAAAAATGCCCAATGCAACCTTCCAAGTAAGACTATTCTTGGGGTATGAGTCTATGAGATGCAGTGAGACAAGATAAAGCTCACCTCCAACAGCGGAGCCTTGCTCTGCCAACTTCCTCTGTTCCCAGCCACATGCTTCCCCTTACATACACGGCTCAATAGGCATGTTTTTCAAATTCTCCAGACTCTATACTTACTGAAGCAGCTCATTTGCTTTCAGGATGAAAGAACCAACAGCAGTAATAGCCTCTGCAAAAAGAGCTAACCATTACTATTCAGCTTTCAAAAGTGAAATCAGAGCGAGTAAGTAGCACACACACTACTGTACCTTCAATTCCAGATGCATCTAATCCCAGGGACTCATATTTTTGTTTCCATAAAGCCATTCCTTTCAATTCACTCAAGTGGTACAACAGTGCCTCAGAGCCACTAGGAAGGCAGAGCAAAGTAGTACAATCATTTAGTCACCCTTTGGAAATTCACTGCTTCACTGCATCCTACATTTTTATCATTCAATGTGCAAAGTGCAGAGCTTTATAAGGTGGTCTGGCATATAAGAGTTAAAGTATCACTTCACAGAAAAGCAAATATTGTCCTAATGATTTTAGCCACCACGTAGAGTTGGTGTGAATATTTTGCATATATCCTATAAACACACCAGGCAGTGATATACAGGTGATGTGTCATGGAGATTATTCAAAATGTTTCAATAGTTTTCCATTACCCAAAAGTAAAATAGTACATTTTGCCACGATCACGGTCTCCACACCAGCACACCTACATACAAAGAACCACTGATGTAGCACACTGTCTTTTAGCAAAACATATAATGTGCTGTTTTATCTATAATTAATTGGACATTCTGTGACTTACCTCTGCAAATGACTTATGACCAGCTTTTGTATACTGGAATAGGAAGACTCTATGGATTGACCGAGTTTTTTTAAACCCTGTTAAAAGAAAATACAAGCATATAATAATGTTCTGTTAACTTAACAGAACAGTGATTAAAAGTTATTGAAATAGACTATTTTAATATGTTAAAAAATATTAACATACCTTTACCGTCAGCTGGTTCATTAGTAACGCCTGAAGTTCCAGACTAAAGTGGGTGGGGGAGAGAACCAAATAAGCATTCATTTTGTATTTCAATATCAAATGCAAATGCATACTAAGATAAAACAACAGTAACTACCTTGCTTTGCCCCATAACAACAGCTGCATAAACTCATCCTGAACAGAAGTGGTTGTATTCTTTTCCTGTCAGTCAAAATGATTGAAATAGATTGGTAAAGAGATCAAATCCAGGCTACCAAATAATCTCACAAACACTTCAATTAAAGTATATCGGAAAACCCACCCATATCCTTGAATGCTGAAATCAGACTACTGATCACTGGAAACTTTCTAGTATTTTAAGTTATTTTCAATTGTATTACCCAGTAAAAATTCTAAGCAGTTTGCCATCACAAAGAAGCTATTTTAAAAAAATAAATAATTTATTTGATTCAATTAACTTCTAGCCACAGTCAATGAACACAAAATTTAAGCAAATCCAAGAGCATCTTAATCATGGCTGTTATACATGCTGTATTGAACTGGGTTGTAAATGCTGGTGAGCTGTTACTCAACATTTACAGTATTCAGTTTATCAATGACTGAAGTATAAAGAGCACAACCTTAAATAGAAAGCAACTGATAACTAGCTGTGCAAGCGGAAAACTATCACTCTTGAAAAACTTAGAATAAAGAATTATCACAATACAGTCACGCTGTCACTCCTGAAAGGAGGATGTAGAGAGATGGGGGTCGGACTCTTCTCCCTAGTAACAGACGACAGAACAAGAGGAAATGGCCTCAAGTTGCGCCAGGGAAGGTTTAGATTAGACATTCGTAAAAATTTCTTCACCGAAAGGGTTGTCGGGCGTTGGAACAGGCTGCCCAGGGAGGTGGTGGAGTCCCCATCTCTGGGAGTATTCAAAAGACGTTTAGATGAGGCCCTAAGGGATATGATTTAGTGGGGGACTTGGTAGTGATAGGTTAATGGTTGGACCCGATGATCTTGGAGGTCTCTTCCAACCAGAACAATTCTATGATTCTATGATTGTACTCAGGTATCTTCAGCGTCAGAGCAGTTGACACACAATAGCTTCCAGGTTGCCTCTGAACTTAGAGATTGTTAGCTGGAAGCATTATGCTTAAACAACACTAAAATACGCAGTATGTTAACATGAACAACAGAACTACTGCAAAAAATGTTTTTCCAAAAGAATGGTTAATACTGCAGTACCTGTACGAACTTTGTTAGCCGTGAGTCCATCTGCATCAATATTTCTTCCCACGCTTCACACATGCACGTCAATGACAACTTTATATACTGTAATACAGATACAGACATTAGCGTTATTCCTTCTTCCCCCTCTTCAAAACACATGCAAGAACTGGATGTTACAATACTAAGGGAAGATATACTGTAGATATTATATACAATTTATTATCAAATTCCAAGTTAGAGCTCTACATTTACTTAAAACCAACTTAAGCTTCCTACTAGAAAACATTTATTTTACTTGCGTTAAGAATATCAAAGCCTGTAGGAACAATTATATTAAAAAGATGTCATAACACAACTGTACCTGTAACAGAGTTGAAATGTGAGTAAACTTCCGGGCCATTCGAGTTACCTCAGGTAAGTAACTTGATAATAGACTAGTGTCCAGCTATAGCAAATGAAACAAGCAATAGTTAACAGACAATTTGTCTTTTAAGAAATTTTAGATTACAGAAATGAAAAGACAGATGGGGAGGACTCACAGAAAAACTGTCATTTCCTTAAAGTTGATTTTAAGGGGGAAATACATTTAATTCAAAGGGGCTATACATATTTTTAATACAGCTATAAAAACTCCTGATAAAGTTCCGCATTTTGGACTTCTAATAGTAATAGTTTTAAGGATGACTGTTCTGGACAGACTGGATAATCAACAGCATTGCTCCTATGCCATTGTGTGCGGAATGAAGAAAATCTGAATAACTGTAACTTTAATTGAATAAACGAATGCTATATTTAAAGTAATATTTTTAAAAAATGCCTCAGATCATCATCATCACTCTCATCAGTGAAACTGCATGTTAACACGATAAATCCAAAAGCTAAATCAGGGTGAGTTTCAGAAAGGCTGGAAACAGTAGTTTATGTCTTTTCTGCAAGCAATGGGAAAGCAATAAAGCTACCAGAAAGTAATTTAAAAAGCAGTTTTAAAGAACATTTTAAAATTACTTTACTTGCCTGAAAATATGTTATCTCTGCTTCACTGTCTGAAGAGTCTCGTATCTCTGTAATAACTGATAGTGATTTCAAATCACTAGACAAACACAGTCCCCGACAAGAACCTGCCACCTGAAGGATTCCAGTTTAAAAGTTAATGAAATATTGCATTTCCTCTAAGATGTATTTACTGCTCTAACACATTCACATACAAAGAAGGCTGCGTTCAACGACATGTAAAAACAAAGTGGAATTTTCAGCTACTGTTCAGGAACAAAAGCACTCTTTTTCCTGTGGATTAGTGTTGAATTTGTTTCATTTGAAACAAAATTTTAAAATCGCCAGTTAGAATGACCACACAACCCAACTGAGAGAAACAACTATTCCTTTCTTTAAACTTCAACAACCCAGTTTCACTTATGTGTAAGCATACATATGTATTTTTTCATTCAATTTAGCTGTAGTTTGGTATATCATGAATTAAAAAACATGGAACACAGAACGTACCCCAGTTACTGTAGCAATCTTGAACATTCCATAAGCATAAATCTCAATAAATCCTGAGCTGCCACCAAGGACAAGAGCATTAAGCCTATAAAAATAGAAGAATATATGTTGAGGAGCATACTGAAACAAATTCTAATGCATACAAATATAATTCTTAATACTTAAATTCCATCCCTTTACTAAAGATCCTCTAAAGAATCACTGAACAAAAAGAAACACTGTCCTACTGTCTACAATCCAAGAAATTTAAAAACAAAAAAATTATTTGCTTGGAATTCATTGATAAGACCTGTCTCTAACATTTATAGAAAGAGTATCAAATACTAAATTAACTGAGAGAATAGGGAAAAAATAACACAATTTAGGCGCAGAAGTCCTTCTTCACTTATTTTATACCTTTAGAAGAAAAAAGTAACAGTTTCTAGCAACAGCCCACCTACCAGTACAGGCTGCAAAGCATTCTTACAAAGCTACTTTTGTATTGCCCTGAGTTTATCGTAACTACATGCAGAGTCAGTTTGTCTCAGTCACTCAGTGGCACTCCTCAGCAAAACCTCCAAGGCAATGAACATTTGAAACAGACACAAAGAACAGCCACAAGTAACACAACTGCATCAGAAACAGAAACCCAGTTCAAGGAATATGGTCTGGGACAGACCTGTGTTTTGCTCGCTTATGAAAACCAACTCGCCACAGTGACTTGGGAAAAAGCTTCTCTATGACCCCTCCCTTTCTGTCTACGTTTAAAATATTAAACTTTGGACAGGGAGGTTGTCTATTGCTGTCATACACCCATACATCTTCAACTACACACATTTGCTCACATTGCAGCGAGCAGTAATGCTCTCCAACATAAAAGATGAGAATGTTTTATATGTCCTCTTATAAATACAAGACAATGAGCTGCAACTTCTGCCTGTTACACATCTAAATACATGTTAAAGTAGAATGTTTCTGTTCAAATCAAGACAGAACTTAACAAAACAGTATCTGAAAAACTCTTGGTTTGAGTAATTGAACGGATGAAGGAGCACAGGATCCAGAAAGCTCCTACACCACAGACAGCCGCCACATCTCTCTTTCTAGAAAAGAAGTCCTACTGTAAGAAGAGATATCAAGTCTTAAAAAGGAATAACTAGTGATAGATAGAGATGCAAATTTTGAAATAAGGAAGATGATTCTCAGTGGTGAGACTGTAAGGAACAGTGAAAGAAAGCGAATGGAAAAACAGGGCACAGAGGTTAAGCACGCTCCTCAAAGATGCACCACAAGCACTCCACAAAGCCAGCCTCAGTCTGCTAAACTACACTTCCTCCATCTGCTCCTCATGTGCTTCCTAATAACAGATGTTTACTTTATTTTAAAGTAACCTTAATACAGCTGATTTCAGAGCTAATTTTAAGTTTAGCTTTGTCACACTCATGCAAACCCACAAGAATTCGTTGTCTATAACAAGCATTCACAAACATCTCCAAGACCAGCTTAAGTAACACATACAACAAAGTTTTCAAATGCACCCCAAAAAATCTTCTTCTAAGGAAAGGAATATATGGCACCAACAGCAGTTGCTGATGAAGTGCCTTACAATCCCTCTACATTGAGGAGAAAAGGTGTAAACTGATGGAGACTTTTTTTTTTAATATATTCTTTGAACTTTATCTTTGTACATGAAAAAAAAGAGACATTCCATATCCTTTCTCCAGGACCCTTAAAAACAGATTATGAATAATTTAAAAGTAAACCCACGTATCCATTATTTTATAGCTTTTAAAAAAAAAACACCACCCAAAAAAACCCAACCCACAAAACCACAACCACCCACATATGGAATTTACCTTACATCACCCAGAAGCTTCATAATCTCATCTGACTTTTCTTCACTGAAAATACAAAACATATGATTGGGGTTTATGTAGCTTGTCTCAATACCAGAAAACAAAATAAAACAAAAAAAGAGAGAGATACAAGATGACCATTTCTTACCTGAAAATTTTTGCAGTGGTACTGTAACTGAAAACAAAATAATTATTCTCAATAACAATGAGCAGACACCTAATCCAAAGCATCTCTAGAGCATTAAAGATGAATAATCAAAAAAATGACAACAAATGACAAATTGTATCGTCTCAAGCTTACTAGTATAACACTTACTTTTTTGGTAGCGCTGGTAATTTAGGCAAAAGGAGATTTGATTCATCCTCAGCGTTGTAAAAGGAAGTGAGAACGCTGAAAAAGAAATAAGACAGTCTTTACCACCCAAGCTGTAAAAATGGGGGTAAGAGAATTTCTAACTTCAAAGTTACGGCATATACTCAATGCATCATGTATATTAAAGAGTTACAAATATCAGAGGGTAATCCCTTACGCAGCCTTTAATCTTTTTTTATTTCCACCAAAGGAGAATATAAAGTTTGTACCTGCTGGCTCGGTAGCTTGCCACCAAACCCCTCATCATCTGCAATGCAGTCACTGAGCGAGGCTTTCTATTTAAACCCTGTACAACCCTGCAGTACAGCCTATCTACACCTCAAAAAAGCTTCACTCTAAAGACACACTGAGAGGAAGACTTAAGTGCAATACTTAATACCACACCTTAGACATGCCAGAAGGATGAGATTCCCCCATAAGGAGATAAGTCTATCCCCATCAGGAGAAGAATGTTAGAGTGATTTAAGATGTAGTTATTTTCTTGCTATTTTAAGATTGGTGTTTTCTGGAGGTGGGGGGGAAATCCCCAAGTCTGGCTTTCCCCAACTCCCTTTGTAAAATAAATGTTTTATTTAATTATTGTCTTGCACTGCAATAAGGTGCATATCAGAGGTTTTTGTAAGACCACAGAAATAGGGACCACGATAGGTGACCTCCAGCTCACGAGTGTTGCTGAGAATTGTCTAATGCCACAGAACTCATGGTCACTAGGGGCAACGTGGCTTCCTGAAGCAAGTACACCCACAACGGAATTGCCAGTAGGGTTGGGTGTAACACCAAAGGCACATGGTGAAAGATGCAAGCACCAAACTAAATATCTTGAAAACACAAGTGAAGAAAGATTTACATAGAATACTTATTCTGACTAACACAATAGATGAACATAACAACTTTGTTAAAATTAGTTTAATAAATTAATTGGTATCAAAGTAAAACGGATCAGAAGACAGGCTGTACAAGCTAACACTAGATTAAGCAGCTTTTAAGAGGTGGGCGCTCAAGATCATGCTGAAATTTTTGTGTATAACCTAAAGAACCACAAGACTAAGGTAACAGCACTAAAAGTAAGCATGTGAAAAGCATCTATTCTAACAAAAAAGGAAAGTTTTAGCCAAGTGGTAAAAAAAAAGCCACAGCTACGTACATTATTTTATATAACTGCTTGTAACATACTGAGTATAAACTATTAGTAAGGTGGCACTACATAGCCCATAATTTACTTCTAGAGTTTTTTAGACTCACCTGCTTTCCTCAGTTACTTCCATCCAATGCATGTATGTAATAGATGAGTCCACGGAGAAGGAGTGCAAGCTTTCAGGTTTTTCTACATCACACAGAATAATCCGCTTGGTATCAGTAAGGCCAAAAGCCAAAACTAGAGAAAGATGAGTGAAAAGTATAAATAACCCACGTGCAAAACTTTGTACTTTATACTGAACCAGAAAATAATGTGTCTTCAAAGCCAACTACTGGATAGAATTTTCTCTTCGTCTATTTATAATCTTTCCAAATTCTCATTGAAACCTACTCATTAAAATGAAGGTTTGAACTCCTATCGTATTTTAAGCAATAAATTTAAGACAAAGGCACAATCCCACAATTATTTTTCTACATGTTGAACTGAACATGCTTCTAACAACAGTTCTGATAAAGCAGAGGTTTCAGTTTTTGCAAATTTGAGGCCAAAATTATATATAAAGACTGTCCACCAGTAAGGTTCGGGTTTTATTACAACAAAACACAATTTAAGACTTGCTGAGCAACTTTTGCATCACCTTCTTCTTAACTTTATTAATCCATAAAAGCATATGGCAAGCAAAGGTTTCTATGCTTACTTCCTTGTAATCACAGACAATCAGCTTAAAAAGAAGTTTCTTAAACTCCTATGACTCCATCATAAAACTATACAGGTATTTTTACCCACATGTCATGGAAAAAGATTGTTCCCATTCTCTGGCCTCTAATGAGTCAAAAAAATAACTAATTTCCAGCTTAGGTTTATTAAGCTACTAATTTCAACATTATTTCTGTTGATAAGAAAAAGGCTTTTTTTTTTTTCCTCTTCTCTGGTGTATTATGAGAGCAACTTTAGCCTCTAAAGTTCAGACTATGCTAAATAAGCTAAGCTCTTCAGTCAACCCTGATCAGACAGCCTCTCTCTTTCTCTACTCACACAACAGATTTTGTCATTCATGTAAAAATATTCTGCTTAGTTAGGAACTGGAAGTTTTGCTATACCTTGAAAAGTGGTATTTTGGACATAAATCCACCTTGCAGATCTTTCCTGCAATTGCTTTCAACAGTGTAAATCTCTCTTACTTTGAACAAACCTACATAAAGTTAAGCCACCCTTCTCTGCAAACACAGTTTACTTGAAAAATTTCCTTCACGGATAAGAGGTATCATCACCACAACTCTCATCGATTTCCAGTGGGATTTTTATTGCACTGTATCACCTCATATACTTGACATTACTTTTGCCATCTGGTCTCCAAGCAAGAGCAGTCACTTCTTTTCCTGTATTTTCATTGGGAGGCAAACTCCACACTCGTTGAAAGTTTGCAAGACGATGAAGTAAAACCTACAAAGTAAACACATTGAAAACAAAAATAAACTGCATTCTCCCGTTAATACCAGTTTGTAAATCAGTTCAAGATGCACATTTTTAACCATTTTTTAATAACTCCTGTGTCTTAAATATCACCTGCTCCTCTAGTAGATGACTCACTCCTATGTCATTTTAGAGGACAGTATACTGTTTACTATACAGCAATACAGAGAAATAAGCTGTGCCTTGTATAAGCCTAGAAGCCTGTACCAAACAGGGGTTGCCCATGCCTCTCCAGCAAAGACAGCCTGAAAGCACAACAGTCTGTCTTCGTGAATGATCGCATACGGCAGTTCCAGGAAAAACAGATTTTAAAACAGATTTAATTTAAATAGGAAATTTCAGGCACTTTAAAATCCCACAGAAGCAGGCACTGAGAGTATCATCATCGAATTTGTTTGGAAAATACAAAGTAAAAAGGGAAGGGGCAATAAGTATTATCACAGAACCATAGAATAGTTTAGGTTGGAAGGGACCTTTAAAGGTCATCAAGTCCAACCCCCTGCAACGAGCAGGGACATCTTCAACTAGATCAGGTTGCCCAGAGCCCCATCCAGCCTGACCCTGAATGTTTCCAGGGCTTCTACCACCTCTCTGGGCAACCTGTGCCAGTGCTTCACCACCCTCATTGTAAAAAACTGCTTCCTTTTATCTAGTCTAAATCTACCCTCTTTTAGTTTAAAACCATTACCCCTTGTCCTATCACAGCAGGCCCTGCTAAAAAGTTTTTCCCCATCTTTCTTATAGGCCCCCTTTAAGTACTGAAAGGCTGCAATAAGATCTCCCCGGAGCCTTCTCTTCTCCAGGCTGAACAAGCCCAACTCTCTCAGCCTGTCTTCATGGGAGAGGTGCTCCAGCCCTCTGATCATTTTTGTGGCCTCCTCTGGACTCACTCCAGCAGGTCCATGTTCTTATTGTGTTGGGGGCTCCAGAGCTGGACACAGGACTCCAGGCAGGGTCTCACCAGAGCAGAGTAGAGGGGCAGAATCACCTCCCTCCACCTGCTGGCCACGCTTCTTTTGATGCAGCCCAGGATACGGTTGGCTTTCTGGGCTGCGAGCGCACATTGTCACCTCATGTCCAGCTTTTCATCCACCAGTAATGAGAAGCTTGATAAAAAATCTTCTATTCCTAAATGCTTCGCTAAGCTCACAAGCATTATGCCACAGATAACAGCAAAGACATCTCAGCGACTGCACAGAAGAGGCAGCGTTTTCCCGCTAGCAGCAGCCGCTCCTCCCTCCCCAGAGCCCTTCCCGTCGGCCCGCAGAGGCGGCCTCCAGCACGGCGCCGGGCAGCCCGCGCAAGGCTCCCGCTGCGGGACCGGCGGCTCGGCAGCTCCCCGCACTCACCTCCCCCGCTCTGTTGGCCAGGGCGATCAGGTCCCTTTTGGGGGACCAGGCCATGAAGACGACCTCCTGGGGCAGCTGCTTCTCCCCCACCTGCCGGAAGGCGGGCATGGCGGCGGGGCACTGCGGCCGGGCGCCGGCCGTGCTCCAAGCGGCTGCCGGGCCCCTTCCCTTTCGCCGGGCGCCCCCTGACCCCACAACGCCGCCGGCCTCCCGCCCTCCGCTCCCGGCTTCCGGAGGCGGTGCTTCCCGCCGCGGCGCCGATTGGGCCTTGCGGGGGCAGCGGGGCCGCCGCGGCTTCCTGCACCTCAGCGCCGGGCGCGGGGAGCGGGGCGGCGGCGGGCGCTGCCCCACGGTGCCGTGCGGAGGCGGGTCGGGCTCTTCTCGCCCTGCCCGCCGGGACAAGGCTCCCGCTGCCGTGTGCCCCTCAGCGGGCGGCAAGGGCTCTCCCCCGGCGGGGGACGGCTCCCTCCGCTCACCCCGCACGGGCTGAGAGAACTGCCCGCGGCCGTGAGGGCCTGGCGGAAAGGGGGCGCGGGGCTGGCGCTGGTGCCGCGGGCCGGGCCCGGGCTCGGGCTCGGTCCTAGCGGGGGCGGCGGCGGCGGCGTTTGGCAGCTGGTGCCGGCCGGGGGAGAGCCCACCCTCGCCCGCCTGCAGTGCCAAGCAATGCTCCTTTAACGCAGTGGAACACCACGGAAGGGTCAGCCCCTCCTCCTGCCGCACAAACCTTCTTATGCTGACACCCAAGAATAGCTGCACTGATGCTCAATTCCCATTTTTACAATTTAACCCATCTCTGGCAGCAGTGCTAGTCCAAAATATTAAAACTAATGATTTTTTTAATTTAACTCAGGGAAGTAGTTTAAAAATAAATTTAAACATACTTACATGGTCACTTTTTTCCCACTTACTAAGCTTCTGAAGTACCTTTATTCTTTTGTTCTTATGCTTCTTTCCATTTGGAGAGTAAATTCAAAAAACCCCAAACCCATACTGCGACTGGAACCAACAGAGCCTGGATTCCTAAGAATTTGTGCCTTCCCATCACCTAACCTCACTTCCTCCCTTGCCCCAAATCCCCCAATGCCTACCACAAAACCCCAGTCTCCACCAGTGCCTCACCTCTCAGCAGTACTCCTCCCTTAACTTCGGACTCCCACTAAACCAGACAAATAGCTAATCCCAAACACACAAAATGGTCACATTATACAAAATACACGGTAAGCACGTGATTCACTTTGTGGTTTTTTGCACCAGTAATGATGTAATAAAAGAATTGTCACTTTTAGTTCAATCAGGTTTTATTTTGCACCTTAATATTAACATTTTTAGAAAACGGAATCAAAGGCTGGCCATAAAAAAAGACTTGGAATAACTACTTATCAGCAAGCAAAGTCACGTCTTTTTTCTTTTTTTTCTTATTCTTTACTTTCTTCCTGGAGAATATGGCATGCTTCATAGCTGATCTTTTACAGATCACCATCTTTACCCTCTTCAGAGTTTTCTGCCTTTGCTTTTTGTCAGCTCTGTAAAGCAAAAACAGGAATGTACAGCTTAGAATAAAATGGAGAATGCACTTCTACATTTGCTGGTATTTTGAATAATCTGTCCATGTAAGCATATGAACTCACAAGTACTGTCACAGAAAATACATGGAACGTTCCATCTTAAAATGTTATGACATTTAATCTTCTTAAAACTGTTTGTCCACTTTATTGCCATTAATTATTTTTCATTTATGTACTTATTCAGCATTTAACTTTAAACAGATGTGGAAAACTTAAGAAATGCCACTGACCGAGTACAAAAAAGCAGATACAGACTTTTGTGCTCCATATGTAATGCATGAACATATAATAGAAAGCCTTGGAAGAAAGTACATAAAGTTTAACAACATTATGAAGACTCCTGCAAATAATACAGGACCTAAATATAACTAGTAAGTGGATTGTTTTCTGTCTCTGACAAAGGATGTATTTCATAACACAAAACACTAACTATTTTTAACAAATAAAACATACAGACTTTTTATTAGAAAAAGAAACCTAGGTTATCTTCTGTAATAAATCAGCAAAAGAAATAACTGATGGACTGAAAGGACTAAACCATTCCAGTACAATATATACTTTACTGAAGAAACAGAGAGGTTTCATGAATTTCTTTTAGTATCCTTTTTACTTTTTTAAGCAAAGAAAAAAAAGGTTAAGGGAGGAAATTTTAAAAAGAGAAATGTAAAATGAAATATTGCTACATTTTAGCTCTAATACTCCATAATCAAAACTCAGATTAATGTCACAGCAGGACATGAAGCAATACACCTGCAGTCCTCTACCATCCACCAGGCATCTGATGAACCTCTTGATGCCGAGGTTAACCAAGAGGTTAACTATCTGAATCTCACCACGCAACAGAGGTACATCTTTTGGGGGGGAAGATTTGCATTTCCACTGTTACATCCATTCAAGTCAAGAATCCCAAACCAACCCATGCACTCTGTAGAGGAAGTTGCAAAAGTGTGGGCCAGCTACCCCAAACTGGAAAGACGGAGCCAACTGCTGGATCATCTCTTAGCAAATCCCCTCTCCTCTTTTCAGTTAGTTCCATCTGAAGACCATCACACACATTTTTTTTTTGTCTTTTGATACATACAAGCATGTCGTTGTGTATGTTACAGAAGTACAATCATGGCAGAATAAAAGAGCTTAATGTGCCCCTCTTTAATAATGACCTTACATGCTGGAGATTTAGACCGTGCTAGAGAGAGCATCTGAAATACTAGAAGGAAAAAAGAAAAAGATGCCACAACAAAGCAAAAGAGACAGGAAGCAATAAAAACAGTGTAGTGACTCTTTTCTCTGTCCTTTCGTGAGGAATCCAAAGGGGATAAAAGCATTTCATTACTTTAATTTTCAATCTTCTTGACATAGCTATCCCAGGCACCATTCACCAAGTCTGGGATCCATATAAATCCGTTTTGAAAGAAAAGCCACAGCTGAGGAATTGGGAGCCACAGTAAGTGACCTGCCTGTTTTTTATCATATCCTCCTTTAGTATACACTCTCCAGCAATACAGCAAGTGGACAATAGTGCAAGCTGACATCAGCACCCAAAGCCAAAAATCATCTCTTTCTAAATCATTTCCATGAAATAAGATCTAATCTCATCTGAATGCTATCTTTTATTATATTAATGCAATATCACACTTACTGGTGAGCTGTTCTGGTGCCGGAGAGACTGGGACAGGTACTGCGTTTGTGACCTGCCTTGCCACAAACAAAACAGCCAGCATCAGTCTTCTCACAAGTGTGGTTTTGAAGAGCGCAGCAGTTACAATTGTTACAGTGAAACCAAGCTGCAAAATAAATAACATGATTTATGATCTTGAAAAGGTTTAGAATGATCATTCTGAAACTAAGCTTTAAATATAGGCTACATTACCCAGTTTTTAATTTGGTTTTAGTTTTACAGACATGGGTGTCGTCAGTTTCTGGTCCCTTACCACATTTCATAAGGCAGCCAGGTACTTCTTCATTAGATATACTGTGTAACTATTTTATTAAAACTGAATTATTCTGCCATTAGAACTATTATCCTGTATGTGATCTTAACATGAAAAATAGTCCAGATGTTAAAACGGACTTACAAATTGCAATTTCTGCATGGGTAACAAAAATGATTGCTTCAGCTATTTAAACACAGCTATAAATACAACTGCATTTGTGTATGAAACATAGCTTGATCATGCCCTCACAAACATTCTAGTAATTGCCTGTTTGTTTATAAAATTCTAATGAAAAAGTTTCCAAAATCAAGAAACACTTATATGACAAATCAAAATATTTACATTTTCCCATAACAAATAAAAATGGGATTTAGTATGCCTTGACAAGAATTCATCAAATTTCCACACAGTGCAAATATACCTAAGTTATTGAATGGCAACTCATGTGAAATTAAGATTTTTTTTATTCTATGTCTTCTGAATGATTACATTTTATTTCTTTTACAGAATATTTTTTCTTCTGGTTTGTCATTTCAGTTTCTTTGGACTATAGGTTAAACAGTAAGTGTACTTTTATTTAGAGAAGTATTTTTCTGTACTTACAGGGTTTTACACATTTTTTGCAAAGAACACAATGTTTCCACCGTCTACCATCCTACGAAAGATGAAGAAATGCATTGTTTGTTTGTTTAAAAAAAACACTGATTCTATCTTAAAACTAAACTACTGATGTATGGTTCCCATTATTTACAGAAACAGGTGCTCTGCAGGAAGGACTGTAACATAAAAACAACAGTCCTGAGAACCTGTGACAACCACAGCAAAATGGCTGCATTTCAAAGCTGGCAAGTTCTACAACTTCTGAAACATAAGAAGAAATGTGTCAACAGACCACTGATGGATACGGTATGGTGCAAGTGGCAAGTAGCAAACTTTTCCTGTCCTCTTGCCAACACAAAGGAATCAGGGAAACAGAAATTAATTCCCAGTGGGTTATGAATTATGTCCTGTGAAATTAACAATAGGTCTACCAAACTGAACTGTCTGGGGTTTCCCAAGGAAATCAGTATGAGAACAGGTTTTTACCAGAGCAAAAATTACAGACGTTATCATTCGACTACTGCTAAAACTTCCATCCAGAAAGAAGTCAAAATACTTACTTTTGATGTACATGAATTGCATATCTCACAGTGCTGGTTACCAGAACTAACATACCGGTGACATATAGCACAAAACCTGGAAAAAAAAAAATTATAAATGTATGGTTCACTATTTGCTCAAGAAGCAATATAACAAATTTTATACCAGCTCACCAATAAATATAGGATTTGCAAAATCATTTGGCTAAATTAAAGATGATGTTTTTGAAGCATAAAATCACCACTTAGGCCCAGAGCCTCATAATCATTTAGACACAGTACATCCAAAATAGTAAAATTCAGGTGCTTGAATTCAAATTAGCAACACTATCAGCAGTAAATCAAATCAAATCCATTCCTTTGTCCTTGATGCTTCTCTTAGTGTTCATTTTATTAACTACCGTCTCAACCGAGCAGATTATCAAGGATAGCTGTAAATCTCTGTCTCTCGTAGGGGTACACAACATTTCCTATGGACTAGCTGAGGAATCTCATCATTCCACACTAGAAAACATAAACCTCTTTTTAGGTGCCCAGCTCTCCTACACATTGTTTATAGAACATGCAACCTCAGAATGAGACAGAGAAATGTGCTCCTGAGCCTGGCATCCAAAAGTTAGGCATGACAATACTGAATAGCACCATCCCAAAGTCCTTTAGAGACTTTATGCCCTAATTGAGAACAAGCACACTTTCAGTCACTTGAGCGTTAACACATCTTACCTATAACCCTCTTCCACAGGAAGTACAATCATACTTGGGGTGAGGTTCGTGAAGATACGAACAGGGGACTGTCTACGACCGGTCTTGCCATGTTTATAAAGTGCATGATTATTGTAGTCTACCTAGAAAAATAAAACCATAGAAAAAGAGTCTTAAACTGAATGCTAGGCACAGGCAGAACTATTTACATAACTATTATCTTTATATATGCCTTATGAACTTTTCTTTTTTATATAAAAGACTTTAACCCTAAATTAGACTACAAATTCTACAGAAAATATTTTGTCTCATTTATTTTTAAATTCATGCAGCCATAATATCAGGCTAGACTCAGGAAACCAACACTACAATAATCCTATTTTACTTATCCCTTTTTGCTCTTTTGTATGGGATATCTGAGATAACATTGCAGTTCTTTGTTCCACAAAAGAGCAACCTTGAAAAAAACAGAACTATACTGTTTGGTCTATCTGGCGGTACAAGAGTTAATGTGCATCTTAACCTATGTCAGAATAATGACAAAGTTGAAAAACCAATCAGCACTGCTTTTTCCAGCACTGCCTTCAGAGACTTGTCACAAAAATTCTCATCTCTGAACACTAGCAGCAATGCAGAGTGCAGCCTAGCACGAGTTTCCAATTTTCTTCCACAAATTTCCATTCTACAGGAACGTCTTCGTGTGAAGACAGGCTAAGAGAGTTGGGCTTGTTCAGCCTGGAGAAGAGAAGGCTCCAGGGAGACCTTCTAGCAGCCTTCCAGTCCCTAAAAGGGGGCCTATAGGAAAGCTGGAGAGGGACTTTTGACAAGGGCATGCAGTGATAGGACAAGGGGTAATGGGTTCAAACTGAAAGAGAGTAGATTTAGATTAGATATTAGGAAGAAATTCTTCACCATGAGGGTGGGGAGGCACTGGAACAGGCTACCCAGGGAAGCTGTGGATGCCCCATCCCTGCAAGTGTTCAAGGCCAGGTTGGATGGGGCTTTGAGCAACCTGGTCTCGTGGAAGGTGTCCCTGCCCATGGCAGGGGGGTTGGAACTAGATGATCTTTAAGGTGCCTTCCAACCCAAACCATTCTATGATTCTAAGATACAAATATGTTGTCCGGAACACCCATGTCAAACATTATGCAGAGTTGTTATATGAGAAACTAAAACTTTAACATCATGAATGCCCATGATTGGTCTCTCAAACGTCACTGATGTACACATTCTTAAACAACTTACAGAATGACAGAATGGAGACAATATTGGAAAAGCTGATGCCAGATTATTGCTTTATCACTGACAACTTCGTTTACTACATAATTCCAAAAATTTCCATTGCTGTAATTCTACTCTGGGTCCAACAGTTTTGGAGATGAAAGACCTTAATATTTTTTTTGACCAGGGCTGGGCATTACCCACCCAGCTACTGACATTTCAACATCTGGGAAAAATGAAACACTCTTCTTCAAGTTACCTCTCACCTCTGCAATGCCCCTGTCAAAATTAGTGCAAATTTTGTCACACTGAAAACCTGGCAGAAGAAATGAGTTAATGGACAGGTGAGTTAAAGGTACGTAATAAACTGTAGGAGTATGACAAAGTCATCAAAGGTATGAGCAATACAAATATAGTTCACGTGATGAGCACCACAGGGTTCGCAGTGCCTCCAGTGCAGTCAAAATTAAAGTTCAAGAAGGTAGCCCATCTACAGACAAGTGCTACCATTATATCTGCTCTCATTCATATCCCTGTTCACATCGCACACAACTGAAATTTAGCAGATTCGTTGGGTTCAGTCATACCTGGTAATCCATCATACTGAAGCTTGGGAAAAATTCAAGAATACGAGACTCAAAGAAGTATGGAAATATCCAGAACATGGGCATCTCTTGGTTGTTATGACCTAGTAATGAAAAGACTTCGACGTACATTAAAGAAAAACAAGGTCCATGAAGCATGAAAATTTTATAGTAAATGTTCTGAATACATAAACATGTATATGTATGTCATGCTGGGCATAAGAACTAGTCCCTTTTGGTAACAGAAAGTTTTGGTATATTTTATATATGTGGAGCTGTAAGTTCCACTTAACTAACAACTCTTGTCACCTGCCTATGTTGGTAAGAAATGGTATGGTTTGATAGCTTATTCTTCTCTACCTTTACAGTCCATTTTAATTGCAAAGAAGATTTGTAAACAATTTGTAAAAATTTTTGAGAGATACTTAGAGAACTGGGATTATTAAACTAAAAGTATCAGGAGAGTAAATTAGATATATGGTAGTTCATCTTTAGAAGCTATAACACGAGCGTGTTCACATTCACCTGAGTAGCAAGAATCATAGACTTTTAAATAGGTACTTTTTCTTACAGTGATGTTACAGCTCAACCCGCCTATCTGGTTGTAATACCTACCTTCTTCCTCTGTCTCCTTCCACATTGCAATCAGTTTTTTAAAACTAGAAGCCAGTGCTTCCACTAAACCTCCAAATGGAGGATCGGTTACCATAATGACTCTTTCACCATTGTCTTGATACAAGAATTTCCTACAAGTTTCACGTGCAGCCTGCAAGAAACACAGGTTAATTTCCAGAAATACAGATTCAAGAACTGTAAAAATATTGTATTTGGCAATAAAATGATAATTTTAGAAGTTTCAACTTTGAAGATGGAAGTTATTTGCTCTTGTGGAGGTGAATTTCCTCGTGTAGCATTAAAAAAAAAAAAAAACAATTATATTTGAAGCACTGAAAACTAGTGTCCTGTTCAGTGAGAGATAACGTATCAAGGGCAGATGCAGTTCAAGCTTCCTAAGACAGTCTTCTTCCTAAGGGTACTATATTTAACTTGGAAAAAGGATGTTTTTCATAGCAAGAAAACAGAGTTCAGGCTCAGAATACATTTTATTCATGCCCTTTAACTTTAGTTTTATTCTGCAAAAAAAATCAGTCCACTGAAAACTGATTCAATCCACACTGGTTATAAAAATACAGTGTTCGAATTTCAGCAATCCAACCTGGACTCTATTATTAAAGGAAATGTAAAAAGTTATGTATTCACTGACATCTTGCAGTGTTCTCTCATCTATTACTTTGATTCTATTGCATTCCAAACCCAGATTTTTAACACTAATACGCATTCAGAAGTGCTGCAATTCAGTCCTTGAATACACTGCAACACAGTGCCATTACAGGTGTCACCTTTTCACACCTTGAAAAGAACACTACAGTGTTTATAATGCAGATGAACAGAGTCTTTTATTTTAATTGAAAAATACAAAACTTGAATACAGTAAGGGACTGAAAGAATGCAAAGGTAAGGCTTTCAGACCAGCCTCCCATTTCGGTCTAGACGATTCTTTTTATTTTCCAGACCCCATTCAAAATTAGGCTTTAGAATGGAAAAAAATCTGAAGATTATCTACATAGTGTGAAAGGTAATGCAATAAATATGTTTATGCAATCAGTGGTGGCTTACTAATAATGGCAGGGGAAGAGCAAAGAGTGAGTGAGTACACTATCGGGATAAATGTTTGAAATTAATGTTTGGAATTGAATTACACTGTGATTCTCTGTACAAAGCTACAATAAATGTCCTACTGCAGCTGCAGGTTTACAAATAAACTCAAAATTAAGCACTTAATGTGACATTTAAAAAGAAATAAGAAATACAGCATTTTTTTTAACCATGACACTAATTCAACCTCATTTTATGACAACAAGGTGAACCTTTTGACCTTGCTTGCCTGGAATAAAGCAGGAAAACCTCCTCTTCCCTCTCACCTCAAGTACCAGTGAACAAGTCCCATGGCATCCCCTGGGCTTGTAAAGGCTGTAAAACAATTCTGTTGTAGCAACACAAGAACGGGGCTAATGAATACTTATACAAGGCAACAACTCACGCCAAATTGTCATTTTAATAAAAGCAGCAGTTAAGGTGTGTAACATTAGTTAGCATAAATTTAATAGGCAACTTTATCTTTGAATCAAGTGGGAGAGAATTACTGAAGAGGCACTTTTATTCTCTGATTTCCAGTATTACTGACTATTTTTATCTCATGACAGTTGTTTTCTACTAGACTAGCCATGACTTTCTTACAAAATTCTGCATCAACAACATGTACTTCTTCACAAAGCACTCAATAAATACTTGGCCTTACCTCCCCACCAAAAAAATAATGATTAAACATGTTGTAGTGGCAGAATTCATCCTCTGTGTAAAACTGTGAATACCTGTAAAATAAGTTTTAATAGTAGTAGAAAAATATAAACAACTTCTTGCCTGCCCTAAGGGGCATTTACAGTGAAAACAAGGCCTTAAGAAAAACTACATCTTTGGGTTCTGATTCCTGACAACACATACCAATACTGGGAATTATTAAGTATAATTACTTTTCTCATAAACTGGATGTCATTTGTGTATGTGTGCAGGAACAGAGATGCAAAGACAGGAAAGGGAAAACAACCACTAATTTATCTTTTAAAGCAGTAAGAACACAAATCTTCGTACATAGTCTTCGGACAGGTAAATGTTTATCAAAACCTACCTGAAATCAATATCCAGCAGAAGGCTTCTAACCCTGAAATCTTCATCTTGTGATGCTTTTGACTGGATCATTTCATGAAGCCTGAAGTATAATTGGAGCAAAGAAATTTAACATATAATCATTGGCTTCAGAAATTATCTTGCAAGATAAGAATGCCTGGTACTTTACTAAACCAAACAGATAGAGAAAATGGACTAATCTGAATTTGGATGATTCCATTTGGCTAATATTCAAAGTTCGAAAAACATGTTAGTCTTAAAAGATGAAAAGTCAGTGGAACCTACTGGATCACCATGAACAAAAAAACCCCAAACATAAGCAAAGAAACTCATTGTCACTTCTGCAAGAAAAAAAGCAAGACATTTAAAGTGTATATGTCTCTGTGTTATTTCCAGTGCAGCTACAGTCTTCTCATGTATCTTATGAGCTCAAAGCAAAAGCCCACTAGATGCTTGGATAATCCCAACCAATTAAAGCATAGTGAACCTCTTATTATGGGAGAATCCTTGATTATTTAAATATTAGTAAGCTGCATAGTTTTGAGACAGAAATATTATCTGGAAGTGTAACAATTCTCACTGACATACCTGGGTGTTCCAACAGAGAGCACTCGTCTGAATCCTAAATCAATAATAAGATCCAGTAGGAACTGGCAACTTCTGTCTGCAAATAGATACTGTGCATTTGTTTTTTTATTCTCCAGTGGATATAGAAGTTGACTGGGGCTTTTTAACTGGGCAGTGGAGATATCACACAGGAACTGATGATCTGAGTGTTTTTCCCATTCAGCTGGCAATAGCAATTGCTGGCATTCCTGGCAAAACCTCCTCTTTGATAACGGCAACAGAACAAAATTCTTGTACCTTTAAATACAAAAGACAACAGGGAGCAAACTTTGAAAAAGCCTCTATAAAAGATATGAAGGGAAGCTATCAAGGAGGCTTCATATTTTTTAAGACTTGAGACATTTAAACAGGCAACGTAGTTTAAGTTGTTCTTGCAAAACTCCACTATCTACATGTAAATGATGTAGTATTTATGAAAAAATATTCAAAGGACACTTTGAAAAAGCCTGCCCTGAAAGCAAGCATATAATATGCTGGCCAAATATATTGGGAGTCCCCGTAAAATAGAGTCTTCACTCTGTAATGCAGTTGTATCAACTACAGGCAAGCAGTCCTATATGTTTATACACAAAACTCTGAGACTATTTGTTACTGTATTACCTTTGTGTCTTTTCACAATGTTAACGCTGTTTCTTTTGCACACTGAAGCCAGGAATAATTTTTTGAACTGAAACTGCTACTGACCTGTTGTTAGCACATTATGAGCACTAACATAAGAAGAACTATACGTACATACAAAAAAAAAAAAAAAGATACAGTTCTGGGGTTGAAAATACCATGCTCTAATTAGATGTTTCATGCTTTCTTCCCGTAGCAGTCAACCAGTTCTTATTTTTCCAAATCCCTCTGGCATGTTTTCATATTTTAACAAATTCTGAAATATTATCTCTACATTCAGAGTACTTAAACTTGTATTACTCGATTTTTACTGAAGAAAATACACATAACAATACCTTTCCACATTCTGTCTGTGTGTAAAAGAAGGCTGGTGATTTCTATTGTATTCTTCACGTGCTGCAAGCCTAGTTTCTGACACCTGTAAAATTTACGTATATAAGAAGTTGCAAAACGAACAGATATCACTGTATTGTAGATTAGATCTCAATAGTAAACAAAAAGGATGCACCAAAGGTCTCACGCTTTAGTCACTCTGCACAGAAAAATTATCACATTCTTTAGATTGTTGTTTCGGAAGAACAAGCATGACTGCAGCACAGAGGCATGCTGCATAACACCACAAGTCTCTCATTGTGAATTGAAACTGTGCAAAAAATAAATAAATAGAAGCATGTAATTCTTCTACCACATGTAAAACTTAGGGAAAAACTCAAAACATGATTATGATGAAGATGGAAAGAGGCATAGTTTCCATTAATGCATGCCAGCAGTTGCATTCCCTCTGAAGAACTATGAACTGACCCTGCACAACTGATGACAGTGGAAATGTTGCCCAAGTCTTTTGTGTGTGATTACTGATTTGTGTGTGAGCATGACAGCTCCTCTCTTGAGTCTTCTACTTTGTTCCCACAAAATATAGTCAATGGTTTCACAGTTAACAGCTTCAAGACATTTGTGCAAAACTTATGGAACTGATGTGTTTAAAGGAGGAGATACTAAAATTCTATAGAACAAAAGACGCCGTGATACAAGTGACATTCAAAATGAAATTCCACTAGGAATACCATTTAAATCTACACAACTGAGTGATTAACCACCTCATTTTCTCTTTATATAACTTTTCAGTAGTAACCAGCACAGCACTGAAATGCTTACAAACCCAATTAAATTCCAGCCTGCCAACCTGCTGAGGACAATAACCACAATACAAGATACTCATTTAGGAAACAGAAAAAGTAACGCAAAATGTAGTGGACAAAAACTGCGGCAAGCTCTCCGCGAATACCTATCAATCCCAATTTTGTTACCCTACAATTATCTGACCAAAGTTCTTAATCTAAAGAGAAATTGCTGCAGATATTCTGAGACTATTGAGCATCACGTGGATCCCCACCATCTCACTGTTTTGTATATCCCATTGTTTGCCTGTATCTACCAGATTTTCTCTGTCTTAATCATGGAAGATGAGGACATCTTGGGATCAGAACTATTCCATTTTGTTCAACATTGCATAGTATTGGCAAACCTCATAACTTGAATACCTAAGTGTTTTGGTAATACAGTAACAAATACCAGTTTTGCTCAAAATGTACGCAGCCCTCCTTGAAAGTTATACTTGAAACACGCTCTCCTGATAGAAATACGTGCTCCGCTAAATAAATTATTAGACAAAGTTTACAAAACAGAATTGCCACAGATTTTCCAGAACAAAAAATATACTTTTTCAATTTTCTGTTAAATAGAGAAAAAAATCCCCAGTATTTACCACAGTCTTAAGCAGTGCTCTCTTACCTTCTCATCTTCCCACTGGAAGAAGTTACAATCTTTCCTATCCCTACAAGCTGAACAAGCATAAAATCTTCTTCCCTCCTCTTTTCCTTGGCTGGTCTTTACAAACAGAAGAGCAGGACCTAAAGTACAAACGTAATTATACGGTGACACCCGGGACACCAACAGATCTGTTTTAACGCCTCCACTGCACGCGTCAGGCTTCCAGAATAAAGCATTAACAAAGGCTGCTGTAACACACAACCCCTCGCAGGGGAGCCGAGACAGCTGCTGGAGACGAGCAACAGAGATGCTCAGGGAGGTGTCAAACCCCCACCCCCCAGGAACTGCCGCCACCTCACTCAGGCCCGTCAGAGCTCCCGGCCGGCCCCGCTCCTCCCCTCGGCGGGGCCCGCACCCCCCTCCCGCCCGAGCGGCCTCTTCGCCACCCGGCTCACCGTGCGGGCAGCTGGGAGCGCCGGCTGCCGCGCCGAGCACGGCCAGCCCGCCCGCTCCCGGCCGCTCCGGACCGCACAGGCCCTCCAAGTCGCCCGCGCCGCTGGCCGCCATGTTACCGCCTCCTTCCCGGCAGCCCTCGCCACCTGCCAGGCACGGCCGCCGCCGGCAGGGTAATGCAGGAGCGGGGCAGCCGGCGCTGCGGCGCCTCCCAGCGGTACGGCGGGAACGCGCAGGCGCGCGGCGGCCCCAGCGCCACGGGCGAAACTTCCCGAGGTAACAGGCACGGATTTGGTACCACGCAGTAACAGGGACGAAACGAACCAAAGGTTCGAACAAAGACGACACCCGAGCCTGAACGCCGTGCGTTTTAGACTATGACATTTATTTTCTCGAGGAGGCATGTCTGGTACATAAACACCATCTGCAATTTTTTAATAAACCGTTTGGATAAAAACAATCATGGAAAGTTTATAAAGGTGGTCATTTCAATCTTATTTTGAACTCCACTGTACAGTGAGTTTTACATTTAAGGCTTAAACGTTTCAGTTAATCATGTGAATTGCTGACATGCTACATTAATATTTACATCCACTCAAAATTATATAAAATACAAGCATTTTATTATTTTTGAGTTCAACAGTATTGCTTAGAATTACAAAATACAGCAATGTCTGAAATACTGAAGGTTTCATAAAAGCAGCAATTTTTCTCCCATACCCAGTCTTAACTGTCCAGAAAATTACTAAATAAAAATATTTACCATGTTACATAAGCCACAGATATAGGAACACGACCATCAAGTCTTAAACCACATACGTAACTTAAACATAAATGCAAATGGCAACTGGCAGATGAGCATGACATTGCTAAGGGCACGATAAGAAGTCTCTGTGCTCTACGTATTACAGTCTTTTTTTTTTCCCCCCCCCCGGTCAAAAAATAGCGGCGTGTTTAGATAGAAATTTAGAAGGCAGACTGGCTTCGTGATGAACACAGCAGTGCTTCTGTCGTTAACAGTGCAGAACCACTTTGGTGACTACTGATGAACACATTTATACGCATATGGCAAAACAAACCTGTAACAACACGGTGCAATTCTTTCCTTGTGGTGGATCTATAAAGAAATATCACAATTTTCCACACATGTGCTTAAATACACAAGTTGTAAAAGCTACAGGTGAAGTTTCAACCTCTGAGACGTACACTCAGCTTATTTTGTCACAGTAGGAACTGTGTGTACTTACTTGGGTTGAATTTTGCTGCAATTCAACTATTTAACTATTTTTGGTCCCCGCGTGCAAAACACCTACTCGGAGCATTTTTCCCCTTCTCCCTTTCTTTCACTTGTTTGTCAAGGATAGATTGATTTATTTTTTTTAGTGCATGACTTTTCAACTAACTAGCCTACGAAAAATCTATAAACAGCTTAAAATATCAGGAAGAAATTCCAAGGAAAAGCATTTTCACAATCAAAGATAAGATTCTGCACTTTTTTTTAAAGACTATATAAAAAGAAATTGATAGTATATAGGTTCTCACATTTATATTAAACAAAAAGAATTCCTGTTGTATTCAAAAGTAGTTTCTCAGCATATGCAAACTGTGTATCTTCCCTTATTCAGAATACATTAATTTAGCCTATAAAAATACAGTATGGACAAGTTCTTCTCATTCCCTGACATAAGAATTCACAATTTTGACACAAAAATTGTAAACTTTTATTACATTCAAAATACATTTCTTAAGTCTTTAGAATTTAAGTTCTGAGGTGTCGGCAGTCAGAGCTCTTGGTATACAGCAGAAGTACGTTATTGCAGAGCCTTTACACAGAAGTAGCTTTCTAAAGTTAAGAGAAACTTACTCTTCACGTGTATTTTCGTTGCTACCAGGAAGAAAAGAAAGGCTTCCTGCTATGAAAGGTCTGTGTGAACGCATTACTCAGATGAACAATTCGGCCCTGACTTCCAGTGCTACTTCGCTCCACAATCACACGTGGCATCTGAACAAGCTGAATGGGACTTTTTTCATCCTTTAATGCCTGAGTGAGGTTTAGTATCTAAAAGAGTAAAAGCAGGTAAGGTGAGGGCGCACAAATAAAACTGTGGCTAGCAGGCTTATAAATTTAGATGCCACTCAAATTAATTTTGTCAAGGACTGTGCTGTCAAATAAATTATTTTTAAAAGATACTCTATTGCCTTTTGGATTGTATTTCCAATCATATCCAAGAATAACGCATTATCTGCATTTCTTCCCTAAATCCATGCCTGAAAACCTGACATTTCTTGCAGTGAAACACATTCTTCTATACCTAGAGAGAGATTTAAAAAAAAAAAAAAAAATCTCTGCTGAAATCTACCTCAGGGAAAGGGTGTGAAGAAAGGGTCCAGATGCAGCCTTCATAGTGAGAAATTAGACAACCTTAGCTAGATCTCTCTCAGCTTTTTTCCTTAAGCTTTTTGAATAACAGATTCCCTGCAGTCAATTGTCTCATCACAAAAAAAGCTACTTAACACAGTTTAAGATGGATGAATACTTCAGAAGTGACCTTGCAGTGACTGCACAAACTTCTCAGAAAAGTTATTTCAGAAGTAACTTCTATAATTCAATTTAATGAGTAAGGTTTGCTGGCTTTTAGCCACCACACGTAACTAATGTTAACGGGGTTTACGTTTGACCAAGCAGAGCTGCAGTCTTGTGCAGCTTGATATAGGAAACTCTACAGAGAGAATGTCAGATTAAGCCACTCTAGTTGTGAATGCCTGGCTTTAAACTATCCATGTTGAATTTATGAACACAGAGAAGTCAGTTTCAATAAATTCAGGGCAAATGGGACTATTAATTTATCTAGTTCAATTCCCTTACATTTTCATAAATCACTATTTTATGCCTACAATGATCTAAATAATTTGTTCTTAGCTAAAGCTTGTTTTCCAGTATATCACACCAGTCTTAAATTTTAAAACAGCAAGAAGATGGAGAAACCCTTCTCCTCTTGTTTCAGTGTTAAAGAAAAACCCAACACTTAATTATCATCAAATTTCTAATCTGAAAACGGCTGGATTGGTTCCAAGTATGGTTCTGACATTTGCTAGGATAAAGAAATTTTATTACCTAATATTGCTTTCTTGTGAGAGGTATTTCAATAATCAAGTTAACCCTCCAAAATAAAGTCACATTTATTTTAATAACATAACAAAATTACCCACCAAATTTTCCATCCAAGCTCATGACTCTTCTCCAGTGTTTCATTCTTAAAACACCTTCTAAGAATATATAGCTATTAAATCCTCCCCATCCCCCACAAAAACAATAAAACCCTATTATTTAAGAAAATCATCTTCTATAAAAATAAAAAACAGAATACACTTTCTGCTGTCTCATCTATATGCAAATAAGAACAAACTCTAGAAAGAAATTTAGTCTTCTTAATTGAAAATACCTTCAAGTGTCTTTCAATTCAATAGGAGTCAGTTTTTGTAGCTCTAAAAAAAAACAGCTGAGAAGTGATGACAAATTAAATACATAAATAAAAATGTAAAAAAGCAGTCTTACCTGTCCCCTCATAACGGACATTTGGTTTTCAAAAGTAGCCTTGTCAAATCCTTTATCAGTCTTTATTAAAGAAAACAAACAGTTACTATAGGAAATGACCCATTTATTTTTAGCTATTTAGCACACTAATTCATCAATTTCATAATATGCCTAGTCATATTTACCAACATTATTATAATTTTTGGAAGCTTCAAATAGTCATAGTATGACCCATAAAAAGGTCTCTTTATTGCAGCAAGTTTACATATGTGAAAATGAAGGATGTTCCACATCATAGAAGTAAAATACATCAGTGGATACCACTTCAGGGCATTGGTAGGTAGGCTTAATACCATCACATATTGTTACACCACTCTGTCTCTCACCTTTACTTCGGCAAAAGAACACTTCCTCCTTGAGATTTATTAAATACTTTGACTTCCACCGGGTTTAACAGACAACCCAGAGTCACTTTGCATACAACCGAGTCAAAGATGTAAATATTGCGAATGTGTTTCAGGATGTAGTTTTGACGTTATACCTGCATTTTCACTAAAAGTTTAACATTTCTGTTTCTTTTCATCCTGATCATTGGAATTATTTCACTTTAACATCTGACACAACTGTTTATGGACTGTTTCAGAGAAGAACACTTCTTGACATGTCAATATTGTAGCACAGTTTCAGTATCTTTAAAATCATTTTGACTTACTTTAAACATGGTCAAGGTTTCAGCATCAACTTCACACAAAATATGTATGTAAAATTAAGTATATGAAAGGTATGAAGGTACTTTAAGTTACATTAAATACATGATTTCTTCAGGTTGCTACAGTTTATCTTAAGCGTATACACACCACACAGGTATGTTAAATGGAGTTTTTACACAGATTTGTGCTATAAAAGTTAACTAGCTTTAATTGATTATGTGAAACTTAAATATATAAAAGGTAATTATGTTTAATTAGCCATTCGTGCCACTATTAATTAGCCACAATAGTGAAATAGTTTCCTCTTAATTATATAAACCCTTTCTACTATGCCAACGTTAAAGCTAAAATAGCACAGTATCATGACATACAGAAGTTAAATCCATAAAAAGAAAAACCATTTAACTGCTTGATTACAGCTCATTCCATTGAGCTATTTCAGTAATGCTCAATTCCAAGAAGCACTTGATTCACCTTAAATAGTTCATAAAGGTCTTCACAAAGATCCTGTACGAAGTTCATATCAGAAATGCGAGGAAGAACTAAGTCTCTGGTCTCCTGAGAGAAAGGAACTTTTGCTTGAGAAAGCCAAGCCCAATGAAAGGGATCTAATGCAGAAAAACAGTACACTTAACGATTAAGAACAGGCAAAAATGAAATTCTTGAGTGCTTACCAGTGATACAGTACTCTGCTGCCTACTGGGAGATCTCAGTAACACACCACTTTTCACAACATTGTTACCTCTTTCGGCTACAGTTACAAAAGTAGCTTTATAGCTACTTAGCCTTTTTTCTAAACAGTGAAAATGTATTTTAAGTAATAAATATTTAGTTGAAGCAATAAGTAAAAAAGGTATATAAATTAAACACTATAAGCAACAGTAGAGGCATTCTAGTTTAGTAATGCAGTTTCCTTTGGAGTAAAATAATGGCTGCAATCAAATAGAAATCTTTCAGATGTTTGACTCGTACTGAAGAATTAACAGAAAAAGTAGCTATTATTTTTTAATAAAATTCTTAGTTTATTATGCTGAGAAAAACATTCTTAACTTTTCATATAATTGCTATTAAACAGCTTTTTCAAGAGATATTGTAAGAGTAATTAATATTACCAGATGTTAAACAAGACACCAAACAGTGTCAGTTGCAGGAATGGAGGAGCATCACTAGCAGGAGGCCACCCATTGAACTTCCTAACACTGCTCACAGCCCTGAGTCTGGCAGTCCAGCCAGTTTTCCACCCACCTTACAAAGAATGCTATGAGAGACCACGCAGAAGGTCTCACAAAAGTCAAGGAAAATCAGTATTTACCACCCTCCCCTCATCCACTAAAGTCATCATTAAAAGCCATCCAGTCAGTCAAGCATAGTTTGTCCTTGGTAAATCCGTGCGGCTTCCTCATCACCTTGTTCTCCATGTACTTGAACACGGCTTCCAAGAGGATTCACTCCACAATCATCATGGGGAGTGAGGCTGGCTACCCTGTCATTCCTTGTACCCTGCATCTTGCCCTTCTTGAAGATGGATGTGATACTTACCTTTTTCTAGTCATCAGCAACCTCCCACATCACTACAGTCTTTCAAGAGTGATGAGAAAACAGCCTCACAATGACATCAGCCAGCTCCCACCATGTTTCTAATGCATCCCATCTACTCCTGTGAACCTCTGTATGTCCATTTTGCGTAAGTGCTCCCTTTCTCCTGCTTTGGGTAATGATTCATTCCCAGAGGCTCTGCTTATGAGCTCCGAGACCTAAGAGCAAATCTTACAAGTGAAAACTGAGGCAAAGTCAGCACTGAATAACTTGTTCTCTCTTATGCCTTTTGCCTTTAGGTCCTTGCTGCACTTTTCTTCAGTCTCACTCGCATTTCTAATTTACTTAACCCTTCCTTGTTGCCCTTTATGTCCTCTGCTAGCTTTACTCCAGCTGAGCTTTGACTTTCCAGACTCCATTCTTGCACTTTTGGACAAAGTCTATTTTTCCAGGGAAGTCTCTGCATCCATTTTTTCTTCATGTACTTAATTTTTGTGTCCCAGTTCAGTTAGGAGTTCCCTATTCATCCATGATGGACCAACTTCCTGCCTTTTGGATAGGCTGTTCTCTGGCTTTGAGGAGGTTATCCTTGACGATCAATCAGCTCTAGTCATCAATAAAACATGCTCTACCCCTCAAGAGCCTGAGATTTTAAACAACATTATGCTACAAGTTTACTTTTACAGAATTGTCACACACTTGTCCAACTGCAAAAGAATTCTAAAGGGTCATCCAAGTTTATTACTTTTGATGTTGAAGTAAAAGACAGTATAAAATAAACAATAGTTGCCATGTCTCTAGAAGAGCTGCACAAGTGACTGTAGCCAAGAGATACGTAGAACTATTGAGTATCAAGATGTCTGGGACTATATAGAGCTCTGGGTGGGGTAATTAACTAGCCTTTTGACAGCAAAAATAGCCCAGACTTAACTGCCATAATTACCCAATTGGCTAATAGTCCACAGAAATAATTGTAAACCCTGTTGGGCACTTCCCTCTACAATATAAGTAGTCAGAGAAGTGGTCAGAAGCAATCTAGCTTTAACAGTAAAATCAATTCTCAGTCTGCCCAAAAACACTAACTAAAGATTAACTTCTACAAAGTAAGCTAAAGCTGAGAACAAGTAAAAATAACATGTAACTTGTCTGCTTGTTCACCCACAACAGTACCTTTTGAAATAGAAATTTGACCATTAGAGAGACAACTTGCATATCCTTGCACTCAAGTAACTTTCCACCATGGTTTTCAAGAAAACACAGGAGAAGCATGTTGCTAAATTTTTTCAATTCCACCATCAGTCAGTTTACATACAGTAGTATGTTTATCAATATCCATGTATTAATATTGTTTAAAGGTATAAGGGTAAAAAATATGAACAAGGACTAAATCACATATGCCACTGCAAAAGTGGCATTTGGTGCTAACTTTCTGAAGAAAAGTACATTATTTAAAAATTCAATATATAACTACAGTGATGATTTATTAGGGTTTTTTTTTTTACTACAGCTACCCAAACAAAAAATACCTATTTAGAAGTTACGCTCCCAAAAGGAAGATGATTGAAGAATGCAATACTTACATGCCCTCCACTCATCAGGATGCTTAAAAGGAAATGCTAAACCATTGTCAATTGCAGCAATTTTAATAGTAGATTCTTTAGTTATAGTCCATTGGCTATCCTATGGAAGGAATATTTCAAAAATAAGTGATACCTATGTGCTCACAAAAATAGTGAAATACATTAAAAATACTAAATAATATACTTTTTAGCTTCACTGCTTAAAGTCAACTTAAACAATATAAAGGAGTATCCAAAAAAACTCCAGCACATATAATTCTTACTCTACCACCATTAAAAAGGAGCCCTTCCCCCAAATACAAGATAAGCAGAGCACATAAATAGCTGAAGAAATGTGCTTAAGCAACAAGTGGGCAGTTTTATTATTATTATTATAGCCCAAGTTAGTAAAGATAAAATACAGAACAATAAAAATAACTTCTAGTACTGTTCTATCCAGACTAGTCTAATCCAAATAGCTTTTCCATTCATTTCATCAAGAACAATTTGCAGTTACCATATTTCTTGAGACCACGCACCAGAATTAAAGCCATGCACTTAATCCCCTGCAAGACCAAGTTATAAAACTAAACAATTTAAAGAATACAAGTTTCAGAGTATGATTTTCTTACCTTATCTGACAGATCAAGTGCATCCTCTTGTTTTTCATACCTGACTAACCAGTTATCGTTACCTCTGTCTTTAAACATGAAAATGCATGTCACAACACATCATTTATACAGAAATCATCATCTAAAGTGATATACAATGGCTAATACTGTAAATTGAGAATTTACCAAAGGAGTCAGGCAAAACTGTTCAGAAAGTTTTTTCCCCTCACAATACATGTGTTTCAGCTTTACCAAAGTGTTTGACGCAACCGATTTACTGGAAAGACCAAAAATTTACCAAGTGTTCTTAGGTACGTATTACTGCTTTAGTTTCCCCAAGTGGCTGAATAAACAACAAAATATCAAGAAAGCTACAAGAAACTATTTCCATCCATTTTATGCAGAAAGAGTGGCTGCAGTGTGCACTTTTCCCGGGGAAAAGACTGTCAGCAGCATCAGCCACAATGACTTAATTTTTGAGCTTGTTTTAATGCCGATGGGGAAAGGGAGAAGCCCTCCAAAATTATACATAGTCTAATGTTTGACTACATGGAGAAAACAGACTCTTCAAAGGTGGATGGGGGGAAAAACTGAAGAGCCTTTCAGTTTCTGAAAGATGTCTGCACCGTTCAGACAAAAGTGAGACACAGGCGGCCTTGAAAAGGTCTTTCAGAGAGAGGATGATTGCATGGATTTGTAGGTCCTTCTGTCATCTTAAGATGCTCCCTTAAGTTTAGTTAAACATCCATCAGAAGATTTTCATGTTCTATCATGATTAGATATATTAAATCAAGGTAAAATCATCCACATAATGAGGTTTTGAATTTTGAGTATTTTCCTTTCCTCTAAGGACGTCACAGGACACAGTAATTGTTTGGAAACACTGGGATCTATTTGATAAAGCTGACAGACCATAGCAGCAGCTAGAAAATATTACATTCTTATGAAACTTCCTTCTTTTATTTTGCTTCTAAAAAGCCACAGGCTAGAGCGACGTATTTTCAGCTACATTCCTTTCCAATAAGTGAATTTAAGAAAAGGAAAATGAACTAAAGCTGGTATGTCTGAAGAAGAGTAAAGATGCCCACCTCTGACAACTCGACAAAGGAAGTATTTTACATCTAAAACTGCCTTTGGATTCTTGAGGAAATAAATCACCTACATAGTCACCAGAAGAACCCCAGTTTCTGAGTGAAAGAAACAAGAATGCAGGAGAACTGAGAGATATACATCACAGTTGCACTTCAGTGCATAGTCACAATGCATATGAACTATTTTGCACTGATGCGAAACTGTGCTGTTATCAGCTCCAGGTTAGCATAAAAGGAATGATAGCATTGGCTTTTCTTATGGTTCACGAAACCCACCATCCCTTATCCTAATCAGGGGAAACAGACAGTTAATAGCCTACTGACAGAATTAAAGCATAACAAAAGTAATTGTTCTTGAATTCTTATATTGCTTAAAAATATCAAGTAACAGCCAAAAAGGGTTGTTTGGATTTTGTCATATTGCAATATTTAATGTTTAAAAAATTTACTTTGGATTCAAAGTTTAAAATGCAACATTCTGGCCTTCAATTGAGAAAAGCATCTGAAATGCATTAAAAGCCTTCAGCAGCAGCTTTCAGCCAGCATTGCTTACCATTTCTGCCTCACAAAATTAGATAGATACCAAGAGACGCTAACAAATACCTGTATTTCTGATTACATAATCCAAGATAACCAATCTTTCAAATTGCGACTGAAATTCTTTCCTTGTGTTCTCAGGTAAAGGATCAGTTTCAAACTTCCTGAGCCAGTAGTCAGCTTCCTTATATCCTTCAACAAACAGTTGGAAGGAGCCAACCTGAAATATTAAGAAACTCCCCTTGGAAAACGCACTTGGGTACATCACACAACTAATCTTAACATTAACAGAAAATCTGATTATATACCTTCAAAGTTCAGAACACAGGAAGTATGACATTAAAAAAAAAAAAAAAGACTACTAAGTGGTTTCTCTTTCATTCTTAAATTCTGAAAAAAAAAGTAAGACTCAAATCATAAGGGTTTTTTCTGGGGGTTTTGGTGTGGGTATTTTTTTTTTTTTAATATTTCTTTAAGCACTCACTGAGTTTACAAGGAATAAAATGTAGCCAGACAGCTCAACATAAATGAACACTCAGCATTACGAGCAATATTTGAAACAAAGAGAAAGAAGTAACATCTATTCTCTTTTTCATTGGAAACACTAGTTCAACAGTTCATACGAAAACTCACCAAAAATTACAGGAGAAAAATCTTCCTCTCTGAAAAGCTTGTATGTTTCATTGATGAGAACAGCAGCATTAACCATTTGTTCAAGACAGACACTTTTTGTATGAAAATGGCCAAAATACATTTCCCAAAAGAGTCCAAGGAAGAAAACTACAGATGGCATGGGGTCCGTATGTGTGGGCAACAGGAAAGGTGCCCAAGATTAAAATTCAAAAGAGGACTTATATTCGAGAAGTAAAATGCAGATAGATGCACACGTGCAGAGACATGGATAAACACATAGCATGTGGAATAACCATGCTGAGACAAGCTTGCATAATGTGTGTCACATGGATCAAAATCACTGGGAACTGACACAAGTGGATTACCCAAGCTGTACGTAACCTGTGTTTTAAACATTTAGGAGTAGAACACTGATGATATTTTGGGGATACAATAAGGCTCATTAGGCAAGAAAGATGTGAGGTTTTAGTTAGTGGAATACTGCACACAAGATGAAAGGAAGGTAGGATGAACACAACAATAGGATACCTAAAAGAATAAAACAAACAATAGAAGGGAAAAAAAATAAATATTTAGGAAACATGAAAGAACTAGATAAATTGCAGGGGAGAAACAACTAGACAATATAAAAACATGACACTGAATGGAAATTTACTAAACAGTCAAGGAAAAACAGGATGTCCAACATTTTAACATGTTACTCCTCCATCAAAAAGCTAGACTGCAGACTGACACAAAAAGTGACAAGATTATTAAAGTAGTTCAAATGAAGGAATGACGCAACAGAGCAGATAGATTTTGCATAGAAACAGTCATATTTATCAAACTTCGGTCATTCAGAGATAGTGTTCAACAAGCAACAAGGTTTTTCTTCTACCATTGAAGTAGGTTTCTTCTACCATTCTTTTCTTTTTTAAATTCAGAGTTTTGTATAAGAATCAAGAAATGCACAAATCACTTATTTTTCATCTTACCTTAGGAGGTAGTCCAATTCGATTAAATTTTTTAGCAACTTTTGGCACTTTCTCTAAAGCGTATTTTTTTCCTCTTGACTTTGCACGATCTATTGCACTGTAATTAAAGGTCTCACTGACAAGCCAGACAACCTTAAAATATGAACGTTAAAAACACAGTTCAGAATTCCTTATTAAATCAATTATAAATTTACAGCAAGTTTTATGCTTATTTGTCAAGAACAGTAAAAAGGAAGCATCAGGCATTTCCAACAGACAAGTTTTATATGAAAAGGTGAACATTTCCTATTTTACATATCTCAAACAAAAATGTGGTAAGAGACTTAAGTGGGAATTTTTATACGCTGCTTTTTGCAATTCTGATGCATCTCACCAAAACAGGAGGCACAAAAGTGTGAGAACATGCTAGAAACTGAAGTGGTTCCAAAGAAGAGATTCAATTCAGATCACAAACTTATCTTTTAAAAGAAAAATCACAGTCACTATTTCTACACCAAACCACTGTGCCTTTGGACTTGCAATAGTTTATAAATGACTTTAGGCTAATGGATGATATACAAGCATGTCTCCACAACTACAGTCCAGAGACTGACAAATCCGTCACTATATATTTTTTGCATTCAATAATTTATGTATTTGAACTTTTACCTTAGTTTTAGGTACAACTCCTAGCCCCAGCTTGTCATCCACAAGATAGGCACCAGCTTCAGAAAGGTATCCCTGATTTGGAACGAGGCAGCCTCTGCCAAAGCAGCAAGGACAACAAACTTTGTGAAAATATTTGGTCCATTTTGGATTTAGATGTCCATAAGGCTCTTCAGATTTTGGTTTGAACACTCCAATAATTTTCTAGGATAAATAATACAAAATTAAAGTATAAATGCTTTGAGTTACAAAAGATTAAAATGATTTTGAAAATTAGTTAATTGAAAGTATTGGTTAGGTACTACACATTGCATTTTACAGTTGCTCTTTTTAGATGATGAAATAATAAAATGAACAAAATTACATTCAAAATAAATCTATCATCAAATGCTTGTCTAGAAGGAGTACAAATTCAAAATAAGCTCTTCATAAGAGAAAATCAAAACCAGTTAACATTTACTAGTTTTTCAAAATTAGAGAGGACTGCATTTTAGAATACACATATTTTTTATATTCTAAGTTTTTAAAAAAAGGTTTTAAAAGTAGTTTTAAAAATAATTTTCAGCACACCAATTAACTCATTGACAAGGTATTTCAAACAAAGACATAATGGTTCCAGGAAAGTGACAAACATACAGAATGCTAATAATCAAATGTTACCTTTTCTCTTTTACACCAATTTTATTTATTGCTTTAAGTTAGAATGGATCAAAAAGTTCTGCACTTCGCAATTCCAAAGAGTGGTGTCATTTACATTTACCACTGCTGTAGATTCCTCAACTCAAAGCTGACAATGGTTCACCCTATCAGCCACCATTTACACTGGAGACATGTAGTAAAGCTTAAAGTTACTCAGAGCACTGTGTCCAATTTTGGGCACTATGCTTCAAGAAATCTGTTGACAAACTGGAGAAAGTTGAAAAAACAATGAGAATAAGCACAAAAAAACTGAATAATGAAAGACTGTATGAAAAGGGATTGTTTAGCCTAAGAGAAAATGCGGCACAATGAACTATGTAATAGGTTGTTACAGAAAAAAAAGGAACACTACATTTACTGTTAAGGAGCCAAGAAATGATAGGCTTAAATCCCAGCAGATAAGTTGCAAAGAAAAAACCCTTTTGAACCTTAAGAGCAGCTCAAGACTGGAACAGACTGCCAGGTTGTGAAGACTCCAAAACAGGATGCCACTAACAACAGGTTAGTTAGACATTCATCAGGGATCAGGTTAAGACAATCCTGCTCCACAACACAGGCATTAAATAGATGATTTCTCAAGGTGCCTCCTACATGTGATTCTATATTTGTTAACCTCAAACCACAAGATTATTACCAGACTAAAATATATAACCTTCCATTTGTCTGTGATAAACTTTAGCCTAGTGCATAAAGTCCATCTAATGACTCTTCTACAGCTCAAGTGAATTACTGTAGAAATGTTGTATCTTCATTCCTTCTCACAGGACCGCGGTAACTAAATCAAATTCTTACCTAATAAATATTTAAGAACAACTGTTTAAGAAGCATTTTCACATATTAGTGCTTTACTGAATCCTTATCAAAAAAGTGAACATCTCAATAAGCTAAACACTGCCTGTTGTTGCACCAGCACTCATAGCTGATTTACACTCTTAAGTCATGAACAAGTTTGCTGGCAGTCAGAAACCAGCATTCTGCTGCAGTAACTGCTGATTCAACTAGATTAGGGAGGGGACCTGACTAGTTGTTCTAGCTTCTAGAGAATTTTCACCCACTTTGTCCAAGGCAATCTAACTAGTCCAAGACCGTCCAAGACAATCACGCTTTGTCCGAGACAAACTAACTACAGCAAGCTTATTTCATTCAGTTTGTAAACAGAGTACACAAGACACCAGGCGTTAGGGGCATCACCTGTCTTGTCCATCTGTTTTGTTTCATTTCCATCAACTACCAGGAGAAATAAGTTATGAAATATCACTATTTGCATTCAACCTATAAAATAAGTTTCCTATCAACAGGGGCAGGAAACAAATTAACAAAAATTCTCTTGTTTTTGGCATGCTATTATCTGTGATTCTAAGGTTACATTCAAAATCATGAGCAAGTTCTATGCAACCACACAGACACAATTCAATTTAGACCTACACAAAAGGTTACACTTACGACAAATATTCTATGCAACGTGAAAGGCCAGGATGTTCTCTGAACACTATTTTTTTTTATTTTTAAATCACAACACTTTGGAAGCTGAATTTACTTGGTATACTAGCTTAATCAAAATTACAATGTTAGCTTCAGAATTGTTAAAAAGTTGTTTCATTTTTTCCTGTTGAATCACAGGTACTTACCTGCTCAAAACAAAGCTAGCAGCTTTTCATTTTGCAGAAATGCAGCAGTGCATTTAGTAATATATGCCAAGCCATTAATTATCTCTTTTCTGAGTCATGCTTTGGATCATACTTCCTACAAACTGCCCATTTTAAAAAGGAGCTTAGCTGATTCCATTACTTGCCTGGACCATACTGTGCTATACTATGAAATCTAGATATGGTAGTTTTCAAGGTTCCACTGAATTTAGAACCTTGCTAAATTTTCCAAGGTCAGTCTTAATTTTGCAAGTCAAAATTAATTTCTAGACTGACTCCATTGGCATTACCAATTAGCCAATAGCTGAATTGTCAAAAACGTTGCAGAAGAGTTTGTAACAGACACAATGAACAACAAATGCAGAAATATTCAACACTTCAGCAATAGTGCTGCTTAAGTACTGAACTGCTTTGTATCAGTATACAACTATGCCAATAAATGCAAAAAGTTAGTAATTTTAATTAGGCAATTTTAGTTTTGTCTTTCTCATAGACCCAAATCAGTGAATAAGATGACCTAATGGAAACAGGTTATTTTACCTGTAACTTGTTATTAGTGTGGGTAAACCTTTCAGAAGATGACCAGTAAGAAGGCTTAGCACATCTTTAATAAGCTCTTTCCCAGCATAAGAAAGAGGAGATTACTCAAGAAGAATGGGAGAAAGCAAGTCACAAAACTGGTCTGAAGTAGAATGATGCAATACTCTGTCAAACAGGATGTGAAATCCATTCTACAAATGGGAGTTGCACTACTGACAAAATTAAGTTTTATCAGACCTTTAATATGGATAACAAATTTAGATAAGCTCTACATTCAGTGCAAGGAATAAAAACAAAATTGAAAGTCAGCTAGGAACTCAGTACCATTATTCTCACAGGGTCATGTTGGCAAATACTTTCATATTTTGCAATGAAATTTTTCTGGCCCACATAAAGAGAAATTGGCAGGTTCTTAGTCTTCATTTCTCCTAAATACTTACATTCAAATCAATGACCTGCATGAAGGGGGAGGGCAAGTCACTACTAGGAATTTAACTGGGAGCAAAAACAACACTTCACTGCAAAACAGAAGTAAAACCAACAAGAAAATCACCATATAAGAAACAAGGAAATAAGGTGCTCCATCCAGAATACTATGGTTACAAAAATTAGGTGTAAGTACTCTCTCATTAGCCCCAGGGCACAGTGAGTTTTTCGGGCATTTCCTAGACACCAAAAAACTACAAAGTCAGTCTGGAAAGGCTTCAGGCAAAACAGATTTGCACATTTGGAAATCCAGAACAAGTATAATTTTTTTCCTAGTAATTCTCTAGTAACTATCTAAGAATAAAAGATCTCGATTGCACAGCATTAAGAAAAATTCCAAACCAACACTTAAACAGTTTTAAAGCATTTTTAGCGCAACACTGTAGAATATTCTTCAGACACATCATGCATTGATTTTTTTGAAAAAGTATGGATTTAAACCAGTATTTGGTTACTTTCCCAGATTTTTTCCTATTGCATTTTAAATAAGATATAATCCTAATTTAAAATACCTCTTTAAAAACAGTATAAAGTTTGAATATGTATATATAAGCATACAACCTGAAAACCTACAAATAACTAAACTACTGAACTAGGGAAGTGACCTGAAGTTTAAGTCTGCTGAAACTTTTAACATGTTTTCATATTAACAGCATTGTACATGACAGCAAGAATCCCACAAAGCGATTAGAGAAAGAATTTTTTTTTCCTTCCAGTTTCAAAAACAGAGACACCCTCCTTCCCAACCTACTTTGGCTCTCCTCCATCAGAATGAAGGGGGTCATTACTAACAAATGTTCCTGGAACACAGGAGTATGAACTGCAATGTGCAGTTCTTAGAAGATTTTGAAGGGATAGTTCTGCCACCTTCCATCTTAGAAATAAATGTAGTATGAGACCACAACATAAATTCACACACTTATTTGCATTGTTAGGTAACTATTCTAAAAATCACTCATTCAATAAAGTGTAAAAACTATCACCAGAAAAGCAGCATTAAAACAAACCAAACATCTATGAAATTAAGTGGCAAAACAAGAATATATTATGTAACAACCAATAACACCAATAAAAGCTAAACAAAAAACCCCACAATACTTCTTAAATGAATGTGAAGTGACCATTTTGGGGATGCAGGGAAGAACAACAATCCTGGACATGTTCTGAAAACCTAGGCACTTAAAGCGTTACAACTTCCATGTCCAACATGACTGGAATCTTCAGCATTAACGAACACCTACACCTACCCAAGACCAAAAGACTGCTGATTGAACTTAAAATAAAATCAGATATGACAAATCAACAAAAAGGGGGGGTGGGAGGGGGAGTCCTCTTTTTTGGAACAGCTCAGTAAGCAGACAAAGTATTTCTGATTTAAAGAAAACAATGTGAAAGTATGTCTGAAACATTTTCTCTTCCTAAATAATGCTAACCAAATGTTACTTTTCAAGCAAGATATTCAGGTAACTGTTACTTCTCTGTCTCAAAGTAACCTTAGGACACCTCTTTGATCATCACTATTCAAGGTACCATTTACTACTTAGGAAAGGGAAACCAAATCTTCAAGTTAAGATTCAGCAGACAAGTACAAGTAAAAAGGTAGATTCGTTTATATCGCTCTTCTTGCCCATCTACCAATCACACAGGAGGAAGGAGACATGACCTAAATAAAAGTCAATCTAAAAAGAAAAGACATACAAATATAGAAGGCTTGGCTAAAGAAACCTAAACAGTACCCAAATCAGAAGCTCAGCTGTGTCAAAAATCAAGTAAAACATACAAAGAACAAAATGTTAGATTCTGCACAAAGGAATCCCTGAATTGTTTTCAGATGTTAAAGAGGCCCTTTTATTTTCTCCATATTTCTTTGATGCAGATCATTCAAAACATGGTAAAACTGCAACAGAGAAATAATAGTTATTTTGGCTTAGCTTATGCTGCAAGACATAATTAGAAATCTAAATATTACTTTTGTTGATTTTTCCAACATAGATTTTGGCATACCGTAAATTATTATACAACTTATTTAAATGAATTTCCATTTAAACAGAATTTTAAAATTTCCATTTTAAACTCGTTGCTGATAGTGTCTCTGACTTTACAGTAACATGCTCACCCCTTTTGGATCCTTGGCAAAGTAACTCCCACTGGATCCTTGAGAGATTCTTTCTGGAAAAACTCCACACTCTATAGCTTGTTCTGCTCTCAGAATAATTTCTGCAAATTCTGGATCATCTAAAAATATATTCATATCAGCAGTATGTCCTGTATGCCCTGAAAAATAAGAAAACAAGCAATCTTAAGTGCAATTTGTACTATGAATTAACAACAACATAAGTAAACACACTGAAAAGCTAACAGCCTTCCCTGCTAATGCCCATTCAATAGCAGGCTGAAAAATCTGGTCCATTAAATCAGTGCAAGTTTTCCCACTGATTTACCCACATCTAGTCAACCTTTTGTTTAAAGTAAATCAGCTGAACCTGCAACAACTAATTTGAGACTACCACTGCAAAGTGTGTACACTTTTCAAGGATTTTTTTTTAATTTTTATTTACATAAAGAAGCCTATAAGAAAAAAAACCTTCAAAATCATATCTGTAAAAAAATACTAAAGATTTTACATACCATTTTTATTAAGATTGTAGAGAAAGCTACCGGAGAGTAAACCGCCTGTTACCCACTAACTATTAGAATGGTATCATACCATTCATTTAACAGCTCGGCTAACATGTTCATTATCTGCTACGACACAACCATGTTATTCACAAAACAATCCGTTACACGTAGCACTGACAAGTGGCACCAATATCCCACTGAAGTACGGCATGCCATCACCATTCCAACATTAAAACACTACCAACTACTTGTAGAATTTCTTTGCATACCAGCCAAAAGATCAGCTCTATGCAGGCATTTATGCAAACTCTATGACTCTATGCAACCATTTAGAAAGACAACTAGAAAAGAAGTTGCCAGGATTCAATACTTCTATTGCTTTTTAAACTTTTTCAAGTGATTTCTTTGCAAGTTTTGAAACTGTAGATTTTTGTACCTTACTTTTAAGGCTAGAATTATTCCACATTCTTATTGAGTGCATTTTAATGGGTCTGTGCATTAGGGCTCATTTCTGCATTAAGAAACAGCTACATTATTCTAAATTAAACATTCACAGATAAAGTTGCCCTTTTCCCATTTCAGCACTTGAAGAAATGTAAGATAAAATACATACATTCTTCTGGAATGACAACTGACACAGAATCCATTCAGAAAAGATAATCCTAAACAGTTTGTGGATAGCCAAATAAAAAACAAATAATAAAAATCACTCTTGATGTTTTGGAACACCTTTATGTAGCACAGGACATTCTTTGAAGTTTTCTAGAATATTACCACTTGCTTGCATGAACCACTCACAAATAAAAACATGGCTTCCAAACAAAAACAACTAAAACAACTAAAAAGCATAAAACAGGAAAATCTTAGTGTAAGTTGGCAACAGGAAGAGAAGCCACCTTAAAACTAGTAACAGCTCATTCTTAAGGATCAACAGCTACAACCCATGGGATCACAATCTGTTTGACTACTTGGCCAATACTTCTACAATAAACTAGAGTTTAATTTTAAGACTTTTATTGGGACTGTCAGGGACAATCAATAAATTGCATTTCATAGAGTCAGTCATCAAGAGAAAGGGAGAGGGTTCTAAGATTTCCCGGTCAAAGTACTTAAGTGAGTTAGGGAAATAAACCAAAACACCCACAATATACTTATTTTTATGGAAAGAGTTACTTTGAATCAGTGGTTCTTATTCTATATTCAAGCCTCAACTATCTCTACACAAGAAACATCACATCATACAGCTGAGCTGCGACTACTACATATTTTTGTCAGTGAAAGCAAAACCAGGGTTGTGCATTACACTGTTACCAAATGAAATGCAACATCAATATTAAGTTGCTCTGCACATTAATCTTCCAGATGAAGAGGATCTACAGATGAACTTTCGATCACAGGTATTGAAGTTTTCTATGTGGAAGACAACTTTCTTAGAGGTCAGTTTTTAATTTCTGTGCATTGATTCCAGAAGCTAAAACCATAAGAAGTCTCACTGTCTTGAGGAAATTCCTCAACCATGTCTTTTCTAACATAAAAGATAACTGCAGGAAAAATATATTCAATTAAAAATCAAAAACAAACAAACCACATTATGCTGTATGCTTAAGGAAGAAGAGAAAAATTATTTTTGAAATTTATGATTTGTTCAGTATTGCTACTGTGCTACTAGAAAGCCTTCTGTTACCACAGTGATGTGGCTGTACAGAAATATATAGGCTGCAAACAAGGAAACTGGCAGTTTTAAGAAGTTTCCTTTCAGTTTATCAACACTCTCCATATGAAAATAAGCCATTTTAATTGAAGCTAGTATTTGCTGAATGTGGCAGGGTTTTCTGAGTTGGTTTCTTCTTCAAAAATTATTTAAATCAAGTTTTCCACTGTGAAAGCATGTTATGGTCAAATTTACTCCCAGTACAGTCTCTAAACTTACAATTATAACTAATCAAGGTTTTTCTTGCAACTGCTCTTGAAAACTACTCTTCTCATTAAACTCCCACTCAGGAGACCAGGGCTCACACACACACAGTGTCTAACTACCAAGCTCAATAACTTTTTAGAAATTAATTTGGACAAGGCCTAAGGCTGTGAAGCTGCTATACTTGAGTGATGAGGACGCACCGAAGAAGATATGAATGCTACCACCCACGTATACACCTCAACCTGTTCTTCCATCAAGTTAACATGACATAAGCTAAACTAATACACTTTGCAAGAGTAACATGTATGAATTCCTTTAATACTACACTAGCTTTATACTATTTTAACATTAACATAATTAAAGGTAGCCCCTTCAACCAATTCCATCTTTTTCTATAGTCTCATATTCTGACCATAATTCCACTATGAAAACACTCTCCCTGTTGCAATAACATGCATGAATAACATCTGCGCATGTTTGTTCCACCTGACACATGAAACAATCCTGTACCTTCAACTGTTAGACATACAAAAAAGGTATGGACAAGGAAATGAGAGCAAGAGATGAGCTGCTGCGATCAATCACAGTTCTGAGATTTTCTTAGGGGCAGATCCCAAGAGTACTCTGCATTCACCATCCTGTTTGCCCCAGTAGTGCAAGACCCACAGCTCTAGTCTCCACTCTGAAGCATTAACTACTATGTTTTGCTAGAAGCACTGTCTCATTAACACATCTTGTCTTGTGGGAACGACACAGGAGAACACTAACATCTTAACAGCATGTTTGCATTACAGGTCTGGTCTACGCTTGGGACTATTGGTTAAAAGATGAGATTTTTTTTTTTCTTATGGTTAAACACAGTACGCTAGCAAAAGCTCTCAATGGCTACTAAAAAAAGTTACTAGCAGAACTTACTTTGCTCAAATTGACAGGGTTTTTGTTTGGATTTTTTTTTAAATATGCTATTGTTGCAAAAGGAACAATTTTTACCAGCCTCTGGTAAGAAATCCTATGGTACAATTATAACAGCAAATACTATGAAGTGATAGAAGTCCACAGATTTCCATCAGCAACCCTTTCCTAGAAGTACATCTATTTACAGTTTCACAGAATCAGAAAGCTTGAAAGACTGAAGGAAAAAAGTAACCAATAAATATTCTGTAGTTTATCATCTCGCCTGTATATTTAGAGTTAGATAATGGCCACGCTTATGCTTCTTTTCAAATTCATAACTGAGTTCTTGCATTTCTGAATTTTCATATCACACTTTTCTTCTCTGTTCAAGACTGGATTTCAAAACATGGAAAGCAGATAAACCTTTATGAAAACCAAAAATATGACAGAAGAGTCCACATCTAAAACTCTTAATACATGTGATGGCACAAAGATGTGAATGGACGATTGGAGCAGAGAACAGAAACAGAGTAACGTTTTTTTACACGATGGAAAGATGGGGGTCACAAGCAAGTAGTTGCTGGAATAGGCGAGACAAATAGAAAACTTGACAGAGTTCGCCAAGCTTTCAGGAAGCAGCAGCCAGTCCCACCACAGAACACAGTCTGTAAAACACGCAAAGCCAGAAGTTTCAAAAAATATGACAGAATCAAACAAAGCAAAGCCCAACAAAACGGAAAACAGAGAACAAGAAGTAACAGTGGAGACATTCATGAAGATGTAAATGAGTTCCTGCAGCCCTGCACAGAAAGACAAAGCATTTGAATTTCGAGCCATTCACAGCACTTTCCCTTCAAAGTGTTAGTCAGCGAGCTCATATGCCGAGCAAGGGCAACGCACCTCTGCCCCTCGCTGGTATTATGCCTTCCGATAAAAGCTCGTAATAAGCTCCCTACGAGACAGGACACCTCAAGGCGGCATCTGGCACGGCACATCAAGCGTACTTTAGTCCCTACAGGTTTTTTCCCAGCCTCGCTGGCAGGACAGGGCAGGGGCTACCTCTCCCCCCGGCGACACCGGGGCAGCCTACCCCAGGCAGCTCACCCCGGGCAAAGCCACCCCGCCCCGACCCGCGCTGGCGCACCCCCTGCAGCTCCCCTCCGCGTTCAGCCGAGCCCCGCGGGGGAAGCGGCGGCCCCGGGCCGTACCTGCGGCGGCGCGGGGCTCCTTGTCCCAGGCGGCGCCCGCTCGGCGGCCGCGGCCAGTGCCCGACGCCCGCAGGAGAGGCTCGTCCTCTCCATCCCCCTCGGGCCCCGAGTCCTCCTCACCCTCCTCTTCCTCCTCCTCGAGCCCCAGCTCCCCACACAGCCTCACAGCCCCGCCGGGGGCGCCTTTCACCCCCTGCGGCCCCCGCCAGGGCGGCCCTGCCTGAGGCGCCGGCTCCGCGAGGAGCAGCAGCCGCTCATCGGGCTCCTCAGCACCCGGCTCCGCCATGGGCGGCCGCGGCCGGGGGCTGAGCGCGGTGGGAGGCGCCGCCGGGCGGGCTCAGGCCCCTCCGCGGCAGCCCATGGCGCTCCGGGCCGCCACAGCCAGCTCCGCGGCCACGGCTCCTGTCACGGCCCTGCGCATGCGCGCGGCACCGGCACCCCGCCCCCGCCGCCGCTACCTGCCTTAAAGGGGCCGCGGCATCTGCAGGCCCACGCGTGTTTGAGCAGCGATCGATATCGGGCTTGGGAGCCGGCGGCAAGGGCCCCAAAGTCTTCTCCAGGCCAGCTACCAGCCACGACTGGCCTGGAGATAGTTTAAGACAGCCTAAGAGTTGCATGGTCTGCTCAGTGTTCCCCGGGGAAACCGCAGCCACAGGCCCCCGCGCTCGCATTGTCTCCCCTGCTGGTCATTGAACAAAACATCCCCGAAACTTGCTTCGTTCCTGCGTCTGAAACTGGCTGGTCTCCTGGCCACCTCTTTCCACTAGCCAGCTGCTCTCCCTCCCCATACTTTCAAAGGCATTGTTCTACACCATCACAGTAATTTCCAAAAGGAAGCCTAAAAACCATAGAAGTGAAAACAATATGAATATATTGTCATTATTTCCATGTTCCCACAGCCATCCTTGCGTTATTAACTGGAAGAATTTGTAAATATGTATACAACTATAACCCCAACACACTGCATCAGACTTTGAGGTGGGTGCCTTCTCCCACACCTCCCTGTAGAAGAGGGGGTTTCCTCAGCGCAGTACTCAAAGATTTTGGTGAAATATGGGAGAAAGATAAACGTGTGAAGTACTTGTATAAAACTGGGATTCTGGATTATACTGGGAACAAATCAGTTCTCAGCTCAAATAGTAATTGCACATATCTATTATTCATTATTCTCATAATTATTCATGAAATAAGGATTCATTCTGTACACTACCTGGATCACGGAAAGAAAGTTACTTTGCTTGGTTACTGACAAAATAAAACCTTACTGAAATGCTTGACTTGTGTTTGTTTTGTCTCAGGTTACCTGACAGCCAGTGGACTTTGGAACTAAGTTGAGTGTCATTTACTTATGTAACTATTAATATCTGCAACATTCGATAAAATCTGTTCACACTTGCATTTCTGATTCCATTCCTTTCTATTAAAAGTGAACATATTCAGTCAACTGTGACTCCAGATGAATAGCCATTTTCTGCCTAGTAAACAAGTATATGAAGGTTACAGCAACTGGATGTAATTTTCTGTACAGAAAATTATACCAATGTTAATTCCTGTGTGAGGCAAACAAAAAGATCAGACCTAAAATGGAAGAAGTCTGACATTTTGCCCAGCAGACCATTAAGAAAGACTGCATCTCCCTTTAGCTACATTAGTTATGAGTGAGTTATGGCTGTTTCAGTAATGTTCTGTCAAACAGGTTATCCATAGGTTTCTAAAAAGTTTGAAAGTTCTTTCTTTTGAATAAATTGAACAAGAAATAACTCACTAGTTATTTCTTCTGGTTTAGGGATTCATCTACGCATGCTGGTGTATGTCTAAACACAGTTAACTTAGTTTCCATCTTCTACTGCAATGAGGATTCTGTGACTTGCTCATAGGTGTTGATCTAACGAAGTCTTTAGATCGCCTCAATCTTCAGTAGTGCAGAGTTCAAACACTATGACAGCTCATAATTAAACAAAATACACAGCACCATCATAGTTATTAACAAACTATTAATTTTAATTCTGAGTACCTAACACTCTCAATTAGCCACCTGGATTAAAATTACTAACAATTATATCATGCAAATAAATCGGATCATTTTCCTCATGACAACACTTTTGTCTCTATCCTTCTAAACCATAGAGCATACTTTGTCAACTGTTTATAAAATATTTCTGAGCACTATGTCGACACATGGGAGTGGGAAAAACAGAAGGGAAAAAAAAAAAAGGAACACATGCACAATCGTGCACTTTTCGCTTTAGGTGAGCGCCCTCTTGTGATACTTTAAAACAGAGAACAAGATGAATAGCTGCTCAGTATTTCTAAAGTAACAGCAACACGACACATGGTAACAATCCAGATGCAGCATGACTACGGGCACTAAGAAGCGGGACAATTCAACTTGCAAAGCTCTTTTCTGTTCAAAAGAACTAAGAAACTGTGTCAATTATAGTCTGAGCCAACAATCCAAACAGGTGTGTAAAATTACTCTGTCAGAACGCCCAAAAGATCCTAATCAGGCTAATCAAATCTACAGAAGCAGGACGGTCGCTATGTACTTTTCACATGTTAACTAGCCATCTGAGCTTAAAACTGTAAAACAGAAGAATCAGATAAGACTTCATAAACAAATTCAGTTGACCAGGTACAGGCTGGTTAAAGCTAAACATTGGAACAAACACACTGTGTACTTAACACACCTCTTCAATTTTTGCACACTTGCTACTGGTTATTTTTGGGAGGCAAGTGGCAATCTGCCAGCCCCCACGGCTGCCTGAGTGCAAAGGACAGTGGAGGGAGCCGGCTGCTCGAGTGCCCCGAGGAGCCCCTGTGCTCCAAGTAAGCTCCCACCTGCTGAGGCCTCACTGGCAGTTCCTAGTAAAGGTGCAATGACCGTCCCAGATTTCCTACTGGCATAACTGTCTTTTCCCAAATAATGTAAAAAAGAAAGCAAATTAGCTCTCTCCTAGTAGTGTGTCTTTCTCCCTGCGACGCAATTTTTGCATTGCCTCCGCAGCCCTGGCAGGCAGGCCGGGCCGCAGTTGCACCAAGTGAGCAGATTGCTGTTACTTGCTGCAGACAGTCACACAACCACCTTTGCTCACAGAAACATCGTGAGGAGCAGAGAAGGCTCTGACCCTGACAGGAACCGTAAGGGAAGGTATGGGGCTGGTCTCAACAGCCTAATGCTAAACTTTGGGGGGGAGGGAAAAAACAACCCACGAACAGGCCTCTTCACAGCCTTCTTGTGTTGTCTAGTTTCTGGTGGGCTTCCCCCGGACGCCGCCGGCTGCGGAAGCCCGCGCTGCCTGTGGAGGGCCCGCCCTGAGCGCGGGAAACGGAGGCACTCAACGGCGGCTGCGGGCGAAGGCCGCCGCGGCCCCGCGCAACCTCTGTGCCTCTAGCAGGGGGCGGCCCAGCGCCCCACGCAGAGGCCGAGGCCTCCTGTTGGCTGCGCCGGGCGGCGACAGCCCCGGCGGGGAACTGTCCTCAGCACAGAGCCGGCGGCGGGGCGGGCGCGGCCCAGCCTCCGTGAGGGGAGGGGCCCCGGCGCTCCTTGGCGGCGCATGCGCAACACCCCCACCCGTCCGTCTCCGGCGGGAACTGACCAGCGCGCTGCTGGTGCGCTCGGCGGCCCCGCGCGCAGCGCCGCGCCGGCGCTGAGGGGGAGCGGCGGCAGGAGCCGGTGCTGCCGGGAGTCGCGCCGCCGCCCGCCCCGCGGCCATGAACGCGGAGAACTTCGGCTCCAGCGAGCGGCTGGTGACGGCGGCCTATGTGCGCCAGGGGGCGCAGGGCCGCCGCGCGCACGAGCTGCGCCTGCGGGCCCTGCTGGAGCAGGTAACCGGGGCGGGGCCGCCTCGCCGGGCCACCCTCGCCGGCCTCCCCTCGCCGGCCTCTGAGCACCGGGGGCCTGGAGTGGGGAAAGGCAGCACGGAGCCCCCCACGGGCGTGGGCCCGATCCGGGGGCCGGCGGGGGAGCTGCCCCCGCCTGTTCTCCGCCCGGCTCGGGCACGGCCGGGGCGTCCCCGCACAGCCCCCTGAGCACGCAGGCCTGCCGGGCTCCGCGGAGACCCGGGCCGTTCTGCCCCAGCCGCTCGCACACTGGTTTTCCGGCGCTCTTTAACTCACCGAGCCGCTGCGCAGCGGCACGGCGCTCCCGCGGTGTCGGGCAGAGTCCGGGCGAGGTGGCTCGGGAGAGGTCGGCTGGCTTTGCCGTACCGACAGAGCCCTTACGGAGCCCCGAAGTGAAGGGCCACGTGTGGGAGTAAAAAAGGTTGCCTTTGGCTGTGCGTTTGCTGAGAAAGGCCTAGCAAACGTGTTTTTGTAAAACAATAAGATGCTAACATATTGTTACAGGAGGTAAAAAATGATACTTGTAAGGTGCAAAACAATCTTTTTGTCTCCAATGTACAGTTCTTTAACATCCTTAGTCACATCATCCACTGTTTCAAACTTAACTTTCATGCCACACTTCAGAAATTAAGTTTTACTGAGTTCGTGTTCCTGTTACTGACATGGAAAAAAACCCTCCGGGCTGTTGAGCTGCTGTAGTAATGCTTCATGGGTTTATGGGTACCTTTCCTCTGCGGGTCTTTTCTGCAGTTTGCAAAGATGAGTGCAGCTCTTAATGCAGTAAAGAGCACGAGAACATGTCTCTGGTTGCAGGTTTTGGCACGTTATATTCTGTAAGTGGTTTCCTTACCTATTAGCTAATGACTAGAAAGGAAAATATGCAGATAGAAAGATGTGTTACAAGAGAAACTATATTTCCCTTCTGCTCATAATTAATATTTTTGGTTCTATAATACCCAATGATCTCCTTTTCATCCAGTTTTCTCTGTTGAATTCCTGTAGTAGTAGATTCTTATCTAGAGAATACATCAAATAATCTATAGTGTTCTAGGGAGTAATTAACATGTATATGCTGCAGTGGTTTTGTGTGTACCTTAAAGAACACTTGAAAGTGAAAAATATCCTGACTATTTTAATATCGGGATATGCAAATGTAATTACACTTAATATATGGAAAAATCATTATTTAACTTTTCTCTGAATACAGGTTCATAACATTAGATAATGTAAAGCAGCATAATGAAAATACAAACTACTGTTCAGTGTGGGAAAGAAGGATAACAATCAAGTTGCATAAACTTTTGTTCATTTTTAATTTCCGAGTTTGGTAGTTACCTTTATATTATTATTATTATTAAGGGAAAATGTCCTGAAGATGGATGGGATGAAAGTACCATTGAACTGTTTCTTCATGAACTTGCTATAATGGATAGCAATAACTTTCTGGGCAACTGTGGTGTGGGTGAGAGGGAAGGAAGAGTGGCGTCAGGACTTGTTGCCCGAAGGCATTACAGGTACAAATTGTTGGCAATTTGAATTATTCAGATTTATTATTAATGCTTTCAAATGGCATATTTTATTGTGTCTTGTTATCTGAGACCTTGATAGCATTTGAGAAAAACAATATACTGCGATATTGAATTGATACAACTTTCTGTATTGAATTTTCATTAATAACTCATTGGAAAGTCTTGAATGAAACAAAAATCTTTTGTCAGGGTTATGTCCTGTATGCTGAACTGGTAGAAGCTTAAATGTTGAGCTGACTGTGTGCAAGGGAAGCAGAGATCTTCCTGGTTTAAAATAATCCATACATTACTTGCCTTTTTTAATACTGTACATCTTTTCATCTGTATATTATTGAAAACTACTGCATATTGTAGTTATAAGGTATCAAACATTCCTAGTGAACAGCTATTTGTATTTTGTTATATTCATTAATATCTTTATGATGTGATTAGTTGATATGCACATGAAAACCCAGTCCCTCTATAATAGATTTTATATGAAGTAAGGAGATCTATAAAGACAAGAAGAGCTTTTAATAGCTTGCAGCCTTTCTGACACTTGATAAGTATGTTTGATGCTATAATTCTAGAGGCTCTGCATTAATTTCTTTATGAATATACTTTTTTTTTTTTGCATAGGGTTCTGTGCTGAGTACCTTGCTATGATGTTTTGTCTAACAGGAATGAAACAAAGTGAAATTTCCTGGAATGTTTCTCCTCGAAAGATTAACACAAAAGCATATTACAGACCAGAAATTTAGTAAGCTTTACCATATGGAAGTTGAATTACTTAGGCTTAATGGCTTTCATAAGCCCTACAGTACCATGAAAAATAAATGAAGAAAGCCACTAATATATCAATTTGGCTTTTTTTTTTGTTTTCTGTACCACTCTATAGTCTAGGATATGTATGGTGAGGGAGGTAGAGGGTCACACTGGTGGGAGTATCCGAGGGAGTATTGCTTTCTGACACTGCTGGAGAAAGCATGCCCAGCTTCAGGCCAGAGAGCCTGGGCTGGCATTTAGCTACTGTTGGTCTGCTGCAGCTCTGTCACCTGGCATCTCACCTTCACCTATAGAATCACAGAATCATTTAGGTTGGAAAAGACCTTTAAGATTATCAAGTCCAACCACTAACCTAACACTGCCAAGTCCACCACTAAACCATATCCCTAAGTGCCACATCTACATGTCTTTTAAATACCTCCAGGGATGGCAACTCAACCGCTTCCCTGGGGAGCCTGTTCCAATGCCTGATAACCCTTTTGGTGAAGAAATTTTTCTGAATATCCAATCTAAATGTCCCCTGGCGCAACTTGAGGCCATTTCCTCTTGTCCTGTCACTTGTTACTTGGGAGAAGAGACTGACACCCACCTTGCTACAACCTCCTTTCACATTGTAGAGAGCGATAAGGTCTCCCCTCAGCCTCCTTTTCTCCAGGCTAAACAACCGCAGTTCCCTCAGCTGCTCCTCAGAAAACTTGTGCTCTAGACCCTTCACCAGCTTCGTTGCCCTTCTTTGGACACACTCCAGCACCCCTCAATGTCTGTCTTGTAGTGAGGGGCCCAAAACTGAACACAGTATTCGAGGTGCAGCCTCACCAGTGCCGAGTACAGGGGGACAATCACTTCCCTAGTCCTGATATACCTCCCATATCCAGCTGGCTGTTGACCAACACCCCCAGGTCCTTTCCCACCAGGCAGCTTTCCAGCCACTCCCCCCCAAGCCTGTAGCGTTGCCTGGGGTTTTTGTGGCCCAAGTGCAGGACCCGGCACTTGGCCTTGTTGAACCTCATAAAATTGGCCTCGTCCCATTGATCCAGACTGTCCGGATCCCTCTGTAGCACCTTCCTACCCTCAAGCAGATCAACACTCCCGCCCAACTTGGTGTCATCTGCAAACTTACTGAGGGTGCACTCAATCCTCTCATCCAGATCATTGATAAAGATATTAAACAGAACTGACCCCAATACTGAGCCCTGGAGAACACCACATTGACTGGCCGCCAACTGGATTTAACTCCATTCACCACAACTCTTTGGGCCCAGCCGTCCAGCCAGTTATTTACCCAGCCAAGAATATGCCCATATGTAGTGTATGAGCATCAGCAATAGCAAGGAAAGGCGTAGAGGCTTCCTCCACACCATTTATTTCTGCAGTAAGTTTTACAGGTAACTTTGGGAGTGGTGGAGATAGCAGGAGATGGTTCTCAAGCTGGTTTTCCTTTCAGGTTAATACATTCTAAGGGCCAGTCTTAGGGAGGATTGCTCCTTAGGAAGGAGTATGCATGTGCAGAAAAGAAAAAGTAGTATGAGAAAGCTATTAAGAACATAGCAGTAGGAGCGAGGGAAGAAAATATTTTTGATGGAGTGAGGATTATGTGCAAGTTTCAATTAATTATCAAGCTATTGTTGATTTCAACCTATAGCTTGAAACGGGGAAAAAAAATTAAGCTGTAAAACTATGCTCCAAGAAGTTCTGAATTCTATACACTCGTCAGACTGCATTTTACTCTAGTCCCAAGACAAAAACAGAATAAAAGCCATGAATAGGTGTGTATTGTTACTAGCTTACTTGAGCAGCTGCTGCATTTCAGCCATGGCTAAAGTTAGTTCTGTTAGCTTATGTTTTATAAACAGTTTCAGGATCCTTCACTCCTGAAAGGTGCTAAATAATATCCAACATTTATAAATGCAGTTTATAAACATAATTTATAAACAGAATGCAGAGAGAGATGGTATTGCATGATACATAATATTGAATAGTAGAATGAGGTAGATGAAGTGAAGATGTAGAAAAAGATGGGCAAAGTGATACATTAACCTAACTGTCTTTCAGGACATTTTGTCACAGTATATGTTATTTCTTTGCCCTGTGGAGATGAAGCATTTGTCAGGGGAGTATCTGTATAATACCACTATGCCTATGGTATGCTATACTATAGGCAACTGATTTTTGTTTTCCTTGGAGTTGTGTGTCTGAACATGTCAGCATTTATAATGCTAATTCAACAGATATCAAGAAGTGCTGAGGTGCGCTTAAAAGGAAGCCTGCCAGATGCTAAAGGTGTTGCTGCTATGGGTCTTCTCAAAATTTTTACTTGCGTACTGGAACATTGTTAATCTACTGTTTAAAAAAATATATAAATGACAGTTGCATACAAGTATAGGTAGTTTGTTATTGATCTTGCATTGGATACAGCATTTTCCACAATAGTTTATCAAATTAAATTCTCTTCAGTCAGCAAGAATTATTGCTTTGGGATGTGAAAAAACTTGATGTATGTTTTTTGTTTAGGTTGATCCATGGAATTGGAAGGTCGGGTGATATTTCTGCAGTCCAGCCTAAAGCTGCAGGGTCTAGCCTTTTGAACAAACTTACTAATTCAGTAGTTCTGGATATTATAAAGCTGGCTGGTAGGTGTAAATCTGAAAATACCTCTTGTTTATGGGGCATGTCATGGGTTCTTCATGTTAATTTTTGACTTGCTTTTTATGTGCAGGTGTCCGGACAGTGACCAGTTGCTTTGTGGTTCCTATGGCAACTGGCATGAGTCTAACTCTGTGTTTTTTAACATTGCGGCACAAGAGACCAAAGGCAAAATACATTATTTGGCCACGTATAGACCAGAAATCTTGCTTTAAATCAATGATAACTGCAGGTAAGAAGGAGCTGACTGATTATGCAGTGTGTTCTTCTAACAGATATAAAATGTCATGTAGTGGAGAGATCAATTCATATGCTTGCAGTAAGATCCAGAAAAGGCCTAGTGCATAGTAGTTCTAAGTGCTTTATTTCTACACTCCTGATTTCTAACATGCAATCACACGTATGAGTTGTCTTCTTAATGCTTTGTAAAATGTAGGCGTATGCTGAGGTACGGAGGTGTATAAAGTAGTCAACAGAGAACACAATACTAAGGAAGTTACAGTTCACTCTCGGAGTTAGATGCCTAATTTGCTGTCCTGAGAATTATGTAAAACCAAGGCTCATGGTTCAAATCTCCCTCTTAGATTTATGCAAAAAGCATATGTGTCTTAGGAATTGTGATCAAGCTGTCTGATTTACACATTCTTTTCTTTTAGAACATGGAAAGTGTTTTTAATCTTGCGGTGTCACTCACATCACTCAGGAAATGAGTTTGGTGCCTTTCTTAGTTCAAACCTTAATTTCTCTGAAATGCAATTCCTTGTTTACCAGACTATAAGTGAGCTAAGGGTAGAAGTCTATCTCTGCACTGAAGCTGTCCCCTTCTGCAGACAGATGCATGGGATCAAAGAAAGGGCAAGTAAGGGAGACCATAATTTTCCAGCTCAGCGCACATACCTGCAGGTGGTGGCATAGATTCGGGTCCTAGTTCCTAGGACACATTTATTTTTTGCATACAAGAATCATTAGATAAAAATGACTAAACAATTGGAAGCAGGGATTGGATTCTGTCCTGGTAAGATGCAGAAGTGTTTAAAAGGAATCAGATCAGAACAAATAAAACATATATATAAGAAAAGTGGGAGTGTTTTTGGAATATTATGCTCAATTTAGAACATCAAGCTAAGGAAATTACATTTATAATGGAGAAGATTGTGAGGAAATACAATTGATCTGTTAATTTTTTGAATAGTTATAGTAGCTATCACAAAATTAATTAAAAGAATTATCAACTAAAAATAAGAGAGAAGTGGGTATCAGATATCTAACAACTACCTATTAAATGCAATCTCTGTCTTCTAGATCACTAAATGAAAGCCAGACTAGGGCTAACAATGTCAATAAATCTTTCTAGTCCAAGTTCTTGTGTCGAGTTTGAGCCTTACATGTCGGTGTTAAGGCATGGTGTTGAGCCATGAAGGAAAAATTCACAGAGCTGCTGCCATGTTACACTGCTTTGGAAATCTTTCCCTTTTCCTCTCCTCTTCTTTACTTTCATTCAGTAAACTGAACATCTCACTGGTTTTTAAGAAAGTAACAGTCGCTTCAGCTAGCATATTGTTGTTGCCACGCCACACCTGTTTGGGAAAGGGAATATATGGTTTCCAGTGTTTTATTCTGTAAATAAGACCTTTCTGATGTATGTAGTTATTTATAAGCTAGAAATTTGAGCAACTACCATGACAGGCTTCCCTCTTTAAGAAAGAAAACTCTTTAAGCACTAGGTTAGGTCAACCATGCCTTTGTCTAGCTGAATCTTGAAAATCTTTGAGGATGGAGATTCCAGAGCCTCTCTGGATAGCAGCTCCAATGCTGTGCTATCCTCTGAATGAAAAAAAAGGTTTTCTTGCTGTTTATTCTGAACCTCTCAAGCCAAAATTTGTTGCTCTTGCCTCTTATTATATCCTACCGAGGAGAGTTTGGCTCTCTTGTCTTTGTAATTCCCTTTCAGATGGTTGGGGGCTGCTATTACATATTCTCCTTAGCCTTTTCAGGCTTGAAAAGTCTAGCTCTTACAGCCTTTCTTTCTAAGCTGTGTGCACTGTACTGCGCCCATCTTGGTAGCCCTCTGATGGACCCTCTCTGGTTTTTCAACATCCCTCCTGAGCAGCTTGTTCCAAAACTGGAAATATTCCAGCATTTAGAAGAAGGCGATAACTTCCTTTTTTCAAACATTTCTCATATGTGTCCTTGAGAAACAACCTTATGAGGTTCAGCTGTTGTACATCTTAAATACAAACTTAAACTGGAAACTTAAAAAAATAAAAGACTTGGGAAATAGCTTGGATTTTGATATGACAAAGTTCACTTTCAAAATTAGGTCAAACATGGACATTTTTATCTTTTAAGAAGTAAATTGGAAGTTTATAGATTGGATAAGGCAGAGTCTTATGATGAAAGCCAATTCATAATGATCATTACTACATCTAATGGCATCCTCTTTTAGAGAGGCTGGTTTAGTATGCTAATGCTTTACAAGAATGCTACTCAAACACTTCCGTTTTAATTGGGAGGGAAGAGGCTAATCTGTTTTTAAAATAATCTTCCAACCTGTTGCTGTTGCATGCAAAGAATATAACGTAAGCTTTTGTCTGGAGCCCAGTATTTAACAAGAATATTATTGTAGTTTTTAGCTGTATGGACACTGTGCAAGAAACCAGTTTATGTATCTGTGTTCTTAATCCAAGTCTGAAAGAATCTGTTAAAACAATAGAAGCAAGAAGATTTTTCAGATTTATACTGGAACTAAAACCCCACAATTAGTCAGAGATTTGATGATACGCATTCAGGTCTTGCTTTTTTTGGTCAGGTTTTGAGCCTGTGGTGATAGAAAATGTGTTAGAAGGCGATGAGCTACGGACAAACATCGAAGCAGTGGAGGCTAAAATCAAGGCTCTTGGTGCTGAAAATATTCTTTGTGTGCATTCTACAACATCCTGCTTTGCTCCGAGGGTACCTGATAGGTAAGTAGTCTTTGTAAGAAGTGTGTTATTTGTTACTGTAAAAAAAACCAAAAGAAAACCAAAAGAAACAAACCCTCCATGTTTTGAATGTCTGTCTTCCTAAAATTGCTTAATTACTGCCAACAGTTAGTAAGGATACTTTAATCCCCTTGCTTAAGGAAAATGGCAGGTTGAAACAATGTTCTACTTTCAGAAAAGTATATTAAAAAAGCGAGAATAATGCAGAACCTCTGTCATATAACTGAGGTTAATGATGATCTCTTGTGGTGAAATGAATATCATTTTGGCAGTGTTTTTCCGATAATTTCATGGAAGTAGTAAAAGTAGACTTTCATAGAAACATATTCCAGGAAATGTAGTTCCGTAGCTAATGCCACGTTTTAATATTGCTGTTGCCTTTTCTACTCTTCTCCTCTAGCCAATGATGAATTTTCCTAGGCTGTTAATACAGTTAAAAAAAAAAAAAAAAGCTACAGCTAAATTTAAAATCTTTGCTTGAGGTACTCTTTCCTGTGTTATGCTGATGTTTATAAGGCTAATTAAGATATATTGATATAAGGAAACTTGTGGAAGCATCTAGGGCAGATGTGTAGGAGTATAACATATGATTTGCCCTGCTGTAACTTATCTTGGTTTGAACATTTGCTGCCTGTTTGCATCCTGCTACTTATAATTTCCAGCTGTTAAATCACCATTAAAAGAAGCTTAAAATACATTGCATTCTTTCCTAATATTATGCGTCCATATACGTAACTTCTGTAGTTGCTATGAAGATGTCATTCAAGCACTAGCTGAAGCTGAAATGAACATTATGGTTATGGATGGGGAATAGAGTATCTGAGACATTATTTCAACGTGTAGCTTGGTTATGAAATACTTGAAAAACTTCTCAATCTGAAAATGACGTGTTGGAGTAGAGGTGCCTAAAGTACTTGGTATATTGAGTCATTTGTCCAAGATAAGCACCATTGTTACTTGCAAAACCTGTTTTCTCTATTTGCTTACGAAAATAAGTATCAAGAAGCAAATTCCTTAGGTTTTACAATTGAACAGGTATATTTTTATGGGCTTTTATGTAGTACACTGAAGTATGAGATATTAGTAAGGTGTCTTTTTTTACATGATTTTAAATGTAGTGTCTCAGTTGTTCCACTTCAATTGTTTTTAATTTATCACAAAATTGAAAAGACTTATGTTTAGAGTTCCTCTGCAGCGCATGCTTGTTTGTTAATTACTTTGTTATCTGGAGAATTTAGTTGACTATTTGCGAGCATAGGAAAGAAACATTATTGACTCTGAAACACGGCAAGTAAAGATACATTTTGCTCTGTTTTCCTACCTTTAAAAAACCCCAGTATTTATCATAGGTTAACCCAGTTGCTAGAGGGAAGTTAAAACCATATAATTCTGTCAGAATACTATGAACATTGCTTGAAATTGACTTGCAGATTTATTGGCTAACTTAAATCACAGCTATCAAAATTGAATGGTCTATTTTATAGCTTGGGTAAATGAATCTTTTCCTTATCTGCTTCCTCTTTTTGACATGCGATTGTTTTGTCCTCTGCAACTAGGAGATGAATTATTAGGTAGTGGCACTGTGTTATGATATACCGCAGATATAGGAGGATTTGAACGCACTTTCTTTTTAAAGGATACTGTCGACTATTGAAGGCCATAACGTTCATCTTCCTACAGGAAGGAAAATCCTGTACAGCATTTCTGGAGGGTACCATTTTAAATGTCTGTTTTTAAATATCTGGCATTTGTAAGGCTTTGTTTAGTTGTGGTGGTAGTGTTTTAAAATTTTAAGTGGCTTAGGATTGTTAAAAGGTCAGGGTAAGAGTTTTATGCCTGTGTACCTACAGCTTTCCTTGGAAGTATTGTTTAACTTTATGGGAATAATGCACTAGTGTATAAACCCCCTTCCTCTGAGAGACATCAGTTCTCAGACAGTCTTTTACCTGCTGTTGCTGTGAGTTGTCTCTAAAACTACTGTATTTAAAAGAGAACTGAAGGGGGGAAAAAGTGTCTTTTTCGGATAGTTTACGTACTTAGCAGAACTCTGTATCTTGTTACTTTCATTAATATTAAAAGAAAGAGCAAAGCTTTCTTTTTTATGAACTTTCACAAACAGGAGAGAAAGAATAAATGGGAAAATATTTCTGTATGTCTTGTTTGTGACTTTTAAGAACTTGAGTAGTAGTCAAACTTACATTAATGCTTTAATTTTCTGATGTGACTAGCAGCACTTTTATTGGTTCATTTTAACCCTTGGAAGCAGACAGGTGGTGTGTATAATTGCTTCCTTTGCATAATCACGTATTCTTTTCAAACTGTAGCATTCTCATCCTGTGTTGTAATAGGGATCTAATTGTTCAATAGAATATTTTTAGGAAAAGTAAAGAGACTTTTCTGTTTTCAGCACTTGTAGAAGCTAGCTTATTGCTCCTTTAAGTCTCAGGAGGTGAGAAAGGCAAACATAAAGATCAGCAGATCAGAAGGCAAAAACTTTGCCGTGCGTAGTGTTATGTTTCCTGAAGTATTCTGTTCATGTTACATAGTTCAGGATTCAGGATGTTGATAAATGTGAAAAATTATTGGACATGCAGCTCCTGCCGAATACCTTGACTACAGAATATCAATACATACATTATACTACCGGTGTTTCCTAATCATTAAATACTTGGGATTTCTTTAAGGATAATACGGTGATGATGATGTTTTCCTAAGGACTGTTTTCCTTCTGAGGTTCAGAAAATTTAATCTGAGGTTTGCAGCCGAATTTTGCATTATGAAACAACACTAGGCAATGTAATAGAAATAGAATGCAAAGAAATGTCACCTCTTGGAAAATGTTTTAATACTCTGTCACATTTTATATGAATGTCAGTAAATTACATTGAGAGGCTGTACAGAAGGAGATAGAGTAAAAATGTATTGGAAGGTTAGATTTTCCTGATTTTTTTTTTTAAATAATGTTACCTTTATCATTACTTTAAATTATTATATATTACCTTATTTTTCCAAATAGATTTTATTTCTAAAATATATTCACAAATTTGGGGGAAATAAAGAGATTTTTTAAAAAATAGAGCAAGATTGGAGTGCTTCAAAAAAGGATACTAAATACATGTATGTTTAAAATGCTGAAGGCCCTTACCCAAAATGACCTATGCACCCACATGAATCCTAGTTTGACTGAGAAATCAATCCATGCTAAGCTCACTGTGATTTTAGGGATTTCTAAAGGCAAGTGAAGAGTTGTCTTTATTTCTGAGTAAACAGGGGAACAAAGTTTTAATTTGTTGATTTCCACATTCAGTCAATTTAGGGCTCTCCATTCCTTTGAAGAATATGTTTTCTGTTAATCAGTTTATCTGAAATAATGCAAGTGAGATTTCAGCCAAAGGGTTAAAATATTAGTTCTTTGAAATAAATAGAAGCATGTAAAGACTTACTGTTATATGATGCTTTTGATTCCCAAGACACATCTTGAAGCTTCCATTAGGCCATTTTCAGGTTGAATATTAGAAGAAAAGGGAAAAACGTGTGAATAGCTAAACTCTGTTTGTTATCATTAAAGTAGTATTAAAAAATGCTTATATCTGAAGCAGAATGATTTGGGATCTATTTACTGCGTTCCAGACAAAACTTTCAATGAAGCATGAAAAATTTCAGCCCAGGTCAACAATTTGTAGTATATGTAAAAGCTAACAGAATTTTCTTCTTAACCTTTATAGCTTAAGGTGACAAGTGCTACCTTGAGGTACTAATCAAAGAAGTTTCTTTTCTCATTCTGACCTCGTTGTAGACCTTTCCATCTTTTAATGGTGTGATTTGTAACATGAGTTACAGTTATCAATGCTTCTCTAAATTATAATTCTACGCTCATAGGCTGGAGGAACTGGCTGTGATTTGTGCTAATTATGACATTCCCCATATTGTCAACAATGCTTATGGAGTTCAGTCGTCAAAATGTATGCATCTTATCCAGCAGGTAGGAGCTGTGTATTTCAAATACTAATTTTTTTAACAAGTATAAGTAAATTTCTGATTGTAGACAACACTAGCAAATTTTATCGGGTGTTTCACAGCTTTGAGACTAATCCCGTGCATGTCTGATATTTGAACAATTTTCTGAGAAAGCAGAGCAGAGAGAAATAGAACTTAAAAATAGTATTGTTATTTCCATTATGTGTTTCTGATGTATTAAAACAAAATTTATTTAGGTTTTGTTTATGTTCAAGTGTCTTTCATAATGGAAAAATGTCCTTAATAAGCATTCTTAAAATGTTTCATAAACTTAATAGCTAAAAATAAAATAATGGATCATACTTGAATAGGGATTACGCCTTCAACAGAATGTGAGTTACAGAATTACAATTGAAGGCACAAGATTCTACAGCAACACTTTATAGATGTTGTCACTGTTAAAATATTGTTGGCACAGAGAATGGCTGAGGAAACTGGGTTAAGTTCAGTGTTGTGTTCGAAAAAGTTTAATTTCTGTTCCTGTTTAGTTTGAAAAGGAGGTTGCTTAATATCTAAGATCACGCGTGAAACTTAGAATTCTTGCATTTTTGCTCATTGCAATGTACATGCACTGTTTCTTCAATGTTTTTTTTCTCTCTGTTGCCCATATCAAAAAAACAGGGGGATATTTTTTTTTAACAGGATCCAGGGGATGCTGAACTATTATGAATTTAAAATATGCTGGCCCTTTTTTTTCTAATTAAGAAGACACTATGTTATTAACTGGGCACAGACCAACTTGATATATGACAGGAAAGTCATGTGGCATTTCTAAATCTTGAGAGACTGAAGGAATTTGACAAAGCTTGAAGTGATATGTGAAATAGAAAATGATATATGCTTTATTTGTAATGTACTTGGTACATGTTTATTGTATTTAACTTGCACAAGTTTAGTGAAATTCTGACATGAAGGGGGCTGTGAAACTGCTGAGTTTTACTGCATGAAATATGTCTAATGATAATCTTTTCAGACTACAAAGCTACAAATAAAACTTACCGTGTTGGTTTCTGTGTTTTTTCTTGGCTTCTTGATAGGTAGTCTGGGGTTTCTTTTGTTTGTTTGTTCTTTGGTTATGCAAATGTATAGATTTGAGCTCTGATTTGTTTTACATTTATTTACAAAAATGTATTTCCTGCAATAGAAAATGTACTGTCTATGAGGAGTAGCTATTAATGAATACTTAGGAATGCGTACATGCTGAGCACAGTGTGAACAGAACTTGCAGGAGTATCACAGGAAAGAGCTTTTGAGACCATTTCATTTGTCATGCTTTTCCTCTGGTGGTCTCCTGTCAATTAAATCAAATGATAGCTGCTGGCATTCATCTTCCTATCAAAAAGCTGACAAACTCGGAGTGCTTCTTCCCATCTCCCATGCACTAAGCTATTAAAACATAGAAATAGTAACTGTGGTTTAGTTGGATCTGCTTTTTTCACTCTTTTTGCCATAGCTATTAACTCTGTTTCCATTTCTTGGGTTTAATATGTAGTACTTCAATATGTATGTATTTGAATATACTTTAATATGTATGTTCTTTAATATACTTTCCAGGTTCTGTTATGCTGCATATGTTTTAATTGTACAGTTCACAGTAGCATATTACTCAAATTGAAGATGTACTGCAGAATCTACATTTTTTCCTTTAAGAATATCTGAGTGGCTAGGTATAAGGATGTTTTGCTTTCTGGGAAGTGGGGAAGTCTGCTATAGGAAGTTATCTGGGTCTTGATTTTGCAAGCAGCCTTATAAGAAGTGCTGTCAGAGCCCGATTGTTTTAATGCAAATTTATACATGCATCAAGAAAAATCTTCTTTGCTAATGAAGTATTAACCTGTAGCCCTTTACTGTGAGAATCTGTGAAATGTTTTAGGTTGCACAGTTTTAACTGTATAATTCCCATTAAATTCCGAGGGTTTTCTTTTTGGTTGTTGTTGAAAATAGGCTACACTTGGACTTGCAGGAACTAAAATCACTATTTTAAATCACAGCACAATAGGAATTTGTAAGGTACTATGTAAGCGGACAATGGTAATAATAGTGAGCAATGCTAAGAAAAGGTAATAATATGATTTTTAATTTTTCATCACACATACAATATCTGAGAGAGTTTCAGGAATTATATTTATTTCCGTTACGTTGCTGTGTAATTATGATGCTATTACATACTTCCTTTTTCCTAATGTATGCTGTGGATTTTGTTGTTGTTCCTTTTGGATACAGGGTGCTCGAGTGGGCAGAATAGATGCTTTTGTTCAGAGCTTGGACAAAAATTTTATGGTTCCAGTAGGTGGTGCTATCATTGCTGGCTTCAATGAGTCCTTCATTCAGGAGATCAGCAAAATGTATCCAGGTAACTAGTTCATGGGCTGATTTCATCCGTATGAAATAACTGTAGAAAACTTGATTATCAGCTTGCTTTCAGATAAAATTTATTTTTGCCAATTTAATCTGTATATTGCTTTTTTCAGGAAGAGCATCTGCATCTCCTTCTTTAGATGTCCTCATTACACTTCTGTCTCTAGGTGCCAGTGGCTACAAACAGTTGCTGAAAGAGAGAAAGGTAAGCTTTTTGGCAAGCAGCACTCTCTTGAAGTCAGCTGTTAACAAAGTCTTGTTGCAAAACTGCTTTGTGTAGTAAATCCAGTTTCTGTCTAGAAAGCTGTTGAATTTCTTCTGAGCTCACAGCTCTGAATCTGGAAAGGCAGTATAGTATAATTACTTCTTGGCCAAATGGTGCTCATGAGTACACATGATTTCCATGTTGTTTTCCAAACCAGAAAGCTAAACTGAGGTCCTGTACTATCTTGTACAGTATTCATATTTGTTCCAAAGCGTGACTAATACGGTAGAATTTTGCCCACAAAAGCTTAATCCGAGAAGTACTGTGCTGTGTTATCATGATCATATTGCTTCCAGGGCCAAAGCATGAGATCAGACACTCGGAGGTAACCCAGGGTCTCTGCTCTTCTTAATTTGACCCTATTGTGCCTTTATGCTATGATAGTGTTTAATTCAATGTTTGAGTACCACATTCTCTGGAGAATCACAGCTTCTGGTTAGCTTATAAATACTGTGCATGGCCACAAAAAGAGAAAAACACTGTTATTTAAGGTATTCATCTAGAAACAGAGCTAGGGTTCTTCTCTGCCTCTCACAGACTATATGTTTTATGTTGGGTATAACTGCATTGCACAAACATTCAAGTGGTCTAAGGTTGGAACCTATACATCTTGTTGTCCTTAATTCTGGACATAATACAGGTCTGATTTTGCTATCTGTATATATTAACGCAGAGGATTCTTTTTGTAGAGGGTTTTAGGTAAGGAAATGCTGTGAATTAAGTACTGTTAAGTTAATAGTTTTAAATCATTCATGATCTATTCCGTTATTTTATTTAGAAAGTATGTTCCAATTGTTTCCTGCTGACAGCTTGCTGATGCCGCTGATTACCTGGCAGGGCAATAGTGCTGGATGCTGTGGCTTGTTTCTAGCTGCTTGTAGAGGCATCCAGAAATTCTGTACTGGAATGGAGATCCCATAGGAATAGCTAGACTATGGAAAACCAAACCGGCATAGTGGCCTTAGAAAGAGAAAGAACTGATCTGTGCAACTAAAGTGAAAACACGGCTTGCGAAACACAGAAAAGCAGTAACCACTTTTGCCACTATTGCAATACAGTTTCTAATATTTTATTCTGGACTGTTGTATGTATTGCCATGTATGGTTTGTGTCTTCACTAAAAGCAAATTGTATTTTTTTTCCCCCTTCGCTCTCATCTCCAAAAGAATCTCAAGTGAATTTATTGTGTCTTCTGCAAAGCTGATTTTGATGTTAGATTTACACTCATAGCAGATACATAATGGGCAGTATAAATATTCTCCAAGTCATAAACAATAATTCTTTCATAAATAAAATATCTTAATGAATAGCTGTATATTTTGAATCGTGTCATTTTCTTGGAAGTAGAATTCTAAAGTGAATAAAGCATTATATTTTTACAACTTCAGGTCTTTTTATTTCAAATGTGAGTATCCTCTATAAACACAGCCTTATATATGGCATAAATATGTTTCTTTTATTGGATTTGCTGTAGAAATAGAAGCCTTTTTTTGCTTAAATCTGTTTGTTCCTGAATTGTAAAAATGTAATAGTGATAGTTTATTGCCTGTGCTCTGTGAAAGGCGAGGCAGAGCTATTAGGCTCCCAGCAGGAGCTATTTATAGCTTGACATTGAGTACTCCTTTCTATATGGGTGCAGCTACACCTATTCACACAAAAAGTCAGCTATAAAAAACTTCAAGTATTGTTTTTTCTTTCTTTTTTTATCTGATCCATATTCACATGGATGTTACTTCAGGTTATTTGAGCTCAAGCCAGAAAGACCAGAATATTTCTGAGTAGAGATTAATCTCACACAAGCAAGGAATGAAATAGTCTGCCCAGTTTTTCTTTTACACGGATGAACTGTTTAATATAGGAAGGGAAGAGATTATATGAGGGAGAGGAGCAAGTGCATGGAATGGGATTTTCTGACAAGCTGGTAGTTGTCCAAGAGTATGAGATTATATGTTATTATATGTTATGATATGAAGGAGTAAAAAGGTGCAATGGATTTGAGGACAGAAGAGCAAGGGAGTGACACACGCATGCTGTCCAATGTCTGAATAAAAGTGGCCATATAGGAAAGCTTAATAAGGAGTGTTTTCAACAGTCGTATTTAGCCTTGACGTTTCCAGGGAAAGGATGGAAGACCACCAACAGTAATGTTTTCTCACTTGCTCTAAATTTTCAAAGTTCCTTTTCATATGTTTATGTAGTGTTTAGAGCAGTGGGTTTCTGACCTCAATAGAGGATTCTAGGTTCTTTTGTAATGCAGATAACGGCAGCTGATCCACAATCAAATTTGTTAATATCTTTGCTTTTAAAGAACTCATAATATTATGTAAAGGTTATGTTTTAGTAGCAACTCCTTTGTTTTCCTCAGTACAGGTTATGTCCCATATTCTGCATTGCCAGGTCTAAAACTTCCTATTTTCATGTATGTATTTGTGTGTCCAAACCAGGCCACGTGTAGCAAATATAGTGGTTACACTGTAATAGTATAAACAGTAGACTTCAGTTGTCACCTCAGAACTGATGGAGAGCAAGGACCCTACATTCAGGGTTTACACTCAGGTCCCTACATATCAGGTTTAATACCTGTTAATGGTTTTCCAATGTGGTCCATTTAATCCATTTAACTAATTATTATACTGGTATTATTGAAGAGGTGATGGCTTCATTTTGTTTTCAGCAGTTATGGATTTCATCATTAGACTTTCCTTAACAATCTGATGACCAAGATAATGCTGATTTTCTTACATGTATTTCTGCGTTGCCTGGGACATGTTGGAGCTTTTTATATCTATATCCATTTGTCTGTATACTTTCTAAGAGGGATTAACTGGAGTCATTTTTATGTCCTTATAGAGTATGTATCTAAAATATTTAAAATCACACCAAGTGGGACGAAATTATTTGGTTTTTACAATTCAGTAAAATACTGGGTTTACTGGGTTTATTTCGTGGTTTATCATTAATGTAATTATTCTGATAGGAATAAATTATTTGTACAGTTCAGTGTGAGTTTATATTGCTGCTCTGCTTATGATTGAATTTAAGAATAAGAGAAAAGCCATTTAATGCTGGATATTAAAAATGTAAAAAATCAAATATTCTTACAGCAAGACAGACATTTGTTACTCTTTTTTTTTTGTCTAGTCAGTTTGCTACACTGTAGTTTGTCAAACGTGTGGGAATATTGTGGAAACATGTGGAACCACATTGAAATTTTGGAGTGGCTGCAGGCAAGATAGTTTAACTGAGTGTACTTATTATCTGAACTAGTGTTGTGTAGTTAAACAATTGCCAAGTATGAATGGAAGCTTCAAAGAGGCCTGCGTACTTAAAGCATGTATTGGAGAGGTATGGCCCGCGAGGAGCCTGATTTCAAGGTCTTGCAAGTGCTGAAGAGAAAATGTGTTGATCGGTGTTGTTAAGAAAGACCTTTTAAAAAATTATGAGTGTGGCAATTGTCAGCATTAGTGTTACCATATCAGATTAGCAAGACTTACCGGGCAGTTTCTGTTAGATTACTTTTATATGATACAAAGATTTTAAAGGTTCTGTAATTAATTTCATATTTTTAAAACTTTCCAGTATATTATAAATTCAGAACAAAATTCTTGATCTCGCACTGCAAGAGAATCTATATATGAGGGTATGTGGTATGTGTAGGTATCACACACGTACATGTACAGTTTCTGTCATGTGTTTGGCTGCATTTCAAGAACGTGAGCCTTCTACTGGGGCTCTCTGGGGCATGTCCTAACAGCTCTCCACGCTCAGCACTGCAGCCTCGCTTTGTCTGCATGAAGTGGTGGGCCGGGTGGTCTGGCCAGATCCCACGTTGGCTGCAGCTGGTGAGTCTAATACGCAAAGCAGAAGAGAGGCTATGAGGGCTGCATTAGAAACAGCTGCTGTTGCAAAGTGATCATAGAATCATGGGACCAGATCGGTCTCAGGTACGGCATATGAGAGTTGGCAGTCTGCATCTAGTGCAAAGAGGTTGTAAAATTACTCTTCTGCAGTGTCTTCTTCAGTGCCATAAACAGCTCTATGGCTGTTCTCTGAGGACAACTCATCTTTTCAGGTGAGAGTGAAACAGGGAGGAAGGCAGAGTGTTACAGACTCGGAGCGTAAGCAAGCTGGGTGGTTAGAACCAGCTAGGATAGTTTCAACCACGCACAGAAAGTTTTCTGGCCTTCATTAGTTGTCTCTCTGTCACCTGATATGGGACTAATGGCCTATTTAGTACTCCCATCTTCTGCTTTTTCTCTGGAGTTACTGGCTTTTTCCTTACTTGTTTCCCTCTAGTTATTTTCATTTGGAAGAGGAATAATGCCTATCACAATGGAGCAACAAATGAAGAGTCACCCATATTAGTGTAGGTTTTATTAAAAATAGTTTTATAATGTAAATACAGTATGATTCAAATATTTTTAATAATTGTTACAAAACGTCTTGAAAATATTTTTGTATACCTATGTCGAAGTAGGCCGTTTTGTCCAAATAATTGAGTCATTTGGCACATTTGATGCATACACCATTGTTGACTTGTTGTTTGTGGTTTTTGAGGTATTTTATCGTTTTAGGTGCTAGAAAGACCAGAAGAAGTGCAAGACATTTTCACATAGTTTAGCATTCATTTCACTAGCCTGGTGAGGTTTTGTGATAAGTTTCTAAGGGGAAAGAGTGAATTAAATAATGAAACTTAACTGACATTTAGTGCTTGGGTTGTTCAATGCAACTTTAGCATAATAGTTAGCTTCATTGGAGAAAACTTGAGTGCCTACCACAGAAAATCAATTATGTAAGAGCTCATTTGTATATAATTGCTTAGGGTGCTTATAAATTTTCCACGTAACAGAAATATTTTATAATAGAGGTTGGTTATAGATTTGACCTCACAAAAATATTGCTTTTTTGCTTTTTTCGGAAAGGCCGTTAATCTATTTTGCAACAAACTGCTTAACTTCTGAAACTGTAAAATATCTAGAGGGCTTCCAGTGGAAAGATGCAAAATACTGTCATTCATAAAAATAAAAAGTTTTGAATTTGTGTTCAGGTAGCTTAAGGCAAACTGATTGTCTTGGTTTCGGCTGGGATGGAGCTAATTTTCCTCCCAGTAGCTACCGTGGTTTGGATTTAGTAGGGGATTTGGTATGTGAAGAATATTGATGATACACTGATGTTATTAGTTGCTGCTAAGAGATCAAGGACTTTTTTCAGCTTCCCAGGTTTTGCTAATGTGCAGGTGCAAAAAGCTGGGAGGGGTATAGCCAGTACAGTTGACCCAAACTGGCCAAAGAAAGCATTCCATACCATAGACGTCATCCCCGGTATGTAAGTGGGGGTTGGCTGGTGGGCCGGGTGCTGTTCATTCTTGCGCTGTTCATTCCCTCGCTCACTCTCAGGAACTTGGGTTCCGAGATCACTGCTGGGGAAATCGCTGTTCTGAGATCGCTCTTGGTTTCACTCCGTGATCACTGCTCAGGACGGGCTATATCAGTCGTCAGGTTGTTGGGCAGTGAGAAATTGTGCATCGTTCGTTTTGTATATTCTATTATCATTATATTTTATTATTATCTCCATTACTAATATATTATTATCATTATTATTTTTCCCTTGCTGTCCTAGTAAACTGTCTTTATCTCAACACATGAGTTTCCCTTTCTTTTCAATTCCCCTCCCCATCCCACTGGGGCAGGAGAGGGGGGAGCAAGCGAGCAGCTGCGTGGTACTTAGTTACTGGCTGGGGTTAAACCACGACATACATACTTGGATTTTTTTTTTTTTTTTGCCATCTTTCTATTCTCCCTTGTTTTAACAAATTCCTGTGTATGTAAAGGCTCATCTAGTAACCTAGGTATTTACTCTTAATTTAATTTAATACATTTATACAGTGCATAACTGGTTATACCAACTTGCAGTCCTTTCAGTAATAAATACTGTAAGAGATGCAATCGAGAATTCCCTAGGTACAACACACAAAAATTAATTACTTGGGAATTTTTTCCTGTTCCAGTACAGGTTTTTTTCAGTACTAATTTCACCAATAATATCTCCATAGTAGACACAATTTATGTATATTTCTGTAATACTTTGCTTCAGTTGTAGAAGTAAATAGCCAGCAGAGGGAGTACAAATTAATTTATGATTTGGATTCCAGAAAAATACTAATAAAATGGCTAACACATTGGTGATGCTAATTGTGGAAAGCAAATAACAAATGAGTAATGTGTTTATATTCAGTGAGGGACCAGAAGGAAGGCAAAAGTGTCTGAACATTTGAAACATAAATGTTTTTCAGCTTCTGTGAGTGAACTGTAAATAAACTCTGATTAATTGAAACCATAAAATCACTTGATTTACAAATGCCTCTGAAAAATAAGAATGATTTTTTCACAGATTTCCAGTTCTGATAATTAACCATAGATGCCTCCCAAAATTTTTGTTGTTGTTCCAAGCATTACAGAAGCTTTATGCTCTTGTTGATTGTTGACTCAATAGCCTAATTCATTTAGACAGTATTTTTTCCTCTCTGACTGAATTCATTCCATGGTATTAGGAAGAACAGGTCAGGAGCTGTGTTCATTTGGTCACTCATGAAGTGAGATTAGGTTCACTGCAGTAGCTCAAGAAAAGCAGCTGTAACATTATTCTAACTTAGCTGCCACAAAGCTCGTTTGGTTTCAGAAGAGCTTTGGGAGGTTCTGCTCAAAACGGGATTTTCCTCACGAGCTATAATTTGTATCTGTCAGAGTGCACAGGTCAGAACGGGATACTGGTCTACAAATGGAAGAGGCAACTCTATCTAAAGAACGAAAAAATCACTTGTCAGGTCCAGAAATTGATGAGGATGCTTGAACAGGCAGTCACATTGAAGCAGATGAGCAGCGCAATCTTTATGGCCAGAAAGAGGAAAAATCTGGTGTCCGGTATCTTTTAAAAAGACTACCCAGTATCTGTATCTTTTTGCTAGTTTTTATGAGAGACTAAGCATTAAAAAGGATGGAAAAGAAGCCAAAGGATACAAGAAGAAGAATGGTGTTTATTCTCGCTCTGTCCATAAGTGATTTGAGCTGATATGTGAAGAGGAAGATACTAAACTGAGGAAGACCATGAACAATTATCATAGATGACTACTGGGGAAGAGGGAGGAAATAAAATACGGATGAAGTAAGAGAAGCAACCTTTTATGTGCAGTGTGACTTGTATCTGAGCCAAAACATTTACTTGTCTCAGCTTTATGCCAGTTTCACAATAAAGGTGCAATCTAATTAAGTGATAGCGGAAATCCAGATATCTCCATTCTTTTAGTAAACTTGAACAGGAGGGGTTGGTCCAAGGAAGAGGACTGGCTACACAACAGAGCTGAGTATTCAGGAGAGTATATATTGTGTGAAACAAAATACATTCAAATGTGCACTCATAGCTGCCTCCTTAAGAGACTGTATTGCCATTCTCATAGAGAAAAAGAAGGCTGTGCACCAGTGGTAATTGTGATTGTGTGATACACGGTAACAAAATGCACTACTTTTAGTCTGGAATGTATTAACAGAGAGAAAAGAAAGTAAGGAGCAATTTGCCATAACATGGCCACCTGTGATGGTAACAGTTCATTTGCTGTGGTTGAGGGGGCTGGGGTGGGGGGCAGCTCTTGCAGGAGTGGGATGGGGTAAGACCTGCTGTGCAGTGGGAATCTCTTCCACATTTTACCTCCCTAGGTTTCAGGGCCACAGAGAGAATGACTGTCAGCCCAAGCACATATATTAGACCAGATAGAGCGCTTTGTACCAGCTTGAAGGGGAAGAACAGTGTTTGGGAAATGGAGCTGTTCCTTTATAGAATGATTTCAGAGAATTGTCTGGTCCACTTACTTGGTACACATGAAAAGAGGATCAGCTGGGCACCTGTCGGATATAATGGAGACTTTACAGTTTTGTGAAATAGGTACTATTTTCTCTGTTTGATAGCTAATAACAAAAATATTGCATCTTTTTTTCCAGGAGATGTTTTCTTATCTTTCAAGTGAGCTGAAGAAGCTGGCAGATACCCACAATGAGAGACTGTTAGACACACCACATAATCCCATTTCCTTAGGTAATTGTTGTTTTTTGGTTTTGTTTTCTTTTTAATCTAATATACTGTGCATTCATAATGCACTTTCACGTACAATTCCTATATATTAAACATTGTTCACTATGCTCCATTAAGTTGTTCTTAGGCTGATATGAAACCATTGAACCCAATAAGGTAACCTACTATAAAAGTAGAGTAGTGACTTGGGCCCTTTATTTTTTTACAAAATTGCCCCTGTCCAACATACTCATTTATTGTAATCAAGGCAGGCAGAAGATGTTAGCATGTAGTAATACTTTATAAATAAGTAGATTTAAAAATAAATTAGGGTATAATTATTTTACCCATTATCTTATAGTGCTGTAAAAGAGATTATAGAATTCCTACTCAAGATATTTGTTCTAACCAAAAATTCTGCTGAACTCCAAAGTAATATTGCCTACCTGTGCAGAATCTGCCTTGCATACAGTCTAACCAAATAAGTAATCTATGACAGCTTGTGGGAAAATTCAAAATTATTAAATGTAGTATTCGTGTTTCTTTTTTTCTTTGTATCTGAATACAAACATTTGGCTAGATTTTTATTGTTGGAAAACAGCTTGTCCTCTGTCCTCTTTGGAGAAAACGAAGCTTTGAAGTAATTTTAACCTGACCTTTTGTCACTTCAGCCATGTCACTGAAGAACCTAGATGAAAATAATGATGCTGCTGTTACCCAACTTGGATCTATGCTTTTCACAAGACAAGTTTCTGGAGCAAGGTGAGGATGCTATGAATTTGAAAAATTTGGGGGGTTGTATTAGCATATATTTTATGAAATCCTATAGTATTTGTTTTGTACCAATTGCCTCATGATTACAGATTACAGTCTGACAATAACGAGTCAGAGAGTAATACACCCTTCTTCATCACTGTTATCCGCTAATAATGTCTACCTGCCTGAGTTAGCAACGAGGCCCCCTTTGTTAGCTTTGGTAGGCTAAATAGATAATCTATGCCCATTTAATTTAGTGTCATTATTCCCTAGTACCCCTTGGTTTCATTTAGTTTCCAGCTGTTGTCTGATCTTATAGTTAAGTTGTAAGCTACTTAAGGAAGATCTTTGTTTTGTTTATTGCAGCACAAATATGGTTGTGCTGGATGTCAGGGGAATAAGCTTTTAATACCCTACATAGCTTTTTGTCATATGGAAGAAAATCCTGCTTTCCGGCACTAATTGTGTTTAAAAAAAAAAAAAATTAAAAATCTACAACCTGAGCCAGTCTGAGCTGAATTTATTCTTAGAGACATTGGTATGTGGAAATGCAAGCCAAATAATTTTTAATGATTTTGGTTTAAACCTTTTAGAAGGAGAGAATGATTTAAAATTTGTTTTGGCAGGATTCCTTAATCTGAATATTACTGCTGCCATGCTAACTTCTGCCATAGACTTAATGTCAATTTTTTGTAGCAGAGCTGAATGTTTCCACATCAGAAGGTACGCTTCATTAGCTTGGATTATTCCACTTCCTGCACAGATGAATGACAGTAAATCTATATGTACTGTAGTTAGATGCTCTTTTTAATTTGCCTGTCCTAACCTTGGCTTGTCCTGCAATTTCAGCCATCTTTGGCTGAAATGATTCAAGACGTTCGATTTTTGAAGTTAAAACTCTCCAATTCTTTGCCTGATATAAAGGTTTCAGATTTTTACTTTTTTTATGTACGCAAGTAATTCTCTTGTAGTCTGTACACTGTTTGACCCGGAATTTCAACAGATTTTAAATGTTACACTTGTGTTGAATGTCAGTGGTAGGAATAGCAACTCCCTACTTCACTAGCGTACAGGCTTTTGCATAACCTGTGGTCTGAGCACTGGGGCAGAGGAAGGATCTGCTAATCCTAGTGTTTGTCTGAACGCAGTTTCTTTTATGAACCGCAGGGAATGTCTCTGTAGAGGTAGTAAATCCTTATCAATTGATTGGTGTTAACTGCTTGTGTAGGCTTTAACTATAGCCACAAGGCGAGTTGTTCCTTTAACAGGTAAGGATGTGGATTAGGGCCTTGATTTATCAGCAAATGGATATGTACTGAAAGTTCTGAGAAACGGGGTGTGATAGGTAGAGGTTCTTAGTATGAGGTAAAGAAGGTGGCAGATAACCACAGTGAGAGACTGTTAGAAAAAAAAACCCACAAAACAGTAAAAGCGGTAGCAAAAAGTATCCGCTACAAGGAGGGAATGAATATGAGGTTAACATCATAGGATGGGCGAAAAGAGAGATACAGTAGAATGGAATGGACGGGAGGGAGTTGGGATCCTGAGCCCTCTGAGTCACTTGAACCCAGACATTTTGGACTACAGTACACTATGCCAAGCAGATGCCTGCACTAAGGCTGCTGCTGTCAATATGGTGATCCCGGGGAGGTCAGGGTCACCACGTTGAACAGACCCAGGTCAGAGACAGAGCAGGTCAGATAGTTAGGGCTTGTTATGGAACAGAAAAGTTTGCTGCGGATACCTTCCCCCACACACACTGGGGAGCTCATAAATTCCAGCAGTGAAGACCTTAATTTAACTGAAGAGGGGAAGGGACATATGCATATGCACACAGACCAGCTAATTCAGGATCTGCCACTATTGTCACTCATAGTGATCCTTGGGCACTAACTTGGAGAATGCCCGATATAAGCCTGCTTACATTAATTTGTTTAGAGTTAGCAGATACTACACTGTATAGGAACTTGTGTAAATGTGTTCATCACAGGGTATCACATAAAATATCCAAGGCATCTTTAACTGAATCGCAATTTTGTTTGTTTGTTGTAGGGTTGTTCCCTGTGGGTCTGTACAAACGGTGAATAACTACACTTTTAAAGGCTTTATGTCACATGCAAATGACTATCCCTGTGCTTACCTCAATGCTGCCTCAGCCATTGGAATTAAAAAGCAAGATGTAGATGTATTCCTAAAAAGACTCGACAAGTGTTTGAAGACTTTTAGAAAAGAAGCAAAGCAAGAAAAAAGTGTAAATGAAATAAATGATTCTAATACAGGCACAGAACAACCTGAAGACTAGAAGATACAGATTTAGTAACACAGGAAGATACGGTTTTGTTTGAAGTATGTCAGGTTTGTATTGGGTTAGCATTGTGAATCTGCAGTGGAGAAAATTTATTCCTGATCTGAAAACAACAACAACAAAATTTGGGTGAAATTCAGCTTTAAAGAAAGTAGGTGATACTCTCTCCATGACAGAGGGCCAGACACAAATTTTCTGCAGCACATAAATGCACTTAATATCTGCCAAAGTAAAGCTTTACACTCATAAAGACCTTGAGCTGGCCTTTCAGTCCGTGCGTGACTATTCGGACCAGCGTTCAGCAAATCACAGAATGCTTATTCACATATTCTTGATGAACAAGATTTTCTGTGGCAGTGATTGAATTCCTTCCTAGGTATAGACCATCCAGTAAGAAATGTTTCACTGCTCTCAAAATATCTCTTGGTTCTCATCAGCATACGTGCCACTTTTCATTTCATTTTGAAGATTTATGTAAGCATTGGGATAGCCCTTACTAAATACAGCGTTAAAGCAGCATGAGGAAATGATAGAGTTGGAATAGTAGCGTTCTCAGGTGTTCTCACCTCTCAAGAACTGCCTAGAACAAAGCAGCCCTTGATGGTAAAGAAAAACCTAGAATACCTCATATCCTGTCAGGACTCCGCTCTTGAAAACATTTGCATAGTTCAGCAACCCAAAGGAATTTTAATAATGAAAGCAAGGGGTTGTGGAGTGGAGAGGTACAGTCGTCTTTTTGTTTGTCTTTTTTTTTTTCTTTTTTCCATTTCATCTTTTCTTTGATAGGGTGATCAGGTCAGAGACCCACTGAAAAGGAGGAATGCCCTGTGGGATTAATGCAGCAGTTTCAAGAGCCAGTGAGACTTGAGGGTATTTTGGCATTTTTAGTCCATTGTTGTTAAAATTTATAGACTTCCATTTCTGAACTGTCTCTTGCCATTGGCACTGTTGCTTCTGTGGCTGTGTGCTGTTGCTGATTTGAATTCATTAAGCAAACAATAGATTCAGAGTCTGTTCCTGAAACAAAGGTTCCATATCACCAGAGTGACAGTGCTGTAGGTTGCAAAACTTTTAATTATTCTTAAATGCAATTACTACATTGTATGTAGTTTTTATGTCATTTACTGTTCAAAGTAAGCATAATGTTCAAAGACGTTTTCTTTGTCTGTCTATAATGTAGTAATACTTGGGACACCACAATTAATGAGTTCTAAACGTCAGGAAATAATTGCAGCTACTTTGTTTGGTGGGACCTGCAGCTCCCTGCCTCAGTATTCAGTATATTGGAGCAGCCAGTGAAAACCACAAGGCCTTAGTGATACCTTTCTTCCTGGCTTTCGATATTGCTGTTCTGTGCCTGAATGAGTACAAATTATTGATTTAGATGACTAGTCATATAATATGAACACGAGAACTATTGTTACGAGAGTTTAGGGAGGTGTATGGTAGCAGCTAAAATAAGCATTTGATGAATAATATCCTGAAACTGAATAAAGAAAACAGCAGTTGCCTTCTCTGAGAGGAAGAAACCGCTACCTTTTATGTTCTCATAATAAATTGTCTGCTGGAAATAATTCACTCACTTCTACTATAGATTGAACTGCTTTCTCAGGTAGTGTTTCTCCTGTCTACAAAATGTTTCCCATTTGGAATCAAAGCTGAAAATTTCAACAAATCTCTATAAACAAGTATCCAGGGAAAGAATTAAATTATTTGTTCTGATTTTGACCTTTTAAACTTTGTTTTTATTAAAAAAAAAAAAACAACCCACAACATTTTAAGATGAAGGCTTTAATTGAAAAAAAAAACCACAACACATTTTTAATTTGTGTGTCATGACATCTCTTCACAAATCATGGTGATGCCACCTGAAGTCAGGAAATTTAAAATATTTTGAGAAATGTGCCTCATCATGTGTATGAACTCTTGAACTAAACATTTGTGTTATGTTACTTTGGTAAGCTGGTGTACCAGTTCTCAGTTTTGTTTGCTTGCTTTGTCCCCTTAAATGTCTTTGGTTAATATTAGTTTTTTAGAGACAGTAACATTATATAAAGTTGTTATAAATATAATGAAATTTTAAGTAATTCAAATGGCAATATACTTTCAAGTAAATGGAGAAGAATTGGTTATTTAGGAGATTCAGTAGATAAAAAGTATTTTTCAAGGAAGAGTATACATCGTTTATTCTCTATTCACTAATATCCATAATAAAGTAGTGAAATAATATTGGAACATACACCCATGATCAGAGTTTTCCTTTGTATACCAGATACGGGGAGATTTCATGGCTACGGCAAGTCTCACCCTCTAAAAGTAGTACTGTGAAAGACAGTAATAGCATGGGCATAGGTTTGTCAAACTATGCAGAGTCAAACAAATATATTAACAATATTTGCCTTCTGTGAAGATCTTTCTAAGATTGTACAGTGAAGTAACAACTGCACTTGATTAATAGTGCAGCCCTTTCCTAGCCTCTACGTAGGCACATGTCACTAAAGGCTTCCACATACCTCAAAAATCTGCAAGAGCCAACTTGCTGTCTCCAGCATCCACGTTACTAGTGAGACATCTAGGAAGGCTGCCTGGGCTTCTGAACATACTTGGGGTTCATAAGCAAGAATCCTCGTAGAAACGCCAAGAACAGGTGCCCATTTAGTAAGGCGCTCTCACAGCTACTATTTATGTAGCTACCTATCTCCGTCATCTTCTAGGTCACAGCATGTGGTTACCAGCCGTGAAATAGGAATGGGCAAGCACTTGAAATATTCCAGAAGAGCTGAGGATTCAGAAGAGAAGGTTAGGGGTTACCGTTCTTGCTGCCTAGTCTGCTGCTCAGAGTCACTGCCCTGTAGCAGAGGTAGCAAAGTGATCTGTCTGCTTGGCAGCTGCCGCGATTCGTACAGTGCATTAACAAATACTGCAACTGAGGTGTGCTTGAGCATTGCGGGAATGAGCAGCAGTGGCTGTAGAGCTAGCACATGTCCCATTCTGCCTCTGCAGAACGTATATTCTGCAGATACCTGCTTCTGAAGACAGTGACATTTGGCAACGGGGCAGGGTGCGTGGGTAGGCAGGGGCCCCTCAGACTGCTGCAGTCTGAATCGCCAAAGTGACTTTCCTCCCTTGTGGTGCCTGTAACTGTTCTGTGAGATGCTTTTTTTCCCTCTGATACTGCATTTATGCTATCTGGATCTATATAGGTGGAAGAAATGAAGGAGCAGATGGACTTGCCTTATAAAAATAGCACTGGGATAATACAGTGCAAGCAAACTGACACGGAATGACCCATCTCACAGGCCCACTCTTAGTTTACTTCTTTTGTGGTATCTGAGATAATGAACAAAACGAAGGACTGTTTGAGCAATAATACTGCCTTTTCACACTTTGTTCGTAATGATTGCCGAAGATACAAAGTAAATAAAATCTACCAGATGCAGCAAATTCTCCTGAGCCTAAGAAAGCAAAATTGTAATGTTGCAAATGTAAATGCTGGCATTGCAGGTTAATACACATATAAACCGAGCAATCTATATTGTGCGATCATCATTTTTTAAGAAAGGCTGGAGCCCAGAGACTAGCAAATGTTCTCATCTGCAGTGTATCAGCAGTTCTCAGTCTTCAGCTGCTGTATAGATAATAATTCTAATTGAAGAATCATTACATGAATCCATATGTGAATGATAGATGGGCTATAGCCTTTTGTTCGTGATGCTTTAAAAATTGAGTTACTGTTTTCACTTTTATAAAGGGTGATTAGATTGCCTTTTTTTTTCTTGCCTTTTTTTTATTTTTTTAATGCAACATTTTAATCAACCTGGCCTGACAGGATTTGGGATCTGAAGGAAAAACAATTTCTGTAGCTGACAATTTTTTTAAACAATAGCTATTTAAAGGCTTGAATTGGTTACAAAGTGACTCTCCACAGAGAGAACCTTTGTTCAAATGTTTTTAATTCTGAAACCAGTGCTTGAAAAATTGTGCTTTGTGTGCTCTGTAATAATTGTTTTTCATGTATTATACTTTCTTCCCTCAAAGATAACAGCATACACTTTAGTGCAGTTTAATAAATCTGTTTAAAAATCATAGTTAAAAAGGCATTTGCTCTGTCACTCATCAAGCATCTGTCATATCAAAGAACTAGTAATATATTTATCTTGATGGATAAGCTTCAGTGTTCTGGACCAAGTTCAGTGTAACTGGACCAAGCTTTCAATACTCCTTTGGGGATCCTAAAGTCAAGCTCGTGATCTAATTAAGATCGGTTTGATAATTATATCTGCTGCTGAACAGGAGTCTTTCATCATACCACATTTCAACTGAATTCTTTAGCATAGCATCAAAGCTGATCCAGTTCAGAAGCTGAATTGCTTTCTTAATGTCGATGGTGAAATTTAATTTGCCTTTAGATCCTGGATGCAAATCCAGGCTGAGTCAGCTATAGCAAAATTATAACTGCTTGTTTTTTAACCTAATGTGAATAGAAAGAATACAGTGGTTTCAGCTGGGTGCTACCTTTCCTAGTACTTGTTCTCAAAGAGCTGCAAACATTAGGCTACCATCTTAAACTTACTGCTGGCTGGAGGAGGGGGGAGTTGGTCTTGTACAAATAACACGACCGCAACAGAGGTGTGTGCATTATTAATCTTTCTCTAGACATCCCAGGTAGGAGCACACCACTTCATTGGGAGTTCAAGACAAACATGTAGTGTTTCTACTGATCCGTTCTCTCCAAAAGCTGTTTCTCAGGCGCATTTCTTGTGATCGGGTACCAGGAGAGCACATGGCCAGAATACAGGAAAAAGGAACAAGGTCTCCAACATTTCTGAAGGTTTCTAGATTGGTTATATGTGTTTGGGTTTTGCTATGCACAAAGCTCATATTGCTGTGTAAACTCTTAAAAAAGTGTTTGCAGCCATTCTCATCCCTTACCTAAACTGTTTCAGTCCGGGAACTGAATTTGGTGCAGTGAGACCTCCGCCGGCGCTGGGGCAGGGTGTGCCAAGCAGACGTGACAAGTAGAACTAGTTTGCAGACACAAATACTGTTGAGCAGTTAGTTAATCCTGTAACTAGTCTTTCTGGAGGCTGAAGAACTGCAGATGGAAAGAGTGCTTAGTTTGGTCTGTAATGTGTCAAACGAGGAATGTAGCTATTAAGGCAAGAAGAATCTGTCAAACGTAACTAAAGAGAAGCATCTTCAAAAAAATTCTGCAACACATTGTGTAAACTCCTGATTAAATACAAGTTGTACTACTCTCATTGCTTTCTTCTGGATCCCTCTGTAATGAAGCTACAATGCAGATTCTGGCTTCTGATTTTATACGGCATCTATTTCAATAGTGGTAGAGGAATTGCAAATGGCTTAGTGGGTGGAGGGACCTGGGATACAGTTCAAGATGAATTTTTTAATGGAAGATGAGGAAAGTGTCTAGGAAGTTTATAAAAACAGAAATAGCCCGAGATGCTTGCTGTGCAGCTGCGGAGGTAGTGAGTCCAGCAGGATCTGAGTACGCATAGTGAAGTCTCGACCTGCCGCACGGTGCAAGCACCAGAGAATCCTGTCAAAATTCAGCTCTCGTTTCATCGCAATAGCAGCCTGCCTCTAATAGTATTAATTTCTAGTACTCTGTTCTCCCCTCACCCCACTGAGTATTTCTGGGTGGTTTTTTTTTAGCAGACTCTGCTGTAGCAGTGCATCGGAAAAAGGATGGGGAGGGGGGAAGGATGCCTACCAGCGTATTGCCATCCCCACGGATGCAGAACTTCAGACGCAGGAAGTCGCGTGGAGCACACAAAGGCAGCAGGTGCAAGTGCACGTGCCGCTAGCTTTTTGTGTTGGAGGGTTTATAATCACTAAATGGAGTCGAATATAAAAATGGTTTTAATAATGTTATAACTGATGCTGTTAAAACTCAAGCTCGTATTCCATGCAGATGGCACAAACTGTCACGCTCTGGTTTTCTCTTTGGTTTTGTTTCTAAAAATTTCAGCTGCATGTTAAATGTGTGTCAGGGCAGCACTTCGGGGTTCAGAAAAGAGGCACACCATGTCGATCTTCTGCAGGAGGTGGTGTGGTCAGGCCCCACACAGTTCCTCTCCCCTCTCTGAAGGCACGCTTAGGAATTTCAGCCACGTTGGCTCCAAGGCCTTTTGAAGTGAGATATTTCTCAGTGACTCTGTGTCTTTAGAAAGAATCTGTTGTGGCTGCTGGAGGTCTTTGTAGGCTACATGTACTCTTCACGGTGCCTTGTGGTGACTTCACGCAGTGACTTCTGGATCCACGTGCTCATTTACAGGTGGATAGTTTTTGCTCTCTTTTTGCACTGAGACGGGCAGGACAAACGCTTCTTTATTGCTCCTACGCCCTTATCAGTATGGAAAGTGGTGGAGAGTGAAACACTTCTGCGGCCCTCAGCAGGGCTGTAAGGCGTGTGTGGATTTGCTCATGGAGTGAAGCGGGGCTCAGGGCGTTGCAGCTCCAGCGATGGCATGCTTTGTGCTCCGAATAATGAAATGCCATCGCGCCACCAAGCGAGGCGGGGGCTGCGGTGGCCCTTCTGCAGGTGTAAGCCAGGCAGAAGCGAAGTGTGCAGCTGGCCTTGGGTTATTTGGGCTGCTGCTCCAGAAGGGAGTTGTGCTTTGTCTTTGCTAGATGCGATGGCTCTGCAGCGGGCTCAGGAAGAAGAGGCAATAACAATGTATTTTTGTCATGGAAGCAAGTAGCTGTGACTCACGAGGCTCCTGGGGCACCACTTAGCGGAGTTAAAAGATGCTGTTTTCATTTAGTCGCTATATAACTGCATTTCTGAGTCTCCCTGATCACTTCGTTCTTGCATAAGCCCCTCTTCCTGCATTTCCAGGCCCTAATTTTCCCCTACCTTGCACTTTCTGTAGATTTTTACATCCGTGCAAGTGGTGGTAAAACTCAGCTCTTTCGACGTGACAGCATTTAGCATATATGCTGCACTAACTTGGCACAAGGATAGAAGGCCATAGCGGGGGCAAGGCAGCGGGGAATCAAGCCAGTTGTTTACATCTTCCTCCAAAGGACTGGTAGGTCAACCGTCCTTCTCCTTGTCCACAATACTCTGCCGTTAACAGCTGTTAGCGAGTGTTAGCGCATCATATTTTTTTCCCCTCGAGGCTGAGCACATTATCTCTACAACACTCCAGCACCTTGCTGGGAACATGCCACAATTCTGTTTTCAGAGTGTTTTGTTAATGCTAGTGACCTTGGTGGTGTGACCACAACACCTGCTTTACCTGATAAGATCATTAATTTTTTTCTCTGCAGCCTTTGTGTTGAGCGTAAGCAAATCTTCATTTGTACCTGGAAAACATTGCCCGAACATCAGCTTACCAGAGCACTGACCTGTATCTCCCAGTATTTTTTAAGGTGTTAAATAGGCAATTAGAAGAAATCACTTCAATAAAAGCGGAATGAACACAAGCCTCTCGTTAGCTGCAATGGAGCAAGACACTATTGGAATCAATCGCGCAGCTTTTCAGCTGTCACTCTGCTGCAGCAGCAGCTGTCTGTCAGTCGAGGTGACAGCGGAGAGCTGATCTATACTCTTCTCTGAGCTACAGAGATAAGCTGCACATTCACAATGAATGTGTTCCCAAAATAAACGTATTGGGAAGAGCAGGGTATTTTTTTAATGATAAATCTTCTTGCCCTTCTAACAGTTCCTCCCCCTTTGTTAGTTTACCAGCTTGCTGGCACCCCCTCCCTTTTTTCTTGCAGTGGTTCTGTGTTCTCCTTCTGCCTTTTACCTTACGGGTTTGTTTTTCTGCATGCTGCTGCTTTGTATTTTTGCAGCTGCACCCACCTTCTGCATCCCACCTTCTGCTGCATCCCATCTTCGGCAGAGGTGGGGCCCGTCCGCGGAGGAGACGTGAGCAGTGCTGCCTCCTGGGCCAGCGTGACCACGGCTGGCAGTGCCACGTCTGCAGCTGGTGTCCATAAAATGCTGATCGGAATTGCTCGGAAAAGGTTTAAATGGGGCTGAAATTTGGTGTGGAGTAGAGGAGCTGTAACTCCAGAGCTTCTGAAGGGACTAGCCCTACTTCAAGCCTTACCCCAGTCCTTTGTGCAGGCAGGACTCCAGGGTTTTTGTATTTGCTTTTGCTTCTTTACTGATCAGGCATGAGTTTATTAAATTATAAGGTGGCTTCAACTTTCCCCTCCCCGCTGTTTGCTCCAGTTTTGTTGCTCCTCCACAGCAGTGCATTTTTACACAACATATTTGCATGTACGGGGCAGTCCTGCAGCTCTTCTCACTCTTCCTCGCCCCTATGCTGGATGTAGAGAAACAGATTTCCTTGGCAGAAAACCTGTGCTATGGGTCTTGCTACATGGCCCTACGCACAAGTATATCCTGGTTATATGTCCTGTGTGACAGGGCTGTTCAGGCTGCTCTGCTCTCCAGTCAAGCTGGGGTTGAGGTTGCTCCTGTTTTTCTGCCTCACTCTACAGTAACAGGCATTTGTATTTAGGAGTCTGTGAGTCTTGGGTGACCTCATTTCCTCAGTAAAATATAGCAGAGTAAGCATTGTGTCATGGAAGTGCAGGGGATGACGGTGGCTCAGAAGATTGATCGTGCCACTGGTCCAGACGAAGAGCACGTACGTCATGCGGGATTTGCTTCAAGGCCTTTCAAAAAGACCAGTAGAACCTAGAAGCTGGCATAAAAAGAGGAAAAGCTGATCTCAGAGAAACCTTTACACATACAACCTCCCCCAAAATCTTTACATTTAAAAATTCAGTTTCATTATTTTATGATCTTGGCTGTACACCACTTGCATGTATTTTTTAGTTTTGCCTGAGGTCTACAAAGCCTGAAATGGAAAGCATGGATTTGTCCATCATTCTGTGAGATAGAGCTAAGTAAGTTTCCTTCCCATTTTATAGGTAAGAAAGTAAAGACAGAAGGATCATCTCCGGGTGTCGATTGCCTTTTGTGTAGCTGTGCTGGTTGATGCTGCTTATGCCCTGTGGTTCCATCTCAGAGAGCCCAAAGGTCAAAGTCTGATGCCTGAGACAGGTAGCTCAGGCTGCCCAGGGAGGGTGTGGAGTCTCCTTCTCTGGAGAGATTCAAACCCCACCTGGACGCAGCCCTGTGCAGCCTGCTCTGGGTGACCCTGCTCTGGCAGGGGGGTTGGACTAGATGATCTCCAGAGGTCCCTTCCAACCCCTGCCGTTCTGTGATTCTGTGATGTGTGCCGTCCCTGTCCTCGTGTCTCTTTCTTTAAGGTGCAGATTACTTCAACTCTTCCATTTTTAACCGTTTTCTACTTAAACAAGGATAAATACATTTTTGCCTGATTAAGGCTTGCTATAGGATTCACAAGACCAAATACCACATTATGGCATATACGGGGGTAAAATCAGCAGCTCCCGTTTTCCAGGCTGGTGGCTTTGATTAGCTGACTCCTTTGATAATTTCAAAGGGCCTAAGATAAAAGGAGCTTAGAAAATACAAAGACCTCTGATTTCCTTCCAGAGATACAGCGGAGGAGCAGGGCAGTGACGCTGAGCTCCCCCCGTTTCTATAGCGCTCAGTTCACTGAACATGCCCTGCCAGAAAATGCCAGTTTTCAGGCCTGTCAACAAGATATTTTTCTTAAGAATTTGAAGTCCCTCAGCAATGACAGATACATAGCCTCTTGCACACCGCCAATCCTACCTTTGAAGTCTATGGTTTTAGGAAAGTTTAATACAGTTTGCTTAAAGTGTAACAAATAACTTACCCACATGCAATGGAAGTCTGGTCATATCATAAAACTTTTTTTTTTTTAAGCTGTTGCTTGTAGCTTTCCAGAAAACAATGTGTCTAAAATAAGATTTTGACAGCAAAAATTTCAGCACTATCAGTTAGTCGGAAACATTAATTTTCTTTCCGGTTCTATCTCAGAGTAGATCTTTCTCTTCAAAGTTTAACAATCAGAGAGCGCAGAGCAGCAGCTCACACTGCAGCTATACACAGAGATTTGGTTTGTTTTCCAATAAGGTTATAATTTCTGTTCAAACTTAGGGCATTGCTGAACTCTGCTTTCAATTTTACTGCAAGTCTCAACAATAAAATAAATAGGAGGCATACAAAAATACCTAAAATTAAAGGCAATAATTAACAAAAACGGTCATTTCTAAGACACTTTTTTTAAAAAAAATCCTAATAATTTAATGTAAACTATTCTCTTAATAAAAAATAGGTGCCATGAATCCTGATCCCCTAAGCCACACTTAATCCACACCGACACAAAATTTCCCTTATGATTTCACACTTTACATGAACGCTTTCAGTACGCAAATACCTTTCCAAGATTTTTGTGAAATCTTGATATTTTTAATAGTACATAGAAATAACAATTGCATTCAGACATGTCAGACATTAAGGCATTGAATCGCTTTTCCTTCTAGGCAATATACAGGTGCAGTAGACAGAGACCAGAACGGTGCGCTCTGCGTTTCAGGCCAGCTTGTGTTTGTGTGGGGGCCGGAACATCAGGAGGTTACTGATCGCTACCACGCGGCTGGGCCACGCACAGGCAGGTCCCAGCAGAATCGTTCGCTCTTGCCTGTGCCCTTTATTTAACCGACTGTTAAATGCAAGACAGATAACCAAGGCATGAGATAAAACAACGCTGTTTGGGAACGCCTGTGAACAAATCCAATGAGATGTTAATAGAGCTTGCAGGAGCGGGGCCTGATCCTACCGGCTGTTGACAACCAGCAAAGGAACTTCAGGGAAAGCTGAGGCTCTCGCGGGTGCTTGGCACCAGCCGGGGCAACGACCACAGCTCCCGATGGACCTTAATCAAGTCTCTCCACATAGGCTTTTCCCGCTGACGCTTAACCTGTCCGAACTGCAGAGCAGTCTGATTCCTCCGAGTGGAGGTTTCTAGCTAGCAGGCTAGCAATAAAAGAAAAACAAACAAACGAACAACAAAAAAAGGGCAGTTAAAAGAAGACGGGCCCAGGGAATGGACAAATTAATGCATTTAAATCGTAGGTTTACTAGGGCAGCAACTGTATTGCTCCGTGTCCAAGTTACATGTGCCACGATAGATACTCCTTCTTTGTTGGTAACCATTCAGTAACCATTCCTATAACAATGACAAGTGCTAACTAAAAGCCCCCAGAACAACCCAAGAAGTCCTAGCTTAGTTCTAAACAACTCGTCAGAGCGCTGATGCTATGATGGATGGCACCTTACTTGAAATCTCCTTTCCCGAAAAGCACAAGACTGCCAATATTTGTAAGCTGCACTTACACAGGTCAGCAAATATAATAGGCAAATATGCAGAGCAAAATACATTTTGATTGATTAGACCAGCTTTGGAGAGAAGGCACCAAGTCCTTTATTACAGATATTTATCTTGTAGTCTTTTCCACTCTGCTGCTTGTTAGTGCATGTGGAGTTTTTTGCTTGTATTTTTAAATACTAATAAGTGTGAGAGACATGGGAAAGGCTTTTCAGTGGATTTTCTCTTATTTTAATTGAAATGAGGTCAGAAATAATGCTGGCCTAATCATATCTTGTTAAGCTCAAACATATGTATTTTCCAAGTACTTAGTGCATTATGAAGAATCAACCTAAAGTATGTCACAAGAAGTGCCACTAAGAATCCCATCTTCATAAATATTTCAAGTGTCCGTTATAAAAACAAACATCAGAGTAGCAATGGTTTTTCTCTTTCATCTGCATAAGCGTACTTGGGAATATGCCAACATTTTCCCATCTAAAATGGTCACCGATAGGTGGTGCTACCTAGTTCCAAATTCAATACAAGGTTCTTCCCGTTTGTTCCTCAAGCAAATTCTCCTGCCTGCCTCATCTTCCTGGCAGATCTTCCTCAAAGCCTATTCTTGATAAATACGCAATTCCCAACAGATCAATCTCATCTTTTCATATTCCTCCTTTGCTGCTATGACCTTTAGTTGCTCTTGCATGCTAGTCTTTGGGTTTTCCCCATGCTCCAGTTGGTTGCAGCCAACTGTCAAGCAGGAACTTCTGGGAACGTGATTCCCGCACCCAGAGCTTTGGCTGCACTCCCGAAAAGCTTACCTTTGTCTTTGTTCAAAGTTCTTTGATCTTGACTGTATTTTTCCATTCTTTCTGGAAATGGGTCTTAACATTGCTCCAAAACAAATAAATTGTTTTCACTCAAACTCATCTTTAGTACCACTTTTTAAAAATTCTGCTTTTGAAAGCAAAAGGAAAAATGTAAAGAAAGGAAAAGGTCGTATAAATATAAAGCAAAGTCAGTCGAATGGCATAGAATAACTCTGGTGACTTCAGTCTTTTATCTTAAGCAAGGGTATTCTTCTAGCTCATTGATTCAGAATTCCAACTGATAGGTGGATAGGTGTTTTCTGTTTTCAGTGGCTGTCTGGTTCAGACCAACATTCCGTTACTCCAGCTAGCAGGTATCGCAGTGCTAATTCTCCCAATGCAAGTCATGATGTTAGATTTTCATGGATGGGGAGAACCAGGCTCGTTGCTGTTCAGCTGTCAGAACTGCAGATTACGTTGTCCTGAGCCCTGTGCAGGAGCCGAGACGTGCCAGTGACTGCTGGACCAGGGAGGGACTGCATGAGCACCACACCAGAGATCAACATACCTCCTTTTGTAGCTGTGATACTCAGGGGACGATTTGCATTTGTAATGGTTTTGTTAAGCCTCTTTTCTCCAGTGCTGCCTATAAAAAGCAATAGACTTAACACTGAGGATATGCTCACTGGGGTGCTTCTGGGTTGTGTCTATGAGCTGGGGTCTGGAGTGGGGCATAACCTGTAAGAGGAGGAAAGCTGCCGTCTCCAGAGCCTCTGCGGTACAGTGTGGACAGTCCATGTCCCTCGGCTCCCTCTTGATTCCTGCTGGAGGGTATGTCTAGGCCAGAGCGCTTTTGGTAAGAGACGGCCTCCCTAACGGTCAGAAACAAAAAAAGACATAGGTACCTCGAAGTGTGCTGCTGCTTTTCCTAACCCCTTTGAACAGCAGCCACAGCCCCCCGAGCGTTTATAAAGAAGCTGCCAAAAGGCTTTTTGACTTAAAAAGTACAGAAACTCTAAGCCCTATGATATGTCCGAAGGAGCAAAGTGCCTTACTTGGAGGTGTGGGCTGTCACAGGAATTCCCTGGCCAAGCCTCAGCCGGGGCACCCACACCACTCACTTGAAGAGCGCTGGCATCCTTGGAGCACTGCCCCCTCCTTCCTGAGTCACGAGGCCACAGGCCATCAACCTATTTGTTCCTTCTGCTCAGCTTAATGAACGTTGAGGGGATATTTTTCTCCCTCCTTGGCACATCTGGAAGGATGAAGCGCATCCCTCCTCTTCCTCCAGAGGAGACTCTAAGCCTCAGGGTAAGACTCTTCCCTCGAGGCTTAGAGAATCGCCTGGGGCAAAACTGAGAATAGATTTGTCATTTCCTTGACGAATGGTGATCAGAAAGCTGTGGAGGGAAGGTGGAAGGTGGATGTTTTAAAAGTAGTGTCTGGAACTGCATTTCATGAGGACCTTGATCCTGTGGTACATTAAGATGCTCTAAGAAAATATAGTGGCTCAAGGCTTTCATGGGGACAGAGGCAAAGAAATGTCCAGTTTCTGCATCTCCTTTGAATTTAAGTACCCCTGATCCAGAGCCCTAAGTCTTTGGCAGTTTTGGGCATGGGCACCTTTTGAACTTGGTACCACCAGAGAGAGGCAACAACCAAGCCATTTGAGAGGTGGCCACCTCACTACTGAAAACCATGTTCTGTAGGTGATGCCCAAATTCCCAAGCTGTGCAGCCTGCTTGACTTCAGACATGGTCATTTTCCTCTGAAAGGTCAAGGCGCAAGAAGGGGTGCCTCAATCATTTAACCTAGCACCTCTACATCAGATTTTCTTTGGTTTTTTTAACCTCCAGCCTACCCTGAGGTAGCTGTTGTTACTGATCCATCCTCCTGCCCGTGGGAGGGAAGAGTCCTGTGCCCTCCCTCACGTGGCCCTCAAGGTCTGTCTGATACTTTGCTGAGGTTTCAGTGTTCTGCACCTGGACCTTGTACAGCGAGCTATTAGCTTACTTTCCCAGCCTGTCTTTTTTTCTTTAACTGAAAGGTACAGCTCCTAAACTGCAGCTTCTAACATGTGTGCATTGCTGTAGGTAAGGTCTTGCTGACCCTGTAAGAGACTTTACAATAAAAGAAATTATTTTGTTGCATCGGTATGATTTATGAGTATTGAAATGTAGACAAGGATCCCAGCAAGGGAAATAGAAATCCGATATGAGGAAAAGAGATGCTGTTTGGGTACACAAATTGGAAACATTGACGTCCTTGTTACAGCTCTGGAGAAACCGGATCAGGTTAACCATATGATCCAAAACATAATGAAGTGTTCGCATTAATTTTAAAGACCTCAGTAAATCAGTAAGTGTCTTGAAGGGTGAAACAGCTGTCCTGAGCTTGAATATTCGTCTTTGTCTCCAATAGGTTTTATACTAATCTAGCTGTGTTACAGAAGTCGGTGAAGCAACCATCCTTCACTTAGTATCAGCACCAGACACAGTATATGACATTTGTAAATTCACTGAAGAAACAGAATCATCTGGGAAGAGGAACTTTTCTGATGCTTGATTATAGATGCAAGAGAAGAGAAAAACACAGAACTGAGCAGAAAGTCAGACCTACCCTAAATAAGCGCGACCCTAAGAAAAATCCCAGAGGGGCAGGTTTGGAAATACGCTGTCTGGAAGAGACTTGGTAGAAGCACAGAAACTGTCTTTGTTTACCTAATCCCTCCAATGCCCGAAGGAACAGGGCTCAGAAATTCTGTAAGAAACAGCATTGCATCCATTTCTCCTAAGCAGAGTAACTTGCAAGGCCTCCACATTTTTGGCCAGAAAGAGTCTTGGATTTGCTGGTTTGCAGCTGCTTTAGGATCAGGTTTTTAACCATTTTATAACTGCATCCTTTTTTCCCCAGTTTAATCCATTTTATCAGGCTTGTCTAGGGCTGCTACATATTGTCACTCCTCTGCCAGGTAGGGACAGATTGGAAGCTTTGCAGGTTGTTGTCCTGTTGAGCGAGAAACCTGTGCTGCAGGAAAACATTTTTTTAGATTGCTTTGCTTTACCTGCACACATTGTGTGTGTAGGTACGGACAGAAAACAGATTCAAGAAAATACCTTGTTGAACTACGTGCAACCAACAGCACCGCGCGGCTCCTGCCGCGCAGCCTCCAGTGGCGACCGAGCCCTCTTTGGGCTGTTTGTAAATCCCCGGCTTGTACTGACCACTACGTGTTTAGTCACTTATTTAACCTTGGTAGAGATCGGAGAGAATGAAGGTTAAAATAGAGATGTGCAAAAGATTACTTAGTACCATTAAATGCAACGTCTTTTCTACTAATAGATAAGACAATTTCTGTCTAAACTATTTTTGCCTCAGTTGTAGGCTATGGCAGCAAAAAGACATTTTTATGTCTTTCTGCTGTTTCCCAGTTCAGATGCTTTCTTTTATTCACTGTTTTCTTTCTTTACTTTGTATTAGCCAATTCCAACATTTTCTCTTGGTTTTCCTGTTTCTCAATGTTCCTAATAAAAACTCCGGCAATAAAAGAGCAATAAAAGATAAATTCACACTTCAGCTGGGATTTTATCATATATTTTTCATGCGTTCCCAAATCCCCACCTCCAAAATCCCCAAATAGGAAATCATGATTTAAGTCAAGGGATCATACCAGAAGGTACAGCTGATGATATCTCCCAACATTTACTCACATCTTAGCCAAATGGGAATAATACTTGAAATTAGCTGAATAGGTGCTTATTTTCTAAGCTTCCTGCAAAAATTGTTATATATTCTATTACTTTACTGTGGAATAACTAAACAACCGTATTTTTGCTCCAGTCCATAAGTGTTATTGCATAGTCTTAATGCTACTCGTAAGACTATATGAGCCACACACACAGGGAGGGCCGAGTACACATAACAAAATCAGTCTTAAAATGTCACCGTTAGACTTAAGCATCGACCATCTACATTTTAAAAACAGTTCTCTATTCCTACCTATTCATTTAAAGCCGGAGGGCGGGCTGCTCTGTCAGGCGCGTGACGGGCAGCGGCAGGGGAGCTGCGCTCGGTGGCCCTGGCGCACACGGGGAGGGGACGGGTGGGCAAGCACCACCACCAGACACGGGCAGGCGACGGGGGCTTGCCCTGACCCGCTTCTCCCCCTGCCACCGTAGCCGGTTTGACATGAGCGGGATGCAAAATGGTTAGTCCTTTAAAAGGCTGTCACGGTCCTCCCCTCGCTTCCCTCGAGCAAGGCTGAAGCATTTTGGCCACGTGGCCCGGAGCACCCTTCTCCGGGGCAGGTCCGGCGCTGGCTGTGGGGCAGGGGGCTTGTCCCCAGGGGTGCAGGTGGGCATCGCACCTGAATGCAGCAAGGCTCCTCCGTCCTGCCCAGAGCCGCGGCTGATGCGCGCACACGAGGGAAGACGGGGTCAGCCGCTTTTCTGATCAGCAAGCCCCCGCCTTGCACGTAACGCACTTCAGCTAATCGATCCGGAGGTCCCAAGGAGTTAAACGCAGATACAATTCTTTCTCTCATAGCAGGCTGGGGATCTGCGGGCAGGGTTCAGCCACGATGCTAAAATCCCATTCAAGCAGAAATGTCATGTTATTTACTTACTAAAACAATGCCTTTATTACAAAGACATGTTAAAAGTGAAAATATGACAGCGTCTATTTTAGGTTGTCATTGATCTTTAATTTGCTGTGACCTGAAGGTTTTCTATGTAGTCAGTGCTTTTTGGCCAAAATATATGACTGCAGGGAAATGAGTAAATGAGTGCCAGAGATGTTCTTTTTTTCCTATGAAAAGACTGAAATTGCTTTGTGTAAATGTGTGGAAAATGCTGATATTTTGTTTCTATAAATACTTCGCCTCCTGCGTGCTGTATTTCATTTGTGCTGTTTCCTAGGAGTATTTGGCTTCTTATCACTTTTACGCAGGGTGCTGAATACAAATGAGCTCCCGTTTACCCAGCAACCGGGCTGGGGAGCATTTGTGGCTGTTGTGCGTTTCCTGAGCAAGAGTAACTACTGAATGAAGCAGATTACCCTGTAGCCTTGCAAAACACTGAGGATTATAAAACATGCATTTAGCGGATAAATACACAGAGGAAAATGCACAGACGCTCCCTGTTTCTATATATACAGATGTGTGTGTGTATGAATATATCTGGGTGATGTAAAAAAAAAAACCTGAAATAATCCATCATTTTTAATGAGAAATTAAATATAGGGAAGGCAAAAAATTTCAAAGTTGCATTTCTTATTCTCAGTGACACCACCTACGACCAGGCTCCTTGTTTATGGAGTCTGTAAATGAGGCTCCGTTACCGCAGACTCGTGTGATCACAGGATGATTCAGGGTGGAAGAAACCTCAGGAGGTCGCTAGTCCAGCCTCTGCTCAGAGCAGGGCCAGCTCGGAGGTCAGACCAGGTTTCTGAGGGCTTGATACTGTTGTTCCTTGAAACCCCCGAGGATGGAGACTGCACAGGCTCTCAGCGCAGCTGTCCCACTGGGGAAAACCTTTTCCATATCTCCAGTCTGAACCTCTCTTGTTCCATCATCTGTTGTCTCTCGTTCTCCTACCATGCATCTCTGTGAGTGAAGACCCTGGCCCTGCCTCCTCAATGACCTCCCCGTAGATCCTGGGGGGCTGCTGTTAGATGCCTCCAAAGCCATCTCTTCTCCAGGCTGGGCAAGCCCAGTTTCCTCAGCCTGTCCTCACAGGGATGTGCTCCAGACCCTGCCAGCCTGGGGGCCCCCTGCTGAACTCACCCCAGCTCATCATCCTCTTTCTTTTGACAGGGGCAAAACCGGACACAGGACTGCAGACATGGTCTTGCCACTGCTGAGTAAAGGGGTTTAGTTATGCCTTTGACCTCCTGGCTGTGCTCCTGTTAGTACAGCCCTGGTTGCTCTCGGCCGCCTTTGCTGCCAGGGCACACTGCTGGCTCGTGCCCAGCTTGCATCCACCGACATCCCCAGGTCCATCTCAGCAGAGCTGCTCCCCAACCAGCTCGGCCCCAGTTGTATTGTTGCAGGGGACTCTTCCTTCCCAAGTGTGGGACGTGGCATTCATCTTTGTTGCATTTCAGGAGATTCCTGCTGGCCCGTTCCTCCAGTGTGTCCAGGTCCCTCTGGATGGCCGACCTGCCCTCCCATGTGTTGAATGGTCCCCGTTTGGTGTCATCCGTAAACTTGAGAGTGCGCTCATGGTGTCATTGATAAATATGTTAAATTGGACAGGTCCTGGGACGTACGCCTGCTGGACTTCAATTGTTGCTGGCCTCCAGGTAGAGGATGCTCCATTTACTGCTACCCTCTGAGCCCGACCATCCAAGCAGTTTTTACACACTAGTTGTCCACCCATCCAGACCATAATGTCCTCACTTGGATGCAAGAATATCACAGGAGACAGTGTCAAAAGCCTTGCTAAAGTTGAGGTAAATATCATCCACTGAAGAACAGTGTTCCTGGAGGACTTGCTCCGTGATTTTCCCAGGGACCAAAGTTAGGCTAACTGGCTTGCGTTCCCCAGGTTATGCTTTTGGCCTTTTCTGAAGACAGGTGCAAGATTTGCCTTCCTCCACTTGCTGAGGGCCTCTCCTGCTCCCCAAGCCCTTCCAAAGCGGCAGAGAGTGGGCTTACAAGGGCAGCAGCCAGCACTGTGAGCAGCCTTGGATGCAGCCCGTCAGGTCCCATGGACACCTATGGGCCGAGTTCTCTTGAGATCTGTGACTCGATCCTCATCCACTGCTGGTTGTCTCCTCCTCCTCCCACCCTGCCTCTCGGCGCTGAGGCCTGACATGATGGTGGCAGCTGGCAAGTGCCAGGGCTGGCCTGGATGCGGTTTGGTGGAGCAAAGGGAGGAGTAGGCAGATTGAAGTAACTCCTGGTGCATTTCGGCAGTGGGATGAACCGAGAGGGCAGGCTCCCTTTGCTGGCAGGGGAACAGGCTAGTAGAGCCAAGAGGAAAAATTCAAATTTTATAGAGAACATTTTGCATGAAAAACCTGGACAGCTTTTAAAAGACTTTGTGAACACTGGCAGGAAGCTTTCCCCGAGCTGGGCAATTAGCCACGGGCAGAGGAGGGGTGGGGAAGTGCACTTGGAGTTACACACCTGAAGCCATCATCCAAGTCAGTTTTAGCTTTTGCTCACTCAAAGCCTGAGCAAGGACTTTGCGTTGCCTTCAGAGGGGAACGGCAGTGTAAGCACTGAGGTCCTCAGCCCTTCCCACGCGTGTGCCACTTCTTTAATTGCTAAAATCGATACATGGATATGCCTGATCTTGTTACTTGTTTTTACTGTCTCAAATCAATTTAGATAAGTCTTGTTCAAATGGTTAACAAATGTAATATAGCTGGACTTGGCAATTTTATCCTTTGCTTAAATTAAACTGTAGTCTGTGATATAGTTTGCCAAGTTAGGCAAAATGATGTTATGACTATCGTAAGCTAGTGGTTTCCATATCATGATTTCCACCTACTTAATACTTGCAGTTTTAAACCTGCCGTCTTTGCTATCGTACATTGGGATAAGCTTTTCAGTGCACTGGATTAGGTTGTATGTTGTAGTAAAATATAAATATATTTTATAAATATAAAACATATTTGAACATAATGTAACGTCATTAAACACAGAACATACTTAGTGAAAATACTACTTACACCCTGTAGCACAGGAGTTACCACACATGATTTTCATGGGACTGGGATAAGAGAAAATGAAGGGAGGGACTCTCGCATGGAAATGAGTATAAACAGCAATGGAGGAGCCTCCTTCCATCCTGATGCTCTCCTCGTGGGCAAGACAAGCGGGAGAGCATCCAGCGATGAGCAACCCACCTTCAGGTAGTTGCTTTATGAAGCAAGAGCTGCCAAGGGAGTGAAACATCTACAAGTATTTCAGTGTATGAATACTGTGGCAGAAACAGAGCAGGACAGACTTACAAGGGAAAGAGACGAGCAGGCAGAGCCTAACAAGGCCCCTCACCCTTCGGTCAGTGCTGCCCCTTCACACTTCCAGCAGCATTTAGCATGCCCAGGCTGCACAACAGACCGAAATCACACAGAAGTTAGGAAGAAGATGAGAAAAATCTAGCAAAGATGGCACCAAATGCTATGTTGCCAATACACCCAAGCTGCTCCGCATCTCTTTGGGTAATCTTGGGCTGTTCTGCCTGTCCTCCTTTGCTGAGAAAATGGGGTTTGACTTTCCTGAAATTCAGAAATTATCATAGCACTTTCTAGCACAAATAAAGCTGTGTCTGATTAAGGCTGGTGTTTACAGCCTCCAAGCTGAGCAATGTCTGTTGTGTGACGGACATTATCTTTAGCTTCATCTCAAATGTGCAGAAGCCAATTTGTGGTCATTTTGAGGGAAATTGGGACTGCAGGGAACTGGTCCTCTTCTAAAACGTAGTCACTGTTCCGTAAGGGTGCCGTACCCAGCAGTCCTGGTTTGAATGGCAAGCTTTGAAGTAGTTCAGGGCACATGAAATCAATAAGCGGAATTGGGGTGAAATGGTCAGGGAACTGCAGTTGATCAAATGGCATTAAAATTTATTAGCTGATTGTACAATTTGTCAGTAAACGGGTATATACAAGGCAAAATCTAGCCTTCTATATCTTAATAGTCCCCTGCCGTGATTCCCACAAAGCCTGCTTTCCTCCTCCCACAGCCTCCCTGTCTCTTTTTGTGGGCTATGTGAAATTATGGGTTATCTAAGGATTTATTTTTCAAGTGCCTATGCTTTTGAGGGACCGCAGGTTATCTGAGCTTTGGCCACATGTGGAAAAAAACACAGTAATTCTGTTTCATTGATTTCAAAGGACATAATTCATCCACGAGTGGATGACTTTTCTGTAGCCAATGCTATAGATATTCTGTCCTTAAGAATATAAAGGATGAATTTTGCTTTCATTTACAAGTCTAATTTAGAAATATTTTTTCCAAGTTTAAGGTGGAAAGAGAAAAATTAAAATTCCTTATTGATTTTTTGGGAGGTTAGGTGGTCAAATGGCATACCAAATTTCACATAGCAAAAGAGTGAAATGCAGTCATCCTGCAAATATGAAAAATCTCCTTTTCTCGTAGAATTGTCATCCTCTCTATGGGGTTTTTCTTTTGCCTGGTGTCCTAAAGAAATAAGACTTCTCTTATTCCACTGTTTGCATGTGAGTCTGTTTGCCAGAACCCTTTGATAACTTTGAGCTCATTCGGTTTGAACCAGTTTGGAGAGAAGGAGGGCGGACACAGAGATCCTGAGTTCCCACTGACAGCTGCCGGGAAGAAGAGATGAGGGGCAGGCAAGGAGCGCTCGGCCGCTCCCCATCCTGCTCGCCCGTCGCAGTACCCAGTGCTCGGCGCCAGCCGGGTTCGGCACGCCCAGAGCACCACGCCAGCTGGAGGGTCTTCCAATTTCTTGCCCACCTGGCAGGCACAGTGACGGGGCACGGGGCTGTTAGGAAGGGGGCGACCATCGCACGAGGTCGCTGAAACTGGGGTTGTGGCGAAGCGCAGATCCCGGGTGGGTGAGGATGCTGCAGGGAGGGGAGTCGCGGGGGGATGTGGATACACAGCCTTAGGTCAGAATCCATTCATTTTGCTCCTCAAGGAACAACTTACAGCTCCTTTGGTGTCTTAGGCATTCACAAGGGAAGAAAGAGAAAGGCATGTGGATTGTTATGTCTATGAAGTTTTTATTCCATACACGGTACTAATATACGACTAATACCTTTTCTCAAGAAGACTTATTGCAGGGTAGGACCATAGGTGAAGCCACATGTGAAGACCTCTGGGGCACCCCAACTTGTTCTGCCTGTTTCTCTTTCCATAGTGCATCCTTTCCAGATCTGGGGGTTTGGAGCCACCGTGAATCCCTGTTTAGGGGCCTTTTGGAAAACATGAAAGCAAGGACAGTATGTGTGACCAAGTCCTCTTTTTCTGGCGTAATGCGAATAACCACCTCCACCACACGTGGCACGCAGCACACCTCCCGTGTAAGAGACCGGGGCTGGTGAGCCGGGTGTCACTGCAGAGGACTTGCCAGCCCTCCCAAAGTAGGATTTGGCAAGCTGTACTTTTGTTTGATTTCTGAGAATATTTTTTTAAATAGTTTTCATAAAAGCCTATCTTGTAGTGCTGCATTTCAGCAAAGAAAACTGCTTTTGCGCTTCTTTAAAGGAAAACTGCAGTAACATACCAGGTGTGCGATCTGGACCAGAAATCTTCAGAAGTCAAAAGCGAAGGACATTTAATCCTGAGCAAGCAGACTAAACATTTGGTACGAAAGCTGGAGAACGTTCAAGATAATAATAATGTACTCTGCATGTTGCAGTACATCTCCTCTAGCAGTTGGAGTCCAAAAAGGTCACATCAACCATGAATGAAGAAAGAAAGGAAAACACTCAGCAAGATGAATATTGCTCAGAGCATTAATTTTCCCATACCTTCTTCCACAGCAGGGTCACAAGCAATTAAGACTCCTCATAGTGGGAGCACTTCTACTGACATACTTTCCTCTCACCCACAATTTTTTTCAAATTTCTTACTTTGGGCAGGTGGTCGGTCATGATCCAACAAAACTCGGTTTTATTTGCAAATTAACCTAGAAATTAAATTTTCTCAGACAAAAGGTTGAAGTGTTCTTCCCTTCTATACTTCTCATTTTGTATGGGGTGAGTCAATCAGCAGCTTTCTGTCCACTACTGTCCACTGCTGTCAAGCTACTGGAAAAATACATTAATACATTACATTACATTGCATTTACATTAATATTATACTCAATAAAGCAGGGGGTTTATGAAAAAAAAAGGGTTGAGAAGCAAAAATGAGAACGTGTAAGAAATACCTTCCTGATCTTGAAGAAACAGAGCTGACAACATTCACATCAGGGTATTTATTTTAATATTTATGTGCTCCTAAATGTTCGTCTGATTCCATTTCTCTTTGCAATTCAAGATAAATATCTGAGACTTTGGAAAAGAGAAAGAGTCGTCGTGCTAGCAGGAATGACGGCGATAACGTAATATATCAAAGTGTCAAGATGTCTGAGCCGTACTCGCCTGGAAATCAGAATATTTTCCATTTAACGTCCACTTGGAGGATCACGTGCACCGTTGCACACGTCTGCACTGGGGTACATGTGGTGTCCCAGGGGACCTGCATGTTCCCTGGCACACTCGGTTACGGTGGCTGTTTAAAGAGAGGGCATATCCTTTGCACCTCATGCCTCTGTTCAGATTTTTATATCATGCCCATTGACATGCTGTCTGAGTGCTTCTTTGATTGTGTTACCCATTTGAAATGCCATTTTATCTATGGGTATCTGATAGCACAATCATTCATATGCAGTTGACTGCATTTATTTGTGGCATGACTTAAATGGATGCACCTGCAAGTCTACTTAAAAAATCACTTGAGCCTATGAACTGGAATTTGAAGGAAAGCAAGAGAATGCACATTTCGGTGTTATTTCTCGTTCTTTGGAGCTCTATTTCAATGCCTTTTTTCTTCTCAAAGAAGAGAGAGGATTTCATTTTTATGCAGGGCTACTGTATGGATACAATTGACATCACTTTTTAAAACAAGTAATTTTTGAATGTTCTTTTAAGGAAATTTATATGTGTGTGTGTGTATGTGCCTGTGTGTATGCATATTTATATTTCTCCACACACCTGTTTTCCGTCATTTGAATGTTCCGAAACCATCATTCATTTTTAGTTTCAGCAAGACAGGGCCGTCTGCTGTGTCCTGCTGGCATTCCCGGCTCCGACGAAGCCCTCGCTCTCTGTGCCGGCTCCCTCCTGCGCAGTATCCCGGCCCTGCCGCACCTGCCGCCCCTTCCACCTCATCCTCCTCCGGCTCATGAGGAAGGCTCCTTGACATGTCCGAGCCCCCCGGAGAGTGCGGTCTGTGCCTGGCAGCCCCTCGCTGAGTGGAGCAGGGCTGCTGCAGGTGAAGCTGCACGAAACATCTCAGGAGGGGAGAGCGGGAGAAAATCCTCCTTCCTCTTCCCTGTGGAGGGGGAGATGCTCACCAAATAAATTGCAGTTAAATCAGAAAACACCTTGTCTGCAAAATTAATTGTGAGCAGTGATAGCAGGTAACTCGGCTTCTCTTCAGAAGTGGCATGGGATTTTTAGAGGTCTGCTTGAAACAGCTCAGCACGAATAAAAGTCGCAGAATTGAGCTGCAGAATTGGGACCCTGAAGTCTTTGGGGTAAAACAGGTGTGTATCTTTTAGAGAAGGTGCTTTACATACCAATATGGCATTTGTAGACATTTAAAACCTTGTAGCAATACCAGCCACCCAGGCTGTGTTTCCTGACAGTGTGTCGAGTGCCACTTGGAAAGGGCGGGCACACCAAAGGCTTCCCGAGGTAGCATCCCTGCATGGCCACAGCGGCCGTGCTTCATGGAGAAATGTCTTGTCTGGTTCGTGGGCATGTCACAACTTTGATGCTGTTTTGGGAAATTATTGCTGTGCCTTTTTTATTTTATAGAATCATAGAATATCTCAAGTTGGAAAGGACCCATAAGGATTATCAAGTCCAACTCCCTGCTCCTTGCAGACCTACCTAAAACTAAACCATATGACTAAGAGCATCATCCAGATGCTTCTTGAACTCTGACAGGGTTGGTGCCGTAACCACTTCCCTGGGGAGCCTGTTCCAGTGACCGACCACCCTCTCAGTGAAGAGCCTTTTCCTAATGTCCCATCTGAACTTCCCCTGACGCAGTTTCATTCCATTTCCTCGTGTCCTATCGCTGGTCACCAGAGAGAGGAGATCAGCACCTCCCCTCCGCTGCCCCCCTTGAGGAAGTTGTAGACTGTGATGAAGTCACCCATCAGCCTTCTCCAAGTTGAACAAATGAAGTGACCTCAGCCGCTCCTCGTAAGTCTTTCCCTCGAGGCCTTTCACCATCTTGGTCGCCCTCCTCTGGACACAGTCTGATGTCCTTCTCACGGTGAGGAGCCCAAAACTGCACACCGTACTCGAGGTGGGGCCGCACCAGTGCGGTGTGGAGTGGGACAATCACCTCCCTTGACCGGCTGGCTATGCTGTGCTTGATGGACCCCAGGACACAGCTGTCCCTTTTGGCTGCCAGGGCACACTGTTGACTCATATTCAACTTGCCATCAACCCAGACCCCCAGATCTCTTTCCATGGGGCTGTTCTCCAGCCTCTTGTCTCCCAATTTGTATGTATAACCAGGATTACCCCGTCCCAGGTGGAGAATCCATCACTTGCTCTTCTTAAATTTCATACGGTTTGTGATTGCCCAGCTCTCTAGTCTATCCAGATCTCTCTGGAGGCCTCTCTACCCTCAAGGGAGCCCACAGCTCCTCCTAGTTCAGTATCTTCGGCAAACTGACTTAATGTACATTTGATTCCTGCATCTAGATCATTTATAAAAACATTAAAGAGCACTGGCCCTAGAGCTGAGCCCTGGGGAACGCCACTGGCGACTGGCCGCCAGCCTGATGTAACCCCATTTACTCTTTGAGCCCGACCTGTAAGTCAATTGCTCACCCAACGTATTATGGACTTGTCTAGCTGTGTGCCAGACAGTTTGTCCGGAAAGATACTGTGAGAGACAGTATCAAAAGCTGCTGATTTCTGGTAGTGTTCTTGTATTGATTTTTGGGGGGGTTTACAGTGACCTCAGGATAAAGCACCCAGCCGGAAGAGAATGACAGGAAAATCCAACAGGGCTCACAGTTCGCCACAATTTCTGTCTGCTTGCCAACAAAATAAACATCCTGAGATTATTGTGGTTGTTGAATTAAGATGCAGATGTGGTGCGTAATAGCTCCTGCGAAGAGGTGTATTACACGAATCATTAAAATCACTGAAAAGATAAAACCAAGCAAAGCAAACTGGGAATAACACTGACCTCAAATCATTTCTCTGTCTTGTTTCTACCTAATCAGATGAAAAAGAAATTAACCCGCTAACTCGGGTCTTGCTCATGCTTTCTAAATTTGTGCCTCCCAGAGGGGTTATGTATGGTTGGAGATGATGAGACCTGGGTCTGCTCAGCATGAAGAAGAGGAGTCTCACCGCTGTCTTCAACTACCTAACGGGAGGCTATGCTGGAGCTGCGCAGTGTTCGGTGAGAGGCAGCAGACACAAGTTGAAGCAGAGGAAATTGTCGCAAAGAATTCACAACTGGCCCGTGCGGACCGAAGAGAGCGGCTAGGACGCGGAGTATGGAATTGCAAAAGTAATTCTTTTATTCATGTGCGTGAGGTATCCCAATGAAATTGGAGCACCCCAAATGCGGTTTTACACACGGTTCTTACACCTTTCAGGCATTCAGATACAACATGACTTGATCAATCGCTACTTAACACCCACACGCTATTGTTTCGCAAAGCGACTATAATCCTATAGTGTCATCATCCATCTGCTTCTTTCTTGATCGAGACATCCCTGGAGCCGGGCTTGCTCCCGTTACTACGCTGTCAGCTAACGGGATGGTTTCACAGAGGTGTTAGAGGGGCGAGGGTGGTGGTGTTATCTCAGGAGTCCAATTCTTCGGACCCCCCCAATTCTTTTTTTGGGGGGGGGATGATTCAGCAAGAACGGGGGATAGCATCATTCGGGGAGGGAGGAGCGGGGGCCAACGTCGCGCTCTGCCTCCCGGCGGGGCTTCGCCCCGCCGGGAGGCAGAGCGCGACGTTGGCCCCCGCCTCGCACCGCCCCTCGTCTCGCCCGGCCACCGGCGCCCGGGACCCCCCCCCCACGCCCGCCCGCCCTCCCGCCCCCGGCCCGGCCCCGCGGCGGGGCGGCGCCGCGCTGATGTCAGGGCGCGGGAGGCGGCGGGGAACGGCCGCCGGCCGGCCGGCGGGCAGCGGCGCCGGTATGGCGGAGCCGCTGCGGTTGTTGGCTCTCTGCACCGCCACCGCGGTGCTGCTCCTGCCCTCGGCCGCTCTTCCGCGGAGGCCGCCGCGCTGCGCGCCGCCCTGCAGCTGCTGGCGGGAGTCGGCGCTCTGCGTGGGGGCGGCGGGGCCGCCCCGCAGCCTCCCCGCCGGCCTGGGCTCCCTGTGAGTGCGGGGGGGTTGCGCGGTACCGGGAGGAGCTGGGGCTGGGGGCCGGGGTGCGGGGCGGTCCCGCTTGACGGGTGGCTTCTCTTTTTCCAGGAGCTTGGTAAACGGGACCTTCTCCGAAGTGAAGGACAGGATGTTTTCCCACCTGCCCTCCCTGCAGCTGCTGTAAGTATGGCACTAAAACAGCCAGCGGCCAGCTAGCGCTTTGCCCGTTCCTCCGAAACGGAGTTACGGGTGCCCTTGGAGAAAGGGAGGTAACGGGTGAATCCCAGCCTGTGCAGCCCCGCTGATACAGCTGCTGTTTCATAACAGAGGCACGCATTTTCCGCTCATAAACCACTTCATAAAACGAGTATTTAGTTACTGAAGGAGGACAGAATGTTTTCTGATGCCCTAAGTTCCTTTTTTTAAAAAATTTCAGCTGTAATAAGTTGATGGCAGAGTTTTCCCCCTGGAGTCATGTGGTGGTTCTCACTTGCGCTCACTTTGTGCTCCTGAGCGTTGGCTTTGGGATGTTGCGGGCGCGACGGGGGGCGAGCAGAGGCTGCCGGGACACACCTCAGAGGAAAGCCTCTGTGCGAGAAGCGCTGGTGTTGTCTGCAGCATGACTCTGTGCTTCAGCATCCGACTCGGAGGGCAGCCCCTCGGATGCCTTCTGACCTGATGGACCTACAGGCGGGATGGTTCTCGGTCCCAGGGGACAGCAGTCCAGGTCCTGGCGCTCTGCAGCCCTCCCTCCTTCCTGACCTCGGGCACATCGCCTGGTTGTGCCTGTGTTGCAGTCAGGTGTGTGCCTGCGGCTCCGGTACCCTACCCAAACTTGCTTTAATTTACCTGTCCCGAGAGGCAGTAGCAGGGAAGGCACAGAGATATGGGGTGCGGTACAACCCCCCTGGGGAGCCCGGATACTTGTTTCCCTGGCGGTCGGCAGAGAAGCCGTGCCGCTGCCTGCGCCCTGCCTAGCCCAGTGCAGCCTGCCTGTAGCACCCCATACCAAGCAGACCCTCCACGCCTCCCCCTGTAAGGACTGGGTTACCCCCAAAGCAAAGACACGCTGCAAAGAAAAATTCAGCAATAAGATGCGAGGTATGCCAGAAACCCAGGCTAAGCGCTTGCCACACAGCTAGATGTTAAAACTGGTCTTAGCAAGAGATAGTCCCTAAAAGCATTTGGTAGCATGATGGCCAGCCTCCTCTCCTTGGGCACCCCCACCTCATTCTCAAAGGCCTGTCTCGCTATTTGCGGGGAGCAGCACCCCATGGAAAACGCTGGGGAGAAGTGGGCAAAGCAAGGGGTGGAGGCTTTCACCTCCTTTAGCGTGGCACCGGTCCCAAACCCAAGTTTTTGTGGGACTTAGGGGACAGCCAGAGCCCTGGGCAGAGGGCAGGGGGACTTTGCCCACCGGTGAATGGGGGCAAACAGTGGCCCTGTGCCAGCTGGGAAGGAAAGGGATGAAGCCAAGGTGGGTTGAGAGAAACTGTGGGTGGAAAATTAGACCCGGGGGGAATCTGGCTTGTTTTGGATAGTGATACTGGGAAGAGGGAGGAAGAGCAGATGAAGGTTATCCCTTTTCCTTAGCTGTAGTAGATTTCCAGGAGGAGATGTTGGGGTGTGTGGGGTGGTGGGGCAGAGGTTAGTTGTTGAGAAAGTCAGAAGTTGCCCACGTCACTTTATGTGGTAGATCAGACATGGGAGTGAGAGGGGTTTGTCGCCACCACCACCACCTTGGGCCCTGACAAATTTTGTTGGTTGGTGTAATTTGTGCCTTTGCCCTTCAAACATGAGCAAGAAGAATGATTAAATGACAAAAGATACACATGCATAATTGAGCACTTGGGCACCTCAGGACTATGTCTTCTGTGGCAGTAGCCATGGTAAAATAGTAATGCAAGGATTTATTTTTGATGGCGGTCTGCATCTTTGTCAGATTTGTTTGCGATAATTTAAGGAGCATTTGTCTAGTATTAGCATATTAACCAAGGATCACAGGGATAGTTTGCATTTCATGTTCATTAGTCTTCTAAATTAATTTTAGTAAAACGCCTAAAACCATACAAAAAGAGGATTAATAAGTTACTCTAATAAAGCGATTAGTGCAGACATATTTACTGGTAGTGGAAATTTCTGAAGTTTTGCAAAAATTATTTCTTTTGAGTAGCATTCGATTTTTAGACCAAATAAGAAGTTTTGCTGTTTTCTTAAAAGGAGATCACTCTCTGTGCCTTTGAACATCAACATTGGAGATCGTCCGCTGTTGTGCTTTGATACAGCAAAGAAGGAACTTTGCTGGCAAAGCCTTTCTGTAGCATCCTTCTCCCTGACCGCCTTGTCCTGGCTCAGGTGACAGCCTCTCCGGGGCAGCTCCAACACGTTTCGTCCCTGAAGTTCACGCAGGAGGGCAAGGCAGTGCCTGGAGCAGGCAGCACCGCCGCTCTTCCTCGCTGCCTGCGGACACAGGGCTTGGTTTTGCAAGGATAGCGGGACTCTGTCTCGGGCGGTTTGCGCGCGTCTGTGTTTCCAGCTGATGAACTGGCTGCATGAACCGTGTGCTGTCCTGCCACGCCGTGGGCCGTAGCCCGTCTGCAGGTCAGGCTTGGAGCATCCCCCTGGGAGTGCAGAATGAGCGGGCGCTGACCCGCTGCAACTGCATAAATGAGAGCTGGTGCTGGTGCTTGGGAGCTCAGGAGTGGTGCGGAGATGGTCTCTTGAAAACTGTCGGTGTGGCTGGAGGGGTGGTGAGCAACTGGGGTCCGCACTCAGCAGACCTGCCCTCTAAAGACGGCTTGTCCTGCTCAGGGGACCAGAGAGTCAAGGGCCAGGTTGCATTTAACCAAGAGGAATGGCACAGCAAGCATTTTTCCTGGGGAGTAGTGGACATCATTAACTAGCATCACATTATGCCTTTGATTTTTTTTTTCTTTTATAGACCATTCCACAGTATTTTATGTGTGCTGTATTGGTGGGGCAATATGGGCTCGAGTCAGTAAGATTAGTCTGGTCATGGGCAATAAACACAACGGGCATAATCCAGTGTGTCAAGTTTTAATGTGCTTTCCTAATGCCTGCTCTCCATTTTCAGCTTGCTGAACTCCAACTCCTTCACTGTTATACGAGATGATGCCTTTGCTGGTCTCTTCCATCTAGAATACCTGTAAGTTTGGTATTTTATGTCTTCCCCTGTCCTTTATAAATCAAGATGTTTTGATAAGTTGCCGAGACTCCTGCTGTGGAGTCTTAGTCTTTACTGTGATTCCCAGGAGCAGGGGAGATGAAGGATTTATGTTCCACTCCTGTGCAAATGTTCTTTACGGTGGCTCACCATTTTTCAGAGGTTGCAGTGGATTTTTAAAATATGCCGTGAATGCAAGGTGGCTCCGAGCAATTACAGTACACCGAAAAGGCATTGCTTAGCAAGAGCTTGTCCTGGCTTTCCAGAACAGTGGCATCGCTGTCGAGGGGCTTTGAGCCTCAGGAAGGAGGTGGGGAAGCCTCTCCTGGCCTGCTGGCAGCCTGAGGAGGAGTTGCAGAGTATCCTTGTACTGCCCAGAACAACCCTGATGATTACCAGACTGGTTCTCTTCCCCCAACTTTCTTCTCCAACTTCACCTTTTTTCTGATATCCCATTTAATGCCCGTGGCATTTATCTTTATATTATAAATAGTTATATGAATATATATTTCATATAATATAAATTATTGTAATTATTTATATTCTTATTTAAATTTATTTAACTTTCCTTTTCTTTACTTAGTTCACTTAGTTGATTTTTACAGTACCTTAATTTCCCGATCTTTTGTTTTGTTTTGGTTTTTGTTTTTTTAGGTCACCCTTTTTTCTTTTTAAAAAAGTATTAGCCCTGGTACCAGGTTGTCCTCACCTCATACTCCAAAGGACTGCCATTTCTCTGTGTTACCGGACATGAGCTGGTATGTTTGAAACTGAATATGATCTGACAAAAATCCCTCTTTCCACCCACCTTCCCGTGCTGAAAGGTAGCTGTGGAAAACATTTCTGTCTTTTTCTAAAAGAAGACCAATGCTCATAAAACTGACTCTTGCTAAAGTCTTGCAGGCAAATAGGTATTAAGGTGGGGTGTATTCAGGATTAATAGTCTGATATGTGCGGAGCAGCCAACAATGGAATTTGCAGACCAGGGAACAGAGGATAATGGTAAAGGGTGTAATGCTAAAATCCGTGATTCGGCTACATCTGGATTTTTCAGAGATGGCGAGTCATCTAATCATTCTTTTTTCCATGTGTCTACAGGAAAAAAAGTAATTTTCAATATGTTTGTAAAAAGGAAGAAAAACATTTTAATGTTGTTTCATTAAAGACTTGCTTTCAAGTGCTGATGAGCTTGTCCCAGCAGCACATGCAGTCGCAGCGGTGGCATTGGTGACTGCGGCCAGACCCCTGTCTGAAAGAGGAAAGTCCTGCCCCTCCTCAGCCAGTCAAAGGGGAAATCTCTGTCCCTGGTTGCCAGCTGCAAGCCAGGGAACAGCATGAAGACTGGTAAAGCCTTACGGTTTCAATTTCCTTCAGCAGCAGCTGAACAAGTGGTCTCAGTTAATGGTTGTGGTCGCCCTGTCCCTGCCAAGTCCTCTTCCCAGCAAATGGCACCTCCGCCTTTTGGGAACCGGGTGCGAGTGGCCTTTCTCTGGGGGTTTTTTTTGGCCGTGCTGCCAGTAACACCATTACAGCTGCAATAACTCATGTCTCTCAGTTACCAGTGATCAGACCTTACGGAGAACAAGAAAACCTCGCTGATAAACAAGAATGACAAGTTTCTGTATGTACAAAGCAAAGTCTCTGGACGAAGAGCAGCTGGGGAGCACCCACAGCAGATACCTCTCTCTCTCTCTCTCTCTCCCCCTCCATCTGTGTCCTGCTGCGCTTGCAGCACTGATAATAGCATTCAACGAACCCTTCAACTAACTGGCTCCATGTACAGAGTGTGGATAAGACAGGTCCGATAAAGACAGGAGCTTTGCTGGCAAACAGAGTGGCGTTCCCGGGGTAGCATCCCTTTGAGGCCAGGTTTGGTGACTCAGGAATCTGGCAAATTACTGAGTCCCAGCCCAAATTTGCATTGTCTTGCTGCAGTGTGTGCAGTGAAGCCAGGTTTGTTTGCACGGGCCGGTGAGCTGGCACTGTGCAGGGATGCCAGGTGCCGGTGAGGGTGTCAGGAGGCAGTTTGGCTCTCTGCTCCGCGGATTGAATTCGTGTCCCCAGGCAGCCTTGTAACGGCTGACCCTCTTCTGACATCTTCCACGTAGACACAACACTTTCTCATCCGCACCCGTTGCGTGCAGTCAGGGTCCTGGTCACTTCGTGAAGGATTTTGGCTACATCTAAACTGCAGAACCCAGAGCACTTGTCATCTCCTACATCCCCATCTTGACTCCCTCTTGAACAGACCTTGGCTGATAGCATTTTTCCTCTGTTTCCCTGGAAGGCAACCAAGGATGCGTAGGAGAAAGGGAGACACTTTTATCTCATAAAACCTTTTATAAAGTCAGCATGCAGTTGTCTTCATCCAGGTACAGCTGTACCATGCAATATCTTGATGGCCACCTGGCTGCAATTGCTTTGCAGGGCTGACGGTGTACTTAGGGATGCGTCCTCAGGTGCTCGGGGGTCAAGGTGCTCAAATATCAGCTCTTTCTTTAAATGCTGACATGCAGTCAGGAGGAGCAGCATGATCCTGGAATCGATACGTGCCTGTCATTACTCCCCCAGCGCACGGGGCCGTGACTTGTGTGCAGCCGGGCACGCTGCAGAGGTGGCATCCCAGCTGGAGAGAGCTGAACTGCGGCAGCAAGAAGAAAAACAAGGCAGTGGTCTTGCCATTTATGCAGACTACAGATGTCTGCGGTTCACGTCACGGCTCTGTGGGTGCGGAGGTGGCACTGCACGTGCAGCCACGGGAGCTCCCCATCAAGTGTCCGTCTGCAGCCTGGGCAGCCCCGGCACCGCTGTGCTGCCCCGTGGTTTTAAAATGCAGGGGATTTGTGAGAGGAAGGTAGGACTTCAGCTTCTAAAGTCCATCTCAGAAGCCTCTCCTACGCAGGTCTCTTGCCTCGCACAACACACCCCGAGAGGATTAACCAACAGAGGAATAATGTTTTTTGCTTTGTTCATTTTGTTCCTCTTCTGCTGGATGTTTGTGTCACGGGCTGTCCCTTGTGCCGGCCGTTACCTGCATCGTGCCTTGTGGTCCACCCGAGGAAAGGGGAAAAGGGAACGTGAGCAGCTCCACCGAGACTTCCCCGCCTTTGAGTCTGAAGGGGCTGCCCAGGAACCTGCGGAATTTGGAGGCCATAGCTTAAAGCACTGGTGATGCTAATAATAATGTTAATTGAAGTGTTTTAAAATACTTTTTTTTTTAATCTAGATTCATTGAAGGAAACAAAATTGAAACCATTTCAAGAAATGCATTTCGTGGCCTTCGAGACCTGACTCACCTGTAAGTTATTTAACACTTGGTAGAGTAATTTGTACTTGAACAAAACTTGTCTGGGGGACCGCTGGTTTTCCTGCTACACAGAAAGCCTCCCTTCCCCTCCGTGTGTCAGCTTCCTCCTGCTGTCCACAATGTGCCTTCCACAAATTAAAAACTGGCCTTAAAAAAACTCCTGCTCGGGCAGCGCTGCGGCACGTTCGGCCGCCTGCGCACACTCGCAGCTCGTGCTGGGCTGCGGCTGTTACCCGCCGGTGCTGCACCGGTACCACCGTCGGACGATGTAGTCGGGATTAACATTCCTGTTTCTTTTCACGTGCTCAGTGGTTGCTCTGTGTGTTACATTTGCACCTGGGCAATAAAAAAGCTTTATATATTTTACTTTTATGTGAGCTTCAAGCAATCCCCATTCTTGAATGAGAGTAATTACTATGTGCCTGTTCCTCGTAGCTGTTAGCAATGCCGGTGGCTGGACCGTACCAGATAATTAACAAGCTGTAAGTGAGCTCAGACGTAGTGAGAGTCGGCCAGACAAGAGACAGCAATGATACTAAGCTCTAACTTTCTTTTCTAGTTCTTTGGCCAATAACCATCTCAAAGCTCTGCCAAGGGATGTCTTCAGTGACTTAGATTCTTTAATTGAACTGTAAGTAATGAGAATCTTTCTATGACTGCCTGCTTCTGTCACTCTGTTAGTCTGAGTTTTACGTGCTGGGTTTGTGTGGTGCTGTATCTGGTATCTGCACAGAAAAGAAATGTGCATTTTGTTCTTCTAGCTTTCCTCATTTTAAAATTGTTTACTTGGTAGACTCCTCTAAAATAACTGCTATTTCTCAAATCACTGTTGCTTCTTGTGATGCTGTACATAGCTTGCATTATTGTACTTCTTTCTGATGTTTCATGTAAATTGGTTTTTAGGGAAAGGGAAACAATGAATTTTAAAACCACAATTTCTCTGAACATTTTTTCCTGTTATTGTTGCATGTATTCCCTGAGATTATTTTAGTAAAAGGCATTCATTAAAAAAAAAAAGCTTTTTTTCTTGTTTTCATGCAGTTGTAGCACATTGCTGACTTGCTGTCAGTGTTTTCTTGTATAACTGAGCTGCTAGTCAGCTTCCCCTGTTTTTGGCCTGGCTCTCCCAAACAGCAAAGTATGATTGTAAGCCACAAAAATTGCCAAGGGATCGAAGAACAGGTACAGTGTTGAAATTGCAAATACATTAGTAGGGGGAGATTAAATTGACTCCACATCAGCAGCGACTCTAAAAATACAAGCCTTACATCTGTATTTTAATGTAAGACAGAAACGGTACCAGCAAGGCCACTCTGTCAGCCGCCGGTCCTGGCGTAGTTTAGCGAAGGAACGGGATTTATCTGTGTCAGTGGTAGATGGTGGGAAGGAGGCTTGCAGCAGACAACCAGACCAGCAGGATTTATTACATTACAGTCCTAATCCTATGAAAACTTATAAACATGAGTGACTTTACGCGTGAATCACAGTGCTCTATTACTATGATTATATGGGAGCATATTTCCTAGATTGAAACCGTTTTTCCAAGGACAACACTCAGTGAAGGAGAGTCCATAGTAAGAGAGTCCAAATAAAACTTAAGAAACTTCCCTGTTCTCAGTTCAAAAACAATTCAAGGCTACTCAGATATTTTTAAATTCAGCATGTCAAGGTGGTAACAGTTCTGTAGTATTCATATTGCTATCAACCTTTTCAAATATGTTTATTTCTGTGTGTTTTTTTAGAGATTTAAGGGGAAATAAATTTGAGTGTGACTGCAAAGCCAAGTGGTTGTTTTTGTGGTTAAAGATGACAAATTCCACTGTTTCTGATGTCCTGTGTATTGGTCCAGCAGAATATCAGGATAAGAAGTTAAATGATGTGACAAGTTTTGATTATGAATGCACCACTACAGGTATTCAGAATGTATATTTCTAAGCACACTACAAATGGTTAAATATCGGAAGTTTAGACTATACCCTTTCGCTTCTGTGAGCATGACCTGGGGGGAGGAAAGGGTTACACACAAAGCACGTCCCAGTACTAGAACAAGCATAAAATGGGAAAATTACATTTCGAAGCCAAAGTAAGTACCGAGTTTTTATTTGGATTAAGTGATAATGGGAGAAGAGCTCTGACTATTCATATTCCAAAAGACTTGATTATGACTCACTTTGTGACTTAATTTTCATCACAGAATGCTTTCTATTATCTGGAATAAGGCCATATAGTTATGGCAGATGAGCTTCCCAAAATCTCTGTATTTCACAGAAAGCAATGAAAAGAAGTTCAAATAATGTGGCTATATCTGTTAGCTTTATTCAATAGGCCACGATTTAATAGCATCAAATGTGGCGGCAATACTGCCAGCGGTTCTTCATGGAACTCCATTAAGTTGGAGAGAAATGTCCAATAATATTCTGACTACTGTCTTGTTTAGGATCTTGATTTTTATTTTAGGTAATGTAAAGCATGCTGAAGGAAGTGAAGAGAAACTTGCATGTGGTTATGCTTATATTTTATGACTGAACAGCTGCAGTTACCTATCTTTAAATGTAGTCACATCATATAACTGATAATATCAGCTGTGAGTATTGTTTTTCATCTTTCGTGTATATGATGTCAGCACTCTGCCTTTTTTCTATACAGTAATATCAGAGGGGTTCAAGTTCTCATCTGTCATCAAGTCAATCATTATTAAAAGACAATAGAAAAGTTGATTGCTAGTAATGTAAAATAAAGTTTCAGGACAAGGTATGAAAGGTAATCCAAGGGCAATATGCAAAGGAAAAGAGAATGAACTCAGAGCAGCAGAGGTAAAGCGCGATAATGTGCTACATAAAAGGATGTCAAAAGCAGGAGAGCAATGTAGCTTAGAACGGTACTAAAGTTATGTTCCTGTGTCTGCAAATCCACCGAGATGCAAAAGTGCAAAGTAAAAGCAGGCTTCTTTTCACCTCAATCTGGTTTAAGCAATTGCGCAGCACTAACAGTATGTGAGAACAAGCCGTATCTACCTGGTCCTCAGACCTATACTGACCTACCTGCCCTCTGTCATCTCTTTGTATCTAGAAACCTAACTACAAAGTTGCTACAGGCAAAATTCACCCTTAGTGCTAGTCCCTTTGTCTGCTGTAAGCGAAATTACACCAAGCATAAATCTAATTTCACATGCTGTAAAGTTTGCTGGGGAGCTAAGGCATTACGTGGTGCAAGCATTGCCCAGCTGAATATTTGCTCAAATGCCATCAGAGAAGTGCTCTTGCAGCACAGCATATAGCTTGAATACACTCTTCAGATAGTAAAGGACGTTTTCAAACCAGTCGTTCTCTGGCTGTTGTGCGGGAAGGCTGTGTGCCTAACCCCCCTGGCCTGGGGGTAGGCAGCTGCAGGCTCCCAGAGCTCCAGTGCGTAGTGAAGGTGAAGGGTGCAGAAGATGTGGAGCTCTGGCGTCCTTATGAAGTGTCCGAGAGGGACAGACTGTATGCAGAAATGGCCCATAAGAGACAAACCAGAGATAAGTAGAGTAGAAATGCAAATCTTCAGGAACGTGTCACCCTTGAGACAGCATCACGTCCCCTGCACTGAACTGAGCTGCCTTGCTTGAGCTGTAACCTTCTGGTGGCCTTGGTGGTCCGCGGCGTCAGGCCACAGCTGCTTTTTCCTTCTTGGCCATTGCCTCCCCCAGATCTAAAGGGACTGTAAATATGCCCATATTCATTCCTTGAGGACTGATTAGTCACAGACTCAGGCTTGTACCATATTCTGAAGTAAAGCAACATACCCTGTAGGTGTTTTCGTTCCTACTTGGTGACAGGCAGTGCTCTGCAAATCTCTTTCATTCATAGAATCACAGAATCATAGAATTGTTCTGGTTGGAAGAGACCTCCGAGATCATCGGGTCCAACCATTAACCTAGCATTACCAAGTCCCCCACTAAATCGTGTCCCTTAGGGCCTCATCTAAATGTCTTTTGAATACCCCCAGAGATGGGGACTCCACCACCTCCCTGGGCAGCCTGTTCCAATGCCCGACAACCCTTTCAGTGAAGAAATTTTTACGAATATCCAATCTAAACCTCCCCTGGCACAACTTGAGGCCATTTCCTCTTGTTCTGTCGTCTGTTACTAGGGAGACGAGACCGACCCCCATCTCTCTACAACCTCCTTTCAAGTAGTTGTAGAGAGTGATAAGGTCTCCCCTCAGCCTCCTTTTCTCCAGGCTAAACATCCCCACTTCCCTCAGCCGCTCCTCATAGGACTTGTGCTCTAGACCCCTCACCAGCTTCGTTGCCCGTCTCTGGACACGCTCCAGCACCTCAATGTCTGTCTTGTAGTGAGGGGCCCAAAACTGAACACAGTACTCGAGGTGCGGCCTCACCAGGGCCAAGTACAGTGGGACGATCACCTCCCTACTCCTGCTGGCCACACTATTTCTGATACAAGCCAGGATGCCATTGGCCTTCTTGGCCACCTGGGCACACTGCTGGCTCATGTTCAGCCGGCTGTCAACCAACACCCCCAGGTCCTTTTCTGGTGGGCAGCTTTCCAGCCACTCCTCCCCAAGCCTGTAGCGTTGCCTGGGGTTGCTGTGTCCCAAGTGCAGGACCCGGCACTTGGCCTTGTTGTTCATGTTAGTCTTTAGTATCGTATTTCCCTCCTTTGCCAGGCACAATCAGGCTTCCCATCATTTCTGGTCTCTGGTACTCTGTGGCAAGCATGACTCGATGTAGGATGTGACAACAAAGCAGCTTGCTTGGTAAAATGTGCATCTCGGCGGCTCCATCAGTTCATTGCGTCTGCTGAACTGCTACAATGGTAACAGGAGGAGAGGTGGAAAGAGGTGCTGCCAAATTAAAAAAAAAAAACAAAAACAGAGAACAAAATGGTCTGATTGATTGCTTCTTCACAGAGAAAGCGATTCAGTGTCGGTGATCTGCACTTTTAACTCTTTTTGTGATAGCATTTCTCTTTTCCATTTCTCCCAACTTGCATCATGGAAGCAGGTTAAGCCGTTTCACTTCATTTCTTGTCTTCCTCCCACAACAGCGTGTGAGGAGGCTGTGCTGTGGCTGTAAGCACAGCAGGGGAACGTGTAACTTACTTTCAGGACACTGGAAAATGGGCCTCACGCTCCCACAGTCACTGGAAACAGGCTGTGTGCATGCCTGGGACCTGCTTTGCCCAGACCTGCACGCAGGGATCATCTCACCGAGCTTTGGAAGCTTGGTTTCCCCTTTCTTTACCTCGCTGGGACTGTCTTCTGGAGGTGATCCTCTCTTTCCCCGCTGGCTGGATGGAAGGTGGTTTGCAAATTAAGAGTTACCTGCTCCGTACTCGCTCCTGTGCTGGAGACGACCTGTGCCGCCGTGGTGGGAGCACCCCCAGGTCCCGGCTCACCTCACCTGCAGTAGAAGTCTCCACTGTGGGGAAGAAGGGACGTGAGGAGAGGAGGACCGAGTCGCAGGATGCAGTTTAGGAGCTGCTGCCCAAACAGATCATTGCTCCCCCTTCTCTTTAGGGTCCTCCAGCGTTCCTTGCGTGCTCCCCCTCTGCTCTGCCAGCATCGGCGCTCCTGTGCGCTGGGATCAGCCAGAGCAGGGGCTGCCGGAAGGGAAATCAGCCCGGCAACAAGTGTTGGGTCCCTCACCCATGGTGGCTCATGCCAGTTCAACAGCAGAGGGAGCAGAGGCAGAGGGGGCTGGAGGATGGGGGGACCACCCCAGCCCTCGGCCAGCAGAAAGCAGTGTTAAACCCACGTGTCTTGAGACAGGGAGAGTAAAACTGTGCATCGGGGCGAGAGGGAGAGACCGACAGCCCGTGCAGCCAGCGGCACACGGGGGAAGCGAGAGCTGCCTCCTCTTCCCTCTCCTGTGCAGGCTGATCCAGCTTAAAAGAGAAAAGTGTTAGGAAACACCCCCCCCCAGTATTTACTGTACAAGCTCTTTCTAGCATTAAAGCAAGGCATATGGATCTGCCTGTAAAACTAAATCGAGCCCCCAAGACCTAAATTGTTGGCAAGCCTGTTGTGGCAGCATCTCTTTGCTGTGTAACCCTGTTCCACATTGAAGTCTGTTATTTCCAGCTGGTGCTAAAACCAACATTTATTGCTTTTTACTGATTACGACTGATTTTGTTACCCATTTTTACTCATCCAGTGACATAAAGAGCCCAATGACAGGTACAAATAAAAATAGCTGTGTTAACACTGAATCATTTCTGAATGAGCAGTGGGTTTTAACACACAGACTGGTTTGTTTTAATTCACAGATTCCCTCAAAGTGTTTCACAACCGTTCAGATTTCAAGAGATGTCTTTTTCAGCATTAGGGTTTTTTGGGTTTTTTTCTCAAGATTTTAAAAATATCTTGATTTTCTGTGATTGTACCTGCTGTTGTTCCATCCTTAGCTACCTTTCATGATTTATCACTTTTACTGTTACTTTCTGCATACTTCGGTGTCAGTTTTCTCCAGACCTTTTATTTTCCCAGTGAGAATGAAGATAACTTTCTTGTTTTCCTACCGGCATTTATGAATCAAGCCCAAGCTCTATTTATAATAGTCCCTCGAAGAATGGAGACTGTCATTTCTTTCGCAGCTGTAGAATCTGCTCTGTTTGTTTAATGGTAGTCATCTATCTTTATTCTCCAGAAGTGTAACTCCTCAAGGGCAAGGCTTTCAAGCATGCAGAGACAGAGGGTTCTTCATTCAAAAACAATTACTTCATAATGCACCAAAATGAGGGACTCAAGTGAGGACTTAATTACCATTTCACCAAAATCCCTGGATGCTCAGGCCCTTCCAACGTAGGAGTGCATGGTGAAGGCATGTAGCAAATGGAGCTTGAAACAGGGCGGTGCGTGGTTCTGCAGAGAAATGCCATCGTAGCGGAAGATGCATTTCCTTTCCTAATTACCTGTATCCATACATCACTTCAGCGCAGGCCTTCTGCCACGTTCTAGACCCAAGTGCTGGCTTTTCTTTGTCAGCTCTGCTATACTGGTTTCTTTTTCTGATAATAATGACCTTGCCCAACTGTGAGGCTCTGTGCTGACTGCTGACTTAGCCCAGGGCGAATTTTAGAGTTAAATCTACAAAGGCACTTAGATTTTGAGCAAAAATCTTGAATTTTGGAGTTACACTCCTAGTCTTTACAGGTTGCTCCAACTCCTCAGTCTTAGTGTCTAGAATAAGTTTTCCACTGGGTAGTAATTTGCAGGTTGGTTGTATTTTATGCCTAAACTACTTTACGATGCCCCATAAAACGTTATGTTAACTGAGTTTTTGATTACACCATTTTGTCTATGGTCTAGCCGAAATGGGGTTATCCCCAGGCAAACTTCAGATATCATTTCACTTTCTGCCTGGTTTAGCATAACACAAATTGCTAGTGATTAAATTTGCATGACTTAAGAAGTTATTGGACTTCAGCTGGAAGTTGCTGTCTCTCAGCTTGAAAGTGATTCTAGGAAGGCCATTTCACTTGACGGGAAAGCAACTTCCAGCTGTGGGGAAAGAGACTTCTCTCTCGATATCCTGATTTCATTGATACCAGCCAGCCTAGCTGGAAAATCTGATTTCTGCCACTATTTACCCATTTGATCTCCTTGGCAACTGCATTTCCAGAGGACAGTTTAAAAAGCAGGAGACGGTTTCCCCTGTTGCTGCATGCCTAACGTGAGCACTGACACCTCCATGCTAGTGTTATACAAAATCCAGAGTATTTCACTCATTTTTCAGTGTAAATCGTTATAATCAGCGACCACTTACTCCATGTTTCCAGCAAGGATGTATCCTAACTGTTGTAAATGTGTGTTTCTAGATTTTGTTGTTCACCAGATTTTGCCCTACCAGTCAGTTTCAGTGGATACGTTCAACTCAAAGAATGATGTGTTCGTAGCCATTGCACAGCCCAGCATGGAGAACTGCATGGTGCTGGAGTGGGATCACATTGAAATGAATTTCAGGAGTTATGACAATATCACAGGTATATGAACACTGGGATTCCAGTCGTTGATGAACTGTTAGTGTTTCCCAAGGACGAGATTCATAGATGGGACCAGTTGGTGGGTTTTGTCCCAAATCTGTTGAACTTGGCAGATCAAAGTGTGTAATGTTTGGACATGAGTGACTTCATGGGGTAGTGTGCCTTGTTAATACATGCACATTTAACCTCCCTGTAGCATACAAACTAGGCTTTTTTTGTCTGATCTTGTAAATTGTTCTGAAGGCACAAACACTTGCTGTGAATGTCACACCGTGGCCCAGCTTAGCACTCACTGCCTGAATCACACTGCAAGTTAAAGCATAAGTTGAAGGAGCCCTCACTCTTGCCAAAGTGCCTGCAAAATAGAATATAAAAATACTCTACTGCATATAGAAGGAAATAGGTCTGAAGGATGCTTCTAGGGTGAGCTGGCCAGGAAAGTGTGTTTCACAGCTGAAGATGACATAGAAATATTTAAACCGTGGTTGTTACCTAAAGAGATGTGCTGTAAAGCTTTCATGTTTACTTTCCATTTACAAACATGCTGAATTAGCATCCTGGCCAGATTACTCATCAAACAAAAAGCCCATGTGGATGCCAGGTGATTGTCTAATGCTAACAACCGGTCTGTCCCAACCGACACTCACGGTGCTCAGTCACACCATGACAGCAGGGACAGAGTCTTTAGAGCTGTTATATGCTGCCTGATTTCCCAGCTACTTCCAGCTACTGGTTCTGAAGACTCAGGAGCTAAATTTATCCGTGGAGCATCCTTCCCTCCTGTTCCTTGTTACGCATGATATAGATTATTTTTTACCTTGCATTTTGGGAAACAAAGAGTATGCTGCGTCCTCATCTGGTATTGAAGTCTACAAAGGCAGCAAGCACCTATCTCCTCAGATCAGCTGTGTCACTAACAAAAGTTTACAAGATGCTACCCCTCCATCAGGAAATTTTGGAAATGAAAAATTCACTTTTTTAGGTTTCATTGTGTTTTCGTAGATTAGGGGAAATTCATACCAGTGGATGTAAATTGAGAAGTCGATGGCCCAAAGAGAGCTAGCAGAGCTCTAAAAAAGCTCTGGAAATGAAGTTGAGAGTTTGGGTCATTTCCAAAGACAGCTGTCTTCCAGATGTATTTCACCTTCCTGTGAATGACATGATTAGGAGACACTTCTGCTGGGGACTTGAGTCCTAGCTCCACACCCAGCTTACGTGCCCAGACTCGTTTCTTGAACAACTGTCCTGTGTTCCTGGAAGGCCTGAGCTTGAGCTCTGAACTCTGAAATGTAAGTGAGCAAGAGACTTTTGCCAGGGGACACAGGCACGTAAAGAGCCTCTTGTGGAGCCTAAAGAGTGTTTTGTAGACCTCAGGAGCCAGCTATGTGCTCCATGGGGACTTTCATTACTAACGGTATGCTTGGTATTTGGATATCTGAATTTAGCCCTTTACAACATGGGCTTATGGAGCTGAGCTAGCTGTCAAGATTGCCTTTACAGTCAGCGTGCAGAGAATAGGCGTTGCTGTCTTCTGCAAAAGGAGACATCTACAGGGCAGGTGAAAGCTCTTCTAGAGTGCTTTTTGACTAAGTTAGACCAGAAAGAGGGTCATCAGCTCGAGCATTCATGTCTACACTGGAGATACCTTATGGTACTTGAGATGAATCCCACCCCTCCTACACTGGGAGGGTGGTAGATCATCCCCGGCCAGCTGAGAAACAACTATGGGTAGGGGACCAGCAGAGGTGCCAGGGCGAGTCTCCTGTAGTGACTGTGACCAAGCACGCGTAGGGGAATCTGTGCAGTTACAGTTCTACTTAAACTGTGTGCTTCAGAGAGGAATTCCTCTCTTCTCCCAACAAAACCTTTTGTAAATAGTCTAGTTGTTACTTTTTTGATGTGGTTCTTGTATAGTGACTTGACATTCTCAAAACGGACCATAACCCAATCTGATCTAATCTGGCAACTGCAATATTCCTAAATATTTCTAGTTTAACATAATCTCAAGAATACTTAACAGAAACAACAGAGTTAGATTTATCTTTTTCATCCTGCTGTCAGGTGATATATCCACAAGATGCATCAATATTTCTATTTACACTAGCAAAAAACTGACTCTGGCCCTCTTGGAGCAAGAAAAATACACTGTATTTCGTTCTTCTAGTTAAGATGGAAAGATAGACATTCCAAGAATAAGAGAATTTCAGATTCCTGCTGAGTCATGAGATAACAACTCTTGTTATTTTGGAATAAAAAAAATTTTACTTAAATAATTGTTTTGGATACTAGGGGGCATATGTTTGAACAAACAGAGTAAGAAAAAGTATTCTGGATAAAAAGGAATGAGTATTTTAGGGTGTATCATACTTGCATACCTTGAGGGGTGTGACATTTCCGACATTTGAAGTCATCTTTCTAGTTATTGGGGAGAAAAAAGCATGAAAAGAAGCTCTGATGGCGTGTAGCAGTAGATGAAATGATGAGATGGTGCAGATCTAAAAAAAAGAAGGGGTGATTTGGTAATTTCTCTGTGGTTTAAAGGGTGCTTTGTAGCGTGCTAATATATGTGCTTTTCTTTTTTCTTTGGGCAATAGGTCAGTCCATAGTGGGATGTAAAGCCATTCTTGTTGGTGACCAAGTCTTTGTGGTGGTGGCACAGCTCTTTGGTGGCTCACACATTTACAAGTACGATGAAAGCTGGACAAAGTTTGTCAAATTCCAGGATATCGAAGTATCTCGCATTTCCAAGCCAAATGATATAGAGTTTTTTGAGATAGACAGTGAAATGTTTTTTGTCATAGCAGATAGCTCTAAAGCAGGTTTGTCAACAGTGTACAAGTGGAATAACAAAGGATTTTACTCATACCAGTCCCTTCACGAGTGGTTCAGGGACACCGATGCCGAGTTTCTCGATATAGATGGGAAGTCACATTTAATCCTCTCTAGCCGTTCCCAGGTTCCCATTATACTCCAGTGGAACAAAATTTCCAAAAAGTTTGTCCCACACAGTGAAATCCCCAACATGGAAGATGTCTTGGCTGTGAAGAGTTTCAGGATGCAAGATAACCTGTACATCACGCTCACGAGATTCATCGGTGACTCCAGAGTTATGAAATGGAATAGCAAACAGTTTGTGGAGATCCAGGCTCTTCCATCCCGAGGAGCCATGACGCTGCAGCCTTTCTCCTTCAGGAACAATTACTACCTAGCCTTGGGAAGTGACTATACCTTCTCCCAGATTTACCAGTGGGACGGTGAAAAGAAGATCTTCAGATTATTTAAAGAAATCTATGTGCAAGCACCACGGTCTTTCACAGCTGTGTCAACAGATCGAAGAGATTTTTTCTTTGCCTCTAGTTTTAAAGGAAACACGCAAATATTTGAACATATCATCATTGACTTGAGTTTATGAAAAGCTGCTGGAGTGACATTCATGTAGAATGACATTTATACACAAACAAAACAAAAAGAGACCTTTCCAAAAACAGGGTGCACCTATGGAGTATGATGACATTTTCTGAACTTTTCAAACTTGCATATTAATCAGGGATTGCGTTTACTTGGTTGCTGCATGACATGTCCGTTTTATACTTTTTCAAAGACGCTTTGCAATCTGCAGTCATTCAGAGGAGAGTGCAGGGCATTAGGATTAATGTTGGCATCTAAGAGAATGATCTAAATGTTACCCAGACAACTACCTTGAACTGAACATCTCATAAAGAAAGTGAAGAGTAAGCCATACAAAGCATAGAAATGATCTTGACTTTTAAACTAACATGTTAGCAAAAATTTTAAGACTAGAGCCAGTTCTTCATGGTTGCTGATGAATTGTAAAAGCAAACAGTAATGTTCCACAATACACTTTATTTTGGTTTCTTGAGGTCTGTCTTCAAAAGCTGTCTTTGTGGTTCATCGTAAGTCTGAGGCATCGTTTTAATTCATTGTAGATTAAAGGGAAAGTCAAAATCTATTGCCATTTTTTTCTTCCATTATTCATTATTTCAGCAACAAATTGTGCATAACAAATAGCCTAGCCCACAGTAACTGGGTAGCCAGGAAAGGAAGAGTATGTCCCTTCTGGACTGTGAGATCTTAACAGGTTAACGTAGACAGAAAATAACAGAGGTCTGCATGGTGCCATGAATGAATGAACTACAAATTCTGTCCGCTTTCTGTTTTAATAGGTATTCCAGAAATCCACCCCATTTTGCCCTAATTCATACTTTTCCTGACAATCCCAGTAGATTCTGGGGTGTTTTAACAAATAAATCTGTTGTGATCTCTCATTCTAGAAGGCACAGCTTAAGCTTAGCCTGAAACACACATCTATGTTCGTGTACTCTGTGCTGTAGCTCATCTGTACTCAGTGAGATGATTTATTCTCCAACGGTCTCTCCCCAGCACAGCTCACAAGCAATAAATTCAGGTTTGGGTCATCACAAGCTGTATTTGGGGAATCCTCCGTCTGGCTGAGGTCTAAATATGACTTTGGTATCACCTAGTCTTTTGAAACCAAGGCAGCTGGAGCTGTTTCAGGCTAGAGCTAACCCTGCCTCCAAGAAGGATTTCCTCTCGGTGGCTCCAGGCTTTTGCCAGGTTGCCAATCCATTGAAGGTTAAACAGGAGGATGTGAACAGACCGTGCCGCATTGGTGTTTTGGGTGCCTACAGACTAAGGCATTCAGTCACCCTAAATAGGGCAGTCCTGGCACGCAGAGCCTCTGTCAGGGTAACAGCAAGGGACCGTTTTCCTGGAAAGGCTCTCCACCATCCTTACCCAACAAAATTGTGTATCAGAGCCCTTGTTTGTTCACTTACACAATATGTTTCTTTAAGTTTTCATACCACTTAGCATACTAGGCTGTTTTATCATATCTTGCGGCTGCACTGCTGCCTTGGATAATAGGGAGGTTTCACGTAAAGCACACGGAGCAAAGGAAACTGTCCTTTATTCCTTCATACTCAGGGCTATCTCACCATCTCTGTGCTGAGTGAACTTCACATTTTTGCCCTGGACTTGTGAAACATGGCCTATTATCACAAATAGAGATGTTCTTATAGGCTTTCTGATATCCAAGATGCGAACAGTGCTGCAGAAGAGGATTATGCACAAGGACTCCCATGAGGAGTCATAACCTACCAGTGACCTGGCACATCACAGCCTTCCCCAACTTTTGCCTCGCTGCTATGAAATAAAATTATTACTGGCCTGTCAGAGACATAACTCATTTTATCCTGTTTTTAAGTTACGTGTTAGGTTTTTTTTCCTATAGAGGCACTCATCTTGGTTTTATTTTTAATTACATTGGCAACTTAGCCCATCCAGCCATCTGAAATATTGAGCGCTGCCCTCTGAATCCCAATGCGGTGTCAGTCCCGGTGGTTCAATCGGACCAGTAGATGCAAACCAACCCTCTGCAGTAGGTTTTAGCAATACCTCTCCTAGGATTAAGCTAACAAATCCGACAAAACAAAGAGATGATTCATATGTCTGCCGGTGAATGCCATTTCTTACCATGTTCCCAGTTTACTTTTTAAAGCGGGTAAGGCTGGCAAGCGATGTTTCTCTAACCTGTGTTAAAGGCATTTTTTATTGCTTTTCTGTCGAGCGTGCATATTTAAATAGAGTCAGATATTCTGATGAGGAAGGGCATTTCCCAGTGCGCCAGCACTTTCTTTTAGGGCTCACTGTGAGTACCATACACTCAGCAAGGAGCATCAGTCAGAGCTAAAAGCTAGTTTAGAGAAATTGGATCTTGGCATTGTTATTTGAAGGGAAGCAAGAGGATGGTGGAAAAGGGCTTGTGTATCAAATACCAGGAGATTGTACTGTTTCAAGAGCCAAGGGGATTTTGAGACTTGGCTATCAAGTTGAATTAAATTAAAATGGTCTCTGCAGAGACAGGCTTAATAAAGAGGATAAAGTGATCCACAGGAGTCTAGCTCATTCACACGGGACCAGAAGAAGAAAGCGAGAAAGCGAGGGAAATGAATTCTGCAGGCAGGGTGCCGCTTCTGCTGAGTAGCTGTGTTTGCTGGTCAGAAAGCCCGGCTCAGCATCCCTCCCGGCTTCACGAGGAGCCTGGCGTCAGGCGCTGGCCCGCCTGTTCTGCTGAGTTAGTGCCCAGGAGGTCAAAGCAGCTAAGAGGGAGGGCAAAAAGTACCAGCTGATGAAGAAAAGGTTACGGTACATTTCGCAGGATTAAACAAAGGCAGGGTCTCAAAAACAGCCTTGTTCTGTTCTTCCTGCTCCCAAGGAAAAGCTGCAGGATGGAGCCATAACAACAGAAATCACTGAGCATCGAAAATACTTTCTGCCTTTCCAAATGCAAAAACTGTTTTGTCTCCATGGCCTATATTCTATAATAGAAATTGTTTTGAATAGTAAATAAACTATGCATATCCATAATTTATTGCAACTGTTAGACCATCAGGACAGTGAGAAAGGATGACAGAACATGGCACCTGGTATTTTTTAATGTATTCTAAAATACATACAACTATGTAAAGAACAGTAGTTTATATAAGCATAGATTTAATACAATGTGCTAGCTACACTGGGAGCATTTTAAGGCTGTATATACACTGAGCTTTTTTTAGTAAAGAGGGGCTGATGCAATCTATGCTACTGACACATGTATGTACTCTTTCAATATATGAATAAAATGTAGTTAATGAGACTAATAGTGGTGCGTCGTGCGTGTTCAAATATCCACGCTGTGAAGATCCACACTGCCAGAGGGACGGACGAGGTGGGCAAATGGGTCCTTGTTCATTTGTGATCGGGTTTGGCTTCTGAAAACGCGGAGGAAGCCGTGCTCGGCTTAGTTAAATTCAGTTTCTGTGCCTGAGGCAGCTCGGACCTCCAAGGTTTTGCTGTTCCCTGGCTTTCCCCTTCACTCTTTCCTTACACCCCATCTAGTGTTAGCAAGTATGTAATGCAGCTATTACTACGATTTTCGGTTCATCTTAAACTCGGTTGTTTCCTTTCTTTCCTTCTTACCACAAAACCAAGAGATCTTCATTTTCAAAATAATTTTCAAAAGATACTTAAGATAGTTCAGCGGGTTTCTTACATGCAGAGTGGATAGGAACCAAGCCCTAAAATTAATCCCTAGACTTTCAGATCTCCACTGTGGGGTCTCTTAAGATTTGTTAAATTTTACCGAATCATTGGCATTTACTCTGAAATTGCAAAAATAAATATAAATTTATCAACAGTGAATACATTTTATTTAAAGCAATCCTTGAGCATTATCCACTGATCCTGCTGGTCACTAACGCAGGGAACAATTTTTTTTGTTTCCTCTGCTTTCTTCAGAAACAGTGCAATTCTCTGTAACTAATTACAGGCTTGTGCAATCAAAGACATGTCTGACATACCATAATGGGATGCAATTGCTCCGGGATCATTGCTTTCCTTTTGGGTCTTCCACCTTTTTATGAGTCAGCAGCCCTTGTGGTGTGGTTCACTGAAACTCCATCGTAGCTCAAAAATCAGCTTCAAATCAGCACCATTTCCCCACCTGCCCTCCCCCGGTTTCTTTGCCCTTGCTAGGTGAATTTCTTTTCCACCCGTTACCACCTTCTTCAAATCTTCCTCAGAAAGTTTCTATTCCTCCTTGAAAGTCACAGCAAGATACCAAGAGAAAAGCATTCCCAAAGAGCAATGCAGGGATGGTCACTCCTCTGCAAATTTCAAGGGGAAGACGAGCAGGGTCTTTTTGAAAGGTCAAGGTGAAGGCAGCTGTGTGAGAAACAGCTGTAAGGGTCCCACTCAGCCCCTCTACGTCCCATTCACTCCTGGCCTACAGACCTGAGCTGCTACCACCGCTCCCTCTCGGCACAAATGCTACAACCGGGAATTACTGAGACTTTTTTTCCACACCTTGACCCAGAAGAAATGGAGCCGAGCTGCTGACACTGTTTTGTTTTTTTTTTCCTAGTACCTGGAGACCAACCCCTTAACCCCTCTTGCATTCCCCATACAGTCCAGCCTCCTTTTTGAGAAACTGCAGGCTAGATACCTAATGCGCTTCAAAACTGACCTTTAACATCTGACAAAACCAGCTGGCCACATGGTGTTAGATCCTCCACAAAATACTGTGAAAGCATTTCAAATGATAGCTACAAAAACTTAATCCACCCCTTAGTACCACTTTTCCCTTAAGCCATTGCCATTCTTGCCACAGAGCTGCATGATGATTTGCAGAGGTATTTTGCAAAGGAGGAAAGTTGCTGGAAGATGAGGTCGATGTTATGAAGCACTAGGCAAATTCTGTTACCTTTAGATCTGAGTGGATGGTTTGGAGCCATCCACATACATGGTGGGTAGCTGCATACATTGCAAGTTGGACGTGATTCCCTACAAAGCCACCCACAGCAAAATCAAAAAGACAAACTGCACCTAACATCAAGGCTCTGGGTGAAGAAAATGTTGAAGGGAAGCATCTGAAGTTGCACAGTGTCACCCTGGAATGATTCACAGAGAGGTGTAATGCACTTCGACAGGTAGGCAAGGGAGATGTTTTTTACAATCTGTGGGTTGGGTTGAAAGAGATGATATGGGTCTTCATAAAATAGTTTGAGTTGGAAGCGTCCTTTAAAGTTCATCTAGTCCAACCCCCTGCAACAAGCAGGGACATCTTCAACTAGATCAGGTTGCTCAGAGCCCTGTCCAACCTGACCTTGAATGTTTCCAGGGATGGGGCTTCTACCACCTCTCTGGGCAACCTGTGCCAGTGTTTCACCACCCTCATCGTAAAAAATTCCTTCCTTATGTCTAGCCTATCTCTCCCCTCTTTTAGTTTAAAACCATTACCCCTTGTCCTATCACAGCAGGCCCTGCTAAAAATTTGTCCCCAGCTTTTTTCAGCTTTTTTCTAGGCCCCCTTTAGGCACTGAAAGGCTGCAATAAGGTCTCCCCAGAGCCTTCTCTTCTCCAGGCTGAACAAGCCCAACTCTCTCAGCCTGTCTTCATAGGAGAGGTGCTCCAGCCCTCTGATCATCTTCGTGGCCCTCCTCTGGACCTGCTTTAACAGGTCCATGTCTTTCCTGTGCTGAGGGCTCCAGAGCGGGACGCAGGACTCCAGGTAGGGTCTCACCAGAGAGGAGCAGAGGGGCAGAATCACCTCCCTCCACCTGCTGGCCACGCTTCTTTTGATGCAGCCCAGGATACGGTTGGCTTTCTGGGCTGCGAGCGCACATTGCTGGGTCATGTCCAGCTCTTCATCCACCAGTACCCCCAAGTCCTTCTCCTCAGGGCTGCTCTTGATCCCTACATCCCCCAGCCTGTCCTGATACCGGGGGTTGCCTTGATCCAGGTGCAGGACCTTGCACTTGGCCTTGTTGAACCTCATGAGGTTCACTCAGGCCCACCTCTCAAGCTTGTCCAGGTCCCTCTGGATGGCATCCCATCCCTCAGGCATGTCAACCGCAGCACACAGCTTGGTGTCATTCACGAACTTGCTGAGGGTGCACTTGATCCCACTGTCTGTGTCATTGATGAAGATATTAAAGAGTACTGGTCCCAATATGGACCCCTGAGTGACACCACTTGTCACCGATCTCCATCTGAACGTTGAGCCATTGACCACTACCCTCTGGATGCGACCATCCAACCAATTCCTTATCCACCAGCCAGTCTACCTATCAAATCCATCTCTCTCCAATTGAGAGAGGAGGATGTTGTGGGGGACCGTGTCAAAACCCTTACAGAAGTCCAGACAGATGACATCCATAGCTCTTCCCTTGTCCACTGATGCAGTCACTCCATCATAGAAGGCCATTAGGTTGGTCTTGGGAAGACTGGATGAGAAATTTCTATAGGCATCTCCTTATTCCATTTTTTGCCATGTTAGTGAGGTAGCCTAAATGGAGTTTGGTGGAAAGCAAGGAAAGCAGGTGCCAGAAGTTTAATATAAGTAACATTAAAGTAGAGATGAGAAAACTAGAGATGGTGAGGCTGTAGACAAATGTTTAGTTACCTTGAGGGAAACAAATCACATTTTCTAAGCACAGAAATAAATCAACGTGAGATCAGGGAATCAGGGAGAACAAAAAATATGTTTCTAAATAAAGGAAAGGAATAGGAGTGACAGCATATGAAGTGTGAGTTTACTTAATTGCTGTGTAGAGAAAGTATCTAAGTGCCTTTCCAAGGTCACTCACAGAATGCAATCCACATCATTTTCCTTTCCAGAGTCACCCTACTTTATGCTTAATTAAACTATGCAAGCTCTGCACACTCTAGAAAATGCCCTTTTTATTACTTTGTAGGCAATTTGCATTTCTGAAGGGCATTTGGGAACCATGACATCACCAGAATGAAGGGCTTCTGGTAGCATTGCTGCCATTTTTATTCATTCGCAATTGTTGACTTTTATTCCAAAGTTCATTTCTATTTCCTGCTTGGACATCAGCACTGGATTGTACAAGAATGTTCATTTTCCAACTTCAATGGTTGTTTCAGTTCTTCTGACTCAGCAGACCCTTGGGGCTGACTCATCCTCCAGCTGCAGGTGTGCCCTGACAATTAATTCTCCATTTTAGTTCCGTGAATGAAAGGCCAGTGGGTCAAGAAAGTACTCACCACCCACTGCTGGTGGGGTGAGCGTGGATGGAGTCCGGGCTGGCACATGGAAGGAGGGAGCAGCACTGCTCTCTGCATGTTGATTAATCTCTCTCCCATTTTTTTCTCTTCTGGTCTTGCCAGTCTGGTAAATGGTTTTGCCAGAGTTTTACAGAAAGCAAAGTACCGATGAGGCCAGTATGGTGCAGATTTACTTGGGATGCGTCTGAGAGCAAGCTAGAAATAGAAAGGGGAAACAGAAGTTAAATCAGAAACTCTGGTTAATGCCATCTGCCTACTATTTGTTTGTAAACTCTGTAGCCCAGGGGTCTCCTTGGATCCCCGGCTTCTCCTGGTTCCTGCTGTCACATTTTCTGACTCTGCTTTGTACCATTAGTGTCTGGGGAGAAAACTGCAGGCCTTTCATTTCGGATGAAGGCTCATTACAATTATCTGTGCCTCTGTCACCTCGGGATCTGATTACGGTGCTGGGGTTGCACCTTGAAATCGTTACAATTAAGACTTAATGAAGTGAGTAACTACAGAGTCCTGCAGTTACTCCCCACCAACTTATTGCATCTGCCTCTATCATAGGAATAGCTACCACCTGATTTTTATGTTTTTTAAAAAGTGAAACCTCATTTTTGGAGTTTGTCCTATAAAATCCCACACAGTTGGGACTGTGAGAGCCTGGGCAGCTCTCCTTCCCCGTCACAACACAGGCTGGATGAGCTCAGAGGATGCTGCTGGCTGAAAATGAGTGCAGACAGGAGAGAAAAAACCCATAGTCACTGCTTTTTGGGCTGGAAAACGATAAGGAAATCCTGGGTGACAACTGTGTGGAGAGGGCTGTGCTCATGTCCATGCTGACTCCCAGCCCCCAGGACAGCGCAGGTACGGAGGTGCCGGCAGCGATGGGCCTGAGCCAGCCCATTCCAGCGCTGTGGGAGCTCTGCGGCCCCCACGGGGTTTATCCCACTGTGCGTTAAGGATGGACCTGACCTAAGCCAAGAGAATAAAGTGAAATACGAAACTAACTCACACTTTAATGCCTTCGTGCCACCTTTGGCCTGAAATGGAGAGTACATGTGTGCAGACGCACTTCCCAATCCTGTGCTGCCCCACTAGTAACAAATAGCGATTGGTTCCTTTGCTTTTCTCAGATATGGATCAAGAAGATTTGGGGGTAAAATGGAAGGTAATAGAGACTTTATCTCCTTTCAATTTTCTTTCTTTCCCCTTTGCCCCCAATTTATTTGCCTCTGTCTTCCTAATCGCTGGGAGATTATTATGTCTGAATCATCAGACTTGAAGAATCGTATGCCATTTCCCCTTAAATGACAGCTGAGATATTTATCTTTATTGTTGTAGGGAGACTCATATCAACATCTGCAGGTCAGATGAGGATAATTTGCCTTTTGATATTTTTGATGGACTATCAATGAGGGCCAACTGGCACAAGTCCTGGCCCTTTGGTGTGGTGGGCAGAGGAGAACAAAAGAGGCTCTTGTAGCTTGGCATCAGGCAAGAGATCAGTAATCTCAGTAAAGAGACCAGCTTCTCCATAGAAGGTGTGGAGGGAAATGCTAAACTACCTATCCATGAAAGTAATGAACTAAAAAACCTCTTTTTAAAAGACATTGACTTCAGTGTCCTGCTCTCCTCCAGAATATTTTGGCAAATGTGACCGGGACTTTGAACATGGTACTGGTAGCCTCTATGATGTTGCTTGGCACACAGGGGTTGCAGGAAGTATTTCTAAAATGCCTGGAGCTTTAGGAAGGCAGGGATTTAGTAGCAAGAGGCAGGAGGGGTATGCAGTGGGGAACAGGTTACTTGCTGATGTGCTAACAGCTGTAGGGGTAGGAGGACGAGAATTACCCTTCGAAGTTGGGAGTTCATGAAGATGCTGAAAGCTCCAGGCTGCCAGGTGGAGCTGTACACGTCTTTATCTGACCATAGGCACTGGGCCTTTTGGGGAGATCCTCTTCAGTCAGCACTGGGAGGGAAGAATCCATTTGCAATATGTGGACAGTGAAGAGGGCTGCGCAAGTCAAGAAGAGCTCTCTGCGGTGAGAAATGCTGCACATTTGCTGCCATCATCAGCAGAGGCGTGCTAGATTCCTTAGGAAAAAATGCAGGAACATGTTCACTTTTTCAGCTGTTATTCAATTCCTTATTGGTGTTGTCTTTAGTGTTTGCTTTCCTGAGACTCCTTCTCCAGGTTTTATTTAGTGAGCTGAATATTAATTGTGTTTTCTACCTTCTTTGTCCATGTTGGTCAGACCTGTGATAGGAAGGATCAGTAGAGACCAGCCATTCAGGTATCAGAAAGGCTGTCAGATCATGACCTGAGCCAAAACAGAAAAAGTCACAGAACAGCTGAGGTGGGAAGGGACCTCTGGAGGTCATCTGGTCCAACCCCCCTCCTCAAGCAGGGTCACCTAGAGTCAGTTGCTCCAGACTATGTCCAGACAGCTTTTGATCTCCAAGGATGGAGACTCCACAACCTCTCTGTGCCAGTGCTCAGTCACCCTTGCAGTGAAAATTTTTTTCCTTTTGCTCTTTTTTTTTCTTATGTTCAAGTCCTCCCGATGGAAGAAGAGCAAAGAAGAAATATACTGCTTAAAACCACTTGCATAGAAAATCCAGCCATTCTAAGAATATTTAATTCTCCGTTCCTCTTATCCTTGTCAAAATGTGTACAGATGAAATCACTTCCATGTCATTTGCAGCACCAAAGTGTTCCTAAGTATAGACTTAGCTTAGTGACCTTGTAGTGAATGTCAGCAGTCAGTTAAGTCACCACTTAGCACTGACACTGAAGCTATTTAGGAAGTAATGAGTTGGCACAGCATACTAACTTCTGGAATAACTGGGAGCTTGCTAATGTCTGATGCATGCCCCACGCAGCGGTATAATTTAGGGAAGAGAGTGAGTCACTCCTACTGCTCCCAACTGCAGCCCAAGGCATTAAGTTTGTCTTCACTAAAAACATCTCAGCCTCATCCATGGGTCTCTTCCCTGCTGTACTTCACCTTCACTTGTCTACACTGACAGCTAGCTCAGGATCTTCCCTTTCAACCCAAGACCAACTATCTGTAGTTATCCATGAATACTGTGACATTGAGGTAAACACTGTAAAAATTATCTAGAGTCATAACAATGATGACAAAATGGTTTTCTGCAAACCCTCTGATCGGAAGTCGGTCATGAGTTGCTGCCAGGGTCTCCCCGTGGGTGGGATAAGGACAATGCTTATTGGGCCCTCTCTTATTTGTAAGAGCTTGGGTGGTAGGAAAGCTCAACCCTCCCCTATCCTAAGGGAAGACATGGTCTGGTATCCCAGTCCTGGGGCTCCCCAGAGCCTACACTTGGAAATAAGAAGAGATAAGCAACCCCCTTGGTTCCTTGGAAGTAATGATGTGTGGTTGTTGGGCACAGGCAGCATCCGAGGGTGTGCAGGTCTTTGGGCAAAAGACAAGAGTGTTATAAGCAGTGGATCTGAGTTCCTCTGAGCAACAGAAAATGGGGATGGGAGCTCCCCGGGAAGCAGCTCCTCCCACCCCGAGAGGGCACAGTGGGTGGCAACTGCTCCTGCAGCTTATTTTCTACACAGTGAATTTCAGTCAGAAGCACCTGATTTACATGAACAATTCAGCAAGAGAAACTAGGAGGAAGTTTGCTCCAATTCACAAGGATGGGGTTTGGGCCTTCCCTTCCCTTATTTGGTAAAACCTGACAATTGTCGTCTCCAAGACACCAAGGCACAGCACAGAGTTACAAACCATTTTGTGTGGGAAAGCAGGAAGGACGCCTGGATGCTCACAGCACCTTTCAGCACTCCCTTCTTTTTGCAGCATGACCTCGAGCAGGTACTCGAATGTGCCACCTCGGTGTTCTGGCTGGTGACGCTCCAGTTACAGCCGCTACCTCCAGTAGGTATCACACCTGCATAATTCTGTATTTTTGTTTCATGTTCTCAAATCAAGGCCAGTCTTCCAAATGGTTCCTCTACAAAGACACAAATATACTCCTGTGAGGAGTACACAGCTTCAGTCTGAGGCAGCTTCTGAGCAAGACAGACTACTTCTTTCACTGAGTTTGCTCTCTAGTGTCAACAAATCAAATCTGAATTTGCTCAGTTTAAATATATTTTCAGAAAAATCCACTGTTGGATACATCCTATTACACAAGTGTATGAAAATCAAAGGAAAAATGATCAGGAAAGGTTTCTATCTTTTTTTTTTTTACTGTTTCTTCTCTCTCTGAAATCTTTCACATGCAGATGTTGATGGTTTGTCAAGCACATGAAAAACAGCTCAGTTTCTGCAGATGCAAGGAAATAGAATATCTAAGGAAATTGCAAAGAGCAGAAGCAAATGAAAGATCTTTTTCAATAATGTGCAAGGTTACGAAAAACAAGGATATTCATGAACCTTCTAAAACTGAATGCCAAGCAATGAGATTGTATTGACTTTAACTTTCTTTTGTCTCTTTGTATTTAACCCCAAATTATTTGCATTGCCTCCCATAGCAACAAATTCAATCCTCTGGAAATGTATTTGCCTTGTACTAGTAATATCTATTACAATAAAACATATGACATTTATTGTCAAGAGCTGCACGGGAGATATAGATGGAAATTCAAGAAAGGTAAAAAGGAGCTATTATACCATGTGTTCAGCACACCAAACTACTTAACCTCTTGTCTCTAGTCTTTCACTCTTCAGGTCAGCAGACATTTGAAGTGTTGCCAAGATAACATACTCCTTTTGCATGGACTAGAGATTGCTCAGTACTGACCTCTCTGCCCAGTTAAAGGCTGGACTGAAACAGGACTGCAGTTCTCTAGGGATTTCTGCCTTGTCCTGCTTGGCTGCATACTGAGAAAGACCGTGCAGGTAGTGATTACCAGCAGGTTGTTAGATGCCTTTCAAGAAACAGCATGAAAGAACGACTTCAGCTGGTGCAAGTTGTGTTTGGTTTACTTCTCAGCAGATGGCTAGGTAGGTAGGAGAAACACCGAGAGCATCATGTTTGATCCGTGTGATTGCGGCACTGCTGGGGACCAGGAGGAATGCAAGGGCAGGGAGGTTTGCCCATCTGACAGGGGTGGATGGCTGAGGCAAAAAGCACTGCACCAGCACAGCACTTCTGGGCTGGTAGATCCTCAGGTCTCCACACTGTGCAAGGGTTTATCGGGCTGGGCATCATTGCACTGTGCACTGCTGGAGGTGAGCCACTGTGCTTCAGTGGCTGTAAATTTGGTGTCCTTTGCCAGAAGCTTCAGAGGTAAAGAAGGAGTCCTCCTTTTTGTTTCTGACTCTTTACGATGAAAGGGAAAAGGTTATTTCAAAGGTCTTTCCTTGCATAGCCCACCTATCCTCAATTCCTCTGTTGACACCTGAGATTTATGATAAGCAATGTGGGGTCATGAGCAGCTCAGGGAGTGGAAAGAGCCCTGTCCCGCAAAAAGAGGTGGTTTCTGACCAGGAAGACCACACATTTGAACTGAGCCCTCTCAGCTCCTCTCCTTGATGCAATCCATAGTCAGAGACAGGATGGAGCAACGATGCAGACCTCTGCAGTGAGAGATGGTGCTGGCTGGGGAGGGGTGTGGAGCTGGACTTCAGTGAGTTCTCGTCTCTTTAACTTCCTAATAAATTGCATCATTCCGGTAGGCCAAGCAGTGACTTGGAGCCCTTGAAATGGGAAACAGACCTGCAAATACCAAAGGACTACTGCTGCAAATTGCAAGGAGGGAAGAGTGGATGGGGAGGCAGAGTGGCCAAAGAGCTATTATCTACCTGAGTGGGAAGGAACCTAAACCAACTATCAAAGAGGAGGAAAGGATGTTTTGCTCTTTATTTGTACATGCTTTCCTGCTGTGTTCTGAGCTTCTGACTGCGTTCACTTCCCTCAGGCAAGATATTCCTCTTTGTACACAGCTTCAGGGAGTGCAGTCAGATGTTCTGGACACCCGCAGTGGGTGCATTCAGTCTTTTGGGGTTTCAGGATGCAGGTTTAGCCCTTTCTATTACTCGTTAGGTTGCTCTAAGTACCCTGAACCATAACCATTTGATAGCACGGCAATGTAGTCAAATATTCCCAAGACAGTAGTGGAATACACAATGGATTCAGTGGAAACCTCTGCAGAGTTCAGGCACCTAATATTTCCACCTAAGACTTACACCTTACCCCACTGTGTGGTCGAGGATAATGGAAATTTGAGAAAATGTTTTCAGGCAGTTTCTCTTCTCGTACTGCTGTGCAGTCCTGAGAGGGCTTTTTACTCTGAACCCTGCATAATCTATGCCCCCAGAACTGCAAGAAAAATATGCTTAAGAAAACCACAAAACAGTAAACTGGAGATTTTCCCATGTGGTTTTCCTGACTATTGTTCTAGTTTATGCTTCCAAAGAGCACGCATTTATCTCCTCCTGGCTGTTAAAGGTCTTTTTCTCTTTGGTTCCCTCTTCCTACTGCTCTTTCACCCTACAGCTGGTGTGGACAGCTAAGCTGAAAGAAAGAAAAAATAGATGGAAGAGAAAAAGATGAAAGACCTCCACCAGGAATCTCTCGCTGATGGAAATTTGAGGTATCTCTGTGGTAAGGGGGTAAGAAGGTGTTTCCAGTGGTCCTCCTGTTTTTGCCTTTATTGTCTGTCATGGGTATTACTTGCAGGTGAGTGAAGCAGAACGAAAGTGTTAGTCTAAAATCATTCCTGGGACTAAATCCCTCAAACCATCATGGGGTGGTAGCATTCAAATGGGGCTGACTTTGCCCAGTCTCTGCCAGCCCCACCTCTAGTCCCGTTCCCAACAGCACTCTGAGCCACATGAGCATTTTTCAGCCAAGTAACCCCCACAGGCTCTTCTTGCCCGCTCTCTGTTAATTTGATTAATAGGCTGGATTGAGCAGCATCTTCTTCTCAGAGGAACCTCATGTCATCGGGAGGGTGCAATGGCTAGTTTCCAAACCACGCAGCGTGGAGCACTAGGGCTTAAGAGATAGCTTACAGACTTGTCCTGAAAAGCAACGATGAAGGAAGCAGGGACATTAGTCACAAGGAGAACAGGGCTTTGACAGTGACAGCTGATGATGTACAGCAGCTGCATTTGGTTTGCAGTCAGTTCAGGCTACACTTCAGATGTTTAGGTGTCTTTTTGTTTTTTGTTTTTTGGTTTTTTTTTTTTTTTTTTTTTTGTATATCCACAGAATTATGCACATTGCTCCAGTTGCTGCGTATGCACCACACTGAAAAAGTGTTCTCTTTCAAATCCCTGGTGGCCTGCTAAAGCCCCAAAACAAGCAGCAAGGATTAATTTCTCCCCAGATAAGATTTTCCTAAATCCTAACAGATAATTTGTTTGAAGTTTAATTTTAGTCTGTTATTACACACATGGGCCTTATCTTCATTCAGAGTTGTTAGCAAAATTAAACAAGCCTCTTCAAACAGGGAAGGGAAGCATAGCAAGAGCCTGAGCAAATGAGTGAAATGCCAGGCAAATGGCACTAATGGTAGGCTTACGCAGTGCCCAAGCCCTCAAGGAACCTCCAATATGTCATGTTCTTGCATGTTTGACCCATGTGGTAGGGGTACACCCTGCCCTCTGGGAGCTCATGCTGCTCAAGCCACCTCCGCTGTGATCCGTGTTAGGGTACCTATACCCTGCCCCTCCTAGTTAACAGGATGCCTCACTCCACGGTTCCCCAACTCTTGCCCATCTCCCTACATTGCAGCAGCTCTGGGTTTGTTTCCTTTGGCGCCAGAAGAAGTTACAGCAGCAGCGCGCAGTGAAACAAAGAAGAGAAAAGAAAAGCAAGGCCACGTCACATCTTGTGCAATCCTTTGAAATGTGCACTGTATCCGTGGTACCACTGGTTGAAGTCTATCCTAATTGCTTTGCATGGTGAATCCGTATCTCCACCAGTGGGCTAAACTCTTCCCCTCTGGCCACCGTGACATAGGAGCCTGGGGAGGAGGTCATCTCCTCATTGCACCACTCTGTAAACAGGATTTGGACCCTCAGTCTCAAGGTGTAAAGAGTGTCAGAACATGTTGGCATTGCAGTGTGCTCCCGGTCAGGGTGATGTTTAACGGAACATCTAGACGGCTGCCATTTTTATGCTATTTGACCTCAGTCAACAATGTTTGGACCAGAGCTCAGCTGACCATGTTACTATTTCATATATAGTCTTGTCTTTATAAAATCCAAGATTCTCTTCAGACAGTTCTCTGAAAGTCTCCCTTCCCCAACTGCAGTTTGTATAAAAATCCCAGATCTAGAAAAGAGAAAAAGGTTCTAAGATTACTAGTGACTTAAACCAAGTTGGGAAAAGAGCAATGCTGCTGGCCTCTGCCTTTAAATCAGTTTCTTCTTTAGCACTGCTAGGACCACATGGGCTCCCTCTAGCAAGTATGGGACAAATTCTTCTGCACTGAAGCTGTGAAGGTTACCCGGAGCTCATCAATTTTGGCACATGAAACTGTGGGTGATATAAGGTATCTATAAGATTAGGGCTCAGGACAGGATGCTGAAGACCTAAGTTGCATTTTCTGCTCTGCCCCCAGTCCATATGTCCATGATCAAGTCACTTAGGGCTAGACTGACAGGAATGTCAGGGGGATGCCAATGTGTCCCTTGGGCATCCAGCCAAACAGCTTGGGGGCTGCCCCTGACCCCTTGCACTGCTTGTAGGTAGAGGCAGGCACCTCAGAAGAGATTAGAAATTGTGGTGGCTGTCCACAAACCACCCCATGAGGTTTTCCCCTCTCAGGATTTAAGCATTTAACCCTGGCCTCCCTGCAATATGCAGATCCCTATTATCAGGAGGTAGGGTTCCACAGCCTGAGCCTCTCCTGGAGCTGGGCAAGCTTCTGTGGGATGAGCTAGATGTGTGCCATCACTGCTCCGGAGCACCTTTGTGGGTACTTGCTCATACACCGCGATGAATGCAGGATTATGCAGGGTAGCTTTCACCTCTGTGAAAGCGAGGAGGTGTATGTATCTGGGGACCCATCAAAGGGAAAATGACTCACTGCAGAGCTGCGCCCTGCCTCAGCCCGTGAGAAATGTGTGTGAGTGATTGATTGCTCATCAGCGTTTGAGGGCTTTTAAGCGGAGCAGAGGTCACCCGTATCTTTAGTAGCTTCTCATCCAGTACTGTTTTTAAATTAAAGTGGTTGTGATCACTGTAGACGTATCAACTGTACTCTGAGACACAGTGGAGCAAATCTGGAGATTTAAGTAGAGGAAAGCCATCCTGGAGGTTTTCAGCCAGACTTAATATTAAGACGGATATGAAGTTGTTCAGTCCAAACTGAAAGGTGGTTCTGAGCACACGCACAAGCATAACTGCAGGTGCCCAGTGAACTTTACCTGCAAAACTTACAGTGTTAGCTAGGGTATGGGGGATTGCAGCCTTAGGCAGAACATAGGTGCCCAAGCCCAAGGTCCAAGGCAAGCACTAGGTGTGGATTTTGGCATTAGTCTCCCTCTACGTCAGTTCCCAACCTTAACCTTTGATAATCATATTTCCTAATCATTCAGATGTATTATCGAGGTAGCCACCTAATTTATTATTTACGTATGGGTATAAAAATAATTACGATTAATAGAATTCTTAATTTTTAAACAAAAGATTATAATTCAGACTCTCTTTGTAACTCAGTTAAACAAAAATTAAGCAAGCCAGTCTAGATTAAGGATGTAAAGTAATCTCCCTTCCACACAGTCCACCTATATGTTCACTAATATAAATACATTTATAACTGCTCACTAGCTACTTCAGTGGTTACAGGTCTGCCACATATGTTTTAAGGACAAAGTAGAAGAGTGAGTGAATATCACTAGTTCCTCATATTTCTCATAAACATGAAAAATCTAGTGTATTTCTACCATAGAAACAAAGACTTTTTAATCCTTGTAAAGGCAGCCTTGAGGCATGGGAAGTCCCATATCTGAACACCAGTGTGATGCATCAATAAAAAACATTGAATTCAGCCATCGCTTTCTGATAACAGAGAATTGACTGTATAATTTAATTTAGGGCAGCCTGCAAAAAGAAACTGTAATAGCCAGAAAATATCTTCATTCTCCCTGCCTTGTAATATGGGTAGGTCTGTGTAGAGTTAGATGGAACAGAGAACAATTTTTCTTCCATGTTTAAGTATTGAACAGCAAAAGGACAAGAGGCAACAGACACAAGTTGCTGTAATGGACATTCTGGTTAGACAGAAGAAAAGAAATTCATCTCAATGACTGAGTCAAACACTGCACCATGTTGCCCAGGGAGGCTGTGGGATCTCCATCCTTGGAGACACTCAGAACTAGACTGCACAAAGCCTCAGTAACCTGACCTAACTTTGATATTTGCCCTGCTTTGAGCAAGGCATTGGACCAAATGACCTCCAGAGGTCCCTTTAGCCTCAATTATTCTATGATTTTATGATAGATACGAAAGTCCTTTTGATGCATTAATTGACAAGGTTTTTTATATTACCAAGAGGGGGCAACGTGTTTTAGTTCATGCACACAGATACACACATACACTGGAAGTAGGCAGGGCGAGTCCTCAAGGTAGGACAAAGAACACCATATAGGCTTTAAATATCCACATGTAATTTCATGACTTCAGAGAGCAGCCTCCTGCTCCAAGTCTCAATGATGAATTTTGAAGTCTGCAAGTCCGGCTGTTCCTTAGGGGTCTGACCACATCTTTGTAAAGTGGCTCACAGACTGAGTTGCATAGGCCCACGTGAAATTGGAAGTAATTTGTTCAGAATGCCATTTTCAGGCTTTCTACTTGCACTAATCTGGAGCTTTTTTTTTTTTTTTTCTGGAAAGAATATACTACCTCTGAACAGACTAGGTAGCACTATGTTCCTCTAAGAGGTCATTAAAATTAAGCCAGTTCTTAAGAAGTTATTAACAGCAGGTCACATTTTCAAGTTATTTCTTTCATGACATTTTCCACAAATTCATTTTGAGCTTTTTTTTCTTTTCCTTTACAAAATGACCCATTTTGATACCCAAACTATTTAAAAATTGTATATATTCAAGTTTCAGTGAAAATATTGCAGCAAATACACCAGTGCATGGATGTTCCTCCTTAGCTTGCACAGTCATGCTAGCCTATTTGCTGTAAACAGTAACAGCATGTTGTACCTTCACACCGGGAAGAGGAAAAAAGCATTTTCAACAGCAGCCTGAGAAGGATCGTAAACAACATAACAAGCTATAGAAAGACTAAAGTGATGCTCTCTTGCTGAACAAAGACCTCGAAAGACAGATAAGCAAGGTAAGGTACCTGGGTACCAATATGGCTAGTGCAGATAGGGGCTGAATCTGAATTCCTCTGCTGTGCATCCCCTGTGAGACGCAACGCATGCCTTTCATAGACTGAAAGCCATTCTGATTCAGACTAAACATTGTAACTCACTCTCATTAGAAGTGAGTTAGGTAATTTAGATTACTCTCAGGTAATTTAGATCTCCAAATCCAAGGTTCAAATGACCAAGCAAAAATCTTCCTTCTTTTCATCACCTTGCTTTCATATCATCTCTAACAGTCTGAAAGTGTGAGCTAGTCGAAACTCAGTGTTCAGAGACGAGGAGACAAAAAAACCCCCAATGTTGTGACTCTGATGAGCAGATGACAAGGCAGCAGGTAAATTCCAGATATTTAGATTGCCAATGGTGTTGATATCAAGAGTGATTTCTCTTTATTGTAATCCCTTTTTATATCACTGAAACTCCAATTATTTTTTTTTGTTTACTTCTGTGCTAGTCTAAATTTTGGTATTTTCTCAGTATTTGGAGATTCACACATATTCAGGAATGGAATTATGGGGAGTAGTCCCTCCCATAGTTCAACTTTACACGTTGTTTAGGGTCATAGCCAAGCGGAAGCAGTGCCGTTAGTTTTTGTGGAGAATGATGCTAGCCCTTATGGTGGTAGCATTGAACAGTCAACTCTGTTTTCCCGAAAGCACACTTCGGTAAGCCTCTAAGCTCTGGGATCAAACAAACCTCCACGTGCTCTCCAAATAAACCGTATTGCAGACCTTTCAGCTTTATGCGGTGATGGGCACAGCCCAAAAGAAAAATTGTTCTCCAGACACCTCAGATGTTTTGGGAGGTAAGTTCAAACCTCTCACCCTACTATGGAGTCACCTTTAACAACTTTACCTACAGAAGCAAAATTCTCTCTGATGGAGAGCATGGTCCTGAAATCTATAATGGGATCTGATTTGTGTGGTTTGATTTCATCTGGGGTTTTAAGACTGTTGGTTCTTAGTTCTTCATGTGCTATTAATTTGTGTTCCCTGACAGAATAAGCACAAGATTCATTTACATGAATAACCCCTGAGGGTTGAAATGCCCCAATACTGTAACAGAATACTTCATTTCTATTTATTTTTTGTGGCAGTGTTTTTTTCCCCACTGGTTACTAACTGCTTTCGTCCTAACATTATGCCAGTGTAAAACTTGGGAGCTGGTTTAAATCCTTCCCTTAACAAAAAAGAAAAACGGTAGCTGCAGCGGCAGGCATGAACCCAACAGGCCATGCAACAGGGGGGTTCACTCCCACATTGCCTCTTGCTGGTGTGGTACACACGGTCCGGGTCACACAAGCACCGGCGCAGCCCTACTGCCACCAAGATGGCTGTGGGGGAACATCTCAGGTGCAGCCTGCATGGGACAGCTCTTTGCCTCTTACGGAGATAAGCCGTAGGGTAAACACTATCCTGTGGACTGCTCAAATTCATGAAGTTTCTCCCTCCTTTTACCATAAATCACTTTTTCCAGTATCATTTGCTAATATGCTTAGTTATTGTAAAATTCAGTAGAAGTATGGTATATGTGGAATGGATCCTTGAGCGGAGAATATTTTACAGAACTGCCTATACTACTGCTGCTCACCTGAAGCCCAAAAATCATGAGTCAGACCCCTGAAAAGTCACAAAATCCTGCCATTTTTCACTTGCACGTAGCATCACATAACACCGCTGATTTTCTGCATAGTTTGCACAGTGTGCAGCTCACTCTTCCATGCCAGGACCCCTCTGCTTGGGCTGGGAGCTGAGCAGCTTGGTCTCCATCGCTCTCCTGAGAATCTGCCTCTCCTCAGCTTTCCTGTACCGCCTTCTCCTGTCGCTTGGGGGGGTGTTTAGTGCCTGCACTCAGACTTGCTTGCTGGCAGGTAATGGCCTAGTGCTTTGACTCTGCTGTGGGAACACACTTTCAGCCCAGCTTGGTGTTGTCCAAGTTGCTCCTGTGCCCTTTGTAAGTTGTTCAGGTTCTTCTACCTGTCAGCCTCTGCTTGGCTGCCTTTTAGTCTTTGAAAGGACTACAGTGACAATCCACCATCACGAACCCGCTTCCTCTGTTCTGTGCCTGTCCGTCATCCCTCGTGCTGCTTGGCGAGGCGGCGTTCCCCACTGAGCCGTTCTGCATTCTGCAGCTGCACACCGTCACCACTAACTGACCTGCTCCGTGCGCTCGGACATGCCATGCTTTGCATCACGTGCCCGGACACATCTCTTGTCACTGTGAACAGAGGGTAGCCCGGCTCCCAGAACCGGAATGTAACACACCACCAGTATGTACATCCTGTTGTATGAAGGCAAGAACCATCCTCTGGCTTTTTCCCAAGTGATAGCCTCATTTTTTTTTTCATCTTCTTTTTTTCGCTGTTGAGATGGAAACAGTATTGTCTTCATATGTTAAACTGTTCCCATTATACTCTCAGCTGGATATTCAATGCACTTGGCTTAGCTCAAGCCTATACCTTTTACATCCCTAGCTTGATATGGTAGGTATTCATCTTGTTTGGTCAATTCTCGTGCTTTCCATCATTAGCTGGCATTTTTCAAAGTCCTGGCTCACATACCCAGCCCACCCTCTCAGACAGTGGAGGGAACTCTCTGTGAGAGCCGTGGACTGATCTGCTGGACCCAGCTCTTCTGTACTGCCCAAGGGAAAGGTGGTGGTCCAACAGCACGCCGACAGATCCCCGTCTGTCACACAGTCTCTGCTTACACCCCGGCCCGAGTGTGCTGCTCAGTCTGCTGCTGGTACTCTCGTGGACTGACTTTATCCTTTGCTCACATTACTGGAGGCTCAGGTAGGATGTGCTGTAGTGCGTCGCAAGTGCTTTCTTCATGACGCTCCGCAATGGCTTCTGATCAAACTGCAAACGCACCTCGTGCCCAAAAGTAACTGCCGGAGTTACAGCAAAGACAGCAGTCCTCACTCTGGCCTTGTTTGAGAATGAGAAGGGAGCCATGGATGCGACAGTGACAGATCTGGGGATTCAGGAAAGGAAACCCTCTCTGATCTGGACTTTCGAAATTGTGAACTAGTCCTTCAGTCAGGCCCTGGGGCGGAGAGCAGGGAAAGCTGCTCGAAGACAGACACACAAAATAAAGTCAGAAAGAAAAAGGACCCATCTAGAGCCAAAGGGCAGAAAGAGATCAAAAATAAATACAAAGAGGAGGAAAAAGAGCCAATGCAACAAAAATAGGGAAATTTAGAGTAGATTTATTGTAAAGAGGGTGAAAAAGGGAAAGGGAAGATGAAAGCTAGAAAATTACCCAGTAGGCTAATAAAGGGCAGGTAGATGCACATTCTCAGGCTCTAATTGTCCCTTCAGTTAAACTTTTATGCTTTTATTTAAAGTTAAGTAAGTGAAGAAAGATGGACTTGTCGGCACATAACAGGCTACTATTTTAGGTCACAGTGACTATCTTAGATCTTGCAGGCTGAGGGAAAACATTTTCTGTATTACTTGTGAGCTATCTCTACAGCACTCAATTCTGATGTAACCATGCCACAGCACGCAAAAACTTTTATAACTCCTGCCTCAAAAGGAAGGATTGAAACCTCGGCCTTTCTAACATCAATGAAAAAACTCTATTTCACTTCAGTGTGAATTCAGGATTTCATCTCAAACATGGAGTTTGTTCAATACTGAGAGCTCTGTGAACTTAAGGTCATCACCAAAGCTAAATCTTGGGAGTTCAGGTGTTTTTTCCCAGAAACTAATGTAAGTTGGCAGGAGTTTCTCCCATTCCTCCTAAGTGGAGAGGCTGTCCGGGGTTAGCATAAAATAAGATGCAATTCTTCTTACTTTGAAGAGGAATTGCTCTGTGTGGTATAGCAGGGGCAGGTTTCTCAAAGGTGATTAGAAAACAAGCATTTGCACGCAGGACTTTCAATGAGGATGTTACCTCCTCTAATCTGAGAATTCTCTCTTTTTTTCCTGGCTTGGGGTGCGCAGCACTTTACAGGCAAACACAAAGGCAAAATAGCCGTGTGCTCTGAATAACTTACAGTCAAATTAGATTGACAACATAATGAAAGCTGAATAATGTTATATTCGGAACTCGTTGATAGAAATCATCCCCAGCTCGTATCTTGAGAGGATAGTAGGATGAGTGGTTATCTATGCCTCTGTTGCTCTGCTTCTTCTTTCACAGTCATTTTCTTTTCTCATCTTGCCTGGCACTCTTCAAAAATAGCCTCTTTAAGATATGAAATTTATCTTTATTCTTCTAAAAAACATCCTCCTAACTTTCTGGATGGACTCTTATAACGCTCCGATTATGTTTTAGAGTTGGTGTACTCAAATCCTCACTGATTTCCAGTATGGGTCTTAAATCACACATTATATACCCTTATCCCCCAGTACTCTGCTTTGGATTTACAGTTCCAGTTAAAGTTACATCTGTGAAGGAAGATGACATCTTGCTGCTCCCTATCCTTTTAAAATACCATATCGATTTAAGGGCTTAACTTATTGTTATAGTTTATCCTGAACCTTCTGAATCAGTTCATTGAATTTTAGCTGTAGCTATATAAAATTCTATACAGTGAAATTATTTGGCCATACTGAGAACGGCTATGCCATGAACCATCAATGCCACTAACTGCCAGCAATAAAGAAATCCTCCTTTATTCTCCATTCATTTCAGTGAATTTCTAAAACTACTATTGAACACCAGGAGTATAGTTTACTAGGTTTTAATTTTTTATTTCTTCTGTTAAGGAGCATATCAATGATATTTACCTGAAATGCACGTCATCATTGAGTGGCTTCAGTAGCTGTCAAAAAGAGACACTGGGAAGAAACAACGAAATACAGACTTGTAAGACTGACTGTAATAGTGAGCAAGATAATGGAAACATTTATAAGGAAGAAAATTACAATTCAGTTAGAGATGTGATTTAGTAAAGGGAAAACTGCATGGTTCTGTTAAAAGAAGATCACGTATGACAAATGTATCAGGGTCATTTCAACGCATTGCTGAATTGATAAAGATGAAATCGTTGACATAATTCATCCAGATTTCAGGAAAGTATTTGTAACAGACTGTACAGGAGATCGATTTACAAGGTCAGAAAGCCGAGCATAGGGGACAACTCTTGAAATGGAATACAAATTGGTTTAGGCACAAGAAACAGATGGTGTCAGTAAAATGAAACAATTCAGGATGTGATGAGGTACGGATATGCCTGAATGCGAATACTGAATACCACATGATTCAGGTCCCAAATCATTTGTTGCGCTAGGAATGTGGACATGGGCAGGTCTTCACCACTTTGGAATGAAAAGATTTGCAAACCTCTCTGGGGTGATTGATTGAAAACAACCATGAAAATGCAAATCATTGTGGAGAAACCCATGCAGTAAATGCACTTCTAAAGTCCTCTATGGACAGCAGAAAAATGCCTAAAATTCACAGGTGATTAACCACTTCTACCTGCTTTTTAACACCATCTGTGCACCTTGTTAAATACCAAATTGAAACAGATACATTTTCCTGGTATGTCGAAATCTGCCCAACCACTGAAGTTAAGAAAAATGACATTGTGCTGTTAGTGAAACCCATGAACAGTGCAGAATGGGAGGGCTGGAGAGTGCAGAGTGCACTCCCCATCAGCAGAATGTCCAAGGAAGTGCCTTAACCAGGCTTTGGCTTCTTTTTTCTTATTATGTGGATTTTTCCTCTTTATTTTAGGAATAGACTGAGAACAGTCTAGAACTGAGAACAACTATGACTGAGCACAGCAGGCTCATAGGAGGGTCCTAAAGACTGGCAATGTTCCACCAAAGTCTTATTCCTTGCGTACACAAATTGGCTGCTATCCTACTCAACACGGAAACACCAAGGGGCCACATTACTCAGTAAACTCCATTAGACGATAGTGTTATTGCTTCTTTTAAAGCAGAAAGGCCAGATATTTTAAAGTTTGAATGGGAATTAGGATCCTCGTAGCATTTAAAGTTCCACCATAGGTCTCTCCACATCTTCTAGCCCTAAAGTTGCTTAAACAGTGTAGTCCTCTTGGATACCATCTCCAGTGGTGAAAGCACTAGTTAATTTTATTTATGCCAGCCTTTAAATGTACGTATTTCTGTAAAGCAAATATACTTCTACTTAACAGGAATCTTGATATAGAATCATAGAATCATGGAATCATAGAAGCATTTAGGTTGGAAAAGACCCTAAGACCATTGAGTCCAACCGTAAACCTAACACTGCCAAGTCCACCACCAAACCATGTCCCTAAGCACCACCTCTACACAGGGATGGTGACTCAGCCACTTCCCTGGGCAGCCTGTTCCAGTGCTTGATAACCCTTTCAGTGAAGATACAAAACTTCTAAGTCCACGATGGAGAAAACCCTTCGTGGAGAAAATATTTCTGGCAAAACCACGTAGGGTCTGACCTATTCAGCAGAGATCTGAATGGCTTTGGCTCCTTATCTCTGCATACAGCTAACCACACCAAATTACTAGTACATACCCTCACAACCACCCCTTGTGCCCTGTTGGCAGGTTCTCACTTGCAAAAGAAGGCAGATATATAAAACAGATGGCTAAAGAAAGTACCATAGATACGCATGGCATATACAAATTAATTGAAATCCATTTTCATTCATTTCAGTAAGCTTGGTTTAAAATTGTGATTCAGAAGCTGTTTCATAATTTTCATTTGTCCCTACAAGCTGCCTCTGGAGGAGAAGGCAAGGGCCAGGGAGAGTACCTGCTTCAGCCTGTGATTTCTGCCCACTGCTGAATACAAGTCAGAGCCCTTAGCCCTTATCTTACCTAGTTTTATGGGGTTCTGCTTGGTACTGACTGTTTGGTGCCTCCACCATTTGTCAGAGTAAATAAATAAACATACCATCCACATATGACTTCTCACTAGGACCAGAAGATTATATTTTAAATTGATTCAGTGACCAACAAGCATGAAGAAAAAAACCCCTTCTTGGCGAAAGAGTTTATTTTAAAAATAAACAGTTAGGAACTGAGAATAAAAAGATACGAAATTCAAAGGTAAAGCAAGCAGCAATGAATAAATTAAAGGTGTAGTTCTACTTTAACTGGAATAATAATTTAATAGGATCATAACCTCATCAGTAAAATTGTCACCAGCACAAGAAAGTGGCAGGGGCCAAGAAAAGAGACAGTCACTCTAGAACTGCATCTACTCCAATGGCTCCTGTGATAGAGGATTTATGGGGTTTAATTTCTTTCCATCTGATTCAAACCTGGAGCATAGAAACAGATCTCTTTTAACTTCTTTTGTTAAAGCTGTTGCACTTCTATAACTAAGTATTTGTGTGAAGAGAGGGAGGTTATATCCTGCCAGTTATGAAACACAAGCTTCAGCTCCTTGATCCAATTAACATTTAACTGCTTTTACCAACTGGAGAAGCTTCCATGGAGATGAAAGAATGCTCACTAAACTTCACTTAGAAAAGACTGAGGTTGAAGTCCCAAAGGTCTGTACAATTTGAATGTAAAACAGGCAAACTTCAGCTCAGTGTCTCTGTATGGTGTCATTGCCCGTTCTAAGGCATGCAGTCAGGGTTTGATGAGAAATTTCCTCATTAATCCAGAAAAACTGCATACCAAAGCAGATACATTTTATTTTTTTCCAGATAGATAATGGAAAATTATTTTGCTGTGATATTCTCAATGAGTTCTCTTTCACTTTAATTTTTCTGCTCTCAGTCAGTGAGCTTTCTTCCTTTATTCCCTGTAAATTGACTCAGAAGCTCAGTGTCAGGGTGGTTGTCCTTCATATTCTCCACCTCGTTCTTTGCTTACACTCTGCTGGGTATTGACCACATATGTAAAGTGATAGTCTTTGTGCTGAAGAGTCTGGTGTGGTCACAGCAATAACTGTCTCTGCAATGGTCAGACAGCTTTCAGGGATTTGGTATACCCTACCAGTTGAAAAATGAACTCACAAGTCTGAAAAGCCACTCACATGTCAGATCTGATGACAGTAGTAGGTCACTCTTCAATTCATAGTAACAGAAAGTAGTCCGAATTTCCCACTTGGATTTCTTAGTAAAACGAACTATTTCTTTTATTTTTCTAACACACTCAGAGGAACATAAAATGCAGTACACGTTTCCTTAGTACCCGTCAGTTGTGCCTGTCTGAGTCATTTGACAAAATATTTTCTCTGATCTTATATTGCATTTTTAGTTACATCAATAGCAAGATATTTTAAGGGAAATAATAATAATGCAGAAGGAGGGCAGTGAGAGACTTTCCAGTCTCTCCTGAGAGACTGTCTTGACAGGAGGAGTTTGATGCCTCTGGGAAAACAGAATTCATTTACATTAACTCTATATTCAATTGTAATGAAAAGGCCTTAAAACAGGCTCTGAGATTTGGTGCTTTTTTTTTTTTTTTTTTTTTTTTTTTTTACTGCTCTGTTCTAGTTCCTACTGAGTTTTCCTTATTCTTAGGGTGAGGGGAAGAAGAGCCATGAATTCTGCTGGTGAACATAAAATAACTTACTCATAATCCCTACACAGTTATCTACTATCACTAGCAGAGACAACAGTGCCGAACTTCTCCAATACAGCCCAGATCAAACCAATTAATTTTACAGATGCTTTTAAAGAATTTAGAGCCTTCTTGGCCGAGTTGGATTTGAACTCCCCCCAGCATCTTTCAGAGCCTCATCCACAGCCTGGTGGTCTTGGGGGACTTCACTGAAGTCCATGCTTGGTGTCAGGCTGAGTATGTCCACGCAAGAGTGTGTTTGAACTGAGCAGTTCTGTATAACGGGTGTTTAACTAGCAATATCCAAGGGCTGGTGACCTGCTCAAACACCTGTGCCCACCATCCTACCCATTTTCTGAGCATTTCAGCCACAGCTAGCTAGGAAGCACCCAACCAGCTGTTTTTCATGGAAACCTCCTGTATTACCTGAAGCTGAAGATTTCTCTAGACAGAAGTGTGCCTAAGAGTTAGATGCCGCAACATCACAGGGCCTTGGAGAAACCAGCCTTTAAACCAAAACTGTTCAAAGCACTTACATATGAAGTTATACATAATACAATACTCCTAGAAAATCTATACAACAGAACACTATTGACTTTGGATCCTCAATCACTCAGAAAACCTCAGTTAGGATTGTTCACTTGCTTATATGTGTTCATTAATTTTCAAAATCAGGTTTTTCTAAAACTTGCAGTCTCTTCTCTGCCCCACCACCTTACAGCTTTCCCCTCAATTCTTTCCACGAGCATCCCACCCATTACCTGCACTCCTCCCTCTTGGCTGCTGCTTTGCGTAGTTTTTCCCTTCCTTCCTTTGGCCAGACCTCACCACCTAGCTCCTTCCTAGAGCTGGCTTGTGTGCAGATCATAGTCAGTTCCTGTTTCTTCCCTCAAATTCTCTTTTTTCCACTCTCGCTCTAGAGGAGAGAGCTACTCTACTCTGAACTCCAGTATCCAGTCGCACCAGCCAACAGTCATACAATAGCTTAAAAAAAATAAAAGAAAGACTGCCTCCAGTTTCAATGTTACATGCAGCATCTAATACACAAAGGAATACAATACATTGAAGGTCCAAAACTGTTGAAGAGGAAAAAAGAAACATCATCACTTTAAAGATCTTTGTTGTTTGCCTAAGATGTGTCCTTCACGGACTTGACTGGGCACAAAAGGATTCAACATAAATGAATAACTGCTAAACTGCTTCTGATCTGCAGATCATATTGTCCTGCTGACAGATCATGCATGTGAAGTAGAAGAGCTGATACAGGATAGTGAAACCAGCAATGAACCTGAGAAAATTGAGAAGGTGCAGCTGGAATATAAATGGACAAAAAGCAGCCTCTGACAAGGAAAGGCAAAAGCAAAGGAAAGAAAACAAACAGCGGAACAGATAAATGCTAAAAGTAATTGTACACCCTCCCCTCCCCCCCAACATAGGATGCTTCCTCCAAAATGTCTGCATGAGGGTTTGAGCATGTATTTATCTATCATTATATTAGCAAGAACATGAACTAGAATAATGCTGATATAAATTACCAAAGGTACTAAAGTGGATGTTTTATCTATGATAGGTTATATCCTCATTCAGAAGTATTTAAACCCTGATTAAATGGAACCCTGAAACATCTGTGGAGAGTCAGATTGAATCATCCTTCAGGGGACAAGCACTACATGTTTTCATTACATTTCAATTATGTAGCCTGTCCAGATCTTAAGGATTTACACTGTTTTTTTAATCATATATTTCTTTAGAGTTGGACATGGATGTAATGATCACGTTAGTGCAGATGACAAATGCTGACAAAAATAAGCAGCAAAACTTGAAGCGATCCATTCATTGGCTTACCTATGGATAAAAAGAAACAGGTTGTTTTCTTTCTTAATGTCTGACAAAGACACTGATTTCTGAAAGCTGTGTTTTAAAACTATTGATTAAATCTCCTGCAAGTGAAAACTGTTGGTTAAATCTCCTACACGTTTACCTGAGTAGTTGCATTAAAGAGCCATGGTAGCTTGGATCTGATTGTGAATGTGTAATTTGTCCAGGCAAAAAAAAGTTTTTTTAGAAAGTCTAGAGCCTTCTTAATGAAATGTAGAAAATGCTTAGAGAAGTGGAGGGTAATCTGGTGAAAAGACAGATGAACTCAAGATACTGAGGGAAAGATTGATCACAAAGCAGAATTGCAGAGAAGGGAGATGAAACACTAGAAGCAGATAAGTTTATCTAGTGAATGTATAGAGGAAGAAAGCAAAGAAGATAACAGATCTGGAGACAAAAACAACGGGATGGTAGCTGAAGAGGAAGGTTGAGAGATTATTTTTTTTTCTCAGATGTTCAATGACAATACTTTATTCTTCTGATGTTGGCAAGGTGACGGTGCAAAAGCCGTTACTGCAGCAGGTAGGAAAAGAATTAAGACACCTTGTTAGTTTTGCAATTAAAACAGCAGCCCAGTACTCCCGAAACCTGCAATTTCACTTCCTGCTTATGTCTGAAACTTCAGTTTTCTTGGGCAAGGCAATTACTTCTCACTTCAGTTTCCTATGTATAAACTAGCGTGATAGTACTTCTTTTCTATCATCTTCTTCCCGACTTGTTTGTCTGACTTAAGAGAGGAACCATATCTCAATACACGTCTGCCTAGAGGCTAGCGGAGTAACCTGGTCCCAACCGGGACCGCTGCCCAGGAGTGTCGCAGTAACCGCTGGTAAGTTAGGCAGAGAGGATCAGGAAAGCTGAAGAAGCTGCCAAAAGGCTTGATATCAGGCACTAAAAGTGTTTACTTAAAAATACATGTTTGGGTTCTTTTATTTCCTTTCTGATCCTATCAAGTGTACTCAAGGCACATTTCAGCTTATTTTTTATTTATTCCCTTGAATCTTTCTTCTACTTCAAAAAAAAGCAGTTATTTCCATCCAAGAGCTTGGGCTTTCTGAAAAACACCAGCTCTCATCAGACTTTTGATAAAATCATAAGAGCTGGAAATATTGAGAGTTCCTTTTGTTTTAATAACCTCTCTTTCATGAATATTTACTTCTCATTTGAATAATTATCATCAATAAAAATTACAACCTTATGTTTGTGGAGAGCGCGAGCGGCTTTGGGATTAAAATGAGTGACATCCCTCAAAAATATAACCATATTAGAGGGTTATCTTTTTTCCAAGCGGAGCTCTTTCTGCAAGAGCATTCTGAATCTGGAGTACTACAAGACTAAGAAAACGTAGGAGAGAAATTCTGCAAATGAGAAGCAGAACTGGGAAAAAGATTCTGTTTGGTTCATCTACACTAGCGGTTGTACAGCTTTACCTATTAACAATACTATGAAAATGATGGAGTTTCTAATATCATTAATGATTCTTTTAATCTGTGGGTTTAAATTATAGTTCTTGTTCATTTAATTTTCATTATTTGCTATTTGCCTGTGCAAACAAGATGCTGTTTTCAGCAATGGTTTGCCAAGAAGCCTGAGAGGACATGCAGGATTGTGATATATCACACACATGACAACGTAAACCACAGAAAAATATGAACAAAGAGGAAAGACAAATGTACCCTCTGGAGCACTAAAGTTACAGAATGCCTAGAGATGAGGAACAGCTAAATCAGGAGAAAATGGGCTATAATTTGGAGAAAATGTCTAAGTTTGATTTATAATTTGCAGGTAAGACGTAGGAACTCTGTATTTATCAAACTAAAGTTCCATACTAAAGCTAGCTGCTCTCCTGGACGTTTTTTTATACGGAGATAACCACAGGCATTTATTAAACTTGATAATCTTACATTCAAAGAGAGCTCCTGCTGGGTTTAGATGTGGCCTATGTTTTTTCCCATATAAGCTGCTAATTAAGCACCTGGAACAGAAATGTTGTCAGTGGCAAGGCCGAGGCATCACCTGCTCAAAGGGATGTGAAGTTGTCAAAGGAGGATCTCTGAGCCATTTTAGAGAACAGAAGGACACTGTGCCTAGATGCCAAACCACAAACAAATCTTAACAGTCGGGAAATTGTGGTAAGGAAAGAGGCACACATATTTATTGTGTTGTCTTGTGCTGTTTGTTGTGTTACTTAAAACAAAGAGTAATTGTGGGTTAAACTGCGCTACAGAGGGATCTGGAGAGGCTGGATCAATGGGAGGAGGCCAATTGTATGAGGTTCAACAAGGCCAAGTGCTGGGTCCTGCACTTGGGCCACAACAACCCCAGGCAACACTACAGGCTTGGGGGGGAGTGGCTGGAAAGCTGCCCGGCGGAAAAGGACCTGGGGGTGTTGGTCAGCAGCCAGCTGAATGTGAGCCAGCAGTGTGGCCAGGTGGCCAAGAAGGCCAATGGCATCCTGGCCTGTATCAGAAATAGTGTGGCCAGCAGGAGTAGGGAGGTGATCGTCCCCCTGTACTCGGCCCTGGTGAGGCCGCACCTCGAGTACTGTGTTCAGGTTTGGGCCCCTCACTACAAGACAGACACTGAGGTGCTGGAGTGTGTCCAAAGAAGGGAAACAAAGCTGGTGAAGGGTCTAGAACACAAGTCCTATGAGGAGCGGCTGAGGGAACTGGGGCTGTTTAGTCTGGAGAAAAGGAGGCTGAGGGGAGACCTTATTGCTCTCTACAACTACCTGAAAGGAGGTTGTAGTGAGGTGGGTGTCGGTCTCTTCTCCCAAGTAACAGGTGACAGGACAAGAGGAAATGGCCTCAAGTTGTGCCAGGGGAGGTTTAGATTGGATATGTGGAAAAGTTGCTTCACTAAAACGGTTGTCAAGCACTGGAACAGGCTGCCCAGGGAAGTGGTTGAGTCACCATCCCTGGAGGTATTTAAAAGGCATGTAGATGTGGTGTTTAGGGAGACGATTTAGTGGGGGACTTGGTAATGCTAGGTTAACGGTTAGACTTGATGATCTTAAAGGTCTTCTCCAACCTAAACGATTCTGTGATTCTATGAATACTCCATGGAATTACACTTGGACTCTGCCTGGAACACATTAAGTCCTGAGAGCACTCTCCATGTTAGGAGTGTAACAAAGATCACACATGATGTGCCTCAAGGTAAACCTGGTCCATGGGGATGTACCATGCAGCGGCTCTGGCTGCAGGGCTGCGGAGGGTACAGCTGCAGCAGAGGTATCTGGAAGGGTGTGGAGCGCCGTGTGGGTAGCGCGCTTGGGTTTCAGTGCTGATGTAGGAGCATCTGCACTAACAGGGAGAAAAAGAAGCCAGGCCAAGTCCTAGGTCATTACATTATTTACACCTCCATGAACTGACAACAGAGATCTGTGCCCAAAGTGAGCAGTGTTCCAGTATCATGTTTTGAGAAGATGTTTTTCTACCTCTTTGTCCTCCTGCTGTCTCTTACTTTACACATACAACGCGAGCGCGTACACAATTTGCAAGGATTTTGTTACATAACTATATTAAAGTCTCTACTGCAGTACAGCCCCTGATGCCTGTCCCCTCATGGACTGCTCTATGGGTATGTCTGGTTGTTCAGCGTCCAGCATGGCAGCAGAGCCCTGCTGTTATTTAGGAGGAGCACGTAAGGAGAGGAGGACCCTTCTCTGGGAGACGCATCTCAGACACTTCTGCACAGCCCTAGGCAGGTGCCGCTCGCAGCGAGGGGCCCCACCGCGCTGCCTGCGGTGTGACCCACGCTCTCCCCTGCGCACCGGCCCTCCTGTCCAGGCACCACGGCCCTGCCCGGCTCTGTCGGGGAACTTCGCCGTGTGGAGGCGGCCTGGGTCCCGGCAGCGCTCCGCCAGCAGGGCCGCGCTAGGCCGCGGGCGGTGAGGCGCCGCCGCAGGCCCGGCTCCGGCAGGCCGGTGCCCGGGACGCCGCTGGGCGGCCCCGGCCGGCCGGTCGGCAAGAGGCGGCCGCAGGCCCCGCCTCTCCCTGCAGGCTCCTCGGTAGAAGGCCGGGGCGGGCGGAGCCGCTCGCCGCCGCATGCCGCCGTGGCCCGCCGGAGCCATGAGCTCCCACCGCAGCGAGAGCGACTGGCAGGGGCTGGTGAGCGAGGTGAGGCGGCGGGGCGGGGGCAGCCGCGGGCCAGGGCGTCCTGCCTCCGCGGCGCGGCCTGGACGCCGGGCACCGGCCCTCCCGGGGCCGCCGGGGGAGAGGGGCGGGGGGGGCCGCCCCGCCGCGGCGCCCGGCTGCTGCCCCGTTCCTCGGGGAAACTCTGCCGGTGCGAGGGGCGCAGCCGGCGGGAGGGGACCCCGGCCCGGGGCCGAGAGGGGCCCCGACCCCCGCGGCTGGGGCGGCAGCAGGTGGAGGCGGGGGGCGGGCATTGAACTGTAGCTTGGCAAGGCTGAGCTGTACGGCCACGTCTGCCGTGTGGCACAGCGCTGCCACGGCCCGCCCTCAGGCTGCCGGCCCCGACCCCCTGCACGGCTGCTAAATACCGGGGGACAAGTGTCTGCCAGCCTCTCGCCTGTATTACGTGCCGTGTGGCTGCCAGAAAGCAGGTTGTTAGGCGCTGAGCCTGCCGTTGGTTTGAAATCGCCGGGGATTCACCTGTGGCGATGGCCCGCGGGGCTGCGGGCTCGGGCCTCGCCCTGCTGCCGGCGCGGAGGCAGGTGCAGCAGCAGCAGCAGCGCGGCCCTGCCGCGGCAGCCAGCGCGGGCGGCGGGCCTGCGCCTCTGCGTTCGCTCGGGTGGCGTGTGCTTCGTTTTCTTACTTCACTTGAATCACAAATCAAAGGCTTCTGAAACCCATGGTGTCATTTATAAAATGGGAGAAAAATCCGTAATACAGTGGCCATGAGCTTCAACAGGTGGAGGATTTTCAGAATACAAGAACAGAAAATTTTATTATCATCTACTACATCCACATTGAAAGAGCCACAATGTTTACAGGTACACATTTTCACGCAGGATAAGTTACCAAACTCAAAACAACTTGAAGTCGGTATAATTTAAAGGAATATCATCAAAGTCAAGTCTATTTAACAGGCAAAACCATGAAGTCTCAAGTAGGGTGGCATGCTGATTTTTACATTGCATTTTGCATAACTATAAAAATAGTATTTTTATCTTTACAGCTAGCAAACAAAAATTCTGTGCAAATAGTATGGGCCTAGATCAACCTGACTGAGTCTGCTGTCCTCGAGTATGATGCACACAGGTGAATTCCTCTGATTTTAGGAGGGCTTTGCCTCTGTTATACTATGCGAGCATGGCTTAAGGCCCTGACCTGTCAAAAAGATGCATGAGTTCAGGGTCCTGAACCTGTCACTTCTCCCAGTGATTTTAGTGGGAGTTTGCGTGGGCCCAGATCTGTGATAGCACAGTATGGCCAGAATTGGAGTCTACCTATGCACACAGTGCTTGCAAACACACAAAATAATCCAGAAGAAAGTGAAAAGTGTACTTTTAGTAGTATCCTGATCGTGCAGTGTTGCATCTGACATCTCATTTCCCAAATGGAGTTTTATTTGGGGGCGAGGGTGGTGTCATATGGCAGGGAAGGGTAAGAGACAATTCACAAAGTGAGTTCAAAGGAAATGTCCCTATTCTTGGCTTTAAAAAGTCATTTAGGATTACTTTGGAACTTTTTTACTTTGGATATGATTTAACCTAAAAATTCAATCCTGAAATTGAATGCTTATTTCTGGTTTAGGGGCTTCTTGATTGTAGCAAAGTTTAATGACTGTGCTACACTACATTCTTGCAAATAGTTAAGCATACATATAATTTCTTTTTTCAGGAACAATTAGAGGCCTAGTGATTTATATTCCATTTTTCCTTCCTTTCTCTTTGTTCCCACAGCAGGCTTACAGCCTGTTTTTCTGCATGAAGTCTGTAGCACATGCTGTCAAGGTATAGGCTTCCCTCTTTTGCCTTCCTCTTCCTTTGGCTGTTGTGATTAACTTTGTGTGATTTACCCATTAACTCCAATATCTTAATGGGTCTGTGAGAAAGTGGCTCTAACTTCTGAAGTAACCTGTAATAAGTTTTTTCAGTTTAGTGTATCCCTCAGTGGTACAGAGCTTCTCCAGGCTTCTTCGCGTCAGTGTCTGCCATGTAATTTAAGTTTTGTTCCCTCGCATTTCGTAAATGTTTTGAAGTGCTTTCAAAATATAAGATAACACAGGCAAGAAAAGACATGGTAGCTCTAAACAAACACTCTCACGTTGCTGATGCTGGACAGTTAAAACATAGAATGGGGTTCAAAATCTTGGTATAAAAGACCAGAAGCTGGTGGGTTCAGATCTGTGGTCATGTTTCATTTCCATAAGCTCAGTCCTCCAAACGTGAAAGCTAGGAGTAGTTGAAATACTTGTCAAAGCAACTGTAATATTTTTTAAAAGTCTGGTATTCCAGGTGTTAAGAAAAGTGGTAGGATGTATTTTTCGTTCTTATATATACATACAGAAACACTTGTACACGCAACTGTATATTTTTGTAGCTTGGCTTTTCATTCTTCATTAGATAAAAAGAATGCTTGGTTTTTTTGGTGTGTTCCAGTCTTTTTCTGTTTACTATTTTTTTTCTTTTTGACTTTTGTTCCATTTCAGTGCCTTTTGCTCTGTACCCTTTCACGTGTCTTTCTCTGCTTTTATTATGCTCATCGTTAACTTCTTGCTTGTTCTTTTGCCTCCATGTTTATGTATTTTTCCACTTATTCTACAGCCACATGCATTTCAGGCCGAGTGTGCACCTGGTACTCTGAACAATCTTTGCACCACATGTACATTGAACATTCTTTAAACTAACTCTGAATAGGATGACGTAGGAAGGGATATTGGGACAAAGCCAGTTTAGCAAATACTGAAGGAGCAGAAAGAGTCATTATTTCCATTGATAATCTCACAAACTGAATGCAAAAGAACAAGCTTCAGGAGTGAGAATGCACATAAATTTTGCCCATTCTTTAGCTGAGTTCAAGTATTGGTGGTGGATGAATATATATAAAAGGTAAAGTACTCTGTTGGGTTACCACATAATTTTTGTGTGGAGTCTGGGTTTTTGTCTAACGTTTACCTCACTGAATGACCTGTGTTTAGGATATTTAAAAGTCTGGGTAAAGCTGTAGGATGAAGACCTCGTCAATAACTGCTTGTTTGACACAAATGAAACTGAGCCATAGCAAGAACTTTCTTGCTGGTTGGACTGAGATGGTGGCCTAAGTCCTCCAGAAACAAGTGATCTTCTTAAATCTCAAAGTACTGTTCCAAGAGTATGGCCCATTCCTTTGAACATGCCTTTGAACGTCTCTTATTTTAAAAAAAGAAAAATCCTTGGTGCAAACAAAATACCTCTCCCACTTGGAAGAGGACGAAAAGAGGAAAGTGTGACAGTTATTAGTTGCTTTGCTGAGTGCACTGCTAGAAAGCAATCACAGAAATGTGGTTATACTGTACTCTTCACTGAAGAGAACAGAATCCTTGACAATAATTTTGGTCACCAAAATCTTGGTTGCAGAGTTTTGTTTGTTTGCCTTTAAGTGTTTTTAAATGTCCATACTTACTTCTCAGCCTGATGGCCATGTTTATGGAAATGCTAAGCTGTTGGCTTACACAAACTCATGTGAGTCAACTCCTTAGTGGCTCAGTTTTCCTGTCTCTATAAGGGAGATGAAACATAACTAAATCCTATGAATATGAATGAAAAACACAATATATGAACTTTGTTCAAGGGTAGTTGGGGGGTTCTTTTTGAAAGGTTGTAGAAGCTTCCAACTCTGTATGTTCTGCTGTGGAGAAGGGTGTGATTTCAGTTTTTGCCTGAATTCCATGTAATCTGTCTTGGAATCCTTTGATCTAAGAATGATGACAGAATCAGTGATGGAGAAAGGAGTAGGTGGTAGCATGACCTTGGAGGGCTGGGATGAGTTGAACAGTACTGGGAGATCATGTGTGGTAGGGAAAAAACACTTTTACATAATCTGCAAGACCACCTCTGACCTTGCTTTAGAGAGCTGACTTCTATGAGTTCGGTCTTCTTTCTGCTGAAATCAGTGAGTGCGCTTCCATTCACTTCATTGAGAGTTGGCACTAGTCCTAATTTAATACTGCTTAGAGAATGTGTACTTTTGGCAGTGTTTTCCACTGGAAGCAACAAAGGTTTCCTAGGACACCCATAAGACTAGAGCGGTTGTCCTTTGTCCTTTCTGCTAGCTTCTCCCTCGGATTTGCCAACTTCTAGAATTAAATCCAATGTCAAAATGCTTCTCTTTTCCTTGTCACCTCCCACACATTAGAGCATTTACTGTATGCTATTTACAGCTACTCATATGTGACTGTACCTCCTAGAATTAGTTTGAAGAAATTTAGTCTCCATTTAATTTGTCATTCTCAAGAGGCTATTTCTTGATTATTAACTGTGTATGGTCTTCAGGACCACAGAGGGAAGTGATATGCTTGTGCTCTTGAGCTCCCTTGCCTAGTAAATGCCAACTTAAAACTTGGAGAAAGAGTTTTGGGGAATTATTTATCAAATGCGCGACTATTGAGCACTAGTTCTAGTTGAAATAGCTAAATGTTCCAGATGTGAATTCTGAATAAGAGTGAGAAACCTAACCTGCTTGTAATTGGCAGAGCATACCTTTCCCATTGGTTGCACTTTTTTTTTTTTATGTGGACAAGAAAGAAGCGGAAGGAAAATTAGTGAGATTTTCATGTTTATAATATCTCTCTAACTTTCTGTCACGTTGCCTTTTCAAACTGAGTGAAATGTAATTCACCAAACCTATATGAGGGGACCCGACAGGATTTGCAGCCACTAATTTCAGAGCTTTTCTGAACGCAGGCAAATGCCAGTGGCTGTAGGGAAGAACAAAGTGGAGCGGATGCTCTGAGGTCCCTAGGTGATTGGGTTGGCATCGTAATGGCTTTGTCATTTGGAAAAGGAAGTGGAAACGCTAAAAGAGCTGGCGCTGTGACTTACTGCTCTCCAAAGTTCTCGGGAGCTATGGGGGAGCTGCTACAGAGACCTGCATGCTGGGCTTTCAGGCAACAAAACAAGTGTTTGCTTCTCATGTTTCCATGTTCCAGGTTGGACTAATATACCCACAGGGATGTTGAGGAACAAATACAGAGAAATTAAAAACGTAATCTGCTGCACAGCATACAAAACTTCTAAGGGCTGGGCCACATCACATAATAGTGTTATTTTGACTAATCAAATCACATGATGGTAATTCCTAAATGACCAGTGAAGATGATGTGGTGTAATATTGTCATCAAGACAAGACGTGGTGTTCTGGGGAGCTGCTTCTATCACTTATATCATCAGTGAGTGATACCAACCTGCTTTGTGTTTCAGCAGTCAGGAGGTAGCTAGTGAAGCAAGCGCTGGGCAGCAGGAAAAGCAGAGTTGATATTGGGGGATAAAACCAAGGACACTGCATTGTCTCAGGTTTTATCAGAGATGAGGACGTGCGATGAGATGGCAGGCAAATGGCCAGTAATTGTGTATTTCTCTGGGTTTGAGTGCTTGTCTCTTTCAGATAAGTTGAACAGTTTAATCTGAAGTCAAGGGGAGCAACATTACTGAAACACAAACACCACTCAACAAACACCTTGAGTAGTGACGTTGCAATGCATTTTGGGACTCTTCAGTTTGTCATTTCCACAACAAAATTGCCTCTGAGAGTACAGTGAGGAGAAGTGTAATAAAACTTCAGGTAGTTCAATAGCAGTTGGATCTCTTGTTCGAAAGATGGTGAGTAGAGTTCATGGTTTCTCTGAGAACATGGCGGACAATAGGCTTCCCAGTACAACGTGGTGGCCCATTGGCATTTGGGAGCACAATAGGTCCTGGAGTGCTGAGAGAACACAGAATATGGTCCACAGTGATTCCAAAGCACAGTTTGGAGATAGTATCTCTACTTTTACCCTCAGAAAGTTAGATATTTTCCTTCTTGGCACTAATTGCCATTAAATACCCAAGTATAGGCCGGTAATTTGTACAAATTTAAAAGAAAATATTTTTGTGATAGGAATTCAGTGTGTTTGTTGGTTTAAAAAAGGAAAGTCTAAAACCTTGACAGTGTCCCAGCTTCATCAGATTATTAGACCATGTCTACGGTGTCGTTAATGAGATCTATCCAGATTTGTCACTAAAAATAGCAATGGACAAATAGTAAGTGTTTGATGTAGAGGGTCACCTTGGAGCAGTTACGCTCTCCTGTAATGTCAGCCTCTTTTTACTCAATTTCACTAAAGTAGTTATCTGGCTGTAAAGCAGTTCAGGCAGTAATGCAGGATGTCATATATATTCCTTTAATTATTATGATCTTCCTTGTAGCAATTATAATTTGCTTTATTGCAGATAACAGCGAATTGGTAGATAAAAGTCACTAGACAGATATGAAAAGTTGTATGTTGTAGCTTTTAGATTGAAAGTATAGCAGCTGGTTCTTGGTTAACTTTGTTTTTTAAACTCAAAGATTATTTTGGAACGTCAATTAAAAAGAAACAAAAGACAATAAGAATATTTTGTAGTAACTGTAGTGTATAACAGAATTCAGTTGTCTTACTGATAGATGGTGAGACATAGGCTTTCCTTCAATTGCAGAGGAAGAAATCTCTATATGAATGCCAGAAGCATTGATTGAATGCTTTTTCTCAGACTATATGAGAAAATTTTCCTTATTGCTTGCATTGCTCCAAAAAGACTGTTAAAATCCTATGTTCCTTTTGACAGCATACCTATTTTGCTGCACTTATTTGTCCATATATGGGAAATTGTTGGTGGGACTCAATTGTTTCCCTGAGTAGAATCCATTTCTGGTGTACAGTTGTTAGGTCAGTTTATGGCCATTATTAGTACTCTTTTTTTAACGTTCAGAGGCACCTATATTGAATAACCTCTCTGAGGTCTGTCTTTGTATAATTTGTTTTTCCTTCAAAAATGGTAATGGGAATTGGAAACATAGCTCTGTCGAATAATCAAATTCCACAGAAATACTGTGGCTTTATTGTTTCTTGTACCATAAGCCGATGGAAACAAATTACTATACATTATTACTATTTTTATCCCATTTATTTGGGAGAATCAATGTATACAAAAGGCAAAAATGGCTTCAAAAAGTCTTCTAGGTGGTCATTTTTATAGTAAAATTCAAACAGTACATTGATGAGAGATGCTAAGCCCCTTTCTTCTGTATGGCACGTTATCAGTATATAATTCAAGTTAAAATATACTTTAAAAAAGGAGGAGATCGTTATTGCTTTTCATTTAGACCCTGAACACAACTATCCCCACAATCTGTTTATGGTTCATTATCCTTAACCTAATAGATAACGGAGAATTCCCTTGCCCCCGCCAGCGCTGCTGTGAAAGGTGAAGCCTTCTTTTATGCTTTGAGTGTGTCCTTTGTGGAGGGCTGTGACTCATGGCAGAAGCAGGATTTGTTTCGCACTAGGTCTGCATTTCCTGCCTGGTAAGTATTGGGTTTTATAGTCTTACCCACATGCTCCAGCGAGCTTCCGACTCTCTGGTACACGGTTTCATATACCAGCGCTCGTGGCAAGGCCCGGGGGCACCTGCTGGTGGTGTGGGTGTCCTGAGGCCAGACATTCAGCTCTGCTCCCCTCCCACTGTGTACATTGTATAGGCTGTTCTGCTCCACGTAGGCGTTGGCTGGATGGGCCAGCTTCGTTCTTCCTGGTGGTTAAACGAACAGGACAGGCTACCTGGTTTAGCGGGTTTGGGCTGCTGGGTTTTTTTAAAGTGATTGTGAGGTTTGTTTTTACTCGTTTTTATTTGCAATTACTGTATCAGATTGTTAGTATTTAAAAACAATTTAGTGAAGGCATATTTTAGAATTGACTAAGACATGAGATGAAACTGGAAAAAAAGAAGAAAGATTGTCAGAGGCAAATATTTCACTGTAAGGGAAGGAATTATTTTATCAAGTTTGAACCAGGTTTACCACTGTAATCACTTGCTGACAATACTGAAGTTTAGCTTCTGATACCTTTCTGTGCTTTATCAGGGGACTTGACATTTGTGGAAGGTATCAGTAAGGACATAAGTGCATAGGTACAGTTGCCTTTGTAAAGTTGATGCCAAGGCATCATAATCCAGAAAATTTATGGCAGGATTTCAACTTCAGTGTTGCCAGAAATAAAATTAATCCAAGGTGGAAGTGTCCTTTTTGTGAGTTCAAATCCTTCTTGGAATTGCTTTTCTCATTCCCTTCCCACTTTTTTGCAACTAAGCATTTACCATTTTTGGAAAATGTTGGCCGTACTAATATGCCAAACTCGCTTTTCCCTTTCTCATTGACTTGAAATTGAGGTTAACAAAGTCAATTCCAAGCAAGTAGCACATGCGAGTAATGATTTTTGTCCCAAAGAACAGCACTGACTTGAACAGTATGGAAGTGCTGATGCTCTTGCTTTGTACAAGAGCCCATAATGACAAAGTATTCTTGTCAGAGTATATAATGAAACTATAAATTGTTTTCATGACTGCTGTGATATTTGGTCTCTTGCAGAGCACATTCAGAAAGTATTTAGTGCCACGTCTTATGTGAGTAACATCAGAAATAGAAATATATGCTTTAGCATGAGCAGTGTCAAGTGATGGGTGAGAAGAATCTGCTGATTGAATATCACATTAAGTGAAGAAAGTTGCTTGAAACTTCTGACAGGTAACATTTAGCCACTGCAGGAAAGGATGACATACACGTTACTCTCTCTTCCTCTCAGTGGGGAAAGGCAATGAAGCAGATCAGACTAATGCAGAACAGCTAAGATTTGCAAGTTCTGCTTTGCTTTGTGCATGAGCCCTACTCATGAGAGGCACTGGCTGGAGGGGAAGACTCACCTCTGCCTTCCCTCGTCATTCAGGTGCTTGCAATATTCCTGCATTATTTCCCATTCTTTTGACTCAACAAGCAAGTGCACGTAATATCACAGCTAAATTAGTTTCTTTTACCTGTGCCAATAGGGTATTGCGCTGTAATTATTTCAGACTCAACGTAAATTTTGGTTGCCACATGTACAATGTGGCCCTCTTTCCCTGTCCAGGCGGGAGGCTGAGCCCAGAGAACATTGCTGGTAGCAGGAAGGAGGGAAGGGGGAATGAGGTGGGAAATGCTGGTTGCTAACTGAGAGCTGGGTATCGTGGACACAAGTAGAAAGGGGAGTTTGCAAAGGCTTCTTCCTTCCAGCAGCCTTCTCAGGGCTGCGGGTCAAATTGTGATGTTCACAGAATCACAGAATGGTGGGGGTTGGAAGGGACCTCTGGAGATCATCTAGTCCAACCCCCCTGCCAGAGCAGGGTCACCTAGAGCAGGCTGCACAGGACTGCGTCCAGCCGGGTTTTGAATATGTCCAGAGAAGGAGACTCCACAACCTCTCTGGGCAGCCTGTTCCAGTGCTCTGTCACCCTCACAGTGAAGAAGTTTTTCCTCATGTTCAGGCGGAACTTCCTGTGTTCCAGTTTGTGCCCGTTGCCCCTTGTCCTGTCACTGGGCACCACTGAAAAGAGTCTGGCCCCATCCTCTTGACACCTGCCCTTGAGATATTTATAAGCATTGATGAGGTCCCCTCTCAGTCTTCTCTTCCTCAGGCTGAACAGTCCCAGCTCCCTCAGCCTTTCCCCATAGGAGGGATGCTCCAGTCCCTTAATCATCTTTGTAGCCCTCCGCTGGACTCTCTCCAGTAGTTCCTCGTCTTTCTTGAACTGGGGACCCCAGAACTGGACACAATACTCCAGATGGGGCCTCATTAGGGCAGAGTAGAGAGGGAGGAGAACCTCCCTCAACCTGCTGGCCACACTCTTCTTAATGCACCCCAGGATGCCGTTGGCCTTCTTGGCAACAAGGGCACATTGCTGGCTCATGGGGAATTTGTCATCCACCAGGACTCCCAGGTCCTTCTCCACAGAGCTGCTTGCCAGGAGGTCAACCCCTAACCTGTACCGGTGCGTGGGGTTATTCCTCCCCAGGTGCAGGACCCAGCACTTGCCCTTGTTGAACCTCAAGAGGTTCCTCTCCACCCAGCACTCCAGCCTGTCCAGGTCTCGCTGAATGGCAGCACAGCCTTCTGGTGTGTCAGCCAGTCCTCCCAGTTTCGTGTCATCAGCAAACTTGCTGAGGGTGCACTCTGTCCCTTCATCCAGGTCATTGATGAATAAATTGAACAAGGCTCAACTTCCTCATACTATTGCCTATGAGGAAAAAGTGAAGAAACTTGAATTGCTGAATTTTCTAATTCACAGTGATCAGGTGAGTGTGTGGCCTTACAAATGCATTTCAGGCTTCTGATACAACAGATTTCTTTCCCATGATTGTTATTAATAAGCTAAAATGACTTGTGGCAGACTTTGATCTCATGCAGAGAGACTTCCTCCATCTTTTCAGAGAAAAACTTGAGCCTTTTGAATCGCATACTGGCTGGGGTAGAAATGGCTTGTTACGATTATGGTTTTTTTCTCTTCTGCAGTATCTGGTGTGTAAAAGGAAGCTCGAAAGTAAAAAGGAGGCATTGCTAATCCTTTCCAAAGAGCTGGACACCTGTCAACAAGAAAGAGACCAGTACAAGCTTATGGCCAACCAGTTGCGGGAACGACACCAGTCTCTGAAAAAGAAGTATCGGGAGCTGATTGTAGGTTGTTCTTTATGAATACTGTATAATTGGGGGACAAGAATCAGTCTCAAAAAAAGTCAAAAGGGGTCCATAATGAGTGCTGTAAAAATGTTTAGGTACTTGTTTACAGTAGTCCTGCAGTTGTACAGCCCTGATCATATTATTACTCATTTGTTCCGCATTGCCGAGGTAGTGCCTGTTATATAAGACACAGAAAGACAGTGTGTGCTCTGAGGAAATTAGTTTCAGTCATAATTCCATTTAAAAACTGACTGCAGTATTATTATTCCACAGCAACTTAATGTACCGTTATGAAAAATAATGCAACATAAATTTGTAATGACCTGCTGTTCTAGAAATGTAAACAAATCTTCAGCCTTTGACAATTTTTGAGATGAAATTAATATTACTGATATTAATCAAGATGCAGTATTTTAGAAACAATTTTGATAACATTTTAGTTAAAATACGTGTTTTAAAATTTGATGCACAAAGTTAATATAGTTGCTGGCTTCAGAAATAAGTTGCCAGTAAAATATGTCTGTTTATTTGTAGGATGGGGATCCATCCCTTCCGCCTGAAAAGAGGAAACAGGTAGGATTTATTTTTCAGTTGATGTTATTTATCTGCTGCAGAAGTACTTTGCAAAAGTGTGAAAATACAAACTAAAAAATCTAGGTAAAAAGCAAACATTTCTGTCTGTTGAAAAGCTCAGTCTTTAAACTGTGGCTTCTTGTGCTTTTGTCTAAACATGTTTCACTCTGAAATATCTGAACTATCATTAATTAGAATATATGGCTATTGCGTTTATGTTCACCTGAGACTGAAATCAGTGAGTGTATGAATACTTGAGATTGTTCTCCTTGTTTATCCTTCTTGTGTTGAGTCCTAAAATGGGTTTGTGACAGGAATTCTCATACTTAAAAGCGATTTGGGAAAGCATTGTCTGCATCCCATGGTTGTTAATTTATTGTCGTGAGTACTGTTTTCCATTAGGTACTCTCCCAGGTCACTTGGGCTCTTTGAGTTATAAATGGCAAGAACAATGGTAATTGCATTTTATGGTTCCCCTGAAAAACCTTTTGCCTACTCACTTTTTTTTTCCCCTGGACATCCACATCATGTGTCCCTTTTACGGAGTGTTGGTTGTCACATCTTAGAATTATCTTAATTTTTAGAGAAAAATGGCACCCAAAACACAACGTGTGAGCAGGGAGAGGAGAACCCAAAGGAACAAAAATTGTTACTGTAATTGCTAGTCCTGAAAGTCTTCTAAGCATGTTTAAAACATGGTTATTGCATTCTCTTAATGGGTCAGAAGTTTTACTTGTCATCCTTTTCCTGGGAGTTTGCATGTAGTTCTTGCTATCTTCTTAAAATTTTAGGAGCTTAGGGTTTTGGTTGCTTTAAACTAAACTTTCAGAGGCAATATAATAACTCCTTCAGGTACTTAAACAAATAGCTGCCAAGAAGTCAGTGGCTCAGGGTAGCTTCCTCATTATTTAGCATAATTTATTTGAAATTCTGTTATTTGAACAGAGTGCTAATAAAAGGTTATGACCAGATACAGGTTTGTGCATTCTGACTACTGAAATTGGAGCTGAAGAGTATGCAATTAAAAGGAAAAAACCCCAATGCAGTATATGGGTCATTACAGAGATAAGTAGGAAGGGAGATTTGCCATCCCATGGATGTTGTTCTAATTCCTCTTCCATCTTTCAAAACAAATAAATCTGAAACTTGTTTCTAAAATTCTAGCAAAATTTAGTCTAAATTCAGAAGCTGCAATTATATTAAGTTTTGGCAAATCTTACCATGGTAAGTGCCTGGAAAACCATTTAATAATCTAGCTAGGAGTCGGGGTTTTTTTTCTGAGGAAGTTATGTATTCATGCTAAGTAACAGTGAAAGAAAGAAAATCTTGTTCTCAGACGGGGTCATTTATAGGTCTTCCCCAAGGACAATATATACCTTAGATTGTACAGTAATAGGCTGTTAGTGCACTTCTTGAGTTTTCTTTCTCCCGAGAAGTGTGTTTGTAGCATACAAGGTGGATAATCTGGAGTAGTTAGGGCAACCTTTCTGGAGAAGAGTATAGTTTTGCTTTGAGAAATGCATCAAAGAATAACAAAATAGAGTTATGAATATTTTTCCATTATTACTGTACATACATTTCTTAGCATTTTCTCTTCCAAGAAAGAGTGAAGTTCTCTGTGCTCTTTTGGACTTTTTCCATCCCCTTTTTGCCCAGAAGCCTAGTTGCCTGCTGGGAGAATTTTGTGACCTCAGTTGCTTTATAAAAACAGACTCTGATCCTATAATGAATTTTGTGTGACATAAAAGTGCATGCTGTTCTCATGGTCAGAAATGAGATGAAAACATGATATGCTGAACAATTTGCTATCTGTTACGTTTCTTTACTGCAACTGAAAAATTATTGTTGAAATTGCAATCTAGAACCTTAAATGTAATAGGTGGGTTGGAATTGCTACTTTCTTCTCCTTCATCTCTTCATTTTTCACCTTTATTATCAATTACGCTTTGTGAATTCTTAAAATATCTTGTTTACCACACTCTGCCTTCTCTCCCTGTTTTGCAACACAGAATTTTCATGTTTTGTATGGAAATATCATGTAACCAGGCAATTTCTATCAGCAAGTAGTTAACTCAGAACGTGTTTTTGTAAAATTGGAGTTGCTTAAAGGTACGTTAATGTGCAGTGCTCTGCAGTGTTTTCCCTCTCAAAGCTGTGTGCGTGGTGGTACACATTTCTGACACAATCCAAAGATTGCCCCATGTGTATCGCCTTCTGACAACCAACAAAAGCAGGAAATGAGAAATTGTGCTACTGAAATCTCTTTTCCTGCAGTAGGTGTTTTAACATTAGTGTTGTTATCGCTGCCTGTGAGCTGTGAGTGCTTTCCTGGCCCCTCTTATCAAACATTCACAATCAAATACTGCGGTTGAAGGTAGTTTTGTGTGTCATGTGGTGTCAGGTGTAGGGTAATTTGGGGGTAAGTAATGGAGGGGTGTAATGTTTCAGGAGGATAGGAGTAATGAAGAGTTGATTTTGATGTTAAAATTTACCAGAGATGGTAAACAATAGACACTCCCCATTTTGAAAGGCATGTTAAAATGTTGCTCTGTCTACAGAGCCTCTGTTGTGCATCCTATATAAATAGAAATTCTGCCATTCTGCAGTGGTATACGTTTATATGCATTTGCTGTGATACACAATGTTTTTATGACATTGGCAAACAAATACTGGATATCTGTTGGACAGTGTTGCCACGCTGGAAACTTAAAGAAAAAAACATCGATGGGATTTCTAGCTTGATTTATATTGACTATTATTTTCATCTACATTGCTTAAATTTTCAGTATAACTTCAGTTTGGGAGAAGCTTTGTCATTGAAACAACAGATCAGTGAATCCTTTGACCTTCTATATGAAATGAAAGTTCTTTTAATACAGATGAGATCCTTTGAATGAACAAAGGTGAAGGAAAATGCATAGTTAGGAAAATGACTGTGCTGGGCCATAGTCCTAAATATGCTTTGCTTAATTTGGTCTCAGTGAGACCACTCAGTTGGAGATAATGGATTTGCAGTGGGGCTGTGTGTCAAGAATAAAGCCACAATGCATATGTTCACTGGTGAGGGCTTATATTTGTATTTTGTATGTATGAGGAATCAAATTAAGTGGAGCTAAACATCACAGGATCACAGAATGGTTGAGGTGGAAAGGCCACCACCTCAACTAGTCCAACCTATAAATGACCCCATCTGAGAACAACTAGTCCAATCCCCCTGCTCAAGCAGGGCCACCTGGACCAGGTTGTCCAGGACTGTGTCCAGTCAGACTTTGAACATCTGCAAGGATGGAGACTCCACAGCCTCTCTGGGCAACCTGTTTGAGCGTTTGGCTACTCTCACAGTAAAAAAGTGGTGAGGGGTTTTTTTTGTGTGTGTGTGTGTTCAGATACCTGCAGGTATTGGGGTGACTGAAGTCCCTCATGAATATCATGGCCTGTGAACATGAAGCTTCTTCCAATTGTGTGAAGCAGACCTCATCTACTACTTCTTCCTGATCAGGAGATCTATAGCAGATACCTAATACAAGAGCATCCCTGTTGGCTAATCTTGACCCAAAAGCTCTCAACTGACTCCTGACCTGTCCCAAGGCAGAGCTCCATGCATTCCAGCTGCTCTCTCACATGAAGGGCAACACCCCCTCCTCACCTTCCCAGCTGTCCTTCCTAAAGAGCCTGTATCTCTCCATCGCAGCACTCCAGTCATGTGAACTATCCTACTGTTTCTGCATGATCCTAATGAGATTGTAGCCCTGTAACTGCACACAGACTTCGAACTCTCTCCCGTGCTGCACACGTTAGAGGCCTCTAAGGGGCATCCAAGTGTGCCAATTCAGCAGTACAGGCTTGAGAGCTTTCCCTACAAGGCTGCTCTGCAGGCAGTTCCTTCTTTACATGCCTGTGCTCAAAGGGATTGCACTTCAGCTCAGTTGTTTTGTGAATTGCTATGTCCTTTCTCTTCCCATCATCCCAGGCTCTTGGCTTGCCTACCCTATCCCAAACCTCCTTGTTCCCTCCTCCATCATTGCTAGTTTAAAGCTCTCCTTAAGAAGTTGGCCAGCCTATTGGCAAAGATACTTTTGCCTCATGTAATCAAGTGCATCCTGTGTCTTCCAAGCAGCTGTTGAGCCTTACAGAGGATCCCATGGTCATAGAACCCTCTTTGAGGCTCCTAATAATGAGCCTTGTAACATAATAATGACATAGTCCTAGTATAGAGCCCAGCTTGATAGTTACTCTTGTTGCCAGGCAAAAAGTCTCATCAGAGAACCTGTGTGCATCTTTCCTGAAGGTCGTGGCCCTTAACTCTGTTATAGTTATCTGTAGGTGTCCCAAGGTGATTCATTCAAGCCAAGACTGACTGCTTCAGCGATCATGGACACCACAGCAGCATGCTACCCACTCACCAAGACGTTGGTCAGTCAGCTTGACTTCTGCTAATGAATTAGTTCATGAGCACGGCATTTTGGGGGAACCAGAGCATCAGAAGGACTACAGGTTCCAGACAGGAGTATGTTGTGACATACCACAAATGGACCCATTTTGATCCCTTTCACTTCCACTTCCAGCTTCTAGCTTAATGTACGCAGCTGTCACAATTCACTTTCGAAACAAACTTCAAGGATTACCTTATGACCATTTTTGACATCATCAGAAAAAATGACTAGTGTGACCACAGTGTGACTATTTCTTGTTAATTAATGAATTTGGGAAGTTTTGCTAGTCTTGTGCTAAGGCGCAAAAGCTGCATTCGGAGTCCTGTGAGATAAAATCTTCAGATAAAGTACACTACAGGGTAAGCAATCATTTTGTATTTATCTCACAAGGGTGCTGTGAAGATTAATGTGATTTCATTCTCTCTTTGGAGGGTTTGAAGATGAAAAACATGCATGTGCCAAACTGAGACCTGTGTGCTTTGCTTTGGTTTGTAGGTGCATGTGTTTGACTCTCATAGTGTAAGGTGGCAGATGGAAAACAGTGTGATTGTTTGCCCTGGCAATGTATCAGAGAGCAATATTCCCATGGATTTCAAAATGTGCCTGTGTGAGGGCATAGCCGGTGGAGAGATGTTGCTTTCTGTACACTGAAATTTGCTGTTCCATTGATAGGAGCAGGTGACAGTACGCAAAAGCTAGAACTTCTTAGCCACGCTATGAGTCATGCTTTGTGAAGTGACACTGTTGTTTCTTCAACACGTAGGTTCTGCAGTAAACATGAGGCTAGGAGAGATGAAATGCTGATTCTAATAGATGTGATAGTCCTTCTTTAATATTTGGAGCACTGTTCAGACCTGATGTATACAACATCCTCTCCTCTGGTTGCTGTGTCTTACCTTGATGGAATAGAGGGATGCTTTTCCACACCCCTGCACCTGAATACTCTTGATAGATATTCTGTTAATTAGTCACAACGCTCAAAATATGTAAGGGATTTTGTTTCTTTTTGTGCATTGTCTCAAAGTTTGAGTTGTCCTTAAGATCTCAAAACAGCTAAAATATTTCTGATAAAACAAGCCAGTGAAACAATCTTTTCTTCTATCCTAGTATAGTAGTAGTCTTTGAATAAGTAAAAATCAATCATTTCTCTTTGAACACATTCATCTGCTGTCAACAAAAACTTGATATCTATATGAAGTATGGGGGGCCTGAAGTACCTTACTGAACCTTCACAGTGAAGGAATTTCTGTCAAGTAACTTCTCATGATACTGGTAGTTCATACTGACACCCTTGGTTGCTGTTTACGATGGATGTTAACAAGCTGCTTTGCAAAAACTGGCCTCTTAAAGGAGTCTGTAGTTGATGCTAACCTTATTTTGTTTGTCATCCTTTGGCAAATGCTCTAGGTCTGGCTGGGTGGCGTTTGGTCCTGTACGACACTATGCTAAGCTAATACACAGAAGACTGGTTGAAAAGGAGGGAAAAAGAGTTAATTTTGTATGTCTACTGCTAAAATAGCTTTTTGGTTCTATTAATCAGCTCTATAAAAATCCCGATTGCTGAGTGTCTTGAAGGTATGTGAGCGCCAGCGAGTCTTTCTTGTTTTGCAGAGCCTTGTCAAGTTTTGACTGGTGTGCTTCTGCAGTGGGATTCCTGCCTGGTGCTCAGGGCGGCATATACTCAGAGGAGGAGAGGATTTTCTTCTTGTCTTGTTTTATGTCAAGTGGCTGCTTGGAAAGGCTTTGATTCTTGCTATTGTTTTTCTGTGGGGAAATATGACCCATATTAAGTGTATTTTGTTTATTATGCCCAGGACCTGTAATTTCAGAAGTCTTCTCTACATGGCTTTTCAACTTAGAGGAAAGTACAATAATTTTTGCTTTTTATCATAAGGAAGCTAGTGCTAGGGGAGGTTGTCAGTTCTTCTACCTTGGAGTGAACAGTGGTAGTTGGTAAGCAAAGCAGGTTTTTCTGTATTAATTCAGCCATTGCGATCATATGAATGCATTGGGGGAGAAACTGCAATTAAATTTGCTATCAGTCACACCCATCAAGTGTGCTTAATGCTTCCTCAAACTTTTTTTTTCCTGTCAGCACTATAATTCAGTGTTCTTTGTTTCAAGGTGTGGCTGAAAGAAACATAAAAGACTGTGAACTGCAGTATAGAAATGCTTGTCTGTATTTAAAAATATTTTTAAACTGTAAAGGTCTGTTGGAAGTTTCTCCCTCTTCCCCCTTGCCAAATTACTTTTTCAGGCAGTATCTAAAGGCAGAAAGTCCTTTTTTTTTTTAATTATTTTTTTTAAATGTCAGGTAAGATTTATGTGCAAGAGAATTGAGAGCTATATTAAAGACTGTGTTACTATCCATCATTTTTAAAGTGGTGTGAAGAAAAATAACACTGTGTGTATGTGTGGCTAGATTTGCAAAATTGTTAAAGGAGCCAAATTCAAATGTAGTGCATAATGCCAGGGATGACTATTTGGGGTTACTTCCCCTCCCTTCTTCTTGGGTCATTGGTCAGTAGTGAGCAAAGATACGTTGCTGTCTGACAGGTATTCACTGGCTTACGTTAATAAATATTCATAGGTATTTTTGTCAGTAGTTTCAGATGCTCATCTGTAGCTAAAAGTAAGGCTCTCTTCCACTTTCTATCCCAAAAACGTTCTTGCAAATTCTAACAAAGCCTAAGTGGAAAAGGGTGAGGTCTGTGATCCCATCCCATTGAATCTTTCACTCTCTGGCCTGTTCTGGTTTATGGTGCTTTTTTTCCCCTATGTAATAAAGGTAAGCACTTCCCACTCAGCACTCTCACATCAATCTGTTTCACCTTTCATCCTGCCTTCTGGTGGGATCATTGTCAATAGTCACACTTGCTTTTGGTCAGAGGAAAAAAGGAATATGGGGACAGTTTCTTATGTCTATGGGGGTTTGGACTGCACTCAAATTGTACATGCACGCTTCCCCATGACAGATGGACATAAACCAAATAGCTTGTCATGCTGCAGAGGCTCAAGAATACCTACCGGAAACTGAGTGTCACCAGAGGTGGATAGAGCTCCAGAAAGATTGTCTGGTATTGAGCAGTCAATTAGCACTGTTATTTAGTATTACCAATAGTTGCATTAGAGAGGGTAGGAGAAACAGTTTCCACTGCTGCGAGTTGTTGCAGAGGCAAGACAAGATGAGGCAGCAGGAAGGTATAGACTTCTGCCTCTTTCCCTCATGTTACCTGCAGCTCAGAAATCTCTCTTCATCGGTACTTTGGATTCAGTTTTGAATAGCGTGAGTGAAGGAAGCAAAGTCTCTGGCAGTTACAGGGGCCTTTTTTAAGGCTTCATCTAGAATCAGAAGAAACTGTCGAAGAAATTGAGTCTAGAGAAGCTGAGTTTGGCTGATTTTCAGTGAGTTGTTCTGTGTTGCACAGGTAAATGATATGAGCTTTATTGTCTGCTGAAGTAACTTGTCTTAAATTTCTAAGTGAATTCTGTGTTTTTTCTATGAATATTGAAAAGAAGTTGCCAGGTGGAAAAATGAATCGCCTTTCTCCTTGCATAGATTTCTCCACTTTCTTCAAAAAATACATGCTTTCAGGTTCACGGAGCCAGTTCTCCATTGTTAGTTTTATCATCTTTCAACCATATGGTATGTTTTCTTATATATGCCAAAGAAATGGTACCAAGTGCAGGTGTCATTCAACGTATCCTCTTGGCTGGCTCTCTTTAAGCCCAGTAGAGCACTTTTGAAAATCAAGTATTTCTCCTTCTGTCCACATTTAACCAAGAGCTTTAATGAGGTCTTGCCAAAACCTTTAAAACTGGGAACAGTTTAAATTATAGTTATATGGAACCTTTAAGCCAGGGAAATGAACAACTGCTGGAGACTACTTCTGTGACATAGCTTGGTTGTTTTAGTTTAACAGAAGTATAATAGAAGCTTTGCATTAAGGAGCAAGTCTATACTTAGCTCATTGTAATGCTCTTAGCATGCTTAAACGAGGCTGTTTTATTTTGGTGTCTAAAATTCTTTGTTTAACGTTTCTTCCAAAATCCCTGTCTTGAGTATAAAGGTTTTTGTCACGTTAAGTCATTTATATGACTGACAAATAAAATTCAGCATAGAATTGCAATGCCAGAGAAATGGTTTTAAAGGAAATAAATCTGAGCAGGAAGATTTAGTATAGGCATCTTAATACCTTTCCTGCAGTTACTGGGAGCCGGGTTTTGACTACACACTGCTAGAATCCTGGTGTGGTGGCTGTAAACGCTGATTAGTGAGATTGAGTTCTTTCCAGGTGTTGAAATTACATGTGCTATTGCAGTGTTAGGAGTTGTTCAAATCCATCATAAAAAGGGACTTTATAAATAGAAGTGTTTTGAAGAGGTTTGTGCAAATCATGTTCCTTTTAACTAACTCAATCTGGTGGTTGGATGGCCTTTATTGAAAGTCAGCTTTCTTAAAAAAAAAAAAGCATCTGAGCAGTAGCCATAGATACTTCAGTTTAAATACAATTTCCTGAAAATGTGGGTTCTTTGTTTTCTTTCTTTTAAACAGCCATTAAGTACCACCTCTCAGAACCATTGACTGAATGTCTTCTGAAGCTCCTTGATCCATTCAATATATGAACGACTATTACACATTTGTTCAACGTGTAGGAAAAAAAAAATCATTCTACCCAAGCATACTTGAGAAACCTTTTGTATTGCTTGAAAGGTTGCTGTCTTCAAAATGAAATTAGAGGCAGCTTAATATTGGCCCTACAATTGGCTATTTACAGGGTTTTTGCTATTACACTCTTTTCCCAAATTATATATTTGCAGTCTTCAGGTATATCAGTAGTTTAAAAAATGCTTTATTTTCTTCCAAAACTGTGGGGAACTTACATTGCTTTCTTCTGAACCTTTGATGTCAGAGCACCAGAGGTGCAGAAGCTGTAGCAGGGAATCAGGCTTGTTGTTCATCAAGTAGGATGTATCAGTTTCTCGAGTTACTTTTCCTGTTTAAAAGTTTGAAGCTATTGCTCTTTTAGACCAATTGGAGTTTGCAGCCAGCTTCTTCATATAGTAGCGTACAAAAGTTCCAATTGATTATAGTTTAATAGGCTAATCCTGCAAATGATCAGATGCATGCATAGTTATATTCATGTTAATAGTTCTCTTAAATATAAAACAGGACGTGTGGAAATGGCAGTTGTTAGTAAATAAGGGGAGAGATCACAGGAATTGCTATCAGGTGCCTTGTTGTTTGATAGTATATGAGTTTTAAAGATAAAACCTCACAAAAACATCCTATGAGACATCAAGTGGTAGTGACAATGACTGGGTAAAAGAGCAGGACTGAAAAACAGAGAGAGAGATCAAAACAGAGAAATGGGGGAGTTGAAAGAGAAGAACAGCAAGTGGGGAAACTAAAACTAAACTTAAAATACCAAGGGAGAACTAGGAAAGGTGAGTTGATGCATTGGCCTCAAACCCAGGCAGTACGTGTAAGGGTAGCTTAGAAATATTGACTCATGGGGCTTTACCAAGTCATGCTTAGAAGATCTGAAATTTCTTTTTCCATTTCTTTTTGTACTCTTCAGATTTATGGCAATGGATGACACACCTAGCTGCCCATAGGCAATGTCTTCAAAGGCTGCGCATTAGCCACTATGATTATAACTCTTTTAGAAGAGATGTCATTGGTAGGCTTTTCCTGTGCTGGGTCAACTTTTGTGTATTCATGAGATATTGTTAGGGGAAAAAATACAGTAAATTTATCTGTAGTATTTGCTCATTTTCAGAAATCATAGATAGGAAAGGAGGAAATCGCATTATTTTTTTATTAGTGATCAAGCTGATGGAATTTAATTATAAAATTATAGACCAGACTGCTTGCCCTGCTAATTTAGTAGGTTAATGTAAATGATAACTTTTGACCTGGATTTTTGGGGGGAGGGGGAGATGTTTGTTTTTAATCTCTAGCTTTCACCTCTATTTTTCTAGAAGCTTATGTACTAGCTAACAACACAAGTCAGGTCATGTTTGAAGTTTTGTGCTAATAGATATCCATGGTACAGCTCTGTATAGGGGCAGGGACTCTGGGTGGCATCCTCTTCACTGGCTAGGAATCTGCTCTGAACACTATTAGGGAATATAATTATATCCTAATTATTTCTTAACTGTGCCTTTTGTCTAATTATATGTAAGTTTAAAACTATTATTTTGGCAACTTTGTGTAAGTGTTGTCAAAGTACTCTGCATTTTGCTCTTTCCACCGGCCAAGATATCAGAACTAGTGTAGATGTTTTCACTTTGTTTTTTGGGGGGGTTGTGTGCTGTTCTGGGAGTGTATGCACACATGCTGTATGTATTTTCTACTATTAAAGATAAAGGAACCCTGGTGACTTCTGTTGTTATCTCTCTAATGAAGCATGAAGTCTGGGTACCAACAACAATAAAAGTAAAGATTGTTGGCAGATAAGGAGTAAGTCTAGGGTTTCTTTTCAATCACCACTGCCACTTCTCTCCACAGGCACTAACTTTTGACTTGCTATTTGCTCCTTTTCTAGGCAAATCTTGCTCAACTACTGAGTGAGGCTCAAGATCGAAATAAACATCTCGGAGAAGAGATTAGAGAGCTTCAGCAGAGACTGGGAGAAGTACAAGGGGACAATAAGGTATTATAAACTTTTGTTATCAGTAAATGGCATGGAACATGTAAACTGGGCTGGAGTTTTGCATTTACTTCTTTAAAACAAATAAAACAAGGGGTTACAGAACTTCTGGAATACTTGGGTTACAATAAGTGCTCAAAACAGTAGAATGAAAGAAGCCTGTATAGGATACCAGTAGTGCAGCTTATTATATATTTTTTTATGCTGCTTTTGCTCTGTAGTCCTTAACACGTTGTGTTTTGTACTTAATGATCTCAGACTGCCTTTCTGTCTTTCTGTCTGTCTGTCTTTCTGTCTTATATATTTTATTAGTGGTATTTCACAGATAAGTATGGATAAGCATTTCTTCTTCATCATGTGATAAATTTCAATTTTTTGCAATGAAAATGCAAAATTTTAGTAGATTATAAAACCAGGCGAGGCATAATTTTTCCCTTCAAAAATATGGAGCAGTTGATCACAAGTATGTATAGTGAGCTTTGTATTAAGCCCTCATTCTATTACCCTTACAAAACCAATTTATTTTATTGCTAAATTTAGCAAGTTATATGGAACATTGCTCAAAATCTGCCATTTGGTATTAATCAAACTCCTGTTGTCTCTGTTAATTGAAATATTTAAACTCAAGCCAAATGTGTGTAACGTTCACAGCTGGAGCTGTATGCAAAAGTACATTCAGAGATCAAACTAGTGAGAGGTTGAATTTGAGAGTTGAGATGGTTAACGAAGTAAAAAATGAAACAAATAATAAATGATAACTTCCTTCCCTCAATTACAGTTTTAAAGTTATGGGATTTAAAAATGTGAATAAAGATGATGTGGCTTTTAACTGTTCAGGTGTCTTTTTCTTTCCATTTAAGTTAATTTTATTTTAAACATAAATATATTGTGGTAATGTGGTTTTATTCATTGTTTATCACAAAGGACTTCCTTGAAGGTGTGCAGGGAGCTGGGAAAGGGTCAAGTGAGACCTGAATTTGTAGTATGCATAGCATTTAGCGTAACTTGCTCAAGTCCTCAAAGACTAGCTTCCCCAGTGTTTCTTTTCATTTGCATGTTATTGTTTGAACTATATTACAGTGTAGAAGGCAGTGCCTTGCAGGTCTCCAGTACCAATATCATGCCGTCCAGCCTTTCCCAAGCCAGTCCTGAACAGATAACAAGGGTTTGTTAGTCCAAACAGAACACAAAGGAAGTACAACTACAACATGTTTAAATATCAAGGTTATATACCTATTCTAATTCCTTATAACAATATGATTTTGGTAACACAAAGCCTACTTCTTTGTGCTTGAACTGGCTTTGTTTTAGATTTGCCTTTGCAGGTTAATTTGATATTAGCTGGTCATCTTTGTGACATCTGTATTCTTGGGATGAATTTGAATTCGTGACCCTCATAAGGAATGGAAAAATACAAAGAGTTGTTCTGCCCACCGTGCTCCTCTCCAAAAGGTGCAAAATAGTGCATCACTAAATAAAGAGGGGGAGGAAAGAACTGCATCAGACCGGGATTAATTTAGACTAGGATTTTCATTTTTGGAACACATTCTTCACTTTCCTAGTAAATGAGAAACAGAGCTTATTTTAGAGTGAGGTTGCTGTTTTTTGAAGTGCCTAAAAAAGCATTGCAATCTCTCTGAGGGATTTAACACTCTCCTCCTGTGTCAGATTTTGCTCCCGCCTAGCTTTGGTGATAAAATTCTAGGCTTGTTCCCGAAGCCATTCTGTTCTGCTCATCAGTTCTCCTGTACTGGCAGCTGGGTTACTTCGGGCGCTGGCATCCAGATAACGCATGGTATATAAAAAACCAAAGAACTATAATAATTTGCTTGTTCTTACATTTTTCCCTTGCATTCTTCTCTCTGCTTTTTCCAAAGTGAGGGAGGGCATCCTGCCCAGCTGGTCTACGTCAACCTTACTTCTGGCAAGAGATAAACAAACAGCTGCTTTTGCAGCAAGCGAAGCTGCTTATGGATGAACAATTCTGCCTGTGTCTGAGCACGGGTGACTCATGCAGGCTTTGTCACTGAGTGGCAAGAGCTTTGTAGGACTAAAAAAGAAAAAAACTCTTTAAATATCACACATTAGCTCTATTGATAAAGAAATGTTTTGATGGCTTGACTTGTTTTTCACCGCTTTAATGTTTGCTACTAGTAGGATACAGTCACTTGGATTAGCAAGAAGACATTAAACTGGTGACATTTTGCTTGTTGTTGAAATCATGTTAAGTACGTCATCACTTAGGCAATAACAAATTACTTGCATTTGGTTTAACTGGACTAATTTTTTCCTTTAATTTCAGTTAGAATTCTGTTGGCACAAATAATAAAACTTCTTCAGGCAGTCTCTGGAAGGATTTGTTGCTGCAGTTTGAGAAATACAGCAATAGTTAGACTGCAGTGCTCCAGCAACAGATATCTAAGACTATTTATTTTTATGATTGATCACAATCTCTTATCAGCTCTGACACATGAAAACTATTCTATGTTTATGATAGTTATTTGTAAATCTTTTTCCTTCCTAATGTTCTGGCAGCAATGCTTGGAGAACAATTACTGAAACTTAGAATAGTTAGGAAATCTAATTCTCTCTTGTAAAAGGGTGAAAATGGAAAGCATAAGAGAAACTGGAGGCTTCTGGAAGACTAGATGACTCAGTTGCCTTCGCTTGAATTCCTACCTACGCAAAGAAGTGGTTCTGTAAGCTGTGGAGGGCAGTGCTAAGCAAGAGGAAGATGCATGGAAAACAATGGCTGTGGTATTACTGACAGTTTGTTATTATAAAGCAGACAATGATTCATGCAGCAACAGTGCAAAGTGTTAAATGTGGTCCGTAAGTTTTGGCAGAACTAGGACTTAAGGTAGCAAATTTGCATAGTTCTGGTCTACTTTTTAAGATTTTGTAGACAATGTGGTGAAGACAATTGCTGTCAGTGACTGTGGCTAAACACGATGGTTTCTGCCTTCCGTGAAGAATTTGCTGGTTGTGCTTGTTTCCCTTTTCCTTCTGCATGTTTTATCGGTAATCAGGAATGTACAGCTTTGGCGCAGGCGTTGTCTGTGGACTCCCAGCCTGCACAGCACCTATTTCAGTCAAGCCTGTTTGGGGCATTGCAGGGCTGCTACAGAGTTGCTACTTTATGAACAATTATTTTAGCTGACACTGATTAAGCAAAAGCTGTGATATTAAAATAAAAACTAGTGGCCTGCAGCACTGGATTGTTTTGGTTAACAATCTATAGGTTCTTGACAAACAGGAGCTATCTCTGGTAAGGTGCCATTAATTTAAATCCACTTTGCTGTGGATGCTGTTCACAGAATCCTGAGGAGTAGCATTAGCCTATTCTCTAGCTGCAAAATGAAGTTGAGCATTCCTTTCCTCAGTGATTTCTGAATGACAGAAATAAAAATACAGCAGCCAGAGGGCAGGTGTATAAAGTTTATAACAGAGCACTAATATATGAAATAAACCCTTAACCCTCTGGCATAACACTTAGTGTCTCTTTGGGTCACACCATTTTCAGGGAAGAATTTTATAGCAGGTGGTGCTGCCTCAAGAGACATTCGCAATGCAGAATTAAAGGACTTGGCCTGTTTTGCCCTGTCAACTCTCTGATTGGCCAACTGTCTGGAAGAAGCACTCTGTCATTTTATGAATTGGTATTTTACTTTATTTTATGTATGTTTATAATGCTGCTTTTACTGGCTGAATTTGGATTTCTGAAGCATTCTTTTCATAAGACTTCATACTCTTTTTTTCACCTCAAAATTAGTAGTAAATAAAGAGTTCTCTTTTTATTGGTGGACTGTTTGACCTTGCAAGTAATAATTGCTTGCAGTTATAATTACATCTTATGCCTCACCCCCTCTCGGGCTGGAGGAGAGTTGGTCATAGCGCATGAGTCACAGCTCTGATCCAGTTCCCAGCCTGGTGCCGAGCATTACGCAGTTGTTCTGCTCTGCTGCAGGCATTGAAGACGTTGGTAAAGTGTGATTTCCCCTCCCCATTTCCAGTTTTTCTGAACAAAATTGAGTCCTCAAAATGTTATTACGTTTGTTTCTTACTGCCTTTCTCACTAGCGAGAGATTCTGGAAATTAAATTATTCTGACTGAATTAAATCACGTTACCATGCCTTTTGTTCATCAGCCTTTCAGCATTTAAAAAAAAAACCAATCCCATATCTGTGAAGCCATTCCGGGATTTGCTAGTTGCCTTTTTCACTTATTTGTTTGGATAAAGAAATTAATGGGAATTATGTCTCCTAGGCTCCATTTAGCCTTACTAACTGTGGAGTGGTTTGTACTTTACCTGTGGGGATAGGGAAATGCAGTTTGCCAAACCCAGTTACTTTTGGGGGCACAGCTTCCCGCGAACAAGTGAACTGCTTATCAGAACAAGTTGTACTAGCTTCAGTGACTTGCACTGAACTGGAGCTGAAATAAGTGGCGAGGATGATTTTGGTAGTCTGTCTTGCATCAGCAGGATTTTAATTGGCACATTGCAGCTATGGTGACTGGCATCCCATAAATACCAAAGATAGATTTTAATGTACAATCTTCTACTTCAGAAGATTGATTTTTTCCTAACTCTGCAATATAATGATGTACATTAATTCCTTGGTGCAGTCAAAGATACAGGGAAAGTCAGGCTGGTTATTGTGGTGGGTTTCTCTAGTCTCTGTGGAGCTCCTGCAAATGAGACCATGGGGAGGCAACACTTTTGCCTAGTTGTACTCGGTATAAACAACTGTAAATGCTGAATGCCTTATAGACTGTTATTTTAATACTCCATGATTCTTGAAAGGTAGTTGCTTTTTGCTTCAGATATTGAATATAACTGTGTATTAATTCAAGTCAGACTGTTTTCAGCAGTTACAAAGCTCGTGAGCATGACCTGTTTGAGCATAGCTGTTTGAGCATTTAGGCCAAGTCTTTTTGTTGTTGGCCCGTTTTTTTGTTTTTAACATGAATTAACTTTTGTGAGTAGATGAAAAAAATAATGCACAAGCGAATGTATTAGCAGCTGTTCATGCAAATTCTGCACTGATGTAGCGCAGTGGGATTTTAAATGGTATCAGTAAAATGAAGCTGGGCAAGCCACGTCGTGCCTTTTTATTCTTAACTAGACAGAGTTCTCTGCTACAGAGAATTTTAAGATTTACATATGAAAATGGCTTTCTGAGAATTCTCTAGTTTTATCACAGAATGGATGAGGTGGGATGGGACCTCTGGAGATCATCTAGTCCAACACCCCTGCTCAAGCAGGGTCACCTAGAGCAGGTTGCACAGGATCATGTCCAGGCGGGTTTTGAATATCTCCAGAGAAGGAGACTCCACAGCCTCCCTGGGCAGCCTCTGCCAGGGCTCTGTCACCCTCACAGACCGGAATTAGTTCCTGTCACTCCTAAAAAAACATTGACCACGTGTCTGTGTTTACTTGGTATTTCATCATTTGTATACTCTGGTGACTATTGTTGCAGTGTCTAATTCAGCTCCTGTCGATGCTTTGAGTGCTCGACTGGAATTTTTCTTTGAGAACAGGATTGAGCCCTCAGCTCAGAAAATTCCCTCTGGTTTAAATAATACCAGCTATTTGACCTGGAAGAGCTGAAATCTATGACAGCTTTACTCTTTTTAATGCAGATGTACTCTGATGCTACAGCCTGTGTTCTCTTGCTTACCAAATCTGTTTTTGTAATCGCAGCTCCTTCGAATGACAATAGCAAAGCAAAGACTTGGAGATGATGAAGTTGGGGCTCGCCACTTTGCAGCACATGAACGGGAGGACCTTGTTCAACAATTGGAGAAGGCTCGAGAACAAGTAATAACTAAATGGGCATACACTGTCATGTTTTACAGAGCTGGTGCAGTAGCAAGTAAATGACTGCTTCCGTTGTGTTTGGAGGGCTGGTAGCTTTACTACCACTATTGCAATAGTGGTGAAGGTGTTGGGATTTTTGCTGAAATAGTTCTTATTGAGCACTAACTTAAATATGCATACGTGGTTAGAGTGAGTTTCCTAATCTTAGGAATTCCTTCTCTGCGTTATTGATTCTCCTCTTTTTACAATGTGCAGCAACAACTTGTGACAATTGAATATTGTCACAATAATGTCAATGAAAGAGACTCCTTAGTGAAAGCTGTTACAAGTATTTAACACAGTATGTGGTGGCTGATGCATCTCCTAAAGATATTATCTGAATCAAATTTTCTGTAGAAGTGTTGTTAGTCTCCTCTTCCTCCTGCCTCTTAGCTATTTCTTCCCCTCTTTTGAAAAATTGTTGCATCAGACCTCTTTTTCCTACCTGAAGTCTGTATTAATACTATGTATCATGCAGCATCCAATTCATCAGATTCTTTCCCTAATACCAATACATAGCTTTCTGGACAATTTGGGGGCGTTGTGTTCTCTGTTGTTCCCACACTCATTCCTACCAATGTCACTTCCACCCTGAATGAGCCATTCTGTGATCCAGGAGGAGGTGCCTATTTCTTGTTTTTCAGTCTTCACTCAAGTGCAGCACTACTTTAGCTTACCGGAAGGACGGTTGACTGCACTTGGTCTTTTTCCAACATGATTCTCTCTGGTATCTCTGTTCCCAAGCTTGCACTCTCTCTGTTTGTCACCTGGCCTCCTTTCACATGGTCTTCTGTTGTCCTTCCTGGTTTATCAGTGTTTTCTGAGGTGCCAGTGGAGACTTCTCAACTCATTGCAGACTTTTCTCATGCTCTCCGTTTCCTCTCCTTGGAAGTTTGAAGCTTTTTGTCCTTAAGTATCTTTCATACTGGACTCCTTCACCTTTTTGCTTAATAGCAAAGCTCACCCTGTCAACTCCATGCTGGCTTATTTTGTACTTTTCTCAGTTCTTCTTCCTGTTCTGTGGAACTTCAGTGCTGAAAGTCCTGTAATTAGTATAAATTCTCCCTTACAGACTTTTTCTTCATCCTCCAAATTTGCCAAATTCTTACTCAGTTGAGTTCATTCCTGGAGTCCTAGAAATTATATGATAAAACCATCTTAATATGTTTGTAGCAGAATTATAGTATGGATTAAGGTTTCTTTTGCTGTTACATTTTAGTTGTTTTCTAGAAATTTTGTAAAACAAGTCTAACTGCTAAAGTTACTTAACTTCAAATTAATGTAATAATACCAAAATAGAGTAAAACTACCAGGGGTCATAAGCTTTGGAAAGACTTTTGACTGTCCAAAAGCAATCCTGTTCAGACATGCAGTGCTTGTTGCTGTTTTCATTTTGGGTGCTATGTAATCTTTTGTTTAAACTTCAGAATAGTCATACAGCTCTCCTTTCTTCTCAGATCGAGACTCTCAGATATGATCTTCAGGCTGCACTGGATGAGTTACAGGATGTGAAAGAGGAACGCTCTTTTTACCAAGATAAGTCTGACAGATTAAACCAAGAACTTAATCATGTCTTGGGAGGGCATGAAAACCGTATCATCGACGTAGATGCTCTGTGTATGGAGAACAGGTGAGTGCATTACAAACCTTACTGTTTCCCTAGAACAAGCAGTGCATTGCTTTAACAGGAGCATCAGGAAATCAGTCACAACAAAACTTTAAAGAAAATATATCCAAGAATAAAAGTTAAGAGATTTTGGTAATTTATTTAGTCTGTTTTGTTTGTACTGTAGCTAACCATCAACTAATATTGTGAAAGTTAGGCTGCAGGAAATTACCAATGTTTTATTTGGCTACAGAGATGTCAGTGATATTCCCAAACAGAGCTAAACAAGGAAAAGGAGGAGAAGTGCAGACCTTTTTATTCCCATCACTGTATGGCACCAAAAGCAAGAATATTAAAAAGTGGTGTCTTCAGAAACTCATAGTGAGCTGTAATGGGCTAATCTTGGATTAGAAACAGGGACTTTGAGTACCCTGAGTTAACAGTTTCGGACATAATTCTCACCGCAGGGAGAGGTTGTCAACATGGAATGATTTGCCAACAAAAGTTGCTGGTGAAATCACCCATGTAGATATTCTTGCCACTTCCTTGGGAAAAGAATGTGTTTTATGGTCTCTGCTAAGGACAACAGAGAGGAGTCACTGACAGAGCCATAGCAGGTACCTCCCTTAATGTCAACAATTACCTTAAAGTGAAGTAGATCTTGTAAGACACTTTCCATTTACAGAGACTTACGCCTCAGGTACGAAAGCGTAATACCAAAGGCATTACTTCCTCCCAGCAACTCCAGGGTTTTTTCTGTTTTGCATGGCCTACAGAGTTCTGTATCAATTTAAGCCCCCTGCTCCCCTCACAGTGATACGATCTTTTTCTCTAAAATAGTTAAATTGTCACAAACCCTAATACAGCTGCAGTTGCACTACATGAAAGAGGATATTTTGTAAACTCTTTAAACATGAGAAAGATGTTTTCCTATGTGGAAATAGCCATCTAATCAAAGTGCATAAACTCTGTTAGGAAGAACTGTACTGTTTCAGTTAACTGTATACCATTTTTCAGCTATACTGTTGAATTTTCTACTTTGTGATTGCTAATGAGAAGTGCCATGTAAGTGATGGATATTGCAATGCAGAAGTTCTGCATAGTTGAGCCTTGTGTTGACATATATACAAATCTTCATGTGTCCATCTCACACACCTTCAAGTACAGAGGACACAAGTAAATGCTTCCTGACTATTTCCTCTAGACATAAATATATCCTTTTAGCTCCCCTCCCCCAAAACCTGAGGAATGATATAAAATGGTTGTGCAGCAAGCTTGACAAATGTAACAGAAGGGCAGCCTCCTTTTCTGATGCAATTTGTTTCCCTACTTAAAGTTTTATGGGGTCAAGAGCAGTAAGATTTTGCTATTTTATCCCTCACAAAACTGCAGAGGGAAAAGAACTCTCAGTAGTTCAAAGAGAGGACATGCCAAATAGTAAAGAGGAGCGCTTGAGGCAGTACTTGAAGGTAACATGAAGTAAAGGATTACATTTCTTTTTCAGGTATCTTCAAGAGAGATTAAAACAACTTCAAGAGGAAGTCAACCTTCTGAAGTCTAATATTACCAAATATAAGGTAAGATCCTCTCAGTATATCACCTAATGGTGCTTCATTGTTCATGGAGGTTATTGTTCATTCTCATGTTCATATGCATTTAAAGAAAAAAATTGTGTCTTCAAGGAAAAATCCACCATTAACATTCTGACAATATTAGTGTGTATACATATTACATGCTCAGTCTTCCTTGTAGGCTTCTTGGCTGATGTAGTACAAAGGGATACCCATTAAGAATATTTTGAAAAATGAATTAAATACCTTTTTTTTTTAAGTTCTGTGGGGGAACCTTCCTCCTGCTGGGGGGAGTGATCAGCCTTCCAGCCTGCTGGTAGATGAAAAGTAGCAGGTCACGCAGTGCGTGGTGAATGACTGCAACTGCGTTGCTGTCACAAGCAGGTCTTGTCTCCTTGTTCCATAGTGGCCGCACTATTGCTTTATGTGTCTTAATGATTGCTAAGTCTTCATTGTTCTTCCATTCCTGGGTTAAGATATATGCTGTTTTGCATGAACCCTTCAGGACTGAATCCCGAGGGCAAAATATTCTTGCTCTTCCCTGAAGTCAAGCACTCTATTTTCTTCTGCAAGTGATTTTGGAGTGTGGAAGGGGAAGGCTGCTTGTCAGGGCATGAGAAAGGTTGTCTTAGGACTGTTAATAGGACTTCTTAACCATTTAGGTCACTATGAAGCAGTCACAGCACTAATTGCTTTTTGTGCATGAGCAAAGCTCCTCAAAGTACCAAGTTCATTTCAGTGTCTATTCACACTTATTACTTGGGTCTCTTGGAGTGTGAGTTAATCAGTGAGAACTGAGCACCTTGGTGGTCTGGTGGGTTTCACAGAACTGTAATTGTTTTGGAAGAGCTGGACTTCTGTAGCAGGATCATTCTGCTGCTAATTCCTGAAAGTCAGTATTTGCTACTAAAAGGGCTTCTAGAAACTCTGATAGAGGAGTTTGAGCTTTCCCTTTGAAGCCTATCCAAAGAAATGCTGACAAAAGTCTCATTTTGTTCCCAACTGATATTCTCTACAGGATACTGCAGTATCTTCACTGGCACTCGGCAGATTATTAAAAAATAGGCAAGTCTTAAAAATGCATTGGGGAAAGTGGATGGGAGAGACTACAATGAAGTGATTGCAGTGAGACAGAATGACTCTTTGTAACATTGCAAAGACTGTTTTGGCTGGAGAATAATACTCCAGGAGAGTCACACTCCCATAGGTTACTATGGGTGTAAGCTCCAGGCCCTGCCGAGTTGTTCCGAGACCAAAACCCAAAGTTCCAGATTCTTTACTCCTAATGAAAGGATTTGTTGGCTACTGTTTTTCTAAATAAGATATTTGTTGTTTCCTTAGAATGCACTAGAGAGACGAAAAAATTCAAAGACTCATAGTAGATCCAGTAGCAGTGCTCTGACTGGAGTCCTGTCTGCAAAGCAAGGTATTACATAAATGCAGCATGATGTTGCAAATCTCATTGAATTCCTTCCATCTTACCTCTTAATTTCAGTAACCCTTTCCTCACCAACCAAACCAAAATCTTTCTTCTTTTCCTGTTTATTATTATGTGCTAATTTTTGTCCTTTTCTCAGTTGACTTGACAATATAAAATCTGCCTCTTGAATACTGCTTCTCCTTTTGTTACTCTTTTGCCATTCATTCTCTCCCTCGTCAGTTTTATCAGTGTTTTTTTTTTTTAATCTCTAAACCCCTCTGCAACTTTGACCCTGACAAATCACTTCTTTATTCATCTCTTTGCTCTGCTAACAATGGCAATCACAATTCATATTCCAGTGAAAAATAGACTGGGTGGTAGAGGAGGGGCCCTAACTCAGGTTTTCCGCGACTGTTCTTGGAAGCTTTTACATTCACATGTTTTGCAAGAAATCCTTTTGTCCCATGTTTCTTCGTGGGTAGCAAAATAGAGTAATCTTTTTCCCCCTTCAAAGAAAATATCAAGATTAGGAAAGAAAGGGGAAGAGAAAATTCTTAGACCCAAACAGTGTACTTGGCACCTTACTGTTTAGGTATTGGTGTATTCATACACACACACGAGATCAGTAGTATTTGTCATGGTAGGTTGAAACTTGCTTTTCTGTTTTTGACTTCTCTTCTGTCCTCTTCTCCATGTACTTGCATACATACATATATATATAAAGCGGCAGAGCCAGACTCGTTACAGAAGTTAGTGATACTAGTGAACTTCCTGATGTGGTTGAGAGGTACAGGCTCTAAGCTGCAGAGGAAGAGTTCATGGGTGACCGTATTTTCACATCAGTCTTAAAGAACCTGAAGGATACAATAATTCTAAAAAGTAATATAAAAGCTTCCTTGTGGGCTTATGTTTTAATGTAAGTGGGAGAGAAATGACCGATTTTTACCAATCTGTAGGCCTGCAGAAGAATGAGTTCATTTCCTTCTGAACAAAAATAATTTTCCAAAAGCAGAATTAAGTTAACATAAGATGTGTCTGCCTATACTTGTTCTGGAAATTGCTGTGGAATAATGATCGGCTTAGAAAGCCAGCTAGAGATTGTATTTCTGGTCTTTTGGCTTTGTTTGTTAATTGAAGGAAAAAAGTATGTATTCATTTAAGTAATGAGAATAGTTCTTTAATGCTAAGTAAATGTTTGTGTCGCATCTCTGTGCTTAAGAAGCCAAAACTCATTTGTGTTTTTAACGTTATAGTCCAAGAGTTGTTGTCGGAGGATCATGGATGTAGCCTACCAGCCACACCACAGTCCATTTCAGATCTCAAATCACTGGCCACTGCATTGCTGGAAACTATCCATGAAAAAAACATGGTCATACAACACCAAAGGCAAACCAACAAGTAGGTAGCATGACTTCTAAGTAAAATAGAACTTACCAAGCTATGGAAAAGTCGCAGTTTTGGCGGAGTTTCAGGGAAATGGGAAGGAAGGTCCATTTTCACAGAAAATTCATTGTCATTGTTAACTGGTGGGTTCTTCAGTTTTTAAGATCAGGTATGTGTTTAGAGAAAAATTACATTTTCAAAGGAAAGTCTGGGATTGACAGAGACCTGCCTGCCTCTGCTAGGCAAGGATTGGTTTACTGCTCAGGTTTAAGACAAACCACAGTAACACAAGGGGGGACTTCTAGCAGGTACTCTGTAGGGAGGGCTGAAGAAAAGCTGCTGGGAGGAAGGACACCCTTGAACTGGAGGAGAAGATATGTGATAATTGGTTGTTAATGTAGGAATTTGCTAATGAACACTAATGGGAATAGTAAATGTTGCACCTAGGAAAGGGTCTGAAAAGATTTAGTGTAACGTTTGTCACAGGCTAGTGGCCTATGTGTCATACAAATGGTAGCTGTTGTTCCTATAGTTACTTTGCCAAAAGTTGTAGGGGATAAACACAGTTGAATTGCTACTATATGATTTTTTTTAAAAAAAAATCTGAACTGAACTTTCAAGGAGAATTTGTTTACTCTTAGCTGTTCTACTCATCAGTAGAATTCTTTGTGTCTTGCACAGCTCCTATCATGGCAGAATATAATCATTTTTGACACATTTTCTGACATTCTGGTATTATTGTCCTTATACAGGGTATGAAAATCAGAGCTAGGAAGTGTTCCTTGATTCTGTGCTCAGGTTTTTTTCTTTTCTTTTTTTTTTTTTTTTCAACACTGAGTTACTGCTGGTAATCAGAGGTTATTCAGGCTTCTCAAAAGCACATCAGGACCAGATGCCAGAAACAGGCAGACATCTTTCATGAAAGGAAGGAGTAGTACTGAAGTAAACTGTATTGCACTAGAATAGATTATTCATTTTGAAAATTGGTAACTCTGATACTAGGCAGACTCCATTGCATAATTCTTAGTGATGTGGCAACAGAAGTGGAGGAGCAGTTTATAGCCACTCTTAATACTCTTGAGAAAGCAAATGCCTAATCAGCTAAAGGGAGACTAAAGCAGTGAAAATGTAGCCCAGACCTAACTGATGGCAGCTCAGTCAATTCATGTCTGTAAGTGTGTCATGTAATGCAAGAGGAGTTCCTGCACTGACCGGTGCTGATGAAGGGCTAACACCTGCTTACTCCCTTCTTACTACTAATGTAACATCAGAAGGAAAACATCCAGAGAACAACTTTTGTTATTCCGGATATAATCAATCTTTGCCTTTTACATCCTGATACTGTATCATTACCTGTCTAGTTTGCATACTCTTGCCTATAACTATTGCAAACTTCTTTCTTAACTTTGTACCTCTCTGATCACATGCAGTCTCTTTCATCTCTCAAGTGTGTCATTGCAATGATGGCTTCACTTTCTGATACCACTGTCTCTGCTTTCAGCTATTGAGTATGGGTTTTCTTGAGATAAACCTTCACAAGGAGATACGATTCTTTTATCTGCCTGCCCAACTGGTCATATATAGCCACGGGAGCAGAGATTGGATGTGTGCATGAACTAGTATTCTATGCCCAATAGAAGATCAGGTCTTAGAGGGAGGTGACAGTCCACATCTCTCCCAGGTCAGGAGTGTACTCAGAGCTGTCGTGTTGTATTCAGTTCAGGATGCTTCAGGGGAAAAAAAAGAAAGATAAATCCTGGGGAAGTTGAGTGAAGAGCCTCAGCAACACTCTTATGTGGTATGCTCATTCTTTTTGTCACCTTTGGCTTTAGTTGGATTAAAGAAGCTTTTAAGGAGCTAGGAGGAGTGGGAACTACTTCAAGTAGAAACACCTAAGAGTGTGTGTGTTAAAATGAAAAAGGGAAATGCAGGTCGGACATCAGGGAAAAACATCCTTTATTTGAGGTGCATTAGCTGGTTGTTGGGGGCACTCATTTGCCATGTAAAAAGTTACAAGTAAAGACTGCAGACTTCTGAAAATGGAGAAGAAACTGCCCACCTGTCGGGGAAGGTTAGAGGTGAGAGTGAGGTCAGTGCACAAGTAAAACGGACAGGTCCTAGTACCTGTACTAGTAGAAGATGCATTCTTTTGTTGAAGACGTTTCTCCATTCAAAGCAGGAAGCTGAGAAGGATGTGGGGCTAGAGAGAATTGTAATGACAAAAGGTTTTACATAAATCAGAAGGGAGAAGTCTTCTCCTTCACCCCTCTGTCCTGTTTGCCTGGCTTTCCCTGCACAAAGAGCATGTTTGGAGGACACAGTTATGCTTTGAGATTGTTGTGTGAAGAAAGTGAGATTTATTGGGTAAAGAACATGAGATTTTGAGGTGGTTGTTTCATTCAGGGAAGAAGTTCTGCTTTTGGTATTTGATAGATGATTGACCTATTAGTGATTCTGTTATCAGTAAATGGACTTTTCAGACCATATAAACTTATTTTCCTCCAAACAGTTAACCTACTCTAAAGTCAAAACCTCTTTTGTTGCCTGCAGATTGAGATGTGGCTATCTAAGTTTACAATAGCAGAATGGTAGATTTGCTTTCTGATTAACTGAAGCAATAACAAGACAGTGGATTTTTTTTACATAGATTAGAATTTGGATGTGCTGTTGAAGTTGACTTTCTGCTGTTATCCTGTTGTTAAAACCATCCGTTGCCACTTGCTCTTGGAACAGACACACTATTATTATTGCTGCTTTTCTAAATATGTAGCATAACAAAAGGAGCTGTGGGAGTATGTGCCTAGGAACGAGTAGGCTAAATCCAGACTTTATTTTTTTAGCCTCACTTTTAAGAAAAAAAGAAGTTGTTTGGGAAGAAAACAGGTCATTTTCCCCAGGTGATTGGTAGCTATTACTGCTGAGTTTAAGTAACGTCCTATATTTTTCCTCACAAGCACATTAGCTTAATTTGAAAAGGCAGTTGTAAGTGAATTCTGTACGCAGTAATGTGTTGCAAGATTGAATAGTTACATAAATGCAAAAATAAACAGTCCTAACCCTGCCTAGCAAGTGGATAAAAATCTTTTTTTTCTTCTGCCAGCAATAAACCATTTATTAGATGTTCTTTTTAGTGCAATTTGTTCCTGAACTTGCCAGTACCCATGCAAGCCAGATCAGTGTAGAAGCTGCTCTGCTGCTTAGACATGTTGCACTACTTTTAACATTTCTAACTTGAGCAAGCTCAGTCATGACCAAAATTACAAAAAGGGTTGTGTCAGTCTGTAACTGAGTAAATGTTTCCACGTGATGTATAGAACTAGATATGTGACCGTGACAGACCCTATTTACAGGCATTCGGGTGATTGTATCTGTGTGAGGGTATATGTCTTCTATAGCAAGATCTAAATTGAAAGCGAGGTGAATGGAGCTCAGGTGCTGTAAATCAGCACAGCTCCCTTCAGATTATGGCCATGTACGTTGGGAAGCATGGGAGAGCCAGAAGGGAGCTTCTAAATTCAGGTGGGAGCATTACTGCTGTTACGTGAACAACAGATTTCTGTAAAACCTTATCCTGGAGGGAGGTTTAGACTAACTCCCTTATTGCATTAGACACCTGACCAGTGGACAACGGAGACAACGGAAATAGCTATCAGCACCTTTGCCCGTGACATCCTTCCGTTTTAGTTGAAGGATCTGGTCCACTTTGGCTAGGGTTAAAAAAATAGATTAGGGAATATTATCTACCAACCCTTTAAAAATACCTACTGTTCCAGGCCACCACAGCTCAGTCTTCCCATAGCACATATGGAGGTGGCAAATTATGTGGAAGTCACAGGGGAAAGGAAGGAATGGGATAAACCACGCTGTGTTCAGGGTTGCTTACACATTTATTTTTCAAAAAATTGTTTCTGTAAGAAACCACAGCTTTATGTAGGGTTCATTTCTCCCATACCTGTCTTCAGATAACGTGGTTTTGAGCAAACTAGAATCGTACTCATCACTGAATGTATTTTGCTCTCTTCCTGAATGAAAGGAGCAGGGTCAAGTATTGTCCTCTCTTTTTGCCAACCATTGTTCAGAGCTGCAGAATGATCCTTCTATGTGAGAACCTGCAACAAAGGTTAAAAAATAGCTCAGTGCCTCTTCTGAGGATCCAGTAGGAATTATCAGGATATATTTACTCCAAAACCTTTAGAAATAGTGTGGTACAGCTGATAAATGAATTACAAAATTTAAGAGAAGCAACAGAGAAGTGACTTTGCTATCTTTGTCTGAATAAAAAGAGCGGTAGCAATAACTGAATTTGATGCAGAGTGTTGAGTTTCCTTCTGTGATACAGCTAGCCAACAGGGAGGGCAGTATCTTTCCCTCCTTTTCTGCCCTGGAACTGCTGGTGAACTACTTAGGAAAATAATAAGGATTTTTTCTTTTCCTGGCAGAAGTGCTAAACTTGTAACCTCTTCATGGTGACAATCATTAGCCACATAACTTTGTTTTGTCAGCTCCCTGGCTGAGCTAACATGACGTGGAAGAAGTCTTGCATCATCTGTGCCTGTTCCCTGCCCCTCTCAGCCAGGGGAACTCCACGTCCTTCGGCTGACCCTTGGTGGGGCCTTAGGCAGGGAGATGGGAGCGGGCTCCGTGTGCGCAAGGTAGAGCTTCTTGAAAGTTGCTCTGTGCCTTTCTCCATCACCTTTTCTTTGTACTGCAGAGCGCAGTTGCTGGATGTCGGGCCATACACTGGGATATGAAAATAGAGTTACTAAGGCTGAGTCTCTCATACCAGATGGAAGCATTCTGAAAGCGAAATCTAGACTTGAACAATTCTGATTGTAATTGGAGAAGACAGTAATAGGTCCATCATAAGCTTGGTAACCTGTTTGATTACTGAGTTTCAGTGGGGAAATAAACATAACTGCTCCCAAATGTCTTCTCTCCTCTGCTTGTAAACGTGATGGAGTGTTTGCTTTTTAGTTGATATACACCCCTGTACCTCTCAGTGCTTTCTTTGATATTTATCATAAGCTTTCTCTTTCTCTTTTACATTCTCTCTCTCATCTTGATATTTTTGTAATCTTTAAAACGCTTACAAGCTTTTATTGTGTCATTGCAGAGCCCTCACAGTAGAGATTTCAAGAATACTTAGTCCTTGTTAATCAATTTTTCTAGCCCCTTTGATACTTGCTGGGTTTGCTATTCTTCACGTCCTTCCCAGATTCTGCCATCTTGTCAGTAATGACATTCCCAGTATGCTCAAATGTCTGCAGCATATAACCCTCGGTGGAGAGCATGCAGTGCAGTATTACACAGCTCTGGTGAGCGTGAGAAGATACTATTGCCTTGCTGTGGTGTGATATGCTGCTTCTCAGCATTCGGTTCAAATTTAACTGACTTATCCTGTTGCTGTAATTTGATGAGTAAAACTTGCTGTCCATTATCTCTGCTGTCATGTTCTGGTTTTAGCTGTAGAGAAAGTAAAAGTAACTGGGAAGAGATATTTGCAGGCAAGGAAATAGAAATATTGTGAGGTGCTATTCTTCGTCTTTACCAGAGGGCAAAGGTTGATTGTCCAGTACATCCTAGACTTTTTTTTAAAAAAAAAAAAAACATGGAATAGATTAGACAACTGTATTTCATTTTCTTTTAACTCTGGGGGAGGTTATCCATTGCCATTAGTGAAAAGAGATGACTGTATATAGGTTTACTGCACTAGTTAAGTAACAAGTTAAAAATTCAGCTGTAGTCATGTAAGCAATTGGGCTTTCGTTACCTTAGTATAACAAGGAATCTCATCTCAGCTGACTATCCCTGGCTTTTGGTTTTGTTTTCTTTTTCCGAAGAATTCTAGGTAATCGAGTGGCAGAACTAGAAAAGAAATTAAGAACTTTGGAAATTGCTGGCTTGTGGAGTCTTCCAGGTTAGTAAAAATTCAAGAGAAAAGCTTGTGTTATTTAGTTTCCAAGGGTATATTTGCATTTAAGAAAAGCTTGGCTATATTTTTTTAATGACAGTTATTTTGTGAATGTGCTGTTCAGCACATTTGTGAAATTAGAAACCTCTAATAAATGTTAAGTTGAAACCAAAAATCACTAGAGTCTTTAAACTCTAGGTCAAATATGTATACTGGAAAAAAAAGTTTTAAATTCTGGAAATAATCAAATTGTCTCCATAGTCTGCAGGCAAAAAAAGTGTAACTATTTTATTTAAACAGTTGTATGAAATGATACACAGGATATTGGCCATTACGCTTTTCAACAGATTTTATTTATTAATTTTATACTTCTTGTAACTTCCATGGATTTTTATTGCTGTATTTTTAATGTTTTTCTGTAGAATCATAAACTCTGAGAAATTGGAAATGTAAATGATCTTAAATTTTCTAGTCCATCTCTCCAGAACAGGCTTATTCCCTGTAGCATCTTAAGTATTGTATTTGGATTTGAATTACTCAAGTAATGGGAGATTAATCTACTTCCTAATAGACCTCGCTGTTAGGAAAATGTGCAATATTTAATTTACATTTACTTTTTGCTTCTTTTCTTCCCATTACACCTAATTGTGTCTTCTTTAACCACTGTAAATTATGCTACTCCATTGTTGGTGTTTGCATCATTAGGCTTTGTTGTTTACAGCTTCCTATCAGTGCTACTGGGGGTGGGAGAGAGTGTGGTTTAGGTTTTTAGTTTTTTGGCTCTGTGTTTTTTCCACCTAACCTTTCCGTCTAGAAGAAAACATTTGACAAAGCTGAAGAGACCTTGTGACGAACCTGTGCTGTTCAACCGTTTGGCCTGATGTGGTTTATTTCCACGTTAGCTTGCCCATTGTAGGCATTCTCAATCACCTTTCTGGAACTGGCTCTCTTCTTGACACTTTCCAGAACTGAAGGTCCCAAATTTGTTTCCATGGATTACTCTTCAGTTAGTATACTTAGTGCATTTGTCCCTCTGCACATTCTCCAAAAGATGCGGGTGAAATACTTGTCTCAGACCCTGCTAATGCAGTTTTGTACATTAGTACAAATGTGTATCATAAACTCACCAGTTTAAGGTACTGTAGGTTTGGGTTTTTTTTTTTCAAAAATAGTGTTCCATGAAATTCATACACTAATAAATGCAGCGTTTCTAATCTTTGCAAAATGTATTAAAAAAAATGGAACAGTTGGACTTCTTGCACCATTGTTGGTCTATGTAGGTAAAACATCGAATTAATGTTTATACAATAACCACTGTCTCTTTCCTTCCTTTCTTTTGCTGCCTGAAGGCCTGAGCTACAATGTCTCTGTGGGATTTGGGAGTAGGTTCTGCTTCACATATATTTTTAGTAACTGATTTTAGCAGTACATTAAATATTGTCACTGCATGTAAATAGACGGAAATGTTATCTGAACATTTTTATATCCGGCAGATTAAGATGGTCAATCAAGTGAGTTAGATGACCGCAACAGAAATAGAGGCTGCTCTACAAGGCAATTCCTTTAAATTGAGGAAAATAGTAAGAAAGGATGATCTTAAATAGTTGTAAAGGAATTTTACGCTGGATTGTGAGTTCTGTTGAGCCCCAAGATTTGTTGATTTGCTGCTTGCCTTTTAAATCAAGAGTGCACTTTTGTTTCCGAGTGCACTCTAGTCCCAAGGTAGTCAGAAAGAGCCTTGCAACACCTAGTGGGTCACCAATTTTCTTTCCAGAGCATGGAAAGCTTCCGCTCCATAAAACAGCAGTGTGTAACAAATAGTGTGGGAACTACCACAGTGGACTCTGCAGCTCAGTGTTGACTCGAGTGAGGGGCAGAACGTGGAGAGTATCTCATCTAGTCAGTCTTAAATCCAGAGAGAAAAAATTATTACTTGGTTGTGAGTTGAACTTTTTGTTATTGGAAAAAATACGCAGATGAAAGCTGATGTTCAGTCTAGCACTGAAAGAAACGCACATTATAAATTGCAGGTTTTTAATCTCAAGTTAATGTTCCCACTTAGGCATCATTGTCCATATAACATTTATAACATCCGCTGTTACCATGATATTAATATCTTCCCAATGGTGTTAATAAATGATGTTAATCAACTTTATCCTATTGAAGAAAGAGCTTGACCGCTTCTAATTTTTTGTTAGGGGACATATTTGTCATCTGCTTTTTGAGCAATGCATGAATGAACTATGGGGAAACTAAATCAAGGGGAAGTGCATATTTAATTTTTGAAATGGTGAAACTGGTAGCATAGTTCATTTTCCGTAGAAGTTCTGCCTACCACAAACTTTAGCTTCTCCTGTTTGGAAAATGGGCTTTAATTAAATGAGACTTTTGTGAGGTTCATTGCTGAAAAGAAAGCAAACTTGGGCATAGATTTGGCTCTGATTTTCTTTTTATGAGCCTCCTTGCCTTGAGAAGGAAGCAGAGAATGTGATGTTCGCAGAAGCATTTAGTTCTTTGCTTTGTGTTAGGTACGTCATGGTTCAAATATGCATGCATAGTATGTTAAGTGTATTCAGTAATAGTACATAGTAAACGCCACCTTAATTCCTCTCACAATTTGATGTCACTAGACATTCAGATAAGTAATTCTGTGTTTTTTTAAAATCTATCATTTCCTGAAAATTCCAGATTTCCACTGAAAAAAAGCCTAAGAAAAGAGCTGACCATGACTCAGCCTTTTTCTGTCTGGGATGATAAGAAAGTTTTGGTGCTGCCTCTTGCTCCGCAGTAATCAGCGTGGAGCAGAGGCAAGGTAGAATTAATGGGCTCGGCAGCTGCTGTGGGTATAGCCAGTTACAGCGGTGTAGGGTGCAGCAGAGGTGGTAAGAGGATGCCCAACCCCAGAGAAGAAAGTGAAGAATTTGCTACTACTGAAAACTGATTTGTTTGCTTACTTTGAGACCTGTATATTTTTCACTAAAGTCCTTGGAAGATTCATTAAATAGAGGAACACAAAGCTATGTAAGTTATGAAATTGAGCTTACACGGCAGCTAATTGAAATTCCCTGTGTGTAATCCAGCTTCAGATTCTGATTCACAGAATATAGTGCAGCAATACCCCCATGTCCCTCCTTCATGAATGGATGTGAGTCACTGTTAATAAATAAATATGCATTGCACTCTTTGGGCCACATCTGTTGCTTAGATGTGTGGATACTGAGCTTAGCTTTATTTTCTGTAACCAAGTTGGTTTTCAGAGAAAAATGTGAAAGTAAATGTGTTTACTGTGTAAATGCTGGCTGGAAGTCAAGAAGTTTCTTTTTTGAAGCTTGTCTTGCAATCTTCAGGGACTTCAGTTCAGGCTTTACTTTTTTCAATTAAAAAAAAAAGAAAAAGACTCTGCTTTCTACTTTCCTGTTAAAGCCCCCCCCCCCCCCCCCCCCCCAATTTTTTTATTCATCATCTTTTTGAATTTTACTTCCTCTATTGGATTCTTTTGTATCTTTTTGGATACATGGCTACTTTTGACTGTGTATGAATATCTATTGGATGTTTTCATACTACAAGTTCCCTGTATGATTTAGTTCTTCTTGCAACACAAAATTCCTTCACTGTTACAGGAAAGTGCATTTGTCTAGGGGCTCTTGCATTTTGAAATAGCCATTGGATTTGTTTTGCCTATTTTTTGTTTAATTTTAATTGATTTTGCCTTACACTAGGGTGGTTCTCCACTTTGCTGTTAGTTAATATTATTTTTTATTACTTGCTGTGGTGAAGACAGAATTCCGATGCATACTGGACAGGGGGATCAAAACTTGACAAGATCCATGTTTTAAAAGCATTAATTGCATTCATATTGCTGCAGTATATACCCCGACATGTTAAGGATATAAAAACGTCATTAATACCTTCAAGATCAAGGTATTTACAGCCAGTGCTTTCAAAAGTAGTTAGGGATTGGGGTAGTTCAGTCAGACTCCATGGGAACAGCTTGACTTTCATTATTTCTTAGTAGGTACCAGAACTTTCTTAGAGCTGGATTTATTCTGGGTGTCTCCTGACCTGGTGCTCTTTTGAAAGTCTTTGTCTTGGATGGGTGATTAGATTTAGGATGTTGCCTTAAGGTGAAACGTACAAACAGATACAGAGGGGAGAAGTGGTTGTTACAGAAATGTCCGTTCTTATGGAGATAAATAGGGCAGTAGCTTGCCACCTCCCCAGCCATTACTTATGGGTTGGTAGTTGTTCTGGAGGCCACACAAACACCACGCGTAGCTGATCTTGCACATTTCCTGCCATTTCCCCTCTAGGTTTAAGGTAGTGTCAGTCACTAAGAACATGAGCATCCTGAATAGTGAAGGACTTCCTAAAGGATCTGCAGGTGTTGCTTTCTGTATTGCTAAAATATGTAAAGACTAGGCATCTACAGCAGAGTCCTCAGCTGAAGAGTTTCTTGCACTATTTTGTCTGCAAAAGAGCTGGAAAATTGCCCTTTTCCATTTGATTTAAAATGAAAATGCTCAGAAATGTTTTTGGAATTTTCAGATTAAAATCCCTCCTGTTCCCCAGCAACATATACTTGTTTGCTCCCTCGGTTCTTAGTTGCGCTAAGCTTTTAATATTTTTTTAGGGCAGCATTGTAGGATTAATATATGTGTGTCTGGAGTGTAAAGCTACATACGTGATATGGGCAGGTTCATCATTGAGGCAGAGTAATAGAGAGTAAAGAGTCAGTGCTGAACGCTTGCTGGTAATAGCATGCAAATGATCCATTACTCTTTGTAAAACTTTTGTTATGATCTGATTATTAATATTCTGAATTGAATGCTAATTGCTAATACAATTTGCTGGATACAGCACCTGGTGTTCTTTCAAAATCTGTCCTTTGCTCAGTACTGCCGGTAAAAACATATGCCTTTTCTATATTTGACTTGCATATTCCAGCTCCAGTACAGAGTATTTTTTTCCATGCTGTAGAAGGATCATTTGAGATGCTTTTCATGTTCTGTACTTTTCAATAACATTGCAAAAAAATTGTAGGATATGTTTGAATATCATCAGTGCACAATGGATGTAATCGGTGAATTAATGGTTCTAACACTTTGTTCCAGGTGGAAAGGATACGATAACATTCAGTGACCCAACCTTGCCTGTCATACAGCGGTCCAGGTCACCGTTGCTAACGTTTACTGATAAGCCACAGAAAACTGAAGTACAAGGTGAGCACCTGGAACGTAAGGAACATGATGAGAGCTGAGCACTCATTTCTTTCCAAATAAAAAGTAATCAATTTTCATGCTGGGATAGCAGAAGGCAAAGTTTCAGTGGCCACAGAGATCAAATAAATCATCCACAAGTAAAAGCATAGATGGTCCTAGTACAAATAGCAAAGAAATGACTGAAAAATGACTGTTGAATAGATTGCACAGGGCTAGGGATCAGGTCTTACACCTGAAAGGATTTTCCTGCTAGATAACTTGATACTGTGAGAAGTTATTCATACCATCTATGTTACAGTTAACTGCCTCCTGCTCTTTTTCCCTCAGTTAAAATGCACAGTAGGAAAGCAGTCTGTGGAACTGGCTTAGCACTTTCCTGCATTACAGCTGATATCTAGATGAAAGGCTTCCTGATTGCGCCCGGTAAATTGAAATACTCGACTCGTTTTCCCAGAGAAATTGACTGCTTTTTTTATATTCTTGCATGTGTTGTGTTAAAAATCCTTCCCCAATAGCAAGCTTTAACATCTCTCCAAAGTCAAGCTTAACTTTATTTGACAGTAGCGGAAGACAGTGTTTTGCTGATAACCTTGATTTTCTTTTTCCTTAGTTTGTCATAATGGGTGGGAGATGGAGTATTATGCTTGCCTGTCGGCATTTGGATAAGCTCTTTAATGAGCATAACATTTTGGCATGCCTAGATCTTACTCAACTAACCATGAAGCATCATAAACAATTTATTTGTTAGTCCTGAAACTAAATAGATTGTGCCTTAATTTTGACTTTATTATCCATGTCATCATCTGATAAAACTTGACAGCCAAACTGATCAGTTTTTATAATCTTGATCAGCTGATATTTTTGCTAAAAATAAGAAGTGAAACTATAGTGAATAGTTCTCCGGTGAGTAATAATAACTCATAAATATTCATTTTTTGCCTGCTTAATCATTGATTTTTAATTAAATCTGCAGTTACTGAAAGTATTTACTTGGTGGCATTAAGCTCTTTCCTTTACGTATCTGTCCTGGGTGAGGTTGGTATTACAGTTTTGATTAAAGCTGCCTGTCAAATCTCATCAGACCCTGTTTCTGTTGCTTTGCAACACTGCCAAACTTCAGCTCTGGGCTGAAGCTTTCCATGCTGTGTTTTCTACTTCAGCTGATTTTTTTAATGTCAGCCAAATCACTTTTTGTGTTAAATTCTGATGACCACATGTTTTTTGGTTTTGGGGTTTTTTTCTTTGTCTGGTTTGTTTTGTTTTGTTTTGTTTTTAAACATGCAAGCATATCTATATCTATATAGATATGTATAGTATATGTATAGATAGTATATCTATAATTGAAACAAATTTGAAATGTGGGGAAAAGGTTTCCACCCTGAGAAAACAGGCTGGCGTTTCCACCCTATTCTAAAACATTTACTTTCAAATCTCATCTGCTAAAAATAACGAAAACAAACCAATGATTCTGTTGCGCTTGCTTCCTGCCACCAGCACGGGTAAAACTCTGCATGCACCATTCCTACAAGATAATGTAAGCCTAGAGGGAACAAAACCTGGAGCGGAGAGGAAAGGAAGGCTGAGATCAGGACTCTCAACTGATGGGAAGACTAGAGTAGATGGGGATTGACAGTCGAAGGAAGTCTGAGTGCGGGGGGATCTGCATCTGGCTGAGCAGAGGTCAGAGCACAGGAGCAAGGAATCAAAATGCTGACAGTGAAAGCAAAGGGTGATAAAAAAAGATTGCAAGGTGGATGAGAAATGGGCAGCATGAGTGTAGGGACTGGATAAGCAAAGAGATATAGGGCAGGAGCAAAGAGCTAGGCAGGGGAAGAGAAGAGTAGAAGAAAACAGCCTCGGAGGGGAGAAGGCAGACAAGGATTAGGCCTGTGGCAGTCGTGGGAAGAATCAGCTCTCAGTAGGGAGCTCTTTCCTCCCTCTTTCCTCCTCCCCATCCCATAACCGTAACAGAGCCACGATCAATCACAGAAATCCTGTCATTAAACTGGAGCAGGTTAAGAAATTGCTGGTCTGCCTGCACAAACAGCTTGGGTTTTCCCTTTGCATGTGGCCCAGTATACGTAATAATCTGCAGTGAGAACTCAGACAAAACTCACCTCTGTGATAGTTTAAATAAACTGGGCCAACTTTTCAGTGACATAGATGAGCACATATATACTGCCAGCTGTGTGGGCGACGCCATAGCTTCTAGCAGTAGGTGGAGCAACAATAACTTCTTCTGTTGCTCCACATCCCTCTTCTGGAGAATGTTTGGGGCTGCCATCTTCCCTTCAAAGCCTGGAAAGGAAGCTGTATGTTTTCAGCTGTAGGGCATCTCCCTGTGCTTGGAGTCACACAGCTCCTCTGCAGTCCGCAGCTATAGGGGAGTGATACACTGAGTCACCTTTTGTGCCACTCTGCGTAGAGAATGGCTGACTGCTGTTGAGTTTTAGGAGCAATATTTCATCTATGGAATGTGTACCTCCAAAATCCAGGGGAGCTTGGCAGCTGGGAAGGACATAGGAATGTGTTCATCTGCCTTTGTTTACCAAGCAAGTATGCCCTTGGTTTAAAAGTATTCCAGAAATAAAAACAAAACCACTCTTATTTTCCTATTAGTTGAATGATCAGTTGAGTGAAAACAGTTGATAAGCAGAATAGCAATGAAATTCTTGCATATCTTCAAATACTAGGCCTGGTGTCATGTCGGTCAGCTGTGGTCCTTTAAATAGTACCATTGATATTTGGTGCCTGTTTGGCCCAGGAAATGTTTTTAGCTTTTGCACTAACATACATTCTTTATCAGAACTTTCTATAATACATCAAATGTTGCTCTAGCTAGATCTACAGATAATCAGAGGGCTTTTTCAGGCTTTTTTTATCTAATCTATCTGCTTACCCTGGTCTCATCAAGGCCTGTTTTAGTCTGTACTTGTTATCATTGTTTCAGTTAAGCTGGATGGTAGAAGTCTGTAGGATATACTGTGCAGTTCCTGTGTGAAAATGCATAATGACATAGTACGCTCAAATGAATTAGGATGGATAGTGTCATGGATAGATTGTACTTGAGCATCACAGCTCCTACTGAACAGATATTCAGGTTTTTTCCCTCTTCATTGTTGAATGCATTGTTCCTGCTGTATTCCCTGTGCGCTATTTCAAGCATTCCCTGAAGACAAAAGTACTGTTTTTCTGTGAACTTTTCTCTGGTAATATAGTGCTTTGAAACAATTTATCTTCAGAAAATTGCAGCACGGTGATGGGATGGTATTATCCCACTATAGAGGGAGGAAACTGAGGCACGCAAAGAATAAGGCAGAGTCCCTGCTAATTTCGAGTGCCAATTTGAGGTACATAAGTTTTGGCTCTTTTTGGAGCACTTTGAGTACGTGTGTTCAGATATACAACACAAGCAGAGCAGTACTGTAAATCAAGCTCCTAGGTTTCCAGCTGAGTACTCAGATAATGAGGATTAGATCCAGTGGGTGATCACCTTTTGAAAGTTAATTTATCCCTGCCTTTTCCACAGACTTAAATTCCAGCTCTTTAGAGTAGCATTCCTAGCTTCCTTAATGGTAGTGTCTGTTCCCTTCATGCCAACCCTTGTCTCACTCACTCGGCAGCTCCCAAATTATAAATGAGGCAGATCTGATAGAGACACTAGGCTCCTGTATTGTGTGGCTCTGGTCCCTCCCTGCAGCCAGGCTGTCCCATGCATTGCGTGAGGCAGGATTCCTGCAGGAGAAATAGAGTAAATGCTCATATACTAAAAGGTAATGCATCTGCATGACAAGAGTCATTTTAAGCTGTCAATGCAGCCATACTTCTGGCATTTCCTAATTTTTCTTACTTCACTTCGCAAGCTTATTTTCAATGAGGCTTTTTGTCCTTAACGGAGATGAGGCAAATTCTCTCTCTTTCACAAAGCTGTTTGTTTACACATTGCTGTTTTCTCTAGTCTGACACTTTGTTCAGTGTTTGCCTTTTGGTATAATGGTATATTTAAAGTTCTTCCACTGCTGCTTTGTTTTATGCTGTTACCCAAATTAGAATAGTCTTTTATGTTAGGAGAAATGTTGCAGGACCAATAACGAAACTTCATTATTGGATGAAAGCCTGTGAAAAGCTCCAAATAAATGGAGCTTGTGTTAACCCCTGAAAGTGGTAGTGATGTGGGGATTAAAGTTAAGCTGTGCCAAAAATTTCTGTAGCTGAGTGCCTTGCTTAGAGTTGATATTCCTTTGAAAAAGTTTGCTTGACTCTGGTGTTCTACAGTATGGTATCGAGTTGTTGGTGTTAGGGAAAGACAGGCTGCAAAACAGGGCCAGATCCAGCAAGAAACTTAGTGTTGATTGCTTATCATCTAAGAAATGGGCCTGGCATGGGATAGGGAATCGCTCTTAGAAATTCCTTACTGAGGTAAACCTCTCTGTAAAACCTCTGGCACTGGTGGTGATGGTCTTCATCTCAGATACATAATAAATACCTGTGACTGACAGAGCATCTCGCTGTTCCATTTCTCTTTCAGCAGAACAGAAGGGAGAATGTGATGAAACTCGTGCTGTTGCAAGTGAGTCCCTGGCTCCAGAGGGAACAAACTTAAATAACAGAAACCAAACTAAACATTTTTATCCTTCATTACCCCAGCTACCTTCCGAGGAAGAAGAAATAAACAAGCTCGGAAGTCAGATAATTAAACTAACAGAGCAGGCAGTTGCAGAACTGGAAGGGAAAAGAGCAGGCACTTCCGCAGGGGAGCAGAACACGGTGGTTGGAGCAGAGCTTAATGGTTCATCTGAGGGAGAGTTCCCACTTTCCAGCCCTGACCCATCTGACCCCACAGATCCCTCAAACTCAGAGAACGAACAAACAGCTGAAACGGAGGCCCTGAAAGACAATGACGAAACCTCAGAGAGCGATTGTGAAATTCCAAATGAAAGAGGGAATCGAAATAGCAGCACTGTGGATGTGGTTCGTACTGAGGACCCTGGAAGGCATGGAGGGCTCAGTGTTACAACTGCACACACAAATAACAACTTTGAGGAGCTCCCTGAATCTGAAAACAAGAAATCATGTGAGCCTGCTGAAAACTGTGAATATTTGGATAACAGTTTGGCTTGAGGTATGAAATCCAGTCCCTCGAGCATCTTACTGTAATCCCTTTGCAGTGTCAGTGCTGCTACGAATATGATTGGTGAAACAGTGTGCCATAGGGTTGCTTTTTAGATTGAATTGTTAATATTTGTCTAATGAAGGTGTTTTTCTGTTAGTTTTGGCTACAGTGTACCAAAAATGTAAATTACCTATGGGAAAAAATTAGTGATGAGGTTTAATCATGTTGTTTTTTGTAATGATTTGAAGTTTCTATATAGATTGATGTAATTTACATTAGTGTAGCAAAGAGACCAATGATAAGATTTATCATGTTAGCACTGGGCTCCTGTAATGTGTATGGTCCTAGTGCTGGACTGTATTTTAATGGTTAGAAGTGTCTTCCAAGGATGAAAAATTTGGAGTGATAAATTGAGAAGCATCTTAAGGCTGCAAGCTTTTGCTTGTTTCTCAGACTGCGTTCTATTTCTCTTTACATATAGTGACTGTAAGTACATCCTTAGAATAAAATCACTATTCCCTTATAGGAAGTTTCTGAAAACCATCCCTACATGTATATAGTTCTCTCATTACAATCCTTTATATTTTCTCAACTGTACAAAATTTTTCCTTCCCTCTCCTAGCTCATCTCGTGAAAATGCAGGGAGTTATTTCACCAGATACCGAGAACCCAATCTAATGAAGCTCCAAAGGAAACACCATCAGAGAAGCCAGAAGTCTTTCTGTGAGAAACGGCAATCCTGTTCCAAAGCAAGGAGAACAGCAAGAGGCGAAGAGAACCAGTGATGCCCTGTCCACCTACTTGGCGCTCTCAGTTACTGGAATTGCATTCCTCAATTTACAGGAGCTGGAACAGTCCTCGGGCTGAGTAACAGGTGGTAGATTGCAGCCTACTCCATCTGCGCCCTCTTCTTCAAAGGAATCTGTGTCTTTCTTATTATGTTTTGGAATTAAGGATAACTCTTCCTTTCCTCCTCATTTCACCAGTCTATGATGTGGTAGAAGGTTTATTTGCATTGTTGCTGCTTTCTTAAACTTCTTCCCTTGTTGATGTGTAGTCATAGGAAAACATGCCTATAATAACTGGGGAAGAGGGAGGCTGCTGTGTCATTCCCTAGCTTGCTCCTGATGCTGGAGCTGTGCCACTCTGCTCCTAGGAAGGCAGCAACAAGGGAATGTTTAACGTTGAAGTTAGCAGCTGTTGGAGAAGGGGAGGCACGTCCTTCCTCTCCTGTTTGTAGCATAAGGAATAGTCTCTGCAGCTGTGGAGCTTCTATGGGCCAGCAGCCGTCAAGGCAATTTTTCTGCTGGCTTGGGACCTAATTGTCTGTAAATGTTCATTTCTCACTCCTAGAACTTGAAACCAATCAGAGAGAATTAAACCAAATTTAATAAAATACTACTAATAAAAAGGAAAATCCCTCCCAGATTGAGTCCTTCTTTGACAAATAACTGCCAGCTGCAAATTTTTACAGCCCACTTGTCAGCTACTGAATAAACAGAGTTTATATTAGCAATACTGACAAACTCTTCTGTATATGGAAGATGAGCTAGCAGGTGCTGCCATAATCAAGGTGTCAGAGTCCATGAGCAGTTTGTATTCAGCAGAAGAAAGGCTGTACGTAAATGATTACATACAAATATAAGGAATGATAGTGGGAAGGTGAAAAATGTGGCTTGTCTCTGTTGTCATGTGTTTTCCCTAGCAGGTGCATTCATGTAACCCTTTCAGTGTCTGTCTGCAGGCAATACAGCCAAACTCACAGTGCTCCTCAAATATGTTTTCTTCCTCTTTAAAGGTAATTTGACATTGCAGCATTTTACTGATACTAAGCAGCAGCCTTTAGGAACAAAAACCATCTGTATATTTAAGCGTATTAGGGACATAAAGCAGTAAAAAGTTTTTCTTTCATTATCCTGATCACCATTTAAGTTCCTCATCACCTGAAAAACCCAGAAGAGTTTAAGTATTTGAAAGATTGTTATGCTGTTCCCATTAATTGTAACTGACTGCATTATTGACTCATGTATATGACAGTACTGACAAGTCAGAAGAGAAATAGCTGCAGAAACTGAAATCTCTGGGAGAATGTGTCAGGATTTTTTCCTTTAATGCTTGAATGTCACATGAAGTAGCATTTTATTCAAGATGTATTCTTTTCTATCTTTCACAGACTAATCCTGCACAAAGCTAAATATCAGTGCAGTCAGAACTGAGGCAAGTGAATAAGGTCAAGATTTCAGGTAGCTGAGCTCAGAAATGTTGAGGGTGTTCTATTGTTTCCTGGTCTTATGCCTTTCCTGACCCACAGTTGTGTGAGTTAGCATTTTGCTCCTGGTCCCTTAGCAGCCAGTTAATGCTATTAATTAATGAAGAGCTTGGTGCAAAAATTCGAGCAGGTAGAAGCAGTGCTGGACCAACAGCTTTTTAGTGCCTCATTCATTGATTCTTTTTAGTATGTTTTTTCTGTGAGAACATAGTGTGATGTACAGCCCAACAATGAGGACATCTTGGTAATTATCCTCACACCATTCGCCCTCTTAGATGCCATTTTTGTATCATTGCAATCATTAAATTCCAGTGAGATACCTAGATCTCTGGAAACCTCATTTTTAGAGCTGTATCACTGCTGCAATACTGTCCCTCTCCTTTCTGCCTTAGTGAATGTGTATTCTAGCTACGTTTTTAGCCTTCTCCCAGGAATACAAGACTTCAAAGCCAGGAGACTTGTAAAAGTAAGACAACTTTGCTGCACTATGTGATAACTAACTGAATATTCTTGTCAATATCTTCCTTGGATATTGCTTTAATTGATATTGTTGTGCTATGAGAACAATGATTTTTTTTTCCCAGTAAATTAATTAGTGTTTTGTTGTGGAATCAATGCTACTTCAGTTTTTTCGAGGTGGATGGTGGTGGTGGTGGGTTTGTTTGGTAGGGGTTTTTTTTTTAGACTTTTGTTTCCTTTTTCTAGGACTTTAGAAATGCAGAAGTTGCATCTGGACATATAAGCCTTTATGGTGTTGGGCTCTGGGGAAGCAAACTGGGAAGGGAATGTTGTGGCGGGGTATGGCGAAGACGCATTTTGCAAACTGATTTTAAGGAGGTTGTCTCACCTAAAAGTGAATTCATGCATTATCTGTGAGAAGAATTTCATTTGAAAGTACAATGTTGTGGTTATTTGAAAAACAATGTTCACCGAATTTGTAAAATAAGTGTGTGAAAATGACAGATTAAGAAGCATCTTTTAGAATGCTGCTTCTTTTCTAAGTGAGACTATTTTTAAGCATATGGGAATTTGTGTAATAAAGACAGTGGAATTTCTTTAATCCATATGAGCTCAGGAATGTATTTCAAAATCTTAACTGAGATTAAGTTGAAAGTCTGCTACATTTTTAAAAGATAGGATTTTGTTTACCAGCTTCTGTTTTGTAGTTTTACTTTCTAAATTATACAGTTTAATTTATTTGTGAACCTCTCTTTTGTTGCTGCCTGGATTAACTGCACAACATGGTTCAACTATATTAATACATTTTGTCATCTTTAATAAAAACATTTCCTGATACGCTTGTTCTACCTGCTTGTTTCCTTTTCTTTTCTCAGTATCAGATGAGTGATATCCATGAGGTAGTGTTTCAGTATTTTCAGTGAGTTGTGCTGATTTTAAAAAGTAAAGCTTTATTGAGTGAGAGTTTTAAGTCTGAAAATTATCTGACTTAAATCTTTTCACTGTCACTTCTCCCAGTCTAAAATGACTGATTTACTTCCTACATTTTTGTATGAAGAAACACACTCAGTATTTTTTGGCTTTGAAAATAATATTTATCTCTAATCTGCTAACTTTATCATCATTGTCTAAGCAGCATTAAAACTTTTGTATACAAAACTTATTTGCTAACAGGCACAAACTAGAGGCTTTAGGGAATTTTTGCTGGGAAGTGATGGTAAACTGGAGTATTTCTTTTAAGTCTGCTTTCAGATGGAAACAGTGTGACTTAGCTATAGCCATATGGACAATTTAAAATAGTTAAGGAGCTTATACATGTTTGAGAATAAAACCTCAAAATACAAGTAGAATAACGTAATGGATCTAAAGTTGAAAACAGAAATGTCTGTACTTTCCCTTATTTTTAGGGGAAGTCCATTAGCCAGGTCTTGCAACACAACCGCCAACACTGTGGAAAGCATAAAGGTCTTTTTGCCTTTCAGATTTGCAGCTAAATACAGGATAGCATCTAATGAGAGGCGGTTTCTTACTTATTCATGTTAACTTTTTTTCCTTTGGTATCTGACTTACAATCCCTTAAGAGGCCCTTACAGCGCACAGACTCTTTTCAGACTGTCGATCATATCCGTCAGCACTCTTACTTGCATGCATACCACTCCCAAATTGCATAAAAGGGAATGTTTTCTCTTCAAGAAAATACATCACAATGTTGAGTTGATGCTGGCTTTATTGATTGGCTTACAGAAAGGAGGCTCTACAAAGTGATACACATTTCTTAGAAGAGCAAGCAAATGGAAATGGGAATCCTTTAGCCGTGTATCTTAGTGGCCAATGGCACAGCCCAAGGTACTTTGTGCTGCCCAGGCTCTGCCCGGCTTGTTGATCTTCGCTTAAGCCTGTTTCTACGTTCGTTTGTTGAGGCTTCTCTTCTTCTTGTCTGTAACCTCAGACAGTTTCTCTTCCCACAAGTTCTTGTTGCATATCCCAATCACGCAGCAAGCCAGACGTTTCCCAGCATTTCCATTTTCCAAACTGGCCTTATTGTTGCCCTTGCCCATGTCGTCTTCCTGCTCATGGATCACAACGGATCTGCCCATGATGGAATATGGACCAAACATAGTGGCAGAGAGGTTTGCTTTGTATTTTCTGATTTTGCCTTCTTTAGGAAAAAAGTTGCCAAAATCCCCTGGGTGACGGGGGTGATTCACGCTGAAAGGGTTATAGTGTCCTCCTGTAGAATCGCAGCCGTTGCTGAGATCCCCAAGCTCGTGGATGTGTATAGCTCTACCAGGTTGATTATTGTCCAACGGAAACCCATCCAAGTGAAAAACGGCTTCTAATCTTCCATATGAGTAACACTGTCTGAATAAGACTTGTCCTGTCACTTGTGGCTTGTCAGCATCTATTTTGGAGCTGGGCTTCATTTCACAAGTGGCGTAAATCATCCCAGTGGTCTCATTATCAGGCATTACCGGATAGAGCAAATTCTGCCAGAGGTCGTTCACTTTTTTCTGTATGTCACGAAATGACTCTTGGCTTGGATCAGTTTCTTTGTCTGTCATGACACCAGAGGCAGACAGGGCAAGCCCAGTGATCAGAGAAAGAAGCAGAAGCATCTTGGCAATTCAGAGTCTGCAAAAGGTACAAGAAACTACACAGAATTAAGGGCTTTTTGCAGCAGTATGGCTGGAGAGAAAGGCACGCAGCCTGTGGCAGTGCTGAGCAAAACAGCTGGAGCATGGTCCCAGTGGACTGCTGCTATCTAAACCTGTGTAATGTGATGAACTGAAACTAAATCAGAATGCATATGCATGTTTAAATGCATACAACTGACCCCCATGACTAAAAGAAATACTAGTGATTTTATATTTTACACTAGATCTTGATCTTAAAAACTGCCTCTTTTTCCCTGCAGGAAGCATGTAAGCCAAAGTGTTGTTTAATCTATTTTTGAGTTTGTATTGAGGCTTTTCTCCTACTACAAATTCCAGCAAGACAGTTTGCCAGGAGGCGTTGTTTTGGTCCATCTACTTAACCACTAGTTAGGCGTTAGAAATGAAAAGTAAAAATCCAACAAGTTGATTACCTTGCAGAGCTGCTGCAGAACCCCTCAGTAGTAGCTCTTTGCCTCTGGTCCCCTAAACCGAGATGTGATCCGACAGAAAGCCAGAGCCGTTTGAAGTTGATGCTTATGGGAACTGGTGTTTGTGTAAAAGTTAGGTAACGCTGGCTCAGGGGAGGCGGCACCGGGAGAACCGTGGGAGGGGGGGAGGGAGGGGGAAAAGTTTTAGGCATTTTCATTCTGGGCAGGGTGAACACTTTGTCCTTTCTCGGTTAGTTTGTTAGTCTGGCTCTCAGTCTTCACTGACGTTCCGAAAAAAAAGGAAAAAAGTTAGCAAGCTTTTAAATTAATCTTCCTTTTGATTACTTCATGTGCTTATCTAAAACAAGCGACCTTCAACATGCAGTGAGGGGAGAGGAAGGAGCTTTATTAAGGCACAGTTGGGCAGTTTGCTCATTTACGTGCTGGTTGTCATGGCGCTGGTTTGCATTTTTATTTCTTTATTAGCCAAAATTGAAAGTGGTGCTTGAGCAACATAAACTGTTCCACATGGACGTATACCAAAGTTTCTGTGGTTTTAAAACCCGAAGGGCACACTTCACACTGTCAGATGTTGAGGTACGTTTCAGCGATGCTTCTCTGTAAAGTTTTAGGGCTATCGTCTGCTCCTTTACTTGCCAACTTATCTGCTCCACTGAAGTAATTTTGTCTTCTTTTTTTGAGACAGCAGTGATTTCTTTCCAAAGAGAGAAGTAAGCGGTACTGAGGCAGTGCAACATCAGACCGAGGCGCAGAGAAATTGTTTCCCAGAAGCTGGCTGGAGCACGGAGAGTTCGCATGTGTTTCATCATGCCGTGAACTGAGAAATGCTCTCCTCTTGGGGGCATTGCCCTGCCTGCAGCGCTTCCCGCTGTTGTAGCTGAAACGTGGATTCAGCCGTCACAAGAGCAATTTAACAGGCTGAGATTTCTGTAGAGAGAAAAGAGTGGCTCTTATTACTCAGGAACAATTCTCAACGCAAGAAAATTGCAAAGAAAATCGCAAAGAAAATCCTTTTCCCCAGTTCATGTCTACTGCCAGCTGGGTAAGGAATGTGTCTGTCAGCTTCTGGAATGGTAAAATTGTGTGTGTTAATCTTACTGCTATCATATTCTACACCAGAGCTGAGATACTCCGTTATCTGCGAGCTGATGTTTTTCTTTGAGAATGAGGGAGAGCAGAGCTAAAGGGGTGTCCATTAGCCAGGGACTGGAAAATACAGAGTTAACTTCTGCTTGGGATATTGGGATAATGAAGGTGTTACTTTACTCTGGGCTTCAGTTCCTAACCTATGAATTAGGACAACTAGTACTTCTTTTCTTCAGGGTATTTATGAGTTGTCAGATTACTGCGCTCGTGGGAACCATGCAGTGTTCAGTGGAAGCTGAACTCCAAGACCAAGAGCCAGGATTGCCCGTCATCCCAAGCCTAACGCTGCCTCCTTTGCAGCCTTTTCCGAAGTTCATTCACTGGCAGTCTCTGAGCTGCGGAAATCCATACTTGCAACATGGTAATACTACGAAATCGCTCAGGTTTAAAGCATTTGAAAGAAGTAAAATGTTTTATAATCAGGTTTTATAAATATATGCAAAAAATGTTCAGCTAACAACTAGCCAAATGCGAAGGGGGATGGTTTAAGGTTGTAAAATGCAAGAAGCAACTGTCCAGTCTAGGTACTATTAGAAAAACTATTTTTTAGCATCATAAACCATTTTTTAAGGGGACATGATGAATGGAAGGAAGAAAGGAGTATCGTTTGTGGCTTACTCCTTGAGTCACAAAGTAATGGACTGCAATTGAGTTTAACACTTCTGCAAGGAAATTTCCAAGCCAGCAGTCAGTGCTCCAAGAAAAGAATTTTAAAGCTTTAGTTGAATTATAACACATTTTGAAATAGGAACTCGGGTCAGAATTTTAGCTGGTTTAAATACAATAATGCTTCTGATTTCAGTGGCATTTGTGCTGTTTTACACTAGCTGGGATTCTGTCCCTGAAAAAAACCACCCTGAAAAGTCCAAGGTACTTGCTGCAAAGCTCCTTTGTGATGTACTGCACACGCGGGAACGAAGCAGAAATGCAGAAGGGTGTAAAGGAGATGATCAAAGGGACAGAAAGGACTGCAGCAAAGCTAAATGATGTATTTGTAGTGCTCTGTACTTCAGAGAATGAAAAGGAAATACTAGCTGTGGGCTGCTGTCAGAAAGATGTATTTTAAAAAGGAGAAGGGCTGATAGCTACAAGAAATGCAATTGCCAGGGTGATTTGGCATTCAGTCTGGGTCTGAAAGATGGAAGTCGCTAAGTACTAACCAGGTGTATCGTTAAAGTCTATTGTTACCCACTGCCTACGTTTTAGTTTTCTGGTTAAAAAGAGGTGGTGACTAATGGGCTAACAGCCTTTAAAGCAGACAGCAGTTAATGGGAGGAAAGCCCACAGCGACCTGACCATGCACTTGTACTTGGGTTACAATCCCTGTTTAAAAAATAGACCTCTGCTTTTGTCCCGTTGTATAGGACAGTTGCATCGTATCCTGAATTTCATGCAATGTCCTAGAGTCTCCCAGGCTATACAAGGCAGAGTCGTCAAAACACCTTCTGCAAGGTTCTCTAGACCACAGAGAAGAACCAGACTTAGCTTTACTCATGGGCTTTACAATGGGCTTTATAGGCGGCTCTGCTCACAAGTTCTCAATCCATGCTCTGACCTTCAGGGTGGGTTGGTTGGTGGGTTTGTTTTGTGGTGACATCGTCCCATTGCATCACCTTGCTGTTCAACTTAACATCATTTGATTTGTCCAGTTTAGAGTTAAACATGATGAAGAAACGCTGCATAGGAGAGCATCCTTTTGTAGCAAGTGGTAGCCTTGTTTTGTGTCTCCAGCAGTTGGAGCTGCTCTCAGTGATTTTATGGTAGAATGATTCTCCATAAAAATGACACCCAGAGAAGACAGGTTTTACGTCTTCTGCAGTGGGTGATGGAGCTGACTGTTTTTCTCCACGTATGGCTGAGGCTGGAGCCACTAAAAGAAGGGGGATGTCTGTAGCCTGAGGGAAGCAGAGTCAAGATTTTTGGGAAATTAATCTGCTCCTTCAGTTCAGGGCACTTTCTGCCATTTCTGAGTCATGGTCCCAGCCCGGGAGCCAGTGACGCTGGTGGGTCATCAGGCAGCAGCGGGGGCATCTGGCATTTGTTGGTGTGTGGGAGTTACCTGCTTGCTGTAGAGAGACTGCAGGGCACCAAAACTTCCACGCGTTGAGTTTGGCGTAGCATTGTACGTGCTCCGCACAGCAATTGCCTGCGAACACAGCACCAGCCTCGCGTGACGTCTGGCATGTCCCAGTACCTGCCTGTGGGTCTGCGGGTAAAGCCAGCGGTGCTGATTTCCATCTGAGGAGCTATGTGCAGTGCTGCCAAGTTAGGCAGGATTTAGAAAGCAGAAATGCTGTCAGGGTGTCCGCAAAGGTGCAATGACTTTGGCTATTTACTGCCTGTCGTGTTGTCCGACACGGCCTGTTAATGTCGAGTGCTCGCGAGAGAGGGGCTTCGTCCCGGACTGAGCGGTTTTAGCCTGCGTGGTGAGCACAGGGCTGGCGCCGGACTGCAAGCAGCACCTCGTCCCGCAGAAATCAAGGTGGAGGAACTCGTTTGCAATTGCTATTAGGAGGAAAAAAAAAAAAGAAAAGAAAATGAAAAATCTTGCTGTAGCAAATGGAAAATCTGTCACTGATCTAGGCTTACGCTTCCTGTTTATTCCTGTTCCTTGACTTGGTGTTTCTATTTAAAGAAATAAAGATATTTAGTGCCTGAGATAAGCATCCATTTATAATATTCTTGCAAAAGAGCTATATGCATTTCCAACTTTTCAAGGCTTTACCCATAAAAAATCAAGTTAAATAAATATACAAAAGGGAAATAACGCTGTTCTCTCTGGGGACTAATTTCTCTTGAAAATAGAAGATCATGCAACTGTCAAACTACTCTACATCAGCCAATTTGAAAAATTCTTGAAATTCTTCCTCTTTAATAGCTTGAGAAGAAATCATTTTATGAGAGTGAGGGAGAGATGAACTGTCAGTAAGCTTTTTGAAAAAGCTGCATTCAGAAACTCATTCTAGGTCTGTCAACCTAATTTAACAGAATTTTATCTTCACATGTGGATATAAAATATAAACACGTAATGTAAAAAGTAGGCGTGGAACCAAACTATTAGATAACTTAGGTTATTATTAGTGTTTGCATTAATTCCCTGACCCTTTATTAAATGTTTATCCTTTCTGCTACGTAGCATTAATCCGGAGAGGGGTTTGCTGTTTGAGAGGAGACAAGAAATAAACACAAGATTCTCTTCAAGTTCAGCGACCAATGGCCAGAAGTGGAATTATCTTGGTTTTTTTCCTTCAAAGTGTGCATTGCACACATTGTGTGTATTTGCACAATTTCAACACCGTGTGTAGTTTCAAGTTAAAGAACTGACCACGATTTTCAGATCTTTCTATCCTTCTAGTGTACTAAAGAGACACCACCACTGATAACAGGTTAATCCCTGCCTTCTGCCTGTGCGCGCTGCCATGCTTCTGTTGTCCCCGCCGGGGCGGGAGATGGGTTTGTGGGTACCGACAGCTGCCAGGTGCTTCTTGGGAGCGGTAGACTTGAGGCCTCTGTCATGGCCCAACTTTCTGCCCGCAGCGATGCTGCACCCCAGCTATGGGTCATAAGCAATTGGTGGCAGAGAAGAGGGAGGAGTGACTCAGGTTCGCTGATCTACTTTGTTGGAATTGAGCACAGACGGTGCTAAGGTTCACAATTCAGATTTAATGTCACATCCCAACTTTCCCTGCCCGCAGCGATGCTGCACCCCAGCTATGGGTCATAAACAATTAGTGGCAGAGAAGAGGGAGGGGTGACTCGGGTTACTATGCCAATTTATTCATTCAGTAACTAGGCGTACAAGTTGTCATTCAATATCTGGGCATACAAGTTATCATTGAATAACAGTAAGTTCTCTAATTGCTAATCCTGCTTTTCAATAAAAAGGAAGAGAGAAGGAGAGAGAGAGAGAGAAATCAATCATCAGTCCAGGGTCCAGCGTCGGTCCAGCCAACGGGGGTCTCTGGTCAGTGGTCAGGGAGGCCCTCCCGTTGAGTCATGAGGTTCAGAAAGGACCCCCTTGCTTTCTAAACTCCCTCTCAGAGAGGAGTCTAGGTGCGGCTGAGTCCAGTCCTAGTCTCAAACTTGGTCAACGGATTATGTCTAAAGGAGTATATCATGTCTAAATTAAAAGATAGAGACAGAGAAAGAATAGAGGTAAAGGAAAGATCACCACCCTGGGTTCCAGTGATGTCTCTGGTCCGGTTCTGTCGGGTGGTGGGCGCGCGCACCCAGACCCTCTGAGTTGCGCCATTTATTGACTAGTCCCACTGCATATGCTAACTACTTCGCATGCGTAGTCTGTTGTTCTCGAACCTTCTCAAAATGGGTCGGGGGGTTTGAGGGGTTGGGGGGTTTTGAGGCTAGTGCTGCCCCCCCCGCCCCATCAGAAATGCAGGGGTGATGCTGTCTCAGGCTTGTAGCAATTACTCAAGATAAGGCCCAGAAAAGCACTATCCTGCCTCCACAAGATCCTCCCTTCCAGCTGCACCTTATCTCATTAGTGCGGTACACCAGATCCTCCAGTGTTGGAGACAATAACTCTTTCAACTTCTCAGTTTCTTCAAGGTCCTTCTTTGCCGAATGTTTGAGACATTAACTCTTTCAACCCCTCAGTCTCTTACAGCCTCCTACTCAAGTAGGAGGCAGCAGGACTTTCCAGGACCAAAAAGGGGAAGCTCAGTCCCTTCCCGCAGGAACAAGCCCAGTCCTGGCCCAGGCTCGTCCTTGTCCTCAGCAAACTTTGCAGCAAAGTGAGAGAGGGCAGGTAAGAGCCGCTGCACGAAGCAGGGATGGAAGCAGGCAGGAAAGGAAGAATTATAGACACTTCTACAGGCAGAAAGTTTGAGTCCCAAAACTGGCCTGATCCTTCTTCACACATACAGTTTAACTTCTGTTATGTTTATATGTAAAGGATTGTCAGCAGACAGTATTTCAAATGAGAGAGTTTAAACCTTTTTGATTTATGTATTGCAATGCAGATACACTTTGCTTTATTGCAACAAAAGATAACCCAGAGTTCTCTTTAAATAACCTCTGAAATTTATTTGAAAGGCTATGGACTATCATGGATAGCCAGTGCAGTTAAAGACTAGGAGTAAAACAAACTGTGCAAAGAAATACAACTTGTTTTAAAGAATGCTAGGAAAGTGGTGGTGTGTTCACTCATGACCTCTCGTTTTCTATTTGTGCTAAGGTCTGAAAGGGATTTAGAGACACCGTACCCAGCCATACCAACGTAAATCATGACTTAAGCTTGTCTATCCTGTTCTTAAAACTCGTCATTGATGAAGAAACTACCATCACCCATGGCTTGACTATCCTTTCTCTACAGGTTTTTCCGCTCTCTAGCCTGGTTCTCGCTGCAGGTCAAACCCATTGTTTTGGTTGTATACACTGCAGACATGGGGGACAGATTATTCTCTTCTTTGCAACAGCCTCGTGCAAACTTGAGAGTTTACCTCTGTACCAATGACCCTTCCCTCTTTCAGCTAAACGGTCTTAATTCTTTTCAGCTTTCCTCCTAAATTTTGTAGGCTCCTATGTTGAGTAGATCACCTTTTCCTGTGGACCGTGCACCTCCTTTTGGAAGAGAAGTGCACAGACATCTCAGCGCGTCAGCCGACCAGCACGGACTGCTACTGCACTCGTCTTGCAGACTGTATTACTCTCTCTATCATAATGTGGTCTTTGCCTGATCCTTTCCTGCAGAACTGCTGTCTATGCAATTGTTTCCATTTTATATTTCTTTAGTTGGCTATTTCTGCCAAGTATGGGATTTTAGCTTTGTCTTAATTGACTTACCTCCTTTTTTTTTTATTTCTCCCACCCTTTATTGTTTCTCCAGCTTGTCATGAACATTTTGAATTCTAATCCTTCCCCACAGTGTATTTACAGCCCTTCCAGCTTGGTGTCAGCTGTGAATTTAATCAGTTTACTTTTTGTTCCATCATCCAAGTCATTAACAGAAGGGCTGAATAAAACCAAGTAACAGACAAACTTCTGCACCCGAGGCAGAAAATTTCCCTTTTGGGCTTTCAGGTGAATGCAAAAAGTTTGCCTCTTTTAGTGTTTTTTCTGTGGCTGTGACTCCCGGGTTGAGCCTCACCAATCCTCCCTGAATCTTCAGGCTCGATAGGGACCAGAATCATTTGATCTCATGTATCTGCATTACCATTCTTCCCCTGGGAGAGGCAAAGTGTCTTTGAAGCGCTGCCTGACACCAAGTGGTGCCTGAAACCTTTGGCATCCAAAAACTAATGAAAAGCTGCCTTTTACGTGCACATCCCCACACGGCTATCTATCTCCCTTTGCCAAAACAGTTGGTGGGACCCGTTGTATTTTAACATTACATCAGCTACGGAAGCAAAGATGAAGTTAATTCATGCTACCTAAACAAAGCACATTTCCAAAGGTTCATGTTTCTGACCCTCTTATTTCTTGCAAGCAGCACCTGTTTGTAAAAGTCTTCCAGTTTGTCCATGTTCCCCACGGCTTTTGTTACAATCGCCAGTACCGTAAGGTACACCTCCCCAAAACCAGGAAAGCTACGCCCATTCCTAAGGTTGCATTTTAATGTAGAATCATATGTGCATGTCAAGTTACTAAATAAGTGAAAAATTACGAGGTTTTATTTACAAACTCCGGAGGACCTTGGCGCTCCCGTACCACAGACGTGAAGCCTCCCATTAGGGCTGAAATTCTTGCTGACACCTGCAGGCACCCGAGGCTCTGCTTTGCACAAGGGCAAGCTAGAGCTCAGCAGAAGCTGAGCGCAATCATGTTGAGTGAAGACCAAGGCCCACCTGGCTTTGAGAGCAGACAGCAGTTCCTGCTCTGGGAAGAGCTCCACTGCAGAAGTTGCGTGTGGAGGCAGGTGCCATTGACTGGCGGCTGTGGAAGGCACCATCCCTGGGCTTTTGCTGAAGTCAACCCTCACTGAAGTCAACCCTCAGCAGCACCCAGGAGACTCCTGAGGAGGTTCCTTGTCCTTGAGCACTGCGGGGTGCCGGAGAGCAGGCTGAGTTCCTGGAGGCTTTCTCAAAAGCAGGTATTTCACCACAGATGTTGTGGTATGTTGCTATTTTAAAAAAAAAAAAAAGAAATTAAAAAGTATAGCTTACTGTTGGATACCCATCTCCTTGGAAAATTGTGTGGAGTAGCTCAGGGCCTGAACCTCTGAGTACTTTTCAAAGTACTTTGTGGTAAACTCATTGTATTTCTGTCTTTCTGAACAGCAGAAAAGAGAAAAAAAAAACAACACCCTGCATTTTTCTGCAGAGTAAAAATTGTTTTCATGGTAAAGTGGCTCCCCACCTTTTTAGCCATATTTATTCTAGTGAGTTGATTTTTGTAAGCATAACTGAAACCCTGGGAGACTAATGAAGTTTAACAGTGTGTGTTAATTATATCCACTTTTGTTGTCTCAGTGAAAACACGGGATCCTAAATCCTATGTACAACTGGAAATTTCAGAGGTTCCAGGCCCCTCATCTGACCTTAACTTCTCTTAGTTTCATGCAGCTTTTGTAAGCCTGTGCACAGTTAAATTCCCCCGTGGAGAATGTTTTTGGAGATCAGATGTTCAGGGATTAGGAACACAAGAGTTTTTTACCTTGTTTAAAATCATTTTGACATTTTAGTGCAAGTCATTAAGATTGTTTTCTTGAACTGTCACATGAGCCACGGTATGGGTGAACCATTTTTAGGAAAATTAAATAAAACCACTTCATTTTCTAAATGACTCACCTTTAAGAATTTTAACATAAATATTTTGCACACTCTGAAGTTTCTGAGGTAAATATTTTCACCTGAATTCCTCACCTGGGAAGATTAATTCCCAACTAAGCAAAAAATAAAAGCCAGGGACCTATCATGGGGGAGATCAAAGAGGAATAGTCACTTCTATCTGAAGACGCTCTCAGTATTGTTTATATTTGGTTGCTCCCCCCCCATCCCCAACTGTGCAGTGGAACCAAGTTTCCCCAGATGGTGCCAGGTTTTAGGATCTCTGCAGAGATGCAGCGTGGTTCTGCGGATTCTGATTTCAGACCAGGTGAATCCCATTAGTTCCAACCCAGCAGCACAAAGGCTTCAAGCGTCCCTGAAGCTCAGTGTTTGGCTCTAGAAAAACGGAGAGTAGACAGGAGGCAAAACACATGACGGGACGATGCTTTCACCAGCTCCGACGTATGCATTAATAAGCAAGACTGAGAATGCCACCTGCTTACAGAAATGTTTTCAACTTGCAGGGCATGGCATTCTTAATAGTATTCCATTAGATATAATGAGGTATGCCGGTGCAGATTTCCCCCATGAAGTTAGTACACATTTGTACAAAATAAGGCTCCTGCTGGGGTGTTTTATGAATGTGGAGTCTTTCAGTTCCAGTTAAATAGGATAACCAGCTGTTTCCAGGGCACATGGAGAAATCCTTGGATTGGCTGTTGTTCCTACTCTTGGTATTAGGATGCCTACAAAAAAAAGAATAAAACCACCGAAATATTTCACTGTGGCCTTCTTGAAGAGAAAGCAATTCTTTGGATGTATCAGAAATTGTTAATAGATGCAGGAAAAAAAAAAAACCACCAAAGAGAAAAATCTGTTTTCTTTGTCCTATTATTTTGTTACAAACCTACCTTCCATCTTTAGCCTCCAGGTTTCCCTCCCATGAATTGTCATCTGCTTTGTCACTCGCGAGACTTTATTCTCAAAACCTGCAGCTGTTATTAAAACTGAGGATTATAAGGTTATGTAGTGTGTTGTAGAAGCCAGATATAGACTGGCTGTTTTTATTAGAGGATTACCAAATTTTGTTAACGGGGTGCGCCTGAATGATTCTGCTGGAAGCTCTGCTGTGCTTGTTACGAAACATCTGATCCCATAGCAGATACAGAGCTGCACCTTCGCAAGCTCCAGTTCTCTAACCACGCTGAGGGCAGGTCGTGCTTGTGATGTGGAAAGCAGGATCGTTGCAAATGATGTATAATGGTTTCACTGGTAAAAGTGTAGTGGCCATGGCAGAAAATATCTCACCTACCATAAAAATGCCCAATATCCCAATCTCTCGTTCACCTCAGAATCCTTTTCCACTGCTGGCACACATTATGGGCAACAAAATAAAATCAGCGTATGAGGTATGTTCTTCAATGTTTTTTTTTAAGTATGGTTAAAATATCTAACACCTTTTCTAGCGTTTTATAACTTACATATCCCTATATGATACTAGGCCCTTAAGCAAGCTTGCTGCTCCTAAGGCATGAGATGATGGTGACCTTATAACTAACTCTCTTAATGTCTGTATGTTGGTGTGTTTGTGAGTGAGGGGCAAACTCAAGCTCGTGAACCTAAAGCAAGAGGTCAGAGGTGAACATCAATGCAAAAAAAAAAAAAATCTGACCTTAGAGCCACCGTTTTCTCACGGTAATGAACTTGTCTCACTGAGGCCACCCAAGACCTACTGAGGAGGTAATTTCTACAGGCTCTTCATTTAAGAGGAGGGGGAGTCAAGAAATTTCCTGAAGCTTCTAGCATTTTGTATAACAACTGGTACCCTGCTGTGGTGGGTTAACCCTGGTGGGCAGCTCAGAGCCACCCAGCCACTCGCTCCCCCCAGCGGGATGGCGGAGAGAGCAGAAGGACACAAGTGAGGAAACTCAAGGGTTGAGATAAAGATAGTTAAGTCTTTAATAAGTGGAGGGGGAAGAGGAGGAGGAAAAGAAAACGTGATGAAAAAGCAATCGCTCACCACCAGCAGACCAGTGCCCAGCAGTCCCTGAGTAACAATGGTGGAAAAGCTTCTGCGCCCAGGTTTATTGCTGAGCATGGTGTCATATGGTGTGGAATATCCCTCTGGTCAGTTGGGGTCAGCTGTCCTGGCTGTGCACCCCCAGCCTCCTCGCTGGTGGGGTGGGGTGAGAAGCAGAGAAGGCCTTGGCTCTGTGTAAGCATCGCTCAGCAATAGCTAAAGCATCAACGCTGTTTTGTCACAAATCCAAACCCCAGCACCCTCTGGGCTACTCTGAAGAAAATTTACTTCGTCCCAGCCAGACCCAGTACACCTGCAAGGCTGGGTGCTGGCACAGCCCTGTACTGGGAGGGAAAAGAGAAAACACATTTGTAAGTCACAGCTAATGTGGTTTGCAATTCCAAGAGGAAAGTGAAAGGTATTGATAAGGACTTTGTTTTGTGCTTCCAGATACACCTTGCCTTCTGCTACAGGGCTGAATTACCGCTGCTGTGATAATAAAGTCCACTTGATTTGTCCGAGCAGACTCCTAATCGCTTAATAAATCACTTGAAAAGTTATTTGGTAGAGTGGCAAATTATTAACTGGCTGGAGATCCAGCAAGCAGCAGCTGTTTCGTACTAGAAACTTGACTGGGAGAACTGGCCCAAGAACGCCCGTATGAACACATGCCAGAACCATGATTTTTTTTCTAAGTTTTAAAGTCATTTCCCCACTTGTATCCACAGGGAAAGGGAAAATTTGGATCCATGTATATAATTTTAAAGTGTCATTAGTGGCATAAATGAACGTTTGGTATTTATACCATATTTATGTACTTCCTAACTGTGAATTAGTCATACAGATCCTGCTCCACTCTGAATCTATTCATCAATTTGAGTTCTTGTGGTTATTCAGTTTATTAAAATCCAATTGTATGTTTCTGCAGGAAGGATGAGTATCTTTTGCCTTGGTTCTGAATATTTACTCATGTTTCTGACTAGATCTAAGATGGCACAGTAGGATTCTTGGTTTATCTTTCGATTTAATGGATAATTTTCAATTTCAAGATTGCTCTCACGATATCCAGCTGGGTGGCAATTTTAAAATTGACTTTGGGAGAGTTCAGCTAAAATTCCACTATGAAATTCAGATTTTAAAAAACATCACATCAAAAGGTAAATCTCTCCATAAGGTAGACTAGAGGATGCATACTATATGTAATCGCATAGTTACATAATTCCTCGTTATAGCCATATAGTCTGATTTTTCAGACAATAGAAGAGAATCTGTGTCCTGAACACCTCTGGTGTGGCGTGACTACGTAGTTTGATAATTGCTGCGCGTGGCTGCATCAAAGAATATTGTCACATCGCAACAGGAAATATGGTCCCAAGATTAAAAGGCAGATTTGGATTCCGGATGCATTTTAGTCAGTGTCTTTCTCTTGACATAGAATAAGCCATCTAACCTCCTCTTACCTCCAATGTGCCCTTCTTCAAAATTTTGATAACGATGACTCACTTCCTCATGGGGGTACTTGGAGGCTTAGATGAAGTCTGAGAAGTTGTTTCTGACCCTGAGAAAACTGATGTCAGAAATTGCAATATTGGAATGCTAATCTTTCAAGGCTTGGATAAATAATTGTCCACAAATGAAAAGCTATTTTCTCTGCAATTTTTTGGCCCCCTCTGTAATATTCCTTGAATTAGCAGAGTCCAAACTTAATACAGACAACAGAGGAGACAGTGGACACTGCTTGCTTAAGTAAACAACAGCCAGAGCCCAAATTATTAGTAAATACCAAGGCTTCATTTAGGTTGAATAACGCTGCAATCCAACAAATAAATGAGCCATCAAGTTTGAATTTATGTAGCATACGAAACACATTAAAGCCATCTGACCATGACAAAGGCCTTTTCTGCTGTGAATAATGAGGCCAACACACTATAATATCCTTTAGATGAGACATTAAACCCAAGGTCCTTTATGTTTGTCTCTGGTGGCTGTCCAGGTGGGAAGTTAAAGACTTTATGGCATTTTGCTAAAACCACAGAAAATCTCCAGCCCCCAACGGCATTACTTTCCCTGTAAATAAATAAATTAATTATTTTTTTAAAGAAAAAAAAAAGAAAAAATAGAATAGCCAAGGCTGTGTACGAGTGAATATCATCAAGCAAAATGCCAGTTTTCCTACCCATGAGGACAGTGGAGAAACTTCTCTTGCTTTAGTGGGAGCAAAGTCAGTGTCCCTGCTACCAGTGTCAGACTTGGAAAGTCCTTTGGGATCTTGAGAATGTAAAGCAAAGAAAAATGCTTAATTCTCATCATGAACACGTATTGTGGTACGGAAGAACAAATCCCAGTAATATATGATATGTTTGTATGTGTCTGTGCTTACATAACTAGATATGCGCATTTACATGTGTCATTTCCAAGGAGAAACGGTTTGGAGACAAACAGAAAATAATTACGCCAGGCAAAATTTCTTGCCATAGCCTGTACATCTGTGATTCACTTCAAAAGTCTATCTCAATTTTCAGCTTCTTTTGTATAATCCTAATGATTTTGTATCACTTGCGATATTTTAGCTATCCGTTTAGTTTGGTATGAGCCTCAGTGAATGTTTATCTCCTGAGTGAAAACCAGGCTCTTGTTCCCTGAGCCTGCATCTTAGCTGCGTAGTTTCACACCAAAGTTTCTTAGACTCTCATAAGGGTACGGCACAAGAGGTCGTGCGAAAGGTAAATTTCAGAGTCCTCTCGTAGGTGTAAATCTATTATGTCATTGTTATCAAGCTGACTGGACTCACTCATTTGAATTTAAAGGCATTAAAGAGAGGATGAGAGAACCACCCCCTCGAAATGAACGGAAGAATCACACTAGCGCTGAACCCCCTTAGCAGCAGAGATGATAAAGCCTTTCATGAAGAACTGACTGATGAATCTGGGCATCTTTCAATTTTCTGAATAATAAGCCAGTTCTTCCCTCTTGCCGAGAAACATATGGGATGTGAAGAAATCAGCTGGAAACCCAGCCATGTCTCTCCCGTTCGCCATCCTCTCCGCGAGAGGTGGGAAACCGGTGCCTTGTGAGGAAAGCTGGTTTGAGGGAAACCTTGGTATTCAGTTAAAGCAAGCTCAGCCTTTGTGACTCTTGTGCCCCTTGATGTCTGCTCCCCTTTTATCAAGAGCAGTGCCACAGAAAGCTGCAGTACTTGTCCAACAGAGATCAATGCTGACTGGGCTAAGGAATCCCTTCTGCTTCCTTTTTTTTTAACATGTATCTGCTTGAAACTCCTGACCCGATGGAAATATCCCACAGGTCACATCTTTCAGGTCCTTATATTTGAGAAAGGCACTTTTCAAGAGAGGAGAGGGTGGTAAGAAGAGAGCGATGTAAATATCTATCTATGACACACCTTAATATTGATTTCATTGACTTTCATTTCATCCATCCCCACATCAGTGATAGGAAGTTCTAGTAATGAGGACTGAAAACACATGCTGGCTTTGATTTTTTATTTTTTCTTTCTTTCCTTTTTTTTTTTTTCTTCTCCAAAAGTTGTTAAAGGCCACACTTTAAATGTATTTAATGACACTTAAAGATGTAGATTCCTTGTGGGCTTTATTTTCAAAGTGCTAAGACGTTAGTAGCATAGACCACCTCGTGCAGGGAGGATGAAGGTTACTGCGACAGCAGGGAGAGGCTGTGGCACAGGACCAGTCTGAGCGGGCTCCGGCAGTCTCGCCCCCACACGGCAGAGCAGAGCTGTCTAAGCTTTCCTTGGGTGTGAGTTTGAGAGTCAGGTGTGAGACGCATCCGAGGGGTGTCCAAGGTTGATGCTGTGGATGGCAACTGCCGAAGGCTCTGCCCGTGGAGCGAGGACGGCTCAGCTCCGAACGCCTGATGAGGTTACAGCTCCCGTACCGGTCTGACACTCTGGGGATATGTGTACCCTATGACAGTAGATCCTGGTGTGACCTGGGTCGTGGCAGAAGGAACGGCCACAACGTTGTGCAGCTGACCCTGTCCCTAACGATCGTTGCATGACTCCGTTTCACCCTGTGATATCAAAGCCTCAAAAGGTTAAAAAAAATTGTTCCAGATCTTCCTATCAACAAAAACTATGTGTGCTATCCATGTTGCTTGTCTAAAAGGGAAGGACTACAAAGAAGATATTTAAATATCAAATGAATTTTTAAACCATGTCTTTTCTTTCATGGCAATAATTAAAGATGCTATTCTAATCTAAGGGGCCAGATTCAGCCCGTGCTTTGTGACAGCCACTTTGCACCAGGTAACCACAAGCTTTGAAAGTAGCATAAGTGGTCTTCAAAGCAACCGGTAGAGATTTCTTTGTGAATCTCTCCTAGATGGACACAGAAAAGAATTTGTCCCTTCAAATTTAGCTCACCAACTTCTAAAAAAAAAAATATTTCAGTCATCTGAAAATTTTGTCTAATCTTCCACACGATCTGGTTTGGTATCATTGTGTACCCTTCCACAAATTACCTACATAGCTTTATTCTATACCTTAAAATATTTTCAACATGCAGTATTCAGCTCAACAGGGTTTTTTTTTTAAAGTTACTGATTCCTAGCCTTCCTTTTTGCCTCTTTACCTGCTGTCCAAAAAAAATGGAGGCAGGGTGCTCACAACATAGGGTATGTGATATGTGACTGGATTCTTTGGACTCCCTCCAGCGGAGGGTGGTGATAGACATCTGCCCAAAAAGCAATTAACTGCAATGTATTTGGAGAGACAAAACAAACCAATGGTGATTTACCACCTCCAGAAAGGGTTTGTGTTAGAAACAGAGTTGTTGTTTATTGTGGGTTTTTTTTCCAGCTGTTTTACTCTCAATTTTCGAGAATTAAGAAAAAAGAAAAGTTGCGAAATATTTTACCATATAACACAGACAACAATATGTAGAAGTAATTAATAGGGACATTTGAAGGGAAAACAGGGTCGCACCATTAGCCCCTACTAAAATGCATCGGAGTTGATGAATTATTTTAATGGGACAGAATGACAAAAAAGGGACTGTTTCACCTAAGCAGGGACAGCTGGTCCCTATGACAAGGATACATTGCTGTCTTGTGGAGTCTGCCAGCCAGCAAGGCTGAAATAATAGCACTGAGAGAGGTGTGAACACTCCTCGTTCACCTTAATTGAGAGCTAATATGAAGTCTAATTACGAACACTTTGTATTAACTGCTTCGTGTCTGAAGGCAGGCGTCAGCTCCGCAGCCCTCCATCATGTCCAGGGAAGGCCTGCTTCGATTTTCCACATCGTTACACATCCCGATGCCGTGATGCCAGCTGTGCCAAACCACAGCCAACTAACAACTGTCCCTACCACTGGCTTTTGGTCGTATTTCTGTTCCCGGGCAATGGGAGCCTGGGACAAAATTTCCCTCTGGGGACCGAACCGCCTGTTTCTCAAAAGCAGAACTTCTCCCTGGCCGCAGCCTGCGGGGCCAGGCGGCAGCTCTCCAGGACCTTTACAGGCTGTACGTGTACAGAAAGCCCCCCTTGCTGCGTGCGCGGCAGCCCTGGCACCCCGCGGCGCGGGGCTCACCTGCTGCCCGCGGCTGCCCTCGCGCCGCTGCCGGGGAGAGCCACCGGCGCCACGGGCTGGAGGGCAGGCACAGACCGCACCGACCAAACCATCTGCCGGGATTCAAAGCACGGCAGGTGAGATTAGGGGATTTAGGCGACTAATTGCAGAATTTACTTTCATACAAAGTGTTTGTGTGAGGGGGAGAGAGAGGAGGATTAAGTTAACTGCCAGAGATTTCTCCAGTTATTTGAAAGGTGGTTGTAAAATGACTATTTAATCTTGCACCTCACCTGCTTCTGAGAACAAAAGCGCTTAAATTTAAAAATGCCAACTGGATGTGGACAGGATGGCTCAGGGGACTGAGACTAAGGCTGCTGGGGCTTCATTTGTAAGTCACGCGACTGAGGCTAGTGAAGAATGCAAGGACCAACATTTGCTGGCTTTCGTGGACTGTGTTAAATCAGACTGGAAACCACAGTCCGGTTCCAAAAGAATTAAGGACCTGATCCTACTTCCACTGGAAACAGTGGTCCAAGATTGAGGCTTAAGTACCACGCTGCAAATCCTCAGTGCTGCTTTTAGCAACTGTCCCGGCACGTGGCGCGGGGAAGGCGAAGGCGAGCGGGCTCCGAAGAGCGAGCGCTTGGCATTGCCTGCGGAACCAGGCTGAGCAGCACTGTCACAGCAGCACAGGGCTCGTCCCCATGCTCAGATTCAAAAGGAAAACGTGGGGAGTATCTGCTATCTCCCATCAGCATTAAGAAAACCCCCAAAACCTACGTGGAAGGAAGGGGAAGGAAAAGCAGGATGGAAAATAAGCTAAGAAAAAGCAAAAGAACAAACATAAACAGAAAACCCACGCCAAAACCAAAGCCCTCAGCCCCCCTGATCAAAACAACTTTGATCAATGCATCTGTTCTCAGAAGCGCCTTATTTTAGAAAGCAGCTAGCTTTCTAACAAATAAAGAATTGCTCTGTGGTTTCTTTCCAAAGCTTAAATTCAGCTTTCTAGAGTAAGATGAAAAGCTAATTTTCTTGAAGTTTAACATATTTGTGTAAGCATGTCAGGTGAAATAAATGACATTGATATTCAGTGTGTATATAGGTGGCACCAGCTCCCCAAACTCTATCTCTTTTTCATCTTACTGGAACATTAACTTATGCTCCTGAGGGCTATGCAGCATGCAGAGTGAGAGCGCGAACTTAAAGATAATTTATCATAGCTCTCTCCTGTGTACCACTCTCTTTCCCTAAACTTTTCCATATCAGAATACAGAACAGAAGGTGTTTACTTTTGCCTTAGCTGCCTCTAACTGCACCCACGCAGGGTCTTATTCAAAACAAATGTTTGCATCCTGTAGATTGACTTCTCAGCATGTTCCCTACGTAAGTAGATGAGTGGATGATGAGTAGATGAGTAAAATATATCAAGAGCTGTAGTAAGGGCAGAGGAGGGGCAAGGAGGAAAGGAATTTCATGGGAAAGCCTGTCATCCAGGCCGGTAGGAGTTGGTGACAGAGAGGACCAAGGAGCACCATTCTTCACTCCTTGCTCCAACCGACCATGAGCAACAGCTCTGGAAAGGCTTGGACTCTCTTTTTATTATGCATATTGAGAGGTGTGACAGAGGTGTTCTTCTACTAACGGTGCTATCTGAACAAGCACAACAATTCACAAGAGTCTAGAAATGTAATGTTAATAACAACATAGATTATGTAGTGCTGGCACCCAGCTTCCCTTTTTCGTATTAATATCAATAAATTACTCTGCATTAATTACTTAAACTTATAATTTACTTTTCAAATAGACCTCAGTTTTGCAATTCACATTTTGCAGAATGGGAAACTGAGGTACACATAGGTTACATGGCTTTTCTTCCTCATCTACTGTGAGTTTAAAAAAAAAAATCTGCTGATTTCTGCACCACAATGCTGAGCTGCTTTTTCTGGGGTTTTTTGCATAGGAATACCAATGTGTTAGCTAATGGCTAATGTTGCTGATTGGGATCAGCTTTACAGATGTCTGGAGATGGCAGATTACATAGCTTTATTTAAAAAATAAAGTATTCTGAGGTGTAATATATCTTCCTGAATTTTATTTTTCTGTTGTTGTTTATTTGTACATGATGTTAAAGGCAGGAGTAGGAGCAGCTGTAGAATAGGTAGAAAGCAATGAGTGAGAGGATGCATGGCCCTTGAAGAGATGTGATTCAGAGAGCAGCAATTCCCCTGAAGTATCAAGATCATAGACGCATAGAATGGTTTGGGTTGGAAGGGACCTTAAAGATCATCTAGTTCCAACCCCCCTGCCATGGGCAGGGACACCTTCCACTAAATCAGGTTGCTCAAAGCCCCATCCAGCCTGGCCTTGAACACTTGCAGGGAGGGGGCATCCACAACTTCTCTGGGCAACCTGTTCCTGTGCCTCCCCACCCTCAGAGGGAAGAATTTCTTCCTTATATCTCATCTAAATCTACCCTCTTTCAGTTTGAACCCATTACACCTTGTCCTATCACAGCAGACCCTGCTAAAAAGTTTGTCCCCATCTTTCTTATAATCCCCCTTTAAGTACTGAAAGGCTGCAATAAGGTCTCCCCAGAGCCTTCTCTACTCCAGGCTGAACAAGCCCAACTCTCTCAGCCTGTCTTCATAGGAGAGGTGCTCCAGCCCTCTGATCATTTTTGTGGCCGTCCTCTGGACTCGCTCCAGCAGCTCCATGCCCATCTTGTGTTGGGGGCTCCAGAGCTGGATGCAGGACTCCAGGTGGGGTCTCACCAGAAAGGAGTAGAGGGGCAGAATCCCATCCCCTCCCTCGACCTGCTGGCCATGCTTCTTTTGATGCAGCCCAGGATACGGTTGGCTTTCTGGGCTGTGAGTGCACATTGCTGGGTCACGTTGAGCTTCTCATCAACCAACACCCCCAAGTCCTCCTCAGGGCTGCTCTCAATCCATTCTCCGTCCAGCCTGTATTTGTGCTTGGGATTGCCCTGACCCAGGTGCAGGACCTTGCACTTGGCCTTGTTGAACTTCATGATGTCAAGAGTTCAAGATCCAGATCCAACTTCAAGATCCAGAGTTATTGTTTATTTGTCTTTAGCTGTGTCTACAAGAGAAATAGGCAGAGCTTGGCACAGGAGCACACCTTGCAAATTTGCTTCCAAGGCCTTTACTTCGATCCATCAGAGCGCCAAACCATAGAAAAATAGTCTTTAGAAAAAGCTAGCAGATCATGTCATCAGACCAGCTGCACGTTTTGAAGAGAAATCTGACTGCCACAGTAGATGACGGGAATAAACAGTCTTGAACCCATGGAAACATGCAATATCTGGGCAAAAATAAGCACAACAAAGGAAAGTCTATGAAATGTAAACTCTCTGAATATGCAAGGAGCTGAATGATTATGTGCAGACTGGGGGCACACACAGTGCTGAGCCGTGGTCTTCCACCCATAGCTATACCTGTAAGAAAAAAGCCATTTCTCAAAAGCTTGCTGGTAAGGGGAATGAAACAGTAGAAAACCAAACTCCGCATAGCCTGGAGAGTGTATGCTGCACAAAGACGACTGCACTGCCAGCTGTGTGAGGTTGTATCAGAGTATGTTGTGGATATGGTTCCAATGGCGCGTGATAAAACAAAACGTGGAGAATGCAAGCTCTATGGTTGCCTCAGGAAACGGGCTGTTGATTGCAGGCGGCTTTGAGAGTATTCTCAGGAATGTTTGATGCTGTGTTTGTCCTTGTTCTTGCAATTTCTCCTGACTCGTATGCTCCTGGCCATCATCAGCAGAGGACGCTGACTAGTTTGACTTGTAGTCTGGCTCAGTACAGCCTTTCCCGTGCACCAGTGTTGAAGAGAAGGTTTTCAGCCTGTAAGAAAAGGTGGTCAGTCATTGCGGGAGCCACAATGTAATAAGACTTTCCAAAAGTAACGCCACCTTTGGATACTGGTTGTTCTGTACAACATATATACCATCCCTGTAATAATCTTCTTGGAGTTTTGTTGGGATGGGATGGACTGATTCTTCCTAAATCCTTGAAGCAAGCAGTGTTACGTTTGCTATATAGGATACCTACATACAGAAAAATCTAGACCATAGGTCAGAACCATGCTATGCAGGGATAAATGGACCTAAGAAGAGAAAAAATATCAGTGGATGTTTAAAAAAAAATTATCAAAAATAGCTGAATCAAAAATCTGGGAGGAGAATTCCAGAAATTGTAAGACCATGGTCTAAGGTTGGCACAGACTTGTTTCTTTGCACTGCAGACAAATATGTATTGGTTTTGGATTATTACCATCACTGGCCAGAGTTGCATGGTTTGTGAAGGCAGCTACAAAATGGGCAATCTCACGTGCATTGCCAGAAACCACTTCTAGTAAGAAATACTGAGCTGTAACTTGATAGTTATGTGTTTAAATATTTATCAGAAGAACATGATAACAAGCCCTCTTCTCTGGGACCAGAATAGCCAATGGTTCTGTTGAAGACAGCATTAACGTAGTTAAAATAATATTTTAAATAAAAAGCTAAGGAATGTTATACTCCTGCATGGAGAGCTGTCACCTGCAGGAAGTGTTGTTCAACAGAAAGGTTATTACCAAACAACCTGACTGTTTAAGAGTGAAAATTAAAAATAGGGAGTTGTGGAGTCTTTTAAATACTAGAAGCAAGCACACAGAAATCACGACGCACAAGCTACAGTCTATGCTGTGGCAGAACAATATGCATATTAATATGAAGAGTAAATACAGGTAAAAAAAGCTTCTTTTTTTGAAGTTGTTTTTATGGTTTTTAAACCAGAACAGCCTAACAAAATGAAGAGGAAATGCCTTCAGAGGAGGAAAGGGATTTGGATGCTGAATCCCTGAATCAGAAGGTCATGGAAGAGCCTGACATCTTTATAAGGACAGACTGAGAAGAACAATGCAGACTAGGCAAACCGACTCTCACAGACTGAGAATATAAGGTATGGTGTCTCACAGTCCATACTTTGTCCTTTCCCTTTGGAAGAGGGAGATATAAAGACAAACTACTCTCCAGTGGTTTGTACTGAACCACGGTGTTCCTGGTATAATATCTTGGCACAGAGTAGCTGTTTGGAGTTAGCATTAGCAGCCTGACAGACTCAGAAATCTCCCTCCTTCTCTCATAAGCTCCTTCCACTGTTATCTGCTGATCATCATATCACAGCCTCAACACAGCTACAGCTGCTACTCCAACAGGAAAGAGCTGTTGGAGAACAGGAGCAAACTACCACAATGCTAGTGACAAAAAGCTTGGCACTTTCAAGCAGGGTCCAACCAATCCATTTCTGCTTCTCTTTCACACCAACACAGCACTTAAAAAAAAAAAAAAGGCAAAAAAGGGAAAAAAGGAAATAGCATAATTGTCATCTTCTGCTTCACTAAAGTCAGCTCCCTCTGCACGTGTCCTTTCTTGAGTAGTTAGCATCAGCCATGGCTAAACATATCCATTGTACCTTAGACTTGTGACCCCTTTAAGAAGGACACTATTCAAAGTTTTTCCTCCTCTTTCACACTGAAACCCTTGAGTAGGAGGCACAATCACACACAGAATCACAGAATGGTAGGGGTTGGAAAGGACCTCCGGAGATCATCTGGTCCACCCCCCCGCCAGAGCAGAGCAATGTTAGTATACATCGTCACGAAAGCAGGAAACCAGCTGCCAAGTGTTAACCACTTTTCTATCCTGCCTAAAGAGCACTCACTGACTGAGTTTAAGTCGAGTTTAAACTCTTGTTTCTTGTTTGTAGGTGTTTGGGAAGAGAAAAACGTTCTATCTACTCGATTACGGTGAATGAAAGCAGTGAAGTACCAGCCAGTGCAAATTTCTAACACATCCACCAGAAAGAAATGTATCCAAGTGCATCCGCTTTGGTCTGCTAACACAGGTTTAATGTGCTGTAGTGTTAAAAAAAAAGAAAAAAGATTGACATTGTGTAGTTTAAAAAATGTATTTTGTAGTTGCAGCTCACAATGTGACAAGTTTATGATAATAGGAATGCACAAGTACTGGTGCATTTATGTGCATGCAGCAGGCATATGAAGCAGGAGTGTGGAGAAGGGAAGGATTCTAAAAAATCCATCAGGGTGTACTGGTTTTGGCTGGGACAGAGTTAATTTTCTTCACAGTAGCTACTATGGGCCTATGTTTTGGATTTGTGCCGAAAATAGTGTTGATAACATAGGAATGTTTTCATTACTGCTGAGCAGTGCTTACACAGAGTCAAGGCCTTTTCTGCTCCTCACCCCACCCCACCAGTGAGGAGGCTGGGGGTGCACAAGAAGTCAGGAGGGGACACAGCTGGGACAGCTGACCCCAACTGACCAAGGGATATTCCATCCCATATGGCATCATGCTCAGCATATAAAGCTGGGGGGGAGGCTGGCGGAGGGGCCGCTGCTCAGGGACTGGTTGGGCATCGGTCAGTTGGTGGTGAGCAATTGTTTTCATTTGCATCACTTGTCTTTCTTGGGTTTTATTTTCCTCTGTCTTTGTGGTTTTTTCCCCCATGCTCTTCCTTACTTTTTTAAAAAAAATTATTATTGTATCTTTTTAATTATTAAACTGTTTTTATCTCAACCCACGAGCTTCTTTCTCACTTTTACCCCTTCTGATTCTCCCCCCATCCCACCGGCGGGGGGAGTGAGTGAGCGGCTGCGTGGTGCTTAGTTGCTGGCCAAGGTTAAACCACAACACAGGGACAATGGTTTTCACTATCATTTCATTTGTCATAAACAAAGGATATTTGTTTATATCCAAGGATCCAGATGGTCTAGATCCTACATATTGAATTAATCACTTAAGCGTGCTGTAACCATCGGTATGTAAAAGTTGTTGATTTCCTAGGTAAAACTGGCATCAGCAAGCAAGGGGAGCCTAAGAAACAGCCCTCACACCATGTTCTCACCCAAATCTTTAACTGGTTTCTTCAGCCTTGCTGTCTGGCTTATCAGGAATCATTATGTTTGCCATCTAAGAAAGAACGAGGTGTGTAACGTCTCTCTCTCTGTCCAGAGAACAAGGGTGGCAAAGAAGGCAACAGCCACTCAGCTCCATGGTTGCTCTGAGCCAGCAGATGAGGCTATTGCCATTCTACCAAGAATCCATTAGAGTTGTTGGCTTGCTAGGTCAATCAGTATTATCTATTTACTTATCTATTGTTAAGATGGGAATTATATAGGAATTATAACAGGAATATTCATGCATGCTTTTTTCTTTTTCCTTCTGTGTTCCCCACTATACTTCCTATAGCATCAACACCGTGTTAACAAGGATGAAGTTGGGGCTTTTATAGATTGCTCTCTGAGGAGCAGTATTCTTAATGCCATGAAGATTTCTAAGGTTGCTTCCAAGTCTTGGAATCTGAATATATTCATCAGTATGCTCTCTTACGCTAATGGTAACAAGTGAGTAATATACCTATGCATATAGAGCTCAATTTGAGAACTGTCTTGGGACAAGTTAAGTTCACATCAGCTACTGCTTAAAGTAAACGTGGCCAATACGTTTTCAAGTTGTAACAAAGACAGCATTGCATGTGATGTATGCATACACCTCTTAAGCATCCCTGCTATAGATGCTCCTTTCTTCTAGGCGTTTGACCTCCAAGGTGACAACAATCCACAGCATCTGAAATCTGACTTAGATTTTCTAAGTGCAGGCGGCAGTTCAAAACTCCACAGAGATTGCTTAGATGAAGATGGAGTATTGGATACTATGGCCAGCTGGCTCCAGAGGCAGTTTCTACGCAAAGGAAGAGGACAAGTGCAATCTTTTCCCCCTTCAAAGCAAAGTAGGTTTGTCTCTGAGGCTTCCAACCTCTATGGCTATCACCCTAAAATTGACAGCATTTTACCCATGCCTGTGTATAGCATGAAATCTTGTAGGCACCAGCTAAGTCACTTCCTGACTGGAAGCTACATAAAGATGTGCAAGGAGACAGCATGGAATTCAATGGTGAGCTGACCAAAGAGACAATCACTGATTCCTTCTTAGGTCCAAGGGTTCTGACCCTCTAGTCCTGCTCAGTTTTTCTGTGGTAACTAAAAGATTACCACCTCACTGTCTGCAATGCCTTCTGAAATAAGTTATCATTTTGCATGGATATGACAGAGCAGGTAGAGCATTTGCTCCTTAGCTCCCATGGCTAGAGCTCACTATGCAACAGTAGCCTACAGCATGAACTAAAGCAGTAGCTTATGGACTGATGTATTGACTTCAGCCACCACTGCACGCACCTAAGGGAGAGAAGGGTTGTACCAGACATTTTCCACAGCCCACAGAGTGCAGTTGATCCTCATTCACTCCCTTTCGTTCACTGACACCTTGAGAGAGGATAGAAGCACAATTACCATGTGTCACTGGAAGAGGACAGCAAGGTAGTCCCTCCAGAACGCGCTCCAGCGCGACACCATATTTGGGTCTTGGTAACGTTCCTGGGTCTTCAGCGTTTCAGAAACTTGCCTCGGTGCCTCCCTTTTCCTTCTGCAGGACTTCCACCCGCAGGTCAGCCTGGATACTGCAGCTGAGGGTGACCTGCACCGTGTGGCAAAGCCAGCTGGAACAGCAGGTAGGTCCCACATTTCCAGCAGAAGGCAGGGAGAACGCTGGCTTTACTTTGGCAAAGTCCCCCAAAGTCAGGGACAGCTGGCGAGAGGGCCCATATCTGAGACAGTCATTTCAGTATATGAGAGAAGTGCAGCTACCGGCTCTGTATTCCACACATCAGGATTCATATTCCCATGGGCAGAACATGAAGTACTCGTGGTTATTTTAGCCAGGTGGGTTTCAGAAACAGCGAAAAGCTTGAGAAGCTCACCATTTGCAGGTGTGGAAACAGTTTCTATAACTGACAACGTGCTTTGGCCGTTTCTTATTAATGTCTATTGATAATCTCCTTCAGACATCAAATGAACTGGATAAGGACAGAGACTGTGTAGACAAAGAGCTTCATTTGCAGCATCGTTCACACTGTGCTCACTCTTAGGCTTCAGAGAGGCTTACCTATTAATTTGAACAGGGTAGGAGAGGCTCTCTTTGCTGACCTACACTGTATAAAATAAAATATAGCTGCTAAGTGCAATGGCTGACTTTGCTATAAAGGTCCGAGTTTCTCTTCTCCCTTGTTTGATAAATGAGTGTCATCAGAATTACTGTGCTCTCCTGAAGGAATTAGTCATTATTGGATGATCAAAAGTATTTATCAAAACTTCAGGTACAGTGCAATTGATCTTCATTTGGGTTGGAAGGGTTTCCTTGCTGGACTTTGGAGAAGGAATCCATTGGTGGCACAGCTATCAAACAGAAGGCAGCAGGTATATCCTTGTCAGAGAGATATATGACTGTGCAGAAATTCAAAAAGATGCCAAGAAATGCAGCTCAGCAGTAGAGGTGGCTACTGTCACCTGGCAAAGCTGTTGGGGTTTTGAGCAGGAGATGAAAAGAACAGTTAACCAACCCACCTACATCAAGAACACCATAGCCTATCTTAAAACATGCACAGAGGAATTTTAATTAAAGGATTTACACAGCTGTGGAATCCTGAAATCCTCTGAGTAATGTGCAACAGACTGAGACCTCCCTGGGAATGGCTCTTCAGTATCTGCAACATTAAAAACCTACAGAGGAGCTATTCCAGCAGGACGTGTTTGAGCCACCTTATTCAGAAATCTTCACTTCAAGACACACAACCTGGATCATGGTAATCTAAAAGGTCATTGTAGCTGTTACAGCATTGTGTTGAGAAGACATCTCAATGGCAGGTCTTGATCTTGTAAAATGCTTTTAACGCTAGTGAAAGGTTATCAGGTCTCAGAATACTTATCTTTAAGGTTTTCTGGTGATCTCAATGGTTTGCAACTGGATGTAGTGCAGAAACCTCTTTGTATGCTAACCACTGTTCCCATACGTGAAAGAGGTTAATGTTTACTCAGGAAAAGCAGCCTTGCTCCTTGAGACACCAGTTTCCTCTTGCTATTCAATAATTCAAATACAAATAAATTAGATCCCCAGCTGAACTGGAAATACAGAACTATCAGTGGGAATTGCATTGGCAGTCGCCTTCCTTCCTGGGGCAAGTATTGCAGCAACAAAGCGTTATACACCAACTCATTTTGACCATTCAACGAGCAGACGAATTTTTCTTCTAATCAGTCTGTTTCTTTTCTCTCCTTTTTTTCCCCTACTCACTATTTATTTAAGCTAAAAGGGGCCAATTTTTGACTGTTTTTATAAAAACAGCTATAAATTCAGACTAATCTACTGAATACAGTTGGGTTACTCTGGATTAACAGTGGTATAAATAACAGCAGAACTTGGCACAGTGCTTCCAAATTAATAAATCTAAATGTTTTTCAACTAATGAAGTGGCTTGAATACAATCAAACAGATTTTGCTTTTAATCTGTGAAAGAAAAATGTGTTTGCTTGACCTGTAAAGCAAGTTACGCCAAATTTGATCATGAAACAATATTTATGACTAATTTTTAACGCACTGAAAACAACTGAAGTGGGAAATGCTGATACACTAGTGTAACTATGACTGTGGAAATGGAACTAATGTAATAACTAAAACGAATGGGTATAATGAAAGAATAAACCCACGGAGGTTGGTAATGCCTTAAAACGGTGTGATTTTGAGCCTAATGTGTATGGGGGGGAATGAAAAAGAAAAAAGTCAGCAGCTACAGCATGTGGCAGGAGTCTTTGCTGACATTTGCAGAACGTTGTATTATGCCGGCACTGTTGTAAGAAGTGTCTGAGAGCAAGAACGTCGCAAAGTAATGAACTCTGGAGCACGGTGAAAAAGAATTACATGTGTGTGGACATAAATGTGGTCAAGTCCAGCATATTTCTATTAAAATTGGTGTAACAGCTGATTTAATAAATAGGCTCAGAACCTTTTCTTGGTGACATACTATTCCCATTCACTATACTTGAAAAAGAAAAACATTCAGTTGAGGACGTACATTTTTGACAGACAGCACATGTGATGGAGTGCTGACTCTGCGTAGCTCTGAAAATGGAAGTAATTGTACCACAAAGTAAAACTGGATAAATGCAGAGAGAAATTACTTCCACCGAGAGTGGTGTTTTGTTCTTTTTATTAAGTATCCTTTTAATGTTGTTAATAGATCTTCTTAAAAATAAATTATTTAAGGAGGCTTATCTTTAAAATACTACTAGAATTATGACTAGAAAACATATGAATCATTGCTGTTCTGCAGCACAATTAATTTTCATTGCTGTGTTTGTGACCTACTTACACAGACCGCAAACACTAATCTCACTGGATAATTAAAAGAGTGTAAATATCATTTGTCCAGTCCCCGATGATTTGTTTTAGAAATCCAGTGAGCTCTCTACAGTAAACTTGCAGATAAGAAATCCTCAGTTACATATAGACTTTAATTATCACATACCACTAATGATTCTTAGTACTCGGTTTCGTATTTTACACTTAGAATAATGCAAACTGTATTTAACATGCAATTCAGTATTTTCACACATAAATTTATTTCTCTAACTGTAGCATTCTGATGCAACAGGATGTGGATACATTGTACAAAACATGCAAATATATTTGTCCTATATTTAGTCTTGAATAAAATATTTGCAATATTTTTGTTGATGTAAATGATGTTTTCTTTAAAATTTACTACTGGCTTTCTAAGTACAGGTTTATATTTCAGGATTGGATCAAAGAAATCAGTTTCACAATCAAGGAAATATTTGGCTAAAAGCCATCCTGATTCAGTAATAAAGTAGATTTAGCAATTAAAAATCATACATATTAGTTGCATGTATAATAAATTACATTGGGAGTCATAACAAATGGGAGGTGGTAATACAAACAGACTGAATGTTACAAGCACAGCAAACTGGTAAGAGAAGCAAAAGACAAGGAAAAATCCATGACAGTGAATGATAATTTCATGAAGTATAGTAAGAATGACAGAAATCCCAGCAATGCTATAAGCTTGTAACTAGCTAAAGACAGTAAATGTGTTAATAATCATGAGGAAAGAGAAAGCATTATTTAATGTGGGGGGGCTTCTGTTGGAAAGAAACTGGATTACATACTTGTATAGCATGAAACGCTTTCAAATCTACTAGTAAACTGTGAATAGTGTAACCATACTTACTTGGTATGTCTATGTTAAATGGATAGATAAATATGTCTTCTGTCCTTAAAAATACCTTTTAAAAGTATTCCAAAGATAGACCTTGAGTCCTGCTGCGTGTTGGTTATCAAATTATTTAAATACAAAATAATTCAATCTTTGTTAAATACATTATGAATAGTTCCAAAGATCAAACCTCCATGCTAGTAGTGCTAAAATTGTGGGAAAACCAGTAAATTCCAGGAAATAGAAAGTTAGGTGTGAAGCATGTGATGGCCTTCACTACGAGACCTCATCAGGGGGTGTTAAGACAGTTGTTCATGTGGTACCTTACTGTGCTGTTACCAGAAGGACATATGGTGTGTTTCATCCTTAACTGTTCATTTTCTTCATCTGCTTATAATTAGACTCCAGGTACGAAGGAATCACCATGTGAGTAATAATTTATGTACTTTACCTCTTTTTGATTTTTCTTTAAATATCTGGAATCCAGATGTGCTTTCAGTGTTAAATAAGGCACTATCTACCTCCATCTATTTAACACATGAGTTTCAAGACCTACCTTATCATTTAGTGCAATTGAAAAACATGCAAACCTTCACTAGAGAAACTGCTGAGAGCTGCTACTTGCATCTCCCTCTCTACCGTGTATCATTTGCTCCCCCAATTCATACCAGTTTTCTGGTCCTCTCTACTCTCTTTACTCATGGACTATGAGTGTTTGGAAACAAAGCCAGCCGGCCAGGTCTGGGGACACATGCTGAGGTAGGTGTGACATTTTGGACACTGAGCTTTCCACCTACGGGCCACCAGCTAAAACCAGCCCAACTGAACGACGATTAAAATTTCATCTCTAAGAGCTTCTGTGTGAAGGGGCCAATATAGGAATCATTACACTGAACACACTGGAAGCCCATTAAACTAAGAATTGGAAAAGGAGCTGCTTCGGCTACAGCTGGTGGTTTTACACTAGGAATTATTGTGGAAGAGCTTTTCCTTATTTAAGCTTGTACCTTACCTTTTTCTGGAGTAATGTTTGTGTATACAAAAGCCATTAGAGCCATCCATGGAACCCTGTATTTGAAAAATTTCTGCCCCTAAATCATGTTATTATTATACTACAGAATAATTTGGAGGTTCATCAGAGAGGCTGCAAATTGCATGAGCATTGGAAGCTGAATCGGTTATCCCCAGGAGATACATCCTTCTCAGACTGGGGTGGGGTAATACAGGCATAGTTGTATCTGTGGAAAGCTTTTCTTATGGATAAACACAGGATTTAATTAAAAAAAACCCATTATGTAATACTTCTAACTGATACCAATTTCTTTTTTTAAACTGCTGTTTGTAATTATTCTTATATATGTAAAACAGTCTATTTGCATAGCATACACACAGAGCTACACAAAACACAGCAGCCTGAGGTTCTACATCTTCTTTCCCTGACCCACTTTGTCATCTTTAATGTTTCTTTTGTCTCTTTTTGGCCTTCTCCATTCTCTTTTTTTCCTCGGTAGAAAAATCCTTCTCCCTTATCATTCCTTCCTTACTCTTTCTTTTTTCTTTCCTTGGTTTTCTTATTCCTTTTTTGATCTACACCTACCTACTTGTTTCTTCATTTTTTCAAACTCCATCCTCTTCCATGAGGTAAAGATATTCAGCAGTTGCCTTCTTAGAATTCTGGCTGGCCTATCTACTAGTTGGCATTTGCTTTCATAGAGGGACTGGGTGAAATTCCTACTGTATCATTAGAGTGTTTCTCCTTCGATGGTTGTAGACCAGTCCCCAGATGCTCAATAGGATGATAAGGAACCACATTTTAGACGTAAATGTAATAAGTCCTGCCATAGTAGGCTCTTCAGGCCCTAGGTTTTTCTTTAGTAAGACTGATGAAAACAGTATATTAGCCTAGAAACTATTAATAACAACTGCAGATTAAAATCTGGTGACTAGGTTTCATTCTGTCTCCACAGCGCATCACCCTCAGGGTTTCTCATCTCCAGGACATTAGATCCCAGCCACCCCACTCCTATAAACCTCCCTGTTATCCTTGTCTTTCTGTCCATCACGAGAGGTGATGTTTAGGCTCATTTGCCCTGTCCTGTCAGGTTCAGACCATCAGGAGCTACTGCTCCATGTCCTCCCTGTCTGCCTCTTGGTCCTTCACCTCAAGTGTCAAGCTGGCCATGCCTTGTGACACTGCAGAACTCAGTCTCTTCCCAGTCCCATTTTCCTTTCTCCTTTCCCTTCTTTGAAGGCAATAGTGCTCCTGCTGGCTAAATGTACAAGTCCATATCAGTACAGTGCTGACACAAGCCAGTAAAATGTCATAAAAAAGCCACGAACTTTTTATTTTATTTGATCAGTCATGAAAATCACAGCATAGTTATGTGAATTACTAGTTTCTCGCATGACTATCTTGATCTAATTTTGACAGGGGGGGTTACTAAGCACTGCAATTTCATCTCTCTCTACAGGAAAAACATATGCTGGCTTTCTAATAAGAACAAACAGGCAGATCCTGCAAAGATATTGACATTCTTCCATGCCCTAGGCTGAAGTGAACGCTATTCACTGTAAGAATGCTATTTGGCCACCATTTGCTGTTGTCATAGCTCTAGCAAGAGTAAAGATGCAGACGCTGAGACAATAACAGCCAATGTGGAAACTGCCATCAGAGACTGTTCTGAGAGAGAAAACTGACTGCAAGTGACACAGAGAAATCTGAAAAGGGGTTGCATGCAATGAGATTATTCTTCAGTTGTGACATGCGGCATGCCTAACGTTTAAAAAAAAAAAAATCTATTTTTGTACAATTTTCTTCTGCATTTGAAGAATTATTTTAGCAAATGAAAAATACTTCTTTACTACCTACATGACTCAAAACTTGGTAAACAGGTTTTCTTTGAACTTCCTAATTAAATTAGTTTTGGGTAGAATGCAAGCACAATAAATTACAGCTCTAAAGGTCACATTTTGAAAACATTATAAGCCACTTAACAACAGAAGCTTAGAAGGAGAATGCTTTCTCAGCCTTTATGACTGCCTTGCAATGCTGTAATAGCACTGGGACGGCAGTATTACTGTAATTAAATATCCTTTGCAACAGTTTGGAGGAGCGGAAACACTCTGGTCATCTAAGATGTGCAGTAGAGCAACACCCTTGGGACCGAGATGTGCATAAGGATTAATTCTTTCTCAGGCATTGTAATGTGACAGCATCAGCTCCCATATATATAGCTTGGCCAATAAGCTTGTATTGATATAATGATTGCATTTGTATATTTTATTAGTCAAAGCTTTTGTACTTATGGAAGAGGGAATTCTTAAAGCTGTCCGTTACGGGATTCAGGAGATCTAGCTTTAGCCATGTGAGACTGTTCCCCTCCTCACCCTTCTGTGGTTACACTTTCAAGGGCAGAGAGAGTAGGACGGGATGTGTGTCTGTGCCACAGTCAAAAGAGCAGACAGATTTCCAGGTACAATACACGTGGGGTGGAGGGGTGGCAGAGGCACACGGAGGCCTCCCACTGGACATGAGCAGCCTCCTAGACAGAACGGGGAAGCTGGCAGACCAGGAACATCCAAAACTGTCCCAGCCAAATCCTCCTGAGCCTGTCTGTCAGGGTCTCACCACCACACCTATTTCACGTTGAAGAAGACAGCTACTCAGCTACTGCTCTCTGTCTTACTAGCTACAGGTTCTCAAGCATGAATCTGAGAGCAACAGGTACATATCTGTACGCAGTATGAGCTTCTGTGCTCTCCTAGAATTCTTTGGTGACAAAAGGTAAGGCCAAACTTTGGGAACTGCTCACTCCAAAAAGTGACATTTTATTCTATGGGAATAAACTTGTATACAGTCACACAATCGTTATAATTAAAAATACAGAAATAACATGGTTTCTACAGCATAAAAAAAAAATTAGCTAAGGGATAAATTATGGGAGTACACTTTTCTGTCCTTCAGGTTCACCTGGACGTCATGGCTGATTCAAGACTTGTGTACCACCTATGATGTGCCTGACTGCATCCAGGGCAGTTTTTGTATACCTTTGTCAAACAGCCACCATTTTGGCTGATAGCAAGCTTGGTTCTTAACCAAAACTGAAAAAAAATACATATCTTGCACACCAAACTAAGAAAGTAAAAGGTATGAGAATACTATGCTCTCTGTAGAGAGAACATAGAAACACTCTTAGAAAAGTGGCTTTCAAATGTCCTTGAGATATGCAAGTTCATTCTACGCATCTCTATCCCACGGCAGCTTGAATCTTCTAGGAATACTTGCTTCTGTGGTATCTCCCTTCTTGACCAACACTGGAGGTTTTCACTGTTGCAAGCAGAAGTTTTTAAAACCTGAGCTTGTAAGTGAGGCTAAGAGGCTTAGCTGAGAGCTACAACAGTCATCCTCCCTGGTTTCGGCACGGATGACATCGTTGTACAATTCATACTGTCCAGCGAGTAATACTTGTACTGACTTGCAGCATTGCATTTCATGGCTTGTATTATATTCTGGTTCAAAATACAAAGTACTAAGAGTGGGATTATACTAATGTAGTAAGTTTGTTTCTACATGTTTTAAAAATTAGCATTTGTTGGGTTGTTTACGGCTTACTTGTGCATTTAATGTATTGAACAGTCCCATGTGATTTAAGTTGCAAACTCCAATGCAGTATTTCTACATGCTATAGAAATGCAGAAAATTGCCTCACGCCCTCCCCCCACTACATATTCGTACTTCTTACGTCTGCCAGATGGTGTGGAGCAAATTATTCTAGCACTCAGACCATGTGAATTTTAAGCAGATGAATATAACAGTATGCGCAGCACTTTGCCTTCTTTTATCATTGACTGTGGTGCTGGCCTGTTTGATCACACCGCAGAACAAACAAATCTCATTAATCAGTGTTTTCCTTTTTCTTCCCCTTGGCTGCTTTTTCCTTTCCATTCACTTCTGGAGAATTTCTTTGGGAAGCCTTGTTTTTAGAGGGAGATAAATTTTTCGGTCTGTTTGGTGCTTTTATTTAAAAGTGAATTTAGCTTTAAGAAAAAGTGCCAGCTTGATAAAACAGCAATAGTGCAGTTCACATATAAATGAAACTTAGCCTGGACATCTATGATGTAAGTTATCCACTAGTAATCCACAGCAATTTACATCTCTATAGTTGAAAGGGTAATGTGATTTAAAATCCATGTACCTTATATTACTAGGACTCTTACTGAAACTGTCATTGAGGATTCTGAATTATGCATTTCGAATGTAGTTACTTCACCTCAAATGTCAGCGACATCAGCCAAGCAATAATTTGATGATGTCGCTTAATTCACTCTGCCATGACTGAACTGGTCTTGAAGCACTCCTGACTTTTTGTTTTACTTTCAGTTCACAGAGTCATAAAAATATTGGTCAGAAGGGACCTTTGGAGAGCATGTGGTCTAACCTCCCGTGTGACTTGGGACTCTTGCCAGTGCTAGATCAGGTCAGCCATGGCTTTATCCATGTGAGTCTTGAAAAGCCCCGAGGATGAAGATTTCACTGTCTCCCTGGGGAAACAACAGTATGAACCTGCTCCAGTGCTGCACTGTCCTCCTAGTGAGGCCTCCCTAACTGAAATTTGTGCCCATTGCCCCTTGTTGCATTGTCTGTAACTATGGAGAAGAGTTTTTGCTCCGTCACCTTTGTGACACCCCTTCAAGAACTGTAGGCTGCTAACAGATTGCTGCTTAGCTCTTCTTTGCCAGGCTGAACAAGCCCAGCTCCCTCATTGCTCACTGATGGCCAATGACCAACCACTCCTCCTTGATGCCCCAACTGTCTTGGTGGCCCTCAGATGGACCCTCTCCAGTTTCTGCACATCCCCTTCAAAGCTGGACACAGATTCTAGGTATGCCTTGGCCAATGCACCTCACCGACAGTGTCTGAATGAATCACCCTCTTCACAGCTAACTTAAGAAAACAGGTACTATTTAATACTGTTGGCTACTGAGTTCTTGCAGTAGTTTTCCTGTATTAAGACTTTGAACCATAAAGACCTATGGTTCTTAGAGAACTATTCTGGAACATACAACTTTTGGTACAGTCTTGGCTTTGCTTCTTGACTGTACTGGGGCTGCTTATGGGTTTCAGGGAGATCATTCCTGTAGGAAGTTTATCTGGTAGCATGAGTACATTGTCTCTACTCCTCCTCCAGACTAAGAAGAGAAGGTAACAAAGTCAATTTGCAGGCCAAGGCACCACCACTTCAGCACATTCAAATAAATACCGAGCAAAAATACAGTCTTTTGCTCTGTTGTTTTCCCTAATAAGCTCTTTGATGGGGATGGGAAAGAGCTGGAGGTTTGGGGAATTTGGCAGGGAGGGCAGGTTGTAATGCTAGTTTCATGAGCTAAATTTGATAGTGTGGTAATTTTTTGCCACATAACACTATGTACATATTTCTGTCAGTGAAGACCTACCCAGAAATATAGAATCCACACTGGGAGGGAGTCTTAATGTTGAAAGTACAAGAACACTGTAGTAAGTGATAAAGAAACCCTTACTTATCTCCTCTTCAAAATTAAAAGCCCTTGTTAATATTCCAGCACAGACCTGGTTTATGGAGCTGCTGGCAATAGCAGCAGATCTATTTGAATCGAAATGAAAGGTGATGGAAGAAATAAAAAAATACAGTGCAGCAGCCCAGTGCTGATAACCATGTTTGGTACACACCACATTGAGAAATGGGCAGGAAGGAAGAGGCACTAAAAGCAGCATCAGTGCAGACTGGGATGTATTGCATCACAGGTGTCTTGAAAGAAAATACGATGAAACTCAGAAAGCTGCATTCACTGAACAACAGTAAGGTCAGAATTTAGGCTAACGCTTAGTTCTGATCTTGATTCAGTGTAGGGTAATTAGACTGATGTGGTATTTAACACTAGGAATTTTTCTCTTCCTGTTTCTTCTTTCTTTCTTACTCTTACTTGCCTCAATGACAAAGTGACAGTTGCATTTTACATAGCATCTGGGCTCATCTCCTGGGAGATCTGTGACATTGTACCTAGAACATATGGCCACTTTGCACTTTCCCTGACCAAAGTTTCACCTGCAGCCTGCTCTCTTAATTTCTTCTATATTCTTCTTTTTCCTCCAATGAAACGCTAGCTCCACTTCTCTCTCCTTTGTGGTTTAGAGTTGATTTCTCAACATTGGTAACTTGCAAATTATTTTTAATTGAAAGTAAATGTTGGTGTGTGGGAATACATGCACAGCCTATGCAAGCCTGTGCATACGTGCAGCACAGAGGAAGGCTGCTGAGGAAGACTGCTGAGGACAGGCAGGGCTGTGCAGCCACAAGCTGTAGATATTTTAGAACATTAGCACAAAGGGGGAACACTGGGTAAGAAATAGGTCTGAAGTTTGCAATTTCATACCAATATGTGCTGGAGAAGACACATAAGCCTGCACTTTAAATGTCTGATGGGGGCTGTAAGCCAAAAGAAGGTGATACCCTTCCTTTTCCTTAAGTGATTTGTCTTTCAGTCTTACTTCCTGTGAGTCTTCCATCTTCACTTTAAAACTTTATCCCTTTAGAAAGTCTGAGAAGAGGCTCTCTTCAGAAGGCTGAATTTTTCTTCATCTTTCTTCTGCCTCCGCTTCTCTCTCTCTTGTAACTGTCAGCTCTTATGCTCTTCTGTCCCTTTACCACTATTGTTTTTTCCCTTGGCATTCGCATCTTTTATACACCCTGCTCTTTCTTCTTCCCTCCGGAGGAACACAATGTTGGGGCTGAGATAAATCTAAAGAAGCAGTATTCCTCCAGGGAGCATCCAGATGACAGGCATGAGCAGAACTGGATGATTTTGTGAATGCAAGAGTGCATAGGACAAAGTATACCTCAAAAACCTCATGCTGAAATAAATCAGCATTTTTCATACTGACCCTGTGAAACAGCACAACTTTCAGACCAAGTCAGCAGATGTTTTTGAAAGCACTGACACCAATCTCAATCTTAACTATTGTGGAGTTAGTATAGAAAAATGATTTGTTGTTAAGACATGACAAAGCAGATTATGAACATGTCTCTTAGCTATTTCTTAGTATTAACTACTGAGAACATTTTAATTCAATAGTATTAATCACCATGGCATTAGCCAGGGGTGGCATTCACTCTCAATCAGAATAGAGATGGGAGATGCTGTAGTTAGAAATAAAGCTACCATAGACCACCTGCGGAATCTGTACTGGTTATTGTTCAGTGGTATTCTTAAAGCACAAAGCAGCAAACCTCTCCGAGATCCATCCTGGGGATTACAAGACATTATTACCCTCAGCCTCCTAGCAATGTCCCTCTGCTGGACTGCTAATACCTTCCTGCTACCCTAATCTTCCAAGAAAGCAATTTATGTAAGTGCTCCCTAACTCATTTCCATCCAAATGAGAAAGGTTAACTTAAAACAGTCCAAAAATCAGCTCTTTGTTAATGCCGCTTATTTAACAAAAGTAGATCAGAAAGCTTACAAAAACTAGACCTATGGGAGAACTTTAGAGCTAAAGGGTGTGTAGGAGGGATATTAGAGCTTTCTGTTGTATGAATGTCTATCAATAGACAGGCAACAGAGCTGCTCAAGTCTTGTTCTGGTTATTTCAGATTTATTTTTAAGTGTCCAAATAGAAACACTGTCAAAAAGATGAGCACGTAAGAGTGTCATTTGATTTAACATCCTCTACAAGGTCCACGGTGTTTCAGCTACATCTTGGAGGACTTAAAATGTTTTTTCCCACTTTTCTGTTCCCGCAGACCAACGTGCTTCACTGTAGGATATGCATGCTTTTCATAGAATATGAATGCTTTTCAGAGAATACTTGTACTGCAGATTCAGTCCTTACCCCATCACTCTCCCACACAAGGTGCTAAGCAGCACTGCCTTCTTTTAAAGGAAAGAAAATTCTCTAGGGTTCTCCACTATAAATTTGCTCCAAGGTATTAATTAATTTCCACTGGAATCTATGGAAAAACAAAGCTAATGTCAAATAACTGAATATTTCTGCAAAAAATGCTGAATAAGTATTTTTCTAAGAACAGCTAATATTATTCATGTAAATGTATCCAAATCAATCAGGATGTCACTTTAATGTAGGATCAGTCATCTGGTATGGAAATATGCGCATTAAAAAATAGTTTTTACAAGAAAGTACACAATTCTTTGGTCCTGATCCTCCAAAGCTATATTCAAGCACTGAACTTTATTCACTATGAGCAGTGTCAGGCTGTTATGTCATGGATTTTTTCAGGCGATCTGGCAGCTGACACAGTGTCCTGTCTCCAGTTGCTTGTCTGCGTCCCCGTGCTACTCCATCTGTTGTCCTTGTTGGGAAACCAAACAGGCTAAGAAACTGCTTTTACGTTGTTGTTGCTAGGCTATTTTTTTAGCCATATCGGTTTCACAGCCCGATGCACTGCATGACTACCCAAACAACCATGCCATGGCGAGGGAGAGGGTACTGCAGAGATGGGACTGAGCAGTCAGGAACAGGAAGGTCAGGGACTGCTTAGGTAGCGCTGCAGCACTATCTTCAACAACCTCATTTACTCCTGTGGAACTACTTGCTGCATGTTAAATATAAGACTGGGCTGTGTGTTACATATTTCATGTGCCATTGCGTAGAAAGAAGGTATTTCAAAAAAAGTCAAAATTGCAGAAGAAAGCACTTCTTTACCTGTGATAACCTTAATTCTGCCTCCCTTATTGTAGTAGTATTACAGTAATAGTACAGTACTGCTATAATAGTAGTATTACCCATTCAGGTAGTACATAAAAACACTATACACAATGCTATACACAATATAGTAGTATTACACATTCATAGAAGACAAAAAGAAGTTTGAACCAGCATTGCTTTATTTAGGCCATGTAGGCTGCGTAACACCCAACAAGCACAGACGAGTCCCAGCCGTTCTCTTTTCTGGAGACATCTCCTACAACAAGGAAATGTTCACTGACATGATACAAGATGGGGCCCAAGAAAATGAAGCCTGAAACCAAGCTGCTGCCTTCAGAACAAGTTATCTGCTTTGCAGTCCAGGTCCAAAGAGTCTGAGGAAGACTATGGCAAAAGCATGCTCCTCACCATCCTCCTTCCCAGTATTTTCCAGATCTGGGCAGAAAGCAGCACTTACATAATAAATCCAACCTCCACGTGTATGGATCAGCTATCCTGTGTGCCTAGGGCAGGCCCAGTTAAAGACAAGAAAGAGGCCATACATATGGCTCACCTTTGCAAAGGCATAATTATGTAGAAGACAAGATCACCACTACTCTAAATACAAAAGCGAGCCTAAGGGCACGAGACAGTTATTTATATTAACACAGCTATGGCTGTTATAATTTTAAAAAATTCTGCAAGTGTAGCATTCTCCTTGTTTTCAGTTGAGAGACAAGTTCCTCTATCTCTACAAAGAAGGTCACTCACCAGAGCGCTGTATCAGTTATCTTGTTTTTACAAGAAGGAGCAGCTCTAGCAGCACCCTCTGCTTTCCCATTGGGAACAGTCTTGCTCATTAGAGAGAAGGCGATCATTACCAGGTATGCAATGTAATATGATAGTGCATTAATCCCCATCCCCCCAAAAACCCTCAAAACTTAGCCAATGTCTTCTTTCAGCTCCTTTGGGACTCATACTGGTTTTCAGATTACACTAAGGTTGTTACTCCCAGCTGTGAACTGGGGGTAGAATGACACACACTAACAAATAACCTCACTTCTGCAAGGCTGGGGCTTTATGGTAATAAGTTGTCAAGCGGGAGATGACAGCTGCAGAAGTTTAAATCCGCTTAAATCTGGCTGCTGTGGATTTTTCTGCAAGTGGTCTTTCAACACAGTTGGGAGAAAAAGTCTTGATCATCTGGGGAAAGAATAAGGAAGACCAGTTGTTAAAAAATTGGGCCCAGCTGGGAAAGGTACGATCGTTAATGTTTATGGTTTGTTACAAATTATTTCTAGGATATGACGGATTTTTCAGTGCGTATAATTTTCTACTGATATTATTTTGTTATGTAGTGTGGAACTTATTATGAAGATAAGGATTAGCATTTACCACTTTAGGTGTTAGTAGCCCATGAAGTAGAGGTTATTAGATCACCTATTTCACTGCTCACTAGCTTTTTTGTAATCTCACTTTGTTGAAACTGTGTATGCTTTGTATAGATAGCAGAAACTAAGCAAATAAATTTGCCAATACTTAAGCAGATACTCACAGTGAAGATGTACCATTGGTAGATCCAGCATGCCTAATCTTAGGCATGAGTATGCATGTTTTACGGATTGTATTAAAGTGAGGACTTTAAAAAAAAAAGTCTTAAGGAGCTAATGCAATAGTGACTAAGAGATGATTGTACTCAATACAAAAGGAATGAAAAATACATACCAACGTAGTACATTTTTTCCTTCTGCTGATGTGAAAAATTTGCAAAGACAATGCAAGAAAGAATCAGACCTTCACAAAAGAAGTGCCAACTGAAAACCTTGTATTTGCCCTTCTTCCAATATTCCAGCACAATATCAAACAACAAGCTTGAAATTGTGGTCTTCACTGACTTTAAACAGTTCTCCATGAAACAGTTACTACTCCCTAAAACCACCTTATATTTAGGGAGCTTCTCCCAAGATTTCAGACTTGGCCTAGAAAGCAGTCAGATTGTAAGGAGCTTAAAAGATAAACTGCCTTCACATACAACACATTAGCCTGTACTTTCAGACGTTTCCGAACGTGGAAGGTATTAAAGCAATGCCACTTTAACCACAAAGATCTAGAAGTTACCAGAACAATGTGTAAATTCAGTGTAACATAACTGTAAATTAGACGTATAACCTAATTTACTCAGGGGTGATATTTTGTATTTACACTGTCTCTTCAACTTATATTCAAAGCGCATAATGAATATCTGCTCTTGCAAGGTTTCTCAGAGGGTCCTACAGGTGACCATAAGGCCACAGCAGGTGACCGAGGGGCTTTGAATAGCAGCTGGTGGTCTACAACAGTGTATTTCCTTGTAGAGAATGGGGTTTGTTCTAAAAAGTGATTTGTCACTCTGGTTAATGTTCTAGTAGATACAACAACTACAATGTCTCACTCCTTTGCTCTCTCTCGCTCTCTTTTTTTTTCTACTTAGTGAAAATTTACCAAAACCATTCAGACCTTTCTGACCTGCAGACTCAGTCACAATGGTGTGTTCTATATGGGATAACGTTTAATAATCATTCACAAAATTCAGATAGTGCCTATATAGCTGATAAAGTTTGCTGTCATGGCAATACTGCTGTTGCCATGCTGGCTTCCTACAGCGTACTTCCCAGAGCAATTCAAAGTGTTGATTTATATATATTTGAAGTGTTGCAAAGTTTAGTTTCTGTAATTACAGAGAAGCTGCCTCTTTTCTTCAGTGCAGAAATTGAGATCAGTTCATGTATTCATCTTCATATTTTTAAATTTGAAAAATGTGGAAGTCTGACATTTTTAAACGTACTCTGATTGTGGGTTCTTGTCTCAAGTATTCTTTCCCTGATGATATGGCAGAACATGAGGATAAGATCCATTTATTTACATGGGCTTGGTGGGGGAGGATACAATGAGAGCTTGTCTGTGATGAGCATTTGCATTTAAGGCTCCTGTGTAATTTTTGAAGGGTATTATCTATTTATGTGTATATATATTCTTTTAAAACAGTGATTGCAATGATAATTATCAGAAATACTTCCAGTTTTAATATTTTTAAATTAGTTTGCAGGAAATTATTTAATATCATGTTTTGTAGATTTATAAAAAATAGGGGTTAGACTTGTTTTTAAAAAACAAACTATTAAAAATAAATGTATTGGCAGTGTAAGCGTGGCCATAGCATTGGGAGCATATAGACTATAGCTTAGCATCTACTGCAAGCCAGCCAGTCAGCCATAAAAGAAATATGTACTACAGAGGTTTTAGGGCTCTAACACACAAGCTTTAGCTGATTTAACCTCCCCTAGCTGTCTGTCTTACAGCTCTGCTCATTATTATGCCTTCCATTGCAGCAGCGGTTTGTGGTTTCACTTCACCATCCTCTGTTTTAGCTTAAGCCAGTGAAGAAGGTGTGCTTCAACTAAGATGCTAAACTGGACAGATCTCATTTTTCTGCCCTTCATAGACTTGGTAATCTCTAGCAAATGGATGAAGCAATTAGCTACAGGCAATAATATCCTAAACTGTGACACTAGACTTCTCTGTCAGAAACCTCACCTGATCCAGGGTAGGTCTCTGAATTATGGCTTGTCTGAGACCCATGTTTATTCTTTTGGGGAGAAGGCAATGCACAATCATAAAAAAAAAAAAAAAAAAAAGTATTTTAGAGATAATGTTATTCTCCTACGCCATTGTTTCAGTTTTAAATGTTAATGCTCCTTTCAACCCAAGTAGCATAGTAAGTATTATGTCCATACCAAAAGCAAAGAAATATTCACGGGAAATTGGCTAAGAGGATTTTGATACCAGTGAGTATACTTGTGCTGGGTTTGGCTGGGATAGAGTTAATTTTCTTCACAGTAGCTACTATGGGGCTGTGTTTTGGATTTGTGCTGGAAACAGTGCTGATGATAACACAGGGACATTTTCGTTACTGCTACGCAGCGCTCACACAGAGTCAAGGCCTTTGCTGCTTCTCACACCACCCCACCAGCAAGTAGGCTGGGGGTGCACAAGAAATTGGGAGGGGACACAGCTGGGACAGCTGACCCCAACTGACCAAAGGGATATTCCACACCATATGACGTCATGCTCAGCATATAAAGCTGGGGGAAGAAGGAGGAAGGGGGGGATGTTTGGAGTGATGGCGTTTGTCTTCCCAAGTAACTGTGACACGTGATGGAGCCCTGCTTTCCTGGAGATGGCTGAACACCTGCCTGCCCATGGGAAGCAGTGGATGAATTCCTTGGTTTGCTTTGCTTGCGCGCACGGCTTTTGCTTTCCTTATTAAACTGTCTTCATCTCAACCCACGAGTTTTCTCACTTTTACCCTTCTGATTCTCTCCCCCATCCCACCAGGGAGGAGTGAGTGAGCAGCTGCGTGGTGCTTAGTTGTTGGCTGGGGTTAAACCATGACAGTACTTTTTAAAACTAGGGTAAGAAATGGAGAGTAGAAGAGTAGATAGTCAAATGGCAACTCATATAAATGTCTCCTGTTTCAGTAGTCTAAGATTTTAATTTTTATAGATAAATATGAAAGACTTGGGGGGGGGGGAATATAAAAACCTTTTATTTAACAAATGCCTTTGAAAAGGCAGAAAATATGCTTAAATATGCCCTATTCTACACATTCCTTTCATCCTTTAGGCTTTTGACGTAATGCTTATCACTTTGTCATTATGTCAATTTGTGCTTACCAATCTTTTTTTCTCTTGTCTCATCTTATATTTAGGCTGTGATCCTGCAAACACTTACCTACATGCTTAGTTTTGCTACTCTTAGTAATCCCTTTGAAGTTAAAAGGATTATTTGCATTAGTGAAATAAGGCATGTGTGTGCTTGCAGGATGAAGGCCTTACATTGTAAACTCTTTGGGATGGGGACCAGATCGTTTATTATGCAGTTGTATAGCTCAAAGCATGGTTGGGTAGAGGATGAGTTCAGGAGTTTGCAAAGTATTGTTAACAGAGTGAAACTAGTATGTGGGGTATCGGTCTGGGGCACAGCACTCAAGTAGCTGCTCACCCCAACTAACACACAATCTTCTTCCCTTCTTTTTTGCATTTGCTGCTGAGGTACAGCCTAAGATCTCATAGCTGCTGAGATACCTGCTCCTTTTTTCCTACCTCCTAAAGCAGAAACTTCCCTTGTGTTGGCCATGTGGTAACCTGGAGCAAGACCATAAGCAGCTTTATGCTGCTGTGCATAGGGAGAAGCAATCAGGATCTGGAATGTATAGCTGCAGAGCTCTGCAGGCTTCCGTGGTTGGACAGTTGCTGCGTTCCGAGAACCACGCAGCAGTAGCTGCTCATCCCAACTAATGCATGTAATGCTTTTATCTTCTTACTCTGTTTTCCCACTTTCCAGGGAGGCCTAGCCACAGTTTTTTTTCTCCCTTCTCTGAGAAGCTAAATGTGTGCTATTCAAACACTCTATTTCAATAATCACTTGCTTTTGTTAAAGACAGCCATCATTTAAAATCCTCTTGGGGAGATGTGTAGAAAGCCTTCCCTTAGCTGCATTCTGAGAACGAAGCTCTGTGTACACTACCACAGCATCAGAAAAAATAAGCTTCATATTTGGCATAGAGCGAGGCACCCTGTAACACTTATCCTCTGGTAACTTCTGACATAGATATTCCAGCAGTTTTTGTAATACAACTTGAAAAATTACTTCCAGTTTCACATGGAAAGCTCAAAATCCAGTTTTCCAGGAATATTTATTTCAGTTGATAATTCTAAGCAGACAAATGTTATTTTTATTACACTAGCATTTAGAACTCCACAGTTGAGCTGTGGGTGCCCTTTTATCATACAATCTAAAATTAGGGACAGGAATGATCTTGTACTAAAGAACATATTCTAAGGACTTGTCTACATGAAATATTTTAGTAGTTGTACTGATGTAATCCCAGAAAATCTTTGGAACATGAAGCTACGGACAAACACCCACTTGCTGAGCTGGCTGTACTTGTGGAACAGGTCACTGCTGCTACATGAACTTTCCTGACCACTTTTGTATTTGTTAGCTGAGCTGCTTACATGAATGCTCCCTTGCTCTTGCAGTCAGATAGTTAACAAAAATGTATTATTTAAAACATCTGAACTAACCCAATTCCTTTGACTAAAATGCTTAGGGAGGGAGTGCTCATGCAAGTAGCTGAGCAAAGGCTGTGGTAATCTCTGGCAGAAGGGCTGTGAAGAGTGATGGGGAGCAAGCCTTGCAAAGTGCATGGTTTTCAACAAATGTACCTAGATGAAGAGAGATACTGATATGATGGTAGTGCTTTTAATGTCTATCTTAAAACTACTTGTCTATGGTATGAATTTAAATCACTACAGTGGTGCTGAAGGAGCATGAAATAGACTGGGAATGGAGAAGGGAGGAATGGAGAACAGAATGTGCAATGGTTGATGTTCCCCAAACAGCTGTCAGAAGTATCAAGAACAGTGACTCTTGCCTTTCCAGAGCTCCTGGAGACTGGCTTTTTTGAGCTGTGCTAAAGTATCAAGTGACTGCACTGGAAGGTGAGGCAGCTGCTCAGAATTAGTGCTGGGAGGGAGCAGAAATGGCCAAAGGAAGAAGTTGTTGTGCGAGAGCAGAGTTTGCTCAGTGAGCACTAAGTGTGTTTCTGACCTGAAGATGTGGTCGTTAGAGGCATCTCATCATCTGCCTGACTTCATCTTCTCCTGCCCAGACTCATCTGTGCATTCAGTTAAAGGACAAATGCTGTTTGTGTGGATGGTTGACCTAGCTCTTAAAAGGTGCTGGGGGTGGTGGGAGATGGGGAACAGGGGCACAAGAAAACTCTGAGGACCAACTCTTGTGGACCAGGCTTAAACCTGCAGACTTCTGCTGGCAGTTATGCTGTTTGGAAGTGTGAAAAATAACTAATTACAGCTGTAATTGTACAAGCAAAACCTAACTGTAGTGAGAAAATGGCACTTGAACTCATGCGTCTTGTTTCACTTCAGGAATTGTGTTACTAAATGCCATTGTAGCTATGCTCACGGTTAGAAGACTTGGACGCAGTAGAACTAAACAGGCCTACTGATGTTTGTGTTATGAACATGGTCTTCCCTTGTACTGGTAATCTTACATAGACACAGCAAACAAACTACAGGAGAAAGTGGGGAAAAACTAGTAAATGTATTTCTGGGGCTTTGAGAGTTAATTTTTTTCCTCATGAAGTACACTGCTATGAATACTTACTGTTGACACTTGAGTAGTTAAAAACTGTATGTGCTTTTACAGCATGTACCTTTAATGTCCCTGGTTTTCTAGTATTTCTGCTGCTACAGATGACTTGTGAAAGACCGCTTTCTTCCACAGGCGAGGCTAACATACCCGGGGAAGTCTGTGATGGCCTGAAATAGGCATTTGCCAAGACAGTTATCCTAGTTTGAACTCCCCCTGTGGAAACTCCTGTTCCAGCGCACACGTGCCCGGGCGAGCAGAACAGGCTGTGAAAAGGGGCTTTTCTTGTAGTGCATCAACGGTAACGGCCAGGCCCTAACAGGGCTGCCCCGCCGCGCCGCGGAGGGTCCCTGGGCAGCCCGGCCGTGCCTTCCCCGGGCGCCTCCGCGCCGCCATCATGGCGGGCCCCACGCGACTCTTGGGCGCGCGCTGAGGGAGAGCTTTCGCAGGCGGACCCGCCCGCCCGCGCGCGCGCGCGCGCGCGCTCCGCCCTCTTTCCCCCCCGCAACCTCGCCGCGCGCGCCAGCGTCTCGCGCAGCTCCGGCGCTTCCTTCCGGCCGCCATTTTAGTCGCTGTGCCTGGCCTCGCGGCGCCGCCGCTGCTGCTCGAGGAGCGGAGAGCGCGCCCCGCCGCACCCAGCCCCGGCCGGCTGACCGCCCGCCCGCCGCATCGAGCGGCTGCTCGCCACTCCGGCCGCCCGCTCGCCCGCCCGCCCGCCCGCCGCCGCCACCACCACCACCACCATGTCCAAGCGCCACCGCCTAGATCTGGGGGACGATTACAGCTCCAGCAAGAAGCGCACGACCGACGGGTAAGGGCTGGCGCGGCCCGGCCCGGGGAGCGCGGCCTGTGGCGGGGGGGGGATCACGGCGGCTCCCGCGCAATCCGCTCTCCATCCTCGGCTCTGGCCGCTCCTCGTGGGGTTGGGCCTCCCCGGGGAGGCGGGCGGCCGCCATGCGGGGTGGAAGGGGAGGGTTGCAGCGGCCGAAGCCGCGCGGCGAACCCCTGGCGGCGCCGCCTCGGCTGGGCAGGCCCGGGAGCCTCGGCGGCTGCCTGGAGCGCTAGGCCTAGGCCCGGCATCGGCCTTTCTGTCGGGGCCGGGCCCCTCGGTGCGGGCGGAGGAGGCGGATGGCGGCAGCGCGGTGGTAGGGAGCGGGCGGGGAGAGCCTCGTGCGGCGGTGTTGGGAGGGGGAAGGGGAGGAAGCCGCTGGCCTAGCCGCTTGGGCGAGCTGGGCTGGGCTCCCGTCGCGGCGGAGCCGGGGGCGGCGCGCTGCTCGGCCCACTCCCCCGCGCCCGGCTTTGTCTGCAGCTCTTTTCGTTCTTTATCTCCCCCCCCCCCCCCCCCCCCCTTTTTTGTTTGTTTCCTTCTTCCCTTCTCTGGCTTGAGAGGTCTGGCAAATGTGGTCCTAGAGGTCAGCATGAGGGTTGTTCTGCGTGTATAATTAGTGCCTAGCCTGGTAGAAACGTTATTCCTTTGTTAGCGTCTTTCACTCAGTAACTGGCAGGTATATGCCTGACTCTAAGAATCGATGGTGAGGTGGGTTTTGGGGTAGAGGTTAGGGGAGAGATTATATTTTTTCGTTAGTTTTGCAAAGGTTAAAGTTTTAGAACTGTACTGCACAAGCTTTAGTAGATTGTCATTAAGGTTCATGAAATTGCAGGAACACAGACAATACGCTGGTGCTGTCCTTTTGTACAGAGTTGTTTTAGAGCCTTCTCTGTATGCTTTCTTACTCTCTAATTGGGGGGCGGAGGCGGGCGGCTCTTTAAAGTAAATTTTTGAAGTCTAAAGGAACACAAATAAATACTATGTTTATCTAGTCTGTCCTTCTTGATGGAGCACAAAAGACTTCCGTGAATTAATCCATTTCTAAAGTCCAACAGCATTGTTTTGGACTAGAGTATTTATCTAAGAAAAATGCTTAATCTTGTTCTCAAAGTTTGCAATAACTAAAAGTCTACCATAGCAATTAGTGTTTGCTGATAAACAGTCTTTGCAAAACTTGCCTTTTTTTTTTTAAGGTGAGCTTGTATAGCTTCAGTTTTTAGCCCCTAGAGTTTGATGCACTTTTCTCCACTAAACAAAAGTGAATGTTTGTTATTGATTGTCTATTTCCTGTATGTAGGATCACCAGAATCTTATTATTTTTTAATAAATGTATTGAGCTATTTATTTCCTTTATACATTTTTGCATGATTTGCCAGAAGTTGAAATAGCTCTTCTGTATATACAGAAAAGTTGTACGTGTACAGCTGTTTTGTACGTGGAGATTTTTGTAAAATTTTTGAATGGTTATGCCAGAACTAGCTGTTGTTTAAATGTGGAACAACTGTTAGAATTGCTTGTAAAAATAATGACAGGTCAGTATTTCCTTGTTTGTATGTTGGTGGGTTTTGTAGTTTTGGTATGTTTTTATTTTGCTTTGTTTTTACTGATTACCTACTGTCATCCTGAACTCTTAGTCTTACCATTTTGTATATGCTGTAATCAGTTCCCACCAGTGGTAAAACTTTTTAACCAGAAGTCTTTGACCTTTATGGCACCTAAAAACTATACAAGTTCTGGTCTTGTACCCCTTATTTGTCCCCTCCTCCTATTCCAATAAAAGCATTAAATGGCATAGGACTGAGAACAAGTCACTATAAGCATAATTATTGAGCATGATTATTTCTAATATTACTTGAAATCTTAATTAAATGTAGCATAAGCCATACTAATGTTACATTATCTTGATTTATTTTAGAGCAGTTTGGTTTTACAGCTTATGGAAGGCTCTAAGGAAGATGCACAGAAACATTCTTGTTAATAGCGTGTATGTACATGTCTTCCTTTGTGCTGAGAGTGCTTTTATGCAATTTAGTTGGTTTTGGAGCTAGATTAAGCTGAATTAGCTCCTTGGATGGTTACCACTTCACATGCAGAATAGTAGTTTATCTTGCATTCAAACTGGACCACCTGACTAAATATGAAAGTTGTATCAAGTTACATTCTATTTTTTTAGCTCCTTTTCAAATGAGGCCTGTATTGGTATGTGTGGCTCCACATGGCAATGATGCCAGGCCAACAGGCTCGTAATTGCTGGTGTAACCTTAAGCATTGGCATAACATCTGTTTTCTTCCAGTCTTTGAAGTATCATCTGTGAAGTAAAAATCTTTTTGGAAACATAGGAATTGTATGAAAGGTTTTTGGTTACAGTGTTTGTGTGAATTGCATACATACCATTTAAAAACTTTTTTCTTTCTTCCCAAACATAACTTCAGTTGTTGTGTAACATGACAGTTACTGTGTTAGTAGGATGTGTCATTCAGACTAATTGTACTTTGGTTTTTCATGTATAGAACAGAAATATTCCTTTAGCTGCATTGTTTATTTTGCATCAACTGCAATCAACTATTGCTATGTCCAGTAATGGAGGAATAACACTGATGTTCTATTAGATGTGCTTAGACTTTCACTGTGATGATCAGTGGTTTTACCTTGTGCCCTTTGTTTCCATTTTCATTTTTATACACTTTTCATCTGCTGATTTAGTGATTGCTACAACATTTCTTTTGTATATATAAAATATATACACGTGTGTATATATTATGTATGTGTGGACATAAGGAAGTGAAAGCAGGTAGCAGACCAGACTACTTCCCTTGAAAAAAACAAAGCAAAAAACCCTAAACCCTTTCTGATTATGGAGGCTGTTACAGGATTCAGACACAAGACAAATGTGTTTAAATTATGATTCTTTTATTGTTCATTTCTGGGTTTGAGATCAGTCTTCTCTGTGCAATAATGAAAAGTAACTTAAAGGTGACAGTTTATAAATGAAGAACTGCCAAGTTGCATTTTTAGAAAGCTTAGTAAATCCATATGGCAACACAACTGTCAGTCCTCTTTTCCCTTGTTGACCAAAGGAGTCTGGATGTGTCTGCTAAGTTTCAGTAATAATGGGAGACTGGGAAATATTTCTAGGACAAAAAAAAAAAGTGCTGCTATAATATGTTAAGTATTAGAGAGTAAGTTTGAGGGTATGTTATATGTTGTGTTTTTTCTTTGCTGCGATCTGGTTGACCCCACTTCTGTCTGTCTTTTTTAAAACAAAAGACACAACTCTCTTGATTAACCTGTAAGTAGTTTTTTACTTCTGAAATGTAGATAGAACTCGATAGGTTTGTTTTCTTATTTGTACAATTAAACAGCTGTAAGAGCTCAATGAAGAAACTGAGGAATGGGGGATTAACAGGACTTTCCATTCTGGATCGTATTTGTAGTCCATTTAATCCACTGTCTTGTTCTTGAGGTTGTATTTTTATCTGTGCTTTAAGCCCACACAAATTGCTACCAACACAGAAGATGACAGTGCTGCCCTCTCCCTTGTGCCGCAAGCGAGTGTTGGGAGACTAGATCAGAGAACTGATCTGAGTTAGAATTAACATTGGTGGTGGGGGTCTAGGGAGGGCTTGTTCTTCACAAGGCTCCTGAAATGCTTATACCAACACACAGGAAGGGTTGGCAACAGTGTGGGTCTGTTAATTTTAGCAGTAGTGCTGTTTTATGTGAGGCTGAAGCATACCTGAAGATACACTTGATGATCTGCGATGTAGGAGCTTCTGACATCATACTGTTTAAGTAAATGGTTATGGAATAGCTTGTTGGTGTGGGTTTTTTACACTTTGACTAGATATGAATGAAGAATAAAAATCCTTCAGAAGCTCCCCCCCCCCCCCCCCCCCCCACCTCCCATTTGTAGTGTGTCGTCTTCTCTTCAGTGAAGTGTGTGCTGTTACCAGGTTGTTGCATTTTACCCTGGCTTTACCGTTCTTATATTGCTTTTATACCTTTATTTCCTTTTCTTATTAATGATGTTACTGTCTGACCATGCACTTGTTTATCCCAATACCTGCAGATATTTAAAAATCTGATTGAGAATAGCTCATTAACTACAAGTCCAAAGCTTTATTCTTGTCTGATACATGCTATTGGACTCTTCCACCATTAAGTGTAGCATAATGGAGCCTTGTTCCTTCAGTTTGTAACAGGGTAACTTTTCCATACCAGAGGATATGAACCTATTGGGTTCTGCAATATTTGCCTGCATTTTACAGTAAGAAGAGATTTCTTGCTTGTACAATATTTGACTGTGTTAGAAGTAACGTTGAAGCTATAGTATCTCAGATTCAAGCAAATAATCTAAAAAGGCCTTAATTTTCAGACAATTCAGTGTCCAAAGCTTTAGGAAAACCTATATAAAAGCGAGTTAAATAAGTGACAGTAAACAGTATGTTTTGTAGTCCTCTTTTATTTTCAATGGATTTGTGTTAAAAGAAGTCATCTTAACCAAAAAAAAAAAAACCCCACCAACTTATTGCGACAGCCTTGGAAGCCATAACATGTTGAAGTATTGAGGGGGAAAAAAAATACAGCCTGCATAGATTACATTCATTTATGCAAGAACAAGAGTGGTGTTTTTTTCCAGTGTGCAGCACATTTTGAATTAAAATTTATAGAATCAGTACTAATATAGTCCTGATTATTTTATCTTCCCTGTAGGTAGGAATTTGCTTATTACTTCACCAGTTACATTTGAATGCTGGCTGCATGTTAAAAAAAAAAAAGGCAGCTGTGGAGAGGCATGTTGGCCAACAGTTTTCTTTAGAAATTCTCTCTATTCTTCAGGCATGCCTGAGTGCTGGTAAAGAAGAGGGGGAGACTTTGTTTTCCTGTAATGACTATTCCTGAAAATGTTTATATGTGCATTTACTCTAAAGCTGGTGTTGACTTAGCTTGTCGTTTTGCCTTTTTGATGGGATTTCAGTTAACATAATGCACAAAAGAAGTTGAAGCTGAGGATATTCTCAGTTTTGCAGGCAAAGATTCCGCTATCTTTTGACTGGTTTAAAATGTGATGGGGTGTTTTTGTAAAGCAGGGCTTACTTCAAATTGCTGAATTGGGGTAAGTTTGGGATTTTTATTAAAAGCATGTAGCTATAGTTCTTTGGGTCAAACTAAGGATTTCTTTGCAGGTATTCCAACATTTGTAGGGAAAGTGAGATTATGTGCAAGGACAAGTAGATGGATTTGCAAAATCAGAAACTGCCATGAAGGCTGAGGCCAGAGATTGAAATTTAAATGGATAACTATGGTGAAAATAATACTGTTTTTCTTTTGCAAGTGCAATGAACTTAATATTTGGAACAAATAAGAATACATAAATGCTGGTTAAGTGTGTGTTAGGAGGTGATACTGGAGAACATGGTACAAGTTGGCAGTGCTAGGTTAATGGTTGGACTTGATGATCTTAAGGGTCTTTTCCAACCTAAATGATTCTATGAACTGTAGTGGCTGGTTTTAAGTCTTAAGTTTCAGACTCAACAACCTGTATATCAAAGTTGATTGAGTCAGAATTGAATGGAACAAAAAAAGCTACACAGTAGTTGTGAGATGTTAAAGTCAAAGGCTCGCTTATCATCTTGAGTTAGTTTTTGTGGGTTAGCATAATTCCCTTGCTAGGTAGGCAAGAAGACTGTTTAGCGTTCTCTTATTTTTCTGCAGCAGCAGCCAGTAGGAATGGGAAGAATTGTGAGAAGTCTAGAATGTACAGCTCATTCTTTATAGTCATTAAATGAAGGTTAAGATTACGTTCTCTTCATGTGATAGCTTTCTTCAGTCTTGCCTGTAGTGAGAGGAACTGTGGCAGTGCTTATGTGCAAGTGTAACTATGTGTATTTAATATTCAGTATGCATCAAATACTGTTACTGTTGATGCTTATCCTTCCAGGTAGCTGTTTGCAAGGCTTTTTAAAAGATTTGGTTTTTATCCACTTTGTACTAGATACCTTTAAAGTTGCTTTATATTTAAATTCCTATTCTGTATTTAAATATTCAAGTACCTCACTTTCTGCTGTGTCTCTTAACTCATTTTAGGAAAGATCGTGACCGGGACAGGGACCGTGATGACCGTTCTAAAGATCGCGACAGGGATCGTGACAGAGATAGAGATCGTGACAGAGAAAGGGACAAGGAAAAAGATTTGCGACCTACATCTAACTCTACGTATTATGCAGCTGCTGGGTTACCAACTATAAAACCAGCGATGATTCCACACAGTATTAACCCTTTCACAAATCTACCACATACACCACGATATTATGACATCCTGAAAAAAAGGCTACAACTTCCTGTCTGGGAATATAAAGAAAGATTTACGGATATTTTGATTAGGCATCAGTCATTTGTGCTGGTCGGAGAGACTGGGTCTGGTAAAACAACACAGGTGAGTTCTTATCTGTATGATACTGCGTTTTTTTAAAGGTTGAGACTGTTGCTAGGGGTGTGTGGGGTGAAACTTCCTTTGGTTTCTTGAAATTTATTGTGTAAGAACACCTCACAAATTGTGAGCAAAACTAGTTTGATGAATGTTTTATCTGCTTAATGAATACAAGAGTGAGAAGAATCTTTCAGCATCTTCCCCTTTCACAATCCAGTCCTGTTCTCTGGCCCCTACTTCTGTTAGGCTTTATGATTGATAGTTATAAAGGAAGATAAGATATTTTAATGGCTAGAGAGGAGTGTACTAATCCACAAACTGAGGTGATGGTTTCAAATTTACATCTGTAGTTTATTTAGCTGTTTGTGTAGGTAGCAGCTGGGAAGTAGGAAAAAGTTACAGAAATAGGGGTGTCCTGTTTTAGGCTTCGTCCCGGCCTAAACCAGGACAAGGGGCTTGTTAGTGTTTTATGAAACTTACTGCTACAAATATGAACTTAAAGGGAATTGAAATGCCGGATAGAATTCTGACATGATCTGATTGGATTATGTGTTTTGGTGTTATTCAAACTTAAGAGGAAGTGACTTCTGTTTCTTTGGTACTGAAGCTTCTCCGAGGTCATATAGCTTTCCAGTGCTGCAGTTAAAATCACTTTTTTTTGGTAGATTCATGGCTTTAAAAATCTTCCTCAGCACTGAAAATAGTGATAACAGATCTGCAGAGCCTCCTTAACACTTAAGAAGCATTTTGAGAACCAGTAAACAGGGAAGATCTAAGATACACCACGGTGTATTTATTGCAGGACAAGCTTGCTCAAACCTTTAATCTGTCCTCTGGTTTGTTGTTTAAAATCTGTGTGGAAAAGTGATGCAAACAAGTTCTTTGTTCTGTAACCTGATAAATTCCTTTTACCTAGGAAGAAAATAAAAACTGAAGGATATTTTAGTCTTTATAAAATGGATTATAACTAACTTACAGTAAATCTTACAGAAATAAATTTTTAGTCATAAAATAAAATTTGGATGTCTACAAAATGTGAAGGACATAGTAGTACATTGGATACCTTTCATAGCTGTAGCTGAAATATTTGAAGTTATATTCCCTTCTTGCTGCAAATTTTAGGAACCAGTGTCGTCTTTGGAAGGTACCTTATTGCATTATTTGTATTGCTTTTTTAACATGTGTAAGCTGAGACCAGGATTTTACAGAATTCCTCAGAAAGGTTTGATTGTATAGTTACTTGGAAGAGATAGTATTCTGAACATTCATGTAAAAAAAAAATTGGTACTTGTTGCTATGAAAACAAGATTTCTTGTTGCATGATCTGAGAATTTGAAGATCTAAAGGGTTGTGCTGGGTTTGGCTGGGATACAGTTAATTTTCTTCACAGTAGCTAGTATGGGGCTATGTTTTGGATTTGTGCTGAAAACAGTGCTGATGATAACACAGGGGTGTTTTACTGCTGAGCAGTGCTTACACAGAGTCAAGGCCTTTGCTGCTCCTCACACCACCCCACCAGTGAGTAGGCTGGGGGTGCACAAGAAGCTGGGAGGGGACACAGCCAGGACAGCTGACCCCAACTGACCAAAGGGATATTCCACACCATATGACGTCATGCTCAGCATATAAAGCTGGAGGAAGGGGGGGGGATGTTTGGAGTGATGCGTTTTGTCTTCCTGATTGACCATTGTGCATGATGGAGCCCTGCTTTCCTGGAGATGGCTGAACACCTGCCTGCCCATGGGAAGCAGTGGATGAATTCCTTTGTTTGCTTTGCTTGTGTGTGCGGCTTTTACTTTACCTATTAAACTGTCTTTATCTTAACCCATGAGTTTTCTCACTTTTACCTTTCTGATTCCCTCCCCCATCCCACCAGAGAGGAGTGAGCGAGTGGCTGTGTGGTGCTTAGTTGCCATCTGGGGTTAAACCACAACAAGGATGTGTGTTCTTAATATCTATGACTTCAAATACATCTTACTATCATGTCATTCCCCAGGCATAAAGCTTTTCCTGAATTGTCTTACCACTATACCCCGTATGTTCTGAAAGGACTTAAGAAACCTAAGGCATCTTTCCTAAAAATGGGATTTAAGCTACCAAAACCACATAATCTGTCTTGGAAGTGTCACTGATTCCTCTGAATGCTCTCCCTTCATGAGGTTGAAGACATGTTTTGAAACAATTAAGAGTGTCTCTGTAGGAACATATCTCTGAAAATGATCCTGCTGCCACTTCATGAAAACCTTGTTTTGCATGTGATAGTGTCACATCCTTTTTGTGATCAAGTGCTGTCTTAAAAGCAGTTGGGGGGGGGGTGGTTGTTTTTTGTCTTACATTCATTGATCAGAGCAAGATAAATAATTACCTGTGGTTAAGAAACCCTCTAATGCTCAAACTGAAAGTGTACGTGAACTATTTATGCTTGCTCGTATTGGTATAAAGTTGGCAGTATTTGAAATACATAATTAATTGTTCCAAAATTATTATTTTCTCCTTCTTGGCGATAGTAGAGGCTATATATAGTAGTAGATAATCTTTTTGAGTGAGCTGCTGCCTGTCAAGTCCCTTCTGTGATTATTATGTGCACGTTTTCCCTTTAGTCTTGTAGAACACCCAGGTTTGGGAATGCTTAGCTTTGACAATGGAAACAACAGGAGATAAAATTTTTCAGCAAGTCTTCTTCCACATAGACTTAAAAAACCCCAAAGCACTGAAGAAATATTTTGGGAGCCAAGACCATTTTCAAGTCTTCAGTATTTGCAATGGCTTGATTTGTAATTTAAACTTAACCTTCTAAGTTTACTGTTTTCTTTAAGTGCTCTCAGAATATGCTCAGTGGTGGAACAGGTGTGCTGAATTTCTTTTAGAAAGAGGTTATGTACTTGCTATAATTGCGATGTGCTCCCTTTTTAAATGTGGGATCATATATGGTGTTGGTATAATAATTTAAATTTCTTCTGTAGATGGAATAGTAGAATAACATCTGCTTTCACTTGAGAGCCTTAACTATAAAGGGTAAGATGTTTGTTGACATAAGGGATGCTACTTTGTCAGCAAGTTTTCTTGGCAGGTGAAGTTCAGAAGTGAGGTGATTCTCAATATAGCTTAATCTCCTGCTGTCCTTGCAGTCCACAAGAGAATTGATGTTGGTTAGTCTGACACCTTTTCAACTAATGAAAATTCTGAGAATTCTCCCCTATAACTTTTAACAGAGAAAGTTTTCAATAAATTGAAGTGGCTCAGAAAAGCCAAAAGGACAGTGCTCTTCCCTCTCTTGCCCCGCATCCTTCTAAAAACATTACTTTCCTTTGACTTCGGAATAGTCTTTAGCAGCCTTCAGTGCATTTATCTTTTGTCTTAGAGGCTACTGTATGTGTAGTCCCTACCTACTCATGTTTATGGAGTTTATATTTGAAAATCTCTTAGTTGAGGAAGTCCTTGAGTTTAAGGGGTGCTAACTAAAGCTATTCCTTTTGATATTGATAAAATGGCTATTTTTAAACAAAGTCAAGGGTTTCAGTGATTTGTAGGTTTTTTGTGTCAGTAGAGTTGGGTTAACTTTATGTTAGGTTTTATAAGAACCAGATGATAAGAAGGGTTCGGCATATTCCCAGCCATGACTGAAGTAGAAAATGTAGTATGGCACAGTCCTTTTTCCTAGTGTTTGTATGTCTTTTAAAGCTGGACATGAAAAGTATTCTGGTGGTGTCATCAAAATCAGCTTCACACATTGAAGTCTATGTAGCCCTCTTCTTTCATTTGACACCAGTGCTGTAGGTTTTGCTGTTCACTGGAAAACCACTTCTAGATTATTTTTATTTCATACTACTGTGGCTTGACAGACCTCCTATTTTAAAGTTTATTTCAGGACTTGCTCTGTTAAAGTCAAGAAGCTTCACCTAATATGCTTAGAGTTTAGTTTTTATTAGTGACTTGGGAAGCAAATTCCTATCTCTACGCTGCAGATTAGGGGAGTGTGTGTGTGTTACAGGTTAGGGTTTCAAGTACATGCTATCAGTGTTCAAGAACTGCTATTATTTTTAGTTTTGAATAGAGTTTTGAGAAATTTGAGTTCTTCTCATCAGTGTAGTAGTCTCCTGTTATATTTTGATAGTCTTTGCTTTCCTTTTTTTTGTATTTATAATGGAAGTGTGTTCTCCATTTTAAAAAAAAAAATCATTACAGTCTGCACATGTCTGCTTGTGGGTATGTTTGTGTTCACTTACGTCCATTTTGCTGTGGAAATACGGTATTCTAGAAGAAAAATTTTCCTGGTTTAAATTGTACTGCTTTTCCCGTTTTTCTGCATTGGTGCAATGTATAAATGTGGAGTTTTTTTCCCCTTCTGTAAATGTGAGCTTTTAAGAATACTTGAAAAGCAATTACTAAGGAGGAGTGGATTTTATCTGATCTGTAGACTTGGAACTAGTTGTGCCTGGAGATTTCTCATAAAATGTCACCCTGAGAACATGTTAAGAATATTCCATCTTCAGCAAACTGTTACTGACCTTAGAAATTTTTCTGAATAAAGCTGCTTATTTTGGGTGATTCTTACTGTTTCCAGATTGCTAACAGGAGCAGAAAACTGCTGACTGACAAATAAAATGAGTGCTAGCATGGGATGGAAAACATAGGGGTTTTATATCTGGTTGATAAAACTTCAAAAGAACAATAATTAGCCAAATGAACAGAATTAGTTATTCATTTTATTTGTCGTGATTCCTGGCTAAGACAATTTTAAATCACTAAAATATTTCTTTTTGCTTAATGTATTAATAAGCATTACTTTTAAAAGCCACAAAGTATAATTTGCTTATTGTAAAACTTAAAACAATGGACTGTGCTATGGATCTCAAAATTCTGAGCATTAATTTTCGTTGCTTTGGAGCATGTTGGCTGCTGCTAAATATCTGTAAAAGGTACTGGTCTAACAGTGCTTAAATGTACTGTGAACCTATGTATTTCCTTGATAACTTCAAAGATAGTTATGTACATGCTTAATGTGAGTGTGCTTTATTTAGTGGCATTGGGTCCAACTAAATAGTCTATTTGCTGTCGTGCTTTGGATATTTTGTGTGTGCAATTGGCATCTCAGTGGAATTGGACCTATAACTTGTACAATACAAAGGTTACAGATTACATCTGGCCATTTGAAGCATGTCTAAAACTGAATTTTATTCTTGACAGATCCCTCAATGGTGTGTTGACTACATGCGCTCACTACCTGGACCAAAGAGGGGAGTAGCATGTACCCAGCCTAGGAGAGTAGCTGCAATGAGTGTGGCACAGCGGGTTGCTGATGAGATGGATGTCATGCTGGGCCAGGAGGTTGGTTACTCTATTCGATTTGAAGACTGCAGTAGTGCAAAAACCATTTTGAAGTAAGTATGGAAACTGTCAGGTAAAGTATAACACAGCTTACTCGGAGGTGGGGGGGAATCGCAGGGTAGTGAAAGGTATGAGCAAAGTTATGAAAGGAGTAACAAGGAGGGGACTGAATCTATGGACAGGCACTTTCTGTGTGTGGGTAGAGAAGAGAGACAGGAGCTGTGGCATGAGCTGAGGGAAACCTGAGCTGTGGGACTAGAGTAGAATTGAAAATGAGTCATTCCTCCTGAAGAAATCACTGCACCCTATGGAAATTAATTTTAAGTGATCCATAAAGAAGAGGGTGATCTGAAGAAGTATTTTTATGATTAAGGTGCTGTTAAGAATAAAGCCCTTCAGCATTCAGTTTCTCTTCATGTTATGCATTCAGCTGACCTTTGTCTATGGTATCTTCCTGCTCAGGGTAATCTTGGTGAAGTTCAGTAGCTTGCTTCTGTAAGGAGTACTAGCACAAAGTTTCAAAACTGTCCTTTACCTGACTCTGGGACACATAATCCATAGTGTTTTAGTTGTTAACTGTTCTAGATTCCTGTGCTGTGTAGGCAGAACCAGGCCCACTTAATACATCATTTGCAGATGACATTTGGAATGCTCAGTTAAAAAGGATTCCACATAGTGTGATTCAAAGAATAGTGCTTTTCTATTAAAAGATGTCTTCTCTTTTGCTCATACAAGTAGTTGAAGGCTGGGAATAAAGTTAATGTGTAAAAAGAAATTTAACCGAGATGGAAAAGCAAAAAGTTAACAGATGATCTGCAAACAGAAAAGGGGAGAAACAATTGCAGAAATAGTATTTCTAGGATTTTAGAGGTTGTTTTTTTCCCTTTCTTTTCCTGTCTCTGGTTGTAGACCTTGAAGTCTGCCAGTAATATTCTACAAACTAGTTATAAATGTTGCTAAACCTTGTTTCCCCTTCCCTTTGCTTTTTTTTAAGGTTCCCCCCTGCCCCTAGAGTTCACTTATACTCTGCAGTAATTCCTATTTGAAAACTTAAAATGAGCTTGTTACCTTGTTGGAAATAGTTTACTGATGTTTCTATTTTAAAAAGTTGATTAAAAGCTTAGTGCAAGCAGCCTAGTGAATGATGCAGAAGAGGATTCTGTATCAGACTTACTAAATAAAATCTGTGTTTAAATTGTTTGTATTCAGGTATATGACTGATGGTATGTTACTTCGTGAAGCAATGAATGATCCTTTGCTGGAGCGCTATGGTGTTATAATTCTTGATGAGGCCCATGAGAGAACACTGGCTACTGATATTTTGATGGGAGTTTTGAAGGAAGTTGTAAGACAAAGATCTGATTTGAAGGTCAGTAATGATGAAGCCCAACAGCATCTCCTTTCTGGTTGCAGGCATGCCAAATAAGGTATCTGTGTGCTTACCATTAGCTGATTTTTATAATTAACTAAAGAGATGAACTGTGTTTTGGTCTAATGATAATCTGTATTGGAAAGGTAACCCTAAGAAATTCTTCATGCAGTTTGTATTGAGGAAAATACTAGAAACAACGTAATTGTAGCTTAACCATTCCATATTTGACTAGGAATTTTTTTGGACCTTCATAACAAAGGTGCTGTATTCAGGTGATAAAAGCATGCTTAAATTACAGTCAACAGTTGAGTTTAGTTTCTTACTAATACATATTGTATGCATAACATTTCACAATTCTTGTTAACCTTTGGAGTAACTATTTTTTTTCTTGTCCTCCAAACCTGCAGGTTATAGTTATGAGTGCTACTTTAGATGCTGGCAAGTTTCAGATCTACTTTGATAACTGTCCTCTTCTAACTATCCCGGGACGCACCCATCCTGTGGAGATATTCTATACTCCAGAACCAGAAAGGGACTACCTTGAGGCTGCCATTCGAACAGTGATCCAAATTCACATGTGTGAAGAGGAGGAAGGAGATCTCTTACTGTTTCTTACTGGACAGGAGGTACATTCTTCCTTTTCTTTCCCCCCATCCATCGTTCTGTACAGAAACTGTTTTAAGTGGCTTATGTAGACTGTTTAGTTTCCTTTTCTAGTTTATCATTTAAATGACCTGAGGTTTTCTACCTGCCATACACTTCAAGTCCCTAGTTGTTGTATGTATCTGTAATACGCGTGTGCTATGCAACCCCTCTCAAAAAGGAAAATTCTCATCTTTCTTACATACTTCTAAAATAGAAATCTAGAGTGTGAACCCTAGATTTGTACTGATGTGAACTCAAAAGTTCTGGGTATCTGGTAGCATCCATGTTTTGACTGAAAAAGTAGTTCTGTGCGCTTCTGGATGTGTATTGTACAACTTACCTGAAGAATAACACTTTGGTTCTGCTACTTAGCTATCGGTTGTAGTTTTAATAAAAATGTTTGGTTTTTGTTTTTTATGAATAGCTTTGAGTATTAGGTTGTAGTCTTGCTGTACCACATATACTGGGAGTTATGTCTCAGGAATGGACTCAGTACCTTGCAAAAGAGGATTGCACAAAACCACTTAGGCTAAATTACATCAGGAAATGGGGATTTTCTGGAAATCTTAAATCCTTTGCTTTAAAGAAACTGGAGGGTTTTTTAGTCCTAATCTGTTGCTTTGAAGGTCTTCTGAGTGTCCCTATTAGTAGACTGAGGTGGAGAAGAGGTAAAAAACCCCACAGGCATTGTGAAAGTTTACTTAAAATTAATATTTTTAGCAGGGGGAGAAACACAGCTAGTGAAAATGTTTTTCTGACTCATTCTTCTTGCAGTCACTCCTCTTGAAGAAATACCTTTCAAAGGATGTGGAACAAGTCAGTGTCTTTAATCTAAGCATACACAGTCTTAACTATGCCAAGGGGGAAAAAATGGTACAAATAACTTGTGATGCTAAAGGTACAGAGGCTTCTTGAGTAGATTTGCTAGTCATAAAGATGTGTTGCCTCTTAGATGAGTTTTAAAAGATGTGATTAAAATGTCTTCCGGCATGCTGTTTCCTCCCTTAGAAAACCAAAACAATGACTGTCCCTGTAAAAGCAGATACTCTGGCCTTTGCATTTGTCCTTCTTTGTTTGGAGTATTGCTGAGAGTTAAAGTACAGGTAGGGAAAAATACTTTAACGATTGTGGCTTTGAAACCTGCCTGTTTGGTTTTAGTTAGAAGTTCTAGTTCAGACTAGTCTGGCAGGTAAATGTGAGAATTAGTGAAACAACTGTTGCAAGTGGATGAATGAACCAGTGGCACAGAAAGGAACACTGCTGTCCTGCTGTTTCAGCAGATTTTGTTTTCTTACCAGGATGTTAAATCAGGCTTGTCTTTAACCTTTCATGAAGAACAAATACTTGCCCTTCTAATTATAAATTAAAAATTATGTCCTTGCTACATCAGTTGCTATGTAGTGCTCTAAATAATTTGTTATAACAATTATGGGAGTTGGAGGCGGGGAGGGGACTGCCTTTAGATGTCACCATCTCTGAGCACCACTCATGTTTGGCAAATGGCTCTAGACCCAACTGGTCTAGTACCAGCCAGTGCTACAGAGGTACTCTGTTCTATTATATGAACAAGTTCTTTGATATCCACTGGGTTAATTTACAGGACATAATGTATTATAAACAAATTTTTAATAAAATCATGGAGATAGTACATGTTCATATGTACAGATATAATTATGCATAAATGTATCTAACAATATCCCTGTGTATTGCCTTACTGAATCACTTAAAACTTGCATTGGTAAGCCACTATCGTCTGTTTTTTGTCTAGGGTTCTCCAGTCCATGTATCCATGGATGATAATGTTCAGGGGCACTGGAGTAGCTCTGCCCAGAGCTAGTTTAAATTTAGCTAGTAAGCATGAAGTTGAAGTCTGGTTTATCATATGTAGAGAAGCTTTGAAGTGTTGTATCCATTTTGATTCATTATGTTTTTGGGCCTCTGTTGAGGCCCATCTTTAAGCCTTGTAATATAATCTACTTGTGTAATAGTGTTGAATCTAAAGTGATAGGACCTACTGTAATCTCAAGAACTAGAAAGGGTGTTCTAGGTACCACTATGTGGTTTGGGTTCAGTGGACTTAGTAGCTTGAGTATTGCCATTGATTTTTGCTGGGCAGAAATGCTTTGTAGTTCTTTTGGATTCTGGAAAACAATAACAACAGGGTGCAGGATGACTTGATTTTCCTGTCAGAAAGATGCATTTACTAAAACCAAATGAAGTTAAATAAAGGGAAGATGTTTTAGGTGAAACCATGCAAGTGTGAACTGTTTTGAGTTTAAGAGGCTTCAGATGAGGAGTAATTACAGTGGTCTAAAGGCAGAATGAGAGTCCTTACTAGCTACTGCCTTCACTTCCCACTGAACTTGAAGTAATTTTATACGGGCAATAAGATGGATAGCAATTAGTGCAGATTAGTTAAGACATAAAGTTGATGATGGAACCTGGAGATACTAGGGAAGATTCTGTGTTGTCAGGCCCAAAAATAAAAAAAAGCTTAAATATATTTGGAAATCAAAGGAATCTTAATTGTGTAAGCCTGTTACTGGATGAAGATAAAACTGTTGTTAATGGTGAAGAAATAAGTGTTCAATAAAAACTTCCTTCCTGAATCCTGAAAGGAGCAAAAGTACATGATTATGTTGCATGAACTGCTTTTTCAGTCCATTAGTAGTAAAAGAGGATGTTTTAAAAACAAGATTTATTAGGAATAAACACTTTGAAACAGGACTTATATCTCGCAGTTCCTGTATGGAGGAGACCTCATCTGTTGGTTTTTAAAAACAAACAAAAACCACCCTGGTATATCAGGGAGATTCCAGAAGATGGAAATAATGTTCATGTTTTGTGCCAATATTCAAAAAAGGTTTAACCTGATAACTTGGATAACTGTAAGCCAGCTTGCCTGACGTCAGTCACTGGCAAAATTGGAAATGCTGACAGGGAATTCTGTTCACAAGGAAATAGTATAATTACATTTCAGTCAACATGTCTTTCTTAGACAATAGGTTTTGTCAAACTTGTTCTCTGTTGTTGAGATTACAAATTGGGTAGTATAGTTGTGTAGATAGACATTTGTTAAACTTGACTTTAAATGTCTTAGGACTGGCTCACCTGCAGATCTCGGAGGTAGCTGGTTTATTGTCTACTGGAGTTCTGCTAGAACAGTATTAGATTTCACACTCCATTAAGATCAGTAATCTGAGAGTAGGTGTAAAATCCTTACAGATGGAACTTGTGGGGTGGGGGAGGCAGAAATAATGACACAGAAACTGTATAGAGCTGTCTACATATTTTAGTAACCTAGGCACTCAGGAATGCTAAATATGTGTTCTCTGCCACCCCAGTACCCTTTTCTCCATCAAGCCAAATGCATCGTTACACATTTAGGAGGAAGAATCCAGGCTGCATCTGGAGATTGGAGGTACAGATCAGCACTGTTCTTGATTGTAGATAAATATACTGAAAAATATTGCTGTGAAGTTCTGGTGTCAGTGTTCCAGAAAGGTTTAAAATGTGGTGTTGGTAAAACTGATGTTGGTGTAGAAAAGAGTTGCAAAAGAAGAATGCAGCTTTAAGGACAAAGACAAAATTTCTAGAAGGTTCATGTCATCAAAGCCAGATGTGGCTTGCAGTGCCCTGTCTGCAATAGGAACTTGAAAGAGAAGGGGGAAGGTTAAGGTGTCTACCACATATTTCTGGTTTGGGAAGTCATTTTCACTTACGCATTTAGTTTTTTCCCTGCATACTCGTTTTTAAACAAGGTAAAATCGCCTTACACATTTTTTGGTGTTTGTTTCCTTCAGGGTTTAACAGTTAGGTCTACTTTTGACTCATTTATCCAAGGTGAAGCTAAATCTTAACTCTGTATAGCGTAGCAACTTATCTACTGTAGATAAGACTGTCATCTCCTATTTAAAAGATTTTAAAGTATGTTCTACCTGGAGCAGTCTTGAAGTCTTGCTTACCTCATGAGGTTCTTTGTAAGTGCTCCAAATATGGGGTCAACTGAAAAAAGGGTTTCTGAAATAATGTTCCCAAGGACCATGTTTACAAAATCATTGAATTCTGTTTTGCATGCCAAGTGCTTGAATTGTTCCATTAAATGTGCTTAAAATGACATCACTAGTCGCCATCTTTTTGTAGAAACAGTTTTTCTAAAGATAATGGGATACAGTTTAGATCTTGAGTGGAGCCTGACTGGCAAGTTAAGTGGATGTTTACATATAGCAGTTTGGCCTGTGAGCCAGAATGAATGCCAGCATTTGAAGTACTTTGGTGGCTCAGGGTAACTTTCGGTCGGTCATTTGGTAACTGCTGTTCAGTATCAGTGTAACTTTAAGCCTCATCTGTGGCAGCAGGGATGGGTCCTGCACACAAACAGAAGGGAAGGGAATTCAGGTTATTGGATTGTTAGCTTAGCCGGAGCAACTTAACTCAGTAATTCATTGCTGCTAGTCTTCCTGGGTTTCTTTTTATGTTTGGGTTTTTTGACTACCATTCAATGGAACTTCTTTATGTAAGAATCTTGACAGTATTTGTTCAGCACAAGCTTGCTGCTTAAAGATGTCGTGCACTAACTCAATAATACATGTGACTGCTCCTATAATTCTTTTCTGTTTCTTTTGTTGCTAATAGTAACCTTTCATATGAACACCTCACTTTTTACTGCAGAAATGCCATCAGGGAAAGAAATGAAAGTGAATTTCTACTGAGCATTCAGTTTGAATAGTGTAATAAAGACTTTATTTTCAACAGCTGATAAAAAAATGTGCTGTGCATGATAAGAAGCAAAATTGGTCTCTTATGTGATTAATTTTATACAGCTCCTTCTAGATGAACTGCTAATGATATTTTCAAATCCTTAGTTTTTGATGCAGAGCTAGGGAATATTAAGTATTGGAGTAGTGATGATAAACTTAAGCAGTGGAGATGTGGTGTTGGAGGCAGCTGGGGAGGTAGGTATTGGTTTGTGGTTCATTTATTTCTGAGTCTCTCTTTCTTAGCTGTGTGTTCTGACATGTTTCTAAATTAAACTGGCACAGACCATCTTTAAAAGCCATACCTACAAGATTTTCTGTGATAAGGCTTTCAAAAGTGAGATCTTTTAGAAAAAAATGAGTTTTACTAAATATTAGTGTTAAAGTCCTGTTCGTGTTTTCAGTCTTGTTAGTATTGACTAATACAAATCAAAGGGAGGGGATGGATTGGGTGGGATTTCAGCACTGGTCCCCTAAGTGTTACTCTTGAAGTTAAGCCATAGGAAAACTATCAGTTCTGTCCTGCTCAGTTTCAAATGCTGACAGCTTGTCATCATGTCTTCCCAGGTAATTTCTGTCAGGTTAAGAGAAACGGGCTTCTTCAGGAGACCTTCCTTTTGTCCCCTTCCCGTGCTGTTGTTTGAACAATGTGGAAGGTTTTATATTTACTTTCTGCAATGAGGGATAAAAAGGAAACTTTAGCACTGTTACGGTGATAGAAGAAAAAAGGATTTAGTTTTACAAATGGGGGGCAGGAATTCAGCTCTACCCTCTGTATCTTGTTCTAGCTGAAGTAGTTTTTCTGCATGTTCTGGGATGAGGGATGCAAGCAGTGCTGTGCAGTATGAGAGGGAGATGGAAGACAAAGGGACAGGCTGTGAAAAGACTATCTTGAGCATTAAAGAAACTAACCTGCAGCTAGTACTTTCTGTGCTTAGTTTAATTGTTGCCAAGGAGGAAGTTTGACCAGAGCGCAGCATTCAATACTCATTGTACAAAGAGTAAATGCAGCCAGGTCTGTTTCCATGGTTACGGTCCAGCAATTTTAGCTGTGAAATATCTCCAGGTGACATCAAATAAGTTTATCTCACTGCGTGATTAAAAGTGCTTTGGAGTACGTACTTTTAACCACAACCTGAAGTGTTAAATACACTTCCTTTATGCCTGAAAAGCACCTATAGCTCTTTAGTTTTCTTTGTTGATACTGTAAGATGTGTAACCTTTTTCAAAGTGTGTTCATATTTTGTGTACTGTTACTATAGTATTTAACGCTGTTCATGGGTGAGTGTGTGACTCAGGACTGCTGTTTTGGCTTTTGACTACTTGTATGTGTAGTTATACATGCTTAGATGAAGTTTTCTCAGTGTATTTCACTGGAGCTGGAGCAAAAGTTCTGCTCTGTCAGCTTGAATCAGTTATTTTACTTGCAGATGTATTGTTCTGCCTTGAGGAGAGAAAAATAAAGCAAGCACTGTGCTTTTAATTTCTTGAGAGCTTGATATGAATAGTAGGTATTGCTGTCCTCATCCAGAGGATGCTAAGATTGAGTATCAGCAGTAATCCCAGCATTCTTAGAATTCAGGACTCCTTTCGTCAGCAGGCTTCAAACTCAGTTTCCCTCTGGTCTGGTGGATCTCTGCATTTCTAGCTGCACAGAAACAAAGCTTCAGTGAGGGGAATAAAAATTACTGTATCCAAGGGTTTTTTCTAGGCATTAGTCATCAGCTTGCCTTTTCTTTGGAAAAGTGGGTTAAGATGGAGTAAAAATCTTGTCAGATTCAAGAGGCCTAAGTAACCTACTTACTGTTATGTGAAAATATAGATGGCTGCACTACTGTTTCTAATAAATCAGAGGGAAACTATGCGCTCTGTTCTTGCTTTGTTTTCTAAACAAGACACTGCTAAGCACTGGTTCCCATACAGACTTAGGTCTTGAAGTTTTTGGCACAGTGAAAGTTCCCATTAAAATCCTAAAGCTTTTTGGTGTCTTGGAATTGCTTCCTGATACTTAAGCTCCTGAATGAAATCCACCTTATTTGACAAGTAGTCTAAATACTGCCTGTTGTTTGAAAACCAAACAGCCTGCTCAGGATTGTGTGTAGAACTAGCCTTAATCACACAAATTTCTTGGAAGGAATACCATTATTAAATTTGATTTAATAATAATAATCTGGATTAAATTAAATTATTTTCTTGTTTACAGCTTTTTTTCCTTTTGTAAACTATCTTTGTTTAGCTGTAGGTACAAAATACAAATTGTTGACTCTCTCACTTGGATGTTTAGATGACTTTGTTTTTCCTGGTTGAAAAATATTCACCACCCTATTACCTCCTTGATCACTAGTATATCCATAAAAATAAATATTTTCTTTTTGCTGATTCTTGTCTGTCTTTGGAGCTTTTCCAAGGAGAATCACTTATGCTGTTGAGGGTGTGGAAGAATGTTGAGGACTCCATGTTAATATGCAAAGTGTACTACTATGGAGTTGTTAACTGCTACTTGATTCTAGTTTCCATAGTGTTGCAGCTGAACTATAGATACTGTACCTATGTTGTTAATTCATTTTGATTGGATCAAGCAAGAAGTTTTTGGAAACTTTACATAATAGACTACCTGGAACAATTCTGATGACTAGATTTGTGAAGTAGAGAGATGTTGAGTCTATGTGGCACTTGCAGCTTGAGATAAATGAGCATTTTAGCTAGCATGTAACCTTTCCCTTTTTTGTGATCTGTTTGCTATTTACCTTTTGGTAGTCGGCTCTTTTTAGAATCGGTGCACCAATGGACAACTTCATTGACTACAATTTTACTGAGAACTTTCTCTCAAATAATACTCCTAAGAAGTCTCAAGTTTTGTGAGGAACTAGGATCAAGTTCAATCTAGTAACTTCAGCATTGCGTAAGCCTTGCACTTTTTGCGTGTTAGGCCTACTTTTTTTGGTTAATTCTGGAGTAGGTCTTTGTGCTGATGCACTGGGCAGTCATGAGTCTAACTGTGGCTCCTTTGATCCTGTGTCTGTTCCTGCTTCCAGTACCCCAGTATCTGCTATCTCAGGTAGTCAGTGGGATAGTCAGGGCTCTGAGGAGTTTTTCAGGCATAATCTAAATACAAGGCAAGTTTACCTTCCCTCCTTTCTCTCCAAGAAGAAAAATCCCCTCTTATGTGTGGGTTGATGGAATAGTCCCTCTTCAAGGGGTTTTGTAATGGATTTGGAGTAGATGGTGTGCAAATATTTAAATGTGGTTTTTTTTAAAAAGCCTTTCATACTTGAGTAAGTTGGGACTACTGAATTACACTTGCAGAATCTTCAGAGAATTAAAGTTAGGATTGTGCCTTCAACTGTATCTCTTGTATCTCCAGACTTAAATGTTTTCATGAGATACAAATGAATCTTTAACGCTTAAATGAATCCTTAATATTTTCAAACTGTTCTTACTATACATATGCCTTCTAGATTGTGTGCTTTGGGATACCAGTTTTAGTCGTCTGCTGGAATTGGAGGGTGGTTGCGGATACAGTTGAAGTAGAGATACTGTTTTCTGCCAGTGTGGTAAATAAAAGGAAACTACCCTTTTTTCTTTTTTCCTTTTTTTTTTTTTAATTAAAACAATTCAATACTAAAGAATTCTCTTACTGTCTTCAGATGAGTGGCAGTGGCTCTTGGTGGCTTGCATTCTTCTTTCAGCTGTTCATGATGAAAGGTCTGTAGTTACCTCTGCAAATCTGCAGAGAGTAATGGTTATACATGCACTTGTCATCTTTATGTTGAAGTATTTTAATGAGTCCTGATTAGGGATACTTTGGAACTACATTGGGAAACTGTAGGGAGAAACAGCATTTTTATCTCTTCTGAAAGATGATGGGTGGCTGTGAACATATGTGGCCTGAAGAGTGTAGTGCCTTCATTTACCACTGCTTGCTTGTATTTTACTCTCTCTTAAGTATAAAACTGTCCTGGAGTCTCTGGTCATTACTGTTGAAGATTAAGCATCCTGTCCAGCATCAGAGCTTTCCCAATTATACAGTGTAATCTGCTCAAATTCCATGAAACAGTGTAGTGACCTTCAGATCAGCAACTAATGTCTGTGCTGTATTTTTGTTTTAGCATTTGGCTTGTGGTTGTGTGTTTATGTGTTTTTTTCGAAAGATACAATCTAATTTTGTATTAAATATTTAACAGGCCCAAGTATCAGCTTGTGAAGTATTTGAATGAGTGCAAATTTGAGAGGGAATGTTGTGCCTAGTTAGTCAACTATTTACTTTTAACATGTTGTCTTTTTACATAAGCACCATTGTTAAAAGTATTAATTTACTGAGCTACTGAGTATGATCTGTCAATTAAGTTAGGTTTTTCCTTTTCATTGGGAGGCTGTGACTGAACTTAAAGGGATTTATCAGCAGAACACCAGATACTGACATCTATGTGAAGAAATTCATTCTGTGTTAATAAACCAGTAGGGGGCATTCCAGCTCAGTTTCTTATATGCCTCTTACATTTTATGAAGGGTGTATTGGATTTGTTGGCAAAGTGCACCTTTGTTTAAAAGGTTTTTTGTAAATATCTGCAGTTCATTCAAATTGGCAAGACAATGCCAGAAAGCATTAGGTGTACTATTAAAGGGCTCTTTGACATCAAAGAGGAAGAGCCTTCATTTTGCCATGCTTACATGAATTATATATGCTGATCAATACAGAACATGAGTATTGTATTGCCTGTGCTTCTTTAAAACATACTCAATACAGTTGTGCTGAAAACTTAAAAGTCTCTTTAAGAACAAATGAAAAAGACCCAGATTTGTTCCGGGATCTGTCTGGATTTATGGTTTCTAAAAAGGAGTCTGCTTTTGCTTTTCTAATTACAGTTTAAAGCAGTAATTTTACAGAACCTTTAGATTAACCTGTTCTGTATATTTGCTTGAGGGTCTTGAGCACCACTTCAGCTTCAGGCTGGTGAATTATTTGTGATAAGGGAGGTCTGGCCTCTTTTCTTGGAGTATGTTGTAGCCATTTTTTGCTTTTGCCTACTGTTGCTTCTTGTCATGACGGCTTCGTTCTCCCATCGGTGGTTCAGCTGGAATATCAATAGTTGGTAAGTGTGCCTCTTAGTTATACCAGTGGAGGCTCTGTTGTAATTTTTAAGTTGAAGTTAATGAATTGTGTTATTCATTAACCTGAATTTCTGTGCACTTTAATTTTCATTAAATCTTGTCATAACTATAGGTCACCTAGCTGACTTAAATGTAGTTGTTTTAAAATGAAATGGAATTATAAATGATTGGGCTGTGGTGAACTTTTTTTGTATGGTAAGCTAGTCAGAAAATAGGCTAGCAAATGCTGTAGAAAATACTAAGGTAAAAAAGGCACGAAAAATCTTTCTCATCTTCGGAGTATTTCACTGGATTTTCTTAAGCTTAAATGGGATTTCAATTAATTTTAAAATCTGAAACACTGGACTGAGAGGTTTGGTTTTGAGCATCTATGTTTATACTGTAAAGGTGTTTGTTCCCATTAGGTACAATGAAGCAAATCTTCCATATAATTGCATTAGTGATACGTGACATTAAAGCTTAATTGGCTTATTTTAAATATCTTGCACATCAATTTCTTTTAGGTTGTGAAAATTGAAAAGGTCATGAGTGCAGTTTAATATTCCAGGGTGAGAGATTTCAATTTTAGTACAATTTGTAGAGAATTAATTAGGAAACATGACTAAAAGAAAAAGGATGTTGAATGCAAATTAGGCTGTTCATTAGAGTATAGAAGCTGAAGCATCTTGAAGTATTGTGGAAATTCAATTGCAAATTCAGTAAGCACCTTGATTGATTTTTTTTTTTTTTTTTTTTTAAGTAGAAGTTATTGTAATTGTTCTTCAGGGTGTAGACTTAATGTAATTGTCATAAGGCACTCTAAAATAAAATGCACTGCCTTTTTCATGAAGTTCTATTTTAACCAATATTTTTGTTTTGCAGGAGATTGATGAAGCCTGCAAGAGGATAAAACGTGAAATTGATGATTTAGGCCCTGAAGTTGGTGACATCAAAATCATTCCATTGTATTCCACCCTTCCTCCGCAGCAACAGCAAAGGATTTTTGAACCTCCCCCACCAAAAAAACAAAACGGAGCAATAGGAAGAAAGGTAAATAGTACACTGGTTTCATATGCTGTTCAGTAACTAGCTATTCAGAGTTGTATGGGCAATTAAATATGAGTTTCAGCTGCTTTAAGTATATTTGGACAGCAACAAGTAGAACGTTTTTTGATGAAGCCTTAATAATCCACTTTTTTAACACATTAAAATTTTTAGATAACTTGGAGTTCAGTGCAATTCAAAATTCTGGCTTCCATCTATAAGGCCAGAATGTGCTGGTAACAATTTGATTTGACTGAATGGGAGTGGCATTCATTTAAGTTTCTTATGAGAAATACGATAAGTCGGATTAAATACTGAATTTGACAACCACGTGATTTACGTGGAGGGATGGGATTTTTTTTCCCTAAGTAATTATTCTGAGACCTTTTTTTTTGGAAACAAAAGGGTCTGTCTCTTCAAGGGATGTTATCAGGCGGGTTTTGTCTGTTTCTTAAGGTTCTTGAGAAGGTGCAAGTTAAAACAAGTACTTTAAAGTTAGAGGTTCGTGTTTTCTGTAGTAGTAAGCAAGGAACTGAGGTTCTTTCATTGGGCAAAATGGATTGAGAAACTGAAAAACTTGAAGTGGCGCTAGTGAATGTTCTTCGTAAAATTAATAGTTCAATTCCTGAATGCTCACATAAACCACATTAGAAACTATGTCGCTATTTCTCTAAAACTGAACATTTGGAAGGAGCCTTAATAGAACTTCCTCAAGTTAAACTAATGCTATATGAAACTGTAGCGATCACAAAGTTAAGATTTTGAAGGTCAAAGCTGAATCATACTATCTGCTCCAGGCAGGGTTTGTTCCTTCATTATTTGCTTTTTTGTGGAGTACAATGCATGTAGAATACTAGTGACAACTTTCTACTGTTCTGGAAGAATAAATCACTTAATAAATTTAGTGAAGTGATCCTCTTTTTCATATTGAAGTTGATTGCAGAAAGCATTCAGTCTGAAATCGTGAAACTAATGCTGCAACAAGATTGTATTAGCAAATGACTTAAATGAATGAAATTACTTTTCAGTGATGAACAAGTGATAGCTATGTATTTCGTTAAATTTTCATTCATATTTAAAACTATGCACTTCAAAATAGCCAGTTTCTGGTTGTCTTGATAAAGAGGATAACAAATGCAGTGTGTAGCTTTCATTGTGTTGAACTGACAAAGCCAGGACCAGTGTCTAAGAGGAAGACACTCCGTGTAGCAACTACTTTACTACAAGAAAAATTGCCACTCTGGACAGATATCAAATGTAGGCAAAAGCAGGCACAAAAAACATAAGCAACAGATTCAGACCTATAAAACCATTATGTTTTGTTGTTTGGGTGTTTGGGGTTTTTTTTTGTTTTTTAAAAGAGGCCTCTTCCTCTTTGCCTACTTTGGCTGAAATGTTCTGGCTTCTATGTTTTAGTTTTTATCTCCATAACAAATCTAGCAATGAGTGAAAGTGTATCTGTGTGTGTTTGTAAATTTGTTTAAATGTTGTTTTAGTTTCAGTTAGTCTTGGTGATCAAGATATGTAAAGTAGGACCATGTGTTGCTGTACCTCCACTATCTTGCAAAATGTCTGCTTTCACACAATCCCCTGTGGGAGTTGAACCTAGTTTTTAGAACTGCTGAGGAGAGAGAGCTAGCAGGAGGTCTGAATCATTTCCAAGGCTCTAATGGTCATAAAAACTAAGTGAAGTGCTTGCAGTATCTGAATAAGTATCTCCTGAGCTTTCACTTTGTGAAAGGAAAGTAAGGTACTGGAAGTTGTGTGGCATCCTGCAGTAGCAGTGATGGTAACAGCTAGCACTGATATAGCTTGATACCTTAGCACTTTTTTGTCCTCTTAGCTGATCCTGCCTAGCACATCTATTATTGCAAGAAAGCCTAAGATTAAAGGAAAAAAAAGCTTTTGCTAGTTACAGTTAATCAGAGTGTTTCATTTATACTGTGGAGGAAGGTGAAGATGACTTAACAAGGAGCCTTTCTACTCCCCTTTCCTATCTTATCCTTTCTTTCCAAACTGCGTTCTACTTTCTGTTTCAGGAGTCTTAAGCATTACTAGTTAATACATATGCAATATAGATATATTTTTATATATAGATAATATGTATATTTTAATGTTCACAGTAACTCTTTGTATCAAACTGTTAATCTGATAATTAAAAACATTTTTAATGTAACCGTTTCAGTAATTGCAAAACTGCAGTTAAAGCTAATTGGGTGCAATTTATTATTTTGTTTAGTGCTAATTTCATTTGTTCGATTTCCAAGTAACTTTGTACTGTGATTTAGGCTTGAAAGATGTGGCATAATTTCCTCAATTTTTTTGTGTTTTTAATGTGTAATTCATTAATTATGGTTTTTAAGCAGTGTGGCATTAACAAATGAGATCTGTATGTACAACACAATCCACTGTGTAAATAACTGTTTTTTCCTTCCATCTTTGGAACGTTCTGCACGATTCAAGTACAAGTTAAGTAAATTCAAGTACAAGTTAGGTTGCTGAACCTTTGTGGACTAAGCATACTAACACAGTGTTGTTACTGGTATTCAAGTGTCCCAATAGAAATTGGTGATTAAAAGCAGGACCAAAACCTTTTGACACTGCTCTGTAATTTGTATTTGAAGATTCTGGGTATGGACAGTTCTATATGTTAGTAGATCCGGGAAAAGCTGAGACCTTTTAGATAAGGTACACTCTAACAGCAAGCTGAATGTGGATTGACTAGCCTTTTAACATGGGAGTGCTAGTTTAATTTGCATATTTAATGACTTGCAAATTTTCTATGAAAATGTATTGTACTTTTGTGTCAGCGCTTAATTGCGTTGAAGTTTGTGGGTTTTCTCTCTGACTAATCTGTACTGGTTACCTGTGAATGAAAGGTGTACAATGATTTTTTTTATTATTTGAGGAGTTCTAAGTAGCACGTTGTTTCAAGGTGGAACACTATCATTCCAAATTAATTTCAAATTTTTTTCCACTGAAGTATTGCTTTCAATATATAATAGTATTTGGGCAAGCTTAGACCTTAAGTCTACTTGAGAAGAGACAAGCTGAGGGTAATAAGTAGCTGACTGGCAAAGTGATCAGCCGGGAGGAAGAGAAATCAGCAGGATTATCAATCTAGTCCAGCCACTGGCTTCATTGTAATTCTGAACAAATTGTTAGGGATCTCTTAAATTCTAATTGCTAAACCGAAAACAATGATGACAGAATGCTCTGAAATTAAGAGGTGAAAGGTAAGTAGTTTTGATGATGTGCTGAACGGGTTTTGGGTCTTTTCTGAGGTAGCTGATTAAACTTGCTAATCACATGATTTAATGTGGTTGCTATTGGGATGAGAGCTAATGATAGCTATAGACTGTTAAAATGCAGCTCTGGACATAAAATTTAAATGATGGTGAATCCAGCCTCAGAACTCGGATACCACCTTTGCATTAATTTTTGCATGATACTTAACCTTCTGAAGGTTTGTAGAAATTTAAGAATGTAACCTTAAAAATATGTAAAGATGTTTGAATATCTGGTAATTTAAAAAGGCAAAGTTGAAATTAAATATATATTGTTCAGGATTCTAGCTGGAGTGTATTGATAACTGCTTTATTCCAAACACAGAACATACTGTCCTGGTGCAGTTACATAACCTTTGATTTAATATCATTTAACCAGTTTGCCATGTTTAGGCTTTTTAAAAAAAAAAGTTAAAAAGCTGGGGTTAACAGATGATGATAGAGGCATCCAGTGTAACTTGTCATTTTGTACGGGAGATGTGAGAAAAATTTTGAATAACGGTTTTGTAAGTAAAATATTTGCTCTTCTGTTTCTTTTTCTCAAAACTAATGTTTGTTATATTGTTAATATAATAGAGACATGGGGGAGCAGAAACAGTGGACAAAAATTGCTCTGTTTTCAATAGAAGTTGATCTGGGCGATTTCAGATTGTCCTGTAAAAGTGTTGGAGCACATATCTGGTAGTTATTGATGAAGTGAAGGAGAGTTTGCTGAAAATTCTTGGTGCAGAGACAGAATCGGAGTGCTTCAATTTCAGGACAAAGTCGTTACATTTACCATTTTATTTTTTGACAGGTGGTTGTGTCCACTAATATTGCTGAGACATCATTAACAATAGATGGTGTTGTGTTTGTGATTGATCCTGGCTTTGCAAAACAGAAGGTAAACACTATTTTGTTGTCTCTTTATAGTAGGAAAGATACTGGGATCTGATTTGCTCAGGTAACTCTTCCATTTGTAAACACTGATAGGTATTTCCCAATTGAAATCTTGACTTTGGTTGCGTTGTTTCTGTTTTGTTTTTAACTTATGGTAGGTTTGCACTTAGTCTGCAAACTTTAGATACCAAGAGCAGTCCAAAACAGTGCAGTGCAGAAGAATTTTATTTTCAAAAAATTGAAATGTGAGGATTTTGAGTTAGGCCTAGAATATGGATTTCCTAGATACTTGAGGAATGGTGGTTTTGTACTCTGTGTCTGTGCTTGAGAATGTTCAAGTAAAACCAAGAAATCATATGAAAGTAAATAAAAATGGTGCTAGAAGCCACCTCTTCTTTTAGATCATGTTAGCATAGAAAACTCAGCACTGAAATGAGAAGAGAGAAATGGTACCTAGGGTAGTACTTTTTCTTGTCAGTATTTATCATGTGCTGTTGCAGCCCTGAAGGTTGTCATTGAGCTTGTACTGTGCTGCTTGGAACATCATGGGATGTTCAGAGGAACGGAAGTAGCTTGCCTACAGCCAACCCAGTAACTAAAGAAAGAATAAAATACAAATCTCTTAATCTTCATTTTTTTTTTCACTAACTATAACTGTCTTTAACTTAGTTTCTTAGACTTTTAATACTCATTTACTTTAATACTAAATTGTCAGCCTTTTAAACTTCTGCAAAATGAGAGATACAGCAGAACGTGAGTACAGTCAATGTGTCTTCATACACAAGTTTCAATCACCATTTAGGCTGAGGTTTTTTCACAGTAGTTCTTATGCTGGAAGAATACCTTCTATAATGAATGAAGTTTTTGTACGTGTGTTATACCTGTTTACACCAGGGGGGTGTTAAAACATGGACCAAAGAACATCTTCAACTGAAACTACTATCTGACTACTGCTTTTTTTTTTTTTTTTACAGTATATTCCTTTTCCATGAGCCCTGTTGAGTTAGCAAGGCTCCTGTTTATGTATGACTGCAATGGAAATTTTACAGTAAATTCCAGCATATATTTTGTACTGTAACAGTCTGCATGTACCCTTGAAATAGTCTTGCTTTGTCATCGGTCTGATTTTTACAGTTGCGTTCAACCTTAAATGTTAGATTTTTCTGACCTCTAGAACGTGATTATTCAACCTTATAATTGTATCAACACAACATTTTTTTTTTCATGGAATTACTTGGGCATCAAAAGTGTGTTTAGCACTCTATAGAACAAATTGGACACATTCCTTCTGCCATGAAAATCTTATCTAAAAATACACACATTTAAGGAGGACAGGGAGCCTGGCAGGAGTTGTTGTTAACAAATGAATAAAAAGTAAATGCTGTTCTCTAGGCAGTTGTATTTGAAGCTTTCTGTCACTGATCCAAAGGCTTCTGTAGCCAATTTTTTTTCTCCTTTCATATACATGCAGCTTGTGATTTCTTAGTCAGAAGCTGTGTTTTGAAAATAAGTTTAAAGGAGTCTTTATTTTTTTTAGATACTTGTCTTATCCGTGAGTGGTGTTTGATTCTTTTCCTTCTTTCCTACTTGAATTCCACTTTCAAATAGGTATACAATCCTCGTATCAGAGTGGAGTCTCTCTTGGTGACTGCAATTAGTAAAGCTTCCGCTCAGCAGCGAGCTGGCCGTGCTGGTCGTACTAGACCAGGCAAGTGCTTCAGGCTTTACACAGAGAAAGCTTACAAAACTGAAATGCAGGTAAGATGACTTTTTTTATAGATTGCGTGTGCAAGAACATCTGATTGATACGGGTAGTTGAGTGTCATGCTACCAAACAAAATCAGAATTTGAATGCTTGTGTAGTTTAAAGTGTTTGGAAGAACTGAATTTTCTGTTTTCCCTCCCCCCACCCCAGGACAACACATACCCTGAAATTTTGAGGTCTAACTTAGGATCTGTAGTATTGCAGCTCAAGAAGCTTGGTATAGATGATTTGGTGCACTTTGATTTTATGGATCCTCCAGGTATCTATTTCTGTTTTATCTTGTCTACTCTAAGTGTTATGTTTTGACTTCCGAAATCTTTATTTTGGTGAATATTTTATATAATAACAACATAGGATAAATTCTTTTGTTTTTTCACTGTTTTTATTGTAATCTGAAGGAATGTCTTTTGTTTATCCTGAAATTTAGTGTTCTGTCTTATCAAAGTGAGCTTGTTATGGTTTTGTCTGCATAACAGCTTTTAATGGCACCAAGGAATCTACTGAATGCCTATTACCTGCAGAGGATAAGAGAAAATTATGGGCATTAGAAAATCTATTACTTGATGAATTTTTTTACTTATCACCTTGATTACACATTCTAATTGTGCATCAGTTAACAATTGTATGTAAATAAAATTGGGTAGCATTTTTAAAGCTGAATGCATGTTTTTTGGCTCAAACTATAAAGTTAATGTGCATCTCCCTTCTAACAGTGTTAAATATACTTTATACTTTACTATATACTATATATACTTTAAAAATAACTGGATTATATTGCTAATTAAAAACGTAGATCAGCTGCATATAAATACGTCAGTTGGTGGGATTTTTTCCCCCTAAAATATAATTTATAATCTGTAAGCTTTTAAATAGCTCTACAGAACACTTGCATTCTTTGTGCTATGCAACATGTATGATAGCTTAGCAGGAAGGCTTTTGGATTTCCTTCTGTTTTTCCTTGTGGGTGTAATACTGACTATGAGGAATGCAGGATTAAGAGAATATTCTTACAGGCTCAGATTTGTGAAAGACTAGTTATCTTAAGTTGACATGACTGAGATTTTAGGACTGTATTGATGTATTTTGTATGGAACAAGGGAAGACACATCAGTGCGGGGGGGGGTGATATTACTAAGATACTGAATATTGCACAATGCCTCTGCTGTCTGAATTTTGAAAAGCTGTATCTTCAAATATTCAAAGCTTTTGATCCAGTTAAGAGCTCTTCTAAATAAGTGATATTCCCCCCCCCCCCTTCATTCAACTGAATTTGGTAACAATTTTTGTGTTTGGAAGTCAGTTGAATGGAGAACGAAAAATAAGATGGTTTATAATAGTCTGTGCTTCCTCACTTTTTGCTTATTCAGAGTAGTTTGATTAATGAGCCTACCTAAATATTTTTTTTTCTTTCAGCTCCTGAAACTCTGATGAGAGCCTTAGAGCTTTTGAATTATCTGGCTGCTTTAAATGATGATGGAGACTTGACTGAGTTGGGATCCATGATGGCTGAATTTCCATTGGACCCACAACTGGCTAAAATGGTTATTGCAAGTTGTGACTACAACTGTTCTAATGAGGTCCTATCTATTACTGCCATGTTGTCAGGTAATAGCAGGGAAAGAGATACTAAACAAAATGCAGATCTTCAGTTTGGGGAAAATTTGAGTTTTCCACATCATAAACAATATAAATATATTTCTAATAAAATTAGAATTGTTTTTTAAAACTTCATGTAGGGGTTTAAGCAATCATTATGGGTTTACATAGAGACCTTGAAGCTAATGAATAGTAATGTTAAGAAATTAACATGCGTAAAATGATCAAACAGTTTGTTCCTAACTTTAGTTAGAATTGTGTGTATTTGAGTTGATAGAGGGGGAAAAAAGTCAGGCTAGTGGAACAGGAATTTCTTTTTAGCCTCATAGTCAGGACCAGAAATGTCAGCTCAACCATTATGTTTTTAAGGCAGTGAAATCTATTTTGTTTTGTGCGTTCTTCTGCACTTCGATAAATCCCAGTATTTCCAAAAGGATTACAGTGTAATTTATATTAAACCATAAGCTTGTACATGAAATGATGATACATTTTTCAGTCATTAAGTGGCAAAGCTGAAGAACAGTCATTACTTCTAAAGGGAAGAAAAACTTTGGGGGAGGATGTATATTTATAAGAAGTAATTTGTGTGCACAGCTGTACTTTGCTGTGTTATGTGAATAGCACTGTGTCAGAGCAGAACTGCTTGTCGAGAGAGCTTGATGAGAGAAAAATGTTATCAAGCAAGCCTTGTATTTCATTTCCCAGTTATGGAGAATTGACTTTGTTTTAGAGTTAGTTCTCATAGGACAAGCAGCAAGATTTAGTCTATTATGAAAATGGGGATGTTCTTACTCATAACTACTCTTGTGTCTTTTGGGTGTGCTATTTTACCAGGCTCTTCACAGTGCAGGTGTACTGGTTACATGCTTAACTTGGTTGAATAGAGAAAAAAAAAAAAAAAACAAAACCAAAACCCCACAACACATAAAATATATTTTGGCTAAGTGTAAAATCTGTTACTTCAGTTTAGTCTTACAGTATACTTATATGAAAGTTTTTTAAGAACAAGCTAAAATGTTTGTTGCAGAGTTATGATTGTTCAGACTCAGAGCAGATGGGCAGGGCAGAATCGTAATAATTTTTTTGATTAAATGGTAGGCTTAATTGCGGAGGTGGTGGTAGGTTGGTGCCTGTCTTTCTCTTCCCTTCCCCTCTCTTCCCCCAATCTCTACTACAGAGCAGTAGGTCTAGTGTTTTTGCCTATGGTCTTCAACTGATTTGTTACTCCTTTTTCTATTTACCTTTTCCCAGGCCATGGTACTTTTTTTTGTTTTAAGGCACAATTAATGTCATGATAAATAAGTTTTAAAAAAAAAAAAATGGATTGAAGCTGGTTAATGTATGGGTTGTAACTAAAATTCAGCTCTTAAAAAAAACAAAAAAAACCTGTAGTCCTAATATTTGTGAGGACAGTTCCCCAAAGTAAACACTTCTTTAAACCAGCAGCATGACTGTATGTTATGGTGCCTTAAGTCTGCTTAAAGATTGTCAGGCTCTGGATAGCAATCCATGTATTAATAGTTTGGACTGAATGGAAATCTAGGTACCAGCAAAGAGCAGAGAATAGCATTGAATAAATGAGCAGATTAAATGATTGTACTTCATTTCATAAGAGCCATGGTGTCTTGCTGTGGAGTGGAAAGTGCTAGTACTTATTCAAAACAGTGAGTTAAGCCAGTGATAGAATAATCTGGAATTTGCTGTTATTAGTCTGAAATTAAAATACGCTTTATATTATCTCTGTTCTCAAATGCAGGACCCAAAATACAGGGTGTTTATTTTGCACCTGCATTTCCATTTTCTTGAATGCATTGGTCTTGCTTGGTTTGTTACCATGTGATTCACTGTTGCAGTATGTATTTTGTTCTCAAGTTCCACCCAGTATTCAACTCAACATATTTTTGAAATGTAGCATTTGAGGGCTTTTATGGGAATTTAAGAATAAAAGTAAACCCACATAACACCCCACAAAAAGGCCCTCATCTGTTAGGGACAGATAAGATGCAAAGAGGTGTTCTCATGAGATCGGTGGGCTTCAGTTATGAGAAGGCTAATGTAGTCCCAAGCAGCTGGAAAAAGGTAAAGGATTTGTAGCATTTTACTTAACATTAATTTTATTGGAATTTAACCTCTTAAATTACATCTACTTAAAACCAAACTGATTTTTTTCCTCCTGTAGATCTCTATAAAGTGAGGATCTCTTATAACTACTTTCAACATCTTATGAATTAGTATCGATATTACAGGCCTATAAGAATGTTGACAGACCATGAATTAAGTTGGCTGCAGTAATATTTGTGGTCTTTGGTAGTCTGTATTTGGAAAGGGAATGTTAAAACATGATTTTTGGATTCAAGTAGGACTGAGTCAGATTTATGTAAGAGAATATAATGATAGCGAAAGCTCATCACATTGCGATTTTTTTAAATTTTTTTTATTTTTAGTTTTTTAATTTCAAATAGTGCCAAAGGACAGTTTAACCTTCCACCACTACCGCTACCATCACAACCTTTAGACTTATTAATACCTTCATTCACATGTTTCTGTATACCAGTGCTGATAACAATACCATCGGGGGAAGAGGACTTGACTTTACTGGTAGTGTTCTGTCTAGTAGCAGACTTGTGATAAAACTCATGTTTGTTTAGACTGTGCTAGTGCAGTACAGTTTCGGAACTCTCTTCTTCACTCTGTCCATAGAGGTTTTCTGAGAAAGCAAATTTGCAATTGAAGTATTTTGTGACATGGGGTACTAGCTCCTGGTAGAGCTATCAGCACTGGGTCTTGAACTAAGATCTGTTTAGCCTTCCAGTATACATAGGCAATTTTGATGGCCTTCAGACTAGAGATTTTGATGCCTACATATAGTTCTATTAAAATAATCAGGTACTCTGTAGCTTTGAAACCCTCTTGTCTTACAGATGTGGTTAGGTGTTGATGTACCAAATCAAGGTAGTAAACAGTCCAAGATGCAGTTGGAGGCCATCCTGCCCTGCCCTATGCTCTGTGAACTGACCTAGCTAGGCCTTGTTCCTCTATCTGTGAATGCGTGACTCATCGATATGGGCGTTTGTGTTGGGCCCATACCAACCTTGTTTAGTCCCACAGTGTTTTGTTCGCCCCACGGAAGCAAAGAAAGCAGCAGATGAAGCCAAGATGAGGTTTGCCCACATAGATGGCGATCATTTGACCTTGCTGAATGTCTACCATGCTTTCAAACAAAGTAAGTGTGCACCTGTTTTAGCAAAATCGTTTGTAATACTTTGTGCTGCCAGCTTTCATTCCTGGGTTCCAAGGACAGTTGAAAGGCTTAGGCTTGTTTTTTGAGCCATTCTATTGTAATCTTTATTTTTTTTTTTTTAAAGTATGTAAAAGAGTTCTTTTAAGTGCTACTTTCCTTTGGGGGGGGAAACAAAAACAACAAACTAGCCAAGAGATCATGTAATAAACTGATGAGTATGGAGATAAGCCAGGCTTTTAAATCAATGCTGGGTAACCTTGGACAGAAGGAAGCATTCCTGTGATTAAGAAATATTGGAAGTTTGTTATCTGACATTAATTATAGAAAAATCTGCATAATTGCTTAGTAATTTTTCAGGGAGAGCAGTGCAAAAAATAGTCTGAATTTGGAGAAGGATATGTTCCTAGAACCAAAACCTTTTTAATCCTAACGTTTTAATATAATTAGGAATTCTGCAATAAGGCCTTGGGATGGTTTGAGAGGCAAAGGGATGATGCATCAACAAGAAGTAACTTAGAGCCCTACGATAAATTTATTTCATTTACCTCACTTCTGTGTATGGATTTTAGGGAAAATGTACAGTCCTCCTCAGCATAGCTGAAGTGTATTTTAGCAGCTTGAAAAAGATGAGAATGAACAGGTGAAGCTAGGAGTTCTCTTGAAAAATGACTACATAAGTGGCACACTTTTTTAGCAGTGACTTATCCTGGTGGTAAGTAAAAAGATTACTCTTAACTGCCAACCAGGTTAAATTAGATGCTCCAGTTGCATTTTCCTGTAGGCAAACAGAAAAGCAACAGTCCTTTACCCTGAGTGGAAAAAACCCACCCCACAACTGGGAGCCCCTTTCCGTTGCAGCTTTGATCTAGAAATTTTGCATTGAAACATTCTAACACTGTATCATCACGTGGCAATCCAAAATAAGGGTATCTTCAGAGTAGAAGTCCAACCAAAAGTATTCAAAACTGTTTAAAACAATAGCTGAGAAACTGCTGCTAAACACCTGTGAATTGGAGACATGGGTTGCTTGGTGTTTCTATCTTGCAGACACTTTGTGTGTGCATGTTTCTAGATGCCACTGCTTTCATGCTCAGGTTACTGAGGGATGGAATTATTTGGGGAATAATCTTTTCAGTTTCACTGTGAAACTGAGTAGGATTTCTGGGATTCAGGATCAGAAGACAAAATGCTGCTACTGTTTCTATCTAGAACAATATAAACCAGTTACGGGTCATCTAAAATGCACAGTTCCAATGGCACAGGAATGTAACATGGCACAGAAAGTAACATGCTATGGTACTTCAATTATGATTCTACTGTATAGTGTACAAGAGTGGCAGCATTCATACTTCATGTAAAATACATTCTGTAAGATAAAGCACAGAAACAATTTAAACTTTCCTCAAATTATGTAACCTTCTCAATCCAAATTAAGAATAGTCTCTCTCTGTACAAGAGATACTTTTAAGTTTTAAATTTTGTTAAGGCTGGTTTTGTTGGATTATTAAACTGACAAAGATTAGAAGAGGATCACTTGAAAAGTAACAGAATTGGTAGGGAGAACTGGCTTGCTTTGTTAAACATGCAGGTTTTTATCCTGACAGAATACCTTAGGCTTGCTGCCTTAACAGATTTCTTACTAGAGCTATCCACAGTAGAAACAGTAACTTAAGAGTAGAGAGTTCTGTTACTGATGCTGTATTTTACCAGTCACCTACCTTTACTTAAACAGCTGTGAGGTGCGTCACACTTAGTATTGATCGCTCTGTTTGTATAGCTTTTAAGTGTTACTCGAATACTTAACTTGAGGAAGGTTTGGTTTCTCAAATACATTATAATTACGTACAATCTTCTTGTACGTTCATTGCACACTACAGTTAAAGGTTGTGCAGTGTTCCTTACGTTCAGTTACATTTTACACTGCAGGTTTGGAAGACAATTTTTCTAGTTGCAGGATGTGATTTTTTTTAAATGTTAAAAATTTATTGGTGTGGTATTTCAGCAAAACATCAGTGATTGTGTGTATATTATGTTGGTGAGGGGAAAAAAGCTGATTTTTTTTTTGTTGGTCCTGACCACGTGCTTCCTAAATAGAAAACAATTTGGGCAAGTTATCTGATGCAAGAAATCAACTGAATAAACTTATGAGCTGTTATCATTTATAAAAGTTCATGGATATTTTTTTCTGGTTCATCTGACTGATCAATCAGTTAGTTGCTGTTTTATTTGCTTATCCTAATTGGATGAAATACTCATTTTTGATTCATGTTTTTTAATGTTGCAGATCATGAGTCGGTTCAGTGGTGTTATGACAACTTCATTAACTACAGGTCCCTGATGTCTGCAGACAATGTACGCCAACAGCTGTCACGAATCATGGATAGATTTAATTTGCCTCGTAGAAGCACAGACTTTACCAGCCGAGACTATTACATCAACATACGAAAGGCATTAGTTACTGGGTATTTCATGCAGGTATGTGTGTTCTTATAGGGAACATAGTTCAGTGTTTACATGGCTTTTAATGTTAGTATGGTTATTATAGTTTATCAAAACTTTATGAATGTTACTTAAATAATGTATGGGTAACTATATTACTGCTTAGTCTTTGTCAGGTTGCTTGGTTATTACTCAAGTAGTACGTTCTTTATTCAAATCTTATTTGGAAGAGAAGTTGTAGGCAATCTTACTAGTATCAAAATACTGTTTCTGGCATGACAGGAATTGACCACTAATTTCTGAACAGCTGAGGAAGTGACTTCATAAACATTTCAAAGTAACTGTAGAATATGTTGTGTTTAAATTCTTTGTAATCTGACACAAATAGGGGAAGTATAGTTGTATATAAATACTAATTATATGTAATCCTTATAGAAGGAGAGTATTTTCTGTTACATAATTTTCCATATTTATATTTCACTTTTAAATTACACGAATCATAAGTACTGGAGTACTGGAGCAGGTCTGTAATCTCAAGATGATATGCTGTTTGTAATTCATTTGCCTCTTGAACCAGGATGGTATGGAAGCCAGTCTCCACTGCTACCTCCTGGATGCCTTGCATTTCATGTTAAGCATGCCTCCAAGCTAGAATGCAGGCTCTGTTTTTTCTTTGATTTTATTTTTTTTGTATAATCCCTTCCTGTGGTGTTTTTTCTCTTCAGCATTCATCCCTGGGGCTAGAAGAGTCTCTTTGGCTCTTGCAGACCCGGGGGTGCAGAACCTTTAATGGGAGTGAGTCTTCATCCCTGTTGACTCTGGACTGTTGTAATAATGTTTTTCCCAGCAAACAAGCATTCTGACACATCTCAGCAATGTCTCTGCTAGAGCCTAATATCTCACTTCTGGAGAACATAACCTTCTTATCCTTAAGAGTCTGACCAGTGTCCATGGCATTTCACTTGAGCTGTGCTCTAGTGGTATTTGAGCACAAAAGCTTACCGGTTGAAAAGGGAACCACTGGTCAGTGCTGTGCAGCTTAGAATGGCAAGCAGCTTGACAGGCACGTGCTTACCACATCCTGACTGGGGCGCAGACTTGGGCATCATGTATGTTTAAACCCACCTCCAAGGAAACAGTGCCTTCCCTAGGGCTAAGCCAGCTGTCCAGTCTGTAGCAGAAACATGTTTCTGGGTTTTTGGAATACAGGAATATCAATGTCAGCAACTGCATTTCACTGTAATGCAAATGGCAGATTAAGGCTGTTGGCTGCTTTTAAATATTAAAATGGTTCTAAAGACTGACTTGCTGTAACCCTTCAGACAAGGAGGCTAGTCACTGTGTTCAGTCCTTGCTTTTGGAACATGTTTTCTTCATCTTTCTTGGGGGACACTTTAATACACGCTCCCACCTACACCTTTAATTCTGTAAATGTTTGGCAAGACAAAGAACAGTCCTGCCCAACAGTCCTCGTTGAGTCCCAGCTGGTTGAGGCAGGTCTGATTGCCACAGTTGCACTTCCATTTGGCAGAGTACCCTATGGCTTCCTTCATTTGCTTGGACCTATAGGAAGTCATGCCCATGGAAGTTGGTGCAGTGTTAGTTTGTTTTATGAAACTCAGAGTGAAACTCTAATAGATATTTTACTCCCATGGATGTGGAACTGCACTGTTGGTGTAGGTAGCTTTTTGGTCTCTACTGCTCAGGAGTTGGAGATCTGACTTTATGTTTTTTCTGTGAATAGAGTAGTAGGCTCACACAGATGAAAAGGAAAGCCTTTCCAGAAGTCTTCTCAGGCTTCTGTGGTCAATAGGCTGTTTACCGCCCCCCTCACCCAAAATGCCTAATTGAATTTTTGGACTGAATCAAGAGATAGCTATGGCAAGACCTGTTGAATGCATTTGGAATCGAAGCCATTTCAACATTTTCTTCTCCTTTGATGTGTTTGAGTGCATTTTATTTTCTTTCACTTTTTAACCTCCATGATAGTGTGATACCTGTTTGACCTTGACTCTGAACCTTCTCTAATGAATTCCATATTGCTTTGAGTAACCTTCTGTAGAAAACTTGTAAATACTTAGAAAAACTTACAAATACTCAAGAGATGTTATTTACCAGCAGCTGAAGTACTTAAAAATGTAGTCTGTATGCCCATTGTACCCTCTCTAAGCAGATACTCAGGCTCCTACAATAATAGAATGGTAAAATAAACCTATGACATGAAGGTGGTCACCAGTGCATTTAATGGTATTCATTTTGCTCTTTAAGAACGCAGAAGAAGAGTTGAAAACTTTTTAATAGCTTCAGAAACAGTTGTGTGCTCTGCAAGTAGAAATTTCAGAAATCCGAGCAACTGACGTTGCTCCTTTGGTGCATGCTAGTATTATTTTTTTCAAAAAAACAGATAAGAAACAATCATTTCTCTAAACTGTCTGTCAAGACTAGCCTGCTAAAACTTGTAGCCTTAAATCTAAAAAAGGTTGGATCTTGTGATACTATTCCCACTTTTGCTCTTTGAAGTGCATTTGGATTTACAGTGTTTGACTAAAGACTCTGGGCCCTCTAGGTTCAGTGATGTGATAGATAATAAATAAGCACAAGCACGCTTAAAATTTCAGAGGAGGGTGTGTCATTCTTTAGAAAACTGTGACGTCCTTGAAACCTCTGTTACAAGAACTTGAACTAAAACCTTTTCCTACGGTGGCATGTGCCATGGTAGCCACTGTTTCCATGTGAGTTTGTCATGTTGATAAAAGCATTAACTGTCTCTAAATCATCAGCGGGTGGGCTTTCTTGGTCTGCACAGTAACCTGTTGCAGAGATGCACAGGCTGGCTTGGCTCTTTATGATCCTTTTAGTCACGTTTGTGTAGCTCCTTATGTTGTGTAGTCAGTAGTGTCAATAGCTTTTCCCTCCATTTCCAGCCCCGTTCTTTGTTCAGGTAGCCTCATTCACAAATGTTCTATACTAATATGTGAAACGTTCCTTGACGATCTCAGAGGTCAAGTGTGTTCCCTAGTATTTTGCTTACTACCACCACCTATTGAAAAATGAACCCGTTACATAGACATGCTTTGTATGATTCTGTGGTTTCTGTGGAAGCTCGTGCTTTTTATACTCTGAAAAACATCACAGAATGGTGGAGGCTGGAAGGGACCTCTGGAGGACGTCTGGCCCAGCCACCACTACTTTGTATTTTACAGGCACTGAAATGGGTTGCTTGCCAGGGGTTCAAAGGAGCATAAGATTATGCGCTGCCTCCTGTGTATCGTTGTTCGCTCCCTCATGTCAGCCTTGGTGCTTGCCTGAGCCCATTCTAAATTCTTTTAGCATAGTGATCTGGCAAGCTGCTTAAACCTTCAGAGAAGACCAGAATTGGCGCTCTGTCAGCTGTGCTGAAACAGCTCAGGCCAGGAGGGAGCAGGAAAGTGTAGTAGCTGACATCATTGCTGTGGAGCCATAGCTTTGCTGTGCGTATTTCATTATTAGAGTGTTGCCACTGCGAACCTGAAATTCTTTACCAATCTGTGTGCTAACAAGCATACGTGATAGATACATCTGAATAGGATAAATACTGTAGCTCAATGTTAGCTCAGGATCTAAATAAGTCACAATAGTATGTAGCACTTAAAGGTGATTTATCCCTGATAACTATGTTCTAAGGAAACATTTTTTTCATAATTGGGGTTATTCCAGTCCCTGTCCTTCCCTGGAAATTAAGAGCTAACTGTACCTTTCTGTAGCATTTCTTTTTCTTTGAGTATGCTTAATTAGTTATTTCAGAATCTTTTTACTTCAGAATTATACAAAGTAAACAAGAAATACAACTTTTTACTATCATTATGAATGACATGGAAAAGGAAATTGTATGTATTTGGGAAAGCTAGATGGTAAGACTTTACTTTTTTAATATATCTGAGTGAGACTGTGGTGCTAAAGGTAAATTGTATTGATTTAAATTTAACAGCACACTGTTTTCTAGAATGAAACCTAAATAAATTGTTCTGTCCTTTTATAGGAAGAACAGAAACAGATGAAGCCCCCAAATATTTTTGTATACATGCTTTACTTTTGACCTGAAAAATGAAATTGTTAGGGTTTTTTTAAAAAAAAACCCACCCTTTCTTTAAAAAAAGGCATGATCCCACAGCAACATATGTGCTGTGATTGTGCTAGGTCTGTGACAAATGAGTTTCTAGTCTGGTTTGCAGCTATACTGCTATTTCATTTTGCAAATGTTGGATTGAGTTGGATGAAATTAAGCCTAAATCGTTACAGACAGTGCACTGTTAATCTCCATTTAAAAGAGCCTTTGCTGGCTCCCCAGACTTGAAATAAAGTAGCAGTATAATCTCTAAAATCTTGGGTGAAAAGATTTGCAGACTATTGTAATACTTTGTTCCCCTCCTAAAAGATGTTCTGGATATTAATGTCATAAAATACAAAAGAGAAGTACACTCTACTCAAAATAAGTAATTTGTTACTAAGGAGATATTCTGACTTTAAATTTGAGGTAACTATTGCATTAGAAATCCTGGGATTTTAATCTAATAGATGGAATCTACCTTTGACTAGGCAAAAAAAAAAAGAGATATATCTAGGAATTAAGAAAAGTCATGAGGTTCAACAAGGCCAAGTGCAAGGTCCTGCACCTGGGTCAGAGCAACCCCCATTATCAGGACAGGCTGGGGGATGTAGGGATCAAGAGCAGCCCTGCCGAGAAGGACATGAGGGTGCAGGTGGATGAAAAGCTGGACGTGAGCCAGCAATGTGCGCTCACAGCCTAGAAAGCCAACCGTGTCCTGGGCTGCATCATCCAGCAGGTCAAGGGAGGGGATTCTGCCCCTCTGCTTCACTCTGGTGAGACCCCGCCTGGAGTGCTGTGTCCAGCTCTGGAGCCCCCAACACAATAAGAACGTGGACCTGCTGGAGCGAGTCCAGAGGAGGGCCACAAAGATGATCAGAGGGCTGGAGCACCTCTCCCATGAAGACAGGCTGAGAGAGTTGGGCTTGTTCAGCCTGGAGAAGAGAAGGCTCCAGGGAGATCTTATTGCGGCCTTTCAGTACTTAAAGGGGGCCTATAAGAAAGATGGGGGGAAAACTTTTTAGCAGGGCCTGCTGTGATAGGACAAGGGGTAATGGTTTTAAACTAAAGGAGGGTAGATTTAGATGAGATATAAGGAAGAAATTTTTCACAATGAGGATGGTGAAGCACTGGCACAGGTTGCCCAGAGAGATGGTAGAAGCCCCATCCCTGGAAACATTCAAGGTCAGGCTGGATGGGGCTCTGGGCAACCTGATCTAGTTGAGGATGTCCCTGCTCATTGCAGGGGGTTGGACTTGATGACCTTTAAATGGTCCCTTCCAACCCAAACTATTCTGTAGTTCTAAAACAAGGAACTACACAGTCTATGTTAGAGGAAAGCAGCTTATGATGATCTGATTAAAAATGTGTATTTCAGACATCTTTCAGCCATTGTCCATCCTCCTTAATCTTTTTGCAGTATTTTTATGTGTGTATATATATGTAATGAAATAAGTACTGAGGTTATCTTGAATTACCACTATCAAAAGGTTAATTTTAGTTACCTGTTCTGTTAGATTAACTGTTCTTACAGAGGATACCCTTCTAAGGATAACTGTCTGCTTTACCAAATCTTAATGAGCTAGGTATCAGAGCATCTCAGCGAGGCAGGCATTATTCCCTTTCATAGAGCAAGAAGCTTGGTCAGAGAGAGGTTAATTGATTTTCACCAAGGTCACAGCAGAAGAGTGTTGCTGAACCTACGTTTTCCATCTCTGAAGCTCATGCTGTAACAAGACTGTTCCTATTTCTGACATACTAAACTTCCCATTCTTACTGGATTGACATATTTTTTTTTAGGCCCACTGTGTGAGAGGATTTGCAGAATATTATGCGCATCAGTAAAATGACTACTGAAACACTGCACTAATAACAACTTGAAAGGCTAACGCTGCGGCTTACCGGTCCCACAGTAGCTACTGCCGTGAAGTGCTTGCAGCAGATGTCTGTAGTAGAGCACAGTGGACTTTGTGTGATGTTACAAACCCGTATGATACTCCCTTCCAGTACTGCTGTTTGCATTGCTGCTGTTCTAATAATGATTCTTCTCTTTGGGTGATAACTATTTTTGTATGTTGCTTGAATTGTATATTATAACATACGCTTACCATGGCAGTTAGCAAAAACATCTGGCATCTTGATTGTGTCTATAAAAAAACCTGAATAGTTGAAGTGGTCAAGTAATGTGCCAAATTTAGATGAGGTTTGAAAGTTGGGGTAGTATATTTTGTATAGAACACTTAACAGTCAGCTTGAAATCACTTAATTTAAAAATTGCCTGTGGTAATGAAAGAATGTCTTTTTACTTAGGTGGCACATTTGGAACGAACAGGGCATTACTTAACAGTAAAAGATAACCAGGTGGTGCAGCTGCATCCTTCCACTGTTCTTGATCATAAACCAGAATGGGTGCTCTATAATGAGTTTGTCCTTACAACAAAGAATTACATCCGGACATGTACAGACATCAAGCCAGAATGGTAAGTCAAAAGTCTTAAAACAGTCATGACCTACTGTAAAGCTCCCGTTTTTCTTTTTCCTTTTTTAAATTGAGGTAATTCCTTTCACTTTTCCTGAAGCTAGCGTTATTAAACTGGTTTGGGAAACGGCAATGGTATGGGCTTGAGATCTTGTAGATGACTAAAGGTTTTCTTTGTGGATGCTTGTTTCTGTTTGTGGGAGTTGTGTGTAAAACTCGGATGCCTGGGCTCTATGCAGTGCGCAGGGAGATGCGTGACTTGACTCAAAACCAGTTGCTTTAGTTAAGCCTGTTGGGAAGGAGCTGCTTGGAGATGCCAGGCTTGGGGATGCGTCCTAGCACCTGCTTGTGTACCCAAGTTAAGAGGTACTGGTAGATGCTTCTGTTTTCAAGAGCTAGGACCTCTCCTGGCAGTAGGTGTCTAATTTTTCCAGCAGGATCTGAACAGGATTCAGTGCTTGCTTAAAATATGAAGGAGAGAGGTGTAAATACTGGTACAACCTGCCTTGTCGTAGTATTTCTTTGTCAATAGAGTGCGTATCAAGGAAATCAGAGGCCTGATCCTCTGCAGACAAGCAGAGATCTGAATCGTCTTGCCCGTCTTTAAGGTTGTACTTAAACTGCCAAGTTACAAGCTTTGGGGACATGGGAGGCTCTTCAGCTGTTGTTGAAATTGTGCTGTTGTGCAGAAAGAGTTTAAAGATTCGTAAGCCGGAAAACATAGCATATATATATTCTCCATAGTATTTTAATGGAAAATATGTGTTTGAATCCTTAGAAGTTTTCTTTCTGAAGAAGCGCTGAATAGCCTAAAGCAGGATTCTATGGCCTTGGTTGCATTTTTAAGCTTAAAACAGCTAAGGCTGAACTGTACTCTTGCACAAACTGGTATTTTGGTGGACTCGGGGGGCTTGTGGGCTTTGACATGAAGCAGCAGGTCTGACTGGATGGGCTGCTGTGTGGGTCTGTAAGGGACACATGGCTGAACAGGAGCATCTCGCTAGACTCGCGTGCGTGCTTTTTCGCTTTGGACTTTGGCGCTTGCACAGGATGGGACTGAGATTTAAATGTGTGCGTGTGTCTGTAAACTTTAACTAATCTTAGAACCATAAAATGAGCTGGAAATAATGGACAATCTTTGTTTCCCTCAGCTGCAGAATTTCTGTAGGATGCCTCTTAAAGTTTGAGTATTAGTAACAAACTTTTCCTTTTTTGACAGGCTGGTGAAAATTGCCCCTCAATATTATGACATGAGCAATTTTCCACAGTGCGAAGCAAAGAGACAGTTGGATCGCATCATTGCCAAACTTCAGTCCAAGGAATACTCACAGTACTGAATTTATGCTTTGAACTGAAGTTATTCAGAGGACAGCTTTAAGAGATGAAAGGATTCAAAGTTCAAGTTGTGCTCTTCACTTTGGTTCAATAATGGCCTTTATTTGAAAGCTTTTTAATTTTTCTTTACAGTAAATATTCCATTCTGATTTCATAAATTAAACATTTATGCCTCCCTTTTGTGTTGACACTGTAGCTCATACTGGAAAAGCTGATCAATGTTTTGCAGTTTATTGAAAGTAGTTCTATATATAACAATGTTATAAGCATTTCTTTAGAAATGGTTGAAAATGCTTCTAAAAATGTGATTATCGACCATGGTATGCATGATCGTTGTAATTGTTGACATTCCTTTTAGAAGTTGTGAAATGTTACAACTTGTGCTTATGTAGACACAATCTTCAGCTTCAGTACAAAGGTACTGACTTCAATAAAGTCTATTTATACTAATTTTGTGCCACAGTATGTCAGTATTTCTGTTGTTTTGATCAAAACATGAGAAGCCATTTAGTCTCCCATTAAACTGCTGTTTTATTGACATGGCAGTAGTTTAATATTTTAATATTAAAAGTGCAGATGCTTAAGCAGCACAATTATGGTGACGTCTATATAATACATACAATGTTGATCCCTTGCAAACTTGTTTAAATTATGTAGGAAATTGTTTTAAAAATGAAATGCATGCAGACATTTTTGGAGAATGCTTTCTGCAGACATACTCCTAGTTCTTTCTTGGACAGAACTGTAGTAATATGTCCTGTAAAGTGAAGTGTCTGTGGCCAGTTAGAAATTACCCTGCTGGGCAATGTTCAGGTACAGTTGAAGATCAACACAAATACTAGCATAAGTGACACTGTGTAGGTCAAATTACATTGCACTGTTGTAATTTTGTAGTGATTTTTAGTGAAATATGACTTGACAGCATTTTCAATTTGGGAAAGCTAATCCCATGTGGAATTTGTAGTAAGACTTGATCAGAGGGCTGGAGCACCTCTCCTCTGAAGACAGGCTGAGAGAGTTGGGCTTGTTCAGCCTGGAGAAGAGAAGGCTCCGGGGAGACCTTATTGCGGCCTTTCAGTACCTAAAGGGGGCCTGCAAGAAAGCTGGAGAGGGACTTTTGACAAGGGCATGTAGTGATAGGACAAGGGGTAATGGCTTAAAACGGAAAGAGGGTGGATTTAGATGAGATAGAAGGAAGAAATTCTTCCCTCTGAGGGTGGGGAGACACTGGAACAGGTTGCCCAGAGAAGCTGTGGATGCCCCATCCCTGGAAGTGTTCCAGGCCAGGCTGGATGGGGCTTTGAGCAACCTGGTCTAGCAGAAGGTGTCCCTGCCTGTGGCAGGGGGGTTGGAACTACATGATCTTTAAGGTCCCTTCCAGCCCAAACCATTCTGTGATTTAACATATTTGGTCGGCTTTCTGTTTTTCCTCTCCCTGGAATACACTGAGATTTGGTCCTTCTGGCAAAGAGAAGCTGGAGCAGCTCTTGCAGAATTAGGGTCCCCTAGAATGGGAGCTCTGTGCTCTTCAGTATTCGTTGTGCTGTGAGGCGGAACCAAAAGTAGGTTATGCTTGGAGAGCTGGCAGCTAACCTCAGTCAGACTAATCTTAAGCACTGATGTTTGGGGTATCCTATTTAAATCATAGTGGCCAGCTATAAAATTTCTTGGGATCAAGTAATTTGAGGATTTTCTTCCAATTCCAACTTTTTGCTTTCTAAATTGTCATATATATGATGGGGAGCAGAGACTTCTTTTTGTTAGCAGTGAAAACGGTATTGTGAAGGAAAACCTGTTGGAAGATGAAAATTTGAGCAAATATAATATGCAGTGGGATTTGTGAGTCTGCCTCAAGTCTGATAAGTGAGGGAGTGGGGGATCTCCCCCACTTCAGGCATCGTGGGGTGGGTCTGGCCCTTCCTGCCCTGTGAAACTTTCAGTAGGAAAGAGGGAGGTTGACTCTTCATAAAATGTTGAACTGGATTAAGTTTTCTGACTGCAGTTACAAGAGTTTCTATTGAAAGCGTAGGGATCCTGAGCTGCTTAAGCAATATGATTGCAAACTAGTATTCCTAAACATGCAAGTGTTTGTTGTACAACTTCCCCCTGTAGGGTAACTCCGGTTCAAGAGGTGGGCTTCACGATGGGTCGCTTATCGTCCTCTTGGGGGGTGGGGGAGCTGCTTTGTGCAGTGCTGAAAACGGCTGCTCCCCAGGTAAGAATTTCTCTAGTATTCACCGCTTAGCTGGAGGCTGCGCACGTAGAACCACCTTCTGCACAGCTCTTCCTAGGTACGGCGAGGCCCATGAACACAGCCAGTTCGCAGCATGAAATCCCTCGAGGACCCCGGCGCCAGCTGGCAGACGCTGCGGTAGCTGTGGTACTTGTGACTGGGGGAGCAGATGGCTGTGGCTGTGAGTGGAACTTGACACGGGAGAGACTTTGGCCTGCTTTTCTTTTTTAATTGTCATACCCACAAACTCAGCTCGGGCTGTGACAGCCAACCTGGGATCTTTCACTCTCCTCTATCCTGATACCAGGGATGCAGAGACTGCAGGCCAAATTAATGTCCTCTGACAGCTGCGCAGCCCTGCCATCTTCCAATTAAGTCCGTGACACCTGTGCAATCCACCTAAAGGCTCTGGGGTGTGCTGGTGTTGCTGGCTTAATTGGAAGGCTGTGGGGTGTCCCAGCTGTCACCGGGGACAGGGCAGGCCCGGTGCCCTCTCCCCTCCTGGCAGTGGGGTACGAGCTGTGGAAAGCAGCTTGGCTGCTGGGACCCCGCTGGAACCTGGGGGGTAGCGCTTCGGGAAGGTGCTGAAGCTCAACATCTGGGGAATCCAGTGGATTTGATACTTGTGTGACATCTCTGTATGTCATCGTGATTCCCTGGAAAACACTTCTTGCTGAAGAACTGACAAAGCACTTGCAACGCTCTAGTTTAGAACGCAAGCATTTTCCATTAAATACGCAGCCGTTCCTTCACTAAGGATCAAGTAGTGGAGAACGGCCCTAGGGCTGGAGCTCAGTGTCTGTGCAGGCATCCTGCAGTCGCTGCTGTTCTGCACAATACTGACTTTCAACAGCGGAGGGTATTTAAGGGTTTGGGGCAGTAACGTACAGACTCAGATCACTGTGGACACCTTGGAGTTACTGCAAATTTCACTTTTTTTTTAAGATGTAATTTTAGAGCCATATAGCAGTGGAAAGGGAGCGAGTTACTGAAGTAGTGGCTGGCCCTCTGTGAAGGAGCAATGACAGGGACAGCATGGCTGCTTAGAGAAAGACATTTTCTAGGTCCTAAGGGGAAGGTGCATCAGGAACCCTCTTCTTAACTACAGTTATCTCAGGGATACAACGCATGCATGCAGAATAACTTGGGTTTGAGAGTAGCCCCGTTTCTGAAGTGCTTTGAGAGGTAAAACCTCATTCCCATTTTTCTGGTGGAAAAACAGTCAAAAAAGGCTGCCCAGAGAAACAAAAGGAGACCAAGAAGGAGGTGTAGGAATGAGGCCGCTCTTACGTACGAGCGTACGAGGGTCACTGCCTCCCTCTTAGCAGAGTTAAAAACACTGCTCATCGCCAGAGCCTCTTTCCGCTGGGCTGCGGAGTGAGGGAGCCCGAGCAAGGTGCGGTTTGACAGCAGCTGCCCCGACCAGCTTTAGCTGTTTGCTGTTCTGCCGCGTCCCCTGCCTTACTAATGGCGCTTCGGAGCGTTCAAACTACTAGCCAGGGTGTAAGGGTGTTTGTTGTGGAGTACTGAGGAATTGCTCCCTTAGGATTAGTTGGTTATCTGCTTTGGAACAATCTAAAAGGAAAAAGCGATGCTTTGTTTACTTACAGTGATTTTTTTACCAGAGGAATTCTGGTGGGTTTTGAAAATACATGGTTTGTATAAAATAAACTGTTTGTAGTGCAGGACTTTTGAAAACATAGAATGGATTAGATGATAGGAAAATAGTACTAAGTGAAAGGAGTATATTTTTTGAAAAGAGGAGAGTCTTCCATCTTAATCGTGCTTCTGTACAATACCTCAAAGCAGTAAAGGGCTAATATTGATGTGAGGTAATAAGTATGTTTAGGTTTGTTAGATACAGAGGTAGTTACTGATGACCGAGTACATAAAGCTGTGTTTAGGTACCTATCTATTAACGTTATGGAGACATATAGAAGTGACCAGTTATGCTGTGTTTTTAGATTTGTAGGGATTTTCTAGCATTTAGAATTTTTGTCATAGAAAAGAATAAATGATGACTTTGTACTTCACTGTCCTGATGTCATAAAGAACCCTGACCTTTTGCTTCTGGGAGATCTGTGTGTATACACCAGTGTGGAAGACGCGCTCAAGTTCGTTTGGGGTTACCGGAATGTATTCCCTCGTGGTGCCTGTACTCCTGCCCTGGAGTTAGCCGTTGGCACGGGCCGGGTCGTGTAGATGCGTTCTGTACCAGTTCGCCTGACGGAGTGATGCCGCGGTTTCCGACCGCCACCTCTCTTTTTTGATCAGGGCTTGTGAAACAGCGTTAGTTTGTGATGTGTAATTTTCAACCTGCGCTGCTGCACAGTGCAGATTGGAAACTGCTAATTATTTGCCATAAGAAATGCAGCTTAAAGCAAAAATGCTGAAATTAGCTTTCAGTATGTCATTTAAAAAGATACCTTAACAAAAGTCAAAGGGCAAATAGGCTTCCCTTCCATCCAGTCAAGCTACAATTACTACTTTGTAATCATACTGCTATAGTTTTCTATATTTTCTGACAATTTAGCAATAAAGAGACATGCCACACCATGATATTAGGACGCGGAGAGTTGTATTCTAAAGTACATGAATTTATTCACTTACTGTAATTTGTGAGGAATAGCCATTTATCTTGCTTTTAGAACAGCTGAAGGTTTTAATAATAAACCTCTTTTACTATTAGAAGTATAATTTTGTATCGGTACTCTGTTGGCCTTTTAAAATTATTTAATTTCAGGACTATGTATGTGACATAAGATGTATGTGGAGCAGAGAGGTCAACCTAATTCGTTGTTCTACTAATACATCTTAAGCTGGTAGCTTGCTTTTGTGGTACGCTTCCTAGAACTGTTCCGATGCAAAACCCGGCGTTGGTCCCCAGTAATACAAACGTCAGGTATTTCTGAGCTTGAAAACCAAGATGAAACCACTATATGACAGCGTTGGCCCCTCTTTTCGCTTTTCCTTTCGCAAATGACAAGCTTGGGCGGCCTCTAATTCGCACCGATGCGTTTGAGATCAGTGGTTGGCATCAAGGAGATCCCAGCTTCCAGTATCAAGAGATTAAACTAAATATGGTCACAGCAGTAAAATAACATTCCTGTAGCTGCGGTAATAGACTAGTTCTGCTGATTGGCGGTGTTCTGATGTTGCAGTTTCAACTCAGATATGTAGTTTCTCAGGAACACTGAATGTATGTTGGACAGATGATAAAATAATACTCATTTGTGTACGTCTTGGCTCCGAGTGATTCTTTAAGCTTTTTCCAGCTATGAAAGCTATGCAGTAGTTCTGTTGTACAGAAAAATAAAACATAGCACAAATTAATGTTGATAATAAATATTTCCTGTGGCTCTAAACATTTATTTTTGGGGGTTGGTCTTATTCTTTTAGCTAAAGTAGGCTCTTGCCTTCCATTTGAATTCAGTGTTTATTTTGTAAGCATATCACATTAATGTTCCCAGCCTCATTGCTTCCAGCAGCATAAACAATAAACACTTAAAGCATCGAGCACTTCCCGGGCTCCGTAGAGTGGAGGGCTGCTGGTGGACCTATTTCCTGACTGCTTCATCTGTTTAAATATTCAGCCATGTAGTGGAACTGCTTCTGCTTATATTAGTAACCAGTTTCATGCTCAAAAACATCAACCTTTTCAGCTTTATGAAGGCGCTAGTGTTTACTATCAAAATTCATGTCTGATTTTAAAGAATTGCAAACTAACTCGACCTTTCAAACCTTAGAATGGGATCTGTGAGGTTGTTTCATTTTGCATGTTGAACAAGTAACTGATAAGCCTTTTATTGTGACAGGGATCGTATCATTCTTCTAAAAAAATTAATGCACTGTGAACCTTTCCTGAAAGGCTTACAATTTGTACGGCGGCAGAAGGTTAAAAGCAGTGCGATTCACGAAATGTTTCTGTGAGCAGCTAGCTGTCCAGGAGGATATTGACAGCTTTGTTCCAATGAGTTACTGGGTTGCGCAGTATAATGGAAGTAAACTTAAATTACTGCTACTTTTACACACCGTAAAAAAATAATTTGATGAAGAGCAGAAATCAAAGGTAAGAATTGGCAAGAATTTAAAATTCCAGTCAGTGTTCAAAATAATATGTAGCCTGTTTGTTGAAAACAGTCATTTCATTATCAGTAAATTTATGGACAATGAATGGCTTCTCCCTATAAGCAAACCAGTGTTACAGAAAAATCCATACAAGAATGGAAGCAACAACATTAGCATATTTATTTCATTGTGGATGTTAGATCAGGGCTGTGCTTCACACGTTTTTGCTCTGAAGCTCCATGTTGGACTCGCTGCTCTGTAAATCCAAACTCTCTATTCAAATGTCTGTTCCCTGCATTCTCCAGCATTGTCAAAGGGGAGGTTAAACAGTAACGTGGTGGTAGAGTTGTGGTTTTTCTGCAGCCTCGAGAAATCCTGTTTGTTTCTGGAGGAGAATTATGGAAGGAAAAGTGAATAGGAAAATACTCAATTACATGAAATAGTAATGGCCTTCTTCATGATCTCCTTCATAATCATATTTGTTCTTCACACAATAATTGCTTGCAATGAATATTATTTTTTCAAGTAAAGCTTAAGAATCCAACTGTTTGTGGTGTACCGGCTTGATATGAGACTAATGTTTAGCGCTCCTGTTGGGTACAGTGAGGTTTCAGAAACTAATTTGCTTTTTTTAGCAGTCTCTTGATCAAACTAATCTGATTATAAAACCAACTTTATCATTGCTGGGCTGTCTAGATTCAGAACAGGATTTCCTAAACAAAGGAGCAAATCTTTGTTCTTACTACTTCCAAAAATTTAACATTAAAAAAAAGGTAAAAATTTGCAGAGACATTCTAATTGCCTCTCGTTGCATTCACTTTAACCTGCTTTAAGAAAAATGATTATTCTTTCCCTTGATTTTGGGTGATACATAACAGAAAGGACACATGCTTACAAGCTGCAATACAATGTCTGGTACAGACGCCTGCCTAGGTTTTCTTCTGGTGAGGTTTGTTTTTATTAATTGGATCAAATTGGATGATGTCACTGAAGAAATCTAAAGTTAATGATCTGTCAAATCCCTTTGAAATATCTATCAATTATTTCCGAGGGTTTGCTGCCTCTTTGTGGTATTTCTTGTGTAAAAATGGAATTCTTTATCGATCAAAGCTTTTCTTGGGATTGTGCAAAAGACAGTTAAATGCAATTTCCCCGAGTTCTACAGTGTGTGACTGGGAGTCTGTCCTCCTCCCTCCTCCACGTTCCACCCCACACGGTAACAGTGTATAGTGCCAAAGGAGTAGCCAAATATTTTTTGAATGTCTGTAATATACTTTGTGATGATGAGGTGCTACTGCTTTATCAATAAGCTTTGAATAACGTGCTGAACGGCGAAGCCTCTTTTTCATTCTCTGAGCAATGACAAGAGATCTTGTCATACCTGTTGGTACATTCATTCTTAAGACATCTTTACCATGATTGATAAAATAGTGGTGAGTCTACTCTGTTTATATCACTCGGTATTTTGCTAATGATCTGAATGTACCCAGAAGCAGGCAGAATAGCTGTGGGGTTTTTCTCAGGTGTAAAGACACTTACACTAGAGGCAGAGACTCATGAGGGGCCAACCATTTTGATTCCTGCTAATTTGGGTTATTCTAGGATTCCCCCCCCCCCCTTTGATTAGTTACTTCATACAGTTACTTCATAACTATAATCACAGAAATCACAGAAACATAATCACAGAAATGTTATTTTGGGGAAATTATAATCTGATAGGGCTTTAGTAATTTATTGACATTGTTAATTGGTGATGAGACTATAAAAGTTATGAACTACCTCGTAAGTTCACGCCTGCCTCCATTTGAATGGCACGTATTCACTGGTTGTTATTTATAATTTTGGGGGTATTGAACTGATGGAGATTACTCATGTTGAAAAGCTGCTGGAAGGCCTGAGCGAGGAATTAAATTATCATAGTGGCTTCATTTTGTTAACAGTCACATTGAAAATATCTTGCTTGCAGGACAATCAAACTCATCAGTGCTCTGCTCTTCCATTTCAGTAGACAAAGTTTTAATCAGTGGCACACTTGATCTTGCAGAATTCAAGGAAAATAATTTCCTGTATTTTTGAGATGAGGAAAAAAAAATCATGTAATCTAGCTTTTAAACTCCTGGCACTTTTTTCTTTTTCAATAATCAGCTTTACTTCATTCAGTTGCCTATTTCACGTAACTTCAATTATCAAGATGACCCAATGCTTAGATGGGATTAGCTCATGGATGAAGAGCAAGAAACTGAATCTGAACTTGGGAAAGGCAAATCAAAACATTTTGAAAAATGTACTGTTTTCTCTGAAGTTGTACATTTGCAATTGGTCTTTGCATTTAGATGGCTTTAGAGAACCTTGTATTCATTCCTGATGGTCTCACGTAGCAGCATTTACAAAAAATACTTCCCTACTGTCCTCCTTTTCTGGGAGCTGCCAGCCTATCTCAGTGGTCAGTCATCTAGCTTCAATTATCTTTTGGATGAAGCACAACAGTGTATGCAATCTTCACCATCTAGCAAAGTTATAAAAATGAGTTATATTCCAGGTCTCGGGGTTGTTTTTTTTTTTTTAAAGACTCATAACAGCCTGGACTCAGCTCTGGCATGAAGACCATGAGTGCCAAAGCCAGTGCCAGTTATTTCTTTGGTGTAACTGAACTCTCTGAAATAAGGGTAAAACTTGTCTGTGCAGTAAGTGTGCAGTAACCATAAGTACAAGATGGTCTAACAAATTTCAACAGTAACTAATAATCATCTAGAATCTCACTACCTTCTGCTTTAACTGCAAGGACCCTTTCCTCTCTCACCATATACAGCAATGACTCCAACACAATACTTCTGCCTTTTTGATGAGAGGAAGAATATTTGAAAGCATTCAGGTATTACAGTGATGTATACAATCGTAAGAAATATTTTGGACATAACAAAACTTTAGAAAAGCTGGCTCTGATAAATTCCTATACCACCATGGTATGGAACCATCCATCTTCTCTATTCCGATCAATGACATTCAGTTTTCTGAATGCAATTTTCTTTCAGCAGAACCTTACATTTTTTGAATGGTGGCATGTAATTGAAGTTTGGGAGTGTTATTCCGGGATACTTTAGAAAAGATGTATTTTGATTAATCTTGATCTGCTATGCTAACATTGGAAAATCTGCACATGTAGCTCTTGTGGTTGAGGCTGATGAATCCAATGTGTGGAAGCTGTTCTGGGAACTCCAGGTCTCTCAGGTAGCTTGGAACTGGGCTGTCTAGCTACGAGAAGGTGGGAAACATCATCTGGATTTTAGCTAGAATACAGTGAGAAGCCAATGAAAAAAAAGCAGAACACTGAAATGATGTTTTAAAGGTGACTGTGGGTGCTGTGTTCTCATCCACTGGGGGTTTCATTCTCAGTTATGCCTAATCTTACATTTTTGTATTATAGACATGAGTTATCTTGAAAATTAAATAGAAACCTAAACACTCTGGAATCTCCACTTATTTCTGCTGTAAGTAGGTTTTTGCTCCTCTGGGGCTAATTGCTTTTATAAACATTGTCTAACAATGTTGCTTGACGTTTCCAAGGGTCTGGTACTTAAACTGTTGATCTCCTCAAATATTAAAAGGATGTAATACCTAGCTCCAGAGGTGTTCATAAAGCAAAATGAAATCATTTGATGGAAGGTGCTAAGGAAGCTTTAAAGTATTAGCATAATAGAAAACCTATCAGCGGACTTTTAAAGCCTTTCCTCTTCAATTTTTATGGACTATCTTAATTGACTTTAAAAGGCTTTTATGCACTTATGAACAGGCTAAGTAGAAATATTCTTTTTTTTTCACCTGCAAATAAGATAAAGGGTCAGCTTCTAACTTTATTTTAGAATATCTGATATTATAGGCTTTTGCCCTGTGAGAAGGGATTTTCAACTAATCAAGTCTAGTGAAGTCAGGAATACAAAAAGTTACATGTGTCTGCTAATGCTGAAAACTTGAGAAAGTGACAATGGTGAATAAAAGAATAGTACCCATAAAACATTTTGAGGTGTATTTGATCGCAAGCTTTAAATATAGTGGGGGCCGCAGCACTCATTTTAAATGCTACACTGATTAATGGAGGAACACTAAACTACCTAAACAAAATGTACAGCCGTGGAGTATCACTTTGTGTTGTAGAATCTTAATTTGGAGGCTACAGCTTTGTTGAGTCCTGATCCCCTTGGGACTGTTCTGATACAAATCTGTCTGCTTACATGGAACATAAAAGTTGAAGATGAACGTCTTTTCTATCTCAAATTCTCCATATGCTTCTCAAACTGAAGACCTCTAGAAGCCTTGCTTTTCAGGGAATTTCTCAAGAGATCACTCTGCATAAAGAAAAGAAAGATGCCTTCATGATGCTCTATCTTTTGCCTGCAGCAATGGGGTACGTTTACTCTTTGAGAGGTCTCTCCCAAAACTTGCCACTTGGTGATATCAGATCTGTTATTGGCTCAAACAGCAGCCCCTGGCCTTAGTTTTATCTCTGTGCACCAGCCTCAGGGGAATGAGGATGTGCTGTCTGTGAGGAGACAGGACCAGCCTCAATTTGAAAGCTTCACCCTGATTCACCTTATTCCCATACCAGACAGGCTTTGCAGGTAAAAACACCCTCAAGCTCGTGCACACACACAAAAAAGAAAACAGCTTCTAGTTTATTTAATAGACTTTGAAAGTCTTTAAGCTGAAAACATGGAAGCAAAGAGCAAACCAAATTAAATTCTAGACGGTATTTAACAAGATGCCTTTCTAGCTGCTTTCCTATCCTTTACCTAGTACTCTGGCACATCCTAACTGCACAGTATTATGCTGTGTGGGTCTCTGAAGATATCTGAGTAATTTTCTCTTCCACCTGCACCAGGCCTCTTTCTTTCAGCCCAGATGGAGTATTAATGGTTATCCTGAGGCTACTTTTGTTATTCAAACATTTCCTAGATTTTGCTGTTTTCTCCACCTCTCATCAATCCATTTGTTCCAAGTTCCTTACAAGAGTTTATTTAGTCCTTCCTGCTCAAAGGACTGAATACACATCTATTCTATGGAGCTGTTAGCACACTGGGATATTAGACAACGGTTATTTGTGGATTTTATTATGTTTGGTTACACACTTCCAGTAATAGAAGTAACATACAAAGTTTTTTGCTTCATCACCAACATCACAGTAACAATGATGTTAGCGTGTTAAATCATGCGATAGATAAATAGATTATTAGCCATTTCAGTAATGGCTGGTTGACTGAAAACATCTACAAATGGTCTGGAGGAGCAACACATAATGCTATAAATAAGTTTTCAGATCTTGTTTTGCTGCCAGCAGAAGCGTGCTCTGCAGAGGCCTTGAATAGGTTCTGAGTAGTTGGCAGCTATAAGAGAAGACTACAGCTGGATCTCCATTAGTAACTGATCACTGCAATTAAGCTTAACCTCCTACCAGTGATGCTCCCCCAGGGGCAACTCTCTGAACTTCAAATGAAGAGATTTTGAGCTAGAGCAAATGGTTAACAGCAGGATGAGGAACAATGTTTGAAGGAAAAGATAAGAAAAAACCCAAACATTTAAGAACCCATAATCTGTTTTGAGACTTTTAAAGAACATTGCATTGGAGGGGCAGATAGTGTGTCCGTCGCCAGAATAGAGGAAGGAGGGTAAATGCCACCTACTGAAGGGTATAAATACATCAGGTATTAGGAAAAGAAAAAAGGAAAAGAAAAACAAAAAAAGAAGGGAAAGAAGAGTCCAAACTGTAGGATTTTCAGTTCAAAATGTAGGAAGTTTGGTTCAAACCATAGAATTTTATAGTGAGAACGTTACCAGAACAGCATAAATAGCTCAGAGGTCAGGCTATGCTGGACTACAGATTCAGGATGGAATGCACCAAGACTTAATATGAAGATGAAACGTGCAATGTCAAGTTGCTTAAAATTTTAGAAGCGAGATGCTTTGAACACTGACCCCTCAGAGAGAAGGGAAGAAAACAATTCAAGCGAGATGGTGAAGTGGAAAGGAATTTTATGCCTTAATTGTTGCTGTCTGAAAAGCTGAATAAAATTCTTAAACCATATGAAGTTTTGTGGGCCACTGATGAGCAGCCTTGACAGGCTGAAGTGTCTGAAGGAAAATACTGAAGCAATTTGAGAAACAAATCATTGTGGACATAGTGAACACCTTGTTTCTGATGTTGTTTCCATATTCTGTTGCTGGGAACCTTCCTGCTGTATTTTGACGTGGTTTAGGGCAGGACAAAAGGCTCTTTGACCTTGTATGGAACAGAACTGCCTGTCACAAAGGTTCCTCTGGATGATGGATTCAGGTATTCTTGGCTAGCCTTTGTTCAGACAAAGTCAACTGACATCAAAAAGCTGAGTTTCTACTACACTTGGGTGTGTTTCATGGTATTCTATGCTCATGCCACATTTGAAGACTGAAGAAAATACTATTTCCTCAAAAAAACAGAAGGGTCAAAGGATTCCATGGGTATTGCTAAATGGTGGTTTCTTCCTTAAAAAATCAGGTGAGGGGGCATGAGGACCTTCAGTGGGCCTTTGATCAGAATTGTGGCAGAAAACTCTCTCTAGTCTTTTCCATTGATGGCTACGGGCTGTTATGGCTCTGCTGGGTGCTAGTTGACAAACCAGTGGCTCTCCCAGTTATGATTTGGAAGCAAAAATAATATTTTTTTAAAATGAAAAACATATATTTGTATATGAAACAGAACAATTACTCTGAAAAAAATTTACCACCTACATTATTTGTTTTCCATTTATAATTATCTGAGTTTTGTGATATCAGTGTTAGCTGATGAGGAGAATGTTCCTCTTGTCAGAGGACCGTGCCTGAGGTGGTGGGTACGCAATCAGGATAAGGAATACTCAAGGAAGATGGTCAACCTATTCCAATCTACTTCCACTAATTGCTTGGCAAACACTTTAAAATCATTATATTCAGTGTGACTTCACTGTGTCCGATGAACAATTTGACGACGGCTGATGGGCCGTCAGTTTTACTTTTGCTTACGACCGGGGGGTTCCCTGCTGGTCTGGGGCGCCTTGGCAGGGCGGCGTTGTCACCACCGCTGCGACAGGAGCGGGCGGCTGGAGGCACCGGCACGGGCGGGAGGGAAGTCACGTTGCCGGTGCCACGTCTGAGATCACTGACACGCTTTAATAAATAAATTATTCCGCTTTTCTCCCGCTCCTTGAAAACGGGGTGCTGAGGAAAATACCCCCAAAATAGGAAAAAGCGGGGAAAATTGTACCTGTCAGCCGGGGGCCCGCTGACGACTCTGAGGCGAAGTTTCCCGCGGGAGGCGGCGCCCCGCCCGCTCCCCCTCAGGCGCCCGCCGCGGGGCGGCCCGGACCGGGTTGCGGCGCCGGGGTCACGCTTGTGCCGGCACCCCCCTCGCCGGCCTCGGGTCGCATGCTGGAAACCGAGCTCCAACTTTTCAGGCGCGGCACGGCGCGGCGCGGCGCGGGGCGGGGCGGGGCGGGGCGGGGAGGCCGGGCCGCGGCCGGGAGGGCGGGCCCGCCCGCGGCGGCGCTGCCCCGGCGCGGCAGGGGAGGACGCGCGTCGCCACTTGCCCGCTCCTTCCCCGCCGCGGTGCAGTCGCAGGTCCTGCAAGCGCCCCCTTGTTTCCTTGCGCAGGCTGCGCTGCCGAGCAGGGACGGGGTGGGTGGGGATGGAGAGGTCGCCTGGCGCTGGTGATTCAGTGCCGGGGTCTGTAGCACAGCCTGTCCCCGGCGGCGGCGGCGGCGGCAGCGGAGTGAGCGCGCGCACGTGACGCCGGCTCCGGCTCCTCGGTGCCGCCACAAACAGCCGCGCACACACACACACACGCGTTGCCCTCTCCTCCATCCAGCCTCCTCGCTCCCGCTCGCTCCCTCTCGCACGCACCGCGCAAGCCGCCGCCAGGGCGAAGCTGTCGGCACACTCCGCGGCGGCAGCAGCACCAGCAGCAGCAGCAGCAGCGGCGGTCGCGCAAGAGGCAAGAGTTTGCGAAGGCTGCTGCGTGCCTTCCCGAAGAGGTTTTGCGCCCAGAGGATGGCTGGCTGCGGGCTGTCAGAAGACGCTTGCTTCTCCTCCTTCTTTTACAACTACACCTCCTCCTGGGAGACCTCCTACAACCAGGTAAGAGGTGGCCGGTGCTGCGAAGCGCGCTCGCCGCCGCTGCGCCCGCCGGGCTCCTCGGGGGAGGCGACCGTGGTGCCTGTGTGTGCAGAAAGGGGCTGGAAGTGTTTCTCTTCAGCGTGTGTGTGTGGGAATCAGCCGAGGAAAGAAATGAGAGAAAAGAGTCTTTTTCCGTGTGCCTTTCGGGCCCCTTCCCTCCGCCTCCGCCCCTCCCGTGAGGAAGCGGAGCTGGAGGAGGGCTGAGGAGCGGGAGCCGTAGTGCGCGGAGGGCTGCGCGTTACCCAGGAGCAACTCGGGGCACAAGAAGCCAACTCGAGCGAAGCGTCCCCGAGCCTCCCCCTCGGCTGCGCTCGCCGCCATCCTCCGCGCATTGGGGGCCCCCGCTGAGGGCAGCCAGACGAGTTTGCCGGGGCGGGGGGAGTAGGCGTACGAGTGACAGGCTTGGTGCGAGAGGGACACCCCACCTCCCCGCACCCCTCTCCCTCAGAAATGGCTGCATGTGCATTCAGCCTCGTAATTTCGGATCCTGCCTCGGTGGAAATAGTTCGGCTTGCGCGTCTCTCCTTCTGCTTCACATCCCCCCCCCCCCGTACTTAACTTCGATGACTGTGCAATGCAGAGAGCGCAGCCAGATAACGCCGGCTTCTCCGGCCGGGTCGGTCTCTCCCGCCCGCGCCGTGGCTCGGGCCGCCGGGCGTAGCTGGCGAGGTGGTGAGGGAGAGTGGGGAGAAACCAGAAATCGCGCCTCAGAGGTAGACAGCTATTCTGGGAGCCTCCAAAACGTCTTTAATTAAATAACTGTTGTAGTTTGCTGCCCCCGCTGCTTGTTTGGTGAAAGTCTACAGGCAACTGTCATTTATAAACTACATCGATGTGAGTGCCTGCGTGCGGAAGGGGGTTTCTGGTGCTGGCGTGACAGGAAAAGTTGGGCAGCGGGTGGAAGCGGGCTGCGGAGCAGGTGAAAGGCACCCCCGAACTGTGGAGGCGGCGGTGCCCGCGCGGGGGCGGGAGAGCCGCCCGCGGCCCCTGAGGCGGCGAGGGGCTCCGGGGGGGGTCGCCTCCGCGCCCCCTCCCTGCGGGGGGTAGAGCCCGCTGAGCTCATGGAAAAGCGCGCAGCCCACAGCCCCGGTTTCCAGGAAACTGAAATCCCCAAACTAGCAGTTGCCAGTTTAAGGTTACACCTCGCAGCGAGGGATCGAAAAACCGCGCGCTCCTCCCTGCCTCAGGAGTTAATAGCACCGAGCGGCGAGGAGCAGGGCCCCTCCTCCGGCAGCGGCCGGCCGCCGAGCCCAGGCGCGGGCGGCCGGCGGAGTTCGGGCGCCGGGCCGTCGCGGTGGGGCCCTGGAGCCCTGACAACCGGGTTGTCCCTTGAAGCAGCCGAATAAATACTGATCTCTGGTGTCCCGGGTGCGAGCGGGCACTTGCCGGGCCCATCTCGGGAGGCACCTCGTGCTGGGTAAAGCTGCCTGCCGAGTTTGCCGCCCCAGTCAGGGGAGAGTCTTCCCAGCAGGGAACAAGTCAGGCTCGCTTGCGCTGGGGGGGGGGGGCTGTTCGTGTGGGGAACAGACACACGCAGGCACGTATCAAGCCCGGTGCACCGCTGAATCGCTGTCTCCCGAGTGCGCCGGAGCCCCTCTGGCTCGATGAAGTCGTCAGGTGTCGCCGATGGCCCCGCGCCTGGCGGGGCGGGAGGGCGGCAGGTGCGCGGGGGTGGCGGCCGTTGGCGGGTCCGTAACGGCCGCCGCTGGCTCGCGGCTGAGGGGGCCGGGCAGGGCGCCGCCTGAGAGCCGCCACTCGGGGCGGGGGGGCTGCCCGAATTCACGGTCCTGGACCTCAGCAGCCCGGCGTGCCCGACTGCCCAGGGGAGGCTGCGGCGTAAGTTTGCTCAGTGCCTACCGCGAGCGGTGGCTTGGGGTGGCCGGTGCTACTGAGCCCGTGCTGGTGTGCGTTTCTCTGCACATACGAGTGCACACACGGGTGCCGGTGTGTTTATATGAGCAGAGAACGCGCGTTATTATCCTGCTAAATACGAGTTCACGCAAGTAACTGAGGTTTAAGAAGAGCTTGTGCCTGGTATAAAAGGCAGGCGGTCATACGAAGACTCCTTTGAAACCATCAGAGGAGGAAAATGGTTAGGAACGCAGACAATAAAATCAGGTTTAAACCAGTTCCTTTATCTAAAGTTAGTTTCATCCTGTAGCGAAACAGTTCCGTGAAAGAATGGCATTGTGAAATTACAGGTTCCCTTATATTTCTTTTCAGGAGAGCAAGCCCGTATCACAATGGAAGCAGGAAGAATTACTTACAAATCCAGAGTTGATCTATTCTAAATACCAATGTTGAACTGTATCTAAGGGAAAACGGGTGAGATAATTCAAGATGCAGAAGGTCTATTTATAGAAGGACTATATAAACTGGAGGATATATACACAAAGTTGAATTAAATATGCATGATTAGGAAAGGAGTTTAGAAGGAGAAGGTGTAATCATTATATAGCATTACAATGGGAACAGATGAGCTTGCAAGACTTACTAGGGTGAAGATGAGAAGAATTTTTAAGATACATATTGTTTCTGGTGCTCAAGGCTCCTTTCTATTTTCATCTTTTGCGTATTACGTTAGCATTTACATCAGTCAAGTTCACCAGCTGAGGATTAGCAGTAGATGTTAGTCTGAATATGAAATCAAAATGAATATGGGATTTTGCTGCAAATAGATTTTTCTTACAAGTTTTAACACTTAAAAAGGCAGAGTTGGCTTAAATTTGACAGTCAGCCATATTCATGCTTGTTTGTTTTTACCTGAATTGCATCCAAAAAAAAAAAAAAAAGCTTGCAAACCATTTCTTCTTGCTAAATATAGCAAGGTAGCCGAAATAGAATTTGTTTTGTATACTCTAAAACAAAACAGCAAACAGAAAAACTTTAAAACAAAGTGCTGAGATGAGAAGATGGGTTGACTACTGGAAGAATAGTTTTTTTATTCCTAGATCAATATGATGCACTCTTAACATCTAGTACGAGGTAAAAGGATCCCTTGTATAATATCAATAGCGGTTCAGCCATAGCTTACTAAGAGGATCTTTTCCTGGCATCTCAAGACTTTAATGAGAGTATAAGTAATCAAAATAAGACTTAATAATGGAACCACTCAGGTTAAAGAGAACAGTGATTTCTTCTAGAAGCATAATATACTGGCAGTTTTGAAAGCAGAGATAGGACATTTGCTTTATAATTCAGCAAGGTTGAGAGATGTGTTTCAACTTTTATATTTTTGATGCATTATTACAGTTCATTTTTAAGCACAAGATTCTATGCATGATTTGTTAGTAATATTCCTGGAAAGAACTTTTCCATTGCATATTAAATTCCAAAACGCATCACAGAAAAGCTTGTGTCGGAAAAATTATGTCTAGAAACTTTATGAAGTCTGTTTTGAATCCATTTCTGAGACAGTCTTCCAGAAAATAAGGCTCTATGATAGTTATAAATAAGACTTTGCATTACTAAGGAGAACTCCAAAAAGATTGACTATTCTCCTGAAGTTTGCTATCTTTTTTTACAGTTATTTTAGTACAGGGACTTAACCATTATGCTAAATTCTAGACTAGACAAACTTGTAGACTTAAATCCTGAGAACTATGAATTGTGGTTGTGTAAACTTACCTGTGTTGTCTTGCCAATGTGTGTAAACCTGAGGCGAAGGAATATCCAGCAGATTTCCTGTTGATTCATTTTCTGATCTGCATTTTTAGACCGTCAGTAAACATTCTACTTTTAGTTCTTTATTTTGTGAATATGTGTTCCCCAGAAAATTCCTGAGTGTATCTTCTGGCTTACTGAATTCTCTTTACATCTATTTCTTAATTAGTAGTCATGAGGAAAGAACAGCTATTTCTAAGTGCTGCAAAGGGGGTATTCAGCCTTGCAAGAGCAGTAATATTCTTGGACATAACCTGTCCATGCTGAACTGGCAGCATTATTTGTATTAATTATTTTTTCACTCTCCAGTCCAGAACTGGATATGTTGTTGTGTTACTAATCTATATGGTTGGGAAGTGCTTGAAAATCATTTGAAATGTAGTTCATGAGTGAAATCCTATGACTAAGGCATAAATCTGGATGCTTATTTTAATTCGACCTCAAGAAAATCCCTGCAGTACAGAAATAAAATGAGAGTATGCTGGAAGTAAAATGGGAGTATGCTGCCTGATTACTGCTGTTATTTCAGAGATTTTTCCCTGCAACACTCAGCTGAGGGCTTGTTACCTGGCACCATCTCTTTGTCCTGTGTTGTCAAACATGGCAGTACTTTATACAACATACTTTCACAGAACGTATTCTGTGGATATAAGTCAGTCAGTGAAAGATTAAGCTAGGAGCCAGCTTTGTGGCTTGGCTCTTCGTCTTTACGTATGCAGGGACAAAAGTACCCCACTGCAGTCAGAGCTTTCTGCCAGTATTTTTGGGGTGGTGGACTGAATGTAGTTGCCATGTTTTAACCCCAGGCTGCAGCTAAGCACCACACAGCTGCTTGCTCACTCCCCCCGGTGGGATGGGGGAGAGAATCAGAAGGGTAAAAGTGAGAAAACTCGTGGGTTGAGATGAAGACAGTTTAATAAGGAAAGCAAAAGCTGTGCACGCAAGCAAAGCAAACCAAGGAATTCATCCACTGCTTCCCATGGGCAGGCAGGTGTTCAGCCATCTCCAGGAAAGCAGGGCTCCATCACGTGTCACAGTTACTTGGGAAGACAAACGCCATCACTCCAAACATCCCCCCCTTCCTCCTCCTTCCCCCAGCTTTATATGCTGAGCATGGTGTCATATGGTGTGGAATATCCCTTTGGTCAGTTGGGGTCAGCTGTCCTGGCTGTGTCCCCTCCCAGCTTCTTGTGCACCCCCAGCTTCCTCGCTGGTGGGGTGGGGTGAGAAGCAGAAAAGGCCTTGACTCTGTGTAAGTGCTGCGTAGCAGTAACGAAAACATCCCTGTGTTATCATCAGCACTATTTCCAGCACAAATCCAAAACACAGCCCCATAGTAGCTACTGTGAAGAAAGTTAACTCTATCCCAGCCAAACCCAGCACAGTAGTATACTGCTTTTATGCATTTTCTTCTTTTAACTAGAGTAGATCCAATGGCCGTTTCTATTTTGGTCCATAGCCAGTGAGACTTTTTGACTTATTTTTGTTTCCATGGTTTCTGGATTTTTTTTTTTAATTTGAATAGTACAACTTGGAGTCTGTGCAGTTTTGGAAATATGTTAGATGAGTTCCTGTTAATGCACTGCGCGTGTATAGCATACACTAAGTATGTATGTGTATGAGGATGTTGAATGAGAGATACTATATCAATCTGCACAAATTAGGCAATGCACTTTATGATTTTTGTAGACCTTTTTCTTTAATGGAAAAAACCTCAGTCGATAGTTGTACATTATTTGGCTGTGAAAACCAATGGAATAAAACCATCATTCAACTTCAGTTATATTTTAGCAAAGTCTGTAACATGTCTGCAAATTAAAAGGACACTGTCAAAACTAAATCAGTTAAGAAAAAGCAGCAATCCTGGTTTAGTATTAACAGAAAAGACTTGGCAATTAAAAAAAAAGTTAATCCTGGATTTGATTTTTTCCTGATTTTCTGTATCCAAGGGATGTTGTATGCTGGTGCACAAAGCTGGGAAAAGGGAACACTGTAAAAATGAAAGTGAAACCGAAGAGACCTATTTTCTTGGCATCCCAGCAAGAGATAAAGAATAGGATAATGAGGGAGATGTAGTTTAATAAAACAGGTAGTAGACTTAGTTGTTAAACGTGATTCTCTTTCTTTTGGAGATTAATACCTTAATTAATCATTTAACACAGTAACTTTGAAAAGTTTCAGTGACCGGTAGTGAATGGTACCATTTGTTTTCAAGGGTTGTCAGTGCCATTGCATAGCATTTAGAGAGTACATTTCAAAACATTTTCTGTCCACTTCCTGTGTTGTTATTCTGGTTGCTGTTTAATAAACTTACCCACAATCTGGGTGGAAAAACAGTGTATTCTGATGGCAGTCTCATCTGGCGAAAACCCCACAGTTTAAACTGGGTACAAACCATTTCCTCATGCCCCAGAGCAAAACAGCTAAATAGTGGTACAGTAGAGCACAATAACTGGAGTGTAAAGCACATGCAGAAAATAGGCAAGATGTTATTTTCATATCTTAGTTTAGAAGAAAAGCTTATGTGCAAATTGTACGTTACAGTTATGGCTGTGATGAACTAAAGAATTTTTAGTGCTTTATACATAAGATGGGATTTTCAAAAACTCAGCTGTGTTTGGGAGAAAATGTCAGTAGTTCTAGCAATGTGTTCTTTAGAAAGAGGGCAGGGAGTTCTTAGCTGGTCAAATGTTCGTGTGGTCTAAGCAGAAATGTAAAAGTGCAGGGTTTGCATTGGAATGAGAAAGGGGTCATCCACCCTTTGTACTCATCATCAGGGAAGCAGAACCTTCTTCCAGAGAGACCATAGGAAATCAATGAGTACACTTTGCTAGTGTAGAGATAAATGTGTACTGCAGAAGGGTATTAAATATAAAAGGGCAGCAGTAAAATGATTTACTACATGAAGCAGTGGAACTTTCTTTTGGTCACCTAAAAGGCGATTTTCTATTTTTGATAACATAATTGTATTTTTTTAATACTAATAACTGAAAAAAGCTGGTAAATAAACTATTTTACAGGGATTTGAGGTATATAAGTAAGCTAGGAGAGGCTTGTTTACAAATGGCAGCTTATTTACAAATATATACATGTTTTTGAACATATTACCTGGCATTTATCATTTAGGTTATAATCATCTGATCTGACTTACCAAAAGTTAATGGGTTTTTTAATGTTTTTTCCTGAGGCAGCGTGGATGCTTGCGATCCAGTTTGTCTCGCCATGACCAGAAGGTATCACTGAGGGATACCAGCACAACGGATGCACAGAGGAGAGAACCTGACGTACATTTAGGTGTAGAGGCTTAATGAAATGTGGAAGAGCAGGTGCACAGTCCTAATGTGTTGGTGTTTTTTTTATTTCCTCTGATGTGTCTCTTTGCTGTGTGAACAAATCTCCTTGTATATTTAAAACCTATAGGACTGTAAAATTGCTGCAAAGGATGGAGAACCAATACTTTTACAGTATTTTTTTGTCTTATGCTCCGTGTTCTCTACAAGTGGCAATTGAGATTCCTCTTCTGCTAAGTAGCTGTGTGTTACTGTCTTGGCTCTAAAGGTAAAATTAAGGTGAAGAGAAATTAACAGCAGAGTGACCCTTGCTCTGGATATGGCACTTGTGACACTGTGGTCCTAATTTTGGAAGGAGAAATTGGGCACTCTTGGTTCTATATGAATTCACTGGGACCTGAAATGACAACAGGTTTGTCTACACTAGCACTTTTCTTGGGAGCAGAAGTGTGCTGCATTCTTCCTGAGACTGCTGTGCTTTGGTTAGTGTTGTAGATTGCTCTTGTTGCAAATGGATGGAATTCCTTTTGGATAGAACTGAACTGGGAGATGTGTTCTCTAGTGCATTTGAGCTACAAATTGACATTCAACTAATGAGATGAGACCGGAGCTAGGATGAAGTTAAATAATCAAACCAACCACACCCTGAAGTGCGTGGTGCGAAGCATATAGCATAGATGTCAGATCCTTAGCACCAGCTGTCTGGCTCTTCCAGCCTTACAGTTCTGTGTTACTTGTGTAGACAGCCTCTGCGCATAGTTCAGTTTACCTAGCGGGGAGCGCATGAAAGCCCGTATTTGGGAAGCTGGCTGGAGACTCGTGGGTAGAACGGTCACCTGACGTGCATCCTTATGTCGCAATCTAAGACCTTTATTCTTTCCCTCAAAAAGGGGTAGTTTGTGTTGGCATGAAGAGAAAAGGTTCATTTGATCACTTGTAATGTAACACATGAGCGAGTAAGAGGCACTGGTGCTTTGGCTCACAAAAGCCCTCCACATTTTTAACCCATTTTATTATTTGCAAGAGCAATTTAGTTCCTAATGTTAACAATGAGTGATTATGATTCTGTACTTCCGTTTACAGCATAAATTAGCATTTTGTTTTCCATTACAGCTTTTGAATGAAGAATTATAATGTATAATTTGCTGCAAATAGATGTTATCATCTCTTTGGATGTGAACAACCACATAAACTTGAGCAAATGATAAAAATGGAATCAATTACTTCTCAAATGGAAGTAGTTTACAAACCTTCACATACAAAATGGCAATAGTAGCTGGTTATTGTAACAAATAATTAGTTTTTTTTTAAAACAACATTTATTGAATTCCATTGACAATTTAGTAATTGTTTATAGAATCCCCCTCACAAAATACACACCACATAATATATGCATTTTGTAAACTGCAGATTGCCTCTGTAGTTCTTGTGTGAAGCTTTACTCATGTATATTCACCTGTACAAATGTTCCAGAAGGGGGGCACTGAGCCACAAATCACACTGATGATGATGATTAGAGAGCTTCACAGTATTCTGGAATTAGTAGATCAAGATTGAAATTGTAGAGGAGAGAAGAATGAAGAGTATGTGTTGTAGGCTGTATTCAAAGCCTACTGAAAATGATGTGAATTTTTCTGCCACTTTTGAACTTATAATCTAGGTCCTGGTTATTAGAAGGATAAAGAAGAGGAAGAGGCGTTATTGTAGTTGCTTGAATGAGCAAATGGTGTAAGTCTCGACTGGAGGGGAAGGTAATATCTTGTACTTTAATGAGTTTACTAATTTGAATTTCACAAAACAAGTTTTCACTGTCAGTTGCTACAGTATGTTTCTGTATTATACAGAGTTATTCATGCTTGGAAAAATACCAGTCCACAGCCAAAATGAATGTGAGAAACAGTCCAAAATCCCACTCATTCTCTTCCCCTTGCAGAGACTTGCTTTGTATCACTAAAGGACATAATCCAAGCATCATTTCCAACCCCTTTCTTTCAAGGAAGCTGTCTAAATTCTGATGATGTTCTACATACTGGTTTGCATGTATGTTTGTTTCTGATCCTCTAAAGCTCTGACCATAAAGCCACCACCTACATCAACTCTTGTCAACCTGAATTCACCAGCCTTCTTCTCACAGTCTTCCCTGGTAACCCCATTGCATCCATCCATTCTGTATGCAACATATGCCCAGGTTGAACATATCATCTTGATTGCCCCCACCTTCTGTCTTACCCTTACTTAAAAATACAAATCGAAGTCCATACTTTGCCTCATTTAGTGCTTTAGATTTTAGGCTTCTTATTGTCCTTTTAAAGCCTTTGCATAATTTAGCTTTTCCTTGTTTTCTGTTACCACCACCTCTTCCTGTTTACGACTGATGCTAGATTTGATGCTTCTCCTAACCAGCACTTATTTGCCATCCCCACACTTTCCCCTTTTACTTAGTGAAGTCATGAGTGTGTTGAAGAAGGTCATGTAAGCTTTCTTCTACCTGGTCTCTTGAAAGCCATTGTTGCCTAATTATTAAAAATGGATAGACTTATTTTGTGCTTGGAGAACTATGGAACAAGCTGACCAAAACGTAGTCATTACCCTGACTGCTGCATTTCACTGTATTTGTCTGTTGCTTGTTTCTTTAGGTTGGTATCTGGTGCCATACTTTGATCAGTCTGTAGATCAGAAAAACAATAGCTTTTTATTCTTCTAATAATAATAAAAAAACCCCCTAATGATGTCTTTTCTCGTTTGCTCCACTCTAACAAACATTACAAGTGAAGCAATTAAGGGGGGGGGGGGGGGGATGATAAAATGGGAATAGCATAACTTGCAATTCAGGGTGCTGTATTCAGCCTTAGAGCCTTCTTTTGAGACCATGGAGCCGATTGCTTAGGATGGAGCTTTCTCATAATTTTATTTTTAAGGCAGCTGTTGGTTGTGAAAACTTACTTGTTTTCTCATTTTGACTAAACGTCTGGTTTTTGTGTGTGTGTGTTTGGTTTTTTTTTAATTTTCTGAAAAAACTGTCTTGGACTGGGGCAGGAGGTGAGTGTTATGACACTGCGTATTTGCAGTGAGACTTTTTGAAGCTTAGAATGGTCATCTGTTCTAGTAATGATTCCTGAAGGGCTACTGGAACTTGGTTTTAGAAATGTGTGCATGGCTTCATAAAACGTATCCACAGTCATCATGGGGTCCCTGGACTAAGCAATTTACAGTGTCAGAGGTGTATTTGAATTGTAAAAACTCACTCCAACAAGATAACTCACTTGAAGCATTTGTTTTCAGGTTTTTTTCTTGAGTCAAACAGCACATTGTGACTTGATCTATCTGCTAAACTTTGACTTTTTGTTCATGAAGCTTCTTATTATATCTGTCTGCTACCTCTATATGCTCATAGTTTGCTCAGGCCTTGATCCAACAGACCACTTAATTGCTCAACCGTAAACACTTGAAGTCAGGGGAACTGCTTGCAGGTTTGAAGTGAGTGTGTGGTGTGTTGGATTGGGGCCTTAGCCAGCTATATCTTAAGGACAGAGAACTTCGCTTCCTTCTTGTTTGTCAAGTACTTGCCATACTTCCAGTACATTAGAAGTATCGACGGTAATTGTGGCAGTGGGAGCAAGAAAGCAATGAAGGAAACCTGATAATGTTTACAGTATTGTTCATTGGCAGTTCAGTCTCTTTCTTTGTTAAATGGGTTTGCAAATAAAAGGTGATTCCTCTTCCTCTCCCAAGCAAAAAGCCTTGTGATGAAATGAATAGGTAGTGCATTAAAATGCAAAATGATGTGCAGTGACAGAAAGCCACGCATGAAAGATACTTAAGGACACGAGACTCCTTTTGGATCATAAGCAAGGTTTAAAAAAAGAAAAAAGAAAAAATAAGATGGCTGAAGACGTGTAATGGTAAAAAAAAAAGATTGTAAGTAGGACATGCACACACCTAAATATTTAAGCCAAGTGAAACAATGAGTAAATGAACTACTGACCAAATAAATTAGCAAAACAAAAGTAAGGTTGCACTTCTAGCCTTTTTCATCCAAAAGACTGTTAATTGCTGGAGGATTAAAATAATTCATATTCAAGGATAGAAAGTGATAACAGTGTGCAGAAGCTTGGATGCTCCAGCTATACAAGAAACAGTGAAAGGAATACTTTTCTCTTTGTGTGATGTCAAAGCCAAAAGAAGAGGGGGGGAAGGAGGGAGTTGTGGCTCTTTGATGTCACTTTCAGAATAAAAATAATGCTGTAAAAGAAATAGCATAATCTTTTTCTATTTATCTAGGTCCTTTTTTCCTAAAGAGTTAGGGCAGCATTGTTAATTGATTTTTCTGACACTCATAATAACAGTTGTATTAAAAATAATTTACAAAGGATTTTTTTTTTTCCAGAAGCTGAGCCCTGCAGAATCTGTTGTAGAAAAGTGGGTAGAGAGTGGATTATTGTACATCACTGTTCTCACATAATTATAATCTGCTTGATTGGTAAAATGCATGTTGTGCTTCTATATTGTCCGTTTTCAACCAGTGGTGTCTTTCCAATAAGATTTGCTGGTTTAGTAGTAATAGCATCAGGATATCTCATGCCCTTTCAGTATAAATAAAGGTTGTCCTAACAGCTGCTCAGATTGTGCTGGCATAGTATCCGTCTTTGCTGGAGTGCCAGTTTTTGGCTAGAGTATTTTAACACATTGGAGCTTTTCTCTGGTTACCAATGGTTGAATCATTTCCAGCTGTGAAAACAGATGTGTGGCTTTTTTGGGAAGTAAAGTTAATTAGGGGAGGTTTATGAATTGGTTCTTTTTTTTTTTTTTTTTTTTTTTTTTTTTGTATGGGGTTAGAGGATGCCTTTAGAAAAGAAATCGTTTTTTATGAGCATGAAGTTGGACAGATTATCAACACACACAGCATTATAAGGAAAATGTTGGGCATACCCATGACAAAAAGAGCCTCCCATTGCCTCATTACCTCCTAAAACCATATTAAAAATGAAAAGAAGAAATACTTACTATTTAAATTGATAACTAATAATGTTGAGACAAAACCAGCAAATAAAAGTGGCTAGTTTATCTTAGTGCATACTGTGTATTAATATTGCTATTTGGCCATTTTGTAAGGCAGCTCACAGTCTTTTCAAATCTGTATGGGCCAACGCTTCACGCACGTCTCATTAATTTTTTTGTTTTCTTCATCTTTGGCTTTTGTCTTTGAAAGGAATTCTCTAGGTGAAAACTCTGGAAAGTATTTGCCATGTTTCAGACATTCTTTTCCCTTTTGTGTTTAGCATAGTGATTTGTACCTTTAACATTGATATCTGTCTATTCTTAAGTCTTCCGGTAGGCACAACACAGTTACAGAAAAGGGAACTTTTTGTGTGAGGAAATTCTGTTAGTTTTGTGATTTCTTTTTTACTCTTTTTGTTCATGATTGTTACATAAAATAAATGGTGAAGGATGAAAAAAACCCAGCAGCAACTTGTTTAATTTTTGTTACTCTTGTTGCAAATAAATGTCTTATGAAATGGAAAGCTGTTTGTTAGAGCATCCTGAAACAAAGATGTTGTTCCTTGTGCACATTGTGTGTATGCTAGGGCTGCACAGCGTATTGCACACTAAGACCCCAGATGTACAGAAGTGTCTCTACAGTTATCACTAAACCTTCATGTCTAAAGGAACTATAAACTCACTGAGCAGCATGCAGCTTTTCTAAGACTACTATTAACTGTGAGCTAGAAATGCAAACAGAAAAAAGATTGTTTACGTGTGTATTTTGCATTTTTTTCTCCCATGGGAAAAAATGAGTATTTGGAAAGATCATGGAGAGACGATTATAAAAAAAATACTTGTGGAGATCACAAACATATGTATCCATGAAACCACTGAACTTTTCTTCTCCTATGAGTAGACTGAACTATCCTGTCAACCGCAGGACATATTTGGTGCTTTGGATGCATTCCCTCTTAGAGAGTCTCAATGAAAAGCTTTGCACGTTCGGAAGAATATGTTACCTATCTGGGATTTGCAGAGAACGAGGAGATGATGTACTTCTCCCACTTTAAAAGCACAGGAAGCTGGGCAGTGGTTTTAGGTGTTTTCTGTAAGGGGCATTGCCCACGACTTAAGCAGAATGGCTGTCTGCCTTTGGATTACTAGTTGCCCAGAATGAAGAATGGATGTGACAGTGCTACCTGCAGTGCAAGTTTCTAAGGCCTTAGCATGTTAAGTTCCTATTTTTGGATATAATTTTGCCAGAGATTAACTGTATGAACTGTTTTTTGCCCCAGCTGTATGTCTCAAGCTAGGGTTTTGTTTTTTTTTTAATGCAGGTATCAGTAAATGTGATTTTACTGTCTTCAGGAATGTTATTAGATTAAAAAAAAGCATCCAAAATTTCATACTATGATGTATAATTAAATCTTGTCACCAGGGAAGGCAGTATGAAGTGTAGATCTGTTTTTTTTTTTTTTTTTTTTTTTAATATAAGATTTGTTTTTTTATTTTTAGTGAAGAATTGCTAAGTATAAGACAAAAAGCAAACAAGAGAATAAAAAGGCTGGCCTATTGAGAAATATTTTGTAAAAATATTAATTCTTTTGTAGTTTAGAAGACGTAAAGCAAAGTGGCAGCAAAAGTCAGAGCTGTATTTGATTAGAAATCAAAAGGTTATTAATAGTGCTGATTACTTCAGCTTAGTTATGTCTGCTCTAGTATTACTCTTATTTGTTTGCAACACTAATCAAGCTCACTGTAAGCCCTTATCTTTGACCAGCCAGAAGAAATCATAAAAGGAAATAATTGTTTAGCGAGAAAGACTTTGATAACAGCATGACTCCTGTGTGGGAGACAAGGAGATAACACTGTCTGAGTGAAATGATATAACCAAGGTAGCTAAGGTGATAAATTCTTTAGTTCTCTTGTCCTCAGCAGTAAAATATACAGCAAATTAAAGATGTCTTTTCAAGAATCACCTTAGAACGGATGGTATTTGTAATTTGTATATTTCATATTTGCATGTGTAGAGGAAAGAGAGGAGATTTGGTATTGAGAATAATACGATTTTGTAAAGGCACAGATTTACCCACAGAGTTTGACCAGGCGATTCAGCCATTACTTATTATCCAGTTATCTCTCTGTTGAATTGAAAACTGTGGCTAGTGTTTGAGTTTTATTTGACCAAAATATTTTCCAAAGTTTAAGAATTTATCTGAAGGAAGGCATCAAGTATTCAGTAAAGCTTTTGATACTTATTGTACTGGTTAATCATTCTCATTGTTTGCTTTCTTTAGAAAGCCCTGTTTTTCATTAGAGTTGTTCAGAATTAATTTTCTAGGCAGAGGTTCTCTTTATGACTTGACTTGGTAGGTTGGGAAGCCCTTCAGTATCTTTTTGTTTCTCCCTCTGAAAAATACTTTTACTCAAGACACCACTGTATCTTCTTTTTGTTAAGCTAATCAGAGTGACCTCTTTAAGATTCTTACTGGAGGACATTTTTTGCAGACTTCAAGTACATTCGCATAACTTTTCTGTTTTCCTTCCAATTTTTTGATTTCCCTTTAGGAAAATCAGATGCCAGAAGCATGAGACGGTATTTCAGTATTGGTCTCTCCAATGCTCTCAGTACGACAGAGAAGAATTCATTTAACCTGCTTCTCTTCATTACATTCAAGGTTCAAATTAATTCTTTTTGCTGCAATATCACAATGAGAGTTCACATTGAGTAACTTGTGCGCTTCAATACTTGCTGTCTTAACTGAGTCATGATTATCCAGGATATAGTCTACTGTTCTGTACATACGTTGCATTTTCTGTTCATTGATCTGCACCTTAGTGCTTTGTTTTATCCAAACATACGTTGTCAAATGAGCCTCTTTTCATCTTTATGACTTTTTGCCAATCTTATTTCTGACTACTGATTTTATCATCATTTTATCTGATGAAATGTTGACTAGTGTGAAGCCTGGCACCAATCCTTGCTGAAACCCAGGAGAAACATCTATGCTAATTCCTCGTTGTATTTTGTAATATGTCTCCTAGTCCCCTTTTAATGCACTTAATATACTCTTATGTAGTATCTTCTTGATTTTTGAATCTGAAAGTCATGCTGTAACCAATCAGCTGCCTTCCAGAAAGTTTTCTACAGATGCATAATTACTGAACAAGTAGTGTCATCAAATATTTGAGTTAAAATTACTGGGTGTTTTTAGTGATGAGACGCCAGTCCTCTAGTCAGGTTATCCATATATGTAGCAATATGTTACTTAATATACCTTTCCATGTTACTTAATATGCTTTTCCTGGGAGGAGCAGGAACTTTCACATTCATAGTGCGTAAATGAGCATATTTTAATAACTTGGGATCTGTAGAGACTGTACCTGAGTTTTCACATGGTTACACTTGTAGTGCCTGCACCAAAGAGGCAGTGAGAAAAGCATCGTGTAGGAGCAAGACTTTATGCATGATGCATAATATTAGTATGGATGCATAATATTAGTATGTTGTGTGTGCCCAGTATGTTGTGTGTGCCCAGTATGTTGTATGTGCCCTGGATAGCTTTAAAATACTTCCATCTTTTTCTAGACAGGACTTGAATAACTAGAAGTGTACTCAGAATTGGTCTAAACAGGGGACACCCTCCCACCCTGCCACAAAATAGGATATTCTTTAGGATATTCTTGGCTCCTTAGTTTAATGCAAAAAGAAAAAAAGAAATGAAATATACTAACTGATTCAATTTTGCCCAAGTCATTTTGTGTCAGGGCTGAATTTATTGCTGTATATCTGAAAATGAGCTGCATGTGGCTCACTTTATAGCTACACAAACGTTGGCCATGGCACAAAGGAGGGGCAACATAGGCTCAAGAGCAAGCAAACAAGGAAAAGGCAAATCCATGTATTTTAGCATCAGTGATGGCCCATAGTGGTTTCAGTATGGTGTAAGTCTGCAGTCAGATGGGCTAAGGGAGTTACCATGCCCATTGTTCATGTGTACTGCCCCATTGGGTTAGTGTGGCCTTCGTGACAGAAGGCCCTCCATCCAAATTTGCAAGCTTAACTGCACACGCAGTTGCTCCCTAACCTGGTTCTTTCAACATGACCTAAATTAATATAAACATTGAAAAAATTCTGCTCTTGTGAATCTTAACAACCACAAGCAAACCTGCCTTTATTTTGAAAGAACTTGGGTACAGTACAGTACTGATGTGCTGTCATGCTGGGTGATCATCAGGAAGTGATGATGAGCAACTAGAGGTCTGTAGGGGTGGTAGCCTGGGTCAGCTGCAGCCTCAAGAGACTAACTGAATTCAGCCTATATTTGCTGTAAAAGCACTAAATAGGGAGAGGTACTAAGTAAGAAAGAATTAAGTGCCTTTTCTAGGAAAGATTAGAGGTGAAAACAGTGGGAGCTTCTCATTTTCAATAAGTCTGGATTTTTCCTCACTGAAAAGCTATAGGGAAATGAATGCACATTTCTGTAGCCCCACCCCCACCACCCCCCTGCCCTTCAGGGAAGTAATGATTTTGAATGTCCAGGTTTTTGAAGGCTCAGCTTCAGACATCTTAAATAGGGCTGACTTTCAGCGGCTAATTGTTTAGCATTTACTGAATTTTTGGGCTTTTTGAGCAACCGAATCTTAAACAACAAGAATCAATGTCTCTTGACATCCGTGTCTCTAGTGTTTAATGCGTGAAGACAGCTTGCAACCATATCGCAGGGAAAGCTGTATGGAAACCTTGCTAGGCTGGATTATGAAGAGAATTACCAGTAGTCACAGAAATTGATTACTGTAACTGATGTCTCTCTCTTTTTAATAATGTATTCTTATGATGTTTGTTAATCACAGGCAGGACTTTGAAGGCCTGCTGTATAAGTTTTTTAAAATAAGCCTAGCATGCTCAGTCTTTTATGTAGTTCCACACTGCAGGGCTCTGAACTTCATGCAGGCTCTTGAGCCTTAACGCCCATGTGTTCCCCTAGAAAATAAGATTTGATGGATGTGTATTTTGCTTGCAGATTTTTGTAAGTTGAAATTGAAGGCTGCAACAGGCCTGTCCTGATATCTGTGCCAAACTTACATGAGATAAAACACAGCCTGAAATAATTCCCTGTAAACTGTCAGCAACCGCCGAGATTTTTGGCTTGGCAGTAATGACTGTATTTAGAGCTGAGTCCAGGGGACTTAGGGTAACATTTGTCAAAGGTGCTGAGTCTTACTTTCTGAAGGCACATGGGTGTGAGAAGCAAGGTGCCTTTCAGTAAGACTTTAGGTAAGCTCTCCTAGCATATGTAGTTCTGTGTAGGAATATTTGAGATCGTTTAAATTTAACTGGCTCAGATAACAAAGGCAACAGAGCTAGGTGGCACTTCAGTCTTTCGGTGGATTAGTTACACTGACATGCTTGCCTACCTGTAGTATCTTCATTTTGTCTGCCATCCAGATGGAAGGCTATGTTGGGTATCTCTGTTCAGCATTGCACTTCCTATATAGTATATGTGTACTTTTAAACTGATGTAAGTACCAACTGAACATGAAATGAGGGGGATTCTGAAAATGTTATTCTTAGGAGAAGACTTAAGAAATCTCTGTCAAGGCAGACTTAAAAGATGATACCTGAAGTTCAGGTTGAAAAGTTTAGGGCTTATACTACCTGAAGGAAAAAGGGTTGTTCACAGGTGTGTGTGTTGTTTTTTTTTTTTTTAATCTAACTTAAAACCAAAATAAAAGTACACATTGAAATGCCTGAAGTTTATGTTAATTTAGATGTATTTATCTGTCTGAAACCCCTAAATACTCTACTTCCAAGCAGTAACAATTCCATTCACATAACATTTTCTAAATATGTTTTATACATGTGCCTTAATTAAATTCTTAATGTAGGAGGTGTGACTACTTTTGTAGTGCAAAGTACTGGTTTCAAATGAGCAAAAAATACTTAATACTCTGAAATGGAAGAGGTATGCATCATAAAAGCATCTAACTCAAAGTTAAGTTAGAGTGTCGCAAAACATGTTTAAAACTGAGACGTATAGCCAGTTGTGTGGCAGGAGAGAGAGTGCAAAAATTTCCATTTTTACAAACGAAACTAATGAAAGTTTTAAGCATTGTCCTGCTGTTTCTGTATTTAATGTTCTCCCCAGCATCTTCCTGTTAAGGAGTAGCACAATGTGTGGCATCTAGTATGTGTTTAATCTCTCTTTTGTTTTTAAACAGATCTTCAACTGGTAGCAGCTTTAAGAATTATGTGAGTAGAATTGCAGAAATAAAAGCAAATGAGAGAAGACAATGTAATGATGCTTTATACTTATCTATCAGTTTTCTTTCATTTGGAAACTCAAGGGCTATTGCTTTTGGTTGCCAAATGTTAGGCCGATTGCTTTCAAGGTGAAGCTGTACTATGCTGCTTTGAACTGATACTGCATGATTAAGGTAATAAGTAAGTGCCACTTAATTGGAACAGGCCTGATCAGAAGACATTCCAGGTAACTGATTTAAGCCAAACAATACTTAATTGCAATGACTGTAGCTTAATGAGGATGGTAATTATGGGCATTGGGGATACCTTCAAATGATTCATTGGTGGTTGGGTCTTTTGTGTCTCCCTCACTGTTGGCACTTTTTCCTGTTATTCAAAACAGCTTTCAATGTCTTCATAAATAGCCATGATTCATTCAGAAAGCGGATGAACCATTGCCGATGGTTGGCTTTTAATAATTCTGTGCCAGAGCTTTAAAATCAGCTTGCTTAAAATCATGATGCCTCTAATGATTTTTGAGGACCTTTTTATTTGCTTTCAGGATTTTGAACTGTTGAGTTCACTTTTTCACTTTTCTATGTGATCAGGAATGTTAGAAATTGAAATAAGAAAAGACATATCACATAATTTCTTGGCTTCTGGATCAGGGCAGGCTCTAACATCATAAGACTTACTAAATCGTAGAAGTTGATATGTTCTCTGCCCTTGGCAAATCATTGACTGGGTTTAGTTCTGTCATGTTTTTTTTTGCCAGGATTGCCTGTTTTCTTCTGCATGAATCCACCTGATCTGTTACAAAATACACTTTACAACTGAGGAACCCCCCTTTGTAGTTAAAACTGGCCAAAGATAAAACTTTGGCCCTTTTCCCACTTTTTCCTCAACTTTGGACTGCAAGTGCATGTTTGCTCCTTCATAATTTAGCCTTGCTCTGCCTACCTTCTCTGCTGCTTTATCATATCATCAGTATGTGATGCCGATGTTTTCTGCTTCAGTTGCTTTATGTCTGTCCACTTTTTCTGTACACATTTTCACACTTTTACACTGTATCTTTTGGGGCAGGAATCCCTTTTAAACAGGTGTATATATTGAGTATTGTGGAGAGATGCAGTGTTTTCTGAGTGAACCTGGCAGGCAAGAGTTTGCTCCTGATGATAATGTTACAATTTGTTTTTAATTCCAGAAATCTCATGCTTCCGTATTTTTCAGTTTTCTATCTTGTTTACAGAGTGAACGTGTTGAATTAACATAAGTAAATGTGCTTCAGTTTAAAAGACTTAGAATCTTTCCATTTATTATTTCTAGAATAGCTAGTGCCTTTATGTCCTTCCCCCCCTCCTCCCCTCTTACTACATCTAGCACTTGACACGTGGGTAGATTTTGACAGTGGCTCCTGCAAGAAGTGATTTCGATGGCAGGAACATGTTTAAGACGTTTTCATTATTTAAAAACCAGACATGTTTCTCTGTCAGCAAATCCACTGCAAATATGAAAGCAGGACAATATTTTTATCATGAACCTCAGAACCAGACTATATTACCTTTTTCAAAAATGAAAGGACAACCCAGGGTTTGTAGGATTACACTTCCTCCTGTTCCTCCATTTCTCATTATCTCTTCCCTTTAGGAAGATTTAAGAAAGAAATTTAGAGTGACACATACAAAAAGTGGCACAGGAGATTTTGTTGGCAAAACCAGAACTACACATCTTCCAGAGTGCCAAAGTTGTCTGTTGACTCCAGCCTCAAGCAGTCTACATGTTGCATCATATCTCTTTATTTAAATTGGTTGATAATATTTAACCCTATTTACTTTGTATGAAAAAATATTAGAAATATGAAGCATTATCTTTATTTGCATTTTCCATATAGATGTTTATAGGGAAGTCGAGAAGCACTCAGGTATTGTCTAGACTACCTAATTCATTAGTAATGCTTGCTTCACAGAAGGGATAGTTGATAACTTTGCTTGTGTGGGTTTTGTTTGTTTGTTTTTTGTTTGTTTTTTCTCTGCACCTTTAAAATGATGGACAGCATTTTCAAAATGTCTCTCAATTTTGGTGCCTTTATGCTTCCACCTCACCTTGAGATTCACTAAAGGGTCTGATTTCTAGTGGTAGAGATGTAGTACTTCCAGAAAGTCTAGGCTGCTTTAAGTTGTCTAAAGGTTGGTTCCATTTACCGGTAGAAATTAAAAATTAAATGAAAATTATTTAAAATACACTTGCAAGCCCACTTAGCTCAGTAAATTTGATGTTTTTAAAGCATATTAGTGAGATCTAGACCCTTGTTTTGGTAGGCATTGTACTTACTAATGTAATCTCTTTTAAGTCAAGGACTTATGTTAAAAAAAACCACCACCAAGTAAATTAATAAATAAGAAAATCATAAATCTAACATCGCCCATGTAATAGCCAATTATTCTAGTTCTCTGATGTATAAAGAAATACACATTTTTATCACAGCATGACTTACACTTCAATGCGACATAAATGCAATTCTTTCATCAGTAATTTCCACATATATACACAAATCTTGAAGTAAAACCAGTCATAAAACATAGCTGAGTGAAATCTGTTGACCAGTCTGTAGAACATACATACTTTTTTGCGAGTGGATAATTTTATAGTTTTTCTGTTAAATGTTGTACTAAATATTGTTTTTAAGGATGGCAGTAATTGTAAATATTTTGGGTAAAATTAGGAATAATTACGGTATTTCTCATTCAGTAACATCTTTTAAAATAAAGGTCACAATTATTAGAGAGTTAAAAAGTAAAATAGTTTGTTTTAAGCTAGCAGAACTAGTAGGTAGATTGTAATGAGTTTCAAATTTGGTGGTTAGGCCAGAGTACAGTTGATGTAGATGGAGGTGGGTGACTTCTGCTGGGGACCTACCCCACTGCGTGTACTGAGAATAAGAGTTCCTTCACTTGTGGGTGCGTAGTGGAGCTATTTCAATGAAATACTGCGATTTTGTTTTTGTTTTGTTTTGGTTTTTTTAAGGTTTTCAAGACTCTTAAGTCAAAGTCTGTCCCTTATTGGTTGGAATATCTGTTGAGATTGGAAGTTATCTGGCTCAGCCTGATGGGTGTGGCTTCTTGTGTAAGGACAGAAAAGAGCAATAACATAAGGATGCCTGCAGTCACACAAAACTGTGTGACAAGATGTGGTCACGTAGGAAATGCTTTCTTTGCCTAGCTATCACTATTTGTAAAGGGTCCTCTTGCCCCTCACCCAAAAAGGAGGGTGCTTCCATCTCCAGCTTCTTATCTTCCTCCTACACCTGGGGATTTGATTACTGAAGTGGTGATGTGGGGGAACGCTGGCAGCCATGGCTACAGGCCATTGAGGCTGGAGCAGAGGTGCTGTTTTGATCACCATTCTTTATCTCTTGTCTTATGATGCAGACGAGAGCACAGAGTGTTTCTCACTTGTGCCGTTGCTGATGCAGTTGTTCTGGGATCTGAAGCCTTTCATTTTTTCATAGCCTTCATAACCTTTCTTTTTTTATCCTCCCTTGGCATCTCACAGTTCAGAAAGGAAGAGTCGGTGCCCAGAGGACCTTGCAGTGCGACTGGTACGTGCATGATTTGTGTAGTATACTGCAGAGCTAGGAGGCGGAGAAAGAGAGTGAGCTACCATGACTTGCTCAGTTCAGACCCCTTACTCAGAGGAGAGGTAACTGCGTATCTTCATGGGGGGATGGTGGGGGAAGAGCAGACAATTTAATAGGCTTTCTATATTGGTTTAGCTTGTTTACTGTGGGAATTGTAGCTGAAGAGAGTCTTTTGAAAGCCGTGTTACATGAGAGAAGATAAGTGCCCTCATGAAACACAAGTAAGGATGTAAGAAAAGACACGGAGGGCCATGTGGAAAAAATGGACAAATGGGCCATCTGTAATATTAGAGACACTACTACGAGATGCTGGTAGTGCTTCTAAAGTCATAAATTGATAATGCTATTAGTGTTAGATGCCAGAACTGCTGCTGGTGTCCAACAGCAGGAGTGATTTTCCCACTGGGAGAGTGAGTCATGCTGTCCCTGTGGAGAGAAGTGTATTAAAAACATGGAAAATGGTGAATTATGTTATTTTTTTGAAAATACTGAAATATATCTTCTACAATGCCTGCATTGTTGCATTTCAGATAGGTTCAGATACGTAACCTAGAGCAAAATAGGAGAGCGTATGGGACTGGTTTGTGCTAGGCACTAAGATGATATGTAGAAGCACATAAGAAGGAAGGGAAAGGACACAGACAAAAGATCTAAGGTGGAGATAGATAAAGGATAAATTAGAGCTGGTTTTCCATCAGTGATGTCACCCCTCAAGTAGGAGAACGCAAAAAGTGTCTTCTCCTTCAAGGAAGAAATTGGTGGCAGGAATGGAATTTAAATTGAATTGCCCTAATGATAGGTGTCGCATAGCAGAACAATTTGAATGTTACACTTCTATTTAAGAATTTTAGAGTCGTTGATGTAAGTAACAGGAGGAGCTGCAGTTTGGAGTCCCCCAAAATACTAACATTATCCATTTTTCAATTGTGGCAGTGCTTAGGAGCCCTAACAAGGCAGAAGGCTGTGGGGCACCCGGCACTAAATCATTCCTAGACGACCTGATTCTGGGTCAGGGTTTCGTACGTAGCAGAGCAGCTCCCTTACTGCAATCTATTGAGAATCAGCCCTCGACACGGTTAGTTTTACCCTGCTGATGATGTGTTGTTGCAATAGTAATCCTGCTCAGTATGAGAGGAACTGCAGGTTCAGACCCCTGGTGCGTGCGCTTGGCTGAGGAGCCACTGGCACAAGGCTACCATCTGTGGGCTTATGACTGAACGCCTCTAAGTCAGAATCCTGCCTAGACATAGCGATACCGCAGCGCCGCTGGCGCCTCAGTGGGCTCGGTGAGCTGTATGTCAGGGTGTGGCAAGGGCTGCTGCTCCCTGTGGGTCAAGGAGCCAGGAGCTGAAAGGGATAGCACGGCCAGCAGGACAAGGACCTTGCCATCCAGGGCCGCCCTGCCAGCCCCAGCAAGTGAGCAGGGCAGGCTGGAGTAGGACAGCTAATGACAACCCAGTGTTCCCATTGCCAGGCAAGTCCACAGTGATGAGGTAAAAGTCCAACATCAATTTGGGAAGTCGGTGGGTGGGTCAGGGTCTGGGTCAGGATTGATGTGACCCATGACCCATGGTACAGTGATGTGGCTGGGGCTGTAGCTCAGTTGAGGATGGGACCAAGCAGCACAGTGTCAGCTTAAAGCAGCTCTTAGAGGAAGAGGGTCAGTCCTGGCTGAGGCATCCTGGCAGTGCTGTCTGGGAGCCTCTCTCTCTCCAGCAGGAAGGGGCCGGCCCTCAGCTGTACTGTCTCTAAGTTGGCTTTGAGCCCAGGCAGCCAAACCTCCAGGAGGGGAATGCTCTCAGGATGCTGACACTTTACTAACCACAGCTGCCCTAAGTCTCTCACTTGCAGTATGTCCTCTTTCAAAATCTTACAATATCTACTGGGTGAGACATAACCAGTGAATGAGATGGACAAGGGTGTAGAGGGAAGAGCAGAGTAACAGGGCAAAAAGTGCTTTCTGCAGATAATAGCTGTGTACACAATTTGTAGCCAAACTGAAGCAGTCGCCCTAATCACAACTTGGTGCTAGTTGTTTATCTTGTTACTTGCATACTGGACTACTTACAGGAAAAACGTCTCGAATGTTACATCAGAAGAAGTAAAAGGAAACGTTGCAGTCTTTGACATGAGCATCAGGAGAGAGAATTTGGAGGAGAGCTTACAAAACCAAAGGGAAAAAATGATGCGGTGGGCATGGGAAGGGTAAATGACATGATGATATGGCAGGTCCTCTCAGGAGCCCTCAAGGACTGGAAGGAATTTAATGACATAGAAGTGGATAGAGTGGATGAAACACCATGTGTAGCAGAGCTGCTGTCATTTTTGCCTGACTGGGAGAACAGCTTGTGACTGGTTTAAAGTAAGGGCAATACAAGGTCCTGCATGAGTCACGGCAAGCCAAGACTGTATCTAACACAGCTCTGCTTAGCAGAATTCCTTTCTTCATTGTTGCAGTAGCAGCCCCAGTCATACATGGGCACCCTGTTAAAATAGGCTATGTACAAATGCCAAAGGAAAGTTAGTATCTGCCTGATAGAGCTTACCCTACAAATATAATAGAAGATATATATGATGGGTGAGTGCAGGCAGGTGGGGAGGTGCAAGGAGACATTGAAGCAGTCGTCTAATCTCTGTATGTACTAGGGTACTGATCCTGCTGTGAAAACAGATAGGGCAGCGACCTGTTCTCCCGAGGACCTCGTGCCTCTTACAGCAGTTGTTTTCTCTTTGGCATAAGTGGGGTTGCTTTGGGAATGTGTCATAGCTGCACAAGCCTCTTTTAGAAGAGGCACCCGATAAAGACAGTTGTGAGAGCGCCATGTGACTAAGTCAGCGCCTACTTGTACCAATAGTATGACTAAGACTTGTACCAATATAATGAATGCCTCAGTAGGACAAGCGGAGTTGGAGAGATGTCACAGGACCACAGGTGAAATAACTGCTTGAGGTCTCTCTATTCCCAGAAAAGTATTACTTCAGTGACCACAGTAATGATTTGTTTGTGGTTATACAACATACTTCAGGTTCAGAGCAATGAGTCAGAGCATTCCACAAACAGTGTGATTTTAGTGTACTGTATTCCTTTGCAACTTGAACTTACACTTTCATGTTCTTTTAAAACAATGTGTCTAACTTTATAGAAGGTGCCTTATATATGCAAACAATTGTGTACTGAAGAAATTCTGTCTGGCTCCCAAGAAAGCAGTCTCTATTAAATCAGACACCAGAAGGTCTCCTTGGGTCATAAACTATGTTGCAAAACATAAAATAATTCTGACTTTTCCAAAAGTTTTTTGTATATGAACAAGTAACAAGGTAAGGAAGTCAATGTATTTGATTCCATTTCAGACTTTTGTAAACAAATAAACTGCAACCCCAATCTGATAGTATACAAAAAACCTCTTGACATGCAGCACTCGCTCTCCTCCCCCCTGCTTAGGTTAGGGACAAAGATCTTGATTTTGTTCATGTTTATATCAGATAAACTCTTGCATTATGAACCTCATAGTGTAGTGTTACACGAAGAATCAAGTTCATTTTGGGACATTTTCATATGAAAAAAGGGTTAAAATATTGTTGTGTTTGACAGCAGATAATTTGGTGACATTTGGGTAACTTTGTTTACCACTGAGGAGGTCAGTGCAGGCAGTTAAGCGGTTGGTTACATGTACAAATAAGTAGATCCCATGTGGCTAAATGACAGTGACAGAGCGTTGCAGATTGAATCTCATTTTTCATTTTCTGCTTTTAGAATAGTTCCATTCAAATCCCTTCTCTTTTAGGTTTTGATGTATTGCAACCCATGTGTTTGGAAGTTACAACAATGAATATCTGTGAAAATTAGGTATGAGCAAATCAAGTGGAGAAGATTTGGAAAATGTAAAGTGGTTTTTAGATTCACAGAATTTATCAACCTTTTGCAAAATTTTTTACTCCCAAGAATAAGCACTATATTATATCCAAGACACAGAATGGCAGAGAATGGGGGAGTCAAGGGGAGAAGAGTAGTTTTATCTGAATACAAGTTCTGTGCAAATACTGAAGAAAACCAGACATGACGTTGCATGGCAGAATTCATCTGTTCCAGCAAGTATATATATGCTGTAGATGGAGTAGCAGCTGAATTGCTGTAGAAATTAATTTGCCCCACACAGAATAAGTTGAATAATTTACTAGAATAAACATGCAGGGCCATGATGGGAAGCCATCTATTCAGTGTATCTATAAGGAGACAAAAAATGAAAGTAATCTTGTAACTTGCTCTTTGCAAGCAGAGAGGGAAGACATAAAAAGGTTTCTTGGGCTGTATGTATGACAGGATGGAGAAGCAGGATGGAGAGAAGCCACTCTTCAGGCTGCCATCTTACTGAGCAAATATGGATACTGAGAAAAATGGACTTATCAGCTCTCGCACCTGACAATACAAAGGAGAATTCTTTAGTGTTGCTCCTCATATCAGTGCCTGTTTCTTTCCTCTGGAGGAAAGAACAACTGGAATCTTTAAAAATCTGTCCCTGGAGCAGTGCAGCTGTGTACTGTTCCTTACACGAGACCTGTGACAGTTGTATCCGGTTTCTGTATGATGGCCACAAAGCTTGTATGGTTACTGCCAGTAATATGGTGGTGCAATATTGATGATAAATTAGTTAGAATAATTTACAAAGGAAAAAATATATGGTCTGATTTTATTTTCCTTCACAGCAAAGTAATAGGATGTCCCAGGTCTCCAGCAAGACAAACCTGACAGAGGGGGAGTGAACTCCTTGTGTAGGTATATGTGTATGATCTGTGAAACTAGGCCTTCCCCTGCCATCCTGACCAGAGCAGCATGTGTACGCCTAGTGTATTCGCAGCCAGTGGAACCAGGGGACACGGGCGTCAGCTTGCTGGAGAGCAGTGGCTGTATTAGTGCTCTGTCAGGCTCCCTTTGACAGGCAAGCTACAGGCTTCCATGTGACAGTTGTGGAGTGTGTTGTGCTTACACCTGATGTTTAAGAGTAGTATAAGGCGAAATGCAAAGCTTTAACAGTTAAACAAGGTGCTCATCAAAAGAGACAAAGTATGTTGAAATAAAACATAGTTGTTTCTTGCAAGCAGCTGGAAAATGTCAGCCTTGATGTTAAATCTGAATTTTTGTTGGATAAATAAAACTTAATCAGAAGAAAAATATTTAATCCTCCCTCATACATGAGAAAGAAGCAAAAAAGGTACAAATCCACTGTTTGCCTTTGCACATCCACTGTTGTTTCTGACCTCTCTTGGCTTTTGTGTAGATGAGAGAAGACTGTAGTGGTTTTCATTTGGTCTGTATCAGAAGATGTTTATGTCTTTTACACAATATTGAATGGTTAGTTTCCATTGAGACCAATTGTATCAGTACATTGTTTAGGAGACTTTCTGACTTCTTTTACTACAGCCTCATGTCACATCAGTAAGCACACATGCAGCTATCCCTGGTTTTCCCCAAAACATTCTGGAAGTGTTATATTGGATTTGGCTGTGCATGTAAAACATGCCCCGTAAGATGAAAAGTTTTTGTGTTCCTGTTGGAGAGCTTTTCAGGCAGCTGGATTTGGTGAAGTGTATATACTTGAGGTGGAATGCATCTTAGGCAGCGTTAACCACTAGTCTGTTTGGGCTCCCTTAGTAGCCCAAGAAAAAAAAGAGTTGTGTCCATAGGGTGATTGACCCTCAGCCGGTGGTTGAAATTGAATGCACTTGTTTAAATGCATTACTTCTAGATAGCTTTGTCTTTACTGGTGTGATAGTGCATGGTTTGATCATAGTGAGTAGTTGAACTGGGAACTGCTGTGGCAAGTAAGCATGTTTGCTATAAGACACAGTATCATCAAATCACAGAATCACAGAATGGTTTGGGTTGGAAGGGATCTTAAAGATCATCTAGTTCCAACCCCCCTGTCATGGCCAGGGACACCTTCCACTACACCAGGTTGCTCAAAGCCCCATCCAACCTGGCCTGGAACACTTCCAGGGATGGGGCATCCACCGCATCTCTGGGCAACCTGTTCCAGTGCCTCACCATCCTCAGAGGGAAGAATTTCTTCCTTCTATCTCATCTAAATCTACCCTCTTTCGGTTTAAAGCCATTGCCCCTTGTCCTGTCACTGCATGCCCTTGTCAAAAGTCCCTCTCCAGCTTTCTTGTAGGCCCCCTTTAGGTACTGGAAGGCTGCTCTAAGGTCTCCCCAGAGCCTTCTCTTCTCCAGGCTGAACAAGCCCAACTCTCTCAGCCTGTCTTCAGAGGAGAGGTGCTCCAGCCCTCTGATCATCTTTGTGGCCCTCCTCTGGACTCGCTCCAACAGGTCCATGTCCTTCTTGTGTTGGGAGCCTCAGAGCTGAACACAGTACTCCAGGTGGGCTCTTATGAGAATTGAGTAGAGGGGCAGAATCACCTCCCTCCACCTGCTGGCCACGCTTCTTTTGATGCAGCCCAGGATACGGTTGGCTTTCTGGGCTGCAAGCGCACATTGCTGGGTCATGTCCAGCTTCTCATCAACCAACACCCCCAAGTCCTTCTCCGCAGGGCTGCTCTCAATCCATTCTCCATGCAGCCTGTATTTGTGCTTGGGATTGCCCCGACGCATGTGCAGGACCTTGCACTTGGCCTTGTTGAACTTCATGAGGTTCGCACAGGCCCACCTCTCAAGCCTTTTAAGGTCCCTCTGGATGGCATCCCTTCCCTCCGGTGTGTTGACTGCACCACACAGCTTGGTGGTGTCAGCAAACTTGCTGAGGGTGCGCTCAGTCCCACTGTCCATGTTGCTGACAAGGTTGTTAAACAGCGCCGGTCCCAGCACCGACCCCGGAGGAACGCCACTCATCACTGGTGTCCACCACTTGGACTTTGAGCCGTTGACCGCAACTCTTTGAGTGCGATCATGCAGCCAATTCCTTATCCACTGAGTGGTCCATCTGTCAAATCCATGTCTCTCCAATTTAGAGACAAGGATGTTGTGTGGGACAGTGTCAAATGCTTTGCACAAGTCCGGTATAACTGGCATATTAGAGATAACAGCTGATTATTACCACTATCTGACTGTATGCTAGGGGTGTTGGCAGAACCACTCTCTGAAGTTACAGAAACGTCTTTGTTAATGATCACAGTCTGGTTTTCTGACTTTGCAACGTTTCCCACCATACGAAGTCCTTTGGAATATGGGCTTGCATATGGGCAGGTGAAGTAGTTGGTTGTAAGTTGGCAAAAGGGTTACTCTGGTATCCAGGTCTTTAAATGCTTAATTTCAGGAATGTAGCTGTGTACCATACTCCTCCTGCTTGTTTTGCTATTGAAAGAGAAACAGCCAGATCTCTTCTGCTGCTGATGCCTATAAAATTTTGACTCACAGAATTGCTTCTCTAACCACTGCTGGGAAATGAGTTCAGTGGGGTGGTTGATGGAGCAGCTGCTCCCTGTGCCTTGCCCAGCTGAGAAGATTATTCTACTGTCAGTTGATTTGCCTTTCCTGCCTACCCAAAGTTCTTCCACTGTCCTCACATGGATCATCTTCTGGTGAATTCACAAAGCCTTATACCTTGGGTCCATTAGTGAAGCAGACTTTCTTGTGCACACTTAATTCATTGTGCTCTCATGAGAACAGTTTCATGCTACCCAAGGCTTATGATTAGTCTGCCTTTTGAAGGCTGATTCAGCAGACATATCTCCTATAGCAGTCTCAAGTGCAGCAAGTATTATGCATATCTGCTGTATCAAATTCCATGGAGCTTGTGGGTGGTTTGGAAATAATGTAAGCTAAGCAATTTTTGAGCACAGCTTGTTTCTGTAGATGAAGGCACTATAGCTTCTACAAAGTGCAGTTTTTTAATTTTTTTTTGTCCTGTACACTAAACGGGGGCTTAGAAGTGAGGAGTTTCAGTGAGAACCACTCTTTCTTTATGATCTGGGTGAAATGGGAGAACCCAATTCACAGTGTTCAGTAATTTCTGGAAAACATGTAAGTAGAAGTTCATAAAGTTTGAAAGGCAGTCCCCTGACAGAGATGTGCAGCAAGTTTTACTAATTTTACATGTGTGCAGATTTACACATGTCTAGTGATTCCACTCTGTATCATTAAGAGATGCTGCACACAGGAGACTTGATTCAGATTGGACTCTTGAGGTTTGGCTCAAAAAAGAGCTGGTAGCCCTGGGTAGTGAAGAAATACTTAAAAATGGTTTTTTTATTTTAATATGAGGAATGATGACATTATTTTCCTTTAGATAAGATCAGCAGCTCTACAAAAGAGTGCTTGCGTTTTTATCCTGTGTGTGTGATACACCACTTTTAAAAACAGTGAATGCAAACTGATTTTCTTTTTTAAGGTTAGACTTGTAGTTTTAGAAGGTACTGTTGCTGTTTAGCTCTGTTCTCATTATGAGCATTTACTGCTGGAGGGATGCTGTTTCTTATGTCCTTTCCTGTCTTTATACTTTTGAAAGGGGAAAGCTTCATGTGCAGATAGCATGTTGTTTTCTTCTGTGGCAGCAGGAATAGATACGTAACCTAGCCCTTCATGTGGAACCCAGGAACAAATAGTATCAGTGGCAGGAAGGGTATAGCTCACAATAGTATGACAGGGACTTGTTCTACAGCCTCCCTGTGATCTGAATGCAATAAACAGTAGAGGGGAATGTAGCATGGGTAGTGAATCTTTGTAATTTTTCCTTATCTTACAAGTCTGTTAGCTCCATAGCTGCTGGGTCCAAGGCATCCTTTTGCAGGAGGAGCTGAAGGCATGATGTAGCCCGGGTAGTGTTCTTGAAGGTGGAGGCACACTGCCAGTGCTCAGTTGTGTGCAGATCTCTCTGTTGCTGTGTTGTTAAATGCACTAGTTTGCACAGACCACTTTGTGCTCCTTCAAAGAATCTGTGCTTAAGAGTTCTCCTTAACAATTCCCCGTGTTACCTGTGCATGCAGCTGCAGGTACATCAGCGTTTCTGCTGAAAAACACAGAATCTGGAGATAGTAGAGGGCAGAATTGCAAGCTGTCCTGTTTTTATAATCCAGTTGGTTAGTAATGCTTCTCTGTGACCAGCTGATGTTTCTTCTTTGAGCAACAGTGTTTGACTGGTGGTTGACTTTTTTGCTTTTGCTGCTCCTGGCATCTGACACTGCCGCTGTCCCTGTTTCCTGATTGCGTCCCTTTGATGCTGTTAGAAAAATCACTGAGTTGCTTCTAATACACACCATTTTTTGTGAATCTGACATGTCTTTTTTTTTCCCCAGGTACAGTGGACTTGTGAGAAGAGGCTGTTCTTTTAGCGCAGGGGATGCAAGTTCAGAGAAATACCCGTTACGGCAGTATTGTAAATGTGTCAATGGGCAGTTCTTAGGAGCAGCAGGGCAGTAACTCTCTGGTAGAACAACAGGTGATAAAGCACATGTTAAAGAGGAGAACAATTTAGCCTCTTAGGCTGAGAAAAACAGAAGTTGCCCATATTTGAGGGATCAGAATTGTAGTCTATCAGTACCAAATATCACATTACAGGCATGGCCTGTGTAACATAGGAGCAGCACCATGCACTCTCACCATGTGCCCTAATCCTAAAACCAGTTGCCTCTTTCAATGCCAAAGGAGAGTATACTGGCAGAAGAATTATTTCAGTGTATGTAACTGAAGCACCTTGGTAGTGTTATGAACAGTATTACTTGATGCAGAAGATGACTGAACCAGCAGAGCAGCAGCTGGCAAGACAGTCCAGGAAAGGCTGAAACCTATGTCTGTTTGAAGGACAGAAAAGTACTATGTTGCATTAAAAACAGCTCAACCTATTCCTAGGCATTAGAGGCAAACCCATGTCTTTATAATCAGAGCAAACAAGTGCTTGGCAGTAGCGTTATATGAGCATAAACATCAAGTCTTTGTAGTGACGTCAGCAGTATGCTATCCTAGATGCTTCTGAATGCATTCTGTCTTTTGTTTACTTTCTGTTTTCTTGAAAAAAGATCTCCGTACTTAAGTTTCTTAAGGGTCTTCTGCTTTGTAGAGTAAGTTCTTTCTGAACTAAGAGAAGTATATTGGCAGTGCCTAATTGCTGTATTAATTTGGAGGTGGTGATTATTTCCATATTCTGATGAGTCAGACCTTGGTGATCTGAATCAGTCTAGCACAGATTCCTCAGTTACCCAAATGTCAGAGCTGATCACTAGGGTTTGATGTGAAAATATAAGTCTTCAAGTGTTGGTGTAGTGGTTATACTCTTAGTACATCAATCTTTCCCTGCATTGGCAGATAAATGAACTTGGTGACCTGCTAGGTCTTTTCCATCTCTTTCTTACATGATTGTCCGTGTTGAAGCCCTAGAGCATCACTGTTGTTGCCTCCTTCTGAGCCAGCTGGCCTCAGGGAAAGAAACTGTCAGTGACTAGGAGAGCTCGCCAACTGGCTGTGAGTTGTGTGCTGGCTCAGGAGACCCCTCCTTCATACTTTTATAGCCTGCAGAAATGGGCCTCTCTATTATCTGAACCCGTGATTGTTTGGAGATTGCTGGGCTTTGCGACGACCCGGGGATAATAGCCTTGTGCTTTATAGTGTTCTGCTGCCCTTTAAATTTGAAGCGTAGTGAGAGCAAAGTGTGGCAGTTCTTGAAATAGCATGGAAATGGAGCCTAGGGCCTCCATGGAGATCTAAAGTAAGTGGGGTGCAGCCAGCATAGCTACCATACTGCCGGACCAGTGTATCCCTTTGCAGCCTCTGCCTCCGAGTTCTTCACATTAACCTAAATCTGCCCTGTCCTACTGCAGGGAAAGGGGAAAGATAACTGTGGCATTACAGCTGGCATTCTGTCTGTGAGATGGATGCTGTGTGTAGCACGAGTCTTTCAGGCGGAGGAAGCATGTCTCCCTGTGTCATCAGTGCACTGAGATTAAGATAGTGTGTAACTCATGAGCTGGGAGTGTGAATTACCACTGTATGAATCTTTCTCCTTCACTCTTCTAGGTCCAACATAACAACGGCTTCTAGAACATTACTACAGTGGAGGAAGAAGCCTTTGAATCTGAAATACCATCTTTTCTTTTTGGTATATACACAGGCTTCCAGGTGTTACAGAGGAACACCTGGAAGAGATGTGTGTGAGATGAATCTCCCTTAAAAGGATGAAGAAAAAAGATAATTAGGTTGGTTAAACAAGAGGATAGCAGAAGTAGGAGAGCAAACAAATGAAAAATATATGAAGACAGTGAAGAGAGAAGCTGGTATCTGGAGAAATGGCCATATTCTCAAAAATGTCCAGGAGTTTTGGGACCCCCCAGTCTCACTTTATTTCTCATGAGAGTTAAGCTTCTGGGAATCTAAGCTGCTATTGGAAAGGCTTTTTAGATTCTTGAATCATTTCTGATGGTTTTCAAAATTTATCCCGAGTCTGACATGCTAGGAAAAGCTTCTCTTTGTCACTCAAACTGTACAATATTGAGAAATATTGTGGAAGCGGTTGTGCAGGTTTCCTGTATGCTACCCATATAAGATGCTGAGGGAAGTGGGATGAAGGTGCACTGACAGCATAGAGCCAGGTGGGATGTGATGTGATGTCCTTTACCACTTCCAGATCACAGAAGGAATAGTGATGAATTTTGGAGTGTCTGATCACAAAGGCGTAACAGACAAGTAGCTGTGCAGAGTCCGAATAAAGGTTTATACAGCCTTGTATAAAGATCTTGGGATATAATTTACAAGTATATATTTATCCTCCCTCCCCCCGTGGTCAGTGTAAGATTTCTTTTCTCAACAGGTGCTCTGAGAATATGCTTCTGTGTCTTATGAGCAACAAAAAGCTGTCTGATATGTCTCATATGCCACAAAAATGTCTAGACTTACAGTGATATAAAGCACCTGTGGATGTTGAGTTCATATTCAAGGAAAACCACAAAGTCAGCCTACATCAGGGTATGTGTAGCCTAAGACTGTCTTTGAATAGCTAATTCCTATGCACCACACTCTGCACTGCCCTGATACCTCGTGATTAAATAGCGTTCCTTAAAGTGGCGCTAATATTGTGCATCTTCTGGCAGAAGTTCTTAAAATCTGCACCGATTGTAGTTGTTTCAGTAAAAAGGTAAGTATGCCCCTTAGGAGAGCTGCAAGGGAAAAGAGCTTATCTGCACACACCTGAAACTGGAAGAGACAATTCAGTGGAACTTAATTTGCTGCATGCTGGAAAGACTAATGATGATTCTGCATTCCATTGGCAAAGAAATGAGGTAGATGGCAAAAAAAGCTCTTATTATAGTGCCTGGGTAGTAGAAATTTATGAGAAGCTTGTTCTACTTTTGCAACCTGTGATGTCATTTCAAAATCTTGCCGTAAGGATTTTGAGGGAGAAAGCTGCAATACTGTAATCTAAAGAAAAGTGACACCTGCATGAAATCTGACAATAACTTAATTTGTATCACGTCACATCCTAAGTACTGCAAATGTACTGTTGCTGTAAAAGAGTAATTTAATCTTATTTGCAGTGTTTTCATAGTAAAAGGGTGTACAGTGGGAAAAGGAAGAAAAAGCCCTAGGAGAAGCAGCTATTTCATGTTATGCTGATATAATACTGACAGTGAGGAAAGAATGAAACGACTTCTGTCATGTCTCTTCTCTACTTTTTCTTCAAGCAGCTCTTCCTGTTCAGTGGAACGTAGCTATGATGTTGATCAGAGGGTGAAGTAGCTAGAACAGGTATGGTATTGACATGTATGATGGTGTACTAGTTGAATTGGAGGAATTTGGATGAGACTGTCCATTTCTGTAAAACATACCCCTTCAATAAGGGACACAGGGAAGACCATAAAGACTTTGACTAGAGCTTTTTGTAGCCAGTGTCTTGTTTCAGCTGATAACCAATAGCAAAGGTCAGTGGTGAAAGGAGAGTAAGAACTGGGAAACCCTTTCTGGTACTTCACCTGTGTATTCTGATTTCCAGTAGTCTGGGACTTCATTAGCTGTAGGATTTACATTGAATAGTTCGGCATGCTTTTTCTTTTCTCCTTCTCCCCCCCGCCCTTCCATGTATTGGTCCAATTGAACTTTTAACCCATGAACACTTTTGGCATAAACCTCATCCTCTGGCAGTGGATGACACAGCTTGCCTACATTTTGTAGGAAAAAATAAAAGTTTGTTTCTGAGCCTTCCACCTGCTAATTTCATTTGATGACCTCTGTTTCTTTTGGAGGAAATGCTGAAAAATGATTCTTTATTTACTTCCTTCACTTGTGATTTTGTAGACATCTATGGCATTTATCATAAACTCTCCAGTTACTTCTTTGCCAGGCTGAAGATCCCTTATCTTTATAGTCATTACTTACACAGTGGCTGTTCCATGCTTTTCATCAAGATGGTTGTCCTTCTTTGTTTTCTGATTCTGTTGTCTTTTGTGAGAAGAGGTAACCATACCTGTGCACAGTGCTCAAGATGCAGATGAACCTCTCATTTATGTTGTGGCATAATGTTCTTCTATTTTTTTTTCTTTTCCTAAAGATTTCTAAAGTTGCATTTGCATGTTTGACTAGGGCTGAGCACTGAGCTTAGACTTCATAAAAGTTTCTACTATAACCCCAAAATTTGTCATGTGTGGTATCAGCTATTTCAGATCCCATCCATATATATGTCATGTAGAATTGTTTTAAGCAATTATTAAGAATGGATTTCATCTGTCATTTTGTCATGACATTGTTAGTCATCTGTAACTCTTGTCAAATAGTTTTTGTTTTTACTTACTTAAATAACTTGGTGACATCTACAAACCTTGACGGTTCACTTCAAAATAAGGGTCATTTCACCCTTTTCCTGGATCATTTGGTAATATGTTGGACAGCAACAGCTACGGATCTAGAATAGGTCCCTGCAGGACTTCATTGAGTCCCTCCTTTGAAAAAAATAACCTTATTTTTCTTCTACCTTATCTCCCCCCCCCCCCCCCGGTCACTTCCAGTCTTCACTTGTAGCAGTGTCAATGAGGGAATTTTCTTGAATTCAAGTAGACTTTATCACAGTGATCTCTCATGCCTGCATGCTCAGCGATTTCTTCAGAGAACGCTGGTGCATGAGAGGCACATTTCCTTCTACAAAAGCTGTGTCGATCTTTCTGCAAAAAGAGAGGTCATTAGTTTGTTGGCAGTAAGGGGCATTCAAAAGCTGCAAATTCAGTGGCAATTAAAAACTAAGGCTAATCAAAACCTAGTTGTGAAACTGAATTTTTGACTTTTTTGTTCCAAAGCTGTGGCTTTAAGAAACACACCAAATGTTGGGGCATTGACTGAGTTTACAACAAGGACTCTCAGTTAATTTCAAAGGCTTATTTTAAAATGGTTTGGTTTGTGATTTAGTGGAAAACATGCTTCTTATGCAGACTTTATTTGAATGCCAATTCCAGCACCAAGCCATTTTCTAGTTGTTCGGCCTTCCGGCAGAAGCAGTGGTTACATTAGTTTACACTTTCATAGCTTCCGTGTATCTGAGAGGATTTTTGCCAAAAGACTGCATTGCCAAAAAAGCTCTATACTAGGGGGCAGAAGCAGCATAGAACCTTCTGAATCTGCTACAACAGATGATGGTATATCATCATCATCAATATATACTTTTTTTTCCTCCCATAATTTTGCAACTGCAAGAGCTACATGGGATTACTTATAAAGCCTGTGTCCATTCAGCAGCTGTTAGAGAAGTAGTACTGTGGTTTCTCTATGTTGTTTTTAAGTTGTTCTTGTTCTGGGGGAACCACTGTGAGAAATAAGAGACTTTATTCAATCCATAGATTTTCTGTTTCAAAAGTCAGGAGGTACCTCGCTCCATTCTCTTTCAAATGCTGATGACATTTTACAAAAAAACAGGACTGAAAGATAGATCAGATCTACTTAAAGATGATTTTTAGCTACCTGGCCGTGTTGAACTACTGACCTGAAGGTCAAAGACCTCAGTAGTCCTTTGAGCTGTCTGTCCCCTGTGGATGGAACAGCTGATACTGGTAGCAGTGACTGGTGTGCGGCATATTTTTTTTATGAGAAACTACTGTACAATGGAAAACAATCCTATGGAAATGCATTCCATGGTAGCAGAGCAGCAATTGACAGTCCTGTCTCTCCCTGCTGGGAGATGACTAATACTTAGGTTATTGCCGAACTTTTAATACAAAATAAAAAGCAAACCCATTCCAAGAGACTGAGGTACAGATGAGCTTTCCCATTAAATTAAACTTTTTTTTAATATATATATAGGAAGCAGTTTTAATTATTTCTGTACCTGGAATCATAAGCGATGCCATGAGGCTACTGTAACATTTGGAGTGGAGATGTACTCAGCATTTCTGGCGTTCCAATGTATTGGCATGTGACTGGCCATGCTGTGCATCAAGGCTGTGCTGGAGGATAGGTGGCTGACTAGGTGGGTTGAGGAGTCATTATGCAAGCTAACTTGCTTCTGTGTCATTTTGTCAATAGAGGTGTTACAAAAATCAGTAGTAAGCTATTTGGAAACTGGGGCTTTGCCAGACGAAAAGAATTAACAGCTTCTTGAATATCAGCAATAGAAATTGGGTCACCTGAGGAGTCAGCCATGTGCTCAGAAATAGATGATAACTGTAGTTTATTTAATAAGAGAGTTTAAGATGATTGTGAAGAAGGCTGTGGGAGTGAACGTACTTTTTGCAAATATACGAAAAGAATTAATACATGTTTTTTAGGAAATAAATTGGCTGCCTGCTCCATCTTAAGCATAGGAATGTTCTTTGTTACCTGAATCATTCTCCTGTTTTAGCTTCCTTATTTTATACAACACATTTTTTCAATAACTTATCTCTTACTCTGGCTATATCTGAAGTACCCTACTGGCTTGCTCAACTTTTGCAGAGGTTTTCCTGGCTGGTGAAATTGCTTCCGGTCTATAAAGAGAGCAAGTGTTACATTCCAAATCGTACTGAAACTTGGTATCTTGTTTTTAAAAAATGAAATGGGAAATTAATTGATTGTTCCTTAGAGACTTATCTCATGGGAATAATCCAGAACAAGAAGAAACGCCTGATTTCCCGTAACAGTAGGAGAACAAAATGGTAAGGTATATGTGAGTTGCAGTTTGAACTACTGATGCCTTATATTGGGGGGAAGCTGCAACAGAAAAGTAAGTTTTATGTATACAGAAATCTTGGAAAAACTGTTGGGTACACAGAGTTCTGTTTGTCAGCAGTCAAAAGCCTTTTTAATGGTTACATTTTCAGAGAAGTGGTCTGTGTGGTCCAGCAGCTAGAGCAATGACTCTGATTTTGCTTGCATTTTTCACCACTGAGCCATTCTGCTTTTCTCTGTTGTAATCTCCTTGTTTCCTGGTTTATCTGTTATCACGGTCACCATTGTGAACTGGTTTATGATAATTGGTGTAGAAAAAAAAAATGTTTTAAGCATTGCTGTATTTTTCAGAAGGCCTGAGGGGTATAAAAAGCCCCAGAAACAGGCGACAGAAACGTTGGAGAAGTTTTAGTGCAAATGTGGATTGTATATTTGTACATGTACTTTGTAGACTCTCTGTGCCATTCTCTTTGATTGTGTTTGACTAGGTAATTCTGTAATTCTTGTAAAGAGGTAGTTAGAAGTATCAGTGTGAGCGTTGGAAATGTTCATGACCTGTAATCACAGATGGTAGGAAAGGGTTTTTCCTCATAAATTCATAGGCATGCAGAAGCCAGCCCTTTCCTTCTGGAAGAAAGGATGAACTTTACACAGCTTCACTGTATTTCTTCCTTTCAAGAATATATTTGGTCAGGTTTTAAAAGAGCTCAGCTCCCATTTGAGCACCTAAATTAAATGGCTGGATTTGCAAAAGTGTTTAGCATCCAGCAGCTACTTTTATTCCCACATATGTACCCAAATGGGAGATGAGTTGTTTTGACAGTGTGGCCCATTATTTGTCAAGTTGGTTGTGATTAAGACTCTGAGCATTCCGGGAGCACTCTATTAAAATACTCATAGAGCAGACAACCTTATGGGGCCATTTATAAAGCTATAGTGCTGGGCCAATAGAAACAAAATTATGAAGTTGTGCAACCACATCTTGTAAATAAAAATGGAGAGGGTAAATGGCTGGTGGTTGTTCTTTTTCCCCTGTTCAGAGAATGCAGCTGAAAATGAGGGGAAATTCAGGCAGTTGCAGCCACAAGAAAGAAAACATTGAGCATTCATGGAGTAGTAACCATTAAGGTGTGCAGAATTACTAGTCTGTGTTAGGTAAGCAGGGAGTATAAATGCAAGGAGTATCCTTCAGCAACAGTGCACAGTTGAACAACATACATCTGAGACATTTGTCCTCTTCTTGGCATCTTGACAGGAGAGTAATCTGAGGAATCACAGATTTCCATGGAATTCAGTAACTGAAGACTCTTAAATATGGAATAAGAATTTGTAGGGTAAACAAGGAGGGTTACTGGAGGATGGATCACTCAGTAGCTATTGCACAGCATTATGGCTAGTAGTCTTTCTCACTTTGAGTTTTCATTTTTTAAAAAATCTTGACCAGTCATTTATCCCTGTCACCTTGAGATGTTATCTGTCTGAAGAACCACATGAACATCATTTGATTCTCAGTTTATGCTCAAACTAGATATTTCCTGTGCTTCTCAGCATGTACAGAAGCCCTAGAGAGGAGCACTACACTTCTTGTTGGAGCCTAGCAGTGGGGAGGCAGTGGCTGATTTCAGGCCTGGGCTGCTACTGGAACACTTACATGGTCTGGACCAGGAGACCTAATGGTGGCATGTGGAGGTAATGCTGCTTAGCACCTGATGACAAGAGCATCTGTTTGAGGAGAATAGCAGGGTGATAGATTACACCTTCAATAATCTGAAGCATTCTTCTTCCTTGTTGCCTTGATGCTTGGCCTCTGTTCCTCAACATAGTGTTTTAGGCTTCAAAGTGAAAAGAGAGTTGTCTCTTTACAATGACTGTATTGGTTTAGCAGACTCAAAAATGTACTGTTGTCTGTTTGAGTTCTTAAAGATGTTGAAGATACCCTTGATTCAAGAAAATGCAAATGGTGGTAATAAGGACCTTTATGTCTTGGTCTTACAGCTGTAAACAAAAATGTCAGATGTATGTTGCTTCTCAGTGAACTTCTTTTCTTCCTTATTGCCAAAGATGTTGTTCAGATGCGATGCCTGGAGATGTCTACTCCAGTTGGTGGGGATTCTCCTCTGTCCTGTATCTTCTGTTGTCTTCTTGCTCAGGGTTAAGAGATTCTGGCTGCCTGCTTAACACTTGCTCCTACTTACTTAAAACTTGTTCTGATGATTGCAAAAGATTTCTCTCTTTTGTGGCTGATCCACTGTCCCCTAATTTGTATAGAATAACTAAAGGTCTTATGGCTCTAACTAATTCAGGATCTTAACACAAATGTTTTTATTGGACTGAATGTGCAAAAATCTAGCTGAGTCCCTTTCCCCCTGTCTTTACACTGTTACTGAGGCACAACTGTATTGCAAGCACTAACACTTTCATTTTAGGAAAGTCTTTGGTTTTTAGAAACTTGCAGCAGGGTGGATAAGGTGGCCAGCTATCAGAATAAATAATTACTTTGCAGGTGAAATTTGTGCCTAAAGGTAAAGAAGAGAGCTGAGCCTTTTGTTTTCCTTTGCTAACCGTTACTTGGGGTTGGAGAGTTCATGTGGAAGATCTAGAAATGTGCTGAATCCCCTGCATAGGGATGTATTTTCAATAAGTTGAGTGCTGATATCCTGACTTATAAATTGGCAAAACTGGGGTTTGCTGCTTAAGTCCACCCTGTGCTTACAGGTCCTGTGGCTCTGTGCTCTGAACAGCTTGTTTTTCTAGGAATTTGCATTTACCCTGCCTTAACTCAAATGTTATGCCACTGAGCTTACATAGGTATTTTAAAATCATGGTAGCTGAGGTCCTCCCAAATACCAATGCATGTGTATTTATGATGTGTCTGTTTTATTGGTGTGGACAGAATACATTAATGTTGTGAGCTGAGTATGTCTGCATGGCACAGTGAAATGCTTGGTGACATGTGTGAGCTGGTGCTCGCTTGTGGAGGCAGTTTAATTACATCAACATACTGATTGCACCAGGTGGATATATAGACTTTACAGTTTAGAATTAGCCTGATTGTCTCTGCAGAGGGTGGCACGGTGTTGTAGACATAGCACTAAGTCTGGCAGAGCTAGGAATTCAATCTGAATCTCTTGGATTTCAGGTCACTGTCCAAATTAGTGTAATTTTTTTTCATTTTTTGTTCCTTTAACTCTTTTTGGCTCCTGTGATAGCAACCAGGAGATTCATTTGTGATCAGAGTTCATCCAATTAGGGCCTTTACAGACACCTCAGTGTTGATCTATTAACCTTTACAGTCAGTGGAAAGACTCGCTGTCTTACATTTTTTATTAGAAGTGGATCAGATCCCTACTGAGATAAAGTGCACTTTCTGAGAGGTTGCAGTTACAGATAGTAGAATTGCGGGAAGCAGTAGTGAGGAATTCTGCAGAGTGGCTAAACAGTGAAATGTATTAAAGAATGTGTACAATATAAGGGGCTATTGTCTCTGTTGAGGGGATATGGGAAGTGAGTGTGCCAACATCCATACAACACGCGTTGTCTTAAAATTGTTTCAGCATACTGGACTTGATATTTTCTCTTTCAGTGCAGCACTACTAGTCAAGGTATGTATTTTTTAGATCATTATAAAGCTGCCTGGTGGGATAACATTGGAGAGGGAGAAATCCATGTGTGCAAGCTAGCTTTGTAAGTGTGAGTGTTTATGGCAAGATTGCATTACTTACTTCCTAGCTATGGAACTGCTGTGAGCATCATACCATACCTAAGCTGTAACATATAGTTAAAGTCACTACTGGTCATTATCTGATAGTTAATGCCTGAGGAAACTATACATTATTGCTATTATGAGTTGGTTTTTTACTGTTTTCAGTTTCCCATTTTACTGAATAGCTGCTGACAACACCGTCCGAGTCTCTCCAAGCTGGATTACAGTGGTTGACACAGAGCACAATTTTATGGCTTTGTTGTATATGTGTATGTTTTAGAAGAATGTATGTATATCTACTGCGTTATTTATTTGTGTATTGCAAAATAGTTCAAGCATAATAGGAAATTTTGCATTATGTTACAACTTCACTGATACACTTTTTGGAAGTATCTTAAGAGAGAAAAGAATGATTTAAACTAATTTTTTCAATTGTTTTTAGCAATCGGTTATTTGTGACTCTCAGTGATAGTCATACGAAATGTGCATAGTATCAAAAGCTCTATATGAAAATAAAGCATTTTAAAGCTGTGATTTCATTTTTTGTAGTTCTAGAACTCTTTTTCCTTAAGCATTGTACATTTAGTTTATCAGATTTTCAAAATTTGTTTCTGGAAGTTACTTATCTCTGTTCTACAGTTTTAACACTGCAAGCAATATCATGTGTTGAAATTTGGCTGTTTATTATATATTCTAATTTTCTACGTGAAAGGATTACTCACAAAATAGAGATAAGGGAAAAATGGAAGAACATAAAGATTTGCTTCCAGATGTGAATTCTTTTTCCCCTCAAGGTATAGGCGTGAAATGACGGATAGTCAGCTGAACAGTGGATAAAAAGGTCTTAATATTAAAAACAAAATGTGACAGGAAATATACCTTACAAGCATAGTCTCTTGGATACTCATCCTCACTTTCATTTGCCACCCTGAATTAATATTTTAACTTAATAAGATCTGCAAGGGAGTTGTGTAGTGATTTTCATTTGTCTTCATGTACTGCAGTGCTGCTGTATAGAAAGCTATATTAACATTTATAACAGGCAATTTTGTCAAGAACTACCGTATAATATAAATCTGCATTAATTATTGCCCTTGTTAAAAGTGTAACAATAAACCATCATAAATCTCTGTCTGTTTGTTTATATGTCTATTAGACAACTGGTAACTATGGCCAGGTTGCTCTGTGTGTGTGTGAAATAAAAACCCAAAGTCCAAGCACATACTCAGCTTTATTATTAAGTAAAGGACAGTGGGAGACTTAGATGAACTACAGCATATAAAAGGCTTTGCTCCCAGTACAAAAGAAGAGCAATTTTATGATGTTTATTGGTGTGGTCCAGCTACTGCATAATAGCCCCAGCTAGCCATAGTACACATAATTATGATATATCTCTCATAATCTCTATTATCATAATACATTTTTCTTCCACAAGAGAAATTAGATGTGTAGTGCTCTGTGGCTCACGATTTTGTCATCTTAAAGAGATGCTTAGTATTTGAGTGATGGTTGAATCACCTATTTTATACTTAAGTACATAATCCCAAGAAGGTTTAAATCAATGTGTTAATTGGTAAGTGATACTGTAATTATATGTATAATCATGGAAATTTTGAATCCAGATTATTTACTTGCTCTCAGGAAATTAATCTGCAGAGGTCATATATTAGATTGCTTGTTTATTAAGTGGAACCCCTGTAGTTACAAAGTACTGATTGGCTATAAGCTGAATGAAGCATTCTTATAGCTGTATCCAGCAGGTGTCAACAGTTCAAATCTTTGAGTGCGTATTGATCCAGATTCAAACAGTTCATTAATCTAAGCACACATTATATAGATTTTTCAATGCAATTTTGAAAGAGTTGAAAAATTGTATTGAATGATGAGAGATGATACTCAAATTATGTTTTTATGGCAAATCTCCCTTGTGCTTGTGGCATACTCAGATGGGGTTGGATGCTAAAACTGACACCATGGCCTGATTTTTATTTTCAGATGTACTTTTCTGGCTTGAGAGTAGCTTCAGGGGGTGAAGTAGTCTTTGTTTGCTGGCAATCCAAACCATCTGTTTTGCTAGCATCAGGTTTGTCACGCACAACCCCTACTTCCTTTTCACTTGCTTGCACGGAAATAGTGTTGCTACCACTTAAGAATCTCAGAGACATCCAGATATGCCTTGTTTTATTTCTTCTCCTTGGTCTTGCTCCTGGAATCCTCTGTCAAGGCCATTCAGCACAGGTTTAAATAGTATGGCTCTACTGAAATCACCTGAACAGCTTGAACCTCTAAAGCTAAAGCATGTGCTTAGGTGCTTTGTTTCATGGAGAAAAATGCCATGGAGAGCCTGCTAGGAGAAGCCGTCAAAGGTGTTTGGCTGGGTTTTCCCCTCATCCACACTGGTGTACCTGAGAACAGAAATCAGCTGGTCATTCAGATCACTTGTCAAATACTTTATTCTCACATACAAGGTTAGTAAGAGAAATAGTGTTTCTCTTCCATGATAAATTCTGACAGAGCTCTATCAGTTGGTGCATCTATAGGCTTTTAGTTTGGCAATTGCAAGATTTTACTCCCTTTCTCTTCTGTGCTAATTGCTAGTATCTTTGTTGAAGTAGAGAACAAAGAAAAGAAAGAAAAAGAAGAGATGTTTCTGCTGTTATTAGTAAGACAAGAAAGAGGGGAAGGTTGTTCAACTTTAAGGGAAAAAAAATGCAATATATAGAAACAGATCAAGGTTTTCAGGAGTTACTATATTTTCCCTTACTGTAATGATCAAGCTAAAGATATACTTCAGTTCTGCTGACCAATTTTGATTAGATTGCTGTAATACCTAGCACCGTGTATTAGGATAGCAGGAATGCCTACTTAATCATTTACAAATTATAAGAGCTTTTTATTCTTTTATTTTTCTGACTCCTTGCAGTTCTCAGATTACTTTTTGGGGGGCAATATTGTGGAAGTTATGATACCTCTCTGAGACGCTTGCAGTTCATATTATATGAATTGCAAAGGCTGCAAAGAAGGTAACAATTGTGCAATAGATCGTTGTAGATCTGATGCAATAAAGATACTGTACAAAATCTGACCCAATTATCTTACAGTTTATGCTTCTTTTATACTGACAATGCTATTGTTATTTCCTAGTACTAATAACTAACTTTACATTATGTTTAATTTCATAAAGTACAACTTGTATTGTACAGCTTGAGTATCTAATAGAAAAAAATGCAAAATTGCAATAAAGCTTATAAAATAATGGATAGGAATTTTTCAGAAGAGTTGACATGCCTGGCAAGATGATGCTGATAGAATTTCCTACATCTGCAGTAGGACACAAAATTAATTACCAAAGAACCTGACATTGTTAGTCCTTTTTATTCAGTTATATGGTAGCTTCAGTGCTCTGGAAAAAAAATAATCAAAGCAGAATTTAAAACTGTTCTCAGAATGGCAGGTTTTCATCTAGAAATGTTAATGTATGTTAAACTTTAATTAAAAAGGATGCATATCATATCTTAACCTTTTTTTAAGATAGCATAATTATCTATGGTACAGATCCTATTCAAAGGTGTATTATTTTATTGAAAGATTCTAGGTTCTATTTTAATGTAAAGGATTTGTGGTTTTCAGGAAATTATGGTCGTCTTGTAACTTTGGAGAGCCGGGTATAGGCACAATGGTGCAATCGGCAGTCTTCCGTAAAATCCAAGGGTGTAATTCAGTCACAAAGATTGGTGACATTTCCAACATGAAATATAGATTGAGCACTTCATACAAATATAAAATACCAAGGTCCCTTTGTAACCTTTATGTTTTTAAAGATACTTTATCCAGATACCGGTGTAGTGTTGCAACATGGGTGTGTGTAAATTGCCGAGTTCTAAGACCCGTTTTTGCATGCAGGCTGCCTTTACTGTGCCACTCCTGATTTCTGTGGATGCTCGCGTGGAGATAATGTCTCCTTTCTTCTCCTTTCATACTGAACGCGTGCCATTCAGGATGTCACAAGCAGAAGGTGCTTAGAGCAATAGTGGTGTGTTGGAGGACAGGCACTTGGTGCCCAGATGTGCCGTGTCCCCGCACAGCTGGCGTGCGGAGCCCGCGGAGGTGTTGGGCACTAGGTGTCACTGTTCCTCCACAGTGGAACGGCCGCCTGTGCATTTTTTGGGCTGTGAGTGTAAAGTAGCTGTAGGTGGCAAGGGTTTGTAAATTTAGTTTGTATAGTGCCACTGTAGATCATATAGTCATGAACTTTGAGACAAACAGCAGCTGGATTACTAAGCGTTTTCTTATGTAGTTTAAACATCAAGCGTATAGTTGAGAGAGAGGCATGAGCAAGCCATTTTTAGCTGGATTGGTGTCAGCCAACTGTGGTCTGCTATTTTTGAACCACTGAAACCTTAACACACAGGAAAGAAAGCAGATTGCTAATCTCCATTTATCAGCAAAGGGATGCCTTTATTTTGTAGCCACTAGCTGGAAGAACGGGATGAAAACTTCACTAGAACTTCATAGGTGAGATTGGTTAGGTTGTGTATGCCAACACATGTAGTCACTCACTGAAGCTCTCTCTTTGTTCTTTTAAAATAACTAAATACAGGTTTGACTGTTGTTTAAGGTGAAACTAACTGCTAAAGGTAAGAAATACAGGGGAAAACACAGGGCCAGCTGGAAATATGCTTTTATGCCTGCATTTAGACCAGAATTTATTTGAGAAGAAGTACCAGTGACAGAAGTGAGTACAGAAGTTGGCCATTGGTGCTGCATATATTAAATTAAAAGCTTAGGAATAGCCTCAGTAACCTACAAAATCTGTCTTGGTGTGGAGGCCTCTCTCTCTGTATATTTAGGAGGTATTTTCTCTAGGTCTGTCCATCCTTCTGTCAGGAGAGGATTTCTACCAGGAGGGAGTTCTTCAGCCTGGAAATAAAGATGTAGCTCTTAACATCCAGTGGATAGTAGCTGAGGTTAGAAAACTGTAACTACTTGTGCCATATTTTTACATATCAATTGATCAGCAAATCTAATTACTTCACCATGTAGCGACTCCTGTGTCAGCTGACATTGTTAAATCAAGACAAAATGTTTTTCTAAAAGATACCCTGCAAGTAACTTAGAAGGTGTGGGCTTTGTGCAGGAATTACTAGGTGAATTTTTGTGGACTATCTAATACATGAGACGTAAGGCTTTAAATCGGTCTCACAACTCCACCTCCAGATAATCTTGGATGTGCTGGTGTGTGACCTCTGTAGTTTTCCCGTGCTTCTGAGTAGAAAATCTCAGATTGTATCTTGGCATGATGGAAACGACTGAAAATTATTCATCTAACGTGGCTAAAATTTCAGTCATTTTTATGGTGTTTGTCTTCAGAAGAGTAATACTCTATAAATAAAATCTGGTTTCTTGTTTATTGTCTCAGTGAGCTGTGTACAACAGCTACGTTGTTTACAAGAATATTTTTTTTTTTTTAATGTTGAATTTGGCAAATGAAACTTGGTCTTGTTCTTTTTAACATTTTTTCCCAGTTAGTAAGGCTGTTGAGCAGACAGATCCATTCAACCTGTTGTGGGCTTGCATAGAGGTAACTGATTTTGACTTAGTAAGCAGTTCTGGTGATGACCTAAAAGTTGAAATGAATGGAGTTCACTCAGCTAGGTAAGCTTTTCAGAGCTCAGAGGAGCAAAAGGCGAGCAAAAACATTTTATCATTAACATCACAGACAGGAGTGGATAGTCACGGGATTGTGGTAGAGCAATGTTATTCATGTGTAGAAGTGCATCTTCAAGCAGTAAGGATGTAGGTGACAAAACTTAGTTAATTAAAAGTATGGGTTATGCAGCTCAGCAGGTCTCCGTTTGACAGTTAATGGATTGCTACAGGGATCCTGTTAGAAACTAGAAGGGGGGCTGCGTTCCCCATAGACATTTTTAGAAATAAAAGTACTATGTTGTATCCAATTAAGTCAGGCTAATAGACCCTCTCTAAGTTTAACCTTTGTATCTAAGGTCTTACTATGTTACAAACGGTATATATAGAGATTATCCATTGACCACTGAATTTTGGCCCACTGGGAGTTGGGGTGATCTGTCCTCCATGCTGCTAATACCCTGTTAGAGGAAGAACAGATTCAACATGAAAACTAAATGCTGCAGTGACAGAAGCTGGAAATTGGCTAGACCTCCCCTCAGAGGAAGTATAGAGAAACTTCTGTTGTACAGATGTAGTTTAAACTCAAAGGTGATTGTGGTGTGGCCACCAGTGCCACTATTGCACTGGTAAAGCCGGCTGCTGTCCTGTGTGATAAGGGGATGCCCATTCTGTAAGCTGCGTTACTAAGATCTTCATATGGCTGAGATCCATGAGATGCATATCAGTGGAACCAGCAAAACTGGCCTCATTAGTCTCGCCCAGCCTCATTTCCTCCTGTAGCCAGGGATGTTGGTCGCTCAGCAGCCCTTGCAGCAGCACAGAACTCCATGCCAAAGTCACAGGTAAAACGCTTACAATGCCTGTAACTTGGAAGCCACAGATAAGCTGTTACTGTTGCACAGTCATGCTTTATCTGGAAAGGGCATCATCTATATCCTTTTGCAAGATGTTGCTGTTTAATGACCTGATTGTCTCTCTCATCCCTCCGTAGAGAACTGTAGGTTTGGGGCAATATTAGAAGCAAAGAATGAGTTTTTTAAGAGTATGCCTTGGACCTCAATTTTGGGCCCCAACTTCCAAGCCTGGTGAAGAGTAGACTTCAACTTAATAGGGTCAGAGGTGTTGTAATTTTCTGCCCCGTCTCTGTTAATAGACAAATTTTGTTGCGGTAATTTTAAGTAGTTTAAGTCAGGGTAGGGTGGTTAAAGGAGCATGGGTCCTGCAGAAGCTTTTCTTTTCTTTTGGGGCTGGACTTCTAAAAAGTAGAAGGGAGCATCTGTGTGGATTCCTCCAGCCTGCAGTAGATCCTTTGGGATCAGCAAATTCTGGGCTCAGAATCTCTCACTTCTTCCACGTGGGCGAGTCCTGCTCCATGCTTCCTGACCCACCTGAGTTTAGCTGAGCTAACACATGGCACTTCCTCTCTTGCACAAAGGTTTTTTTCCCATTTAGAGACCTAAGGGTCAGAAGGAAAGAGGAGTGTAGCATTCTAAGCGTGGTGAATAAAATACTGCTGCTACTTACATGTTGCAGGAGTGGCTAGGAACCACCGAGCTGTGAGATAACAATCCAGGGACCAACTTCACTCAAACACTTGCATTTTATTTAACATTTGTTTAAATAGTGAAACTCTTTGATTGTTAAATTAGCGTTAAAGCAGGCTGGAAACTGGTTTACAGTCTCTGGAAAGCAGCCACACATCATCAGTGTCATAAATTATGTCCTTTTTTACCAAGATATTGGCTGCCAGCTGAAAGGTTAGAAATAACTTATTTTATTTTCAAATGCAATTTGCAGTTTATCCACGGAGAGAAATGAGCAAAATGGATGCAGCTGTCTCTTAGATTAACCCCATAGAGTTGTCAGGCTTGGAGTTCCTGGAGAAGTGCAATGCATTCAGTATTATCCCTACACAACACAAGAGGAAACCCCACCTCTTCGTGGCACATGAGAGTTAGGGGTGGAGGTATGTGTGCCTGCATCGGCAGAAAGCCCAGGTTGTCATAATGATAAACCCCCAGAAGAAAGCAACGGAATAACTCTTGGGACATCAGTTCAACAGTAGAGTGATGTGTTTAGGTGATGCAAACACAGTTTGATGATGTATGGGGGGGGCACACATGATTTTTCAAACCTTTTTTAGTGCAACATCAATTTTTTTTTTCTCTCGTTAAGGTGTGCTATCTTACTTCAGCTTCTGAGGAAATATCATCTTTTAAAGAAAAAGCACCTTCTGTTTTGGAAACTGATGTGCCTCATACAAGTGCCAAAGATAGGAACATCTGAAGAACTCCCATGAATTGGAGAGATTATGGCATTTTTTCAATTTATTTTGTGTTTAGTTTTTTTCAGTGCAGTTTGTACATTTCTGCAAGTCAGTTTGTTAAGGCAAACTGTAACATAGGAGAGTAAATCTTGAATTAATAGATCCAGTGGCTTAGCATTCGTGTCAGGTTACCTAAAGTTATTTTAAAATGATATATAAAATGATTTTTAAAAACAGTGAGCCCCCTAGGTTGTTTAATTTTCAAATCCATCACTCAAGCTGAGATGGTTTACAGTGCATGTGACATAGCAGAAGAAGGATTACTGTACGTGTGAAGCATGAGGACAAAGATTACTGAGGAAATACTAGAGTCAGATGTAGCTGGGAATCATCGTTTTGTGTACAGGAGGTGTTATTTATTTACAATATAACTCCCTTTGATTTGACAATGAGACTGGGTCCTACATTGAGCATGCAGGTTAAGTCTGAAATACAATCTACGTGGCATAGATGCATAGTGGGTTGGTGGTTTATTTTTTTTTGGTCACACAGCTGCATCATTGGTAAGAGTGACATTTTACGTGTAGAACTGCAGTGGTCGCTTACTTCTTAAAATTCTTTCCTGTAGCCTGTGCCTTTTTAATGTTCAAAGAAAACTCATGCAGTATCTGCTATCTTGATGTCTTGTGACCTGGGAACGGAGCTTATTGTATAAAAACAGCCAGCAGAAACTGGAGCCTTGCAGTGAGAGTGTGCAGTTCATTTCAAGTCCAGTTGGATGTATCATTGTTGACATTTTTTTTATAAGGTCACTTATTGCTGCAGATTTTGAAAGGGAAAATACAAAATCATACAGTCACTCCTGAAACAATTTCTCTGCATGTTAGTGGTATATTCCTTGCACTCAGGAAATCAATGTCAGTGATGTAATAGGAGTTTCTACATCATACTGGTATGTCATTCACACGAAGAGAGCATCGTGGGAGCTGGTGAGATTGATGTCCTCTCTAAGAATAGCACTGATTATAGAACAGATTTTCCCATATACAGAGCCATTTTTAATTCACTGCCTACTGCAGCTGCCAGCCTGCAGAGATAATTCCTTCTAGCAGAATAGCTCTAGATTATTATAGGGAAATCAAATTTGCATAAAAGCATTTTATCTCTCCCCTTTTTTTCATGTCAAAGTTACCAAACATTCACTGTCAGTTACTTTTTTGTGTGTAGGAAGAACTTTGTTAGAATTACATCTTAAGTAAATTTTGTTAAGATCTTTCTGACTCTTTGTTTTATGTATTTTAGAATGAATACTAAACAACTACAAATAATTATTGTTAGGGAATGAGCAAGCTTTTTAAAAAAGAAGAAGAAAACTAAAAACTAGGAGCTGTTTCTGCACACCTTGAGGAGCCCAAGTAGTTCCATTTGTATCTACGTACTTACATGGTCTCTGTGACCTAGGTAAAGCTTGCAGGATGGGTTCCTACAGTTGTGATGTAGCCAACCATTGATCAAAGTGCTGTGCAAATCTGAGTAGGTATTCTCATTTACTGTTAAGGAAACTGAGGCACTGGTAAATTAAATGACTTGCTTAAGGTTACAGACTGATAGCAGAGTAGACTTATAGTCTCCGGAATTGCAAATCCACATCGTTGTCCTATAGCACTCATTCAAACAGATTTTTGAGGTTCAACAGTGAGAGTTAAGTTTGTTGGGTTTTGGGATGATGTTTTTAATTCACTTTTATACTTCAGCATAGCTAAGTGCATTACTGGGTATCTTAGAATCTATACATAAGCTGCTTTTTCAAAGCTCAAGGAAAATATTGTAGTGAGGTCTTAGGGCAGAGAAAGAAATTTCCTCCCATTTTGAAATGTGGGCTTGAAATTTTTCTTAATTTGTCTTTGCTTCACCCTTGTTCCAGTGTCAATGGAGAACCATTTAAAAGTATTCATGAAATTTGTCCCCTTCTCTGTTAAGATCTCTAACATGACTTGGAGAATTCTGAAACTGTACTGCAGGAGCTAAATATTTAAAGGAAACACCAAGCCGTCATTCAGTTGCTTGCACTGAAGTGGCTAATGCCATTTGATAGGCCCTAGGACAGCCTCTACTTCCTAGTCCAGAAGGGTGCAGGTATCCCATAGATACCCTGTTGGATCCAGCCGTTTGTAGACAATTGGACTGAGATCCCAGATTGACTGCAGAGCTAAATATTTTTTAAAAAGCAAACGTAACAGCAAGAACGTGGCCTAACACTGACCATGAAGGTAAGACAGTGGCTCATACCTGTGAGAAAGCAGCTAGAAGTCCATTGAGTACATTAGGCTAGTTTCAGATTCAGAATTTGCTGCCTTATGCCTTTGAAAACTCTTTGAAGAGGAACTGTAGGTATGAGTATGCAGTTAGACCCTGGCCACAACTGGGAATTGCTTGGTATGACAGAGCAGAGAGGCTGCATGGGAATTAATGTCTATGCTTTGCCTTGCTCAAGTCCAATCCTTAGGTAGATTGGAGGCATCTGGAGCTTAAGCTTACCTGGCAGTGGCCCAGTGGGACTTTCTACCAATTAAGAGCAGCTGAAGTGCTGAACGTTCCAGGAAGGCCCTGTGTGATCTTCTAGCACATGCTCTGTAGGAGGCCTCAGTGGTTTGGGTTGGTGTGGCCAGGAGTGAAATGAATATTTATGTTGGTAGTTATGAGATCATGAACTATTACACAGAAACAATTAATTAGTGACCTCCATGCCTCTTCTGGCTTCATTGATTTCAGTAGATGGGGCTTGTAGAGGTCTTGGCCACTCTGTGCACTATCAGCAGTAGAAATTATGGTTTCCCTTAACAGTGTGCAGAGTTATATTTTTCCCAGGAACTGTGATAGCCTGCTTAAGTACTGTGCTCCCTCTGCTATCAGCTGCTAACGCAGAGTTTATGGTTGTAACAGGCAAAATGACTTTGGAGGATTGTGCTGTAACCTGATAGTTTTTCCCCTACCCTCAGTGTTATAACATGATTTGGTCTTGCCTGTGGACGGAAGTAAATCATATTTTACCCTCACTGCTAAATTGTATTATGGCCCTGACCTTTATAGGTGAGACAAAACTGCATTATAATGTGGTTATAGGACTGCTGTGTTATACAGGGAAAACATGGTTATCTGAGGGTCTCATGGGAGTTTCCTAAACCAGAAGATAATCAGGACTTTGGATAACCAGGAATTCCAGCCTCGCAGATGCGTTAAGCTAAATCAAAGCTTCACTGCTGAAGCTAGAGGATAAACGTGAGTCCAGTAAATATGCATTAAAATGTAACATAATATTCAACGTGATGAAATGGAGTGGAGCAGACCCTCAGCTGCTGTGAGTTGTCATGACACTGAAGTGAAGCTATGACAACTAACACCATCTGGGATCTTCCTGTCTTCCCAGATTGGCCCTCCAGTGTGTTTTTCCTAGTATGATTCCTTCTAAAAATAGAAAAATTAGAAAAGTCAAGCCAACAGGCATATAAGGTCCCATTAGACAGAAAAGTGGAGGTAAAAAAAATGCTGCTAACAACCGCCAGGCTGGGTACGTGGTTGCAGTGTGTTAGTTGAAATGCTGGTTTTGTATGCCATAGTTTCAAGCAATGCAGTAGACATCCCTGTTGAGAAGAAGAATATGCTAGAAAATATATACCACTGCAAATTCCCTGAAGATCACAGCTGATATGTGGTATGTCCTTCTGAATGACCCATTCTGTAGATTCTGTCTGAAAGGGTGGTCATGGGTGCCTCACAGAGACCACAGGTGGCTGCGCTCGCTGCCTCCGTGTAGGAGCACTGAGTGCAGACACTGCTCTGAGCAGCCTTAGTGACCCCTCGTCACAAGAAACAGTCAGTGGGAGGCATTGTGGGGGCTGGACTGGCAACACAGGTCTGTTCCGTTTCTCCAAGAGCCCGAGTGAAACCTTCAAATCTAGGTGCTCAGCTCCAGACCCTGATAATTCACAGCTGAAGATCTGTTTACCTTGAGTGTTTCTTGCACCTCATGTCTGAGGGTGAGCCTTTATATGATACGGAGCTGTGTGAAGCGCTCTGCAGGATGTTGTGATGATTGCTTACCTAATATATGCAAGTTACTAAATGAAGTCTAAAATTAATTGGAATGTTCACAGCATCTTCAGGGATAAGGGTTTAACAGTGTGCAGACCTTAAACTGTTTGCACAGTTGTGCCTTACAGAAAGGATGTGTAATGTTAGCAGATGTCTTCACGTTCCCTTTTACAGACAGCTTCCGTCTTCCTGTGGCATAAGCCTGACAATGGGGACTGCCATCCTGCCAGTCTCTCACGGATTGCACTTCACTGGCTGTATATAAAAGTGTGCGTATATGTGTGTGAGTGTGTGTTTAGCTCTGTGTGTGTATATATATATAGAGAGAGACTTCTTTGTGTGTGTATACATATAGTACTATTTATATAATACAGTTGCATTTCAGATTTTCATTTAAAAAGAAAAAAGTAATTCTTTATGCCAAGGAGTTTTCTTGCTCAGCCCTCACCACTAGGACCATTTCTGCTCTGATGGCTTTCCCGTTCATTGGACCTGAGTATACAACTAGATGAAAAGGTGGTTTCGCAGGCCCATGAAGAAAGCGTATTTCATTTTTAGTGTATGCTAAGGACTGGACATCAGTATGCGGTTCTGGCTTTCTCCTTCATAACAGAGAGGGATGGAAACATTTTGCTAACACTGAAGTTTAGTTTCTGGGGAACCTTGGTAGTGTAGGAGACGACGGAGCATCAGATTCTTGCGTAGTATTTTTTCTTGATGTGAATGAAGCTACCCTGGGTTACCGAGGATCTAGCTCTGTAAATCCTTCAAACTTAAAATTTGCTACATCAAGTGATTTCTGTTGCTTCATCTCATAAATCATAAGAAATACTACTATGATTTTTTTTTCCCCCTAACATTTGAAGCCTGAAATACAAACTCATCTATCACTTTGAAACTATACTAGGCAGGCGACCATGTGATTGAAATGTAAAATAATATCGTGTAATCAGAATAAATTTCTTATGGACCAGTCAGCTCCCCTGTCATGTTGTCTAGAATAATAGAGCCTGCGGTCGTATGACTACAATTTTGATATGATTCCAGCAGACATCAACATTTATTATGTCAAAGTTATTAAAAGAAAAAACACTGTAAGGAAGCATAATTACTGATTGCCTTTCTGCAGACTGTATTAGCTTGCATATGATCATTAGCTGTAAATAAAAAATAGCTTTTGATGGATTTTATTAAGAAAAGACTGAATTTCATTTGGGCTTTTACTATCCTGTGTACATGACAATCTTGACAAGTGTGTACCAATCGTTACGTTCTTGTAACAATCAGGTAAGAGCCTGATCAATGGAAGACACAATAAATTAAGGCTATAATAATGTTGCTTGTCAAGGTATTGCTAACTAAATAAGACCTGGCTTGCAATTTATCTGGTATATTTGTATTAAGTGGGAATTACACTTAGAGACTTGTATAATTGACTTGCTTTGCAGTTTTTTTAAAAAAAATAGATTAACTTCTAAATTGTGTGTTATTTGTTGTAAATAACAATGATTAGTTTGGTTCAGGCGTAGGATGAGGGAACCAACAAACTGGAACAAGAACTCTGTCAGATGAGCAGCACCGTCATCTTTACAGTTTACGTTGGCAATTAAATTAAAAGTTTTTCTGTTCCCAATAGAGAGTTCCTCTTCTCTGAGTTTCCAGCAGAGAGTTGGTGTGTTCTTAGTGATGTACATTTAAGCTTGCCATTATCAGCAGTTTACTGAAGCAGCTGTACAACACACAATGTTCTTCTGCATAAGCATTTTGCAGGGAAGGTTATAGAAGCATCCAGAGCCACTCATGAGGAAGCTAACCTTAGGCTAAAGTAAAAGAAGGGCAGAAGTGGTTTTTTATTGATGATGCACTAACCCATTGGGTTTAGAACTGTACCTTCTGGTTGACTACTTGCTTTATTTGAAGCTCAAAAGATGAAACTCACTGACAACGTAATGGTAATCTAGCAGTGAGAAAGATGAATAAAATACGTGGAGTTTTTATACTTGAGCACTTCCGTTATCCTTGTTGGGAGTTTTAGCTGAGGAGCTTGGCACAATCTGAACAGGCGTCAATATTGGAATAAAGTATATGGCATTAGGACAGCGGATGGTTTTTTTTTTGGAGAGAAGTCAACTTCTGTTGCAGGTGTAAGTTTTGAAAAATATAAACAAGAAGCAGACTCCATGTAACTGTACCATCAATTAAGTTGGTTTAATAGCATTTCAACTTGTTGTTAATAAAGCAAACATTTACTAATCTTATCTCTTGTAAGCAGGAAGGAAGTTAAAGTGCACAGTAATGCACTTATGGTTTATAATATCGTATGATATAATTTGCAGTGAAGCAAAACCAGCAAATGGCTATGTGGGAGCACTCTTTATCCTCTTGATTTAACTTCTTCCCCTCCCTTCCCCCTTGGTAGCTTTGTTGTTGTTGTTGTTCATTTCCCTAGTTTCGTGCATCCTTAGCATTTCCTGCTGTAATCTGCTTGGATATCAACAGCGTGGCTGAGCAAAAGATCGTACTAGTGGAGAACGAATGAGATGAGGGATAAATGGTGTGAAATCTCCTCCCCTCAGGTTTTTTCTTTGCCTTCTCCCTGGATTGAGCTACTTTGAGAAGCAATCTGTGATCGTTTAATTGTACTCCAAGGAATGCTCTGGCATCATCAAGACTGAGAAATGGTGGTCTGAGGAGTGAGGGCACTTGCTGAAAAATACAATTTATCTGTCGTTTTTAAAAAGATGAATAATACTGATTGATAATGAAGCAAACATTTATTTTCTTGTCTCACGTAGCTGATTTTCCCTGTTTTGCCCTCGGATCTTCTTGTACCATTCTCAATACTACCCAATGAGAAGAAGGCTCTTCTTTGCTTTTAAGGGAAGCCTAAATCTTGACTAAATGTAGGTTCTTAAGACCATGTTAAGCTTCCTAAATGAACAAACTTCCTGGAGCTGTTACGTGCTCAGCACTTTACAAGTCAGCCTGCTGATACTTAAATACCTAACTTTGGGCTTCTATTAAAAATAATAGCCATGAGTGTGCGGGAGGAGTTTGGAGTGCTGGAGTCGCAATTCCTGCAGTGTCCCGCTGCTGTTGTGTTGAAGAGAATGAATTGCTGATTAATTCTATAGTTTTGCATGCAATACTGATTTCTGAAAACACTCCCCACCTCCTTTGTCTGGAAACGATCCCATAGTCTGCTGACATTTGAAAGAATATACAGCTTATCTGTTGTGAAGTCCACTGAAAAATAATTTACTATTCACATGTTAAATATAGGGGCAGTTGGTCTTTTTATACTACTGCAATAATTCTGTGAGGAAAATTTCAATGATGAAAATGAAAAAAAGTTAAAATAGTCATAATTTACTGCTTTAGTCTGCAGGGCAGCTGTTTTCTGCCTCTATCTGTATTCTAATAAGTCTTTTAAATGAAGAGATTTATGAGATTATTTTAATTTTGATGTCTTTTTAATGCTTCATGCATTTTAAATACAACCTTTTAATAGTTTTTGAGATTGAAGAATTTAATTTTATTTTATACTGCAGAAATAAATGTATTCTCAGGAGACTGCACCATTATTACAGCTTTTTTTTTTTTTTTTTTTAAATCCAACATATCTGGCATATACAACTATAGTACCAACCAGGAACGCTACACTTAGCATCAAATGCAAGGCATCATTAGAGTTTGAGAGACAATCTGGCTAGTAAGGATACTTAAAAGAAAAACCAACAAAACTCTGCTTGCTGTGGGCAGTAACCTTCTGTTGATAGAGTTGCATAGAAAGCTCGTGCTGTAAAGGTAAGATTCAGAATATTCCGAATGCAGCAAAATAGGTGTGGTCCTGCTATGGAAGGTACCTCTGCATCCCCACTGTCTGCCTCTGCAGCAAGTGTGTTGAGGGCAAGCCCTGGAGCATGCTGCGCGGGTCGGTAACGGAACAGCCCCAGCCAGCTGCCTGGTGCGATCTCTCAGGTGTACGGCTACGCAGAAGTCTGATTGTTTCTTAACTCATACAAAACTCCTCTCTGCAAAATCTTGGTGCTTGTGCTTTTGCTTTGGTTGCAAGTTGTTGATAGCAGGCATGTATTTTCTGTAAGACCAGAAGATGGACAAAAGGCTTTAATGAAGTAGGAGGAGTGGCACACTCTCACCTAATTTTAGCCATCCGAAAATGAAGTGTTTAGCTAGTTGTAGATCTTTTCAGAGCGTAGGTAATGGGCCTTGCTTGGAAGGGCATGGCACATGTTTTAAACATGGTTGGGAAATGGGAAGTGGATGAAGACTGGCAGCAAGAAGAGAGTGGCAGGTAACGCAGAGGCTGGCAGGGCACGCAAACAGTGCAGTTCTCAGAGGCAGGTCTGTGCTGCTGACTAGCTAGTCTTACCTCTGCATTGTTAAAAGCAGTAGCAGGAGTGGCTCTCTGCAGCTGGAACCTGTTCCAGTAGTCCTGAGTATTACAGTGGTTGGCATGTCTAATTATTACATATTAAAAACCAGCTTTTTAACAGTGTTTGAGAAGATGTGGCCTGTGCTCTTCAGGCTTAGTCAGTTCTGTTTGCTGCAGAGAGCATGGGACCTTGCTTGGTTCCACGCTGGTCCCATGCTTAGCTAACCTCTTTGTGGGTACCTGGGAAACATGTGAATGTAGCACTTAGAGCCACTATTGCTGTATGAACTCACATGAATGCCCTTAAGTCAGCCATAAGCACTGCTTTCTCGTCCTCCTAAAACACTTCGGTTGAGATTCGTCAAGGTCCAAGCTGTTACACGCATGAGGGATCAGGGAAGAACCCTAAGTACTTTGAGAGAACGTCTTCCAAATTGTACTTTCTACCTTACCTTTCAGCAAAGCTTGAGATGGTCTTAAAGAAGTGATTGGGATGTTCCCAAACAGTGTGAGAATCTCATCAGTTTTTAAAATGGTGAGGCCACACTTGGACTACTCGGTCCAGTTCTGGGCTCTCCAGTAGAAGAGAAACATGGACATACTGGAGAGATTCCAGCGAAGGGCCACAACGATGATGAAGGGACTGGAGCACCTTCTTACAAGGAAAGGCTGGGAGAGCTGGGACTGTTCAGCCTGGAGAAGAGAAGGCTCAGGGAGGACCTCATCAATGTGTATCAATATCTGAAGGGAGGGTGTAAAGAGGACGGAGCCAGGCTCTTTTCAGTGGTGCCCAGTGACAGGACCAGAGGCAAGGGGCTCAAACTGGAACACAGGAGGTTCCCTCTGAACATCAGGAAACACTTTTTCACTGTGAGAGAGACCGAGCACTGGCACAGGTTGCCCAGGGAGGTTGTGGAGTCTCCATCCTTGGAGGTATTCAAAAGCCATCTGGACATGGTCCTGGGCACCTGGCTTGAAGTGACCCTGCTTGAGTGGGGGAGGTTGGACCAGATGACCTCCAGAGGTCCCTTCCAACCTCAACCATTCTGTGAATTTTTAAATCTAACTGTGATTTGCATGAGACAGACGTTTCATAGAGACAGTTAAAAAGAACATATTAATTGAATGACTTACATGGACTTTAAGGAAGGAAAATATTTTGGGAGGAAACACAAACACTAGGATTGGAACGTAAAGCCAAGAAGATGGAGTGAGCAAAGCAAAGAAGGTGTTGTTCAAGGAGACAATTGGATGAGAACTTAGGAGATCCATTGGGACTTAATAAATAAAGCAACTCCATCAAGTTCAGGCAATTCCCTGAACTGCAAATGGCTAGAAACTCTCAGAGGAAGGGAGGAAAGGCCATCTGTTCTTCCAGAGGGCACCCACATCTGGCTGCTGTTGGAAATAGGATTAGATAGACACTTGGCCTGAAGTAATAGACTGGTCTTCTGTGCTATTCTTATGAGTAGTTCCATCACTGTAAGATGGCTATTAGGTTGTTAAGACAATACTGTGCAAGGTTAGAAGAGTAAAGGTCAGCAATGGGAACTCATATTTGGATGAGTAAAATCTGAGAGAAGGATGTATTTACTCTGTGGTCATGTTACAGAAATGGAAACTCTGCATGGCTAGGTGCTAACAGCACCTGGGTGTCTGCCTTTGCATGCATCTGCCCTGTGACAGCAGTTACTTGGATCGATTGGTGACAACAAATACACAAATTATTTATATATTTTTAGTGTGAAATGCAACTGCTAAATCACTCAGTCAACTGAATGTCCCTGTTATGGTACTAATTCCTCTGTTGTAGTATTCCAGGCTTCTGACATTTCTAGAAGGTTAAAATATAAGGCTTAGAAATAGTAATCTGGTAACTATCAAAGAAGGAAAAAAATAGGAAGTGAGTAAAAGCAGGCGAGAGCCAGTATCTGTCTTTCCAGCTGGTTCTACTTATTGTGAGCGTTTCTGTCTTGATCTGCCTCGTGTTAGTCAGGCTAAAGCAACAATATTCGCTGTGCATGCATGTGAGATTGCAACTACCACACTTTAGGTTTGTAATTAAGAAATTAATTAAAATACTATACAGTTTGCTGCACAGTCTATCAAGAGAAGGGCAGTTTACAAGATTTTCCACGTGTGTGCTATAAATTCAGTGCTACAGATAGACAGAATCATATTCACACTGACATTAAAAGTTACCCTCCTCCTGCAGAGGAGTATCACAAAAAATTATTGTGAAGGACTGGTTATAAAGTAATTGTCTCAGCAGAAACCTAACCAGTAAGAATGAAAATTTTATCACTGACAGACTAACATGGAATCTGAAGTGAGAGAAGGAAAGAGAGAGAGAGATGTAAAAAACCCAAACCAAACAAAAAATCCCCAAAACTTCTCAATTTGTCTGCAGTTTTCTGAGGTTACTGATGAGCTGCTGTCAACCTTCTGTTGATGCTCCTTTAATAGCAATATGTCAGAATTCAAAGGTACAAGTCTGGAAGTTGTAATTCAGTTTTGTACCATTACCAGATCCAGTGATACCATTACCAGTTACGTGATGTAGCTCCAGTAATTTCACTATGCACAGAGTTGAGCTTAACTTAGCTGAAGACACTGAAAAAACCACCTTTTTGCAGACTCTAGGTTGAGACTGATTTCACTTTCAGTAAAATTGTGGATTTCCTCCTTTTGTGTGTTACCAGGCAAATAAAGGAGAATTACTAGAGGTAATACTATTGAAGAAGTGCCTTATAATGTTTAAGGTGAATTTTTGGAAAACAATGTTCATGAAAATACGGGCGTAAAACTCTTTATTTCCCATCTTTCCAGTGATGAAGGTAAGGAAAAAAGGAGCAAAAAGGGGATTTGTATAATAAAACTAGTACAGACTGATATTAACAAAACTTTCCTCTCGGTTACCCTATTAAAAATATCAGGTGTTATGTGCCTTGGGTATTGTCGTAAGTGATGCAGCAAAGGCCATAGAAAAAGCGAAACAAGATAGTAGTGGTAGGAAGATTTAAAAACAGAAAGTGTGGCAGACAAAATCAAACATTATCCTCCTCTATCTCCTTGTTATCAACAGGAATTGAATTAAATTTTGCAGCATAGCAAATTATTGATCCCTTTTCCAGGAAGTTTCACCAAAATGTCGAAGCTTTTGCAGATTTCTCAAGCAATGCTAAGCAGTCGATATGAATTGGGATAATCACTTCAAATACGAGGTGGCTCCTACCTTCCCACTGCATCTCGAGTTAGCAATACAGGTAAGTTGAGCAATGCCAGTCAGTACGGATTGTCCTGGAGAGTGCACTGGAGGAAGTTGATAAATTGTTGTAGGGAGGGCATTGGTGTTAAACTGAAATCTGCCGCCTGTGTGCACAATTAATTAGTGAATCAAGGTAACACTTACTTTTTTGTGAATTATAGTGGTGTACTATGGGGCAGATTTTTGCTTTCTGAGTGACACCATGTTGCAACCAAAAGCCCTCTCCGACTCCCTGAAAATGCCCCCTAGGCTGTTTGGGAATTTTGCCACTGTTGATTCTGTTGTATCAAATATCCTAAACCAGGCCGATGATTGCAACACCCGAGTGGGGGATTCTCTACCTGCCAGCACATATAAACTAGTCTGTCTTTGTTGAAGTGACATTGATATATAACGTGTATAGGAGGGGAATTGAGAGTTCCTTCTGTGAGGACGTTCCAGTGGATACTAGGGCACAGCCAGATGCCAGAGGTGGTTATTTTATTGGATTGTTCTTTATTTCCACTTGAATATTGAGCTTTTACTGTTCCAGAACCTATGTACTCACTATTAGAGTTCCCTTCCATGCACCACCATGATTTCTGTTAATATTAAGGGATACATGGAAAGGAAAGGAACAATAAAATGTAAGATCAGATTCATTAGCTTAGACTGCATAGAGAGTTAGGGGGAAATAGGAATTGTGTGGAATATCCCATTTTTGGGCCCAGAACTATTGCTCCTTCTCTCATAGAAGCAGGCATAGAAGGAGAGGTGGCTTGTGGACTGAATCTTTCTTTTCCTTAAATGGTAGGACATGCAAACTGGCTCAAGTATCTTCATTGGCCCTTAGAACCTGAGGGGAAGTAAGGAGGAAGGACATTATGGCTCACACTGCTTCTGATGCATGGTTCCTACCGGGACAATGCCTTGATTGGGGAAGACTGCATATGATTTATCATTATATTCATGTATGAAATGTGTAATGCAGCAAATGGTAGAGTACTGTGTGTTGCCTGCAACAAGAGTCTCTTTATTTTGGAGTATTTTTTGCCATCCACCAGGGCTCTTACTGGCTCAGATGGTTGCTCATTAAGTGGCAAAAGAGAGAGAAGTTGTCAGGGTCCCTTCATTGTGTATCTCCTGCCATGAATATGATTCAAAGATTCCCCTTTGGGTTTGATGAACTTCTTTTTGGAGCTTCCAGAAGGCTAAAATACTCCCAAGCAAATTAAATTCCACCCTAGATGATGAAATATAAATGAACACGTTGAGCATCAGAAACTTGATAGCTATTTGTGAAGCAGTTGAGGAGCCATTGTTAAGTACTACGCTCTCCACTACATTACGAGACGTATTTATTTCATGTGCATTTAATAATGCAGTAAAGATGATGCCTGAAACACTGAAGTACAATGAGGAATTACTAGTTTTCTGCAAGCAAGGTAAAGGCACTATGTATGATTGCCCCAGAGGATATGCAAGATACAGAAAATGAAATGAAATAAATAAAAAGTGGCAGATGACTGGTTTCTGGATATTGCTAGGTGAATTTATTAATTGCTAATAGAGCACCAAGCCATGAATTACTCAGTCATTGCCATTGTTTCAATTTTATGACTTTCCTCTTAAATACAGATTCGTTAGGAAGGAATCAAATGTCACTGGGCAGTGAATTATACAGAAACAAATTTATGCTTGTGAATGCTGATTTCCCATAGTAAGTTATGAGTTTAAAAGGACACCGTCAAGGTATTTTTCATAGTTTCAGCATGCCTTTTCTTTGCTGTTGTCTATGATAACCCCTTGTGCTCTGGATAAGGAAAGCTGTCATATATATTTCTACTTTTTGTTTGATCATGTGTGAAAGAAGTTTGGTCATTGTAGGTTTTCATACCATGTATTTTAAAGTTCTTATGTGTTAGTAAAATATTTTGCTTTAAAATATATATGCTGGAACTACCTACATATGTAACGAGATATACCTACCTTCTGGTCACCTTAAGGATGTACTATCTTTGAGAAAGGCTTACCTTAGAAAACTCAGAGTATCTGTTGGTCTCAAACACTGTCCTGCTATAATCATGGAGCTGGCAAGATCATGTCTGGCCTGTCAAAATGAATTTCATGCTCTGATCTGCTTTGTAAAGTGGTTCCTGTGCTTGTGGGTTCTTACCTCGTATTCCAAGTTTGACGACTAAAATGTAGTTTATAATCGTTTAAAACTAATTAAACTAATGAAGAAAAGCAAGAAATGGTTTGTAGCTCCAAGAACTGACATGGATGTGAAAATACCTCCGTCCCCTTTGGTTTCATGTGGAAGGTCACTCTTACTCATAAAAACAAGTCTTCTGAGGAGTGGCTGAGGGAACTGGGGTTGATTAGTCTGGAGAAAAGGAGGCTGAGGGGAGACCTTATTGCTCTCTACAACTACCTGAAAGAAGGTTGCAGCGAGGTGGGGGTCGGTCTCTTCTCCCAAGTAACAGGTGATAGGACAAGAGGAAATGGCCTCAAGTTGTGCCAGGGGAGGTTTAGATTGGATGTGAGGAAAAATGTCTTCACTGAAAGGGTTGTCAAGCACTGGAACAGGCTGCCTAGGGAAGTGGTTGAGGCACCATCCCTGGAGGTATTTAAAAGACGTTTAGAGGTGGCACTCAGGGACATGGTTTAGTGGTGGACTTGGCAGTGTTAGGTTAACAGTTGGACTTGATGATCTTAAAGGTCTTTTCCAACCTAAATGATTCTGTGATTCTACTTTACTGTGTTGAGGGTGAAATAAAGCGAAGAGCCTAAAATAAATTTTCTGGATTAGTCTTGGCAGCTTTTTCAAACAATAAATGGATAAATGTGTCTCCGTGGGGCCAAGCATGGTAAAACTGGGAACTAGGAACACCTTCAAAATTGTACGTTAGTATTTGTTTTTTAGTAGAACTGTTTGCAGAAAACAGTATCATAGATCTTGGTGTGGTGCTGTGTATGCTTCTAATACGGGTTTTCGTTTGAGCATGATACTGTGTTGGTTGCTTAATATGCAGTGTCATAAAATGCAAGATTTTACTTTTGATTTAGTTTTTCATTCTGTGTCCAGGAGCTTAAAATGAAGAGCATTTTTAAGTGTAAAAAAAAAGAATTCCTACCTTATTCTTTCTGTATCTGTTTAGTTTGGTTTTGGGCATGATCACACTTCTGAAATACTGCTATTTATGCTATTTCGATGTTTGTAGACATCTTAACACCATTCATAGCGCCTACTTTAGTCCTTGTGTAGCTGAACTGTATGTAACCAACTCTTGTATTTTCCCTTTATATTTCAGATTGTAATGCCAAAATAAGGGCAGAGTGTGTGCTTTCTATACTGTCCCAGTCGGGTTGGGAGAACTGTCTACCCTGCCATCAGTCTATTCACTTCCTGCAGCAAAAAGTGTGTTATAAATCCTGGCCTCTTTTGTGCCAGGCTGTGCGCGGGTAGCCACAGGGAGCCCCACTGAACTGATGAGCTGTGAGTTGTTGCCAGGAAGCCCGGCGCGTCTCTGGAAACAGATGGATATTAAAGGCCAAATTTGTGAAGGCGCGAGGCACCTACGAGTGCTTCTAGGCACCTCACAGGAGTTGAGAGAAAGGGCTTACAGATCCTAAGGTACCTAAATAGATAGTGCCTGTCTGTAAGGTGCTGTCTCCACATCTTTCATGGCCCAAATCAGAGCCAGGTACGTGACAAAGAGCCGGAGTGTACCTCTCCCCAGTGTCTGTGTGAAACCGGAGTGTTGTGGGATTTGCTCCTTCAGTAAAATTAGTGTTTCTTTATAAATTTGTGTATTTGAGGGAATGAATACATAGCCTTAATTGGGGGGGCCCAGTTGTGTGGGGAACATGGACAGTTTGGAGATTAAGAGGACTGAACTTTGAGAAATATGACTAGTAAACAAATTTTTGTATGAGGGAGACATAAAACACCAGGTGGGGTCCATTACATTAGGGGTTTTGCAAATGCGTAACAAGGCTGTCTGCTTTACTTTATCTCACCGTTTCCTTTCCTTGATTCTTTTCGAGTGGACTGAATTACAGTATTACTTGGATTGCCATCGTGGTCAAGGCAAGCTGTTTTTCAGCAGCTGTATATGGCATTTCTCCAAGCTAATTCTGGGATGGAGAAATTCCTTTTTCAGTAGTCAATTCTTTTTCCATGATCAGCTGAAAAGCTGATGAGAAAAGGAGAGCCAGCAGGTACAGAGAGTAGGCAGTAGCACCATCTATACAGAAGAGCACAGGAATAACAGTAACATGCAGCTCTCAGAGAAGACGTGAATAAAGGTTTACTGGAATGACATTACAGAAGCATATGCCTTTCAAGATTAGTTAAGTGCTTACAACTTTTTTTATGTAGCACTTGAGGCCTAAGCATAACTTTTTTTTTTCCTTAAGCCAATTGCATCTGAAATGCCATGCAAACAGAACGTTACAGTGCAGTAGCTCACTGTGGAAACGTGCGGTGTAATTACTTACAGGAACGCCTTCACAGGCTATGTTGTCTGTGTTAGAAGTCACCTGCCAGTCTCTCCATTGCACACCACCTGAGTTTATACGGACAGTTGATCTGTCCCTGCACTGTGGGAAACTGCTGTAGACAATGTACCGGATGCTTTGAAAACATGTTTAATCTTGAGGGTTTTTTTTATTTAAAGAAGGTGGATGTGTTCTGAAGACTTTTGCTATTTGAAGCTTTATCTTATAAAAAAATAATGCTTAGCCAAGTCAGTTTTTTAAATTACTACGTTAGTCATCCTGGTGATTACATAAGGAACCCTGTAGGAGCATTTCACATACCATCAGCCCTTGGCACTGGAATAACAATGAGGGTGAAGTATTAAAAACTGTGTACTCACAAAGACAAACACGGCTGGATTGTTACATAGAGAGATCATCTCAGTATTTGCTGTTGAATATATCTTTACATTAATTCAGCTCATTTCTGAGACAACACACTGGAAGAAAACATAATTTGAATTAATTATTTGCGCATATGGCATATGCCTGATGTCAGCTAATGCTGCATTAAGGATAGACATGCTGGGCACACATTAAATAATAGAGTAAATATTTGTATTGTTTATGATAAACTAGTTCCTTCTGCAGATCATCTTTGTTTGTGCCTCAGTAAACATTCCCATTGGGCATATTTACTGTGATTCATATAGTGCAATATGTTAAGTGTTATAAAAAGCGTGTGTTTAAATCTAAATTCTACTGCAAGGCCTCACTCTGTTTTCAGAGCAATTGACGGTTTAGTAACACTTTAAAATAACATTGAAATCATTATGGCACCTTATTATTATATGGAATGTTTTGTTAGCATTAATCACAAAGGTTCATTTTGTGTCAGAAATGCTTCTATAGAAGCTCCATTGTAATCTAACTGTAATGAAACATACATTTATCTCAGTGTGTTTTGAAATATTTATGTCAAGTGATTATTTTAGGAAAGAGAATTAGATGCCCTAAAGTTGTGGAGCAATTGAAGAAAGAAGGATTGTTAAAAAAAAAACAAACCAAAACCAACAAAACAAAACCCAACACAAAACCAAACCCAAAAAACAAAACAAAAAATACCCTAAAAAAAATTAAAAAATGCTAAGATCAAGGACCCTCCATAAGAAATTTAGGCACAAACCCTTACCTTAGTGAACATAAAAATATATAAGAACAAATTCTCTAGTTTTAGAGGATGGGAGAAAACAAGAGTAGAAGAAATCCAGAAAGTCAGTTAAATTTGGGGAGAAATCTTAAGTTGCACTTTGTTTTCTACAGCTGTTGAGTTCTTAAGGAGGTCTAATACCAGAATGGAGAGGCTTGAACCATATAGGTTGGCATGTGGTTTTTATACTTATCTGTCCCAGCTGCAAAGGGTTATTCCAAGGTGTGATTTAGTGGGCCTTCCAGTGTTGGCAAGCCTGACACCAGTCAGGTGCATCCTTTGGTGGATGTCCTGCATATGTTGTGGCTGATCTGCATATGCTTGTGAAGTCCCATGGGCTGGGCTTACAAGATGCTCAGGTTGACTCGCTGTCCCATCTGAGATAGGTCTGATTTGTTGTGCTGTAGATGTAGAGTTGCTCTATACAGGGACAACAGCCATTTGTTGAGGATTTCCCAAGCTACCAGACATCCAGAAATCTGCTGAATGACCCAAACTGAAAGGAAGTAAGTTTTTACTAAAGGCAAGTGTCTTTTCCTCTCATTGGTAAGCCAGGTGGGTGTGCTGAATGGAGTTGATTGGTAGGGATGGTGCACACGCTCTGATCTGCCTGTCCAAGTGTTCTTCCTCAGCTCGGTGAGTGTGTATGGTAGAGGGTCCGCGTACCAGCATCTGTTGTCTTTATTGAGAACGGTTCGTGGGAAAAGAAGCAGAGGAATCCAGGAGAGGCCTTTAGTTTTTAGGGAACGAGGAGATGGAATCTTTGGCTACATGATAAATAGGTGGATGTATTCACACCTCTTGCCCTCCTGAAGATCATGATATGGTGTGTGTGAATGTTTATGTGTGAACTCGGGTATAATCATGCCTTCATTAGTCCCTCGTATTTTTGCATGCATATTTTCAAATGGGTAATACCTTGAAAAATGTTAATCAGAAAATGCCACCTGGCAGAACATTTGTCTACCTGTGTCTAGATACTGAAACAAAAAACCAAAAATGACAATTCCCAATTTCTGGATGACTGTTGAAACAGAACAGAAATAAATCCAGCAGTATCATTTACATATTAAGAAAAGAATAGGCATTATGAAAAGGCTTTAGAATAGGAGCAGTGCTATGATAAGCCTGACTGCAGACTCCGCAGTCTAGCCTTCTAAGTCATTTTTAGAAGCAGCATAACCGTTGAAAGAATACATGATAGAACTGAGGTCCTAAAATGTATAGATGAATGCAGGCTTCCCCTTTTCCATTATCAGGTCCCCCTTTTTTCCAAGGCTGATACTCTTAGTATATTAACATCGATATCATCACATGTACCTAAGATCTCCTACATTCCCAAAGAGCAGTATAGCCATTAGACTTCCAGTTAATACAGATAACAAAAGGTCCCTGATAAGTAGTTTGGTTTTCACTTTACAGGCAGGATGAGGAGAGGTTAGTGATGTTTACTGGTAATTTGGGTATGCTGCAGTGAGAAAGAATTCTGCGTTCAAGATGCAATTAAACTATAATGGCCAAGGTGGACTGTTAATCATTCCACCTTCCCGAGAGGTTTCGAGTCCATGTTCAAGATCCTCAGCACACATTTGGTAAGGCAGACGTAGTTCTAAACCACCTCTGCGCTCTCTGAATTTTGGAAGAAATGATCGCTGTTGCGGTATGAAGCTGTCTCCAGAAGGCTGTGTGTAATGGCTCTTCTGAATCTGCTACTTCTGAAGGTGGAGGAATAGGAAAAGGCATGCTCTCATACCTGGGCATGAGTATGGAGTTCTAGGTATGGGAGAGGACGATTGTCCATGGGTGCCAGAGGCCGATCCAGGTTGAGGATAAGGGAAGAACTATGACAGATATGCCATGTAGAAAAAGCTCTCTCTATTTCTGTACTTGATCTGTGATGAAGTTGATTATTTTCCATTTTTTTGATATTTAGCCATGGCTGGTATAAGCTTGACAATTGTGTTGGCTTCCATAATTTATCCTTTATCTTGAAAGTACAATGCATTTTTTTCCCAGGTTTTGTTCAGAACCGTATTAAAAATCATCAATGAAGTTTGGAAATATGTGTCCTTACTTTTAAGAATGTATAAAAAAATCAGGGTAGGGTCTCAAAGTAAAATGCTGAAGGCGGTTTTGTACATGGAGACATTAAACGCAGAGCAGTATGTGTGACTGACTGGACAGGGCACTGATGTGGATAGCCCCTGGTTTCAGCCAGGCACTGCAGCTCCTCACGCCCATTTGCTTAGCTTGCTCGCTAATCGGCTACAGTGTGTGGCCTGCACAACAGGCACCTCATCAGTTTGTAAAGGAATTGGGAGTTTGTTATTTAGGGGAAAATGAGGATTAAAATAAAAAAGATTGATTTTTTTTTTTTTTTTTTTTTTTAAAGTGTCATTTGGGACTGGCTTATAATAAGATCCTGCTGCATTAGACATTCTTTGCTTCGATTCTTGGCAGCACTAGTTGGATTAGGAGTGTCTAGCATGCAACTGAAATCCGGAGATTGTGTGCCAGGTATTAAATAGTGGCATAAACCTAGTGAAAAATGGGAAGGCTCTTTCTAATAAATGACTTGGTATTGTCTTCAAAATGCAGGAATATATTTTGTTGATTGAGGTCTGGATGTGTTTATGTATTTTCATTTGAGATGAAATGATTTTGTAAAATAATTCTCCCAATGCATCAGAAATACAGGCAGTCAATTTGTAGTAAAATATCACAAATTAAGGCTCTTCTTAATGTTATAAATTACCAATCCTTGGAGTATTTACAACTAGTTCTTGAACTGCAAAAAATTCCTTCTGGGTTATTCTTGATTGGTATGTCTTGATTGGTTAGTCTTTGTTGGGATGTACACCTCCCAAAATGTATATTTATATCTACTAGGGGCTATGATACAGTATGTGCTGTTACTCATTTTCATCTAGATTGTCATGGATTAATGTCGTGATTTTGGCTGGATGGAGCCCATTTTCTTCCCAGTAGCTACTGTGTTTTGGATTTAGTATGGGATTTGGTATGTGAAGAATGTTGATAATACACTGATGTTATTAGTTTTTGCTGCGAGATTGGGGAGTTTTTTCCGCTTCCCAGGTTTTGCCAATGTGCAGGTACAAAGAGCTGGGAGGTGTATAGCCAGTACAGTTGACCCAAAGTGACCAAAGGAAGTATTCCATACTATAGACGTCATGCCCAGTATATAAGTGGGGGTTGGCTGGTGGGACAGGCTCTGTTCGTTTGGGCTTTCATTCGTTCGTTCTGCCCTCCCTTGCTCACTCTCTCTGGAACTTTCGGTTCCGAGGTCGCTGCTGGGGAAATCGCAGTTCCGAGGTTGCTGCTTGGGATCATTCTGAGATAGTTCTTGGTTTCACTCCGTGGTCACTACTCAGGATGGGCTGCATCGGTCATCAGGTCATCGGGCAGTGAGAAATTGTGCATTGTTTGTTTTGTATATTCTATTATCATTATATTTTATTATTATTATCATTATCATTATATAATTATTTTTTTCTTTGCTGTCTTGGTGAACTGTCTTTATCTCAACCCACGAGTTTCCTTTTCTTTCCGATTCTCCTCCCCGCCCCACTGGGGAGCAGGGCAGTGAGTGAGTGGCTGCATGGTACTTGATTGCTGGCTGGGGCTTAAACCACGACAATTAGTAAGATTTAGTAATTTTTCTCCCTGCTGTAATTCTGAGCTCTCTTCATGTGCACATCCAAAATGTTGCACCCTGGTTCTTGTAATGGCTAGCAGCTAAGTGCAGCAGCAGGAATGAGGAAGCACAGCAGAGGTGTTGATATGCCAGTTTTGTGACCCAGCTGGTGACTGATTTGGCCTCTGGGATAAATTTGAGAGATTGCTGCTTGTCTTCAATTCATTCCTGCTCTAATGGCCTCATATGGGCGCTTTCTGCCAACTCATGTTTACTGGAGAGTGATGTACTGTGGCTGTTCCTGCTTTTCACCCGAGATGCCGGCGAAGGGCTGCACCAGTCTTGTGTCTTCAGAGGCATCCCCTCAGTGTGCTACAGGCATCTGAACCAAGCAAGTGGGCTGGGAAATGTAACAGCAGACTTCCCATGGAGCGTGATGGTTTTTAAGACAACCAGAAGTATCTGTATCAAAGCCAACCATTATGGAAAAAATATTTGTAGCTATTTTTAAGAACTGAGAACAAGACAGTGAATATAACACAGTAAAAAAGAATAGAAGTAGGAGGTTGTGGGCTTCTTTCCTGCAGAACAAATGTATGTTTCATGACTGCGGAGCTCTTTGCATGAAGCAGTCACACGCAGGAGCACTTTAGGATGATTTCCGAATTTTGGAAGAAAAGGAGAAATGTAATCTTGTTGAGGTTTAGCAATTAGGTACCATAGTTAATTAATCATATAATTAAGTAAAATGAGACCATATTTCTTGAAATGTGTCAGATAATTATGATACATTTTGGTAATTACGTGTAATAAAATTAATTAAACATATAATTCAAAGAATCAGGAAAATCATTACTTGAAATGATTTATCCCATCCATGGGTCAGAAAGATCTGTTTTATTTTTCTTGTGCTCAGTCATAACCTTACAATCTGGTCTTTTCTGTTTTTGAAGACATTGCAGATTTCCCATATTAGCTTTTTGCCTTAATGGTCAGAATTTTTCTTGGGATTCTTTAATCTTTGCAATGGTATCGGTTGCCCGGTATGAAAATCCTTGGGTCTCTCTTGTTAGATCATTACTCAGAAAATAGATACAACTGTTACATTGTGCTGATTCTTGCTTCATTGCTGTGAAGTCATGCAGAGTATTTATAAAAGAGGAGAAAGGAAAAGGAAACAAGAGGGAAACAAATATTACCCAAGTGTAAGCCAGTGTGCTCAGAGCTTGGTGGTGTTTTAATATGTTTTATTGGCATTTGCCTGAAGCGTCAAGCACACAAATACTCTCCCTTGGTATGGAGGGCTAAACTGACCTCCCTTTCAAGTTGCAACATTTTTTATAGTTAGTTCTCATTTTAGTTACTGCTGGGAGGAAATTCTGCTGCCACTGCAGATGAGATACTCTAAGAAGGGGAAGCGGTGTAAGAAAACCCTATAAAATCATGCTTGTGATATTAATTTTCTCACCTCAGGCTTAATAATCATTTTATGGTCATTTTTGAGAAGTTTTTTAGTCATAATGTTTTATCTATCTTTATGGTCCCTTACGCTGTATTTAATCAGTGTAATTATAGAAGGATAATTAAATAAAATGCTACTTAGTTCTTAAGATTTTAGCACTATTACTATTAATGTAACTAAAATACCCCTTGTAAATCTTGGTGTCTACACAAAGCAAAATATTGGTGCAGTATATTTGATATGCCATTAAAAAGGAAATGGTGGTGCATTTTTGTTGGTACAGCAGCACACATCCTAATTCATTAGTTCATTGGCGGTTGAAGAGACTTTTTAGCAGCATGAAGTCAACTGAAATGAGAGAGTCTTGTTCTTTTTAGGATGTCTCAGATTTTTAAGAAACAGCATAGGCCCCAATTTAGAAAACTACTTAGGTATATGATTAAATCCACCTTTAGTAAGTAGGGTTCTTGAGTGCATGTGTTCATGTTACAGATTAACATGGCCAAATGGACTGGCTTGGCTGTTTTTGTTTTCGTATATCTTGTCATATCTTATGGAAAGCAAGTCTCTGATCTGGTGCCAGTTGAGATCTTCAGGTCAGTGGAAACTTACTGGACATACTTCTCTCTGCAATTATATTGTTTGATAAAAAGGTGTTGTATAAAGGGCCTTGTAAAAAGCCACGTTAAGTCTTGTAAAAAGCCATGCACCATCTTCCACAGTTGCAAAAGCCTCATGTTAGAGCTTGCTCAAACCGGATTGATTGCTTATTTCATATTGAGTGAAGTCTGAACATCGGATTTCTACCCTGGAGCACAAAAGTCATGGCACACCTTTCTGATTTTCAGGCAGACTTTTCTGTAACTGGTATGATCCATGCTCAACTTGTTTAAATTGAGATAAAAGAATCCTATATAGGAAGAGAGGTTGGGGTAAACACGTGTGGTTGTTTCAGTGCTGCTCAAACCTCCTTGTGATGCTATTGTGAGCAGGATGCAGGATTGAATGTACAAGTTTTGCTCTGAATATATTCCTGTGTCCATTGAAGTTTACGTTCTTGACTTTCTATCAGGGGCACAACTTCTAGATTGAAAGGTTAGGTACTGCTCTACTATAATAAGCATCACAGCTTCCTCCATCCATTTTCAAATAAATGAAAGCTAGTATTAGGATATTTTAAAGTGTCCTGTAAGTATCAAGAGTGTATTGAGTTGAGTTTGATGCCAGTACAAAAACTTTTCACTATATGCATGCTAATTAATGCACACTAATTGTCAAGCTTGTTAGTCTGCTCAGAAGACAGCCAAGACTGAATGCGCTCAAAGCATGAACTCCACTCTCATCCTTTCTACCTCAGAGCTGAGGCACACTGGGAAGGCTGAGTAAAGATGATGCCTTGTTTTTGTCATGCAGCACCACTTGTCTCTACTCCTCCACAGTATCTGTCAATTAGACACCTCCACGATCACCATCTTTGGCCGTTCTTGGGGGAACTCTGAGACCAGCTTTTTAATGTAATGGTGCTAGACCCAGTCATGCCAAAAATTATGTGTGTGCATTCTGATGGTGGATGGTCCCATGTTTTGCACATGTAGGTGTCAAACATGCAGGTTTGGACCTTAGATTAGCACTGGACTATCTGCTTTGGGATAAAGTGGGATAATAATCTCCACTCATGCTGTCTTGTTAGCACCAACCTGTATTTACGCTTCCAGTAGCCACTGTAACGGTGATTCAGAATTGATCTGCCATGCAAACACAAAAACTAAAAAAGTAAAACCATGTTGCATATTAATAGCCTGGCAGTGATACCAGATCATTTCATGCCTTTGAGAAAAATGGAGGAAATATATGCTAGAAAAAGCTATAAACTAGATGGTTCTTCACTGTGAGAGTAGGCATCACTGGCAAAAGTATGGTGCCATATTCAGGCTACCTCTAGAAAACCTCCACAACCTGCCTCCCAAGGAAAGGAGCACAGGATTTAGGCCATGCCTCCACCAGTGGTGTTGAGGGGTCTGAGCTCATCCTGGGGTGGAGAGTTGCAGACTGACTTGTAAATGAATTGTAAAGCTTCCCTCCCGTCTTCTTGCTCATTACGGGATCCATTTTACAAACTAAAACTATTTTCCATTTCATTTTCCTAAAGGAAATGTGTCTTCTGTGGGGGAAATGCCTCTTTTGCAGGGAACCTAAACATAGCCTGTGTATCACCCGAATGCTGCCTCTGCCCTGCTTCATGTGGCAGTGATAAGAAATACTTCTCAGGCTTTTCATAATACTGATACTAAGTGAAGTATCATGGTGGCACAAAGTATGAGAGTACATTGATTTGAAGAGTATTGCAAGATAGTGTGCAGGGTGGGGATGGTCAGGGTTTTGTGTAACTCATCATATTAAATGCCTTTTGTTCTGCTTATCCTTGCCAGAAGAGAAGGAACAGCACAGTTTGAAAGTGCTCAGCCATGTCCTAAGTGATTTTACTTTCCTTCCAAGGAGACTCCTAGTACCGTTTCCCGTGCCCCATTACAACTACTGTTACTTCCCTCTTGGTGCAGTTTCATGGGTTAAGTTGGGCATAGGAGCATCAGTAATCTTCGAAGAGGTGAACAAGGTCTGAAAAGCATACAGTAATATTCAAAGGGGGCTTTTAGGAAGCAAAGGAGCTGCCAAAAGTGTAGAAGTATCAATACATAATACTGGTACCATGTATTACAGTGGTCGTTTACTATTCATAGCATTGAGTACACATTCCTTTACTACCTTGGAGGTTGGAGTGAGGTGTAAATGTTGCATCTGCCTTGTAACAGTGCTCTGCACAAAAGTAAATTGCATTTGGTATCTCCATTTCTATGGGATTAAGTCAGAATTTATGGGGGTATATATTCAGAACTCCTTGGATTTAGATTCAGGGTTTCTTGGCTAATATCCCAAGCTGTTTTATTAAAAAAAAGATGAAACTGTTGGTTTTCCAAATGTATGAATGTCCCTGTGGTTACTGCTGTGGTACATGTGCAACTTAAGTACTGCTGCTTCTCTTCACATTTCAATGAAATACAAGATGGCAGCTTCTCATAGATTACTCTTCTTGAAATAAAATGTCTATGGCTTCATTTGTTGCTTAGGAAGGCACTGGTGCTGAACGTTTCGTCGGTGGATGCATGAAGAAGACATTGGATATCTCTGTATAGTATTAGAACTATAATGAGTGGAAAACATGTTAGAAACTGTATTTCACACTTAGGATATGAACAGAGGCTGTTAGGATGACTCTCTTCCCCCCTTCAAGTAATTAGTTCCTTAGAATATAAAGGATTCTTTGGCTTAAATGAGTTTCTTTTACAGCACATAAGGGAATTTCTTAAAACAACAACAAAAACAGGCTAGCTAATGAAAGAAGTGATTTTTAAAATACCAGGTAATTCTTGGATAGTTAAGTTACTACCATGCTTAGAAAAGGTGTAATAAGGAAACTGCTTTAATTATAAATAAAAGGATTGGTAATCAAGATGAATTTCTGCCAAGTAGAGAGGTTAGCTCAGCTTTGAATTTCGGCAGAACCCTGTAGCCCCTTCTCATTTTTACTAGAGTGGTTCATTTTAATAATATGTGCTTTGTATTTCATTGAGTGGACGGAAGGAGCATTAAGAAAGCTATAGCAATTCATTAATATGGGTTTGCATTTTGGAAGCTATTGGGTAGTGAAGTCCATTAAAAAACAATTAGGATCCAATGAAATGCAGTAATTTCATTCTCCAGGGGCATCATGTGAAGGGGACTACCGTTACAAGTTAGTAGTGGTGTTCTTCTAATGGCACCGGAACCCTTGCAGCTACAACCAGAGTTTTTCTCTTCACGTACCTGACTGTCTCTGAGGTGGCTTTTTAGCTGAGTGGTTATATAAATTTCAGAATACATAGGTTTGTATTGTGTCTCTTCTCTGAAAACCCCTTATCAGAGAGCAAAGAATCATAACTCATGACACAGGATTCAAGAAAGGAAGGTGGCTGTCCTTGTAGACTAGGGAGACTTCTCTGGAGAACTCTGTAGTCTGTGTGGGTTTAAAAACTTTCTATCTAGCACAGTCCCCTGTGTCCCATCCCCCCGCCCCTCCCCCGGTGTTTAAGGCTGCTTTCAAGGTGCATATGTTCTTAGGCTGTTGCCGTTCTCTTCTGTAGCTTCAGGCTCAGGACTTCGTTCCTTCTGCATATGATCAGTATTGGAGAAGATGCAATGGATATTCCTATGGGTTTCTTTCATCCAGCCTGTGGTCTTAACCCTTTTAAATCAGCAGTATTTATCTCCGTTGGTCTTTGTTGAGAAAAAGTTAGCTCCCCATTTTTTGTCCTAGAATTTCCTCCCCTTTTCTTGCCCAGTCATTCTGTAGACTTTTTTTTTTCTTACTGCTTTTCAGCAGCAGCTCACCTGCCTTTCCAGTAGGAGCTAACCGCTGCTCCAAACATGGTACAATGATCCAGACCTTGCCTGTAAACAGTATTCCTTTGAGCACTACTCAGTGGCATTTATTTTCCTTTTTCCCACCAAGCCATCTTTTCTTACATTCTCCTGTCTGCCTCTTTGCTCATCCTGCAAGCTGTTCTCAGGACTGGCTCGTTGCCCCATAATGACTATTAAAACATGGTTGCTGTTCTGTAGTTTCTCACCCCACTGCTTTATCTCCTTGGTAGATCTCCCACTCCCCTACTTGGCTGCTTGCCTCTCCAAAATTTGCTGCACTCAGTTGAGGCACTGTCTTACATACAAAGGATGGTTCCTTGAATGATGTGGCATTCATAACAGTCTTGGAAGGTGAAAGGTTGTGATAGATGGACATAGTAAAAAAAGATATTTTTATTCAGAAAGCAGGAACATGTTTTTACTGTGCTGTCTCTACTGGTCCATTTACCACTGAGAGAAGAAAGAAGTGGCGATTAGAAGCTGTTCTGGTAAATTAACCCTAGCCAGTCTCAAGTGATTAGTCACTAATACATTTTTGCATGAACACCTTGGGTTGACAAATTCTGACTCCTAGCGCCAGGTGGCTAAGAGCTTTCCTTCAGAAATACGTGAGCATAAAGTAATATCTGCTGGTGAATTCTTTTTTTAGTTAATGGGAACTGGCATCTTCTGCCATCACTGTAATTTAAGTAAATGATACTCTTTGTGACAGAAGAAATTAAGGTATATTGTACAGCACATGGCCCCAACACAAATTCATGTTTTTCAACATCCTAAATTATATAAGCAATGTCTTTACAGTCATTTTTTTAAGGCAGATTAATTGTTTATGTCAATAGATTTTTTCTGAGATCTTTGTGCTTTCATTATCCAGTTTTTCTTACCTCAGCAGCATCAGGTAGGGCATCTTCTCATACAAACAGGTGGAAAGAAGTTTGAAATTTCTTATTTGGTGTTTGATTTGGGAAACTCCTGCATACTTGGCAGTTTGGAAAGTCAGGTGTCTCAGTAAGGAATTGGAAGACTATTTTTAGATAACCGTGTTTTGGAAATCTTGCTTGTAATTTTCTTTCATAATAAAATGTGGTCAATTTAATCTGTTCTGCATAATTTCCAATCATGATACTACCCCTTGTGCATAGATAATTAACTAGAATGTCTGAGGTCATTTATATCTTTTGCTCTACAGAACAAATGACATAATGACCACTACTTGGGATTAGGGACAAGATGGTCTTAAAGTTTTAGTGTTGCTGTATGTTAGCTGACCTAAACCAAGATACCAAAAATTGCTAACCTGCAGAGACAACTTTAGGTGTTGAAAATGATGCCAGCCAGAGTTGTGCAGCAGTCTAAAACCTCCGCCCAGAAGGTGCTGTGTTAACCGGTCACTGGAGCAGCCTGCTTTAATGAAACCCTTTGGCAGCTTAGGCCTTTATTTCTTTTGTTCCTCGTTTCTGCCTGCAGAACAGGACAACCAGTATTTATCTGCTTGACAGGGTTGCTGTGAAGAGTAAGGAATGCCTGTGAAGTGCTTTGAAGTTGCGATGCACAGTGGAGTAACACTTCTATGAATAATATTTTCTGCTTCATTTTTCATGATAGCCAATTAATGTATCAAAAAGAGTATAACTTTCAGAATCACGGTGGTTGATAGAATTGCGCAGAATGTTTATCTTTAAGATGTAAGAAAGAAAAGTAACTGATGAATATGGCAAAAATCACTTGGAAGGGAAGTGAGTGAGTGTTCATCTTCCCAAATTAATCAACAGCTTCCTTAAGATGGAAGATTTGACTATTTCAGGTTCACTTGTTATAACTAAGATATCAGCCAGGCTTCAATATCTCAAAGTGTTTTTTAATTAATTTTCTCCTACACTTTAACCTGGAGGAAAAGCTATTACTTTGTGGCATTAGCAGTATGTAAAACCACCCCTTTATCTATCAGTTACAAGACTTAACCAGATGCAGCATGCGGGCATTTAGGTGGATCATGTTTCTTCTTTTGCTCTATTTGGGTAGGTAGAACTGAAATGATTCCAGGTCTGCAGACAAAGAATTGTACAACCCTAAACAAGTCTTTACAACTCAGTAGTATAAAAACTCCTGTAAATGCTGTTATCAGCTCTGTAACTTCTCATGGCCAGTTTCTGAAAGGCAGTGTGGAAACAAAAAATCTTAATTGAGCCCCATGGACAGAGGTAATGGTGATTTAAATTTATTTTTTTCTCATCTGTAACTGGGAGAAAGGTTAGTATATTTTTATAAGTACCACTAAGTAAAACCCACTAGATTGTTGATTAACCCTGTATGACATTTTTTGATACAGCTTTTCTTCTAATCAGGAGGTTGACTAGATGACACAGAAAGGCTTAGCCATACATTAGGTTTTTATTATCCATCTACTTAGCTCTTAAAAATTCCAGAAGAGTTAAGGAAATGTTTAGCTTAGAAATTTTCAAAATAAAGTATCTAAATTTTTTCAGTGCTGGAGTGATTTTTAGTTTTGATATCTTAGAAGATTTTGGGCAATTGCTTAAACTGAAGGGTAGTATTTCAGGCCAAACAGACTGTTTTCATTCTCAGTCTGAAGATTATTTTCTCACTTTTTCATTCTCACAATTTTTTGAATAATACTTCTGGTTTAACCTGAAAAAATGTTATTACTTAAGAAGATACTTTTTGTTACTGATGATAGTTTTTGTTAACAAACTGAAAAATCTGTTATTTGCCTACCTCAGTTGTTTAAATTTGCCATACTTGAAAATTTGTAGGAAGTTTCTATTCTTGAACAAGGAAATAAGTAGATCTGAATTTGATCTTTCATGAACTCTGGATTTAATCATTTCAGATCGGGTGACAGGCCCATTCCAGATACAAGATTTTTTTTGTGTCATTCTCATGATCAGTACGCATAAATGTGTATGTATGTGTATATCTATCATCTTTGTGTGCTTGTGCATATAATTTATTTATTCAGCAGTAGTTCAATTTATAATGGAATTGTTAAGAACTTCAAACTTGGTATGTTCTGGATTCAGTAATTTTAACGTAAGTTATTCCTAGGTTGAAATTAGCTCTAGATTTCCATTGGGAAAGGAATAGTATCACCCATTTAGAAAATTAGCCTGGGGTTATACATACCAGAGGAGTCAAACTGTTGAGGAATCACTGTGTTCACCATCGCTGAGCGATGCTTTGTATTGGGGGACAGATTCAAAAGGAGAAATAGGTTGACAAATCAAGTCAAAATGAAGTGGCTTTTTTAATGCTGTCGGCTTCAAAGTCTCACTCCTTAATGTCCTTGATGATATCAGTTTGATTACATTGGTTCCTGTTTTTGTACTGGTTTTGGTCTTTCTTGCTCTCACATTGTCAGTAGTGTTGTCATTTTACTGATTGTCAACTGAGAATGTCCCCTCCCCCCAATATGTATTCTTATATTGAGAAGTTTAACATCATTGGTGTCAAATCTTGGCTCCTGAGCTGGATTCATCTGGAGAGTGAACTCTGTGGTCCTTGTGGTAATTTTCAATATCTAATTTCATTTTAAAAAAACCCACTGACAGCAAACAAAATGTTTCCATCTCATACCAGTTGAGAAAACCTTCATTAAGTGAACTAATTGCAATGTAGTGGAATGTTACCTGCCAAGATACCTGGGACATTAATTCCAGAAACAAGTGATAATTCTTTGTGTGCCAGTATTAATGACATTATTTATTGTCTATGTTTTTAGGAAATAGAAGTTGGGAAAGTGTCTAAAATGAGAATTGGAAGTAAAAAGTCAAAGGGAAGAAAGAGCAATGAAACATAGAGAAGAAAAAAAAAATGAAGAAAAAAGTAAAGGGAGTAAGTAGATAGTTCAGCCTTCCAAAAAGGAGCATATTTTCTCAGGAAGTGGTGCAGCAGCAATGCTGGTGAGGGCAGGACGGGTTGCGCAGCAGATCCCAATACTCTTGGGGCAAGCACAGGCAACAGAAGAGGTCAGGGATAAAAATGGAGAAGTTCTGAACTTTTTTGGAAACAAAGCTTGTGCCTAAGGGCCTACTTTTGATGTGCTCAGGGGATTTGGGACCCCATCTCAAACCACTCATGCATAGGTGTGTAAGCCAAATGTTTTCCTTGGTTTGTGAGTCGCCCTGGTAGGGGAGGAAAGGCATAGAAGACAGTGGGTGAACAAAGACAACTTTGTGCCAATAGAGAGTTGTTTTCTAGGTAACAGAACACTTGCACAGCTTCGTTGTTGCTGGGTCACTACTTCTGCACGTCAGAGCAAATCCACATTTGTACACTCTGTCACAGATTTTAACTGTCCAGAACTTGTTTAGATAAGTGGAAACTTTAGAGTTTTGAATGTAGCTGAATTATAGGAATGAAGGTAAATTAGGGGCAAGATGTTTACCACTCGGAGATCTTCTGTGCAACAGTGTTTCTTTTCTAATAATACTAGTTTTTTAAAAAAGAGAATGCATTTAGAAAAAAAAAAGAAATTCTGTTTCAGTGTCATGATGTGTATGATGAAACTTGAAAACCATTAGACTAAAGTGCTAAAGAAATTAAAAATTAAAGATGACATTTCATCTTTAAGCTATTAGTAATAGAAAGTAGTGCATTGCAGTGGAAGAAAATAAGGAAAAGGTATGAATAAAATTTTGAGCTTTCTGGATTTTGTGGTTTTTCTATCCTGGGTTTTGTAATCTAGAGCATTATTTGACTATATATCAAAATTTCCAGTTTATGAACAAGCCTGTGTTGTGAACATATACAAGGTACCAGCATTTGACAATGCAAAACTTAATGATCCACAGCAAGAAAAGTTAGGGAAAGCAAACAATAACACATGGCAGTGAATTTACTCATTTCTTCATCATAAAGATAATCATGGTTCTGAAATGCGGTGAAACAGGATGATGTTGAGATGCTCTGGTTAATGGGGGCCATATAAAACTGAAGTAGATGGAAGAGAACAGATGGAAACTTGAAGAGGGGAAATGGCCTGTCCAGAGTTCTACCTGCTGCTGTCATTTCAAATCCATAGGGTTTGGTGCTATATAGAAATATCATTTCCTTGGGTTTCCAGGCACTTGGGTGCAATAAATGAGCTCCTTCACAATGTTGTAATTATGACAGAAAAAAGAACTACTTATAGGATCATAGCATAATTCGGTCTGAAAGAGTCTTTACGAGGTCTCTTGTCCAACCTCACACAGTGTGGCCAGGTCAGACCAGATTGCTCAGGGATTGATCCAGTTGGATCTTCAAAGCCTCCAAGGCCGGAGACTGAACAGCCTTTCAGGGCAACCCGTTCCACTGCTGGACTGTCCTTATGGGGAAAGGTTTTTACCATATATCCAGTCCGAACCTCTCTTATTTCACCTTAGGCTCGCTGTCTTTTGTCCCATCTTGCTCTGCTGTGAAGACCCTGACTTCATCTCCTCAGTGACCTTCTCCAGAGGTGCTAGGGGACTGTTGTTAGGTGCCCCCAAAGCCATCTCTTCCCCAGGCTGAACATGCCTGGTTCCTTCAGCCTCTCCTCACAGGGCAGGTGCTGCAGACCCCAACAAGTCTGGGGGCCCTCTGCTGAAATTGCCTCAGTTTATTGATGTGTTTCTTGTATTTGGGGGTAGGGAGCATAAAACTCGTCATGGTATTCTGGATGTGGTCTGATGAGTGCTGAGCAGAGGGGGGATTGTCCCTTCTCTCTGTCTAGTGGCTATACTCCTGTTCACACAGCCGAGAAAGCTGTTGGCCGCCTTTGCTGCCAAGGCACACTGCTGGCTCATGTTCAACTTGCTATACATCGAGACTGTTTCCACCGGGCTGCTTCCCAGCCAGGCCCCAGCCTGTATTGTGCATTCCTTCCCAAGTGCAGGACGAGGCATTTGTCATTGTTGAATTTCAGGAGATTCCTGCTGGTTGTCTGAAGACAGGTGCAAGGTTTGCCTTCCTCCACTTCTTGAGGACCTCTCCGGCTCCCCAAGACTCTTCAAAGGTGACAGAGTGGCCTTAGAAGGGCAGCAGCCAGTGCTGTGAGCAGCCTTGGATGCAGCCCATCAGGTCCCACAGACACCTATGGGCTGAGTTCTCTTGAAATCCCCAATTCAATCCTCGCCTACTGCTGGTCATCTCCTCCTCCTCCCCTGCCTGTCAGCTCTGAGGCCTGGGGGACATTGTTGGTGAAGACTGGGGCACAGAAGGCATGGAGTACCTCAGTCTTACCTGTGTCCACAGTCACCAAATCATCTGCCTCTGTTGCTGTGTTCTCTGGAAAGTAGATAATTAAACATTCTAATTAAAAGCATGGACACCATCCTGTGAACAAAGGCCAAGGTCTTCCTGGCCTGGTATCTTGTGTCTGTTGTTGGGTATTCTATGCTACTTCAGAAGACGGAGGCTGGCATGAACAATGATGGAATAATCTGTCTGCAAGGAAACTTTCTTATTCAACCGCTTTAGTTAGGGCCCCTCTTCTCCTGTGAAGCAGGAGGATTTTATCCTTGATGTCCTTTGGACTATTTTTTCATGTCCTTCTTGACAGAGGTAATGTATTCAAGGGGAGTATATGCCATTAATTTACAGTGATGGCAATATAAATGGCAGTATATTACTATTTTTCATACTCTGTATTCCCTTCTCAATACATCGTAACATCCTGTTCACTTTTTTTGACCCCTCATGTGAATTGAGCAAATGTCTTCATTGAAGTGCCCATGATGAATCTTGCATCTTTTTTCCTGAGAGGTTATAACTAATTCAGAACCCATCAGTATGTACAAGTGGCTTTAAATTTGTTCCTTCTAGTGTACCCTACTCTGCACTTTTTTCACAGTGAATTTCATCTGCTGTCAGGTTGTCCAATTACCTAGTTTTTTAAAGGTCCTTCTGGAGTTCCTCACAATCCTTTGTAGTCTTGACTACCCTAAATAGTTCTCTGTAGTCAGCAAATTTCACATTCTTATTACTTGTAGCATGTCAGCTTTCAGTTATTAGTAAATATGAATAACTACACCCTTCATAGTATTGACCCTTTGGACATGCTTTCTTCCTACACTAGTCATTTTTTCCTCCTTGTTCCTATATCCAATCATTTAGTTAGACTTTTAGTCCATGGCAGGAATGCACCTGTAAATGTGCGGGTCACACTCTGTGAATATTCACAGACACTCATGTTAGTTATCAGGGCTGGTCTCCAAGGTGTTGTCTGCAGTCAGTGAAGTGAAGTGGCCTTTGAGACCAGAATATGATCTTAGGCTCTTTGAATTCCCTTGGAGGCCTTCCCCACCCCTCAAGAATAGTTGGCCTTCATTACTGTGTGTCCAAGTTTTCAAAGTAAATTCATACGAAGAAACTTCCCAGAAAGTCTGTATAATGTTCCCCTGCTCTCTCTTTTCTTCACTCAGACTGTTATGGATGGGTGCTCAGGGTGCTCCTGGTGGGATGAGGCTACCCTTCTTCTCCTGAGGAATTCTGTTACACTCCATATGTGTTTTGTGACTCCTGACTTCTGTTGTAGGTAATAACCAACGCTCTTTCTGGCTGAAGAGTAAAAATTGTTCACCTCTAATTACGTGGATTGCCCACAACTTCTCACCTTTATCCTTGAGGCTGGAAATATAATAATACATTTGCGTTAGTAGCTCAGTTCTCTTGATCCTTGCTTCTTTCAGAACTTGGGTCAGTGTTTCACAGCTCACCTTTGGGGCTGGAAACTGCTAAGCTTAAGATACTGTTTAGGAAGCATTTATCATGAAAACTTGACAGAGAAGGTTTTGTATACAAAAGGTTTACATTGGTTCAAAGTTATACTGAGCAAGTAATTGGAGGAGAGGTCTGTTGAGAGTAACAAAATAGGCGAATGGCATTAAGAACAGGAAATCCCATCAACTGGAAATAGCCAAGGTGGGGAGAGGCCGTTCTGGCTTCCCTAGAGGTGGAGCACTGAGGACACGGTTGAAGACAGGTAAGAGCTCACCCTGGTTCTGAACCAGCCCAGCTGTTCTTATATTCTTAGAAATGATAAAACTATGAAACCAAACTTTATGCAGTATACAAGGTGTATAATACTAGAACATTCAAAATAGGATCTATTTTTTCTACTTGACCTTCAAATACTGTCTTATGTTTCTGCTGTGAGAGTCATATGATGACAGATCTGCTATAAGTGGGGTCAAATTTGCAAAAGGTTTTGAAACTGAGGAAGGCTCTTGGTCCTGAAGGGAGTAAGACAGTTGAATTTGTCAAATTTAACCCTCTTTAATCATCCTGTCTCTGACAATACCAGTATGATGGAGAGTTGCCCATCCCAAGTGTTATTAATTGTAATGGATAATGATTCCAAGAAAGATTTTAGCTTCCTGGCCATTTGCTTTGTTTAACTCAACTGTTGATACCCAGGTGGCCTAATAGGCATGCAGTTCCTGCTGGAAGCTGTACTTACAGAACCTCTTACTTGTATGCTGTATTTAGCTGTTTTGGGGATTTTCTTCACCCTTATAATCTCTTTACACTTCATATGATGAGGTTTGTTTTTGCCTATTGGCTTCTCATGACTCAGGGTTTCTTTTGTGCTTTATTATTTAGCCAAACTATTTTTTTCTTGACTTTTTACTTCCTTTATTTTTATTTTGGGATATATAAGCCTGCTGTGACTCTAATAAGGTATTTTTTAGTAGATTTCCATGGATTTTAATATCCTAACTCTCCCCTTTAGGCTCTGTAACTAATTGCCTCATTTAGAAAAAAAAGCCCCTCTTCTGCTTCAAGTTTAATGTCATAGCTCTGCCTCTTGATATGATGAACCCGAGAGGGGATCCAATTTAATTACACTGTGACCACTGCTACTTAATGGCTGAATTTCACTTACTTCCTGAACCAGTTCCACTGTGTTACAAGAAACACATATTTTGTGACTTTTGTATGGTCCACAGTGAGTTTCCATAGAAAGAAATAAGTTTATGGTATTCAGAGTGTTTTTCTTTACTCTCTAACCTAATGTGACAGTCAGCCAGTTGGCAGTCGGGTAGCTGAGGATGTCCATGCTGTCTGTTGTAATTAATACTGTTTGTGGGCGCACACGGCTGCCAAACACATTTGCATTCCAGTTCTGGCTTCCCTTCCCAATCAAAGGGGAACACAGGGGCAAGATTTTCCCATATAGAATCATAGAACAGTTTGGGTTGGAAGGGACCTTAAAGATCATCTAGTTCCAACCCCCCTGCCATGGGCAGGGACACCTTCCGCTAGAGTCAAAGCCCCATCCAACCTGGCCTGGAACATTTCGAGGGAGGGGGCATCCACAACTTCTCTGGGCAACCTGTTCCAGTGCCTCCCCACCCTCAGAGGGAAGAATTTCTTCCTTCTATCTAGTCTAAATCTACCCTCTTTCAGTTTAAAGCCATTACCCTTTGTCCTATCAACTACATGGCCTTGTAAAAAGTCCCTCTCCAGCTTTCTTGCAGGTCCCATTTAGGTACTGGAAGGCTGCTCTAAGGTCTCCCCAGAGCCTTCTCTTCTCCAGGCTGAACAAGCCCAACTCTCTCAGCCTGTCTTCAGAGGAGAGGTGCTCCAGCCCTCTGATCATTTTTGTGGCCTTCCTCTGGATTTGCTCCAACAGGTCCATGTCCTTCTTGTGTTGGGGGCCCCAGAGCTGGACGCAGGACTCCAAGTGGGGTCTCATGAGAGTGGAGCAGAGGGGTAGAATCACCTCCCTTGACCTGCTGGCCACGCTTCTTTTGATGCAGCCCAGGATATGGTTGGCTTTCTGGGCTGCAAGCGCACATTGCCAGGCCATGTTGAGCATCTCATCAAGCCAGTGGTGACTTTGTTCTTCTTCTTGCTTACATGGGGAGGACAAGATGTGAAGCTGGTGTCACAGCACTCTTGCTCTTTATATCAAACTGGTTGGTTTTCTTTGCCTCTTGTGCTTTAGAAAAGAGAGAAGGTCTGGTGCTCAAGACTCAGATGCTGAGTCTTTCTTCTGCTCTGCATCAGAGCAGGTTTCTGTCAAGCTGGGGCTCTTGTGCAGATAAAACAGAATTGCTATTTCCAAAACCTGGTATAAAAATTTACAAAGGGATCTCAAATATCTGGATGACACTCTTAGTCATATGATTTAGTTTTAGGTAGTCCCGCGAGGAGCAGATAGTTAGACTCGATGATCCTTATGGGTCTCTTCCAACTTGAGATTTTCTATGATTCTATGAAATATAGATCCCAGATTTCTTCATTTCCTGTCACTACGCTGGTGGTCTCCTAAATGAGGAGGTACTCTTGCATCCACGAAACAAAATTCTGTATTTCTGTAGAGTGTTTCACCCAGCCTATGTATATTTTGTCCATATCTGAGAAGACAGTCGGGCCCTTTCTTTCTGAAAAGCTTCTTCACTACTTGCCTTGATCTCTCGAAGTGTAATCACTGTGATAAAACGCATTGCTTCTTACAGTGGCTGTTACACTGTGATGAATTCTTGATTGTTGCAGTAGTTGCTGATGCTTACTTGGGTTTCTGATCTTCTGATACAATGCGAAGACTAGGAAAGCTGATGGTCCATAGGTCAGTTGGGCAGTGTGAACCTTCAGTGGAAAAACAGTGCAGTGTATCAGCAGATGAATTCATAATTCCACTCCTTTCCTTGCCCCTTTTTCCTAAACCTCGGTGCTATACAATGGTATTTATTAGGTCAGATGATGTACTTTGCTCCAAAACATTCATATGGAAAAAAATGAACAATTGTGATTAAAATTGATTTTTTCCCTTTGGGAAGTTAGAATCAAAAATGGTTACCTGCTCATTTATGAAACAGATTTATTCTGTTGACATGGAGGCTTGTTTGAAATGTAATTGAATTTCTGTTACCTAATGGAAAGTGACAGTTAACAGTATTTATTTTCCATTTGTGTCTCAGTAGATAACATAACACAATTTTGATTTGTAGTTAGCTTTGGAATCTGAGATTGTTCTATCTCTGTAATTGAAAAGATGGGAGCGCGATGGCCTAATACAATCCTGTTTTTGTTTTTTTTACACCAGTAAAGACAACATTAATACAGTAAACAGCATCTACTCTGGCTTAATAGTTACACTGAGATGTTATTTTTGCATCCTGCCTTTCTCATTAGAAACTGCCACATCATGATCTGGATTGATAATTCTTCCATTTAGACACTCTCTGCGGCAGCTGATTTTTATGAGCAATGCCTCCCTTTCCTTGCCCAGCTCAAAATAACTTCTTAACCTTGCAGCTAGAACACCTTTCTTAGTCACAAAATCACAATTACATTTCTCATATTGTTTTTTCACAATGTATTTTCACAACATGTATTGTGCTCACTTTGTATGGAAAGCCATTACTTCATCATTAACGTTAAAAACAACGGCTAACAACTCGGTTCTTACATTGTTATCTATTTTATGCTGCAATTCCCTTGCCACTTTTTAGAATTCTGCCTACTCCAAAATAATTATCTCCAGGCAGCCTCTTCCCACAAATGAAGTTACCTCTCTTCGAAGCCGAACTCTACCCATTCCTACTTGTACCCTTAAGTCTGGTGGCACTGAAGAAGAAACACTTTTTGGAGAGGCAATTGTCTGTTCTTTCCTTCGTGGTGGTGAAGCCTTTGCTGCACGGTCTAAAGCCTGGTCACCAGTTGCTTGCCTTGTGCAGCTATGTGAAAATCTTCAACGCTCATATTAGCACACTAAGGTGAGTGTTAATGCAGCAGGACCAAATGTTGTGGAGGAGCTTATTTTCTCTTAATTGCATAAGAATAATCAAGCAGAATAAGTGTTTAACAAGATGGTGCTTCTTCATAGCAAGAAGGTGGCTGTCACAGTACAGCCTCCGTTCACCCAACGTGCTTTCCAGATGGGCCAGAAACAGGACACTAACTGCCCATACTGGTTTACGAGCTTTCACTGCCAGTTTTGCTACACTATTTTAAAGTAGTAGTTTTGAAACCAGTAGTTGTGCACTGTCCTATTACAGCATTTGGGAAAGGGTATTATTCAGAACATGTTTTTGGTGTACTCAGAAGTGTGGTGTGCTCATGAAGTCAAGCTTTTTATAGTGTATCAGATATAACAACTACTACTTGTTCTACTACCAGGTTTCTTTCTTAGTGCTGATGAGTAAATTAAGAAGTCAGGTTTTTATGAGCTACCTTGACTCTTAAGTTGATTCAGGAATAGAAAAGGGAAACATGGTACTGCAGTTTCTCAAAATGGAAGCTGAGAAGAGTTTTTATACATCAATAGCATGCTATCATGAAGGATTGTTTCATTGGGATTATTTCAAGGGATTGTGTGTGCATGAAAACCACAGAAAATGGATACAGATTTTTGAAAATCCAGAAATAGTTCCTGAAACAGAGATGAGCAGTATGTTTGATAGCTTCTGCCTTTAGGTTTTTAGGTTTTAATTCACACAAAAATCCATATATTTTCAAACTGCACTTCATTAAAACCTCAGTGATTTCTGATATGAGCTTTGTAGAAGTTGAATTTATCTATTCAATAAATAGATGAAAACATAAATAATAACAATGCATAAGATATACCCTAAATTGACAAAAACCCCAACTAATCTGAGCAGGAGACTTGCTGCATTGAATATGAACAAAAAGTATTATAATAAGAAGCATGAAATGTTTCATATTTTCCAAGCAGCCTTGAGCTGCTCTGCAGTATTCACAAACCACAGATTTCATCCTTGTCCCTTGGTTGGCCTAAAATATTCATAATTTCCGACTTCCCCTAATTTAAGACCTACTAATGAACAATTATTTCATGAACCATTTTTAATCGTACTACTGAATGTGTAAATATGCAGTTTCAAGTGATGGATATCCAAGTCTGTAATGACTAAATATTTCAATACATTTTAATCAGACCTGGAGTGAAGATTTCAATGGGCATTTCCATGCATACTTCTTTATATACGCAAAAATACATATATGCATACAGAGGTACACGTGTATGTGTGTGTGTGTGTGTATACATATATATATATAAAAAAATGTGTCTGTGTGTGCATGCATAAATAAGGAAGTCTGTTATGACATTAGTTATCAAATATAGATGATAACCAACTCATGAGCACATAGATTTTCAGTGTTACAGAGTGGCTGTCATATGGGTGAGAGAGCTTTTTCACAAACACAAAAGCATAATGTCCTATACTGTTTTGTGCTGAAAACATTAAAGTTAATGCAAAATGTAATTTGTAAACTTTCAAGGTTTAGAGGACTCCCACTTTTTTTTTTCTCTCCAGATCCATAGATACTCAGCAGTCTTTGGCAGGCAGGGTTTCCATATTTGTTCTTTTGTAACCCTAAATTATGGCTGTGTGCTGACCTTTATTGTACCCTCCTACATGCCCTATTCTGATTATTCAGTCTGGGAGAGAATTGCTAGTAGTTTCATTAATAACTAGAACATAAAACAACATAATTAACACAGCATTTTGTGGAATAAGCAATTTTTTGCTGGAAGGGTGGCATTTGAGTAGGCTTTATGTGGAAAACTTTGGGTATGAAATACACAGGAATACTCTATGTGAGAAGGAAATACAGGGTATGGGTATGCTGTTTCATCAGTTGTTTATGTTTGGTTGGTACATTCCTGCTGGAAGTGCGTTGATCTCTGTTGATAACTGTGTAAAACAGCAGTTTTAATCATACATGTATGCTTCAAAATAGTCAGCTGTATAGCAGAAATGAAAAGATGTTTTAGAAGTAACTAGATCTGTGGAAAGACTTCCCATAGAGACAAATGAAAAAGCTGGAATTACTTAGTTTTGAGCAGAGATTAATGGTAGAAGCCATAGGAAATAATGGTACAAGAAAACCCTGGTGAGATTCCTTATTCACCTTTCTTCATCATGTAAGAACGGTGAGAGGAGGGAAGCATGCTACCTGAATTGACTTATTTATCTAGGTATTTATCCATCACTGTACAGTTTGACTTGTCAGTGTGTTAATGGTTTTATTTTTATATTACAGCTGTCAAGGAGGGAAGTGTAATTATTTCCATTCTAAAGTTAGAAATTGGGGCAATGACTTCTGCAGGACATCAGAAACAGAAGCCTGTTCTTGAATCCACGTGCTTACTGCTGGTATGCTTTTATTCTGAGAACTTAGGAAAAAAAAGAGAGTCTATCACCTTTGGAGGAAGGGGCAGGCAACTCAGGAGGACTACAAGGATGTTGTGAGGTCATGCAGGGAGAAAATTAGAAGGGCCAAAGCCCAATTAGAACTTAGTCTGGCTACTGCCGTAAAAGACAACAAAAAGTCCTTCTACAAATACATTAACAATAAAAAGGGGGCTAAGGAGAATCTCCCTCCTCTATTGGATGCGGAGGGAAACTTAGTGTCAAGGGATGAGGAAAAGGCTGAGGTGCTAAATACCTTCTTTGCCTCAGTCTTCAACAGCAAGGGAAGTTGCTCTCTGGGCACCCAGCCCCCTGAGCAGGAAGACAGGGATGGGGAGCAGAATGTAAACCCCGAAGTCCAAGGGGAAGTGGGCAGTGACCTGCTACGCCACCTAGACACACACAAGTCTATGGGGCCGGATGGGATCCACCCAAGGGTGCTGAAAGAGCTGGCAGAAGTGCTCATCAAGCCACTCTCCATCATTTACCAGCAGTCCTGGCTAACTGGGGAGGTCCCAGTTGACTGGAAGCTGGCAAATGTGACGCCCATCTACAAGAAGGGCCGGAAGGAGGATCCGGGGAACTACAGGCCTGTCAGCCTGACCTCGGTGCCCGGGAAGGTTATGGAGCAGATCATCTTGAGTGCCATCACGCGGCACATACGGGACAACCGGGTGATCGGGCCCAGTCAGCACGGGTTTATGAAAGGCAGGTCCTGTCTGACCAACCTGATCTCCTTCTACGACATGGTGACCCGCTTAGTGGATGAGGGAAAGGCTGTGGACGTTGTGTACCTGGACTTTAGTAAAGCCTTTGACACCGTCTCCCACAGCATTCTCTTGGAGAAGTTGGCTACCCACGGCTTGGATGGGCATACTCTGCGCTGGGTAGGAAACTGGCTGGATGGCCGGGCCCAAAGAGTTGTGGTGAATGGAGTTAAATCCGGTTGGAGGCCGGTCACAAGTGGTGTTCCCCAGGGCTCAGTATTGGGGCCAGTTCTGTTTAATATCTTTATCAATGATCTGGACGAGGGGATCGAGTGCACCCTCAGTAAGTTTGCAGATGACACCAAATTGGGAGGGAGTGTTGATCTGCTGGAGGGCAGGCAGGCGCTACAGCGGGACCTGGACAGGCTGGATCGATGGGCCGAGGCCAATTGTATGAGGTTCAACAAGGCCAAGTGCCGGGTCCTGCACCTGGGTCACAACAACCCCAGGCAACGCTACAGGCTTGGGGGGGAGTGGCTGGAAAGCTGCCCGGCGGAAAAGGACCTGGGGGTGTTGGTTGACGGCCGGCTGAATATGAGCCAGCAGTGTGCCCAGGTGGCCAAGAAGGCCAACGGCATCCTGGCCTGTATCAGAAATAGTGTGGCCAGCAGGAGTAGGGAGGTGATTGTCCCCCTGTACTCGGCCCTGGTGAGGCCGCACCTCGAGTACTGTGTTCAGTTTTGGGCCCCTCACTACAAGAAAGACATTGAGGTGCTGGAGCGTGTCCAGAGAAGGGCAACAAGGCTGGTGAAGGGTCTGGAGCACAAGTGCTGTGAGGAGCGGCTGAGGGAACTGGGGATGTTTAGCCTGGAGAAAAGGAGGCTGAGGGGAGACCTTATTGCTCTCTACAACTACCTGAAAGGAGGTTGTAGAGAGACGGGGGTTGGTCTCTTCTCCCTAGTAACAGGCAACAAAACAAGAGGAAATGGCCTCAAGTTGCGCCAGGGGAGGTTTAGATTGGACATTCGTAACAACTTCTTTACCGAAAGGGTTGTCAGGCATTGGAACAGGCTGCCCAGGGAGGTGGTGGAGTCCCCATCTCTGGGGGTATTCAAAAGGCGTTTAGATGAGGCCCTAAGGGATATGATTTAGTGGGGGACTTGGTAGTGATAGGTTAATGGTTTGACCCGATGATCTTGGAGGTCTCTTCCAACCAGAACAATTCTATGATTCTATGATTCTATAAAACCATGTCAAGTAAAATTTATTAAATGTAAAATTGCTAAAGTTAGCACATATAGTGTGTGTACTTTATACCACAAGCAATGAAGGTGTAGGCCTCAGTTTCCCTGATTATGATAATTGCTGCTGAACTGGAGAGGAGGGTACGTGGTGTACACAGACATCTCTAAGGAGTTCTTGCAGAAGGGTGGGTATCACTGAAAACCTATTACTGCTCAAGATGTTCCTGGAGAGTGCTGAGCTCCTTTTCTTGCCATGTCCATGGTTCTCTGCTGGGTCTTCTCTCGTGTGCTGGCTTTTCAGGGAGTTAATCATGGTGAAGGTTGCTCAATCAGTGACATGGGTTGAATTGCATTAATAAAGTATCAAATTATATACGGATTACTTATTAAATTGAGAATATTGTCTATGCTGTATCCACCATAGAAGGGAAAAAACCTATATATGGATGAACTTAATCTGCTCATTGGTTTATGAACATGTTGTCCCCAGAGAGTGTTACAAATCCACAGGATGTCCCTTAGTGCAGGATTTTGTACTTAGCCCTGTGAGTAGGCTGTAAAATCAGAGGTGGAAAGACTCCTTTTGACTAAGCAATTGGTGCGGCTTGTGAGTATTATTCCTTCTACCAGGTACATGGAATCTGTTGCGTTTTGGACACATACACCTGATGTAGAGAGGCAAGAATGTGGCCCACCAGTTAAAATATCAGTTCCTTTTGCTGCTATCCTGTTTACCATAAACAGCTTTGTCAGTGATAGCTTTTTTAAGAGATGTACTGGGCTGAGGATGAGCTCATTTGCAGATGATGCCAAGCCCCCAGCCCAGGGATACATCCCAGTCTGGCTGGGGGGAAGTGCAGCTCTCCTCATCCTAAGGTGCTTTGTTGTTTGTCTGCCTCCTACGCTGTTTCCCCCTACTGACCCACCTCACACATCACTTACAGCAAACTGAAACGGAGAAGGATAAACTCAGAGGTTAGAATGGATTTGCTCCCTCTTTCCCACTCTCCTCCTGTCTACAACAGAGAGGGCTGCCATCCTCCCAGCTTCCCTCATCTTCCCTGCAAAAGGTTAATACTACTTTTCAGACCAATGCAACTGTTGTTGTATCTTTTTATTTAGTCCAGAGTACAGGAGCTTGAGCCTTTTAGCAAAACACTCACAAAGCCCATGTATGTAATCGTGCAGACATCCAAAAGTTGTCCTCTTGTGTTGTCCTAAAAGTGCCTCAGCTTGCATGCTTGAAAAAATTGGCCATAGAGATTCCTATCTGAGATCTTGCCTATTAAAATGTGTGCTCTTCTATTTGTAAACTACGTAAGGATATGCATGAAATGAAGGAAAATTTCTGGAAAGGTTTACTAAAGACGTTGTAAATAGTAAGTGCTTGTACACGTAAGTGCATTTTATTGCAGAGATTTCAGTGACTACTGCGTACAGGTAGGGCTTTGAAACACAGTGGTAAGTCATGTTCTGACAGGGCCTGAAGTTTCTACATACGTTACATTTGTTCTCTGAAATTTTTATTATAAGCTCAGCAGCATAAAAGTAGTGGTGGATTCCAGCTCCAGCTTTGATGTGCTGTGCTGAGCTGCAAAGAAGTTTGCAGGGGGAGACTTCACTTAACTGTGCTGAGACTGGAAAGCACAACTGGTGCTCTCCAAGTGTCAGATCCAGATCAGTGAGAGTTTGAGAGGAGAAATGAAGAAGATTCCTTCAGAGAAAAAAAAAAAACCAAAAAACCAAACCAAAACCCAAACCCCAAATAAACAAAAAGCCTGTTGTGAACATCACTGTGAGTACTCCAGCTAGATAGTTTTGAAAACTGGAGAATCTGTCCGGAGGAATGCAAATAAACGTAGGGAAGTATTAGGAGTAATAATATAATTGCAGGGAATTGTAAGTAGCTGCATTCAAACTCTTTCCTTAGTGTCTCTCCTTTCAGTGAACTTTCTGATGGTTTTGAGACCAAATCGTGTGTATTTGGTCCCAAACAGCCCTATTTTACATGTCTGCAACGCTTTTGAAATACTTTCTTTACTAATTCCCTATCAACTATATATGCTAAAATGTCCTTAATTTTCTACTGAGATCCAAAATGATATATTTGGAGAGTGTTTCCTTAATAGCTATAGACTGCTAAAAATTGCATCTGGGATTGATATACATTTCAGATTTTTTGTATTAAAGGTTTACTTACTGTAAGCTTAATATTAGCTATATGAGGCACAACGTTGGGATTATTGGCCCAGCACAGAGTTTGGTAGAGCACAGGGACAGTGCCTGAGTCTAATCATTTTTATATTTTAAAAATGATATATTTAAGTTGCATGCCTGCATATATTATAGGAGGCACTCTGATAATTAAAGTGCAGGGAAGCTAGTTTAGTTATACAGCATTTTGGATTTTAACAGCCTGTAATATTGTTTGTGAAACTTCACCTATAGCTACAATGACACATCTTGGTAGGACAAAAGCTGTAAGTATTGCCAGCAATCACTTTTCTTTCAACTGAGAAAGTAAAGATTTGGTTGAAGGCATGTATTTTTGTTTGAGACCACTGGTGCCTCAAACCATGAAAATGACAAAACTTTTCTGATAGCTTTTTTTACTATATAATTGAATATAGTTACTTTTCAATACAGGACTAAAAGCGAAAAAAAGAGTACTGGGAAAAATAAAAAGCATACTAGAATAATGTGATTTAAACTTTGAGAGTATACCATCATTTGCAGCTGATAATACTAATGAAAATTTTGGAGACACTATTCTGCCTACAGAGTAATAGAAAATGAGAATGAATATGTGCTTCCAGCTAATTGCGGTGCTCGTAATTCTGTGATTCCATATAGCAGGAGAGAGTACACTGCATGTCATTCACCAGCTGCTTTTAAAAGTGTATAAAGAACAATTTTCAATTGCTGTTCTGTATGTGACAACAGAGTTTCAGAATTACAGGAGATATGTCAGTTTGCCAACCTTTAAGTGAAGGGTAGCTTATGTCAAAGAGTTGAGGACAAGTTCTTAGGTTATAAATGCACCTGTTATTTGAATACACATCACGGCAAAACAAAATAGTGAAAAGGGATTTCATTCATTAGTGTACATGAGGGAGCTCTCAAATACCCGTCTCACATTTTGATTCTGGCAAACAGAACTACCTTAACTTGATTTGGATAACTCTCTCTGAAAACCTGTGAATTTTTCCTGAACATTATTAATAGTGGAATTTGACAGAAGTCTGCATTTGTTTGAATGAAAAAAAGCTTTGTACTGACAGATTCAGTAGTTGTGTTTGTACTTCCTGACTCAATATTAAGGAATGATTAAATATTCAGTCTTCAGATCCTACGTCTCTCAAATTCTTACAATTTGCGGAGATTATTGTGTCAGCAAGTACAGCGGTGAATAATATATATCCTGTGTGTAGGTAGACTTGAACAGATGGCAAAAGAATGGTAAATGCTCTTTCCAGTAAGATGCTCTTTCCACCTTCAGATTAAAATGTTTCTGCATATGAAGGGATTTATGAATCGACCAAAATAAGAGAGATGCATTAAAATTTGTAATAGTTGCCATTTAAAAGAATAAAGCGAAGGTTATGAGAATTGAATTGCTCATTTGAGAGTAGCAGAGTGGACAGTAATCTCAAAGTGCCTGTGCCCATTGTTGCGGCTGGAGTGACGCCCGGTGATGCGGGACGGGTGGCGGTGCCACCAGGAAGCCCCGCATCTGCCTTGCCAGCCGTCCGCCGCAGGTGCGGGTGTCACCCGTCCGATATTCCGGGCCGAAGCAACAATTTTAGTGGTGGCTGGTTGAGACTAATGTGACACGAGTACTCAGTCACGTTGTTACTGGATGGATGTCAAATACTCTGTAACAATGCTAAACCTGTAGTATTTTCTCACTGGGTAAAATTAAATTTGTATGACTATTAGAAATTAGTCTGTTGAGCAAGCGAGGGGTCAGTAGGCTAGGAGCTTCAGATTTGACTGTTCATTTTCCCTGGCTTCCGCACGCTGCCAAACGGGAGATGGACCTTCCAGCTTCATATTAATATGGTACTTGTGCTAACTGCTCTTTTTATCTAGGGAGGCAGGCAAAAAAAAAAAGCCTGTTGATAGGCAGCTGAACTACATTTCTACCAGCAATGTAATGTCTCTGCTCCCAGTCTGCCTTGGTCCTCTGTAGGTAGCACCTGACAAACAGTTTTCATTGACTGCCTCATTTCATTCCTTGCTGCATCCCTCGTCTTTCTGTAAGTGTGTAGAGAGCCAAAAGCCAGACCTGCGTCCCAGGGGAGGTCAGGCACCAGTGGTTAGATGCTGCCTGCGCTCCTTGGTCCTGTCTTTGCTTACTTGCGCACTCTCCAGGTAGTCCCACAGGTGCATAACCAGTAAGGATAGCTTATGGGAAACTGGTGTGACTGGGGTGGTGGCTGGGAGAAGGATCACTGGCTGATGTAAAATCTCTAATTTTCAGGAACTTCTGCTTCTCTTCTTATCCTCTCTATTACACAGATTGCTAAGGCGTAGGTAAAGAGTAGTGTTTTTAAAGCAGAAGTTAACTGTTTGGCTTTTTTTTTTCCAACTAAAAGGTAAAGTCAAAAGCAGAACACATTTTTTACTAAAACATATTCTTTATTTAAAAGTAAAGTCAAAACCAGAAACATTTTCTGCTTTCAGAATGCATATTTAAAAGAAAAGAAAACAAAACAAATCAAAACAAAACCAAAAGCTGAGATGTGTCCAGGTTTGATTGCACAAAAGAACTTTTGGGATTACCTTTCAATTTTGACTTGCTCTACATGTGTGTTCCTGTACATGTAGCAGTGCACAATATTACAGTGTAAAGTATATGACTATGAAGAACTGTGTCCCAGACTACAATATAATGCTGTTCATTTTTTTGGTGAAGTATTTGCAGCATTTAAAATAATCGGTATGTTTGTTTAGAATTTTCGATTGAAACCCAACACCACGAGGCTTTGTTAAGGCAGAAGCAGGAGTCTTTTCTGTAGCAAATCAGTAGTGCAAAAATAAAAAGTTTTTATAGAACAGGGCAGTTCAGTAACACTCAGCTGTCCACTTAATGCAAAAGACTGCTGATCACGTAATGGTCAGATGGTATTAGGCCATTTAAGCATTCAAAGCTGACTTGCGTTTTAGGATAGCAATATATTGTTAGTGCTCTGACAATGTATTTCTCCCCCCTGAGAACATCAACCATTGGTGAATATGAATATACCAGGATGCTTGTTTTAAATGGTATAGATATCCAAATTCAAAAAAGAAAAAAAAAAGGACTACGATCCTTAAACAAAATACTTCTCATTCTGAAAAGAGCCCACATTTGATTTCCTTTAGGGGAAAAAATAACTTACTGTCTTATTTTAAGCAAACTGGATTTGCTCATTCATATGTCTGTTCCAAAACTCTTGACCTGACCTGTGCTGTGCTGAGATTCAGGACAGCCTACAGTATTCATGAAGGAAAACCTTGGAAAATGTTCAAACGACGAGAGCACATAAATTAAGCTTACTGTGAAGAGTCTAAAGGATGCCTTTTACATGTATAAATGTATTGATTACTCATATATTAGGTGTCATTAAGGCTTCACAAGTCAGTACCATTCATTGAGCAGAACTTGTAATTTTGGTTTTATTTTGAACTTACATTGAGAAAGAAAGGGTAAATGGCGTAGTGATTGGTTTATTTCCTAGCCAGATGGACTTGATCTTGTGAGATACTTAGCACCTACCCACCCCATTGATCTCGTAGGTGACACACATTGCTTCATGAAATTGTTAGCAATTGAGAGGATATGCTGTATTCTTGCAGTTACTTATACTGAAGTCAATGGGATCTTCCAGGTGCTCAGAACTTCTTGAAATCAGGTCACATCTTTAGATTTCTAAATAAGGATTTTCAAAAGGACCTTGGCTCCATGACTCTGTCAGGTCAGAGCCCAAATCTGTTATTCCTTTCTCAGCAGCTTTGAGGATCCTTTCATTTTTTTCATCATTTGGTTCCCTCAGTTTCTGGTGAGATCAGCCAATGGCAGCCGAACCATTACAGGACGAAAGATGCCAGGATCCATCAACCCCTTGTATGACAGTGCCTCTCAATTCTGTTATTTCCTTGCTCTTTCATTTCAGTTTTCATATTTGCCCGTGTACAGCAATCTTACTTGTCACTGCATGTTCATAAAACACTCAATGTGCTGCTTAAATTGCCCTCTGTCAGGATCTAATTCTCAAATGCTAAAAATAATCATTCTTGAGACTGTTTTTAGGAAGGATATCGTATAAACGGCAGTGCTGTTAATATAATGGATGGATGTAGATTGATTAAAATCTTCTCCTTACCATACATTGCTTCTACCTCTTTTGAAAGATTGGGTCATTTTTGCTTTGGCTAACTGCTTTCAACTCCAGCTGAATACCAGTATGTAGCTGAATAACGTAAATGAACATATTTTCCTTGCGATCAGGTTGTAAAATTCCACAAGTGAGAGTCGACTTTTGAAGCTAAAGCTGTGCCCCAGTATCATCAGAGTTGTGAAATACTAATTATCTGTGTGTGCGTGTGCAGGTCAGATACCTGTGCATGCACATCTGGTATCTGCATGCCTAAGTTAGGCTTGCCCAATTGCACATGCCTGACTTGGAAAATCTGCCCTGTAGTTATTAGAAGATGTCATGTATTTTTCTAGTGCATTATGAAACGCGGGGGAATGAACTCTTCCCCCCCAACACACAAGCACAGACACATGCTCCAGAGGCTTGTGTCCACCAAGGAGGAGAGCTTTATTTTCTTTGTAAGTGTTTGCCATTTGGGGAAGGAAGAGGGCTGAGAGCAGGTGTGAGAAATCAGGTAAGGTTTGGCTCCCTTTACCACAGGCACAAGAAACAGATGGCTTAGGTTGGTGCTTGCTGAACATATGGAGCGAACACACTAGTTACCAAGCTAGAACCTCAGCTGCACTAGCCAGTGCTTTCTGCTTGCCATTTAGCTGTGAATGCTTATTACATATTTAGAACATCACATCCTTTCTTCATTTTGTGTTCTTCTTAAATGCCCTTTTCCCTTTGGTTATCTTTCCTCCTCTATCTTACACTCTCTTTGCTGCAGTCTCCTTCATTGTTTTGCTCCTCATCTAAATGGATACTTAATTTTTGACTGTAGGGATTGCGTGGCCAAGTTGCTACCAAAAAGGAGTGTACCTCAAGTTTGCATTCATGTCTGCTTCTAAGGCAAAAGGAGGAAAAAACACCTAGGAAATAAAAAGCATAATAAGCATACCCACTAATACTTGGAGCTTAGATGCAGGTGTACCAGAGTACAGTAGATAGGATCATAAACCTTTCTCTTAAAAATGATATGAACTTTTTAACTTATCAGCCATTGGGGGAGGAGAAAAGTAAAAGGTGTGAAAACATTCATAAAACCAGTAGAAAAGAAGTAAGTGATTTGAGCTGTGAACTCAAACTCATTGACTGAATTCTTTTCTAAGTCCCCATCTAAAAATCTAAAGATGTGATAGGATTTTGAGGCAATCCGTTAGCTTCGGTCGGAGTTTTTTGGCCCTCAGCACCACTTACTGTAAATCAGTCTGATTGATTGGAGTCCAAAACATGAGTGTAAGTGCTTGAGGCACCCATTGATGAAAAACCTGGACTTTGTTATTACTGGCTATTTCTGTGTTGAAATAGTGCTGTGATTGGTATGTTGGTGCAAGGGATTGGGCAGGATGTTCTCCTGAGGTCCCTGCCTTTCTGCAATCTTTAAATATTTGAAAGAGATGAGAGAGAGTAGGAGAGAGTGGCCGCAGGCCATAGTGTAGCACTTCATGGGATGCATTTAGCCCTTGGGCCATATTCGCCTGTTTGTTTTTACTTAAAAGAAAAACCCTAGCAAATCTGGCTATTAGTGAATGTCTTAAAAACAAACGAGAAAAAGCTGGCAAGGAGATGGTAAAGCAGTGAAGGTTTTGAGCACTACTCTCCTCCAGCAACTCTAAATTCGGGAGCGTTTCCCACAGGGAAGGGCTGAGGAGGGCGCAGGAGCTGAGCTCGTCGAGGGCTGGCTTTGTGGGCGCAGAACCGCACGCCTTCAACTCGTATGCCACCGTTTTCTCCTCGGAGGGCTGGCTCGCAGGTACAGCTTTATCTTTCCGACTATTAGAGTGGCCCTATGTACTGTGCACATATGCTGGAGACCTGATTTATAATTAAGAGCAGCTGGCCGTGCTGCTGTCCAAAATAATTTCCCCTAGTGAAGGATCAGTGGAGAAAAATGCAGACAGGTTTTAGCCTTTTGTTGAAAGAAAGAAGAGGAGCCTTCATGCTGCGCACGGCCGGGGGAAGTTTATTGCTTGCCTGAAGAACCAAGAGCTGGGGATCTTCCATTTTATGAGTCCCTCCTGTGCTGTACCTGTGGTGGAAAAAAGAAGTTAAAGTTGCCTAAAGGCAGCTTATGGGGATTCCCCATATAGCTTATTTAATGTGTGCTGGGGACTGCTTCTGCCCCGGTAGTCTTCAGAAATGCAAACAGCCAGAAAGATGTTAAAGAAACCCAAAATAAACAAAAAGGCTCCCTCCCCTCCACCTTTACCCCCATTTCCCCAGATGTGCTTGGCACTTCTCTAGTATGTCTAGTAACTTAATAACGTGAGGGTTATTTTTATGGTGCTCATGGAAAAAGATTTTACATCGAGTCTGATATGGCTACCTGGACTCAAATGGAGTCCATGCGTAATGTTGATTTTTAATAAGTATAAGGAAAGGTAATCTCATATTACAATTTTTTTTTGCTCAAATATTTATTTTTAGAGTGAGTAAAGCAGATAAAATAGATGTCTAGAAACATTTCTGGGTAGTCCACTTGGAACGGCTCCTGTTGCAACATTACATCCCTGAGGGAAGGTGGGAGTGCAAAGCCCGACCTTGTCAGTGCTCTGCTGCTTTCCTGGTTGTATTTAGACAAACTTTTCTTTTCTGCTTTGCCGTCTCTGAAGCAGTACAGGAGACGGGAAGAGAATGAGGCTGGCAGAGTCCAGCTCTTCCAGGGGAAGAGTCCTTCTCTGGGGTAATTAGAGAAGAGCAGTGCTGGTGGCTGTTGCACTTCTTTGCCCCCTTGCCCATGCCTCCGTTGCGTGATTGCGGTGATCCTGGAGACCATGCTTTTTGGCCTTCTGTTTCTTTTCCTGGCTAACACAAAAGCTGCCGCAGGGTATGCGAGTGCAGGAGTGGCAGAGGGGAGCTCCTGCTGCCATGGGGCTGGTTACCTCCTGGCTTCAGGGAGGCAGCAGCACGGGGCCTGTGGCCATCAGGGGCTGGGGCAGGATGGGAGGCAACATCATAGGAGGGCAAGTGCTTGACAAGCCTTTGACCTCCTGAAGGAAGATAATGATAAGCTAGTTTTTAAAGAGAAACCTTAGGGACATGTTCATAGGGAGTAGGAGGCAGTGTCTCTCTAATCAGCGATTCTGTGGAGTGTGTGTTTCTGTATAAGGAACTGCAGGTTTTTGGAGAAAATGGAGGAAGAATTATCTAATTGTCACTCTGTGACTTGTCTTGGACAGCAGCCTTTCCTCTTCTTTTGAGAGTTTTTACTGTGAGTAAATACTATTGCAAGTGAGGTGCGATTGTTAAACTCAACCAGGCATATCCTGTGCCCTCATACACTGTGACACCATCAAGGGTAGCAGAATTGACCATCTTCTGCCTTGTGGCATGAACTTCCAAACAGGGGAGTTTTACCCACTCTGTAACTGAGTGCACCTAGAGCACCACCGAAACAAATCGACCGAATGAGATAATTACATTTTCATAGCAGCCTCAGTACAACTTTTCACCCAGAGCAAATTGTGTGTCAAAGTGAAGGAATTTGACTACTCAACAGGGTTAAACCTATATATATATATTGTTTTTTATACATATATATATATATTCTTGTTGTTGTTGGTGTGTGTGCCATTGATGCTGTTTATGTCACCTCTGGCAGTCGCCAGAGCGTGATGGTCAGTGGCTGTCTCTGGTCTGCTGAATGCCAGGTGGAGGCCGAAAGCTTGGACTGCAGCACAACTCAAGTCAAGCAATAAGGTTATGCATTTACTGTAACATGATTTATGCAGGCCTCCACGGTGGGTATTAAGTTGGCTGGAAACGGATGCTGTCCTTTTTCTGGGCATTCAGCTCTGCCATATAAATATGCTATTCAGGTCTACTAAGTTTTTATAAAATGCTGTTTCTGCCAGAATAGCTAACAGGGCTTATCCAGCAGTGACACTTCAATAGCAAAATGTTTTGTGAATGATTTTAGCCTATTTGTTTTTCTCTCCTGCTGTGATCCTAAATATTTTTACAAAACTATGTTTGAGAGATGTATTCACTTGGAAAGGCTTAGAAAAGGCAAATTAAGAGGTAAATTTGATACTCATTGACGTCTGTTTTCATTAACGTGAAAGTTATGATGCATGTATGACTGTGTTTATATTGAAATCACATGTTCACAAATACTGCTATAAAGCTCAATTCTTCAATCTAGTTAAAAAAAGGAGTTGTTAAAGGTGGCTGATGAGGAGGCAGCAGTTTGTCCATCAGTTATATGCTGCTGTACTGTGGAGCTAATAGCATTAATAGAAGGAGCATTTTCAGCTTGCAGATCTGATGTAAAATACTAGATTTGTCAATAATTGAATTCTGAAACAAACAGTCCAATTACTAAGGCACTGTAGCTTTTGTTCATGTGATGGGCAGGCAACAGTTCTTGCTTGTACCTGTCCCTACGCATTATTATTATGCGTACTTAAAGTTCCTCTTTATTTTTCCCATTTTCATAACAACTGCATTATGATGTGACATGTCTTTTCCAGATATTTTGCTTGAATAAATAAGTAGGATATTAAATTCAACTAGGGTATTAGATTATAAATTAGTTCTGTAACAGGCGTCATAATGTTATTTAGATTTTCAGTTTACACAGACCTTGTAGAAACTCCCAAGAGCTATGCTACAGAATTAGGGGAAGATGTGAGTTGATGTAAGAAAATTGGTTTTGGTAATATGCTGATGTCAGTAGAGTTTTGCTGTGTGGAAAGATATTTAAATTAACGTTTTTACTTACTCCATTGTACAAACTAAAGATTGGTAATGATTTCAAATTACTGATGTGTTGGCGTTTGGACTATGCAAACATGACCATAAATGTCTTTTCCCTAGTAGGGTGATATTTATATCGTGAGTTTGCGTATGGGTTTTATTTTTTAACAAACAGAGTAATGTATTCCAATCTTCCCTGTAACATAAGCATTTCATTTCATGTCAGGAGAATGAAAAAATTTAAGAGCATTTTTAGATGAAAAAAACCAGGCTGGCTAACAGGTACAGAGCTCTCTGTGTCAAGGAAGAAAGCACAGACTTACAGTGCTGGTCCTGCATAATTGTATCATGATTAGCAAGCACAGTGACACCATATTGGGGAGAGAGATGTGAAAACATGCACATTTATAAGTACATTTATTAGTCAGATGGATGATAATGGTAACCTGAAGAGAGAGCTTCTAAGTAAAAAGATTTATAGCTGCTTACATAGGTATTCTGTAAATATGGGAATCCATACCCACTGTGATGTTTTATATATTCAGTGCAAGAGTAAAGGTGAAAAATAACTGCGAAAGGAAGTAGATGTCCTCCTGAGCCATTTTCTGAGATGATGGACAGCAATATTGGTAGGGGTCTTAATTAAAATCAAACCAAACAAAAACCACCCCGGTTGCTTTTAATAATGAGCAGTACTGGAGTAAGGGAACAGATTATCTCCTTCTCCAGAGAAAATTGGCAGATGGAGAAAATGTATGTGCAGGTATCAGCAAGATTGCCTTGAAACCCCCTCTGCTGCCTGTCACTGAGGTGCTATTTCAGAGTCTTCCGTCAGGGCTGTGGTGAGGCAATTCAGTATCCAGGGCCGAAGGTGGATTTTGTGCCCCTTCTCCCCTTCTCTTTTGCCTCCTCCCAACCCCTGCTGCAACAGCACACAGTGGAAGTCCATGCCAAGTGGGACATTACTCGGGAAACCTCTCCCCTTCGCCTGTTTGAACAGCAGATAATAATAGCCAAGTTTTTGTTTCCTGCAAAATATTGTGGTCTTCCCCAGGAAGAGGAGATGGCAATGGAGCTACACGTCTTTTTTTGTCCCCAGCTGTAGTTGTGCGTATACCTCCCATAGCTTTGGGAGCTATCAGCCCCAGCTTACTGCATTCCCAAACTGGTCATGTGGTGCCAAACAACAAAATTGGTCTAAATTGGGAGTCATTCTGGTGTGAAAGGACTTAGGGAGTTTTGAAGTAGGAATGAGAGCAGGCTCAGGCTCAATATTTTACTGTACGGGTCCTTTGCATTTCATCTGCCCGCTGCACAGAAATATGGATGCCTTATGTTGCGGGCTCTTACAGGTATCCCAGGCTGTGAGGGCTTTTTCCTGCAGCTCTTACCTTGCCTTTTGGGGTCGACCTTCCTTCACCAGGAAGCAATTCTCCTCTTGTTTGCTGACCACCATGATTTTACAGATGAATGCAAAAGCCTAGCTCCCGCTCACATACGCTACATGTGGTCTTTCTTGGCTTTGGTACCTGCTAAAATTCACTCTATACACATACACAAATAGTAAGGTTAATGGGCGCTGTCAGCTACATGACCTGTAATGACTGGGCCACTTAAATAAGTGACTTAAATCTGAATCTAGGAGCCAAGAATAAGGTTTGTTTGTTGTTTTTTTTTTTTAAAAAAAAGAAGTCATAGGCATATCCTAATGCTGCACATCAGTTGATAATGCAGGCATGCTCCTATCTAGTGTTTCTGTGCAAGTTCATGAGTCTGGGCATGCTTTTATATGCAAAACGTCTGGAGCCCATATTCCTCGTCGCATCATGGACATGCGATGTACATCCGCTATTTGGAATATGATTCGTCATCTAAATGTAGCTGGTGTTAGAGTTTGAATGTCTCATTACTGTGAAACATTTTGCTGCTTTTAAAACAACTTGAACAAAGAGAGCACTTCATACTGCACTTCGATGTGTGTCTTTATTGAAAAAGCTCCTCTCCATTGCCGAGGCACCGAAGCATTTGCATTAAGTGATACAGGAGATGCCATAGCAATTTCATGAGAATTACCCTTTGCAATGAATGTTAGATTAAACACCTAAGTAAAATCCCTTGATAGTGGCCAGAAGACAAATTAGAGCAGAGCTGTACCTAGGTACAATTAAATTATGTACCTTCTTTTAAGGATTGTTTTTAATTGATTTGGTGCATACTCTTTAGTTAGTTAATAACGAGTGTTGTACCTGTGGCTATATGATCACTCATGTGAGTTAGATTTACAGCACTAAGAAACTCCCTTTATCAAAGAAAACAATTTCATAAAGGGGCTGTCCCCTCTCACTGCTCTGTTGCTGATAATGTGTCTGGACTGTTTTCTGATTAGTGCTCCAGTCTTACACTAATATTGAAGATGTTCTTTAGCAGATAAACGTAGGGTTATCACATCATTTTAGCAACCTAATTTGTTCCTTGCTTGCACACTGCAGCAACTTTCATGTCTCAAACCTGTGCTCTCCATTAGGGCTTCTACAGCACTGCAAAAATGAAGCTTGGAGGGAGATGAGCATTTGAGGAGAAGAGGAAAAAGATACAGGATACAAAAATGTGGAGGAAGGAGTTGCAAGTAGCTGGAAATTTTGCCAGGACAGAAGTTCCTCCTATTTTACTTCTGAGGAAGCTTGAATCTAAATGGTTCTTATAACTCCAGTGTAGCTGATGATAGGAATTACAGGTCTTCAGTACCTGGACATTGACATCATCATTTGAAGGTCGTGCTAGGTGTTAATTTTTAACTTTGGCCCAGCTTCTATATGTTCCCTTCCAGTTCTCACTTGTTAACGTTTTACCAAACCTACATCTAAACTGAAATCTAAGATAAGAATTTTCAAAGCCCTGTATCTGAAGTTAGACACCTGTATTTGGAAATGTCGTGATGATCAACAGAGAGAGAAAGAGGTCTTTCCTTAGCAAGAGACACATATACCACAGATCAAGAAAAAAAGAGGTACAGAACCTGGGAAGAGAGGAAGGGTCTGAGGTGGACACCCATCATTGCTCACGCAAGTCCTGCCACAGGAAAAGGATAAGACAGGCCCACAAGAAGCCAGCTGCAACCTGAGGCAGACATTGATGAGCCCCTTCTATGTAGTTTTCTCCACAAAAGTCCTAAGAGGTCTCAGTGGCAAGAAAGTGTCTTTGAGGTTGCTGTGGTTACTAATTGTGATGACTAATTCTGGTTACAGGCTTCTGAGCTATAAGGGTAATGGCCCATCCTGCAGATTGGGCAAGGAGAGGATTCCTCTGTTTGGGGAAATCTTCTTAAAGGTTTTCTCTTCATAGCCCTGCTTGGATAGCTGTGTATATGAGCATTGCCTCAAAGCCCCATTTGGGCTCAGTGAGGACATGTTTCTTGTCTTCATTCCCTCTTGGATTTTAAAAAAAGCCTTCGAGTTGCACATTTAAAAAATTTTCAGATAATGATCTCCGAACTTCTAAAAGGAGAATCTAAATGAAAAAAAAAAAAAAAAAAAATCCACCTAACAATTAGATAGCTAATGTTTGCATAATTTTAATTATCACACATTGCAATTATTTCTAATTCATTTCAGTATACAAATCACTATTTTATATATGGCATGTTGCTAATGTTTACTACTATAATTACTAATTTGCAATATAAGGCAGCAATTTTATAGTTATTCAGTTATGTATAATTATTATGTCAAATAGGAGATGGCAATTAACGCTGAAATGTATTAGAAATGATTGTACTAAAATCAGTCTAAGAATATTTGACACGTACTTGTCATGTAGTGGAAGATGGACTGCATTTTCCTACTCTTTTCCCCCTGACCATGCTTTTAGACAATGCGTTTATTTGAGATCCCAAAGGATTTAATCCTGCAGAAATTCCTATTTCAGCATCTCATTGACCGAAGAGTTAGAGCTAGAACTAACGAGCAAAATCCAGGGAGTCTTCTGTAGCTAAATCTTGTGTGAGGCTTCAGGGTTTAGGTGCCTTGTTCTACATGAGCATTTCAGAAAGTCCCTGCTTCAGTGGCTGCTGAAAAAGGAGATGTTTAAGTCCTGCTGCTGCTGATAGCTCCAAGTCTTTTAAAAGAGATGTTCAGAGAGAGTTTTGAGCTATAACGCTGGCAATACCTTAGCAGGAAGGTGCCAAATGAGCCGTGAGCCTGCAGGTGCCATCTCCGGGTGCTGTGCGGAGCTGAGCAGCCGGGAAGGTCCCCCTGTGTGATGGCAGAAAGCGTCACCGTAAAGAAGAGGGTACCAAAGCTGCTCACGGTGCCCCACAACACGACTCATACGTTCCTCTGAGACCATCCAAGGCACAAAGTACCATGCATTGCATTTTCAAAACGATAGTGGTACTGCTGGGCGAAAATTTCACCGGAAGGTGGGAAAGCTGAGGTCTGGGTCTGCTTCTGGAAGGAGGGAATTGGAGCGGTGTCTCCTGTCCCATGGGAATAAACCCTAGTGCAGACTCTAGCCAGAAGTTATCTTAACTTCTTTTGCTGAAGCTGGGCCACTGTGCTGTCAAGTGCAAGAGTTGGGAGCCAGGAGAAGTAGGCATCTGAGGGGTTGTGGCACTTGTGGGAGGGGAGAGCCTTCACCTGGGGAGGGTTTGGAAGCTCCTCACTCCACAGATAGGCCCACTGCAGTGCAAAAAGTGGAACAAAGCTCTGCTTAATATATAAAAAAATTACAGCCTTAAATCATCCAGGGAATCCTTAAAGAGGGGAAAAATCCTGATTCATAGAGAATCTCAATTAGTGCCATCATTTAAACAAACTTTCTTTGTGGCAAAATAGTTCTCTTTGACAACTCCTTTTTTTTGCCAGGGATTTAAAATCTGGGCAGCTCTAAGCTCTGCTAAACAAAATTCATGGCTGTACATCTTAATAAAGCAAAGAAGAGCGCATAGCGTGTCAAACAAATTCACCTCCATCCTTGGTTTAAGTGTAAGGCTGCTATAACGGCACATGGCACGGGGAGATCCAAATGGGGCCCTCGGTGTGTTAACAGAGGATAGTGACTTATGTCAGTCCTTTTGCCTGGTTTAAAATTGATCCCCTTAGAAAAGTTAAATATCACCTATGTTTGTAGATTGCTAGACAGCTATTAAGATAATGCTTTTATAAATACAGATGGTGCCCTTATCAAAATTACATGGCAGTAAATAGATGCCAGTAGAAATAATATGACACTTTGATTAGCTAATAAAATGAAGCACAAATAGAATGGGGATGCTAAGTTGCTCTGACAGTTTTCATACTGTCTTATTTATTGCTTATTTGGCTTTGATACGTTTCTATTACACTTTTTGCTTCTTAAGTAATTCCTTTGAACTTTTAATTTTTAAACAGTAATCTCTATTTTATTGACTTGGGTGGAAAATCCTCATTCTCAATAAGCTCTTCATCATGATAGTAAATGTTACTATTCTTTTTAAAGTACATTGATAGGCCAAATTGCATGCTATAAGTCATAGAGATAAAAGTGGCAAAGGGTGCCAATTAATACGTTACATGAAAATTACTGAATAGAGCAAATTATTGCTGGAAATTTGGCAAGCAATATTGGTTCACTGAGGTGGTGGCTTTTTATGCCACGGCAGATACAGTGAAAGTCTTCTATCAGTACATCAAATGACAACAGGAACATTGTACAGGAGGATTATTACGCTTTGGGGATGGACTTACAGTCTTAGTACTTGGGGTGAGAGGCTCAGCTGTTTAAAACTGGTGTAACTCCATTGCCTTCATTGGGATTGAGATGGAGTCTGATCACTTTTAAATCTGCTGATAATAGATACGAGGGAAATACTGCCTGACGTTTGAGGCATATTGGAAGAAAGTGCCAATTGATTCAGTAGTTGCTGGGATTGTTAATGGCAGTGATAATCAAGAAGCAGGGACAGGAGGTGAGAAGAGTACAAATAGTATGTGGGTCATTAACGTGGTCTCACCACCATAATGCTGACCAATATTTCTGCCTTTTTGGTACCTAACAAAACTTGACTTAGTAACTTGAAAGCAGAAAATGGTTATAACCTGCCACAGGTTTTAAAAGCTTTTCAGAAACTTCTGGTTGCCCCTGCTTTCTCAGAGAGCACAAAGTTCAGTTTTGGTCTTTTGGTGCATCCTGTCACTAGTAATAAGCCTGTGGTGTAGCAGTGCTCCCAGTAAATGTGGTAAGCTAGGTCTCCTCTTCCACTTCTACAGAGAAAGAAAGGTCTCCGTGCCCATGTTCTATGATGTGCAGTGGTTTCCTCTGCACCTTGTGAAGCAGCAGTGCCGTGGCTAAACATGACACCTAGTTCTCCTCAGTCTTGCTCAATAATTACTGCTCTGACATGATCACTCTGCCTGTAGCCAGCAGTTTGGCACAACTTCCAGGGGACCAGGCGTCGGACAGATGGAGAGAAGGGAGCAAGCGTCCCAGCTGCCACGCTTTTCTGGATCCACACTGGTCATCCAAGTTCAGATACTTTCAGCCCAACTATGGCTCCACTGCCCTTAAGCACAATAGCATTTTCTTTCTGTCTTTATAGGCCCTGCGTACAGGCAGGGCTGGGCTTGGGGGACGAAAATGTGTCTTCTCGCATTTAGACAGCTGGTGTGAGGATGCACAACTTGTGTAAAGACTGTGGGCTGCATGGGAAGTTTCCACCTGTTGCATCCTCACTGGGAAATGTCATTGGAAAAGGCAAAGGTGTCTTTTAGATTATTTCTCTTAGGCCCCCTGCCATCAAGGTTCCTGTGAAAAGGGTTGGTTTAGGGCTATGAGAACATTTTACCCCTGATTAATCCTATAGATTTAGCCTAAATGTTGCAAATAGCTCATTGTCAGAGAGCAGGTGGGACACACATCTAGTTGCCAGATGGAAAAATCCTTTTAGGTGTCCAGGCCCAGGCTGTGTGGGCCTAATGGAATCATGTTGCTGTTTGCGCTTTCACCTTTTGTTATAAAAATTTAAAAACCTATTTTCCAAATAAATAAATTTAAGAAATCCCAAACCATAACAAAACCCTCCTTCAGATTTCACATCTTTATGGCTATATTGTCAACTTGATGCATGAGGTTTTAGCTGTGCAAATCCCTTTAATGCAAGTGGGAGTTGTACAGCTAAAGATTTACACATTGACTTTAGAATAATACTCCTTCATCTCTTTCTTTCTTTCTCTCTCTCTTTTTTTTTCTTTCCCCCTATTGATCCCCTCCCCAGATTTTCCCCTTTGCTCTTTAATGAAAACCACAGGCTAATTCAGCACTTCTCTTTCTGTAGTGAGAGGCAGCATGATGGTCCCTTCCTACTCACTGAACAGGTATATGTCCAAGGGAGTGATACGTGAAGGTAGTGTAATACGTGATTATTAAGGTGATGGTGAAAATCCTTTATCTCATCAGTGATTCCTACCCCCCAAAAAAGTGGGAAACAGTCAATACTGCAGAACCCCATCCCAGTGAAAAAACTTCTTTTTTTTTAAACAGGTTTTTGGGGGGATGACTGTGTCAGCCTTTCTGGCTAAAATTTCCTTCACTGCTTATGAGTAATGTGGTTGGCACAGACAGATGTACATAAATCTAACATTTCAAGGAAGATCATGCCATATCCTATCTATATGACAGGGCAGAATTTGAACAGTCTTGTGCTAGCCTGTGGGCATAATGCAAATTCCCTGGGCTGGAGAGACTTGCTTTTGCTCCAGAATTTCAATTGGTTGTCACCTCATTTTAAAAAATGGGCTCACTCTACATGGCTGGGTTATAGAGGTTTCTTTCCTTCTCTTAGGAGGTGACAAGTGACCTAAACGTTGAGTCCTTTGGGACTGTGAACAATAAAACCCCCTTTGTCCCCAATTTATTTTAGAAAGTGCATTCTTTCCATCTTCTTTTGTCCAGAGAATTTGCATTGCTTCCCAGTATACAACTTGGGAACAGATTATTGACCGTATAGCAGGATATGCAGTTAGGTGTTTTCTTTTTTAATCCAAGGGAAAAGGCAGGAATTGTCACCCTTCTGGGTGGGGTGATAATCCTACGCAGCCCCAATCCCTGTCAAAGCGGGAGTGCAGCCCAGGTGGAATTCAGAATACCATACGGAAGGCATTTTGCCAAAATGTTTGTCTACAGAATGGCAGAGACTAAAGCCCTTCTAGCTCTGATTGGATTACCATGGACCAGAAGCACTTTAATCTCTACCACTGTGGCTTTGGGGGAAGCCAGTGATTGAGACGTGTGGCGGGACCATGCTGAAGAAGCGGATGACTGCACTTAGCTCTTTAATCTTCTAGTCCTGTGGCTGTAGTAGAAAAATATTTAACTGTTGCAGCAGAGGGAGAGAAATAGGTAGTGAGTAGTTATTTTACCTTTTACCATGAGAAGAAAATACAAATTGCACTTTCTCCCCTCCAGAGTTGTGGAAGCAGCCTGTGTGCGATAGCCCGACTCAGAGCAGCCTGAGCCCCAGCTCAAAACACAATATTGGCTAAGCTGGTGGTTGAGATTAATGTAAGCACATAATAGCCAATACTGCGAATCAAAGGTCTCTGTAACCTAGTACCATGTCTCAGACCAGCAGCAGATGCCAGTAGAAGGGTATTAAGACAGAGTATATTTAAAGTGACTTTTTTTTTCCCAAGGCTGACAATAGTCAGTATTTTCTGGACACTTCTTGAATAATTTATGTTTAAATGCTATATTTTGTGTATAAGAGTGGCTGCAAACAGAGCTATTCAAGAATGATTCCAAGTATAGGAATGCCCTTTTGGAGAAGGGAGGAACACAGAAGCATGAAATACTAAAAAACAACTTTGGATGACATGCAGGTCAGTAAAGAGGTGGGAATAACAGTGGAAAATAAATGGGGATCTGAGCAATTTCTCTTGCTCAAGTCTCAGTCAAGAAAGGACACATTTAGTAAAGAAAACAAGATACGAGCGAGGTGGTGAAAATTGTCATGAGAGATGTGAAGCGTCCATGTAGTGCCTGACCTATGCAGGGTGACTGTCTAACCAGCGGGGTACAGGATGCTGTGGGAACCGAAAGGTGTCCTTCTCGCTTGCGTAAGGGTCCTCAACACAACTTCAGCTTTGTGCGCCTGCCTAAGTTATTTTGGTGTTTCTACAACAGGCTATCCCCAGCCCCCCAAGAAAGAAGCTGGGGGATGCTGCGAGACTGGCGGAGTCTCCAAAACCTGCCAGTAAGGTTGGGTATTTATTAATCAGCAAATAGCTTCACATAAAGAAAGAACCGTCCTGGCTGGCAGTTTCTTGAGCTTCAGCAAGAGCAAAAGCCTCACCTCTCTTGTCCAGGTTGTGCTGGGGTGGCAGGGCTGGAGGAGACGCAGAGGGATTCGCCCGTATTGGGAATGGGAATGGAAGTCTCTCTGCAAGGCTGAGACGGGCTGTGCTCAAACAGGCAGGGAAGTCATGGGGCTGTTAGCTTCTGTGGAGCTTAGGTCACCAGGAAAACACAACTCCCCAAACCAGAAGTTGTCTTAATTCCCATTTTCATTTAGCATTAGGAGTCTGGTCCTTTAGTGAACTGGCTGCATGTTCAGCCTTTGTAAAAATATGGACAACTTCAATTGGAAGCATGTCTAATACCATGTAGACGTCTTTAATTTTTAAATGATCCTTCAGACTAGGAGGGTAAAGCTGTGTAATCCTTATGTTTTATATGCTATTGTGCCAGCCTTTCATGGTGAGAAGCTAAATATTTTTGTCATTTTAGTTAGTTTATATATGCTGTTCTTGGTTTGCTGGCAAAGTGAAATGTCTGATGTGTCCCACCCCTGATGTCTGCGTTTGGATGCAGGATGAAGTGAAATGAACCCTATAAGCCAAACACTGAGTTCCTTTCCGTGCTTCTATTAGCTTTTACTTGGCAAATTCTAGTGGCTTTTGTATAGAGAACATAACATTGTAAAAACGGTGGATGTTTACGGAAGGCACAGCATAACTTAATAAATACAGTATACATGTTACGAGAATGGATGCTCTTTCGCTAAGTACAGAAGCTACATATGGTGCTGATAGCAAATGCCATATGTTTGTAGAAGAGGCTACATTTGTACAGTGCCTTTTTGTGAGACCTACTAATCTGTGAAAAATAACAATTCTGTTTAATACTGCTGTTTGTGGCCTCTTGGTTTCATCTTTAAACTTCTGTGAAATGTACGCAGTCAGAATGGACCTGGATGCGTAGGTTTGCACTCATCTTCAAGGCCACTTAATCCTAACAGTGCCCATGTGGAAGATCCAAAATGCCCCTTACCGTAATCATGGTGCTGTCGTTTATATTAAAGTAGACTGTCTTTTATATTACTGTTCCTGGTGCTCCAAATCGTGGGTGCCTAGCTCCCCAGTGACACAGCTTCGAAAGGAAAATACTCATCCATCACCAGTGTCACCTCTGGCCTGCTAGCAGTGATGCTCTCATAGGAGACATATGCTTGAATCTGGGCTCTCCGTCTGGGAAGAAGTTTGGATCCAGGTGTCCCACCTTTCTGTTACCATAACCACCCGTGTATGGCGTAACAGCTACTGACAACATCTCCTTTGCTAGATGATCCTGTACGGAGCTGCTGCTGCTGCTTTCAGAGAACAGAAGTAGGTGCTTATGCTCAAGGGAGGGTTCTGGGCTGTGGATGGAGACAACCACCTGATGCCTTGTCTCAGGGAATTTTGGAAGGGGGTAAGACTTTGAATATACTCAGCAGTAACCTTTCCTCTTTGGCTACGTGGCCATGTGCTCAATATGAGTCTTCTGAGGTTTCTCACACTCCAGTGCATTCCTGAGGCTGGCTTCTGTATGCCCTTGGGGCCTATGTGTCTGCCTCTGTGTTTGAGATTCCCTTTTGGGACCAACTTTCTAAAAATGTATGCCTTGCAAGGCCTAACTCTGGGTGCCCAAGCCCTGTGTGGGATCCAACCTGCAGATTAAACCCGCTTAGTTAGAGATCTGATTAGATAGCAGCCATACCTCATATGATTGCTGCTTCCAGGAATATCCCTTGCTTTTTAATCTAAAGATGTTTGGATTAACTAGATCTCTCTCTGAATGTACCGTGCATAAATGTGCTATGCACAGCTGCTAGCAATTCTTGGCATTTTTAAATTATTATTTTTATTTGTTCATTGAAGAAAAGCATTTGGAAGCTGTTGTGTAAGTAATTTGGTTGGGCAGGCTTTTTAGCAATAGGCAATAGAGAGTTAATTCTGGGTGTTGTCAGCTGCTTTCAGTTTTGAACACGTTTCAGATTCAGAAGACAGCCATATAGAAAAGAATGTTATGTTAATGTGACAGCAATCACAGACACTGCTATTGAAAACTCACTGTTGCTCTCCCCTCCAAAATTAACATCATAACCTTATGTCAGTGACTCACTATTATCCTAATACCTGTTTTTGGATTCTGTCCAGTCCCATTAGATATCCCCGTGTTGATTGGTCTGTTACTGGTGAATGTTAATTGCCTCCAAATCTCAGCGGAGTTCAAAAGCTTGGGGAAAAAGCACTGACTGGTAAAGCTGCTAGTTTTATTAACAGGCAAGTAAATAATAAATCTGTTCAGAGATTTGAGTGAAGTGCCTGAGACATGAGATACAAACAGCTGATCTCACATCTTTCTTTGCATGTCTATCATATGTTAGTAATGAGATAGCAGAGTAAGCCATACTGACTTTGAACATTCAAATGGTAGCAGTAGTGCCTGTCCACAGTCAGTGTACTTTAAGAGGTAGTCAGGCTCCGTGTCCAACCCATTGGGATGCTCATCTGCTTGACATTAAATGATGCCCCTTATTTCCTTTTAAGATACTTTTAGAGTTGGTGGGACTTGTTAATTGAAATGATGATGTCAAAATATGGTTATAGCAAGGCTTGTCACATGTCATTTAATATTTTTCCTCCTCCTTGTAATGCATATTTATGATTTTTTATAGAGAAACTGCTCTTTTGCTATGCTTTAAAGGAGAACTGAGATCTTTATTACTTGTCTACTTTTTTTCTGTTTGATTTAATCACAGAGTTTTAAACAAAATCCCTGTGTGCCCCCCCTTTTCCACACCAGAAACCTCTAGATGGAAAATCCCCAGTATAATCCCATTGTGGGTTTGCCTCTTCTAGCGTATTTTCTGGTTTAGATACCTCTTTTAGTAGTTTTTAGTTTGTAAAAACATTGGTAGCACTTACAGAGCTGAAATAAGCAAGGTGAAGAATATAATGTAATCACATAGTGCAGAATAATTACGTATTTTATATCACTGGTTTTCAGTTGGTAGATAATATTTAATCTCCTAGTAGAGATCTGTAATGACTCATTTTAGACACTGACCCTCTAACTTCATTTCAGGAATAAAATATTTCCTAATCCAGTAATGTCTGTCTATACCATCATGTCATGTAGATAAAGAAAAGCAACTCCAGGCACCCACTGCTAGATTGCTTAAGAAAAATAAATGTCAGCAGGTGAATTGCTTGCTGAATGCTAGGCTGAAGTCAAATGTGAGCTGGACTGTGTTATGGCTGTATAAAATCTGCGTTAGAGCATGTGAAGTGAAGTTACTATTTTTGTTATTTTAAGTGATTTTTAGGCTGATATAATGAAAAGCATACCCAGTCTGAACTTGAATTACATTGATCTGATAGGCAGAGCGTGTCCACATTAACATAGGTTTTTTAAGCAGTGTAAAAGTGATTTGGTAACCACGCTGGTGGTGAAAATGTGAACAGAAGCCAAGAATTTCATTGTGAGACTTACCTCAGAGAAACCAAACCAGAACAAAGAAGGTGAGAGAGAGAAGCAGAATAATTAATAGCCTTTTTCTTTTTGTGGAAATGCATTTGATAGGCAACTAGGCAAGTTTATTATTAAAATACTTGTGAGCATTTGAACCTTGTTCATGTTTTCACCAGATGTAGTAAAAAATACATATAGAAAATGAGCACAGTGCCAAACACTGTGTGTTTGGGAGGTCTCTAAAGGTGGTGGGTGATTGAAATAAGCTTCTTTAGCGACACTGAAGCACGTAAGTAGCTGCCAGGATTTCACAGCTTCTGAGCATTAAGAATGTCTCATTCACCTCCATGCTGAAAATGTTGGTCACGATATTCTCTAGCGGGTCAGTGTCTCTCCCTGTGAAGATACGCTTTTCCTGTTTCACTGCATCCCTCCACTTCTGTTCACATTTATGAAGAATTTCAACAAAAGGAAGGACTCTGCATGTTCTATTTTATAAACAATTTTACATTTCATTTTTCATTTTTAGAGTCCACGATAACACAGACTGTATGCCAAGGCACGAAAAAAGAGAATGAATAAAAGATGATTTACTGTTTATTTTGTTTTAGCAAGTTAGTATTTTGCTTTGTATATATATAAATATATTCATGTTTATTATTAAATCATATTTCTGTAGTTGTCCTGTAGCCCTGAAGCAAGTGCTTGTCCCTGAAGTCAGAGGAATTTTATTTCTGTAAGTGGCCTGGAGTGGGGCTGCGTATGTTTACTGTAGGTTTTGCGTCACAGTTTTGGTTCCCATTTTTCCTCCTGGATTCAAACAGCCCTGACATCTCTGTCTTTCCCTGCGCCCTGCTGCTGAAAGGTTCCTGGCCGAAATGAATTTCCCATTTCTGCCATGGCTGTGCTGGCCGAAGGAGAAAGCGGTGTGTCTCTGTGTGTGCAGCAGGTAAGGTAACAAGGAGTTACTGCCCATCTCTGCCTGCGTTCCCTCGTCGTCTCTGCTGGTGGGTGTTAGCTCAACCCAGGGAGTGGAAAAGCCTGCCCCAAGCTCAAAGAGAAGCAGGTGGCCTTTGCTACTTGACTGCCATTAGGACGCAGAGGTGTAGTACCAGTTTGTTCAGTAGGAGTTTGTCTTCGATGCTTAGAAATTTTATACTTTCTGCACTCTGCAGTGCTGTGAACACTTGACACAGCTCTAAAAATTAAACAAAACCCCAGGTGCGGTAGTTCGATGTGGGTCAAATTCATCTTAGATGTAAACATCACCCTGCATTTGCATAAATTATGACAGTTTATGGTAGGGATTAATTTGGCCCAGTGACTCTGCTAAGATGAAATTCTTTGTGTGCTTGTGGATTATGGTGTCAGGAGCGGGGATCACTGCTGCTGGAGAGTGTCTACGAGAAATAGGCCAAAAATAGAATAATTTCCGTAGCTCAGAAAAAAACCCCATAGAATCATAAAAAGTAATCAGCTGTTGGAAAGAATGAATTTTGTGTTCCTAATTTGCAGAAATCCCAGCAGTTGCTACTGTGCCCAACCACTCACTAATACAATAAAATATAATTACATAATTAAATACAATATAGGATTTCCATAATAGGGAACTTTATTTCCTTGTCACAATACGCGAGTTGCTGCGGTTGAAGCTCATAGTTCAGCACTGTAACTATTATTAGATGCTAATGTATCACGTACTAGGCAGGATTCTCCTACAGGGGCATTTCCCAATCTGGGCAAAAATTGTTTGCTGTAGACAGTGGAAGCTTTATAGGAGTTTGCCTAAGATGCGCCTTTTGGATGGAGAAGTATCTTATTAACCATGTTTTGCTTTGTTAACTGTCTCCCATTGCTCTTTGTTTGGACTGCTGCAATCTGTGTGTTGCTAAGCCTGGGTCTTGCTGGAAGCTCAAATTTAGGTGAATGGATGACTTGCTGGTGTAGAAATTTTTTTAGAACCCGATTCCCCATTGCTGATGCCAATGGAAACTTGAATAATTAGAACTGCAGAAACAGACGCTTAGGTACAGTAGAGTCTCTGTTTAGGTGAGTACTGTCTGTTGAGATAGGGAAGCATTAATCCTAGTTTTATTGTCGTATTTCCAGTTGGACAGTCATTTGTGTGAAATTCTACGGTATACGAGATTGGTTTATAGCTAGCAGAAACAGTAGAAAAACATCTGGATCCAGTGCTGAGCACTGTTAGCAGGAAAGGTAATCATGGAGGTGGGATTCTTGAAGCTTATAGAACTTCAATGGGTGAAGCATTTTTGTTGTTTATATATTTGAGGTCAAACAAAAGGAATTACCTAGCCGTTATTTTTTTTTGTACACGATGCATACATAAGGGAAAAGAAGGGAACTGGAAATTAGATTTCAGAGGAAAGAAATGAAGTGATGTGAGATGTAATACAGTGTCCAAATAATCGGGTATGTAGCATCATCTTGAAAATATTGATTTTTTTTGTGTTCAGCCAGATACATGTAAAGGCAAACGCGAAGTGCTAAGTTGAGATAAAAGAACAGTTCTGGTTATCTACAGGGCAGCCATTGGTGACACTAATGGCTGCTTCTGAGTTTGCTCTCAATTTCTCTTCCAGTCCCTTTGCTCCATGCAAGCTTCTGCCCTTGCCCCCTTTCCACTCTGACCTGCTTGCCTTCATTTGTTGCAGTTCATCTGTGGCCTAGTCTTCATCTCATTAAAATCAATGGCAAAGCTATTACTGATCTCAGTGATGCAGGAGAAATCCCAGGTCTACGATTCCTTGCTTCTTGTAATCAGTCAGACCATCATCATTAATTTAATGTAACTTAAAATCCATCAAAACACAGCATACTTCTAGTTTACCTGCTAACACACGAAGTGCATACTCCTGAGCCTTCAAGCAGAAGCTTGTGTGATGAGTTTCTCTCTAGCCAAGCAGTTGCCTTGCTTGTATTTTAGCTTTTCTGAACATAAGAGTCTGACAAACTGTAAAGACTTTGGGGTTGGTGTGTTCTGTTCGTAGGCTACAGAATCTACTGACTTCCGAGTAATCTGTGTAGATGTGCATGTAGAGTGCTTTCACAGTCATAATCTTGAATAGTTCAAATTTAATTATCATGAGAGATCTTATATTTCATTTATATGTAAAATTAAAAGAAAATATGCAGAAGCTAATCCTATTCCAAGACTGACGCCAAATATTTCTGGGCTAAAATGTTTGTAACATAGAAATCTTATTAAAATTCCTATTTCTACACATTTTAGTAGTAATTTGGTTTAAAAATTGCAAGACTGTAGTTTCATTTGACTGAGAGAAGAATTATGAGACTGTAGACAGACTAACTGCAGTTTTAACAATGCTAAAATCCATTATAAATCAGAAAAGGAGGGAAAAAGTACACATGCCATAATAATAATTTATTTGACGGTGCTATTGAATATACATACAGCTCACAGATTATGTGTTTCTAGTACACTAAAAATAAGAAGGCTAAGCACAGGAACATTATTTTTAATATGAGGATGCAATGCTAAAGAGGAGAGAAGTTTTTGGAATGATAATCAGGCTGCTGGAGCACCATGTTATACTGGCTACTGGTTGCGCAGCATCCTGTGCCAGCTGCAAAAAAAAAAAAAGACACAAAAAAGAGAAGGCGGCAATACAATTGTCATCTCCATATATTTTTCTGTTTTTTGTACTCTTATTAGGGATATTCCCCCAAATTTCAGAAGCGTTTATTGAGCTTTCCAAAGTCCAGTTGTAGAAATGCTAAGCTCCAGTACAGATTAGAAAATGCGTGCTGGCTTGGCTCTGTCCTGCTGGTATGCTTTGGTGGGGCTGGGGAGTGAGTGATTGTATGATTGCCGCTTGTCAGATCTGAAGAGTGAAAATCTAGCTACTATCCTGTCCTCTGTATTCCCCAAAGGTCACTTCAATCCCAGTGGTCACTACTGGGATTTATTTTGGGAAGCATACTTTGCATCAGGGCTTAGAAATACAGCTGTGATGCTCAGATGGTCTACATAGGTAAGGCTATATGGGTTTCAGATGTATGGGAACGTGAGTTTGGCCTTTTTGATGTCCTTATGAAGCAGATTTACAAGATGTGTTTGAGCTTTCTTTTTGGCTGCCAGTGATACTGTATGTCTACCAATAATATGCTCCCTGTTGGAGTCCTTTTTTCAGGCAAAACTCTCATTCTGCAATATTAATCTTAGCAATATTGCAGTTATGGATAAGGGTATGATGGGGTTTTCTCTGAATGAGTTGCTCAGGATGAGGCACAAAGTCTGGTCAAGGTACAGGTTTAGCTAGCTTCTTTATTTGTATTTACAAATTCCATTTAATAGGAGCAATAATAAGTAGCAGCCAAAAGATAATTGTGCTCATAGTTCAGTTGAAATCGGTTGTCCTGAAGGACCGCGCTTTGTAATACTGGTCTGTGCTCTAACTGCTCAGAAATGCATTGTTGTGTGTTATTGCCTAATTGGTGAACTGTAATTGCCTATATTGAGAACTGATCTTAAAAGTTAATCTATGCTGGAGTCAGAAAGATTAATTGGGGCAATCACTATCCCATAGATTTCTAGTAAAGTGACACCCCCTTAAAATGGTTTGCTGTGAGCACGGTGTAGTCTGAAATGAAAGACGGACAACACATGCCTCTGAGCGTGCTCGCTCTTTTCCGAAAGCTCATGTGTAACTCAGCACACCTTCACCGAGTACTCTGGCCACCAGATTTTAGAGGGATTGTGGCTGAGAAAAGGCACAGATTTGAATTACACTGTTTTAGGCAGAATCTGTGATTGCATTGATGGGGGCTATGGCTTGTGTCCCTTTCAGGTTTGCTTTAACCATGTGTTTTGATTTGAGGTCGGTTCTGTTGGCTGTGTTATAGTGCGTGGGATGGAGACCCAGCCATGCTTCCACCTAGCTGTGTGCCTGGAGCGTCTCGGTGGCAAACTGCTGAGCACCTGGGGCCAGCTGGCCAGGCAGCGCCTGGCGTAGCTCAAGTTGAGAAGGACTGCCCCTAAACCGGCTCTTTCTGTGTTCGGTCAAGGACCTTTTGATGCTCTGAAGTTGGCTGAATAGGTTTCTCCAGATGCCTCATGGCTTGCCTGCATGAGCTGAGTAGTGCAAGCAGGGTGGGCAGCAGTGCACTCTCCCCTCACGCTGTGCCGTGACCGGCTACTGTTAGCACCACTAGAATAGGAAGGTCACAGTTAAAGCTTGGATGTAAAACAGAGTTTCTGAAGATGCGCTGAAAATTTTACATAGATGGGAGGCCACCTTTACATAATTTGAAATCCAGCCCTACTACGTGCTTCTACTATGGCAGCTGAACCATGCTAAAAGATGTTGGATCATGTGGTGCTGGGAGGAGATGGACTCAGTGTACTGTACTGAAATGTCACATTCCAGAAGGTCCTGAAATTAATAGTCTCCATGTCACACCACACTACAGTCTCTGTTCACATGATGCAAGTCCTGTTTATGTGATCTATCCTGAAGTAAGAAAGCTGTTTGCTTTATTTATGAGGGTTGTGCCACTATCTCAGCATAGAGTGGAACATCATTTGATCGCCTTGGTGTGCATTCACTACCTGCTCCTCAGCAGAGTAAAAACCTTTACCTGACATACTGAGCTGACCATGGGAAGGCTTGGAGCAGCCTCTTGTGCTGGCTTGGGGGCTGCTTAACATGTAACGTGATCCAGCTGCTGAACTTTATAGGGTTTCTATTTCTAACTTTAACTGTTTTTCATTCTTTAGAACGTTGGCCTCGCTCCAGAGGCGACAGGATGTAACTGAGTACCAGGAAGTGAGGCGCAGTCCGTGCCTGGCTGTGGAAAGTTAGAGACGTGGGGATGGCTGGCAGAGATGCTGCTCGGCGTTACAGGAGCAGTTCGCGTGCCCGGTGCTGTATCTCAGTGCACGAGGCCCATCGTCAGACCTGTCATCAGGCAGACGTTTCACCTCCACTGCGCATCTGTGGGAATTTCTGCTTGTTACAGGAATTCAGCAAAGGATAAGGGCAAAATCCATGTTTGATAAAATGCTACAGGTTTCTGGCACTGTCTTCTCTTTGTCAAGGGTCTGGTTCTTTCTCTCCTTGAAGTGCACGAGCAATTGGGAGTTATGGCAGAGGAAAGTTTGCATGTAGACCCATGATGGTAATGCCTGGAAGGACCACTGTGGCCATCTGGTTTGATCCATAGCATAAACACACTACTTGAGCTCACCAGAATCAGTTCATCGTTGCACTAGAGCCTCTCTCTTAGGGAAAATGTCTGATACTGAAACTGCTCATGACAGGCAGTGTACTGCAGCCCGTGGTAATTGCTCCAGCAGCTAATTACCCACAAAATCTGGTCTGATTTTGTGTGGCTCCTGCCATTTGATCTTCCTTTTATTTTTCTTGCAAAGGTAGTCTTTGCATTCCAGCTACAGATCACCACTGGACAGAGCCACAGTGTGTGCCATGGGCATGGGGAGGGAGAGGGAGAGCAGTGTGGATGGCCAGGGTGTGGGTGGAAATGAGCCTGGCCTGAACCCAGGAGACAAAAACCTTTGAATTTTGTGTTGCCTCTGTGCAAACTTTGAATTTTGTGTTACATTATCTCTGTACAGATTTCTGGCTTAGGTCTCTCTTTAGCTGTCGAAAGAGACATCCTGGAATACAGTCCTGTTGGCGTGTGTGCAAATACCTTCGGCTTTAACTTAAACTCTAGGTTAAGTGTACATTTTATTACAGGGTCAGAAACAATATTTCTCAATTACCATTTATTCATTCTTATGAAGGAAAAGTGGATTTCATTTCAGTGGAAAAAGAAAAGACAGTTTTCCAGGTTTACATTAGACCTAAATCAAAAATCCAATACTCTTCTTGGTGCAAAGAGTAAAAAATCGTATGGGAGCAGCCTGTGTTTGGAGCTCTGCTCTTCTGCTTCACAGGAACAGCAGAGGCTGCAGACCATAACTCCATAGCTCAGTGTCTGGCGTCTTAGTTGTCACACAGCTTGTTCTAAGCAGGGACATGTTGACTGGGAACTGTATCTGGGGCTCTCCAAAAGCAAATGTTGGGGGGTTTGCCCATCCTGACTAGTCCATGTGGGTTCTTGACCCCGTGCAGAGGCAGTGATGTAACAACTGCAGCTCACCACTGCCAGGTGCATCCTCAGGGGCTCTGCCAGCCAGTGGAGCCCTGAGAAGGGGCAGCCCAGAGGGAACGAGAGCAAACCACGGACTTCTGCAAATAAGCCAGTAAGTAAGCAAAAAGAAAGAAGAATGGTGTAGTCCTTGCAGCCCATTGTGGTCTAAGGCACGAAGAGGTAATGCAGATTCTCCTGCACAAGGGTTCTATGACTTACTAAGCAGCCACCACTGCTCCAAGTGTGGGTGCACTTCATTCAGCTCTTAAAAAAATAAGGACCAGTGAGCAGACTGCAACCTCTCTGCCAGACTTCAGTCTGATAGAGAAATGCTTCTGTCCAGATTAGAAAGGAAAATGAAATAATTAAGTAACTGTGGAAAGGCTGAGCCATAGGTTACAGACCACATCAGTAAGAAAATTTCATGGTCAAGGGTCTACACTCAAGAAGCCGTCCCTGGGTCCAATTCATTTTGCTCATCCAAGAGGAAACAAGGGCATCCCGACTGCTCTCAATTGCTATATGGAATATAGGGTGAAAGACAATCTTGAGAGTGGCTTGCTGCTAGGTTATTAAGGATATTGTATCTAATGAGACCTTGTACTTGCAAGACCTTGAAATGCACTAGTACCTTGCTTGCTGACTGCCAATGCGAGGTGGGGAGGTCTGCATTATCCAGGTTTTCATTTTTCACTTTGATTCTTGTTATAAAGGCACCAAAAAGAGGGCTCTGTGTATCTGCAGCTCATTTTTTAGGCCAAGTGAGCTTAATCAGTTCCATGGGCTTCCATAAACTGGTACGGTTGTGGTACAAGTTGTGTAATCAACCATGACAAGATTATCACTTGTCTTGAGGTGTATTTAGATTGACTTTTTAGGCAACTTGGATGTTAAGTATTGAGTTTTTTCTGAGTCGTACTGTCAGGAGAAAAATTTATCTTGAACAGCTGGTTGAAATGAAACTTTATCATTTATTAAAATTAAAATGATCATTTCTGAATAAAAGTGACTTTTAAGCTTGCTCCTGGCACTGTAGTAAGTGATCAGTTTATTTCTCTCATGAACAGCTCTTTTCTGTTAGGAGACCACGTAATATAATGTACATTTAACCCTTTATAGACTCTTCCTGGTCTCACAACTCATATAATCCCGATATTATGACTCTGGCATAAAATGTTTTGGTCCAGATACACAAAGGACTGCATATTTCTTGCTCCTAGTTTCCTCTGCTGGCAGATTTTTTAGAATGGAAGTGTCATGCTACTGGCTTTCTATAAAAGCAAGAGAGCTTGCTGGTGTCCTAAAACTGGTGGACCACTATCGGTTTGGAGTCTTTAATTGAATAATACAGAATTGTGGTTTTTGCCAGGTTTTGATGATACTAGCAAATATATGTAAATAGGGTATAAAATTAATCAGCTGCTGTTCAATACAAAAGCATCATGTTTACCTCAGCATTGTAGCTACTTTGCCCTCCTACAGGGACTATTTCAATTAGCAGCATGAATTTTGGATAGTTTAATTTATTTTGTGATTGTGTAAAAATATGGTTTTGGAAGGATTTATTTATGAACTGCCTAGGTACTTAGCAATAACATTTCAGCAGCATCTGTAAAAGCAGGGTGTCTCACAAAACACAACTTTTTGCTCCTCTTTTTTCTCTTCTTTAGCATTGCCAACAGGATAGTTACTGGGGTGTCTTATTTTCTTGCTGCACTTTGCTGGTGACAGTAGAATGAAACAAAGTGAGGATCAGATAATTAAATGAAAAAATAAACATTTACTCAGTTGTCTCCTCTGAGGGATTCTTCTGTGTAAAACGCTAATAATCATGCCATATGTTTTAATGGTGACTTCCGTTCCAGCAGACCACGGTAGACTTTACAGACTTTAGGATCTGTTCATCTGCTCATTGAATTCGTTCATCTGCTGATTGAAATCATGGCAGAGTTTCTGTAGACTTCAGTATTTGTAGCACAGAGTGGCAAATGCCATGCAGCTGCAGTTCTGGACCGTTTTGTGTTCTGCTGCTGTTCTACGGGGCTGATAACATGTGAAGTCTTACAGAGTCAAGCCTAGGTAAACTCAGTCCTTACACACTTGCATAACCCAAGTACTTCCAGTGAGATTCTTGCATGAGAAATGTGAGCAAGGGTTTGAGTATTTAGACTGACACAGGCATTATCTTGTGTATAATTGGACAAAGTCCCTTCCTGTGGTTGAAATACCACAAGTGCCATTGTATTAGTAACTGGGTTTAAACTTTGTAATTAAATGAGGACATTTATGAAAAATTTCCCTGGGATCTAGTTATACCATGCACAAATACATTTAACTCAGAAAGTTTATTTAGCTTTGTTTGTACGGTGAGTAGAGAGAACATTATATGTGGATGCTACTATCTTTAAAGTGTTTGCAGAGTCATGAATGCGAGAAGCAGATGGATTAGGTACTTAGGCTCATATAGTACACGTAAGACCATATTCCAGAGATCTTGCTTATGCAAAGCGCTCGCTGATCTGTATGAAACTGAGGAAAGATTAGATAAATGTCTTGAAAAACTTCAGGAAACAGAGCCAGCTACAAGGTTCAGAGCTCTGTCTAGTGAATGCCAGCATTCCCAGCGCAGAAAGACATTTCCAACAAGGAGCATTTGGTAGATGTCTGGAAAGGCAGATTTTGGGTTTGAGACTATTCTCTGCAAGACTCCACGTGGAAAGTTTTGCAAACTTGTACAGCCATTAAGCAATTAGACTAATCAAGTGTTCCATGACCATAATTTCCTGACAGAACATTCCATACATACGGTGACCCTTTCAAGAGGACAGACCAAAAAGTTACAAAGAATAAGAAACTACCTTTGAATTTCCTAGTTTTCAAAATCACATTTAAAAATATGTCCTACAAAGACGTAGTCCCCAAATGAATGCGATGTCAGTATATAAACAACCTTTTCTGGATGGGATCTCTCATAGTCAATACGCTGTAATGGACGAATTATGTCACTTATCTTCAGTTTCCATCTGCCTTGCTCTTCTACAAGTTAGGACTATGGTTTATTAATAAATGAGATATTTGGATGTTTATTTAAACATTGAAGTCTCTTTTAAAAAACAGACTATTTTTCTCATAAAAACGACATAGCATGGACAATACTGTGGTTCCTGCTGTTAGAAAAGAGCAATTACTTACAGCCACTCTTATATTATGCTTGCTTGCTAAATGCATAAATCTAATAATGCAACAATACAATGCTACAATGAGCTTCATGAATTGGAAAAAGATAGAATTTAAATGCTTTTTGGCACCTGACATACATTTCTCACAGAAGGTCTATAATTTCCTGTATTAGAGCTAGCTGTATCCTTTAATGAACGCAGCTGGAAAGAAGAGTAAAGGATGTTTTGACATTCATGTATTTAGTACTTAGTCTACTAGGTACCATTTTGCTTGTTACTTTTGATTTTAAAGCTATCAACCTTATTTGGGCAGTTATCCTTCTTGTGGGGAGAAAATTGAAGCAAAGGATGGCAAATTATGTTTGGAAATTAAGACTCAATAATGCAAGGTTAAAATCAGTGTCCCTGTCTGTTGTTGGAAGTGTATTTCAATGCCTCAGTATTACTTACATGCATTTTGAGTCTGTGTTTGTAAATGTAAATGTGTGCTTGCCTGGCTCACTGTGCATTTATGAAAAAGCAGTAGATTATATTGTCGCTCGCTGCGGTTTCTTTGACCTAAGCATCAGCCATGAAAGTTTAATGTAATCTTCTCTAGCGTACCCAGCAGTCATAGAGGTGTAAGCACGAGTCGTCGTTCCCACAAGGATCCGTTCAGCACTGATGTGGGACTTTCTTATTCCAGACATAGGTTTGGTTTACAGAAGCAACATCAATGATAAAATAAGGAGCATTATATCCTCACCAACACCACTGAAACCATTTTAGAGAGCACTGGGAAAATGCAGTATTTTAAAGCTAAATCTGATGCTAAAGCTGGCCATACAATGAAAGTCAGAGTATGTGGTTCTGGGGACAGGGTTAAGATACTTGGAGAACAAATTCAGCCATTTTGGAAATGCATTTTGCTGGATTGGTCTTTTTTAAGGCTATGCTTGTGATAAGAGGGAGCTATCTAGTTCTCTGCTAGATAACACTGTGATCTGTACAAGAGAGCAAGCTTCTTGATCCCCAGAGGATGTCCAGCATGTGGGCTGCTCCGCTCTGACCTGAGCCGAACACGCTGCTGTCTGAAATGGTGCTCTTGCTTATTCCACCTGTGCTGTTGCTGAAGCGAAGCTAGTGGACAGCAAGTAAGAGGAGCTGGCTGCTGACGGAGCTGAGGCTTGACAAGGCAGAAATGTTTAGTGCAGATGTAATGCACATCATCTCTTTCTGAGAAAACTGCTGCGTTTCACATATCTGTATTTCACAGCCTTCTCCAGTTTGAATCGTCCCTAAATCATTCTGAACCTGTGTTCCTGAAGTGTTGAAAAGTGTGGAAAAGCTTTTCAGGAAAGTCGTAATAATCTTAAGAGCAAAACCTTCTCCTTGCGTTGTGACATTGGCTGTCCTTCAGGTGTGGAGGTCATGTCAGTCCTCTGGCCCAATCAAGAGAAATTACTTACATATTTCATGAGCTGAGTACCCTTTTGTGTTGACCAATTCCATGCAAGCTATCAAATGATTCTGCCTCACTTTTGCCCTTAGTCTGATTTAATTAGATACAAGTCTACATACAATTCAGTCCAACTAGTCTCTCAATGTAAGTTGTGGTTTCTCTTTTTGGCTTACTCTCTACTTCTTCTGTGATTGAAGCTGTGGAATCTTGTAATTCATTTTGTTCCACCATTATTGATTTGGTGGCAACAGTCCAAATGTTGAAAAATATTTTCCAGGTTGTTGTTGCCCTTGATTTCCAAAGGCATTGCATACAATAAAGCATGTGGATCAGGAATTGACGTATCCATAGTGTCACCACGGTTTGAGGCTGCATTTTCAATTGTAAAAGCAGTTTATTGTTAATTAGAGAGACTTCCAAGGGCATCATGATCTCCTGATAGTCTGTGAAGAGGTACCTCCGGTAGACTCTACTCTGGGAGGAGTTGCCAAGACCATCACTTGCATAAATCCTGAATTGATTCCCTGCTGAAGAAGAGTTGTTAAGAGTATCCAAGTTACAGTTATGAATAAGATTAATATTAAAATTTTAAATTCTGCTCTTTTATAAGTGGATTTTGCTTTTTGATTCTTGTAAAAGAAAAAATCCAAACCCAAGTGCTTCACTGAATCTTAACAGATGCGTATGCCAGTCCTCTGTAGCCACTGCCTGTGCAATGAAAGTAGCTGTGTTTCAATGGCAACTCGCAATTTAAGCATATTTCCTTAGTTAATTTGACTGTTATAGTCATGTTATCCTTCCTCTGAGATATTTTTGGATGGCGTGCAGTATAACTAACTAGTGAAGGGTTATGGAATTGCATCCCATTGTGTATTTTCTCCTACTTTAATACCTGCTGTCTTATTAACATGTTAAAAGGTTGTGGCTAGAAAACCCAGTGACTAACCTTTACTGCCAAATACTTCATCTCTCGCTCTACTGTTAGATGTCTGCAGATGTCCCAGAGATTGACTTTCTGGGGACCTTCTACTGGGTTACATGAGAATGCAGTGGCGTGGAGAAGAGCCCATCTTCTTCAGCGTCTGGACTGTACTTCCATGGTTCATACTTTCATGACCAGTTTGAATTACTGTAAAATTACACAATTCTCCATTTTAGATGTCCAATCTTTCTTTAATTTGTAGCACCTCCCTCCTTTATTAAAAAAAATGTGTTTGTATTTGCCTGTCTGTGCTTGTATGTAAAAAATGATCTTTATGAAGATGAAGTCTTTTTCTTGTGTCTCTGCCAGTGCTGCCTTGTTATAATGGAATGACGAACTGTAAATAGAATTGACTTAGAGGCTGAATCAGTTGTTGGTATTTTGTTAATAATAATACGAGCTGCCCCCCATCAGGTAGTGTGAATATAAATTCTGAGTTGTTACGAATGCCAAATAACTTTGAAGATTACTATCTCAATTCGTCTAATCTGTTTTGTCATACCTCAGTCATTTTGACCTGCTGTATAATGAGATGTATTTTTATTAACTAACCTTGCTGTCTGTTGCACAGACATGAATGTCTTTTTAAAATCAAGACAAGCTCTGGACAGTTTGTCCGGCATTGTGCCTGCACATGCTTGTCCTGTTTATGTCGTAAACTACTTTACACCCTCTATAGTTCTCCTGTGTTTTATTTTTGATGAATCTCTTAGAGTATGAATAGCTTAGCGGAGAATTACACAGCTAAGGTGCTAGCCTGTACTAGCTTTGTGCCTTTTAGTTATGTGCTGGACTGAGTTTTAAATCCTGATCCTGACATTCATTGGATTATATGGATCAGCTCTTTCCTGTCTTTCTGTATTACCAAACTATTAAACTCTGAACCTCCATCATTCCCATGTCAGGCCAGATTTTGGTCTGTCATGAGCATCTAGGTTAGATCTGTTTGAATTCCGCTCCTGATTGCATCCCCTCAGTTTTGAAATGCTCTCCCTGTTGAGCTGTTTGATTAAAAAAAAGAAAATTAAAAAATTGGGATTATGACTCCCTTTAAGCAATAAAACTTAAGATTGCTTTGTTACTATCCACACTGAAAGGAGCAGCAGGGCTTTAAAGCAAAAGCTGGTCTTGAGACCATGCATGGACTGACTTTGGTTGATCTGGTTGGCTGTGAAAGCACATTTTTCATTAAAACGAAAATGCTGTCAGACTTAGACCACCAACTGGTAGTAAGTGGGGGTTTTGTTTGTTTAAAAGAGATGAGACATACTATTTTTACCCAGATTGGATCAAGATGTTAACATGAAGTAGTAACACGTGACTGTCATTCTGCATCTGTCTTAAGAAATAACACTTCCTTCTGTTAATTAATGAAAGTGGATTTGCTGAATGGCCTGCTTATTGATTACAGCAGTTACTGAATTTTTATGTGCTATATCTGCATGTTCTTATTTGGGTTATCAAATATTCAAAGACCATTTGATCCCCCCCCCCCCCCCAAAAGGCAAAGTATTTCTCTCATTAGACTGACTGACACTGTTTTAAGATAAGTCACAGTGGGCCTCAGGGGAACGCTAGGTATGTATTTTTAATGGGGTCACGGAATTGCGGGCGTACTAGGTTACAGTGCAGGAATGGGAGTAGTCTCTGCTTGGTTCATTGTGAGCTCTACCGAGATCATTTTGGCATATGGAGGAACACAGGTACTGTAATTCCAGCTGGTCAATAAACTTGTGAACGCTCAGGATCGTTGTAAGCTTTTTTCTTCAGTTTTGCAGGCCAGGTAAAAGGCAGCAGCGACCATGCCAGCACTGGAAGGGTGCAGTCAGTGTTCTTCTGTAGCGTACGGTTTTGGTGTGAATTTTATTACAAAAGAAAGAATCAGAATGGTGGAGATGGCAAGAGTTGAGCTAATGGTGGGAGGCAGGCTTTAGCTGACACTTCACAAATTTAGAAAAATCTGTTTTGCTATATTTCAGGTACTGGCTGAAACCTCTGGCCTGTGGCTCGAAGTAAGGATTGTCTTTGCTCTCCCATGTTGTACATGAAATGCCTAATGGGGTGATAGAGTCTGATTGATGTCATGATATGTTATTGCTCTCTTTGCAGAGTCTACAGAAGTTCTGGACTGTTTTTCCAGACTATACATTCATGATTTCTTAGTTTTTGCAATCATATGATAGAAACAACTGTTTTTTATTTTCAGCAGTGTTTGTCTTACTCTGTCTTTTACTGGTAAACACCGGCTGTCACAAGTCTTTGTAGTACTTCACAGTTACACCTACTTGGAACATTTTCTTTGCCTTTTTTGTTGTACTGTAGAGCAGAGTATGAAACTTTTAAATAATCACTTCCCTGTTTTCAAGGTTGATTACATTGTTTTATGGCTATAATGTCTCAAAATAACCAATAACAGCATTCCCTTTAAAAGAAATCCAAGTAACTGAGTGCTGATATATCCAATAAAAGGAGGGCATTATTTTCAGTATTTTGGCATCATTCTTTTGTGCTTTTCAGTTTGTTTTAATTCTGTCATGCTTCCTTTCTAATGTTATATACCAATTTAAATAATAGAACTCGTACATAAATACACAGTCATGCAAGAATGACTAAGGATGATAAAATTGGAACAGTGATGCTAAGTGTAGCATTACAATCAATAGGACTGCAATGGTAATAACACCAATATGTCTAGTTAAAGAGATGTAAATTGCTCTTAATCTGAAAGAAGGTTAGAACCACAGTGGAGCAAGGAAATGAGTAAGCTGCAGTGTGAGAGCTAACAAAGATGTCTGTGCCCCCTCAGAATATGTCTTGCTCCGCAAAGAGCAACCTCAGGGGGCCTTCAAGGGATTGCTATAAAGTGAGCAGAAGCTCTAGAGAACAGAAGAGGTCTCCTATGCAGCAGAAAAGCCCTGCTACTAGCAAAGAAATATTAGAGAAAACTAGTAGGAGGATTTTTCAGGACTGATTCAAGTTAAGCTTGGAAACGATGTGCCTCTTTCTGCCACCTGAAGTCCTCCTGTGAGCTCACTGTGGCAAATCACAAAGCACAACCGTGCTTCTTGCAAGCAAACGGTGTGGAAACGGGTGCAAGATGGATGGGCCAAGGCAGACGGGACAATCTGCTGTCCTCTCAGCTCCTTCTAAGGCCTGTACCCCACGATGTTCCCACAGCAGACCATTACATTCCTGTGCAAAATTAACCCTGCGTAAGAAAGGGATCTCAAAGACAAGTGTTTAGTGGACAAACCCCTGAGCACTGTGAGCTCAAGCTGCCCTTGCAGCTTTAATTTGCCTTATTGCGTCCACTCAAGATATTTCAGTTCACTTGATATGCAGAAGCACTCATTGTTCAAAGATCCCTGCAGATGACTAGGCACCGTGAAGGTGCATTAAGGTTAGAGCATTTATCTTAGCTCTGAATTCCTCTGCTGGGCTGGTGTCAGATCTCCAGTGTTGTTCTCACATTTCTTCCAATTTTTTGTGCTTGTTTATTTTTAGTGATGCTTTAGAAATAATAAAGAAAATGGGGCCATCCTTTCCTTTCTCTCCATTGCCCATATAGGTTGAAAATTTTAATTAGAATTTGGAAAGTTGGGTTGCTTGAGAACCGTATTTAGATTATGAAATGACCTGCTTCCTATGAATAAATAAATCTCAAAAAGGATCACTAAGTTTGTATGAAATTTTGGCTCACTAGGGAGGTGTTTTCCTAACCATTGTGCTACTCTGGGTAGGAGAAAGAAGGTCAAGAATTGGTCCCTAGCATGCAGTGCTGTTTAATGCCTCGGTGCTGCACTAAGTAGAGGATAAGTGGGGATGTAATAAAGCAGTAAAGTTCATTTAGGATGAGAGAATAGAAGGTTGTGGTGCACAATAGTTGGAAAAAGATACTTAATGCAAGAAATAGAGATGTCACTGAAGTTGCTGATTCTCATGTAATGAGCTGAAGATTTCGTATGTAAGTGGGACATAAGCTGTGATTTAGACTTCTGCACAGAGGTCTTTATCTTACAAATGTTACTATCCAGCAGTCTGTGCTCAAAACTTACAGCTTCAGTCTCAGCAATACGTGAAAAACTGTTCACGGGACAGATATTAATTGATGTCTACTGACATAAGCCTTTGAAAACAATGAAGACCTAACTCCATGCTGTTTTATCCTATAGAGTGCAATGCAGCCCCAAAACCAGCCAAATTTTATATGCTATAATGAACACATACTCTAAATACCCTTTTTTGCTAAAGAAAAAAAATATTTACTGCATGTTCTTTGCAGATGGTAACTTTTGAGCCATTTATTCACCGCTCTGGCAAAAATTTTGCTTTAGCTGACATTGACAGAAACCTGCTGTCTACAGAGAGGCTACATGATTTGTTAAGAGACAATTAGGTTTCGTCGTGAAGGTGTTTATCATACTATTGGAAGAACATACCCTTCTATGAAGAAAATCAAATGCTTATATTTTGTAAGTACATCTGTAAAATAATGTAAAAATTTGAAAGGTTTGGATGGAGATTCACACCAGTTTTCCAGGCTATTTTATAAAGTTTAATAAAATATTAAAAGCAGAGGTAATGAATCATACACAAAGTTCCAGTTCATTATGAATGGACTGGCACAGGTAGAATACCATTTTATTGCAGTTACTATGAAGTGTCTGCTGCTGGAGTTAAATATCTGTAACCCTTAAGAAAAGGTCCATCATGCACAAAAGTAGCAGTTAGTAGTAGCTGTTCAGCCTTGATGATAGGTGACAACTCTGTTGCTCACTTGAACAGCAATGAGAAGGAAGAGAGACTATTTTAGTCGCCGAGTTTTACTAGCTGAGTTGTTTGTCTGCTGCTTGGATTCTTGAGTGGGTTTTTGTTCAAGGACTTCATTTTTTTAAAGAACATAAACTCTTATTACTATGAACTGTTATTTAATAAAGTTACATTTGGGTCCTTGAATAGTGTACAGTCAAAGGAACATAAAATAGATCCATATTTCTAAAGTCAAAAAGCAGGATTTTTGCGTGAGGAGCTGATTGTACGCACACTGAAGCAATACACAGAAGTTATCACTCCGAAGAAATTAATTTAATTTTTCTCTCCAAACAATGTACTTTCTTTTTGCTTTTAACCTTGATCGTTGTATTAATAGATGATAGAGGCACTGATGGGAAAAGCATAAGAAAAGTGCTGAGATGCTGGAATACAGTGATCTGAGGACACTCATATCACAGAGCAGATAACCTGTTTGCTTTTATTTGTGAGCTTTCAACCATGAATGTAGAAATGGCACTCCACGATTATCGATCAGCTTACCCCACTGTCTGCCATTAGACAGTGCTTTACTTAGACCTACTGCCAAACAAAGGACATTGCAAACAGATGCCACGGAAAACATGCCTTACGTATTGCTTGCTCACTGAGCTAGAATATTGTATTAACTTTGCAAGGCTTCTAATATTTCAAGAATTACAAGTTAAGTGATTTTAACAATCTCTCACTCAACAGCATTATCATGGAAGGGCTATTTATGGTATCTGCACGAGTAAACTGATAGCAGCCTGGTTGCTTATTGTGGTCGTCCAAATTCATTTTCCTAATAGCTTATTGGAAGCTTTGGTGGGGACAGTGCTTTTGTGTGGTGTCTCATCATTCCTCATACAACCATCTTTCAAATAATTAAAGCTACTTCATTCTATCAGAAGACGCAGCTCAACTTGATATTTTACAGTCATTAGGCAGCCTTCAGTTTTGCAACATGACGAGTATGTAACTGGGATTCGGAGGAGTAAATCCTGTGCTGGCCTTGTATCATAGATCTCAGATTGGACATCATGAGATGATGTCTGCTCCTGGGTTGTGTAAACTTACACTGGGGTACCCAGGGCTAAGAGTGCCGTGCTGAAGAAAGCTAGCAATGAGATAGAAGCCAGTAGTAAGGAGTACGAGCTGTGCAAAAGCAGCAAAAGTACTGTAGAAAGGGAAGAGATCAAGGGCAGAGAGGCTGGAGTAGCCTGGATCAAAGCAAGATGCCAAGGCAGAGAGAGCAAAGTCCTGGAGGAACTTGGATTGTACAGAGCAACGAGAAGGGGACTCACAAATGGGGGTGTATCTTACAGTGCAGATTTCCTGCTCCTGAAGACCAGTCATCTGTTTGTGTACCCGCAAATTCCTGGTGGATGTAGCTAGAATCAGTATTTTTAAGCTAAACATAGACCTTTACTTGCCCTGTTCCCGGCTTTGGCTGTGGCTGATATTTCCCAACCCTTAGGAAAATAATTTGAAATAATGCTGTTGTTTTCAGACAAGCATGTCATTTGTTTTACCGGTCTGTAGTTGATTAATTTGCAAATGATATTCCCAATAAAGTGCTTAGAAGTAGATAATTACAACTATATTAACAGTTACCAGGGAAGCAGATGGTATTCTGAGGAGCTGCCATGTAGAATTAGTGCTGATGCTCTACTGTAATGTACCATATACCCCAGCAACCCACAAACAACAAACTAAAATCCTGCTGATATTCCAGATTGTAAGTAAATTGTGCTATTGCTTCACATTCGGTTCTTCTCTGAATTTTTATGTGTGTTTTCTAGATAGCTACAGTGCTCAGTGAGCTGCTTCTTTTTATGTTCAGTCACATAACTCTCCACGTCTGTATTTTGTATTTTCTTGGTATTAAACCCACTAAAATGAAGTTTCTAGGCTGTATGTTGGTGTTTTCTCCATCTTGCTACTAGATACTCTGAAGTACAGGTTAACTCTGTACAAAGAGGGACTTTTAATTTAGTAAATTGTTCAAACCAAAATTCCCTGTGAGGTGCTAAGTTAAGGAATCTCGGAAGCAAACCAGCGCCATTTCCACATGCCTGCCCGCACCTGCACTCTCCCTCTCCTCTGCTGCTTCTGTCAACCTCCCAACTTCATCACGCTGCCTGATAAAATGCGGCCCTTTTTATGCTTCTAGCGATCAAGAAAAAGGCCACAATGTCACTGCAGTTCCTCCTGCACCTCTAACCTTTTGTTTTAAGCAGGCTGGAGTTATGGAAGCAATGACAAAATGCACCGGGTCTGGAGGCTGCAGCAAAGTTGAGGTTCCTGCCTGGGGCCGGCTGAGCGCCGCCAGTGTCCAAAGACAGTTCACTGCAGCCAAATGGCCGGGAGCCTGTTTAGAGCACAGTTTTATTTCTTTATTTAATGTATTTGTCATCTACATCTTTAAATAGGACTGAGTGCTTTGCTTTTTTTTTTTTTTTTTAAAAAAAGACGACTGTTTAAAACCACTGGAAATACTTGTTCTTTCCCCCCCTCACGCCTCCCACCTGTGAGTGCATTTCTTTCGTGTAACTGTCTCTAAAACAAGCACATAGCAGCATGTCTATGGTATAAGTGTATGTACGTACAACATAGGCACCTTTTGGGTAGAAGATCAGACAAGAAACTTGTGACATTTTGGGTAAGTCACATTGCTTATTGCCTGGTTGGAAATACCTGGGTTCTGTATGTCTGAACAGGGCCCTGACTGACGTTCTTTTATCCTGGGCTTGTGATGAAACCTGGAGGGAGCTGGCAGATGTGGTGCCCCCTTTTTTCAGCCAAGGAAAAGAAATTTTTCAGAAGGTCCTTTTAGCATAGTCTGAGTCAGAACCTCCTTAAAAGTACAGTGTTTTGCAGCCAAGTGCAAATTGAAATGACTGCGTGTTGTTTTGCTGGTCTGGCATGATAGAAGTGTGCACGCGTGTGTGTGCTCACAAGTGCATGAGTCCACATAAGCAGACGCAGCTCAGGCATAACGAAAGACAGCGGTGGAAGGGCAAGGCAGCGTGAGCAGCATTTGAAACATAACTCTGAGGGAAAGCTTAAAAAAAACCCCAACCTACAGAAACAAAACACTTTTTAGTATGATTGAAAGCCCAAAGGAAGGTCTCAGGCTACAGAAGTAGGAAAATGTTTCATTCTTGTTTGTTGTTACTAGGAAGTACCTTGTACACGACTCTTGCTGAAACAGGATTGCCTTCAAGCTGTACCTGATACCCTAAGCAATATATTTTTGAATGGAAACTGCAGCCGGATCCTGAATATTAGTTAATTGCTTCAGTCAAAACAGCAAATACTGCTGCCTGCCGTCCTGCGTCTGTATGTAAAATGAGCAGAATTAGCATTGCTGACTTTCGGGGCATCTTCAGGAAAATGAGAGAAAGGGGACTTTGTCTGCTAAGGTCTCCTGACCCTGGAATACTCTTTCCCCAGTTTGCATCAAAGTTTATCTCGGGCTTCTTTCCTGGCTTTGTTTCTCTTGGTTGAAACGAGAAGTTATTGGATTTATTATAAGGAGGGCAAGGGTGCGACATGACAGGTTGTTTTTAAGGCTGTGTAGCGTGTCCTTCTAAAGGATCTCCTTTTCCCCTGCTTAAAACTTCAACCATTTTACCAAAAAACTTTCCGTCAGAATTTCCTTGCAAATACCGTATAAAGTTAGCAACTTTCTGAAAATGAAGTGCTGAAAAACATGCTGTTCTGCTTTTTTTAAGAAACACTTCAGACTTCTTGAACAGCTTGTGCTTCGGAGCAGTGGTTTGATAACTGGCAGGGAGGTAGTCTCCTTTGTCAAGGATGCTCCTTTTGTGCTCATGAAAACAAGACCCATTTTTGAGCAGTTTATGAATCTTAAAGGAGAAAAAGACTGGGATGTGTCCTTTAAAGATTTTATTCTTTTTTTTTTATTGTTACAATTGAATGTCTCTGCCTATGCTTGGGCTCGGTAGAAGCTCTAGTGTCTGCATGAGGAGTCGCAAGTGAGTAACTGGTGGAGGGCAAGTGAGTCTCAGATGGACCTTATCTATTTGGGGCTGCACCAAGCCTGGCTGGCCCTGGGTTTCAGAGCTGAGAAGAGACAAGTTGGCTATGTGAGGTAGTGCAGAAAATAAAACTGATGGAAGTGCAGAAAGAGGGAAAAGCTAGACGTCAGTAAATGGATGGAGGAAGAGGTGGGAAGATGGGATAATTGCCACTGACTTTGGCAGAGTGGGACTGGAATGAAAAAGAGAGAAGCATAATAGGGAGTTGGGACTGACTAGATAAAGAGCCTGACAAAAAAATGGAGGGGTAAGACTAGTAGTTGGGGATGTTGGGTGAGCAAGGGGAATCCTGTATCTAAAGAAAGAGTTACACATGAGCCTGGAATTGGGAGCCCAGTAGGGTCGTGCAGATGAATGGGGAACTACCTTTTCTTTAAGAGGAACATGAGGGACTGGTAACACTGGAACTGGCTGGGAAAGGAAGGTGGAGAAGGGGAAGAGATCATTTTGACAAGGGCTTGGTGTGAGGGGGGAGGTTCTCCGAACATGTTAAAAAGCGCCGGAGGGGGATGTGTGAGAGGCTGGAACGAGGAGATTCTGGGACTGGGGACAGTGTTAGAAGGGAGAGAGGAGAGAGATTACACAGTGGCTTGGGAGGACGTGACAGGATCTGGTCAGGTAAAACAGATGAGTCTGGGAATGAAGAAGGGAAAAGACGGATAATTGGATGTGAAAACATTGGGGGTTGGAGAGCGTGTACAAAGAGGATGGTTAGTCTTAGCAAGGACACTGGGATTGCTTTGAGAATCGTAGGGAATGTAAACTGGGAAGGTCATACTCATCTATCTTCTGCTGTTCCCAAATACCTCTGAATTCTCCTGGTAGGAGTATTTGTCATCCAGTTTCAAATGTTTGTCCACATCAGTAAGGATAATATATTATTGCTGTCAGTTACTCTACAAGCTGCAGAAGTCTACGTGGTGTAACTTAACACTTAAAACTGTTCTTCAGTAAGTGGGAGGATAGCCACACGATGCTGCAGTTCTTGTGTTTTCCGCTTTTGGGGGGGGGGGCGGGGAAATGCATGTAAAAACGTGCAATAAAACAATAAGCTTTTGAATTATTAGGAAGTAGGGGAATTGAGGTTATTCATGCAATACTAATTTGCTCATTACATATTGTAATAGTCTTGCACCCATGATGCCACGTTGTTCCCCTGGGATTTAAGCCTCGCCGATTGTGCAGGGCAGATGATGGTAGGTGGACAAGCCGGGATTGTTGTCAACGGGACTGTGTTGTCCCTTGGAGGAGGTGGAGGAGGCTGGTGGTGAATGGCAGCGACGGTAGGGAGCTGGCCAGCCTTCTGGTTAGTTACCGGGACCCTGAAATTGGGTTCTGTCTCTCGTTCTGTCACAGATTTCTCTGCAACGCTAAGCCCCTTAAATCAGACTTTTTAAAGATGATCGCTAATTGCGTGTTTCACATTTTTCTGGAAGCCCAACCTCAGCCCTAGGGCCTGTTTTGCAGAAGAGCATAGCTGTGACTGAAATCAGTGAGACTCACTCTTTGAAGATACAAAGCACCGCATACTGTTAAAGATTCTGAAAAATCATGGCCTGGACATCTTAAGGCAGGCTTTCCTAAATTAGTGGGTACTTTTGGCTTTAATTTATCTGTGCCTAAGCTCCCCATGTATAAAACAGAATAATAGTTCCCTCAACTCGCAGGGATTTGGTGAAGATTAGTGAAGTGTCTGTGAAGCCCTCACTTATTTTAGTGATGAGTGCTATAGAAAAGCCCATAAGGAAATTAATAATTTTGTCTTCAGAGCAGTATTTGAATAGTTAGCAGGAAATAAGCCGTAAGGCCGTACCCTGAACAATGATAAGACAAAATATTGAATAGTTGCTTTATTAATTCAGCGCCATCCATCCTGTGCTGTGAAGGAGAACTGCACTTAAAAAAATGTTAAAAAAATTAGACTGTATGATAATGTATACGCAAAGGATACCAAATTAAGTTTGCATCAGCAACCATAATTCTTTCATTGCCTAATGTTGGAGGCTTGATTTTATAGCCTGAAGAGTGTTCTTTTTAACAGAGAGCGATTTTTGTGTGTGTGATGCAGTATCTTAATGGGAATGTGACTTTTAGATATTTTTAAGAATTGTTTTAGTTAATGCATAATTCAATTTTTAAGTATTTCTTGCTTATTTAAGATGTGGGAAATTTCTAGCATTGACATTTAGTATCCTTTTTTCCCTCTGCTAAAGGTCCTACCTTGTAGCGTTTATTCATGACGAGTAGCACGTACTAACACAGCTGAGAGCGCTGGGGATGCTTGAATGAGGGAGGATGGCAGAATCGTGCCCTCCATTTTTCATGCAATTATAAGGAGATATCTTACAACCCATATTGACTTTTCCAAAGATCAGAAAGCTCTTTGTGGGGGAGGGAGGGAAAAGCACAGAGGGTGAATTCAGCCACAACAAGGTTAATGTACTTGCACAAAATTATACATGAAGCCATGAGAGAGCCGAGAATAGTAGCACCCACAAATCCTGCCGAGGAGGTTGATCTTGTGAAGTGATGCCCTTCTCGCAAGGTGCCGATCCTCTGGAAGTTGTTAAGTTTAGAGGGTACTTAGCCCCCAGCAGGATCAGTCTCATTTCCTGCTGTATCTATCTGAGTCTTGATCTTACTCGCTTATACACTTGTAAAGTTGTCCTGGCGCCATTCTAGGAGCCAGCCTCACAATTTCTTGGGGATTTTGCCCAACACCGTGACTCTTTTTTAACGCTTGCCACTTCCAGACAGCAAACGTCTGGGGGGGTCTGTCTGGGCGGCGAGCAGAAGCCCCGGCGCCGCGGCTGCTCTGGGGCGATGCCGTTCGCCCCCAGAAAGGGAACAGCTCGCTGCTGCCGGGGCAGCGTTCTGCAGTGGTTTCGCTGCTGCCTTTGGTTAGCTGCAAAATGCTGTCAGGTGAAAAAATTGCTATTTTTTGTTGTACAAGAAATACTTGAAATTTGTAAGTGTGGTATTAGTATCTGCGTGGGTGCTGCTGTCTTTGTCTGAAATTTCAGTAGTTATCATTAGAAAGATGCATAAAAATTCAAAGGGAGGTGTTAGCCTGCCCTTCTTTCCATTTCTATCTCAAAATACTCATTTTTCTGTAGATGAACATGTCTCACTTGCTGAGAAAAATTCTCCATAAAGACCACAGAAGTTAAAGGACATGGAATAAAGTGTCTATTTACTTTTCACGGGCACAGGAAGCTAAATTTGCAATCTCTCTGTTCAGAAATATTTTTTTAATATCCAGATCAGGAGGTTTTGATCTAGTCTGTATTTGGAAAAGCCTGATATAAGCAAGGCTGTAGTCTGTTGCTGAAGTGCTTACCCACAAATTGTTCCAGCTGTTCCGTGATGATAGCAGACTTCTGATGGATCATACAATATGGAGATCACGGCTAATTTTATCTTCATGTGGTTTGTTGCGGTTGGACTGTAGGGCTGTATAAGGCAGATGACAGGGGTGAGGCTGCATGGGAAAGGGTGTTGGACGTACTGTACTACCACCTGTCGAACACAGCTTTAAGATCTGTGGAGTTGCTATTAGCAAAGCTTGCTGGACAGCACATATCTAGAATGCATTTTTAAAAAAAGATCTCACCATATATAGGCAAATGGGAACAGTTACACTGGAATAGCCTCTTGCCTTCTCTGTGATGGTAGATTTTGACCAGTGATGGTCAAGGCCACCTGCTTTGTAATACTCTGGTCTTTCTTCCTTTCAGCTGCAAAAGCTGAAAGTTTCTAGAACACAAGTCCTATGAGGAGTGGCTGAGGGAACTGGGGATGTTTAGCCTGGAGAAAAGGAGGCTGAGGGGAGACCTTATTGCTCTCTACAACTACCTGAAAGGAGGTTGTAGAGAGGTGGGGGTCGGACTCTTCTCCCTAGTAACAGATGACAGAACAAGAGGAAATGGCCTCAAGTTGCACCAGGGGAGGTTTAGATTGGACATTCGTAAAAATTTCTTCACTGAAAGGGTTGTTGGGCGTTGGAACAGGCTGCCCAGAGAGGTGGTGGAGTCCCCATCCCTGGAGGTATTCAAAAGGCATTTAGATGAGGCCCTAAGGGATATGATTTAGTGGGGGACTTGGTAGTGATAGGTTAATGGTTGGACCCGATGATCTTGGAGGTCTCTTCAAACCAGAACAATTCTATGATTCTATGATTCTATGAAAACAACTCTGTGCAAATGTGATGTGCCCTCTGTGATTCTCTCAAATTGATCTGTACTGAAACACATCAGTTCTGCATCTTAATAATTTTTTTTGCCTGAGCAATATCCTGCACCATCCAGTTCCACGGGTGAATCAGATGTTGCACACGCACTTTTTGCTCTCTCTTTCTGTGTCAGACAATGCCTGAAATCCTGATCCATATGTCTGCACGGCCATATGGCCTCTCCAATATGACCTGTCTTTGCCAGAAACATCAGAAAGTGGCTGGGAAGCTGGCTCCCTTGTGTTACTGGGTCCGGGAGTAGGAGGAGGTGAAGCGGCAAGCTGGCTGCCCTCTGTTCCGCCCTTTTCCATGTGGAAAGCAGCCTTGGAGCTCTGTCTCCATTAGGAGCAGGCTGCTGATGCAGCTATACCCACACACTGCAACAGCAAAGCAGTCCTGGGTGGACTGCTGGAAATAGCTTGTCCTGGCAAAACCGTGCTTTTTGACAAGATAGCTTATTACAGCAGCCCCCTCCTTCCCCTGCAAAAGAAGCAACACCAGCAAAAGCACGGCTCTGAGAGCGCGGCTGCCTTCGTGCTGCTGCCCTTACCTGCGCGGCCGTGCTGGTCGGGGATCGTTCACCTTGCAGGCGCAGGGCAAGACCCCACGTGCCTCAGGGGGGACCTTGTTCCCAGTTCATCCCCAGCACTGTGGGACCTTTGCTGGCAGCAAAGGCACGGTCAGAGCACAGTCTGAGCCACCCAACTTTATTACAACTTCACTCAGCTCCTTTGCTATATGTTACCTCTTAATTTCTTGATTTTCTGCTCTTTCTTTTCCAGTGTGTACGGTGTTCTTTGTATGTGCAGCTCTCCCCCTTTTATTTCCAAAGGAATGAGCACTCATCGGCAGAATTGCCCTCTTACTGCAGCAGGGGTAACCCATCGGACCTCGCCACAAGAGGTGTAAGCGTGGCAGCAGACAAGGCTTGGCGCTGGTCCTTGCCTGGATGCTCTCCTCCCTTTTTCCAGCAGTCCTGATGCCTTTACCTAGGCAGGGTTTACTCCACTTGCTTAGTTCATCTTCTATTTTAACATGACTCTTTTTTCTTTGGCTGATACTTTATCTGAATGATTGCAGTGTCGGACCTCTCTGGCAAATGATTACATTTTGAAAATCAGGTTGCAGGCTGGAATATGTGACCGGAAGATATTCCTGCAAGTGTAGTGTTTGGCTTAGAAGATGGAACGGGAGTTTCCCTTGGGAGGTTTGCACTCTCCATCGGAGCAGAGGAAATGCTCTATGAGGTCAGACCTGTGGGCTGCCTAGCCCGGTCGTCTGCCTCTGACGGTGGCAAAAGGAGCTGCTGGAAGGATTTGGATAGGAGTCCGGCCAGTCTCTGCCATCCATTCCCCTCATCTCTATCCACCCCAGCTCCTGGGCATCCTTTGGATGAGGAGTGTTAGACGGGAGCCAGGAGCGTGCCTGGGAAGTACACAGGCTGCGGGATTCGTTGGCAAATAAACAGAGGGCAGTATGTGTACTTGTGGGAAAAAGTTTTCTAACTGCTGTCTAAAATGTAGAATTTTCTGACCCGCCTTGCCTCCTTTGGGGTGTGAGAGGAGAGGAATTACTTCAGATCAGTGGGTGTGTAAACAGCTGTATGATACATTGCTGCGACAGCACATGGAGGAATAGGCCAACCGCAAGGACTTGTTAAAACAGTATTTACAGGATTTTTTTTCCTCCCTCCCAGAGTAACTCCTCATTTCTCTGCAGTAGCAGGAAAGGATTTTTTTATGTTGTTCTTTTTCCATGGATGGCAGGTCAGACTTTTCCCTTGATATGTTTGCTTGTCACAGAACTGGTATCCAGCTTTCTCTCTTTTTCCAGATTCTGAGATTCAAAGATAATGTTTGTCAGTCCAGTGGGATAAAAGTAGCGTACCTTTATCACCGTCATCATCACCAATTACAGGAATCGCTAAGGCATCTGTCACCGTGGTAGAGAGGCACTACAATATGCCTGTGAAGCATCTGGTTCCTTCAAGAGAAGGAACCTAGTTCTAATTCCCTCTGCTTCAGTTATACATCTTTTGCTTATGGGTACTTGAATTCATGTAGTTTAATTCAGGATTACACTCCTGGGGCCATTCCACTGTTCAGCACTTAGTAATGTAGAAGATCCACTGCCAGCTCTGAATTGCAGTCTGATAGTTTTAGTATTTGTGCTTAACCTCATCTCTCTGAGAGTGAATTCCAGAGGGGGAGTCCACTGGAAATGCAAGGTCTCTGGCCCAATGAGTTCAGCTGTGGTCTCCATCAGGTTTTTATGGCCCTGTTGTATGTAGGTGCTCCTTCTCTGGTGCAGAGAAATAGGTGGAGCTGTGCAGAGTTTCAGCTGGGTTTCAGGAGTTTGTCATGTATCCATTCTTGTCCCCATCGTTCAGATGCACGCAGGGTGCACGCTGCTTGCCTTGCTGAATATCGTAAATACTGGAAGTTATAATAAAATTAGGAGCACAGATGTTCCTCTTACAAGCAGTGCACCCCGTATACAATAATAATAATGAAATATATCCATTGCTGTTCTCTGTGGTACTAAATTTTCTCCAGTGAGGCATCTTGCTTTAATAATAAAACCACATTTTCTTAAACAAGGGAGTATCAGATTTACATTGGCAGTAAGTCACTATTTTCAAATAGCATCGAGAGAGATATCCAAGATAACCGTAAGACTGTGTAGGACAGCTGACTGTGCATGGAAACTGCAGCCAGGTGGAGTGGTCTACCAGGTCCACCATTAGTCTTCATTTCTTTCCTTCTTCAAAGGAATTAATGGAAGAGGACTGTCAGCCTAAAGGCTCGCTCTCTGCTGCCAAAGAGCAACTGCCTTTGTTGGAAGGCTAGTCAAGGTTTAAAACCGTCTCTTGCGAACTGATGAAGTTTTTATTTTCCAGACGTGGTTGTAGCCAAAGGTTCTGGCCAGGGACCTTTCCTCCATTAACCTGTAATGGAAAGCAGATTGCTCTGAAGAGGTTACGGCCCAAGTCCTGATGCTGTGTGTGTGTAAAGATAGGTGTGGGCTTACGAGGTTGTCATCGGTGGGCATAACTGTGAATACATTTTGTTTTCATGTTTTTCCTCGAGGAACACAGAAATAATATGGGTGTGGTGCTATAAAGCCCTACATAAATATCTGCTGGCTTTACTCTGGCTTACCCTCTCTTGCTATGTAAAATTAGTCCTTTTGACTCCTTCGGGTGAGTTTGTAGAATTGGGCCCCTGCTGCCCTGCACTCTTCATTATCCAGAAGGAGAAAAGTGCTTGCGGTGACCAGGGCATGGCTGCAGTAAATGTTATCCTTCCAGGTGGAAAAGGGGTCAGACCGCGGTGAAAGAGGAAGAAAAATATAGGAAAAGGATGACAAAAAACTGTAGGGGAAAAATAGAATGAAAAATATAGGGGCAAAAACTTCACCACTAATAATTCTCACCAATTTGACTTTTCCTTAGTAGTGTACCATTCATTTACACTGTCTGCATTAAATTTATCATCTCCGGGCTAGCTGGAAAATGGAGGTCAAATTTCATTTTGGCCTGCAACTTGATAAAAATGACCTGCAAAAGGTAGATGACAGGCTGTTATTTTATGCACTGGAAAATAGCAAAGATCAGATCCTATCTCCTGCGTGTCCTCTTTTCCCTGCCTGTCTGATGCTCGCTCCTATCCGTAATGTATCACTGGTGAGTGCCCTGATTTGTTGGAAGGCTGGTGAAGGTTTAAAACAAGAACGATCTGTTTGGAACTGGCAATCTCAATCAGTGTGGGTTGACGAGGCACCTTTTGCCATCTGAAATCTCCACTGAGTCACTAACAAGTCATAAAAATACCAAGTGCATTGATGTGACAGTCAAACAAACTACTTGTTATAGTTCATTTCATCTCCAAAGCTGACTATTAATAGTAATTAATGATTCCTCAGCAGTTGCATTCACCGTGTCTCAACAACTTTCAGGAGGCAGGACAAATCCGGTTAAAAAGACAGTGTGCCAACGGAGCTTGTGGATAGCAGGAGGGTGTAAAAGTTAAACTCTATACAGGAGGAAAAAAACCCCAAACGTACGTTTCTGTAGCACTTGGAGTATTTTGGGATCTACACCAAATAGAGACTGTAAAGGATTAGTCTGGGATTAAGAATCCTTTAAATTTATGAAGTGCTTAACCTTCACTGTGTCTGCTTCTTACGCTGTTTGCAATATTGCTCTGCCACTTTTGCAGGGGAACTAGTAGCAGAGCGGTAGTGCTGCAATGCAGCCTTCTCCACGTTGGGTCTTTTATGATTCAGTACTACTTTTGGTTTGCTTTGTAAAGATCATTGCAAGGGCTTATCTTGTGTAATTGTTTTACTGCCATCTGCATTACAGTATAATTACCTTTCAAAAATGGTAGATCTCTTTTGCTAATGTTTAAAGGCAAATAATAGGCAACTAAATTGCAAGGTCTTGGGATGTAGCAGCACATAGGCGGTAATAAAATGTATGCTATATTTACAGCATATACTTCTGTGTCTCTCGTTCGTTCTGCTTTGCTTTTTTTTTCCTTTGTCCCACCCCTCCCCCGGAATGGTAGATGGTGATTATGGTTTTCTCTTCCTCATATTTTTTCCCCTTGCCTGTCCTCTTTTTACATAGTTAATCATAACTCGTGAAGGTTTTTTTTAGAATTTGTTCTGATCCTTATCTGATAGCTGTCCTACAGTTCAGGAAGGATGGATATTCTGGTATTTTCCTGAACTATAATGACAAATAGAAATATGGCAAATAAATCTAACACACATTGAACTAAATAAAAGGAGTCATCTTTTTTTTAGAAGGAGATGTAGCTATTCCTTATAATCATTACTAGCTTTTTAAGGTTTTAAGATGTATGAATGCAATTGTAAATCTGTCTGTCTGTCTGTCTATCTGTTTTCTGCTTGTATCTTATAAATGCCCTTAGGTTCATATGATAAACTACTTGTCCGATAACATCTTTAAGTTTTCTGTTCCCTGTAATTATCTACCAGGAATTACAGGAGGTGCCTTTAGTTACATGTGAATGCCTGTTCCCTGCCTGCTGCTGTAAATCCTGTATTACCTCAAAGGTTAAAATATGGAGGTGAGGACATTAAAAACGCATCCAGAAAATGTAGATGACAGGGAAAAAAGAAAATACAGCGATAGAGGGGAAATACCATAGATAAAATGATAAGGCAGAGAAATAAAGCATGACAAGACCATGATAGTTTGCATAAGTAATGAGAATTGAATTCGTGGTTTTTAAATTGCTGTTTAAATTCCTATTTGCATGTTTATCGGAAATCTCCTTCGCTTAAGTAAAACTGGCCTATATACATTTTTAAAATGCATGTATGGCTCTGATTTTGTTAAATGGATGAGTCTGATCCAGTTAGACAGATGCCTGTGTACGATACTGTTTTAATAGTGGCAGTGTGCATAGGTCAATGGCAGCTGTCTGCGAGAGGCTCCATGAAGGGCCGGTTCCTGCTTTCCCCGAAGTCAACGGGGAAATGCATCATCTTCGTTAAGAGCAGGATTGAGTCCTGAATGACTTGTAGAGAACCTCTGGGATAAGCCCACATGGCCTTGAGCCTTCTGGAGCTTTGTAGTCCTCTGATGTTTGCAAACTGGTAGGGAGAGCCCCTTCTGCAGTTCTCTGAGCACCTTTTATCAGGATTTGGTGGCCTCAGCTCTCAAGTCAAAGGTGCTTAGGGGACTCAGTCCTGTTTTTATGTCTTTCGTGCTGCTGATCCTTCCTGGTTACCTGTGATTAATTGCACTGGCCACTGGGTGCCCCTGATTCCTCAGATAAATGCAAGTACAAGACCATAATCTTGGTACTTTAAAAATTGCACTTTTAATGATGGAATATTGGACTGCTTCACCTCTGCAATTCATATATGTGTGAATTTGGCTGCCTTTGTGTGTGTTCCCTGTATGCTTGCGTCTGCAAGGAAACGTGTGTGCTTGGGTAATTGCACCTTCCACATGTGTCCCTGCGGGCTCTCAGCCTTCTCTCCTAACACCCGCCGGCTGGTGAACGAACCATGGCGGTGTCTTTGGGAGGTGACCCACACATGATGAGGTTGAGCATTGTCCCAAAAGGCACTGAACGCCTCAGAGGGTCCTAATCACCTGATAGTCATCAGCAGCACTTTCAGGAGATGGAGAAACTCCAGGAGACAATGAACGTGCTTCTGAATAGGCTCTCCAGCATGTAGAAACCCAGAGCGGGCAAGGGCAGCCCTTTCCTCCTCTCTGGAGCAGTACTGGGAAATGTCTCCTGCTGGACTGTACAGTCCTTTGAAGGCTACAGTAGCTTGTGGGGAATGGAGCCACTGCAGAGCCGAGTCATGCGCCTGCTCCTTATATGCATTCTTACGGCATCTCTGAAACAGATGCAAATTGGATTTCAAACAAAAGATATCACCACGGCTGCTACAGTGGTGAATGACCTAGTCTTTGAAAACTGACACTGCCATACACATTTGCAGGTGTACATCCTGCACTGATAGGCTTTGGGTACGATGCAGAATTCCTAGCAGAAAAATAATCATTGAAGAGCTGCTGTTAAAACATAAAAATCTTCTTTTTCTCTTTCTCAAAATGCGTATATACGTTTTTTGTCAATGTATATTTTCAGTTACAGAATCAAATGCAACATACTTGCCTTTTCACATATGCAACCTCTTTAATTAATCTATATATCTCTCCTGAATTTCTATTTTCTAATATGCTGGTACTATGGAAAAGTCGTATGTCTAATTTACATGTCCAAATTAGTTTCAACTTCGTTATATTGAATGATAATAGATTTCTTTTTCATATAATTAATGTTGTCTGCAAACGTAACGTGGATTAAATTTATCATTGTAAAGATCTTAAGATTTTAATATTTTTGCAGAGGCATAAATACAGTGTAGCTATAATTATTTCATTATGTATGTATAAAAATAGGATACGGGGGAAAGTGCATGCTTTCCTTCACTGATTACTCTTAATGTCTCCCAAATTTCCTGATTTACAATATTCTCCAAGGATGTAGATTTTTCTAATTGAAGTACAGTAATTTACATATTTTTAGACCTTGTGACACAGTTAATTGATATGTCATTACTTATACGGCACTGAATATATTTTACACATTCGCTGCAGAGCAGGCTTAACTTGAGATGCAGTGGCACTTTGCAAAGAACTCGAAACTATTGCATTCGGTTTAATCTTTTCCTTTCCTTCCTCACCCTTTCTTTATAAAGGCTAAGCAAAAATGGATGATGTAGTAATTGGTGTAGTTCCTGTTCAAATGTACTCGTTAAAATAATGTTACTGTGTAAATGACAGGATGAGAAAAGTAAGAGCAAGTAAACAAAGAAAGGAAGAATAATGGGAGAGACAAGGACAAAGAAGATAAGGTTAAGGCTGGGGGGGAGCTAAATGTCAATAGTATCAGTGCTGGGTGTTTGAAAACCAAATTGTTCTGTTTTCTTTTACGCTATTCAATATAAACTTGTTAAACGTTCACTGTGTCTAGGAATATTTTAAATGGGTCTTTTAAATTTAGGAGCACTATATTTATCATGGATGCTAGCAATGTGCCTAATAGTGCTCCAGTATTCAATACGGGGCAGAGTTTCTCTAGTGGCAACATATTTATTTCTCCTGGTGCATACCCCCACAGAACTGAACGCTTTTGATCTTTCTTTGCTGACTAGGAAGGTGGCTCAGTCGTGTAAAAAGGACTGAAGGGATCATATGTTTATTTTTCCAGGGTTCTGGTTAGGGGTATGGCTCATTGGCGATGGCATCCTCATCTCTGGTGGATTTATTATTAATATTGACTATTACTTACGCAGCGGTGCGGGTGAATGTGGGGCCTTACTGCAGGGTGGGAGGATAGGATTCTGCTCCTTGCCACGTAAAGAACATGGGCTGTATTATGGCAGGCGAGGGTGAACAGCAATGGAGACATGGGAGGAACTGGGTCACAGGTGCGAATGAGGAGCGATGCCGATGTTTCTCTAGATCGTCTTCAGAGAGCGGGGCTTGCACACTGAGAAGGACGGTGTCTGAAGTAGCAGGATGGTGCAAGTTCATAGCATCATAGAATCGTTTAGGTTGGAAGACACCTTTAAGATCATTGAGTGCGGTGCATTCCTGTGCACTTGCCCGTTCCTCAGGGAAATTGCTTTTCTTCCTGGCCCTGCAATGTACGTGATGCCCAAAATGTATGACTTAAGCCTGTGTTTATGCCGCCTGTATTTTGCCCCATGGGATTTGCACTGTGAGTTGCTTCTGAGCTTAGTTAGTTAATGAATGTCTTGTGTGCTCTTCTCTTTTCTGTTTTGGGAGGATAAGGTTGGGTGTGAGAGCAGAAGATGTCACTGGAGTGAGAGTTACTAAGGGAAGCTATTGCATTTTCTTAAAAAGTGTGATATCTTGGCAGGAGTTTCTTCTAAGGCAGCAATAAAAAAATAAATACAAAACCACTGAGCACATCTTTTAAAACGCTTGTACACTAGAGGCTTCTTGCTTCAAGATACTTCCTGTTGAATCAAGCTCGGGAGACAAACATGAATTCTGAATCCTGGCTACAAAAGTAGAATTCAGTCTCATATCAGCTTGCTCCAACAGAAGGGGTGAGGAAAGGGGAAAAATGCCAAAAGTGAGTCCTGTCTCTCCTTCTGAATTTGGGGTTCCTACTCTCCTCTTAGACCAAAGCACTCGAGCAGCTGCAGAAGATGAAAATGATGGTAGAGCAGCAGCTCAGAAACGTATATGGGGGGCTCTGCCCAAGTTAGCATTTCATTGGGATCTGATTTTGCGGCAGCCCCAGACCTGGCTGAACTCTCTCTCCCCTCAAATAGGAAGCAGTCCGTTCTCCTGTCATAAGGGCACATTTTACTGCTCTGGAAGAAAACCATGTTTAGGGAACTGTGGAAGCCAAAGTTGTTGAAAATGAGGGAATTTTCATTTGGCATACTGTTTGTTTGTTTGTTTGTTTTGTTTTAAACAAGCTATGGTGGACTTCTCCAGGTAACAAACATTAAATTATAAAAAGCCTGTATTCTTGCAGAATCATAACATGGCAAGAGGGTTTAGATTTTAGGATAGCATTAACTTCACATACCTTTAACCATCTATGAGACAGCTGTTTATGATAAGCCAACTGTTTAGGCACTATGTCATTAGGGAGGGAGAGAGAGGGACATCTCCAGGACGTATCTGCCACCAGTCTTCGATGCCAGACTGAGGATGTGACAAATGATATATGTGAGAAAATGAGCAAAAGAATTCAGGTTATTTTGCTGTGTTGCAAGAATAGCTTTCTCTGAAGATGCAGTTTCAGGATGGTCTGAACATAGGGTAGTTAGAAGTGATTTCATTATTTTGTTACAGATAAATTTAACACCAAGAAGAAAATAAAAACCTGCAATATTTTCAATTTTTATTTCTGCTCCTTTTAGAATGGTCCCATTTTCTGCATGAACTTTTTAGTAGTGGTCCAGCAAAGAAGTGTAGCATTTATGAATATTAAAATATAATCTTCTCTGTATAATTAATAATAATTAATAAAGACATTCCTTGATGATTGTATTAAATGAGGTGATTGATTTTGCACTGGAGAGCATCTTTCCTTACAGGATACTTTTAACTACCCTGAGAAAAGATGTTTAAAATGAAAATATGCAGCACTTAAAGAAATATTTTCCCAGTTCAAAACAGTTCTAAGCATCAATAAATTTATACTGTAAACCAGTAATTCTTAAAAAGCAGTGTGAAGTCTTTGGATGTTTTTACATCACCGCGTTTCTCACTTTGCTGGTCGTGCAACTCTCAGGTTTTACTGCCCTTGAAAAAGAACTGCACTTACGCATCGATTGTGTACATAGAGAGTGCTGTAATTTCATAGACGAGTACATAAGATGCTGCTGTGTTACAGCTGAGCAATGCGTGTGCGAGTGGTGCTAATCTCCGGTTCTTTGGGAAGATTTCTGAAGGTTACTGTACAAATATTAATGACCTGTAGGCTTTTGCTTTGTTAGTGGGAAGGGAAACCTGTTAACACTCTTGTCTTTCCAAGGAAAGAGCTTATATTTTGCTTTTCCATATTTTGTTGCAATGTGCACAGATCTCTTCTTAACTTTATTGCAGTTTCCTTTTCAAGAGCATCGCTGCAGGTTCCTCTATCTCGGAGCTAACATTTCCTCCCTCTGGGACCAGAGTGCCTCGGAACCTCCCCAGGGAGAGATCCCTTGCACATCACTGAGGTGCTGCGCTTCTGGGATAGTCCCTCGTAGCTTCATGTCTTTGCGGGTCCATCGGGAAGGGACATGGAGGTTAACTTCTCCAAGTGAAACTTCAAAGGAATTTTAAGAGGGCAGAACATAATTACCTGAGCTGAAAATTTGCCAAGACACAAGTTGGAATTCCCACTCTTGCAAGTTTTCTATTAAAACTACTAGCCTGGATAAAATCCTGGCCCTTTAGAAGTCAGTGGTAGTTGTCCCCTGGATTTCACCCTGCGAGTCACCTTCAGCCTCACCTAAGTCATGTCTGGACTTGCAATCCTTGACTGTGCAAAGCTGCTGGTGTCTTCAGGTTGAGCTGTGTATAAATTTGAGGTATGTGCACATAACTGATCTCTAAGTAAGGATGAGGAACAGCTCATGTATAGCTGGAAAAAGGATGGGGAAGCATGCGCTGGAAAGTAATGCTAGCTGGAAATCAGAGACGGCAGCTTTTCGGTCTGGCTGGCAAAAGCACAAAGAAATCCAGTGGCTGGAATTTGAAGGTTGACAAATTCAGCCTTGAAATAACACACATTTATTGTGAGCGATGAAGGCAGTTAAATGCTATGTTTGCTATGAGGTGCAGGGTAGGACTTGCCATGACTTGTGCTTTTTAAGATGAAGTTGAATGTCCTCTTGGAATAAGTTACTTTCACCTGTGGGAGAGTTTCTGTGGCCCTTTGGAGTCACGGTGAGGTAGGGGTGCGCGTTTTCCTTCAGCTCTTTGTTCAGGGCACCTCTTACTCTTTTTCCTTTGCATGCTGTGGGCAGAACTGGGTTGCCTTTGTTGCTTTCAGAACATCGATCACCCTTAAAGTCCCATGTCAGGAAAGTGATCATAATAAATTCTTGTGTGCCAGGACTCCAGCAAGTCATCCGCAAGGAGCGGGATTTTTTTTTTTTTCTCTCCCACAATTAACTGGATTTATTCTTTGTGTTTACCTGTAAAGCGTGAGGTATTCCACACTTGGAAGAGGGGCTCTGAAACGGGGGTACCAATGCTCACTCCTGAGCCATGTTGTTTGTGTTTGACTGACATGGACATAGTCTTGTTTATCGTCATGTGGAGGTAGGAGGAGGTCTGTCAGGTCAGACAGATGTGAATGTGTGGTCACTTTTCCTGGGTTGTTTTTCTGCTGCCAGGATATTACCCAATTTCCTTCTATTTGCAGGGTCTTTGGTATTTGATGGAGCTTTGGTTTCTGTTTATTGAGTGTCTAACTCTGGTCATCTGAGAGCTGAGCTATTGTAATTTAACTGAAATTTTGGATTGAATGTAGAGCATCTGTGTGAAATGTAATAGCCTGTGGGGTAACTGAGGTTGCGTGGCATAATTTCATGGTCTGTTCTGTCTAGAAACTGTGAAAACTATCTCCCTTCACTTGTGTTGTCCACATATTTTGATGAACAGATTTCAGTCTGATCTCTTACAGAGAATTAGAATGAAAGTTGAATCTTTGTGCTCTTCGGGCATTAAGTATGTGTGTTGTTAGCTGGTCTATAAGCATAAATCTGTTAAAGTACTTGCAGAGAGACCGTGACCCCAAAAAGCTTTGTCTTGTATATTTTACATACATACATACACACACACATACACATGAGCGCAACACTTTGGCATCGTCCGTGTTAACAGAGGGGTAAGTGGAAAGATGAGGAGAGCATCTCAAGTGAGTGCAGCAGGCTACAGAAGAAACTGGCAGTACCTCCTGGTACTGCACTGCGTTTGCAAATGTGAATGATCAGTGGAGACCCTTACTCCATGAAGGCAAACTTTGCCTTCTTTTGAGCCCTCCCACTATGTTTGTAATGTTGACTTTCAAAGATTAAAAAATAAAGGTCAAACCTTAAAGTCTAAGAGGAGAGTGTTTACTGCCAGGGTAGGTCCATCACTAGATGCTTATCTATCTTTTGAGTTGCTAACAGATGTTCTGTCTGTCCCACTGGCTGAAATAATGAAGTCTTTGTTTATTCTAATACATATAAAAATTGTAATATAAATTAGTTATCCTGAAAGCCAATATTCTTGATGCTTATTTCCATACTATTAGAATTGCAGAAAATCTGAAAGTAATATATGTCAATTAATATAAAATGTACAAATGGGTCTTTATTGAAAACCATATTTTTCTAATCTCTTGATTGTTTTTAAAAGCATTTATTTTTATTAACTAACAAACTTGCTTTGTTGGGCAGTTCATTAGCTGTAGAAAGATTTTATTATTTGCACCAAAAGTCTGTAATAAAATTCTAGCGGTATCGTTTAGAGCTGATTTTTTCATAAAGCATTATGCATCAGGTAAATAGTCTGAATGTAAATGTCTACTTTAGGCAGGGTTCATTAACGGGTAGAAAAGATGCAATTTTGACTAGGAATGCAAAATAAAACAATGAACTATTTCCTGACATAAAAATAATCTAATATTTCAAACTGGCTTGTACCAAACCCTTAAGACTGTTAAGTTTTAGATGTAGCTACTATTATTTTTACCCTACAGTGGACCAGTGTAAGCCAGAATATAGTTTACAATATTCAATATTATAATGCTGAACAGTAGATCTTACTCAGCCGTAAAACTAAAATGCTTGCTGATTTTAAGATCTGCATCGTGAAATGGCAGCAGATCAGGGCTCTTTCTCTCGTGAGTATGTGTATAAACTGGGACTCAGTTAATTCACTATGTAGATTGGCTCGTAAGTTTTCACGGTAAAGATCAGGTGCTGATGGGTACCGAGATGAGACCATTGATCCATTTCTCCCCAGTGCGCGAATAATTGTTATTAATAGCAATTATATCTTACATTTACATACAGCTATATATTCATAAGTTTCCTAAATTTTGTAGCAAGCAAAAGAAAAATCCTGTCCTTACTACTCTCCAAGTAGTTCCTTTGACTCAGGGGCCATCTCATGTCCGTGACATATATGCAATAGATTTTTATGCCGGTGCTTTTTTATGAGGAGCTGATCAGCCTTTATTTCAAACTCAGAGAAATCTTTGATTCAGTATGAAATGCCTCCGTACCATCTAATATCATGGCAAATGCAGCCAAAGGCTAGAGATGACATTTATATGAGATTTCCAGCACATGACTGCCAGAGTAAAATAGCTGGGGTAAGTATAAACTGACTAAAGGGTTTTCCTTCCATTTTCTGCTGCACAGGAGTGGTTGGATATCCCAGAAGGTAGAATGATTCGTTCTGTTTTCTTGGTTTCCTTCTTTATGCAATTAAAGCTTAATCTCCTGTGTCGTATGTGGCAGACGGTTATCCTTGAAACTGGTAAGTAGTATTACCCTCCTTCGGCAGATGGGGAGTCTGGGGCATCTAAGATGACTTTCTGAAAGCCATCAAGTGCTAGCACCACGTGAATCCTAGGACCAGGAGAGAAGAGAGAGGCATCTGGGAGTTCTGGCCCTTAAGCCTCTGTCCACCTCTGGTGCTTCTTTCTCCACGAACTATGTGGCTCTCTCTCTAAAATACGAAATGCCCTGGTAGAGGACTGAAAACCTTGCTGATACTGCCACTCAAACCCCGTTGAGACCAAGGACTTCAAAAGCTTCTTGCAGAATTTGCTTTGTGCTGCAACCTGAGCATATGTTCAGCTTGTCTGTTCGGAAAGAACTTTCTCCAGAAATTCAGAAACTTTGATTACTTATTCTCTGAGTTGAAGAGGTGTCAATGAGAGAGAGAGGTGGACCAGATTTAGGATCCTTCCTCCATCCTGCAGTTTAAGCCTCCCCCTACCCCCACATGGATTTAAATCCCCGTTCTCAGCATGTCACTGCTTCAGGTGAACTTGGCCTGCTGGCTATAATGTATAACCAGGGAAAACAAAGAGGAAAATAACGTTTACAGCCTCCACTGTACAAATTCAGTGACTTTTACCACTGAATGTGCTAAGCCTTCTGTTAGGGTTGTCGTGCATGGACCAACATGTCTCCCAAGGAGACAGATAGTCTGTTTTCTGGGTGAAAGAATACATTTCCCTTCGCCTTCTTCTCATCATTACTTCACAGAGCAAAACAGATCCTTGGGAACCCATCCAGTCTGTTGGGTAAAGGGTATGTTTCCTAATTTTGTTGCAACTCAGCAGTGAAGCTTGTGAAATAATAATATATATACTGAAGGCTCTGTGGGGGACTGCAGTGAAGCAGTAGTTACTTCTCATAAAGTTTTTTAATAGGACGCAAGCTCCAGGATTCAAGGGAGAGAACATTAATGTCCTCTTCAGAACGTCGTGGAAAATAAATACTGTGCAGCACCAATCTCTTGGCATTTTCAAAGAATGTCTAAAGAGGATCATTATGAGACCATTTATGATGGGAACATGACTCCATCGCAAGTCTTTGGAGTCTCTGCTGGGATGTTGTTCCTACTACTTGAGATTAGGAGAGGAAAGCAATTTCAATAGAAGTCTATGGAGACCGTGTGGCAATTACATTACTGACAATATCGGTATGATTTTAGTGCGAGTCTCTGGAGACCCTAACTTCTCAGTGAAGTGAAATGCATCATGCCCATACAAATTATATTATTGTTTGAAATAAACTAGAATAAGTTAAAGCTAAACAAGTACTGGAATAATAGGAGCATTCAAATCGATAAGCCTTGTGGCATCAAGAAATGCTACCCACGGCCTTGCTATGGCCCGCTGCCGCCGTCCTTCACCCCTTGCGTGCCTGGGGCAATATGTGGGTGACGATTTCTCTGGAAATCCCAAACAGAAAGACTGGCTTATTTAAGTGTCTGTATAATTGATGGCCAGTCTAGAGAGGGAATTGTACAACTGGGTTGTTTTGCTGAGCTCCTGCTCTGCCAGTAGTGATTTGTGGGGCCTGGAAATTGCAGAGGTGAAGCTGTTAGTGGCAGCAGTCTGTCAAAAAGAGACTAAGGAAGGGGCTGGAGTTCAAAATGTAGTGATGAATGAGTACGGCTTTTGGCCTCATGGCAGTGGTGAAACAATGACTGGTTAAAACCATCTGGCTTGGACAGTGGTTGAAGTCTGCTGAGCTTGGAGAAGCAGTTTCCAGGCTTTGCTTTTCTGAAGCTACACCAAGACTGCCCTTGCTCTTGCTCGCGTTTTGCAAAGCCTGCTCCGTGGGAGGCTGTCGCAGCGCACTGCTGGTTCCTGAAGCAGTAGTGTACCAGCAAAAAAAGGATACCCATGTGTCCGTTGCTGCTGGCTGGGAGCCAAGCAAGCCCCCCTGCTTTTCCTGCCCATCGGTCACCCAGGACTTTTCTTTCCTCTTCCCTCTAACTGCTTTACATAGGCTGTGAAGGGAGAGCTGCAGCATTTCCAGAGCTGGAGGAAGGCAGTCTGAAGCAGCCAGGGTAAAGTGCAGTGTTTGCATTTTATTGATTCTTACCTATTGATTCCAATGGGATGAAGTGTCTGCGAAAGAGAAGTGAGACTGGCAAGCAGACAGGAGCTCGGGCATCAGAGGCAGGCTGGCCTCGCCTGACAAGAGCATAATTATATAAACAAACACCCCAGATATTTCCTAGGTCGAATCTGAGAAGAACCAAGGAAAAGGAGCGCTGTTCTTGGGGAGGGATGAGATTTACCGAATGAAGCTTAGTTTGCATTTGATCACCTCTGCAGATAAAATGGGACAAGGCAAATATGTGAGCATTGCGTGACAGATTGCCTTGTGCCAGCTACATTTATGGTGCCATTTTGTGTAAGCTGGAGGGTGACAAAATGTAAATCTACATCTCCTCGCATAGGAGGTGATTCTCATTTGGTGAGTCAGAGGTGGGAATGAGGAGATATGCCATAGCCTGACCCGCCAGGTAGGAGAAGGACGTCTGAAGGGGTACTGAATATCCAAAATATATATTGAGTGCACAGTCTGTGCTTTACTCAATATGCTTTATATGAATCATTTTATTGGAAAGGCTAAGCACATACTGAAGAAAATGTGCTCAATAAGAGTATTGATCTTATTAAGGGTTTCTCTGCAGATATATGTATATATAATCTCAAACAAAGCTGCTCTTCTGATGCAGGCCAGTTTATTACTGGCTCGTTAAAAAATGTTGCTTGTGTGCTCCATCTCTGTATGTGGTTTGGAGATGAAGGTAGCACTGAATTATCTCTTGTGCCCTCTGGATCCTGAGTGCTGCCGGAGTCAGAAATACCCTGATGTAACGCACAGTCCTGAGGGGCTTGCTCGAATCCTGGCGACCGTCCCCGTGCAGCGTCTGCTGCGACTGCCAGCCTCGGTAACCGGAGTGATGGGCACCTTCCTCTCTGGGCAGAGGCTGGGGACACACCTCTTCCCAAGCCTTCGGGGAAGGAAGGGGCTGAGCTGGCACGTCTCTGATGGGGAGCCCGAGTCCCGTGCTAGCAACCTTGTCTTTGCTTGAAGAAAACCATGTGAAAGTAGCAATGTTGGGAAGCCTGTTGTGTCCAATGCCTGTGCTGCACCTAGCAAACGGAAACCTTGACAGATGACCTTCTCGCTTTTTTTTCTGCCTCAAAATTAATTGTTGAGCTCCCAAATGAAATTGGTCAAGCACCAGGACAGTGACCCTTCATACAACGCTACAGAAAACATGGCCTCAGCCCATGGGGATCCCCAGCAATAGCTGTCAGTGGTGCTCCCACCATCAATTTGTACCAGGCTCCAGCTCTGTCCATCGCTTCTTCCCTGGCAATAATAACCCAGCAGTGCCCCTAGTGCCTTTGTTTCCCCTTTTGCTCCTCATCTCCCAGCACAGATTTCCCACAGCTCTTTTTCTGTCTGCCAAATACGTCCTTTTATGTACATTTTGCAGAAGCAGCGACAGAGCTGTCCCTCCTCCCCGCTCCCCACTTCTCCTCTCTAAATCCACTTCTCCTGTCTCTTAAACGACCCGCAATTTCAGACACAGTGGGATTTTGAATATGGAAGTGGATCTGATTGTAAACAAAAGGGTAGCTTACTTCATTGCATGAAAAAGAAATGCAAAAGATTATAAAAAGATAGAAGAGGGAAAAGGAAGATGGGTGTGTTTTTTCCAGTTGAAGTGATGTTAATCAAAGGGCTATGAGTAACTGAAGAAATTAAGTAATTTGAATGGTATGTTCCTTCCATCCTGCAAAGTCTTCTATGCTTAAATTTAAGGATATATTAAATTTTATTAGATACTAACACAAAGTCTGTGTGGGGAAGCATGCTTAAACACTGTTTTTTAATTTCTTAATTTATTTCTTTAAACTCTTAAATTCCCCTTCTATTCCTTCTTATGGATTTCCCTTGCTTACTGGTTTATAGGTTTACTGGAAGAGAAAATAATGTAAAATTTGCAAACCATGGTCTTGCTTCTGTTCATATTGTAGAATCAAAAAGCAGAAAGAAAAAGTGAAATAATTTTATCCCGCTGCTTCCCTCGCTCCTTTCCACGAGGAGATGTTAGAGGAGACAATAATGACACTGCATGGTCGAGCGGTGGACTGCTTGGCCAGGAGAGGTCTGCGCTGGTCCCACTGCCGGGGTTGCTGATCTGGTTTGCGTGGACGTCGCCTGGTAGGACACAGCACGTGGCTGACAGCAGTGGTGGGCACCACCGGGCTGCCACGACCGCCAGCCTTGCTGCTGGGTGCTCCGGGGGTCCCTAACAGACAGGGCAGACTCGGGGCTCTGCCCACCTGCTTCGATTGTCCTAGGGTGTGGGGGGTGAGTGTTATCAGCACGGGGCAGCTCTGCCGCTCTGCCTAGCTCTGTGTCCCCCTCTCTGCCCCCACTCAGGGGACACCCACGGGTGTCCTCTTGCATGCGGTCTCTGCATCCTAGATGTGACAGTTAGCATCCGACCCGGCCTTGCCTCCCGTCCTGAGTGGTGGTGTCACTGAATGATGGCGTCACTTGTTTCCTGCTACCACCGAGAAATGGGATGAGTTGTGTGTTCCATGTTGTACTGGAAGAAGCGTGCTTAGCATGCTCCTTAGCTTTAACTGGCAATGTGTTTCCCACAGAGTCACTGATCTGCTCGATTTTCAGCTATAAACCTAAGAGGTCCTGCTCTTTCTAAGACCGTATGTGACCCAGCATCCAAGGGTGAGATCCTGCCTACACAGTAAGATGTTAGAGTTAAGGACATGCAATTTGAAAACGCTGTTGCCTCTAATTTTGGCTTTCTTGTTATCCTGCATTCATTTTGAATGCTCTTAAATCATTGTGGCTTTTTGCTTAACCTATTGAAAGAAAACAATAGGCCTGTCGTTAGGTTCAAATGCAAGATACAATTAAAAGCTCAGATCTCTGATGTGGCACTTTAAAAATCCCTCTGTAGATGGAAGGAGGTTTCTTTTCCATTGGGAACTCTGCATTATTTAGTAGATTTGCCTTGCAGGACAGATCTTTTCAAGGCTTTACGACTATATAGAGGATCAAACATTTCTGTGGCCTGAATTAAAGCAAAATAATCGCCAGCTCCACAAAACTTTGTGGTTTCCTGGACAGGCTTTTTTGTTTCCTTACCTTCTTGTCCCTGAGCAGATTCTTTTTCCTAAACCCTCTTTATTTGACACGTTTTTTCTTCCTGGAGTGCATCTTCGGTCTGGTTCCCTAGTGAAGCAGTTTGGCCACCTCAAATAAAATGAGAGTTTCAGTCGGCTGTTCCACTGCCTCCTGTTGTGAGCACCCAGGCGTCTACACCCCAAAACCCTGGCTCCCAGAAACCAGAGAAACTCCTCCTTTTATTCAAATAAGAAAACCAGTTAATTTCACCCTATGCTGTTCATATTCTTCTGCTGCTCATTAATGTCTCTCCTTTAAAGCAAACTCTGTAAGTGTAGCACTTTTTAGCTTTTGTTGTTTATTTTTCTTTGGTCGGTTTTGTTGCTGCCCTCTGTTTCTCCAGCTGAGCAGCACTTTTCTAATACTTCTTCAGTCTTCTTGGAAGGATGCTGTACTACTCAGTGCTTGTATTGGTCCCCAGGGTGAAGAGGTACAGCTCATACTGACATTCAAAAAATAAGTCATTTTGGGGGGAAGGAAAGCATTGTGCATTTTACATCTCCTTTAATACACAGAGTATATTGGCATAGGCTGGGTGGTTTGGTTTGAAAGAGAATATTCGTACTGAACAAAAAGGTTTCATTTCTGCAGTGACTTGAGACTTTCCAAAAGCGGTCGTTCTTTATAAAATACTTCTCTCCCCATTTTTTTCAGTGAAATTCTGAATCCTGGCTGCCAACTGCTGTTCTGGTGGTGGGATGCTGCCTAAGCCAGGGCGGGCTTGGTGGCAGCCTTACATTCTCATGCCATAAATGATGTATGAAATGCAAAATCCTCACTTGCCCCGCATGCGGGGAGGAGGGAGATGATGCTCTGCTGCCGCTGGTTCTCTGTTCTCTTAGCTGAAACTCCTCAGTGGAGAATCATTAAAAAATAAATACAAAGATAAAGAAAAAGAAATGACAGCTGGAAGGCATTGCAAAACTGCAGAACAAACAAACAGGAGAGCCAGTTAAGGCCACCTACGACTGCCCGTGGCTGGCTACATGAAATGACTGCCAGGCACACTCCCTTCTTCTCTGACTTGATTCTTTTTATTTACCCGAGGAACTGTGCTTCGTATCAGCCATAGCACCTGGTTGAATCTGTCTATTTATCTTTTCTTTTAATTAAGAAATAATGTCAGTGGGATGAAAATAAAACCTGACAGGATGAAGATCTCCTACTGTATTGTAAAAACAATGTGAAGGTGAAACTGAGATGTTTATTTTTGAAAGCAAGAAATCATCTTCTAGTGGCAAGATCCTATTACTGGGAGCTTATTGTTGTTATATTAATGAATGAAAAATACATACGATGAAGTGAACAATGGGAGATCTGACCAGACAACCAGAAACTAAGCTCTTCACGCAGGCGATGGTGCAACTGAGGCTAGTGGTTGACTGCTATTTTTGGACAGACTGTCCCGGCTGGCTCAGAGAGGATTTTGTTCTGAGTTAACTGGCCTGAAGAATTGCCAGAGACCCCTGGTAAGTGATGGGAGTGTCAGGTCCTTAATGCTCTTAACTCCCATTGACTGCAGTGGAGCTGACGATGGATAAGAAAGCAGCGTGGACATCTCTAAGGCCTCTGGAGTTGAACCCAGAGTTGTCTGTCAGGCATGCAGGCTTCCTTGGTGTTGCCTGCAGAGGGCTGGTCACTCGACAGTGGGAACCAAAACCTGCCAGCCTCATGAGAAGAAACATGTCTGCATACTCACCTGCTTACTGCGATAGGAGATGCAGAGGAAAATAATTTTTTCCTTAATTTTACCTTTCAAACTATTTACTGATAGTTGCAGGGAAGGGTCTCGATCCACTCAAGATGTGCCGCCTTTTACTCTCTCCTCAAGGTGGGCACTCACACCTTTCCTTGGACAAATTGACCTGGACTGGCTTTTTGCTTTAGAGGACAGCTGAAAAAAACAAGTTCCCATCTGCAGCGTAGCTGAGTGGTCAGAAGGTTTGACCATGGTGAGATATTTGAGCGTTTGGGTTGTCTTTTTGTTCTTGTGGGGATACCCACCAGTATGCTCACCCTCAGGAGCATGGCTGCGGCGGTGGGCTGCAGGCTGGTCTCGGGGGGCAGGTGGGCAGCGAGCAGGAGATCTTCCACGCTCTTCTCACCCCCACCAAGCTGAAGCAGTGTCAAACTTTGCCAGAGCTGGGCAGCCAGCCAGCGGGGCATAAAGACAGGCAGCGATTAGAGCAGCTGGGTAGGGAACCGTGTGTTCCTGCTCCCAGGAATATGTCTGTATTTCCAATTTAAATCACTCTTGGATACAATGAAGAATAAAGCATTTTGATCAGAGTTAGCGATGACCTATTTAACATTTAAACTGGTTGGCACTTATTTCAGCTCGTTTATGAGTCCTTAATGAGTTTAATGAGTTCTCTTGGATGTCAGCATTTACTACTAGCGTAGCTTTATGGCCTTGGATTCAGGAGATGTGAGTGGCTGGTTTTGTGACCTTGGGCAATGCCCTGAATGTAGTGGTGCCTCAGTTTCCCATAAAGAGGATGATGCAGGATACCTTTCATGGCTGCTTGCACTGCGAACTACATGGGACAATTATTTTATTACATTTTGTTTGCGTAATACCCAGTATTATGGGCACCTGGCTTTCCGTAGGGCCTCTAAATGATGCTATTTTAAAAATGAAAGATGGTCATTAAGAAATGCAGCATAGCATGACAGGGACACACATATATATGTACGATCTTGTCTTAAAGAAGACAGAAAAATAGCAGTGTCTATTAGTCAAAGTGATGCAGTCCCAGGACACCACAGCAATTATTTCATTTGTATTACTCTCTGCCCGTGTGAGAACCCATACCTGCTTTCCAGATTTTCAAACAGATAAGCAATTTTTTAATTGATGCTTAGCCTGACTATATCTAATGTCAGACAACTGTTGTTAATAGGAGCTATTATAACATAAAAGTGCTGATATTTTAAATGTACTTGGTCAATCCCAGCAGGACTATACGTTAAGGATTCAGGGTTAAGGACATTACTAGGAAACTTCCTAGCCTGGTACGGCCCTCAGACTATTACCCATTACTGCTCTTCCATGTGGGTGGCGATGAAGCTGCAACGCATAGTCCAAGGGGGATCAAAAGAGACTTCAGGGCCTTGGGACAGTTGGTAAGGGAATCTAGAGCATAGACTATTTTTTCCTCTTTCCTTCCAGTTGCAGGCAGTGACATTGGAAGAAACAGATGGGCCCAGTCTGTTATTAATGCATGGCTCCGTGGCTGGTGTCACTGCCACAATTTTGAGTTTTTCGATAATGGGATGGCTTGCACAGCACAAGGCTTCGTGATGTCAGATGGGATTCACCTTGCTCAAAGCGGGAAGGTCTTTGCTCACAAGCTAGCAGGGCTCATTGACAGAGGTTTAAACTAGCCTTGAAGGGGGAGGGGGATAATATCAGTGCTAGTGAGGGCCCTCAGCCTGTTGCCCTGAGACATGCTGGCTACACTGCAACGCACTTGAAGTCTTATGGATGAGCCAGGGGCTCCTGAGGTCATAGAAGCCAACAGGGAAACACCAGTGAACTACCTCAAAGGAATTAAGGGGTGTTCCTCTTAGAAGGGCCAACAGCCCAGCTGAAGTGCCTCTACACCAACACACGCAGCATGGACAATAAACAGGAGGAGCTGGAAGCCACCATGCTGCTAGAAAGCTACGACCTAGTTGCCATTACTGAAACTTGGTGAGATGAATCCCATGACTGGAGTGCAGCTATTGATGGTTGCAGGCTGTTCAGAAGGGACAGGTGAGGAAGGAGGGGCGGGAGGGGTTGCCCTCTACATCAAGAAATGGATAGAGTGTGAAGAGCTGTCTCTGAAGAATAGCCCCGAGCAGGTTGAAAGCTTATGGATAAGAATCGGAGACCGAGGCAACAAAGGGAACCTTGTGGTTGGTGTTTACTACAGGCTGCCTGATCAAGGGAAGCCTATTGATGAAGCCTTCTTCCTCCAGCTACAGGAGGCATTGCACTCGCAGGCTCTCCTCCTGCTGGGGGACTTCAACCACCCTGACATCTGCTGGAAAAGTAGCATGGCAAGCTGTAGGCAATCCAGGAGACTCCTGGAAAGCATTGAGGATAACTTTTTCAGCCAGGTAATAGACAGCCCTACCAGAAGGGATGCGATACTGGACCTGTTGGTCACCAACACAAGGGAGCTAATCGGTGACGTCAAGATTGGAGGCATCCTGGGCTGGAGTGATCATGCGCTGGTGGAGTTCGCAGTCCTGAGGGATATGGGTCAGGTGAAGAGTAAAGTCATGACCCTGAACTGTAGGAAAGCAAACTTCCAGCTCTTCAAGGAGTTAGTCAATGGGACCCCCTGGGACAAGGGAGCAGAACAGAGCTGGCAGATCTTTAAGGACGCTTTCCATAGAGCGCAAGAGCTCTTGATCCCCAGGTGTAAGAAATCAGGCAAGGAAGGCAAGAGACTGGCATGGATGAGTTTTTGACCCACAGGGCAAGAAGGAAATGCACAGGCAGTGGAAGCAGGGACAGGTATCCTGGGAAGGGTATAGGGACGCTGCCCAGTTGTGTAGGGATGGGGTCAGGAAGGCCAAGGTGCGGATGGAGCTGAACTTGGCAAGGGATGCGAAGAATAGTAAGAGGGGCTTCTACAGGTATGTCAGCCAGAAAAGGAAGGTCAAAGAAAGTGTAACCCCCCTGATGAGCAAGACTGACAAACTGGTAACAATGGACGAGGAGAAGGCTGAGGTACTGAACAACTTTTTTGCCTCAGTCTTCACTGGCAATCTCTCTTCCCACGCCTCTCGAGTGGATGGACTGCAAGGCAGGGACTAGGGGAGCAAAGTCCCTCCCACTGTAAGAGAAGATCAGGTTCGTGACCACCTGAGGCACCTGAACATACAGAAGTCTATGGGACCTGACGAGATGCATCCCAGAGTCCTGAGAGAACTGGCTGATGTAGTTGCCAAGCCACTCTCCATGATATTTGAAAAGTCATGGCAGTCAGGTGAGGTCCCTGGGGACTGGAAAAAGGCAAACGTTGCACCCATTTTTAAAAAGGGTAGGAAGGAGGACCCTAGAAACTACCGACCTGTCAGCCTCACCTCTGTGCCTGAGAAGATCGTGGAACAGATCCTTCTAGAAGCTATGCTAAGGCACATGGAGGACAGGGAGGTGATTGGAGACAGCCAGCATGGCTTCACCAAGGGCAAGTCCTGCCCGACCAACCTAGTGGCCTTCTATGATGGAGTGACTACATTAGTGGACAAGGGAAGAGCTATGGATGTCATCTGTCTGGATTTCTGTAACGCCTTTGACATGATCCCTCCACAACATCCTTCTCTCTAAATTGGAGAGATATGGATTTGATGGAATTGGAATTGGTTGGATGGTCGCATCCAGATGGTAGTGGTCAATGACTTAATTTCCAGATGGAGATCAGTGACAAGTGGTGTCCCTCAGGGGTCTGTATTGGGACCAGTGCTGTTTAATATCTTCATCAGTGACATAGTGGGATCGAGTGCACCCTCAGCAAGTTTGCAGACGACACCAAGCTGAGTGGTGTGGTGGACACGGCTGGGGGACGGGATGTCATCCAGAGGGACTTGGACAAGCTTGAGAAGTGGGTCCGTGTGAACCTCATGAGGTTGAACAAGGACAAATGAAAGGTCCTGCACCTGGGTCGGGGCAACCCCTGGTATCGATACAGGCTGGGGGATGAAGGGATTGAGAGCAGCCCTGCTGAGAAGGACTTGGGGGTACTAGTGGATGAAAAGCTGGACATGAGCCGACAATGTATTCTTGCAGCCCAGAAAGCCAACCGTATCCTGGGCTGCATCACCCGCAGCATGGCCAGCAGGTCAAGGGAGGTGATTCTGCCCCTCTACTCCTCTCTGGCGAGACCCCACCTGCAGTCCTGCGTCCAGCTCTGGAGTCCTCAGCACAGGAAAGACATGGACCTGTTGGAGCAGGTCCAGAGGAGGGCCACAAAAATGATCAGAGGGCTGGAGCACCTCTCCTATGAAGACAGGCTGAGAGCTGGGCTTCTTCGGCCTGGAGAAGAGAAGGCTCCGGGGAGATCTTATTGTGGCCTTTCACTACCTGAAGGGGGCTTATAAGAAAGATGGGGACAAATGTTTTAGCAGGGCCTGTTGCGATAGGACAAGGGGTAATGGTTTTAAACTAAAGGAGGGGAGATTTTGACTAGATAAAGGGAAGGAATTTTTTACGATGAGGGTGGTGAAGCACTGGCACAGGTTGCCCAGAGAGGTGGTAGATGCCCCATCCCTGGAAACATTCAAGGTCAGGCTGGACGGGGCTCTGGGCAACCTGATCTAGTTGCGGATGTCCCTGCTCATTGCAGGGGGTTGGACTAGATGACCGTTAAGGGTCCCTTCCAACCCAAACTGTTCTAAGATTCTGGCCTCTTCTACAAGGTTGTATTAGTCATTTGACACCGGTGCTGAATTTATGTTGTCAGATCCATACCAGCTATTGAAACTTGACAACCAATTCTGGATAAAACTGATTGGACTTGATAAACCCTCTTTTATTTTGGGGCAAAAAATTGGAAGTGGCTGCTAGTCCAAATAGAATCTCTTATCTAGTATGGCATGATGGCATTTAATGAAAAACATTCAAACAAATCTACTCTTGGAGTGCCCTGAAGATAGAGAGTTGCAGAGTTGGATGCAATTCAAATCAGTAGTTCTTTATTTTGCATAACTTTGAGGCATGCTGAGGCGTTTCATCAGTACCTGATGTCATTAACTCTGGCGGCCACTGCCTAAGTGTCTTGCTCCTCATGTGTATGAAACATTATATTATTAGAGGAATGCTTGGAAGATAAGAAAATACGTTTGTTTGTTTCAAATTCTTTGCATGTGCTAATAATGACTCCTTATGTTTTAGGACTGAAACACATTTTGAATTCGAATGTCGTTTTGCCCTGTATAAAAAGCGTTACCTTGGGCTTGCAGTATTACAGAGACGTTGATGTTGAAAATTTGTTTATTTTTAAACACTAACTGTAGCTTGGCTCCTCATTTTTACATGCAATACCCCAAAACAAGCTAAAAAGCTGCACAGAAGGTGGTGTACGCTGTCAGGCCACCTCCTCCTGCTGCAGCTCTGTTTATCGCCCTGGAGCTGCATTACCATCGGGTTATGGCCACATGTGAAAATTAGCCTGGGCCTAACTCTGTGACAAGATGTCTAGATGGCCGTGGCACTGGGTTTGGCCTGTGACTTGCTGCCTTGTCATACAGGCAGAGCTGGTGCCGGTGTGTCTGTGCCTGCTGTGTGGACGGTTCCCGGGGAGCACGGGAGGACCAGAGATCAGAAGCCAACTCAAGCTCTGTTGGCAGTTTTAAAAATAGGAGGGATATCAGCAAGGCTTGACAGTGTCACCTTCAGCCCCTTCATGACTGTGCGGCACTGCGGTACGTGTGACGCTGTGGGGCTGCGTTGTGTTTTCTAAGCAGTGCTCCCATTTCAAGGACTGTCTGCCCAACTTTGCAGGGGGAATGGGCTTTTACAGGGTTAACTTTTTTTGTTTTAGCTTTCCAGTGTAATTTGCATCATTCTTCAGTGCTGCAGCATATTCTAATACATTTGAGGCATTATTTCCTCTTGTAAATGCAGGTAAGTAAGGCATTGCCTCGGATGCTGTCATGTGGTGAACATTCAGTGAACTAACTTCCAAGCAGTTGTGAGTCTACTCTCCCGGCCATGCCTATGTTGTTCTGGTAGCGGCAAACTTTAACTAATGTTATTTTAATTTGCACATAGAAACTAAGCTATGGAGAAAAACTAATCTTTGATCAGGTAATAAAGCACAGCCTCAACCTCATGCCTAGTGCTTCCAAGCAGAGTGTCTCTGAAGGCATCTCAGCAGGGATAGAGAGGACCACAGTGAGGTTCAAATGTGGGGACAGCCAGGAGGAAACCATAGGAATAGGAATGTACGGGGGATTTAGGCAGGCTGAGTTTAAGCTTAGGAGAGTAACTCAGCTTCTGGGATGGCCTTCGGATAGGGGAATCACCTGGGGCTGAACAGCATGTCGCATCTTTCAGCCTGCTTCATCCTTCGCCCTTCAAGACCTCCCTCACTCATAGTGACAGTTTGGCCACTGTCCCATCTCCTCAGACCTTGGCAGTGAAGATCTGTCTCTCAGAAACTGCAGGCGAGCAATCGGCGTGTCCCTCTAGCCTGGCCCTCACCCTCTCCTTTGCCTACCAGAGTACAAGGGAGGAAAGTTTGACAAATTGTTGTCCACCTAAAGGTTTCCAAGTTCTTTTGCTTCACTTCTATTTTTAGACTGATTCCCTTTGCTTTTTTTCATCGTGCTACATTTTGCCAGATTTCTGCCCAGAGGAAATTTTTATAGCTCAATTTTAAAGCCCTTGCAATTGAGGATTTATCCTGGGAATGACACAATCCAAGTGGAGTAGCACAAATGGCACAGCACTGAAATAAAAGGTTATCAAGACTGTAATTTATTTGTTTAGGCCACTCGGAGTACAAAAATGCCTCTTATTTCTTCAGCTCCCTGAGTGGGTTGCAGCACCGTGGATGCTTTCAGACTGTCTTGCTCTCTCCGTCAGTCATTTTCTCTACAGCAGCATTTTTCAGGAAGCGCAATTAAAAAGCTGTTTCACGATCCGCCCTCCCCCTGCCTCCATCCCTTCCCTTCCCCCTCAAAATCCCAGCTCGGGCACAGGTTGTTTCCTCCTTTCTCATCCAGGTGACTCGAGGGTGACAAAGGGTAATGAACTCTCTTCATGTCTTGTTATATGCCAGGAGACTGCAATAGCAAAGTGGCAGGCTTAATCTCCAGCAGTTAGGGTGAAAAAGAGAGGCAGGATGTGAAACTCACTTAAAATACGTTTCCATGTTCTAATATACATTTTGGATTTATAGAGAATTGACTCGTGCCATTTGTTCAAACCCAGAAAATGCATGTGGTCTGCAGTTGAACTTATCACACTATAATAATGTGCCAGGCAGTTTCCAGGAGTGATGGATACTGTTTTTCACAAGTCCTTTCTGCTGAGGTGATTCAAGGCCAGCCATAATAAAATCGGTGATGGTCATTAGCAGTGCCCCCTGCAAAGCTATTCATTTAGGAGCTCGCAGGTTGAGGTAGGCAGTGTTTTTGTGACCCTTCCTTGCTGGCAACTCATTGGACTTAACCTCAGAAGAAGATGGCATGCCCCTGGGGGGTAAAACGGGGCAAGGAGTGATTAGTCTCTAATTGGAAGACAACTGAAGGGCTGTAGGGAGTGACAAAGAGCAGTGATAGTTCCTTGCTAAGCTTAAGGAAATCGTGGTGTCTCCAGGGAAAGTCGCAGGAGAGAGGGAGATAACCCAGCTCCCCAGTGCGCATGGCACACGCTGGTGCCATCAAGTTCTTCCGAGGAATATCTTATTTCCTCCCGGTAGGGAACCGCATGTGTTGGTCGGGCTGCCCTTGTCAGGAGGCAGAGCTGCGAGCAGCATGCAGTGGTGCCCGGGTGGGCACAGACGTGCTGCCTGCTGGGGCAGGAAGAGGAACCGGGTGTTCAGGACGGCTGGAGTGGACCGGAGGTGAAGGTGTAGGGGACATGCTTCAGCAGGAAAGTTTTATCTCCCCTTGGCTCTATCTGCAGCAAATGAAAGTTTGGTAACACCATTGGTGCCACAAACTGGAAGCTCCAACACCGTAAGCGCAAGCATGGCCTGATGCAGCACCTGCACAGCGTTGCAGTAGTCAGCACGGAGCACGCAGCGCTAGGATGTGCTGAGAAGTCACCTCCTGAACGCCGATGGCTTTGCGATGGAGAGCCTTCCCTACTTAATCGCTAGGAGACTGCTCGGAGAGTGGGGATGGGAAGGGACTTTGGGGGACAAGGAATCCAGGGTTTGACTTGGTCAAGGAGCGTGGTGGTTAATGTGCCACTTTTTGACAAATGGGTACTTGGAAGAACTGGAAACAAGTGAGTCAGGGGCCCTTCACCTCTGCCAGTGTGGGGTGTCGGCAGCTGGGAGACCATCCAAAGGAAGATCTTCATCTTCTGCTTACAGCTCTCAGCCCATGCTACAGCTGGCTGAAGGCAGAAGATCTAGATCTCCAGCATTTCTGTTTTTATCTAAAAAATAATGAAGCAATTTTAAATGAAATGTGTGTCTCTGGACTTCTGTTTTGGTCTTCTTGAATCAGGGTGGAAGAGTTGAGGGGACTGTCATGGATCATGCAGCTCTGGTTGAGCCCTGTGGTCCAGGTTATATCTTTCTCCTATAAGCATCCATGAAAATTCTTTCCTGCTTTCTACCACTCCTGGAATAGACCTGTTTCGTGTGCTGTCTAATATTTTAAAATCTTTCCACATAGCCTCCTGGCATTTTTGTTTCCTCTGTTGTAAATTTACAACCAAAAACCTAGTCCAATGCATCAAATATAGAAATAGATGAACTTTCTTTTCAGTTTGTCTGTTGTTCTGTACATGCCAATGAATAGTCCAAATCAGAACTTTCCACTGAAAAATGCTTTATCCCACAAGTAGTCCCCTCCACCCCCCCACCCGCTGCATGACTCCTTAAGAGGAAGGGTATCAAGAGTCTGTTTCAGCGTGGTTGTAGGCAACCACCACCACGCTTGCATAGACTGCTTGTTTGCTCTGCGTCAAGTGAAGCGATGCTCCTCGCAGGCTGTCGCACCAGTGTCAGGTTTTTCCCCCATGAGCAGGTACTGCCACCACCGTCTGGGTAGGTTCTAACCATGTAGGATGAGTGCATGGAGGAACAAGAGTATCGGAGGGAGATCTGCTCTGGGGGTCCCAGGAGGAATTGGCTTCTCTCTGTGCAGCTCACAAATCAGAGTTCGCAGCCACTGTGCTTATATAGGCATGCCCAGAAGCCAACTATATAAGATACTTGGGAAACACCACATTTATCAGACTAGAGTTTGACCCTTATGGCCACTGATCTTATTCCCTTAGCAAGAGGCAGAGCATGAGTATAGACACTTAGAGACAGAGCAAATAAATAATAAAAGGGCTCTTCAGCTACCCTGCATTTTTAAGAAGTAATAGTGGCTGAAGTCTGGGAGAATATGATAAGTATCAAACACTTATTTTTCCAACAGAATGACAAATGCGTCTGGTTAAAAAAGGGTAATTGGGTAATGTGGAGTACAATAATATCTCAGCAGTCTCCCATTTCTTTTTAAAGAAAAGTACAAACCGTAATGCATGCAAGCTAACATACAGCGGGAAAACAACTCTTTCTCAAAACACATGCTGGCTTCTAACTAGTGTCTGGTAGAAATATTTGGGCAACTAGAAAGCAAATGTAAAATCTTGTTTCAGTTGTTTTGATAAGCACATCAATCATTTTATATTGCTCCAAAATTTAAAGAGTTTGAGATTTTTCACTACTTTTAGGATGCTGTGCAGATTACAGAACTGTAGCCCATATGTACTTATATATTGATTTGAAAATAAGTACTAAAGATAAAAATGCTGTATTGTTTCTGCCGCTGGAATAGCTGGTCCATCTCCATCCCAGTGCTGGGAGACCATTGCTGGCTGGGTTGGGGGGTTTCTAAGTCTCCGAATGTGTGTATTGCATACTCCAGAAGGGTGATTTAAACATTGCAGCAGAAGGAAGCTGGGATTCCCATGTGTAGTAAAGCAATGCTGTCTGCTGTCACAAGGGAGGACTGTAAATGTGGTGTCCTGTATATACCTATTAAGGATTCCTATACTGTCCCTTCTGATCTGCAAACTACGCATGAATTTCCGTCTCTTCCCCTTAAACTTAGATTTTTATGTGGATACCACACAGCAAAGCTTCTGAATTTACTGCTATGGATTCAGCTACAAATAGGCTTTCCTTTCATATATTTGTATTCCGTGGGATAAGGACAGGGAGCTGGGTTTGCCCTAGTTTTGTTTGTCATTTCTTGGACAGAGGTATGGGCACAGGGGCTACACAGGTGGCCTGCACATGCTCCAAAACCATTTGCTTGGGACTTCCCAAGATCCACGTCTGTCGCTGTGGAGATTTGTACATCCGAGGCATCTGGCCAAATTCCTCTTTCTTCACCTGGAAATTAAACTTTCAGGTGGAAAAAGAGGTCTTGCCTGGGGAAGCTGGGACATACGGCAGCCCTAGATGAAGGTTAAATTGTATGATCTGAAAAAAAATCATAATGCTTGCAGAAGTGCTACTTAAATCCCCACTGCATAAAAATATGTCCATGTGCTTTTTGGAGGTAGGGGGTGTGTGTGTACGCATGAAAACTGACACTTCACACCCATTCTGCACTTTATGTTTGCGATGACATTTCCTATAGCCCATACACAGAAGGTTCTCCAAAAAAAGGATACACATACTCATCTGTTCGGTCAATGTTCGTGTGTGGGTCTGGGGTCTTACACAGCACTTCTATGCGTACACTTGAAAAATATTGAGATGGGAGAGAGGTAGTGGTGATTACGGGTTCATAGTGTGCACCAGGCCATCCAAAGGGCCCTACTGTCCCAACTTGCTTTCCCTGCCTCTCTGTTCTCGTGTACCAGTAGCGAATACAGAACAGAAAACTCAGGCTCCCTGCAGGCTTCTAGGGGCTCTGTGTGGGCGAAAGTAACACTTCTAAGATCCTTCAGCAAAGAATACCATACAAAAGCCAGGGGTTGTACGGTATTTCACAGTCTGGCAATGTCACAGGCAATCAGAGCTCATAGAGTTCCGATGTATAAATATTAGGGACAAATATATTCTATATGATTTCTCTGCAGTCACTCACCCTGTACCAATGCATATAGACAAAAAAAGGGGGTTCTCCTTTCTATAAAATGCTTTCAGATACTGAAAAAATGAAGGCTGTGCAATTGCCTGAGCAATATTGTGTGTCAAGATCCATCCTCCTCTTGCTTTGCAAGTGGGAGATTTTTCCTTTTTCTGTGCAATGGCTAAAGTCTTTACTACAACTCTACATTTGCTTTCTATCACCTGAATCCAGCCCATTTTTGCTGACATTGTGGTTTTAAAATATTTTCCTAAGTTATTTTAAATGCAAAAGAGCATATTGATTTTTAAAGCATTATATTGTCATTTTTCTGTTTTATTAAAAAACAAAACCAGCTTAACGTATTTCACAGCTTGCATCCTGGGTTTGAAAGCTCTGCAGATACAAATATGTTCACAAAGGAGAAAAAAAAAACATATTGAAATGCAAAGGATTGGTATTACTACATGAGTAGAAAATTAGCATGGTAACTATTTTACTGCTGAAACTACCTTGCCCAGTATATTTCTTACTCTGTGATTGAAGATGAAATAAAGTTCTCTGATCTTGTTTGTGTTGCTGATTTGTTGGATATTTATCGATTTACGGATCATAATGCACAATTTTTTTCCCATCTAAAGTAAGAATATTCTGTATCTGTCATGCTTTCTATGAGTAACTGATTTTCTATGATCTGTAAAAGTGGTTTGTACCAATAGTTGCTCGTCATCAGCATTTCCAAGGGGTTTCTTGAAAGACAGTCAGTCATTCTGCTAGGAATCAATGAATTACAGCTGAGCGCTAGTATTGTACCATCAGATTTTCTGTGAAACATGAAGAAGTAGATTTAGATGCAGGTAAGTTTCTATTGAATACATAAATATCTTTTATATATCTATCGTATGACTTAACTGGACTTCCTGGAAAAAATCAAAATACCAGATCTTATGGGAAGAGAATGAGGGATTCATCGTCCTGTTTAGCCCTTGTGCTGTTGAGAGCAATAACATCACTGGGGTCATTTCCACCCTCCTTTAGGAGCTTGCACAGTTCTTGATGGTCCTACTCGGTTCAAGAAAGCCTAGGATCAAAGCAGTGTCTAGCAACTTAATCTATCCAGACAACAGAGTTTTGACACAGCAGGGCTATAGGTTGTGACTGCAGCTTCGCTACTTAGTTTATCCATCCCTTTGTCTGCAACGAGAGACAGCAACAAACGTGCCCCTAAGTTGTTTCTGATTTTCTTGTGATTTGGGTAGTTCCTGCGCTTGCCCAGAGACTAGGCTCTTCAGATGATCTGAATTTTGCTTGAGCCCTGACCTTAGGAGCTCTTGGTAGGAAATGCAGAGAGTAGAGCACCATCCTTACCTTCACGTACTTAATAGGCTGGGGGAACGGAGGTAGTTGCAGCTATTTATTGCCTGAGAAATCTCGTTACGCAGGAAATATCCCCGAGGTTGAGGTCTGCTGTCTTTAAGCCTCTTTATGCTACAAAAGCAACAGAAAAGGCCTTAGGGCACCAGAGAAAATTTGATCCACTCTGTTTAGAAGAGTTGCTGTACAGCATCTTAGTAGCCGTAGTTCAAGTCTTTGCCAAAGTCTACTAATGCTCTTTTATCAATGATGCTATTGAGAGCTCAATTAAGTATTGCACCGATCTATTTCAGTTTATCTTCAAACAATGCTAAATCTGTGGAAAAGATGCTGACACTTACTGTGGCATAATTTGTAACTAAAATTTTGATGATTTTTATGACCTGACAAGACTATGGTTTTTAATTTAGCTGAAGAAGACACCTATGGCTACGAGTGCGGGGTGTTCATCCTAAATGACTTTTCTTTAATAGGTTTTCTAATCGCGAGTGCAGAAATACAGCTTTCTTGCAGATGCTTACAAGGTGCAGTAAACCAGCAAACTGAAAATAATGCCAGCTTCCAGCCTCTGCATTCATATGACTTCAGTTACTTATGTCTCTTTAAAACTCTCCTAATAACAACTGAATTTTTCTCTAAACGAGTGAATAAGAACCATTATTAGCAAATGCCTTCTTGTAACAGTCTTCTATCGGAATTTTTCATTCTGTGCAATGGTCATTTCAGGAAAGTACTAAACTGAATCAATCGTTTCTTCTTTGAAGTGTTTCGGATCTGGCTGGAGCATTTGCTTTTTTGTATATTGTTTCGGAAGATAGTGTACTGATTAATTAATAGTGAGACATTTGAATTCTTAAACCCCTCAGAGGTCAAAACTCCCTTTCCCCATCCCCTAGCCCATGACGAGTTTCAGTTAAGGGACCTAATCCTGGCAGGCACTGAGCTCAGTACCCTGCAGCAGGAGGTCATGCTGTATCTTCAGAAGGTGTTGGCTGATTATATAAAGATTTGGTCTAAAGGTGGTTCAGGTTTTTCTTCTGGATCTTGTCTTTTTCTAGGATGTTATAAAAAAGCTTCGTACTGTGTTCTGTTGAAGGACTTTGAGGAGGAGCGTGGCACACAAGGAGAGAGGGTGTGCTACTCGCGAAGGAGGGGAAGAAGGTGCAACGGGGAGACGCGAAGGGACATTGATAGAGAATGCGGGCTAGGCAAGGCAGCGGGAAGACGTACCAGCAACGAGGACATCAACGCACAGGCAGGGTCAAAACTGCACAGCTTTTGAAGTGAAGATGAATTGCTTGAACTTCATGTGGAAGGGAAACAAGAGAGGAGCATCAGGGATATTAGAAATGGTTTTTGTTTTGTTCCCCTAGGTGACTTCACTTCTTATCCCTTTTTCATTATTTCAGGTAATTGGCTTCAAATGATCTCCTCGGTTTTGGGACAGTCTAATTTGTTACGACAGCTGTGAGGCCTGTGTGATTCACCCCCTCCAGTTTAAGGCTTTGGAAGTGTCCACATACTTCGGTTTTGTATGTGCTTGTAAGTGGCTTTGTTGAAATAGGAGCTCAGCATTCAGATCTATCAGTCCATCTGCTCCTCTGTCATACCCATCTACCCATCAGGTCCTTCCCTGGTGCTTCCTGGATGGCATCCACACAACTTGTCCCTCTACGCAAGACTTGCATTCATTTTAAATATTTCAAAAGGAAATGGTCACCTTTTAGAGGCTGTCTTGCTGGTGTAATGTTGATGTAGCAGCCCACAAGAACAAGGGAGATATTTTCTGTCAAATTTCTCTGGTCCTCTAACGTCTTTTCCCTCCTGAACTGTCTAACAGCTTCCTGGCTCAGCGTCTTCTAGTGCCTGTAATGGCACATCCAAAGGCAAACCAACGGCCTGTCTTGCTCTGGACAGGTTATAGAAAGCAGTGTTAAGCAGCAGCAGCTTGCTTTCTTTCCAGAAGATTGCATTAGTCACCAGGTGATGCTTCCTTGTCACAGTTGTTCCAAGGATCAATGTATCAGCATCCAGGGATGTGCAAATTCCGTGGGTCACATTTTCATTCTTGATACTTGCATTATGTAAAATGGATGAAATATACCATTCATCAGCCCATTATATAGAGTGTCCTGGCTTATGATGCAGCTTTTTGCTAGAGCCTGGTCCCAGCAATTTCTTCCAGAGTTTAAGGTCCTTTTTTGGGATTGTTAAGCTTCCCTATGGATATCTTCCCAATAGATCTCTGTCTCCTTTCCAGTTCTTTTTAATTAAATAATACGGCTCAGAAAAGTAAAATTGCAAGAGTATGTACAGGTGCAGGCCATGGGAGGGAAGGAATTGAACAATACCATCTCTCATGAATTTTATGTGGCTCCTCTTTGCCTAGGTTTCATAAGCAAGTCCAGGTTCCTCATCCCTTTTTAACCACGAGAATGCTGTATTCTGCTCCCAGTATTCATGGACTGTTGTTGAGATGACACAAAGTATTGTCTCAGTAGATCTGAAGTATACCTGTTGAAGAAAATGAGTTAAATAATGTAAAGGAATAAGATAGGTGAAGGGAGAAGATGGTCTAAATATTTTCATACCTAGTCTTCTGTGTTAATAAGGCTGAAAGATATCGGTGCCTATGAGTTTAAAATGGCATATGGGTTACCTTTGGGTTTTGCCTTTTTTTTCAGAATTTTTCCCACTTTTCCTCTGGTAATCAGGGTGTTGACAAAACAACCTGGAGTACCTGGCAGCTGCAGAAACCGTTTGGATTCCTTTCATCATACAGAGAATTAGGATGCAGTAGTTAAAGTCTCCCCACTACCATGCATTTGCTAGGTTATATTATCATTCATACAGTGTATCTTGGGGTATTTTACATAACATAACTAATTGGTAATAAAATAATATTGGAATGTGGAAATTGTCACAGAGTTCATTAGACAGTAAGATAGGGCGATAAAAAGAGAGCCTTGTAACCTACTGTAAAAAAATGTACTGTTAGCCTGCTTTTATTTTTTTTACAGTTATCATCTCCTGCTTTTCCAGAAGGACAAAATTCCTCCGAGGAAAAGCTGTTACTCCTTAACAGTTGCCAGCAAAACTTAGGACAAGTGACAGATTTCCCTCAGCAGATTCAAGTGTACATCCAAGAACATAAAAGAAGTTAAGAGATGCTGGACGGAGGCCATGTAGTACCTTGTAGGTTAAAAGAGCAATTTTAAAATCAATACTTTTGTTTAACTGGCAACCAAGGTAGTAGTTTCAGACTAGGTGAAATATGTGAAGAGCAAACCCTTTTCACAAGGAGCGTTTTCAGATTATCTGCACTGGAGTGCTATGCAAGGTTGCGTTGCACATGCCTGACGCCTGGGAATTGCAAATAAACTCATCTTGATGTGACAAAATCACGCATAATTATTTTGAAACCCGAGGGAGGTTGAAATGGCCCCAACTTGGTGATGTCCCGTCAGTGATAGACAGGCAGCTGCAGAATTTATAATGGCTCATTTCCCTAGAAGATGAGAAGGAAACTTAAAATAACCTCTTCTGCTGCAGCTCTCGTACGTTTGCACTTCTAATTGAGAGACTTTTGAATGGGTCGGAGCAATGGCAAGCCCCTCGAAGCAGCGGGCAGGCACTAATTCTGGCTCATGCGTACCCAGGTTTTGCTCTTCCTTGGGTTGTATGTACCAGCCTCCTGGCTGGTAGAATCACAGCGAGCATCTGTGCAAGTGTGGGAGTTATCTGGAGGTAAGGGGAAGCCTCCGGAGAGGTTTGCAAGTCTTCATTGTCCTGCTATTACTTTTATTATTAAAATTGTTACAAGAAATCGCAAATCCATCAGGGCACAGCTGTCTATAACTGCCATCAAACAAATAGTTGACAACCAGCTCTGTAAGAGTGTAATCGGTTGAGGAGGTTTGTTTCCCACCCTAGCCCCCTGATCCCTAGGAAAATCTCTTTCCTCCTCTCAGTAGTTCTCTGAATTTTTACCATCCGAAAAAAGAATCCAGTTACACCCTGATAATGATATACAACACCCCCCCCCCCCCCAAAGTCAATGTATTGATCTCCTTAGCGTATACCAAATTCAAAGTGATCAATCAAAACGCAGAAGATAAATCAGCCAGCTTGATTGCAATTTGTTGGCTTTAGACAGAACTAGGTATTTTGCAGTCTTATAATGGGAGACTTTGTTTTTCTTTTTATTGCATGAGGCAACAAGTAGGAAAAATCTTCATAACAATTCTTGTGTAAGAAAGTGAGAAAGCAAGAAATGTGACACGTGAAGTCAAGAAGCAGCAAAAATAAAATAAAGTCAAAGCAGAATTTCTTGGTTTTGATCATACGTACCAGGAAAGATTAACCACCAAGCAAGAAGAAAAAAAAAATCCTTAATTGTTGTCTGATACTAAACATAAAGCAAAAGGTTGCAGATCTTCCTTCTCTTGAGCCAAGGCAACTTCTGCTGCCTGGTATATACCATGAGCCTGGTTATTGACTGGCGTGAGCTGAGTTACTTCAGAGAAGACAACCAGGGTTTTCACAGCTGAGGCTCTGACCTGTTCGGCCGCTGAGGTTCAGGTACCCCTGTCTTTCCCCCTCGCGCCTGGGTGCTGTTTGTTTGCCTTTGCGTGTAGTGCACTTGTTCCATTGCATGGCTGGAAATCATTTCAGTGTCAGAGGAGCTGGATATTTAGTGTTAGCACGCAGGGGAAGAAAAATGTATTTTTTCTTGTTTGAAGTGGGAAAATTGTCGAGGAAGGGAGGAAGGAAGGAAGGAAGCTAGGCAGGCAGATAGTTCCTGGAAATGGTAAAAATGTTCCTGTTTAAAGAAGACCAGAGAAATAATAGCAAGTGTTTTAAAAGCCGTCACAGTTGTGGTGCTTGGTAGCCTAAGACAAAAAGTTAAATTTTCTGAAAATTGGCTCAGCTCAGCTCCCCAGGTCCGCAATATCAGAACTCCTCAAAGCACTCGCTGCTTTTGAAAACCTGACCCGTTTTATTTAGGTGGCATTAAAAGAAGTGAAATAGAGGAACATAAAAAAGTACGGTAACATGCAGAAAAACGTAAGACTGAAAAAAAAAGCTGAACAAAAAAATCTCAATGTATCTGCTTGACATACTAAAATAGTTCTGTTTTCTTGAAAATGTTTATCGGAAAATGCATTACAAAACCTTGTAACAGCTGGAATATGGTGATCTAATTGCTGTTTCAATAGCGCTGTGAACATGCAAACATATTTCCTATGCAAAATGTCAAAAAGGCAGCAATCAAAGTGAGGCTGTAAGCTTCAAAACAAAGACACAATGAGCTGATTTGTAAACATTTATTTCTAAGGTTACATTTAAAACCAAAATAGAACAGCATAGGTTTGGAGATAGTGCAACAAATCTTTTTACAAAACACAAGATCTGGAGAGAAGAGAGGTTTACTGGCTAAAAAATACTTGGGCTGCATCAAGATTTCATTCCCAGTGGTGCTGCAGCTCCCTGAAACCATGTATTTCTTCTGATTCAAACGAGGAGCAAATCCTTGAGTAAGAGAGCGGGATTTTTGCCACTAGAAGGACGCAGAGAGACCCAGAGATCCCACCTGTGCAGAACAGAAGTCACCATTTACCTTCATTTGCACTACTATGCCCTTTGCGTGGACATCGTTGGCTTGCCATGGGACTCAGGTCAACGATGATGTGGACTTTTACTACAAGTGTTGAGTGAGGCAGATTTGGAGTCAGTGCTGAGGGATGTTGCAGGGTTTGGGGTGACCTGGCAGTCCTGTACCGTTCCTGGGACAAATTGGTTCAGGGGCTGGTGTTTGCTCACTTTGGTTGTCTTCTGGCAGGACAGATGGTAACTTCAAGGTACAGAGTGAGTTGGTTGTAGTTGTAGCAACCAAGCGCAGTGAGTGGCTGCAGTATAACCCAAATATTGAAGTCCAAGGATACTGTGCAGGATACTGCGTGTGACCTGGGAAGCCATACGCAATGGTCCTTCTTCCCAAAAGAGCACTGTTGATTTTCCCGTGGCTTACACCGGTGTGGCTAGCGTAACACCACAGGCACTGCTCGTCTTACACGAGTGTGAAATCGGAGCCTGTTGAAATGAACGCATCCGCTCTGCACCAAACTATGCCAGCAGCATACAATGAAAATCCTCTTAAATATATGCTTGATAAAGAAGTAAATCAGTTTGAGGAGTAAATTTACTTTTCACCAAGGCCATCCATTTGTAAGATTCTTACTGTATTGTGCTTGCAAATAACATTTATTTCTGTAGTGTAAATATGCAAGAGTTCATTTTAATAAAAAGTAAGCCCTAAAATAAGATAAACCCCATGACTAGACTTGCATTGAAGATTTAAAGTGCATTCATCTGCTGTTTTTCTATATAAATATTCATTGGTTTAGTGCTCTCAGGTGTTGGAACTTTTAATCTGCATTCAGATGGAGGTACTTTAATCAGAGAGTTCATAAAAGTCTCTAACTTTTTCATAAAAAATAGAGTAGTAGATATAACAGAGGGTTGCAAAAGCTTAAAAAAAACTAAACTGCAGCTCTAGGAGAAAAAAAAAAGTAAACACCAAATGGCATTTTGTGCCATAATATCAATATTCTATTAAAAATAAATCTCTCACTGTTAGACCGAAGAGTCTCAAACAACCTGTCACTTTACTGCAGTCTTCAGAGATGACTGATAATGGGTAAAAAATCCCATAGCATCTGTTTACCATGTACTCACACAAACTGTTAGGAATGTTTTTAAATGTCAGCAGTAATGTATGCATGTATTAGCTATCACAGAGCAACAGCTCAACAAAGACAGCATCACTGCCACACTGGGGGCTCACGCTCTAAATTAGGGAGGTCAAATGGCAGAGATACAACCCGAGTGCGTTTGAAACCATATTGTTTGCCTTCTGAAAACTGGAGGAAATTGTGCAGTCAGCTGCAGTAACAGTGCCGACGTACAGAGTTTGTACACTTTGAAAATAGCTAAGTGGGATTATGTTAAATCTTTCAGTTGCAAGAAGGTTAATCGTGAAAGGCACGGAATTTAAGGTCGGTAGGATGTGCGTGGGGGGTAATGTCTTTTGCATTAGCAAGGTATCACATTTCATTTGGGAACCTAAGCATTCATCAAGTGTGGAGTGTCATACAGGTGCAGTTGCTGACTAAACAGCGCTTGTGTGACAGCGTTGTTAGCAGCGCTGTATTACTTGACAATTCTGCACTACTTAAATACGGAGATATGCTACAGGGTATGTCGTCCTAGCAAAGTCATCGTGCTACAAGCCACTTTTCACACTGAAATTCATAAATCAGTTTTTTTCCCCCTGTTACTCCCTAATAGAAATCTCTCTCTCTCTTCTTTTTCGTGTCTGCAGGTTTTTTCTTGTTTGCCACTAAGAGCGTATGTTGTTGAACATTGGTTCTGCAGTCAAAATGTGAGAAGAGGGTTTTGCTAAATGATGGAGCAAATACATTTTTGTGCCGTAAGCTTATGTCCTCCCATAATGCAGTAATCCTGGGCCTGTCTTGAAAGTTGTGTGGCGCGTTGAGTATTAAGAAAAGTGATAGTCAAAGCAGATTGCAGAGATAAATTAATTCATACCGCTGCCTTTTTCAGTCCCTCCCCGACAAGTAGCTGGTTCAGCAGACGCCGGTGTTGACACAGATGCACTGCCAAGTTCAGTGAGGATCCGTGGAGACCGTGGTGGGTCTGATTGCACAGCCAGGCCCCCACCCGCGGCGTTTGAAGCCCATTGGAGTGTGTACTGTGGATACAACGATCCACGTGCTTAAGGTTAACCCGGGGGAGCGGGGCAGAGCGATGGGTGATTTGAATGCAGAGCGCACTTTCCGCTTGGCTACTCCCCCGTCCCATAGTGGGCATTTTGGAGCTGCCCATAAACGTATGCCCTATTCGGTATATGGCCTTTTGTGAGTGAAGGGAACTCCACTGAGCATTCGTTAGAGAGTCTCCTGTCCTGACATTTCTTTTATGTAGGTATGGTCCATGATGGCTGATAGGCAGTTTCCATAGAGTCGTAGTGGCCTTTAAATCTGGCAGTTAAAAAAAAAGGCCAAAAAAGAGCAGAGATAGATCAAGGACATAATGTTCTTGATGAAACAGACTGAAATCCCTGAACAACAAAGAGAGGTTTTTTCTTCTTTAATTATCTAGATCATTTGGCCAGCTGTGAGCCATGAACCCAGCTGGTCAGCCGTGGGTGTGAAAGGGAGGTCCGCCGGGTTGTTTTGTTAGTGTAACTCTTTAGTCCACGTTAAAAACTAAACATAAATATTTCCTGCGTTGCAAAAATGATTCCTTATGCTCGGAGGCAAGGTATCTGGGATGGGCAGGCGGAAGAGTCCGTTAGGAGCTGGTCCCACTGCATGGATCGGCAAGGTCCTGATTCACCTTAGCGAGGGAAGCGGCTCGGGGGGCTGGCCAGCTTCTCGGTCGGGTGGTTTGGTTGGGTCTTAGCAGAGCCGCGATCCAATTCTCTAACTTCCGCAGTGGGTAATTGCGGTTGAATTAGAGCCTCGAGAAAGTAATTGTGAGAGGCCTTGTGGAACACCCTGCAGTAAATTAAACCACGGACTGGGAACAACTGGAGATAGTGAGATTAGAGCTTGCTTTTGGAATTTTTTTTCACTTCTGGTAGGTGTGTATCTTTCTTTTTTCCACTTCCAAGGCTGAATGTTGGCCCTTGGAGCAGTAGGCTAGCATCGCTCCTGTGATCAGCCGGGAAGAGACGCTCTGTAGCTGGAAAAAGGTTCTGAAACTAGCCAGGAGAAAATGCGTTGGTTTTAGAGCTGGAGAAAAGTCCTGTAAAGCAGACAGGAGAGACCCAAAGTTGAATACACAGTGAAGAACTTGGTTTGAAAAACTCTGCAAGTTTCCTTACCTGCCTTATTTTATATATATGTACAAAATTGTTTCATAATACAGACACTTAAGAGTAAGGACTTAAAATTAGAATATTGCAAGACCCAAGAACCCAAATTCAGAAGAACTGCTTTAAATGAATTACTTGTGCACAAGCAAACCTTGAAGGAGAACTCTGAAACACTTAATAGCAGGAGTAAACAGCAATTTCAGAGGGCCAATTTCTGCAACTTTTGTTCATGTAGCTGGTTCAGAAAGTATTGACAGGCTTTTTCATTTTTTACTGTTAAATGTTAATTCACAACCAGCTCAAAGGTACTCTTCTTAGGCGTCAAAGAAGATACCACTGCAAAATTACAGTTGAGTTATTTCCCCAAATTATGCATCATTTTTGAATACTGTGCAAAATATATTCTCAGGAGCAGAGAGCTGTCTTTTGACCTTTTAGAAAACTATAATTTTCATATGCCTTTCTTTATTAATGCCCTAATAAAATACAGAAAATACTCTTATTTTTATATGAATTTTAACCCATCCCATGCTTGGATCTTACACTGATGCACTGATTTTCCCCAGCTGAGGATCTGATCCAGTTCAGACTCAGCTTTTTTAGGCAATTGTGTCATTTGTGAAATCATTCCTAATTTGAATTCTCAGCTGTAATTTCAGCATAGAGGAGATGTCCGTATTTGACAGATAAAAAGCCCCTGATAAAGCCTAAGTAGGAACATGGTGCATCAGTGAGCAAAGCAGAAAATGGGGCTCCTCCTTGCTTCTTGGGATTAGAATAGCATCCCTGAAACAGCAGAAGTCTGTTGGGATATCAGAGCAATTTACATGTCCTTTCAGCTTTACTGCAGGCTCTTCATGGCTGGCCAGTCCTTTATTGTGAGCCCCTTGAGTTTGGAAAGTCCCTCAGACCAAATCAGAAATAACTGCTGCTAATATAGATGTTCCTATATTTGGGTTTTCAGCACAGCTCTCTTCTCAGGGCATGTCTGCACAGCAGTGATAAATTGTAGACAGCCTCCTTTCCCACATCACACTCTTCTTTCTTGCTTGCATTAATGTATTTTCAGCTGAACAGAAGTCTTGAATGTGTAAGTAGTGATAACTCTTTATGTTACTTTAAAACATTTTCCTTGGCCTCTCATCTGGATATTTGAGATGGCCGTAACTCTAATTCCAGAAAGAGATGAGAGTAGCCAAACGCTCAGAGGCAAAACATATTTTGTGCCGGTTTCCCTCTCTCTTACCTGCTCCGCGAGCGTCTGCAGGAGAGGCAGCAGGGAAAGGGTGCTGTGTCCCCTGCAGATTGTCCTCGGCTCATTTTTTACTTACATAAATGGAATACAAGACTGTATACGTAATTCATATGCACGCACACGTATGTATGCATATGTACCATATGAGTTTGCAAAGCGGGAAGAATCTCTGACACAGCCTGGGATTGCAGATACTGTCATTGGGCTGGAATTTGGGACATATGTTAATCGCCGTGGTGAGTGCTCGGTTTTGCCACCTGATGTTTCGTAACAACTCATGATGGGTGTTTGACATGACTGTTGTCCCTTAACGTTAGTTTTCAGGCAGTGAAACAAATGCACAAGCAGCTCTGTTGCTTCTCCTACCCCTTGCTTTATGAGGCTTCTGTGTAGTTCTCCAATGCCCTGCATCCAAGGTCCTTTTCAGGCAGGAATGAATTAAACATCTTGACGGCCACATAGCGGTATCCTGCTTTTGTACAGGGATAGGAAGACTGGGGCAGAAGCAGCTAAGTCATGCAGACTGTTGCAAAAGCTTCTCTCCATATTTGAGCCCAAAGGTAAACAAAACACTTGCTGAAAATTGGATGTGTATTGGAAACTGGGAGTATGTTCCACGGGTGCTCCTGAAAACATTGTTTTGTGTGAGTTTCTCACAGTCACTATAAATACCAAGTACTTTTTCTATGGAAAGTGTAGCACCTATCACTCTATTATCTAACTGCTGGTAACACCCCGAGAGCTTCTGTTTCATGATTCCTGGTTGCATGTTTCAACCAAAAGACTGATTTTCTTATTCCTCTCCTACAAAAGCAGACATTTTGAAAGTATCTTGAATTTTACATGCCGTTTGAATGGTTCCAAGAGGACCGCTAAGTCACCCCCAATATTTGGCCAAAGCTTTGTACAGCATGATACTATTTCACAAGAGCTGGCTTTAAGTGGTATTTCTCAACATAAATTTTTAAAAGGAAGTGAAACCTGCTTTGGAAAGCAGATATTCACAGAGGCACGTAAGAAGTGTAACAATGAAAATAATTGCAGTCCTCTAGAATTAGGCATGGTAAGGAGGCATTCTCTGAGTACGTGAGACATCATCGTCTTGAAAATAAATGTCTCAGAGTTAGTTATCTGTGTTTTACTTTTGGCCTAGTAACTGGCAAGTTGTGTAGCCCTATAGAGTTTGCCAGTTTGCACCTCTATACCACCATTTCCTGACCAGAGATTGTTACCTGCCTCTCCCTCGGGACTCCTGTAAGAATGCATCATAGGGATGATGCAAAATTCTGGTCTCAATTAAGCTGATACAAATCCACGGTACTTTGCCTGACCTCTTGGGAGTTTGTCTGGATTTTATATTTGGTTGTTGATACAGTTCTAGTTTTGCTTAGAGAAGACCATAAGAAGCAGTCTGTTTTGGCTTAGACCTTACTTTCATCTCTTTTTACTTCAAATGTGGGACATGAACTTGGGTTCACTGGGAGCACCATACCCAACTTTCTGGAGGCACATTTCTTCATCTCCAATCTATCAATGTTTCTATCTATTGCCATGTAACATATGGTGCTGATTGTTGCTAAACAACAGTGATTTACAGTTTGTAAATGTCTAACTTAATTCTACATTATTTAGAAATCAATACTTAATTTGATTTGATTATATTTCTACACCCTTAGGTTTGTGGTGGGTTTTTTGGTGGGGTTTTTGGGGTTTTTTGGGTTTTTTTTTTAAGAAAAAGGCTGACTCTGGCACTGGTAGATGATGATCAAATTTCTCCACTAAAAATTCTTGGGAGTCTTCCTCTGGTTGTCCACATACAATGATAGCCCCATTCTAAAATACTTGTGTTTCCTCATTACTAGAATAAAACATTCCGGTTTTGATATTGCTGGCGGTGATTTGACTGATGCAATGCTAATGACTCCAATGGATATACTTCTGATTTGCATTGAGATTGCGGAAAAGCAGGACTGGTCCCCAGATGGAGGAAAATTAAAAGTCCGGAGCTCAGTTCTTGCCTGCTTTGCATAATGTATGGTCGTTTACAGGATGGGTGCAAAACTTAAGATTCAAGAGAGCGGGCAGTCAGATTTTTCTGGTTTTTAAAAGTGGAATGGTGGGTGGGTGAGGAGTAGCTACTTGAGCTTCATCCCCAGCTTTGCCTGTGGCATCCTCGGAGACTATGGCATTTTCATTTCCAGTCTGCAAGATAGGGTGAATAATACAACATGCTTAAATCAAAGTGTGGTTGAAAAGATTAATTATTTCTAAGTACACTGAAGCTAAATGCAAGTATTAATAACTAGAATTTGTAAAATGTAAGTTTTAGAGCCCTGTGGATGTCTAGTTGATTGATTGGCACTGAACAGACGGGTATTTAGAGATCTGGAAGTTCTTCCCTGCTAAGATAACAACCGTTGTCATGACGGAGTAAAGAAATTTGGTGTCATCAAGTACAAAGGAAAATTTAATGATTCAGTAAAACCAGAGGATGGATTTCTTTCTTCTGGGTTAGGAATGTAAAGAATTTACTTAAAGTAATTGTAGGAAGTAAAAAGGTTTTAATAAGTTTGCCATTCCCAGGACTTTTTTGTCATTGTGGTGTCTAGCACAAGGTCTCCTGGCTGTATCCTAGACCGAGGTTGCTGGTGCCCTTCATATGCAAAAGAGCTCTTGTAATCTGGGTGCCCAGCGCCCCATCTTCCTAGCTCTGCTTCAGCTACGGAGTGATGGTCCCCTTCATGGACCACGTAAGCAAAAAGGAAAGGAAAATGGATTTAGCTAAGTAATTTCTCACCCAGCACATTCCAGTGTTACAGAAAGACAGCAGTCAACCCTTGCCTCGGACCCGTGACTTCCTTTTCTTTCCTTTGAGAGTGCGGAGTTCATGTCCTCTGGTTAGAAGCCTTTCTTGTCCCCTCAGCCTGATTCTCTTCTACAATTTTTCCACCTTCTTTTGCCTGTTGGTTTCTTTATGGAGAACCATTAAGAGGCAATGGAGCTACTTGCCGGAGCACAGAAAGAACCCAGAATTCATGATTTCTCTGTTGTTATCTGTAGCAAGCAGAAATGTGCTGTTAGAAAATGGGGGTTCTACTTCACAGAGCAGGCTCTGATCCAACATGATAAAATACATGTTGTGTACCGGATAACAGGCATTTCACATTCAGATAAGGGCATGTTTGCGATGTGTGACAAGGACACATGACAGAAACACTAGAGATGCATTGATTTAAAATTTCACAAAGATGTGAATACCAGATGTACGGCTCAAAAACTGGACTGGTTCTTGAAAATCCTGCTCTCAGTTCGGTGGGTTGCACGTATTATACTTACATGAAACAGCTGAAATGAGAGACGGACACCTGAATTTTTCATCTTCTCTAAAATGGTAATGCTGTGAGAGTCTTGAGGAACAACTAAGGACTGTATCAGTACCTTCACTTTATCGTATCTTATCTGGAACCTTTGGTGGAGAGGAAGAAATTGATTGAAAAAATAAGAATACTTCTAGATAAATACTTGATCCTAGGACCTTTCAAATATTTTTTTTTTTTTTTTTTTAAAGTTCTAAAAAATTACCCAGTTTTGTTCCCTTTTCCCCCCATATCTTTATTTGTCAGGATTTCTGCTGTTGCCTTGGATTACTGAGTATCTTGAAAGAGACTTATTTGTGATATTTCCAAGAAAAATGTAAGCAGAAAATGTAAGAAGTATCACAAGAAAGGCCATTCTCACAAGATTTCCCCTAAGTTTGTATGGATTCAAAAGGGTTTGTTTGCTCAGATGGTGTTTGTATTCTTTGGTGACCAGTGATCAAGCCAAAGCTCAGTTCTGAGCTCAGTTCTTCTCTCCTCAGCACTTACTTTTCTCAATGTGGTTGTTTCTCCTGCAACTTCCTAAAGCATTTTGTTTTAAGGTTGTAAGTAATTTTAGATCCACATGTTTGTCTGAAATAGCAGACGGCTGAGTGCAAAGCAGAAGAATAAACCCATTGTTAAAATTCTGGAAGCGCAGCACTGTCTGTTCTTTCTTCGGTGAATCCACAAGACTCCTCCTAAATTTGCCCAGAATCTGGCACAAGAAACTTAGTATGTTATCACATTAAATTCAGTGCTATAGCTAATGTCTTATTTGTAATGAAAATATGAGGAGATATTTCAGTGCTGAGCTAAGGAGTATGGTGAACTTCTTTGTTTTTGAAAACATTTCATTACAGATTTTTTCCTCCAGGAAAGGGAATATCTGGTGGCCAAAGACATAGGAGGACATGTTCACAAATACTGCTACAGGAATAAATCTACTGTAATCTTTCCTGAAGAAAGTATTAACTAATGATCCTGTTATTAAACTAAAACCAACCTGAACGATTTTATGACAAAGTTACAGCCATATTAAATTAAAATATGTACTGTATGCATCTACTTAAGTTAAAGCAGCATGCAATGAAATCCTTCATAAATGAATACCTGATGAAGGCATACGTTGAGTGTAAGGGGCTACACTCCTGATAGGTCATCACTGCTGCTACACAAGATACATCTTCTAGCAAGAGCAGGATAAGGATGACTTTCTTGTTCACCTTGGATATTTTTACCCCAAGTGGCCATTTTCTGTGTTGAGACCCAGTATTCCTGGCATGTTAGGAAACAGAACTGAGTGAAAACATACTATGTTGGCATGACTTCCATTTAATCTGCCACATAAAAGTGTGTGTGTTTGGGGGAACAGAGTTCTGTTGATTCCCCCCCTCATATTTGTCGATGGTTGCTGAAGCAGTATCAACCTCTGAATTGAAAAAGAGATTTTGTCAGTTTTATATAAGTGGTATGTCTAGGGATGACGTGCAAGACAGGTCAACCCCCAAGGCACTTCACCTGGGAGGAGCCGGTTTACCAGAAGGCCGTGGCCTAGACAAGGTGAACACCCCGCAGCGCTGTGGACGTCGGGTACCAGTTGTGTGCGTTGCTCTGCTGTCGGCTGTGGGACCTGGGCTGCTGGAGCAGCACGGTGTTGGAGTTGGCTCGCTTTGAAGTTACCAAGGCAGAGAGGTGAGCGCAGCTGAAGAACAGCATGGGCTTAAAAGCATGCGGAGGACCTTTAACTTTCGAGCGCTTTGACTACTGTAAGCACTAACCCAATGAAACTCAGCACTCATCCTGTTGCCCGGTTTTCTGTGTGATCCAGAGTGCCCCTTTGCTCTCTGAACCTTGTATGTTGGTACAAGATTTTCAGCTGTGTAAAGCACCAGGCTAATGGGGTCCCTTGTGGGCATTTTATACCAGTGTAGCCCTTGCATAAGAAAAGCTGTATACGTAAAAGGAAAATCAAACCCTCTGGTTTCTGTCATTGACTTCTTGTTAAATGCACGTATGCTGCGTGGAGGCTTAATTTCTTCCAGGCTTCTGGCATTATTGGGGTGCCCTGTGGCTGGCCATGGCTAAGCAGTAGCAACCCAGTTCCAGCAAAGTGAATGGTAAGACTCATTAATCTCTTTTCAGCAGTTACTGGGTCTTTGAAAGACAGCAGTGGTGCAAGAATAAAAAATAGCTCAAAGACAATATCTTAAGGGGGAAAAAAAAAAGAGGTGCATTATAAATAACCTCAGTGAAATATAAGGACCATTATCCTGAGTCAGATTCCAACTGGAAGTGAGTCAAAACAGTTTGACAAAGTGCAGCTGCATCTCTAAGCAGGGAAGTTCAGAGATGTTCCTGTCAGATTTGTGGCCCAATGTATGTCTAGGCATGCCTCTCCAAGATGATACTTCGAGAATGAGATAGTAATGCCAGTTGTCTGGATATGAAATGACAATATTTGACATCACTTCTGCTAATATTGCCTGCCAGAAAGGGACATTGGGGAATGATCTCTCTATCTATCTAGAGCTAGAATCAAAATCCTAATATTGATCATCCTTGCTCCCCTTGTCGTTTCTGTTAGGTGCCCTTAGAGTTTACTTCTCCCTCATACTTGATTTCATAGGTTACTATTTGATCTTACGTGTTAAATTTAGCATTTTACTATGACTTTATGATGACAGAATCCCCCTTACTATGCTGGAAGCACCCACAGGCTCCGGGCTATGGAGTCTTGAAAAAATGCAGTTAATATTGCTTGTGTAATTTTGTCTGCTGAAGGTCTACTGGGGGGGGGGGGGGGGGGGGGGGAGTTAATTTAAGAAAAAGATGGCTTTATTGTGACCCCCATTGTGCAACTTTGTGGGATTTTTCTAATAGCCTGACTGATGCCTGTACCTGTAGAATTAAAATGCGATGTTGAGCAAGCGTTCATGAGGATCTGATTTTGTCAGGAGTCATTTCCTTCTTCAGAAATAACACATGGGACTTGCACATTTGTCTGGCAAGGCTGTCGATTCATAACTATGTAATCTGAGTTTTAGTCACTAGAGAAGTTTAAAAAGAAACATAACACAAACCCCTCAGCGTTTGAGGTCGTCACATTTTGTTGTGATTTCATAAAACTTTCTGAATTTTGAGGAGACATGCAAAGAAGCAAGGCTTTGTGGGGTTTTTTTATGCCCACCCATCAAAATTAGCCACATAGGTTTGCTATAAACAGGTCATTTTTCATTTTTTTTTTACTGAAAAACTGAGAAAAGTAAAAAAATGAGGTAACATTTGTGTGGAGGGTTAATATTCTTTTATTAGGTCAACTGATTTAGCTAGAAGAAAGGCAGAAAATCTCTCTCGGGTATGAAGAAGAATTGGCACACATGAAATGTGTCTCAGTCTAACTTAGGAAAATTACCTTACTTTGAGAAGCCGTCTTTTCTTCTGCTAAACCAAATGAATCAAACTCTTCAAGTCCCCTTGGTAGAATGTGTCTCCCATTCCCATCCTCATCCTAGCAATCCTCTCCTGCACCCACTGAGGTTTGTATCCATCTCAGGAGCTGGAGCTGTGCTCTGGCTTCCAGCGAAGGTCTCACCAGAGCCATGTATGAGCCGTCTTGCCCTTCCTTCTTGCCCTTCCTTCTTGCCCTTCCCTTCTTGCTTCCCTTACGGTTATTCTCTTGAACCCATCTTCATTTTAACTAAGTATTTCCCATCTAGACAAATGCTTTGCCAGAGTCCTGAGAGATGAGGTTGCTATGTTGTCTTGAAAATTAGTTATCATACCAAAGGAAGTTACTAGTTTGGTTTAGTCTGCTCTTGATAAATCCATGTTGATTTTCATGCCATTTTCCATTTGTCTACACCTCTTTTAGGTATTCCCTCATGGAAGAGTTGTTCTAAAGCCTTACACGCTGGTAAGATCAGATGAATAGGCTTATATTTGCATGAATCACTTTCCCCTTTCTCAAGTACAGAAGTCATTTTGTCTGCTAATCCTCAGCCATATAGTTCCACCCTGGCTTAATCATTTGTTCAGATGCCCAACCTATAATTTGGTGTGCCAGTTCTTTCAGAAGTCGGAAGCTGTGATCATCTTGTTCTCCTGACTTGAAGGAATTACGGAAATGGAGTTTTGCTTCCACTTCAGATTTGATTATTTCCATTTTTATACTCGAAACTGCTTTTGCCTATATCACCATCAGCGCCAACATCTTTATTGTCATTTGATTTCTGTGATGGAGTTTGCTACTCTTTCATCTCCCCCTGTTGTCACTGCATCGTTGCCCAGCCTAGTCCAAGATGTTTACTGAATTTTACCATTGAAGGTGGAGTCCTAAAAAAAGAGCTACTATTTAACCTGTTTTCATGAAAATCAATGGTGAAACTCTCCGCGTGCTCCCACTGAAATTTTGCATAAGCCTTACATTGCTTTCTGAGGGAAAAAAGGTGACAGAGGTGACAGGCATAACATTTCAATTGATCTTTAAAAATAGAGTAGGCTTCAAATTTATACTGCCCCAAATAATCATTTGTTTTTTCTGCAAAAATACATTTTGTCATCTTTTTTTTTTTGAGGGAAAAATCCATGAGCTGGTATTTTTAGAGGAAAAAATTCCACCCAGACAACATTGGCCTGCTTGTAGAATGATAGGAGCTGCAGATTGCATAAATATATACCGCTTGTCAACCTAGAGATTGTTTCACTGTAAACCTCTGTTTGAATGGCTGCATTTTGCAGATGATATTTAACGTATCTGCATTCTGAGGCTGGAAGTGTGCACTTAGACTATTAGCTCTGTAAAACCAGAGACTAAAATCTTACATCCCATACCTGGGGCTGCTTGCATAACACTTGCAGGACTGGTCCCTCAGCTTGCAAAGGTACATGCTTTGAACTCTCTATTAGTAAGCAAACACAGAATTTACCTGGCAATAAAAGGTATCTTTGTATCACGTATAGTCACAATAATGTTTATTTAAATATTATCTGATTCCCTCAGCACTTTTATTATTTACCAATAGAAAAAATGGCACCATTACTTCTCTTCTGAATTTTTAAAAATGAAAATAGTGCAATTAAATTACTGGATTCATTTATATTTAATTGTACTTTTGGTTTTAATGTGCTATTGGAGGACATTTCTTTCTGTGACTGTTAGTTTTCCATGCAACATAAGAAAATCTAAAGCTATATTAAGGACATATATTACATGGGCAAGACAAAGTCTCATTAGTGTTATTTATGGCATGCTGAAACCTCATTAGGAGAAGGTATGCTGGATTCAAAAATGCATTACTGAGAATGGTTTTTGGGGGGGGATAGGAGAGAAATTGCTTTTATTGTGTTTCTTTATCACATACAGAGTGGTTAGTGGACATGTTGGTTTCCTAAAGCGTAAAATAAATTAAGATAGAAGAAAAAGAGTAATTAATCTAAGTAGTAAGTATAACCTCATTACAGATTGGGAATAATAGCCTGCACATGGTCACAAGGAGTTTCTGTTTACTGTTCACCTTAGTTTCAACTAGCCATTAATTTTTAACTTCTTTCATTGGAGGTAAAAAGTGATATTTTTCAGCATAGTAGTTTGCATCTTAAGCAGTAATAATGTGCTTTTAGTGCACTTCAGACCAGGGATGAGTGAAACTCGAGGTGCAGAGTCACAAATAGCCCAATTTAGGTAGTAGTATTTGCTCTAATGAGAGCTATATATCCAGTCCTGCGTAAATATTGTTTGGTAGGCATACAAGGAAACCACCATTTGCAAGTAAATGAGAACAAAAGGAGAGTCCCTGAATTGTCAGTCTCGGGCGGGAAAGTCATTCTGCGTGGGCAGTATCCTTCCCCAGGCTGGCGTGGCTGCTGTTACGTCCCAGGGACTCGAGCAGCGCCGAGACCAAAGCCCTGCGTTCCCGCAGCCCTCCATCCCCGCTGCCGCCGGCGCAGACCAGATGCGAGCGGTTAGTTCCCCTCTTCGTCTGCTCCCTCCTGTCGCTGGTCACTGTCACCGCTGCTGCACGAGCTGACAAACTCCCTTACGCTGGCGCTTCACCGGGCTGCCTCTTGACAGCCGCGTTACCTGCTAGCCACGCACATTGTTTTGACTTCTTACGCCAAATCCACTTAATGCTGAAGCTGCACACAACCGCTCTGATGGCCGTGGGTGTTCAGGCTCCCTACGCTGAGCCTGTTGCTAAAACGTGAGTACCTGCGGGACTCTTCAATAATAAAACATCTATTCTTCTGCTAATAGTTCTTCCTACAGCCACTCCACATGTGGCATCCGTGGTGGCATCTGTAACATTTATGCATGTGGTTTATGTGGTTTGTGATAGAAGTTGGGAATACACGCTAGCTTACCACCAAGTCTGGGTCGGCGCAGTGAACCCAAAACCGCTGCACACCTGCTCTCCTTGTACGTTTTTTTTTCTCCCAGTATGCCACATTAGGGTTCCTCAGCACTTCTTAGATGTCAGGGGATAACTTTATGATAGAGTCACATAATTATTATAGTTATTTATCAGTTGACAGATGACTAACACCAGGGTTTTTCTGTGGGTCAAATCCTTACTTTCAAAGGATTTACGAAGACCTACTAGTTCAACTAGATGCTATCCCTTTTCTCCATCCTTTCTCCACCTAGTCACTGTAGCCGTGCCTTTTTGTCTACTCCTTACGGTTGCAGTGGACATAGTATCATGTTACTGCAGCATCTACAAACTACATCTGGAATGATGACCCTATTAAATTATTCCCTGTGGAGGTAGGAAGTCATAAGTAGTCTCTGCTTAAAAGTGATCTATTTATATAGACAAAGCAGATTGGGAGGGAGTGGAAGGAAAGCATGCAGGCAAAACAAATAAAGTGATGATTTTTAGAAAGCAGATGACAACTACCTTTTTTTTCAGTTAATTTTCTTCTTTTAAAAGGTTTTTGGGAGAAGATGAGGGAGGGAGGGTATCTTGCAATGAGGATAAAGAGAGATGAGGAGGCTGGAAGGGACTCAGGAGGAAGTAAAAGAAACTGTGAAGAAAATGGGCTTTGGGTAATAGTTCAGCAGGTTAGTGGTCAGTAGCAGAGGATGTTTGCCACAAGGCCATAGAAGGTGGCTGGTTACGTCTGATACTGTCATTGTGCCAAGGGCCCAGCTACAGCCGACGTGCTCTCCCTGGAGTAGCATTACAAAGTGCTGCCCATCAAAATGATGCCACTTTGCTGTCAATATGCACGTGTGCGTGATCTCTGCTCGCTCCAGGTCCTTGCTGTAAGTGTACTGCCTTTGGAGGAAAAGGTACAAAAAAGAGGGCAAAACGAACAGGCCTAGAAGGTAAGGACAAGTTGAATTAACGCAGGAAAAATAAAGCAGGGTATTTCAAAAAAAGAAAGTAATACGAGGAGTAGATAACAGTGAGGAACTGATGATTATCCCCTGGCTTTTTTCAGGAATGTCTTTCTGCCCAGATTCACATAGATGAAGGAGAACAAGGAAGTTATATGTACAATGTTGTACTTTGGGGACAAACTTTTTACCAGGGCCTGTAGTGATAGGACAAGGGGTAATGGTTTTAAGCTGAAAGAGGGGAGATTTAGACTAGATATAAGGAAGAAATTTTTTGCGATGAGAGTGGTGAAATGCTGGAACAGGTTGCCCAGAGAGGTGGTAGATGCCCCATCCCTGGAAACACTGAAGGTCAGGCTGGATGGGGCTCTGGGCAACCTGATCTAGTTGAGGATGTCCCTGCTCATTGCAGGGAACTTGGACTAGATGACCTTTAAAGGTCCCTTCCAACCCAAATTATTCCATGATTCCATACTTGTGCCTTAGGGATATCGAAGCTGTGGGTCTGAGGGTTGCTGGAACATATGGAATAAACAATCTCAGTCTTTCTTCTTCCATCTGTAATGCAGCTGTCTTGTTCACTGTGAAGAGGAAGCTATGACAAGGTCTCATCCTCCTTCCTCCATCCCTACCCTGCACACTCTCTCCATATTGCAGTGGTGATGACAAATACTTCTTTTCTGTTTTGCCAGCCTGCTCTGTGCTCTAGCTTACCATGGAGATTGACCGGTGCTGCTTCTTCTGTGACAAAACAAAATGAAGAAGCCTTACTAAAGACACTAATACCCCACACTCAAGATGTGCTTATGTTCACACCGGTGTTCTGATGGATTCCCAGCACTCCTGAAGCCACACAGGGTGGTGAGCATGTCTAGAAGATGCACAAACTAGTTAGAAAGAGCTGGCAATGTTCCTATATAACAAATCCAAGCACAGCCCTGAAAATGGTTGCAGCATGAGGGCTTCCTATCTGTAAGCACTTCCGTAGCGCAGAGTTACGTGTTAGGCAGGGGATCTGAGCCACCCCTGATGTCTGAGCTGGAGGACAGTTTGTGTTAGTGGCAGCCACTTGCAAGGTGAAAGAAGAGATCTGATGGCTGTGGAAGAGGACAGGATGGCAAGCACCTCAGCGTTACCTCTAGCTGTAAGCAAGCCGCACATGTGATTTAGGCAGATTAAGAAATCAAAGCAATCTCACTCAAATCCATGTGGGTCTTGTGGTTTTGACTTCAGAATTTTTATCCTCTGTCATTTGGGGTGATACTGGTAACTTCCTTGACATGGGGAATGTTAGTCCATCCTTCTTTCGTATTTGTGATGTGTCGAGATATCATTTTAATTGTCATTTTAAAACATGCCTTAAATGATAGTTCTTAATAGCACTACAATATAAGGGTAGTGCATGCTAAAGATAGAAGACTCCAGTCATGTTCATGATGAGCCTAGGAAAGCTTTGTGTGATTAAGATAAATACTTCTGTTAGGGCCGCTTGTTTTTACATGTATTAATGTGAGAGAGGTAAGCAAAGAAACCACGTAAGCCAGTCAGAGTGCACTCACTGCTAGCTGGATTTCCCTTTGGGGGGAAAAGGGACAAGCCAGGATTCTTTTTGCATTCGTTTTTGGAGCATTTGCATCCTCAAATAAGTAAAAAAGGAGTAATTTTCAAGTGCGGCCAAATTCCTGGCAGACTGTGAGACTTCCATAGTAATCATCACATTGAGGGCCGGCGTCACATGGAGATTTACTGGCAGTACTTGCGTGGAGGCCTACTTCGGAAAGAAAAGCAGGCAAATTTCATTCCATTTCCACTCTAAAGAGGACATGAGAGGAAAATGACAATGATTTTTTGCTTTCTTCACTTTTCACAAAATGAGGGTGTCTCCTACAGCAATACACAAAGGCTGCAAGAACTTGCATCTGTCACTAGGAAACCTGCCTCAAGATTTGATGCAATATATTACTTGAAAGATTTATACCATTTTCCCTTCGTCTGTTCTGTACGTTGTTAGTGTTACTAATCTTCTATTATCAGGAGTAGAGCAGGCTATTTGTTGCTCAAGTGTCCGTGATGATATGTGAGAAATTAATCTAAACACACTTGGAAGTTCTCCACCACGTCGGCATTGATCAGGTGGAGAAACTGAAGATTATTAGTTTGCAGGAATGCCTGCTTTTTATCATAAGGCCTAAATAAAAGCAGCATAATAAATGAGAGAGAGGAGCAGAATGTGCGAAAGGCAAGACTCTGCCTGGAACATGGCACAGCAGTTGTTACCCTTTTGTAAATGGGAAATCGAAAAAACCTTACTGAGCTCTGAAAGTTTGTTTGCTAAACAGAAAGTGGTTGTGTTGGAGCCAAACACCTTTCTTCCTTACTGTAATTTTTATTTTGAAAACTAGTTTTCAAAGAATTTAAAAGCAGTCTAAGATCAGCCAAGGATCTGAGGAAAAGATGCGGGCAGTAAAATAGCCGTGCTGTGATGCCTGTGAAGCACCGTGCTCTACGGGGGGATGTAAGTGAAAATGGTGAACCTACCCCAGAGAATGATGCAGGATAGGCTGATCTGATCAAAACGAAGCTTGAATACTTGGCCAGTGATGCTAAACTGATATTAGCCCCCAGAAAAATATAGCTCTTAGGGAAATAACTAAATTTCTGATCAAAGACCGTTTTTTTGAAAACTAACCATTTTCACTGTGGATCCCATAGCAGTTGCGGGGCGCTCGAGGAGGGGTTGTCCTCCTTCGGAAGGGTTGGGTTCACTTGTTCCCCTTGGAGTGTCAGTACCAGCACAAAGCAAGCCCAGTCTGCAGGTCCCAGGGGACTGGCACTGCCCTTCTCCTCCAGTGAGCACCAAGCACACCAACTTGGGCTACTCTTCACTACCGCCAATAATTATTTCACTGTTAAATCAAGGCAGCGTGCTTGTTAGCTCTGCAAGGATGAGCAGCGACTATGTAAGAAGGATTTAGAGAAGGGTTTTTTTTGTAATTAATGGTTTGCCATAGCATTTTCAGCTTATTTTCTCCATTTTCAGTAGCTGTATGACCTACAATTACATCGTGGAGATAAAAAACCCAAATGGGTTTTCCTTTACCCTCTTCCTGTTAGCTAAGCAGATCCTTGCGCCCTGCCCCCTTCTAATTTGTATGGAATCATAAAAATTATAAGTGGGAGAGACCTATTAGTCCATCTAATCTGTCTCCTTCTAGTGAAGGATTGTTCTTTCCTTACGGACATCATTCTTTTTGTAGCCTAGTTTTATATGACTCTGTTGATACGACCAAAAATATTCAACAGGATCTTGTTTCTGAGATATAATTTTAAAGATGAGCATATGGATGGTCTCAAGATCAACGTTAGTGCCATTCATTTGTCTTCCAGTGGTCCTAGTCCAGCAGTCTTCATTTAAATCCTGAAGTGGGTCTGAGTATAATGCATTTAGTTGCCTATAATGCATTTAGAAGAAATATTGTGCTAGTTTTGAAAGGGACTTAGTTGAGATGGAGGTCTCGGATCCCTCGCTACATCTGCTGATGGTCCCTGAAATCTGTGGCTGCTGCAGGGACTGCAACAGAGAAGCTCCTTTTAGCACATGTTATTTAGTAATGTAATATCCTATACAAAGGCTAGTTACTCAAGCTGTAAATGGAAGAGCCGAATTGCCCCATAAATTTCAGGCTTATTGATGTGAGTTGCTTCTAATATTTCTGTAGGGAAAAACCCACTTATTGATCACTCGGGGCACTGTCTTACTTCTGACATTAATTTAGTTGTAGATTAGGTTGGAATGTATTACTTTCATAAAGATCGTGAACGGTTGGAGTCACACAGTGAAACCGAAGCACAAGTACCAGCAGACTGTATGGCTCGTGACACCGTCTGAAATAGCAAGCAGCACCAGTGAACTGGCACGCTTTCAGTTCGGTTTCCACTGAGAAGGCTTATTACAGTAACAAACAACAGGTAGGGCTTTAATGAAATAGATCTCTTACTCGAGCTGCTCAGGGATCATCCTCAAAAGTCTCCCTCTAGGTGCTTTAGGATGAGTAAGGAGGCTTCAGCAATGGGTTCGGGCTAGTTTATGTCCAGCACTGGAATAGATGTCACAAGGGATTAACTGAGCAAGTGCGCGAAGCCGGCTATAATCTCGGTGGGAAGTATTAGCATTGCCCAGAAATGGTATCGGTGGCAGGACAAATCTCCTGAGAGAGGTCAGGAAAGGGCAGAGTGAGATTAAGGCCGTATCGCTGCATTAGCTGGAAAGCATGGCCGTGCTGCGGGTGGCAGGAGTGGGGAGTGGACTGCTCCTGCATTTGGTCAGCCTCTCCTAAATCTTTATGACAGATGTGCTTTGCTAGAGTCCTATGAGAAATACTGATGAGCGTTCTCAATGTAGCAGTGGGTGCCAGCATCCTCTTTTGTATTCCCTGTACTGATTCTGGTTTACTGAGAAATGAGGCAGCATCTTTGGCTTGATCTGTCCCACCCACACAAAGGAAGGGCAGATCTCCCAAAGTCCACTGCAGTGTGATGGATGGCACATACTCCCATTCCCCTCTGATGGTGAAGGGTTCCTCTCTTCACAAATGGAAGGCGTTACCTTCTGCTCTCTGGAGTGGGGAGTTGATCCCATTAGCTCTGCTGTTCCTAACAGAAGTCCTCCAAGTCCTGCCAGAGCAGGATCGTGGACTTGAAGGCAGTTGCACGGGCTTCTTTTGGCAGTACCTGAGATTTTTGGATCTGTCTTGCAGGCTGGAAAGATGTAACTGGCAGATAATAAATGGAGATGCTGTTTGGGTGGAAAAGATACAAACAAAGAAGTAAGATTCATTTCTGATGTTTACCTTTCAGTCTGTATGCACTGAGGATTATAAATGCAATGAATTTATAACTGTTGTAAACCCTGAGAATGCTCTGACTCTGAGCTGACATCTTTTCTCCAATGTAGCTAACGTGAAGAACGATAGCTGCCTACCCAGGTAAAGCAGTAGGGTCCCACGGTGATCTGTAAGGCCATGGGAATTGCTACACCTCTTCAGCTCTCTAATGCATCTAGACGGGATGGAGCCTGGTCACTGAAAGTGGCCAGCACCAGATGTTTCCAGCAAAGGGTAGAGAAGGGTTTGATGAGTGTCAGAGTGGTTAGACGTGCCAGTCCTGCGTTATGTCCAATGTGCATCTCCAGCTCTGCAGGCTGGCGTGTACTGTGAAGCATGTGTCTTAGTGGTATCTGCTTTAAGCTTGAATTTCTTACTATTACAGCTGCACTAACACTTGTAGAAAGTTGATACATTCTTTCCCTCAGGCACTTCTTTCAGCACTGAATTCCACACTCTAATTACATATTTTGCAAGAAGCATTTGATTTTGTTGGTTTGAATCTGCCACCTTTGGCTTTCGTTGTATATCCTTTCCTTGTTGTTTTGAGAGCCGGAAAGAATGGACCTGCTGCCTTTTTACCATTCCCTCCTTTAGAAAATTGTATCATGTCCTGTGCTAATCATTTTTCTTCCTTAAATTTAAAAAAAAACCCAAACCACCATTTCTTTTCTGTCACTTTTTATAGGAGGGATTTTCCGTGTTCTATTTTCATTGCCCTTCTTTGACCTACTTCTGCAAAGGGGAGTGAGGAGTACTGTGTACAGTCTTCAACAAGAGGCTGGGAGACATATATAAGTGTATTTCCATGATACGTGATCTCAGATTTCTCCTGCGTGCATCCTAGCATGTATGGACTTCTTTTATCATTAGAAGAAAAAGATAATGCATGCGTGGCAGGAAGTAATTGGTGCGTGGCTGCGTGTTACACAGGGGCTTTTATAAACAGAGACGCGTTAAAAGCAGAAATATATGCCTTGATGAAGTGATACGCTGCATCAGAGGCAGATCCACAGCTGTTACAAAACTTTAAGTGTGATGCCAAGTCTTATGTTTTCTGTTCGGCCATCATGACTGTACGGCGGTGTTTCTGTCGGGTGCCTGGCCTAGCATGCTACGGAAGGTGGGATCCACAACATGCTACAGAAGGTGGCATCCAGAACCACAAAGGCAAAATATCTATAAACTCGAACTGTTCAGGCCACTACCCCATGCTGGTTCCTAACAAGGAGGTGGAAGGACCTCTGGAATACACAGAATGTATCCTCAGTTGGTGATAAGGGATTCAGTATACTTTTAACGATTCCTGGTTTTAGTATTGGTATTGTATTACTATCTGGGGATCCAAATCAGAGTCGGAGCACGGTGCAAACACGTTACAGAAAGATGGCTGCTGTCTTTGTGACTCAAGCCCAGAAAGTGAAGGGAATTCGGGATGAAGAGGAACATGTTTGAGTTAATATTTCATTCCCAACTTGTGTCAAAGCAATTTAGTTGTTCTCTTCCTACTCCTCCTTTCTGTCCCCCTCTTCCTCAGTGGTGCTGTTTAAGGACAGAGCTTCCAGCCTTAACCCTGAATTACCTTCCTTTGGGGTTTCAAGTAAGAGACTGGATATTGCTTTAACGTAGGGGGTTTTGTAGTTTAATTTATTTTGGTTGGTAAAGAATATTCATCAGTCATTTAATTCAGAAGGTATCTATTGATTCCCTTCTCCTCATTTGGTATTTTCTGACATTTTATAGCACTTGCTATTGATTTATACAAAATCCGTAGTCCGAACATCCCAAGGAGTGCTTTATTCACTTGTCATTTGCTGTTTTTCTTAACTAATAAATTTAACAGCCATGTACATCCAGTCTGTTAAGATCTCGTGGCTCTACTTTCAAAGAGATGACAGTCTGGCACTAACAAATGAGTAATTCTTTCAGGCAGGAGCTTAGAAGTTGCAAGATAGGCAAGACAGAGAAACAAGCTCCTCCTTGACTGGTTAGCAAGACAAAGCAAGCTCCTCTATCAAAGGACACTTAGGTTAAGGTAGGGAAAATACAGCTCTGCTTCAGCCTGTGCAATGTCACACGTGGTGCTCTAATGGCAACTTTATTTATAGCTTGTCAACAGGTAATCAATTTAAGCAGCACATGCAGCAATACATATGAGAGCAGGTATGTCTAAACTGTGCTGATCTGCCATGCTGTCAGCTTGCCAGGTGCTATGGTTAGTTCTGCAGGGCTGCAGCAGGGTGCGGGGACTCCATTAGGAGGTTGGTGCCTTCAGCAACTGTCATCAGAAACCTCCACTTTGGGTAACAGTCTAAACTGTACTTCCAGGAGTGATCAGGGAATTTCGTAGCCCAAGTCTCACTGAAGGTCAATGGGATTAGGTCTCCTTCGTCACCGATTCCTCCTAAACTATCTTCTGTTGGGTTTGTGAATGGGGTATGAGCTTTGTGTGATCTCAGATATATGGGAGAAGATGCTGTAGTCCTTTGGAGCAGGGGGCAGAGGGAAACAGGATGTGCAGAGCTCTGAGTGCATAGGAGGTGCACAAATGCACTCTTGCTTGCACTGTGGATGGTTCAATCTTGGCCATATGTATTACACTGCACGGTATATGCGGATGAGGTTTAGAGAGATAAGGTGGCTGTAAGCTCCATCCAGGAGGATGTTGACTTTGCATGCAGCCAGGGGAGGGGGAGTCCTCTGCACCAGCTTGGCCACTTGGGCATTAGGTGTGTAAGTGTGAGAGTCACCCTCAGTTCCTCCCACTGTCAGCAAAGGCATGTCCACGGGGTGGTGGTTTGTTTCAGCCTAAGGTGAGTACCTAGGCTGAAGTCAGATGACCTGCCCTCTGGAAGTGCCTTCTTCTCTCTCCTTTACTAAAGGACCTGACTCAGGTATGGACAGGTGACATTGAGGTTCCACAAAGCGTGTGGGATGAGTGTCATCACCAGAAACTGCCCTTGCCTCACTGTGTTTGGGACATACCCTGAGCACAGCAAGTTTGACACCGGTTCCCTGTAGACTGCTCTTTCCTATCTCTGGCCTGTTGATGCAGGCTCCTAAAAGGGAGCCTCATTGATGAATAAGAAGCACTGTGTGAATAGCTTTACTACAGACCGTGTAGGAAATTTTGTAGCTATGGCTTGGATTTAGTTTAGGGACAACTTAAATTTTACCTTCAGTAACGACTGAAGAGGTACTTCAAAATTTTTCCCTTTCATGTATTATCATGCAATGCTCCTTGGCCTGGGTTGTACTTGAAGACATTTATAAGCTCTTCCTCTTCAGTCTCTTAGAAAGTGCTAGAGGGACTTTTTTGGTATAAATCTCATGCCTCCACGAGTTAAAGTGCCAGCCATGAGTCTGGCACTGAAAACATGCTACATGCTGAAGACTTGCGATCCAAGAGGCAGAAATGCATAAAGATGCTCTGCACTGAGAGATCCCAAGGATCTCCTTAGTTTACTAGTTCACACCATCGTCCTCTGATGAGGAAACTCAGAAATGAAGGTTATTGTGAGGCCGCGATGGGTACGCGTGGCAGGAAGACAAAACTAGCAGGAATTTGATGAATACCAGGTACTAGACTTCAGTGGTTAGTTCACATGGAACTGGTCACAGATCAGAGTACAACGTTTGGTTAGGGAGAAGGAGATGAAAGGTGGGCATATGTAGGACTGTTAGGAGAACACAAAGCTTTGAAAGAAATATGTTGAAATGTGATGGGCCCATGCTGTGCTGCGTCTCAGCTAACCTCACCATAGCTTTTGAAGGAGATGGTAAAAATTGCTTATATTTATCCTTGCATCCCTCCAACAACCGTATCAGTTAGTCTACTGGTATCCAGCATGATGCTGAGTCTCCTCAGAGTGGAGTTCAGTGCTCCACTAAAGACCCTTCATACCACTGTGGTCACCGTGAGGCACCCGAACCCTTTCCTGCTTCATCTTCATTCCTGTTCATGCCACTGGAGAGCAGATGGCTGACCAGGAGCTCCGGGCAACCAGCAGGTCTCTGAGGTGGAGAGGTATCCTCCTGACGGTATCCAACGTAGGTAACGCTACTGTGCTTGGGCAGATAGGCACGTAGGGGCTGCGTGAGTGTGAGCAGCCAGTCCTTACCCAGAACCAGCACCCATTTCACAGTTCAAGTGTTTTGAAAAATCAGGATGTGCTTGGGTAGCTATTCAGTGTTCAAAAAAACCTCCTGTTTTTCACTTTGTTTCTTCACACTGCTGGCAGCTATATGGTGGTATCACAGTAATAAATTGTGGATATATTAAAAAAAATTAGCCTGTAGTTACAGTCGAATCCAATCCTCAGGATGGACTTCTGAAGCTCCTTGTTACCTTGTGCTGATAAATCCGTTCTCACAGTAGCACTTTTCTCACTATTGGAGATGGAATTGCAGCAAAAGCCTTTTAGACTCAGAGCTGTAATATCCAGAGATGTTTTGTTTAGAGTAGTGTAAAATCAAGTATGTTGTATGAACTTCAAGCAAGGTACATTTGAGCTGAGTACTAGATTACGGAGAATGATGTATGGAGCTTCTTTAACTGTGTGGAGTTAGATTTGATTCTTAGCAAATAAGTGACAGATTCATATGTAGGGGAAAATTGAAGTTCTCATCTATATATTGTTTTTATTATGTTTTCTTTGCTTCAGGCTCTAACATATCAAAGACACTGTGGGTGAAAAAAGTAGTTTGATTTCCATCAATAAATGTCTTCATATTCTTGCAGCTCATACACAATTTGGGCTATTTCATAGTGGTGAAAAAGACAAGGGAAAGTCACGAAATAATTCATTGCAATCCAGAGCAGCTTAGATTGGAAGCATTGCTAATATTTACAATTATCACCAAGCTCTTTCCACGCGCTATCCGTCTTAGATTTAGAATTATGCTTCTGGCCCAGTACGAATATGTCAGTATGTTGGTTTGCATCTGTCTTTGCCATATGCAGAGTAAGACAAGAATTCCTCCTGCTTTGTTTTTAAATTTTTATTGTACCCCTCCAAAATCAGACCAGCTGTTGCCTAGATGCTGCCTTTCACAAATGACAGCGCTCTTAAAAAGCAAGCTTATCTCATCTCAAGGATTTGTCATCGGCTTCGTTATATTTTGTTGTCATCTGGGAGGCAGGATTCGGTATTGGCGGTACTGGTGGCCTTTTGTCACCCTGCTAATGCGGCTCAAGGACTCCCTTGCTGCCGGCCGGTGGCTGGGTAGCGTTAGAGATGGGGTGCGTTCCACTGAGGCCAGGTCAGTGGCTTTGGGTTACCTTTGCCTGGTGCCTCTGTTTAATTTAAGTAAAAATTGTTTTTTTTTTCACCCAGAAAGCATAATTCTAGTAAGTAATTTCTGAACAAAAAGTCTCTTTGCATCTCTTTTGTTGCCAGCCTGATGCACCCCTCTGTGTCTGTGCAAGCATCTGGCTCCTTCCGGCGTTTGTACTGCTTTACCTTGTGCTCCCTGGGTCTAAAAATAAAATATCCATATGTGTAACAGGAGCCGGTGTTCACGCGCGCTCCCAATATGTAACACAAGTCCTAAAGTCACACTGAACGCAGCAGAGACCCACACCGCCCGAGCTCCTCCGATTATTTAACTAAAAGGAGAAAGGGGAGGGAAAAAAACCCGTGGAGGAGAAATTCGGAGCTGCAGGAGCGAGGATCACGACATAGCCATGACGCAGAGCGGCTTACGCTGAATGCTGCTTGGCACGTTTAGTTTTATGGCGAGGACGTTGTCAAGCTGTGGAAGGCCCGAAATTTGTGACAATAGATGCTTGTGAAACCTGAGGAAAATGGAAACGTTTTCCAGCAGTCGAGAAGAAAGGTGCAAAGGAAGGGGCTTTTGTTTGCTTTTCAGCAGCCCTGTGCAGAGGTCTGGCTCAGCCCAGGGAGGATGGCTGGGGGTCTGCAAATGAAAATCCCCAGGAGAAAAAATGAACCTAAAAATTAATCCAATTTTTTTTTGTCTGCTTAGTAAAAGTGTGAATGGCAAACAGTCAACACTTTAAAAAAAATCTCATCCTAATAGTCATAAACTTTATGAATTTTAAAGATATCACAGTATAATTTTTTTACAGGAAAGAGTTGTTTCAGCTAAAAGCATGCTTAAAAATTAATCTTTTGGTTTTGTACTGAAGCAGTATTTCCAAGAAAACAGTGTTTGATTTTTTTGTTCCTTGTCACTGCCTGAAACCTTGATTTCCAAATGCAGTGAGTTCAGCGTTCTCAGCTGATGTGTGATAAATGCTATTATGAAGTAGCAGGACAGACTCTCTCTGTTGGTTTGGGTTTGTTTTTTTTTTTAGTTTGGTAAAAAAAGCCAGACAATGTTTTAAGGAGTTGATGGGGAGACTAACTGTCTCTCGGCAGAATAAAAGATGGTGGTGCTAGGTTTAAGGAGTGATGAAGAACATCATAAAGAAAGCCTGGCCACGCTCAGGGTATGCGTCTGGCATCTCTAGGTGCGATGGACGGAGAGCAAGCTCAAGCAATTTTTTTTTTTAAATGTCTTACATTGGGACTAATTTTTTCTGGTTTGGGGTTGAACTACTTGTGTCCTGCTGAACCCATTTCTGCATTGCTGAACCTGAGCTCTGAAAGAGCTCAGCAGCGAGTATGGTAATGAGCCCATTTCTATCAAAATGGCCTGTATTATTATTCATGTTTATTGGCTGCAGAGCGGTCCAGGAAGCACTTTTCAAACAGATACACTGAAATATTTTCTTTTAAACAGACCCAGCAGCTATTTGTATTTCCTTCGCTTGAATCTACACCCCCGACGCAGTCTTAATTATAATGACAGCAAATGAGACAATTATTGCAATATGTGGAAAAAACGCTTTTGGGAAAGGCGTATGAGGATACTTTGGATAGTATTAGCAGTTCTGCTATACTTTACATCTAATTAGGGCTGTTCCACAGTGTCACCAACCCTCTGTCATTACCCTGCGAACTCCCCGGCTGCAGCGATGCATTTGCTGGGCCAGCGGGAACGTGTCAGACCGCAGTCACACTTTTCCAAATCTTTTCACATGTGGATCCTTCGTGTCGACCCTTCCCTTCCCCTCCCTTCCCCTCTCCCCCCTCGCCTCCCCCCCACCCGTGATGTGACATTTTCTTCATGACAGTCTGTCTCCGAACTGCACTTGCCGCTGCCTCGGTAAAGGCTTACAAAGAGAGTGTAACAGCCAGTGGCCAATCGAGTTTGTGCAAGCTCCATCAGCTATGGATGAAACATCCACGAGAGAGAATAAGGACTTAGAAGAAAACTGGATAAAAGGGCTGCGACGGGAAGCTAGCTGGCAGGTTAGTGATACAAAGACGTATGCTTGCAAGTGGATTAAATCTCAGCAATAAAAATCTCTGAACTTTTTAACCTAAGCGTAGGTGAAACATGTATGTTTATTTGTAGCAATGCCTGAAAGCATATTCCTATGAGAGCAGTTATCATTATCTTCTTGTTTTCTTGGAAAGAATAGTTGTGAGATTCCAAAGCCGTCTATTCCAAATTGTAGGACAAGTAAATAGTTTTATAAATCTGCAGACATTACTGAATGCACACTTGCTTAATAAAGGTCCTTGCAATAACAAGTTGCAGGTGCATGCTGTAATATCAAAGGAAATACATGGCTCGTCTCTGTATATATGCAAGTTTATTCCATTAAAAAATATAATACACCACCTGTCACCCTGTTACTTAATTGTGTCATAGTAACTGTAACAAGGGGTTTCTTTTAGCTTCTTTTAATGAGGCAACATCTTTAAATGCACAATGCTTGTTTTCTTTATTATGCTGGACTCACAATAGATATGTATGCAATTCAATCCAAAGGCAGGCAGTTTTCATTAAAGTGTGCAGAGCAATAATGTTTACATTATGCAGTACCTTTCTGGAGTTTGCAGAATTAGATACCATTTCAGACCTGCTAAGCCCCACTGAGTGGTTGTGATTGCTCTTTACATTACATCCTAAGCATCGTCTATGCACTTTTTTTCTGCTCTATTGCATTTTAATTAGTCAATCAACAATATTCAAGAGATATGTCACCAAGTTATTTCTTTTTTTCCCCTTGCTGCTTCTTACAAGGGATTTTTAAAGAAGAATATTATTATTATTATTATCATTATTATTTTGGTGATGCTATTATTATACAAAATTCAGATAGAGTGGCGATTTGATTTGTTCCTATCAGGTGAAGCTGTGCAAGAGTCCCAGCTTGGTAAGAGTTACTGCAGCAGTTTAATGCTACAAGGCATGCTCCCTTCCCCCAGAAGAATAGCTGGTTTAGTTTGATTCCCTCCCCATAACTTTGCTCTAGAAAAGAAAATACAAGTCTCTTTTTAGAGGAGCGTGATGCTCGGTGTAATACTGCTTGTGGCTTTTGTCGCGGTGCCTTTCTGATCATGTCTGTATCACTGATGAAATGAAATATAAAACGGGATGTTGAGAATACAGAAGCCAAATGATCCCTCCTCTCTATGTTGCTGTGGAAGCAGGTGTGTGGAGGTGATGGAGAGATGGTCGCTGTGCAGGCAGAGTGTGGGAGACCACCACTGCCCCAAAGAACTGGGCTCCACAAGTGGGTGAAGGAGTGGAAGACCTGGAGGAGATGAGGGAAAGGCAGGAGGAGAGCATCTGCGGCTAGTCTGTATACCCACTAAGTGACCTGGAAATCTGTTCTGCTTCCCTGGTTTGTGCTGTTTCTGCCAGGTCAGATGAGTGAAGAGTGAGTTGGGAAAACATGGAAGCAATTTTCCTGTAGTACCTGGCTGGAAAACAAGTGTTCCGTGGCAAGAATTAATTTCCAGTCAGCAGCCTCTGCCTCCTTTTTGGGTGCGGGAGTGTTGCGCCGTTACGGGATAGCGGTGGCAGCACGGTGAGGGAAGAAGTCTTACGCGCTGTAGGTGCCATACCTACAGCCCTGAGATGGACAAAGGTGGGACCTTATCTCTGAGGGGACGGAGTGCCCTGGTACCGCTGCGTGTGCGTGTTCTGCTCCTTCCCAGGCAGAAATACTGTCTCGATCAAATGGCGAACGAGGCAGTTGTAGATGTTTTTTGCGCTGGGACCGCAACCCTGTTACATGTGAGTGAGATTTTCAGAGAAGCCCCTGGGAACGGGTTATCCAGTTCTGAATCGCATTGTAACTCATCCCATATTTCTTCACTCTGCAAGGTCTTCAGAAGTCCCAGGGTAGGGCAGGGCGTCAGGCTTGAAAGGAGCTGACTGAGAGTGAGCGCTGCAGAGCCAGAGCTCCTCTTCAGTCCTGTCTGCTGGGGAGCTCCAAGGTGATGGCGTACATCCTTTCTTCTTAAATGGGCCAAGTTTTTTTAGCGCTAGGCCCTTATATCCATATTTAGTCTCCTAAATAAGTGTCCTGATTTTCCGAAGTGCTGAGTATCCTGGGAAGCCAACAGACGTTTCAGTTTTCTTGGGCTTCAACGTGTGAGACCTGTGCTTCGGGCTGCGTGGTGGTGGGCGCTTGTCGCGCGGTCCTGGGGTAGGAGGCAGGCTGTGGTGCTCGGCTGCGGCTGGAGGTTGTGACGGCTGTGCACTGCCTTTGAGAACGAATTAACGCGCCTCGGAGCGGCCGTGCGGTCACCGCCTCTCCCCCGTGTCGGCTGTACGTGGCCGGCGGGCTGAGGGCCCCGCCGACGCGCGGTGGCACGCACAGGGGGCCGCAGGGCGGGAGAGCGGTCCCGGCACCGTGCGGCACCGTGGCGGAGCGGCCGGTCCTGCGAGTCTCCCTCTCGTAGCGAGAGACGTGGCAATTCTGACTTTGCACTTTGAAAAACCAGGCCGCTTATTTAGCAGGCTAAATATAGGTTAAGCAGCCAAGCTTGAGCGTCCTGCTTTAAAAATTCTGGCGATAGTCATCTCCTATCCTACCTTTCAGCCAGCGCGCTCGTCATGCTGTGAGAGGTCTGTGCGGTAGCCCCATGCGCATGAATAAACATCAGCTTGCAAGTAAAAGAAGAAAGAAGCTTACAGTATTTCTTTCAAGGGGATATACAGTTTGGAAAACGGATTGCTTTCTCTCTCCAAAAGGAGTCAGTTTTCTATTAAGTAAAAAAAAAAAAGCAGTGCTAAAATTATAATTGTGGTTTTATCACTTAGCTTTAACTTTTTATCTTCTATTATTCTCATCGTCTCAGACTTTGCTGTAGTGGTCTATATCTGGTTTTGATTTTTCATGGAGAAAGGTGGGCTTTCTTGCTCCTCTTCGCAGACCTTCAGAACAGGTTTTCAAAACCTCCTATAATCCCTTTTCCTGATGTTTCCTTGGGAACAGCTTCTGACATCCGACAGATCTATAGCTGTCACAAAGCTGGCACAGTTTTACCATAGGCCAGGCACATATTTGGGTGACCGCAACTGTGCGGATAAGACTAAAGGTTAAGAAATCTATAAGGGTGTAGATGTCAATATTTAAAGAAAAAAGTCCTGCATATTTATAGAGACAAATGGATTTTCCTTCGCATTTACACATCCAGGGAAATTTGTGCTCTCAGAGATGCCAGAGTAACTCCAGTTGATTTAAAGGGGAATTTTTCTTCTGCAAATGAGAGCAAATGGTAATCCAAAATGTCCTGAGAAAGGAGCAGTGCACTGATCCCAGCAACTTGTCAGAGCCATGAATCCCTCCACTGACATACTGAGATCTCGAAAGCCACAATTTTCTTCCGAACTGATGGCTCAATCAGAGTATGGCCTCTGTCTCAAGCTTACTGTATAGCCTAAAATACACTGCCTGTATTGCAGAGGCAGGGGTATAGAGCAAGAAATGTTCAGGTCCTTCCAGAATCATTTGGGATCTTCCATCAAGATAGGCACACAGTTGAGGAAAAATAGGCATTTTGTCAGAGCCTTCAGCAGTTTGATGATCGTTTCCTACAGAATAATAAAAGCAGACATGTCTTGCCATTTTCATTTAATTTTTAATTCTCATATACATTTGTGGGGAGTGGGATTAATTTGGCTGAAATGAGAGCTTATCAGGCTTCAGTAAAGCTGGGAACACAGCAACGCACGGTATAAAGTGCAAGAGACACAATAACCTATCTTCGCCTTTACAGGAGGATGGTCCCATTGAGTTAATATTAATTGGAAAAGAATGCTGGGTAATCACTATATATATATGGATTATATGCGCAGGCATGTATCTGTCCATCTGTGTGGGCATGTGCATGCAGTGTGTTCACATCTTCAATGTATGGTAGTGCTGAAAATTGAATGTTTTGGAAGCGGACATTTAGAAATCCCTGCCTGAAGTAATACGTAAAATTTTCATATTATTTCCTGTTATGTCTAGAGTAGCTGTTCTTAAACCTTAAAGTCCTAATTAATTTATTTATTAAGTATTTAGCGCTCTCAAATCTACTAAAACAATACAAAATTTTAAGCTGTCAATTTGGGGGTTTTGTTTCTTCCTCTTTTCATGAGGACATGAATGCCATTCTGTGATGATGGGAACACAAGCCAAAAAACCTGCAGATTCTTTTTTTTTGAAAATACTTGTTTTGACTGATCACAGTGCTGATGGCACTGTCCTTCTGTGTCGGTGATAGCCAAAACAGGGCTATTATACACCTGGTGATCCAGGCATGGAATATAATCTACTACTTCTTGTATTATTCCACAAGTCTTCCCTGTGTTCCTCCATGATACTGGATGTGAAAATACTAGAAAATTTGACTTTGTTGCTCAAAGTGTGGAAGATTCAGGTGTAGTATATCCAATAGCACCATTGTACTGCGTTTGCTGTGAACATTGAATTCCTTCAGATAGTGAAGTTGATGAAGTTTTATTCTTTTCTCTTTCTTTTATTTTTATTTTTTTTGCATAAGGGAGGAACGGTCACAATTCAGGTATTTTAGACTGGTAACTTCTGAAACGGTTTATTTTTTATTGTCCCCCTGAGTATTGTATTTTCAGACAATCACCATAAAAAGGTTGACCACTGGATTAATTTTTAACCTTACAAACATATTTTGTTGCCAATTTCAGTATTTAAGGTATGATGTGAGGTGCATGGCGGCAGGGCTCCGCGGCCACGCAGCGAGTTCCCCAGGCGTGGGTGGGCTGGCTAGACCTCCATCCCCTGGGTTACCGTGAGTGCCCTCGAAGGAGATTCTGGAGGCTTCACAAAATGATCAGCAACCAAAGAGAGGTGTATCGGAACGGGAAGTTTTTTAACAGTTCTACCTACAGTGGCTGTTTTGATTGTTGTTTTGTATGATTTTGTATATTTAATACATATGCATGGTGCTTCAAAGTGTGATACTAACATAGGAAACTGTTACCTAGGAGGATTTGGGAGACAATGCAGCTTACATGTAGAGTAGAGGCTGTTAATGAATGGCAGTGCAGTTATGTCTGGGGGTTGTTAGGCTCCGGCGCTGGTATTTGGCTGTCTGTGATGTTATCCGGGCACTCTCGGACCTTCGCTCAACTTGCCACGTGTGATGTTAGGCACTGGTGCTTGGGAGGGACAGACGTGTTGTTCTCTCTTCAGAGTGCTGGCAATGATTAGTCCCATCCGTAGGTTTGAGGGTTAGGCCCTATACCACGAGGACAAAATGATTTGCCTTATTTTCATCATGCCTGAGGAAATGTTCTCTCCTTGATGCTCCTCATCAAGTGCAGTGGAAGGGGAATATTCCCTCGTGAGACAAGACGGTGTCAGTCCTTCTGAAAGCTGGAATCAGGCACATAGCCGTAAGAATAGAGACATAGATGCACCAGGATAGTACGAGGTGTCTTTTTGATAATAAAATACCTAATTAGTGTAAAGAGAAATAGGACCGACGTGTGATATTGTATGGACTGTAGTTTTAGAAATCAAACGCCTTAAGACTAAACCAAGGGAGAGGTTCTACCAACCTCGGTTATTTAATACCCTGTGAAATGCACTGTGCATGCTGTGCTTAGCTTGCTGCTGCTCAGTACTTTAAGCCTGTTCATAACTGTTCGCAGCACTTAAGATCTAAAGATACACTCATCCTTTGATAGGACAAGGTCAATTATTCTCAATTTATTGCCAGTACCAAAGTGTTTATGTGGTTTTATTTATAAGCTGGGTTTATGTTTTTCTAACATTAAAGACATTTGATAGTAAAAAAGGGCATTTCATTTGAAGATTACTTGTTCTGTGACATATTTATATTAAAAATTGTGCATGCATGTATTCATATAAATGATATAAACCCTATCTTTTGGTTTCCCCAGGACACCTCGTAGCTTCTTTTTAACCTGGTAAATGAATGTTGTGCTATCCTGAGTTACGCACGTGAAGTGTACTGGTGTGCAGACATCTGGATCTGAGAATACCGTTATTTAACTAGCCGCCTTTTTTCACCGGGTAATTGGGTTTGGTCTTATGGTTGTTCAGTCTTTGTGTTTCTCCACTCCACTACCAGGATGAGCACCCAAAGCCACCTTTAATGCTTTCATCCGTTAATACCAGCACTGTTCCACCACTATCTATAGCAGGGCAGCTCTGTTTCTGCGAAGTCTGGGGAGGCAGAAGTCCATCCCTGTGTAATGAACCACTTAAGCCTGTGCCTAAGAGAAGCCTGTGTTAACTGTCTGGCTTGATAAAAAGGAGGGACTGGCTTGCTGATGGAAACCTGTGGGCTCCCTGGCTTGCGCTCCGCTGGAGGTTTTGTTCTGTACCTACTCAGCTCTTCCGAAACTTTTTATGTTTGGCAAAGGGTTTATTTGACAACTGACAAAAATAATCAAATAACATTTTTGACTGTGCTGTTTGAATCACTTCTCCTCCTCTTTTATTCTCTCAAAATCTTTAAGGAAACATCTGGATAAAGAAGGTATTTCTCAGACATAAATGTTTTACATTTAAACCACACTTACTAATTCACATGAAAGCGCTGGTTGCCATCATGTACCCACCTCTCTGGTGTTATCACAGTTTAAATGTTCCCTGAAGGCTTCGCACTATGGCTGGTCTGCTTTGTGTCAGACTCGGGGCAATTGTATTCCAGCTCTGGAGGCAGGTAGTTGGCGCCTTAAAGAAATGTTCACCTCCCTCTTCCCAGGTTATCCCAGGCAGAGTTTAGCCTGTTTACATCTCTTTGCTAACTTAGCCCCTTACTTGCATAGAAAATTGCTCCTAGGCATGCTTGAAAGAGGTGGACAAATTCTTTTCAAATGAAAAAAAAATATTTTTAGTTGTGTGACTGGTCTTTAAAATATGTTCCAGCATATTTCAGATGGGGATGTGTGGCCAACATGCAGCTCAGAGTTCATGAAATTTCTGGAATTCATGCTTGTGCTTACCGAAAAGTATTGTTTTGTTTTGTTTTGTTTTTTTGAAATCCTTCTGACTGATGAATCATACGTCTCTCTTGATCCTATCATCTCCCACAACTGTATGGCACGGAATTCAGCACTCATCTTGCTGTGGCTATTGGCTCATCCTTTCTGTTTTGCTGGGGGATTTTCACAAGGCCTGAATCTCTCTCTGAGCTGGGACGGAGAGCAGTTGGTCAGCAAGGCACCATTGACATCTGCTTCTCCTTCCAGCAGATCCCGGTGTGCCGCCGTCGGCTGCACCCCCAGCCCTCATCCACCCCCGGGGCTGGGGCTCCGGGAGGGCAATGCCACGTGGCACGGCTCAGCCACCACCGATCTGACAAGTAGCTGGGGACCCCTCCACATGCCTCCACTTCATCCTTCCTTCTCCCCACCCACCTTTTGCCAGATATACTAGAAAATCGTAAACTTGGCTTTTCTGATTCTCAGAAGAATCCTCTTTTCTAATACTACTGGAATTAGGAATGGTCACTGGTTGACACCAGAAATGACACGCCTGAACTAAGATGTCCTACTCAGCCCTTGGTCTTCAATAGGAATGCTGCACAGCGGTTGTACACGAGCTGTTGTAGACTTCCTTGATCACTTTAATTGGAGGACAGAAGGCCTTCAACATTTTAAATAGCTGACCGAAGGATCTAGTCCCAGTCCCTTCCCTCTAGCTAAACCTGTGATGTGTCAACCCGATCTCCAGGACGCAGACAGTGCTGTACTTTTGACCTTTTACCATATTATCCACTCTGCTTTGTCTTAAGCTGGTTTTCTGCAAAATGAGATGGATTTTGTTTCTTGGCAAAATAACTGGAGAGAGCTGGAAAATCCAAATGAGCTGATACGTCTTTTGTTAGAGCTATTTTTTTGGACACTCATAATGTAGGCGCAGTTGTCTGTTGTATCTGTCTAGTTCTTATGGTAAAGTTATCAAATAGAACATCTTTTTATGTCTTGATTTAGAATTAATTCCAAAATAATGTAGTGAAGGAGGTGATACTTCATATTCCACGTTTTGATTTTTTTGTAGGAAATTAAAAATATTTGGGAAATTGATTTTTCAACTAATAACGTGAATTATAGGAGCTGATAAATGTGAGATTAATAGCTAAGAAAGCAGTCATTTCAGATGGATAATTTAGATTTTTATCATTTATTAATCATAAAAAGTAAACCTGCTGTATAGCTAATTTTAGTTTTATCAAGAAGATGAATTGTTCCAGCTAATGAATGTATAGATATTCTATGCCAAAGGCATTCGTAGGAATCTGTTAATCATTTAACTGTGTCATGGCATATGCTTTGTCTTCATAAACCAATTAAAACACATAACTTCCTCCACTGAAACGCGTGTTGGTCTTCAGTGCCCACAGCAAACTAGAACAGCATTTGTCTTAAAATACGCTTCAGTATTGCAGATACAAAAATTTAATGGGGATAGTGTCTCCAGGTAGGGAACATTGCTGGGCTGCCTGTACCACCGCCTTGTGAGAGTAGTGCTGTTTGCAGCATTCCAGGGAGCTGATCCTCCAGAAACTAGTCACGTATGCTGAGTGCAGGGCTTGTGAATGGTCTCATCCTAATCAGCTGGGAGTGCTTTCCTGCTTAGGTTGAAGCGTGGGCATAAACATGTGAAAATGTGGCTTAAATCTAGAACTGCCTTGATGGAGAAAGCCCTTGGCAGGGGCAAACGGTGGTGGTTACTTAGAGCAGATTAAGGAGATATAACTTAGACCTGGGGATGGCCGTGACAGATTTCAAGAGAGAGATGGCTCTTATTCTGGGGGGATGAACTGTAGCGATGGGAAGAAAGGCACTTTGTTGGAAGGTGTTTGTGGTGCAGGTCTGCACGCACCTGAGCGGTGCTAAAGCAGGGTTGGAAAGGGCACTCTGAAGGGCCGTTTTTCCTGAAAATACGGGAGGCAGTTATCAGCATTTTCACCTATCCTCATGAAAAATTTGGTTTATTCTTTGCCATGTTTGAGAAGAGTCGTTGCTTATCTGATTTCAGAGAGCCTGCAGTTGCTGTTTTGCAGACTATTCCTGCTCAACAGCGCAGCGGCATCTCGGGCTTCCTAACGCCCTTCTGCCTGCTGCTGAATGCTGTCTCGCCTCCTGCCTCGCAGCCTGGGCTGCCTCAAAGAGCACATCATGGCATGCAGGACAGGCAGCAGCCTGGGGGAGAGGTCCTCTCCTGTAAGGAAGGTGATGATGCACTGCTGAGAATCATGGAATGGCTTGGGTTGGAAGTGACCTTTAAAGACCATCCAGTCCAACTCCCCTGCCGTGGGCTGGGATATCTTTCACTAGACCAGGTGGCTCAAAGCCCCATCCAACCTGGCTTTGAACACTTCCAGGGATGGGACATCCCCAACTTCTCCGGGCAACCTGTTGCAGCGTCTCACCACCCTCATCATAAAAAAATTCTTCCTTATGTCCAATCTAAACCTAGCCTCTTCTAATTTAGTTGTGGTAGTTTTGCCAGACCCGCTTCCTTCAGCTGTGCAGAGCATCCTGCTTTCACAGGGCTGCTGCTGGCATGTTCAAGAAGCGGGGATTAAGCCATGGCATCCAGCGTGATTTCTGCACGGTCTAACGTGGGATTTCACTGTGCCTCGGGTCCCTCTGTGCCAAGTGGAGCTCCCCCCTTCCCGCCCCTTACTTGTCTGTCTCATATAGTTAGGACAATATCTCCTTTCCGTTTAAAACCTTTGAGATGGAGACTACATTAGACTTGTGTAAGAAATTACCTCACTTGGACTGACTCTTGGCAAGGGTTTAGAGATGCTGCTGTAATACAAATAACAGCGCTGATTGCTGCTGGAGATTTTCCTGAGGACGGCATACGCAGTTGAACCAAAGCTGGAGGTTAGAGGGTAATAATTGCACTCATGGTTATTTTTAGTTCATCCTGGAAGAGACAGAGAATTTTTTAAAATGGATTTTTATATTTAAGGAAATTACAGCTTTCTGGAAAAACTTCAGAGCTGTGACAAAAAATGAGAGGCAAGAGGGTGTTTAAATTTGGGGGCTGGATTTCTATATTCTGGTCATTCAAAGCTGTTTGTTTTGTCTCCTTTCTTCTTCCCAGTGAAGTGAATAAAAGAAAAGTGTGAATGTGTTTAGGTTTTATTCACAGCATTGTTGTAATGTCAAAGCAAATACATATAAGGACAGACAGAAAGCCGACGATGGAGAAATCAAAAGACAGCAGACACTCAAATAACCAGCTCTAGCTAATCCGACTCTAAAACACCTTTTGTTTGGCTGGTTAACAACCTATATGTTGCTGTACCACCTATACTGTGTTATTTTATTTATATCTTTAATACATTATCTGTAGGCAACATTATGGGTGAAGCACTGTTGCTAAAAGAGAAGGAAAAATTATAGTTATTGCTATAATAAACAGCTTGAGAATATCTTTAAGAAGATTGCAGTAATACAAAAGGAAATAGCATTAGATTGCAACATCAATTATTTAGAACAACGTCGTTATATTCATTTTTTACCCTATTTCTTTTCTCAGAGATAAAGTTCAGTCTTTCCAGCATCAAGTTTCTGGAGCCATGAAATGCCTGCTGGGGTCAAAAGTCCGTAGCTTTCTGATGAACCAGGTCTTGAGGCTAAGTGGGAGCGTGTCCTGGAATGGACGAGGCGGAGGTTCTCCAAAGGTGGAGGTGAGGGGGGGCCTGAGCACTCCCAGCATCGCTCTCGCGCGGCTCGAGCAGCTAGAGCTCTGCTGTAAGGGAGAGGTGGCGGTGGCCTTAGGTTTTCTGGGACTTTGAGGAAAATAGTAATTTTAGGCCATCTTGCCCTAGTTTTAGCAGGCTTCTGGGAATAAGAAAGGGAAAATGGATCTTTGTAAAGACTTAAAGAATGTTGCTGAGAGGGAGGGGGTGAAATCAGGTCCTTATGGAGCACTGAACCTGGTTTATAAATGGAGTGAGGAAATGTAAGTCATTGTGCACTTCTAAATTTGGGCTTTTGTATGGATATTACTTACTTAACTGGAGACAGAAACCCTCCCTGAAAAAGAACTTGCAATTGTGCCAGGCAGGTAGGATCTCTCAGGTTACATTAGAAGCAAAGGCGAAGGCAATAAGTAATCAAAAGAATAAAAAGATTTTTTTTTTCCCCTTTCTTTTTAATTCTGTCCACATCATATAAGAATTACTTAATGAAATAAAGCCACTTGTCCATAGGACATACTAGTAAGTACGCGGGTTAGGACTTCACGTTTCTTGGTTATATTAATGTTTGGAAACAATTCTATGAACAACGCACTCAGCAATAGTTTTCTCACTACAAGTAAAATCTTCAGTGGCACAAATCTCGTAAAAATAAATGATATTTTATATAAATGCTGAGTGAATACACGTAAGCTGTGAATACAGTTAGGATAGCTGCCACTGCTTAAAGGTCAGTAAAGCATAGCATTAAACGGCACATTTTGTGCTCCCAGACACGTAACCCATGATAAATTTTATGCAGTACATTTCTGAAATATCTACAGACACATTTTCTTCAATAATTCACAATCCTTTAAAAGCTTTTTTTTTTCCTTTTGACAATCAATAGCAGGACACAGGGTCTATAAAAGTTGGTGGTACTGGACTTCCACGCTCAGTTTAATTGGAGGACGGGTGATGTTAAACTCCCATCGCGGCTGACCTGTCCCCAGGCCCGCCCTTCCAGCTAAACTCACGACACGCAAGCCCGGTCCGCAGGATGCGTGCTGGACCTTTAGCCTACTGCTCGGACCGTTTTGTCCAGGGGAGGTTTTTATTATTTTTTGTCTCCCTTTGCAAGGTGATGGGTTTCTAAAGCAAGCGTAGGAGGACTCAGAATGTGTATTAGTATGAGATATTTAGTGGGAAATGTCATCCCTACGACACGACTTTTTCCTGCTTCTGTTTGCTAGTGTAAAGTCAGCAGAAGTAAATTAGCTGGCAGATTTCAATGGAGACTGTTACCGGCGTCCTCTGCCAGATAGCATGTGGAGTGCCAAATTAGAATTGATTTCTCAATAAAATTGAGTTCAGCCTCCTCAACATAATCTAAGACAGAATGACAAAATCTCTCTCACTCACTTTTTAATTTTATTATTTTCGGTCAGTTTTGTTCTTGGATATTTTTGCTGCCCTAATTGCTTGTTATTATCTACTTCCTCGAATCTTTTCCCCTGTCCAGGAGAGCAAAACCTCATCTGCTTTTATAAGCAATTCAGGAGTAAAAAGTGAAAGGGAAAAGACGTCTTCGCATCGCCTCCCTCACCCCTCCTCGCACTCCTAAGACTCTTCCGGCAGCAGAGCCAGGAGCACAAGTTCCCTCTCCGTGCTGTGACTCAGAGGCTGAGAGCACAACAAGCTGTTTACAGTCCCATCCTCATTTCTCCTTCCCACTCACAGCACGTTGCTTTGGGAACCACCAACCAACCTAATTAAAACAAATTTTTCCTATTGCGGGAGCAATTCCCCAAATGCTTCGCCTCGCCAGAATCATGCTGTGTCTGCTCAGTTCGCTACCTCCATCCAGCTCCCGAAGAGGCTCATCTTACTGTAAAGAAAATCAATGCCTTCTAATGTGGCTTTAATTCTTAAATTCAGTGCATTTATCACACATACTTCTAGGGAACATCATGTAATATATGGAGGTGAAAAAAAAGTCCTCTTTTTAAAAGATGTGCGTGGTAAGTGACTTCTAAAACATTAGCAAAGCCTGTTACATGAGCTGGTAAGAGAGCTATTCAGAATTAAATAAAGGAGGACTTTAAGTGGGGAGGCACAGGTGGAAACACAAGATGGCAGCACTGGAAGCATTGCAAAAGGTCTGGAAGTGTAACCACCACCTGGAATTTGCTGGCTTGATTTCTCCTGCAGACAAGGCGTTGCACCCAGTCGTTATGCGTAGCCCGGCCTTACAGGCTTGCAAGGACAGCAAGATTTCAAGGTGGTGTGACGACTGTCCTCTTTCTTCAATGACTGGGACCTTTCTCATCCCACATGAACTCCAGCAGCAGAGGTCAGTCAGGTTGGATGGCTGCGGCTGTTCGTATCAGTCTTCCAGAGCACTGAAATCTTCCATCCCTCAGCTCATTCTCTGGAAATCAAAATATAACAGGGCTTCTGAAAGCACCTCTGGTGCTGTTGGAAACACGTGTGTTTGAAAGTGTTCATCTGGTGTCACTTGTGTGCCTGTAGTTTCTAGGGTTAAATGGCGTATGTTTATGCCAACCCTGTTTTAGCAAAGGCAGAGTTTCTGAAGAGTGCTGAGCAACATGGTAGGTCAGTGGCATTCCTCAAAATACTTCTCTTTTTCAGCTGTTCAGCTTTTCAGCTTTCTTTCCCTGCCTTCTAGTTCCACCATTTTCTAGCTTTCTCCTTCCATCAGGATGCCTGGACCAGCCACCTTTACATTCTCTCTTTGCCCATTTTTGGAGAACTTCATGCACCTTCTCCCTGGCTGTAGGAGTGAGAACATGACTTCAGGCTTTAGTTTTTTTCTTTTTCCATGTGAGATTGGTAGTTTTTGGAGTATTCAGTGACCTTTCTGTTCTTTAATTCTCCAAACCAATACTGGTATGTAGCTGTGTCCCATGTTAGGCTGTCCTTTCTTTCTCCCTTTCCCTCTTTACTTGCTGTGGTTCTAGGTCTCTCTATTCCTGCCTGTGTTCTGCTTATTTCTCACTCTGCATAACCTCACCTAGACCATAAATCCTGCTTTATAGATGTTTACTGCTAAACCTTTGAAAGAACTGGAAATACAGAACACTTATTGCCACAGTTTTACTCACGTGTGAAACTGAAGTTTTTCTAGTATGAGCCAGAAATGAACTCCGTTGACATCATGTGGTGCAACGTAGGTATCAAGCCACCAAGTGGCTGCCAAAACCTATGGAGAGAGTGAGTGAGTGATCGGTCTATGAGCTTTCAAGCATCTGAGAGCACTGGCTCTGTTCCAGCAAAACACTAGACCATATGCTTAATTTTAAGCATGTAAGCAATCCAGTGGAGATGGGTTGGATTAGTAATACACTTAATCTTCAGCGTATTCTTAACTATCCATAGCTTGGTGGAGCATCAGGGTGGCTTGCGCTCCCAACCCAAAAGCTGTGATGGAGTAGGAAGCGGGATAACTGAAATATTGACTAACTAAATGAAAGACTTTTATTGGAGAGGAGGACTGCTGTTTCCAGCTGCAGAATATGGGAGTGAGAATTTTGTTCAAAGGGGTGGTTGTCTCTCCTGAGTGCATATGAGAACTGGCTGGTGGATCACGTGAGCGATGGCTGTGCTTTCTAGCGTTGGTGCTGCTCATGAACGAGACGATCATCTCAGGTGAAAGGACTGAGATGTAAGAGTGCTCCCAAGCTTCTATCAGTTACCTTTTGTCCAAGATCTCCCTTAACTGCTTTAGTCAAAGGCTAGGAAGGACCAAGTGCTGGTGTAGTGTCTCCATTAGCAGGCTCAGAGGTCCCCTCATGCCAATGGATTTGGTCCTGAGATCTCTCCTGAACGCTGGTTTGAGACTCACCCTGCCTTCATCTTTGACTGGAGAGACTAATTGGATTAACTAACATTTTTGAGAAAAGTCTTCCTGGCAGTTGTTGAGTCTCAAAATGTTGATTCTCCAGGCTGTCTTCATAAGGGAGTTAGTCCTGTCTTTTGCCAGCAGGTTGAAATTGCCCTCTATATTTATTGTATCAAAAAAAAGAGAATGAGAAAGAAGAACAAAAAAAATCAGGAGAACAGGGATTTGTAGGCTGTAAAGGTGGTTTTTGGTGACTGAGAGCTTATCCCATAGAGAGTGTAGAGTGGGATGCATAGGGTACAGCAACAGAGAAAATGAAAAGTGCTAGGTCATCCTGTCCTCTTCTCAGGCATATGCATATCCCCTTGGTAGCGCAGGTTTATTTGCAGGAATGCTTTGTCCCTGAGTCACGCTGGTTGGGGAGAGGCTGTTACATATGCAAAAAGAAAAAGAAAATATACTTGGGTGCTTTGTCTTCTAGAATTTTCTCTATTTCCCCAAACTAGCTATTTTTGGTAAATAGGTTTGAACATGTCAAGCCTTATATACACTGTGTGCGAAGCATGATTATTATTATTAGTTAGTGTTTTATTTAGTATTAATGTATATTTTAGTAAGCATTGGGACTTTCAGCCCTTCCTTTGGGAAGCTATTGTACGTTCTCATAGATTTCACTGTCAGAGTTTTTACTGATAGCTTATATTTTCCTTTCCTTAATTGCTGCCTGTTACTTCTTCTTGTGTCCTCTTGTACCTAATTATAAATGTTGCAACATCAATTTAGGAAAAATATCAGGGGAGGTTTCACAAGGGTCAGTGCTGATCACAATATTGTTTAATACTTTCCTAAACAATATATACAGAGCAATACAATTTGCAGATGATGCCAAATTAAGAGGGATCATAAACACAGTGGAAGGCAGAGAAAAAGAGATAACAAAAGGATGTTGAGAGTTTAAAGAACTGTGCAAAAATTAACAAGATGAGATTTAATTTAGATAAAATACAAGGTCATACACTACGGGAGAAAAATACCAACTACAAAATGGAAGATGCTGGTTAGAAAACAGCAATAATGGTGATATATTTTACATTTATGTAGCTTCTTTCATCTTACAGAGTCCCAAAGAGCTTTACAAATTAAATAAATTAATATAGAAACTACACATAAGGATTATTTTATTCTCCACGGAGACACCGCCTGTGTTGGTGCAGAATATGACAGCTACTCAACTGAACTCTGCAGTGGTGTGCAACAGTTCAGGACAAAATATTACAGGTCCCCTTGAAATGGCAGTAAAAGTTAACGGAAGCCGGCGTTTGTGCAGCAGGGCACTGCTCAAAACTGTTCCTCTGATGAAAACTGCCAGAGCATTTTTTTTTTAAGCTGCAGATGATCAAGATCTCAGTTTTACATCTGTCTTTACCTTTACTGCAGTAATGCAGAGATGAGTCCACTGAGTCAGGGTGGACACTGACTGTATGAGAGCTCATTGTGTGAGACAGTTGGGAAAAGAGCTGTGGGGTTTTTTTTTTACTGGAATAGACAAATATATATGACCTATTTATTAAAAAGTATATAACATTATCTGTACTATTTGAGATCTATTCATTTTTACACGGACAGGGAGGTTTAACTGGAGGGTACATAAAACCAATGATGGGAAAGGAAGGCACGTGGTGCTGAATTGATGGTTGACGGAAAGGGTGAGATGAAGAAGATGGAAGTCATAAATGAAAATGCAGCAGAAGGACAGGATGGGTCAGAGGAACCTGCAACGGCAGAGGAAAGGCTAGGGGTAGTTTCCTTAATGCCTCTCATGTTGCCCACCGTGACTGCATTCTTCAGTGAATATTCTTTAAATGGTGGCATTTCAGAAGGACACAGCAGATTCAGGGGGGAATACTGCTTTGCTTGTTTCCCCCATCCTCCTAACTCTAGGCAACATTATGAGGGTGGACACAGGGTTAGAATTTACTCACCTATAGATATACGCGTGTCTCGTGATGGAGGCACATCGCAGGTTGTGTGTGAGGGCATCTAAGGTGGCTCCGTAGAAGCCAATGTAATGTTATTTCCTGAAGGTCCTGACGCATCATGGAGCAGTCGGCTGCACCGCGCAGCCGGTGTGATGGCGGGCTCTGCGCGCTGGGTGCTTGCCAGCCCTAAGAGTTTGTGCTGAGGTGATCCCCAGAGGGACAGATGCTAAGGAGGTGCGACTTGGAGGTGGCTGGTGCGTGCAGCGCGCTCACCGTGCTCTTCGGGGAACCAGAAGCTTTTGCAGTCTGAGGTCTGATACCTCTGATGCAAACTGCATAAACTCAGGTCATTCGCCAGGCGTGAACAGGTCGTATGTGTCTTACCAAATGGATGGGTCTCTAATTAGGAACGACTCAGAGCCATTTCAGGCATCACTTTAAAGCACCATTTGCCCTACCAGGAGGGCTTTTCTGTTAGGAACTGTCTGTATGTGCGTATGTGTGTCCCTCTGAATATAGGTTTAGTGCTTTTACCTGCTGGGCCAAATTGAGAGTTCATTTGTCAGATTTGCCTCTCTGCTTTATTTCTCTTTGCAACGGCACATGGTAACATGTGGCTCAAATCTAGAGGAATTAGAAAGGGCAATTTTCTGAGAAGATTTTGCAGTACCTATTTGAACCTGTGCATCTTGTATCTGCTATTTTTGATGTTTCTTCTCTGGTCAGCACATAAAAAAGAAGTAGAATTTGCTCTCTCCCTCCCCTCCACCCCCCAAGGATTTTCTGTGCTCAGTTGGTGAGGGGAAGTTCCTACATTCATTTGACTATTTTGAGGTCCAGCTAAGTGCTTGGGTGTGTAACTGCCTGTCCCATGTAACCATGCAAAGTGAATTTAGGTTGACATCTCAATTTGGGAGGTTTTTAAAATTGGGTTCCAGCAATTGCTTAATATTTTTTGGTGAGCATCAGCAGTGTGGCCTGTTACATAGGGGCCAGCCGCTACTGCAGACTTACCTAGAGGGTGGAATTCACTGGGCCTGATTTTCCACCAGCCTGCCCCTTGTGTCCCTACTCACAGCTGTGCAAAATGCCACCGTTGTTCTTCAGCAGCAGTTTCGCATCCATTTTGCACAGGGATGAGTGACTACAGAGGATGCAAGCCAGTGGAAAATTCACCTTGTGTTCTGTGCTCCATCCTAACTGAGGCACAAACCAGCACTCTCATGGTCTGTTGACTGTAAATCTCTTACTTTTAGATGAGCTAAGAAGGAGCCTTGCTGTGGCTAAGTGTGTTACATTTGTGTGGCAAGGTTTTGGTAGCGGGGGGGCTACAGGGGTGGCTTCCTTGAGAAGCTGCTAGAAGCTTCCCCCATGTCCGACAGAGCCAATGCCAGCCAGCTCCAAGACAGACCCGCCGCTGGCCAAGGCCAAGCCCTTCAGCGACGGTGGTAGCGCCTCTGGGATAACAGAGTTAAGAAGGGGAAAAAAAACCTGCTGTGGAAAACAGCAGCGGAGAGAGGAGTGAGAATATGTGAAAGCAAGAGCTCTGCAGACACCAAGGTCAGTGGAGAAGGAGGAGGAGGAGTTGCCGGAGCAGAGATTCCCCTGCAGCCCCTGGTGAAGACCATGGTGAGGCAGGCTGTCCCCCTGCAGCCCATGGAGGTCCACGGTGGAGCAGATATCCACCTGCAGCCTGTGGAGGACCCCACGCTGGAGCAGGTGGATGCCCAAAGGAGTCTGTGACCCTGTGGTAAGCCCAGGCTGGAGCAGGCTCCTGGCAGGACCTGTGGACCTGTGGAGACAGAGGAGCCCAGGCTGGAGCAGGTTTGCTGGCAGGACTTGTGACCCCACAGGGGACCCACACTGGAGCAGTGTGTTCCTGAAGGACTGCACCCCGTCGAAGGGACCCACGCTGGAGCAGTTTGTGAAGAACTGCAGCCCGTGGGAAGGACTCACGTTGGAGAAGTCTGTGGAGAACTGTCTCCCGTGGGAGGGACCCCACGCTGGAGCAGAGGAAGTGTGTGAAGAGTCCTCCCCCTGAGGAGGAGGGAGCGGCAGAGACAATGTGTGATGAACTGACCGCAACCCCCATTCCCCGTCCCCCTGCGCCGCTCGGGGGGAGGCAGAGAATTTGGGAGTGAAGTTGATCCCAGGAAGAAGGGAGGGGTGGGGGGAAGGTGTTTTTAAGATTTGGTTTTATTTCTCATTATCCTACTCTGATTTGATTGGTAATAACGTAAACTGATTTTCCCCAATTGGAGTCTGTTTTGCCTGTGACGGTAATTGGTGAGTGATCTCCCTGTCCTTATCTCGACCCACGAGCCTTTTGTTATATTTTCTCTCCCCTGTCCCGCTGAGGAGGGGAGTGATGGAGCAGCTTTGGTGGGCACCTGGCGTCCAGCCAGGGTCAACCCACCACACTAAGCTACTGTGAATCACACTAAGCTTACTTCAGCTAAAATAAACTCCCTTTTTCCTTCTGAATACAGCCCTCCTCCTCCCGTGTGGCTGGGTGTGTGGCTGTGTGCAGTCTCATGGCATCCCTGTGCCGCCGGGCTCCACAAGTCTTGGAAAAATTGCGCTTTGGGGTTACTGCGCCCAGCCAGCACAGAAATGTTGACTTCGGGCAAAAAGAATTCAAAATGGTGTGTTTCAAGTAAGTGATCTTGGGAAGAAGGGGCCAGGTACTAGTCTGTTATTCTTTTAAAGTATATTAGCTCTGTATTCAAAATCCTTGCGGCTATGCCTGTGTATGGAGTAGCTCAAGGTTTGTCAGTTTTGGAGAGAGCAAGTGTCGCCCTTAAAAACTAAAACCTGTTCTTGAAGTTCTTTTGAGGGAGCTGTCAAGCCGGCATCTCATTTGCTTTTTATTATGACTGAGCAGTTAAAACTGGAAAGGGAAGAAACCAGGCAGTTGAAGGACAGACTTTCTCTCCCTCGGTTCCATAGAAGCACTTGCTTCAGTCTGCTGCCATTTTGCTTGAGAGAGCTGGAGCACTTGAGTTATGGTGACATCTATTAGAATTCAATTAGTGGTAGTTCACTGACCCAAATTAACATTCTTTGTTAAACTCAAGTCAGTGTATATGTATGCTATTTCCAGGCCAAACGGACCTGCATAGAAAAGAGGCTCCGAATCTCTGAGCTTGTTGGCAGTGTCTTAGTAACTGGATTCAGAGCACAAGCTTATCTAATGCCAGCGCTTTAGGCTGGCTAATAGAATTGCACATGTCTGTGGTTTGTAATTAAACTGTGCGGAGCTCTGACTCGAGGTGAGCGGGGAGAAGGACAATGGAGGACATGCTGGGGGCCTCTCCGCTCCTCTCCTCCGTCCTGGGGTGGAGGCCTTGCTGGGACGTCTTGGAGGTGGCGGATCTCCGCTACCTCCCATCCTGGCTGGGAAGGGCATCCTGGTACATAAGGTGGGCTGGAATATTTCACCCTTGCCTTGCTTCAGATTTCAGGCCTTCACAGGATCCTGACAGCATCAAATCTGCCCAGGTCCCAGATTGGACATCATTGGCTTTGATGTTGGAGCTACATTAACCCACCCCTCTCATCCACTAAGCTTTTCAGGTGCCCAGTCCATGCATTGCTGGGTTTATCCCAGTGACCGTGGCAGTGCCTAGCATAGTCAGGCATGACTATCATCGAAATAATACAATTGAGGCTGGTAATGCCATTCAGCATCAGGAGAGGAAACCGAAGGCAATTCCCACTTTGTTCCTTTACAGTGGTCTATCTGTTCAGTGACTTGAAATACTCTGGAGCTGTCCATATGGTTGTGGTTTCCCCTCAGTTTATTGTTTTATTAAAAAAACCCAAACACTGCATGGTATTTACCTAAGTCTGCAACTTGGGGAGGGTGGGGGGTGTGTTTATGTGCTTGTGTGGCTTTATCCCTCTAGGAATGAGTGAGTCGCTGGCTATGACCAACTATGATTTCATTTGAAAAGAAAACATGACTTATTAGCAAACAGTTGTTAATGATTGATTTTTTAAAGGGGAAAAAAATCTGTTTAAGATATTTTTTCACAGACTCTACTTCCATGCTGACATTTACACTAAGACGGTGGGCAGAGACGTGTTAGTCTGGATCTGTTCCCATGTGTCACTTCGACTAGTTTAAACTGTCACCAAGAATCTTAGAATAATCAGCTTCATATGTCTTGCGGATATCAGTCATTATATTTCACATTTTAATTTTAATGGCGACTGATGTAGATGTCAAAAAGTGTTGAGGCATTTGGACATTGAACTTATGGATATTTTTTGCTTATTTAATAGGGTTTTTTTCTTAAGATACAGTTAACTATTATCAGACTAAATTCACTCCTGGTGCAAGTGAATGTTTCCCATGTGTGTGAATTTGAATTTGACCCATAGAGAGCAAGTGCTTTTTGGGATGCAGTGATTTTCCTTCATTATCTGTGCCTGTTCTCTGTTTGGTAACTTAGATATACACATTTTAAATTCAAATACACCAGTCCCTATGAAAAAACAGCTAAATACATGTCAGCTTCCATAGAGAACATCTTTCTGATGCTGACTGTGCCCGGTACAAGGTAAAACTTCAGAAAATCTGTTTCCAATATACTTGAAGGCATTTACTTATCAGCAGCACAGATGGCACTTGAAATGCTGAATAATAATTGTTAAGAGCCATGGTGCAAATGTAAAAGCGGACACAGGAATTATAGTCTGTGCGGATTGCACCACTTGTATAGACAGGTGATAAAATTTGCATGTGCAAACTCTGCCTCACTGCTGAAATGGGCAGCTGATGCGCTGATTTGCCTGCGCGGGCCTTGGGAGCAGAGGGTAGGGCAGCTGGCTGCGGAGGTGAGGAATGAAGTGTCCAGGCCATACTATAAACTCAAATTCCTGCTGGCCCTGCTTGGAAGTGACAAGTGAAGGAATATGCTTTGTAGCCACCGACACTCCAACCTTTAAGGCAATAAAATCTTAATTAATTCTGGTTGCCTCAAGCCATACCTGTATGGGCTGCCTCTCTCCTTCTGAGAACAGTTTCTTCTGGGCAGCCTTCATAAGCCGTCTGTAGGTTCTGGTGGCATGTTGCAGTTTGGGGATAGCATGTCTTTGGTGGGAAAATACGCCCAACCTGAATCAGTATTGAATTCAGCATCAAGTTAAATGACACTGTGACCATTTCCCTGCTTGTGCTTTTTTTAATATGTGTAGATACTTCAATAAAACCTCTGCATTTGATTTCTCATAAAGCCACTCCTGAACTGTGGAAATGCTGCAAATTTTGCAAGTGCTGTAGTGCGGCAATCGAGGAGACTTGCTGCAGCAGGCGATGGGGGCTATGTGGGATTCAACGCCGGGCAGAGGGGCTGCGGGAGGTCTGCCCGCCCGCTCAGTCTCTTCGAGGTCCTCTTTGAGCTCTTGTTGGAGATTTGGGCTCCGGTTGTACCGAGGCACATCAGGGACTGAATGCCTCTGTGGTCCTTGCTGCACGCCCATAGACCCTGCGGGCAGCCTTTGCCCTGGCTAGCAGGAGGAGACAAGGATATGGAAGTACAAGCTGTAAATACGTGGGGAAGCAATAAGCATGTTGAGAACACGATGGATGGCAGTATCAGTTCACTAGCAGCTTAAGTCTTGCCAGTTTTTTTGTAGGCGTTGTAGTAAAGAAGAGTTTTAAGTCACAATGTTGCGCTGGCCCTCGTCACAGACTGAATCTCTGCCAGTGCTGTACGCTGCATCAACCCAGAGAGCCTTTGCTGGAACCTTCACTGTGCAAAACCCCACAATGTTAATGATGAGCAATCTTTTTTTTTTCCTGGTATCAAATGGTCATGTTTCTTGCCATCTTTTTAGGATTAAAGTAAGAATAGGTCTTGCTGCGAAGACAGCATCATTCAAAGACTGTAGCTGACCATTGCACTCAGCAGCACCACGTTAGCTCTCCCTTCACATCTCCATTTCTTCTAAGTTTGGCCAGCCCACCTCAAAAGCTGCGAAAGTCTCCTTCTCACATTTCAGTTCTTTCCTAGCTGTTCATTTATTTACTGCTGCCATCTGGTATGGGACCCCTTTCATCTGCGGATTCCCCGTCTCTCTCCTGATCAGTGCTAGCAGCCAAAATTCAAATCTGCAGTTGGAGATTTTATTCCTCCTGCTGTCCTCCCTCCTCTTCTGAGACGAACAGGGATGGTGTATGGCATGTAACGGATACATATGGCAGATAATGCCATAGATTTCTGTTGCTTGACTTACAGGTAGATCCTTGGCTAGTGGCATGGCTGTGGTGGTGTAACAGAACTTGGCTGTAATTTGAAGGCATTTGGAAAGTCTTGAAAATGTTTCTTTTAAATAGTTTGTTTGCAGAGATTTTGCTTTTAGTATTAGGAATGGATTAGGGATGAAGTTTGCTTTTGTTTTTACTTTATAAATGAAACATCTTTAATATGCTTTCTCTCCATTTCTCATATCTCTGTATATTCCCATCAATAGAGAAGAAGACGGAAATTTGTATTAGTGGAATTAATGCTGTTTGCGAGACATTTTTGCTTCTAGTTTCAGACCAGTTTGGAATATGCAATAATAAAGTAACGGACATTCTGTGGCAGAATATCTTTTTTTGCTGGATTTACATGTGATATTAAAAAAATCAGTGTCCATAGAGTAGATGAAATAACATTTTAGTACTCCGTTGGTTACATTCTCTTCAGGGGTCGATACAGAGTGGCATTTGCTCTGTGATGCAGAAAATAATCTGTTAAAGAAAAAAAGATGCGTACATCTGTAACCTACACTGAAAAAAAAGCCTTTAGACTAGCGAAGAACAATAGTACGGATGTGACATTGAGACTGGAGAAGAGTTAATAAAATGTTGAGAAAGTTTTAAATGAAAAGTAAAATAAGGGAAAAGCAGTCAGCTTCCTCCATCATCAAAAAACCCAATGATAATGAAATAGTTTGTGCGTTTTGTTGCTTTACTTGGGTTCAAAGTTCTCTTCGGGATTTTATTTTTGCACCAAAATTCGACAGCCTTGAGAGCGTATTAATGCCTTCTGTTGGAGCAATTAGTCTGCATTTTAAGTTTATTAGTGGACTGACTAAGGTACTCTTAAAAGGCTTTATTTGGAAAAAAGTCAATATATGAAGCCAATAGAGCTCCTGAGAGTTTGTGCCACATACACATTCACACATAGAAAATCATGTTATCAATTTTCATTTGACTTTTAATCAATTACAGTGACAAAGAGATGATTTGAAGTCAATTTTCTGTTGGTGCTAAATTAGTGTTTGATCACAGATGTTTACTCTGGTGACTGCTTTCTTTTGCAAAAAGCCTTGTAGAACTAGGTTGCAGAGAGTGATGCTTCTCATTTTCAGGTGATTAGCAGTTTTTTCTCTATTTTGCTGCTTTTAGCAGCATGAGGGATGCGCTGCTGCTGCGATATGACTGTGTGGGAACCTCTTAAGATAAACATGGAATTTAGTAATGAAGCCTGGTGTTGACTTAGAAGTGCTGCCCTTTGAATGGAGATGCTCCTTCTCAGTGATCCTGCGCTAAATCAGTTCTCAGAACAACAGACTCCTCCATCCCATCTGTTTAGATTTGTAAAATATATGCTAACAATAGCTTTTGACCAAAAGGACATTTTGATTCCTACTTATTTTTAAGGAACAAAAGAACATTTTGCTTCCTACTTATTTTTAAGGAGCAGAATAGAAAAGAAGAAAAGAAGAAAAAGCTATAAAAATAAATGTGAAAAATAAGATACAAGGGTTCTTTACAAGAGACTCAGAGAATCAATCCTGAAAGCATTTTTTTTGTATTATTATGCCCCTTCTTTATTTATTGGCTGTTTAAAATAGATAGGCCAAGACTTTTCGTTCTCTATTCGTAGGAGAGTGATTCCTGAGACCACATAGCAGGCACGTGTGGAAAACTACTCTGTCTTCTTTTGGATTCCCTGGATGGGATTCAGAATGTTGTTTTGATGTTTAAAATCACATAAACCCAAGCTTAAGACCAGATTTTGAAGTGGTCAGTGCCCTCAAATGCAGCCAGATTTTCTAACAGCGCAATTCTTATTTAAATCCTGGTATGGGTTGCCAGATAGCAGGTGCTAAATGCTGGTATTTTTTATTTGTTTGAAATCTGTGTGTCATACTAAGAGATGCAGGACACTGAACATCACTAAGAATCCAGCCATAGAAAAATACTGCATAAAATGCAAACCATAACACACACAACCCAAACCCATCATATAAATCAGCCTAAATCATCAAAGTGATAGATCAAACAAATGCCTCAAAATTCAATTCTCTCTCCCCTGTCATTCTCCCCGAATGCTTTGCATAATACCCTGAAGATCAGCAAACAGATTTTGCCTGGTATGCAGTAAAGTGAGGAATGCATTTTATTGAGGGACCATGGAATAAAAGGACCCACCAGAAGCCTGGACTATGCTAAACTGAGATTGTCATGCTGGTGCCATTGCAAGGAGAATATACGGGGGGGGGGGGGTGGTGTTCAGGTAGACTTCAGACATTTATTGTTAATTGTACTTAAAGCTCACTGACTTAACACCACCTCTTCCAATGATAATCCCTGACTCATGACTGTATAGGCTGAAAAACACAGGTTATATTTGGATCTACAGCTGCCTGAAAATTGATAGATAGTTCTGATTCATAATGCCTCGTAACAAAATTTCTCCTTCACGAAAATATTAAAGAGTTAAGTCCCCCAACTTGCCAACCCCAAAGAAGTATTTCAGCTTCTATTCTTTGGGATTTACTTTCTCTTACCCTCTCATCACAAAAAAATACTGAAGAAAATAGAAAAGTAGGAGATAAAGCAGGAAAAGGGACCATTAACTGTTCATTGCTTGATGAAAAGATAGAAGAATTCTACACAACTGCTAATTATTTGGGGTTTTTTGTTAAGGCAACGCCCTTCTTTTAACAATCTTCACCAGAAATTTTCCATCAGTAATACTGAGATTCAGGATCAGAGAAAGACTGTGGTTTTCTGCTGGGCTGCTCGCATGCCAAGGTGGCGGAACATCTGGTTGGCATATCCAGATGTGACCCTGCATCCTGCACCAGCTTTTTGGAAAGGAGATGGAGTACTGCGGGGACTTAACGAAAAGTAGCTGGACTCCCCTGCTTGCCTTGCTGTGCGTAAGAGGTGGGCAAGCTCCGCGCTGGCAGTAGTGGGAAGGTTAATCGCTGTTAAACCAAGTTTTCCCTCGGCCGCGCTGGAGGAGTGTGAGCCTGGGGGTGGCTTGGTGGAGGCGGTTAGTCTTGGCGGTGCAGGTGGTTAGTCTTGGCGGTGGAGGTGGTTAGTCTCAGCGGTGCACGCGGTTAGTCTCGGCGGTGGTGGTGGTTAGTCTCAGCGGTGGAGGTGGTTAGTCTCGGCGGTGGAGGCAGTTAGTCTCGGCGGTGGAGGCGGTTAGTCTCGGCAGCAGAGGCTTTGCAGCCCACAGCGCCACATGCCAGGACTCAGGGAAACAGCTCTGTCTAATTTAAAACCCCTAATTTTTTAAAAAAAGAAGAATTTTGATCTCTGCGTGCTACATGATCCTCTGTTCCTAGCAGTAGGTGTGGTGCTTGTGCTGGCGTGCCGTGGTGTGCCCGTGGCATCAGCTGTCCCACGTGGGCCGAGGCTTCATCCAGCGTGAAGCACTTTGTGGGAGTAAACTACATTAACTAACTCCCTTACAAGGAGAAATGTGGTGACTCTTAATAACAACGCCACATCTGCAGCTATAGCCCAGCCATTTGTGCCCCGACCGGTGCATAGACTTGTCTTTGAAATTCCCCCCCCTTGAGCTCTAAATTAAGCACATTACCATATGCAAATTTTCTGCTTGCATATGATCTGCTTTTTTTCAGTCATTCATAAAAAGTCATCTCAGTGAAAGTCCAATATTTAAAAGACACTATCTTCAGACTGCAAGAGGTGGAAGGACGTTGCCTTGGCCATTCCTGTGCCTTGATTGTCTAAGAGTAGAAGCTGGGGAGCTAATCAGATCTTTGTGCAATGCTGGTTTTATTTTACAAGCCTCCCTTTCCATGCAAGCCCAACATGCTATACTTACCTCTTCCATTACACTGTTTTCTTACAGCATTTTACTGGGTTTTTGCATTTAATGGGATAATCTGAGGATCTGATTCACTTCCCACATGACATGAATACCTCTCTCTTGATTTTTAATCTCACTTTCTATTAAAGTAAATAAGAATTATTTGTATCTCAGGAGGAGAATCGGAACCTGGATTATTGGGTGTTTTTGGCTCCAATTCTATTTTACAGGTTAATGTATCTTTTTGGAAATATCGTACATGATGACTCTGTCTCCAATAATTGTTCAGTAGAAGACAACTCTTCTAGTACTAAATTGCAGTCTGCTTGTGGGCCGAGATTTTTCTGCAAGAGCGGATAAAATCTGCTTGCCTTCTCTTACTTTCTTTTTTCTACTTCAGTACAGGAGGGAGTGTTCCCAGTGATGTCCAGAAGGGCTCTTTTTCACCATCCTTTCTTCTGTTTTCCATTTGTCAGTTTTGGACTAGAACATGAAGAATGAATTAGGCAGTCGGGGTGAATCTGCTCTGTTGGGAAGGGCCTGGTTAAGTCTAGAGATAATGAAGGGTTTTGTAAAACTTTGAAAAAAATTTCATTATGCATTAACCTATAAATCTGCAAGTATCAAGTGAGCTTTATATATAATATCACTTAGCAGGAGGAGAAAGAACATTTAAATACTGTCAGAAATTAATGATGAGGGATGCCTGGAAAGCTTCACGACAGAAAGCTATCGCATTCTTTGCTGCTTTACTTTTGTATTGGAATAAATATTCGAACTAAATTTAGCCGGTGTGATTTGGAGGCAGTATGGCTTCAGCATTTCCATCAGGATTGAGCCTTTCCAGTTGGCCTTGTTGCTGGAATCATTAGCCAGGTGACGAGCCACTCACCGCGTGCAGGAAGCTGGCCGGGGACAGAGGGATGGAAGGACACCGCGTGGAAAGGGGCTGGTCCCAGGAGCGACCAGGAGTGGCCCAGAGCTCCACCGTGGCACAGCTCCGGATGCTCATCTTTCCTCTGCGGCTTGAATTAATTCTCACCTGCCTTTCCAGCGGGTGGTGGTGGACCCTTCATGGCAATCAGATTTGTAGTCAGGCTTCTGTCTGCCTGCCTCTCCTTAACAGTCTGGCACTTAAGAAGGGGATATTTAACTTGAAAAATGGTTTATTTTATAGAAGTTCCAACCAGTGTAATGTTTATTAAAACAGTCATAAAATTCCCTGTGTACCACATGAAATTCAGCTTGATAATGATAGTGCTGCTATTGTGGTTGTGTAAGCACACAGCAGCTGATTTAACAAAGAAATAAATTCAAATAACACGTTCCCAACCTGCGGCTGTGCAGGAAATACGGGTCTTGAAAGCTAGTATTGGAGTCGGTATGGAGATCAGCAACAGGCTGCACAAACCTTCAGCTTGAGGTTCCTCATCTGGATTCCTGCTGAATCCGTTACCACGATCTGATGGCTTTATAGCAGTTTGGATAAAATGAAGTGATGGTCTTAAGTCCGCTTCCTCCTGTACCCGTAGCACCAGCGAGGCAGCCTTCAGGGGAAGCCTCTGAAGGGAGGTTTAGCATGGAACGGGCATGGGGCTGAGCTTCCCGCCTTGCCGCGGGGACATCGTTCCCAGCCACAGGGAGAGACTTCTGGTCCGCACTGCGTGGGTTCCCTGGGTACGTTTGGGATGTGAGACCCAGGGTTGCCATTCCCACAGGGAGACGGAAAGCTGTGAGCCCATGTGGGAAGGATTGAAATGGCACTGGGGATGATTACCAGTGAATTTTCAAAACGCTGGGTGGTACAGCTAGTGATTGAGATTGGAGATATTAAATGCTTTAAAAATGACCATTTCACATTTTTACTGCCATTTTATTGTGTTTTCATTAGAAAAATAAAAGGTCAGTATCCTGGCAGGACATTACATTGTCAGTCCTAGGCTCTTCAGGGCTCCATCTCTAGCTATTTATTGCTTTCAGTTTTATCTCCTTCTGAAATTCACGTGAGAGAGAGCAAATAGACACATCCTGGGTAAAAGTTAGATGTAGCACATGCCAGAGTGAATGGATGCCTTTTAATTTGGGAGATTACATCAATCACATGAATGTTATTTGGACTAGCATGTGTGTTTGGAGCAAGCAGGCCATGAATATTTAAAAGAACAGACCACAGATGAGAAGCCTTCAGGAGGCTGACAGTCTAACAGGTATTTGCACATATCACAACATTTCCCTAGAAATACTGCAACTGAACCAGTAGCCACCCTCGTAAGTCAAATTAGTTGTTCTAGGTTAGTTGTGTGCAAATATTATGCAGCCCTTGGTTCTTCAGTCAGGTTTATTAGCACCCCGATCTGTTAATCCCCACTCCTATTCCATTATTAAACCTACTTGCTTTCTACGAACACAGGAGAAGGTCTGCTCAGGTGCAACCGTGGGGTGGATACGTGGCTGAGGCTTAGGTTCCGAGCAGAAGCTGCCTGCTTTGCCGTGCAGGGGCTGGCCGCATCCCCTGAGGACCAACAAACCCCCACCGCCACTGCCACCATTTTTCTGGGGGAAGCGCAAGTTGCTTTGTGGTGGGCACAGTCACCTGGGAAGGAGTCTTACTGTGTCTTGGCACAAAAATCAGTGAGATGTGCTTCCACATAGCCTTGAGCAGAGATTTGGAGCATCAAGGCACAGCAAAATAGCTACGAGCGTGCAGCTGGAGAGCTCACGCCAGAGCTGTGCTATGAAGCTCAGACCTGGTTGCCAACCACCCAGGTTGACCTCAACGTATAGACGTAGCCCTCATAGCTAAGTGTAGCCGAATCTTTGCTTGGACCAACGGTGTGAGCTCTCCTCAAGTACAAGATAGTGCTTTTTTGTCTGCGTCATCTTAAGCATCCCAATCCCAGGGCTTTCTTGCTTTCCTTTTTTTTTTTTTACAGCATTTTTGTGACTAGTTAGTTTTGCTCTCCTTTCGTTTTTGCTGAACCACTGCTTCAACCGCTACTTCATCCTGTACCATCTGCACTGTATTTTTCTTAGCTGCTTTACCTGTAACTACGTGCAGGAGAAAATATCCATCTGTTAAAGGCTGAGGTATTAGACAGAGGGAGAGACAGTTTTAAATAGGTATTACAGGCACGTCAAACTAAGTTAAACAGAGAAGATTAGACAAAAAATGTCCCAGGAAAATCTGGGTGGCATTTTATTCTCATCAAAACCAGAAAAATGATCAGAAGAGGGGTAGAAGGAAAAGGCTGTTTAATCTGAGAATCTCCCATTCTAGTTAGATTTCTGTTGTACTCCCAAAATACGATGATCTAACCATGACATGAAGATGATGATGTGCAATCGACTGTATCAACAGTTTCGCAGACGTTTATTTGAGGCTTAATGTTAATGAAATGCAGAGATGTGCCTTGTACATTTTTTTTTTTTTTTTTGCTCTCCTCAAGTCCCAGTTTTCACATTTGGTCTTTCTAATAGTGGAATTAATTTATCATCTCATTCAGTACCTGAAGAACAACAATCTTCAGAAAATGATGTCATGAATAACCGCGGTTGGAGTCCTGTGTTTAAGAGGGGCCAGGACGGAACAAGTGGGGAGGTTAAAAATGAGTGAGTCTGTGGGACAAAAGGTCTCTATTGGGGTCTATTGGAAAATCTTACGCTGCAGCTTATAGGGTGGCAGGTTTAAACTCCCTTGTCACCAGGACTGAATTTATCATTATTAAAAGTACTAAGTAACATGTCATTGCCTTTGTAGCTGTGAGAGATAATTGCAGGCTCCATACTTTAAGGAAACAAATTGAGGAAAAGACTATTTACATACACTAGGAACATGCACAGATTAGCTTCAGCTGGCCTGTTTATACTGTCAGCCTGTATTATATTGGAGATTAGATAAATGTACATAAATGTGAGGCATAACAAATATTTGGCAGTGTTTTCTCCGTCCTTGCATTATGCTCCATGTCGCCCATTACAGGACTTGCCTGAGAAGGCTGGGGACACAGAGGTGTTTAACTCCTTCGGGTCACTTGGGCTAAGAGACTGCCCAAGCAAAATGGTTTCTTCTTAGCAAGCCACAATTTTTGGTGTATTATTTCTGTCTGAATGTTCAGGTTGGAAACTGCTGCAGCTTAAAAACTACGAACCAGGAGGAAGCATTATCAGGATATTATTCCATTATTGCTGTAGTTTTATTTGTAGTTATCAGTTTGTATTGCCAAGTTAAGACCATTTAGTTACTTGTCTTCTGCAAGTCACTGATCCATTTACACTGTGAACTGGGAATAATAAAACCTTAAAGATCTTAGTGGTCACCACTGTCTCTTTAAATATTTAGCATTATATTTTGTAATTTCCCTCTCTATTTTTGTATTTAATTGTATTGATTTTTCTTCTTTTTTAATGACATCAAAAGGAAAAAAAATATGTAGAAATACGGAGTATGTTTGTCTCAGTGGCTGGGTACGAGAGCTGGGCAGCCTGGAGACAGCAGGGACAGATTCTTCTGTCTCTCCCTGGGCGTCCGGGTGTCTCCTGCTCGGAAGGAGCATCCTCAGGGCCTTGGTGCAGTAAGGCACTGGTAAGCTAGAACAGTGCTAGGAGGTCAGCACATCTTTTCCCTTTTTTTGTTTCTCAAGGTTTCTCCTGTGTAAGGTGATGATGATTGCTCATCATGAAAGATACAGTTTAAAATTTGGCATGTGTCTGGTTTTCTGTCCATAGATTTCAAAACGGATTACGTAAGTTTATGTATTATTAGCTCATGCAGACTAGTGCACAGAAAGTTAGACTTTGTTATTTAAAAAATGGCCTGTATTTTTGGCTGTGCAGTTGTAGACATCTGTTGCAGCTTTTTCAGAGGCCCAAACGTGCCCCAGCTGCTATTGTTTCAACAGTCAGTCAACACTTGTAATAAATACAATTTTATTACCCCGATACTTCATGTGGTGTCTGGCCCACCAAACGAATCCCAGGCTCTCAGAGTCAGTGCCGTGAAACCCCCCATGATCTGTGGGGAATTCTTTGGAGTCCGGGAGCACCAGCGTCACAGGCACAGTTGCAGGGTGATAGCCTGGAGAAGGGGGGGAAATGTACCTCATGAAGAAAGAAAAGCAAGAAATTACTGAGAAAATGAGATTCCAGAGAGCTGAGAATATAATTTCAGGTGCTGTGTTTGGACAGACTTGTTTGAGTATTTGCAAGTCAAAATGAATGAGTAAACAAATTTGTGAATTTTAGACCTTGATAGTCTTCAGCCATCCTTGATATGAAGACCTGTGAAATATTTCTACTTGATGTATTAACCTCTGTATAGAAAGCTTAAGACCACAACTAGTAGTCTCACTTTGGTAGTAATCGTTCCTAAACTCCTTAGAAATGGAGATTGAGAGAGATCTGTGGACCACAGATTGGAAAGCACTGTTTGAAGCGCTCTGGCTAATTACGGAGCTGGCAACTGCTGAATCTCGAGAAATATTTCTAATTGGGAAACTTTGGATTGCCTAAATAAACAACAAACACATCTGAGCTGCATAAGGGTTTTCTTACGGGAGCTGTGGGACTATCCTTGTTGCCATATACTATGAAAAGCTCAGTGGCTTTTTATCCATTTACCTGGAAAGAGAGTTGATTTGAAGCTGGAGCGAAACCTCCTCCTAGGTCGGGATGTGGCCATCATCTGGCTGGTTGTTCTCCCTTGCCGGACCATGTGTTACATATCCCCCATCCATCCCGTTCCTCCCTCTGCTTCCCTTTTTCATTTGTCTCCTTTCCTGACTCTCACTGTACCTAATACCTGTACAATGAAAAAAAAGCGGTATGATGTTCCATGATGTACATTGGTGCTTTTAATATAATTTCCCTACTGAGGCTTCTTCTGTTTGTTTACTTGCACTGTATCTGTATTGAGTGTGTTCTTTCTCTGGAGATTGTCCAAGGAGATTTTTTTCCTGACTATTTATTAGAGTTTTGCTGTACATTTTTATATATATTTTAAAGTGCAAGACACGAAGCGTGCAGAGCTTTAACTGGGATTACCTCGTCAATAGTTGATTCTGGACCTTCAGAAATGGGGTATTTTGTCTTGTCATGTTAGCAGCTTGTTGCTGTAGGTAGCTGTGATCATCCAAAAGAGTTAATGGAAGGATCTGCTGAAGATGATGTCAATATCCCTGATGTTATTTTCGTAGGGATTCCAAACTGAACAGTGTGATGTATTTCTCTGAATACAATTACGCTTATACTATCCCAATACGAGGCAGAGAAATACATGCCCAAGAGTATGTGTGCTCACCTACGGCTTCAAAGGGAGTAGAAGGATGAGGCAACTAGTGACAGTGAAAAATTCAGTTACTGAGGCGTGAAAGGAGAGTCTGAAGGTAAATGCTGTTAGTGCACGGAGCAGACTTTTGGGAATCATGACATCACGGCCTGTTTTCACTGCCTTATGAGCCCAGTGGAAGGACAGAGCTTGAAATGTGAGTGTCTGACATGTTTTTGTAGTATAGAGGGATATGCTAAAACTGCTAAATGAGAGCACAGAATATTAAAATACCAGGTAAATAACAGCTTCTACAGGTGTTTCCATTTGTACTGTGCCTGTATAATCCAGAAGCTCCTGCTGACTGTAAAATTAATAATAGGCAAAGTTGATGCAAAATGGCCTCAAGAAAAAAGGCACAAAAATCTTATAAAAAGTCAGGATCGATAGGATACCTCTTGCAGTGCAATATCGAGCCTTCTTTCCCCTTCCCCCAAAATAACATTGTCAGTTATACAGCAAAGCTTTTACTTACTTCTGCTAATGGAAAACTGTGATAACGATCTTTGAATAATAGGAGTTTAGAAATAGCAGCTCCTGGGTCCTTATACCAGCTTTACCAGTCAATACTGTAGTTTTCTTTTCGAGAGGCAGCAGTCCTGGAGGCTGGGAAGGAATTGGTGCCACCCAATGTATCTCGAAGGATTTTTTTTTTCTTTTTTTTGCATCTCAGATGAATTATTAAATGCAAATTCAGCAGTGCAAGGGAGGAAAAAACAGATTATTTTCCTTTTGAGTTTGCTGATTAGTCAATTGCTTAGTTCATGGAGGATGCCACTTGTGTCAAGTTTCTGTATACTTTCGTAGAACTGGAGCACGATACTTATCGTATCTCAAGTGAATGATTTTTCAATTAGCCTGCAGTTCCTTGGCTGTATTCCCTTTGCAGTCCTACATGGGTGATGTAGAGCAAAGGTTTAAGAGGTTTTGGACAATTTATGATGTTTGGAGAGGCTATTTGTCAAGAAACAATATTTGCAACAACTTTTATGTTCAATTTTAGTCCTGGGTCTTTTGTTTATTTTTATGGCACTATTTTCTGAGGTGTTAAAGCTAACTTGAAGGTATTGTTTAAAGGGGAGGGGGGGAAGAAAGAGGAAAAAAAGCCAGTGTTAAAAGATCGAGATATCAGGGGGCACACGGCTGTTTTTATGATGGAGCCGCAGATGGGAGTGCATTGTGAATTGGTTTACTCTGCCAGCCAAACCGGGAAAGAAAGGAAAGATCAGAAACATTTGAAAATGAGATCATACGGCATGTGAACTATACAGACATCTCGCCCATGTTTTTTTTATGAGAAGTCTTACTGACATTTGAAAAGTAGGGACCTGTTCCCTAGTCTTAAGGTTGACTGACATTTAAGGGCAGCGTAAGGCATGATTTCCTTCCCCTCTTTTTAAATTGAAGTTTTCATAAATCAGGGTGAGGGAGAAGCCTGGTTACATCTTGCAAAGCATTAAGATCTGTGTAGAAATATGAAAAAAGTAACCCGTGACATTTTAAACACTTTGCTGAGTCTTGTTTTGTTCTACATCTATAGAGGCATGGATATGGAACTGCACCGCGACAGGGAGGGAGAGAACCTCAAAATGGTTTAATTTCAGGTATTTATCACAACAGGTCAAACACAATTGCACAGAATTACCAAAATCAGGGAAATCTGGGGTAGTTTAAAAGTACTGCTGAAGAAGCTGCTACTTTGTAAGACCAGGGCAGCGTGCTTTATCTTTGTCCGAAACGCGAGCAAGCAGCCAGGCTCGCACCAGGGACGGGTTCAGGTGCGGCTGTGATTGCTGGCGTGGGCGGGCAGCATCAGCACCCGCAAAGCGCCCTCGCTGGGTACCACTGAGGTCGAGAGAGCAGGTGCCTGCCTTTGATCGCTGAGCCAGTACCGTCGCGTAGAAAACATTCACCTTCCTGTGTTTTTCTTCGCTAATGTGTTTCTCGGCTCTAAGGGGCTCAGGACACTTCCCCTGAAAGGGCAGTACCGTGGGGTAATTTGTAAAACTACCCCTGTTTCCTAGCGTCCTTGCTGAGACTGAGCATCAGTTGCAAAAAACTTCAGCGGCTTCAACAGACTTGATGTAAAGTCTGCGTTTACCCTTCAGCTGCGTTTCTTCCTTCCAGCAAAGTCTGAGCTGCAGTTTCAGGTTAATCTTAATTATAGAAACTAAACCTGCTTCTTTGTGAGGTTTTAAAACCATTCTCTGAAGTATCTTCTTTCTTTGGCCCCCAAGACAACTTAAAGTGGTCACGTAAGAACTTAACAAAGGGCTTGATCCGAACATCCCAGGTAATCAAAGGCAAGGTCCCGTGGAGTTGCTGAGGCTGGAAATGGGCGAAATGCTGCATGGTGGTTTGAAATCGGTTTCTGGGAGAGCAGCATCACTCTGCAGCTGGTCCTGCTTTCGTGGGTGATGATGGCCAGATGTTGCAGTCAGGCACTGAAGCCGGTTTAGGACAATTGTTTTAGAAAGGGTAATAAAGAGCATCAACGGAGGACAGTAATATTTAGGTGAGGTCCTGCTAAAACTATCTAAAGAGGAGTGATATAAAGTGACATAAAAATTCCCATATTGTAATTTGAGTAGCATAGAAGAGTGACTAATGAACTGCATTGCTTTTATAGCTAAACAGACTGAGAATAAGACCAGTTCTAATACATCCCCACTACACAATTATCATGGGAGGAATTTGTGTCACTTTTTATGTTTCATTTGCAGTATCATACATAGCACGTGTGTGTGTGTGTGTGTGTGAATACTGGCTTCTTGTGTGCTGAGGAACAAAAGTTAAGCAGTTCAGTTTAATATTAATTGTGTATATTTATCACTTTCTAATCTAGAAATCTTTCTACTTATATGTTTAAAAAGCACCTGTTAACAACTTAGTAAGCCTTTTTTCACCAACACAAATGGTTTGCATATTTCTGTTGCTATTACCTTTTAAAAATAAACACCAGAAGTACAGGGCAAGCTTCTCTGCTGCTCCAGCATTAGCCAGGATGGAGTGGGAGGACCATCAGGGAGCTATTTATGACACCTGGCTTCCCGAGTGATTACTGCTTAGGACACAAAATAAATGATAGTAGCTTCAGGGTTTCTCTAATGTAAGAGCAGCCAGGTGCAGTCTTCATGGAGACCATCAGTTTGCAAAATCCAGGGGCACTCTTCCCCTCCCTCACCCCCGTGATTTCCCTCTCCTTACTGCTCTCAACTTCCGTTCATCTTTGCATCACGTAGGAGTTTCCTCCTTTCCTTTGAAGCAGCTGAGGTCCATTTAGAGACGTGTCAGTTAGTTAGCCTAATATTGACTCTGTCCACTATACCTTTCATGTGCTTATTCTCAGGCACATTGCTGCTTCTTGTAAATAACTCCAGGGAGGATGCTCGCAGCAGCACCCACAGCGCAGGAGTAAGTCCTGACGCAGCAGGACTGAGCTGCGAGGCGAGTGGCCTCGAGGTGCATCGGCCGGCCAGCTCCCACGTCTCCCAGGGTGGTGATGAAGCCAGAGGATGTGGTAGCTCGCTCTCTTCTTTATGCCATTTTTTTAGCATAGCCTAAGAGTTGCGGTTTCAGTCTGGAAGTGTTTTCCAGGTTTCTAGTGACTATTTAATGATGTTTGACCATGTTGGACAGTATTGGTAAGAGTCTGGAGAGCAAGAAACCTCCAAAGCCTTAGAGTCTGTGTTCAAAACCTAGCAAACGGAGAAAAATATTCTGGTTCTCAGACCTTTTTAGGGGGTGCTTTAAACCTTAAGCCCTTGACCTTGTCTCTTTCTGGAAGTTTTGTGACCCTTCTGTTCCTTCACACAATCCTTTTTTCCCCTTTTCTTGTGCCTGGGTTGTAGGACTCTAAAGTAACTGCTTTGCTTGTAGAAGGCTGCTTAGAAAGAGAAGATTTTGTCCTGTGGAAATATAGCAACAGTGACGAGCAAATCTCTTAAGGCTTTTGCTAGACAAAAAGGACAGTGGGTAATCCAGTAACTGCGTGAAAGAGATTTATTCTGGAACAAACTCCCATTGCAGAAGAAAGCATCCAGCTTCCTCCATCCATGCTGAATTGTGCAAATGTAAAACGCAGGGAGGATTGAGCCCGGAGTGCCCATTCTTGCTGCCTGAGCATTACTCTCAGGCTTGCCACGGCCCCACAGGGCTGCCACAGCACTGCGAAAGCTGGAGAAGAAAGCCTATCGCGGTGGGGAGGTGAATCCCACCTCCAGTATTCATCTGTCTCTTCCCCTGACGTAGTTACTAAAATAGTTCTTTTCTTGCTTTAATGTGAGCGATGACTGAGGCACAGCTCTTACCTCCAGCTTAGAGAAGATGACTTCACCAGGTTTGAAAGGGAAGTTGGCAAACCTGGGTCCATCCCACCATGGAGCAGCCTTCGGCTCCCTGAGCAGTCAATGGACAGAAGGTGGTACCTGCAGAGGTGTCTTTAGGTCTTTGGTTGGAAAGAATCACACTCTGCAGTTGGGTCTCCTCGAGTTAGTGCAAGCCCCCAGTTGCCCTCGTCCTGACTTGGGTAGGTCAGCCGAGTCCTTGGGTTGAGAGGATGAAGTGAGGCCTCAGGGACAGGAACAAGATGCTGGTGTAAAAAGCAAGTGAATCAGCTGAACTTTCAGTGAAACTTCTGCCATGCTTACTTCCACTCTCCTTTTCTTGACTAATGTTTGGGCTTATTTCTTCTGTACCATCACACTAGTGGTACTGAGTTATGATGAGAAAAGACTTGGTCCATCACCAAGCACTAATTTTCAGATAATTAATACTTGGCACCAGAGTAGCACTTAACAACCATGACTGGAAGATGACTGACGAAAAGTCCAGGCATGGCATCATCTAATTATTGCTTCTTTTGTATGTGCCAAGGACTTAATAATTTGTTACTTTTTCTAGGGGAAGGGGAAGTGATTACAAGTTTCTTATGGGAAGCAGAGGTACCACCGGGCTACCATTCAGAGTGCCACGGGTATGAAGGGCAAATTAAGCTTGGTGATCCTACCAGGCTTACATTCACCAAAGCCAGGCTCAGGATTTATAAATATTATTCTCTGGTGACAGACAGAAGTGGCCCTCTTAACAACAAGCCTCTCTGTGTTTTCTGCCCTTGGGTCCTTGTCCTTCACATCAGTTCTGTCTCTTAATTTTTTTGCCAGGACATCCTGGTAGCTCCTTCTCAGCTGAACTCAATGAGTCTGTTACTTCCTTAGTTTCAGCCTCCTCCTTGGTGTTCAACTCTACTCTGCTGCTCCATTACCAAAAAGAAAAAGACTGCTCACCAGTTGGGTTATCCCAGTCTCTCACTGCTCTCAATTTAATCCAGGGTTTTAATATCAATGAGCTATCTGTTCAGCTGGGAAAACCTGAGCGCACGTGACAGCGTGGCTCAGTCACTGGCATTGCTGCCCGTCGGCCAGAAGGCTGCACTGTCATTAGTCCCGTACCAGGATGTGGCTCATCCCCAGTGCCGCAACTGCGTGTCCTGCTACTTGAGGCGCTGCGCTCTGGATGAAATGCTGCATTGAAGCGCCTTGTGCTGGTGGCTGGTGGCCAGGTGGAAGTGGAAATATCCCAGAGAATGATTTTCTTTTTTCTTTCTTTTTTTTTTTTTTTTTAATGAAGAAGGTATAATCCTATTGTCCTGGTAGTATTTCCTCTTTCACCAGAGCAAGTACAAATGTCGAGGTCTGTGTGTAAGAGCCATGGGTAAGCGCATAGTGGCTTCTCTGTTCAGGCAAATGGTCACTACTGTGACAGTTTAGTAAAAGGTATTTAGGGTGCTGCATATCTGAGAGGCAAATTATAAAACCAAGCTGTATTCTTGAATATAAGAAAGCACAGAAACAAAAAGCCAAGTGCTGGGTTTCATACTGGATAGCTCATTAACTTAAAAACAGAGTACGAATGTAAATTATAACCCTTGTTATTACTCATAACTACAGTTCAGACGATAACTTGGCAGTTTGCCCACAACTCTTTCATAAACCAGTAACCTCCGGAATAAATTATACATCATACATAATACATAATTGTCCTTAAAAAGGCAATAATTGTTCTAAAAGGTACAGTTTGCAGCGTGTTTCACATGAAATGTATGCCACAAAGCCAGCCCGGTTGCTCAGGCTCCAGGTTCCTGGATAACCTGGGTGCTCGGCGGTACTGGAGTTTCAAGTTGTTGGCCCAAACCTGTGGTGTCCCAGTATGGGACTATTGCACAAAACCAATATGTGTCGTCTTCTTGCGTTCTCCCGTGGCAGGGGTCTCTGTGCTTCCTCCAGCTTGGGCTGTGGCAGATGTCTTCACCTTTCTTTGATTTCTTCTTGATGAATCCTGATGTATACAGCATGTGGCATCCTGGAAGGGCTGATATCCTGGGGTAACTGCTGGATTGAAAACAGAGTCTCATTTCTGTACAGTTAGCCTAAATCCTTCGTTCTCCCAGGATGGGCCACATGTAGTCAGTTTTGCTCTGAAGAGGACATCAGGACAAAGCCACCACCAATAGCAGAAACGCACACCACAAGAAGCATCCTCTCCACAGTCCCAACACCTCTTCATGTCATGTTTGCTCTCTCTGCTTGGTGCATTTTCAAGAGGTTTTTTCCTGAGACTAAGGGTTCAAGTAACAGCCTTGAATTTGCAGATTCCAAGCATGACTTGTTGCTGTCCTCCTGTCAGGAGACAGCTGGGTGTTAGTGGTGGATAAGGTGATCCCTGTCTTGCCTAACTAAAATGGTCTCTGTAAGGTAAGGTTCTGTGTACGCGTAGGCTCCTTCTACTCTTACTAGGATACTCAGGTGAAGAAGTAATACATGGAGAGTGCCATACTAGGAGGAGTTTGGGTGTTTGTCCTGCTAATGGCCTGATTATCTATTCAGAGCTACTCGTTATTTTTATGGAGAATCTTATTATCTCGGTGCCAGTGAAATGTTTTTAATAACGCGCATTTAGCAAAAAACTCTTTTATAGCATTTTGTGCGCCCTGCACCCTTCCCCGAATCCTTTTGGAAAAACATTCTTTATCATAGTTTTTGCTTCAGATTTTTTCAGTTTGCAGTTTTATAACATTAATGTTGGGTTGCCAGTACAAAGCTTTCTTTTTATGATCAAACTTCCAATTCATTCTCTTTGCTTGTAGGTATTTTTGTAAGATAGACAGCAAGAAGTTTATGTGTACTTTGTCTTTTTTTTTTTTTCCCTGTGTTTATTTGTCTGCACGAGACACATTACAGGAAACCTTTCACACGGGAGTTGCCGTGTCGCTGTAATAATTGATACTGGAAAGTTATGTGAAGGTCTTATTGTGCTAAATAAACCAGCTTTTTCTCAGAATGAAAAGATAAATGGTGGGACCTAAAAAAGAAAACTCTTTAAAAATGACCTATGGTGTAAGATATATAAACTACAGGAAAAGTACCCACATATTTTTATCATCAGAAAGAAAGGTCGCTATTTTTCTACCACACTAACAGAATAATAATACATTCAGTTAGCAAAAACTCGTACAAGCGAATGTTAAGATGCTAATAGATGTTGCAAGCCAGAACTTGAACAGAGAATTCTACTTTTCTAATGTGAGTTTGCTGCCCTTCAAATGATTAGATTCTGTCAATCAAAGGCTGTTTTCACATATAAAGCTATTATAGCCTGATCTTCCTCATTTCTGAAGGGCAACCAAACTTGAATGCTCTTGGTGATAAAATACTGGTTGCTTTATGCCCTGATTTTATAGATGGGTGTTAAAACAAATTTAGTCTTAAACTTTCTGTGGAAATAATTTGAAATGCAATTTGCTATGCATGTATTCATCTTCTCTCCTCTTGCTCTTCAGATTTTTCCACTGATATATTGATTATAGTGGATAAAAAAGGTTATCTCACTCCATTTTCCACCATGGCCCATCTCACCATCCAGTCTTCCAGCTGAGCCTACTCTAAGCCATCTAAATGAAGAGCCTGCAAGAAAACACATCTCTGCTCCTGAGCTAGCAGCCTAATTTTAGTTAGGTAAGAGTGCTCTTGGAACCGGGTTACTCGGGCAGTGTAGGGCTCGTAGGCTGCCTGCATCTGTACTGTCCTGCTAGCCCAGGTCTCAAGTGACGTGGAAGTCCAAACTCTTCGATGGTCAACACTACCTCCCCCATTCTGGCTCTGAGGTGTCTCTAAGTCATCTGGCTTTGAGTTCATGGAAATTTCCCCACGGTAAGGGGAGACAGATTGCGAGGGGACCCTGGGGACCGAACGCCATGGCAGCCCTGCCCCAGGGACAGTCCATCTCCCTGCCGCTGCCTGGGTCGGGGCTTTCACCAGGGCTCACTGTGGTGCAGCCACGGGAGGTGGCAGCAGAGGTGTAGTCGATGGAGAGAGCTGAAGAACTGCAATCAAAACATACACAAAAACCCCTGAGATGCTGAATAATTTTAAGCAAACATTAGTTGAAATCTCAGTGTTTTCTGGTACACTGTTGTGTTTTGTTCTGTGTGAAACACTGGATGATAACAAGGTTCTTGTGTCAACCTGTGGTAGTGCCTGTTGAGATTTCTTAATGATGTTTATTAATTTAATTGAAGAAAGAGAATTTATTTAGAGGCGTAAGCACAGAGACAAAAGTAAAGTTGAAGTATCTATTCAAGCTCTGCATTTCCTGCTTTTTTGAGCACTTGATTTCAACATTCGTGTTACAGTAACAAGAACAGTATTTTTGGGAGTTTCATGTGTTTTTGAACAGATCGTTACAGATACATCTTGCTCTTACTCCCTCAGGTCCAAAACTCTTGTTGGCTTTGGTGGTGCCACACTAAAAGTGTCTCATCTTTTGAGGGCAGGCTACCATTTCAGGGTAGAAATAACAGTTACCTGATGAGGGTATTGTAGGGTTTACATCCGTAGTGATACAAAAGGGATAGACTACCGCACTCTAGTCACTTAAAACTTGTTCTTTCTAAACACGTCCGTCAAACTTGCCTGCTGAAATATTGCTGAAAAGGTAAGAGAAAAGGTTGCAGACATGGCTAGACAAAGTCCAGTTCTTCCTCAAAATAATAATCATGGCTTTTAGCTATGGTACTTGGTCTAAACAGCTTTTGTTAACACTGGGTGTCTGGGACCACATATCGTTGTTGTCTGGGAGGCTAGATTCGTCTTCTGGCAGGCTGGATGCAGGGCAGCCTTACAGCCCACCCAGGGCTTTACTCTGAATTTATCCAAGCACTGGAAAATTGGGCAAAGCTTTCCTCCTACATGCATGCATCCTCCTCCTGCCCGACCTAAGCCGACACTGCATGGCTGGTGTGCTCCCGGCAGGGGCATCTCACCCCTCCCCGCCCCGTCCTGGTTGGTTTGCTTTGCTGTCTCATTTATCTCGGCCCCTATATCCTCGCTATGATACGTGACTTCAGACAACTGCCTTTTTGATTTGCTCCGCAAAGTTTTATCTGCTGTCTTCCCTCCCTCCTTCATGTCTCTTTTGCAGAAAACTCTGCATATCAGGGCTTCTTAACACACGGTGTGGCGGGATGCTTAACTGCCTGCTCTGACGCCGTTCCCTCCCCAGAGGTACATCGGCAAGTGCCAGTTATCATGTCCTTGTCAGCCAGAGGATGTCAAATAATAACTAGCTTTCACCTGTGCAGCACGGTGCTTCCCAAACAGTGTGGGACAGGCAATTAGAAACAACTTGGCTTTTCCTTGCTTTGACTGTGAGGAACCCCCCCCGGTTAGCCCGTGATTTTAAGCTCACTCTGCGTTGGGGCAGAGCCCGGCTTTACCAATGGTATCAGGTTGTAACGGGGTTATGGTATCTCCTTCCCTGGCGTGGAGTGCCCCGTGTTTGTGCACCGCACGCTCATTAAAGGCTGATACCCAGCCGAAGTAGTTTACATTTCTTTAACGGCTTTTATGGTGTTGTCGCGTGGAGTTAGGTCTGTCGGAAGGCAGCCAGAGTTTAGAGCAGTTAAAGCTTTTGAAGGAGATTACCATAATTACAAGTGATCAACATTCAGTGCTTTCTCCCCTCCACCCCCCTCCCCGCTGAGCCGTTCCCCAGCGCAGCTTATCGCGGGGCAGCTGCAGAGAGGCGGCTCGGAGACAGTGGCTTTACGGTGACAGTCACGTATGGCCACCATGCCCAGAGGGTGACGTCGCTGCCTACCTGCAAGACCGGGTTTAGGTTGTTGCTGTATTTCCACCAAAGGCAACTGAATCGGCACTGTGCTTTAGCAGTGCTGTTATTGACACTCCTTACCTTCATCTGTCCGTTGGTATTTTAATCATGACCTCATCATTTATGTAATTGTGATTCATGTTTTGTTTAAGTGGCATTCCCCATAGGAGTGCTTAAGAATGCACCTACAGAAATCTTACTTAGCAATCTTCCCTCAATTACATCCCTTTCTTGCTAATGTTTTGAGGTAGCAGCCAAAAGTCGCAAGAGTGAAAAAAGGGTTAAAACCAAGAAATACAAGTACATCCTGGATAGATGAATCCATTTTTCCACTAATTAATAGCATACTTCTAACAATGGAAAGCTATTAAAACATGAAGGTATGTTTTGTGAATCACATTTATCAACCACTATACATGCTGAAGTTCCATTATTTATTCTGTATTTTTAACGTAGCATATGGATTTTTTCATTCAAATGTAGAAAGTAGCAACAAAACCCATTTTTTTCCTCCATTTAAGCATATATTCATGCAAAAACGAAAATGCAATAAGAACAGTACATTTTTATGTCAACAGTAACCTTTATATGGTGTTCTTTAGATAAAACTGTGAATATTGGAAAAGCAAAAAGAAAGATAAGTGGTTCCCGTATTCATCTTAGTCCAAAATCTATTTTACTCGCTGCTGGTTGTTGGCATTGTTTGATGATATGACACAGTAACGGAGTATCAGATTATCAGGAAAGGAGATTCCCAATTTAATAGTTACTTGCAGAAATCAAAGGTGGTTTTTTTTTCTTTATCTTAACATCTCAAAAATAAGTAGCTGTTAAATTTCAAATCGTGTAGTCTTCCTGATTTGTCATCATATCATGGATGCACTTAGCTGTCTAACATCAGGGAATCCAATAAGTCCCGTCACATAAGAAGAAAAGAGAAAATCCTATTGGATAATGGTTTGCGTTCTCCCCTACAGTGATTTATTTCTGTCACAAGACTTAATTTTATCACGAGGCAGATGCTCCATCTATATCAATGCAATACATTCCTGCATTCATTTGTTTCACACCAAAATTGTACCTGATCTATTTTCCGATGCATTTTGGCTTATTTAGTACACGGAGTGATTAGATGGTGTTTAATCACATGTGTAATTTCCAGTTTTCATAACTCTCAAGCATAATAAAGCGAGGCCCATGCGAAGAAGCATAATATTAAATTAAATTGCAGAGAGTAGCAGTTAGAGATGCAGCTGGTGTTAACGTTTCGATCTCCAGCATGTCACGGCAGAACACGTCAAGTGGAATAAGCCGAGCTTACTCAGGTGATCAGGTGATCAGCCCGAGGAGAGCGTGCCAAACTTTGCCTCGCATTAATTTCGCCCAGGCTATAATGAAAAAAATAGTCATCGCACCTTCTCCTTTGAAATCTGCAGCTCCTCCAAGTGCAGAAAGCCTATCCAGCGTGTTTTAACGAGAAATGCCTGTCCCATCAACACTCCCCCCACCCCCCCATCTGCCACTTAATACAGATTATACTCTCCTGAATAATCATCTTTATTCAGCAGGGCAGCTGAGGTCCACAGGTTGGGATCCTCTGCCAAGTGTCATTACACCGTGGGAGTGGGCTACAGCTGCTTATCCACCCTTATCCGTGCCGCCGCCGGCCGGGAGAGCCCAGCCGCCTCCCTGGGACGCTGAGCGGTCCCGGGGAAAGGCTGTCAGACCGCTGAACTTCTCAATCAGCCGAGGAGATATGTGATTCCCGTTCTGACATTCTGCCTGGAGGACCATCTATTGTCAGCTGCCATTGACAAGTGACAGCAGAGCTGTGACTTCCAGGAAGTTTATTTTCTTCTTCTCCCTCCTTCTCTTTTTGTAAATAAGCCTTGACCAGCCACCCCTTCCTTTGGTATGGAGCGTGGACAAGTGAAGGTAGGCGCGACGTCAGGTTTCCCAAATTTGCAATTTAGTGGTAGCACTGCAAGGGAATGAATAGATGGGGAAAGAGACCGAGTTAATGACAATTCTCTAAACAGCTGTTGTACAATTCAGCTTCACTACTTCAGTTAATTAATCAGCACCTTGCTGGCAACTCTAGGGGAGATACTCGTTAGATACTGGTAGCAAACAGACAATGCTTTCATATCAAATATGTTCAACAACATCTAATACAGCGATAACTTCCACAAAAGAGGGCAGGGAATACGAAGGCTCGTAAAGGCACTCACGAAGCAGCGTTTAATATCCTGGTACACATGGATGCGCTACATATGGTGCTTACTTTGTTGTTGCTCTCTGGCTTAGAACACTGTGGACTAACAACTGCAAACTTACACGTGTTCGTTAGAGGTATTTCTTTAAGATAATATTCCTATATGGGTGTTTATATAAGTACTGTGGGTGAGCGTGCACCATATATTGCTGCATTTGTGTATGATTTCAGAGCAGACCATACGTTCTAAATGAAACTACTCTGTATTTTGCTGCAGGGTGAAAAATGGGTGAACTTAAATCCTTCATGCAGATATGTTTTGTAGAAAGTCAAAACGTGATTAAGATCAAAAAACTCAGTCGGGAGAGTGCTGAGTCTACACATTAGGTTGGAAAATGGCTGTTGTCTCAGAGATTTCCCTCTTCCCTCTTCGGCTTTAAAAAGGAGATACTTTGCATCCTACCTACAAAGTCAATAACAGCATTCATATTTTATGAGGAATAATGCACAGAAACCTTAAACCAATGAAATTACATCTCTACGTTTCTGGTATATTTTATATTTTAGTACAGTCCTAAAATTACCATTAATGAACGTTAGCTTCAAGTTCAAGACAAAACTGGCTTTAAAAAAAATGTTACAGCCCTGTTATGACAAAAATTTCCTTCTGCCATGCTGATTTACTGGTAAATTGCAATTCAATGCACTGTAGTTCCTTTTCTGAGACCTCTTCTCTTGCTTTATTCACTTTTCTGATTTAACCCTCTTGTAGGGTAGGCAGTAAATTGCAATGAAAATGACAGCGCTTAAGAGACCGAAATATATTTGCTGTCAAATGTTCCATACATGCTCAGTTTAATTTTTCAGTTGACTTTATTGATTTATTAAGAATGATAATAGCCTGGATATCGCTTCATATACATAATTGTCACATAAATCTTCAATATTATGGGCACGTAATCGTGTCCACCGTGGAACGTAGTGAACGGCTTTAAATGTTTAATGCGGTGTTGTTTGTAGAGTTCAGCACTAGGTGGTTTTATGGGGTTTGGGGTCGTTCTGGGTCTGTCCGAAGCCCTGCGGAGCTGCAGGTAGTGGCGTAACCTCAGGTAGGACTCGCGGATGCAGTTGTAGGAGTCACCAGTGCTCTGGAAGAGGGCTCGGAGTTGTATTAAGCAATTTATGTGGACAATTTATCCAGACTGCTGCTACGTACTGATGTAGACAATTATAGCTCCAGCTCTTTAATGAAACGTACATTATGGTAGAAAGAATATCATAGCTTCTATTATACTCAGGGGAACTATAAAGAGAAATGTCCTTTTTTAAATTAGCTTTATGGCACTGAAGCTTTTATGTATTTACATGCAAGTACACTATTAACCCAAACTACTTGTTTTGAACTCTCTGTTGTCAGCTCTCGGGAAGTGACACAGGCTGGTAGAAGAACTTCTTTTGTGCCTACCTTTAAACATTGCTGGCCTTTCATGTTAATGGGGAGCCTGCTAAAACTTCCACTTTGCCGCAGTCGTTCACACGACAGTGAGAGCAGGATGCTTTCTTAATCCTCCCTAATCTGTAGCAAAAACCTCAGATAAAAAAGGACTTTTGTCTAATCCGGCTTCTCAGGTATGGTTTACTTTAGATTTGAGCTATAAATATCTTTCTTTACTTTGTTCTTCTGAGAAGCAAACTGTTGAAAATGGGGCACGGATTCATTCTTCAGATGCCTCTTCGAGAAAGACCATTTCTAATTTGGAAAAGAGAAAAATAGAGACAAGGCTTTTGGTGCACGTCCTCCATTTGGTCAATGCACGTGGGAGCAAACCGTGTTGCAGAGCTGCCTTGTTGCCTTCTTAACCCCCGGGCAGCCGTGGGCATGGGGCACCCAGCGCGGAGTGCTGTCGAGCATCAGGAAGGTTCAACCTCTGTTCTCAAGGGTTTAGGACAGGTGCATCTGTACCTGATTAATTGTCTCTATAAACCTTGATTTTTAACATTTTAAAAATATACCATTGCATTCACGCTAGTTCATTCTTATATGCTAAAAATAAAAACCACACTATGAAATGGAGAGATGGGGTGGGGGAGAGACTGTATGCATGGAATGAAATAGAATTAACAGTTTTGCTATCGACTTCTGTCGATTCAATATTTCATCTGCATTTTCTCTATTTATGTATTCCCCATGTCTCAGATATCCGTAAATCACAGTTGTTCTTCAGCCGAAGGCCAATCCAAACAGAAGTGAACTCAACAGATTGTTTTCCTTCGTTGCCAGTAACAAAGCTAGATAAAATACCTGCTGCACTGCAGTCCAGTTTCTTGAGTACTGTTTCTTATCTCAGGACAAAATTTGGAACGGAGGAGTAGCTAAAAAGTGAAGTAAATGCCTGAGAAATGAATTGGAATGACTTGATACAAGGCAGTATAAAATTAATGGACTGCCTGAAGGCTTTCAATTATTCCTGTTTTCTTTTGCAAACTTTTGGGGGGGCTATGAATGGATATAAGAAAATTGCTGCTCAGAATTTACTCGATATCCAAAACCAGGCTTCAACAAGACTTTTAGTAAATCATTATACCCTGGTAACAGTGTTACGATCATCTCTGTATCCGGATGAGGGCGTCTATTTAAGGTTGTCACTGAGCTAAGAAGAAAGTACGTTTATGTCATCTACCTGGGTATGGCTTTTGCACATCATTTTCCACACAGCCCCAAATCTTCACCATAGCAATCCCTGGACATCTTTCTCCAGTTTGAATCAATTTTCCTTTCCTTTGCTTTGAAAATCTAGTGAAAAAACCTCCTTTTGAGAAAAAAAAAAGCGTCAGTGCCCTGCAAATAGGATAATTCTGAAATCTGTAATGTTTTCCATGTACTTAATGCAGGGGAAAGGTAAAGGGTGGATTTTATAATCCCTTGAAACCATGTGTGTATATCATAGATATAAAATGTATATAAAATTAGAGAGAAATGTTGAATTTGGATCTATAGTCATTCAGAGTCAAAGATTAACGATGACAATGTCATCTGGTAATGAGGGGCTAATGGGGCTAAACTTCATCAATTAAATCCTTTCTCTTTTATAGATTCATAGATGATAATGCCAAGAGGGAATACTGTGATAATCTAGTCTGACCTCGTCTTATAACATATACTATCAAACTTCCCTGAAATAATTCTTGTTTGAACAAGAGCATTTCTTTCAGAAATAAAGCATCCAACCTTGGTTTAAAATTGCCGTGATTGGAAATGCCTGAGAAACCTTGATAAATTGTTTGAATGGTTAATTACATCTCTCTGTTAAAGGGGCACACCTTCTCTCTGCTTTGAGTTTTTCTCTCCTCAGGGGGACCTGGAGAAGCGGGGTCTTTGTGTGCTGTGGATGTGGCGTGGCGTGGCGTGGCGTGGCGTGGCGTGGCGTGGCGTGGCGTGGCGTGGGTCTCCTGGGGGTTTCTTATCCTCCAAGGAGCGCTTGCGCGCAGCTGAGAGACGAGGGGCGAGCTGGAGCCAGCCGAACAGGGTGCAGGTGTGTGCCTCGCTCCACGCCGCGAGGGCAGAGGCAGAGGGCGCAGCGTGGTCAGCGCAGGGGCACTCCCCGCAGGCATCCTTGCAGCGCTCCGCAGCGCTCGGGATGCGGGCTTTCCCCGTCGGCTGCCTGGAGCAGGGAGCAGGATGTGTCCTGTAGGGTTTTTAGCATCCTGAGCCTTCCTGTGCCTTGGCAGGGAGACATTCTAGTTCAAGCATACCTTTTATGTGGGGACATCGGCTGTCCCTGAATATGGGATGTGTTGCTATCAACTAAATACTGGCCAGTGAGTAGTTCCTTGGTGTGAAGGACACAGTTGGCATCCTGGGACTTACCTATGCTTTATGGGCTTGCCACTGTTAGTTATAAGGGCAAAACTCTTTTGGAACAGATACTGTTCAGAGTTGCTTTACTTGACCGTCTGTCTTTCTCCTGCCATACTGCCTGTCTCTGCTACTCTCCTCCTTGTTTGAAAACCAGTTTTACACAGGAGATGATAGAGCAGAGAGATGCTGCCTGAGTCCAAAGGGACTTACTTGCCTGTGCTGCTTCGTTCCTAATCCAGTCACTTCCTCGCTGTCACCTCCTTGCACTCTCTTCCTAAGGTGGCACGCTTAGGATGTGGCTGGGATGCAGTAAGTACTGAACAGTATTTACCAGGGAGCACTGAGAAGAGAAGGAATAGCCAAACTACCTCCGCGAAATGCTCACCCCGGTCCTCAGCTCAGCTGCTTTTGCCAGCCGCCTCTTTGGAGGAGGAAGGAAAGGGATACGTTTCAGGGTCCTGCTGGAAGTGGAGAAGGGCATGTCAGTGCGGGGAGTAAATCATGGATGTAGGAAAGCTTTGTCCTCCATCAGAAGCCTTTTTCCTCCACCCAGCCCATGCCTGAGCTGGCCCCAGTCCCAGCATGTTGCTGCTGGGGGGATGCAGTGTCCATGTAAGAAGTGCTCATCTGGAAAATGGAAGTAGAAAGATTTTCTGAGAGACCCAGAAGAAAAATTACTTTAGTTAGTAATTAATGTTATTTGTACATGTCTAGTGTTTTGATATCACGCAAGGTTTTGCATGCACTGGAAAGTCCTGTGCTACTGATTCGGATGTCTTGCAAATGAGGGACATAAAAATAACAGGGCTCACATGTGGGAATGTGAGATGCTGGGATGGAGAACCTGGCTCTCCAGATCAAGAAAAATATTTCTTACCAATATTATCTTCCTGGATTTTTGTGTTGCTCATCCCAGTGTCTCTCCATGTTTTGCACATTTACTACAAGGAGAAAATCTTTTGTATTGAGCAGAATATTTTTCCTGTAAAATTTTGTGAAAAACAGTTGTCACATTTCTGATCAGGGAAACTTCAGAAATACACTTAATTAGCAGGCCGATAGCATTGTGAATGTGCTCCCTGTGGGATCGAGATTCTCCATTTAATGCAGTGAGAAACGAAGACCCTCCGTTTGGCGGCTGAAGACTCTCAGTTCAGTCCCGCCAGGCCCGGCCCATCAGACAACAATCTGCCATTGCGTTTTTCCCGAGAACAGGAATTCTGAGGGAATAAGGATTTCTTCTGGCCAAGAGTTAGGGCAGCCCTCAAAACTGGTCAAATGAGGATTTTCAGTTTACATTTTAAGCCAAATGAATATTTATGGCTTTTCCTGTAAGCTGAAAAGCCCTGAGTATCTCAGGAGTTGTTTATGGCCTTTCATCATCTTCATTGATCAGGATCAGTATTAATCAGGTAAATTAGTCAGAAAAAGCCTTTGCCTCTCACCATCACAAAGCAGAGCTCCACCTGTCTCGTCCCCCAGCATTTTTATTATTTTTTTTTTTGGCTGAGACAAAAGTTAAGAGAACCCAGAAGTGCCAGGCATCTGTAGCTCCCGGGTGAGACTGCTCCTGCAGCAAACATTTCCCAGATAGCTTCCCACGTCAGTGGTACCTACGCGGCTCCGAAGAGTCAGCATCACCAAAACACTGGCCTGTGAACCTCTGCGGTTCCTAAAATGCCTAGTGCTGCTCCGCAGCAGGAGCTCCGTCTCCAGAGAGGCCAGCTGTGCTCCTGCTGCTCTGAAATGGCAGATGAATGGGGTTCTTGAAGGCAGATGGCAGTTTCTTATGGATAATGTAGTATTCCAGTAATTACTGTAGGAAAATGATGTAACCTAATGTGTATTAGTTCTGCTTACTATAATCTAAAATGTATTAATATTGTGGCAGTACTATTCTGTTTAATGGTTGCATTAATACATATGCTGTGGATATTACGGTACACTTGCATTTATATCATATACTTTACTGCAGTATTTACAATAGTATTACTTTCAAAATTACGGACAAAGTCGCCTGATTTCATGGGTGGGTCCTACCACAAATAGTAGATTTCATGGCTTGTTATAGATTATTAGGAAAGTCATATGAGGGAATCATTTATATAGCTTAACTAGTTATCAATACAAATTTTATGAACAATAAAAACAAACACCAGTCTCTCAGCAGTAAAGCCATTAGGATACATACTATAGCATTTGTATTGAGGCTTCTGACCGCTTACTTGTTCCTAGGTATCAAGTTCAGTCGGTTGTGAGAGTGCTGCGATGCTGGAAGCCAGACTGGGCAGCATACGTTTCACGAGGACCTGGGCAGGATTGCACAAGTGCCTTCTTGCCAACAAAAATAGATCAAAACATGGAAGAAAATAGCCCGTTTAACTTATGTCCAAAAATACCATTATAAATACAACCCATGGTTAGTGCGTTGTACTTCCATATACTATAGGTATAGTACCTTGTTACAGCTCTCTGCCCAGCCCTCGGGGAAATAAAGCAGTCCCAGGCCTCTCAAATATCAGGATCTTTGGCTTGATTAGTCACCTGCCTGAAGGTCTCTGATTTCCAGGTCTTCAGCCATGAAGATACTCATTGCGCAGACTCCTGCGAGTCCTTCCCCGCTCGCAGCCACTCCAGGTACGAGAGGTACTAAAGTACCGGTCCAGCCTGCGATACGGGGAGGCCTCCATTTTGCTGATTTTCACAATTTCAGAGGCGTAAAATGAACAGCTCTGGGAGGAAACAAATCCATCCATAATTTTTATTGCTGTTTTCTGATCTCTCAGTTTATTTTTCTGTTATCTAGAACTATATTGCATATTTTAGGCTATAACACTGGCAGGATCTGTTTAAAGACAATTAAAATGCAAAATTTAAGGTTGCATGAGAGTATAATTTTACATGATTTACTGTCTGGCTTTTGCCAAGCACTCCACTGTCACCAGCATAACATTTGGTAAATAACTGAATTTAAGGAGTGTGCTAGCCACAAAGTATTATCCACACCAGTCTTTTTTTCTTTATCTGCTTTGAACAAGCTGTTTTATATATTGGAAATTTGTTAACGAACAGAATAAGGCTTATACAAAAGGACTTAGCATTTAACATTTTCACACACTACTGAAACGTTAAACTTCAAAGATTTTTTCTTCTGATTTCTAAGCCTTAATTAAAGCAGATTGCAAAATATCAAGTGTACAGTGAGAGATTTGCAGGAGATATTTGGAATCATAACATCTCAGAGACGGTTTAGTTATATTTTCGTCTGACCTCTGAGCACAGAAGTTACGCCAGCTGAGGCTCCAAGAGTAAATCCTGGCAGCATTAAAGCCAGTAGCAAATTCACTCAGTCTCTGGAAAATAGGCCCTACAATTACAGACTTAAGAAGCTCAATCTACTTACTTTGTCCAAGAGGAGGATGTGAGATGATGGGATGATGGTCTACAAGGTATTACCTGAAGACGATACCTTCGATCGCAGATAGCTCTTTAATCTAGGCGAAAAAGGCAAGCTGAGATGCCAGGGTTAAAAGATGATCCCAACAAATTCAGAGGAGAAATTGGCCACGCTTCCTCAGGAGTCGGATCACTAGCTTCTGCGGCGAGTTGCTTGGGAGCGGGATGCACTCCCTGCTGGGAGCTTTTAAGTGAGATTACAACTTCAGAGGCCTGTTTCCCCTGGGGGGTGGAGGACCCCGCTGGGACCCCTGGTGCCAGGACCTGTGGAAAGTCTTGCTGCACGAAGTGCCATCAGGAGTTTTGCTCCCAAGGAGATTTATCACTTTTGGTCTTGCAGCTCACAGTCCCTTAGGCGTCAAGCCTGACCCGGGCAGTGCCGTTCCCATCAGCTGCTCTGTGGACGTGTGGGTACGTGTCGCACATGCTAGTAACAAGAGAAGTGGCAGGGAGCAGCCAGAAAATCAAACTTAGAAAGCACGTGGGTGATACCAAACTATCCCAGGCTGCCGAAAGCTTGAGGGTCCCAACGACTGCCCGTTGTAGAGTTATTGAGGGCCAGCAGACAGCAGCTATCGCGCTTTGCTGAGTGACACATTGCTTCTGCGCGAAAGAAATTAGAATTTCCTCCCCAAAGCTTGCTTGGAGGTTGTGGGGGTTAGTGCTTTCCATCTAGTCCCTCACAATCCTTCCCTGCTGAGAAACATGCTGTCCGCCCCGTGCCCCACCGAGGACGTGAGGGACAGGTTCCCAGGTTCTCCCGTGTTACCTGGGACTCAGCATGGCTCGCTAGGACTGCAGCAGGAATGGGATGAGGGGAAGTTATCCTGGTGTACGACCTCATTTGCAGTAAAAAATGGTTTTCTGTAATGGCACAGGTTATTATTCAGAAGATACAGTGGAAGGAGGATTAATATTCGGTCATAATTGCGTGGTTGGTGGTGTGTGTGCTGTACACAGATGGATGATGTACCTAAATTACGTATCCCCAAAGTCTCCCTGACAAATGCTCCGTGAGAGCCTTCAAGAGAAAAAAAACAACCCAAACCCAGTGTCTTCTAAACCTGCCTTTAAAAGACCAATCCTCTAAGTGCTATTTTGTTAAAAATAGTTCTGGCCTATTTCATCAAGACGTGTTTTCTCAGACCTCGGGGTTCTTTGCAAAGGGCTTTAATTCTGAGAGCGTAAGTCAAAAAGTCTTGTATTTAAAGACTAATTGATGTGGATAGCTGTAAGGAAAATCATTGTGCAAACCCCCTTTTTTTTTCTTACCCAAGCTCTCTTCGTCTCCTGTAAATGTTTCAGAAGCATTTTTACTCTGCCTTAAGGCATTTCAATTAATGCTCAGATACATGCTGGTAAAAGCTTTACCTTATGGTTGTTTACTCTGAATTCCCTAGTATTCAGCAGCAGGTTTAGGACATCAATAGGTAGCAACGACTAACATGAAAAAGTGAATTAAATCTTTTTCTCTTGAGAGACTTCACGTTTTCCGCGTTGTTTTAGGAAGGCTGCGCTCCCTCCTTACGGGCAGAGAGAGGTCTCTCTTACGGGGGCTCGACAGGGTTTCCCACAGGGGTGGTACCATGCCTCTAGCTGTAGAGCGAGCATGCCCAAAACAAAATCTACATTTTAATGACATCATGATTATCATTAAAACTGGGGACAAGACTATTCTTAACTCATCCCGATGCATCAAAGCATTGCGGAAACAATATGCAGAGACACTTAAAAAGCGCGTATCGTGTCCCGCAGACCCATCAGCGAGTCAGGCCACCGTACTCCTGCTCATTAGTTAGTGGGGCTGTGATACCCTGCGAGACGAGTTTGCAGCTGACGGCACTGACCTCGCACACGTAAAGCTCTGGGTTAAGATAGTTTCAATAGACTTTTACTTATTGCAATTATTCAGTACTGAAACTGTACAATTAATTGTAAATCCCTTAGATTGTTCCCTTCCTTCTCTAAAAGGGAACAAAAAAAACTTTTCATGGCCGGGTAGGTTTCTGCTGTTTATTTTAACGCTTAAAAGATCACTTTAAAATGACATGACATGCATTGATGGCTTTCATGTGACACGAAAAGTTGGTTTTATCATTGATTCCTTTTAATATGTTAAGAGCAATATTTGTCCAGTTTGCAGTTGTGGAGCCAAGTCTATTCTACTTAATTGGAGAAGAGGCTTTGGGTGTGCAGCACTGTGGAGTTTAAGTGATGTATTTACAGGTGAGGGAGAATTTTCTGTAATACTTCTGTAATATTACAGTATTACTGTAACAATACTACTGTATATTTCTGAAATACTGGTATTTTCACATAGATTCTTGCAATAATACCAGGATCAGTCTTCCCCACAAACAATCCAGTAAATTGACTAACACTTCTAAGCGTGGGACAATCTGAAAAGGTTGGTGGTATTTAAAAGTAGATAAAAGAGTGTAAGAAAAACCTGAAGCCCAAGCAAACATAGTTTAATGATTTTCTGCAATGGTTTCACAGTCTCTCATGTTCTCCAGTTGTCTTTTTTCTGCTTTCTAGTCTAGTGTGCTACTTCTAGACTGAAGTAGATGTTACTGATTTGCATGTGGTATCATTTTATTAGTAGAATAATAATATACACATATATATTGTACGTCTGAGCAGGACCCTGATCTGGAAAGAGAGGATAGAAAAATTCATCATGAAACCTACGGTAGAGTACGTTATGTAAACCTAAGGAAAATATCTAGATTGTATCTCGCCCTCCTGATTTAGGTACATAGTGAACCAGTCTTCCTGAAGCAAATACCTACATTGTGAATACAGAGAGGTCCACATAATTTAGGTTCCTAATCCCTAATTAATTAGATTCCTAATCCAGATCTCCCTCTCTGCAGGCTTTCAAAGGCACCTACTTCTCTTTGTTGATTACAGAGGAAATTTCCACCCTCATCTCCATAAACATGACGGAGTAGGTTGAGCAATAGTGGTGAGGAAACTGGAGTGACTGGGAGCAATCAGATGAAATGTGATTTAAAATATGGAGCATGGCAACCTATGCAGAAGTGCATGTGTATGGATTTATGAGGGAAAGGGGAGACCTTTTGGAAGCAGCAGAGAGAAGAAAGGGAGCATTTCTGTGCTCAGATTGCATGAGGCTGTTCATAACCTTCACTCATACGGCACTCACTTCGGTGGAGCTAATTCTTGGTAATTTCATTGCGATGCCTATTTTCAGTGGAACTTTTAAAACCTAACCAGTGTTCCTGGGCCATTGCAAGTTCAAAGGCAGAAAACTTTCCAAAAAATTTTTCTATACTAAAGCTAACTGAGTTCTGCAGAACAGCAGTGGCTTCAAAACTTAACTCCAGAAGTAAGTCTGGTTCCTGCCTGGGTTCCCGGTTCGCTGGGAATCCAGTTAGCTAATAAAAAATGTGCAACATTTTCCCTTGCCTAAGTTGCAGCAGCTATGTAAATATCAAACTGTTATTCTGGGTAATCAAACAATGGGAAAGTTGTTTGTGTGTACTGCATTATTGTTAATTAATTTACATCCAGAAGTACTTTAAATGTATATGCAAACATACATTAATCATGTTTTAAAGGCGAATGTGGGAAGAGCAAAGCTTATAAGAGTAGCCATGTAAATGTAGAAACCATTAATGTTTCCGATGCCCTGTGGTAGGAAGAAATATATTAAAAATTGATTTTTGGTTTCTGCCTTTTTCTTGGTAACATTTACAATAAAGGATATAGCAGAAAGTAGCCTTTAAATTGATATTTCAAAGCTTTTTATGTTTGGGATATGTTTTTCTGTATTGTTAATGGGTTTATATAGCAGAGTAAAAAGGTCAACTTCTGAATATGACGGTTTTATTCTTCTATTAAAAAAAGAGATGAGTTTAGCATTCATGAATTATTTAAATATCAACCAAAATATTTGGCACACTGCTACAGTAAGCGGTATTCTTAAAACAAGGCTCGGAAAAGCGTGCCGTCCTTTGAATGTAACGTGAATGCAGTGCAAGAGGGTGTATAGCATTAACTCTCTCTCAGCTTGCAGCAAGGTGTTGCCTGCTGCTGTATCTGCTCGCTACGTGCGGTGAGTGATGAGACGTGTATTTATGGTACTTTCACCGCCGGGATTCAATCTTCACCCATTTACACTTTTATAATTTAAGAGCCTCTCTTCATCCAAGAAAAGCGAACTATAATGCGCTTCATAGCTTCTCCCGGTTCATAGCCACACTGTATTGAGCAAGCAGCCCTGTCAGATTGTTTTCTTTTAATAAGAGGCTTTGGAAAGTAGCAGTCCTTCCCAGGCTTTAAGGTACGTCTGAAACGCGACTCTGAGGAACCGCAGCAGCACGGAGTTGCGCTAGACATGGTCTCATTAATCAAATGCTGGGTCTAATACTGCTTTTTTTCCTCACTTTTGCAAATAACATGCATTTTTGAATAATTTCATAAAGTAGTGTTGTCAGGTTGTAAGATTTACAGCGTTTTGTTCTAATTCAGCAGAACTCTTCAGGGATATGGCTTCGTATTTTTTTTACAAGTATTTCATAAACCTTCAATACAGTCATAATGTTTTGAAGTGCTAATTGCCAAACCTCCTAAAGTGTATAAAGAATGACATTTCATGCAGCATCATTGATCATATTTTTAGGGAGTCCGTTGATGGATTAATAAACCGTCGTAACCTTCTGTGCAAAAAAAATGTTGATAATAAATGGACTGTAATCTAAAAAGCCTACTGCTAAATGAATTGAAGTTGCAGCAGTAACTGAAAAACTGAATAATTATAATATTGCGGTGACGAAACCCTAATGTGGAAGTTTACTTTCCCAGTTAAGTCTTCGTAAAGAGCTGCTCGTGGAGGTTTGGAGCACGTTGTCCTCCGGCCGTCCCCACCGCTCGACTTGCCGGTGGGGCAGTCAGGGCAGGTGGCAGCGGGTCTGGGCAGCCCGTCCGGCCTGGAAAGAGCCTTTCTACAAATATTTACTGAAAATGTGGTAACTCTGATGCCATTTAGTGCACTGTTGTAAAATGTTTAGTGCCTTTTTAATGCTGGCGTAGCAGCTGTAATACATGAAAAGTGAAAATTTACACGGTAGGTGAAATAATATATAAAGAGTAATAAGTAATTTAAAATCAGACATCGAACATAAAGGTGTCATTTAGCACTGGTTTATATTTTTACAAACTTAGAGTCTTGTTCCTTGAAGTTTGATTACCACAAAACCAGATGGATTCATTTTAACATATTTAATCGTGATGAAAATAACTCATTCTTATTTGCATTTGTATTTAATTAATATAAGTCAGATAGCAGGTTGAAGACAGAGAGAGAGGATTACGATACAGGCTTCTAATGCACACGGGCTAGGGGCGGATCAACTTTCTCCTCAAGCCGTAACCCGCTAGGACATTTCCCCCCTTTTGCTTCCCAGCTCGTGTCTCATCAGCCGTGCACGGGGTATTTTTGGAAGGGGTTTCGAGCCATTGTTCTCACACGGGACATATGAGACCTGGTGGGTTGTCTGTGAGATGCTGGATCCCCATATTAAATGCCTCAAACACCCAGCCTTCCCACGACAGTTCTGCATCTGCCTTATTTTTCACACTTATTTTTCATGTTTTTAAAAAATAACATTATGCTGCAGAGTGGTATTGCTAATGTAATTCAGTGTCAGCACATGATGCAGAATCGCCAGAATAACTGTCTGGACCCTTTATATGTATACATATATGCGTACACATGTTACATATATGTATTCATGTACATACATGGGTATACAAAGGTTTTGCATTCTGCTCCCACCCCGTAGTACCATCAGACAAGCGTACCCACCATACCCACGTCAGTCCTTTTCTACCATGTGCTGCAAGAAAGGGCCAGATCCCGCCGCTACCGCTCTCCTGCTACAGTGGTCTCCACAGCAGTGCTCTCCTCCGTCCTGCCACGGAGGGTTTTGGAGTGGCTGGGATGAACGCAGGTCAGCGGGATACAGCCCGCAGGTGACCCTCTCGCGGGTGGTGGTACTGACCCGATCATGAATGTACGTAGCGACTGCAGATACAGAGCAGCCTTTTTCAAACTGAGACTTCCCTGTGAAAGGAAGGACACAGGGCAAACCGTGATTTTTACACCCTTTCTTTTATCGTAATTGATGTTTCCATCTTATTCTTCTGTTCCTCTAAGTTATGACATTGTGTCCAAAACGACATTATGATATTCCTTCAAAACGGCATGGCATGAATGAGTAATTTCTGGTGAGCGAATCCCCAAAGGGACAATTTGAACTCTCTCTGCTCCTGCTATTGAATCCCATTCAATTAAACCTGGAAATCCACAGTCAGTTAAATGTGGAAGAGGAAAGCTTCACGGGATCTTCCCTGAAAGGCAGCTGTTAGCAGTAGGAAAACATTGAAGTCAGCACTCTTTAGTGGTGTTTCTTTTGTGAGACATACATTAAAAGAGCTGAAATCTCTTGAGATGCTTCTGATAAGCACTGATATTAAATGCCATGGTCCTATCACGCTTCTTTAAAGGTGACCATTATTAATAGAGCACTGTGTCTTTCCATTGTGCTTCAGCTGTCTTAATTCTTTGGTTTCTCTCAGTTACTTTCCCAACTGCTGTGTCCAATGTACCTATTTTCTGAAATGAGAGTAGCTATCTCTTGATGCAGAAGTAGCTCTCCCCTTCTTCACTTAAAAAGAAAACAACTCTCCCACTTACAGGTTAGATGGCTTTGGTCACTTCAGTATCTGTTCTGTATTAAAGAATTAATTTGGTGGTGGTGGTGGTGGTGCTGTTGTTGCTATTATTATTATCATCATCATCATCACCACCATCATCATCATCCTGGGACCTGGTGGTGGCCAGCTGTACTGCAAGCCCTTTACCTTAGAACTTTTCTGGAAGGCGCCTGTGTTTTGCTCTTCTGTGGCTGAAGCCTGTCCATGTTTTCTAAGCCCTGCTTCATCTTTATGAAAGCTGGCATAATCCCAGCCAGCCTCCACGCAGAGCTTTCATACACACAATATTCGAAACAATCCTCATTTTCAGACCCTCAGCACTCTAAATAGGGAATTTTTTGGTGGTTTCTTCTGCGTTGCTTCCTCTAGATCTCTGCTCCGACCGCTGCAGTTCTCTGTGCTGTGCCCCAGTCACTTCAGTGTAAGTCTTGCAAAGAGCAGGTAAAGGCTTGGTTGAGCGCCTTACTCAAGAGACTGAAATGCTATCGATGGAAATTATTGGTTCATTGTTCAGCATCTCCACATGCAATCAATAATAGCTCTTGTTTTCAAACAAAACTGCCAAGTAACGCTGCCATTGTCTCATTTGTAGCGGGCTGTGGAAAATTTGTAGTGCATTCTGCTTCAGCTGAAAAACGGAGATTACTAAAAGAAGAGTATGCTTGCTGGCCTACCAGTGCTAGGCGCCAGCTTGTGTTTAGCCATAAACACGTCAAATTTCCGTATATTCTATTCCTGTAAAGCATTCCCTGAAGTCTCTGTTTCAAGTGGGTAAGTGCCGGTATTATCATTTTGATAAATTATAATTTATCAAAACCTTTGGCTGGGAGAAACCTTCTTCAACCTTAGAATTCAGTTTTCCAAGGGTAGACCAAAGTGAGGGCCAGCGTTTCAGTTACTCAACGAAAGCATCCTTACTTCCCGCAGTAGCAAATTAAGCAGCAGTGCTTTACATTGATGGAGCACGCACTTTCTTTCGCTTGAGAGAATGTATGTTGGGGAAGGTTGCGTTTACATTCAATTAAGGCAGAAATATTTCATGCTTACAGGTGGGTATTTTCATCTGGGTGGAGTTTACGGAGTTATTAAAATGTATGTGAAATTTTACTGTGTAGTGAGAATGCAGTTCCGTTCAACCAAAGAAAAGGGTGCATGAAATTTTAGTATAGACTGTTGGCTTTATCTTTAAGGAACATTAAAATGGACATCAAAAAATATAGTAATGTAGTGGGTTTAAAAAAAAAAAACAGCAAGGAGAAGCACGCGAGTTTGTGTGACAACCAATTTCATAGCAAAAACTTTGCAAGAAAAAATTATGTATGTCCAATACTGATAAGACGTTGTGAGTGTACATTTTCAGATGCGGTTCTCTTAGTATTCCACCCATCCACGACAGCCCTCCAAATATAGTAAGCACAGTCCCCAGCCTTCTCTCCATGAAAGGGGAATATATATAGGGCATGAAACAAAACTTCGGTATATAGATACTGCCACTGCAAAGTTAAGGACCTGACATTGAAAGGAATTTGTAAAATTCCCTTCCCTGGCTCATCTCTCCACCGACAAGCTCTGTCCTCCTGCGTGCCGTTTCAGTTTCCAGTGGGGTGTGTATTTGCTGTCTCTTCTTCTTCAATGCTGCTAGACCTCAACGCACGAGCTGGTCAGCACTGAGTAAAAATATATCTATCTAAAGCAGCCACTGACACCTACTCATCTTAAATTCCTTTGTTGGGCACAGTGCATTTAAATTTTAGCAAAGGTGCTTTTTATCACAGAGCTTTGAGTTCCCTGCCTGCGAGGCGGCTGTTGGCAAGGGGCAGCAGAAATACAAGTCAGGCACATGGTCGGTGGCATGAAAGAGAGAGAAGAGCCGGGCCTCGGACTTGTTTCTGATGGCAGCATGTCCTGAGCAGCTGCAGTGTGTTTCAGCCGAGCTGTGGCCTGCCGTTCCTCAGGGCTCCTTCCAACAGCACCAGTCTGAGAGAAGTCACGGCAAAATATTATTTCTCTGTGTAGTTGCTGCATTTTCCGCTGGAATAACAATCCAGCCTTATTCTTGCACAAGTTATTTTTCACATCTTTTAAAGAACAGCCCTTGATAATGTGCATTTGCATGAAGGTAGACAGAGTGATTTTGAGAAGGGTTTTCCCAAGCGTTTATTTTAGACATAGGCTTAGTTACGACATTCGCATGTGACATTCCTGGCGGCTTGATATTTGTGATCTTCACATAGTAATAATGTTCACCGTGGTAGGTAAAACGTAGCTATGATAATTACACCTTACTCATGTTTGATGACAGGATGTTGTTTCTTTTTGTTTCCAAATAAAATCATGAGGATAGAAAAGAAGAGTGGTACCCTGCTGCCAGAAAGGGAAGGAAGGAGCGCCTGGCATGACCCAGGCTGGCTGTGGCGAAGAGGCCAGCCCATGGCTGCTGCTTCTTTGCTGAAAGTGGGATTTTTGTGCTGAACGTGCTCCCAAGAGCCTGCCGGAAAAACCTGGGAGTCCCTGTTTCTGTGGCAGCAGGCCCTATGTCTATAAAGTGTGCAATATGCAGACAGATGTGGGGATCGGTGACAGCATCGTTCTTTTTATGGTCTTCATATGAGTAGAAAAAGGCAGGGCAGAAAACTAATTACTTTTCATTTAATGGCTTCTTGATGTCGGGAGCTTATAGGATCATAGAAGCGAAAAGTGTTAAAATCCCATGGACTGAAACCATCGGTTCTCTATGACCTGCCCTTTCATACCAACCCCATTCAGAGATGTTATGTACAAGTGTATATATTCAGAGCCACCCCTCCCTTCCCCTCACACAAATGGCATTTCATTTTATTGAGATGTAGAAAAATGTGCAGGGGGAGAGTATTCTGTTTTTTCAGGCCCTTCCTTAATACTATTAAATAATAGTGTAATTAAAGGCTCCAGCAATTTGCCATCTCTTTTCACATAGAATTACTTCAGATGTCTGGCATACACACTCACCCTGTTGTTCAAAGCCATTACAGTCCATACAGTCAATAATCTGCAAATTAAAAATTCAATAAGTAGACGCATTAAAAATTGCATGGTTCCAATTCAGTCCATACTCCCGATTCAGGCTGCTTAGTGCTGGAAGGCGGTTTCTGAGAAGCAGGAGATGGTGCCACCATTGCAGGATGCCTCAGCCCATCCTCAGCGCATGCCTAACCGCGTCGTAGCTGCAGAACAAGGGCTTGCTTGCAGGCTGTAGTGAATCTATAGCTATAATATGACTAGAGAACATAATAAATGGGCGTACGTGGTGATTTCTCTCCTAAACCCAAGCTATCCAAGTAGCCTGGCATGCTGGTAAGGTTGGTGCTGGTCCATGCATAAACCTAAGGGGAAGCGCACGTCTTGCTGAGTTACAGCAGCCCAACCTGGGCGTTGCTGAAGCGGGCTCCCCCGCTAAGGCTGCTCCAGCCCAGCCTCCCTCGATCTTGGTCGGGAAGCGGTGTGGCTGAAAGCCATCCATTCTGAGAATCATTCGACGAGGATTATTGAAGGAGACTGAAGTTAAATCTCCATAGACTCTTCTGCTTGCTTGCTTGTTTGTTTGATTGTTTTAATTCAGCCTGTTGTTACGAGCTGAGGGGAGAGTGGTAGGAAGGTTGCAAACCATCATGCTTCATGTTCTTGCTTCCAGTTGTTTTACTGGTGTTTCAAGACCTGGTTTCTAGTGGGGTTTTTTTGTATGAAAGCCCAAACCATCAGTCTTGCAAATGTTGCTTTTCAGTAAGTAGACCCCACTAGCGAGAGGCCACTGTAATTCAAAATTTTTGTTTTCAAAACATCTCGGAGCTTACCCCGGGTGGGAAAAGCTTGTTACCTTTGCAGCAGTGGGGTTGTTAACACTGAGCACAGTGACGGTAGTTTTCCTTTCAAACAAAATACATGACTAGGAACTCGCTAATACGCCTTAGCTACACTCTGGGGGCTCCATGTTGTGTGCAGTCTTTGGGAGCAGTTCCGTAGGCACGGGTTGCTTGCCCCCTTTTAAAGGACATTTAAAGCTGGCAAAATGATTGCTCCCCAAAAATAGAACACCCTGTTTGTGGAAGGCCTTCGTTTTTACTAGGGTTCCTGTTCTACCCACCAGAAATGTTATTTTCCACAGCTTTCTCCATCCCTACCTTTTTCCTTGATGTGAAAGGAGCGTCTTCACTGCAGCGATTGTGTGTCTTTTGAATCCCTGTCAGTCTATGCCTTTTATGCAAGAGATGCCATCAGACTGCACAGCATGCTTGGGAAGATGTAAAGCCCCAGATGGCTGTGCCCAGCACAGGCTTGACTTGACAGCAAAGGTAAAAAAAAAAAACCACCAAAGCTACCAGATGACATTAGTTTTAATCATGAATGATCAATGCAAAAATATTTTAGACCTTTACTCACAGATGATATTAAGGGCAGTTTTATCTCTAATTCTGATTGATCAGTGCAGTGTTACACAAATGCTTTACATGTCTCTTTCTTTTATCTCTAGTGAAACATTTATAGGGTGATTTATTTTCTTTTCTCTCTCCATTGTGGCGAAAGGCGGAAAGACCACGAAATAGGAATTTCCTTCTGGTGCCGGCATGTAGGGGGCAATGCCAGTGACAGAAGGGACTGTGTGCCCTGTGCTTGGAGGGGCAGGGGCCCTCGCCGGGCGCGGGAGCAGAAGCTCTGTGCGCCGTACCTGCGTGCTGTGTTTCTGTCCCAGCTCTACAGGATGATGAGCAGGTTTGGGGATGCCTGGAAAATAAATTGCGTCAATCTACTGTGCATAATATGCACTAAAGTGGCAGTGAAATTTTTATTCAGGGTTGGGGAAGGGGGAGGGATGATGAATTTTAGCTCCGGTAGGTTTGAACCTGAGCAAACCAGGTCTTTTGGAAGGTAAGAGGTGTCAGATCTGATAAGGATGCGCAATGCTACGGCATGCTGGTGGTCCTGGGTTCCTCTCCCAAGTGCATTTAGCCAAGCAGAACTTAGCCTGTTTATCCTGATAATTAGAATCTAGTTTTCTATTTAATATTTACTAATAATACCATGCACTTACAGGGCCTTCCATCCAAGCACTTGACAAACCTTAATGGAATAAGCCTCATAGCACTCTGGGGAGGGAAGTGAATACCATTTTGTTTATCATGCTGAAATAGTAAGATGATGTAATTGTACCTCCCTGAGTTTATTTATTTCTTTTCTCCCATTATATGTCTGATAAAAACCACTAACTAGCAAAAAAATCTATTGTTTTAGAAATCCTTCTGGTAGTTTAACTGTAATACAAGATTAGTAACCAATTTAGACAGGAGCATAATTAGCGTAAATGTTTCCAGTAACTCCCTCTGATGAATGCCACTGCATTTGGATAGTCAGTTGTAGGACATGAAGCTGAATAATAAAGAGGTTTTCTCTACACAGAGTGTGTGAGCAGTGTCTGTGAATGGAAAAAGCCTTAGCTGGGGCTTCCTGAGCTTTCCCGAGACCAGCTGTTGGTGAGCAGAGGCAGAGCCACATCAAGCGTAGGTTGAGTGGGGCGCCAAGAGCGCACAAGGCAATGCCGTAGGGCCCGGTGAGAGGTGCTGCAGGAGATGGGAGCAGCCCAGAGAGATCAAGCGTTGGGTGGAAGATGCCGAGGGCACCAAAATGTCACGCTCTGGTTCTGATGGGGAGGATAAGGAGAGAGTCATGAGAAGGTTGTACGTGTAGTGGCAATGGGGAGACCTCTGTCAGGCACTCCTCATGTAGTCAGCTTTAAGAGTAAGCCAGAGACTTGCTAAAAAAAGGCAGGAAGCTACTTGTATGGGTGACACATACTTTTGATGTGAATTGGGGCAGACAAACTGCAAGCTTTTCTCCAATATCGATACATGCTGGGCTTTAGTTAGAGGTTGGAAGTACTTCTCATACCCACAAAGTCTGTCATCTGCCTGTGGCACTGACCGTGCAATTGCTGGAATTAACACTGTGCTTTATGCAATTAAAAAAAATACTTGTTATTTTATATCAGGCTGGGACAGGACTTTATTAGTCCTAATTTGAAGGTAATGCACTAATGGCAGTATTTGTCAGATGGGTTTTTGCAGTGTGAAAGCTGGTAGGAACTGTGGGAAAACAATCCAGGATGATGATTTGGGCTTGTTTTCACGTTCCAGCCCGGAGTGCCTTCTGATACAGCACAACAGCTGAAATGTATAAGGGAAACACATTTTACTTCTTCTGGCTCAGAACAGCAGCAGCAATTTGGCGAACGGGTCCACCATTCAAATCCTGGTGCATTTTAAATGACCAGGTGTCCACTCACTTGCCTGCCTCGTTCGCTTTCAAAAAAAAGGAGCTTCTCGCCTGCTGCAGAGTTCATTCTGAGTGACCGCGTGGTGGGTGGTACCTCCCCTTCAATCAGTGCGATGGCATTTACATTTCCTTTCTGATCAGACAGCGAAGGAAGACTTCTTCACATTGCAAAGGATCCTGTTTTTTCCTTCCAGTTGCTCTGCCCAACAGATACTGCCAATATTGGGCCATGTGGTACAGCAATTTTGGGTTTTGGACAAATCCCTGCAACAGACTGGTTAGGTATCTTCTCATTAGAGCTCCTGAGATTGCTGCACAAACCCTATGAATCAAGATAAAAATACCTTTAGGTTTGCATTTCAACAGAAATACCGGCTATCTTTTAAACCATATTTTTACATATCCACGTACGAATGAAAGTGTTGCAGTAAAACATTACATCAGAGAGAAAAACGTATTTTCTCCCTCCTCCTCTTTCTCTCTTCCTTGTAAATGACTTTATTTGCTTCAGAGGGGAGAGCCTAGCCAGCATGCTGGACTATCTGTTAATTATAGGGATTATGTTTAGACTGCTGCATTCAAGATTTAACTCTGAACTAGAAATACATATATATTTTCATATGATAGAAATATATCACTACTCTTAAAAATACCATTATAGAATTTAAACAAAATCACCTTGATCTTTTGGTTCATTCTTAATAGAGTATCTGAAATATTTGTTGAGACCCCTTTAACTTCAGTAAGCATTGGTTCAGACCTTAAATGAGGCAACTTTAAGGATTTCTGCTTTTTTTTTTGCACCACTTTTTATATAATAATAATAATAGTAACAATAATTATAAGAACAGTAGTAATAACAACTGTTAATCTAGGATATGCTTTAAATACCTCCCCTGACCATTAAAAAATGCTAAGTATAATTTACTTGGATATTTTTATGCCATCATAAGTAATTTTTATTAATTGTAAACACATTTCTAGTTGTATAAATCAGTTTTGTTTGGTATTCACTGCAGATAAGAAAATGTATTTCCCAAGGTTTTCAGGTGTAAAAAAAATTAGCAATTCATAAAAAACATAAATGTTATCTAGTGTTTTCAATACAATTAGAAAGTATCAGCAAAAAATCCTAGCCTTGGATTTGTTTCCCATTTCAGATAATATATTACAAGCACTCCGTAATAAATTTAGCAGTTGGAAATTGATTTATGCTGAACCTTTGTGGTATTAACATTCTTGTTTTATAATTACGAGCAAAAGGAGCATAACCTTTTCCTAATATATGGAAAAGAGAGATGTGATGTTTCAGGAGAAATCGTATGTCAGGGTTTTTACTTTTCTCTCTCTCTCGTTAGCCATGCTCTCGGTTCTTCAGCTAACGCTGATGCACAGTGACACATAGTGAAAGTACCAAGACTGCAGCAAAACTATATGCTTCTGTCTCGTTGTTGGGAATACGACGCTTGGTCTCTTGGCACACTCCCTAAATATTGAAGTAGCGTACGGATCCTTGCAGGCTTCTGGGATCTTTATTAGTACAAAAATAACAAAACCCTTCATACCCCTCTGCTTTAAAATGTTGACGCAGACAAATAAGGCCCGATTTTAAACTACCTTGAGTAGCATTGGTGTCATGTCTGTCTTCATTTTTCAGGACCATTTTCAACATAATTCTCATTATGAAAAACGAAGTATATGAAGGTAAAGGGTTTTTACATTGCATTATACCTGTGAAAGCTACGAAGTACATGCTATTGTTCTGCATTGGTTCTGGTGCTGAAGAAACATCAGATCAAAAACGTTTTTTTCTTTGTATCAGTGGTATCTTTTTACACCTTAAATTCCCATTAATATTGTCAGAGGGGTTGACACTTAAATCCCCGAACAACCTACATGCAGCTGTGCTGTCTATTTAAAGGGCAGCTCCTCTCCCCGGCTCCATCCAGCCCGCCTGGGCTGCCGAGGTCTGCACAAGTGGAGCTGCGTAAGGGAGCTGTTGTGTGGGATCACGAAACAAAAGCTGGTCAGGAAATAGTTTAGAGTCGTTATTCTGTTTTAAGCCAAAAAACCACCCCCAAACCCCACGCTTTTTTTTTTAATACTCCTGAGTCCTGAAAATCAGAGCATGGGCAAGGTTTTCCTCTTAACAGCAGACAGGCTTTTTTTGCCTTTCCTTGGCAAAGTACCACCTCCCCATCCCAAAATTATTGAAAAGCATCAGGTACCAAACAATGAAGTGAGGAGCTTTTGGAGAATAATGTTGGTTTGTTGTTTTTTTTTTTTTCTGGCTAAAACGTGAGTTGAAAAGAGAGATTTCTAATCAATAAGTCTATTTCTAAAAAAAAGGATGACTTTCCATCAATACATTTTTAATAGGCTTTAAAAAAGCCCACCCTGGTTCTCTAAGAGACACCCGTCTCAGCACTGGAAAGCAGCCGCAGTTTCCGACTGATGTTAAAAGATATCGTTTCTTTATCTCACTTGGGTGCTGTATAAGGTCCTGGAAACACATACAGGTGCCTCACCCTTCTCTCCCACATCCCCTCTGCAGTTTGGGAGCCCCTGCAGAGACAGACTTTGCACCGTGTGTAAGGGCTTAAACCCAGAGGAGTGTTTAATTCAAGTGTGTGAATAATCCTATTGAAGTAATTTAAAGTAATCATATGCTTAAAGTTAAGTGTGTGCTTAGAAGCTTTGCTAGGCTGGGGCATGGCCTGCCCCCTCCCCCAAACACCACACAGAACAAGTTCTGTGGCCAAGAGATCTACTGCATCAAGCAGGATTGCCTCCCGTGCCTTCTGAACTTGAATTTCATCAGCTAATTTATACTGTAGCTACTGGTATTTCCTGCTACACGAAATACCCCAAAATATTGAAGAGAAGGTTCTCAAGAGGGTAAAAATATAAAATGTGAAAGACATATAAGTGAAAATTGCAAATATGACACAATTGCTAAAAAAGTAATTAAAGAAATTATTAATGCTAAAACCAAATATGTTTTGTGTTATACAAGCATATGCCTGGGACTTGCCTATTAACAAAATTGCAATACACAGAAACAGTGAAAATCCCTGTACATTACTAAACTGCTAGAGTGGAAAAATTAAACATGCTTTTTTTTCCTGTCCACATTCAGTACAGTCAGTTTGTTCTGAAGACCATCTTTTTTTTGTTCTAGTGTCCTATGTTCCTTGGTTTTGTTTTTGATTGTGATTTTTGAGAAAGTAAATGTCCTGGATATGGTTTGACAGGGGCCATTATCACGTAGATAATGCATGTCACATTTAGAAGCTGATAAAATGGATTTGGATTTCCCTTGCTCTGCTGCAGTGTTGATGATGCTTCAGAAAATGTAATATAAAGGGACTTTCTATCTTTTTATAATTTTAGATATTTAAGACTGCTATCAAAACCTGGTTTTGAATGAATGTATAGGTGTTAGGAACATGCAAGCTACTAACTCCTTCTTTCTCTTCCCTGTACTGCAAGAGAAATAGGCTGTGTTATACCACAGTCTCTGAAGTATAGTTTATATTTTTGAAATGCTGTTGTTTGACTGGTGAATTCAGTTTTAACTGTCCATTCAATTTCAAAATATAAGTGAGTTCTGTTTACCCCATTTCTTACTGGGTGGATGTTGTGGTATATGCCGAGTATATTTATGGTTTAAAAGAATGATGATTCAGCAAACTTACTGCATAATAATCCTTACTTCATTGTTATACTGTAAGTGGTTAAAGCCAAGTGTACATGAATATATAATGTGTTCCTCCAGTTTTGTAGCATAGTAATACATTATACTGGTGAGCTGCTGAGACATTTATTCCAAAGGAAATGCAGAGAGTGATTTAGAAATGCCAATAACAATAATGCAATTACAGTTGCAAAACATCTTAGTTGACCAAACAAATCTTTTCTAAATGCACCTAGAATATTTCTTTAGCACATTTTATTAAGTATATATTCAGCATATTTAGTTTAGGACCCAATTAAGCACCAAAAGCATAGAGGTATAAAATACTGCGCTTGCCTTCCAGGCACTCCGGCTTAAATTCAGCAACAGTTGCATTTGGAGCTAGAATACTGCTGCAAAGATGGGAAAGACAATACAAGCACAAGAGGCCATATTGTAAATCGGCACTGGTATCTACAGTAATTATAGCAATCATTCAGATATTCTAGCAGTCGATACAGCTGAACTTTAGACAGGTTGCAGCTCTTAATTTATTAATGCAATATTTTTTCTTTATGAATTTCTCAAGTCAATCTCTTCCTTGTACATACGCAATTAGTTGTGTTAGATTCTCTTCAACTTTGTAGGACTGGATCCTAGTGCAGTATTTACAACCATCTTTGAGTCTCTGGTTTGTATATCAAGGTGTCAAGACGTCTCAGAGGCAAAGAGCAGAACACATGCAGCGAAAGTGACAGTGACACGAAGTTACATCGCTACAAACAGTAAATCATGATGCTGAGGAAGTGGAAGACATTGACAATAAGGTCTAAACAGAAGGACATTTTGACCTACAGCATAACACCAGATTAATGACTAGCTGATACTAACTGGCCCTATTTCCAGTGGCCGATAAAAAGCTGCTATTGATGTTTGCCCAGCTCCTAGCCTATGCAGTCTGGGTGCCGGGCAGGACGAGGCGAGGAGCCGTGCTCAGCGTGCCTGCCAGGCGGCAGTGACTCTCACTTGGGCGGACAAGGGGCACCATCCAGCTTCCCTTCTGGGGGGGTCCCACGCTCACATGCTTTGCCAGCTACCAGGCGATGCTCGTATGTTCCTCCCGGTACTTTCCCAGGCGTTTGCACATATGCCAGGAAATCACTTGTCTCCTCCTATAAAGAAAAGTAGCGCTGCATGTGCCTGGCTGGGTGTTTCTGTCTGGCTGCCCTCGCTCACGGTCCAGTAGAGCGGCTCCTCGAGCGTGGGGGTTTTCACAGGTTCATCTTCCCTTTGCATAGCTGCGGCTAGTAAAGCTATCAGTTTTCTCGTGCTGTCCTTGATCTGGTGTAAAGCTCTGTATCAGGGTTAGAGAAGCAAGGTGCCTTTGTGGCTGGTGGCACCCGCTGAAATAAGGCCCTTCTAGTACTGATGGGAGGGCTATCGCTCAGGTTCGTCAGCGGGCGCAAACACTGGGCGTGGTGTAACTAACAGCAGTGGCTCTGCCACAGAAACAGATCCTGCGATGATATCTTGTGTGAGTACCGTAATTTGTGTGTGTTTTCAGGATGGGCATATGGTACATCTCTCTGAGATTTTTTTTCATCATTGACTGATGGTTCCTGTTACAGCAGCATGTCCTTAAACGCTGGTGTATGCTTGAGGTTTAGGTTAGACAAACAATGGAGAAATGCTAAAAGGAAAAACCTCTGAATGTCTCGTAAAGGATTTCTTGCCCTTGAAAAATTGATAGGCTGTCATTTAACCTTGTGGCACCTCTTCAAGCTGTCAATCAGATGCTGAACATTTGAGACTTGTGAAGTATGATACGGAGTAACAAAATGGTATCTGCTCATTCAAAATAGTGAGTATTGGATTAATCTCTTGAAGTATGTTGATAACAGATGGAATAAAAGATCACATGGCACAGCTCGCATAGGCTAAGGTTAACCCCAATGTCCTGGTCAGTGTTCCTTTTCTCGTTTAATGCCACTGCTAATTAATTGGCATGAGTGTTTGCAGCCGTATGTGGGGTGTTGCTGAAAGCCTGCTGACTGTTGGCATACCTCGATGCAATCTCTACCTGTACGGCACTGCTTGGTTTGGTTTAGTTTAGTTTTGTGCTGGGGGCCCTTAGCAATGGGGAGGGGGTAGAAGTGCTGCAAATGCTCTTATATTCACCCATTTCCTATGGGTCACTGCGCCTGCTTGCAAGTGGGGAGGTTCAGTTGCCTCATCAGAAAGTTAGTGAGTGGCTCTGCTTTTGGTCTCTGTGTCTGCTTCTCCGGCAGCAGCAGAACTGGTCAGATCAAGCCGAAAAAGATACAGCAGCTAACATGGGGATGCTGGTCTTCTCCCCAAGTTTGCCGTTACATACTTGCACTTCATGCAGGTATTTATCATGGCTTGAAAGAGGAACTGCGGCACAGGGCCCTTCCTTTGTTATAAACAGGAGGATGGTATTTCATGGGAGCACAGCTGTGGTTTAAGTTCAGTAGGTTGCATAGTAAACTTTTTCCTCTGAAGTTACGTTTAGGTTCAGGGTAAAATGATTTTTTTCCTTGCTAAGCAAACGAAAAGCTTCCTATCCTTGTTTGTCTAAATACTTACATTTTAATATATTTATGTCTTTATTTTGAGTCGGTGAGTGCCAAGTACACTTATGAGTCTATGTATCCAAGAATAACAGCAGCATCCTATAGATATGTCCCGTATCTCTTCTGCTAATGCTATTTCCATGGCATATTTGGTGATGTGACCCCATCAAAAATATTCTGTACAATTCAGGTCATCTGTGTGCACAAACGATAAATTCCATTTAGAATGGGTACCGAGAAGATCAGAGGAATGGAGAGCCTGTCTTGTGAGAGGAGACTTAAAGAGCTTGGCTCGTGTAGCCTAGCAAAACAAAGGCAGAGAGAGCATCTGATTGCTTGACATAAATACTTTGGAGGGATAAACACCAGGGAGGGAAAGGACTGATCAAGCTATGAGACAATGATGTTGCCATAAGACTAAATAGGTATAAGCTAGACAAGAGAAAAGGTAGGCTGAAAATTAGAGGAAGAAGTTCAGACCACAAACAGGGTGAGGTTCTGGAAGAGCCTGCTGCTGAGGGTAGTGGGGGAGATCCCTTCTGGGGGGTGGTGATGGCTTTGCAAGAGGGACTGCACCACATTGTAGCCTGTGACACCAGGGGCCTGGATTTGACAACTGAGAAGATCATTCCATTCCCGAGTCCCTGTAGCCCTATTTAGTGCAAGGTTTGTCTTGTACAGATATGCTGGCAGGGCTCCTTTCCTCCTCTTCCATCTAAGAGGGGTAGATACCAGGCTGTGACTTGCTTTTCTCTCTGAGCATCATGCTGCTGAGATTAGAATCAGGACTTAAAAGAAGATACAAGAATAAGTAATGCTGTGATCTTCCAGAGGATCTTTTATTTTCATCTCTCTTTCCTTCATCGCATGTGTATGATGCAGGAAGATTTTGCCTCTTTGTACACCAATGTTATTTTTCTGTCAGCTTTTTGGCATGCAAAATTAGGAAAGAAAATGTCCTAGCGTTAAACTAGAGACCCGGGGACTGGGAAATACTCCTGCTCTCTACGTGTAGCAGTACAAGGCTATTCTTCAACCTGAAGGGGCTATAGAAGGCAACATTATGTTGGCAATTGTTGCAGTGAACGCTGCATCGTCTGGCAAGAGGCTCAGCTTGATGTGGACAAAAAGTGAATTTCTCCTTTGTGCCTACATCCTTAGCTCCCTCGTGATGAAAATAGAACCTGCTTTAATCTTCCCGAGGCTGACGGAAAGATATCTTGCAGACTGCAAGTCAGCAGTTGCCCACACAATTGTTTGGCAAAACCTATTTTTAAAAGTCCATAAATTCCCCAACTAGACAAACCGGGATCTAACAAAAAAATATCGTCACTAATGTACTATCCTTTTAAAGAAAGACAATACTCTCCCCTCTCCTCCTTCTCTCTTGGGGAGAACCTGCATATTTTAAAATGTGAATGCGAAGCGCCTCTGAAGAGTCGCGGCAGGCCAGATGCTGCCCCTCCACTCTTGCTTCAGTAGTGCCTTGCGGACCCCGTTGATGGCCCCGGGATTGAGATGCTCGCTCCCGCCGGGAGGGGTGCGGGAGCGGGCGGCGGGGGACTGCCGGCGCCGAGGTCCCTGCAGCGACACCTCGGCAGATCGCATGCGAGCGACCTTCTTGGGCGTGCGTCAGCAGGGCTGGAAATACAAACTAGGAAATCAGGTTAAGCCTCTTCTCGGTTGTCGTTCCCCTGCGCATACCCTTCTTTCCTGCTCACTGGAGTGCACTACGTGGGAAGCTTTTGCTGACTGTGGAGTCCGCCTCGTAATTTTTTTCCACTTGTTAAAGTTACAGACTCAGAATGAGTTAAAATTGCCTGTCCCTACCACTGTTCAGAAAACCTGGAAGATGTAAGAACACACTGTGCACATGAGTCACCTACACTAAGTACCCTTTGAAAATATAGCCCTAGGCTTTGATGTACAGGCTTATATTATTTTTCCTATATTTTAAATCATTCATAAGTGGTTTTCAGGCTGACCTGCTGGTCTTTTATGCAGAAAATTGTACAGATTACCTGAAGTGAATCTGTAGTGCAGAAGTTTATTTAACTCTCTAGCTTTACACATAAGAATTTCATATATGAAAGGGTTATTTGTGCATGAATGAGCTTGCACTCCACACATAAATTGTTTATGCAAATACCCAAATCTTACTGTAAATCTTCAGTGAGGAAGTCTCCTTTTTGAATTAACTCCCCCCCCAAAAAAAAAAACCAAACCTAAAACCAACAACTCGAAATGAGAAGTGATTATGATAGAATTATGGTTTTCAACGTGTATTATTATATGTGCCTACATTTAGATTCCCAAAGGGACCAATTTACTAATATTAAGTATTCTTGCAATAAATGGGATGTGGTAAGGAGAGAGCTGCATATCTTTTTTTTTTCTTTTTTTTAAAAAAACTTAAGAGTTGAATTTCAAATGAATAATAGCAGCACTGGAGTTCCAAACGAGTGGGACTTTTTCCTAAACCTCTTATTAATTAGGAATTATCATAAGGCAAAATATCTGCATTAATTTGCCAAAGGGAGAATAAAGATTGGTGTATTGCAGTACTCACAAACTTATTCTGGTGGTGCTGCAATGCACAAAACTTCTAATAAATTGGGAAAAATGATGAATTTGACAACAGGCAATTAATGCTAATCTTTCCCTTTGCAGGGGTACATTTTCTGCTGGTGTTGTAAGAGCAGAATTATTAGCTCTTCTACTTCACTTTCAGCTATACTGCACGCAGCATTCTGCAGTATGTTGTAGTAGTCTGTAAAATGCCTCCCCAAAACAATGCTTGTGGCTCACAAACTGCACGAAACTGAATTTGGGGATGATCCTGTAGGCAGCAGACAGAGTAAGGCCGCTTGACTACTTCTGCCGTCCCTTTTGTAAACTCCTTGTCTTCAGCAATGGGAAGATGCTTTCAGAAGAGGTTGCATTGTGTTCTTGAGCAGCTTATTGTTGTGAGCTTGAAATTTGGATGGATGTGATTCATTTACTGAGGAAAAGAGCTAAACACTTACTGAAGCAAATGGCAGTTTTTTATAAAGCTAATTATTCAAATTTTTCTTCATATGTAATTAAAATCATGTTAAACTATTGCAGAAAAAAAAAGCCCTATAATTTCTTGTGGTTACAATGGTGTCCGGTTAGCAAACTCTTGTTCTTTTGAATACCCAGTGCATGTAATAGAGCACGGGACACATTCAGAGTATTTGTGAAAGTCTCTCGGTGCAGAGCTGACACATATCATAAAAATAAATAGCTTAATGTGTCTGTATGCATTGTGAGTGAGGATTTCATTTTTTAAAGTCCTTATTGTTCCTATTTTTAATTTCTGAGCTGTTTCATATTGGAATAGATCCAGGCACGTGGGACACTGTAATAATATTTAGGCACTGAATATTTGTAACTTTGGTTTAATTTCTATTGCCAGTTTATTTCAGTTGGCAGGAGAAAAGATATGCATATATAAGTATCAGGTTTTCTTTTTCTTTGTCTCTTCCTTCCTTCCTTCCTTCCTTCCTTCCTTCCTTCCTTCCTTCCTTCCTCCCTCCCTCCCTTCCTTCTTTTCTTTCTCTCTTTTTCTCTCCATCTCTTCACACCAACCCCCCCCCGCCCCCCGCCCTTGGGTTTGACGTGTTTGATATACAAAGTGATTAGTAAACAAATACTTATAACCAAGTCACATTTTTTTCTTTGGGTATATGCAGCTACAACGTGTAAAGATACATAACTCCGTGTGAGTTAACACATCAGGGCTGAGTGACAAAACCCAGTGCTTCCTGACCTGTGAGACGCGGGACTACCAGAAGAGAATAGCCACATTGTTAGGAGCGGAGGTTAAGGAGCTGGTTTAGCGTTATTGTCATGCTCTATCTTGAAATTAATTTCAAAACTAATTATAGTTCTTGCTTCTACTATTCCTTTTCTTATTTGTGAATCTAGCTGCATCTCTTGTGTGCATTTATAGATATGTATAAATTTATATATGCATATTGCCTTCTCTTGTCCCACCAAACACCTCCAAAAGCCAAGTCCCCCTGCACTGAAGTGTCAATATGCCAAAGGCCAATACTTGGGTATTACTTTCATCTCTGGTTTCAGTAGCAGAAACAATAGCTATCCACATTTGTTTGCATACCTTTATAGGCCACTGTAAAGCAGTTGCTTGTGTTGTCTTGTACGTCTGACATGAAATGGTTCAAGTGTTGCTCTACTCCCATCACCCAGTGGTCACTGGACCATCCAGTTGGCACAGCAAATTGTGCTCCTGGTCTAGCCCAAATAGCTGAGCTGGGCCCAGGCGATCTTGGTGTGGACAGCGAGAAGAGGAATGGCCTGTAGCAGGCTGGAGAGACGGAAAAAGTCTGGATGAGATTTCAGATGATGTTGCTTCGTTTCTGGAGTGCTTGCAGGTTTTTGAGTATATACAAGAAAATATACAAGTTCTTGTGTGCCGACATGTGCACACAAATGCCCCATGGCATGTGTAGGTAATTTCCGACATGTTCAAGGCACCGTGGTATATCTGCAGGTCTCAGCCATCATCCTGTTGGATTCTGATGTGCAAAGTCCAGCGGCGAGCTCCATATAGGACCATGCCAGTTTCTACTGGGACAATGGGAAGCCAGAAGTGGTCCTTAGAAAGGAACCTTCTGTAAACCCAAGTAGTCCCTTAGACCACAAACCTCTCGGAGGAATATTCTGGACATGAGCTTTTCAATGAGGGAATAGGAAGATTTTAAAGGTGTAAAAGGCAGACACAGCCCATTAGGTCTCCCTAGATGAGTAGCTCTCCTCCCAGTACACTGAAGTGACTGAGGGAGGAGAGTGGAAATTTCTGTAGCAAATCAAAGAGTTTCTCTGCCAGCAGCTAAATCCCATATGGGAGCATCAGCTGCACTTCCAGACAGGAGTGGAGTCCTGTGGCTGCTGGAGAGATAGTGTTAGTTCCAGCCTTAAGATTGCTGAAACTCCCCACAGGGCTTTCCAACCAAGAATAAATCTGTTATTCCCTGACACAAACTGCTGAAGCTGGGTCTTCCCCATCTGCACAGTGCCCCTTTTTCCCCTGAACAGAAATAAGGCATCTCTTGCCTTCCAGAGCTCCTATGGTTCAAGCAGGAACTGGTATTTTCCACTGGGTTAAGTTCTATGAGCTTTGCATATTCTTTTTGCCATATTTTGCTCTGCAGAACTGCTCAGGACATGGGGGACGTTCCTTCCACCTGGACTTTGCATTCGTATAGTAGGGTCCAGGAGTGCTTGTTGAGTTTTCACCCGCAATGTTACTTCGCATTTGTTAGCACTCTATCATTTGTGCTGCATCTTAAAAATCACTGCAGTGCTCGCTGTGAAGGTGCCCCATAGACGTTGATACTGCAATTTTTAAGGAGCAAAGATCATTACATTTTTAAATGTTCATTTAGGATTCTGATTTAGAGCCAGAAGAAAAACCTAAAAGAATCTAAGTTAAAGCAGGAATAGTTCCATGCTAGAATAGCTGCAAATGGTAAATCATACACTTAGTTACGTTTGATTGAGAGAGTTTATTGCTCATGTGAGCAAAATGTCTAGCCCCAGGCACTGCGCGGGTAGTTACTGTGCAAGCATACCACCTGCAGCCATGCCAGAATACCCAAACCCCCTGATACCACAGCGTTCGCTGTCCTGAATAGGAATTGGAGGTCATGCCAGATTGCGTTGCAGTGCAGTGAAGTGGACTAGAAAGAGGCCACCCACCTCATTTGCACTTGTGCCTTACAGTAATTGGTGCTTGAATGTCAGTGGGTGGTGATAAGAGGCTAATTTACTAACCCCCAGTGCTGCACGCACCCCCTTTCTGCACGTGTGGTGGAGATCGTAAAGTCTGCAAGATTGCCCACTGTACTGGGGCCTCCACGTTATTTTTACTTTTTTTTTTTTTTTTTTTAATTTAATCTTGTATGCTCCAGTTGAGCGACATTAATGGATTAGAATACAGCGTGATCTTAGGAGAATTCCACTACAATAGGTAGATAGTTGGATGGACGGACAGACAGATGCAAGTTTAAAGCACAAGAGGATTTGCATATTTAGTTCTGCTTTACAGCCTGCTTTAGAGAGTGGGATTAATGATCTGCTAAATTATCACAGTTGAGAGTCTTCAGCATTAGTGTGAATGCATATCCTGCTACAGCTAGTTTTACAACTTTTCCAGAGACATTTACAAATCTAACTGGGGGCAAGGTGGGGCGGGGGGGGGAGGGGGAATATCTGGTTGTTGATAAAGCAGCTGGTGACTAAAGGAGAAAAATTAGAATATTGTCCCTTTTCTGGCAGGTCTAAGAGCCTTTCCATCACCCACTGCATGCATTTACAGCGAGAGAAGGAAGAGTGTTCTCCAAGGACTGTTTGCTTTTTGAGTACCCAAGATGCTATGTTAAGCACTTACTGCAAGTTGGCTTAGAGAAATGTCTTCCGAAAACATTTATTTGGAAAGGGAAAAAAAGCTTGTGAAGGCAAGTGAACGTAAGATGCCTAGCACACCATTTGGTCCCTGATTTTAAAGATTTTAAAACCGCGTGCTTGAGCAAGGTGTGCTGCAGAGGATCTGGGGCAAATGCCACTACTGACTGAGCCAGCACCAGCCTCATAAACTTCCCTTTGATCTAGCCATTAAAGGAAAGAACATTACTTGGCATATTTCTTGGTTACACATATTGCATTCTTTGGTCCCATTAAATAATAATGAATAATAAATGGCGTAGTTTGGAACAAAATTCTGCACAGCTCAGTGAGAGAAGAGGGCTAACATACCTTCCGCCTCTCATGGAGGGAGATGCGAGTGCATCCCAGAGCCCTGCCTAGGGTTAGAGGTCTTAAAAAAGCAGGGAGCGGTTTCTAGCCATTTCACTGTTGTGTAACACTGGTTTTGACATGTGTCAGTAGAAGAAAAAACACACTCAGGCTGCAGTTAGGTAGGAAAAAAGGGTGCTGGCTCCTGAGATGACACCAGGTAGTCTCCCCACAGTATCCGGATTATACCCTAGAGGTGATTCTTCACAAGAACAATGCAGGAACTGGGGCCGTCTAATTTTAGGAAACAAATTCATGCTCCTAGATTTATCCCGCTTAATTTAAGGACTTACGAGCATGGTTGTTTTCGTTTCCCTGTGCAGTGAAGAGAACAAGACAGGTATGTCCATAAAGTGATTCAGGTTTTATCTGAGCGAAGAGATGCCTGTTTATGTCCACTGACTGTAGGCAACCCAGCCTCTGTATGTAAATGTTAATGTGAGTGCCCCTTTCTTCTCTTCCTTCAATGTAGTACCCAGGAGAGCAGGTATTAACGTAATACCCAAGAGACCCGCAAGTGCCAGGGAAGGAATGTCTTTCTGTTGTGCAGTTTTTCATTCTTTGCTGGGGGTGTCTTGCTGAGTGAGCGAGAGACAGATCATCATTCTTGGCAAGCTGCGGCCTGATCCAGCCGCCTCTTTCTGTTGTCTTCAGGACAAGGTCTGGGTGAGCAGCCGCTACAGCCGGCCAGAGCTGACTGCTGGCAGATGGGTCCCAAACACTTGCCCTTCTCTCCCTTTTGTTTTCAATGCCCTAGCTTCATGGAGCGTGTTTGACACCATCCCTTTTGGCTTAATGGGCGGCTAATACGGGGATATGTTAGGTGCCGAAATGTTCAATGTTGCAGAGATAAACATTCGCTGGACATTTATCAGTAAGATTCAAAATCCACATCTCCTGCTCAGAGGGCAAAACTTGCTGTTTTAGGAGGTACAGATGGGGTGTGCTGCAGTTTATAAGGACAGAGATAATTCGGGAAAATAAAGTAAAATAAATTTTATCACTATTTTTCCATTTTCTTTTAACTTCTTTCTAATGCTATGTTTCCCTATGTTTTCCTTTGTTTTCCTTGAATTCCCTTCCTTCACACAACATTCCCTTTCTACATTTGCTTTTCCTTTCCTTGCCCTCTCCCCAAGCTGATACTCTGCACTAGCCTTGCACAGCTCTTCTTATTTCGTGGTGGTCCAGCTGTCCCCCTTGCCTTCTCCAGAGGGCTGCTCCATACAGCGTGGCCAGGCTGGCAGCTGCTGGAGCTTTGCTGTATTGCCGAGGCTCAGCCTGGTAGAGTCCAAAAGCAAAGCCGTAGGACATGAGCAGTCTCGTACTGCTGGAGCTCTGGCAGGATAATATGATACTTGTCAAGAAGTATGTCTTCACATCTCTTGTAGCTCTGCAACAGATTTCCCTTCACCTCTTGTTTAAACAGGGTATTTGTACCATTTCCCTGGTTTGCTCAGCACCAGCCCATAGCCTGCTGCTGGATTGGGTTTGGTGTTATTGCTTATTTGTATTTATTTAGCATCCTGGAGCCCCAAGGGACCATTGTGCAGGAAACTTTACACCCACAAACAAAAAAGGCAGCTCCATTGCCTAAAAAAAAAATGAAGTATAAAACAGTGGCCAGCTATATGGGGAGATCGCATTAACTCGCCCTGAGCTGGCCTGGCCTCTAAGCGGTGGGTATGAGTTGTGGTTCATAGGGTAGAGAGGAGGGTGTTCCCTGTCTCTGGGGTGGCCATAGGCACCTTGTGAGTAGGTTCAGAACAGCCTAGGGATTTGTAGCTGGAGCTCTTGACTTCTATTACATTTTTGTAGTTTTTGGTGTCTTCTGTCCGTTTTGTTTTAGCTCAATTTGTCACACCAATTTCTGTTTCTAATATTTCCTTGCCTTTGTTTGACCACCACAATTTGCCCCTTTTTGCCCTCCCTGCCGCAGATCCTCCCAGCCTTGCTGCCTTTCCTCGTGGCACCCGCTCCCCTGCCCTCGCCCTCCTGGGGGTGTCACCCCTCCCTCCTGCTCCCCAGCCAGGGGCCCTCCTCCTGCCTTGCCTTTGGCCCAGGGTAGGTAGCTCACGCCTCCCTGCAGCGCTGGCGGCAGGGGAGAGGCAGGAAGCACTGGTCAAAAAAGGAAAAGTCACCCTGCGTGCCCCCTGCCAGAAGTGCTTCCCTCACCCTGGAGCCTGCTCATAAAAAATGGAGGGGGGGTGTCCAGAGGGTGCCCCCGGCAGCCGAACCTCCCCTCCGCAGAGGACGGGCTGCGGGGTGCTTGGGTGGGCAGGAGGTTTTGCCCCGCAGGTGTAGGGAAGCGGCCTGTAACGCCAGCGCACCTTGTGCTGCCGTACAGCTATCTAAGCCAAAGTTCAGGTGAAGGGCAGCCATGTAGCCAGAAAGTCATGTGGCTCTCATGTTGGTTAGTATGTCACTTTGAACAGCTCTTATCTGATATTATTATGACTAACCCGGTGCTGACAGCATGGAACAGATTACAGGAGCCATGTGATGATTATTTAAGGCATCGCTGAGTATAACACGCGGCTAATATTAACCCATTCTTTCCAGGGCAGCTCTGTCTCTCCGTGAGCGAGACCCGCAGCAGGCGCCCTGCCCTGCCCTGCCCTGCCCTGCCCTGCCCGGGGAGCGCTCTGTCACGGAGCTTACCTTGGGTGCCGTATTTCAGACAAGACTATTTTTGAATCATTCCTCTGTTTTAATGTGGCCTTCCAGTTCGGAGCAGTTCTGCAGGCTATGATTGCTTTTTTAATTTTGTTTGATTTTTTCCTCCTTTTTTTTTTTTAAAAAAATAAAGGATCAGTTGTGACAGGTGCCTGTATTTCGTATTTCTTGTGGCAGCACGTGCCAATAAAATTCAGAAGCCTTTTTGTTTTGTTATGGTTGATCTTTAAAGTTATTGAGAACAGCGCTGAAGTCATAGCTGGCAAAATAGACCTCACTGTTCTACATAAATGTCAGCAGCGCCAAGGCGATACTTTCCAAGAGGTAACGATTCGCGCGCTGACGGGGAAGGCGAGGCGAGCACACATATTGTACCCTTTAAAGAGGCTGACACCTGTGCGGGGCATTTTGAAAACAATGCCAAAAATGCGGCGTTATATAAAGCATGACAGTGGCCCTGACTGTTAAACCACTCTGACAGATGTGTTAAATGCCGCGTGTGAGGATAGCGGGCAAAAAAGCTTGGTCGCCCAGCGAAGCGCGGTGTGACGGCCCCGGGGCTGCGGCCTTGGGCAGGCTGAGCGGGTTGTGACCGGGACCATGGCGTCTCTCCCTCACGAGGTAACGTCAAAGGTGTGAAGAATTTAAACTCCACGCCTGGAAACTCTGGTCACATGAATAGTGTTAGTTGTGTGGTAACCCAGAGAGTAACGTTACACCAGCGACCGCTGGAGCGAAAGGCGAAACGCTGGCAGGATGGGGTCCATGGCTTGTCTCCCCACGCAGGCCCACCCGCCGGCTGGGCGGGAGGCGCTCGCTGCCTCCCCTCAGCGGCTGCCTGCAGCCCACCCTGTGCCCCCCTGCCGGCAGCGTCCGCGGGCGGGGAGCGGGGGGACAGAAGGTTTAGGTATCGGGATTGGCTTCCCTTTGCACAACAGGGAGACGCAGGAGTGCGTTATCAGCGTTACCAGGGGTGTGAAAGCCTTTCCCTGGGCTGTGAAGCCAGAGGAGTTTGGGCTGCTGGCTTGGTCAAATGATGTTGCATGAAGAAGAATTCGTGCCCCTCCCCTGGCCCTGTACGCGCGGCTATATTCCTCTTCCTGTCATGTCTGCAAAACCTTAGCCTCGGAAAAAAACAGATGAGGGAAAAAAGTTGAGAAAGGGAGGCTGAAGCAGGAACACACAGCTGGTACCAACCCTTCCCTCCATTTTAAACTCTGGGCCAAACCCGCCTGCAATCACAAGGACAAAGGACTACAAAACATGGTTTAGATTAAGTGTAAGTGAGACTTGAAGGGCCCAGAGGCTTTTGGAAAAGGGCTCAAAAATCCCTCAGAAGGGGCCCTGAGCGCTCTTTGTTTAAATTGTAAAAAAAAAGGAAGAAACAAAAGAGAAACAAAAAAACCTTGGTTCTACCGACAGCACATGCACAAGTAAGGATCCTGGCAAAGAGCATCCTTGTGGGATTTGTATCACTTCTGGCGGGGGGACCTGCAAGAGCGCAAGAATGTCCATGCTGGTGTGGGGCTTTGGTTCCTCCTCCAGCAAAACCGCAAAAGGTAGAGCCACCGGGGTAGGAAACAAGAGAACAACTGGTTGAACTGTGTAATAGTAATAGTAGTAGTAACAGCGATAGTACTGATTCCCTGTGAGCTTTGGTCGGTACTTGAGCCCAGCGCTCAACGTGCTCAGGCATTCTGGTCAGTTCACCCTGCTCCATCTGTAAAACATGACTGATCAATTGCTAACGCACAGACCTATGATGAGCTCAGGTCATTAATATTTTGCATTGCTTGGAGATCCTTGATTTGAAAGTGCACAGAAGTCTAAACTATTTCTTTCTTTTTTTTCCTGAGCTGAATTACTCACATTCAGAAAAACCTATTTGCTGCAGAGGCTCTATGAAATGTTTGTCCTAATGCTCGTTTATCGTGAGTGGCACTGATGGAACGGGTGCTGGTGTGAAGCAGATGTATCTGTGTAATAGTTTACTTTGATGGCTCCTTTAAGAGGCTTCATAATCTTTATATTTTACCATTGGGTTTGGAATTTTATGCTCCTTTAACAGGTGTATTACCTTGATCAGATGTTTTCATTTTAAACTATTGACTTATGAGCACATGGCCTGCAGGGATTGATGTGCAGCAAATTGATTCCTTTTAAAAGATTTATTCTTATATTCTCTTTTTATTTAGTGTAGGAGTTCACTAGAAAACATAAATGATTGATAATGACAGCTCATGAGATAAAAATGAAAGTGTCCTGCAATTAAAACCTTTGTTTTCCTTAGTTTAAAAGCACATCTGTAAGAAATCTGTAAGGATGGGAATACACGTAGAAAAATCCAGTCTAAAATCAGACAGAGTTTAGTTTTCTGGGTTAACATTTAACAAAACCAGCTTTTAAAACATTTCTTCTCCACTCACAGCCACTATTGTTTTTGTGCTCTTTTATCGTTCAGAGAGTTCAAGCTATTTGAAAAGGATGTGTACAAAGATTAGCTTAAAATGACTCATTGTAAAAGCTTCCTACCTGATGAATTTGTCCTATCAGAACCAACATCCATTTCAACAGAATCCACTAAAAAAGCTCAATCTGTTCAGCCTGTGAGATGGAATGCAGCAGCAGAGTCCTGCCATGAAAATAGCTTGTGTAATCAGTGGAATATAAATGGCAACAGCATCTTGTACTCCCTTTTATGATGGTGGAAAGAGAAGGAATTCAGTGGGCAGCCATATGACCAGGTCCTGCATGACTGAGAAGCTCACATTTTTGCATTGCACGGTGGCACAGGACCTCATGTGTCCAGGAGGAGGTGAATTGTTCCCGTGTCTTGTGACCAGAATCTGTGTCTGGAGGAAGAAGCAGAATAAAGGACCATTATTTTAGCAAAGGCATTAGAAATCTGTGCAACTGCTGGAAGCATTAATTAACAAAATATTTTCTCATAATGGCTAGCATCCTTCTGAAAACAAGTGTGGGGAAGCTGCTTGAAATAAAAAACTGCACGTATGTCTGGGCAGGTTATAGTTTTAAAGCACTGCCTATGCTGACAGAAGAGGCAAGGACATGGCAATTACTGAAGGTTTAATACAAGGATAAATTTAAAGCAACTTTATTCTACGTGTGAGCCTCCTACATGAATGCATGATTTGTGTTGGTGCCAAGGTGGGTGGCGTTCGTTAGACTCCGGTTGGAGTCCAGTCTGTGTTGCTGCGTGAAACGAATGTGATGGGGTCAGGTCGGTCCTCTCTGAATGATAATCCACATCATAAAGCTACTGTAAATGGTTCAGCATGGTTTAGTATTATTTTCAGCCAGTGCCCAGGAGAGGCCAGGACTGAGCTAGCATTAAGAATGAATTGTCCGTGCTTCTCACTCTTACATAACTCCGGGTTCAAGTCACAGAGAAGTACAGCAGGAAAATGAGCACATCCTCCTTCCGCAATGTAGATTACTTGTCTTCCTTAAGCAAAGATTGTGAACCTGGGTGGAGGGATTGGACATGGGCTACAAATGCATTTGGTATTCAAAAAACACCTCAGAGCTTCCTAAAGAAGTTGAATTACGATTCTGCAAGTTGCCAGGACTTTTAGGAAAGGTGCTGAATACCTTCAACTTCCACAGTGACCGGGACATTTCCCCCGTTTTTCTAAGTGATTGGCATGTTGAGTTTGCACCTTTAATTTCTAAGTGGTTATAATGTGTTAACTTAAAGCCAACAATTCAGTTGCAGACAGGTTATTGCTGCAATTGGTGGCCATTGTGATTGTTTTACTGCTTGGTTCTTCTTTGATCTCTTACTAAGGCACCTTTGCAACATTAATTTCATTGAATTGTTGTTTGAAATCATACCAAATTGACGTTTTCTTCTATTGTCATCCTCAAAAGGGTCTGAATAAGTTCTCGATGTAGATACCTAGGTAGTTCTTAATGCTATTGTAGAAGGCTACAGTAAGGCAGAGAGGGATGCAGGACTTCAGAAAGGGACAGACCAGGAGGAAAGAGAAAATTCCCAAAAAGCAGAAACTGTAATTCCTAATTGTCTAAACTTTGTTTTGTAGCACGTACATTTAGGCTGGACTGACGGCTGTATAATTGCTCCATTTCATTGAGTAAAAAACATGAATATTGTGGAGTTTTACTTAAGTACCAGGAAAAAAAATAAAGCAGAGTTCTGTGTGCTTCAGACTTGGCTAGCGAGTCCAGCCAAGAACAGATGGAAACTCTGCCAAGCACTTTTTCATTGAAGAGTTTTCTTGAAGCTTTAAGAGGAGAAGATCAGAGGATTGCAGACAAAACTGCTGATTCCTGCTCAGGGCGCTACTCTCTTCCCGGCGCTTAGGACCATCCTGCAAACACGGGCTGAGCGTCTGGCAAACCTAGGCTGAGTTCAGCACATGTGTTTGTGAGCACTACCCATGCACAAGGACGATTTGACTTGGGACTGAGATAAGCAATATCTGCTGGATTTTTAGGAGTTCTGAAACCTTGATGTTTTGCGTTGATGCAAATTCACAGTTTCAGCCTGTCCCTGGGCAATAGGAGATCCCATGTGGAAGGCTCAGTGGTGTTCCTGTTACCATTTCATGATGGAGCTTACGCTATCAGCTATAATGTTGTACTAGTGCAGGCCCCACACTTGGACTCTTCTTGCCTCGTAGAAATGTCAGTATCTTTTTTTCCCTAGTTCTTCAGCAGTTACATTGTCCTTCCAAGTACAAATGTGCTCCTTTACTTACAGAATTTCTCTCCTTAAGGACTGTACAATCCTATTATTTCAGACGGGACTGTGTCCTAAAAGAGTAGAAAAAATGTTTGTTTCTGGTTTAGGTCTTTTTTTCACTCTTACATATAAAGAAATGCCATGAAAAACCCATGGAGATGGAGTTCATTATGTTAATCCCATCTCTAAAAACGCTGCCATGCTGCGGGCCTTTGTTGTCAATAAAATGTCAAGCAATGGCATGTACAGCATGTTGTGCAGACTTCGAAATGCCGCAGCTGTAGAACTGTGCTGTGTTTTCTACACAAGAGCTGAGAACTATGGGAGGGATTAATATCGTGTGCAAGCCCAAGTGTTAATAGCGAAAACCAAAGCAAAAAAAAAACCTTACAGAGAGTTTTCTTCAGCGTATTTGTAAAATTGGTTGTCATTCTTCATACTTTGAGAGACATCTGTTCACACTTCATAGTTTACCCCTAGTTTACCCAGGAAAGCGGGTATACTAGTTTGCTTTCTCAAAGGGGCAATATCTTTCCAAGTGTTAAGGCCAGTGTACAGCCTAGTAGTTTCAAAGAAGGGCAAAATCTAAAAAATTGGGACCTTTTGGTGCTATAACATAGTTATAGCCATTAATTTATCACGCTTGTGATAATATGGGGCCAGGTAAAATACCAGAAAGCAAATTGCCCTTTTACTACCAAGAAAAGGGATTTTTCTTCAGCACTGACCTGTTTTATGAAATTGTGGATTTTGTGTCGTAAAGGACCTGATGCTTGCTTAGCAGAACCATGACCAGTTTGGAAGGCTCCCCTCCTGTTGTGGGCATGCCTGGCTTCAGGAAGGTGAGCCAAATACGTTAATAATATGACCCTCACCAGCAGAAAGCAATGGGAAAAGTATTACTTTCCTGGAGACGTGTTTTTATAGGTGTAGTGCAGAGACTAAAGGACAGCGCCATTTTTCATTCTCCTGAGCGTTAAACCAGGAAGCTTTGCTAGAGTCTGGGCATGGCGTAAGGAGGGTAATGACTATGAGCAGGTAAACTACTCCTACCCTAACTCTGAAATAAGTATCACAGCTTGTTTCGCAGACATAGTCTTCTGAAAATGTTCCTATTTTATTGGAGGAATATCACCATCTCGTCTTTTCATACAGTGCTGACACAGTGCTAGCCACTAGTCTGCATTAATACCAGCTCTATGTTATGGACACAGTTTCTACTGATTTTCAGTTCCAATTTTCAAATACATTGGAATAGGGACTGGCCATACTATGCTAGTAAAACTTTCAAGACTAGTGATTTGGTTTAGGACATAAGAGGGATGAGGGTTGTCATGTGGAAGTAAAAGGGATGAGGGATGATGGTTGTCATTTCAGGTCATGTAGGAAGCTCAAGCCTAATCCATGACCATAGCATTTTCATCTCCATGCTGCTTTCACACTGATTTCAGTGACCGGATGGCAGAAGGAGGAGACATATTACTATTATTATTTGATATGTGTGAACCCCCGTGGCCTTCCCACTGTACTCGCCTGGATCGAGCTTTTCTTTCTGCACAGGGGGCCAGGCACTCTGCTGTGCAACTCCATCCACCTCTCCCTGGAGCAGCTTTGTTAGGTTTCATATAATTACGGTTGATGTCTCTCAAAAAATACGGCATGTTATGTTTTATGTTCTTTTTTGACACCTCATGATAGGGTTTCTTTCAGAAAATCACCATGTGCAAAATGTGGAAAGATTGCAGCTGTAAAATTAATTTCATTTGTATTTAGCCAGGTGTGGGTATTAAGAGACAACCAAAATCTGGCATCATAAATCCTCTTCCAGGAAAAAAAATGTTAGTATCTGCATTCTGGATTTCTCTTGTCTTCCAGGCTCTTTTTTGTTGTTTCACTGAACATGCTGGTGCTGCCAGATTCCTTACAGCCGTTCTCATTTTGTCTGCTGCTGGTTTGTGTTCTGATTCAGTAGCTACAATAGTGTACCCTCCCTCCCTCCCTCCCTCCTTCACTCTTTCCCTCCTTCCTTCCCTTCCTTTTCTCCTTCCTTCTTCTCTTTCTCCAATATGGGGGCAGACAACCTGAAAAATACTTTGATCAGCACGTAAAAAGGTTACGCTTGCAACCAGCTGTGCATCTAGTGATTCTGTGACAAACTGTTTTATCAAACCTCATTTTTTCGGGGGGGGGGGGGTATCTCTTTTTATGTGTAATATCAACAGAGATGCTCTCTTTATGTACGGTTTTGGGGTGTTACAGGTAGCTCCAATACAACCTGCACCTCCAGAAAAGTCATTTTCTACTCAGAGATTGATCTGGGTTTAGCATGGGGAGCCAGGGCTGTTGTCAGGGCTTCGGTGGGTGGTGTGGTTCTGCTGGGCTAAGTTAGGCAGCAGCGCGGGACTTTCTAAGAGTAGGTATGAGGATGAAGAGGTGCTACTTTTGCACAGAGCCCTTGTGACTCTACTGACATTTCTACTTGGAAGAATCCCCTTTTTAAGGGTGAGAAATAGTTTAGTTTGTCTGCTTGGCCCTCTGTGATATGTTCCTACCTCACACTAATGCCAGTCATATCAGATTGTTCTAATTTTAAATGTGACAGCTCTGAGAATTTGGATTTTAAAATCCTGGTTTTTTTCATGTGATATGTTGCAACTCCAAACCAGCAAAAGTTACTAATAGACTTAACCAGGTTAGAAGACAGTGCTTTAGCCACAAAAGCACCCAGTCCGCACCTGGATTTGAGCCAGGGAGTACATCTGCTATATATCTCAGAGAGAAAAACGAAAGTATCCTATGCCGTGAGATTGGTATCAGCAGGGTCCCCTGTTTCCAACCATGCACATTTGCTCTAAGTCATGAAATTAATTAATGGAGAAAATTTCTTGTAAAATAGAGCAGCGGTTCTGATTTACATGACTTCTGTGCATTTGCAAGTATTTTTCCCCCTATGGCTAGAGCTGTATTAACAGGTTTTGTTCCAATAAACGAACTTACACGCATGTATTAGGCTGAGATCTCAGGGATCCAGTCTCTGCCACAACTTTGGCATTCCCTCCCATTTATTTATTTGCACCGATCCAGATGCCCCCCTCTCTGTGCCGTCTCTCCCCCCCCCCCGCTTAGCTACTAAGCAACCTCTTCAGTCGCTGCAGTGAATCAGCACTTCTGGCAGGCTCGTCCCTCCCGCGCGCTGCCTCCAAGCACGACGCCAGTGCGGCGCACAGACCCCTCTTGGTCTCATTCACCGCCGAAGGAGCAGGGCTCGACCCTTAAGGCAGAAGTTTTCTTGCAGTTTTACAAAATAGCAAATTGTAGATCAAAAAGTCGCACTGGCTTTTACTTCCTTTTAGGAGGAGAAGCTTTTTGCTGATGGTGATCCAGGGGATATTTGCAGCCTCGTTTAAAGCACTGTGTGGGCATTCAAATAGTTTGTAATAAGTGTAATAAATATACTAAGTAATAAAAGAAATTGAAACTAGACACGTCACACTTGGAAAAGATGAGCGTTGTAAGATTCACAGATCTTTGAAAATTTTGAGAAACTCTCTGAAATAACTGCAGAAAATAAACAAAAATCCAGTAAACACATGAACTCTCTCCCCTCTCCAAACTTGTTTGTAAATCCTTTTGTGGGTCATGCTACCTACAAAAGAAAGGAAGAGAAGGGAGTTCTTGTATTTATTTCATTACAAGGAAGATGTTCAAACGCAGTGAGAGAAGTCTTTCACTCCAGGTAAAATCCCCCAGAAGTTTGTCTCTGGGCCTTTGGAAATGTTCCCCAAATTATTCATATCTTCTTTGGTCTGGCAATAGCAATACAGAGCAAGAGGGTGTTTGTAGACCCTGTGCTTGGAATGAATAGTACTTGAAACCACAGCTAATCTCACTGCACTAGTTGGTGAATAAGATGTTATTGAATTAAAGGCTCAGAGCATGGCCCACAGGAAAGGATAAATCCTGCTTTGCTGGAATCTGTGGTAAGGCTGTTGTTGATGGGGTTGCAGAAGGGCAGGATCAGGCTCTGTGTTTTGCTTCGAATGCATTTTTCTTAAATGGTAAGGGAAATGAAAATAATTTGTTTACAAAAAAAGTTTTCTCATAACCAGTACAGTAGCAATATGCAGCGGGATTCAGAGGTCCTGAGCTGTATTGTTGTTTTATTGTTGAATAGTTTTTTCTCCTCTTACCTTCAAATCTGAACTCAAATCTTATCTCAAATCTTTCGCATATGTTTTCATGTGTGGTTCTGTAGGCATTGTTTTCCTTAACTTCCATTGATGTAAATAGTTAAATAACTGAGGGAACTGGAACCATCTAGTATTACTCCTCTTCATCAGATAATTGGCGCTTTGCAGGCCTAATATGCAATATGTTGATTAGTGCTTTTGTTATATTAAGGAGTTTATTTTTACCGTACGCCAAATCTACTGTAGATGAGTCTCCTGTATGCAGTTCATTAGATGTCTTGGATGCAGTTTTCAAAGTGATGTCAACCTTGCCTCTGCCTTGGAGCTCAGTCCTGCAGAAAGTCACGATACAATATATGCATGCAACACCTGTCATCTCGAGTGAGACACTGGGGACCTCCAGAGTTCGAAACATGAGCTCCTGGGCTTGGCTCTGAAGTGCCAAAGCTCCCTAGGTGGTCTCAAACAGACTCGCCTCCTTTTCCAGGTCGAGCATAGAGAGTGCCCTACAACATACATCGTTCCACTGCACATCTCAGATGGCATTTGTACGTGTCCGTTTTGTACCTCGTATGCTGAAGTGTTCTCGTCTCTGCTGTGCAGGGAGTTGTATGAAAGAGTGCATGCAGGTGTTGGCCCACGGAGGGATGTGTGAATATAAATGGAGCCTGTATTTTCAAGAGTGGTTCATTGTCTTGGGGATTAATGGGAAACTTGATCATCCGGTTATTGCCCACAACTACATACTCAGTGAATACACCAAGTATTCCGCGTCTAGTGGTACAGGTTTGTGTTTTTTAAGGTGATGGTTGTGGAGAGGATTATCTTTTTTTCTGTTTACTTTATTAAGCCAATTAGAAATGTTCAAGACTAGAAGGTGTTTTTCCAGGTCTTATGATCCCATTAGTTAAACAACAGAGGGATAAGTGAAGAAAGAAAACAGACTACAGAATAAGCTATGTGAATAAAATACAATAACTAACTTTTGGTCTGGTAGCATCTTGCTGAGCAGCCTGATTATTGACTACCCAGCCACTTCTGCTGATACGACCAACATAAATTCATCTTTGCTGCTTTTTTACCAATGCTAATGCTAAAGAACCAGAGGAGCTCTAGGAAAGGAGAGCTGGATTCAGTTCTCGTTCATGAATCACATATTGAATTGTCAGGAAAGGAACAAATTCTGCCCCAATTGCCACTATAACTATGATAGGTTGTTCTCGTGTGTCTCAGGGCAGAATATGGTCCGAAATGAAATAGATGAGGTCAAAATCTATTTTCATTGATCACAGAGAAGGCAGTGAAGCTGTAGAGGCAAATGTGACAGCAAAATATTGTCAGCAAGGCCATTCCTCTTGCCAGTGATGCATCACAGCAAAAAGAAGGCAGTTTGATTTTCAACCTCCATGATGTGTTGGTTGGCTTGATAAAAAAAATAATCTTTCCTTAAGCAAGCAAATTGAACCAAAAGTAAGATACAGTGACTGACACTGAGTTGCAAGATGCCATTTATATAGAGTCTTTTTGCATGAAAAAAACCATTCAAGGGGCGTTTTGGTTTTGTTGGAGAAAGTATTAATTTATTTTTTTTTAACTTATATTTTTAGAATATTGCAAAAGGGAGACCAGGAATGTGATTCCAGAAATAATCTTCTTTTATTCCATCATATGTTCTGCAGCCCATTCCATAAAGATGACAATAATAAAAAAGCAAGGGACGCAATATGAGAAACAACTTTCTGTTAGGGCGGATGGCTTTATAGAATAGATACTGAAGCAGCAAAGAACTGAAAGTGGTTTCTGAGAAGTGTTGACCTCCTTTCGTGCCACTTACTGTGAATTAAAGCTGTGAGTGAGAACTAGTTTGGGCATGTGGTACAGCACTTACAGCAACTGCTGCCAAGGAACAAGATTTGTGTTTCTAAGGAAATGCAACAAAAGAAAATAGTTTAAGAGGCAGTGGCTGTCACTGTGTAAAAAAAGTATCTATATACAGGTAGGATAGAAAGGCCGAATTGGGTTATTCTATGCGCAGCTTAGCGTATGTGTGAATTCTTGTAATGTGAGATTCAAAATCAAACAACTGTGGATTGTGCAGGGTTTAGCATATCTCACACTGTCAGAGTTTACAAAGTCAAGCTAGCTAAAAGCAGTTGTGACCTGCTCTGTGCCTGTGATTGACTGTTGTTTGTCGTACTTATGGGCATTATTAATAAGAGTGACCTGCTGCAGGAAAGGGATACATTTGGAGCAAGGAAACTGGGTTTTTGTGGCTTCTTGGAACTCCTTTCTTAGCAAACCAAAAGGCAAAAATCTTCAGCACTTCTAAACCAAGGCTGCCAAACAGTATCACTTACCACTACCTTTAGGGGTATAAATATCTTACGACGTGACATCCACTCACTGATTTGTAGCAAAGATGTTATGAGAATTGTTCATGCACTGAAGTTTCATTAAGGGATGAAAACCGTAGCAAAACATCGAGGAAAAAATATTGCTATATTTACACAGTGTCTTAACTCCTTTTTTTTTTTTCCCCTTCTGGGTTGGAAAGGGAACCACCTGTCTCCTTTGCTGATGTCAGACTGCTCCCTGGAGACACGGTGCTATTGGAAAGCACATGATACTGTACATATTTACACCAAGCCCGTATCTGATTGAGATTGGGCTACGAGACCCGTGAGTTCACAAGTTTCTTCATCATACTCTCATGCATTAAACATGTGTTTGAACTCTGGCTTGAAAGCCGTGTGATCTTATGATAGACGTATTTATGTAATAGTTAAATGAATGATCATGTGCTCTCCAGCTCCTTTTCCATGCAAATGCAGAGGAAATTGAATATTATAATATTTCAGTGAGATGTCCTCAATAACAAATTACTGTTTAAAATAACCAATATTTGTATGTATATCAATTGCTGAGCAGTTATTTTTGTCTGCTATTTGCATGATATGGAAAATACTTTTTCTAGCAAACGTTTTAAGCTACTTGGTGCTGCTTTCCTTTTGGAATGATCACAAGGGTGCACATTTAGGGACGTATTTTCCATCTGTTTTTTTGAAGCTGGCAAAGCACGTAATTTGGAATGGAAAAGAAGAAGTCTGAAAGTACCCAGATTTGAACTGGTATGTGTTTGAGCCATTCTAGGAATTCTTATTCTGTAGCAGTTGGTAAAAGTGAAGGACTATATTGTGCCCTTGGATGCAGTACACAGGCAGTGCTCGTGGCCGGTGGGAGGCCTATGTGAATGCCCAGGGGCACACTAGGGCCCCTGAGAACTTCACTGCGCCCTTACCGAGGCAGAACCTGAAATCATCAGGAGGGCTCTGCGAACCCCAGTTGTTCGATGTGGTCCTGGGGTGTGCAGGCTTGTTTGAGATGCGCCATCCTCAGAGTCCTTTTGGAAGGTCCTGGCCTTGCGCATTTCTTCATACAGCCTTGAGTGATGCGCCTGCCAGAGGGACCGACTGAGTCTTCAGTGTCCTGCAGTGGTGGGCATGGGGCTGCCAGTGCAACTGGGCTGCGGGCTTGCTCAAACATCCCCTGTGACTTTTGCCAGAACACAGGATCTTTGTAAGCCAAAGTCAAGCTTTACTACAGCTGTACGCCACACGGTTGGGGTCTGAGCTTCCACGCAGAGCAGCGTTGGCATGGTGGTGATTCTTTTCAGAGCAGGGATCTTCACCTGTTGAGCTGTGGGTTTTCCCACACTCCCTCTGCTCATCCAGAAGTATTGCCTTAACTCCTCACACCAGCTCACCGTTTTGATGGGGCTGCTTGCTGCACATGGTGAATAAGGATGACAGAATCTGGCTCTGTTGCTCTGGCAGTGGTTGGATCAAGCTGGGCGTGGTTCAGTGCAATAATTTCTCATAGGTGGGCATTTTGAAAGTACCAGAATACTTGGGGACACTAGTGCTCCTGGGAATCAATGAGACTGCAAGCAGCTGGAAAAAAAAGGCTCCAAGAAATATGAACTGCCTCTGAACCTTGCTGCAAGACCTCTCTAACTACGGGGAGTAGAGCAGGTTTTGAAACTTGGTTAGTAGTGTCCCTGAGGTCTCAGGTTGCCCAAATTCAGCCCCGAGAATAGAACTGCGTTTCCTTTTGTCATGGTCTAGATTAGGATGGCCATGCCGTGGCTGTTGAGCTGCTTATGTCTCCTGAGTGGTTCAAGTGTGATTCCTGGGCAATGCCTTTTCATTAACAACTGGATTTTTTTTTTTCTAGGGGCTGGTAGGTCCCAGTGGGAAAAACCACACCAGTGGGTGTTGCTGAAGACAGCACTGCTGGGTCACTGTAGGATCTGGCTTATTGCCAGTGGTGCCCAACTCACAGTGGTACAGAGGGAGTCATTAGTATCTCATTCTTCAAGATCTCCTTCCTCTTGGTTCTTTAGGGTATATGTGATGATATATTTAGTGTAGGTTTTGGCCGTATGTTATAGATTTTTTTTAAATGAAGATTGAAGGGTAAGGAAAAACTGGCCGTCACTATCCTAGAAACAGAAGACTTACAGCTAAAAAGGAATTCTTGGGTCATCTGTTCCATCCTCATGTGCTAGCACCATTTTTTTTGTATACTAAACTACACAGCGCTGTAATATATGATTGATATTAATTAGGTTTCTGCAAAGTACTGCACTCCTCAACTTGAACTGAACCAGAAATAAATATATTGCCATATATTAACATTTTATTAGTTGAGAAGAAGAATAGGATGAAGGCACCTATGTGAAATCCAAAGTATGAGCTTCAGATTGAATTAATGCCAGCAGCGCCTTGAGATTAATTTGGTTACTATGGGTACAGAATAAGAAATAGTATACCATAATGTAACTATGTTTACTGATTCATTTCTGGCATTAAAAACTAAAACCACATTATATATGCAACAACAGTCTTTTCTTCCTTGGAAGAAGAAGGTGGGTACATTTTAGTAATTAAAGTGAATGTTGCCCTCTGAAAAGTGCCAGTACTCTACTGGAAGAAGAGCTGCTATTCTTTTACAGGATCTGCCCCGTCACAAGCAACAGAGTTGCAATATACCAAAAGAGACCTAAAACCCAGAGAAAATACTACCATCCCAGGAAGGTTCCGGTCTTTTACAGCTTCTCGTTAAATATCTCTTGTAACACGATAACATCTGCTTCATATACCATTCAACTGTATTGGTCAAATGTCAGTTTTCTAACCTCGTGCCGCTTCGTATCTCATCAGTATGTAGGAGAGGGAACAAGTTTTGCATCTTAAGATGTTGAAAGCTGGGTAATAATAAAATAATGCAATAGAAATACTATATATTCAGAAAGCAATTATTTTAAGGAGTTTCAGTTTTGACATGGCTAGATTAAGTATGAGGCTTTTTGTTTTTTATACTTGCTGTCAAGAATGTTGTTAAATACTGATACCACCTCCTAAGAGAACAACTTTTAAATACCAAAATGAAAAGGATAAGCATTAAATATTTTGGTAGATATATTGTGCCATAATGTCTACTGCCTTGTTCTTAATACAAAGCACAGTAGGGCTTAATTAAAAAGTGATTGTACGATCTATCACAAACCTGCATTAGGGATATGGATGCCAAGAAAATTAAGTTGAATAGGTGGTGATAATGAAATCGATATTTTATTGGATAGTTTTTATTCCTATGCCTTTGTTTGCTGTTCTTGCCTTCCTGTCAGCAGATAAGGCATTTTCCATCCAAAATTCTTTGAAAGAACTCATTTAGTCTGTTTCTGCTTTGTTTCATTGTTCGATCAGTGTAAGTTTTTTTTTCCATTTTTTGACAGAGTAAAATGCCTTGATAAACTTTTGACTCTGTTGGAGTAGAGCATGACAGTAAACAAAGCAAAGCAAGTCCTTTCAAGCTCGTTCCTGCTAGGAGTAGCTAGCTAACAACTGGTACAAGGGTGATTTTCTATTTCGTGTAAGCAAAAGTCACAGTCACTCAAAGCCTCCAGGGCAGCCCCACAACCCGCTTTAATACAGATTGCTCCTGTTCCAGCTCCTGGTGTGGCTTAGGACCTGCTAAGCAGAGTGTTTAGCAGTAGAGAACATGAAAATATATTCACTGAAGCATAATACCCAGTGAAGAACATATACAATAAAAGTAAGTGTTTGTACAGCCTGGGCCAAAATCAGCCGTGTTATAACTTCATCAACTTAAATGATATTGATTTTTCAGGTACCACTGACCTGAAGTTGCTAGGATTGTGCTTGGGATGGATTTGACCTATACTGTTAAGGCCAAGCAGAATCACAATTTAGAAAGTGCAATGCAAAGAAATAGTTACCGTGTATTCTGCTGTCTTGTAACTCTACACCAGTCACTCAGAGTTCAGTGCACTGTTGGAAAGTCTCATCTTTAAATGGGTAGAAGTGTGTCTGCAAGCACTGTAGCAAACAATAAGACAAAAGAGCTTATTGTTCCCTTTCATATTTTTAAGAGTGGTATGCTGCAAACCAGACAGCTTGCTTTTTCTGAGCAGAGCTGCTGGGTCAGCCGGCACAGCTTCATTTTCACATCCCCACTTACTAGGTTCAGTGTTGCCAGAGTCCTTTTTGTGGCAAACTCAAACAGCCGAAAGGGAAGACTGGTTTTGATGATCTTGCTGCATGTCCTGGATGAACACGTATCACATATTGCAACGTGCTGCACATTGCAACTTGCAGCTCATCTCATGCCTGGGTGCAACATGCAACATGGGATAATGTGCTAGAGGAGAAGACAGGCACAGCACAAGGCTCTGAAAGCCATGAGAGGCACTGAAAGCTTGCGTTTCTGGTATGCAGCAGTATAGATATTTGAAAGGTTAGGTTCGGTCTATTTTTAGGTAGCCTTCACATCGGGACTGATCTCAAAATGAAGGTGATATAAAAATTGCACGTGTCTCTCCTGGTTTGTCAGAGATTTTTGACAAAATGCATAGAAAAGGCTGCTTTCTGAATTGGAGAGATTTTTTTCTGAAGTAAAGCTGTGTCTCTTATTTAGAAGAAGAGTCTTTATATTCTTGATTAAAATGCCAGTGCTGTCTATTTCACTCCAAGATCAGCATTTTCAGATTTTAGCAAAGTTAAAGAAATATGACTTTCCCACTTATTGTTTGGGAAGATTTATTCACTTGTGTAAATGAATTTTAAAAAATTGGCAAGGCCTTTTATCTCGTAGAAAATAAATCTGAAGATAAATGATCTTTTCCGCTAACATCACCTATCATTAAAGTGGCTAAATGAAAATCAAAATGTGTTGCTATTTAGTGCCTGCTCGCCTTTTTACGGGAGATGAAATTGAGCATGTTTACTGGGCAGGAATTGTCAGCAATGCTTCGATTTATAGCATTGTCCAGGATACAACCACCGTGTGTTTCCTCCACTCTCCCTGGAAGATGGTAGCCCTGTCTCCCCAAAGCGTACGTCTCCAGTTTGCTGTGCAGGCTCCTACCCTGCCTTAAAGAAAACCTGCAAACAATGTAAAATTGCGTTGCATTGAACTGAAGCGCAAACATTTTTCCGTGTCTTTGTAAACAGGAGTGCATGTGAGAATGAAACAGCTGGAAGTCTACCTCCAGAAAACCCCTGGGGATGTGTCACACTCATTTCTCCAGTCTATGCAATCTCGGTTTAATAAATTGGTAATAATATTATGATGAAGTGCCCTTTGGTGTTGGTTTGCTGTTTTTTCAGAGGGTTTTTTTGCATAGCAACTTGCAACATAAATTAAAACAATCTTCCGTTCAGACAGTTTCCTATTTTTACTTGTCTCTTTGTTCTCCAGAGAGGAAGGGGGAGCCTGCAATGGGCGAAAGGGAAAAGTGCACTCCAGTGAAGTCTCTATTTCAGTGGGAATCCTACACGGTCCTTTCAGTGCTTTTGGTTAAATGCATTGCCCTAGTATGCCGTTCTGCGTGTGGAGTTCAACAGAGCAGAGACAACAAATAATGTTTAATTGTGGCAGATTGTTGGGGGATTTTATGACCGTAGAGATCCATTAGGGACAAACATGAAAGTAGCAAACTTGTCTTACCTGTTGATTGGCATGAGGTAATGAAAGTACAGTCATAGCTCTTTTCGGGAGGAGGTATGAATCATCGCTGGTACCCACTTATAAAATAATTATGAGACTAACCAGTGCCCCAGCGCAAAGGATGTTGAGCAAATACTACATTTCTTGGGAATAATGATATCCAAAATGGTGATAGCTGATTCAATCTCTGCACTTTATCCCTGTTCCATTCACAGAGGAAAGCTGGGGAAGCCTGAGTAGTATGAAAATAAAAAAAAAAGGTGGAAATGTGTGGAGGAGTTTCTGCTTTGAACTGTCTTGGTCCCATCTTCTGTGATAAGGTCTGATTCAAAGCCTGCCTAAATAAATTTAAAAATTCCCATTCCCTTCCAAAGGATTTAGAGCAGTCACCCCTTCCAGCCACTTTAACCCTCCTTTTACTTTACTGCGTTTTCTTGTACAGGTACACAGGCAAGTGATTTAGATAGAATAAAAGAAAATAAAATGAAAATAAAATAGTAACTCAGCCCAAACCTTTCTGTAGGTAACAGTTCTCCCATTCCATCTCTGCGCTTGTTTGTTTGGCCCTGAGTCAAAGGTGGAAATACTGACAAATTTCTCGTCAAAAGCATCGCTGGAGGAGGGTCAGCCTCCAAAGGTTTACAGCTGCACTTGGTACAGCTAATAACCCCTAGGCTACATGCTTATCTTCCTTTATTTCAGTTATCTGAATTGGGGATGGAGGGAGGATGACATCTCTTGCCATTTGTGCAACTTTTTAGGTGAATATTGCAGCTCCAAGAAAAATGAATAATTGGACTTTTGAGCAGAGAGTGGAACCACGAAACCCATAGGGATTCCTCTAGCACTAGTCACTAGTTTGCATATTGCAAGTTAACTGCAATTCATGAAGGGTTCTGGCTAAAAATAACTTCAGGGCTCAATTTTGTCTGGCAGGAACTACTAGTTAAGAGGTCAGGCAAAGCTGATCTTTCAGGAGCATTGTCTGTGTGAGACTGCGTTGGCTGTTGTGGTGAAGTGACCCCCGTCTCCTTTTGGCCTGTCCTTGGCTGACTCGGGAAAACGAGGGGCAGGGGCTGTGGGCAGCTGGGGAAGGGGACATTTACTGCGGTCCAGAACCGCCAGAGGCCAAGCAGTGAGAGCTGGCTGCTGCACGCGTGAAGCTCTGCTGACCACCGACAGCAGTCTCCGCAGGAGCTCGCCCTCCTCCGCAGCCAGGCATAACCCTGTAAAGGGTGACTTGGTGCATAAGCAGATTTTTTTAAAAAAACAAAAACAACAACTCCAGTTCTTTTGTGCGATATCTTCATTTTATTTTGTTTGCCTAAAATTGTAGCAGAGCAAATCTGTGGCCTGTGTTACTAAAATCTGATCAGATGACTACAGTTCAGAAATATTTCCACATTATACTTTGTTTTAATATGAAAAATGCCAAGAGCTAGGCCCAAGAAAAAAGGCTGACTCAGTTCCACTGAGCTCTGTCTGAAGAAAGTCTTATTTGAAGATGAGAGATGTGTTGGTAAGGCTGTCTGTCATCTCTAGTTTATTAAAAAAAATTGCTAGGAGGCACTAAAGCTGTCCACTGCCTTTGCCTCTGTTCCTTCACTCAAAGGTGCTTCATTCACATCGACTTTACCATAGCGGTTTTGTGTAAAACAAGATTTGATTTTAGACTATTTAAAGGTTACTGTTCTCTCCAGTGCTGCGCTGCAGACTTGTGTGTGCTCCACTGCAATCGCCTTCCCAGCCATTTTAGAGAACAGATAGGCTACGTTATGGAAATATGGGATTTTTTTCTTCCACTAGCTACCGCGAGCCTTGGCGTGGATCTGGCAGGGAGTGTGCTCTCCTGCGCTGCTGTGGCAGCCCGGGCACCACAGCTTCCCTCCGAGCTGGGAGGTCCCGGCTCAGTGGTTAAATGGCCAGGTGGCAAAGCAAGCCCCAACCACGGTGTGAGAGCTGGGTGGCAGCCTCAGCAAGGGGTGGTAGCTTTGGAACAGCCTTGGCTCCCACCAAATTGCTTCTGGTTGCATCAGGGAATCTTTTCTGTGCCCTAAGATATTGAATCCGTGGTGGTTGTTCATGGGATCATCCTCTTCAGATCCCTCTCAGAAAAAGTCGGTAAAAACTAGATTGGTATTAATGATGAACGGGTTGGGAAACAAGAGCTCCAGGGTAATACTCTAGGTGCCCCAGGGAAGATGGTGCAAGGTGGATGGTAATAGGGGTAACGAGAAGGATCTGGGTGGGGTTTTCCAGGGCCCTGCAGAGAGTTACAAATACAAGGTGTATCCCTGAAGCTTCCTCAGGTTCTACCCTTTGTGGCTGAAGCTGGAGAAGACAATTGTCCATCCCCAGAAGGGCTGTGTGAGCATCCCGGAGAGGCTGGGAGGGGGAGAGGAAGGGCACAGCTTCTGAGTGTGGGAGGGATGCCCCCAGCCACTGAACAGGAATGCCAGAAGCAGGTTCCCTGGGTCCGATAATATCTGACGTGAGCAGGTTTTGGTGTCTTCCCAGGGACTTGAAAGCGTGGAAGGAAAGGGGGGGAAAAAAGAACTTTATGATTTCTTTTGTTCCAAGGAAATAGTCAGCGGTGAGGTGAGTAAAGGAGAGATGATGAAGATCTGCAACGGTCTGCGATTTTGATGTGGTCCTGCCTGCTCTGCCAATGTGCAAGAACTTGCAAAACAGGAATCTGTCTCCTTGGCTTGCCTGGGTGTCTGCACTCAAACAGTACCAAAGCTTCCCCAGGAAACTGATGGGTTTACATGGCTCCGTTTCTCAAACATATAGGGGCAATAAATTTAAATGTAGATGTTCTTTTACAGATTAGTCTCTCTGCGAAACAGTAACACCCGAGTGAAAGACATTGTTCATGCTGCTTTTAACAGGCCTGACAAGCTGGATTTTCCTGCAAATCATAGCAAATGTGGGTCCTGGAGAACATATGCTCCAAATGTTGGGGGAAACAAGTGACAAATGTATTTTTTATGTAATCAGCTGGAGTGGCTTTGCTTTTCTTGTTTTAATAATGAGTAAGTGAAATATGCTTGTGAAGAGGGAGATGTTCAGGGAGGTATGAGAAAATTTAGGAAGATTTCTTGTAGTGGGTACCTGTGCTCCTGCTTCACTTAGGCACTCCTGGAAGGTTTTAGTACAAGCACTGAGTTATAGAGAATTGCGTGTCTACAAGCCTGGTTAACACCGATAATCAGCTAATCTGCACTAATAGTGAATATTCAGAGTCAGGTCCATTTGCACGGGAACAAGTAAGCGATTTTCCCTGGCATTCAGTGCTGTTTATTTGAGCCCTCAGTCTGTGGAGGCAGGTGTGGCAAAATTCAGGCCGGTGTCAGTAATGTCAGTAACGCATCACTGTTCAGAGCAAGTTATTTTGGACTGTCTAATATACAGCTCCTCAGACAGCAGCCTGTGGCCCAGAGCTGGGCCAGGAATTAATTTGGCCCAGATCTCTTGAGTTTTTCAGAGAGATGGTACGGAGCACCGTTGTGGTTTTCATCTTTTTTTTTTTTTTTTTAAAGAAAAAAAAATCTCAGTTCATAACTGCCCTAACAAAATTGGAGAGGGCACACTGCTTTATTCTATTGTAGAATTACTGCACCAATGAACCCAGAAGTTCAAGGAGTTTGACTCACTGGCTTATGCTATTGAGGGCATATTCTGGGTGGGATGACCTGGATAAATAAGGCAAAGAAGCTGAGAAGGAAAAAAAAATCAGCAAACAAATAGAAGTGGAACAGAGAGAATGGAGCAGAAAACAAATACAAGACTGTGCAAAAAAATAAGAGTAAAGATGCACAGAAAGAAGATTTCTAATAAAAAATTAATAAGGTACATATACTTTATATAGAACACCATTCACGCTTACACACCTTTGGAGTGCAGTGTGCTTTCTTATATACAGCATTGGCTGATCTTCTGCTGTAAGGCCATTCAGTCTTGGAGGGTCGAGCGGAAGGGGTTGAACTGGTGTGAGACTGGTTTGCAAACCTTGGCTTGCTGGAACTCCAGCACTATTTTTATATACAAGTTTGGTTGTCCTTACTGCACTGAAAAAGTAACAAACTTTGCTGAAAATCAGCACGTACCATAGTCTTGGGGGCAAGGAAAGAAATTCTTTCTTCCTCAGTGCCATGATGAAGGGACTAAGTTTTGGATTTCAAAATCACAGGGGCTCCAAAATCTCTAGCTTCTTTGAGAAATCTAAATTACAGGGAATAAAAACGTGAACATAGTTAGAAAATGTGGGTGAAAGAAGAGGAAGAAGAGATAAAATGAATGCTGAATCCAGGAAAAATGACATCAAGGACAGAGGGCTTGAAGGCTTCGGTCTTTGAATTCTCTTCCCTATCGTTGCAGGCAGCCATACCTTCCAGTCCTGTTAAAAAATGTATCAGGATTTGGGAATTTGTGCCCAAATGCTGTTGGAAGGCTTGCCAGAACTTTCTTGAATTATGGCCCTTGAATAAGAAAAGGCAAAATTTGGTAATCGCGGAGACTAGGTACAGAGTAACCTGAAAACAGGGGAAGTGCAGTGATCGAGGAGGGGTTCTGACGACAGACATTTCAACAGGGCAGATTGGGTCCAACGGACCCGCAGACTTCACCAGCTGAAAGAGGGTTTTCTTTGTATGTTTGTTATGGAACCAAATAACGTGTGTGTGCTCAGATATTGCCCCAGGAAAGATGTTTGTGCAATTCTTTCGTGTTGTCAAAATACGAGGGGAGAGCATTGCTAAAGCTACTAGGGAATGTTCAGAAGACAAGGTTTCCTTTGAGGAGAGCAGCTTAGGTGCTGGCTGGGATTCACAGGCTTCATTTACATGTACTGAGGCTGTGCTTGTTCCGAACTACACCACCATTGCAACTGCCTTCTTTGCTTTTTTCCTCTTATGGGCACTATGATCAAAAAATCCACATTAAAACATGCGGAAAAAAGATCCATTTATGCTATGGCTTGGGTTGGACACGTCTAGTTAAAAAAAAAAAATTCTTCCTAAGCAATGGGGAACCCTTGTTGAAACCTCGCAGTCTTTTGTACTTGGAATCGTGCTTGGCATCCCTTCCAGGTAACGCTGGAAGTGCCAGCAAAGTTCAAGCCGTAATGTCGACAGGGCCATAGAAAAGCTCTGGGGGACTCTGTTATGATTACCTATTGCTTGCACTGTCTACGGTGCACTAAGAAAGTTCTCCAATCTCTAAAGCTTGTATGGTTAGAGCACCACTAAGGTCACAGTTTATATTTATCAGTTAACTTGCTAATTTGGAGGGAAAGCAGTGAAGTGGAAATGTAGAAAATAGAAACGACATGAGCAGGTCAAAATATCCAAAACAGCAATATGAAATGTTCCAGTGTAAATACATTTCTATAAAAGGTGTGAATGAAACTTCAAAAAAAACAGATGATGGATTCGGCACAGTCAATGAACACAATTATAAGTAGGTATTGAAGGAGAATATTCCACCAACCATGGATCCACAGATAATAATTAATAAGAACCGACTCCACTCCAGGCAGGCAGGTGCCCAGCATTATTTCACAGTTGACTGTTCGGGGGGTAGAGGTACTCACCTTTGCCCCAGATCTTAATAATTTACTGCAGTTTTATCATTAAATCAGCATATAATTGGGAAGGAAATGAGGTTTTTTTCGTCGCGAGAGCAAAGCAATACCGTTAATTTAATCATTCCTAGGAAAGGCTTTCTGTAGTCATTCTGTATTTTGCTGTGGTTTTTTTTTAATTAAGTAAAGTAAAAACAATGCCGTTTTTGTCATCTGTGCTTGGTGAAAATGACAGTGTGATGTGATTTGCAACTTAAGCACAAGCCGGGGAAAATGCACATTTTATCAGGACTGGCAATAATGAATTACAAGGGAACACAAATAAGCTAAGAATATATCTGAGACCTCCTACCATTTCTGAAGTTTCCAATGTCTGCGGGAAAAAGGCTATTTCAAGAATTGTACTTCTTTTTATTTATTTTTTCTCTCAGCAAAATCACCATAGCCTTGTATAATAATTGAATTCATTTAGCCTTTAGAATACTCAAGTTTGCAAATAACAATGAAAATGAATATTTCATGACAAGGAGGATGATCAATTATAGTTTTGTGACTTTGACTGGTAGCCCAGCGCGACGGAGCCAGCGCTTACATTTCATGAGACTTTTTGCACCCAGCTAATTAAAAAAAACGCAACTTAAGACAATAAGCAGGCAGGTGGGGATAGTTAAACGAGACCTTTATTTGTTGTTGTTTTTTTTTTTCCCCTCTGTCGTGGGCAATGCTTTGCAGTTCAGTTTGGTACCTGGAGTTCGTTGTGTGTGCAGCGCAGGGGGGCATCGTAAACCAGTTGCACCTGCAGCAGCCCCTATTGTCTGGGAAAGGCTTCCACGAGGAGACACTTCTGTTAACAGCCTGTCTGGGTTTTCACACAAGAGCTTTTTTTTTTTTTGGTTTTCAATGAGAAAACACTGGGTCCGGGTCAGAGGGGTTGGTGCACGGTGTTTGTACAGAAATGCACCCTGAGGCAGCGGTGCTTATAGGAAAAAGCAGGCGGGGGTCTGAGCAGTTAGGGGCAGGACTGTGGCAGTTGCTTGTAACAACCGTGGTTTCTAGGGTGAGCACACTGAGACGGAGAAATGATTAAAGAGCAGCTGAGAAATACTGTAATCTAGCTGGGAACAGGATCAGGCTCCCTCCTTGTAGCAGGTGAGATAACTGTATGAATGCTTTTTATAGATGCTTACTCCATTCCTGGGAAATGCTGGGGGGGGGGGGGGGGGGAGTTGCTGGTGCATTTGGTGTGAAAAAACTAACCCGAGTTGCAAGTATTGACGAGAAACCGTTAACCTAACCGAAATACTTGGCGAGGTGCAAAATCCCCAAGTGAAAAAAAAAAATGTTGGAAGGTGGTGTAACTTTTGCCGAACTCTGGGATAGCCTCTCCAAAGGAAGCTGCGCCGGGGAGCCGGTGCGGGCGCTGCAAAGGTTAGGCTCGGGCTATTCAGAGCACGCAGGCTGTAGCTCGCCTTGGAGTTACTTCGCTTTCTCTTTATAATAAGCACAGCTCTGCCTGTTGTTCGCTGGCGGGGGGAGAAAAAGAAAGCAAGCCAAGAAATTAAAAAAGGTGGGGAGGGATGGGAGCTGTTCTACGGCAGGAGCGGAGTTTTGGGGGTGTGGCGTGGAAATCTGCTTTGAATCACAGCGTGGTGCTGCGGCCGCCGAGGTCTGAGTGGGTTTTGCAAAGATTTACTTCACTTCAGGCTGGGTCTGCCCCTGGGTGACGTCACAGGCTGGAGCAGCGGCACCAGAAGGCTGGATGAGTGACAGCCCAGCCTACTTTTTAATAGCTTTGTCATGTGACGGGGAACAGTAGTAAGACAGGTGCCTTCGGTTCACTCTCAGAGAGGGTCTCGTTGCCTGCATGAGTGTCTGCTGCCTGCCTGCCTGACTCTGGACTGTAGTTTGCCAGCTTTCCTGCCGTCGCTCCGCAGCTGGATGGCGTGGGACATGTGCAACCAGGACTCTGTATGGAGTGATCTCGAGGTGAGGGGCGCGCGGCGTGGGCGGCGCGTGGGGTGCAGGCGGTCGGCGGGGACCGTGGGCTCGTCAGGGAACCGGCAGGACGGCCGGGGCAGCATACTTTGCAAACAAGTCCGAATCTTATCTTAACTCCAGTAAGTTTGCTATTTTAAGGTTACTCTGCGATGCCTTGAGCAAATCAAAGCTGAGCTCCTGTCATCAGTATCTCCTGCAGTTGGAAACTATTTTCATGTGCCTCTGGCTCACTTTCCCATCATATGCAATATTTATGCTCTAAGATATTGATATGAATTGGTGTCTGAAGTCTTTCCAGTGGCGTTTAGTGGCCTGGTTGGAAAAATGCCATGTTTATTTCGAATAAGATTAACATTTCTTTAAAAAAAAAAAAAAAAAAAAAAAAAGTTAAAATTAACCAATGGCTTCATATTTTAATTGGTTGTTTCACTGTGCTCTGTCGAAGGATTTTTCCTTGTTTATCAGCTGCAGAATTCAAACACGCACACAAGAATGAATACCGTGTTGTTTGGCTTTAGATGCTTTTAAAAGAGATTTCTGGAAGGAGACGTTTCCCTGCTTCTTGAGATATTGGAATAATGACGCTGTAGCTAATGTCCCGTAGAGCAGGGTTCTCAGTCAATCCGAGTAGTCCAACAAATGGTTAAATCCCACTGTACAACAGAGACAACAGGATGAACCATGAGAATAGAGTTTATGCAGGACTGTGTGAACTGCTGCTGCTGCTGCCGCTGCCGCCGCTGCTGCTGCTTGTGTAAAAATAGACGGCAATACATCAAATCCACAGCTTCTGCTGGCTACAATTCATAAAGAAAAAAAAAAAAAAGGCAAGCAGCTCCCTGGTAATCTCTGGAGTATAAAGTGAGGTTTGAGGATTTCTGCATGTTTGCATTCGGCAAAATGGAGCGTTACCTGAAAGTTCGGGCAACTTGCGAAGCGAGGCAAACTTTCTTTGGACCCCATGGAGAGGAATCCCAAATACAGACCTGCTCAAAGGAACTAACCCTCTGGCTGCAAGCTTGGAATAAGTGCTTAAAATGCTCCCCTCGGGCAACGGGGGAGGGAAAAACAGGTTACAGGCAACGCTTTTTAAATAAGACGTTCATGCCGTAGAGAGCTACCCATCTAAAGTAAAAACGTTACCGTGTTCTCCAGTATATTTTTCCTATCTGTCGGAGCATGCGTGCGGATTCTCAAGTCTTTTTGTTGTGTTTTAAATATTTGCAGCTTGCCATTGTATCCGCTGATTTCTGTTTGCATATTGTAATTGCTCTTATCTTGTTTTGATTTCTTGGTAAAGTGGAATAGATATGGATAATTCATATGTCCTGTAGCTATTATGAGTCAAGGCTGTAAGTGGATGACTTTCTGGCTCCAAAGTCCTAATTGTTTCTGAGTAGCTGGAGTATCCTGTGGGTTGTTGTCTGGCTTGTAGCATGGGTCTCAGCTGCTGTAGCTTCATTTTTCCATCATGTATTATTCCTAATGCTGCTAGGACCTGATTGAGGAACCAGCTTATGTGGAAATACTGAAGATTTATTTTAATCACTAGAGTTCCTGCAGTAATTTCAAGCTAGTAACAGAATAGATAATTTATGTCAATGACTTTTTCATAGTGCAGAGAAAAAAAAAAAAGAAAAAAAAGGGTTTGATCTTATTATTAATTGTGTGGTGGATGGATTAACTGTGGGTAGGATTTTACCAACGTGCTCCTGCATTGCACTTCCTGTAGCAATACAGGCGTCTGCGTGCTGCTTTGGCTCGGGGGATCACCCTTACCGATCTAAAATATCGCAGGCGGCAGGTACTGGAGGCAGCTTTCATTTTTTGAGTCATTAATGTTTGCTGTCAACGTAAAACGTATTATATTCTCGCTCACATAATGACAGGACGGCGTGTTGCTTAATAAAGGCCTGCATCACTGTAGCTGATCAGCGTCCCCAGTGCTTCACAGCTTAATGAAGGTGATGTACAGTAAGGTTGCGAAGATTGATAGAGAGAATCCACATGACACACATTCTGTCAAGTCTGTCTTTCTTTCCTGGGTTCATCCCTTTGGCTGTTTGAAAAACTTGTTAAAAATAAAACACAGATTATATTTTCATTAATATAATTAATATGGCACAAGTCCAGTTGTCTTTTTTTTTTTTTTTTTTTTTAATTTACCTTCAAAGGCACAAAAACGTCCAAAAGGTTAATGGAGAATTATACTTAATTATAATGATTCATTATTGTCAGTGCAGTTAAGCTAATTTATTGTTTGTGCCTGAACTAAGAGAAAAAAAGACTGTTGGAGTGAAATAACGCACAGTAATTAGCCTTTTGTGTTTGGTGACTGCTTTATCCTCCTAAATGTTACTATAAAATTAAGGCTATAGTTATGGAATAACTATCATATCAAATAACAGTGGGAAGACAGTAAGATGTATGCTAGCAATGCAGGTGCACCTGTTACAGATGTATAGGCAAACAGTAAATATCAGCGTGTCAGATGAGGACAGTTTTAGGACTTGGAGTGTTAAATCTGGCATCATCCAAAGGCCAAATATAAATTAATAACAGGAACACTTGCTACTAATGTGTCTCAGATTAGAAGCATAATGTCATACTCAGAAACATTGATTTTATTATCATGTCAACATTGGCAAGAGCATATATACTTCATTTCAGCAATTACATTTTTTAGGTGACATTGCAGTCACTATAGGCAAGTGAAAGCTGCGATGAACAGGATTTTTTTTTTTTTTAATACCGTTGTTTATGTTGCTTCAAAAGCCCACTGTAGGAACTTAAAAATGCAGATTACCAAGAGTAAACATGTTTAAGTAGGTGGTTCACAGAGTGAAGCTATTTTTACAAACGAAAGCAGTAACAGATCAGCAGGATACTTTAGAAGTCTACGGCATCAGTTATAAGCTACTGACCTCCATAACACAAACCTGAGAATGATGCTGAGAATCTACCTTTTCAGTCAAAAACTAGATTATCCTTTAATGAGATCAGAGATTTCGGCCAAGCGTCAAAAAAGGTCATCTCTGCATTATATGATTGCTGCTGGAAGGTTGTGTCTCGCACTAAAGAAGAGGGAACTCTCTCATTTTTTCTTTTTTTTTTTTTCCCCTATGACCAAAATAATAATAAAAAATTGTGTGCAGTGAAAATTACTTAAGTGGGGTTTTGACTTCTTAAAGTTCTGCAGCCCCTTAAATAATAGGAAGAAAAGCAACTGCTATTTCAGAGCTTCATTTTGCAGCCTCTCAGCTCCCTTGCCCCTTGGCCTATTCCGTGGTTATCTCGTAGTGTCCTGGTAGACATAGAAGTTGTCTGGTAAATTATAGCTCGCACCAGCTGCACCGAGTCTTTGTGCCAACAGACGAAATCTTCGCTCACGGCTGCGCTGCTGCATCCAGCCCGCGCACTGCAGACGCACCAAGATTCCCAGGGACAAAAACCTCAATGAAATGCACCTTCAGCAGCTCCCGCTTGCATTATTGTAAAAGGCGGTCCTTGCGGGAGTGACATAACCGGTATTGAGCAATTCACATCCGTGGACACTGTGTTAGTGCCCTACAGACATCTCTCTTCAGAAAGCGGCACTTTCTGGATTGACTTCAGTCCAAACAGAAGTTGGGAAATCATTCAAACCACCCAGTCAACTGCCGGGAGTCGAGGAGGACCTGCTGTTGGCCATCCATTACACAATGCTAGAAATACTCAAGGTGGAAGCCCTTAGACTCAGTTGACTTTAAATGGCTTTTAACCATTCAGCACCTGGTGCCTTTGCAGCTTTATGTGTGTTTTGCAGTATACCCGTATCAGTGTAGGTGTTCGGAGATGAGTTACAAGGGTACGTGGTACAGTGCAGGAGGAATTGCTTCATCAAGCAGCATTGACGTATGGGACTCTGCTATTTGCCAAGCTGTTACTACGTGTTTTCCATAATTAGGAAATGGTTTTGGTGGATACTCTTAACATTTCAATTGCCATGCTAAAGTAGATGTGTGTTATTAATTTTTTCTTGCTTAGTAGGTCAGTCAATACTTTATCTAGCTTCACACTACCATATAAAAGGACACTTATTCCAGGTTTATTTGTATTTATCACTACTCTTTTCTTAAGTCATGGAGAAGCGCTGCTGAAGAGGATCCATGCAGACTAGACTTTGTTTACTACCTCAACCAAAACGTTTCACAGACCCTCTACCTTAGGATTAGTGAATCAGAGGCTGACAGAGGAGGAAAACCCATTTGGTTCCCTCACTGCAGCTGCTGTCTGGGGACATTTAGGAAGCTGGCTGGGACAATATACGTGTTCACAGCAAGCAGGTGAAAGGCTGTGTGAACTAACTATGCCTGTCACCGAAAGGTGAATATAGGGATGTTTCAGAATGCACTTCAGTTGCCAGGACGCTGACATGTAACTGGGTGGCTGTGGTCTGTGCATCAAGTGCATTGGGGAAAGAGCACAGCAGCATCACTGACCCGTGCTTTTTCATGCTCATATGGTAGCCACCATCATGACTGACCTCCAGGATTACGGTGAGGATCTCTAGAAGTGAAAGTGTGACTATCTCCAGCTTGAGCTAGCCTCCAGGGCTGAAGGCTGTAACAGGCTGTGCCTCTTTAACCTGAATGCATCAGAAAATGCGTGACAGACCTTGCCCAGAGGTATTCATCTGTAACTTCTACCTGCACTGGTTTGCTCTGAAGCAGGAGAATAAGGCCATGCTTTGGCCTCTGCTGTTAGATTTAATAAAGCTTTGAACATGATTGTTATCAAAGAGTATAGGGAGAAGGAAAGTCGTTGCCCCTGGGTAGAGAAGGCAGCTTATGCCCTCCTGTTTTCGCCTCCCCTTTGCATACCTGTATAGAGCTAACAACGATACTAGTAACGAATACTTAGTGGGTTTTTTTTTCCAGAAAACAAAGTCAATTCTAGTGACCCTGTGCCATAGCTTAATCGAGGCTTAATTCTTATCACATGATATTAAAGTTAATAAATTCCTGGTAATTAATGAAACTATTTCTGTGTTGCTGTTTCCTGCAGTGTGCTGCTCTGGTTGGCGAAGACCAGCCTCTTTGCCCAGATCTCCCAGAACTTGACCTCTCCGAACTAGATGTGAACGACCTGGACGCGGACAGCTTTCTGGGGGGACTCAAGTGGTACAGTGACCAGTCAGAGATCATCTCCAATCAGTACAGCAATGAACCCGCCAATATATTCGAGGTAAGGCAAGGCGATGCAAGTGCACGTTGCAAAGTCCTTGCTTGCATTTTTTCTGATTTTTTTTTAGCCTGTTGGACAACAATTTTACTATTTTCCCCCTGTTAAGAGACAACAAACGTGATGATGTGTGTTACGGGTTCTGACTGGTGCCCTTAATCCTCATGATCAAAACCAGGCCTGCGGTCTGGAGAGAGGGGGGGAAAAAGCCTTGAAAGGAATTAAATGGAACTTTTGATTTTTGAAGGGAAATAGCTAAAGAGTGCGTAGAGCATATGGCCCTGTGGCATCACGACAAGGAGTTGCACAGTTGTCAGCTACAAAGAAAAACAAAAGTCGAAACATGTTTGTTGTCTTCCACTTGCATTCCCTGGCAAGAAGCGGAGTGCAGCACAGCAGCTAGCTGATGAGTAGCTGGAGCATTTCTAGTAAAGGTTTTTACCACTCAGAACATAACTGTGCACACAAGGCACATGCACACAAATTGAGAGGTCCTTGTAGTTGATGTATAGGGGAGAAAAAGGGTGGATGTGGCAGAGAAGGCAGTGAGGGCTGTCAGTAGCTCAGGAACCAGCACATCGTTTGGGATGTTTCATAGATTTCCTGGTGGAGAGCAGTCTTAAAGTAAAAATTGAAGGGTGGTAGGAGAGATTTAAATGTTTTCTTCACAATTCTGCCTTGAGGATCCGGCTGTACGAGAGGAAGGTTATGGTCTCTTTGTCTCCCGTCTTCTTTCCTTTGTTGTGTAAAGCCTTCATGATTGTTCACCCCGTGGTTATGGGGCAGCCGTGCCCCTCCTGAACCCTAACCTCCTTCCCTCCTTGATGACAGGAGATGCCATAGATCGTCTACTGACTGGGAAATTGGACAATAAATTGATTAGCTGGCAGGAAGACGTTGTGCAACAGCAAGCTGCGGGTGCTGCCTCTCACATGGCAGGTACCACAGCTCCAGGAAGTACAGCTGGCCCGCTGGCTCGGGGAAGCCCCAAATTATCACAGTGGAGTTTAAAGGCTGGAAAAGATTAACTGAAACAGTATAGTAAAATGCTTGCCTAAGATGCCCTGAATGAAATTCTTCTTTTTTGTATACAGCTTTAAACCCACGGTGATCTCCCTCATGCAGATGAAAGTTACTCTGATGAATTTATACCAGTGTAACTGATAGCAGAAACCTGTCCTCTCTATTCAATTTCTATCGTTTACAACCAAGTAACTTGGAATTAATTTTATTCAAATCAAATGACATTAGCCCTGCAAAGCCCTGTGCTTAGGCCGTCTTTTTTCATTAGTTGTATAATGTTGCACACCTTGTTTTACAAAGTTTCCAAACCCTGTCTTGTTCTTGAATTGCAGTTGTACCGCCTCGGGCAGGGTACGGCGCATTGGTGTGTAGGTTTGGATGGTCGGTAGCAGGGAGGCAGGGGGGCAGGGGACACATTTGCAGCTAGCATGGTAGAGGGTGGCTTTGCCTTTCTTATAGCGAGAAGACGTATTTTTCCTCATTCATCAAAAGCCAAATGCAGAGGCATTTTCCTTTTGGAAAAATCAGTTGAAGATGCAGACATTCAAAGTGTAAGGTCCAGATAAGGAATATAATTAAGTGTCTGCCAACTCTAAGCACACAGATTGTTCCAGTAAAACCAGTGGAACTTGACCACAGACTCGTTGCTTGCCCTGTGCATAACTGCCTGGCTGCACTGGTGGCTACAGCTGCTGAGTACATAATTGTCTCGGATAGGTAGTGACAATTCCCCTACATGCCTTGTATAGGAATTGTTACTTCCTTTATGAGACAATTCCCGTTCTGAAAATCAAAGCATGTTGCAAACAGCAAGACAACCAGATAGGCTTGTACTTAACCTCATTGGGAGATGGTGACGTGAGGTACTGGTCGTTACGTGTAACCTCTCGCGGGCACGTTTGGGTGCATCTGAGGACGAGCAGCCTCAGTGTGAAGAAATAGGTGGTATGCAGCTGGGGGAATGCATCTAGGCAGCCACTAATACGTCAGAAATAATAGTTTGGGAATGAAATATGCTGCTTCTTTCCTAACGGGCAAATTCTGTTGTCCTCTTTGCAAATGCCTGGATTTCCTCTCACTCACTGGCTTCAGCTGCAGGCTGCATCACTGTCGCTGACAGCACAGCTTGGCCCATACTTACCTGTAGGGACAAATTGTGCTCTAATAGCATTTTGCAATACTGCAGTGCAAAATTAGACTATTCTCAGCTTCGTAGTGTGTTATATTTACATTTCTTGGTTGCTTGGCCTAGGAAGATGGGAATGAAACAGTTATTTTCTTCTCCCATACATTAACTCTGTCCCCATTCTCCATCGTGCAGCTGGATACCTTGCACTATTTCTCGCCTCTGCCACTCTGTAATGTGACGACTGGGGGTGCTCAAGAACAGAAGAAGATGTCTTCTTCCTCCAGAGACTATCTCACATACTCTGCGAGGAACTATTTGTTTTAGCTGAGAGAATGGAAGTTTTGTGCAGTTTCCCATTTGGTAATCTCTAGATTTTTCTGTATTGATCTGCATTGGCTTTTCTTTTTAAAGAAAATAACTTTTTTGTTACTTTTTTTTACTTTTTTCTCTCATATCATCGTAAGAGTAGTATGTTTTATCTAACTTAAGCTTCCAGATGTGACCTTGTCGTACAAAAATAGAAATACAGTCTGTTTGGGGTGGAAGAGAAAGAACCAGAATGGCAAACAAATGTTGGGAAGTACAAGAGCATTGTTAATTGCACAAGCTGTACAGTGTGTTAATTGCCAAACCTAACCTTGAACAAAGCACACTCTCCTTTGAGGTATTAGTGCAGTACATGTGGCATTGTCTAGGTGAGGGCCAATGTTCAAAAGCCCTTTACATAGTTCCTGGATGTCTCAAGCTGGTGCACTTTTTTTAAAGAAAGGCTTGTATTTCAGAAAATGAATTTTCAGGCTTTCTGCAAATCATATTCCTGGAAGCTCGCTTGAGCCGAGCACCCACAAGCAGTGGCACTGGGAGTCTCATGGACTAGAAATTATTAATAGTTATGGTAGCAAACAGGAGCCAAGTGAGATAAAGGCCCAATTAGTCTAGATAGTATGTAACTGTTGAGTATAAATCCCTGATCTCATCCTCTTAGGTGTGGTGAGATACTGGCCTTCACTGTAGTATTAAAACACATCAGTATCTTGTAGATGCACCTGATTCATCACTGCATTAACTGATACTAGTCCTGAATCAAGCCTGTACCATCTGCCCCAGCGTGGAGGCTCTTCTTATCCATGTGTGTACATATGCATATTATGAATTAGTTGATTTCCTTCTATTCACAGCTTGATCACTTCCGTTTTTCACCCGGTTTTCTTTGTACATAGTTCTGACTACTGGAAAGATAAAATGAAGGAGTTCTTGCCCCTCAGGGCACTGTCTATTGACACTAGTTGATGCAAGTAAATAGTTAACAAGTCACCCAAGACCAGTTATTTAGATGGTTCACTGCATCATTCACTTTCATTATTTGCCTTTGTGAAGAACTAGACTTTAAAAAACTGTATTTGTAAAAAATTGATTTGGCTACTTTTAGAAAATCAGAATGATTAGTTTTTCGTTCTCAAAGCCAATGCTGTGTGAAAATGTGAACAACCATACAACTTAATATGACACAAGTGAGGAGGCTTTTTGTTTACGAAAACTGTTGTCCCCTGAGGCTTCTTCAAATATACCGTGCCCTATCATGTAAGGTTAGTCATATTTAAAATTATTTATGACCCATGCCTAGCATTATGGAGAGAGAAGATATCTACAGTGGATGTATCTCTTTGTTGGCATTGCTTACAAATAACTCAGCTGATGTTGAGAGAAAATGCAGCCTATAGATAGGCAATAACCTGTTAAAGTATAATGAACTTGTGTAAAATCATAAAGATTTGTAAGCAAGTGTGGTATTCTCATACTTGGCAAAACACTTTTTTTAGCCTTTAAAAAGACTTGAGAAAACCTACATTCCTTGCCCTTCCGTGGATTTCCTTTATTTACGTAATTCAGTATTCCCGAGAGATGCTCAACGTATTTGATGACTTTATTTTTAATTGTTTTCCATAGGTGTAGCCCAGGTTACTTTTCAAGACTGTGCTATGTGCCATGTAATTGGAAAGCCTAAATAGGCTACTATGTTTTATTGTAGGCTGCCAAAAAATGCTGTATTACAAGCAACGAGCATGTGGGGAGAGAAAGAGATGCACAATGAAATGCATACTGTCTTGCCCCTGGCAGCAGGGAAATTCATGGAGATAAATGATTTCTTATTTATTTGGAAGGGTTTGCATCAGGAAGACGATGAGGGTAGAGGAGAGCCTTAAACAGCACCAGGGTAATTTGCATTGGTTCAGATTATAAACTCCCTCGTGTTCTGTGGTGCTGCCAGTCTCTTTCACTATTTCAGGTTATCCATTCAAGGTTTGCAGCCAGATTGATTAATGAATTACCAGATCTTGCGTAAAATGACTTGGCCTGACTTTTAAACAACCACCAATGTTTTCTTTGCCAGTCTTGTGACTGGTGTTAATGGGTTTCCAGAGAGCTGAGCCTATCTAGACTTTCTGTACTGGCCTCCCCTAGGATTTTTTCCACTTTTTAATTTTCTCCAAAACTAGTAGCCCAGGGCAGGCAGTTCAAGGAGATACAATCTCAGGGAAAAAAAGACATAGTAGTCAAATCCTTGATGGCTGATGCCCTTCAGTGCCAAATCAGCATGATTTATCATAGCCATCTATTCAGCACAACAGAGGCTGGAGGTGAGCTGCATGGTGTACCTCACACAATATGCATAACTAGAGCTCTGAACTTTGAAGGAAAGCCTCAGAGCTATTTGCAAAGTGCTGGTGCTTAGTGAATACTAAATTACATTTAGGAAATAGTCTACTGCTACCAGTTATACTTCATTTTTATTCTTGACACAGACACCTAAATCAGAGAACAGTAACATTTCAGAGATTATGGTAGCAGTTTGGGTATGTTCCAACACTATAATAGGATCAGAATTTTAAGGCCTTTTTTATTATTACCAATAGTCACTTGGTTTCTACTGCAGCGTACTTTGTAGGGAATTACAGCTTTTACTAAAAAGATTAAAATGCTATTATGCAAATGATTGCAGTATGTTATTATGTTTACAAATTAACATCCATGGCTCAACACACAAATTAACTAACTATTCCATCTATATTATTAAGGATTTAATAAAGTAACTGTTGATAAAAATGAGGAGCTTGGAACAGTTAATAGGAACTGATTGTGATTTAACATAGAACTTAAACATTGTGTTTAATGTTCTAGATGGTATAATGGCAGAATAAAGCTTATCAAAGTGCTTAGAAGAACTGAGATTGTGTTGAACGGCATAGCGGCATGTCTGAGGCCTCAGAGAGCACAGACTAAATAGCTCTGGGCAGTAACGTAGAGCTTGCAGCATATCGATGAATCTGAAGGTAGCACAGGACCATCTCGTATCAACATGTAGTTCTATGCTCTAATAAGTAGTTTTTTGAAATTCAGATTCATACACATTGAATGTCTCACATGATAAGCACATGTAGGGTACTTGGGAACTTGTGTCCCTCTAAAATGCATCCTGTAACGAAGTGCTTCTATGGCAAATGGGATTTCATTGCAGAGTATCGCTGTATGGCAAAAAAGGGGAAGGCTGAGTTCAGGCTGAGATGACTTTACAAACAGCGCTGCAAATTGCTATTCCTAGCAGTTCATAAGAGATCATAAAAGCAAACAGATAAGAGCTACTGAGGTCCTAGAGAAATGAATGTACAGTATGTGGTTACGGGATAGATTTAGTAGGGAAACAGACAACATTGTAGGTTTAATACAACAATAAACATAAAAGGCAAAAGATGCAGATTTGGGATAGGAAACTTTATAAGAACAATAAAAGGTAACAATGTATCATAAAAAACGCTTGTGAGATGAGGAGAAAGACCCTCAGTTCCAGGGGAAGAAAATAGCGGGAGGCTAGGCGAAAGTGCCAGAATTTTTATATTCCTAATGGAGCAATGTCGTGTTTCTTATGTGTTCGAATGCGTTACCCTTTCCAATGTCTCTGTCCTAACTCAGATTTCTGCATCTACTAAACAGGAGACCAGCACAATAACATTACATCTATGGGGATGATGTATGTAAACTATAATCTATGACTAGCTATGCTGACATTTAAAAAGGCTCAAGCAGTAAGTGGAATTTATTTTACTCAAACCAGCTGCTATGTAATTGGGAAGAGTTTATGCAAATGCTTTGTATCTAGTGTTAGCAAGGTGTGCTGCTGCTCCCTTTTCTTTCCCGCTTGGACAAACTACAAACTGTCTAAACGCGTCTCTGTTTTAATGCAAGAACCTTGCATGTTGCTTGAAACCTTCAGGCAGGAAAGAAGTCCCAAATGAGCAAAAAACAATTGTTTTGAGAGCTTATTGTGTGATGTATGAGGCCACCAAGACCATTCCCCAGGCACACGATCAAGAAAATGCAACTGATCCCCTTCTCAGTCCCATTAAGGAGATATTTCACCTGGAGCAGCCGTGGCTTGAGATACTTACTGTGTCTCTGCTCAGCTGAGCACCTGTCCTTGTTGCAAGAGGGAAGACTAACGCTCACCAGAACAGTAGTAAGCTAATTAGGTCATTAGACGAATGTCTTGGCCTGTGTTAAAACCAGCCCTTGAGGACACCGTGTTACACTGTGTTCCCACTGGCTACGTATCTAAATACAAACTGGTGTCAGCTGCCGTACAGACAAAAATGTAATAGCCTCCTTTCACAGAGGTCATCTTAAATCCACTTTGGTCACAGTCACACTCCACATCTGTTTTAGTGAGATGCAGCTTCTTAAGGTGGCATTTGGACTTCATAAGCACGCAAACAACCGAGCTATAAATTGCTACTGCTGGAGTTATTTTGAATAAGTGTATACTGTTTCATATTTATAATGGTGAGGCTTCATAATATTCGCAGTGAATATATAACACAGATCAGTTCAACAAGCATGAAATTGTATGTTGTCAACTTGTCACATAAATAGAGCCATATTCTAGCTTACGATAATGTTGGACTAAATATTTTCTCCCTAGAACTGCAGAGAGGGTCGCAAAAAAGTGGGACAGTGGCTCTGTTGTTTGTTAGAAAAACACTCACGGAGACTTTGCTAGTGGGAAGTAAATATTTCTGATAAGATTTTTCTGGTTTTTTCTTCCCCGTTTGCTTAACAACAGCAACAGAAAGTTTGCCTTTCTTAGACAAATGCTAATTGGCTAAACTGCTAAATTTATTTCCCCTAATGGTTTTATTTCTAGTGTAACCTCTTTTCTTTTTTTTTTTCATTGTTGCTATTTTTGCACTGTGCATCATTGCTAATTGCTACTGAATGCTCCATCTTAACCCTGGCATGCTCTTTCCCTGCTGCCCCATCCCACTTAACATTAACTTAGGTCCGTACCATTACAGAAGGATAAAATCATAGCGAGGCTTAATTTAGGATTTTTTTTTTTCCTTAGTGACACTAACCTATTGTACATGTGTAGGTCAGGAGGAGGAAATTGCACGGATCAAATTTGTTGCAGGGAGAAAGTTTTGGTATTGAATCATGTTGAACTTTTTTTTCCCCATGAGCAGAAAAAAATACAAGGAAGAGTGCGTGTATGTGTGTCTGTGAAAACTTAGCCACTTGCAGCTCTTGTTATACAGTGGTTAATACTCAGATGCACCAGAAATTTACAACCTGTCTGGAGGAGTGCCCCCTGCCAGCTTTTTGGGCCTTTTTTCCTCCAGAGTCTGATTTTTATTTCGGTAGCTTTGTGCAGGTGCATGCGGGATCCTAATGCCTGTGTTTGCAAGTGACGGACTGCAGCATTGGCACGCACAGGGATCTGACTGTGTGCTCATGCACGCTCAGCCACAGAGGCTGGTTTCAGGTCTCGGTGGAAATCAGCCCCTTTGCAACGTGTAGTCGGTGACTTTGGCTGAGTTTTCTGTTCTGACACAACGGAGCAACAGCCTTGCTTTATAATGATTGAGAAATTAATTAACACTTTGTGGTGGTGATGAGTCTGAAGGGCCACGATTGGAGTTTGCTTTTTACCACATGCAGTAATCACTGGGTTTTGTTTATGAAGGCACAAAACCAAAACGTGTTGAGATTTTGGTGTTGTCATGAAGCCTGAGCTGCATGATGCACTGAAATAATACTTCCATTTCCTCACACACGTCTGTGCTTTTGTGCTTTACTGTGAGTACACAATGGGGTGCTGGTCCACAATGGGTACTTTGAATCACTAAGACAATAATCAGAAGAACAGAGTATTTTCTGTGAGGAGCCACGGTGGCAGCATTGAGCAAGTGTTGTTGACTTGTTGATTTGTGACAGCTTTGAGTTGCCTGAACTGCTCACAGCCATCTAGCTCATCACATGAAGTTCAGGAGGATCAGCTCTTCCAAGCACATTACAGGGTTAGAGGTGTCAAATGGGCAGAGAGAACTTCCTACACCTCTAGACTTCTGTCTGCTGCCACATCTGCTCCTCAAGGGGTCAGCGATATTAAATCTTTATAGGGATTTGGAGGGGCAGTCCATCAAGTGGTCTGATGGCCTGCAAATCTCTCCTACAGGAGATACGCTTGCCTGAAAATAGAGAAATTGGGTGGAAAACTTGTTTGTCACCCAAGAGTTTACTTGCAAGGGGGTGGTGATAACGGTTATCTGGAGGATTGCTTTGGTCAGAGGAACATTCTGCTTCCCTGTGAGCTGCTAGAAGAAACAATAGGAGTTTCCTCCTGGAACGGTAGTTTCTTCCGGAGGGAACTCAAAATTGTTTCTGAAAGTACTCCTAAACCTTTGTGAAAAAAACAATTGTTGTTCTCCCAAGTTGCTGTTTAAGCAGTGACATAATGATTCAGGAACTGCATCAGAGCACAGGTAAGAAACGTCGTGGAAGTGAGACTTCTCACTGAGATTTTGACTTTGGTGAGAATGCTGGGGGCTTGTACGTTTCCACGGAGCAGTCAGTGACCCTAAGTGAAAAGCAGGTATGATGAGAGTTTTAAAAGTCTTCTAGTATTCAGGATTTTTTTTTTTTTTTAATATACATCAGTGGACTAGCTGCATCTAGTTATAATGTGCTCCACTCTGCCAGGAGGTCATTTGGTCCAACCCCACCTGCTCAGGCAGGGCCACCTAGAGCAGGAAGTTGAGGAATTATTTCTGTGTTCCTCTACTGCTGCTTCTTCCCCCTTAAAATGACACTTTATTAGGACTGGTAATGAGTTCCTGATCCCATTTGGAAAATCTTACACTACAGTCTTAAGCAACTGTGGGTTCTCCAGGAGGCATGTCTGTAAATAGCAAGAAGCGTATCACGGCCAAATCCTAGTTTTTAGGGGAAGATGGGTGGCAAGTAAGGGTGTTCTCAGTCTGGCCTCAGTTTTCACGTCAAATTTTCATATAAGGAAACCTACCTCTTGGGCTAGTCTTAGCTTCCATGGGTCTTTAGCTCATCCATTTTCACAGGCTTGTTGTCAGACTAGTGAAATCTTAAAGTTGTCAGGTAAAAAAGGATGCATATGCAATTATTTTAATATCATTTTAATAAACAAAAACCTAAGTGCATGCTTATTGACATGTGGTTGGATGTGCCCTGTAAGGCATTTGACCCTCTGGGCATGCACAAAAGGAGCAATAGGCTTTTATTTCTACCTGTCTGGGGGAAACTTGTGCATTTTTGAAATTCTTTTTCTGGTTTTGTGTTTGCTTTACTCCCCCTCCCTCCATCCCCCCCAGGACTGGTGTGGATTTTCTTGGCTGTCCTCAAAAGCCCAACAAGCACTCTTCACACTAGTATGAAGATATCAGGCAAAACGTTACCAATTGTCACCTCAATTGCATCTGGACAGAAGCCAGAAAAACTTGTGGGGTTTTTTTCTAAGGCATAAGAAAATATCGTACAGTCCTTAACACTACAGAGACATTCATCCATTTCCAGTGAAAGGGTGTCAAACTGCTTCTGCTTGTATCTGATGGGAGTGTTGCCATCTCTTGTCATTTTCTTTGCTGTTGATCCCACTCTTGTATAGGAAGGGTCAGGTCAAATGCCTCTCTGGAGACCAAGTCTCCATTTGCAGCAGGAAATCTCTCAGGCGGAGAGGATAACGTTACAAAACAGAGGCTAACATTACAAAACAGCTCTGCTGCCGCTGGCACAGTCTAGAGCATCACAGACCAATAACTCCTATCATGTCGCTCTTGCAGCACCTTATTATCTATGTTTTTCTGTAAATCCGATCCGAGACTGTCATTACCAGTTTCAGGTAGGTGAACACCATCTGGGTGAAATAACCATGTGCCAGTGATGGGCTGGAGGGGGCTCTTGTTAGTTAATCATCCCTACCTTCCCTGTGATGAGTTAATTTGTCTGTTGAGCCATGGAGGAGCCCCCAAGAGCTCCCAGGAGCCCCTTGTTAAAATTCTACTGGCAAATGGGAAGATAGGGATGATTTCACTCTTTTTGCTGGAGCCTGTGCTATCTATGATATTGCTAAATCATCCATAAGGCATAACTTTCTATGCAATCTTTTTGTTACAGTTCTGGCGGCACATTATTTCTTTGTGCATTTACTTTTTAAACATTGTCACTGGATATCTAACCCTCCTGAAAATGTCATACCATGAATTAAGGTTAATTGTAGTACTTCCATGTGGCCTTTTAGTAGCTGGAGTACCAGGTTCCTTGGCCATACTCTTTTCTTTTTTTTTTTTTTTCCAGTTACTAAACACAGTCTTTATTTACTTGTCTCATGGTAATGCGTAAAACCCCTGTAGTAGGGGAATAGTCTCTTTGTGTGTACTAGTGACCAGCCCATCCCTGTTTTATGGTGTGCACTTTGAAGTCCTTGGAAGGAGCAAAGGTAGCGAAAGAAGAAAAGAGTTAGTCCTTGGGGCTTGTGAGTGAAGATAAACTCAAGTTATTCTTCCTTTAGAGGCCTGGGAGCACTGCTGTCTAACCAGGCTCATCTTCCTCCCAGCCAGCTGGAGGCAGTTGCAGCCTGCTGAGCTTGCCCAACCCAGGGAATAAAGTTCTAACCCACAACACATCTAGGAGATGCTAGCTTGAAGTTGCAGTTGTGTCAACGTGACTTGGGACTATCAAACCTGGGGAGAAGCTGCCTTAAGTAGTGCATCCCAACATGGAGACTTGTTTATCTCCAGACCTAAGACGAGGAATTAAATTTAAAAAAATAAACAAACAAACCCCTCCAAAAGACTAGGAAGCTAAGAAATACTGTCATTTGGAAGATGCTCTGCTCCCTTTTTAACTAGTCAGACAGGACTTGTTAGCTCTGATACAGTGCTCTTACAGCCAGATCAGGACTGCCTCTTGCAAGGCCATAAGTATGTCTCTGCATAGTGCTGATGGGCGCTGTGGGTGGATTTATTAGCTTTCACTCAATATTGATGTTTCTCCTAGGCTCTGTTCTGAGAGAGGGCAAACCCTTCCTGCAGGGACACAGGGAAAATGATGGAAGGACACTGGAGTAAATCTGGAAGAGTCAGTTGGGATCCTACCAGGTTATGAGCTCTTGGCTAGAGCTGACCGTGGTGTACCAAGCAGGTTCCTGCAGAGTTGGTTGGTGTCTCTGTGTTGTGTTTTCAGATCTGGGTTGGGAAGGGTTATTTGGCTGTGTCCTGTACAGATCTAAATGGTGTCCAAGAAGCTGCGCTCTGCTGCAACAGCCTGTGGAGCTTCCCCAGAGTGCCAGGGAGCAGAAATTATGTCAGAGTCTCCACACTGAGTCAGTTCAAGTCCAGTATGGTCAGAGCTAATAGGCCATGGAGGGCTAATTCTCCACTGGACCATCAGCACTGCCTTGCACCCTGCTCCCGGCACTTGCAGCTCTGTGAACACAGTCCAGATGCACTTGAACTGCCTGTCTGTGGACCCCATCTGGACCCAAGAGGGCTTGTTAGAGGCAGCCCCATGCTGTATGTAGGTGGTTGTTCTCTTTTTGTATCTCTCACAAGATTAGATTTGCGAAACTTTGATTTTTACACCCAAAGCTAAAATAGGACAAAGACGTATCCCTAAACTTCAGCCTATAATAGTTCCTATTTCCTAAACCATGTTTTTGAAAATTATGTATATATATTCTTAAAGATGTGCCTTGGCCCAGCAGGCATGTCAGAAACTTTTTAGAAAATGGCTTTTGTGGGTATTGGACTTCTCTGTCAGTCCAGCTTGAAACATCCAGGAGTTCTGCCTGTTACTCCAAGTTGCACCACACGTTTAGCAGGAACCTCAAACTGGACCCTTCCACTTGATCTCCGATTATTCCCTCCTATACCATCATTCCAGCTTGCCCTCCATCACTATAACGTTAGCTATTTGCCACAGCTTTCGTCAGCTTGCTTTTTTCCCTGACCAGAATTCATAGGGATGAAGAAAAATCCACTTACGTCTCTTGTCCTTCCCTACACCTGCTTCTGGGAGTGCAATGACAGATACCAGTTTTACTGTGTGCCAATGTTACCGCTCTGTTTACAGCAGATTTAAGAGTTTACATTAGGCCACAGTGTTATCTTCCAGTTTTCCTAATTCTATCTGCTGGCAATCCCAGCTATGCGGTTGGGGTGGCTGCCCCTGTCCTAAAGGAATTTGTGTCAATTTCTGCGGGGACAAATCCTCCCTGCGCTAAACCGCTTTGCAGTATTTGCTCAAACTGAAATTTTGACAAAGACGTTCTGTCCACATCCACCAAAAGAGATTGCCTTTTTTTTCAGATGCACTTGGAGGTAGATGCATTGGAAGCTGCCTGTACCTGGCTGATAACTGAGACTGAGCATCTATGTAGCACGATCCATGCCCTTTTCTAATTTGTCTTTGAATGACAAATGTGTCTTCACTGAGTCAGCAAAAGAAGAGATCCTACAGTAGAACTCATTGCCCTTCTATCCCTTTTAACAGAGCAGCTTTCCCAATTCCTCCCCAAAATTAGTCCTTAAAAGAGCTCTTATAAAGACATCCCTCAAATACATTGTCCAGAACTGCATTATATTCTCTAGTTATTTCCGACCAAGACTCATCATGTGCTGTTATTTCTTTAGAATCCCTCCCTACCCATACTGGTATATTCCCAATTAGAAAAGAATTCAAATCTTTGTGAAAATCAAAATTGCCGGGATTTGGAGATAGTCCACATTAGTCCTCACCACTGTTGCCCCTAGAGAGTCAAATCTAAGAGTTGAGTGTGGATGACCTCAAAAAAGAAAAGCACATTTCATTGCAAACTTCTGCATTTCATGCAGGAACCATGTACAAGTTAGCTGAGGTTCTCTTGAGAGGCTTTAAGATGAGAAATTAGTCAAATTTTGCATGGCTTCGGTTTTCATTGCAAGTGCTCTGTTCAGTTCTAAAATGACATCTTTTTTTAACTTTGAAACTGCTACCTGGTAAGCCAGCCCTTTCTCATGGGAGAGGCCTTAGCAAAATAACTGTGTGTGGGAGGAAGATGGCAGGACAATAGTGTGGTGTATTAACGTGCTTGTTTTCAGTAGCAAAGGAGACAAAATGCTCATAGACTTGGAATGAAAACCTACAAAATATTGCTGACTGCTATTTAAATGTTTGAATCCATCTGAATTGTTTCTGTGCAAAGAAAATGCGTCTCCTGGTGCCAAATTTGTACACTCCAAAATTCCTGGAGATGTCTACGTCCTACTTCTTGAATACTTGTACCTTTGGATAGGTGCAGGTGTCCGTCCTGGTCCTGAAAGCTACTCAACTAATGAAGGATCAGGGCCACTTCACCTGATGTTCTTCCTCTCTGGAATCCAGTAAGTGTTTTGCATCAGGGCATAATTGTACCTATAGGTATTAGACAAACCTGCTAATTCAGACTCTGTAACTCTTGAGTATCTTCCCAAATTGCATTTCATGATTTGGTTAGATTATATCTTATCTCTAACCTTCTTGCTTCAATGAACCCACAGTATCTAGCCTGTCTTCTTCCACGTTATACACAAGGAAAATCATCAGGACTTAATCTGTTGCTGGCGTTAATGGCACAATTCCTCATCCTAATTCCAATTCACCCTGCCTGATATCCCACAAATGCCTTTGAGAAAGTATTTGATCCCTGATCCTGTGCCAAAGACACTTTATTTCTCCATCACTGCTGTGTGACTTCCTACGGACTTTGTAATGACTTTTGCAGGCTGTGGTAGATGACACAGTCTTACATACGGAAGTCCGCAGACAAGTGCCACATCTCAGGCAGTCGCTTCAGCTCAGAAGGTCCCTGACAACAGATCCCTGATCTTGAGCTATTACTATAGCCAGAAAGTGTAGTTTCTTCACTAGCAAAGAAAAGAATGGAAAAAGTCTACAGCAAAAAAGGGGGCAGCAACACAACAGCTATCTTTCTGCCAGACAGAAAAAGAGAGACATTGGTCTCTCTGGTCGGACATCTGTCGGACATCTGGTCGGACATTGCAGACACCCCATGCACTGCCCTCCCCCGGGCTCTGCTCCTTGGGGCCCGTGTGCAATAAAGCTGCCGTCACGGCAGCCTGATGGGAACGAACAGGGGTTGCTTTTATGAGTATTTTTGTTTCTAAGTACCATCCAAATTCTAAAGTAAAATATTTTCCTACTTGGCTTATAGTAATTTGGGAATCTTTGAGATGAAGCTCTGCTGAACCCTCAGTTCACTTTCTCCTGCTTACCTTTCCTTGGGGCAAACCTGTCTGTGTGACTATTTATCTGTACAGGTAATGACTTACCCAACCGGCTTTGGATGTTTTCTGGTTTTTATGTTCCCAGAGAAAGTTATGCAAAGAGAGGGCCCGACTCAAACAATATGTTTTGTGGACCCTTTGTTTTTCCAAGACGCTTGCTGAGTTGCTGTTATATTATAGCCTCTTCCTCCTGTGTTTTGGGGCGTTGGCCCAGCTTTTCGTGTTAAGCTAGATGGTCTCCGTGCTCACTTTTGAACTCAGTCATGACCGTGTTCCTTTCCACTGTTCCAAACTTGTATCTATTGCTGTAGCACGCTGATGTTCTCCCTAACATCTGCTATGTCATATAGGTATCCTGTGGCTTTCTGGTATGGAGGTACATCTGACACACCAGTCTTGTTCTGTTGTGGCCATTCACTACTGTCTCTGTTAACTTTCTCTGGAAAATTCCATTCTGGAGTGCCAGTAATAAGTGAGCAAATACGATGGGGACTTTTTCTATACAAAAAATGGCAAAATCACCAAGTTCCACGAATGTACAAAATGAGCCTCCCCTTAGTTATGTTGCTGTGACCCCAACGCTCTTGACAAACATTTATCAGTCCTCTTCTATCAAGTGGAAGCTTGACTGCAAGTGCTTTGGGACAGGGACTATGTGCGCTGTTGGCATCGGTGAAATGTTGTCCCCTGCTTGGAAGGGGAGGCTGGTGTTGCTGGTTGCAGCCCTGCCCTCCACCATGCCCATGGCCACTCGCTTCTTTGTGGCTGCCCTCCACCTCTTCTTCTGTGGCCTGGAGAAGTTGATTAATCTCTGCGCATCAAATCCCCTGCTATAAAGCAAGGATTATAATCCTCCTTTCTTGGTCTTGTCTGTTTGAACTGTGAGTACTTTCTGCAGATACTTTCCCTTAGGATGTGACTGGAGATCATTCAGTGCAATGGGGCTGTTGTCTTGGTAGTGCTAGAGTAACACTTAACCGGGAGAAATTTGAATTACAGGAGGTGGATAGCAATGTTAATCATCACAATGAAGACGGAGCATTATTTTTGCTGTGTGACTGTGGAAGGAAAGGCTGAAAAATAGATGGCTAAAATCACTGAGTGCATATTTTCAAAGACAGGGCTTGCTCAGCAGCCAGGTGACAACAGACATGTTGTTTATTTGACAGAGAGGCTGTGAACTTAACTCCTGACTGAAAAAGAAAACTTGCTTCCCAAATGAAGACATATGGAGGGTTTTAATGGCAGTTGCAAGACATGTGGCTAGGTTGTGCCACTATGCGTGAGCTTATAAAGGCACTGGGTATATATCTGGTGAGGGAATCTGTGAATTCCACCACTATTTAAGAGCGAAAACATTTCTCACCCTGAAAAGAGAGTCAAAGAAAAATTGTGTCTGGGAGGACAGGCTCTGCCAGCTCCACGGCAGTCGGATGCAATGCCTGCCCAATAAGGGAAGGAACTTCTGTTAAGCTGCGTGGTTGGGTTTTAGCTTGACCTTGCCCAGAATTTGTCTCTAGAAGTTGGCCTTACTCAAGATGGGAGTTTTAAATTATATTAAAAGAAGTGACTCGTACTAAAAAGTTGCAGTAAAACCAGGGAAGGAAAAAATATTGGAAAACATTCTAAAATACGTGCCTGAATCTGTTTCCATTTGGTGCTCTTGTTACGGCACTCATCCAGGTGCCAAGGCTGGTGTAGTACGTGGGACATCGTGTGGAAGGCGATGGGCAGGAATCAGTGTGTGGAAGCACTTGCTGCTTGAATCCACTTAAGTTCCCGATCTGTGCTCGTATAGCGAGTACCCACGACGATGTTATCTGCAGAGGTGCAGAGAGTTGAGGCAACAACAGCAGCAGGGATGTTACACCACGTGACTGATTTCTGCGGCGATCTCTTTCAGACTGGCTGTAGCACAAGTAAAATGTATGTGGGGACAGAATATTAGTGCTTTGCTTTGCAATTTCTTTGGTTTGATATCTTGTCATGGTTTTCAGTGAGGAGCAGATGAACAGGTATCCTGCTTAAGATGACTTAAAGAGAACTGCTTGTAGCCTTAAAATAAAAATAAAGCTCATTTTATATGTTTTAAAGTTGAGGTGGCTTCATTAAAAACTGTAGGGTCTTGCAGTTTTACCCCAAAGAAAACACTGATAGCTCCACAGTTCAGCTGGCAGGGACTGTGTCAGACCATGAAGCCTTGCCCATATATGCGAGTCCTCTTACAGTACCAAAAATCATTTAGTTTTCTTCTAAAGTCCCGGGCTGAGAGCTAAAAATGTCTCACTCGGATATGCATTTTGGAATTTCAGAATTAAATGTAATAAAGCAGATTTTTATTTTTACTCTTGTTTGATGAGACACACAATGAGAGTGAGGACGCCGCGTTAGAGTATCTTTTGATTTGCTATTTGCTATGTGTTAAACATTTATATTTCAAAGAAGCGTTTGTACCTATACCGAGTGTTTGGCAAATCCAACAGCTCATTAGACGTTAACAATAGCAACGCTGCTAAATACAAAGGATTCATAGGCAAAGCACCCCTCAGGCTATATCTTTGAGAGAAAAAGTGGCAAATAGAATCAGAAACTAATTAAATAGTCAGCTAAAGCGAGCATAACTTTAAAAAGCTCTAAAACTACCAAAAATGGAAACATATTACAGTTATCTGCATTCACAGTGCAGAACAAGTTTGGTAGTATTTAAGATAATTCTCTAGTGCCTGCTATTTTTAGTCCAAGGGTAAGCTTCTGTAAGAGCCTTTCAGCGTTGCATCCCTTTAACCTGGCCTAACAAGCTAAGCCAGTAAGCTGTCTGATTTCCGTCTTACAGGAGGCAGAGAGATAGCTAAAACAAACCATTTGTGGTGAAAACGCTCAGCCTATCTTGTCTTAAGAGCTTTCTTCATATAGATTTTTTTTCAAACGTCTCACTATTAAGCATTGCTTGTCAGAGACCAAAATGTCAGGCTTTGCTGTTTGGAAATCGTAGAAACGCAGGAATGAAAAGAGAATTTTATAGACCCAGCCTAATGGAAATAAACATTTCTGCATTGCCACCAGTGAAACCCAATCGGGGCAGTTTAGGCTATTGCTATCCACGCGTCTGAGGAAAAAGGAACGTATTTAGTTTTTCTCAGGGAAAGAAGGGCAGATATAAAGGGCCTGATGTGCATCTCACTTACACTTAATCTGTACTGGTTTAACTCTATTGACTTCGCCGGGTGACGCCTGGTTTGTGCTGCTCTAATCCGAGGGAAGTCAAGCTGGGGTCAGCGTTACGCTCCCTGTGCCGCTGGCACTCGGGTTTGGGGCACCCTTTGCTGTTGAAACAGGGGGCAAGGCCATACGCAGCTGTAAAACACTGCGGTGCTCATTGCATACTGGTGGTTTGGTGCTTCAGGTGGATAAAACTTTGCAATATTATTCACTTACAGATAGCTCTTTTTTACTGGAAATACTATATGGTTCCCCCCCTAATGTATAGAATGAAGTGCAGCCGTGTTTACTTTCTTCTCTCTCCCCCCTTCCCCTTCGTCCCTCTCCTTTCCTTCCCCCTCTTTTCTCTGTGGTGGTGTGTGTAATCCTTACATACGTTTACAAAACAGGCTTTTATTGCTACCTAAACACGAGTGATCCCACCCGCCCCTCTCAGCCAGCTGAGCCAGACGTGGGCGCAGTATCCTGTCCTCTCCCTGAAATAGGTAGAAACAGAGGTCGTGCTGCCTGGGTTAATGGTAGTAGCTCCAGCCTTCTGCCCCCAGAAGTGTCACTTAAACAGGTTTTCCCTTCCCCGGACACTGGATCAGGAGGACAGCTCTTTCATCTTGGGCTGTTTCCAGTCCACAGCTCCCTTCCCCTCCTTCTTCCCCCTCATTTTGGGTGCTGATGGAGCAGGGCGAAATGTCTCCATACAAGGGGAGGCCATCTGAGCCAGGAAAATGTGGCTGTGTTGAAGCCGGTGATCTGCAGGGTCCCACCTCTGGTTTAGTATTCAAATGGATGCAATTTACTTATTATTCCTGGGGTTAGGCACATCCCATGGGGTTTTGGCTGTGCATCTAGCAGCTACATAGGCTCAAATTATAACTTGTGTTAACTTCAGTGGGGATAACTTTTAAATTGAAGATGCACTTGACATGAATAAATATGTCGGTGCATTTCCAGTAGGAAATGTGAGCACAGTGTCTGCCACATTGTAGGCAAGATGAACCCAAGCCACTTTTAAACTCATCTTCTTAGTCATAGCAATGTAGGGCTCAGCTGCAAAACCCACTTGATGATAAGGAGGAAGAATTAGCCCTTACTGGCCTCCGGCTGGACTGCCGTTAGTCCTGGGACAGGTTGGTACCGATGCAGTACGCAGGAGCTGCTGCTCTCAGCTTCAGCATCAACATACCTGAAGAGCAGAGGACCGGGTCCCCAGCTAGTGTAAATCTGCATAGCTCCGTTAAAACCTGTGGAGAGGCCCTAATTTACAGTGGCTGAACATCTGGGCCCAAGTTCTTTTTCTTTTGGTTACTAGCAGGATTAAATAGAAGTACCCAAAATTATTTATTATAGGTGCTGTGGCAGCATCTCAAAGCCCTATTGTAAATCAGGACACCATTGTGAAAGGGGTTGTGTGAACACATAACAAAAAGACAGTCCCTGCCTACAGGAACTTACGGCCTAATTAATAATGATATTTAGTGCATTGATAAGTATAGCTGGACTTGACTACCTGTTATGGGTCATTTTTAAAGAGGGCAAAAAAAATGCCAAGGTTCATTTTCGCCATTTCTGATGAAAAAGGGACTGGTTAACATCAGTGCCTTGCAAAGAAAAATACAATCTTTTATTTCGTACAGATGGAGGGCTGGTGATCAGGAACACGCACTTTTAAAAGACTAGCAGAGAATGAGCAATATATTCAGTTTTGACTAAGAAATAAATAGAAGAGAGGCAACTGCAGTGGGAACTGTAGCGTGCACCACAGTATGCATGTGCTACATAACTCTGCTAGGCTGGTTGAGGGTAAATGAACAAGGTAGCCTTAGTGTAAACTAGCAAATTAGTTTTACATTTTATTGTCAACGCCGTTTTATCAACATTATCTGTGAAGACTAGTGAGTTCGGGGAAGCTTAGAAACAAGCCAACAGTGGACGTGCTCTAGAGGCGGCTTTGCAACAGATAGCTCTTCTGTGATCTTTATTTTTCTTTAATGTTTTCTGTTTTAAAATCACCATCTCTAGTTTACGATTCTATTCGCATACACAAAATTGCATTGAAAGAACATTAAAGTCTTAGCACCTAGTGACAAATCAAGGAAATATACATAGTTAAGGATATTATGAGACATCTAAACGAATCCGAATGCTTAACCAGTGGAAAATTCATCTCTTCATCCTGAAGAGTGTCCTCGGTGGTGGTAGGAGTTTACCAGGACGCACTGTTCAGTTGCTGCTTTTTGAGGCGAGGGCTTATCTGCCTGCTGGGACAAGCTTACATTTTGTTTTCATGGGACTGTAAAAGCGAACTGAAAAGCCTGGCAAAATGCACCTATGATCCATGCTGTGTTAAACTCTATACACGTTAGCACTCTATACTGTGGCATCTCCACATTCTCACTTGGTGCTTCATTATCAAGGAGCCTTTTACTGCTTTCAACCTAGGATGCTCACAGTAGGGGTACCTGGGGTGTTCTCTCAGCTGAGCATCTCCTTAGATATGGGAACGCCACTGAGGTTTTTTGAAACTTTTTTAGCCTGGTAAGAGTAGAGTGAACATATCTAAAAACACTTTTTTTTTTTTCCTCTTTGTGGTGATTTCCTCAGTTTTTTTAGGGCTAATGACTATCTTCGTTTATTTTATCTAGCTAAACCACCTCTGTAAATAGTATGTGTGTCACTCAACACATCTCCTGGTACATACCAGGAGGATGTTGGAGCCATTACTGTGACACTTAAAGACAGGAGTATAGCTACATAGGTAAAACCTGTGATTCATAGAGTAAATGCATCTTTACCTTGTAAACAAGTTTTTGTGTTGTGTCTGAATAAACTCTTCTAGCCAGCTCAGACCAGATGGCAGCCATCCAGTTAGATCACAGTAAAAATTGATGGCAAGCCCAGATGTATTAATGAGGTACTGATCCATTCATGCTGCAGGTCTAAGGAAAATGGGTGGTTTTCTTCCTGTGAGACAGGACTTGTGTTTGTCGTACCTGTTCAACAGGCACGGTGGGTAGGTTTGATGAAGCTGAACACGCTGAAAAATTAAAACATCATAAAAAGCATTTAATGAAGTTGATACTTTACAAATGCTAATTTCCTGGTCAAATTAAATTCCAATTTTCTAACAGTAAAAGCACCAGATAGAAGTGTCTTATTTTGCTGTTTAAAAAGGAATTTTTGAGTACGTGTTCTGTTCACACAAAGCACAGTCTTCACATAATTGAACAAAATTAACAAATATATGTAAACTCTTCTCTGCTATATTGAATATAATTTTATCCTGAAATTTATATTTGTGTAGAGTCATAAATCTATAGAAAGAAGCAGGGACTATGACAGACATCCTGACACATCCAATATAATTAAAACTAAAGCAAATGCAACACTGAAATAGAGAATGAACAAAAGCAACAAGAGTATGCTTCATAGTTTGCAAAGGAAGGTTCTATACTACCACTCAAGTGCATTTTTTAGAGATGTCTGTCATTATCAAGAGGAAGAAGTTTTTACATCAATTACATGTGTGAAATAATCACTGCAAAATATATGGAACTCTTTTTTTTCAGAACATGCCACGCTGCCTAACAAAGGTATATGAATGTTGAAAAATTTTATGTCAGTGCATAGAGAGATTAGTGTAGGCATGTACCATAAATCAAGTAAGCAAATAAATCTGAGCAAGCAGTGTTTGAATATTTGGACTGAAATACTGCTGACACCGTCACTGAAAGCTCTGCAACAGGGAGAGTCCCAAACATCTTCCCTACCTGATGCTGTAGCCTGTAGCCTTCCTTCCCCTGCATCCCTCTTTTTGCAGTACTCATTCCCCATTAGCGCTTCTCTAGATTGGGACCTTTGGTCACAACTGTGACTCTCTACCCTCCTGTATGTTTTAGGTGTGTAATAATAATTAAAAATCTCTCTCTGGGTTGTTGCTCAGGACCTTATCACGTGCACGAACGATTGCCTGTAAAAGGGGAAGGGAGGATGAGTGAAGGGCGCCGTGTGCTGCTCCAGGGGGGAAGCTGCTGGGTGGTGGGCTCGGAGGGCAGCCTGCGTACCCTCTCACACCCCGGGCGGTGAGCTACTCGTGCGGATCGGGCTGCCCGTCCTGTCTCCCTGCTCCCTGGCAGCAGCTCGCCCTCCCCTCTGCTCAGCCCTGCTTCCCCACCAGTGCTGGCAGCCAGCAAACTTCACCCCCCGCTTCGCTGCTCTGAGTGTCTTGTGCAGCAAAGGAAAACCCCCAGCCCTTCTTTTTTCCATGGCTCCTCATCAGACTCTTCCTCCCCTTTGCACTTCTGCCCTTTTCCTGCTCTTGCTTTTCCTCACCAGAGCTGCAAGTAGAGTTTTGGGCTTCTGTCGTGCAGAGCTCTGCCCAAACCTAGCCCACCGCGGGCTGGACAAGACACGCTAGGTCTTCTCCTTCCCCTGCAGCTCCCCACCCATGAAGACCAGGTGATCTTCCCCAGCACAGGGCAAGGAAGCAGGATAGCATGTGCACGGCGTGCCTCAGCATTACGGAAGTGCGGCTCCTGGTTCCTCTGTTTGATAATGCTTTTACAGTGTCAAGCGCTGTACAAGTTAAAAAGCCCCTCTGGTGAGCTAACCTGGTCTAAAACACAGGTAATGCATTTATTTAGTAATCAGCAAATTAGCCTATGTAGTCAGTAAATGTTGAGGCCCAAACTGCTGATAAGATGATTTGCTTTCAGGTGTTTTCTCAATATAGTGCTCAGCATCAAGTATAAATTGAATAGAGTGACCTTTTGATACTGAGTCAAATTGACTGCGTTTCCAAAGATTCTGTGGTTTCAATTACCATAAATTTTTGATATTGGGTCTACCACCAATGCACCGATTCCAGCACAGCAATATCTTATCATTGGTCCCTTTAACACAGTCAACAGCACGATAGCTTGCTCTCAGATGATTTTTTGTTTTGTCTTTTCCCCAGAATCAAGATTACTATCATAGAGGAGAAGGATGCAGTTTACACAAATGAAATTGGAATGGCTTGCAAAATGTGAATGAATTTTGGTCAGAAGATGTAAAACAGGTTACAGGTTGCTAGCTGGATCCTCAGTTTGTGAGATGAATACGTCAATTAGTAGCTCTTCAGTTTATTAGAAACTTAATTGCCAGGCTGTAATGAAAACTTCTGAACTGCAACAACTCGTTAGAAGCAATAAAAAAAGTGACTTTGTGGTGGAAGAATATTTAGTCGGCTCTTTTAAACTGACATGTTTAGCTTAGAGCAGAAAGGTTAGATTTTTCACCTGAAAAGATGGTCCATCTCACAGGAGCTATAGCAGCATTACTTCGGGTGATCAAGGGCACGATCTTAAAGAAACCCTATTTGCAAATGGCCTGTGCCGTGGTTTAGCGTTGTGATGCTTTAATCCCAGATACTTGACAGAAGTTTTACAATGTCAAGTGAGCATGTCTCTCTTTCAGAGAGAAAGTAACCTGAGTTCAGTTACCAAGATTAAACATGAGAACTTTTTGAGACTAGAAATACACACCATGTTGAGTATATAAATAATAATAAATATTGTTACTTTTATGTTGCTATACCCTGGCGAAGGGAGGGGAGAAATGGATGCTGCAAGTGCTCCCGTCTCCTTCAGCCTGCGGACCTTTCGCAGGTCCTCCTTTTGGTGCCATAATGTCCCCGGGAGCGATGCTGGGAGTTTGTTCCACTCCAGGGACCCGGCTCGGGAAGTTAAGCATTGCAGTACCTGCATTTGGTGTAATTACACTGTTTATTTAATATCGTTTTGGGGAGAGTGGGATGGCAGAGCATATTGCTTCAGGTCTGTACAATATCTCCAGAAATCCAGCTAGAGTGAAGCTTTTACTTAAATACAAGGATGTGGTCGGCCCTACAGATGATACATACTCAATCCATATGTTGGGCAATGGGACTGCCGAAATCAGTAGGCAAGCACTGGATTCAAGTGGTCTTTGCCTACAGGTGCATGTCAGGAGTATGAGTATAGCTGCCTCCTTCAAGAAGAAGAGAAGATCTCTTGTTTCCTTCCCATACCCTAAAGGCATTTGCACAGGGGTGGTGATAATTAATCCCCGCATTTCTACTACATATAAAGAAACCTGGCTGTAATTTTCTCCTAGTGGGACTCCATTTTGTTTTTAAAGATAATTGATAGCTCTGGACTTAAGCATTTCAATTATGGGAGTGTCTCTTGGGGACCAGACTAACAGACCTTGGAAAAACGTTCTAATGCAAATGCATCATGTGGATTTTTACTGTAAGACAGCACAGGACGCCTAAGGATTTGCAAAGCAGTTTACCAGTAAAATAAAAGCTGAAATACTTCTCAAAATATATAATGGTACGGGACTGGTTGTGAGCAGGTAGGGTGGAACAAGTGGTTCTCCACTTGGACCACTGATTCCTCTTTGGCCCTGGGAGAAAATACTGCCAGGTACGGCCAGCTCTAAGTTGAAGAGAAGGAGGCACTTGCCTTGGACAGCAGATTGAGAAGGCAGCAAAATCACCATGACAGCACTGTCTGTGCCGGTGCCGTGGGAGGTTGGCTCCTTCTGCTCCAGAAGAGGGAAAACTTGGGCTGTAATTCCTCCCTTTTACCGTCCCTGGCCTCAGCTCTCAGTTTTTGCTGGCAGGAGCAGGAAGACCAGTCTGCATCCTAATCCCTTCCCTCCTCCTACCTTCCCTATGCTTCTGCCCAGCCTGTGGCTCCTTATCCTCGGGTGGCAAAGCTTGGTTTGCGGGGCCAGGGCTGAGATACTAATCTGCCCCTACTCCTGCATGTTTGCTGGTGGGAAGTGCTCAGGGCTGGGGTGGTGTTGGTGAGCTTTTTGGTGCCTCTGCATCCCTATCTGCAAAAAGGGGCAAATCTGTACCCGTCATTTCTCCTAGTGGTGTGAATCTTAAGGACGTTCTTATTCCAAAATGTGTCATTAAGGAATTAAATCCTGTTGGAAGTCCCAGATGTGCTCACAAGCCATTTTTGTGCTTTTGAAAATAGTGCCATAATGTATTAGTATTTTTAGATCACTCAGATATTTTCAGCTGGAGGAAAATCTTTTATTTTCTTTGTTAATTGTGCTATAAATAGATCTTAGGCTACTGAGGAGAAATGAGTCGATATGTTGAAATGGTGATCCCTCGCGGGTTCAGGTGTACACCTGGCTGCTCTGAATTGCTTCCCGCGCTGGGCTGCTGGAGCGGTGACAGCTTCTGCCAGCTGTGGATCTGTCCCAAAGTTTCCTGGGCTTTTTACGAAGACGTGGCAAGCTGCCACTGCTCCCAGCTCCTCGGGGCTGTGGCTTAATACTGCAGTTTAGGCCCCGATCTTTCAGTATGAATCACGACAGGCCCCTGCACTGTTCAAATTATCAGTAAAGAAACTTTAGAGCATCATCATTCATTAGCTGATTTCAGTCCTTGAGATACAGTAAGCAAAAGCTGTGCATGTGATAATGGCAAATGAAAGGTGGAGGGGAATCAACCACAGGGAAGGTGTTGGAGAGACTATTAACATTTGGAAAAGATTTTCTAAATGATGGGCTTGACCCTTGACCCTTCTCTGGAGTGAATCAGCACACCCGGGAGAGCTGACTGCGGGAGAGCTACAGGAGAGTCCTGAGTCAGGACATCTGCACACTGGCTTCAAGGTTTTCAAGAAGGGATTGGTGATGGTAATGATGGTGGCTTTAAAATCTTGCATGATTTTTCAAAGGAAGAAAATTCTAAGGAACAATCCCAACATTGCTCAGTATATGCACCCTAAAGGGATGCATGTGAAAGCCAAGGTGGCCGCGTCTCCATTACAGCTCAGTCTTTGGCCTCTGTAATGGGATTGCTGACAAGTAACAGGTATTTACAGACATAAAATGCTAACCATGAAGTGAACCTGGCTCCATCAATAGGCAGAATAAGCAAAAGAGAAAGAATTATCAGGGGTAGAGGATTTAAATACCTTTGTGTGGGTAAATTATCAACGCATTTCATATAGCTTTTCACTGGCCAAAGAGAGAATATCTCTGGAGACATTTTACTGAAGGCAGAAACCCAATTAGAATAAGATTGTTCCACAACTAATAAAGTGTTTTCAGACAGAGAATTATTTTTAGTGCTGTAGAAATAGTAAAGCATTAGAGCAAAACATGTAAAAGCGGAGAAGAGTACAGTTAGAAACTTTTCATGGTCTTTAGGTACCTTGATCACTTATTTTTGAGGATTGGTTGGTGTTCTGGCAGCTTACAGCACTAGCCAGCTTTCCCTGTTGTGTTTGCCCATGCACAGTGACACCAATGCCAAATCTTATTTCTTTTCAGAGCTAATGCCATTCTGGATACGCTAGAAACTTGCTGTCAAAAACGTGGAAGTGCATGCATTCAGTGACATACTTGGGTTCCTTGCCTCCTTCAGCTGGGTGAAAATTTACAGAGGTCAAAAAACCTCTGGCCCCTATGTCTTTATGTTAAACTAACAACTAAGGATGTTAAGAAGTTCATGTGGTGTGACTGGGAAGTGATGCATAACCACTTCTGCGTTAAAAAAAACATTAGTTAGCAAGATGCAGTCATTCTGAATTGTTTTCATAAGTGTTTAATAATTTCATGTATTTGCCGTGCGGCTTTATGTTCGAGATTATCCTCCACCCCTTTTTCTTACACACTGTAGTTCATTTGGGTGATCTAAATACTCAGGATCTCCTCCTTTAGAGGGAAGCAAACCCTTTCAGTGTGACTCTGCTTGGAAGTTAGGGACACGGCAGAGCGAGTTCCTGAGAGCACACAGCGCTTCCCCTGGCCTCGGCAGAGATCAAAGGTGCTCAGCTCCTCCTGATTCACCGAGCCTGTGCGATGCGCAGGTTGGATGCCAGTCTGAAACGTGAACTTCTGCAGTGACAGTGCTGAAACCGTGAAAGAGCCTGCATTTGGCCATGGCGTTGCTTCTCTGCAGTGCTGTCAACACCAAGACTCAGGTTGCAATAGCAAAGCAGAAAGCTGCTGCTTCAGTGATTATTGCTCAGACGTTGATGTACCCAACCATCTCTCCCTCTGCATCTCCCCTCAGCACTATTTCTGCTGTATCTAATAATTGTGTTTCTTTATAAACAGTAATTTAGGACAATTAGGAGCAATAGCGTAGTTAAACCTTTAAAAGGTTATCTCGCAATGTCATTTTCTTGACTAATGTGTTCCTGCTGCCATGTCGTTTGTGAATAGACATGTGTTAGCCAGCTAGTGTGCTTCATCTGTGGTGACTTTGATTTATTTGCTCTGTAAATTGGGACTGAAGCAATAATGGAAAGTGACATTAATTGTTTAACAGAGTCCTCTCTGTCACATCCTCTGCTTTCTCTGGGGTGTTTGAATGTTGAAACTTGTACAAAACTAATTGAAATTGCTGTGATGAGGACCAGTGTCCACTCAACTTTCTGTTCTTGAATGTCAGTGCACTTGAATGTCTGTTCAAAGCACGAGAGCTGAGCAGCTAACAGCAAATATCAGGTCTTCTTCTGGCATGCTATTATTAAAGAAGGCATTCCTCGTTAGAAATAGTAACACTTCCAGCTTTGTTGCCAGCTTTATAAGCTGCAAGGCTCAGTAAAGGGGGATGGCAGTGCGCCCCACCAGCTAGGCTTGCTGGAGAGGTTCCCGGTGGGGGGCTGGGGGTCAGGCAGCCAGGCCCCCCCACAGCCACCCCGGGGCTGAGGGCTGGCTCTCACCACCATTCATCGAGGGGCTTGAAATGCCATTAGAAAAAAGTCGGCGCTTTATTACATTGCAAAGCGCTTTTTTGCTCAATAAGGCCTTTTCGTACTTTTCTACAAGTGACACCATAATTTCCCTCTTTTCCTCTCAAAAAGTGACTGTGAAAAGCTGCATTTGGAGCTTGGTTTTATTCGCAAGGTGGCTTCCCTCTGCTTATTTCCATACTCTGCTCACTGAATTGTCACGGCACTGTGCATGTGTCTGCTTGGTATGGTGGAAATCACCAGATACCGGGACTTAAACTCTTTTTCTCAGTGGCCAAGCCCCTTCTGGCCTTTTAAGTAAATGCTTCTCCTTAGCATTAGCTTTGCCTGAGTGTTTATTTGTTTCCTGGGGATGATGCTGTAAGCATCAGAACAGTCTGTGCTCTGCTGTAGCTTTCTAGCTGGAAGACGGAGCTTTTCTGTACGAAGCCGTGAGGTGTGATTTGGCAGAGAAGCCTGGCAGGAGGAATTATCTGTGTGGTTTATGAGCACCTCTGTTCGGAGTCTGGTAGATACAGTATTACTGAAAAAAGTCATGCTAAGGGGATACACAGATTCACTTGATTTTTTTTTTTCTCCCTTCTGAGCTATTACTGGTAATGTTTTGTTATTGATTTCTTTAACTTTTTTTTTTTTTCCAAAGGGACAGCTTTTGTTTGTCTCACTGGTGTATTCCTTGCTAGTTCACTTTTAAACTATAAGATTTGAACTCAGCTGAAATCTCTTCACAGTGTGAACCTGGAGTGTGATGAGCCACTGTGAAGCTGGTGGAAAAACTCCCAATTTGATATCCCTAGAATCAGTGAAAGGCTTTTCATTTACTTTAATAGCACTAGGATCAGCCTAGGAATCCTAGATAATTGATCTGTCAAGATCAATTTCCAATCTTTCTGAAAAATAAATATAATGATTTTTACACAATTCTATTCCTCAGAATGCTCAGTACTCCAAAAATCTGTACCTTAATATACAGTAGGGACTATATTTCATTAAAAAATTGGAAAGCATTTAAATTTACTCAATTTGACAAAAAGAAGTCTTGTTGCTGAAATAAGATATCTAATATAAATTAACATTACAGCCACATCTGATTAGGAATTAATCTACTTTTTATAATTGCAGTCTGAATTAGATAAATGCATACAATAGTCACATTGAGTACTCAAACGACATAACTCGAAAGGACAACTTCAAAGGCAACCTGCCTAATACATTTCTTTATAAGAAACCCAAAGAGCCTGCCATTTACAATATGAGTCCTGATGGCTAGTCTTACACTGAAATGCGCAGGAATGAGAAGTTGTTTGTTGGGTTTGGAGCAAGGATTTCCAGAAGTATGGAAGGGAAACCCTTTCCCTCTTACACTGGGCCGCATATGTGAACAAGGTTTCCCAAATTTCACTGGTCTTCTGATTAGCTGTCTTATTCTCTGATTCTTGTAGTTTTGTCAGGTCAATTAGCTGGTGTTCAGCATTGAAAAGACAAAGAAAGAGACAGCCTGGGCTGACACCATCATTAGGTGTCGGCAGCTTAGGCACATCCTGTAATACAATCCCTGTGTGATTACTTACCATTGTTAACACCTGATAAAAAAAAAAAAGTGGAAGAAAAGTAAATTAGAGCAATACACTGCGAGTGCAAAGAGATTTCTCTTGAACACAGAGTTGGATCATTTTATTGTGCTTAATTACATCTTCTGAGATGCTGTTGCAGGTTACTGTTTCAAGGGCTGATTTAACTGTGTTTTGACTGCTTTTTCACGTACAGAGGCATCGGTTTGTTCCTTTTCTCTTCTCACCTGGTTCCACTTTTTGTTTTGTCCCCTCCTGCAGAAGATAGATGAAGAGAGTGAGGCAAACTTGCTAGCCGTTCTCACTGAAACACTGGACAGCATCCCCGTGGATGAGGATGGATTGCCTTCATTTGATGCACTGACAGATGGAGATGTGACCAACGAAAATGCCGCTAGCCCTTCCCCAATGCCCGACGGCACCCCTCCAACTCAGGAGGCAGAAGAGCCGTCTCTAGTAAGAACCCTTCCTACTGTTTAACAGGAATTGGATGTGCCTCTGGCTACCCGCTGCATGGGTATGATGTAGTCACAGTAAGGTCTGGACTTTTCATTTAGACTGAAAAGGAAAATCAAGTAAAGAACAGAAAATTAAGCGGGGGAAAAAAACCATCAAATAGCCATAGGATGACTAATAAGGCAATCTATTAAAAAGTGTGTTGAAGAGATTGTTTTTGAGATTCTTGTGCTAATGGCTGACACTTTTGCTTTTCATTCTGTTCAAATAAGTCAGGGTAATGGTTTTTAATTCATATTTCATTTCTCGGGGCTCTTTTTGTATGTTTAGACGTCACTTTTGGTGATCTGTAAAGAAAGGCCCATTGAGTCTGGCGGGATGTGGGGCTAATTTTGTGCCTTTAGCATTGATTTGACCAGTAAGCACCAGCTTAGTGCTAATCAGGGCAAACCCAAACCTTGGGTGAGGATTTGGGTGAAACCTTATATGCATTTTGCTCGGTAAAACCAGTTTGAGACATGATTCTGTTTCTGCTGAAAGTCCCTTATCACTGGCTTCTGCGGAAGCAGAGCCAGATACGTGCATCTTGACGCTGTATCCATTAGTCTGTTAAAGTTAACATCTCTGTTTAGATCAGAGGCCTCTTCTGTCAGACAGATTGCCAAGAATTTCATTTTGCCGTGGATTTAGAAATCCAAGGCCCCTGTCATTTCTGCTTGCCCCGCAGTATACTGCAGTAAAGGGAGCAGAAATATGCTGCCAAGCCAGAAGAAAATGAAATCTGTTTGCTCTGGGGAATATTGAGCCCTTCTTTCTGTTTTATTGTACTTTGCTGGCTGAAATTGATATAGCTAATTTTAAGTAACTATGCAAAAATGTAGATAAGTCATTTTAATCCATAAAGATGCATAACTTTACTCTTTTCCTTCCACCTCCCTTTCCCTGATGTGTTTGTAGCTTAAGAAGCTCTTGCTGGCTCCAGCCAACACTCAGCTAAATTACAATGAATGCAGTGGTCTCAGCACACAAAACCATGCAAACACTAATCACAGGATCCGAACAAGCCCTGTGGTTGTTAAGGTACAAACTTAATCTTTGTAATAAGGAAAAAAAGACAAAAAAAAAAAAGAAAACGTGTGACAAGGTCTTTTATGCTTTCAGCAACTAAGCAAGCAGTAGATCTATATGTGTTGTATTAAACTGCCTACTATCTTGCAACTACTTTAATAAAAAAAAGTGAACAGATTATAGACTGGGTTCCAGAAAATCACCTGAGCTCCTTTATGCTCTGAATATTTCATTTATGCTTTTTCTCTTGGCAGAGTTCAGTTGTAGTCCCACTGTCTGTTACTGTCACCTACTTTATTGATACACAGAGTAGTAGGGCATGCAGTAAAATTTGCTGATGGGCTGGTGTTGTTTATGAGAGACTCCAGGATGCGGGACTGCCATTTTACCAGCTGTCAGAGCTAAGAAAAATGACACTGGCAAAAGATGTATATCAGCCATTAATTGGATAGAATGGGGGCTCTGACATAATTCTGTTAGCAGGCAGTATTAAACAATGTTTGTCTTGCCATTCACTGTAACTGAAAGCGGAGCGTTTAGGGGTACTTAAGAGAGTTGTGAATACTGGGCTCAAGCAATCAGCCGCAAATTAAGGTTTAAACCAGCTTATTTTTTTGTTCACAGTAAAGGCGCTGTAGGGTCTTGTTAGTTACATGTTGCTGAGTAGGAACATTGAAATGTAGGAGAAATGAAATAAAAAGATGCATAAATGTCATTTAGGAATTTTAAATGTAATTTTCTTTCCTTGTTCTGCAAACAATTATTCACAGCTCATAGATCTAGTACACTTAGACTGAACACTTCATTGAAAATCTCATCTCTTCAGAAAACCTATATCCGTTCTGATAAGGTTCAGCTCACTAATTTTGGCTTTTTTTTATTTTATTTTATTTTATTATACCCTGTTTTTAAGACTGAGAATTCATGGAGCAATAAAGCAAAGAGCATTTGTCAACAGCAAAAGCCTCAAAGACGTCCCTGCTCTGAACTTCTCAAATATCTGACTACGAATGATGACCCTCCTCAGACCAAACCAGAAGAGAACAGGAACAGCAGCAAAGAGAAATGCACCTCCAAAAGGAAGCCCCATCTGCAGTCTCAGACAAATCATCTGCAAGGTAGGTGTGAGAGCACATAAGACGGCTTTGGTACTAGCAGTAATGCAGGGAAGCTGAAATACCATGGTTGTGAATACCCTTGGTACCTCTTCTGTTCTTTGGATTAGTATTGTAAATCCGGCATCTCTTCTGTATAGGGAGAATTTTAAAACAGTATAGTGAAGTTAGAATTAGTTCACTAGATTTAGCTTTTAAACAATTTTAATCCTGTCTCTATTGCTCCCAACCTCAGAAGAGGAATCTCAGGGAAAAAAAAAGTTTAACAAATACCACATGTTAATATACCAAGCTAGCTGGAGATATTTATTCACAGAGTACTCTACCACTAAGAAATCATTATACCCCTAAACAAGCTGGGCAGGCTGGTTCATTAGTGAGCTGCTTTCTTTTTTTGCTAGCGTAAAACTGAAGGCATTGTTAACCTGCCACATAGTCCTTAAGAGACAATAAATAGTGCTCTCACTGCTACAGAGAAAGCAATAAATGTGTCATTCCTGTTAAAGCTGGAATGCTGGTTTGTAATTTTATTTTGTAAATAGTTGAAAGTTTAGCTGCCATCCTGATCTTCCTCTCTTTCTCTCTCTTTTTAGATTCTTTATGGCCAAAACTAAACACTTGTGTTGACTTTTAGTATCCTCCGATGCATAAAGAACTGGTCTATATTACAAGTAGCTTCTATGGCAGACATGCAAGAGCTTAAAGCCCCCTCTCTTGCTTTCTCTCCCCCGTTCCCCTGCCTGTTTTCCCAAGATAAAGGAAAGCTGTAAAAGCTTATGAGCCCAAAGGGAGCTTTTTTAAAGTTACTGTTACTTTAAAATACATCTATGTATATATATTGTACTGGCATCTAGAAGACCAAGTGCCTATCTCAGTCACATCAGTGCAAATCCTGGATGACCCCACTAAAGTCAATGGAAGTTATCTGACTGCAACAGAGATCAGGATATGACCCTGAATGTGTTGTTCTGGTATTTTTAAAGCAGCAATTGTAAACTGCATATGTTTTTTCTTCTCCTCCCCTTCCCTTGCATTCTCCACCCCCATCAAATCTTAATTTTTCACTCTTCACTAGGAAGTATAAGCAAACTTAATAAAAACAGTCTTCCCTTCCCACCACTAAATATGCTTCTCGCAGCTGTACATTCTGACATCCTAAGTGTAGGTTTCCCCATTACGGTCTCAAATTCTCTGAACAATGTTTCTTGTAAGAAAGAAATCCAACTGCCCCTAGAGCTTCTTGGATGCCAACTGCCACTCCTTCTGGATGGCTTCAGCAGTCTGCTCCACAGCAAAATCCAGACTGAACTGTATGTGTAAAACCTGGGGCTCTTGCTGCAATGGTACTGAAACACAGACCTCCCAGAAGTTACAGGGGGCTTTATTAACACTGTTGGGTGTTAAGGTGATACATGATAAGGTGTATCATGTATAACACGCTATATGCACATGTATGTTATACACATACATAGATGTATGCACGCACACACATAAATATGGATTATCAGATCTTCCTATTCAGATCAGAGCTGCATTTTTTCCCCAGCTGAGGCAATTGTGTAGACTTAACGCGAAGAAACAAAGCCCGTTGGGTTGTGGCAGCAGTGTGGAAGGAGAGGTTAGGAAAGTCCAAAGGGACATATGGCTACCTTACCAGTGTTTAACAGATGACTGTGAGTTTGGTGGTATTGCAGATGAAATTGCAGGCAGGCAGAAATTACTGTCTTCTGTAATTCCTGCAGTTTAATTTACAGGCTTCTGAAATGTTGTTTTTTTCATCAAATTTGCCTCATACACCAATATATGACTTCAATATCAATGAATTTGCATATAATACAAATACAAGAATATAATACTTTCAGCTTGGACAGTCAATTCATGCAGAATCAACCTTGCAAATTTAACTGGTATTCGCAAACCTCCAGTCATTTGTTCATACATTTAATCAAAAGTACAAGAAAATTGGCTCCTTCTGTTTTAAAAAATAATCAGGGTCTGATATTTTCTTTCAAAGTTAGGGAAAGCTCACAAAGGATAAGTCAAACGGTATTTTCCTTTAGGGTTACTGTTGCAAACATATTGCAAACCCACGGGAATGTCCACAAACCCATTCATGCCAAAGATCATCTGTGGTTTTGCATTGAAATTTGCCCATGAGGAAACTTAGTTCTTTTGAACCTGAATGTTTTCAATTTACAGGGACAAGCAACTTCATGTGAACCCTTTTTAATAAGAGAAAACCACACCACAGTAGACCTTGAAACTCTAATAAACAGGCACCATGGAAGATGATAGTGTCTTGGCTAAATATTTACACTATCAATAGCTGTATGTGAGGACGAATCCTCTGCAGGAATACTGTTTGGTCAAGCCCTTGCCTGGCAATAAGAAAACTGATGGGTGTTTTGGTATGTGAATTTCTCAGTGAGAGAGCTCAGTGATATCTGCCTAAAATGAATACATACGACTGTGAGATAATGCTTTGGTTCTGTGCCCATCTCCGGCAGATTTGCACTGTGCCTCAGTGCTTCAGATTATACATATCCAAATGTGTTTGTGTGTATATATATATATTCTGATGTGGGACTATTCTGTGGGACTAATGAGAACTAGAATGAGACTTTTTAGAGGCTTAAATAGTTCTTACACATTCAGCTTCCTTAGAAAGCCTAAATTGGGTAAGAGAGGAAGCCTTTGTACAAAACTTTATTCCTGAGCCTTACTGTAAGATCTGGGTTTTTTAAGCCAGTTTTACCTCTAGGTAGCCACTGGCAAACATTAGTCTCCCTAGATGTATATAAAATGCACACAAAGATGTGTCAGTTTACATTCAGTCTTACAGCACCTGGTTTTAGGCACAAATCAGTGGCAGTGCTGGATCAGACAAATAACTCATTGAGGTGCATCTCGTCACTCCGGCGGTGACTTCTGAGGAAGGTGAACCCGAGGTGAACACCTGAGCTTCCATTTCTAACTTTCATATGGGGAGGAGGAGAAACAATATGCAGCTCTTGAGAATTGAGTTAATTTTTTAAAAAATGTAATATTACTTCAGGAATGCTCTAGAGCTTATAAAAGTAATCAATTTGCATATAAAATCCTTTAATGTTGATGGGAGCTCCAAGCCTGGAATGAATACGAAATACGCAGTAGTGACACTCTGGACAAAAGATCTGCAGTGCAGGAGTGTTCAAGGGGAACATTTTGTCTTAAGTAATTAATTTGCAGAAGAGATCCCCTGCTGTTGTTCTTGGTACAATGCTCTCTGCGTTTAAACATCAATCTAACTTCTGAAAAGCAAAATTTGCAACTAATATTATTTTTAATTTTTAAAAATTTTACTGGCAATTAAAGGAATCTTAGTTGTATTACAATTTCCTAGTTCTTGGCTTGCTTTAGGAAAATACAAGTTAGCATTAATAAAAGCTACGAAGACTTGTATTTTTATAGCTAGAGCTTTGTTTTTTGCATATGTTGGGATTGTAGTGTTGAGAGCTTCAACCCTATTTTTAACCATCTGTGACTATGTCAGTGGCTTGTCATAGTTTGCAGGATAATTTGCAGAAATTTGGACTATAACTGGTTGGACTCTGGCCTCATAGAAACAACCTATTCTCAGTGCTATATATAAAACTGTATATTGTGGAAGTAAAATTAACTGAATATTCATAACGTTCTGTTACTTCGTAGTTATTCTGCTACTCCTGTTTCCAAATAAAATGTGAACTGTGGTCTAAATAAACTCTAAGAGAAATAATAACATTTTCACAGTGTATCCTATAGGGTTCTTCATTGATTTTTAACATGTACCACTCTTCTTCTGAAAGGTTCTTGGCATTTGGGTTGTGTACTGTATTTCAGAGGTACAGTACTTGATGTAAGTCATTGTTGAAATTTAGGTGCCCTTTTGGTACTGGTAATAAGGAATCAGGATGAGTCTCTTTATTTATCTGTCTATCTAAGATACACTGAAATGGCTATTGAACTATCAGAGCTCAGCCCTAACGGACTAACATGTGATTCCAGCACCAACATAAAAAATCTTTTTAGTATACATTATGGGGTGTTTAAGTATTCCATAATCATTTTCTTTTTTCCCTTTAGCCAAACCAACAAGTTTATCACTTCCATTGACGCCCGAGTCACCAAAGTAAGTGCTAAAAAGTGCAAACATTTATAAAAGGGAGGGGGGGTTCAATAGATTTTGGCTACAGCAACTCCATTTCAGCTTGTTTTTATAAATGTGCCCTGTCTTCCAGTGATCCCAAGGGTTCCCCATTTGAGAACAAGACTATTGAACAAACCTTAAGTGTGGAACTCTCTGGAACTGCAGGTGAGAAATGGGGAGGGCTGGCTCTTCCTTTAAGCATGGCTTGTGTGTGTGTTTGTTCATTTTAATATACCACATGTACACCGAGATCTCACAGAGGCCTCCAGTAGACTAACTTCAGTGCAGTTTAGCATTGATTTTTTATCTTGTTACGTGAGAAGGAATGCATTTGAAAATATGACTCCAAACCTACACAAGAGAGCATAATTTCTGGGAAAATATGAATGAAACCATTTATCTGTTATACTTCCCCATTTCCCCATAGATTTGTGTACTGCTGAGCACCATCTTTCAAAGACAAACCCCACAGCACAGTGTAATAGATGTTAAAGATGGAAAAGTTATGTCATCCAGTCTGTCTCCAGGCTGGTCTAGGGGTGTACGTGACTGCATGTTTCAGTGCTTTGTCAATTCTAGATTAATATGTCACAAATAACAGCTTTCTCCTCTACCACTGAAAAACTATTCCATAGCTTAGAGGTAATTTTTTAAAATTGATATTCATTTTATAGTCTTGCTTTCTCTTTATTTCTTCCGTTAGCACACTTCACACAACCTCCCTTTATCCTCCTCCTCCTTTCAGATCCTGAAAGGTTTTTGTACCTTTTGAAGATTTGTAGATTTTTTATCATGTGCTGGTTTAGTTGATGCGTCACTCATTACACCCATTTAACTCATCTGCTCTTTCCGCTAAAGTCAATTCCTTCAGACCTCAGATCTGGTTTATTGCTTTTCTCTGAACTCTGTTTTGCATCCATTTTCCTGAAGTCTCCAGAACTGAGCACAAGAGCACATGTTGAGCTCCACCTGATGTATTGCCAAGGGCGTTTTCTTTCTCAGTTGCGTAATATTAAAAAATAAGAGACATGCTTGGCATGCATTTCTCTCGGGTGCATCCCTAGGGAATAACAGTGGATTGTAAATTATGTGATCTCTAGCGTTTTGGGGGGCATTGGAAAATATGTCTTCAGGTACCGTAAATCAGCTTGGCACCCCTGAATTCAGTGGCAGCTTTACACAAGAGCAGGTCCAAGCACTAGTTTTGTGTATGTACTCTGGGCTTTCATCTCCCTACAACCATCATTTCACTTTTTCAGAAACTTCTTCATTAGTTCAGCATTAAAACATGCACACTTTCCTCTGTCATGTCCTGAAAACCTGGAGTCTTAATCTCTTGACAAAAGCAAGCATCCTTCCAATGCACCTTCTTTTTGCAAAACCAACAGAAACACGGCAAAATTCACTGTATGCAGCAGGATAATCCCATTTAGTGCCAGCAGGCCTGAAGCATGGAGAAACCTCTTTTATCATTACTGGAGAGCAAATCTACATGAGGGTGCCCATTTGTAAGCACACTGGTAAGTCAGTGCTTAGTGCTGCCAACTGAAAGGGGCAGATGAGGTGACTACAGCAGAGTGGTACGAGCAGCCGTTGAAATCACTGAAGGGAGCAGTATTTTCTCCCAGCCAGAAAGTCAGCAGCCTGCTCTTCCCATCAGCTGACTAGACAGAAATTGGGAGTCAGTCTGACCCCTGGATGGTCCTCTAGTATTGCCTCCATAATGGCAACAGGAACAGTCTTGGTATTACTGAATTCATTCCGCTCCATCAGCTCTTCACAGAGGAGGAAACGAAACAGCTCTGTTGTTGTCTTAGACAATATAACCAGGAGAACTAGCGCATTAAAAAATGCATCATAAGCTGTGAAACAGCACAACTCAATGAATATGTGAACAGGAACATTGTCCTATGAAAATATGGGGGTTTTTTTCCCCTCTGGAAATAAATAGAGTCTAGCTAGAAAATAAACTGGTCATAATTAAGGAAAACAAGAGTTGGTGGAGCATTTGTGGCCAGGGAGTTGGGGCAGTGTTCCCAAGCAGCGTACATGATGGTGGCTCTTGGACTTCATGTTGCACTTGCTCTGGTCTTCACAATGCCTGGTGAGGAGGTTTCAGGAGATTGCATTTCATCACTTGGTAGCTGTATTAATCTCTGCCTTCATATACACATAGATTTTAATTTTATATTCAAATATGTATGTAAATCTATAGAAAGATGAGTGGTTGTGCATGTCTTACTTTTTAACTCATTTATATTGCAGTAGTGTTTTGTGTTATGAGTCTACTTGTGCTGGAAGCCAACAAGTACATAACAGAAACAACCTCTAGTGCTGAAGAGCTTACAGTGTATGTGAGTAAATCATGGCAGAATTGGGACCCACTTCAGTAAAAACAACAACTCCCAAAAAAGGAAAAAAATAGTGGCACTAGTGATTAATAATACCTTGGAGTTCTTTAGCGAGACCCTGGCAACTCCAAATTATATCCAGATAACCGCATTGCTCATTGTCCTTATATAGGGCAGCTTGCACTGTACAAGCACTATTTATTATAATTTAAATAGGAGTTGCCTTGATCTCACCGCCGAATTGAAAAGACCATTAACAGTGCTGCTCGCACTATCGAAGCACAAAGTATTTTAACATAAATAGCAGCTCCCTTGATCTCTCTGCTGAAAACAACATTGGTTCCCTCACTGATGAATTAACTATAGAGTAGGAAAATAAATAAATAAAAGTATTTCCCACATGAGACATCAATCTTTGTCACACTCACATTTTGGATTCCCGTATCTAAAGTCAAACTGAAACTGTTCTCTTGCCGATGCTATATCTTGCTTTAGAACGGTTTTGTTAGTAGTCATGAATGTAACTTTGTCCTCTCTAAAACTGTCAAAAACATTGATTTGTCAAATTACAGGGAACAAATATTTTTTAAAGTGTTTTCAAGCCACACATAAAAATTCTTTGAATGCACTTTAACTAAGTGGCCTATGATAGAGGAATAAGTCCATTGCTATCTAAAATCCCAACTCCTGCAGCTGATTTCTAGTGCTATTGTAAGGAAAATGGACCAGAACATCATTATATGGAGGGAGTCCTACGTGTTGATAATGTAGTAGAACAGGTGCCTGTGTGAGGTGAGTCTCATTCTGAGTAAGAGACTCGCAAGAGGTCCTTCTCTCTTTGTTTTCACAGCTAGCAGCATTGCCAACGCCTTGCTAAGAGGCCATGGGCTGGAACCTCTCTTGACATCTTCCAGGAACGCGGGACATTTCTGTGTCCCTGGAGGACCTCTTTCCTCTTCGTTAGCAGTTGGGCTGAGGGGGCACCTGCAGTCACAGGGACTGGGAGGACTGACCCTCTGGAGGTGGCTGTATTTCTGTTGATGATCAAGGCCTCCTCAATGATTGTCTTCGTTTTTCTGCTGAACTTCTAAATGCCAGAAGTTAGATGGCATGGCTTCTAAATGTTTGAAATTCAGCTCTCCCTATTTTCTCTGTGTCTTTTTAAACCATCACTCCTAAATACTCAAAGCCATCATGTAAGTGCATGAAGTGAGTTTACATGCTTAAGGCTCTACTACCATACAAGTAGTGATCAGTAACTGGAAGGCCATTTCCACCCTCTCTATCTGCAACAGGTGACTTGGTGAAAAGTCTCTCATTTGCACACAGATTCCTGTAATTTACCTGAGCATAAAACTCCTCACTGGTCTTTCTTGGGTGCAAAATTTGATCTCTCTAAAAGGAAATCAGAAAAGGCTGTATGAACACAATCAGCTTGAATAGTGATTTGGAATTCATGAGCATCCTTGGGGATACTTACACCCTGCTATTTGCCCACCTCTAGATCTGTATTATCTCTTAGTTATCAGAACAAGTACTTAAAACCTATCATATAAGAACTTGTTTGACCTCAGAATGATTTCTGATAAAATGAGATACGAGATGCAGAGAGTTGTCCAGAGGGAATAAAATCTAGTAAATTATTTGGTATTTTCAGGCGTCTGTGTTTATTCTCTGCAGCACTGACAACAGGATTAAACTGAATACTCAACAAGCATGTAGGTTTTTATTATATGATGGCTATTTAATTTTAATATATTTTCCTGGCTTCTGCAATCTTGTGCCACACAAAAGCTCTTCTGATTCTTTTACTGAATTGAGCTGTTATCTTGGGTTCAGTGTTTTAAGTGGCCTTAAATAATGTTTCCCTTGACGATCCATTTTCAAACTTAAAAGGTATAAAAGAATTCGTTTTCAATGCCTCTCAAAAGCCCAGTGCACATGTGGAAAGGTTCTAGGGCTGCATTTCCCAAAAGACGCTAATTCTCAGCCCCCTCAAAACACAATAAACATCATCAAACATTTAAATGCTAACAATTACAGTAGAGTTTTAGGAAGATCGGTGTCTATGTAAAACAGCCTTGCAAATCAGTCCTAAAAAGTCAAGAGGGCAAAGTTTTATGCAAAGGCACTCCTCTAATTTCTGCTTATCATCAACCTAGCTGAGCTAAATGAGTTACTAAGGGATCTTTTTTAGTGGAGTTTTGGAACGTATCAAAAGTAGCTTCACGCTCCTGGAGACTTTCTTGAAAGAAGTCGCTCAGTCAAGGTGGCAGAGTCGGCACACATGCAAACACCTTTTTTTGCACAGACCCGGGGAGGATGGTGCTGCTTTGGCAGCAGTGCTGGCAAATTGATGTACGTTATTTTCAAGCGCAAGATCACCGAGTGAGTTCGTAGTATATAGACAGAGCGAGGCAAAGTGCAAATGTACCATTTACTGAAGCCATTCAATTAAAGAAAAGTCCCCACAAAGAAAATGGTTTTATAGCATGTCATGAAAAATACTTGCCTTTTACTTTAAAAAGAAAAAAGACTGTTTAAGGGGGATGATTGTAGAGTATGTACCACTTCTAACAGATTTGCTGTGCAGAAGTACATAAGTGTGAGTGATGTAGAGGTACTTGTTTATTATAGAGCACATTTCAATGCAGTAATCATAAATATTGCTAAGGTTGTGCTCTGTTGAAATATGACCTACATACTCTTGATTGTTTGTGTTACGTGATTTGTCTGACACCCATTACATTCTGGGTAATGGCAGCCATTTGTTGCTGTGCACAGCAGGCTCTTTTGACAAAAGAAAATAGGCAGCAATAAAAAAGCTATAGTCTGAATTACATTCTGCACAGCGCTGCACTGCTGAGAGTTTGTGCAAGTGTGTTAACAATGCTCTGAACTGCCTCTTGTCAGCCTTCAGCCCGTAATGGCCATCTGTCCTTCCATAAATCTGTCAAAACCTGCTAAGTTCAAGAGAGAGCACAGAATATACCTTGTACTGTCAACGTTAAAATGTACACATTGGCGGAGAAATCGGCGCGTATGAAATAATCCAACGGTTATAGAATATTGTAACGCTGTTGATGTGGGATCATGGCCCTCGGTGAAGATTACCAGGGATTAGTGTGCAGATGAGCAAGTGTGCAACCAACTGGTTTTCTCAAAGTTCACAGTTTGAACACCAGTCATGGGACACGCTGAGGGGGGACTCCGTAGCGGTGACATGAATTCAAAACTTTACTCCCTTCTCCATCCCCTGATGGAGATTTGTTCAAAAGTTAAATGAACATTTTTCAACTTTTATCTGTTTCTACTTGGCTGTGAACTTCCTGCTTCTGCTGAAAACCAGGAAAAAAGCCAAAATGCCACGAGGAAGCCCTTTCTTAGGCTGTCCCCAGCACAGTTCTGCCAGCAAGAGACGTGCCAGTAAATTTAGCTCAGTCTGTACTTTTGCAAGGGGTTTTTTTGGTGGGGGTTTTTTTTCCACTCCTCTAAAGATTGTTAGACTCCTTGTCAGGCTTCTGGAAATTGTTGTGCTCTGTGTTTAGTTTACTTCTTGACAGGGCTAGCTTTAAAGAAGTGGAAATGGAAACAATGTTTTATTTTGAATATTGGATTATCTCTGAGGTTTCTTTGCCTGAAATTCTTCAATATGCATGTTCATTGTGGACTGGTGGTATATTATAAGGAAGCAAGGAGGGGCTGGAATTAATATTCGGCTTCTTTCTTTCTTTAAAACTACATCCAGTAGCTAACCCCAGAGCTTCTCATGGGCTGTATAATTTTGTGAGTAAAAGTGATGGTTCTAAATTTTTTATCTAGAAAACAGTCTTTGCTTGCTCAAATCTTTGTTGAATCTAGGCTTGAAGTTTTAACCCCAAAATTATTACTGCAGAATTTTGGAGAGGACCGTTCTCTTCATTTTACCAAAAATTCATTTGCTAGTCAAAACTATTTGTTAGTGAGGAGGTGGATAAGGTGTGAAATACGTAGTGCTGACTCAAGTGAATTTTCAGGAAGGAAGAAAAAATTGAGACTCAAATTAAAGGAAGTACTTTAACAGTGATGAGTTTGCACAGTACTTTTTCACTATTAAAATCAAATTTCAGGTAACTAGAGTTTTAGGTGTCATTATCTTTGCTTCAGTTTCCCTGACTTTGGTGGTATTAGGCAAAGTCTTCACATAGCCATGGGCAGCTCATAACCATTTTTTCCAGACGTTCAGACAAAATCAAGCTTCTCTCTCACATCAAGTATTCATGTCTTGGTACGCCTATCTTCTTTTTTTCTGGAACAAATTCATTGCAGCTAATGCAATGGGACTCCCAGTCTCCATTTATGCTCCTTAGGGAGCACTATGCATTGATGGACGCTTTTCCTTCTTTACAGCAAAACACTATAAAACATGTTCCATTTGCATTGATCTGCTGAGCTCTGTTGCATGGTTAAAAAAACAAAACAAAACTCTATAGCCATGTTTGAAATACACATTTCCTGTAAGTGTGTCTGCCCTCTCTTTTCATTCTTGCTAAGGAAGTAATGGAAAGCTCATTGCTTGGGCTAGAAGAAGAAATCTTGGCCAGCATCAGCCTCTGCACTTAAGAATGGTCTGGATTATCTGGAAGAACTCCCTAATCTCAGTCTAATTTGTATAATTTTAAGCATGTCTATTTCTAAATTACATTAGGGTCAATTGGACGGAAGCAAATTTTTCAAACATAACATACTAAGTACCTTCCCGAAGAGTAATTATTTCCTGAGCAGTGGCTGCAGTTTGCTGTTACTCTGCACTGGTGTCCTGGGTTATCCTTGTGAAGTCTGAAGAACTTCTATGATTTCTACAGAAAATATTGAGAGTTATATTCTACCCTTATAAAAATAATTGGAAGATGCTGCTTTGGTTCCCAGGTTTTGCTAGAATGGGCTGTAGTCCTTCCTGCATTTTTGTCTCACCATAGTGATATAATCTATTACAGTTATATGAAAAATCCTGGTAGTTAGTGGTATCTTTAGTCTTTGAATACTCACATGCTTCGTTTCGACTCCCTACTTTATGACTCTCACTAATATTCAGTTCTAAATGCAATGGTTCATTACAGTTGCAGTTGTCCCGTCCCATTGTTCACTTGGGTTTCAGCTGCAGAACCGCATTTCAGGCAAAATGTATTAGTTATGCTTACAAGAATGTGTTATACATACGTTAGCAATGGTTTACTAAGTTAATGAACTGTGGAGACAAAGAGTCATTGCAGTCGAGTTCTAGAGTTGCTGTACTTCCTTGTGCATTCAAGTTCTGTGTCCTACCGAGGTTCCTTTGGTAGCACTCAGGGATTTTTCTTGGGCTTGCTTTTATTCAGGTTTTTGTCTGCTAATTTCTTCAGGTTTTTGACAGTGCCAGTCTTTTGACTTTTGATTTTTATATCAAAATCTTTTTGATTTTTAATAAAAAAGTCTTTTGGTTTTTATCTCTTGATCTTTTCTATCAAAATCTACAGAGAGAGAGGCGGATGCCATGGAGGAAGGGGAGGGGCAGAAATGGTGCTGAAGATTAATGGCAATGCATTAGTAGTGTTGCTATTGTTGTTACCAGACCTTTGGTGTCTCACACCCTAATTACTCTTATTCCCAGTATTAGTAGTGTTAAATTAAAGTGACGTAGAATGGGTCTTGCTTTGTGTCTGTTTTAAAGAAGCACATGAGCCGCCTTTATAAATGTTGTATGTGTGCTTAAAAATATTCTGTTCCTCCTTTTTTTCCCCTTAGGCCTAACTCCACCTACAACCCCTCCTCATAAAGCCAACCAGGATAATCCTTTTAGGACTTCACCTAAGCCGAAGTCATCATGCAAGACTGTTGTACCACCTACAAAAAAGCCCCGCTATAGTGAGTCTTCCGGTTCTCAAGGAAATAACCCAATCAAGAAGGGTCCAGAACAGTCTGAGCTGTACGCACAGCTTAGCAAGACTACAGTACTGTCCAGTGGACATGAGGAGAGAAAGACAAAACGGCCCAGTTTGCGGCTGTTTGGTGACCATGACTACTGTCAATCTGTGAATTCAAAGTCGGAAATACACATTAAAATATCCCAGGAATTTCAGGACTCCAGACAACTAGAATTTAAGGATTCTTCACCTGGGTGGCAGTGTCAGATTTGTTCTTCTTTAGAACAAGACCAGTATTTCAAGAAAGACACTTTACAGACAAGTAAGCAGGGATCCCACGGTAATAACAGAAAACAGCTCCAAGACCAGGAAATTCGGGCTGAACTGAATAAGCATTTTGGTCACCCCAGCCAAGCTGTTTTTGATGAAGAAGCAGATAAGACCAGAGAACTAAGGGACAGTGATTACAGTAATGAACAATTCTCCAAACTACCTATGTTTATAAATTCAGGACTAGCAATGGATGGTCTCTTTGATGACAGTGAAGATGAAAGTGATAAACTATGCTACCCTTGGGATGGGACACAAGCCTATTCATTATTTGATGTATCGCCTTCTTGCTCTTCTTTTAACTCTCCATGCAGAGATTCAGTGTCTCCACCCAAATCCTTATTTTCTCAAAGATCCCAAAGGACACGCTCTAGATCAAGGTCCTTTCCTCAACGCAGGTCTTGTTCCCGTTCTCCATATTCCCGATCGAGATCAAGGTCGCCCTGTAGTAGATCCTCTTCAAGGTACAGTACGGCAAATTCATGTACCATTGTTGTAGTTAATAAGAAGGAAAACAGCAAAAACATAAAGCAATTTAAAGGAAAGAAAGAAAAAAACAAGAAATAACTTAATCCAGTGCAGCTCGTTCTATTGCTCCTGAGCTGATTAACTCTGAAGGTTACGGGGTTGCTACAGAAACACTTGTTGCCATTATCCTTTAAATTTGCCAAGTTTACACTTTCTGAGTGGAGCCAGTCAGGTCAGCGGCAGAGCAATTGGTGAGAGATGTACGCAACTAACCTTTCCCATTCTCTGCAAGCTGCTTGGTGCCAATCTAGCTGCAGTCCCTATCAGATGAAGTTGACAGTGGCTGACTCTCTGCTCTCTGTTAGCCTCAATAAGGAACATTACAGAAGGGGGCGGGGGGGGAAACGCTTGACTAGGAGATCACAAACTGTCACTGCAAGATCTCACTGGTAGCTTAGAAGAAATTGTAAGTTTGGAGAAGAAGTAGAAAATGGTGTCAGTAGATTCAAACTGAACGACAGAGGTGAATGTGTTTCTTCCTGCAGATCTTGTTGCTATTATGAGTCCAGCCACTGTAGACACCGAGCATACAGAAGTTCTCCCTTACGTGCAAGATCGCGATCTAGATCACCGTACAGTCGCAGACCCAGGTAGTGCATTTTGTGGGCATTTGGTTTGCTTTGCAGCTGATTCTCAAGAGATAATGAAGCTTTCCAGAAACTGTATTACTAATTTTACATTCGCAAATGCAGGTGCTTGATTTAATGACTAAGTTATGTTTCCTAGATATGACAGCTATGAGGAATATCAGCATGAAAGGCTGAAGAGGGAAGAATACCGCAAAGAGTATGAAAAACGGGAATCTGAAAGGGCCAAACAAAGGGAGAGACAGAGGCAGAAAGCAATTGTAAGCACCGTGAAGATAACTTTCATTTTGAAATAGATTTCTCTTTCTTTTCATAGATGTCTAAAGCTAGAACTGAGACTTTATTTTCTTCCTTTTTTATAAAAGAAAAAACAAAATACAAAAATCTGCTTACGTATATTTCTTAGTATTTCGAATTTTAGGCAAATACGTGTTTTCATAACAATTTATGTTTTGATGTTACAATACTATTTTTTCCAGGTTCTATAAATTGTGACTCTCCAAGTTTTTCACAGTCAACAGATACAAAGGGCTTACTAGAAAAAGGTTACATCCCAGACAACAGATAATTAAAAGTGAACCAGTTAATTTTTAAGTTATTTTTAGCAAAATAAATAGTCTGAAGACATGATGCAATTTAAAAATGTCACTTAACACTGGCCCTTTCATAATGAATATGTATTATTTAATTATTTTATTCATCGATGTTCTATGTGAAACAACTGAAATACCTGAGGCGAAGGAAATACACATGTGGGGATGAGCAATTCTCTTGACTGTTGTAGCAGTAGAACAGAAGAATGGCTATTAAACGGACAAGTGGCTTTTGCCCTTTTTTAGTTCCCCATTGGCAACTGTGTGATGGTTTTGATAAATTAAATTGGGAGCTGCTGTAAATCTGGACTCTTCTTGTAGTTGTTAAGCCCATTTGGTGGCTTGCCTTAACATTTTACGGTTGGTTTTCTGTGTCCTGCTCTTTCCCTTCAGTTGTACCTTTACTGCTGTTCTGGCCGTGCTCTGGGTCTTGCATGAACTGGTGCAGACTGGGACACTTCATCTTCATTTCCAGATTTTCCCTTAGTCCTCTGTCCAAGGCTCACCAAAATGAATAGGTCTTTTTTCCAGTGCCTTTAGCGGACATTGTAGTAAAAGGCGATTTGTCACACACTCGGCAGCATTTCTCCTAATACTTACACCTACAGAACTGGGCATGTGTAGAGATTGACAGAGACTGGTGTAGTCTGTGTCAAGGAGAAGTTTTGGGAGGGAACAGACACCTTTATTTTCTGATTTTTGTGTCTGCTACTGTTGTTCTTAGTGAGCTTCATCAAATCATTTCACTTTCCTCTGCTTCAGGTGCCCTATCTACAAAGTGTGGGTGATAATGTGTGTTTTGTAAAGCATGACATTTAGAGCTATAACATACTCTGCTGTGCTCATCTGCAACTCAGTGAAGGCAATGGAATGATTTTGCTTGGCTTCAGACAGGGCTATATTTAAGTCAATTGTTGCAGTTAGTTTTAAAATATCTGGCTTCCATCTGCTTAGAGATAAACACTACCTTCCAGCAATCGTAACTTACACTGGCTGTTCTCTCTTAGATCTAACACAAATTAGAGATTCAAGTAGACCTCTGTCATGAGTGTATCTTGCTACTTCTCAATTACAGTACCTTGCTGGTATAAATAAACCTGAATCCTCCTGAGGAGGTAGAAAATTTGATTTAGTTTAAAACAAACAAATATTTGGCAACTAGCTAATCAAGAGAAAAGGAAAAAGGAAAGAAAAGAAACTTTAAAAGCTCCAGGTATGCTGCATCATAACTTCCTATGTTAAGAATTTTAGACGTTTCAAAACCAAGATTGAATTTATTTTCTTTCTAAAGTAAGCATTAACTTCATTAATGAAATTATTTATTAATAAATATAAATAAATTAGAACTGAATAATAAATATCAATAAATAGAACATTGCAGAAACTTAAAATCCAGTCACCTGGTAAGAGCTGCAGGAGGTGTAGATGAAATCCCATTAACTCCTTTCTCCAAAGTCTATCAGCACTTTTACTTTAAAAATCTATATTGAATCATACCAGTTTATTCCCTGTGCAAATAAGTAGGTGTTAGGGGACAGCAGAGAAAGGGAAGCCCTGATCCCATGAAGTCAGTGATAAAATCTGTATTATTTCTAGCATTCTCTGCTCCTTTTCTTACTCCTTTTGGCTTATGGGTCTCTTCTGTGTCACTCTGTTCTTTCTTGTGGGACTCAACTCATTTATGGTTCAGCCACAAGAATCTCCTCTCACTTTCCTTGAACTCTTTCTACAGTCCCATAAATTTAGATTTCTTTGCTCTCTGCATTGGGGAATTTTTTATTTTCTTTCTAGCCCATTCTCGTGCTGCAAGAATTGATTCAGGGCCACATACCTCCAGATACTGTTAAAAGAGTGACCCCAAATTGGGCAGTACTAATGCCTTGGGTGTTACACAGGGCAGGTGGCTTTTCTTCATGAGAAGCACCATGCTAAGGTCTCAGGAGTTAGTTGTAGAAAGGATGCACAGTGGAAATGGAACAGAAATTATGACTGAGCTAAAATCCATCAACTATTATTGGCTCAATATCTGGAATTAGCCTCCATGTGACAAGAAGAGTGGCAAACCTAGGAAAAAGAAATGAGAAAAAATTTCACATATTTTGATCTGTCAAAACCATACGCGCAGCAATGCCCTCTGATTGTGCAGGCAGCTTGTATTTTGGCAGACGTGAAGGCATATTGGCAGAATGCTGAGGAGGCTTGTTTTAGAAGCCTGTGCTCATGCTATGTGGCGGAGGCGTGTTTAAATGGCTGCCCCTTAGTCTTGCACACAACGCCTTCGCTGCAGTACCATCAGAGCAACTAAAAGCCTGGGCTAGCATTTCCCTGTATGGATTCCTGAATTCCTCTCTAGACTTAACTGCTATATACAGGTGGCTTGACTTCAAAAGGTACTGTGATATTCTTCTCCTCTTCCTTTTCTTTTCCCTTCTCCAGTTACGGGAGATGCAGTGCCTTTTTTTGTGGATTGGGGTCTTAATTTTGAGCAGTCATGCTTGAAAAATGTGGGCTGAGTCCACAAGGTATTTTCCAGTTAGAGAGCAAGAAAAATATTTTTGTCATTCATTCATTCATTCATTTATACATACTTTTGATTGTGATGCCTTTGCTAGCTGAGCAAATGTTAGTATAGGTTAGTTTGATCTTGACGTGATTTATTTCACTGGGTCCCCATTTTGTTTTAGAATGGGTCCTCATTGAACATAAGGATGCTCTGCCACCAAGGCTTACTTAACTTTATGATGCTAACCAGATCATAGTGGAGGCACATCGATCATGAAACTTGAGGAGCAACTGCAGGACAGGACAGTCTATTCAGGGCTTTGTAGAAACTGGGATCCAACTCCCAACCAAGGCAGATCACAGTGATTTGCCAAGACGACTGAGGACTGCTTTTTTCTTCTGATATGCTCCAGTAGATTTCTGAGTTACGCAGGCTTTTACTCCAGCAGCTCATTAGACCATGTGGCAAATACTTTCCAAGGCATGGCTTCAGAAATACAGTTAGCACATTTCAGTTCTGGAGCCACCAGTTTGTGGTTCCCCATTGACATCGTGCACCGGCGCTGGGAGGTTAAACTGTCTGATGAGCAGCCTGGTGTTCTGGATCCGTGCTACTCTGCCGCTATGGCCACGATACTGCCAGGAGGTGTAACAAAATCTGCTGTTATACCTGAGTGAAAATTACTATTAACATCGCTACTTTTCATTTCTAAGTGCTGACAGCCTCCCTGAGACAAGTGTCAAGAGTCCCTGTCCCAGAGAGCTTTACAGACGCAGGAAGGTAAATGCGCTGTGAGGCCACTGCAGCGGAAGGAAATACATGGTTTCAAAGAAAATAAATTGCTCTACAGCAGGAAGGCAGGAGAAAGGTGGTTTCATAAATGAGTGCTTGGCTTCTCTAAAAGTCTAAAACCAGAGTCAGCCTATAATGGAGTGCATTTCCACTAATGAAGGATCCAATGTATGTTGTATATTTAGTTTGGATTTTTTTGTCATTGCTCATCTTGATGGCCCTGATCCCAGGCACTCTACCTTTGCTGTATGAGTTCCTGAAAATGTACCAAACGGATTACCTAAATCTTGAGGTTTACTGGTCCATCATTATTTTTCTAGCAGTCACCATGGAGCGTGGCTGAACTGTTTCAGTCCTCAGTTAGCCACACAGCAGCACTTGACAATTTTGTGCAATGTTATTTCTTTTTTTTTCCAGTTGTCATGATTCTTCCTTTTGCCATTCATACTTGCCCACAGGTCATACTTAGTCCACAATTCTTCTCTAATACAGAATCTAAAGAAAATTTTTCTATTATTACATCAGAATCTTAAGTTTTAATGGCTTTTTCCATCCATAGCATTTCTGTATTTTAAACTCTGTCCAACCATTCCCATTGCACTTTCAAAATGGTATTTGGCCTCCAGCTCCAAGGATAAAAGTCTTCATGGTTTTCTACTGAAAGAGGAGAGGTCACTTGTTATGGAAGGCCAAGCAGGCACGGGGTTTGCACCCAGCCAGCCACCTGTGCTGGAGGAAGAAGCAGAGCCTTTGACAAGCCCATGGCAGACCCCAGCTTTAAAACACCCCTGGATTTCTTCTCTCAGCTTCACATAAAGCATTACCTGGCTTTGGAGAACTAGGTATGCACCACAGCTGTGTAGACAAAAAGCGGTAGGGAAAACGGGGACGGCAGCACTGTGCAGTGTTACCTTTGGAGTGGCTGCCTTCAGTTCCCACAGACCCTGCTTTGCAGCACCATGTGCAGGCAAAGCAAACAAGCGTTGGGTGAAGAAGCCTGGTACAAAAAACCATGCAAAAAGTAATACATCTAATGGCCTGCGCTTCAGTTCCTTGTGAAATAAATGATTAAGAATGAGGAAGGAAAAACAAAGTTTTGGAGGAAGCCTTTGCAAGACAAAAAGATCCTTAGCATCAGTGAACGTTTTGTAGGATGAGTGGTCCCTTTATTGACCCTTAGATGTGTAAGGTATATCCTGTTTTCTCAAGTTTTGGCATTCTAATGCTTTAGTATTTTCATTTGAGACTTGAAATACTGCTTTTCAGTCTGAGATTTTCTGCCACATCTGCCTATTCAAATGTTTTTACTGCAAGGAAGAAAGCAAGATTATGAAGAAGGAGCTTTAGATAAACTGAAAGAAGATAGACATGTTGGGCCTGAGGTAGTTGGCTGGACTCTTCTTTTTTCCTTTAGTTACCTGGCAAAGCAATGAACTACATTAAAGCTTACGATGCAAAATAAATCATCTGCACTTTTGGGAGGGAAATATGAACAGTATCTTCTGGAGTTTCCTGCGAGTTCCCTGTGCCCACATTAAATGGAAAACAAAAGCTTTTCTCTGCCATTCTCTAGGTTCCCAAGTCATATATCATCTCCTCTAACAAGTGCAGTAAAAAGCATACTTAATATGCACATATGGACTTATGCATGTAAGTTATTGTAAAATAAAGGTCTTTAACATTTAGAGGTATGTTGTAATCGTGTTAGATTTGTATAGCTCTTTATTATTAATGGGAATAAAAGGCAGGTGTCTCTGTGAATACAAATACATTCTTCATAGTTGCTTTAAATAAACCAAAGTTAGCCAAGATAAAGACAATGCTGCATGAATCCTGTGTTCTCCAGTATCTTATACCATCATGGCACTCTGCTTAAAAAAAATACTTGAAAGAACATCTCCTCATGTGTGCACACTGGAGGACATATGGTACATTTCAGCTTTAAATTTGAATTTCCTTAATTTTGCAGGTTTAACTTATTCCCTTAATGATAGTTTAACAGGCTTTTTTTTAATTGTTCAGTTTTGTTTTATTACAGTTGTCTTAAAGGGATATTAGAGATATAAAGGTTATTAGAGGGATAGAAGAGGGAAAAATTGCACAGGCATGCACACAGACTTACGGAAGAGTGTGCAATAGTTATTTCCATCGCACTGTAATATAACAATCTACATGTCAGTGAGTGAAACATTATGTTTTTTCAGTCGAGATGTATTATCTCAGCTAAAGTATATTAGACAGTCTGCTATGTTATGTTCTGCTCCATCTGGTCAGTCATTTAGGTTCAATAGCAAGTATCAATGGAATTGTTTCTTATCAAGTGTTTCAGTGCGGTTAAATCCTTGATTTGGTAAAACAGTCTGAAAAAGTAATTACTGTGCATATGCAGATTTTCCTGTTTTTGAAGTTTATGGCACCCAACCATACTGAAAGTAAGCAGAATTAGAATGGGGAAAATGGAAGAAATGCAGATTTCTGTTGCTTACACTCTACGGTCCCTAGTTCACAGAAGCCCTACCCAAACTCCTCTGTCAGGAGGGTCAGGGCTCTGGACTGGGACACAGTAGAGACAGAGGTAAAAAGCAGCAGCTGTCTGTGAAGTACCCCTCTTCCCTAAATACATGGCCACCCATGAGCACCCTTACCCTTCTTTTAGCCGTGGTAGCTTCTCCAGACTGCAGTGCTATGGCAGAGAACAAGGGCAGCTTTTGGACCACGCACTTCAGAGGGCGTAACATTTAAAAATAAAAATGTCTGTCCCAGTAGGGTTATAGAGGACTACGAAGGTAGTCACCTTGGTTCCTTATATAATCAAAAGAGACAGTAGTTTCAAGCATCTAAATGAGGTACTTACCTGATTCCATTGATTAAGGAGGCCATATACATACTTTGGTAGAGTAACCAGAGACCCTGCTGGGCAGACCAGGGAGCTATAAAGGACCCAGGTGGTTGCAGTGGTCATTTTTTGTGCCATACCTTAGTGGGTAGGGCTTTTGCGTAGGAGTTTGATTCTTGGATCTCTGTTTTCTGGAGCTTTGAACTCACTTTGGTTTCTCAGGAGCTTAGATTAACTGGATCTGAGCCCCTGAGATTTGGGAGGCCAGGAAAAGAGTCAGCGAAAACAGTTGACTGAGCGTGACAGGAAGAAGGAGTTTCTGTTGGGAGGCAGATATATGAGTTTCAGCTTCCTGCTGCAAGAATTGTTTATTTATTTTGCATTAAACAGTTCCTGGGAGTAGAGTGCTGTCGTGGGAACAGGGAGCCAAGATTTTGGGTCCCCATCCCTTTATCTCAAATGAGTGCTCAAACAAGTAAAGAAGAGGCATCAGGATCATTTCTGTTTCTACATGTGTTTTGGTCTGATCTCAATCCTATTGTCTGTGGTCCAAGTGCCTTATGCCTCTGTGGGGACTCATGGAAAAGACACATTTCATGCTATGTCTGAATTGTAACACTATAAGCTACCTGTGTCTTCAGGCTAGGATGTTTCTGAGCAGGAATGCAAGTCTATATTTAGGTCTCTAGAGCATTTTGCATCGCAGATTGAGGTGCCATTAGCCTTCAGGCACCTCCAGGTTACGATAGTCATGAATTCCCAGCAGTCAGTATAGCTCCTTTGGCATTTGGCACCTAAATTCTGCACAAGTCTCAAGTGCCAAAGCTGATGGTTTAAACTGACATTGCTCCGCTGACTGACGGATTTACGCCAGCTGAGAATGTGGTGGTGGTGGTGAGATTTATGGGACAAATGTGCGGGTGTGTAAGGGATGAGCAGAAGGGCCAGTAGTGCCAGGGTTCTTCAGGCCCGAGGCAATCCGAGACAGGAAGGCTGAGCACCCAAGCCATGTGTAGCTGGTGCTTCTTTGCCCTGGTTACCTTAAGGTTAGTGTTTTGAAGATCTCTTTTTGCCTTTTGCTTTGGTCACAGCTCACTAAATGGCTCTATCCTCAGTAAAGTGGACTGACTCGATTGTTTTAAAAGTATCTTTGATGCTTTGCTGCAAATGTAGAAGGAATGTGCAAATGACACCCTAGCCTCTAAAAATCAGGGAATTCAGTCACATTTTTTTTCTGAAGAAACCGAAAAGTAATGTTGACTACAGGATATATTTTATTGTCCTGCCTTCCCCCTAGAAATATTTATTTTAATAAAAGTCATCTTCTGGACCCCTAAAGGTTTTCACTCTACTTTAAGGTATGGATTATGGTGGAACAGCTGATTGCAGGACGAATCAGCTGTTGAGTCATCTGAGTTTATAATGTTATGTTTGTAATACATTTTGTTATGTACATTTATGCAACTATTGTGTTACTTTATACTACTCTGCAACTAAGATGGGTTTTGCTCGACATTGTATAGATGGCAAGAGAAAGGGAGCTCCTGGTTTGGAAGAGTTTGCAGTCTCGGAGGAGAAGTGGTAGAAAGGGTGGAAGGGAAGAAGGTGCAGTGGGATACAAAGGGAGTTGTCTTGTCAGTGTATAGCAGAACAGTGACAGCAAGCGGTGAAACCTTCCAGGAGCACACCACCTGACAAGTGTAGTGTCATTTAAATACCTTAGATGCTTTCCAGGACAGAACTACTTCACTTACTAGCAAGATGCAGTAGGTCTTCCACAAGAGACTATTACTACAATTATGCATCCTCTGCACATCCATGTGTGTATTTGCATGCATACAGGTATAGGTTCGTCTCTATTACATATTTGTTAAAAATATGCCTTCCCTGTTGCTGTTTCTTAACAGGAAGAACGTCGTGTGATTTATCTGGGTAAAATCAGACCTGACACAACCCGAACAGAACTGAGGGACCGGTTTGAAGTTTTTGGTGAAATTGAGGAGTGCACAGTAAATTTGCGGGATGATGGGTAAGAACTTTTGAGATTACTTCTTGTTTGGGAGCTGCCATATGTAAAAAATTACGGCAGTAAGATTACTGGTATGGGAGTTACCAATGTAAGTACTGTGACAGATGACATGCTGAGTTCAAAACCTTATTTATTTTCTTTCATCCTTATTTATTAATCTTGCTAGTTGAGATTTCCTGTCGCAGAAATAAGTATTTAGCTGCATGACAGGACAATCACGCTGATAAATGGATGCAGTACTTCTGGCATTTCCACTGCTGGATCTCCTGCAAGTTCTTGCTTTCAGGAAGGGGTTACACTAATGTGTGTTAACTCTTTTCAGCTTTTGTTCACAACTGTATTTTTCAATTGCAGAGACAGCTATGGTTTCATCACCTACCGCTATACTTGTGACGCCTTTGCTGCTCTTGAAAATGGATACACTTTACGCAGGTCAAATGAACCTGACTTCGAGCTGTACTTTTGTGGACGCAAGCAATTTTGCAAGTCTAACTATGCAGACCTAGGTAGGTTTTCGCTCTATGTGAATTAAAGTACCTAACTGGAACCTTGTAACTCAGGAGAATTTAGAGTTTGCTTCTTTTTTGTTTGCTGCTTATATTATTTAAATGATTGGGGGAGGTTAAAGGAAGTGGTTTTCACTTGCTGCAAGAAGTTTAAAACTCTACTAATATAAGCTCTAATCTGAGCTGGCTTCTTTCAGATATTTCAGACCGAGAAAATTGTTTTAAAGCCCATTTCCATCATTATCAAAAATAAGTGCCCGATATTCAATAATTCATTTCCATATTGAAATGATAGCACCACAGAAACCTCCTGCATGCTTTACTATTCATTGCTATGCTATGACTGTTTGGTTCTAATACCTGATTTATTTATATGAGCGATAAACAAGAACAAAGTAGATGCCTCACCCAAAAAAATTCATTATGATTCTTACTTTGCCATGACTTGTGCTGTAGATGCGTAGAACTTGTCAGAGACACTCCTTGAACACAATTCGTAGTTTCTCAGGTTTGAAAGGTAGAAGGGCTTGTGACCAAATCTGACTCTTAGTATAGCAAAGGCCACGGATCTCAACTGGTGGTTCCCACATCGTGGGAAGGTGTCTCCTTGCAGGGACTTCCAGTCATGATGTAAGAGGCTCCAGCCTGTGGAGAGCTTAGCAAATCTCTTGGTGTTTGCTGTCCCACTGATGTGGGGCAGTATGCATACCAGTCTCCAGACCCCAGTATGCTGTGATAACTCCAGTTCGGAAGCGTGCATACTGGCTGCGATAACACATCTGGGTCTGTCCTAGTCCTGTCTGGGCAAAAATGTATGGTTCTGTCCTGTGCTCTGGGTCAGGGTGTGATGCTTCCCCTTGCAAGGATGTTTGGAGATGTTCCAACTCTTGCAGCAGGAATGCTGATGTTAAGTATATGCATAAAGAGACCATGCAGACTACCAAAACATCCTCTGTAATACAGAATATGTTATAAACTCACCTTTTATTTAATTACCTTTTAAAATGTAAAGTATTCATTAAATGTTAAGCCTTTCCTGATACCTGTATAAATAGACTAAAGGTATGGGAGATACTCTTTACTGAGTAAAATAGCAAGGGACATTTTGCCGTTGAATCTATATTAATCAGATATTGTGGGTTTTTATGAATAAATGACCACAGTCATTAAAATCTCTCATAACCCTGTAACGCAGTGCTAATGAAATCTTGTATGTGCTGCCCTCGGCTTTGTACAACGCAGGAAGTGAATACAGATGTGTTTTTTCTAACCAATTGATGTCTTTTCGGAATAAATGATAAAGATGATACGCATTGTTCACAATGAATATGCTATAATTCACTTCAGTGGCTAAACAGATAATGTAAAGCTAAGAAAAGGCAATTGACTGCTGAAGAGATATAGGGTTGATGTTGAAAATATAAAAGGTAGCAAGGCATTTGTCGAAATGTAGGCTGATAAAAACAGCAAAAACAGATTGAAGTCTTGACTTGATTTGACTTATCTTCAGCTGTGGTAGCCAGGGTCGCCCCTGTATCTCAGAAAATCTGGGGTTTAAAATAAGTTGTCTGAAGGGAACCCTCTTGAACATTATTCATCACTGGGAGTATTCCCTGGCAGGTCTCTCCATACTGAGTGGGATTCCCAGAGTATCTGTGAGCAGAGTATTTTCACTTTGTCCTGCTGACAGCTTGAGCTTCTCTACTTCAGACTGCATTCCCTGTATTTTGCGGAGTATCTGATAGAGCTACATAAGGAAATGGCAGGATGAACTTTAAAATTCATGAGCTAGTACAAGGACAGAGAGAATTAATCAGCCTTGGGTTGAGTACAGAAGAAAGAAAACACTTGAAAATAGTAGTCAGAAGTTTAACACCTCTCCTCTGTGAGAAGATATTGTCTTAACAGAACTCGTAATGAACATTTAATGCACAGTGTGTCTTATAGTGGTAGATGGGGAGTTCTGATTAATTCAACGCAAGAAATGGCAAGAAAAGGGCACTCTCATAAAGGAGCTGTGACACAGGAACCGGGGAGAGTCAGTGTTAAGCAGGGATGACTTCAAAAGGAAATTCGGTTCTTGCAGCCACGTCAATAATTGCCGTACTGGAGCTGTATGGCCACAAATGTACAATCCCTCCTCTGCGCTAGGAACAAACTGACGTCTGTGTCTGAGCAACGGGCAAAGCTGGAACAGGTATTGCAGGTCACAGGAGCTGGACCATTATTGCTGCTATGACTTACCACGTACGCTGCAAAAAGCTGTGGAGCCCACCTGAGATTGCTTGTACATCAGTGCAGAGGCCCTGCCATGAATTGCTCATGCTCTGAACAAGCAACCCCGCCAAAAATCAGAGTAGAAGCAAAACCAGAGATTCAGGGAGGTGTGGTGACTTGTACAAGACCCCGAGGCAGGGCAGGCAGAAGCAGCCGTGTCCCCTGCGCGCTGCCCACAGGCTGCCCTGGCTTTCTGCAGAACCACCCGCTATTACCTTTCTCAGGAGCAGTCAGTCTTGGATATCACATGTTGCAAAACAACAGTTGCAAAACGATGGTGGAGTTTTGGGTAAAGCATCTATCGTCAAGATTATCCAGACTACTCTGAGACCTGTACATAGCTGTGTGTCGGTGCTCAAGTCCTTGGAGAAACCGTTTTGAGTTTACCTGCTCTATATGTACATGCAATTTATGGTATGCCCCCCCCTCTAATGATGTGTACTGCTTTTGTTAAGTCCTGCTTCTTACCAGAAAGCTCTGTCCATACCTAAAGCTTCTCCGATGACCATTTGTGGGCTTTTATCATCCCATTCCTATAAAGCTGTGGTCACAAGTGGATTGTTTCTGCAGTGCTTTGTTTGTACCATTGTACAAAGAAAATAATGTAAGTACTCACCCGCCATTCTTGCCTCTGACCTGAACTTTCTTCTCTTTGGGTTTCAGATTCAAACTCAGATGATTTTGATCCTGCTTCCACTAAAAGCAAGTATGACTCCATGGATTTTGATAGTTTACTTAAAGAGGCACAGCGGAGCCTGCGTAGGTAACATGCATCACACCTGAGGAAAATGGAGGGATGGCGAATACCTCACGGACATCATGTCCTTCAATAATGGACAATTAAAAAGTCATACTTAGGAATTTCTCCTACTTTACACTCTCTGTTCAAAACCATGGTTTACATGAACACAGCTGCTCGACGAGTGGAGAGGCGGGATGGCTGTCCAGTAAGCACACGTGTGTCCATGGGTGTCAGCTTTGCTTTCGCGGGTGATCGGTGGCGGGGGAGCCGAGCGTTCCTCGCGAGTTCGATGCAAACCACGAGACATGGCAGCAGTTCCACAGAGATACATGTACAACGATGAACTGCAAAATCTGTACATATTGCATTTTAACAAAAAAAGAACAAAAACAAACAAAAAAAACAAATTTGAGAACTACGGCTGCTGATGTCTGGGAATCAGACACTGCATTTTTTTTTTTTAATGAAGCTTCTTCTCACAACACAGTGATAATACGACAATCCAGAAGAAACCACAGGTCCCAGAAGCCTACAATCTGTTTTAGCTTTGGTTTAAGATTTTTCTTTTCTTTGGGTTTCTTTTTTTTTTTTTTGGTGGGTTTTATTTTTTAGTCCTTGCAGAAGAGAAAATGAAAGGCTCAAGCTTCCCTAACATTTTGAAGTTTCATCTTTTAATTCTGACACCCGTGTAAATGTCTACAACGTTGATCTTCCACAGCAAAATTTTCAAAGCCTTGTTAATGGTCAAATGTGCAGCTTGTTCAGCGATTTATTCTAATGAGCGGACGTGGTGTTACATTATTAATGAGAGTTGGATATAACTATCTGGGTGTGTGCACAGATAGTTTATTTGCTACATTCTCTAAAGTAGTTGAGTATTTACAAATGTTAAATGGAGTATTTTTATTTATGTACATACTGTATGACGATGTTCTTTTTTGTTACAGCTATGCACTGTAAATGCAGCCTTCTTTTCAAAAACTGCTGAATTTTTCTTAATCAAGAATACTCAAATGTAATTATATGAGGTGAAACAATTATTGTACACTAACATGTAGAAAGCTGAACTTACGCTTATATATATTTGATTGTAAAAAAAAGAGAGAAAAGCGTGTGGGTGAGGGTGTGCGTGTGTACATGTGTGCGCGCGTGTGTCAGTGCAAAAACGCTTTACACACATTCATCCCTTCTTTGGTGAGCTTATATAAGAATTTTGTCAAGAATTATCCTCGCCCAAAAAGTATTAACCACTTCTGCAGTATTTTTCCACATTTTTCTCATTGCTTGATTTTCTTTTGCAGTTTTATACACTGAATTTGTTAGGGGAATGAAATTTTCTCATCTAAATTTTTCTAGGAGATATCATAATTTTATGTAAAGTCTCTCAAATGGATAATCATTAAGAAATGTTTTTATTTTATGTATCAACAGTAGTTTTGGAACTAGAGGTCAAAAATCTTTTTAAAATGCTATTTTGTTTTAATTTTTGTGATTTTAATTTGATAAAAATATGCTGAGGTACTAAGTACAGTATGATTTTTACAGTAATTCTGTGTCTAAACACTGTTCTTGAAGCCAGTAATCTTTTCATTGGCAGAGTTTAATGATGGTATTTATCTGTATTTTTTACAGTTATGCATCCTGTATAAATACCGATCCTTCATTCCTTTGTTTACTAAAGAGACATATTTATCAGTTACAATTATCCTATTTATTATAAATTATGAGATGACTAAAATAATAAAAAGGCCAGTGGAAATTTTATACCTAGGATGCATGACGGTTGTCCGTTTGGAGTAAGTGCTTCGTTTGGAAATTCAGCTTTTGCAGAAGCAGTGGGTTGTTGTTTTTTTTTTTTCCTTTTTTTACTATGCACTAGCATGGCCTCAGATGTGCCCATGACATTGTTGCTGATGACATTGCTTCTGCTAAATTAAATAGAAACTTCAGGAAAGAAAAAAAACCACAAGAGTAAACTACTGCTATTCTGAGCATCAGAATTTCATCTGAACTCGGAGTCTCTAGACTGAATCAGCGAAGTTTAGAATTTGCTTGCGAATGTATAGATTTGGTATTCTATTACTGTTTGGCATTCATGACTCCTCTTAAAGGTATGGCACACCTAACTATTTAATCTCCTTTCCCACTCCCAATCTTAGAAAACCGATTCCACCCCCATGCCAGTGCAGTTGATTTTGATGGCTGCATTCATTTTATCACCAGCATATTGTGTTCTGAGAGATTCCACTGTCTGTCCTGTCGGATGCTTGCTTGATTTTTTGGCTTCTTATTTCTCAGTAGATAGATAGCAATAAAAAAAAAAATAAAAGAACTTTTTCAGAGGTTCTGCGTTACGACTGTAACATTCTTTAATCTGCATAATTCTTGTTGTTGCTCTGTAGGTTAAAAATGCAGGTATTTTAACTTTGTGTGAATGCCAAACTAAAAGTTTACAATTTTCCTTTCTGGATTTTGAGTATCTTCTGTTGTAAAGAAAAATATTAAAAGCAATAAATTATTTTTAAGAAATCAATATTTAGTATATCATATTATGTGTTCAAGGACCAGATGCATTACCTATTTTGCCTTTAAATTTCTGTGATTAAATTTTAAATACATTCTCTTTTGCCCTGGATTGCTGACATGAATAAATTGGTGTGGGGTTTGGGGGGAGGATTATTTATTTTTTCACCAAGCAGGCACAATGACATGAGTCAATTTTTTTTTTCACTGGCCTGGCAACATTCTCATCTTGAAGATGGCTTTCCTCTGTGGATTTACAAATTACATATGAAATTAATAGAGCTAGGATTGCTGAATAAAGCTATTTGTATCCTTTGTAGACACTGTAGTAGGTAACCCGTCAAAATATAAACTCGGTGTTTCCTTTTCTTTTTTTCTCCCCCAAGAACATTTCAAATTAGCACACGTACCACATATTGTCACCGGAGGCAAATTGCAGCATAGCTCTGTGTGCCTTTTAGATGAAGATTGTACTGTTGCTCTCGTGCTGTGGTAAGTACCACGTCCGCAATACAGGTAACAGAACCGGTACTTAGAAACTATGGTCTTTCCTTGAGCTGTAACAAAGCAATTCCTACAGAACGTAAAATGATCCAAATCCAAACAGAGGGAGCCTAAAACTGACAAAAATACCTGTGTGAAACTACTCTGAAAAGCAGTTGGGCTGCCATCACCAAGAGCAGCACTGAGAGGAAAGTTTGTGCCTCTGGGGTATAATACTTGGGTCAGTTGAAAAAAAAAAACCAACCACACCTTCTTCTCATCCCTTTAGATGTAAGCTTACAGTAGGTAATGATTATGTGTCCTTTTTGATGGCTGTAATGAGAACTTCAATCACTGTAGTATAAGATCTGATCTATAAATGACCTAGAATAGCCATGTAATATAATGTGATGATTCTAAATTTGTACCTATGTGACAGACATTTTCAATAATGTGAACCACTGACCTGATGGAGCTACTGTAAGATCTGTACAGTAGGCGGACGTGTAAAGCTATTGGTTGGACTATGCTGAACAGGGAAAGCGAGACATCAGTTAAGCCCAAGCCGGGCTATTTTCCACCTGCCAATTCTACATGTACTTTTGTGGTTTAATTCATTGTATGAAAATTCCTGTGATTTTTTTTTTTTTTTTTAATGTGCGGTACACATCAGCCTCACTGAGCAAATAAAGGGAAACGAATGTTTCAAATCCACTTCTGTTTCTCTTTTTTATCACAAGTGACAGGTTCCCTCCCGCCCCCCAACTGGTCGTGTACTGGGTTTTCTATTACTCTTCCTAACGCTCGTGGCTGGTTTCGGACAGCAGTCCAGATCACGCCTGCGTTACTGCGCTTTGGGCAGGGGACAGAACCGCCAGTTTTAAGACAGGAATTTAATAGTATGAAGGTGCTCTCTGCTTTTCTGCTGTGAGTACCCAAGGCTGTCGAAGGGCCAACATAAACCTTGTGGGAAGACTTGTGAAAAACGCTCAGTGGAGTTTTAAGAGTTGCTGGCTTGAGTTTGGAGAGGGTGGGGAACGTAAGGGCTTTTCTGCGTGGCCATGCTTGGATCCAAGTTGTACAGGTGGTAGAGACTGACAAGTCCGAAATGGTTGATATCTTCCATCCTGAGATGGTAAATACCTGTACTAGGAAAAAGCACCGTCATGAGAGTCCTTCACCAGCCTCTGTCTCGGCGGGCAGGCTTGGAGGATCAGACAGGTAGGAGGGGGGGCAAGCCCAGGTTTTCTGAATCCTTCCTGGACAGTACAGGGTGCAGCATGGTGGGCTTCCACACCAGCATTGCCACGGGGCGGGCCACAGCTGGACGGAGAAGTACAGAGGGGCTGGCAAATGTGTTCACAGCCCTCTCGTTCACACGCACGTGAAAAGGGGAAGGAATTGCTTTTCTTCGGTTTGCCCGGGGTTCGTTCGCAGGTAGCCAATGACCGCTGTAGGCCTCTCCCGGTGTGTCAACAGCCTTCTCTGGGGCTTGGTGACATGACACTGTATGACTGAGTCTTCTCGACTTGATGTGTGCCTCAGAAGGTACCCGAGGCATGATGCGAGGAGCAGCGCAGGGCAGCCGACGCAGCTGGTGGGCAGCCTGGTTGTGGTCTTTAGGTAGAGAGGAGCACGGAATTCACTTGAAAAAATGGCCTTTCTCAAGATGACTAGCCTCCCCCTCAGCTCTGCTCCTAACATTGCTGCTTATTTCATACTCTATAGTGATATTTTTTTCCCTGTAAAAATGTTTAGCTTTTGCATTTTCACCACTGACTACTCCGAACCGTTGTGCTTGGTGCTCACAATGGTTGTAGAGCGAAGTACTTTGCTGCGTGGGATTTGCGTTGTTGACTCACTGCTCCTGATCGAGTTACTGCTCAAAACGTAGTGGGCCAAATCCGTCCCTGGTGTACTTCGTCAGTGTTGCTGCTGTTCCACAAGGCATGAATTTAGCCCAATATTTCTCCAGTTACTAGGCTTTTTAATTTGGTTTGTTTATTCATTTCATGTTTTTGCATAGCACTTTGATGCTTGCAAAAAAGCACTCCATTAGATTTCCAGGAAAGTATTGCTTTTTGCCTCCCGTCCCCTCATTTTATGTTATTAAGGTTTATTGCATAAAATCAGGATCTCATTTATTAAGAAGTCATCCCTTCCATCGCCTGTTCTCCTGGGTTACCATTTTCTCCCATGGTGAACGCTGCAATCTGAGCACCTGAAATCAAATTCAGGCGCCTCGATGAGTGGCCTGATTTTCAGAAATGCTGAGCATCTCGCGGTTCCCATTGACTTCAATTAGACCTGCCCACTCTCAGCACTTTCAAAATCAAGCCACATATTTAGAGCCCCAATTCAGCACAGCATTTACATTTGTGCTTAAGTCCCTCCTGATTCAGCAAAGCACTTAAGCGCGAGTGTTTTTAGATCCATTGAAGTCAAGTGCTCGGCTGCTTTGAATAAAAATAGACTCCTGGATTGGGGCCTAAGAATCCAAATACAGACACCAACGCCTAATTTTAGGCTCCATTTGGAAAACTTCGGCCTTGCCTACCACCTTTAACCTTTAATGCTTACAGAAAACACAAAAACACCTATCAGGTCATAAGGGGAAGAGGGGAAGGTTTAGGGAAGAGAAGTGGAAGCGATGGACAAAATTCTTCCTTGCGGAAAAGGTTTTGAAAACTTTATATCCAACTCTGGCAAGATGCCTTGCTTCATCGATATTATTTCACGTTACACTTCCAGAATCTCATTCAAGATTATTATCTATTGTCCTTCACCATTAATTAATAAACTGCTATGTTAAACTTTAACCAATGCCGTCTTTCCCTGCTTTTCCACGAATCACACTCTCACCATTGATATTCCATGTTCACAAGCAAACTAAACTGTAAATCAATTTTCTCTACTTTATCAAACAGCAGAAAGTAATAAAGAAGGTCACAAATAGTACAGTAGTTCCTTGGAGGTTTGTAACATCATAATTTAAAGCTCAGAAAGATTGAATCAAAAGTTGAATTAATCCCTAAGGGAAAAGATTCTATATAGATTCTATTGATAGACATAGGGCAGCCTGTCTTCATTGGGAGCTGGTATATTTGTTAATACTTCGAGACAAAGGAGACTAGTCTTCTCAGCAAAGAAGAAAATGAAATCCTCCACGAGAGGAAGTGAATATATCCTCTGCGCTTCCCGTCACTCTGCTCTCCTTATACCGCGCTGCTGAAAAAAAGAAAAAGCAAACTCGTCCTTCGCTGCAAGATGTGCTCTGCTGAGTGGCTGGTGTCTGTGCAAGGCGGTTGTGGAAACTGCAATGGGGGGGAATACATATATAAAGTGTAAATGTTGCACTTGGTCGGTGTTTATTCCTCGACTGATGCTTTTTTAGCCGAACAGCCTCAGCCCGATATCTCAGCAGTCTACGAACCCGAAGCAAAATGAAAGGTTGTTTGTTCTCCAGTGACAAATTTTGGCGGCTACAAATATTTCTTCTGCAGCTGGAAACATATTCCTCAAAACATGTTTAGCTTTTGATATTCATTTGAATTATTGCAGCTTCCTTTCAACATGCTTCTGAAATCATAGTTTTACACAGGCATTTCTGATTCTCTTTTACAAAAAAAATCTATAACCTTAATGACATGACTAGGCCCGATGAATTAAGCTCTTCTTCCAAATTTGAATGTAATTCATGGGGAAAAAAAAGACTCCCATATAAAGATAAACAATTAAAAATGAAATTCACTAGTGGCCTCGGTTGGAAAAGTTATACACACAGGTATGGTAAATGGTGAGATTCGAGATTAAATGTATCTTTTTGGAGTGCACGCATGGTGAAGTACAAGACGATAGAAGGGTTTGCACGCTGACTATTTTCTTACGGTATTTGCTAGTAGAGAGGAACTGAGCTGCTCTGTGACAAAGGCAGCTGAACAGAAAACAGGTACAATTCCAGCCTCTCCAAAATCAGTGACTAAACTCCAACCCTCGTCAGCCTTTTGCATTAACCCTGGCTTGTGTAAATAGTGGACAGTGAGCAAATGTAAGTAATCTCATGTGCCTTATTTGCGTCATGACAGATTGTTGGCCAGAAGTAGTGTAAACGAAAGCCAAAGCTAGATAGGAAGAAAACCATGTCCTAAAGAGCACAATATGTAAATTACGATTAGGACTCTTAATCGAATAAAATATTTGCTACAATTTATTTTTGACAATGTGCATTCCATTCTCTATTAAATTAGTGCTTGATAAAGTAATAAAATTATTACAGCCATAAAGTTACTGCGCTATACCTTCAAGGCAAGGCATTCGAGAGATCTTCTCGTTGTCCTCGGATTATTGACTTCGGCATTATGAAAAACACACATTGGTGCCTTATACTAATTCTTTCCTACCGCTTTTGCAACTCAGGCCTATGCTTATTCATGCAATGTGTTGGCAGTAAATTTATAAAAAAAAAATCAGCCACACACTTGAAAACTACCGGAGTGCTTTCTTTTTTTAACCATTTATCAGAACAATACCACGGCTAACTGTAGTTTCCTATTGCATGAATAATGTATTGTCGTAGCTAGGCATGCCCTCAGTTATACACTCCTGCCAGCAAGCAGCGGAGTGGTGAGTGCTGTTGCTGAATAATGATTAATTACTCGCCCTTCTGAAGGAGCCTGGTTTTGTAAACTGGTCACACGGCGTGTTACGTGGATTGCGTCTGCTACACAAAAGGTTACTTGCAATCACATAATGAGACATAATGATGCACATCACAACAATTCTTTGGTACAAATCTGCACACAATGGAATTTAGATAAAAACCCATTTATTTACGTATCCTGTTTGCCAGAGGGTACAAAACTTCACTGCATTGCTGCAGAGCTGCTATTGCTCCTTCTGCAATGCTGACATTTTGGGTGAAAACAGTGTGATGGCTTCTTCAAGAACCTCCAGCTGCGGCTTTGCAGAATTGCCCCGTGACAGCCTGCTGGCAAACTCTGGGAGGGACTCGGCTCCCACCGCGTGACGGCAACGTGAGTGGGAGGCTTTGCTGAAGCGTGTCCAGACTCTTGGTGGGAAGCTGCAAGGCGAGGAGTTCACGTGCAGCATGGGGCGAGCATACCTACAGGCTCAAGCCTGTCTGACCTCGGAAGGGTGAGCGGGGAAGTTCTGCGATATATTGTACTTCATTGTGTGGTCAAAGGGGGAAGGGCATTCAGAAGTACCGTTCTAAAACCTAGAGCCACAGCTCTTCTGAACCCTAGGGGGAAAACGATCTAGTTGTTCTCGGCTTCTGCTCCCTGGAAAACAAGAAGTGCTTGGCCAGGGCTGTCCCAGGGCTGCTGAGACCACTGCTGGCAGCACCGATGGCAGAGCAGTGACGTCTAGTCCTGCCTGGTCTCAGCAGGAGGCATTTGACTTTCCGGGCAGGATCTGTGCGCTGCTTTGAAGTTGCTTGTGTGCCACTAAGGCCTTGTTGGTCAAGCTCTTCAACGAAGCTGCAGAAGTTTGAGCTGCTAGAGATGTGCCATGTGGCTTGGTACATGATGGGCCTTCTCTTGGTCTGGAGAGGACAAGAAGGGCTGGATGTGCATCTGTATCCCACAACAATCTGGCAAAACCAGCTGCAGCAGCCCATCATGTACCAGCAGCTTCTTTCCTCGTGCAGTGACCTGGATTGCCCAGCAGCCCTACAAAAGCACTGTCCTGATCTGGTCAGGTAGGATGGTTTGGACACAGGAGCCACGTTTGAACAGGTGAGGACGTGTGTGGTTTGAGAACAATGCTTTGGACACTCCTACGCTACTGTTGTGTGTCTCAGGGTTCAGGAACTCCTTGGCATCTTTTAGTCAAACTGCTCATTTTGTCCATTGTTGTCTCAAGAAGGACAAAATGTTATGGTATTGTTTATACATCAGCATGACTGTGGTATAAAACTTCTTGTTTTCCTATAAATGAGGTGGACTTTGCTTATGTGGTATGAGTTTCTACTCCATATACGCAGCAATGAATGAACTGCCTCCTATGACCAGACCGTCAGCAGTCTCTAATGCAATTATGTACTTACATGGAGCTAGAGAAGGTTGTTGAGGGTAAGAAAGACCCGCAAATGGCACCGCACTGCAACCAACGTGGCAGATATTTCTCCTGACATTTCCCACAGCCCTCAGCTTTGCCCGCTAGCAATGTCGTGGCCTCAGCCACCGCTTTGCCCTTCGATACATGACAGTTATGCAAACCACGACGGAGTGCTATGCGCCCTTTCAGTGAGCACAAGGCGACCATGAGACACTTCGTGGGGTGCCAGGGGCCCAGCGGAGCACGCCGGCACCCCAGCAGGAGGGTGGCCGTAGCACCGTGGGGGGACACCGTTCGTGTAATGGCTGTCATACACCGAGCCAACAGCTGGCGTAATTCTGCAGCTAACAAATATAATTTTTCTTCCACAAATAGTTCCTTGAGCAGTAGATCATGCACGGGGTGATTTACTGCAGCACTGTCCCGTGTGGATTCTCTGATTTGTAATAATCTCGCCGAGGCGGCTCTGCAGCCTTTCCCTCCACAGCAGCAATAACGGAGAGTGTCTCTGCCTCCGCCTCTCCCCCTGGTTTCATGAAATAAAACGCGGTATGCTAGATGGCACTATGCTGAAGGCTTCTACCCCGCTACCAAATTTTGCTGAAATGGACCAACATGGTCAGAAGTTACTGGGGAATGGGAGCCAGGAGGAAACAACGGAGGCAGGAGGAGCACGGGGGCAACGGGAGCATGGCGGAAACAACACAGGCAGGAGGCAGAAGTGCCTGAGTCTCATCCCCTCAGGAGATGAGGGGAAAAAGCTCCCAGTGGAATCCCCCACTTTGATGGCTCAATGGTATTGGTGTTATTTCCTACCCACCCAGCCGTTGTCCATCCAGCTAACAAGGTGTCAGTAGTTTCAGATTCAGACCTTCGCATATTCACAGCTGGGCAACTGCAGTGAGATTTTTGTGGCAACCTTAATGAGAGTGGACAGGGAATGGACATGAAGCATCAAGCATGAAGTCTTATAGCTCTGAAGCTGCACAGAGAGGCTTATCAGCCATATATCACAATCCCACCAGCTCTTGCTTGTGCTGTTACTAAGTTGTTGACATTGCATGAAAGCTGATATCTAATTGGAGAACCTACATATTCATTGATGGAAAAGGCATAGCAATAATAAGGCTGCTTTGTAGTGAGCCTCCTAGGATGCCTCTTCCTAGGAGAAGCAGCTTTGCAGGTAGCTATTTATGCTTTTACTCCGAATCTCATGGCACTGGTCTTGCTCTACAACGTTGGCTCTGATGAGATCAGATGAGGTTAAGCTGCCACGAATAGCTGCTGACTGGCAGTTTATTCCCTCGCTTGCTCAACAATGCCAGACTCACTATATGTCTGGGAGGCAAAGAATACAGTTAGGCTAGACAAATGGAATAGGAACCAACAACAAAGTGAATCCTGCGCTGTCATATACATTTTTTATTCACATTGCACATAAATCTCTTCCAAGCTCATGGGAGAACTTTAGCATTCCCTTAAACTCCCATTTATTCTCCATCCTTCTCATTCTTTGCACTATTAAGAAACAGATTTATTTTCTGAAAACTACTCTTAATCATTGTGCAAATAGCAATGGAACATTTATACTCAAAGTAATAAATAGATGATTCGCATCTTAATATGAGACTGGAGATTATTCTGACTTATTTGTGTTTATTGCGTCTAACACACAGATGCTATTCTCACTCTCTAATAGAAATGTTAATTACGGGATTTCATTATTCTTATTTAGATTTAGGTTGGTTTTTTTCTGTGCCACAACGCGCATGAGACAGTTCTATAAGACATGAAATGAAGATGTTCAGCTCTCCAAAATGCTAAAGATGATAGAGAAAAAGAAAATTAGGTTTAACAGAACAGGGCAATAATCTGAAGATCTGTACAAAATCCAGAGTAACAGAGAGCATGGAAATCCATCTGTTACTATGCTGGTTAGTGGTGAATCTCTAGAAGAATCAGTCATAGCTTTCGATGATAATGAGAACATAGTAAAGCAGGGGTATGGTCAGCTCCAGAGTTTATGTCCTTTGCTATAGAACTAATATTGTCAATTCAAGTACCTCTGAATATGGGAAAGTGGATTGTCAGGTCCTGTTAGAGCGGCTCTTGTGGACGAATAGGAAATGTTTTCTCTTTCTCCTGGTTAGGTCTGCCTTTATTACTTTGTACTGCCAAGGGCAGTATCTGGCCCTTGGAACTATTTATCTCTTGTGTGCAGAGAGAAACATTACGCAGTATTTTCATTGCTCCATTTTGCTCACACAGGTTCAGGTAACTATTCCTTTGGTCAAACTGAAAGTCATATGGATCTTTGGTTCCTTTACCAGGGCTGTAAGACTTGTTTAACATTTAACCTTTTAAGACACGTTTAATCTTCAGTAACCTGCTGGCATGCCTGTTCTTCAGCCAACATATGCACACACCTGTATATATACCAGATAAGCGTGTTTATGTGTGTGTGTATGTATGCATATATATGTACCAATACCCCGATATGTAAAATATATATATGTATGTAGACTCCTCATCTGGGATTTTCACTGAGAAACTCATCCGTTACAATAAAACATAACCTCCAATAATAGTTTTCTCTCCAAACAAGGCTGTAGGCTACGTCTACACCCTTATGTTGCAGAAGAATTACTTCCCGCAGGCCAGCAAGAAGCTCTGATTCCACTTGCCCGCTGACTGACACTATTGCAAAGAGCCTTCCTGCCCGGGTCACCATCATGAGTGGAGTCAAAGGGAATGCCTTCTGCTCTGTGGCCGTGACAGCTCGCGGGCATTCACGGCGTTGTTTGTAAACTGCTCAGGAGATACGCAGTACCTGCTTAACTCATGGTAATTTGAGCGTTTCTAATCATTCGTCTCAAACCTGTTTGCTATATTTTTGCAGTCATAGTAACTGAATTCAGGGCTGCCTAAAAAAGAAATAATTGTTCCTTAAGCTGTTATTTAGAAACAGATTTGTGGGCTCTACAAGCTGTTGGTAATGGGCAGATTCAGACCCTCTGAGTTTAACCCAATAAGCCCATGAACAGGTAAAAGATGGAAAGCAGCAGTACCTGTTTTTTGCTCACACTGAACTAGTATCTATTGAAATTGCTCTGCAGGTACCCTGTATCCCCAGGACTGTAGGTCCAAGGCGCTTCCACACCACCTTGGCTCCTTCCCGGGAGTGGGAACCAGCCTGGGGATCCAAAGAGCCCCAGGCTTGGCACCATGCAGGTACAATCAGTGACCACTTCAACCTGAAGGACATCATTGTCATTTCCTTAAATCTGGGGTGGTGTATCAGCCGCTCCAAGATATGTGAACTGGTAATAGATACTTTTAGCTAATAAACTCCCATGAACCCCTTCCTCCATTTATACAGGGCTGTATTTGGCAACCGAACAGGGGTTTGATTTTTTTTCCCCGTTTCCATATGTTTGTTCTATGATTAAATTCATAGTTGGCTGCAGTATTTCAAATGTCATTTCCAACCTCTGGTCATAAACCAGGAAACAATCATCTCCTTCAACGCATTCAGTTCACAGTGATGACACTGCAAGTTGTCCAGCTCCTATATATACGAATGCATCTATTTGTTGGTTTATTTATTTATTACAGCACACCTTGGTACTTTTCAATAGCATTTCTAAAGTGAAATAGTTAGTTAGATGCGACAACACCAGGTGGCTTCTCAGCACAGCCTTCCCAGATCACCTCAAATTGCTACAGCTTTGCAGGAAATGATGGGAGCGCACTGGCTTCTGCGGGAGCGCCCAGGACACCCTCACCAACAGTTACTCTAAAGCTTGAGTTTTGTACTGTGTCTCATGCAGGCTCAGCATTCAAAAATCCCACCCTGGTTTTGAGTGTTACTACCACGGCTCTTCAGAGGTAAGTAGGAAATGTCATTTCTTTTGATTGTCTCTGACTTCGTATTTACAATACATAGCATTACCCTATTTACTTAATAAGATCTATCTACTCCCATTTAAGAAATCTTTCTATTCAAATCTGTAAAGGGAAATAATTTCTCAGTTCTACTGAAAGTCTATTATTAAGGGGAAAAGTATTTAAAGATTTGAAGATACCCCTGCTGCACCCTTCAACGGCTTTACAATCTCTTCCTTGTGTTTTTACCACTTCAGCATTGCACTAGCTTTCCTTTAGCTTTTGATGAAATCACCTCCTTGATGAAATCACTGGAAAATGAGGCTCTGGGAAAGTGCTTTATCTGAGATCCCAAAGACAAGTTTGTTCCAAAGATGTTCGTGCTTTACAGTCTTCATATTTAGACCCCTCTGGTGATACTACAAAGTCTTTGCAAATGCTCATATTGTTTCTCCAGGCTTTGGGTTACTTTGCTAGAGAGATGTTCTTTTGTGAATTAAGTGCTCTTTGAGGATAAAATGTTCATCAGAAGTCTTCAGAGTTACAAAATCACCATTTTCATCATATTACTTTGAAAATACAGAATTTATATAATATTTTTTACCTGTTTTCCTAGGGCATATGTAACAAAGGGCTTTTCCTGCCTCCTCATTGAACTTTGTAGCGGTCATGTAATGGGGCAGAGCAGAGCCTCCAGCCAACCCATTTGGCTGGATCTCTGAACTTAAAAACCTCTTCTGGATTAATTTTTGGCATCCTTTTACAGTCATACATTGTTTTACTTTCCCTCTCTTTGTACTTCTCCTTATTATGCGTTGCTCCCTTTCGACAATATGTAGATAAAATGCAGATACACAAATGAAGGCAATTAACAAAGTAATTAAAAATAAAACTACTGGTGCCTGGTGGTACATACTAGCGGTATATATATATATATATATATGTATGCATATGTATATATAAACACATGCATATGTGTATATATAGCTGTGCACTGAAAATATTCCCCGCTTGAATAGGGAGAACAAATTCTGGAAGGAGCTGCATAAGATCTTTCACAGGAACAACCCCAGCTGACCCTCGAAGATGGTCTGATAGATATGAAGTGCTGCTGGCATTGTGCTACTGGAGAAACAGGGCTACTTTGCCAAAAAAAGGAATCCATTTAGTCATAAACACTACAGCTAAGTTGATTCAGGGTTTATCTAAAAAAGCCCAGCAGGTTTGGTGTAAAATGAAAGGAAGAATGCTAATTTGGATGGCACTTGTTTTTCAATAATGCTAATTTGCACTAAACATTCTGATTTACATAAGCAAAGGCCAAATATTAGGTCAAGGAGCACAACTGAAACTTGGGTTCAGTTGTGGGGGAAAACAGGCTGCTGGAAACACAATTCACTAAAACCAGCTTTTTCAGCTTTTGCCAACTTTCAGTCCCTAAGCATTTTCCAGTGGTGGTGTGGACACCTCAGTCATTAAACTTAACCCAGTAGGTGTATACTTACTTTGAACAGATCTATGAAGGGCAATTAAGGAAAGTAACCTGAGGGGTTCCTGGACCACAGGCTGAAAAACCCTGCAGTGCTCCCTCTGCTCATTTCTCCCTCGCTTTCTCCTTGATTCTGCTGTTTCCCATATGACAACCATCTCCATCTTTGCAGTCATAAGAGCTTCTTATTCACCCTGGTATTGGCCTAGATCTGCCTACAGGCACTTCGCTGCTCTCATCTAATGCTCCTCTTTTGACCTGTCTTGTAACACAGCCCCTGATGGAGCAGGTGGGGTTATTTCTCCTGAAGAACATGTAGATTTCACAATCATCTGGTCAACTTAGGTCACTGCTCCTGGATCAGATTCCTGGGCTCGTTTTGTGCCTTAAGCCAGGAACTAATACCACCGATGGATAAAAATTTCCACTGTGAGCTTGTGGATTTGGGTATATCTGTGCTGACAGTTACGCAAAGGTCTCACCAAGAGAAACCCCTACCATTGCTGATGGACCCATAGGGCTCTGCTCCTCCCCAGCCCCGCAGCTCCAGTGGCCAGGAGAGGTTGGCACGTGCCCCGAGCGTTACCGCAAGCCCTGCTTCTCTCAGTCTCGCCGTCAAAGCAGACACCTAAAGGCAGTCCATCACCACTCATTTCTTGAATCCATCTCTTCCCAGCAAAAAAAAAGGAAACTTTCATTTAAAAACCTATCTTTTTCCCTCCGTTGTTTTTGAGTGCTTGGTGTGGTAAGACTGGAAATCTGGAGGAGGCAAATTGAAAATCAGCTATTATCTCAATAAATATTTTTCTTTAATGAATGAAAAAGGAAATAATCTTTAAAGCAATATTTAAATTTATGTTACTGATATTTCAGTTGTTTGTCAAAATGCAACCTACAGTTAATACCTATTCACAATGAAGTTGCTTAATTCAATTTCTCGAATTAAGCCACTGTATTTCCCATATATCAAATTTATTGGTCTTGACAGTGAATTAAGGATTTATATGATATAATCCTGATTTTCCAATCTTATTTTCTAGAAATCTGAGTTTACCCTGCATCATTTATTATTATATATTACATCTTTACACCATTACATCATTGTCATCTATTAACATACTGCCTGAAACCCTAGGGTATACAGCACTTTCCATTATGGTAACAATATTGGTTCCTTTTTTTATCAAAACATACTTTCTCATCTGAAGGAATGAATGGCTATACACTTCCAGAGTGTACAGCCTGTACACTGGCTTTATTTTACTCGGCTTTAGCTGTACAGGAATTAGCCTAGTCGGGTACCTAGACTTGCCCCCAGGCAGTGGACTCCTTGTGCCATTTCCCGACGCTCGTAGCCCATGCAGCTTGTACAGCGGTTAGGAGGGAATGGTTGCCACTTGAGGTGCTGATTTCTCTTCATTAACTATGTAGGAAGCACAGAGGCTGATTTGGACACCTAAAATTTGGATGGGTGGATGAGATCAGATGCAAGGAGACCTGCTCTTGGGGTGTACCACACCTCAGCCCCTAACTTCGTTACCTAAAGTGAAGAACACATGCTCATTTATTTCATAAAGACGTGTATGAGTCCTCTATGTTCTGAATAAGTTGCACTCAAAAGCTTGCTCATTCTAAAAGAAGCAAAGGATGTTTAATTTCAATAAGCAGAGACGCAGCGAAGGCATTACTGTTTCTCCTCGAATTTCCTTCCCAGTATCTCAGAGAGGAATGACACCGCTTGTCCCTTGTACCTTCAGCATTCAGCAACGTAGGCACGGAGTCAGTGCTCTGAGCAAACCGCAGCTGGATCACTGCACCAAAAGACCTTGTGGCTGAAAGAGTTGGAAATACATAACTGCAGTCCCAAGTCCTCTCTTCAGCCCAGGATCTAGCATAGGTTTTAGTTTTTTCATTGTACTGGGCTATGATGCAGATTTGTGAAAGAAAGCTAAGTAAAATTTAAAAATCTCACCAGAATACCAGGCACTACTTTGCAGTCATATAGAGGTGCAAAAATCCATGCAAATTTTTCCCTTATTCATCTGTGACAGAACAGAATTAATGTACGTGATGATTTACTATCTCTGAAGAGACATGTCCTTTTTATTTTTAAACCTAAGCAAAAAAGCTTCAAAGTGCAAATCCTTTGAAAAAATACATTTCTGGCTCTAGCAAAATAAAAGTCAGACTTTCAAAAGAAAAGCAGGTGTTTCCTTAAATTAATTAGACGAACGCTCCCTGCCATTGGCACATGTTAACACTCTATAAATCACACTCCTATATTATTTTACCTTATCTTTGTACTTACCACTCAGATCAAGGTTTAAATATATATTCTATAACGAACCATTAAGATTGTCTAACCTTGTTGTGCTCTGCCGTTCTTACTTATTGAACAGTAATAAAATTAGTCAAAGGGAACTGGAGGTTATACTAGTAACTATGTCGGAGAACAGCAGTTGCTGCGCAGCCCATTTCTTGCTCAGGCTACTTGTCCTTTTCCCACTGGCAATCACACACTACGCTGTGACCCCAAAGGCTGTTTGCTATTTCTTTTTCACACATGCCTATGCAGGAGCATGGATTCTCTAGAGTGGGCTTTAGTTTGCCCCTGGCCTTTTAGGCATTCTTTCAAAACCTGTTCTTGCAATAGTAACCAATTAAACTAGTTACTAAGAAAGAAGCATGTTTCAGCACTTAAGTTAATTGAACTGTTACAAACTAAATATGATTCCAAATTGTTTCTGTATTCCAAATCACTTCATGCATGCAGATAAATGAAAAAATTACTAAATCGTTTTGAAATGTGCAAATCAGGCATACAATACTGACATTTAGATCTGTGACCTGATCACAATGTAGTAAGTACCGTTGAAAACTTTGCGGATTTTAAAGCTGTCATATGAAACCCTTGAACCACTGCTTGATGTGATATTCAATAAGTGGAAGTCAGGCTGCAATCAAATCGTGGAACTGTCTGCATCAGGGTTTTACTACCAATTTACCCAGAAAATAATCTTTCCCTGATTCATTTCACGGGCCAAGTAAGAAAGGAGGAATGACTTAATGTATAAAACACCATGCTTTATTCTTTGGGACCTTGGTTTGAGTTCAATTTGTGGTCCTAACTAAAATGAGCAGCTCAATCCCCTATGAACATAGTCCATATCGCTGAACTACTACCACACACAATTAGGCACAATTGGCTGTCTCTGCTTAGGAGAAGTTGAAGACTGATTTAGCATGGAGACCAAATCACTTCTTTCAGCTGTAAAGTGGGGTGGCCCTTTCTGGGACTCTGTGACAAAAAAACCCAAACCATATTGTTTCTTTATTTCAGCATTTCTTTAGTGCAAGAAAAATAAGGGATAGGAAAAGCCTCATTCTCTTATAATAAAAGCCAGATGGCAGCCCTAATTTGCAGCTATTCTCTTTTATTAAGAAGCTAGTAACTACCATAACTGGCAGAGTGGTGGTGAAAATACTGGTGCAGGGAACAAACGGACGCTGCTAAAAAGAGAAGGGGAAAAAAGATGACGAAGAAGAAAAGCAATGATGCTGAAAGCTGGCAAAAGCTTTCCTCTCTGAATCCTGGAGCAGGAGAAACGCTTGCCGGGTAATACATCTATCTAGTTACATGTCATACATGGCCACAGTATTGAAGGGTTTAGCTGTCCTGGGATTTAAACGTGTTGCTACTGGGATAAGCTGCGCTTGTACAAAACAGAGTAGCGTAAACTATTTTGCCAGTGGTATGAGTGGTGAAGCTCTGGCAGAGAGGCGATTTGAGAATATCAAGGCTTGCACTGTAGCACAGGGAGGAGAGGGCGAGAGCTGGACGGGCTGCGTGAGCCGCAGAGAGAGCTCAGCGAGGGGTGAAGGGAGCTGCAGAACCGCTAAGCAGGGGATTATAGGGAAGCTGAAGGGAAAAAAGAGCCTACATCAGTGTGGTGTAAAGAGGGAATTAATTTAAGTCACTGGATCTATTTCACAGTACGCCAGCAGAGGATATTGGCTAGTACTATGGAAAAGAGAGATTTAGCATCCATTCCTAGAGCCTTCCTAAAACGTAAGGATCAGAGTACGTCTCGCCTATATTATTAGGTATAAACAGGCTCCATCTAGTACTGGACGACTGTTAGTGTGGTGCTCCACTTTGAGAAACAGGTCACGGCAGCTTGGCAGCGGGACGCACGAGCATGGCTGCGCTGCGTTCGTACCTGAGCTGGTGCAATCGGGGTTACCTCCTGAGCTCCAGCTGGTCGGGGCATCCCCGTGTAGCACTTCACCGTGACATACAGACGGGAGGCTTAGCGGGTAGCTGGAGAAAGCTATCAGCCCTTGCCCTGCAAACTTTTGTTCAACTCTGTGTACTAACATTAGACCTCAGAGGAAATTCACAAGCTTTTATTTTTAACGGTGGGTTTTTTAGCTGTTCTCAGGAATTCCATTAATTTTCATTATGAACTATACTTGCCTCTTTCATCTCGGGAAGAAAAGACTGCGACTGGAGGTACACGGCAGCCCTCCCTTTTTAGCTGCTGGAAATAAGTTAATAAATGCAGTCACAATACAGGGTACCATTCTCATTCCTTATTGATACCAACTATACTCTAACAATGAATTTCAAAGTGCTGCTGATGTAAACTCTACCTGAAGCCTGTTTGATCTCAGATAAGCATCTTCATCCCATTCTTCATTTCAAGAAAAGAAAATCTTACCGCACAGCAACATATTCATCTGCTTTGGGTTCAGTTCAAGATAAGCCGTGCTTTGCAGAAAACCTAATTAATATCAATCACAAGGAAAACAGAAATTGGAAGGAAGCGTTCTTTCATTTCTTGATAAACAGATCACCCATGATACGTACGTAAATGGACATACCAATTGGCTTTGTTATGGAAGTATCAGAAAAGAAACGGTCCCTGTAGGGAGGATTTTTTAAAGAATAAAGGGGTAGTTGCACTCTCAGTGTGGTGTAAATAAGAGTAACTTCATTCTGTTAAACAGGAGTTGAATGGTGTGAGTCAGCCCGGAATGACATCCTGCAATGGTGGGTTTAGTGGCATTTAAATGAGTGTTTACTCCCAACACTCAGAATAATAATTATAAGTGATAGCTCATAAATACATTTTTAAAAGTTCCTATAACGTATTTCGTGCATTTCTTTTCTCCTTTCTCCCCTCTCCTGCCAAAAGGAAAGCCATGGCTTATGACCTAAGAGACCTTATGGGCTTAGAATAGAACCTTTAGGGACAAATATTCATATTTGGAAAAAATCTTGCAATATCAGAGCAGCTAGCTTCTGTCACAAGTCCACTTCACATACTAATGTTTCAGCTGACCTCTGAGGAATTTCGCTGTTGACCAGCACACTTTCCCACCCATGGATTTTAGTCTTGGGGCTGGACATACAGCACTGGCTATATAGCTACTTCCAAATGGTGTAGGACTTGCTTTACATCTGATTCACAAAATTTTCTTGCACAAAGCAGAGTTCTGCTCTTATTGGTGCTCTAGGTCATTTTGGGAAAGGGAGGGTTTGGAGGAAAGGTCGCTAATCTTTAGAGAGGTCCCTGCCTTGGCCATCCATTCACCTTTAAAGTCCTTGATGTTAACATTTCAAGAGACAGTATGGTATATACCAGGCTTGGGAAGAAATACAAGCATCAGAAGGTTTAGTTTTATTAAGGCATTGACTCAACAAAGAATTTATGTGTGTAAAATATCATTCAATTTGGCCCCAAGTGAATATAAAAAAAGAAATATTCCATTTTATTATTTCCTTTGAGCTTCCCAGTACTTCCAGCTTTGTTCTGGCCTGTCCTCAGCTGTCTTCATATGATGCAACTTTTTCAGCTGCAACATTACGAGGGTTTACCCACACAAAACCAACCAAAGAACAGAGCTGTTAATATACTAAATGTTTAAAGGAAAGGTCCAAGCGCTGGATCATTAGGATGGCTGGTACACAATAGCTGAGGAAGCCCCTCTTTCCCCCCTTAACACTTGTTAATACGATGTATGCGTGCATATCCTTTAATGTATTTCAGATGGTGTCCCTTCACAGCCTCTCCTTTCCTGCATTTAGTGATATGTTGTGTTTGCCTTTGAGAGTGATCTCTTTTTGGCGTCTCGTGGCATTACTGAGGAAGTTTCTGATGCAGTGAGTCACTTCAAGGACACAGAAATCTGCTGCCCATGCTGAAAGGACTGGTCCTTCCATTGCAAGAGGAAAAAGTAAGAGCAAATAATAAGAGCTGGAAAAGCTGCCTTTAACGGCTTTGAAGGAGATACAAACATTAAGAATGGAAAGCATTGGCTAAAGATGAAGCTCCAGGCCTCGGGCTAATTCCCGATTCCAAGTAAGCCATTAACATACTGTTATTTAGCCACTGGGCCATAAGCTGCTGGTGGTCCATACAAATAATTCTTGTCATTGTTTGTTGGCAGATATCATTAGCGGACTGCAAGCCAGCCCTTAGGTATTTCTGAAAATCAGTGTATCTCCAATGGAAAAAAAAACCCAACACATTAAGAGGTACCACACTAGTTAATCTCGCTTTCTCCTCATTTTTCTTTCATTTCTTAGTGTCTGTCTGCACTGACACTAAGATATGACCTACCCAGCCTAACTTTAACTGCAGAGTCTGTCCAGCAGTCTAGCTGCAGTCTAGTTGCATCAATGCCAGCTTACTGCCAAAATACATCCCCAGATTCTCTGGTTTCTTGAATGCCTGCGCATGTATTTTCTGCTGAAGCTTCCCTAGCTGAAAAATAGCTAGGAAATGTCTGTGTGGTATGTCTGTAGTAATAAACCGTAGCTACAGCATGGACCTACTTCACAGAATGCATTTGGGTATTGTATTAAGCTGTAAATAATATGGGAAATATGCAGATAGATGGATTTATGTTGCTATTTTTCAAGTAACAGTGGCTTTGAGGCATAGTGCATGTATCTGTCAAAATAATACACACAGCTCTGCAGTTAACTATTTACAAAGGATTAAAGTTTAGCTCCTAATAAGATCTTCTCTCTGATGCTTTTGCATTTGCTACCTAATACCATGAGAAAAGTCAGTACAAATTATGAAGAGAATGTAGGAATTCATGCAGATCTGAAATATTCTGTTCAAAGGTGGATATCTGGGATAGAAAAAACCATCCAGACAAAAGCATTTCTTGCACATTGTAAGAAGCAAAATAGAAGCAAATCTTTATTGAAGTTCAGGAGTGATCTAGACGCATTTCTTTTTTTGGTTCGGTTTCCGTAAGGCAAGAGAACCATAAAGCTGTAATAGTACAGCTCATGTTTTGCTCGGCACTTCAGATGAAACAGTCTTGCTCTGCCAAAATAACCATGAGCTATCTAAGGAGAAAAGTCTATTTGAAAGGTTTGACTGTATAAAAGCTGCAGGGAATTTGTATGAAATTTACAGGTAAATATTGCCTACTTGCTATTTTTTTTTTTATTTGTCTCTCCCCCATTTTGAACGTTTCTTCTCCCCAGCCTCCTTTTGGCAGCATATGATTCTTTGAATGAGGGAAAGCAGGGACCGTGTGGCTACTCCTCTGCAGCTGTGTTTCTAAGTTAGCCGCTGTTTATTTTCTAATTGGGAGCCACATTGGCATATGGGCTCACCTTTGGTAAGCCGTCTTGTCATTCTGCACATATCCACTGAATAATTGGGAATTTGGAAGCAATAATGACTTCATTACAAACAAAATGGAAAGAGACAAATGCCATTTAAAATTAGAAAGATTACAGGGGAGTTTTTAAAATAAAGACTTAAAAAATGCTAAAAGCTGTAGAAGATCACAGGTTTCTGGATGATATGCCCTTTCAGCTGAAATCATAGAGATGCTGTATCCTCAAAGATAGAATATATTAGAAGCTGACAAAACTTAAAACAGCTAATAATAAGGGCAGGGTGAGCAAATTAATTCCTATTTAAGCAGAACCCAGAAAAGTAGCAATTGGACTAAGGACTGGTATTGCTTTAAAAATTCTAGAAGTCTAAAAAAATAGAACAGGAGTATGTGGCCTTAAAAAAGGATTTGGCATATCATAAAGTTGGTGGAAGAATGATTATCGGTTAGAATCATAGAATCATTTAGGTTGAAAAAGACTTTTAAGATCATCGTGTCCAACCGTTAACCTAACACTGCCAAGTCCACAGCTAAACCATGTCCCTAAGCACCACATCTACACGTCTTTTGAATACCTCCAGGGATGGTGACTCCACCACTTCCCTGGGGAGCCTGTTCCAATGCTTGACAACCCTTTCGGTGAAGAAATTTTTCCTAATATCCAATCTAAACTTCCCCTGGTGCAACTTGAGTCCACTTCTTCTCGTCCTATCGCCTGTTACTTGGGAGAAGAGACCGACCCCCACCTCGCTACAACCTCCTTTCAGGTAGTTGTAGAGAGCGATAAGGTCTCCCCTCAGCCTCCTTTTCTCCAGGCTAAACAGCCCCAGTTCCCTCAGCTGCTCCTCATAGGACTTGTGCTCTAGACTACGTAGTACCAGAGGGAAAGTCTGCAGGAAAGATAAAGCATTTCTTAGAGGGGAAGTAGTGGTGCAACATGTGACAGCATTCAGAGAGTTAAATTTTATGAATAATTTAAGCATATCAACAGATAGTATGGATTCTGTACAGATGGTAATTCTGTACCTACACGGAGAAATGACAGCCTGTTGACATCAGCCACCCATTCAGGTTGGTTACAATACCTCATTGTGACAAACAGCACGATCAAAGAGGCTATTATGATAGGATACTTCAATTGTAAATTAGGATGTAAATTAAGATGTCACAGACATAATATGATGCCAAGGTTAAGTTTTTTGATGTAATGAATGATTGTTTAATGGAGAGACAGCCAGGCGTCCCAGAGGAGAAAAGCAGTTCTTTAATACCAGAAGAACTGGTTCAAAATTTTGCTATCAATAAGTCAGCATAACAGTGCCCATGATGTACTTATATTCAAAAATCTTGCTTGAACAACAAAATACAACAGAAAGTGAAAATTTAAAGTGAAAATTTCAGAAACAGAAACTTCACATTTTTCTTATTTGGCCTTTTACTATTTTAACTTCAAGTGCAGCAGTAGGAACTCTTCTTGTTGCGCTGATGTCCCTTGTAAGCATCAACTCCAGGTGAGCTTTGACTTTCCTAACACCATCCTTACATGCACAGTCCTTCCATAGACTGAGAAACAAAGAGAAATAAGAAACAAGGGGAGTTCGCAACTGAATCTGTGGCAAAATGGGAAAATTGCTAGAGCCTATGATTCATAGGAATGCATAAAATGTCTAGAAATGATCTTGAATTTGCCGAGGATGCTAAGTTTCTCAGCTTAAGGAAGACCAAAACAATGGCAGACTGTAGCCAAGGGATTCTACATAGCCAAGCTACTGAGCAATAAAATGGCAGATATGTCAAACTGCATTTATCAACTTTAAATATATGTTTGGAAAGAAGATCTAGACATTATATTCATAATGTTAGCTCGATGCTCTGTACTGGTCAAGCAAATAAGATGAATGGTAGGAAGCACTAGGAAGAAGACAGCAGCAGTAAACTTCATTATATCATTATTTAAACTATTGTAACCACAACTGCAATATTACATACTATGCGCTCTCTTCAGTCTTGAAAATTATATTATAGCATTAAAAAAGGCTGGAAAAAGGAAGGATGATGAGACAACCAGCTTCTGTATGAAAAATGACTAAAATGGACAAGAACATTTCACCCTGGAAAAGACATAACTGAGGGACAGATGTGATGGACATGATGAAAACATGAATGGAAAGAGGAGGCAGATAGACAATTATTATTCGCTGAGTATCATAATACCAGAAGTAAAGGACAACAAATCTAACTATAAGATGTCTCAAACACAAAAAGAGGAGGAATTTCAGTATGCTGTGAAGAGTTAAACTGTGAACTTCATTGTCACGGGAGGTCAGTGGGGTAGATGCCAAATTTTGCATGTGTTCGGAAAGCGACCTGACAAATTAATGGAAAGAAATCATCCAGAATTATTAACACAAGGATATTCATGACAAGTCCAAGCTGCAGATCACTAGAAGGTGGAAGGCTTTACCACGGGAAATAGCACTGTCTAGATATTTCCGTCTAGCTCACCCTGTCCTGACACTCCCCGCTAGACTCTATACTAGATACCGTATGCAGGACACACACAGAGGGTACAATCAGCTCTACGCTTGTGTGTGACGCCCTTATTCACTAGAACAGGAGCAATGCTCAGTCTCTTCAGTTGTCCCAGTTGCCCCGTTGTGGCATAGAAGTAACCTCCACTGATTTTATAACCTGAAAGAGGCTAAATCAGGCACTAGGATAAAGAAAGATATGTGCCTAATGGCCATTGGTCTGTCTGTCTTGAAATCAGCCCAGGAGTGCCAAATATGTGGCTGGGGAGAAACAGAAATAAAAAATAGAGGGAAATTAGTTTTCAATTGCTCATTTAGAACTACTCGTTTCAATCAATGACAATTTTAAGGCATTAAACACATTCCAGAGTAACGTGTCAAAACCCCCCTGCAGTTGCTGACATTCTCAGAGGTTTTTTAATAAGATCAAGGTCAGTGATGGGAAATAAGCAGGAAGATGAATAGGATGTCAAAATTAAATTGAGTTCCAGAAGAGTTATCTTAAGTTCCCAGAAAAATAGAAACTCATGAAACTTTGTCTCAAACTAAACGGGAAATGCATGTTTTAGCTTAGGAGGTAGTGGGAAGGCTGGTGACTGTCTTTAGAGGTATTAACAACCCATGCTATTTTAGCAGCTTGAAAAACACCTTCGTCCTTTGAAATCTGGAACAGAGAAGGTTCTACTTATTTTAAATCCTAATGATTTCTGCTGCACCAAGCTCTTTCATTTTTATACAGGAAACCCAGATTAATTGTTTCAACCATCTGACTATCCATTACAATCAGAGGATGTACTTCTTGTTAAAGTTTCAGAATTGTTGAATAAAATACCACTTTAACAACCCATATGTCCATGTTTTTGTTTTGTTCTCCTTTGCTAAATGTTGTAGCACTTCGTCTTCTGGAGTGTAAATACACTATTGGCCAGGCTGTCATTAATCATCATTGTTGTCAATGAAGAAAAATCCAGTGAGAGAAAACAATTGAATGCCTAGGACTGCAGAACAGTTCAGGTTTCTGAATGACCATGTTGACTAATAATGGTACTTTCATTTGGGAATTTGTCTATGCACCACTTACGAATGCTGCTCAGGTCTGTAGTCTCACTATATATTTACACCATTGTTTAAGATACTCTGTCTACCTACTCCTTGGGCTCAGGAAGCAGAATATTTGGTCTGAATAAAAGTATTAAAACTGTCCTTAAAACCAGTTAGCTCTTCTCCAACTAAAATAGTGCAATGACTTCATCACAGGAAAATAAGTTTTCTCTAGCTTGTCTGTGGTTAAAACCCTAGAGTTTGAAGGACCAGAAAACCCTTGAAACAAAAGAAAAGACCAAGGAATGTTTAAAGGCAGGGCTAAGTAAAGAAAAGCTTGACAAGCAGGGAGTCACACAGGAACAGATTTTGCACTGACGTTAAGGACTGCCAAGCTAACAGGACCACTGGAGAAAGTGAAATAAAGAAAATACAGCATTTCAAGGACTCACTCTGAGCTGGGTAATGCAGTCCAGCAGGAGGGACCTGGAACTCGAAAGGTCAGTAAGCTCTTTGGGACTCTGGGGGAGAGGGTGGAGATGGAGATGTTGCATGTTTTTCATAAAACTGTACATCTCTTGGTCTGTGTGAAGTAAATAGAGATCACATAGTGAGTCTTGTCTATTTGCTTCGAGTAGCTTGAAGATGTTAGACTAACAGTGCAATTGCCCTCAAGAATGAAGGTATGGGAAAGGATGTTTTAAAGCTTTTTAGGAGCTCTCTTTTGGAAGAGACTGTCTCTTATTTACAGGTAAAGGAAGAAACACATAATGTTGTATTTAACAAGAGTGCTGAATGAGCTAGACCCAGAAATGGTGGCTGGAGGCAACCTGGGAACAAAGTAGAGCTTACAAGTGCAGAGACCCAACTTGTAGGTACATCACAGCAGCTTGGTGGAATCCAATGAGGTAACTGCGTGAGCTTCATAAAAAAAAACCACATTTGAGCTTATTTCTTAACCAAGTTCACAATATAAATGTTAGGTCTTTTGTGTCTTCTGCCATATTCCAACTACTAGCTTAACTGCACTGTTGCTATAAGTACCTAGTAGATTGATTTTATAGTTACACTTATCTATATCAAATTAGTGCTGTTTTCTCCCCCCAAACTTGAGATTTTCATTGAGGTTCTGCTCTTAGCTGAAAACCAGCATTTTATGTCTCTTTAATCTACAATACAGTCTCTTAACGAAATGTCATTTCACACCTTCTTGGTTCTCCAATAAGGTGTTCTTGCCTTACTACTCTCTAAAAAGCACTGTTGTAGGGACTTAGAGCATCATTAGTTTCTATGCTTAAACATGGAAAATGATATATAAGAACTAAGCTTTATTATTCTTAATGTTTTCATATGCTTGCAGGGAACTGAAAGTCCACAGGGGACAGAAATAAAAATGGAAATTTAGTAACATTTTACTAATATAGGAGTGGCTGTGAGGGAATGAATGTTATGCTCCTGAGCTCAGGGAATGCTCATGCAGAAGAAGACGGAATCACCTGAAATCAGAAACCAGAGGGTACCTGCACGTGCTAGGAGGACACATAGGAAAATGCTGGACTGCCTCACTATGCCTTCTTATACCTCTGAAGTTGAGTCCCAGGACATAAGGCTGCCTATATGGTAATGCAAAACATGAACTCAGATGTATCAGGCTATATGGGGGGTGGGGGTAGTTGTGTATTGGGTGTGGGTCCTTGTGCATCATGTCACACAATGAGGGACTGGTGGTGGGGTAAACTCGGTGAGAAATGCACCACTGCAAGCGTGCACATTCATCCACGATCATACTGGGCAGCAACCGCTGCCCCATCAGGCCCAAGGGCAACCTGCTATTCATTCCTCCTTTTTCCCCTGGAATGGGCTGCTAGGCTTCTCCTCCAAACTGAATGCAATGACATGGTCACATCCATGAAGTTTTTTTTTTATATATATACACACACTTGAGTCTCTGAATCAGAGCTGTAGGCATCAGGCTGTTGTACTTTGTATTTACTCTGGGCTTGATTGAAGAAAGTATTAAAATGACTGATAAGTTTTCTGTGTTAACGGTTTTTAAAGAAAAGTTAGATATTCTGGATCACTGTGCAGGAAGTTTATTTACTTCAGTAATTTAAAATCTAATGACTTTCATGGTTAATCCTGTTTCCTTGCTGCTGCTTTATCTCTTTTGATAATGATGCAAGCTTGAATGTAAGTGTGAAGGGCATAAGTTTATACCTGGAAAATCACCGAGGTCCTCTATTTGATCATGCAGATCTGTCTCACAAAGACCTGAAACCTTGCGAGGGACTATGTGCTACATTTATTCCAGTGACAACGTCCATTTCTTTCCCGATGCTCTCATTGAAAATGAAAATTGCCTGCTTCCTAGTCCTAGAAATACATAATTTCCTATGTATTTCTTCCCTCTACTTACTTCAATCCCTTCTTCTAATCTAGCTCAGCATTATATGTATCAGCACCGGTGACAATTCAAGGAAGTGAATTTAGAGTGGTTCACTTCACTGAAGGCCTGACTCCTTCGCTGGTGACGTCAGAGGCAAAATTCAATGATTTCATTAGTGCATAGAATCTGCTATAAATAACTAAAGTCAGAATACAGAGCATGGGAATGGTCAAACTATGGGAAGAAATGGTTCAAGATACCTGAACACAAATTTAAAAGAAAGCCCCACGAGGAACAGAAAACTCTGGAGAAAACTGACGTTCTTCAGTGTAGGTGTATACTGATTTCTCAGGAAGTGTTCTCAGTGAGACATTGTGGGATGAAGCGTTTCTCCATATTTCGCTATTCTCTTTGGCTTATGAATGTCAAGGATAGTTTGTGTTTCTTTCTGGGAATGAGATGTCCTCAGAAGTAGCTGAGCCATATGACACAGCCGTGACTCATTTCTTGACTCAACTGAGTTCAGAAAGAATAATGGAGGAGGATAGATAAAGCTAGGGCACAAAACAGATCACCATTTCAGTCGGTTTGTTTGCTTCTAAATGAAGTGGGCAAAATTCTGAATCTCAGAGAAAAAGTAGATTATGGTAGCAACTTGCATAAATACTGCAAAATCAAAATTTCTCTGTAAAGCTGTAAATTAAAGGAAAAAAATCATTTTTTACCCACTTAATAGCTTGCATGTAAATGAATAGAATTCCATTTTTTTGTATTGTATTGCTTCTCTATTGAATTAAGGCTTTGTCCCATTTAAAAGCCCCATCTTGTTCTGTCAATCTCCGAAGCAGCTATTCAGCAGCCAACCAACACAACAGAATTTCTCTATGCTGAATGTTCTTTTTCATTTTTGCATTGTATCCTAGTCTTTTATTATAATGGTGCTGCTAGCAGAACTATAGACGAGTGTGTGTCAATATTTCTATGCCAAACCCTGTTTTATTAGTAGATGTTTGTAACAAGACCATTCTAATTTGTATAATCAAGATGAAGCTAAATACAATTATTCTCCATCCTGACACTAATTTCCTCTAAAAATATGCTTTATTTTCTCAATCACTTTTAAAAGATGGGCAATCAAAAGCTAAAGAAGTGCTGAGGTTGCAAAACTCCATGTTGCTGGCTACTCGTCCTCAGGTAGAAGAGGACAAGAAAGAGCATAAGAGACCATGTAGCCATTTAACTCGAGTATTTTGATACAAAACGCTGGAGGCCAGGGAAATACTTGTCATGGCTGAAGGAATTTTTTGTCTTCAGAATGTTTATTTTGACCTTGGTCTACAAAGTAAGACACTATCTATAGCTGCAGATGTATTTTATCTTCCATTTAAACAATTTTGTATGCAATTTGTATTTTACATTGTACACCATTTTGGTTTTTAGGGTTTGTTCTTTTTTTTCTTTTTCCTCCTTATGAGTGCAGAGAACATAAATGACAGTTGTGTCTATGCCATGTCTATTTTCAGGAAAAGTGTTTGCTACTGACCATGGCTAAGAGTGTGAAGGGAAAAGATAAGCTTGTAGAAAGTATGGCCTCATTTGCATACTATTTTTAGTAAAGACCAATTCTTTCATCTTTGTAATGACTTCACTTCTTGCACAAGGTGAACTAAAAATAGAATTTGTTTCTCCCTTGGTAGTATACGGCAATGAAATGTACTGCAGCTGTCCAGCTTTCAGATCTGCCGAGTTTTGAAGTCCAGAGCTCTTGACATTTGCAGACCTCACAGGCTCTCTTAAAATAATCCTGAATGTTCAACCAATGACCAAAAGACTGCTTGAATTCCACCTCATATCGTGGTAGATTTCCATAGAACCAGTCATTTCTTTCAATGCTGAAATTAATAGTCCAAGGTAAATCATTAGTATGGTTTTAGCTTACAGTGATGCCTACAGACGTGAGCCTAACAGCTTGGTGCCACAAAAAGCTCTCCCCCATCCTCTCTTGTGTCTCCTTTTCCCTCTCCGGTACCCATCTGCATTTATCCTGCCCTCTTCCTTGTACTAGTTCGGACGGGGTTTGGTCTTTCCTGTGGGCTGATTTATCCAGTAACTGAACGGGTAGCTGACTGCATTTTTGCTGACTTAGTTTTCTCTTGAGCCAGTGAGCTGAGTCAGTTCAGACAAGCTCTGATGGTAAATGGTGGGAACACACAGCCAGGAGCATTGAGACAGAAGAAGGGGTGTGTGTGTGTTTAGGGAGGAGGGAGATCTCCCCTTTCTGCTGACAGTGAATTGTGAGATTGTCTCACCCGATTTCAATGAGCTGCACCCTAGGTAATCTGCAATATAGCAAATGTGTAACTACTGTCATTTCCCCTACATACCGGGCCAGAATTGAGGTTCAGTGATCTTTCTCTAACAAGTATTTGAAATATTTTCTTGCTTAACATCATTGTTCAAGTTCATAGCCTGCTTGTGAAAGTGGCTTGTTGGAACTGCCTCTCAGGGGAGCGCTGGGGCAGTCAGATTATCACCACGCCGCGCAGCCCGGATGATGCAGCTGGTGCTGCTCCTGCACCCACACAGCTTAGCATCACATGCTGCGATCACCTGTAGGCAGCTTGTTATAAAAAACTCAAATGGCTGCTCAAATCCTTGAGCTGGAGGAGCACATTAGACCCGCCAGACTAAAGCATCACTTTTTTTTTCAGCGGGCAGAAGAGGAGGGGGCTTACGCATGAAATTTCACCCCTGGATAAATGCACACCAGGTGAAATTTGCATTTATTCATATTTTTTATCTGAATTTTGCACTAAAAATCCCCAAATGAATATGAATATCGGCCTCTGTTCACAGGCTTGCTCTTTATGCTTTCCCATGGTAGTAAATTTGACTCCTACTAACGGCAGGTGAAACTGCTCTTCATGGAATAAGAGACTGCTTAAAATCTTTAACTCTTTTCTTGATGGATTGATGCAGCCATTTGTGAATGCATATATTTACAGTTTCTTTTACAATTTTAATTAATAACTCCATGTGATTTTTTAGTATATGCCATTGCTTTACCACAAACAAATAAAGCCCTCACTCTGGTAGGCTGGTGAGGATGAGCTCTCCCAGTCTTATCCCATTTCCCTGATGATGCCAGCGACCCTCGTCTGCACCTGTTGTTGTATGACATCATTTTCTTGGCTGTGGATATCTAGAAATGTATCTAACTTTCTGGATGACAATTTCCCAGAATTACAGTTCAAATAAAATTAGGAAACAACTTCAAAGCATGAAAGCTTTCCTATTTCTGACTAGATTTCTTTGGTTATGTCATAGGGACCCATTTTTAGACATAAGTTCTGAAATACATCTCAGTGTTAGCTCATAAAGATATATGTTGAGCAATATGGATACAATTTTTTCTTCCCTTTTTTGTTCCTTTCATTTCGAAGGGACAAACTTGGAGTTTATGCATGAGTCCATGCAGTGAAGCATTGCTCTGTAGTAGTTTGATTTCTACTGGTTTATTCCACCTAGAGCCCACCGTTCTGGCTCTGAGTTCGTCTTGCTCAGTGAGGGTGTCATGTTCTATCCCTTCCTAAGAAGAGTGATTAAAACTGCAGAGTGAGGTACACTTAATGTGACTGAAGGTCCTGGATGTTCGATATGTGCTTGACAACGCAAAACGTGACCAAACAATCAAATACAGTCAGTAGCATATTTAATGCCCTGCCTTTTACACTGAAGTGTTTGTTTATTCTTGTGTTTATCAGTATTTCCAGTTGTGTCACACATTTTTTTTTTTATGCTTAATGTCTCAGTAAATATGATTTTCTTTCAAGGAGTTATGGCCCTCTCTTTTAAGTTAACATTCAGTGCTATATTGTATTAAATGTGCATTGCCGCTTGGCAATTCTAATCAATCAAGCACTATCTCTCTATTCTGCCATTGTACTTTCTGCCAGTGGGAAAGTTTAAGTACCCATTATTTTGGGTTGAAAAGTTGAGAATATAAACTCTGCAGAAACAGCTAATTGATTGACATGGTGGAATGCTCTGTAATAGAAGAGTTTTTCACAGGAAAAAAATTGTTAATCCTAAAAATCACAAAATATGTACATTTTCAAAAAAAAGGAAGTAAAGGAATTAAGTTAATTATCACACAATTACAGTAATGGAAAGAAAAAAAACTAATCAGACATGAACAGCTTGTATAACCATTAACCAGGCTATGGTAAACCATTACTTAACTCTGACTTAAGAGATCCATCATGGGATTCATGGCAGCCAGTTAACTAATGCTTAAACAATTCCGCAGTAATTTAAAGCTGTGGTAAATGGCATCACTCAACCAAGCAGTCACTCTCAGTCTCAACAGTTATTTTTAACTGGTATGAAGTTATGCTAACTCCCTCCTCCCTTTCCCTGCCTAAACTGCAAATGCTAACAAGTCTTTACTAGCTGTGTGGCACAGTATGAAGTCCTTTACTGAAGTCCAGGCAGTTGACATTCATTGTTTGGTTTTTTCCTGAAAAAAAAAAAAAAAAAATTCTCCACTAAGGAGTAGTGTCAAATGAATCTGCCACAACCTCCATTGGCTGAAGCTGCATTTAATCCCTTTACAAAGATATAAATGTTTATATTTATTTCCTCATCTTTCATTATTTTTTACTTTAAAAGTTGTTCAAAAAACCCGTATATTATTAAGATCAATCTAACAGCTGGTCGCTATCCTACTCATTTTTTCTGCATTCTCACTGACTAATAGTCAAACCAGGGGAGGGAGGTGAGTTGCATAAGGAGGGTAAAAAGTTGGCTGAAGTGAACGTGATCCTGGTGAGTGTTGAAGAGGTGGTGGCAGACAGGAGTGAGGCTACTGCTGGAGTTTTACGGTGGCTGAAAAAAGGCTCTGTATTTGTTTAGTATTTTTACTTCTAACCTGAGGATCCAAAGTGGGAGTGTACTGATAAATTATGCTAGTGACACAAAGCTGGGTGGCATTGCCTTTGCAGAGGAGGATCAAAATATCATGCAGGAACAGCTGGATCACTGAGGGTAGAAGTAAAAAGAAACGGATGAAATTTAATAGTACAAAGTTCAAGGTCATGCAGTCACAGCCCAACAAGAATTTCTGCCAAGAACTGGTAGCCTATATTTTGGAAACAGCTGAAGAGAAGGAAAAGACTTGAGGCTACTGTCTGGTTATAGGTGAGTAGGAAAATGAAAATCCTTCTGTGTTTTGTTTGGCAGCAAAGCCACTTTCTGTGCCTTTCTTCCCACGTCTCGCAAGGCACGCATTCCTTTCCCTGCACCACAGATTGCCGCCTTCTCGCTGGTGCCAATGCAACGGGATCGCTCTGTAAAGCAGGCGATGGGAAAAAAAAGAAGTTGGAAGCTGTTTCAGGTGAAGTAATTGCAAAATGTCCAGTGCATCTACGGGGGCAGGCCACGGAGAGTGCTGTGCGCAGTCCTGGTCAAACGTGCGCAAGAAAGATTAATGCAAAGTGGAAGAGGCGCACGGGAAGAATACGAACCATATTTTGGGGCACAGAGCTCTTACCTTACTAGAAGACACAAAAACTTCCTGGCTAGTTTTGCTTAGCAAATTGGAGTCCCAGAAAGCCTCAGTTACCATAAATGTATGGAGGCAAAGGAGAAAGGATAGATAAAAGGGAGAGAAGAACTATTTAAGCTGTTAGAAAATGTTACTGTGACAACAAATAGATCCAAAGCAGAATTTATTTAACACGGGTATATTTTGCCCTGTGAATCAGAATCAGGTTCCCAATCACCAGCTCAGTAAACAGGGGAGCTCTGGTCCAGAACCATCTGCCTGGTGGAATCTATTGTTGTCAGACTGGACATTGATTTGTTATGAAAAATAATTTGATATGGAGCCTGTGATAGCAGGGGCATGAACTGTGTCTCAGGAGGCTTCCAGTCCTATGCTTCCAGTCCTACATTCCTGGGCAGTAGAAAGCATCTGATGTAGGCAATATGCAGAGGACTGATCTGTAACAAGTCCCTGACAAGAGCTTTTGTGCTTTAAAATGTAAAAGTTCACACTGGTTTTTGCTTTCAAATACACACATTTTTCTGCAGACCTTGTTTTATGAGGCCTAGGGAACAAGCACTGATTCTGTGAGAGCCAGCTGGAGTCTTTAATATAAGGCTGATTATAGGTCACCTCAGTAAATAGCAACACAATAATTTTCTGTATTCTATGATTTTTTTTTTTTTTTTAAATTTTTTTGCCTTAGAACATCAGGTATTTAGAGAATCTGGAAAAGCAGCCAGTTTAAACAAACTCTCTTCTACGATCACCAAGGCAGACAGAAGAGCTTACAAGGAGAAAATGAGACCTCTTGCACCGATTCTGACACCCCGCTGTCCACCCCCCAGCCCCAGCTGGTGACCAGTGCCGGCGTTAATGAGGGGGAGACGGCAGCGCGCCTCTGTTGTAGCTGCTCGCTCTTCTCGTAGCACCGCCGGCGACCTCCCCAGAGCGCATCTCTGAATAAGCAAGCTATCAGCATGGAAGAACCCACCTCATGTAGCAGTTCTGGAGGTTGCATCGTGCCTTCCCTTGGACACTGGGGCTCCTGCTAACGAGGAAGAAAGTGGTAGACTTGGCCACGTTGCAACATGGAAAAGGGGAGGGCTGGGAAGAGAGAGAGGGAGATGACAGTCTGGTGTTATTCCAGAAGGTACGGTGTGTTAAGGGTCAGCATGTGTAATTGTCTTGTTACATCTCAAGATTAAAGCGTTTGAAAATCAGTTTAAGATCAGTTATTGAATAGAAAGGGCTGCGAGGGAAAGAGCGTCATTCTTCATTACATAGGCTCGAGGTGAGATCCAAATCAGACCTGCCACATATATTCTCGCAGCTGCACATGCTTGTAGCCAGAAGAATGACAGTTTGATACCTACCTACATGTCTGTCAGTCTCTTTACCCCAGATAAACTTTTGCTTCTATGGTATCCTTTGCTTCAAAGCAATGCTGACAAGGATTTATTGAATTAACCTAAATGGCTTTAAGCCCCAATTCATGCTGGTGCAGCATGTCTCTATCAGGGGTTTGCACTGGTATAACTAATTGATTTAGTTACAGATGGGAAAATTTCCTTAACAAGAGAAGGCCTAAACTGCTGGCCAGGCTGCCTTTGTTGTTTGCAAGTAATCTCCCTCAGCCCGTTGTTAGCATAAATCTGGTCTATTTTGGATTCCCATAGAGCTAATTTGCACAGGAGTCGCACAATAGCATGGTTTACATTTCTAGCTCCTTTTCAAAACGGGACTGCAGGGTTTTAAAAAAAAGGACTTTTCATCAGTTGTTTGCATTTCTGTGAATATTTCATTGCCTCCCTCTCAGTCCTCATGTATATTGTGGAAGAGCAATTCATTTGATAAATGAGCTTTTTCTAATTGGGCGCACAGGGTAGAGTGTGTGGTTCTGCTCCCGGGGCGGCCGGACTGGACACACAGCACCCTTTGAATCACATTTCTGATACAAAGCATTATATTAACAAATCTGACAGCTGCTTCCTTTAGCTATCCTGTAATACGCGATATGAATTTTCTCTCGTTGATCTCAGTGCTAAGCTTATCTGCTACCGTGTCCGCGTGAGCTCATATGAAAGCCTGTGCATGTGTTTGAAAACAACATGATGAAATCCAAGTTGATCTTAACAGAAAATGTACATGTTCTCACCTGAACAAAATTAAATTGAAAATTAAAACAACTTCTTTGGGGGGAATTAGATATGAGGTCCAAGTTCAGGTAAATCAGGTTTGGAGCCTTGTTATATATGGGTTTAGAACCTGTGACAACTGGATCTTGGTCCTATTTATTTTATACGCACATTTGTAACCATAACGAGTTATTGAAAGCCTCCCTATTTATTTTAAAAGACACTGGAATTTGGGTTCATTTTTTCTAGTCCATTTATGCACTTTCACATCTAGTACTCTTTTCAGAGGACCAGAGCTGAAATCTGGAGACAGCGATACAACCTCCGGTAACCACCAGCAATTGCTATCACTCCTCAAAACAAACAGTGTTTTAGGCAACCTTTTACATAGGATAGTATGGAGCATTAACGGTTCATTTGGCTCTGTGTGTTACCTCTCCAAAAGTTGGGGTTTTTCATTATCACCGGCTTGATTCCTCTTCAGTTCTGGTCTGTTGTGTTGTTCCAGTAATTATGAAGGAGAGGTGGTGGAACTGAATAGGCTCAAATAATTCATATTAATTTAGGGCATATATAAGCATTGCAGTCTCTGCCACAGCAAGAACTGTATTTTCCTTGAGATCATCTATGCTCTTCGTATATTTGAACAGTATCCATTTTGCAGTCTAATCCTACAAAGAAATGGTCAGAAAGTGGGGCATTACAGAAGCTGGTAAAGAGATTTGTAGGTGAGTACATCATAGTAACATTTTATTACTTTATTATTTAAATCATCAACCTATGTGTCTAAAATAGTTTTAAACTGTCCATAGAATTGAAAAATAAAGGATTTTCAAAAGAAAATAAACACGGGTAAGGGATTTTTACTATGCTAAGTAGTCTTGCTGCTCCCTTTTTGCTCAAACTAATTCAAAAGAAAACAGTGTTTCCATATTAGGAACAAATAATTCCATTCTCTATAGTATATTGTTATGGCCATATACTTTTTTCTTATTTATTGTAAAAAGATAGACATGAATAAGCAATGCAATTTTCAAGGAGAAGATGTTGCTGCAGCCCAGAAATGTGAACTTTCATCATACAATTTTGTATATTGCAAAGACTTATGAAAATTAGCTAAAGGAATGGTTGATAGTTGGCGAAGGCATTGGGATGTGTCTTGACTCACTTACCAGATTGTGGCTAAAAGTCCACGTGTACCCTTTTCAGACATAGATTTCACATTATTGTTCAATTCTTATACCGCTTTTCCAAAATAAATGTTAAAAATTGTTACTAAGTAGACTATGCAACAACTTCAAAATTTATTCATTTGCCAATGAAAATCTTTAGATATATATAGCTCAGAATTAAATTCTCTCTGCAAAGTCAGTCAAAAATGGCAGAAACTACTCACTTATATGATCTGGATATAAATATAGATTTTCTTTTTCATTGCAGGGAATGTCCTACCATTTCTAACAATGCTGATCATTTTTCAATGCTTATGTGGTTTGTACCACAGTTTTTTCTCTGTGTTAGAAGGGTCTCTGGCTACTTGACAAAGCTCAAGGCTTAGCTGTGCAACAGCCAGAAGTCAGGTACAGGCTAAAGGAACAGAATTCATGGTAGTAGGCATCGATGTTCCTTATACACTAAACGATGCAGCTAGGCTCCAAGGATGGGATTTATAACAACCACCATGGTGTTGGGGGGGGATTTAAGCCAGGCAACAGCATAAGCTGTTTCTCCATCCATCTTTTATGATGCCAAGCCTTTTGCAGTTCTTCTGTGTCTCAGCTGTTTCAGTTTGCTCTCACTTTCTTCATTTTTCCTGATTTCCACACTCTTTCTTTTCCTTAACTCCATTGTATATGCTCAGTGCTGTATAACACCAGGAGGAGACTTTGTTCCTATACATCTCCCAGTCTTTCCCTAAGCACCCCACATTGTATTACACAGCAGTGAAGTCTCATGCGAGTGAAAGGTCAACGATCCCATGGACTTCATGAGAAGTGCTGCTTTCTGGATGCCCACCTTTCCCTCTCACCCATCTTTTCTGCTTTTTCTACAAGAGAAACTCCTGGCACTTCCTTACTTAAAGGAGCACTAAGGTTAATTATGCAGGCACCAGAAAGTACTTCAGGAGTGAGTTTGTGCTGGAGTGCTTGCTACCCCTTGATGACCTACAGCCCCTCTGTCTTTGAAATAAATTCTAGCCTCTGAGAACGTGCACAAAGAAAATGGGGCCCAATGAGGAGAAGGATGAAGGAAGTAGGAGCCAGAAAAGATCTTCCCTTTCTCTGGTGGAACACCCAAGGATGAGTTTCACACTTTCCTTGGGCCACAGAAGCAGAGAGGAGATTCACTGATTTGTCAAGTCATTGAGGACATCTGTGCCAGGATCTTAATTCAGGTTTTCCAAAGCCCACTGTAGTGTCTGCTCCAATTCATCATCCTCTCACATCTTTTTGGTGCAAAATAGATCCTCACTCCTAACCTATGGGCTATAGATGTCCTAACCTATACATCTCTGGGCACCCATGGATTTGCTAAATAAATGAGGAATAGAGTCATCACCACAATAAGAATAACATTTGTTGACTACAGGAGTCAGCTATATACTATGGAAGTGGGTTTACCAAGGAGGCTACTGGTAGCTCCCATGCTGACATGCAGGCCCTGTCTAAATTGCACTGGCTCTAGCCACTATATCAATATATACCATATATTTTAATACACATTATATCTTCTACAATAACATATTGATGTGAAATATATTATATATTGCATATATTCTATAAAACATAATGTGATATATTCTTTTTCAATAAACAAGGTAAAATGACACTAAAAGAAAAAGAAAGGATTTATACTTGTTTAAACTTCACATAATGGCTGTGTCCTTGAGGAGCCAATACCGATTATATTGAAAAAGATTAATCCATAAATAAAATTAAAAGAATCCAGATGCATAAAGCACAGAGGATCGAGAGTGGCTCGCTGGAGTCTAAACTCACCTGCCCCTTTCTTTCTTCGGATCTCAGTTAACATGGGTAAATTAGGTTGCTGTTTTTTCATCATTTGTTTTCAGGTCAATGTCAAGGACTATTAATAATCTCTCAGAACACATTTTATAGTAGAAATATGTGACCAATGTGGAAACGAAAAAGGACCCTCTTGGCACCTCGGGCATGCGTGGAGGGAGAGCACAAGAGTTTGTAGAGTGATCTCAGCAGACCAGTTGGGGAGTAAGTAGTTGGCTGAACAGCTGATGTGAGAAGAAGCCATCACAGGAGCAAGTACAGGTCCTGGATGCCTGTGGAATGAGATGAGGAAGGAATTTTCTTCAGATACATACTCATCCTATGAAGACTTATTTATGTATTAATTTCATGTCAATGAGTAGCCCTACTGACTTCATTAGGACTACTTATGTGATTAAGATTAATCACATGCTTATGTTTTCCTCTGCTGAAGATAAATTTTCAGGAAAATTTTTCTTAGAACATTTTTCACCTTACATTAATGTACTGCCTCAGATCTGAGACCTATAGTATTGCTTACCAGTGTAAACGCTGGCCACCCACAAATCACACCATGAGTCAGCCAGCATTGGATCTGCTTCGTGGGAACCAGGTCAACACCTGGGCCTGCAGCTGGCTGAAAATAGAGCAGGACACACTGGAGCCAGGGAATGGCAGAGGGCAAAGGTGAAAATAGCAGGAAACGGAAAAAAGAGCGAAGGGAAGTTCCTTAGAGGAGCTCCCGGGGGCCAAGGAGCTTTGAAAGAGTGGAGAAATAGAGCAAGGCAGAGGTATATGTTATATTTAGCATCAGCCTTTTGAATAGGCAAAAATTAGCACTAGTTTAATATTAGAGCCATGCTATATTTGTTTCTACTGCATTAAACCACCAAACATCTAATGTGTAGTGTGGTAACCCAGAACCCTTTGTTATAGGAAAAAATACTCTGTTGCTTGAATTAGCAAAGTTTTATTTGTTTATTTTCATTAGTATAAATATCTACAGATGCTAGCAGTCTGATTTCTAAGCACCTGACTTCCGAGTAGAACCTAACCCTCTCTCGTAAGGATCTAAATTCCTTGTTCTCGAACACATCAAGCTGCAGCGGGTAGGAGGTGACACCTGGGAGTGTGACCCCTTCCCTCCTCTGGTACCCACTGCTTCACTCCAGGTGATGGGCAAGTGCCTTCTTCCACTGGGGATCATAAACGTGGAATCCTCTCCTGACAGCAGTCTTCTGTAACGATTTCTTCAAAGAATTGATCCCAGCTCTCTCTTCTCTTTTAACGTGCAGGCAGGGAGAGGTGGTTTCCTCAATTCCTATTAGAGATCAGAGCACTCGCTGAGGCAGTGAGACACCCAGGCTCAATACCTTCCGCGGTATGAAATGGTTCAAACACACGTCTCTCTAATTAGTGGGGAATGTGCAAAGAAGCCTCTTGAAACATTTTGAGAACTTCAGGTTCGGCTGAAAAAGCTGTAGCACGCTTACCGGTGGCGGCGGCACGGACTGCGTCCCCTGCGGGCGCTGCGAGCAGGGACCTGGCTGACTGCTCTAACCAGCAGGCTGTTTTGCAAATAGGACTTTCTGAGGAGAGGTGGGGTGTAGCCGGTGCTTTGGATTGCCATGGAGTGTTAGGTGGGAGATAAGCATTCATTGCCCCAGGGCAGGCACTTACAAGCATATCTGGGAAAAAAAATGCCTAAAGAACCTGCAGATGAAGCAGGGATATGCCTGATAAATCTTGGTCCTTCAATAGACCTTTGGGTTTAGAGCCCCTAACTTAGAGATGAGATGTTGCTGGACTGGATCTTCCCAACATAAAATTCAGATGGTCAGAAAAACTGACAAAACGCATTTAAGTGAAAAACTTAAATGAAAATGTTTTTAATTCATTCCCTCCTCTTCTCCTTCTTTCCTTTTTATGCCCTCTTATGAATTTGAACTCTTTCTCAGAATTTCTCTCTGGAGGACTCCTCTATCTCACTCCTTAGGTTCCTCAAATTTAGAGAGAAATATAAAGACTATTTTTACTTCTACACTGGGATTAATAGAATCCAGCCTGTCTAGCTGCAGGGTAAATCAGCACAATTTCCCTCTATGCCAAATGCCAGTGGTTTGTCATAGACGTGCTTAAGCCCCATCATTAAACGTGGCTTGCAGTACATGCTGTGTACTAGTAGTGGCTAGATAAGGGGAGAAAGATACAAATGATGACCAAAAGGCTAAGTAAGACCCACTTTCAAACATCCTGTGACCATATCCCCAAACTGAGAGCAGATCTGCTTTGCTGATCATAAATGTTATATTATTTGGATGGACTCTTTAAACCCTGCCATTTCTGGCATTTAAAAATAAAAGGATAAACAAAAACACATCTGGTCTGCAAATGTGCATGCCATGTTTGAGCTTGATGCAATTTCGAATTAGTTGTTAAACATTGAAAATCAGGGTTCATAAGGGAAATGCCTACTCAGCTGATTGTAGTGCAACTGGTGCAGCTATAATAGACGCCAGACACTCCTGGAATAGCAGATAACTGTGTATGGCTACACAGGCACAGACGGAAAGAAAAGCCAGATGGTGTACTTAACTGCACTTAAAATCTGATTGTGTGTGTCAATAATGAATGCCCAAATCGGATTCCATCATAAAAAACAACTATATGTGCATACTGGTAGAACAAATGCAGCCCTATAGAAAAAAATGTGTGGATTCCATCACTGTAACGATGGTTATTATGATGATCAGTTGTTTTGTATTTGCTGTAGGTTTTTAGAGTCTTAAACATTAAATACGTTACAACACTAACGAAAATAACTAAATCATAGGAATAATTCTGACAAACGGAAAACTATTATTTATAGCCATTTTTCTTAAAAATACATTTTTCTTAAAAATACAAATAGTGTCTGTTGCTCAGATTGCTGGCAAAAGTAGCTGGATGCTACAGTCTTAAAATACCTCCCCTTCCTTGGACATCAGAATGAAATCCTGGCAGGGTCAACTGAGTCCTTCGTCATTTCAAGGTAGATTAAGTTGTTTATTATGGGTGAAAGTTAGGCCTGGTGGTAATCGATGGAGGCTTTACTGTCAACCACAGCTTCATACCTATAAATAGACATTTCATGTAAGACTTTAAAATAAAGAATTTTTTGCTTTCCTGTATGGAAATAAAGGTTCCCACAGTTATTCAGTCTTAGAAAAAGAATTTGCTTGGTTCAATTAAATAAGAACAATTAAAGAATATAATTCCCTGTAACTCCTCCATATGCTTGTTCACTGTCTCCCCCTCCCTCTCTCCAGAATGGAGATTCTGAACCCCTCACGTTGAGTGTATTTACTGTTAGCAGCCCCACTAATTTCATCAGGAAAGCTTTTGAAGTAGGATGCTAGTCAGTTTTAGTAAAGTTAGCAAAAGCTGGCCATAAATAAGCACCAAATTCTGTCAAACTCAATCATATTAACCAGATTCGTCTCAATATCTTATCTGTATATGTTCAGATGGCACAGTATGCAACGACACTAGCCCAGATACATTGGCTAAGGCCAATTTAGTGTTTTCTCTCATCATGTTTTCTGTCTGCGTGGAGTGCCATGCAGACGTGTCGTCCTAATGCTTCCACTTCTGGAGCTAGCAGTTTCCTCTAGCCGGAGTAATAGCAGCTTAGGCTGCGGTGACACTCACAGAGTTTAGGCTCTCAAATCTCTAACGTACTTTTGAAAATTGTATGCAATATTTATTACCCCTTCAAATTGCAATTCAGTGGAGTAGCAGAAGAGAATCAGACTGCCTTTCATTACAGTTTCCTGACCTTTTATCTAATGTAAAAACCTATTTTTAATTGCTGGTATCTTTGCCAAACCTTAAGAATTGCCTTGTATGGCCTTAAATGATCCCCAATGGGTGTGAGTATTATGACATTGTCTAATTACATAGTCACATTTGAATTTTGTTCTAAACTATTTGTGCTTCAGTCTGTGCACAGGACAGAAGGAGCTTAGCTCAAAAGGATATATTCAATTTTAGTTCTCTTCCCATTGCTCAATATGTCCCCCATGCCTTATTTACTGCACAGTATCCAAACCCTGCTATGAAGATAATTACTATGTCCCTTCCAGGTTTTTCTACGGTGCTTGTTGCTATAGTACCTGAACATTTTGCAAACTTTAATGAATTTATATGAGCAAAACCCCTCTGAGGTAAGGAGTAGTATTATTCCATTTTGCAGATGCTGAACTGAGAACAGAGAGTTGAAAATAAAAAAAAACAGCCCTCTAATATGTCAGATTTGAGGTGATGAGGTCTGAATTTTTGGTGTGCTACTTTATATATTCAAAATTGCACTGCGCTATTTGTATACCAGAGGTATCAAATCAGTCACTCAGAAAATCAGGAGTGAACAAATAGTGCAAACGGAAGACTTAAATAAATCACTTCCAGTACATATGGCAGTGACATAAATCCAGTTTTCCAGACCATTGTTCCATTTCTTAACTTGAGACCATCTTTCTCTTCCTGAAATCCCTGCCCAAGCAACCACTTTTTATAGCAAAAAGAGGCACAGGTCCTATAAGCAACATGCCTCGCTATACAGAGAGGCAGGTCTAAATCCTTCTTCCAGCACAGCAGAAGGAAACGCTGCCAGCTCTGCGGGTCATCTGATGACGGGGTTATTTAAGGAGAGCTCAGTGAGGGCAAGGCTGTGACGGAGATGGTAAATAAGTGTTTTGCTCTGATGCTCACAGTAGGAAGACTGGGGGGAGCCCCAAACCCTTTGAGAGGACTCAGCAAGGGATCGTCTGAAACAAAAGAAACCGTGGAAGAAGTAATCGAATAAAGAGATAGAATAAACACTAAGAAATCACTGGGACTGTATGATATTCACCCAAGAGTCTTAACAGAATTAAAGGATGAAATAGTTGAATTATCGATGGTGGTGTGTAACTTTTCTCTTAAAATTTCACTCATTCCTGAGGAGGGGAGAGTGGTGAATGTGGCACAAATTTTTAAAGGGGTTTCTAGAGAACATCTCCAAGCCGGTGAGCCTGATGTCTGCACTTGGTAAATTAATAGAAGCCATGATAAAAGATAGAATTAGTGGAAATCTGGATAAATCTGACTTACTGAAAAGATAAAACATAGTTTCTATGAAGGCTAGTCCTGGCCTTCAAATGCAATGGAAGTCTCTGGAGGGGACAATGAGCAAGTCATTAAGGATGACCCTGTTGCTATAATCTGCCTGGATTTCCAGAAGGCTTTTGACAAAGTCCCTCACCATAGGATTTTAAGGAAATGAAGCTGCCATGGCATGAGAGAGAAGGTCCTAGCTTGGATAAATAGTAGGATCAGAAACATAAACATAAAGTAGGACTAAATGTTTGGTTTTCAAAATGAAAGGAGGGCTCCAGGGTTCTTCTAGGACCTGTGCTATGCAACACGTCTATAAGTGACCTGGAAGGGACAGCAAACAGCGAGGTGACAAAACTGGCTGAGCCGAGGGAGTCAGGCCTTAGGCTGGCTATAAAAAATTGCAGAATGGGCTTATGAGACTAGGAAGTAAAAGGGCAGGTAAAATTCAATATAGATAAAGTGGTGCAGATGGGAAATAATAACCCTAAATTTACATACCAAATAGTTGTCTCTGACCCGCCTATTACAACTCAGGAGTGAGACCTTGGGTCTTATCATAGAGAGCTCAAAAAACCCATCAGCTCAGTGCTCAGCAACTATCAGAAAAACAAATTGGATTTTAGGGGAAAATTAGGAAAGGAATGGAAAGCAAACCAAGAAAACAGCATTACAGCTCTGTAGCTATGGTCCAACTGCACCCGGAATACTGTGCATCGTTCTTGTCCCCTTGTTGCAGAAGCGTATGGTAGGACAGAGAAAGATCTGAAGAAGGGAATCAGGAATGATCAGTCACGTGGCAGTTTCTGTACCAGGAATGGTGAAATGGGATGGGTTTCTTTTGACTGGAAAAGAGAGGACCTGAGCACGGGGAAGCAGACGTCTTTGGAGTCATGAATGCTGTAGGAAAGGTGCAACCGCTCCTTTGAATTGACTGCTCACTGCTTCTTCCACTACAGGAATCAAGGGGCAATGACATATCTTCACCCGCAAGCAGTAGACCTGTAAAGCTCCTCACTGAAGGATGTTGTGTGCCTAAGAAGCTTCAGGAGGAGACTGGGGAACCACTGGGAAGAGGGACGTGTTGCGGGTGACAAAACAGAGAAACCACAGCAGGCGCAGGATTCCCCCCGGCTGAAAAGACTGCTGGGGGAGAGGCTGGCTGTGCTCGCCCTGCGCGACACCCTGCCTGGGGTGCCCGCACCTACGGCACCGCTGGAGGCGGAGTGCCAGGCTGGCAGGACCCCGCTCCGCAGCTGCACGGCTGCTCCGATGCCTTATCCTGCTGTGAAGAAGGCAACAGTCTCAGGTATGTGGTCAGGTATCATAATGCATAATGCAAAGAAGCTGAATTAGGTCATATCCTCTCCTCTGATTATAAGATAGAAGAATGTCTGATTACGGCGTCTTGGGACTGCTACAAAACAGGCTTTCAAAATCAATGCCTTGTTACATTTTGAAATGAACTGAAACTGAGAGATGAAACCACACATTTAAAGATGGTGAGGCTGATGAGAACATTTTCAGTTTCTCCATTTGAAACAAATAAAATGAAAGCCTAGGTTCTGTTTAGGGATAGTACTGAATTTGAGAAATGCTCACATCCACACTGCACACAGGGTGTTGTGGGAACAGACAAGCAGTAATCCGGAGCTGAGTTTCAAGTCAAGAGAGAAAGGAGACATCAATCAGTAGCTGTAAGTAAATTGGACCTGGCACCTTAAGTGCCTTGAATGTTAGAAGTTAAACCTGAAATAGTATCCTGATTCTTAAAGGGAGGTGGTAAATTACTTGCCGAACAAACGGGTGACATAATCAAAATGAGTAACGTTGCCAAACCCTGAAGAGAGCGCGAAGCCTGGGAGTAAAGAGTTAGGAGACGGGGCAGGAGTGGATTGCCAGTTTCCAAGTAAACATCACACAAAACACAAGCTGTGTAAGAGACACAGTGGTAAAGAAGACAGTCTTTATTTTGTGACAGTCTTAGTTGAGTGTAGTGAGTGAAACCACAGTTCTCAGTCAACTCACCTCATATAAATTTTGCTGTTATCACCAGTGTACACAACAAAAAACATGAACCCAAATAACTAATAAAATAGAACAATCCTCCCTCCTAAAACTGAGATGAAATTAAACTAGATATATTTTCCTTTAAAAGAATCTCTCATTATTATCTTCAGAGTGTTTTTCTGATAGTGAAATGAGTGATAAGATGGTTCTAGATGAAAAGGAAAGCCTTTTAATTTACTAAGGAAAAACCCCAGAAGGCTGCTGTGACTGGCAATATTAAAACTTACTCTTCTGTAATTGACTTGTGTCTAATCTAACTTATTTTCTCAGCATTAGTGTTGGTCATGACAGTGAAACAATATTACTCACTCCAAGAAATATCAAAGATCTGATTTTTTCAGAAAATAAACTGGATGGCCGGGAGGTAGAGATCTCACCACTAGCAATAAAGAAGAATTTTGCTTGGAGAAACAGTAAGCCAGTATGTATATTTTAAAGTCACTTTTGAGACTGACCTCAGGTTGCCCCACAGAAGGGCAATTGACCTCAATTTGGAGACTGACCTCAGGCTGCCCTCCTGTTCTATATAACAGTGTATGGCTGCACCAAAACAATTAATTTGCAATGCGGAGGTCTAACAAGAACTGGTCTGCAGATAACTCATCTCTCCTTCTGGGCTAGTCCCTCCTTCTTGCACTGAAAAAGAGAGGAGGAAAAAAGCAGAATGGCCTGGTGTTGGGAGCAGGGAATTTTGGCACAGGTGCTGGCAGGTATCATAGGCTATCTGTCTGCAAACTTGGATGGATTTGAAGTACAGCAAGTTGAAGCAGAGCTGACCTTGCACCCGGGGGTTAGTCCCTTGCTGGTCACCGGGAACCGGAGGAGGAGTTGTGGATAACTGGCTTTTGTAGACTCTAAAGAAGTTCTAAGACTGAGAGTCATTAGGCATAGTCTAACAATATCTTGTAGCTGTTAGTGGAGTGACTTAAAAAGAGAAGATCCACGTGTCACAAACATCTTGCCTCATCACGGTTCATGAAGGCAGCGCCAGGACATGGCTGAGCTTGGTTTCACCAGCTGGGCAGCCTGCGAGTGTGACCGCAGGCCTGGACCGAACACACCACCCCTGAACCGAAGGTGACCCCCTTCTTTGTACCCCCCCAAGCTCACATAGGCTGCTTGCCACCGGCTCCCTGGCCTTTAGCGGGGAAGGGGTGAGAGGGTGGCACGCAGAATGGGACCCGTGCACAGCCACATGGGCATAGCCAGGACTGCGCCAGGGGAAACGGACGGCTGAGGTCATTATCCATCAGATACACTGACAATGAAGACTGCTTTTTCTCACACCCGTCATTGTGGTGTTCAGTCAGGTCTGCCGGAATTACATTTCCTGTCATTGATTTATTTTGATTTTATCAAAGGAGACTAAGATTTTTAAATTACTAAAATTGGAAATATATTTTAATTTCACACTAAGGCATGAGAGTTACATCTTTTGTGAAGCTGAAATTTTGATAGCAGTAAATTTCCAGCTTCCTACGGGTAGTATCATTAGCTCATATTAATACTCTTTCTCCTCTCAGTGAGGAGTACGTACACCACGGACCGTGGTTCACATTGCTTTACAACATAGATAAACAAAAGCAGAACTGTAAACAGAGCATCAATTCTCATTGCAGTGGCTTTTGATTCAGGGCTGTGTGAAAGTTCTCCAAGCACTTCTGTTCTTCATATCTGTGGCATTTATGAAGAGAATATCCACTTGCAGCAGTTTGCAGATAGTTTTTATTATTTCTTCTTGCCACTGTTACTCTATGTCAAGATTATGATAAGTAGTCCCTTTGCTGAATGTTATAAAATCAAGTACAAAACTTATGCATTATATATTTATGCAAAGCGAAAGCTAATTTGGTCTAACACACTGCTAAGTATTATCCTTAAAACTTTACTTTTATTTCTCTACTCCATCTCTTCTGTTTTTAAGAAAGATTTACAAAACCATTTTTTTAAGATAAGTTCTGTATCTCTTTATTACAGTAATAATTTACCTATTTTTCTTATTTGAAAGAATTCTTTTTTTTTTTTTCCTGACTTAAAATAATATATCTCTGAGATCAAAAGTTCTTACATATTAATGAGGATTAGGCTGTTTCAGAGCTTACATGGAAACCGTCAAATAACATTAAGGTGTTGCAGGAAGAATGTGGCTTTTATTTAATCAATGAATGGTTCTTATTCAACTTCTACACAATGCTTTTGCAAGATATTATGGTTTTTGTAGAGGACAGATCTTAAAAACAAGGTCTTAATAGACTTGGCCAAAACTCACGGTTTCCACTGCATAGAAACATCAACAATTTGAACAGTATTTTAGTTCCAGTTTAGACTGAAAATTTGAGTTTGACAAAATTGCTTTTTCTGATGTGACGCTATCTTGAAAAAAACTTTTCATGTGCTATTCATCTCTGCCTGGCTAGACTACCCTGACATTCTTCACTTCTGTTTGTAACTGTTGTAATTGCACTTTTATTCACCTGCAATGTGCTAATTGAGTGAGAGAAAGAAAATGAGGAAACCCGTGAGGTTGCCTCTTTGCACTAGTGGTGGAGTTGTGAAATGGTTGCTCTATATTTGCAGAGAGGAATTAGATATTTAATTCTAAGAAAGGGCCTGGATCTGAGGGTTGGAAGCAGCGTTAATCGCCTCCCATCCTTCCAGAATTAGACACTAGAGTACTCTTGCAGCTAGACCTTAACTTTTTCTTCCTCCTTGACATAAACTATGGCTTAGACAGCTTGTTGACACTAAGAAGCCCAGTGTAAGATTTATTCCTTTATGTTTTACAGGGAGCCTAGAGGTTACAGCTGGAAACTAAAGGTTACAGCACCTGCTATAGAAAAAGCCCTGCATAATTTGGGAGCTTGTTACAACTTCTGAAGTGACTTGGGCAACATGAGTCAGATTTTTAAAGGCATTTAAGTGTTGAAAATGTCAAGGGCTTTTGATGCCTAGAAATTTCAAAAACTCTTCTAAGTACCCCTCTGTAACTTTAGCAATGGAAACACCTTTAAATCTAGCATGAATACCCTTAAAGATATCATTAGCTTGCACAGTAGGTAGGTAGTCTGTGTCCAAGAGCTTAATTCACTTCTGAAAGTGGGCCCAAGTTTCCTAATTCACTCATCTTTGAAATGTGATTTTTTTTTTTCCTTCCAACTGCTCCTTGTGCTTATCATCCTCTATGTATAAACTTAAAAATGAAAGAATTTATAGTACAGTTATAGCACAAGTCCAACTTGTTTGATTTCTAGCCTGTATGTAAAAGCTGAGTAACATTTCTAGCATTTTGAGGTTGGGATATGGGGATCACATTTTATTTATCTACCTGTGCTTTTTGAAGACCAGCTATTCCATTTTATTGAAATACATAATCTTAGTATGCCAGACATCAGTGCTATGAAATGTCACCTGTGCCCATTTCTTTATATTATAAATCCTTCTACACTGCAAAACCAGTTAGATTAAAGAGTAGAAGCAGTTAAAAGACAATGAAGAAATTGTAAATTCTGTATCTATATGTGTGGGCCTGATTCTCATTCATACCTATATCTGTTCATACTGGCAGAAAAACATGGCTCTCAACGAGGTGCAAGTGCATTTTGCAAGTAGTTCTGCTTCACTCTAAACTTGTACTAGCCTGGCTCCATGCTGACTACCAGCCATGAGCTCACGGTCTTCGAATCTTTATATCAGTGCATTTATTTATATCAGTGTAACAATTAACGTCAGTTGCTTACACAAATATAAAAGATATTTAAATGTATAAAGCCCCCATAAATTATATAAAGGGACTTGATACTTATATCAAAAGTTTGCCTACATGTAGACAGGTAAGAATTCTTCCATATTTTGTTCACTTCGTTCTTCCTCCAAACTGTCTGGGAGCAGCGAGAACTTCATTTGTGCAATACAAAGAATCAGCTACCCACCTGTAGTCAGAAGCAGGTTGTATAAACTCGGGTTTGGTGATTTCCTAACAATAGCTACTGGACAGACCAGCTGAAACCGCTAACGGTTCCAGGCTAAATACTGCATGCACACACTACGAGTAAATAAAAGTCATGCCTTATCTGCACAGAAGCCTGATCTTTTCATTTTTTATAGATCTGTCTTTGATACGAATTGCTGAGGTTAGTTGCGTTACACGGCTACGAGGTTTGTGTGAATGGATAAAGTGGGCCTGACATGTTTGAAGTAGCATACTTAGTTAACTCATTCATTAATTGAACACAAACCAAATGCCATTACAATGGGAGGAGGAGGAGTTGTTTATATCATAACCTCATCTGGCCCTGTACCTTTTTAATTGGGAGGCTCCTACAAGCTCTTTTAAGGCATATTCGTCTCATATTGACATCCTCCCTTTCCATATGTTTTTAGACACTGCAATATGAATTATGCTTATTATGGAAATGACAGCCAAATCTATTTTGCTCCTACAAGTGATGTGCCAAGACAGCCTCTGTTCTGTCAGCAAGCATTGCCAAAGTACAAATGCATATGGCAGCAAACCTTTTTCAAGTTAAAACAGAAATGCTGAAAACTGACTTCACTAATTTATCAAAACTGCTTCCTGGCTCTCCCAGGATTTCTTCTGGCAACTGCAAGACATCCTTCTCCAATGCAACTGGAAACTTTCTGGAGCTAAGTCAATATTTTCATTCACAATTCATGTTAACACTGGACCCGAACATTGCAAGGTGCTGAATCTGTTGACGGGGAGGCAACCAGCACTTTCCAACAAAGAAATCATGGTCCTACTCGAGTGGTTTGCTGCCATTGCATCGGACTTTGTAAAATTACTTCCAGTTGTAAAAAAATTGGTTTGAAGTACTACTAACTGGATATCTGCATTTTATCCTCATTCTTCCCTGTCATTGCATATAAATGCACCTGTGAGGTCAGGATAGAGAAAAGTATGTCCCGACTTCTTTTCTTTCCGCAGAATTTAAAATCTTAATACTGGAAACAGTGAGAATACAGCCTTCCTCTCTGGCCTTCCTGCAGAAGCTCAGGTGCTTGGTAGTCCTCTGAAAGTTTCAGTGGGCTTGGGGCATGGTTCACCACGCAGGAGAGCTGCTTTGCTCCTTTCTCTTCCACACTCACATCTATTCTTGTTTTACTTCTGAGGACTGGAGGACCCCTTGCCATTGTCCTTTAACCAGTGGAGAAATATCATTCAGCAGTTCTGTGTTTTATGAGCCTGACTTGGAAAGAGAGCTGCATGCTTTACATCTTCAGGAATTATTTACTATGTCGTTTGTTAACTGAATTCACTGGTAAAGCTCTTCAGTGCCTTTAGACGTTTATGAATGCTGCTGTCATGTTTCTTACCTTCGCTAGCTCTGCTCGGTATACAGAACTCCCCTTTTTATAATCATTGTATTGGTTTCTTGTGTATAGCGAATCAATTAGTTAAACACACTTTCATTTTGTGTAGTGTAAGCATCCTGCTGGGTAAGGGCTGCTTTTGAAGGTGAATGGATCCTGAATTTCTTCAGTGGAGTAGCAGTGACACCTCTGATAGATGATGACACTGTAATCTCATGTAAGGGATATTGTAATGGAGATTTCAGTTACTCTCTCCCTGTTCTAAAGTTTCTTGTGCGAGAATGGAAAAGCCACTTCAGTCACTCAAAATATTAAATCTTTGTTTGGCATTTTTAAAATGAATGCCTTTTAGGTATTACTGATCATAACCCAAGTCCTTAGCTAGTATAAATCATTATAAACCTCATTGGCTTCAAAGATGATACTGATTTACACTAGTTAAGCATATAGACAGGGCCTGTAGGGCATAACCATTAGGAAAGAGCAAATTTTCATGGGTTTTATTCATTTGGGTCATGAACCAGCAGCATTTTTTGTAAGTCACCTGAAAAATAGCTTTCTGAGATCTAGGCACTAGCAAAATTAGTCATGTTGGATCCCGATACAGGAATTCCTTCAGAGAGTGGCCAATCCCACCTATTTTTCATCTCTTTAGGAATTTGAGGTTACATACCTAATGACTTGAAGCGGTTTGTGTGTAGTTTTGTGGCTTGAGACTTCTAATATAAAACAAGACCACGGATCTGGGGTGAGAATAGAATATTCTTTGTTGTTTCTCAGAAAATCCAACCTTGAATTTTTTTTTGCTCATATGTTAAACTTCAAGCATGTCCCCTCTGAAATCAGTGTCAAAACTCTCCTTGGCATCAAGCAAGAGCAGGGCTGAGTCAGCTGACAGCTCTGTTTTGAGCTGCTCCTGCAGGAATGCGAAGGATGAACACACACGGAGTTGTACCGCTAGATTAGAGAGTCCCTAAATTGGATAGGTCTGCCCCTGCGTCTGGCCATCACTTGGCAGACATAACAGTGCTAAGTTTAGCTTTGTATCGATTGTAATTTGCTGTGGGATGCTGGGCAGGGAGGAAGATCTAGAAATGGAAGATTATAATGTATTATTGCATTTACAGTATTGATATTATTGCAAATCGTTCCCTAATTTCTACAGGAATATTTTGGGCACAGCCACATGAAAATACTAAAAATAACAGCCTTGTTCCATCATTTGGAGAGCCAGAAAAGCCTTAGATTGCATACTGTGTAAAAGAGTTAATTCCTTTCATAAGTCAGGAATTGTTTAAGATCTGTCTGAACTGAACTTTTTTCTAACTGCATTGTAGATTAACCAAAGTCCACAAATTTGCAATAACAGATTTGGAAAGTGACTGTTGATAAGAAATGAAGAGTTACAAAGTGTTCACTTGAGTGAAAATCTGAAAATGCCAAAGTACTTAACTTTCACTAAATAAAGACAAAGTTCCCAAAGACTAGTGGAAAACAACCACGTGTTTCCAGGCTTTCCAGCAACTGTACAGCTGTACATCTGCACAGAGCACTTAATCACAACAGCAGGCCTGGAGGGGCACAGGTATACCCACAGAGTATGAATGAGGAACTAGAGGTACCTGCTAAGGCGTGTAAATCAGCTGAAGTCACCCAGGCTGAAAGGCCCTACAAAGGAAGTCTTTGCAGGGGAAGGAACAACCAGCTCAGCCTTTCCCTTTTATTTTGCTTAAAAGTGTAAAATTCCTTCTTTTGTTTGGGGACCACCACCAGACGGCAAGGTTGGGGTTAACAACTTCAGCTTAATTGCAGAACAATTAATCCAGGCGTGGATATGAAGCCTATTGCACATATTTGAAAATGTATGGGGATGACGACTGAAAACCATATTGAGTGTAGAGGGACATGTGAAGTGCTTAGATGTTGCTTCTTTGCCTGGACACATTGCATCACAAAAACTGGAATAAATTTACCAAAGATGCAGAACCACTTTACAATTCATTTCGAAACAGAATGTAAGAAGCTAAACTAAGCACAACCAAGTACCAGCCACATTTTAAACCATTTTCTAAACCATGTTTTATGGGGTTTGCCAGACAAGTAGCCACAGACACCAATCAGAATTACTGTCCTTCACAGTCCCAGTTGACCACAAGGCAAGGAAGTCTAAGGCACTTGATGTTTTATAGACACTGTACACTGGAGCACTGCCCATTTACCTGAAAAGGTTTCAATTGCTCCAACCCTCAGTACAAAGCAGTACAACCACATCTGCACAATACTGCATACAGCGCATTTAGTCCTTTTGGGGTTTCTCAGGAATGAGCTGCCCTTGGTAAATCCATGCTGGCTGTTCCCACTCACCTTCTGGTCATCCATGTGTCTGGACATAGCTTGCAGCATATTTTGGTCCCACTGCTTTCCTGGAAATTGAGGTTAGCATGACTACTCTGTTGTTCCTCAGATCCTCCTTCTTGCCCTTGTGAGAGAGACATGTGGTGGTTGCCTTATTCCAGACATCAGGAACTTCCTCTGAGTGCCACAACCTTTTGAAGATGATAGAGTGACCTTGCAATGACATTGGCCAGCTTCCACAGCACCATTGGCACCCACAGCATCCCATCCCATAAATGTCCGATTTGCTAAAGTGGTCACTAAGTCTATCTTTCTCTATTTCGTGTAATGCCTCACTCCTGCGGTCTCTCACAAGGCTTAAGAAGACAAGAGGCATATGTACAGCCTTCATCAGTAAAAGTTGAGGCACAGAAAGCATTGAGTAGCTCATCCTTTTTGCTGTCACTAGGGCCTCAGCCCCACAGTGTGCTCATGTTGTCCTTTGCTTTACTTTTTCTGACAATATGCTCTAAAAGTTTTTCTTCTTGTCTTTCAGATCGCTTACTAGTTTCAACTTCAGCTGAGCTTTGGCCTTCCTAATTGCATCCCTGCAGGCTTGGGCAATACCTTGTGCTTGCTCACTCACGCTTCCACGTGACATAAATCCTAGGACTTGTATAGCTAATAAAATTTAATGCTGCGCACTGCAAAACTCCTTTTCCTCCTAATACCATTTGCTAGGATCAACTCCAGTCGTCTCTGGTCACCCTGTAAATCAGTTTAGTTGCTGCCATCTTGTGATCACTGCCACCTTGTGACCAGCCTCTACAGAATGCCAAATTTTAACCTCTTATGGTAGCCTAGAAACCAGGAGGTGGAGCCAAATTGTTGTTTTGCTTATGGTAAACAGAAAATGGCTAATTAGAAAATAATTGATTACTAGGACAACCGTACTGAATGAATGTTTGTTTTCTCTCTGTGAGTTGTGGACCTTTTATCCAAACAGCTCTTCGCAGATGCTTGGGTCAAATGGCGCTTAGTTCTTCAGTTGTAAGAAGGATAAGCTGGCTCTGCCAAGAAAGGAAAGATAAAGGTGTACATCTAGCACGTTTACAACTAGGATTATGCGGAATGAGACTGGCAGAACATACAGCATTCACCCTTCAGATGTTAATCATAGTAATGCATTATACATAATAAGGCTTTCTTTCCTCCTAATGGTGTTCAAGAATAAATAAGGAGTCTTAAGTGCTTACAAGCTACAATAATGGAAGCCCACTGTGTTATTTCAGAAGGGATAAATAGACCGAGATGCCCATATATGAAGGCAAGAGAGAAGAAACCTTCAGAGACATAAATTAACTGAGCTTTGTGAAACACGGTTTTGAAATAAAACATTTACACCCTCCCCCATCTTTTTACAGGGTTTTTCCACTCAGATAATGTAGATGCTTAAGGTACAATTATAACATCTTTAGAAGATTGTTAGATTATATGAAAGAGGAAATAGTAATATACGTACAGAGAGATACTGAGAAAGAGGGTATGTGGTTTGAGTCAGAAATCCTCTGATCTCAAAAGAAGCAGATGATGCAGATAAAACACAGGCTTCACTGGCACAGCTAGCAGGGAACTTTTATGTGTACATAAAGCAATTATAAAAGGTGTTTGATTTTGCATTAAAGCAGCCAATTAGTTCCTTTTTTGACTAAAAATATATATTTCTACTTTTTGTATTTTCAGCAGACAAAAAACCAAAATGAAGCTTGGTAGAAGTCATTGACTAGAAAAAGCTTTTAATGTATTTCAGTGCAGGAATTCTCATGGGAAAAGTCCCCCCACACTGAGACCCCTTTCCCGCTGTCTCACAAGCTACATGCAGAGGCTTTCCGACGAAATTGGCAAAGATGGTGGCTCCAGAAAGGCACCTTTGCTTCTGGGATAAGGTTGGACATTCAAAGGCAGAGCCGAGGCACTGCTTGCTGGGCAGCCCACATGAATGACATGTCGGCTATAGCTGCGGTGAACCCTTGCTGCGGGGTTAACCCACGCAGGGTTGTTTGCTGGTTTTGCAAGCGTATTTCTCTTGAAAACAGGAAAGGGTCAAGAAATGCCAGCAACAAGTGACTGACCATGACACAGAACAGAGAGCACCGGGGCTGCGGTACGCAGGAGAGCCCTGGAGTCTCTGTTTGTTTTTCGCTGTTGTAATTGCACTGTTGTATTACACAACGTATTTAGCTTTTGCTCTCGTGTGGGAGCAGCTTTCAGGAAGGTTTCTGCAGCATAATAGCTTCCCATGAGGAATGATTTCAAAGGGCAACTCTGAGATACAGACGTAAGAGAGCTGCTGATTTTAACATGTTTTCATAGCAATTGTTTCAGAATAGCCATGTTTTAGAGTATTAACATTCATTTGTTAAAGGATATTTACTTAGAGGTAAACACTGCAACCTGTCTAAGATTCTTCCATTTCTTGTAGCCTCTCAAAAATCATTACTGCTATTTCTAGACATTATTTAAATATTTTTAATAAAAAATACTAATATTGATAAAACACGATGGTTGAGACAAGATTAAATTGACTCTTGGGAATGTGGAAAACTTGCATATGAAAAGTCCTGGAGGCTATTTTATGAGACCTGAGGATCAAGGTTGCTATCCTGGCACAGAATGAAAGGGACTTGCCCTGTCACAGATATGTTTGGCAGCATTTTAAGGTTTTGAGAATGCCTCATTCATATTCACATGAGCACTGAAGTAGGTCAATCACCACGACGTGTCGTGCTCGTGGAATACACCAGTAACACTGATTTTTCAGCCTTTCAGCTATTGTGAATCTGTCCACATTCACTGAGTAAGGGAGATGATACCCCAAAGCTCATTTCAACTTCCAGTACCAAGCAATGACAACTCTGTTGTAAGATTTTGAATGAATGGGACTAGCACTAAGATTTTAAGCCTCATGTGAACATCTTCAATTGGTTTTGGTAAGACTTCCCTGAATCTTGTGTAATGCATTCGGAGCCATTATAAGTGGTTATTTTCTTGGGCAAGTTCCAGAAACCAAAGGACAACAGGACATACCCTTCTGATCGGCCTTGATTATTACCAAGGGAAGAACTAATTTATTCTGAGCATAAGTTATGCTTTTCTTACACTTTCACAGTGTATTCTTCTGAAGGTGGCAGATGAGGGGAGAGGACACAAGCAATGCTCTGGTTCGTAACATAGACCTTGCCTTTTCCACGCTGCTAAATTGAATACATCTCTTGCAAGTATCCATTCAAGAATTTTTATGTATGCTGTTAACATGAACAATCTTGATAGCTTGTTACTCAGCTGTTTTTAAGAATTTCAGTTAGAAGCAGCTCTGTAAAAAAAAAATTTGGGGTGATAAATTCAGAAGGCTTTCACTGCAGGCCATGCTGTAAAAAGATATTTCAAAAATAACTTTCTTCATGAACTCTTAAGTAAAATATACCTTTATTGTTGGCAGAGAGTGCTACAGTTAGGTGCTTACTAGCATTTGGCATCTCTCTCTTTTCTGACTCTTTTCTTTTCTCTTCTTTTTTGCCAGGGATGACTCTTTAATTCCAGAAAAATAAGTTATATCTTACAGAAGCAGAAAAGATCAACTTTTTTAGATAAACAAGGAAAACCTCTGCAAAGAAACAGTGTCTGTTGAAAAACACATTGAGAAACTGAACTTCTTAAAAAGCAGGAAACTCTCCAAACTCATGGTAAAGATTTAAGGTGTGTTCCTTTGTATGGGAATAAGAAGGTCAGTTCTGAGCCATCCAGCTCCTGTATTACTCTGAACTTATGGACTTTTCTTCCTACTAAAAGTAAGCGGAAGAAAGCTGTATAAAGGCCAATGTCGACTTTGGGAGGTTATTGGGTACATGCTTGAACTAAGGAGGGTTTTAACATGCAAATCACGCCTCTCTGTGACACAGGACAAATAACACTGTAATCAGAAGCATTTTTGTACCACCGGTCTGCTAGTCAAAAGCAAGGGGGGCCTTTTCTGCTGCTGTGAAATCATGAATTTCGGTTGCTAAGATTACGATCTGTGGGACGCACTAAGTGGGGTGTATACCACAATGCCGATATTAGCTGGCTTCCCAGCTGAATGCCTTATGCAGCAGCTAATCACCTGCTTCTGAGAAGGAGGAGGTAGGGGGAGAGTTTGTTTTTCCTATAAATTGATCTCTGATCCTTTCATCCCTCAGTATAGCTATACTTGTTTAGCCTACTGAGGCCTTTTAGGGCTAACACGTAATGAAGTACAATCGCATAAGGGTGTTCATAGCCACAGCAGTGCTGTTAACTGTGCTCTTTAATGGATTTGGATAAAACCTCGCTCAGCAAATAGCACGCTGAAAACAAATATTCTCTTTGTTGTCTTAGGATATACTGTCCCCATTACTGTACATTTGTTCTCAAACCAGACCCACACACGGTTGCATTTTGATCTTTGAACTTTGAGCTGACCGGTTGTTAGATACTGACGCCTCCGTGTGAACCTTAGCACAGAAACAGATCATGGGATTTGAAATAGCTGGAGAACGTGTGCTGTCCTGGTGGGCAAGCCATGTGGTAGCTTCTAATGTATTCATAATTTTACTAACATCAGAGGTTGCATGAAAAAGTAAATTAAGTACATATCCAGCTGAATGCAGTCTGTTTGAGCTGCTCCACGCTGTGCAGCCAGCCGTGAGGGGGGGAAATACAGTCTTAGGACAGCAAAGGCAGTGAGCCCAAAAGCTCAAGGGGTGACCAAGGCACCCAGTATATTCTTGAGTAGTTTATAAAGATGGCAAAACCCATTAAATCCATTCCACTGCTGCTCACCAGATGCCACTGCAGAAATGAGTTAATTGCACACAATGAGCCAAATGGTGTTCGCCTTCCTGAGACAGGGCTACACCTTGTTTTGGACTGTGCAAGAAGACAATGCAATCACCTCATGTGATCCCGTCTTTGAACATTAGGACTTTGACATCAAGGGCTATAACCAAAAAAGATAGATTGAAATCAATGACAAATACGGAATTTGACATTTCCCTGCCATGCATTTAGGGGCAAGCGAGATTCACCCTTCTTTCCCGTCTGGAAGAGGGGAAAGGGCAGGACTTTGGTTTTGTCCTTCTGTTTACTGGCTGAAGCCGTGTGGCCAGCGCTGGGGTTTAGAAATTACTCTCTCCTAAAAGCTGGGAGTCACACTGCTCCCCAGGCCACTGGTGGGACAGCTCAGGCCAGGCACTGCCGTTAGCTCAGGGCTGTGCCCGAAGCCACCAGCCTCACCACCAGCCATCTCCTGGAAACTCTTGCCCGGTGCGTTTGCTCCCCTGGTCGGCAAACAGATTCTGGAAGGTGTAGCAGGAGAGTGCATTCATTCAACAGGTGTGCCTTTCGCGTACCGGGTCACAGACTGAAAAGGCATGAAGGTGTAAATAGGAGGTTTAATATTTCACCAAAATGTCAAAGCTTAAAACGCCTGCCAGAGCAGCGGAAATGCCTCTGTGAGGCCGAAGCGAAAGCACAAAACACTATAAAATTCTTGTAGCATTAATACCAATGTGATCGTTAGAGTAGTTATTCACTGTAGATATGGTTAGTGGCATGCAGGCAGCAGGTTTTTAGTTCTGTGGCATTTTGCTGACTTTACAGTAAAATGGTCTTCCTGTCTCAGATTTTAATGTGCTATGTCAGGAGTAAATTATATAATGGATGCCTGGAACTTTCTGTCTTGTGGTCTGATTCTATAACAAATTTCACCCTTCTTTTCCTCGGAGAGGGTAATTAATGGAGTGTACTATGATTTCCATATGAGATAATCTTCAGAGAACTTTTTTTAGTTGTGTATGTATAGCCTTGTGAATCACTTGGCTTTAAAAGAAACTGCATTGTGCAAAGCTTCAGCAGTACTGATGATCTGTGTTTCTACGGAGGACCTCTTTAACGTATTCAGGTTTCTGTTTCTTACTGAGGTAAAAGATTTGCATTTTTTAGCATTTACCTAGCTCTATAGAGCTGTGCACAGCCCTTTGTAGTCAAAAATGGTTTAACATTTATGTAGGTTCAGTGAACTAAGAACCTCTCCCATAGGTAGGAGTTGTAGGATCAGGTTAGTTAACTCTTCAGTAAATTTACTATTAAGTAGTGCATGCTTCAGTTTCAGAGTGCAGACCAGTAGAGGAAAGGCAAGTGTGCGTAAAGCAACCACCTTTCTGTTACACCAAAGAAGATCTGATGATGGTGATCTTAGCAAACTGAATTGACTCACACTAGTCCTGAAGCTTTGGGTTTGGTTTTTTTCTAACCTAAAAGTCAACATGGAGAATAGATCCAAGAAAGGAGGAAACACGAAAAAGAGGAATGAGAATTCTCTGCGGCTTTATTGTCTTTGTTCATCTGCAGTAGTAAAAGTTGCCTAACTGAGTATGTGGTAAAATAATCATTTGTCAAAGAGGTAAACTTACTGTACACCAATGTTCTGCATTTGAAAGATCCCTAGTGTACTATGAACTATATAGTGTTCATAAAAAGTCATACTCAAGAGTCAAATATTCTTCCTTCTTCAATTACTGTAGTTTTCCGCTGTCTCTAAGGATGGGCTATTAAACACTCAGTGTCAAGGCACACTACACTGTACTTGTATGATGTATGATATATTCATTAGGTCATTCTTTTTTTTTTGTGTGTGATTTCTGATTATATGTATGTATGTATGGTTATCATGGACTCCAAGAAAAAAGAGAAAAAAAGAAAAAAGAAAAAAAAAGGAGGAGTCCCCTAAAAGCCAGGCAGTCAGTAGGCAGAGTGATTCTGAGGATACTGTGCTTTAGTCCATGAAAGCCTGAGGTCATTTTTGCTTGGACATTGCATAAAGTGTGCCTGCCAGATTCAATATATATAATCCAGTGCCAAGTGACTGAAATTAGGGTTTTACTGTTTGATCTTTCAGGCAAGTAAGCAAATTGTCGCTTTCGTTTCTCAATAATTGCTGGGATAACAGACCTGGCTGTTATTTTTTCCAGTCTACACTATCAACCAAGGTATGGAGGAAAGAGTCTGATCAAAGGTAATTAACGATTCTGAACAAGATTTCATTGGGGTATTGGATCACATTTCCTTTACACATGTCAAGGGGAGTATATCTGAAAAAAGGACAAGGCTGGTTAAATGGAAATGAAGCTTCCAGAGGAAGTTATGTTCTTTTAGAGGTAATATGCTAAAAGGCTGAGATTACAGAGCTATTGCTGAAGGAGCAGCATGCTCTTACACGTTGCTAAGTGCCCCCAAGCTGACATCATCGTTAATTATTTATAGCACACTAATATCTGAAGGTCCTAGTCAGAAGTAAGGCCTCCTGATATCATCCTCTGTCCAAACTGCAAGAATGTCCTCAGTCCCAAAAAGTTCACAATGTCATTTAATCTCATTGGTGTTGAGGGCAATCAGAACACCTAATGGCGGGCTTCAAGCTCATATAAAGAAAAGGTTTTTGCAGGAACAGCATCTCAGAGAAACCTTTCTTGATGGGTAGATTAATAATTCCTTAATGAAATATTTTAATTAATTTGGCTGACACAGGCAAGTACTATGAATGGAATGGAAGGTAAGTCAAAATGATAATATACCACCCTTCTTCAAACTAGCACAAATTTAAACATAATAAGGGCAAAATTTCTTTAAAGATTTTTTAAAAATAGTATCTTTCATGATCTAACAGTACGCACAGACCCATAGTCAAGAAGAGAAGTAAGAAAGATACAGGAACATATATATTTGCGTGTTGCGGTTTCTGTCAAATGACTGACAGTGGAGTGAGCAATTTGAGAATTCAGAGTAGTGGCCGTACTCAAAACTGGAGGCTGTGATAAAACATTTTTGAAGGTTGCCTATTTTACACAGCATTTAAGTCAATACAGCTGCTGTGGCTGCCTTACAAGAAATCCATAATTTCTTACCAGAGAGTGAAGAAGCTCTGTTTTCTATTTTTTAGAAAGCACTTTTTCAAATCTTACTAATCTGTATTCGGCAAACCCACCATTAATGGCAGGTTTGTTGGAGTGTAAACCAGTCTCTACTTTGCCTTGGGCTGTCTGGTTTGTTCAAGTTACCCTGGAACAGAAATAGCTGTAGTTTTGGCAGTATCAGTCCTGCTTTACTATAGGGAATACATCACTATTTATCAGTGAGCATTTCCAAATGCAAATGACCCTCCAAATTAGGGATGTCCTGCCTCTTAGAACCACTACTAAACGACCACCTGCATGTGTTCATATTCAAAGCTGGTCTACTCACCCCATATGCATCTCCTCCAGTGTTTTATTCGACAATCTGTTTCAGCTTCGCAAGGGAGCTAGCAAATTATGTATTGCTCATTTTGTCAAAGTCATCATTGATGACAATTCCGGCATCAAGAGGCTCATTTTGTTCTGCAGATGTTTTTTTCAAAAAGAAGATAAATCGTGGTTTTCAATCTTTTTCTTTTTCTTTTTTTTTCTTTTTTTCTTTTTCCTTTTCCTTCTTTCTTTCTTTCTTTCTTTCTTTCTCTCTGAGAGTGAGGATACATGCTGTGCTGCTAGGACTAGCAGTAGGAGCACATAAAAAATAAATTAATACAAAAAATATTGAACCTCAAGAGGAAATCCACTGCAAGCCTACAGAGCCCATTAGTGTGTTATATTTAGCACCAGCATAATGGACAGGAAAAAATACCAAGTTGTTTATATAAAGGGAATGGTCTCATTCATATTGGAAAACATCCCAAATTCCAAACCACGATTTACAGTCTCTGGCCAACCCACAGCTATTTTGTGACACAGGATTTCCCAAGCTTGTAGGGTGGCATCTTCAGATGAAAAGAACAAGTGACCTCAGAGGTAAGATGCTGTAAGAGGCTCTTTTTACATTCCCTAAAAGCGCAGCTTGTCCAAGGGCTATACTTTACACTGTGAGAGGAACACACTTTACTGCCAGTCTCTTGAAGTTGGCAGTTAGGGTTCTTAATTTCAGGGCATCACATTCACAATAAATTCAGTTTTTCAAGAGCCCTCAGTTTTCATTGACAAATGAGGTGATCACATTTTCCAAGAAAATACACCTCTCCACACTGTCACTGTTTTTAGTAGAAACTGTGAAATTCCCTGAACCTTATTGCAAGACACATTGTCCTCCAGAGAATGTCTTAACTTTTTGGTGGCCAGCTCCTTCAAATAATTCAGGGATACTTTTTCATCCTTTTGAAAAGAAATCATGGTATTCCTCCTCTGTAATTGGAAGTGACATGTCATGGGAGCCTCAAGGGTTGAGTGTATCAAGAAAACTAGACTTAAAGTGACTAGTTAAGTTTCACAGAGAAGAACAGATATCTAACCCATGTACTGTGGCTCCCTTGAGGGAGTTGACTGGAAAGGCATAGAGACACAATGTTCAAGTGTGCAGGGATGGGGTTAGAAAAATGAAAGCCCACTCAGAGTTGAATCTGGCAAAGGATATGAAGGGCAACAAGAAAAGTTTCTACATGTCCATCAGCGGCAAAAGGAGCATGAGGGAATATGTGGGCTCACTGCTGAGTAGAGCAGGGGACCTGGTGACAGGGGACAGGGAGAAGGCTGAGGTATTCAGTGCCTTCCTTCCCTCTGTCTTTACTGGGAAGACTGGTCTTCAGCAATCCCAGGTCCCTGAGACCAGAGAGAATGTCTGGAGCAAGGAAGACTTACCTTCAGTGGAGGAGGATCAGTTTAGGGAACATTTAAACAAACCGTACATACACACATGCATGGACCCTCATGAGTCTAGAGAAATGGAAGAAAAAATATTTTTACTGTAAGAATGGTCAAACACTGGAACAGATTGCCCAGAGAGGTTGTAGGGTCTACATTCCTGGAGATATTCAAAACTCAACTGGGCACAGCCCTGATAAGCCTGCTTCACCTGGCCCTGGTCTGAGCAGGGAGTTGAACTAGATGATCTCCAGAGGTGCCTTCCCACCTCAACCATTTTGTGATTCTGTGTGATTCTGTACGAGGTTGTGAGACAGGAAAAGCTGTGATTTAAACAGCACTGAAATACCTTCATTACTGCGGGGATTGTATTAATTTTTAGCAATACAGCATTTAAAATACAAGTGACATTACCACAGAAGAATATGCTTAGCTGAAAGCAGTTACCCAATAAAACCCACATGTCACGCAGTTGGGTTTTTTTTAACCAGGTTCAATATTGAACACTTCTGGAAAATGTAACCGTTTCATTTGAGATCTTTATTTCCACTGTTTTGAAAATCTGTCTTAAAAAAGCCCTGAGAAGCAATATCATCTGGTAATTTAAGTGCACACAGGATGTTTCAAAAATTAAAGCATTCTGGTAAAAATTACCATCATTTAAACTTGTGACAGTTACACCAAATAGCAGACCCATGCATATGTGTCTGATGTGAAAAGGCATTACTTGCAATTGTTCTTAAATGGGTAAAATTTTATTCTGTTTTTCAAAGCTGAGAAACTCTTTACGTGGGAAATGCCCACTGCACAGCATTCTACACAATTCTGCTAACAGCTTTTAGACATCTCTGATGCTTGCTGTTGAAGCTTCAGTGTTGTATTTTAGATGAATACTACAAGAAAATGATCAATATGTAGTTAGTAGATTTTCTATCCAGAACAGCCTTACAGTCAGAGAACATGAGAATCTTGACCTCATAGCAATTTAAAAGTGACAGCCAGCATCAACCAGGCTACCTCTACGCCAGTTTAAGAGCAGGGGCTAAAAAGAACCTGTGATGAAATATTAGACAACTTGTAAGAAATTCACAAAACCAGATGCTCATGTATGTCCTTTTGGAAGGACGGTCCATTTGACTCTGAAGACCTCTGTAACTCATTTGTTGAAGACACCAGATAATGTCACACATAAAGGTAGTCATGTCATATTTTCAAACTGTCCAGAGCTGGAATGCTGTGAAGCTATTACGGAACAAGCAAAGACTGTTTGATACAGTGGCCAAACATGACAAATAATAATTTTGAAACATGTTAGAATAGTAGCGCAAGTGACCAAAAAAAAAAAAGTGAATGTAAACCCCGAAGGACTGTGAAGAAAAGCGGATAGGCCTTTTCACCATGAACCATGAATGCTGTTAACACTGAAAACTGTTTAGACTCTTGGAAATCAGACAAACTGCTGGAAATCGCTGCAGTGACCATCCCAAGTAATTGGCATCTCAGCCAATTTACCATCCCAACTGATTGGCTTTAGATAATGGAACTTGGATGACTTTTCATGAGCTGGTAGAATTTGCCAAGGAATATGAATTTTTCCACATCACAACATCATTACATTGCTGCTAGACAAATGGCAAAGTCTGAGTGAGTCACTGCTGACATTGCTAAGATTTTAGCAAAGAAAGTTGAAGAAACAAAGAAATTGTTCTTTAATGGAGAAACACTTCCATGGAATCTTAATCTTAATCTCAGTAACACCCAAGTATTTTGGAACATTCAGCAGGTGAAGTACTAAATCATGCAGTGGCTGAAAAAAAACTGGACAAAAAAATGAGACACCTTTGCCCAAGCCAACCTCATTACTGCAAACAAGCAAAATTTCCTCAAACATTTCCTCCTTGCAAAATGTGTACACGAAAACAAGCTACCTGCGCTGAACTGGTGTGTCTCATTTGGATAACACAGAATGGATAGACTGATATTTCACCAAACCCACTAATGCATTTACTCACTATGAGCACAGCAAGTATGGACATACAGGATGACGAAATATCTGTTCCATTGCTATTTGATGAACAAGACTTGAACAAAGTTTGACAAGTAACTGAGTTATATGGGAATAGTTAATTAAAACTACTTATCTCCAAAAGAACACAAGTGCAAAGCAGACTTCTCTGGCTGGAGTGTCAGTAGAGTCCTCTTTCTTCTACAGAAGCCATGAAGTATACTCACTTCATCTAAATATTCAAGGGAGAAATACCACTTTATTTCCCAATTGTTCACTTTGCAAGGCTTGATAGAATCAACATACATTGCTAAAACTTGGGCTACTAATCCAGATTTTTAAAAATTACTTTAATGTGAGTTATTGTAAAGGTTTAGGCAGAAAGAGATACAAAAATTCAAATAAGGATTTAATAAGATTTCACCAGATTGATGCAAAGACATGGAAACCCAAAAGTGTGAAAATAACAAGATACAGACTTGTCAGCAAATACAACCTTCCAACAGATCTGAAATATGAAAATTTTTAAAAAACTCATTTAAGTTTTAATAATTTTATTCCTTTCTATTTGGAAACCAGTTAAGTTTCATTAATCTCCTATGGCCTTTTGTCATTTTTATGTGTGGCCCTCTTTTATTCCCTTCCCTTAAAATACATTTTACATACGGATTTTCAGGCACAGTTTACTGTTTCCTGCAAAGAGCAGAACTCACAGAACTAGCAGCTAGAGTTATTGTTAGCACACAAACAGACTAAGACAGATCGTAAAGTCCGTGGTGATCCAGGAACTACATAATGCCGACTAGCTCCAGCAGCACCAGCAGAAATTTCATAAGCCAGTGCTTGGATTTCAGCAAGCTCATTCCGTCCAGTTCTTTCTGCCTGAGAACTGGCTAAACCTGACCTTATCACAGCCGTAAGCACCGCACTCTTCTCAACCTGGAAGGAATGTTTGGGTGGTTAGTGTCAAGTGGTTTCTCTGCAAACACCCCCCCAAATTCCTGGCTGGGGTGGTGGTGGACTGAGCACCTCCAAAGACTTCAGGCTGCATCCGAGGCATTTGCTCCTGGGGCACTCAGCATTTGGGTGGCTCAGGCTTCAGACGGGTAAGAGAGGTGGTCACTGTAGAGCTGCTGAGAAATAGCTTTGGAGGTTGTTTAATCTGCAGTGGAAAAGTGTTACTGAGTAAGACGGGTTACATGAGGAGCTACTTCAGATGCTTCACATTCCTCTTCGACTTTACCCTGGCATAACTTACAAGTGGAGACAAGTCCATATACACGAGGCATAAAAAGTAACAGAGGGACTACTGCTATGAAGTGCTGAGTATTTCCAAGTGTTAAACATGCTCAGCACCAGAAATTTGGGAAACAAAGTCACCTTTTTACTTTTCTGAATAGCTTCAAATAGGAATTAAGTGTGAAAGTGATTTGGCTCTGTCTTGGTGCTAATCTGCTGGGCTAAAATCAGTGCTCAATGTATGCTTTTTCCAGCCGGACCCACGTTGTGCTGCAGTGTATTTGGCTTCTTTTCCATTCCCGTGGAGTGAGCCTGGAAATTCTGCAACAGCTTCCTTTACATTTAAGAAAGAGGTATTTCCTGAATTAAGTATGAGCATGAATAATAACATCAGGACAGAGGCCCCTGTTTTATTTTTTTACCTCGAAATTTAATTTATTATGTGTTTTTCTCACATTTTTGGTCTTGGTCTTCAGTATGCTATAGATTCCTGTCCTGGCAGCAAACTATTGCATTACAGATGCTGTAGACAAGAGGGAACTGGTGGGTCTGGGATACTCAGTCATCTGGGAGAAGCTAGGCTTGGGGCTTAATTGCATTAGCGAGCTCTTTTATTCAAAGTGATCAGCAGCGAAATAGTTAATGAGACTGAAGTGTAAACTATCTGTAAGGCTTCAGAGTTAACATATATTGGGATGAACAGAACAGTTCACACCTCTCAGAACCAATCTCTCAGCCTGAAAGTTTTGTTCACTGTTCTGGAAGGTCACTTAATTACCATGAGAAGTACAGACATAGTCGTATGATGAAGGTTAAGCTCCAGTATGTTATTCTGAGGCAAGGAATGGAAAATCAAATCAGATTCAGGAGCTATGCAGGCACGAAATACGCGGTCTATGTTTGTAGCTGTTTTGACCAAATCTCATTCTTCAAAATAGACAGTAGGAATCTCGTCACCAAATATTCTTGGAGGTGCAAGGACAGATTTTTTGTATTAAATACGTCCCATTCACAGTCTGGTTTTCTATGAGATGAGTTACTGAGGATTATTATCCATTGTAAATACTAGTAGGAAAGTAGCCTTTTCTAAAGAATGGAATCATATTAAAAGATGAGTGAAGTTACACTGACATTAAGTATGGTTTAACAGACCAAGTAGACAAAAAGTCTTTGGCACAAACAAAAACCCTTTGATTTTGTGTCAGTTAGTTACATTCAGTGGGAACAGCAGTATAAGAGCACTGAAAAAGTTATCCTGTGTCACTGCATCTACTCTCTGTTAGGCAACCAGACAACATGAATCCTTTTTCAGATGCTCTAAGGTGGACTGAAGACTGCTGACATAATACAACAGTCCTTCAGCTGTATCGGCAATTAGGTTTTACACGCTCTGATAGTGGCACTTGTCTCTTCTACATCACTAGCAGCTGTGTATGATCACGAATATGTTAACTTGTCCAAGCAGTCCGCAACTCCCTCATGTAGATAAACCTGGAAAGTGCACTGAAATGAAGAGGACAATATTTAAACAATGCTCCTGGGAGTCCTGGAACTAAAGAAACCTGTTTTCCCATCAGTTTTCATCTTGCCTTAATTATATATATATATATATAAAAAAATCTTTATCATTTATAAACTTTGTCTCTCATGTAGATTTGTCAGTGTCTAAGGCATGTAAAGGCTATGCATGATCACATGACAATTTTTCTTTCTCATGTGGGGAATACTTGCATGGGTTTTTTCTTTGTGTGGTTATATAAGTTCATAAAACATACAGATTTATTATTTCATTAATTATCACTTAATTATATCAATTAATTATTAATAAAATGCAGATTTAATTATTTTAGAAAATGAAGGGTAAAGGTACCCTTCTGTCAAATTTGGCTGAAATCAACTGAAGAGGTCAGAAGTTATTAGCAGCGAGATACAAACTGATAGGCACAAATATGCATACACTGTGACCTCCTTGCAAGTGTGACTAAAATAAGTCTCTTTTCATGTCATTTTATAGAAGCTAGAGTTGTAAAAGAGACTTCTACTCTCTCCACTCTGGTACTTGTGTTTTGATACTACTGGATCTTTTTGGCCAAATAGCTCTGTATTACTCATCTCCCGACTAAGATAACTATATTTGGAGTAGCATTACAGACAAATCTACTTGTCAGCATCTGCTTGTGGTAAATGTGATGGTCCTGGGAGGAAAGACTTAAAGCAGCCGGTGTGAGGAATTGTGGGGGTTTCACCGGGAAGCCCGGCCTGAAGCGCTGGTTGTGTTTGCAGCATCTCTGCGGACAGGACTTATCACGGCGAGGCAGGAAAGCTTTAAGACATGGAGGCCTCTCATGTTTCAACTCAGCAGGCAGTACTTGAGACATGTTGGCAACAGTTAGGCCACTGAGTCTCACAGCAAGAAACTGTCTGGTTTACAGGCAAACATCAGCTAAAAGCAAACCAAAGAGGCAGCATGAAAGTAGCACTAGAAATGTCCTCCCACAAAATCACTGCCTCCTACAAAAACCCTTGCACAAGGATGAAAATATTGGAAATGAGAACTGAGCCTCTACCCAGAGGTCAGCATTTTGGAATAGCACTGTGTCACTGGAAAAAATACCTTAAAAGTGAATCAGTGGTAAATTTTGGTACATAATATATTTCCTATACGGAGTGATATTGTAGAGGAAGCTGTTTTTTCACCTGAATCCAAGAAACCTCAAGGAAGACAAACATTTACATAGCAGAACTGGCAACTCCAGTTCTGTGGCTGAGAGCTACACATGTCTCTGAAGGAAAAACTCTGCTGCAGGCTGAGTCCTTGGGACACAGTGTCGGGAGAATAAGATCTGAATCCTAGAGGACTTTGCTGAAATGCCCAGGATCAAAACAGTGACAGTTGATTGCACAGAACAAGCATATAGGTTCAAACAACCTCAAAGACAAAAGAGAAATGATATAGTGTGCAAGGGTCTACAAGCAGCATAAGCTGTCTATGAAGTAACTCAAAATACACAAATAAAAATGCTCAGCCTTATGAGCAGCCATTCAAGAGAAGTGGGAAAAAAAAGGTTATGTCCTAATCCTGCCGTTACCAGAGAACACAAAAATGGCAGTACATGCAGCGACTGCGAACAATGATTTCCAATACAGAGAAAGCTGTCTGCAAAGTGACTTTGGCAAATTCAAAGATATGTGCTGATTCAAATATATAAATACACTGCAGAAGGCGGCTGCCAACTGAAAGCTGCCATACGGGTCAGGGTACTAAATAATCACCAGCCCACTGCTGTTCAATAGTCCAGCCGAATTGTGGAGCCAACTGCAGCACAGCTCCAGCACCACATGTAAGTGCTAACATCAGACTTCAGAAATGTGACAAAGGACTCATGATATTTAGCAAAAACTTCCTAAGGCCACTTGTCCAGTGACACACGCAGGCTGCCAATAAGAAAACTCCTGAAACAGGCAACGTTATGGCTTGGAGCGTGTAGCTGTTGACACAACGGGGTACCAGTGGCTGCTGAGCAACAAGGCAGAGCAAGTTACGGAGCTCATCACAGGACAGACTTACAACACCCAGAGAAAAACAGAGCGTTCATCTTGGAGTCTGTGAAGAATTTAAATCTAAGGACATATTTCAAGGACTGGACACCCTGAGGGCCAAGTCGAAGTAGAAATGCATCCCTATTTGTAGCTGGGGCAACTGCTGACATGCAAAGTACTGTTAGCTGTGATGAGGCCGCTGAAGCAAGAACTGACAAGGCTGCAAACAAGAGGTATTATTATGCTCATTGAAACTAGCACAGAGTGAATCAGCAGCTGGAAAGTAGTTAGAAAGTCTTCAGGTAAACCAAGGATCTGCTCTAGCCAAAACCACTGAGCAGAGTGCTTGGAAGAAGTCAGCATCCATTGCCACTGACTGGAGACATGCTACTGTGATTTATTCATGGTTAAACTGGTTGCGACATCAAGAACGGATTTTGGCATGTTAAGCTAGTGAGCCATCTAGCTTCTTGACAATCTTTGCCATAGCTATTGGCAGGTGTTTTGGGCAGATGGGTATCAAGCTAGGCCTGACATGGACTGAAAATGGACTTTTAGATGTAAAGAGTATAGCTATGATTGTCATAGAAGAAGGGCTCGTTGAGGCAATCCGAGTCCATGAAGTCAAACTGAAGCAACTTCTTAGCAAATGTTGACAACAGAACATTAGACTACAAACAGACAAACTAAGGTGAGAAGAGCTGAGTTTGTCTTTTAACACGTTTTCTGATGTTCTTTTTCAGGACTATGAGCACTGTGAAACACTAAGAAAACGCCCAGGCTGGCAGACATGAAGAAGAAATTGTGTAATTTTCAGTAAGTTTTCACATTCTGCACGTGCCCTTCAGATGCCTCTGAACCCTTATCCACAGCGATGCAGCATGGGACTTGTAGGAGAACCTAAAGTGGGTACTTGAAAGAATAAATAAGATTATAAGCAAGCACCAGCTTTAAGGCGCTCAGGTATTTATGCAACAGCTGGAGCTACAACATGATACCTCAGGAGGATGCAAAGTGGCCTTTTGCAAAGGCCACTGTAACAGAGCCTTGACAGACGCAGGGAAGTGATACATCAGATTTAAAAGGAAGTGCTGGCTCTACTTCCAGTAGTGAAAGGTTTCTTCTGAGCAGAAGGTAGACTTCTGCCTAGACGTAACAGAACACCATAGAAACACAATGCTGAAGGCAGCCAAATGACTGGAGCACATCCCTGAGGCTCCAGGGGCAAAAGATGAAGAAGGAGTGATGCCCAGAAAAGCAACTCCAGGAGGCAGGTAAATTGACTGAAGCACACATTTAAACCAACATAACAGAAAGATTTTCCAGATAATCTTGAAGTCAAGGTTGTTGTCTTGGTCTTTTTTATTTATTATTATTATTTTTCCCTGTACTGGGTTTGCGTAGCAAGGTTTTGGCAGCGGGGGGGTGCTACAGGGACGGCTTCTGTGAGAAGCTGCTAGAAGCTTCCCCTATGTCTGACAGAGCCAATGCCAGCCGGCTCCAAGACGAACCTGCTGCTGGCCAAGGCCAAGTCCATTAGCAACAGTGGTAGTGCCTCTGGCATAACGTGTTTAAGAAGGGGAAAAAAAAATTGCTGCAGGAATATAGCAGCGGAGAGAGGAATGAGAAGATGTGAGAGGAATAACTCTTCAGACACCAAGGTCAGTGGAGAAGGAGGGGGAGGAGGTGCTCCAGGTGCTGGAGCAGAGATTCCCTTGCAGCCCCTGGTGAAGACCATGGTGAGGCAGGCTGTCCCCCTGCAGCCCATGGAGGTCCACGGTGGAGCAGATATCCACCTGCAGCCCGTGGAGGACCCCACACTGGAGCATGTGGGTGCCCGAAGGAGTCTGTGACCCTGTGGGAAGCCCGCGCTGGAGCAGGCTCCTGGCAGGACCTGTGGCCCCGTGGAGACAGAGGAGCCCACACTGGAGCAGGTTTGCTGGCAGGACTTGTGACCCCGTGGGGGACCCACGCTGGAGCAGTCTGTTCCTGAAGGACTGCACCCCGTGGAAGGGACCCACGCTGGAGCAGTTTGTGAAGAACTGCAGCCCGTGGGAAGGACTCATGTTGGAGAAGTTTGTGGAGGACTGTCTCCTGTGGGAGGGACCCCATGCTGGCGCAGGGGAAGAGTGTGAGGAGTCCTCCCCCTGAGGAGGAAGGAGCGGCGGAGACAACGTGTGATGAACTGACCACAACCCCCATTCCCCATCCCTCTGCACTGCTCAGGGGGGAGGGAGAGAAATTGGGAGTGAAGTTGAGCCCAGGAAGAAAAGGGTGGGGGGAAGGTGTTTCTAAGATTTGGTTTTATTTCTCATTATCCTACTCTGACTTGATTGGCAATAAATTAAATTAATTTTTCCCCAAGGCCAGTCTGTTTTGCCCATGACGGTAATTGCTGAGTGATCTCCCTGTCCTTATCTCTACCCATGAGCCTTTTGTTATATTTTCTCCCCTCTGTCCGGCTGAGGAGGGGAGTGATGGAGCAGCTTTGGTGGGCACCTGGCATCCAGCCAGGGTCAAACCATGACATTCCCTAAAAGCAATCCAGGGAAGTTCTATGTTGTACAGGGTATTGGATAAAACATTCTCACTCATTTTCTAATCAATTTCTTATAAGCCCATGATCAATCTTAACACCTACTTACCCTTATTGGTAAGAATTTTCTTCTTATGTTTCTTCAATCATTACAAACAAGACAATTTTTAGAACAGCTGAGAAAATTACACTGTGCAAGATCTAAACTCAATTTACAGATTTATAAACATTACAATTTCATAAATATTTCTGGGCATTTCCCAGACTGAAAGGTTCTTAAGAAGACTAGAGCTCCAGCCAGAGACCCAGGAGAGATACTTCATGCCCAATTTTTAAAATGTGTGTATGTGTGTGTGTGATTTCATTTACCTATCACGGTGCTGTCTGATGCACTCTAATGCCTGAAGAATGCTCTGAAATGTGGTAAGGTTGGACATATATACACACCATACCTATACATGCCTGCAGATATTTACTTTTTTTTGTGAATATGTCTAGATGTTAATGATTAAATAGCATCCAATTAACTACATAATACTATTTACATGAACAAAGTTTAATCACATTCTTATTAGCAGCTTATTATAATCATTACTCATTATTTATATACAAACCAGATGAACTAGCATTTTATGTGCATTGAGGATATGACCATATATGTATCTACTACCTACCTGCCCTTTTACATTACAAACAGCTAAGAATTTTATTAATTCATTAGTCCTTCTCTGCAAATTTCTGTATAATGTCCAGTAATAAGACATCCATTCACATTAAATGTATTTTGGATGATTTTGGTAGTACTCCATTGGCTAAAACGAAAGTTACATCCATCTTGCAATGCTTTCGTAGGATGTCCCAATTAAAGATCTTTCTGTTTCATACAACAGAAACATATACTTCTCACATATCATTCATTAGAAGCAATAATAGCTCTGATTTGCTAACTTCTTTACAATACTTCTTTAAAAATTAAATAAATTGTCAATATTGCTGCACAAGAAAAACATGCTGCTTATTACAATTCAGGTTTCATTCCTGCTAGCGAAGCTAATGTGAGACGAGGAGGAATTGGAAGCAAGAGATTTCAACTATAATCTCAAGAAAGATGATTAATTACTTGAGAAGAGTTGGACAAAAAGAAGGGCAAGTAAAAAAATTCGATTCTCTATTCTAATCTAACAGCACCATACAAATTTGCAGGTGCTTTTAACTGAAATAACTAAGCCATGTCAAGGCAAAAGTGTCAAGATCAAGGACACTTGTTCTGGCTTCATCCTATGCATTTAATGCACCAACCCCAAATGACTGCAGCCCTCATTCATTACTTGCAACTTTGCCTTTCCTGTCAGAAGCTGTTTCCTTGGAGAACAAAGAAGACAAGAGAACAGTACTGCTGCCAGCCAGACTTTCTTTTCAAGACCATGGCAGAAAAAACTAGGCCACACGAAGGAAAGAGAAAGGGAAGGACCATCATTTTTGTACAGCGCTCTCCCAGAATCCCAGGAGAGTCACACGTGCCAGCCTTTTTTTGTCTGTCTGAGAATGTGGGGTTGTTTTCCAGATGTTCCTGTTGCTTCTCCATTCTTCTCCAAGGTGACAGTGGAGGCAGGCAGATAAAGCATTTGACACCAGTTTCCTCTCCATTTTTGACAGGAAAGTCTCAGGACCCATACAACTCCAATACATTTTCTCTTAAGGCGTTACCCTTCTATAGTGGATTAGACTGCAATTGAAAACTTTTAACCTGGCAAATGTCAACATGCAATCACAGAAGAAGGAATTTGCTGGTGACCTAGGGAGCCAGGTTGGCAAAAAGTTCAGCTTTTCCTCAATTCAAAAGCAAACAAGAAGTACCATTTTTCTTGAGGGAAGGTAGTTTTGCTCTGATCAGATAATACCTAATCAAGCCTTCTCCTTTTAGCATGGGGTGGGGGAGCATAATGCTTCCTTTCAGTTTCATGATATTTTGTGTTAAACCCATTGCAAATTAAGTTGATTGCCTAGAGACTATAGCTACTGCTTATAGCTCGCAAGAGAGACGAGGCAGTGTAATGATCTGTGACTGCATACCGTACATGTAGACTACAGCCATCAGTCAACTACATAATCTTCAGCATCAGGATTCATTAAAGTCAGTGGGAGTCATGTTGTTAAAATGCTGTGTGCAATTTGGGAAATGTAGGGGTTAATACTATAAAATCAAGAAACTGGGGAAAAAAAAAGGTGAAAAAGAAGCTGCTAAAGCAGAAGTGGATGCAGCCATAGTGTAGTGCTTGTGGCTATAGATTACTCTTAGATTTTCACCACATAAACATTTTTAAAAGAAAACAAATGACAATCTATCATGTCTTAGGAGGTGGCATTCTTTTCCTTTTTTTTTATACTCATCAAAATTACTGTTTCCATTTATTAAGAAATAGTATTTTTTTTTCAAAATTCTTGCATACTTATGGGCATGTGTCGCTGCACCCTCTTTCTCCTCCAATAACTAACTGTAATAAAGTGGATCTTTGGGATCTGAAAGTGTTAAAAAGAAAGTTAAACCTTAATTATGGGCTGTAAGCTGCTAAAGGGAGAATACTAGAGTGTAGCAATGACATCTGGACTAGTACTAGTGCACGTAATGCATATCTGTCACTGACAACTCACTGGGTTACATTTAATTCACAATCATCAGTCATGTCTTCTTTTCTAAGCAAAAAAAGAAACTACACCAGCATCAGTAGCAGAAAGCATGCCTTCAGAGGACAGATTCTTCCACTTGCCATGATTCAAGCGGATGACCTTACAGATGTAAATGGAATGGACAAACAAATGTCAATAAATATAAAGTGACTGAGCGTTTCATATGCTGTGTTAACGTGTAATCTGCCATACCTAATGAAGTTTTATAATTCTTCTCTTGTCCATACACTACCGGTTTCTGAGTTTTACTCTCCTTTCTCTTTGGTTTGGGGGAATGCCTCTATGCTCTCTCTCTGTAAATCAGGCCACAGCTTGGATTTAGCAAAGCAAAATATGAGCCGTGTCCATCAGCCAAGAGGAAACAAGTGTTCTCCTTCTTCAAAACTGAAGTGGTTACAAGATCAGTCCAGAGGCTGGCTGTGCCTTTGCTCTGCATGGTTGCATGTTTGTCTGCGGAATATGGAGTGCTGGAATAAAGTGTTGAACAGAAATCAGTAAAAGCAGGAAATACCAGCTTCATAAACTCGGGCACAAAACCACTACCTTAAAATCTTGCATTGTAGCCTCCTTTCTCCTTGAAATGCGTAAGCAGCAACCTGCAGGTGTCTGGAAATGTTTCTCTTAAAACATGAAACTGTTGCTTCCATGGCTCCACAACAAGAAGACATATGGACAAAGTCGATTTTCACTTAACAACTCGGTTGAGGCAAACAAACCAGCAGAAGCTATGGTAAATGCGGACCTCTGATCCCAAACTAAATGACAATTTTAGCACTAAAACTTGTCCAGATGCTTTTGTTACAGATCAGAAAACCTGTTTGGCAAGCTCTCACTCGTTTGGCTATAAGTATTTCAGTTGCCCTCCCGCTAGATGTAGTCTCACCACATAAGTCATGTTTCAAGACAGAGTGAACAGATGAGCTTGTCTTACTCAATCACTAATATTGATTCACACATTCACGCAGAAGAAAATGCAACTTTGAATTGTCTTGGCGCAGCACACACCTTACACATGCACAATTAAAGATTAAAGAATTAGCAGGTGCCCTAGTCGAAGCCCTGCAGGGTGGGTTCTACGATTTGACCACACTTCATTATGTTTGTCCTCTTCGTGCTACGAAGTGACCTCTGACTAGGTGCACATTTTGCTATGGTTTATGGCAATTATAATTCTTGTTCATGGTAGATTGACTAGAATCTCTTTGGACTATCTAGTGTATAATCTCTCTTTATGTATTTCTACTATACTACCACATGCATTACCACTGGCCCACTGGGTATCATTTTATTTCAGCTTTCATGTATACATTCTAATTATTATACTACTGTACTGCCATTGGAGCTTAATATTGAAAATAGAATCTACTTTTCACTGGGTCCACCACAAAATTACAACTTGTGACACCTCAGGTTAGCTTTCACTAATAAATACGAAATAATAGGGCACTCTGTAGTATGCTGAATACTAAATTAACAAGTTAAAATCACATAAAATGATCAAATAAATGTATAGTGTTCTGAAATAACTACATATTAGAAGAAACCCCAGTCATAATGGCATCATGTGTTTAAAACTAACATTTTATGGTATGTTGAGTTCTATGGTAAGCTATTATTACTATTTATTATTTGCATTATTGTAGTGCCTAAAGGTTTAGGCCCAGCTGTATGAGATACTGAACAATACTTTTATCTGTATTTACGTTCCTCCTGCCCTGCCTAAGAACCAGTCTTTCTCTGCTTGGTGAATTTCCAAAATCCTTCTTCTAAACACCCTTAAAACTCTGCCACTTCCAAATGTTCCACTACCTGCCTGTCCCAGGAAATACCCTTAAAATCTTTTTTTCAACCCATTCTTCATCTTACCTTCCCATAATGTCAAAAGAAGTGGCTGAGTCCTGCACTCGCTAGTTCACACATCTCAGCATTCCACTCTTTCCTCCACCTAAATGAGTGCCAACAACCGACAGCCTTGGTGTTGGTGCAAACCTTTTCCACCACCGCTCTCACCAGGCTTGTAGGAAAATGACTGTTGAAGCTACTAAGCTACTTTCTTCCCTCTGTCCCCATTGCAATCTTGGCCGATCAACACCCTGCCAGATGCCTTGGCTGCTCAATCAACAGTTCCAGAGTTGGTTCCTTGCACAATGTGTTATCATTTGTTACTGCTATAAAATGGCAACTAATTCTCTCCTTCCCACCACATCGTTCACAGAAATTGATAGGGGATTATATTTTAAGGGGACCTTTTAGAAGCATACATCTAGCATTACGTTTTGAGATAACAGTTGCCCTCGAACTGGGCAGTAGAGTCTTCCCTGTTCTTGCCAGTACTTTCCTCCCTCACTCCCTGTTTCATACAGCATATATGTGGATGGCTTTTGATAAGAAAGGAGTGTGATAATGTCACCAATGCATAGTCACTCCTTTATTTGCATACTTGGAAAGAGAGCTGTTAATGCATCAAACAGATAAATAATGGAGACCAAATACAACTAATTGCTAAAGAACATCACCCACAACATGTTGTTGCTTTTTAGAGTGGCAGAAGGTTCTTGTATTCAGTATACTCCCAGAAGAATTAGAGGGGTGCATATTATACTGAGATTTGTGGCAGATTTCTTTTAGTATTCATAGGTGTGCTGGCATAATACAGTTCATTTAGGAATATGACACATCTGTGTAATTTGTAGGTGTTGACTGTCTAACCTTCAGACAACTTGATGGAAAAAAATAATTCATCCATAACAGAGACCTTTATTTTTCAATCCATAACATTCTATTTAATGTATTAGAAGTACATGAAAAGAATAGAAAAACAGGAAAAGTAAAACAACAGGAAGAGAAAGAAATGCTTTACTGTACAGCATTTCAACAAATAATATAGAGATGGATTATTCCATATTTTCAAATCCTTTATAGCGAAAGTTCTATCAGTCTTTCTATGAGTCTGTCTTACTTATCTTGGTGATCAAGTAAGAGAAAAGCCATTGCAGTCCTATATAGATGCGGCATTTATTTTTCCAGCAATGCACACAACTCGAACATGACAATACTGAAGAATATGTTATGAATATTTCATCTCGTGATTAGGATCATCTTCGAATACAACGCTCTACATTCACATGCCTTAGCTGTGGTGTGTCATATACAGTTGTATAATGTATGTACATCACAATCATTTTTATCAAAATAAAACAGAAGTTACAGATATTCAAGGAAGGACAATAAAAAAGATAGATAGCCTGCTCCTGTAATTGCATGTCTCTTCCATTTAAAATAAACTATTTAATTGCAAGAGAGTAAGTTTTGATTACTCTGAATAATAAGAACTTTCACTTAAAAAGGCATGGCGCGTTCTGGGGCATTTTGCCACCCATGAGCATCAGAGTGCCAAGATGCTATTATTTGCATCATATGAACCAGTTCACAACTATCCCAGGGCTAGTAATTTTGCATTTCAAGAAATGCAATTTATGGTCATATTACAGTTTTCCTCTTTGCACTAAGAGTATCTCCCAGGCATCCTTTGCAGATTATGGTCCCACCTGGATCAGGAATAGGTCATGAGCCTGCGTTTTCTTAGTGAACCTATCTTCTTTTTTTTAATTCTTTTTTTTTTTTTTTAAATTTTCTGAAGTGTACACAGTATATAATTTGCCTTCTCTTTGCTCTGTCAACGACAATCTTTCTGAAAGAGTTTCAGGTTAGAAAATACTGTCCTGTGAAAGCAGCCCCTCGGCTGAGCTCCAGCTTTTATCAGGAGCCTGCTCATGTCTGTCTCCCCCAGCAAACCCACAGCTGTAGCCTCTTCACCCAGAGCTTTGTTCCAGTCTCCAGTCTCCCTCCCACTTCTGTGGTCCGTGTGGCCTTCCTCATGGCCTGAAGCTTCCTTACCTTCTGCTGTGTGCTGGCATTTTTCTCTACAGGAGGGCTCAGATGATCCTATTGGGTACAGAAGTGCTTTTAGTGATCAGTAATTTGGAGTCAATAAACCTCTTTAGTAGCAGGGGTTATTACTGAGCGAAACTATGCCTAGCTCCATTTCTAGCCTACTTCCCAACCCCACGCTTCTCTTTGCAGGAGGGGACAGCAGAGCCTAAGCATTTGCCAGTCACGCAGTTAACAACAGCAATTGCTCCAGATAAAAAGAGCTACATCATCATTACCAGGAGGGAGGAGTGAGTCTAACGAAACACATTGCATGAACAATCGGGTAATTGGATCCCTACTGGAAATGCAGCCTGAGTAATAATTTCGGATGGCACCGATGGTGATATAACAGAAATTATACCTCTATTATCGTATTCCAATGGATCTAGTTCTAACTGCAGGCGAACGGTTTAAAGGCACTGCTACATCCATGCATACCTCGACTTCTCGGGAAAGGCTAATCCACTTTGAAATTTATGCCAAATTGGCAAAATTCTCTATTCCTTCTGAACTCAAACTCTTTAGTTTAGGCACACAGGGAATGTGAGAAAGCAACCTTTTTCTAAAATGCACAAAAGAAGGAAAAACCTCCTCTACCATCCAGTATGTTGTACATCTCTTGGCTGCATGAGTGGGAAACATATTCTGGAGCGTGATAAAGTGCACGGATGTGGTGTGCTACTTTTTTTTCAGTAATGAATTTTATGCCTGCCTGTTTCTGCTCCTTTGTCTATTTTTAATTCAAATATGTAAAAGCTTTTCTTAATACAGACTCCCAGGTGTCAGTTGCTGCCTGGAGTCCCTTTTCTTTCCTCTATTGTTCTCTTAATTGTTACTTCAAAACAATTAGCTGGGCATTCATATGCAAATGAATGCAAATGTACAGGGGATTGGGTGTGAGAGAATACCACCACTCGTTAATTTCCACTTCAAGGTCTGCTGGTAGGAACAACAAAATTGCTTAACAATGTATTTTTCCTGGGCCATAAAGGGTGAACTCCCGACGATTCCAGTCGTCCTGCTGGCTCGGCAATTGTTAAGATTCTGCTGTTTCTTGGTAAGATTTTTATTTATTTATTTATCTGGGTCTAGAGATTGTGCTAGCCTTGTCGCCCTAAACTGCCCTTGCCCTTGCTCATTTACGCTCAAGGACATGCCTAATAATTTGGATACAATCCTGATTAGGATATAAGGTAAATTATTAATATTACTGCTATTAATGTGATCCATTAAGGGATAAAACCTCTCACTTGAAGGAATTCCTCATGTCTCTGACAAAATAAAACTTTTATAATTTATAAAAGAGTATGCTTTATTGCATTTAAGCCTTAGAAGAAAGATACGCTGACTGATAGGCTGGGACTGCGGATGAATCCTAGAGAGACTTTGCCAGTTGCTAAGATAAATCTCATCTCTTTTGGAGCAGTTGTATTTATTGTATAAATCTGCATTCCCTTTCAGGCTGTATAGTAAAACTCCTTATGAAAAATAGTTGGTTATTCAGCATTCAGAACTGCTTTACAAAGATAAATACCTTAGCTTTTCAGATCCAATTAATATACAGAAACCAATTAAAAGACCAAATCCTGTAATCATTAGGCAGGAAAAATTCAGAACCACGGACTATCCTGAGCAGGAAAGCCCACTGCACAGCAGGAAAACTCCATCAGCCATACGTGACTCTCCTACCAGGATCCCCACCAGGGGAGAAGTTGCCTCTAGGAGGCGTAACTTTAGAAAGACATTTCTGAGGCTGTGAGAAGGGAAGAAGTGATTAATTTTTAACTCCACGATTACTTCTTTTTCATGTTACCTTAGTGTTCTTCCACTTTTATCTCTGAAAATCATCTGCACAGCAATAAGGGACCACAATATTTACCCCTCAGGGCAGGTAGCGTCTTTGTTATGCAGTGTGATTCCCATGTTTCACCAGATACATTCCTCATGGAAAAGAAAGAAGTCTGCTGGGTGCTGAGAGCTGCCTTGAATTCCCTGCTCCGTCACTTACCAAGGGGTGGTGGGCTGACTGTTTAGGCCCGGACACTCAGTTCTGTTCAGATGTCTAAATGCTACTGGAATCAGTGGGAGTCAGGTGTTTGCGTGCCTTTATCCAGACTTTAATTGTCCTGTGTCCCAGCTTCCTGCCTCCAAGATGGGGTAATAGCACTGCCCTCACAGTGCTGTTGGGAGAATAAACACATTTAAGACAGGGAGGAACTTGGGCATAGCAATGATAGGGACCATAGAAATACCTCAGGCAAAGGGGCACTACTATTTATACTACAGTATAAGTAAACAGTAACAAAGCAGCTATGACTGATCGGGGGAATTTGATCTGAAGGACTCTGGCCCTGTGAGTAACATAGGGCCATATTCAAATTGGCGCTAGCAACACACACTGGAGGAGGAGACCTTGTACACCTGCAGAGGTGGCAATGAGAAAGGGGGAGACTCCTCTGTCACCCCCCAGTTCCTCTCTACAGACGAGTGGATACTGTCAGCAGTAATTTGGTTGGCACCTCCAAGGCTTCACAATGTGTTGTGCTTCAGGGGAAAGAGGGATGATGAGTGTCCTTGCCTTCATCCCTGCCCTTCCTCTCTGTGTCCTCTGTGGCCAGTGTTCTATTTAAATTAGCCCCCCCCCGGCCCCTTTCACAGGCATATCCATTTATGATGATTTAGCCCTAAGCAAAGACTTAAGGGTTTTGACCAAAACTAATACACCAATGCCAGAAAGGGTCTTTAACCATAATACTTCTATTTTTCCCTCCTTAAAACTTGGAGAAATTGAAATATCTGTCTTCATTACGACATAAGCACCTGTGGAAACTTGGAAGGTACTGGATATATCCCCTTATGGGAAGAATAAATGTCTCATCCCAGCAGACTGTGCCCTCACTGCAACCTGTTCATACCTCACCAACCAATATATTTTATCTTCATATGTGGTTGAAATAGGGCAGATTTCTGGGACTTAAACAGGCAAATAAAACACATCTATCTTCCAATAAGCACGCAGGAAGTTATTATTAGCCGGTGGGCTAATAGTAAAACGCGCTGAAATACAAGAAAAGGATGATTTGAACAGGTGAGGCTTTAAAGCATGTTTTACCACGAAGTTTCCACTAAAGTTTTGTTCTTAACAAGTTGTCTGAGACCTTTGCCTTTTGCTTTATGAGGCTGACAGTTGCAACTTGAAAGTCCAAGGAATATTTTTAGTGGAAACAAGAGATAGATGCTGGCAGGGTGTTTTAACAATGGCCTGTTTGTTTTGGTAACAAGATTCAAAGAATGCATTATTTATAATGCCCTGATATGCGCATATGGCTCTGGTTGTATGCAGCAATATAATAACAGAAGTGGTTTCTTATAACCTCTCTGCACGGCACTCCCAGATGCCTGCTGCTGCCGGGGTCAGAATTTCACATGCAGTTTGAACCAGCAAAGCCGGCAGAAGAGGTTCCTCCCTGGACTGCTCATTCCCACCCCATGCCCTCTCTCCCCTCTGCTGGCAGCATAGGTGCTTATGCCAGGTTTTGAACCAGGTCACGGAATCAATCCAGGTTAAAACTCACCTGGCAAAACAACCCCAACAAGTTTAACTCCTTATATTGTTATGCTCCTGATGCTGTGGTCTGAGTGTCCCTCATACTGTGTGTTCCTTTAGGGCACTTTATAGTTATCTTCTCTTTGCACAGTCCTTTAGTCTAAAACTAAAACAAACACTCCCCCCCCGCCCTTTAATAATACTACCATTCTTGCTCTTTACACACACCAACATTATTTTATATATCTATTTTAATATATAAATAAATAAAATAAATAAATAAATATATATATGTGACTAGTAGTATTATGTTACACATTTATTGCATACATTATATTAAATATATTCTATATAATATATTCTATACATGCATATAGAAGTATATGAACATAGATCTATAATAACATCTACCATGTTATTTTATATACTAACATGTACTATATACTAAGATCAGAAGTACCCTTTGTGGTTGTTGCATGTAGCACAAATGTCAGTGTGCACAAATGGAAGTGTAATGGAGTGGTCCTTTGGCCCTTTTGATGCTTATGCTCTCTGATCTCACAACCTGAGCAATGGTTGACGGAATTTGGACAAAGAAAATGTCCACTGTTTTATCTCTTTCCTTCTGTACTCTTTCTGCACTTTTGGAGTTGATCAGGTAGGACCATATTCAGATGCTGTAAATTCCAGTAAACTCCGAACACCTAGTGTTTTCCACTAACCAGTGGAATCCTAACATCTTCAGAAACATCTAGGCAGTAGAAAATACTAACTCTAGGCTTCCTGAATAGAGCCCAGAAACTGACTGAGCTCGTGATCTGCTTTAGAGATGGCTGATCCGTCAAAACCTGCTGCAGTAGCCCAGGGCTTTCATTACTAGCCAGCAATGCAGCCCCGGCTGCCTGCTCGGTGTGTTTCACAGCTGAGAAAGGAAGCCCGGACCAGTCTCTTCCCACTCCTGTACTTGGCTCTTCTGATGGGGTCTAGAACAATGTTTCTTTATGTTCTTTGCTGTTTTCAGCAAACTATCGCCAGGTGCTCACAGGCAGATGGCCCACTTTAGCCCTTTTGAATTGCCTGGGACATCAATATAAAGCATAAAGATGTTCTGCATAAATCTGGTCTCTTAGAGGCAGGTAGCTGTGATGAGGCTCCTGATGAGTAAAAAGGAATGGTAACAATTTAAAAGAGGAAGTATTCCCGTGTATCAAAGCCTTGGATGTAACATAATATATATCTAACACGGTTTCATGCAGTATAGATAAATAGACAGAACACAAATAGTGTAATCCCATTGCCAACATCATAGCATGCAGATTTCAAAAAGGGAAAGTATGATTAGAATTTGATTCAAGATGTAAAGCTTTTCATATCTCTGCAAAATCCATATATGTATATATATATTTATACTTAAATATATATTAATGAGTTCTTTTGCATAGTGCAGTTTGTAAAGCTCAGATCTCTTGTCTTTAGTGTGTTCTAGTATCCTTTCTTTTATGTCTGATTCTCCCCATTAAGAACATCATTCTTTTTCTTAGCAGACAAAATCCCCTACTAGCATTTCTCCTTGATAATCTTTTTACATTTTTCCTTATCTCTTCCTTTGCCTCTATTGTCTGATTGTACCTCTTACACAGGCCTTCACTCAAGGTTAGTGAAATTAAACAGTAGCTGGCTTGATAGGTAGCTAGTAACAGTAGTTTATCTACCAAGATAAGCTTCCAGATTTTGGATGTCTCGAATTTCTTCTTTTCCACTTTCATTATTTTAAGACATTGTTATTTGAGGAGTTAGTGACCCATCTCCTTGAATGTTGCTTACAAGCAGTTTTCCTATATAAGACCCTGTGATAATTTCTTCTCTGGCAGGTTGCAGCTAAGATAGTTTTAATACATCACTTTCTGGAGCAAAAGGCTATGCTTGTGTCAGAATATTTCATATTCTTTAGCTTCCAATAGCTTATACATACTGGAGATGCCATGTTCATCCCACGTGGTGCAAGATATTTCCATTCTAAGATGTACCCTAAGGGATCATAGCAGCAGGGAAAATTGGGGACAGTACTGTAGGCTTCACTCTGTTATCAAGGCAGGGGAGAAAAAAATAGATTTGCCATGTATCTTTATGAAGATAGCAAAAGCAAGAGGTTGCCAGGACGTTTGGAGCTGAAGCATTATAAATGGAGGAATGGAAGTGAAGCCTGGTCAGAGGCCTGATGGATTCGTATAATAAAGCTATACAGGTGTCTGTGTTATTCCACTAGTCTGTGTGCTGTATGAAAGGGAGGATCAGATCACGGTTACTTCTCTTCCACATGGCAGTCTGAAGGGTAAGACAGGGGAGTTTTGTAGGATGTAGCCTTCTGGGCTAGTTATTACAAAGCAAATTTACATTCCAGGCAAATCTAGAAATTTGTAATGTTTCTACAAAGAACAGGGTCTCAAAGAGCCGGTGGCTGGACGTGTGCCTCATGCTTTGTCTGAAACTCTCCCTTTGCAGGATTAGCTCAACCAGAGATTCACCAAGTTGAAAAGCCTGATTAGGAGCTGCTGCTATGATCCAGGGCTTCCAGATCCTGGCAGTCAAAGAAAAGACATAGACGTGACACCCAAGCATCTAGGATAAACACAGCCTTCTTCAAAATGGCAATCTTCTGTTACAATTAGCTTGAGTTTGTTTAAACCCTGTTTAAGTAGGCTCAGTCCAGAGCTAGCGCCTGGGACAAAGTCTCCTTGTCTGAAACAGTCTTTTCACTTGTGCGCAGTCAATAAGATCTGCAGACATCATTAGGACATTAGACATCTCTGATGAGATGTGACTGGTTACATTGTGTGAGGCAGACAGTCATGACTGCCTTTTTCAGAAAGACTTTTCACGGCTCTGAGTGACCGACCCGCGGTGCCAGCAGCTCGCTGCCAGCATTCTGCAGCACAGCAATCGAATAAACAAATCTGCCTCCCATCCTCCAGCTCCTATGGCTCGTAGCCCAATAAAAGGGTGGCTGGGGACCACTAGAACTGTCACGTCATGGGACATTGGCCTCTGCTACTGACTAATGATCTTTTCCGTACAGAAGTCAGTGCTCTGCTTTGACATACTCTGTAATTATTCTCTGTAAACCTGTCCTATCTGTTGCCGCTTAGCCACTGCAGGTGAATGTATCAAAAGCTTAGCAATGCTTTTTGGATACTTCTTCACCTTTGGGTGTTTCTTAGGTCCTGGTAGCTAGTCCAGCTGCTGCTAAAAGCTTGTTTGAATGCAGTGGGCTGGGGGCTTTCTGTTCTATAGCCGGTGGGTTTTAACAACCGAAGCTGCCACCTCTTTTTCCCCACTGACACAGCTGGGGTAGTCTCAGGTGACGCTAGCTTCTTATCCAAAAGGTTTCCCATGGTTTAATTAATGCAAAACCAGAATTCAGCAGCTGAACTATTCCCCTATTTCAAGTAACCTTTGGCAATGTTATTTAACAGGCTGTTGTCAATCAATTCTGGTTTAGTACTTTTTTCAGTACTTTTCTCCTCATCTAGGTCTAATTTTCACAATCCATCTCCTTTCTCTTCAGTTGCTCTATAATGTACCTCATCACGTATAATCTTCTTCAATATCTTATCAATCTTGGGGCCTTCTCCAATCGTTGTTCCTTATTCTACTCTGTTCCTGTTAGAACCATTTTATGAACCTTTTCTTCCTACTACCATCTCAGCCCCAAATCACTAACCTTTTTACAGTGACATCTGACATATTTTTCTGTTTGATGTGTATTGTTTCTTAAAACTGAACTGTTTCTGCAGCCTGCAAACCCTCTTAGAAATTAGCTGCTCTTTATGCTGCCCCGTGACACAGTATACCCAACTGAAGCTTAAAAGAGCATGGGAAAGAAGACTGGGCAAAGATAAAGCGGGGTCTTTGTTAAACAGAGTGTTTCTACATCCATCTTATTCCAGGCAAAAACTCTGATAATCCACAATACTATAGCTTTCATGTGCTGGGGCACAGTGCCAGCATTGCAACTGCTGCAGAAGGTAAGAACAAAGAGGGAAGATAAGGAGTTGTGCTGTAGGGGGGAAGGGAGGAGCGGGGAAAAAAAATCTTTTGCATTCCTGGAATGATTGTGACACAATCATAATAATTTGGAAATAATTATATTTGTTATCAGTCAACATAATTTCCTGCAGTTCTACATACAACGTCATTTTCCTTTTCCAGCAGTCAGGCTGAACAAACGGTTCTGTTCTGGTTATTATTTTAGTACGAAGCAGAGTAGTGTTGGCTGAACTAATAGTATAAACACAAGGATATCACTTAGAAATGCCTGAAGATTGGCATTTAGCCTATTGTTTCCCAACATGATGCAACCATATTTGTTCATTATCACTTTTTTCCTCATGTTTTGCTGTAAAATGCCATGGTGCTGCTGTACTGTAAGGACAAACACTGCAATATGGTTAAAGACTAACTCTTTCACTTTAAGTTATTATCCAGAGCCCATTACTGTAGTAGCGGAGTGCATAAGAGAGACTATTTACTAGATGAAAAAAAAATAATACAAACCCAGTATCGCTCTGTTTATTCAAATGCTGTAGGCTAGAGCTCTGTGTATGACACATTTAAAATGACTGATGGATTTTAACTTCCAGCTCAGGAGAGAGGCTGCAGACCCCCCTGCTGGGGTATGACTTTCTTCCACCAGACAGATCCCTGGCTTCCCGGAGGGACTGGTATGTCCTTGGAGGGGCAGGTCGTGTTACCTTCAGTTTTCCTTAGAGACCGTCGGAGAAGGAGGGCAGCTTTAGGCTGGGCCATTCAATTCCCAGGAGTTTTGCCATATGAGATGGAGCCTGTTCCCTGCCTTCAGCAGCACTCTTCAAATGAGACTTTTGAGGTGCTGCCAGTTCCCTCTGGCATTATTCTCTATTGCTAGGTGTCTTGTACTTACACTCATAGAGGCTCACATGAACCAAGAGGAAACTTCACACTATTTATTCTCATGCTAAAGTCTCTAGGCAGTATACCGAGCTAAAAGGGAGTCCTGCTGGACAGGAATACACAGCTCATTAATGTAACTGGATTAGAATTTGCTCCTTTATGCTTACTATAGTTGTTTTACAATCTGCTTTTATTGTTGCTCAGATATTTCCCATTGTCATATAAAATGATTAATATATAAACATGAGAGAAACAAAGACAGACTCTAAAGGATCTCCAGTGAGTTTAGTGGAAACTGAGTACAGGAAACTAAGGACTGAAAAATACACATAAATAACAACAGGCTAACTTATATCAGCCAGAAAAAGAAAGGAAACAGGTTCTAGCTCTTTTGTTCCTTCCCTCCCTAATATAGGTCAGTTAAGGTATTTACTCATATGCATCTCCAATTTGGTTTTCCATACAGAGTAGAGAGAACATGCAACCTTTTTCTGAGACATTATGAAAGATAACAGTGTAGGTTACAAGAAGTGCAATACAAGGATCTTTGTCGAATATAGACTCATACAACAGTTTTATTAGAGATGTGGGAGTGGAAGAGTAGCCTGATGATTGAATTCGCAGGTTTTATTAATTAGGAGACACGATGAATACCAGTGCAGTTGATTATATAACGGAATCTTGAGAGGCCAAAAAGTGGCAAAATAAGGTTCAGCTTGGCAAAAGCCTTATAGGATAAGTTTTATAAAAAGGCTACTTTAAGGTAAAATCCATCACGTAGTTTTAATGGGATTTGGGGCTTAAATGTTTTTAAGGTATGATCTTTAAATTTATGGTATTTTGGACACCGGGCATCTATAGAAAACCATTCAACTACACTGTTGACTCCTAAGCCTGCAGTCTTCTTTAAAAATTCTGCTATGAAGACTCAGAGTAGTGTGTAAGAGAAGTTTCTGTGCCAGCCAGCTTCTTTCCCTTTAGTCTCATTTCAAAGTCACATTGATGAGAACAAAGGAAGTTTCTCAAGCAAGAAGAACTGAAAACAAGCTAATGAGAAAGAGTTTTCTGTTAGCCAAATTGGCTGCTGCTTTACAGGGAGTAGCTGCTTCCATGAAATAGACTCAATAGTATCCACTGCTAGATATTATTTCTTTAATAATTGTCATTACACAAACACAGATGCACACATAGAAAGTGCAAGAAACACCTAAGGATGTCTAGCTGCACATAGTTACGGATAAATTCTAAAAGTTTATGTTGTTTGACTGGAGGAACTGTAGCAGTTCCTACAATTTATGCACTAATTACAGGCTTTTAATATTTTATCGAGCAATGGACATTCCACTTAGAGGCTGATTTACAGATAGGCTCAGCACCCCATAGCTCCAACTGAACACAGTAGGACCTGGAGATGTCCACAAATCAGAGACCTTCCTCCTCCGATTTGTAAATTGACGAGCATCAAGTGAGCACCGATGTCAGCAAACTCAGGCAGAAGAAGAGGAAGCACTTCTATGCAGTGTGTAACCAAGCAGTGGTGGAATCACTGCCATGGAAATTGCTGAAGCAAGCCCTTTGGGAGGATTAAAAAGGGATTAGGTGTCCATACGAAGAGGAACAACATTTTAAGTTTTGTAGCCTTACTACCAAAGAGTTACAATAATGAAGCCTCATGCTTCAGAGCTTAAATTGTTGATCTGTGGGGCTCAGTATAGATTGTCGTCTCTATTATAATATAGTCAACAGTTGAACTAGGACATCATTATTTTTGTGTTAACATCCTTGTGTTTATAAGAAGCAGATCACTGAAGAGCATGAAGCGATGCTCTACCCTAGTGTCAAAAGACATGTGTTTCTGTGAATGCAGATCTGTGCTCCTTTCTGTGATGCTCTTGGAATATGTCTTTACCGAGAGGATAGAGAGTGGGGTAGTCATACGCAGAGGAAGAAGAGTTGTGATGAACGTGAATTTAATCCTGATCTGTTAGTTTGCTCAGTACTATTCTAAATAAAACTGTTTGTTACTGAGTAGTTAAGATTTACATAGCGTAATAAACATGAAACAATATACCCCTGTAGTCACCCCTATATCTTTCTTTGCAATACTTTCCTCAGTGTTTACTTACACCCCATGAATGTCCATTATTTCCAGCTCGTACCCTTATGCACGGCTCTACCCTCAGCTGGTCACCATAGCCATCTTTTGCACTCACTGAGACTTTTCTCCTGCCCATGGGCAGGGGCACACGTACACTAACTTCTTTTTCCATACACTCAGGTTGGATCAGTAAGGCCTATCCTCTTCTCGGTTTAACAACCCAATGCATTTGCCTTCCTGTTGCATCTTGAGGAAGATCTCAAGGATCATGCTGAGCTGGCAAGCGGAGGGCAGCTGTTCTTACCAAGCTGAATGGCTGTTCCTCGAGGTGCTGAAGAGACCCTCAGGCTTCGGGAGGAGCCCTTCTCTTGATGAAAAGGGGCTTTGGTGTAGGGGCCTTTTTCATGAGTGGGAAAAGGCAAGATACAGGTTGAGATCCACAGTAAAAGGGCTTGAGATGGCTTAGAAAAAGCACAGATGAGGTTCCTTTCAGCAGTGCTGAAACTCTTCTTGATGGCTGCTGTGTTTGGTGTTATACCCTGCTCCCATTAGCCACGTGCGGCAGCTGCAGGATCACAGGGAGGCAGAATCATAAATGCGAGACAGACTCCACGTGGTGAGATGGCCACAAGGCTCTCAGAAAGACCACATCAGCTATCTTCTTAATCGGCCATTTTTGTTTTAATTATGCCCAATATAACTAATACACCGTGTGTTTACCTCTGAACTGTTTGCCTTGCTTCCAAAGGCAGCTGCGAATTTCAGATGGAGCAATGAACAACTAGCAGTCAAGATAAAAGCCTGGAGAGGTGGAATAATTGCTTGAATGGAAATAGCAAGACCCTGCAGAGAGATGGGTAGATCTACAGTACTTTAAAGCAGTAATTTAGAATGAAATTCTCCTTTTAGCTCTGAATCCTTTGGAAGGATGTGATACAGTGCACCTGTAGTTTTGAGATAGATGCAGGCAAACTTAAAACTTGCTAAGTAAGAGGTTACTGACAGTTTGCAGGAGGAGCAGTAATGGCTAAGCCTCTAGAAACCTGAAGGGATGACATGGTGACTGGATTTTAGGAAAAAAGGAAGAATTGCTAAGGCAACGAAGTCCATGCTCTTAAATAAGAATCAAGGAGCACCCTCACTAAAGGCTTGTCTTTGATATATGGACACTGTATCCTAACAATTGTTCCCTTTCAGGTCTTGATAATTTAAGATTATTTTTATAATGCACCTTGCTGTAGCATGCAAATGATGTAGTCTTGCATGCAATCGTATTACACAACAAAGCAAGGACCATCTGAACTAAAATTAATGCACAGTATTAAATCAGGTACTTAATCACTCAGTTTGATTTACTGAAGCTATTGTGTTCTTGTTCTATATTACCGAAAAAATTTAACAAGACACAGCATGTCTCTGAATACCACGATACGTAGGCTCACTTTAGGAAGCAATATAGATCATTGTGATTCTTAAAAACCCAATAGTACCATTAGACTTGCATATTAAAATACCCCCTTCTCCTCTCAAACTTAAACACACCCATATACTGCCCTATTCAGTGGCAAGTGGTGCATTAGTTTCCCATGTAAAAAGGCTATTAAGAGGACAAGATAAAGTAATTTCAGCTGGCTACAACTGTTTTTTAAAAATACTGAAATACTTTTTACTGGAAGACTTTTAAAAATTGGTCTGTGAAGGGGGCTGATTCATTTTGTGTGTGCTACTGCTCTATCTTCATTTGGAGATAAATTATCACATTATACTCTTTGCTCTCCCACTTGCAAATTAAGTTGTCATTCAACAACTCATAAAGAGGCAAGCTGCAACAATCCATAAGAACAAATAATGCAGCTATTCTTTATTTTAAAAATGTGGTTTTATGTATGTATGCATTTGTGATCCCCCCCCCCCCCCCCCCGCCCCCATGCTTTGTACCTGACTACTTATTGGCAAGATGCTTGTAAATTCTTTCCCTACTAGCTGGACACCGTTAAAATCCTATTGATAGCAAATACAATTATTTTTTCCAGAAAAAAAATATTAAAAATCTATATTCTAAGAGCTTACTTTAAAAAAATGTTTCTTTTTTGGCAAGAAAGTTTTGACTTGAATTAGTTTTCTCAGAAGAATGTGAGTTCCGGAAGAAAAAAAGAACTGAAAAAGAAAACGACTTTTCCAAATTAGTATGCAGAGAGAATATCCAAAGCTCATTGATGTATTTTGTTTTTACATCACCAAACCCTGATATTTCAAGTCCAAACAAAATGAATATTTTTGAAATAATGATATTGTACAACAATGCAAAATAAATATTTTTAGTGAAATTTTTTTCTGTAGAACTTTCAGCTGGGAATCTGCATGAAAACTATCTAGCAGTCTCTAAGAAACTCTGCTCTGGATGTTTCTACATGAACTGGTGACATTTGGCAGTGACCTCTTGAATTGCAGCTATTAAAACTTTTTCAATGTAAGAAGTTCTTAGGAACATTCATGTTTTCAATGGAATTTATTTTTCATCAAGTAGACTTGAAGGAACAAGATCTTTCCCAGTACTTTGAGTTGAACTTTTCTCCAAGACTTCTGCTCTCTCCTCAAGTTAAATTTCACAAGACAAATTCTTCAAACTAGTGGAAACGAGCAAATACAAGTACAGCAGTGTTACAATCTTGTATTTCACCTGAATTAAACAAGGTTTTGAAACCAAGGTGGGTATAAAGGAATGATCTCACTCATGATGTCAGTGCTAGATCAAGGCTGTGGGCTCGCTGCCTTACTGCTTGGAGAGTACAGTGCCTGTGAGGCTTGCGGTGCTAACTTTGCATGAAACGAGAACAAAACGTAGGCAAAAGTGACCCAGTATTTCTATTCTCAGCAAGTGAGTGTATTTTAGGAATGGTTTAAACCATTTTAAATTCACTGAGCGTGAATGGTAGCATCTCACAATTTTTGTCCAGTTCACTTCCAGTCTTATATCTACGGTGACAGGGAGAAAAGCACCTGGGACTTTGGTAGTCTGCCATTATCCTGCACATCAGCTATTAGTGCTAAATAGGTAGTCAAACGTGCCTGATCAACTGCCTCTGAAATAGGTGCTGTTTTGTTCCATGAAGACACCAGACAGGACAAGAATTTTGACTTTCTGATTAATATTTTATTTTTCTGTCTGTTATTCTGGCTTTCCTACAGCCTGCTGATTTACCATAGTACCTGTCTCACAAGTACACACCTCTTCTCCGTCGACTCATGTTTCCCACAGTCAAGCAATTTTGTAGGTGCTTTTCTGGCTTGAACTGGACACAAATGCCTGACACTAGAAATGCTGACTCTGACAAAACTGTGCTTTAAAAAAAATCAGTTGGGAGAAAGATATCAACCTGTTACCCTGTATTACACGGGGCTAGATAGAGGCTCATACTGCATGCCCAATCAAGCACTTTGAAATCCCTTTTTCCTTAACTGCAATAGCTAGTGGGAAAAGCTGCCTGATTAGAGCCAATGCTTTCTCCGTGCAGGCTAACGGAGCGAGGAAGAGAGGACAGAAAACCTGCAGAGGCTTGTTTTCATCTTGCTGAGGCACGGCTCTGGGCAGCAGTCGTGGCATCTCCGGGAGACGCTGGGCAGGCGCAGACTGTGGCTCTCCCATGCTGCAGACGCTCCTGGACTGCTCCCCGGGGCAGCACATCGAACGCCTTGCTTCATAGGCATGACTTATGGCAAAGCCGTTGAGGAGCCTACAGCGTGTACTGTTTTCCTTGGAGTTACTTAGAGGTTTAAAGTACTTATCCATAGTTGCAAAATAGCATATATGGCTGCATCGTTTGTAATTTGTGTTCCTAGAGGAACGCAGAGTAAAAGAGCTGTAATCAGTGAATGGGTCCCGGTGTCCAGGAGCAGCAGATATTGGATAGATGAACACATCTCTTTTCAGAGATCTAGGCTTACTCTAGAAGAGGATTTAGATTTGTATTTATTGAAAAGGTAGACTACGTGGGTATTTTACATGTCAAAAATAATAACCTCATGTCAATAGGCAAACGGCTCTTTTACAGGATAAAGTCTGACCACAGTTTATCTGATCATAGTAGCCTGACTACCCATGGACCTCAGTATCTTCACACAACTGATCAGGAACTTCATCTCTATCTAACAGACAGAAAAACTGAGAAGAGGGGAACCAGGATATCTGTAATACAGCTGATAAAGGAACCGACACCTCAGGCACCCATTTGAGTGTTGTATTCCCTGTGTGTGTGCTTTGACTCCTGAGAAGGACAGTGCAACTAAATTCTGTCTGACTTAAAAAAAAATCAGTCAGAATCTGGAATATTATTCATAAAGCTAATCAAACTATGTATCCTTTTCACCTGCAAAAAGCCAGCAAACCTGTCTTTTTTTTTTTTATTATTTCACAATACACCAAATAAGCTGACAGAGAGTGTCTGCTAGTGGACTGCTCTGCAACAGCACTGAGTAAGTGCTAAAAACAACAAGTCTGCAGTGTAATATGATAGAGAAATTGTTCCTCAAGGTCTTGACTCTGACCTTACGTTACCTGTATCAAAATAGTGCAAAAAAGGAGACAGAAGAAACCAGCCAAGTCCCCTCTAAAATTATCGCTGGCACCAGACCCACGGAGCGTAGATCATAGTATACTTCTATGAATAGAACTCGGAGGAGTTGTGGAAGATTTGCAGATCCTGTAATTTTGCAGCTGAAGCTGACGACTGGCAGCCGACCGCAGCTCTGGTGGCTGAGGAGCGAGCGGGACGACTCCGAGCTGTCCAAGGGAGATCTACAAGCAAGTTGCAAGGTACTTCAATCCTTGGAAACTGCCTATCTTTCAAAAGCTTTTTGTTATATCAAAATAAATGTCAGGGAATACAAGCACGGTAACATTCTCCAGTTTATCAAGTGAAACCTCTAAAGAATCTCTTGAGCCTCTGTTTGCCAGTTGCACAAATCATCAGCCTGCTCTTGGACGTGCTTACCAGCCTTAGTGGGTATTACTTGTACTAGAAAGTATCTGAAGGGTCAGGACCTATGAGTTATTATTTCTACTGCAACGCCTAAGGGCACTAAATAGGAATTAAAATACAAGGCGTCGAACAAGGCACTTAAGCATGTAGCAAAGAAGTTCTGGCAATCTGCGGTTTGAAGTAGACAGCAGTGAGTGTGTACCAGAGAAACAGGGAGAAGAGGCATGAAAGGAGCATAAAAGTGGTCAGAGGTTAAATACCAGCACTATTTGATGAAGAAGTACTTATTAAAAGCAATGTCATATGTACGTTATACGTATTGGTCGAAAGCTTATGTGCAAGGAAAAATATATACGTGCTGATAATTACTCTGTGGTTTAGGTGTGGAGGTTGGGTTTCCCTGTGCAGTGACATTACAGATGTCTACAAATTGTGTCTTACATCTAAGTTGTTTATAATGTGATTGCAAACAGCGAGTGTATTGTTTCAACATGGTTAATGTTTATGAGCTGCATTTCAGTTTATAGGTGCACACAGATTGCCTGGAAAAGTACCAGGCCATTCCTTTTTTAAGTTAGTGGTGAAGAAAGATGAAAGTCTACATACTCCCTTCCAGTGTGAAATCACACAGGGGGAACAAAATGAGTCCAAGAAGTCTACAATTGTTTGGGTCTTAAGTTTCTGTAAATTACCTCATGCCCTCCCTATGCCTGTGAGATTATCTGAGGTTCCAAATAGGGCTATTTCAGGCTGAGAAAGGAAGAAAATAAAGACTGGGAATCCATGAGAAATCAAGACTGTAATGCTGTAGATTCTCAGCATAGACATGCAAAAAGACTTTCTCCAAAGGCTTTCCTCTGGTCACCACCAGAACTGTCAACAAAGTCCAGCTGGTTGCTGTACTGCTTTTGGCTCCGTGACCCGTGTGTGCACTCTGGGAAGAGGGGGCTCATGCAGTGTAAATGGATTTAATGCTGCTTCAAGCCACATTAACTGTACTCAACATTTACAGCATATGGTTCCCAGGTTTCCCAGTGGAAAATACCATTCAGACCTGCTGCTCCTTAGCTCTTTGTACATCCTCTACTATGCCTTCTACTTCCTTACGACCTAAAAACCACTTGAAGATATCAGAGCAGAAGGACATGCAAAGGGGAGAGGTAACATCAAATATTGCTTTCTTGGCTTCTTCCCCCCCCCCCCCCCCCCCCCCCGCCCCTTCATTAGAAAAAATGTAAAGCAGAAAAATGGACATGCTAAATGTAAAGATATCAAACAATAAATACCCTCTGTGTTTTACATTAGAAAATAGGAAAGTATGCAATTAAAGCTTATTTATAAATAGAATGATTTTTTTTTTCTTATTTTTACTTGTTGTTTTTCTCCTACCGCTGCAAACTGCATCTCTGGAAATTAATTACAGAAATACACAGGTAGAGTAGCAGTGCGTAGGTAGAATGGGGATGCACAGTTTACTGATGTTATGTGTTTACAGAAGAAGAGAACAGTCACTGAATGGGCACTTCACATAAGCCTCCAGATCCCTCCAACTCCTCCAGCAGTGGTGGGATGTGTGATGTTAGGTATTCTGTGCATAACTCTCCCCGAACTGTGAGAGCTGCGTTACTTAAGCTGCCAACTAGATTATACATTTTCACCTGCTCAGCTGTAAGAGTTAAGAGCTTGGTTTGCCAGGGATGGCACAGACAGGAGGTGTGCTGGGGAAGGAGCAGGACACCCCTGTTAAAAGCTGTGCATCTAATTTCTCATGCAGGGTTGTTTTCGCTCATTTTCCTGTTCTTCAGCACTTAATGATTTTTCTGTCATCAATGGAGTTTTAATTGAGTGGGATTAGGGGTGGATTAAAGGATCTCATCAGAGCTCATACTCCCTGCATCCACTTCCTGTTGAGTCCTCTCAACAGAAGAGCTTTTGACATTAGGAAAGTGAAAAATACTTAAGGCAGCGACGCAGTGAGGGAGAACTCAATTGAAATGTAACCAAGGAGTTACAAGTGTAAAGGCAAGCGTGTCATAACATCCTGGAGATCAGAGAAGGACGTGGTTTACGTCACTTTGCCCACTCCCGGATTTCACCTGGCTGTATACAAGAGGGGTTTAAGCTTTAGCAGACACAAAGACATCACCTCAACCCCTTCCTCAACTGCTTATGGATTTTTTAATGAAAGACACTTTCCAGCATGTAGCTGAATCAATATCAAAAATATTGTAAAGTTCACAACACGAAAAGCCAATGGATTTACATTTCATTCTGTATTTACATTGGATTTAGAATCAAAACTACAGTAGGAGCATAAACCCTTTCTTTCTCCTTTTATGCCAGGGAGAAGGAGGATATCGAAATTATGCATTTATTTGTGTTAGTTTTCTTTTTACTTTTTTCTTGAAAATACTTTATCTTATCTAAACAGGAGAAAAGGGAGAGGGAATACAGTCTCTGAAAAGGAATCTTTTGAGTGCTTAGCCAGACATGGGAAAAAATCCTGACCCAGCAAAGAAAAGAAAATACTCTCAGTGAGTTCAGTGGGCACAGTTTCACATGCTGCTTCCCACATAGAGCAAACGCTTAGTTCTGCTCTTCATGTCCCGCTTTAATCACCAGGACGTACACATGCAAATCCACAGCAGGACTGTAACTAGAACATTTAAGACTAATTATACACCTCTGGGAACAATGACCAAATCTCATCACAAACAATTATTTATCCTTTAGACGCTATGAAATCTTTCCAGTAACAGAAATTTCCTCTCTGATATGCACAGCAGGTCTCAACTCTGATTTGCTACTGACGTTAATGGGATACATGTGTACAGTACATACATACACACACACATGCAAGTCAAAATTTACCATGAGGTTCTGTGAGGGTAATATTAGTGATGTTTTCTCTTCCACATCTGTACTTGAAAGAAGCAGGGACATTTTAATCTCTTAAATGATGTTTTAGATATGGTTCTAGATATGGCTCAGTCAAGTCCTTCAAAACTACACTTATCCAAAGGGGTCCAAAATGCTCTAGGCTAAAAATATTTTCAGGGTGGACATTCTTGTAAAATGTACGATCTGTAAGTCTTATATTAAGCATGACTTGGTGGGGCCATTTCCTCTCCTCCAGGATGTTCCAGCTCCCCATTAGCTTGCCTAACTGAAGGTGATTGAACATATCAGTACATTGGTGCGTGTGGGTGTTTGTTATTATTTATTTATTTATTTATTTATTTATTATTATTTATTTAATCAGAGTTACCACATGACTGGGGCATATCCTCTTCCAGATGAAAACCTGTCGGCAAAGCATGAGAAGATATTCTTCAGTTTTACAGAATAATTTTTACTCCTGATGCTATCACATCCTTGTGAATTTGTTTGCTACTGAACATACGCGGTAACATGAATCTGGCTGTTGAATGCCTGTAACTCCTTACCAATCAGCACATCTGCAGTGAACGTCTGGGATTTGTTGACATCTAGTAGCCTGGCTAGCCCCACTGTGTATGCATAGTAACATTCAACCTTATAGGGTTACCAGGTGTCTGCAAATTTGCAGAGAGGCTTCTGAGAGACCAACTGTATTTGCACTGCACAGCTGTTTTATGCATATGCAATAAAAGAAATCCAACCAGTCTGCAAAACATCAGAGTTACCTTATAATGGCACCAGACTTACTTCACTGCACATATGAAGGCACTTCTCTCCGGGAAATCCCAGGCGAAGGTTGGTAGACTTGTACTCAGGAGACTAGGTTTCAGACAGATGTTTAGGGTTTGTCAAATATTGCTGTAACAATTCAAACTCATTGCTAATAGTTCACATGAAAACACAAGTTAGAGAAAAAACGAGGTTCCGGGTCCCCGTCTATTTGCAGTTGGAACATTACGGACTCAGTCAAGTGGAGCACAGCTGCGAGGAGGCTGGGAATTGCTGTTGAAGGACAGCAGCCAATGGAGATGCGATGAAGCACAGATAGAAATGAACTTAAAATACAGCTAGGAAAGAAAACCTCAAATTTACAGCAGCTTTTTCAAATTTCCACAACTATAAAGAGTGCTTGTTCATGCTGGATTATTGTTCCCAGCATTCAGAAAAAAGTATTAATGGAGAATACAGCTGCTAAAAATATAATCTCACGTGTTATTCTATATTTGCTAAACATAGCATATCACAGCACTGATAGGTACTTGACTATAATGCATATCTTAGTCATTTATGTATTTTTTTTGAAAATACATTATTTTAAGCATGTGACTTTGAGCCCAAGGTGTTCAAAACCAAATAGCATTGTGTAAATGATGTTAAACTATGAAAATGATGATTAGAATAACTCAAGAGTCAAATTCAGACACCTATTATATGCTGCTGATCTTCAGGTATAATTGGGTCTGTCTCACGTTGATGCTAAAAATAGGAATATTGTAAATGAAGTGGAAGAAAAATTATGGCACAGGATCCCATGAGTTAAAGCTTTCAGAGCATCAGTCTAGTGGTCAGACATAATCTAACATGGCCAATAGATTCTCCTGAAGCGCTCCTTGCCGTTACGAGGCAATTACTGAAAATAGGCAGAAGAAAAGAGGAGATGCTTTCAGCATCTTCCACAAAAGCAGACAAATGAGAAAACTAAAACTCATGAGGTGCTTTGGAGTTCTCTAAAGCAAAGGAGATCAACTCTAAGAGTGATTGAGAACTGTTAGTGTCAGTGCTATCAGTCATTTTTTTCCTTCAAAAAAGAGAGCTGTAAGGCTGACCAGTCCTTTAAGATGCCGGGAAGGAGCTGCCAGTGAGAAACAAGAGAAGGAGAAACATGTGTGTACACGCAGATCTCATCTTCTCCTTCATAAGGTTTTTTCCTTTAACATTTTCACTTACGAGTTGTATTGAAGGTTCATAGTTACAAACTCAGTCTCGGGCTTCTCATTAACTACTACGGACAAATACTAAATTTACATTTATGTTTCAGACAGTGAGAAGAGATCACAGAAAAGAACTCCTTGATTAATTGCATCTGCTTTTGGTTACATTTATTTTCTTAAATTAATGGTAGAATTGATTCCTGTCCAGGGGTAGCTATTTCAAGAATACTGGCCATTTCCAGGTCTTTTACTAGCTCAGTTAAAATGCTTCTAGTTCATTTGACAGTAAGAGTTCAAGTTAAGCATGTAAAACTACCACCGTGACCAGAAGTGAATTGCCTTCCTCTATTTCCCTATGATATACAGAACTACATGATTTAAAAGTGTGATAGGACATTTATAGGTGAATCTGACCACTGCAAGAGTAGAATAACATGTCGGAGGAGCAGTTTTCGTATCCTCAGGTAGACGCAATGTTTTCCTAAAACTTCATAGTTTGCACAACTTGTTGAAATGCTGTCAGAGACTGAGAAGCACAGTCAGAACTTCGAATAAATTAGATGATATGATTTAGATGTGTTGCAAAAAACATCAGAAATCTGTATATAAAGAGGCTTTGCGGATCAAGGCTTTGAAATAAGCCGGATTTGTAATAACAAGGTTTTATAAAGCATCCAGTCTAGAGGAATGTACAGCTAAAATATTTCAAGGCTGAAGTTTTCCATAATAACAGGGAAAAGAAGCATTTCCTCATTTGAATCATATTTAATTCTCTGCCCAAGGACATCAGATTGACCAAAACTCTCCATAGTTATAGGGAACTTGACATGATGACCTAACTCTCAGACTTCTGATGAAGTTTACTTTTCTCAGAGAAATTACAGGCTATATGCCACCTTTGTTAGGCACATTAATGAGTTTTTGACACGGAGCTGGAGGCAATGCTGTTTGTGCTTACCAAATAGAAAGTTTTCTGTATTCAGATCCTGTGAGACAGCCAGGTCTTGGCATGTAGTTCCTTGTTGTTCCTTTGCAAGGAGAATACTAGAAAAGCAGGTCAACCTGCTTAGTCTGGTATCATCCTTTGTTTGGATAACAGGTACAACTTCGGTTGGGGAAATACAATGGGGAAGGAGCAACATATGGTACAAAGTCATAGCCTGGATGCACGTTTTTACTAACTTTGAAAAGCTCCCAGGGAATTCATTGGAATCTATGTTAATCTAAAGTAGAAAGAGTTACTATAGTTACTAATACAATAGTTACTAAATATAATTCTCACTATATAAAGTGCACATTCTGGGATCCTATAAGTTGAAAAGATAAAAGATCTTTAATTACGTTTTCCATGGTAATAAATGATTGGCTTCCTTTTATATAGTTCCACTGTAGACAGAGTATGTGCATAACACTTTGAATGTTTTCAACAATTCAGCATCAGCCGGGAATATTAGAGTTCTTGCTCCCTCTCCTTTTTTATTTAAAGGTTGGCAGTAATTTTTCATGTCAAGGTCATGATTGATGTGGGTTAACTTTCACTAAAAATCTTTTGAAACATTTTGAGTAATGTTAAAAATTATGGCATGCAATACATCAAAATATTTTTCTAGGCTTCCTGCATAAGTAAATAAACACTAGGGAAATGTGGAAGGCATTCATGGTATTTTGTAAGCAAGTTTCAAACTGCATGTTGCAGATTTATATGCTTCATAGCTTACACTGTAATGCATGTTGCATTTTATTAGAATACACTGTGAGTGGGGAATAGATGGTGATCTACTACATTTGTGTCTTTGCCCACTTCAATTTGAAATGGAGATCAATTCACTAAGAAATGTATCCAAGCATGGATTATATAGCCTGTCCATCAAGTGTCAGTTTCCTGGGGAAATACTAATAGTAAATCCTCAATCTTAGGCCAAATGTCAAGGCTGTAATGTCCAGCACTCTGAGTATGGAACATGGGATTACAAAAACATCTGCCATTGACAGGCAAATGTTAAAGCCACTGATCTTCAGCAGTCAAGATCTGAATAGCACAGAAAATCCCTCCAAGACATAATTCCTAAAGACAAGTAAAGTAAAACAAGATGAGGAACAGGTGAAGAAGCAATGCATTTTCCTAAGAGAAAAAGAAAGAGTCACTCAGTAATGTAGGTCAAAAAAAAGGTAGACAGGTCACTGGCAGGTGTACCTGGGAGGGTACAGAGTGCACCCTCAGCAAGTTTGCCGATGATACGAAACTGGGAGGACTGGCTAATACACCAGAAGGCTGTGCTGCCGTTCAGCGAGACCTGGACAGGCTGGAGCGTTGGGCGGAGAGGAACCTCATGAGGTTCAACATGGGCAAGTGCAGGGTCCTGCACCTGGGGAGGAATAACCCCATGCACTGGTACAGGTTAGGTGTTGACCTCCTGGAAAGCAGCTCTGCAGAGAAGGACCCGGGAGTCCTGGTGGATGACAATGAGCCAGCAATGTGCCCTTGTGGCCAGGAAGGCCAACAGCATCCTGGGGTGCATTAAGAAGAGTGTGGCCAGCAGGTTGAGGGAGATTCTCCTCCCCCTCTTCTCTGCCCTAGTGAGGCCCCATCTGGAGTACTGTGTCCAGTTCTGGGCTCCCCAGTTCGCGAAAGATGAGGAACTACTGGAGAGAGTCCAGCTGAGGGCTACAAAGATGATTAGGGGCCTGGAGCATCCCTCCTATGGGGAAAGGCTGAGGGAGCTGGGGCTGTTCAGCCTGAGGAAGAGAAGACTGAGAGGGGACCTCATCAATACTTAGAAATATCTCAAGGGCGGGTGTCAAGAGGATGGGGCCAGACTCTTTTCAGTGGTGCCCAGCGACAGGACAAGAGGCAACGGGCACAAACTGGAACACAGGAAGTTCCACCTGAACATGAGGAAAGACTTCTTCACTGTGAGGGTGACAGAGCCCTGGCACAGGCTGCCCAGGGAGGGTGTGGAGTCTCCTTCTCTGGAGATATTCAAAACCCACCTGGACACAGTCCTGTGCAACCTGCTCTAGGTGACCCTGCTCTGGCAGGGGGGTTGGACTAGATGATCTCCAGAGGTCCCTTCCAACCTCTACTGTTCTGTGATTCTGTGTGTCCAGTGTGGAGCTCTCCTCTTATTTTTACAGCCAGCATCTTCTCATTCACCCTCATTAGCAGACCATTATAAAAACCTGGGAAACTGAAGACACCTGCCTTTTCTCACCACATTTAGATATCTCAGTGAGGTGCTCATGAGAGATGTCTAGAATACCTGCAGTCAGTCTATCCAGAATAGCTCAGACCACTCACATGAGGAGTCTACCTTTCTATTTTGACATATCGAGAGCACAGGCCCCTGAGCAAGGTACTGAGTTTATAGACTTGGGAATGCAGCCTGTACTGCAAGGGCAAAGAAAATACGTTCTTGCTTTGAGTGAAGTGAGATTCTGAGAAGACCACAGCATGGCTGAGGAAAAGGCTCAAAGATGTTTTAAAACTATCACAGATCAGTATCAGGAAATGTTAGAACATCACACCAGTACAATCTTTACTCCTTCCTATTTTTATTTAAGCTTCAAAACCATGTTATATACTATCTAAACATGAGGGATGAACTGTTCTCTGAAAATGCTTATATTTCTCCTAAGATGATTGCATTAGACAACTGGTTTAGATTAGACATTGTATGATTTTATATGGTTAAACTTAGGTGAGATGAGTCCCACATCTAATGCATACAGTTGAATACGAGTAGTTAAAAAACATTTTAAGATCCTTCCAAATGCCGAGTAGGAGGTAGCCATCTTGGGAGGATACGCTTCAGTGTTTCTATGTGTTCAAAATTACCTAAGTGAACTATGTCTTGGAAAGCTAGATGCCATTGGAAAGGTGACAGAAAACGACTGAGAGTGTTTGAAATGCTATATTCAATGTCATATATCCCATACTCTGCTGAGGTGCGCAGTAAAGGAGCTAGACAATTAGCTGTCAGCAAGTATTTACTCTTTGCAAAAATTGTAGAATAACATCTACCATAACTGTCCAAGTTCAAACGATGTCATTTCAGTATAATTTTTACTTTTCCAAATATTCCTAATGTATTTTCATTGCTGTCTTGAAATTAATCAAACAGACAATGACTTATTTACCTTTTAACTGTATAGTCATCAACAACTACAAGAAACTTTTCTGTGTTTCCATGGCTTGAGGTACCACTGGTCACAGAAAAAAACATACCCGTTCAACCAAGAATTTAATTGTTCCTAAGCTGAAAGAAGACCAATATACTGCTGGCAATTTATGAACCTTTTGTCCTACCAAGATATAGCTGTGCATAAATCTTGGAAAACTGTATTATTTAGCTTGTTGCAGCTCTGTAAAAGAGTATGAATAATACTATATGCACTTCTGTTACTTTTCTAGCAATCACATTGTTTTCTCTATTCCTACATTTCTTAGCAATAAAGGAAGGTTTCAAGAGTTTTGTTCTTAGAACCTAGGCTAGAAATTATTTTTATGATCTGCTCCATTTGCATGCCGTCTCACATCTGACAGTCCACTATGAGCAATTGAGAAACTTCTTCTGCATAAATTACAGTAAGCCTTATGGCAATTATTGCTATCTTTACTGATCCATGCAAAACCATTTCTTCTCTCATTCCAGAAAGTGCAAAGTCTCTTCTTTTTAGGGAGTTGTTGACCATATTAAGGTTTTCAGCAATATAGCTGTGCAAGTAGAAGTTAACCAGGCCCCTGAGAGGCCTGGTTAATTAGAAGTTTTGCTATGTGGCAGAAGTGAATGAATTGTGGGTAAAACAGTACATGTAGATTTTTATCCAGAAAGGGCAATTTTACTTTCTATTAATTAGGGAATAGACTATAAAAATAAGGTTATCCGTTATACTGGAGTGTAAGAAGGCCAAGTCCCAGAGTTGTTTTGGTACTGGACATTTTGTTAAGATACCTGCAAGGTTAGGCTATTAAAACAATAATCAATCATTTTAACAATGTTAATAGAGAAGTGAAGTGAACCGATAAGATGGGGGGCACATGTTCAGGTGTGGTTTAGGAAAATGAAGACGTGAAGTGAATGAACTGGGGAATATAAAGGCATGTTTAAAAGACAACCTTTTTGGGCGGCTTTCTGAAGATGGCGTCTTGGGTTCCTGTTATTTGTCTTGTCCTGCCAAGCTGAAGGTTTTGTGATACCAGCCTGTTAAAGGTTTTGCTTGCTTGCGCATTTCTGTTGGTTTAGGAATGAAAAAGCTAGCTCAGGTCTTGTTTGACTTCTGCTGTGCACTTCTACAAAAAGGGAGGAATAATGTTTTTCTAATAATGTCTTCAGAGGCATGAAATGAATAAAGGAGCAGGTAGCCCTATCTTTATGAGACAGCTAGCAGGTTGTATCTTGATTTGTTGAAGGACTGTTCCCTCAGGATTGCTGTCATGGTCGTAAGCCGTGTACTGGGCTGTAATTCAGTCAATTAAAACCACATAAATAATGTTTAAATGCTACTTAAGACCATACTCACTGTCTGCTCTGTACCTATATGGAGCAGACCAGTAGACACTAAATACCCATATAGCCAGTATTCAGTCTGTGATAAATCCATGGGACAAAATCATCTTTAGATACCAAATAGTTGACCGTGCAGGATGCTGGCTGCTGTTCTGGAAATGTGTCTCAAAACTGTCTTCTTCCATTTCGGTAGCAGCTGATAGCGTATCTATACAGTTTCTGCAAATACATCTTTTAGTGTCTTCTGGATTTAAAGGTGCTGCATAACTGCTGTTACCTGAGCTCACTTGCAAAGCCTGGACTCTCTCACGAATGCCTCAGCTTCTCGGAACAGATCACCATCACACGGCAGCTAAGGCTCTTCAAGGGTGGCTCACGGTCCCAAATCATATGACATATAAGCCAGTGACCTAATGAATGAGCAGAGAGGAGGAGACCGTAGACACTTTCTAGCCTACTCCCTTGCGGACAGACCTCTGTTGAAATGGGGAAGGAATTGCTGGAATTGTGAACTCAGAGCAGGGCTTTGTGTTTTGGTTGTTTAATTCTTCAGGACAGCTCAGGAAGAGAATTATTGTCATTTTTATGTTTTGATTTATATTGTCAAAAAACCCTAGCTTTTTTCAGACTGAGTTATTGCAGTGAAAGTAAGCAACATCTGCAAAGTTTTGATTAATTCATTCAGCCTTTGTTGTATCCCTCCTACAACTGAGTGAATTAAGGGATATCTCTTAAAATAAGTGATAAATAGTAACAAGGGGGCATAAATTACAGTGGTGAGGGATGCTTCCTTAAAGGAAGAGATGGAGGATCACCCTAATTTCTCTTCTTCATCAGCTAGAAGTGATGAGACTTTATGCTTGTCATTCACCGAGGATTGATATAGTTAGCCTTGAAAACCTGACTGCTTTGTTCTGAATGCTTGATTTTGCACTTCTGGGTCAGGTATGTTATGAACAAAAATAAATGATTGTAATGAGACTTCTGGTTTTGATCTCTTTCAATTCCTATCTAACACAAGAAAAGAAGCAATACTCACGTTTTTGCGAACAAGCAATATTATAATTTTATTCACATGGCAGTAATGTGTGAATTGGTATTGTATGTACCCAGCGAATATATTATGTACCTACGCAGTTAGGCAGTATGTGATTTAGTAATTAAGGCTCTGATCTGAAATGTACCTATCCTTGATGAATGTGTTTATGTCCTGTTGAAGTCAATGGGTTATAAACACTTTTTAAAGTGTAAGCATATGCCTGCCTGATTTTGTATGTGAGAGTACAGCAGATGAATGGAAATGAATTGGAAATTTCTTTTCTTTGACCTGTATTTTTGAATATCCAGCCTGAAAACCATGTGGTCTGATTTTCAAAGATGCTGAGCAACTTCAAGTCAAAGCAGAATCTCGAAGGGTGCTTCGTTTTACAGCCTTACAAGTGAAGTATTACGCACCTTTGCCAGTGATGCATAGAAGGAATTGATTGTATAATGTTTGTCATAAACTCCAGGATACACGGGTAAAAGGAACTTCATAAGAGTAATGACTTTTTATTGATGACTACTCTGAACTGAAATTAATGCATCTTCTATCTGCAAACAAAAACCAATTTAAAAAAGAGAACAGAACATATTCAGTGAGTAGCAGATCTGTTTAATACAGAAAATTTTATGAAAAGATATGCGAAAATCTTGAGTGCTTGAAACTCATCTGTTATTTTTAAAGGATTTTAAAACTATTTTTAAAGGGATTTCTACAGGATTTTTTAGAAGTATTCATAAAAGATAGGAAAAAAAAGTGTAGTAAAATGCAAGAAGATACAACTAAGTGTAACAGAGCAAAGCTGTGCAGAGAAAAACTTAACCTGGACAAGAAGAACCAGTGTGTTGATGATAAAATTCACTAAATTGTTGGAAAGTTTCCCAAGGAACATAGTAAAGTCCCATTATTGACTGTGCAGAAGAATGCTCTGTAAGTAATGTGTCCCTGGCAAAGGCTAATTTAGCTAATGTAATGGGGTTTTTTGAGTCCTGTTTTGTAGTTTTTTGCATGGAGAAAATATTAGTAAAACCCTCTGATTTGTCTGATTTATCTCTGCACAAAATGCAGATGATGCTAAGAAATGAACAAGGTGAGTACTGCACGTATTTTTTTAAACTACTCCTGCTCAGTTCATAGTTCAGGGTACTCTATCTGCGGAAACAGACATTTACCAGCAATCCAAATCTTCCAGTGCATTCCTTCAGCAAACCGATGGAGATAATTGAGCTTGTGACAGGTCAAAGCCATTGGATCACAATGGAGATTAGATCTAACATTGAAAACACAGGTACTAAAATATTGACAATAATTAGGAACTTATGAATTCTTTCATCAGTGAAAGAACTTGAATACCTAAGGAGAGCTATCAGCCTGGTATGTGGGCAACCTTCTGTTCCTCTTGGAATTGGACAGCTCTGGGAATCAAAGATCAGGACTAAACTAGGACATAATACAATTTCTATTCAAGGCACCGAATATACTTCAAATCATATTTATTTTGTTTTATGTGTTTGCTTTGCTGGGGAATGTGTTACTAGCCAAGGCCTTAAATCTCTCTGGCACAAATTACAAGTTTTAAATAAATAATTGGCAACTAACTCTGTAAGTACCAAACAAAATTCTACCTCTGCCTCCAAAAGTACGATGAACATGGCTGTAATGTAATTCCCAGCACATACAGCACTACATGGGCTGTTTTCCCTCTTCCCATTTTGAAAAGAGTAGAGAGCAGAGAGGCATAGTCAGAAAACACTGGTGCTAAAAGTCCTCGCAGGTCCCCGAAGGAGCTGGTAAAGTACTTTATAGCATCAATTGTATTATATATCATCATAGGAAACACTTAAGTAATCTTGGGAAGCATATTTAAAAAAGCCACAAGGTCCAAAGAACATATACTTTTCAAATATATCAATATCACAAGTATATCAATATTATTCTGGTGACAGAATCAAAATTTACTGACAGCTAAATGGACCCAAACCAGGGGTTTTTTCACTTGTTGGGGAACTGCTTAACAACCATAAAGATATTTCCTGGCCAGAACCTAATTCATCTTCTAAAGTGAATTAAAAAAATGCACTTAAAAGCTAAAAATATAATGTAAAGTAAAAGTTGTGCTCAAATGTAAAAAGAAAACCCTTATTTTCGAAAATCTCTCAAGTTCCAACAAGGTCTAACCAAGCTCTTGGGACAGAATCAAGAAAGTAAATGGATTATTTTACCAATAGGAATAAAGTGGTAAAATGCAGAACTCTTCAGCAATATAATAATTACAGGTGCAGTTATATACAGCGTACAATGAACAAATGATTAATAATAAACTTCAATTTATCTAGAATCTTCTACAGAAATTTATCCTAACACTGTATGCAGCTGTAGCAATTTTATTAAAACAAAAGTATTTACGTAGCAAGGGTTACATCGTTAATTAGCATGTGAGCTTCCACCTTCAGTGAGCAGCAGAAATGCCAGTGCGATCAGTAGCAGGTGCCTGTATGTGATATATGTGATGTCATCATAGAATTTGGCAAGCGATACTTAGGAAACCGCGTAATGGATTAATATACTTTAGCCTAGGTCTTCAGATACTGTAAACTGACCTTCCCTGCACGGAGTGTGGAGGGTGAGACCCGGCAGAGATTGACAAGTGCCCAGGCTGTCAGCGGGAAGATGCCTCAAGTCAGCACATCCATCACGCAGCTGACCGGAGCCCACGTGTGGGAGAGCCTGGACCGGCTCAGCGTGCCCCCTGAGGGGGGCAGAGGGGCACCCCACCTCCCCCTCAAAGAGTTTATAACTCAGATGTCACCAGGTTAGGGAAGGTCCCCTACCCCTCCTCTTTAGCCTGTAAAGACAACTCGTGCCCAGCCTACACGGCCATTTGGGTTTCTTCGGTAGTCGTTGGAGAAAGGCTGGCGTGTCTGAGGTGGAGCCTGCCCAAGTCCATTTTACGCTGTAGCCCCAGGATTAATGCATGAAAATGTACCTCCTTTTTGGACACCAGAGGCTGACAGAAAACACGTATCTTTTTATTCACAGTAACAGCTAGTGTGACCTGGACATCTTTCACTGTCAGCAAGAATGAACCTCACAGCCCACTTACTAACACATTCCCTTGGTACAATCTCAGTGAAAATCTTTAATTAAGATGTACTAATTTACTGAAATGCAATGCTGCAGACACTTAAACAAATGTTTTTGCATTTTGTTGCAGCACCTGCATGTTTATATTTAGCGATCCCTTACAGGTGGTATTTTGGTTGTTATTTAATGCCAAACCTAATGGAAGTGTCCCATTTTTGCTTTCATACGTGCATACAAGCTTTTCTCCACTAGTGTGTGAGGTCTAAGGAAAGCCTGCTTGGATCTTTGCAGACAAGAGTGCCATTTTCTAACACGAAGTATAAGATTTGATGCTACTTCCCCATCTTTCCTTTCCCATTATCTCTGTCCCTGCGCACAGTGAAGATGATAACCCACAGCAACACGTAAAAGCTGAAGTAATGTAAGAAGCAGAAGTTTCTCTCTCTCACACATTATGTTTATTGTAGAGCAGGAAGTTCAGGACGGTTAATCCAAACTATTCAAAAAATGTAAGACAACTCCCAAGCATTATGAAATAGATGAAGAATAAGGTACCTATGTGTGTAATCAGAAATACATACAACAACATTTCAAATTACGTAAAAATATATATTTGCATACACATTTAATTTTTAATACATGTTTAATTATTGTTAATAGTTTTTTGTTTTGTACTTGTAAATATATATATGTATATGTGTATATAAGATCAATGATATTTGTCTTTCAGTTTTTCAATCTTTAGGCCACAGTTACTACTGCTACTACACTAAGACTTGTAGACCTAAAAATATATTGAAGTGAATGATCAATAGACGGTTTAGCATTTGTCAATGCTCTATTGTTCAATAGCTACAGAACTATGGAGGAAAGAGTCTTCTATGTGGAAGCAACTAGCTGTCCATAGATTTTCAAGCTTCGGTGAGTTTAAGGTGGTTTTTTTCCCTATGTACAAAAAAATCAGACAGAAGAAGTCAGAAACCAAAATCCAAAACTCAAAAAATACCTACTTTGTTACTGTTGTTTGTCCAGCTCTGTCTGGTACTGTATTAATATGAAAAGATATTCCTTTCCCAGAGAGAAAACCCATTACTATTGGTGAAATGCTTAGATATTGTGATGAGAAGGATCCTGTTAGTACTTAGACAGATGTATCTGCAACATCTGGCAGTAGATTTCACAGCCCAGTCAGAGGTCTGGCCTTGATGACTCTCTTTAATTATCTCTTGGCTAAGGAATGTATATCTTTCCCCCTTATCTCTCATAATCCTACTGAGATCCCGTCTGGGAAAAATATTGGGTAAATGAAAACTTAGCCCAGGGAATTGATGAGATGAGGTAAATCTCAAGTTGCCATATTCATGCATACTCAAAGTTTTAGCACATTTTTACAAGCTTTGGCAGAAGGACATCATTAATGTTTCAGAAGTTCTCCTGATCTCTCTTTATTGCTCTTTGGCCAGTGTCCCTGTAGTTTTCCAGTGTAGGGTTTTTTTATTACTGGAAGGAAGACAATACCTCTTGCTGCTAGGACACTCTTTTTCTTCTTTAATGAGTTGCAAAGTAAAGCGGAATATAACTGTGTGGGTAGCCTTAAACTTGGACATCAAAGTAGTACAACAATCAATCCTAGCAGTCGTTCAGCTCTCTCGAGCATTAACTTTATCATATTTCTAAATGTTCTGCTTTACTAATAGAGCATTTGTTACTATTAACTGTAGGTAGAATATTATACCTTAGCTAAATCTATCAAGGAGTAACATTTACGTTCCGACACATGAGAGTCCTGAAGAAAGTTAATTACCATGACTCATTTCTTCCTAATTTCTACTGGTTTAGTAATTCTCTCTATGATGTTATTTTTTACAATCGAGCAAATATCTCTCAAGAAACTCTCACCTAATCTAACTAGTGCATTTGATTCCGCTGAGAAGCATCTAAACTATAGAAAGATATTCCACAAAATACCGTTGTATTAGATAGAACATATTTTTAAACCGAAAGGGAAGTAAATTTTGGCACTTAAGGCACATACTTGATCCAAGTAATGTTTTATATAAAGAGTTTTCTAGCATGGCCATGTTTTTCCTCAGTTATCTTCCCTATGATTTCTTGCAGTTTCCTTTGAGCATCTGGTATTCGTTTCTAGCCATACAAAATTTTGAAGGTAAAATGTTTTGCTGAATTTTTGTTGAAAAATGTGAACATTGAAATTGACCATTACTTTTGGCAAATGGCAAATGGCACCTTGCATTTTAACGGCAAATGATCTGACCCAATGTGACTGGCTTGACCTTTGTTCCAAGGATACTGGCTTGATGATTTTTTTTAATACAATATTGATAGTGCAAAAATAACGATCCTCACTTAAATGTCTTGTTTGTGCACAGCATTTAAGCACAGAAATTTGAAAAGTTAGAGAAAGTCCTCTTGTAAAATATATTGTCTTTTAAAGAAGTAGCCTAAAATTGCATACCTGGAGAAAGGACAATGTGCTTTTGGCTAAATGAAGCAGGATGAAATCATTGCTGATCAGAGCACCATTTATTCCCAAAACACAGTGGATGTCTCGAAAATAAAGTCAGGTCTCTATTCCTCTGTGCAGACTTGACCATTCCTTTGCTACTGAGGACTAAATATTTTAAATAATAAGTGGCAAAAAAATTAATCTTACAATTACTGAGATCTTCATGTGACTGAATCTGACTTCTGTAGACTTTTCAGACCAGTCACGCTACCCTTGCCATTCAGAGTTCTTTCCTTGTTTTCCATGGGTCATTAGCAGAAGATTTACCCACAAGTGAACCTTAGTGAGAGTTCAGTAAGGAGTGGAGGGCTACGTTCTTTTCTGGTATGAATCAAAACTCAGTCATTTTACCTCCTTTTACACCTGCCAGCACTTTTAAAATGTGCAATGTCATCAGAAGCTGGTGAATGTATAATTCGGGAGATAAAAACAGGATTCTATTTAGACAGAAAAGACCTCATTTTAACTTGATATGGGCTGCCGCCTATGGTTTCGTGCTGTACATATCGCACTTGAAGAGCCATCTGTGTCAAAGGGCTTCCCCTTGTGCAGAGCACCAGCAGTCAGAACACTAGGAAAAATCAAGCCCTTAAAGCCTAATGCCTACAGAATGAAAAACTTCTTAATGATCTGCTAGATCAGTGACTAAAGAAATGACATAATGGCTCTTTTACTGTATGGATTCAGTGAAGGCACAGGCGATCATATACCATAGTAAATCAAATCAAGAAATATTTAAATACTGTTTAGTTCATAGATCAGTGATCTGGTAAACTGTAATGGAGCTTTCTGAGCCATTATGATCTAATGGAAAAAATGCAAGTTAAGTTCTGTTCATCTATTAGAAAGCAAGAACCACAGTGAAGCTGCAATGGTCTACTGTGTCAAAGCCTGCGTGGAGCATTTTTAATTAACTATTCATCTGCTCATTAGTCAGGATTAATGCAGAAGGATCTATTAAGATCTACTGTCTCAAAGAGTATGTCATGCCAGGAGTCTGTAAAGCCTGAAGATATATTACCCAGTCACAGTACCACATTATAGACTGACAGAAAAATTGCATCCTTAAAAAATAAAGCTGGCTCTGAGTAATGCTTGTGCAAGCAAATATCTTAAATCTTTTTTAAACTGCTATTTTTCCCAGTTCTGTAATTAATCAGAAGAGCATAATCTAAGATTTTTTTTCCCAAGTCTCCTAACACAATCATGTTTATCAGTTTCTGTAACATCATTTAAGAAATCCCAGTTATGCCATCCTGAAATAATACTTTATCATATTTTGTCCTCATAAGAGTTCTAAAGTCAAATTATTCAGGGAGCTAAGTTTTTTGATGCAAACACTGGGAATGTGGTCTGTTCAGCCTTAAGAAGGGAAGGCAAAGGGGAGAACTTATTGTTGTCTTCAGCCACCTGTAATGGGAGGTGCAGAGAAGACGGAGCCAGACCCTTCTTGTAGGTGCGCTATGGCACAAGAAGCAATAGACACAAGCTTCAACAAGGTAAATTGCAATTAAATATAAAGATTTCTTTTTTTCATGAGGGTCATCAACTACTGGAGCAACTTGCCCAGAGAGGCTGAGGTCTCTCCATCCTTGATGTTGAAGGCTCAACCAGACATGGGGATGAGCAACTAGATCTAGCTGGACCTGCTATGAGCAGGCATTGGGGCTATATGGCCTCCAGAGGCACCGTCCAATCCCTGTTGTGCTGTGATTCCATGATTCCATAATTAGAAACTGAGACAATCTCTGCCTTGAAGTTTTCAAATTTCATATTAATGTAAAAAATGTCTAAAATCTTAAACAGACAAAGTATAAATATTTCGAAGTATTTCCAAGAGGACATTTCTCTTCCATCTAAAAGCTCTTTGCTGAGCAACTGAGCTTTCATTTCTTAAATCTTTTTTTTTCTTTAACTACGGCATATGAATGTATAAGTACTTTTATGAGTATATCTCCTCCCCATGCCACTCTAGAGGCCTTGAAACTATGCTACTTTATTTTATGGTCTCAGATATTCCACAAAATGTAACACGTAACAATTTTCTTAAGAGGAGGCCTATGCATGTGTTTCATCTCATGATCTTCTTTCAAGAAGAAGGTTGTGTGACATGGAAAAAATTGATTAGAGTGCTCTCTGCAGTAATCTGTGATGAACACAGGCTGTCTGAGAAGCAGCTGAATATTTCATTCCATGTTTCCCTGTGTTTGTATTTTGGGACAAACTTGGAGAAGATTTGCGTGTTAAGATAAGTCAACAAGTTCTGAATGTACATTAGTGTTGCAAAAAGGCATGGCTGAGAGGTTATTGCTTTCGCCAAAGGCAGAAAATAATGTTATGTAGTACAGAAGGGGGGAGATAGAGAAGAACCATATTCAGATTGAAATTTCGCTGCCTATAGTGTGGTTTTGGTCAATTCATGATCACCTGTATTTGAAGGACTTGATCCAAAACTTCAATCATCTTTCAATGATCTCAGCAGATTTTGGATCAAGTCATTCTTATTGAAGGAATAATCAGGAGGCCTTTAAACTTATTTACGCACTCTTTTTGAAGAAAGAATAAAAAATTAGAAGCAGTATATGTAGGTAGTAAGAAGAGAAAGTTATGTCATTTCAGTATGTCACCTGTCCAGATTTACCAACTGTTACTGATATAGCTGCAAACTTTGAATACACTACTCAATATTCTGCTGAATCATGCAGAAGAATACCTATTGCAATAAAGATATGTCATTACGTATTTACAAATGTTCTGGCTGTGTTTGGAAATGATGTCTAGGTAAATAGCACTGTAAAGAATGTGATGAATTACAGACCTGATAAGTTATCTCACACCTTTGAACGTAATAAAACATGTTCTACTTTTCTCACACTGTTGAATGGCCTTACTTGCCATATTAGGAAGTAGAAAGAGCTTCTGTTTTCTTTTTTTCTCCAGAAGGACATATATCAGCTTTCTCTTTCAGGTCTGACTTTATAATCCTTCTTAAATTGAATATTTTCTCACATTTAAATACCCCCCCCCCCCCAAATCTGATATCTAATACTAGTTCAAAGAGAGGCAATCAGCTAAGAATAACTGAAAATAATTACTCAAAGAGCAAGAAAAAAAATCAATAACATGACAAATCAGATTGAAATTTCTCCTGAAAAGAGCAACTGATCAACCTTGCAATCAATATTTTGTTTTTTTTTCTCACGCTGCAGAGATTTTTATAAAGCTCATACCATGGTTATGATACACCTGCGATCTCAGCTTTACCTGCAGACCTCTGAGTATTTATTTGTTCACATTTCTATAAACTCAATGAAATAAAGAGTTTTTCAGGAGGACAGCTGATGAGTCCTGGTGCAGGAATTTTGCCTAAAGCTTGCTATTTGTGTTGTCCAGTGAGGTGCATGACAAAAGGAGGACTTCACGCTTCTCCATTTTCCAGAGAGGGTGCAACCCCAGATCTGGCAAGGTGTTCCCAGTGAAATGGGGCACGTTTTTTTCCTACTGAGATTAGTAAGGTGGGTAGCAGATAGCTGTACTCAGCATTTCAGAGGAAGCACACACGCTTTTTCAAAGTGATTAAGCACAGTGGTCACGACTTCACAGGTCAAAGATCTTTTTATTAGCTAAACCATTAGCGTTTGGTAATTCATGTTAACTGAAGTATAGTATAATTCTTGTACAGATCAGGTGAACTCTGCTTTTAATATATTTTAGCCAAATATGACAAGCTCTAGCAATTGTAACATGGCAAGATGGTTGTGCTCCCATCGTTGAGCTTTAACTCTTGTTTTCTCAGACATGCTGCCCTACCTTTGATAAGTTTGCTCATTGCACAGAGCCCCCCTTCTCCACCTTTAAACAGGGATGCTAGTAGTGCATTTCTCCCATTTGTATATCTGCTTTGTTTTGTTCTAAATCATACTCAGGCAGATAGGAACTGTCTTTTGCCCCGTGTTTTTGAGGCACTGAGTGTGATGGTGTGGCTGGAACTTTCTGAAATGTTAATGAGATATAACTTCGGGAGTCTGGGTCACAGTTCAAGACCAAATGACAGTGTGGACACTACATGAACTCAGATATAGCAAAACACTTCAATGACAGATACAGGCAATCAATGACTTAGGTGACCTCTCTAATCCCTGTGAAAATCAAGGAATCCTAGAATAGCCCAGGTTGGAACAGACCTCGAAAGATCATCTGGTCCACCCTTTTGTGGGAAAGGGAGCTAAGATGAGCTTATCTAGCACCCTGTCCAATTGCATCTTGAAAACCTCCAGTGATAGGGACTCTGCCACATCCCTGGGGAGGTTGTTTCAGTGAATGATTGATTGTTCTTACCATACAAAAATCATTCTTATGTTGAGATGAAACCTCTCCTGGTGCAATTTGTACCTATTGTCCCTTGTCTTCTCCATGTGGCTGCTTGTGAAAAGAGAGCCTCTGTCCTCTTTGTAGCCAGCCTTGAAGTACTCGAATACTGATGAGGTCCCTCCTGAGCCTTCTCTTCTCCAGGGAGAAAATACCTAACTCCTTCAGTCTTTCTTCATAGGGCAGGTTCTCCAGCCCTTTGGTTGTCTTCATGGCCTTGATGTGGTCTGGGAGGAAAGCCATGGGGGCGGTGTGGCAGCTGGGGCCATATGGTGGGTGCTCCCAGGGCCAAGCTGGGGGATGCCCAGGCTCTCCACCTGTTGTCAGTCATTGGATCAGGTAGAGAACACCCTTTTCTTGGTTGGCTTTGTTAAAATTCCTGCCACACCTGACGGCTGGCTGCTGCTCTCGCTTTTGCTCACCACCTACCCCTCTCAAGGGTGCTGTCACCACTTTCACAGTGTTTGGCAGGTTGTTTACACTTAAGATACTCCTCTGTGCTTGTGACTAAGCTGTGGCCTTATCCTGTAGGGCTAGCTGAAGCTCTTATGCCAACACCATGGTCAACTGGGCCTAATTTATGGTAACTGCTAGGCTCTGCTTTAAGGGTGCTTCCATAATCTCACGGCACCCTTCATGTATAACTAGTTTCACAGCTTGACCTTCTTACCCATTGCCTACCAGAACGGGGGTAGATGTGGCCGCCTCAGAGAGCAACGCCAACACAAAGGCCTGAGGAAAGAGCGAAGGGGAAGCCAGGGAGCTTCGTGGTCAGAGGCAAAGCTGACACTCTAACATCAGGGCCAATGACAGAAGGAGAGAAAATGTTGTTACTCTAATGGAAGACTGTAAAGTACTTACAGAGCTCTGAGCTCAGTGAAGAGGAAGAGATAGTCCAAAAGACAGCAGAAAGTTTCACATAAAACGGTCTCACTTAAGGAAGTGAGAGGCGAGATAAATTTTTTTGAAAGGAGAGGAAAAAGCTAGACGTTTATTCTATTCATCAAAGGGAAGGAAGAAGCAAATGAATCAGAAATCAAACATTGAATATCATTGGTCTTGCTGACAAAGCAATCAGCAATCCCCTCACAGCAAGTACAGGGGTTTGTTGAACAAAGCAAAGGAGTTTAAAAGTCTTGAACAAAATAGGGTCTTTCTATTTATAAAATTAGATATAATTTTAGAACAGCATTTTGATTTAGGAGCTGTAAAGAATTTCTGCATTAAAAATATATAAATCCCAATTTTGTGATGTACAATTAATAATTACTTTGTCCAAACCCTCTCCAGCCTCCTTTGTAATTCTCTTAAGAAAGCATTAAAGGAGGGCATTTTCACTTTAGTTGAAAATCAATGACACTTCAATGAAGCATGCATTTCCAAAATATTATGCAATTGAGAGGCGTGCAGTTCTGCAGCTAAGTCAAGAGGCCAGGACTTCCTAAGTAACACTGCTGATTTAGTAGTGGAAGTATTGAAAAAAATCACAATAAACAGCTTCAAAATTTATAGGTGCCATTGTTAGTCCCCTGGAAGTCTCAGGGTAAACCCCTGGGGTTTCTCACTTCAAACTGAATAATGCAATGTTCAATCAGTACAAAGCAAAGCAGAATGATGTTTAAAGTTTCTTTTTCCGGGATATTTTGTGAAAATATGAGTTCTTTTTCTCCAGCTTTTTTGTATGGATGGGAGGAAAGAGAGCAAGAGGGCAACGCAGAGAAGAAGCAAGAATCCAGAGCTTTATATCTGACCATGCCTCTGGGTGACCATAGAAGCACAGCCTGACACTTCCATCTAGCGCAAACATCCTGGTCCTGTTTCTGTTTAGTCTGCACAGATTCTAATCTCTCTGTATCTTCAGGGTCTGTTTGTACCCCTGTTAGGGATGGCTGAGATCGCTTTCAGCTGGGGTGTTGTTAGAAATAATGAATAGGGGTGTACCTGTACTGGACAAAAAGAGATTCAAAAGGGGAAGACAAGGTAATATAAATATTACAGTCAGCAGCTGCTGAATACCTCACTTCCATCATAGGCAGGGAAGAAACAGAAACTGCAAAAACAGAGATCAGAAATTTGTGTTCCATAACACCACAAAGTGGGTATTCAAATCAGTTGCCACCAGTCCTTTCCTCTTCCAGCTCGTCCTTGCTGCCCACCAGCTCTGTCCTATGGAAGCATATGGACTAATTTACTTCTTCTACTGCTCTTCAAATTTTGGCTGTAGTTGTGAACAAAAGAGAAGTCGTCAGCTGAGACTGCTTCCGTGAAGTGGCAAATTATCTGGTGGCTAAAGCCAAGTTTCTGTTAAACATCTCATGTTATCTTAGGTACCTTAGGTATAGAATCCCTTATCAGCAAAACTTTTTGTATGTGTGTGAGTGTGTGTGTGTGCATGTGCGTGTGTGTGTTTAATAATAAGAAACTCACATTAAAAAGGCCAAAAAGGAATTTCTAATGAGAAAGGATGTGCCTGCTTTTGGAGAAATTAACTGCTCCAGTGAATTGCAAAGATAAAGCAGAAGAAATTATCCAATAATTTGTCTGTTGTAATTAGAGATGGGCCTGAGCTGCTAAATTCTTAGCCCGATCCAAATTATGGGGGCATCTGGAACTGGGGTTATAGTTTTGGCTCATAGACTCTCAGTCAGGCTAACGTGAAGAGCAGATAAAAGCTAAGGGACTTAGTCCCCTGCCACAGCGTACAAACAACTGCCACGGACTTTAAAGGCAGTTACTCAAATCCTATGGCAGAAGATTAGGAGCCAATTACTGTAAGTTAGTGCATCCTATTCAAGATATTTTCCCTTTGGTCATAACACTGAAAACTATCCTGTGACACTGAGACAATGGTAATTAATTACTTGCCTCCTGCAGTGGGAGAGCTGAGACCCACAGGTTTTCAAAACTAAATTTTAACACAGACACCTGAAAAGCTCTCATTTTTCAGTAAAATGAAGCTTTCACTCCCAATCTTTATATTTTAAAACTTTTCTTTACCTATCACAAATTGGTGATGGTGTTCAGAGGAAGGGAGAGAAGAGGTAGTGCAACCATGGGCAGCACTCGAAGCTTTTCGTGAATCCTCCTAATCAGCTGGGCACACATTTAGCAGTCACAGAACAGAACTAAATTACTTAGGACCAACGTATGGCATGTAAGTGTATGGACACCTTGCATGGTGGAGCCTGAGTGATGTATTTCAGGTCTAGAAGGTATAACTGTCTGTGTCTGCCATCCAGGGCCACATACTGACCCTGCAGACCAGGAGGCATATGGGAACATACCACACCTCCCCTCCTAGCTCACGTGCTCCATTTCAGAGGAAAGCAGGGCTTGCTGAAACTCGCACCCAGATCTCCTATCAATGTGCTGTGATGATATAGCCAAAGTAAACCGCAGTGCAGGCGCAGTTGTTTATGACTGAGCCTGAATTTCTGCCTAACAGACCATAAAAATTTATCAGTAGGTTCTGCTCGGTCACACCTGCAACAAGAGCTGACCAGATACAGTGGTGCAAGTAACCCTCTCCTGGTGTTTATCATTATTACTAAGGCAGTAACTGGAAGGCACAAGGAAACAGAAGATACTGCATGCAGATAACCTGCTAGGCAAGCAAAACGTAGCAGCAGTGTAGATGATGGCTGAGCCGAGCATACGTGTATCTGAGGAGGAGCCCAGGAAGCGGAGATCTGCACCAGTGTTCGGGCAGTGATTTGACGGAGGGTGTCAGGGGAATGGAAATATTTGGGTGAGAGGTTCACCCTCGCTCTAGCAGCAAAGAGAAGCAATGTTGAGAAAGATGCTTTGCAAGGTGGAAAGTTATCAACAGGTGAGAAATACCAGGCTGGCAGTGCCAGCAAATTGATACTGACCTTCCAGGAAAACTGCTGCCACCATCAAAGCATCTGGCCTGAGCCGGTCCCACACAAACAACAGAAGGTATAATTGCATCGTTGATTCTGGTTACCACAAGTTCAAAAAGAGTGAATAAAGCACACTATAAACATGAACATATTCCTGCTAATTAAGTAAAAACTAAAACAAAAACCAAAACAATTATCAAGCAAATGAAGGAAGCTAAAATCAGCCCAAACTCTATAAAATCTGCAGAAAAAAGCAGCTAAAAACATGACTAAAGCAGACCTCAAAGCACAACAGCCATCTGTGCCAGCCAGGATCTAGTAATAATGCAACTCCTAATAGCAACATGAATAATAAAAGTAAAACTCTCATGAGTTGCTACAGTTTTTTGCAGCAACAATAATAGATTTTTCTCTGTGGTCTCTGCTCTTTATATACGAATCATTATAACTGTGCTTAACATTTGCAAGGATGATCCTCCTTTTTAGATGTAACTTGAGGGCACATTTGCATTCAGTGGGTTAAATCCAGCTCTGGGAGCACAACGCTGTGCTGCAAGGATTTCCAGGAAGAATTCCTTCCCCTGCAGCTGTGGAGCCCAAACTCCCACTGTTGTACCTTCTCTGTCAGGGATTCGGATCACAGCTGTTCCTAAGAAGAATTCTAAGAAGATATTAAGCTAAGAGACGGTGTGGGTGTACACGGCGTCTTCACTTCATCAAAGGAAGAACATCTCTCCTTCCCTTTCTTTGCATTCCTGAATGCTCCAGAGATCCTCTTGCTCTTCTTTGGTGAACTGAAAAGTTCAAGAAACAAGCAATTGCAGTGGAAGCAGCAGGACAGCTATTGCTTGACGGGGGAGCTTCAGTGGCTTCTGGCCTTATTGATAGTAGTTGAAGCAAGAGCAGCAAAATGGAAAGGCTGTCTCAGCTGGAGTCTTCCGAGAAGTTTGGGTTTTCAGAAGGATGATAAAAATTGGGTGAGGATTCAGAAAGAGTGCTACAGAAAATGCTTCAGAGTGTGAAAAATACTGCCCACTTAGAGAGAATTACAGTACTCATTTTATTCATCTTAGCAAAGAAGAAGCCAAAGGACAAGTTGATTAGCAATGCCTGGGGAAGATATATGATACAGAAAGACCTTTTAAATGTAGAGATAAAGGTACAGAAAAAAACCCCAAGTCTCAGGAGGGAGAAGCTGGCAGTAGTCAAGACATCTCTGTGCTGTCTCTGCATTATCAGCCTCATAGAAGTTTGTGAAAGTGGAAAGAGGAGATCCCATAGAAGGACTGTGATAATGGTAAAGGCTGACCAAGTCCACTAGAACCTAAATAGCACTTTAAAATGCCCCAGCCATGATAATAATATGATCAGAGCTTTGTAAAACATGCATGACATTTATTCCAGGTCTTAATGAAGGAAGTGCTGCAAAAAGATGATCGACTACTTCATCAGAAACGTCTGTTCTATGATTTTCCTTTCCATCCTGTGAAAGTGATCTGTCATAGCACAGGTTTTCTCACCTCTCTGTGAGGAGGAGGGAAGGGATGACAGAAAATGCCTATTTCCAGGAAAGGAGAAATACGAACATTCAGTATTCAGGAGAAAAGGATTCTGAAGTGGTTTTTGGTTGTGTTTTTTTTTTTTTTTTTTTTTAAAAAAAACCCCAATGTCCTGTGGTCTCTTTGTTTCTGCAGACAGAAACTCAGTTAAACAAATATCACATTTGACATCTGTACTATGTTTTAACGTGTGTGTCTTTTGAGAATGCAGATGTCTGGGCCTGCTTGGTGCAGAAGAGAGCTGCTCTTCTGCGTGCAATTTCTACCTAGACCCTCCCTGTGGGAGAAGTACTGTTAATTTGAGGCAACAGCTTCCCAACAGAGATTGCCCAAGAATGAATTCCTTGTGCCCCCATTATGTCTGTTCCCAGCTGGAGAGTCTTTCAGCAGATACACTGTGCCTTCACAATTCTCTGCTAGGTGAATTTTCTGCCACCATGTTAAGCATTGTGCAATGTCCCCTGTGTAACATTGACTGAAATGTAGAAACGATCAAGTCATCTGAAAGGATATGGGGAGGTTTTAATTTCCTGAAATAGACCTGCTGTTCAGGCAGTATTGCCTTCTCTATAATAGGAAGTTCAGGAATATCAATTTCTAAATTTGTCTATTCAAATTAGTCCATTACCATTAATGCCAACTCCATTGAAAAAACATGAGTCAGGCCCCCCCCCCCAAAACCATGAGCATTTAATGGTGTAGAAACATTGTCCCTTTTTCTTTGTCATCTGAATTTTTAAGCCATTTGGAGACAGGTTTTCAAAATCTTCTTCACAAAGGCAAGATTAGAAATTTACTTTTTTCCCCTCTCCGTGAGAAGAAAGGTTTTCTTGTCATCGCATGAGCTCAGGAGCTGAGCCAATGTAAAACTGCAGGAGCTGACAACACCGCCTGATGTTTTTTTCAGGTGCTTCTGTCACTAAGAGATGCTGCACACCATCATGACCAAGTTAATTGGTTAGACCTGTCCAAGTGCCTGTGCACAGACGCTTAAGTGCACAGTCATCATCTCATATAAAAATAGAGCTGGAAAGAGCTTCCTCTGGTCCACCTCTTTGGTTACAGATGAGATCTGCTAAATCTGTGCCATTCTTGCTCAGCCTGTTCTTAAAGATCCCTGACAGTGGAAGCTCAATCATCTCCTCACTGCCTTATATTTAGAAAATCATTCCTAAATTGTAACTTGAGTCTTTGGTGTTGTAATTTAAGATCATCTCTTCTTAGCCTGTGAGATATCATGGAGAATTTATTGTTCCATTCCACTGTGCAACAGCCTTGTCAGGTCTCCTGACAGTTTTTCTTAAGTTAAATAATTCAGTCTTTCAATCTTTTCTGTTAGATTGTGTTTTCTAGGACTCTGCTCATTCTGGTTGCTCTGCTCTGGAAGTCTCTCCAAGTGGTTCACTTCTTGCTGAAGCGCAGCACCCATATCTGGACGTGTTATGTTAACTAAGCCTAACTAGGAATAAGTAGGCAGGAAGGACTATTCCACATCTCTTACTGTTAAACTTCTGTTTATGCATCCAAACATGGTATTAACCTTTTTCATATCAGCATGGTATAGCTGCTCATGTTCAGCTTGTAGCCCCCTATGCTCTCTTGAATAGTTCGTGAGCTGATCAGCTGCTCTGATTCTTGTATTATGCAGCTGCTCATTCCTACCTGTCATTAATACTTCACACTTACTAAATAGCACCATGTATTTTTCAGACTATTTCCTGAATTTGTGAAAAACATCTTGATTTCTAATTCTGTCCCTAAATGTGTGTGCAATCTCTCCCAGCTTCACGTCAGCTGCAAATTTAATAAGCATATTCTCTATTCCATTGTCAGAATTGTTAGTGACTGAATAGAAAAAAATCCAGAACAGACTGTTGCAGAACCTCATCTGATAACTACTTTCTGGATAAAGTTCCCTAAACCAAGTTTTCGCCCATGACATCATAGTTTCATTTAGAATGTATCTCCTTAGCAAAGCACCAACAAAAGCCTTTCTAAATCAAAACTTTCCACTCCTGTTTTTTCCATATGCACCAGAAAAAGCACTTTTCAAGATTAATGAACTAATCCTGTTTTAAGAATGTAGGTCACTACCATATTCATTTTCAAAGTTTAATAAATATTTATGGCCATCTGTAATTACCTTCAGAAGATTCCTATGTATTTCCACAGAAAATGCCTTTGCTGTATCCCAGCTACATGTGCCTACCTATTACCGCTGCCAGTCTCTTCACTGGCACCTAATTCTAAGATAACCCCAGGAAATAACATCAACTATTTGAGCCTTTTCTCTCTTTCTGGCTCCTACCAGAATCTCTACGAGTAAGCTCATGTACATTTACTTCAACATTTCAAACCTGTCTAAAGGAGGTAAGCAAGTCTAACCCTGGAACATAGTATTGCACAACTGATTAGAGTAGTTGCAGATGATCAACATATTCAGAACAGCAAACTAACATTTAAACATGGTCCTCAAACAACGCTGTCAAATAATTAAAAGCAATGATTATATTTAAGAGGCTCTCGTTCCTTTAGAACATACCCTTGTGAAATTATATTTTTCTTGAAAGTTTTGTTGAGCTTCGCTTGTACACGATTGCGCTGAGAGTCTCACATTTCTTGATGGGTTATACATGTACAGAGCTGATCCATGATTTCAATTGTGTGGCTTCTGTACCCTGCAGTAGGCTTTGCGCAGGAGTCGGTAATGTCATGAGGCTCCACGCAAGTATAAAGCCCTGGCTGCCCAACTCAGTTCAGGGATTCTGTTTATATCCCCTGGAGTAATTTAGTTGTGGATCTGATCTGGGGAATGATCTGTAGTCTATCCCTTGGGTAGACTGTTCATTTTGTGGGAACCACATTGAGGCAGTCCAACAGAAAATTATGTTAAAGACATTCTGTAGTGAGGGCTTGTAATTTGTACACAAGTCTGGAGAAGAGCACTGAATCAAGAAAACTTAATTTTGACAGTCCTGATATATAGTCTATTTTGGTTAACCAAAAGGAACACATACATTTTCTACATTAGAGAAATTTCCATTATTTTTCTCTCAGCCATGAAAATCGATTTTGATGTGATTACACTCAGAGGCTGCTTGATGTGCTTCTGACAGTACGAAATGGATAGAAACGGTGGGTGGTGTTGAATTGAGGATACAGTGGTTAGCTGAACTCTGTCACAAACTGAAAATGGTAAGATTAAAGCACATGCCATTAATGTATTGAGCAGGAGAGTGAGCCTTAAGAAAAATGGTGATTACGATATTTTGATGTTGAAGATTGCAAAAGATTCAAAGAGCTTTCATCATCTTCTGTTTACTGTAATCACTGACATTTGTTGGACTGGAAGGAGGTCACCAAAACTCATCAGATGAAAGCAGCCCTTAACGGTAAGCAGTAGGGCTATGCCTAAACATAGGTGGGCATATGTAAAAAGAGGAGCCATGGTATTTGGAACTGTACAAACAATGAAGGTTTCATTCTGTTCACATTGATTACATTGGGCTCATGAGTGGCTTCATGGACACTACTTCCTTTTTTGAAATCAGAATTTGACCCCATATTTCCATGTTCCAGGTAAAGTGTCATTTTTTATGAAATGCTTACTGTTAGCCTACCATTTAGGATGATCCTATTTTGCCTTGAGAATTTTCGTGACTTCAAAAAAAACCCCCTCAGAACAAGTAGAAAGAAAAGAAATGAGTAATAGGTGAATGTCATAAAGCCCGAGCTTTCAAATTATTTAGTCATCCAGATGTGTGGATTCTCTTCTGAAAATGTTTAAACTTGGCAAGACTGGAACTTGCTAGCTGGCTATTGAGGCACAGTGGTTGCAAGTAGTTCTGACCATGTTTTTCTCTAGCAGGACTAAGGGTCTGTTGTTACACGCTTTAGTAGATACTTTGCTTATAGATAGGTTAAAATAGCAGAAATAAATATAATATATTTTCAACAAGGTTACAAAACCAGGTTGTTATCCTAGTTGCATAGGAAACTTCTATCATCTGAAAGATGTTTTAGCAGTTTCTATGTTATGTCTTGGGAGCAGAGGATTTGGAAAAGGACATTCATGAAGCTTCCTTGTCTTTTTGCTATGTCAGAAATGACTGTTTGTCTTCTGTTACTCTTTCTGTCCAGGGTGACAACAGGTAACTATGGGTCTATTAGAAAGTGTATTTTTAAGTCTTTATCTCACATTTTACAAGTGACAAAAAAACTCTGTTTTGGTGTGATTTTAAATATAAGAATAAGATGGTTCTGAATTCATTCATTCTCAATAGCATTCTAATGGAGTTAAATAAAGATGCAATCAATACGGTTATATACATAATAAATCAGGTCCTATGGAAATGCTATAAAATGTACACAATTAAATAGCAATTTATATCCATCTTAGTTACTAGCCACTTTGAGGAATTGAAAAGAGAATTATGATCTGGATTGAGCAAAGCTCCAAGCATGTGTTAAGCTTACAGTTCGCATTGACAGTAAAGTTTAGCACACTAATGAATGTTTTTCTGACCAAAGTATTTAATCTCTCTGAACCTCAGTTTTCTCCATACAAATAATAGTTCTTTATCTCAGAATACTGCTGTGCAGATACACCTGTTAATTTTGCAAAAACATTCAGATATAACAGTTGTGGAAGCGATATATGCACATGCAAATATTTCTCTCTGCCAGTAGCAATCATTCTTCCTTTATACTTCTCTCTGTTCTTAAACAGTTGTGTTTGGCCTTCTATCTTTCATCACCTGCCTGCTCCAGTTCATAGTAGGTATTTCTCAAATATGCATAAAATATGCATTTGAAACTAGGGTCTTGCTATGTGTAGCTTTCACTGTCTTCAAAGAGAAGTGATCAGTCCTTCTCGTGGCTCAGGGCAGGGGAACTAGAGTGTACTCTTTCTGTAGAGTAATCATCACATATATCTAGTTACTATAATTGGTAAAACTGAGCCTGCTAATATTTTTCTTTTAACATAAAACAAGGAAAAGTTAGGGTTTTCTTTCCCAAACATGTCCCAGTCCTCATGCTCATTTAATAGTTTTTCTAAACAGTAGGAATTATATAAGCTAAAACAACCAGATGGTTTAAGAGAACCATGCCCCATCCAAAGGTGCTTAAGGGCAAAATGTGCCTATAATATTGAAATAATTGGTAGTGTGGAGATTTTGAAAACGACACTGTGAGCTGAGGATCATCTAACTTCATTTCAGCTGTGTAAAGGTTTGAGCCTCGTCTAAGGTTGTCATCTGCATGACCTCAACGTTAGTGAAGAGACATTCATAAACACTGTCAGTGACAGAATCCACCTACTCTAGTCTCCTCTTTTACAATGGATGAACTGTTTGTTGGAGGTATTTATTGCTCTTCACTGACTGCAGAGGAAACCTGGACAGCTAGTTAAGGCTAGATTAAATGACAAGATTAAACTGTCCTTTGAAGAGCTAAAAGTGGGAGATGAATGCCACTTCTACATTCTTAAAAACAAGCCCAGCTTTGAATGTCTTGGTTGTTTCTGAAAATGGAATTTCATTACTTTCAAAATTGTTATTCTCTCTATGCTTTTACACTGTGAATGATGGAAAAGTATTAGACAGTAGTTATATCTTAATAAAAAGTGCTTAACAAGCAAGAAGTATTTATATAGTGTCCTATTAATCTAAATTAAACTCAGTTAAGTCCTTCTGGGATACTTACATGGTATATTCTATCCTTAATGTGTTCACGTTTCTCCCTTTACTGTTAGACTGAAGTATGTGTATGTATCAAGAGAAAATGACTTCCGTGGGCTTTCATTTTAAAACTGGACATGTAAATCTTATTATTAGGTCAAATTTTGAAGTCCTTGCTAAGTATTTTCTCAGTCATCACTCCATCAAGATTTCCACAGACCACTTTTTACTTTTAGTGGTTTGATCTGTTGTTACTATAAGTTTTACATCTAATTTTCCTGGTATGCAAATGTATCTCTTAATACAAAGTTTTATTTGCAATGCAATTTAGACTGCTTAGGGGTATTTTATTTTTATTTTTATTTTGTTTTGTTTGCTCGCTATGGTTCTGTAGATATAAATATACTGCCTTACTCTGGTATTTTTCCCTCTGGCTTTGTAATAACTATAATACAGTGACTTCCCTTTTTTTTTTTCCCCCCTGGAAAACTTCCTCAATCTGTAAAGATGGGCTGAACTAATTTGTGAATTGTAGGTAATTCTTAGGAGATCTTGTGTTGTAATGCCTTTACATACCTTCCACTGATAGGTCCCTTGTACCCATATCAGGTTGCACACACTGCCAGACCTGAGAAGGTATGGGTGAGTTTAATGCAGCCATGGTTCTTTTCAATGATCCCCTTCTGGTTATCTTCTGCTTTAGTATGGTTCACAATAAGGAGTAAGAAAAGAGAGAACCCTATTCCCTAATTTCTTCTTCCCAGCTGCAGCCTCCAGTTCACTGGAGCTTTGCCCTGGTTACTATTTTGCGAAGAGAGCAGTAAGGGATGTGAAGGTTGTGAGGGCCATTGTCAGATCTTTCCCCTTTTTATATGTGCTCTCCCTACCTGTCTCACAGCACTGGCTTTTGTTCTTTCATATTATAATGGAGTTGACACAGTCAATCTGTAATTAATGTGAGCCTTTCTCTCTCTCCTCCACCATCTCTCTAGTGACCCTAATAGCTGAGAAGCGGAAAGAGGTTTTGTGTGAAAAACAGGGAGTTCAGCTCGATCTCTGCTATGTTTACATTTCTGGCAGTATATTCAAGAAGAGTTTATCAGAGACGTACTCTCCTGACTGTTTTTTCTAAAGGTGCCAGCCAAGTCTGTCCTTTCTTTCATTTCCAAATGCCGTGTTTTGTCACATGCCACCTTGCTGTTCACCGTCTTTGCTTCTAGCATGGCTGCAATGCAAATCTGTAGTGAAGAGATTCAAGCTGTTGACCTGAACACCCAAAGTCCCTGACAATCTTGCCTTATCCCACATCTCCATTTTTACTTTCCATGCACCTTTTCCTCCCTATCATTCACTTAATATTTTCACTTTAATGCTCACTTTGTCTCCTTTACCTCTCTGATTGCCTGTGTCATGTTTTATTCATTTGCTCTTTGGTGTTTCTTCCAATCCTCTTTTAAAATACACTTCTCTGAACAGTCCTTCCTGTCTTTTCCGACATAGTTACTAATTCCCCTAACAGTGATCTAGTGTACCTGACACAGCAGGATTTGATGTGGTGAAAAGCCAACATAGGAGCCACTAGCCTTCTCCTTGCCTCACTTAGTGAGCCTGTGACATGTCCTTCAATGTCACAGCGTGAGGGAGAATGACTACTACTTCTTTGATTTAGATTAGTCCATTGACTATTCTCATTTATGCTATGGACAGACGCAGGTAAAGAAAGATTAAAGTCTACACTGAAATTATAAAGGCCTGGCAGTTAGGTGCTCAGCCTCCATCCAGTTTCCCTGCAGTCTCACTGGAGAACACACACGACCCAAACAGAAACAGAATGAGAAAACTCATGTTACAAAATAGAAAAGCTAGTCTGTGTGTTAGCCACCATGGAGGAGGTACTTGGGATAAGATCTGCTTCATTCAATGTTTTAAAACACTGCATACATTTGTGGTTCTATTTGTGAATCCATTTTCATACTGGATTTTCATTCATTTTATTAGAACTATTATTTTGGGCCAAATTCCAGAGTCCTGACTTGAAATCAATGAGAGGTTAATTTGAGTACAGACCAAATAAAAATTGAGAAGGTGTTTATCTTTTGGCACAGTGATAGTACCTTGCCTGGAATTCTGACCTTGCAATGTCTAAGATATACAGCCCTGAAATAGCATCCAAGAAGAGATTTGGTCAGGGCACAACTGCAAGCAGATGGCATATATAACAGAAATCATTGAAAAATAAAAGCCCTGCTGATAGTGATATATGACATTCTGAAGGAAATCTGCCTTTGACACATTGTACTATCATTTAAAAAATGTAAGATCTCTTTTATGAATTGGAAAAAACCCACGCTCCAGGTCCTGCTGGTCTCTGCTCTGCATTTGCATTGCAGAGGAAAGCAGGAGCTACGCTGCCATCTCCCGTAAATAACACACCTCCTCATACATTCACCTCATTCCATTACGGTTGCAGGAAGGGGGAAGAGAAGTTCCTGTCCACTTCCCAACCTGGGAGACACTGTTGTTTGGAAAAGAGGGTCCACTGAGAAAAGACAGATGAAGAGGAAGGATGTGGTGTCCAAGAGCGCGGTTGTGGCTCCTTCCCTTGCTCGTAAGGGTTAGACCAGCTGCTGACCCTGATATGCAGTCTAGCCAACAGGACACTGTCTGCCTTTTTTCCTCTACAGGTAGAAGATTTTCCCTTCCCCAGTGGTGTAAACACTAAATATCACTCAGCCTTGACTAGTCTTAGAAACTACATACAGGAATGAGAAACCTGGCCTTGTCTTTGACAATCCTAAATAAAGTCACTCAACTGCCTTTTTTTTGCCTGTTCATACAGTAATGCAAAACAGTGTTTTAATCTTGATTTGATAATTATGTCTGAAACCTATGTAAACTAACATATTTAAGTGATGTACAGTATGCTATGATGTTTTTTGCAAGACAAATCGTATTTATGAATGCAGTTCTGTAAGCAGAAAAAATTCAGAGACGTTAGTTACTCAGTTGTAAATATTAAGCTATGATATCCGCATGAAGCTAATCAACCCAAGCATTCTGTCAAAGCCCACATGACAGGCTCGCTCATCCTTGACAGCCTAATTGACACTATTAATCTCATGAGGAGGGTAACTTTCACAATAATGTACAGTACATACAAATGCAAAGAGTTTATATACACCAGCTACCTTTCACTGAGATGTTTCAGAAATAATGTTTAGCCTGTGCAACAATGTTTTTCATAATCTTATATTTTATGGGCAGCCAGCAGTGATGCATAATGTGTTTCCATCCTGCAAAGCAGTAGTCCTGTGGAAAAAGAGATCGGAAACTAATTAAAACTTCTAACATAATGCATACGCCCAAGAGGGTTGAGTTGAAGTAGCAACCTTAACTGTGACATTTCCTCACTGTGGAAGATCTGACTTTGCAACCTTAGTAATGGTCTTTCCCCGTTGCTTTAGTTAACATCCATATTTGGTGGTGCACAGGGGTCATTTATAGAGCAAATACGCAACGAATCTCTACAATTCATTCTGATGTTTACTTGAAAATAGTAAAAGATGAAAGCGTGACTCTAAAGTTTTCTTAAGATCTAACACTGCCTTGTCCATGCTGTGGTGAATTTGTCCTTGCAGGGCAGTGACAGAGCACAGGATCTGTATGAGCTGTAATAGAGCAGAACAGAGTCAAGTACAGCTGTGACCTTTCCTGAAGACGACTTCTCAATGGTGAGAAGCTTTCTGGTTTTATATAATTGGTCATGTAATTGTAAGGATAGCTGCTTTCATGGTCTTTTGCGTTGGTTTGTAGAGAAATTAACTGTTTTCTCCCAATTGGAATCTGTATATTTCATATGTGATTATGACATGTCAATTTTGGAAAAATCTGCAGAGGGAGAAGATAATGCTTACTTTGACAGCATTCTAACATACTCTTCTATTTATGTGGAGTCCCCTAGGACTATTAAAAACAGATTGCATATTATGATCTCTATTAATATTATGGGCTATGTGTAGAATACCTACATCTTAGGTATGCTTCTATAGTACTGGAGTATTGCATCTCCATGTAAAATATGAATTCCTCGAGCAGGAACTGTTATTGTATGCTTCTGTACAAGAAAGCATAAATATGTCCACAGCAAATTCAGCAAATTCAGACTTCTTACTCTAATACAAGCATAAATGATAATGGCAACAGTGTGATTTAACCCCAGTTGCCTTATCTTTACATATTAGAATCTCACATTCTAACCAGGGCATCTGAAAAAAAAAAGGTATAGAAAGCTGGGATCTATCTAGATCATTTTGCGAGTTCTTTTCTGTTCCGTTGCTTGACAAAGAAATAGATCAAAATGTTTTGTTTAAGAAACTACTCAAGAAAGTTAAAATATTGGCTTGGATAAAGAAAATCCCAGCAATCATTGAAAAACACCCAGCTAGTGGGTAGCTGTGTAGCTGCAATACCTGGGGTTGCAGTCCTGTGAGCAAAAGCCATTAACGCTCGCCTCCAGTCTCGTATTCCCACCTGTGCTGGCACCAGCATTCATCTGATACCACGGTGAGGTGGGTCAGAGAGTGACACTAGCAGCAAACTCACCCAGCAGAACAAGTTTCTGCTGGTTCAGCTCCCTGAACCAGCGCGGCACAGGATCAGACAGGCACCAGGGCTGATGCAAAGGAAACCCTGAGCTGGGAATGAGCGAAGACTGAAGAAGCATCAGCTTAGCTCGGCTAATGTTGTTGTTGCATTGCACCTTGACTTGTAAAGAAAAATAGAGATCAGCTTTCTGTTTTCAGCAGCAAAGGGCTTTCTGGGGCCCCAGGAGAAGCACCAAACCAGAGGCCTTTTCCTCTATGGGCAAGAGCAAAATGCCAAGTTTAGGTATGGTCGGGGAACGGGGGCAGAGGTTATCTATCGTTCTAAATATCTTTTTCTAGCTGCAATACATGTACTGGCAAACAAATCATCCTCGGTTTTGAGGAGGATCACTGCATCAGTGATCACTAGGACTTTCCGTGTGTGGAAATCCTGCCCACGGGGCTGCCAGCTAGCACGGGCACCTGGCCCGGCCCGGCTCCAGGGGCTCCGCTTCACCAAAAAGCTGACTGTGTCACAGGTGTCTCCTCGCCTCTCTCCCCGGCTACAAAAAGAAGTGGAGACTCAGCCCTGTCAATTACAAGGGAGTTACTGGAAGACTACAGAAGGACCCAGAAAGTTATAAACTTGGTCTTCCTAATTAAAAGGTTTTACACCATTTATAGAACTGTGAGCAAATATGGCATGCAACGAAACTTTCCTTCTAAGAGGGAGTGTCGGAGGTCCGTTATATTTCATTCACTAGTCCACTCTCACACTTAAAACATTTCCATTTCTATTTTGATTTACTCTCTCCTTCTCTTTCCATTTCTCCTGCCATCTCTCAAAAATATAGAATAAACATCCAGTCTTTAATGGTGACTTAGAACAGTCAAATAGACTGTACAAAGTTAGGAAAATATAACCTTCTATCACATTAATTTTAATTGTTGGCCACAGAAATATTTGTTTTCACCAAAGAGATTTGACTTATGAAAAATAAATGAAGAAGTTTTTAATTGCAAACAGAAATACGTCTGTATTGTGTTGGTTTCAATGTTAGCTATCACTACTATTTTTATTTAATAATACATTTTCTTTGTTAAGTATTATTTCCTGTACTTCTGAGGTGCTTGTAAATTTAGATGTTATTGTGTATATAGAGAGTAGAAAGTTATATCTGTGCTGATTTCAACTGGGTCCTTTTTTCCTTTCACGTGCTTACACAAGGTGCATAGCAATGGGTATTTTTTCCATTACCTAACAGCTGCATTTGCGTTCATTTGGTTGCAAAGCTGTTTACTTTTGAAATTACTTTATTAATTGAAAAACTTGTAAATATTAGTAATGTCTCCTCCTACTGTAATTGCTACCACATTTTCATCCACATTCCCCTTACATTTGTTGCATATCAAGCCTGTTCAACTACTTCAATAAGAGGGAATAAGATATGATAAAGGGGGAATAAGATGATAAAACAGTATTAGTTAGCCTCATCTAATCCTTGGATCTCAAATGTTAATAAAAATATTAATGAACTGAGACCCTGACGATGTTTTCAGATACGACTGCTTTACTCACATGGGGACACTCAGATCCAAAGAAGTTGCACCATGACTCTGATTTAAACAGGCTTCACCTGACAAATCCAATCTGGATCCTGTCACTGTGGCAGAACTAAAATAACACACAAGGCACTTGTTTCCTAACTATGTTCTTTAATTTGTTGGTCTGTAGACTGCATTTTCCACCAACCCTGAATTTGAAACTCTTTTTTTTTTGTAATTTTTTTTTCTGTTTGGAAAATAAGAGATGGTCCTGATGCATAAGGCTTTTTTTTTTTGTTTTTTTTAATTTAGTGGAAGAAACACATCTAAAATCCTGAATAAAGTACAGACCCCATTCTGCAAGCCCTCAGTTCTTACTGGGAGCTCTGCCTGGAGGGCTTGCAGGATGGGTTCAGAGAACATGTGAGGAAGATAAGACAGAAAAAAAAGAGGAGAGAAAGAGGGAGATTGAAAGGGATTTTGTGGAGACAGAGATATATTAAACCAGACTATGCATCTATTTTCAGTAGTCTAAGGAAAGTTCAGCTCTGACTTCAGAAAGAGGATTCAAAAGAAAACATGCAGCCAGGATTAGTGTTTGCTAACATGCTTCGCTATTAAATTCAGTTAATGTGCTGTTTCAAAAGTCAGCTCAGAGAGAACTTTCTGGAGTGAAAGAACATGCCTTGTTTCTCCCTCTCTCGTCTTTCACACAAATATACACTGGCACGTTCACGGAGCCCAACAGATTGCACAGTGGCCAGATGAGATGCTAACCACAAAACCTTTTGGTCAACCTAATGAGTCTGTTTTCTCTTAAACATAACTAAGCTGACTAGTAACCTTTTAAACCCCAAACTTCTTTGTAAAGCAGAAAAAGAAACAAACCAAACAGTCTTTATAAATAAATTAAAATTCTAACTAAAAAGCTAATTATAAGGGTATTTGTTTTGTTTGAGGTAAGGCACATCTATTATCATAAAGATAATTAACTCAGTCTGACAGATCTAATAAAAGGACAAGTTTAGCATTGGCTTAGCCAGAAGCCCAAGGCAAGCAATTTTTATAATTACTAGTTATTGTAACTGGGCTCAGAGAAAATGGTCTGTGATATTTAAACAGTAATGTTAATTTGCATTTAGACCCATTTTTTTCCTCTTTCCCAGGCAAGATCTATTTAGCTGGAATGAGTAAAAGAAACTTGAATAACTTAAAAAAAAATAATAATGGCGCTCTCTTTAGAGAAAAACTTAGTCTCTTTATGCCTGGATAATTAATATCCTCACAAGGTAAGTGCTCTGGTAATCACAAAACAATTAAACAGCTTAACACAGTTTTAACACACGGAAAATGTTGAGTTTTCAGCCTGAAATGATGTCTATGGACTGCATTTATTTGGGGCAACTGTATCTATCGATGCACAGACCTGCTATGTGTGCCTCCACGGCCATGCCCTCAACATGCCCGTGCTGTTGAGCAGGTGAAGAAAGGGCTGGAGAGGGGGGAGGAAAGTGCTCGGCCGCTGTAAGGAAGTGGTTCCCATTCTCAAAGAGAAAGGGAACAAAATAATGTTCGGGAATATATGCATAAGAAGTAAATTGCTCCTGCTGGCATGGTGTAGTAGCCCTTTAACTAATGCTTACCTCGACATTTCGCAGCACATTCTCTGCAAGAAAAACAAATCAACATTTTAAAAGGAGAAAGTTATTTTTTAACTGCTTCTGTAATGAAGGTTTTAGAAATAAGTAATAACTAGAGTGAGAAAATACATTGGTGATATACTGTGAAAAAGCACTTAAAGTACTTGCCATTCAAGTATGAATTTCATTATGTACTACATGCAGATAATGCTAACCCAGTGTATTTTGCCAGTGTAGGACCAGATCTGGGGAGCGCTTTAAGGTCATATAGGCTTCAGCTCCCCGATTTTCTAAGTGCTCCGGGGCCAGTGTGGAGATGCTGTAAACTGCCCTAAATCCTTTGAAGACAGCTAGAGTCCTACAGCACCGCGTGAGTTTCCCATGAAAAAGAGAGCAAAGGGAGCACGACGTCTTTGTTCACAGGGTGGTGGAAAAGACAAATCTGAGACACTTGTGAATCAAAGGACCGGACCGATGCATGTTGGAGCGCAGAAAGAAGCAGCCCTTCTTTGCTGCCGTGCTTGCTGCTCCCCCTCAGTCCCAGCCCGAGAGCAAGAGTGATGGCCCAGGCGCACGCAGGCTGCAGAATTAGGGCGCACTTCCCCATCCATTAGTTCACAGCCTTTTTCATGGCAGGATATTTTAAGCTAGTTCTCCAGTTTTGGACCCCAAGAATTTGTGTTATTATTTATCCATTCCTTGTTATATCAAGGATTTTTTTTTTGTCATCAGCCCTGCTGACTTTACTGGTTAACTTTGGGTTTTTTTCATTGCATCTGGTGGGATTGGCAGCCGGCTGTTGTACCGCATGCTATCCATGTAATGGTACGGGCGGAGGTATCGCTTGCTAGTCCTTTTGCTGCCTGGCTGTCTGAGGCTGAAGGCACTGCCCTAGCTTTTTGTACTTCACTCTTAAAGGGTTTGACGCGTGTTTAAACAGCTTGGCCAAGGTATTTTTTTTCATGGGAGGCTAAATTTAGGATCATAAATGCCTATTTGAACTCTGAAATTAACATACACTCTATCTTATGTTTGGCTATTGGCTGGATATTAATAATTCAGTTTTTGTCTTCAATAAAATGTACTTTTTCACTAGATAAGAAAAATGAGATTTTTATCTATTTTGACTGAAGATTTTGATGATTTTTTAAAATTTATTTTTTCAGCCTTCTCGTGCTTTGAGGATTTATGAATTTATTCATTCAGAAGGTCCCCTTGCCCACTAAAATCCCAATGTGACTTTGTGTATCTGAGTAGTCCTACCAACATCATCAAGATTACTCACCATCTGAGTAGCTATATGCGTGCTTGGCTGGAGGAGAGCTCAAGGGCCTGATCTTTGAAAATAACAAGCACTATCTGGGCTACTGACTAAACACCACCTGTAAAGATTTGGTCCTTTTCGGAGTCATGGCCCAAGAAGATCAGCAAAACATTCATCTCCAGCTAATGCGGAGAAGGAAAGGTTCAAGGCTGAGGATTGATTCTACTAACAGTAACCTCAGATGTAATCTCTGAGGTCCTGAATGCTTATAGACATCAACCTTACCATTTCCAGAAAGATGTTACCACCTCTGTTAGACAGAAACAGGCAGAGAAAACTTCACTTTTTGGTCAGTATTTATGGCCCTTGAAGTCATAGGATGGGCAGAACCTTGTCCGGGATTTTGAAATTTGGGCTGGGAAAAAACCCTTGCTCTTCTGAATTGTTATATGCATAAAAAACCAGCAGCATGATACTTTGCAGTTCCCACGTACTCTGAGTTTTGGAAATTTTGAAGCTGGTTTCTCTAGAGCCCAAGGATTTTATTCAGAGTGCTGTACTGCTAAACTTCTACCACCATTTCTGGGTGTTCCTAGCAGTGATGTTCAGTTTTCTTGGTGGCAATTGTTGGTGGCAATTCTACAGCTTCCATTTGCTTGTAGAAATTAAAAAAAAAAAAAAAAAAAAAAAAAAATTTGGGGGCAATTCTCATCATATTTTAAGAATTTAAAGTGGGTCAGCTTTTGGCCTAAATGGATTGATGGAGCCCTTTAAATAGGCTCTTGGTATAGCACGTTATTAATCACTGTAGCAGACAAAAAATACATTGTTTCCTTGCTGAGAATAGCATGTTTTCCTTTGCTTATGAATTGATCCCTGAAAGGTTCCTCCCGGGAATATGTTTGTTCTTTCTTTCTTTCATTCGTTCTTTCCTTCTAAGGCAAAATGGCTTTAAACTACAGAAGTGTTAATCTGAAGGAGACTCCAGAACTCATTGATCTGTGGGCAGCGTAGGTATTAATCTACCTGGGTTGGGAGACTAAAAGAATGAACGATTAATTAAATAGCCTTGAGGTTATTTTTCAAAACAGCCATGTAAGCAGTGATGGGCAAGCCTCAAAAGGTTTTTATACTGGGTTCAGTTCAGATCAACTCCCTAAATTTCATAGACTGATCTGATCATTGGAAGCATACATAAGAAGGAAAAATACTTTGAGGCAATATGTTAAGTTAGACCAATCGGCCCAGTGGGACAAAAAGAGAAAATTATTAGAAAATACATTTTAATCTTGGGCCTGAGAGTCAATACACATTGTAAATACATTTAAATGAATCTGTAAGAAAAAGCATGGGAGTTTAGACAGTTTTCAAAATATTATTCAGGGGAAAATGCAGAATTTATTATCACATTTTATTGTTTCCAAAATGACTTAGTCTTTTGTAAAATTTGTAACAATTTCAACACAATACAGTTTTTTTTATTCTTCTCATATAGCTTTTATTTCTTGTTACTCCCACTGAATGAAAAGACCTCTCTAAACTGACGTGCAAGATGATACTGCCAAATCCCTCAGGATCATTTCTTCTGTGACACCGATGAAATAAAAGTGTGGAGAGGTGTCCGAGTATAGATTTTGTTCATCAGCCCCCATCATACTGCATAAATTGACACATGAACTGTATGCCTTCATGTATCCCCCCCCTCCCTGCTCTTTGTTCTTTGCTTATTGTATATTCTGTGAGTGCAGTAAACTGCTGGATGATGCAAACTTACTCTATTAGGCTTTAAGCTGAGCAAGAGCAGTGTAACCTTACTACAAGGCAGAGCCCCATTTAATTTACGTTACCTCTAACCGAGGCTTGGCACTGTGTTAACAGCAGCTGTGTCTATCTGTTCCATTGCTTTTGATCATCTCAAAGGGCAAGGAGGACCAAGAAGATGCACAAAAATGTTATCTTTTCCAGTATGTCATGGAGACATAAACTCAGATTTGAAGCTGTTTGGGACTGCATATCATTGTACTATCAAACAATGGAGCTCCTTCTGGATAGTGCCTCTGGATGTGATAGCACCAGGAATAACGTGACAGTATTTGAGCAAATGGGTGGACAAAATAATTGCAATGATTTCTATCAGGGTTTTAAAGAGGGCCTGTATGCACTTCTGTCATGCAGTTTCTGCTGCAGCTTGGCAATGTTCTAGCTCTAACATTAATAGATCCCTCTTAGATCTAACAGCCAGATGGTCAGCAGTTGTGAACTACTTACTGAGCCGCTCTTGAAGTTATGCCAAGATATCTGTATACGCGTACTCTTTCTGCAAGCCAGTGCTATAAGGTCACAGGAAGAGCAAGGTCAGAAGTGATTCGTCTCATGTTTTTTGTGGGTGTGTTGGCTTGACTGGCTGCTCACAGTTGCTGAGCTGCAAACAGAAGAGGCAGAGATAATAATTCATAACAAGTCAGTAATTCACTGAATTTTTGAATCTTCTGATGTTTGCAAATTGTCCATGAACAGACCCTGATTTTCCTGAATGCATTTATTACCCAGAGTTATTTGCTGACACAGGAAACAGAAACCACAGAAATGCTGGCTGGGGTTTACCTTTCTTTCTTAAAGGCTGAGCAGAATAGCCATCAACTGGGCACTTACCATGAGGGCCAGTGACAGAAAAATGGAGCATAAAGTCAAAATATGGGAAGCTGAGAGACAGAGATAACCATCATAAAAGGGTTTGCAGCCTCTTGACCTCAGCGATATTACCAGCTACATGCCATAACTTGATCTTTGGCATTAAACACTCTGCTGAGTAGGTGTTTGCTTTGTTACCGTCTTCCTGGCTGGTTTTTTCCAGCTGCCTTAACCCTTGGGCTGCTGCCATGCTCCTCCTTCATCTCTTCCACTTGACACATCCTCCCAACTCTTAAGGTAAGTTTTGGTTACAAAACTCCCTGAAACAATGCTCAGAGCTCTTTCTCAGACATTTTATGAGTAATTGGAAGGTAAAAATACACTCATAATTGTATTTGTTCAACCATTTTGATCAACTCTTTTCACCCACACTATAATTTTTGCCTGCCTCTGGTGCTTTTATCTGCAAATGTGCATATAGAATCATAGAATCATAGAATTGTTCTGGTTGGAAGAGACCTCCAAGATCATCGGGTCCAACCATTAACCTATCACTACCAAGTCCCCCACTAAATCATATCCCTTAGGGCCTCATCTAAACGCCTTTTGAATACCCCCAGAGATGGGGACTCCACCACCTCCCTGGGCAGCCTGTTCCAATGCATGACAACCCTTTCGGTAAAGAAGTTTTTACGAATGTCCAATCTAAACCTCCCCTGGCGCAACTTGAGGCCATTTCCTCTTGTTCTGTCGTCTGTTACTAGGGAGAAGAGTCCGACCCCCATCTCTCTACAACCTCCTTTCAGGTAGTTGTAGAGAGCAATAAGGTCTCCCCTCAGCCTCCTTTTCTCCAGGCTAAACATCCCCGGTTCCCTCAGCCGCTCCTCATAGGACTTGTGTTCCAGACCCTTCACCAGCCTCGTTGCCCGTCTCTGGACACGCTCCAGCACCTCAATGTCTTTCTTGTAGTGAGGGGCCCAAAACTGAACACAGTACTCGAGGTGCGGCCTCACCACGGCCGAGTACAGGGGGACAATCACCTCCCTACTCCTGCTGGCCACACTATTTCTGATACAGGCCAGGATGCCGTTGGCCTTCTTGGCCACCTGGGCACACTGCTGGCTCATGTTCAGCCGGCCGTCAACCAACACCCCCAGGTCCTTTTCCGCCGGGCAGCTTTCCAGCCACTCCCCCCCAAGCCTGTAGCGTTGCCTGGGGTAGTTGTGACCCAAGTGCAGGACCCGGCACTTGGCCTTGTTGAACCTCATACAATTGGCCTCGGCCCATCGATCCAGCCTGTCCAGGTCCCGCTGTAGCGCCTGCCTGCCCTCCAGCAGATCAACACTCCCTCCCAACTTGGTGTCATCTGCAAACTTACTGAGGGTGCACTGGATCCCCTCGTCCAGATCATTGATAAAGATATTGAACAGAACTGGCCCCAATACTGAGCCCTGGGGAACACCACTTGTGACCGGCCTCCAACCGGATTTAACTCCATTCACCACAACTCTTTGGGCCCGGCCATCCAGCCAGTTTCCTACCCAGCGCAGAGTATGCCCATCCAAGCCATGGGTAGCCAGTTTCTCCAGGAGGATGCTGTGGGAGACGGTGTCAAAGGCTTTACTAAAGTCCAGGTACACAACGTCCACAGCCTTTCCCTCATCCACTAAGCGGGTCACCATGTCGTAGAAGGAGATCAGGTTGGTCAGACAGGACCTTCCTTTCATAAACCCGTGCTGACTGGGCCCGATCACCCGGTTGTCCCGTATGTGCCGCGTGATGGCACTCAAGATGATCTGCTCCATAACCTTCCCGGGCACCGAGGTCAGGCTGACAGGCCTGTAGTTCCCCGGATCCTCCTTCCGGCCCTTCTTGTAGATGGGCGTCACATTTGCCAGCTTCCAGTCAACTGGGACCTCCCCAGTTAGCCAGGACTGCTGGTAAATGATGGAGAGTGGCTTGATGAGCACTTCTGCCAGCTCTTTCAGCACCCTTGGGTGGATCCCATCCGGCCCCATAGACTTGTGCGTGTCTAGGTGGCGTAGCAGGTCACTGACCATTTCCCCTTGGACTTCGGGGTTTACATTCTGCTCCCCATCCCTGTCTTCCTGCTCAGGGGGCTGGGTGCCCAGAGAGCAACTTCCCTTGCTGTTGAAGACTGAGGCAAAGAAGGTATTTAGCACCTCAGCCTTTTCCTCATCCCTTGACACTAAGTTTCCCTCCGCATCCAATAGAGGAGGGAGATTCTCCTTAGTCCCCTTTTTATTGTTAATGTATTTATAGAAGGACTTTTTGTTGTCTTTTATGGCAGTAGCCAGACTAAGTTCTAATTGGGCTTTGGCCCTTCTAATTTTCTCCCTGCATGACCTCACAACATCCTTGTAGTCCTCCTGAGTTGCCTGCCCCTTCCTCCAAAGGTGGTAGACTCTCTTTTTTTTCCTAAGTTCCAGCCGGAGCTCTCTGCTCAGCCAGGCCGGTCTTCTTCCCCGCCGGCTCATCTTTCAGCTCACGGGGACGGCCTGCTCCTGCGCCTTTAAGATTTCCCTCTTGAAGAATGTCCAGCCTTCCTGGACGCCTTTGCCCTCCAGGACTGCCTCCCAAGGGACTCTGCCAACCAGACTCCTAAACAGGCCAAAGTCTGCCCTCCGGAAGTCCAAGGTGGCAGTTCTGGTGACCCTCCTCTTTACTTCTCTGAGAATCGAGAATTCTATCATTTCGTGGTCACTGAGCCCAAGACGGCCTCCGACCGTCACATCACCCACAAGACCTTCTCTGTTCACAAACAACAGGTCCAGCGGGGCGCCTTCTCTCGTGGGCTCCCTCACCAGCTGCGTGAGGAAGTTATCTTCCACACACTCCAGGAACCTCCTGGACTGTTTCCTCTCTGCTGCATTGTATATGTACAGTCATGCCCTGAAGCACTTACAGTCTGAAGACAGAAGAGGATGGAAGACAATAGGAAACATAATTTCTGTCCTTCCTTTCTGGTGTGCCTGTGGTTCACCCTAAAACTTCAAGCCTTTGCCTTAAACCTGGAACATTCTGGATGGCCTCAGACGCCTTTTGGGGCCAGTTTGCTAAATACCTGCAATGATGCCCCTACTTCAGTGGAACACATAGGACAGTGCTACTCTCTGGCAGTCTCTGCCCATTAGAGACTTGCCATTGCCATAGTTACAAATTCTAAACTCACTTTCAATTTTTATTTCTCACTCCTTTTTTTTTCATGTCTGATGAGAACACAGTCAAAATTTCCACCCCTCTTTCCATTTTTTTTTTTTACGTTGAACTGGAAATTGTTTTGAGCAGCTCCATTTTCAGCACATATTCCTGGCCTAGCATAAAACTAATGAATAGCCCATTTGTGAGAAGTGTAGGCAGAAGGAATGTGATTGCAGGCAAATTTGACTAGGAATTGAAACAAACGTTCACAGAGAGTATTTTGCGGTGTTCAGTCACACTGGCTGGCCCTTAATTGATGGCACTAAGTGTCTCTAGTTAAATGCAATATCCAAGTAACTGAGCTGTACAAAACACATTGCAGTTTTGCACTTACCATATTGCTTCCACGTGCGCGCAGAGGGGCTGTGTGAAAAGCAGCTTCACAGGTGCAATGCAGGGTGTCCTAACAGGTGCAAGGAGCTTCTGAAATCTCCTGCCCCTCTTCTTCTCCCCATCTTCAGCAAAAATCTTAAAAAAGAAGGGATACTGTTGCAGGAGCTTCTTGTTTGTTTGCCTTTTTAGAAAGGATTTAGGGGTTACAATGGATAACAAGAATAATGCAAGTCAATGTTGTTGTATTACGTAAATGAAAGTGTCATACCAAGATATCATCACAGAAGAGTTGAATTTTGCCCTCAAAAAAGGTCTTTTCAGTAGGGCTGGTTCTTAGGTTGGGGCTGGGGTTTGCTCAGCAAAAGCATGATCCCGCTTCCTTACTTCAATCACAGCGAATCTGCCTTGAAGCAATTACTGTCTCCTCGTCACTTCCACCTGGTTGGTGGGAGGGAGCAGAGAAGGCCAGGAAGACCAAATGTGTACTTATACCCCCCTCTCGCAAGCCTTCAGGACTTTTCCAGTTCTCAGTGTGGGGTCTGTGATTCTCTCAGAGGTATGTGTCTATTTGATGCTTGATACTAATTGAGACAAAGGGTTTTTCCTTTTCTTTTGCCAGACAATGAGTCTACCATGGTGAAGAAATCTGAAAAAAGCCCCTGAAGCAATGGAAATGAGTTCCTGCGCTGAGGGTAGTGTGTGGTAGTAACTATGGGCAGTATTCTGTAGCTATCTGCTTTTGCTTCTTTTATGTTTTTGAAAGAGAGCTAGACTCGTCCTCGTGCCAGCTGCTGATGTTCTCTGAAGGCAGAGCCAGTGGAGTGAGACATGCTGCTCCCATGCCTCAAGTTATCTTATCAGCTTTCACTCCTGATCCCTGGGATGCAAGGGAATTTCTAGCGTAAACCTTAAGCGCTCCCACAAGTCACCGAGTCAGCTTAAACACAGAAATTATTAAGCTTCTTAATTTAGACACTCTATTTCTTAAGCCTGAATCTCTCTCCAGAAAGTGACGGAGAAAAGTCAAACGTTTCTTAGAATAGTCACTTATCTGGCTGAGTTCAGCTTCACCGTAAATAACTTTTCTCCTTTCTCGTGAATGTTTGCCCACCCTCTGGTCTCTTCATCTTTGGAACAACTTTCCTGGAATTTGAAATTTTAGGAAAGATAAAAGAATGTGTGCAAATGAATAAAGTCTGGCTTTCTGGTAAAACACAACCCTTTCATGAACACAGGCAGGATGATCCCGCGGTTGATTTACCTTGCAGAACTCCTGTGCCCTAACCTTGGCTCAGCAAGTGTGACATTAGGCTACGCTACGTCACCTCAGCTTGCTGGACAAAACGCAATCCATGAAATACTTGGAGTAGTGTCAGGAAATATCATATTCCTGGTCTGAAGCTGGTATGGATGGCATCAAAGTATTATTACTGTGAACATGAAAAAAAACCCCCACATTAAATTTGTCATGTTAAAAATATCTCTATCATCTTCTGGGATCCTTTTCTTGAGTTTTTGCTCACATATGTAGTACTGCATATTAAACTTCCAGCAGCTCTGTGCACATGTTTTGCTGCTTAGGCCTAGTACAATATTTTGTTTGCCTTGCTCTTTTACCTTATTTTTTACTGATTCCTTTCTTTCTTATTTGTTGCACTTACTGTTCTTCATTCAATCCTTACCTGCTTAGATAGTCATCTGACCTAGTTTTATGATAAGGATTGAAGTAAATCCTATAATGTAAGTATTCTTGCTTTTCTGTATTCTGCTGTGTCATCTGTGTTTTGCTGGGATTTTGGTTACTGGGGCTGGCTTTGGTTACGGGAGCTTCTGTGGCTCTGAGACTTACCCCCTAAGTGACTGGGATCATGCTGTAAGCAGCTTTGTTCTCCGAGTTCTTGGGTACTCATTATCTCATTGCTTCAAAAGCAGTCTTAATTCTTCAACCTCCGAAGATAACTTTGTCTTTAATTATTCAGTCAGAAACTCCCACTGAGGTGAATGGGGGGGAGGCGGAGGAAAGGTCCCTGTACATTTTAAATCAGAAATGCCTGCTTAGTAGATAGGTTTCTGGTTTTGCAATGTTGACTCACTCTGGGTAAATGCATACTTTGGATTGGAAAGAAGCAATCTCTTAACATTCTTGGGTTAAAAAAACAGCAGAGATTTGTTTTGGTACTGTAGATTCCTCTGCCAGTTTAGCAAGAGTGGCAATGAGTAAGAACATTAATAAATAAAAGCAAACATGAACATCAAGAAAGAGAATTGATTCTTCCTTCCTTTTTCCACTCTGTGCTGATTCCTCCAAATTAGAGCTGAAGGAAATCAACAAGAGTTGTGTTAGTGTCCCAGCCCTAGAAAAGGTGTAGGGTGCTTTGGATCAGCCTTCTATCTGTGCTTTTCTTTGTTTATGAATCTCACAGCTTACCTTTACTTAACAGTTGATGCCCTGGTTTTGGCTGGGATGGAGCTAATTTTCTTCCCAGTAGCTACTGTGCCTGGAATCAGAGGGCAGGGAAGCCAGGCAGCTGGGAGCCTTGTCTTGGGAAGTGGCCACTGGCAGGGAGATTGGAAGAGAGGCAGAAGCCGCAGTCTCTGGAGGCAGCTCCTGTCGGGGATGAAGGACAGGTATTTCTTCAAGGAATATATTATATGCCACCCAAGCAAGTGGACCACCATGGAAAGAGGTATGCAGTACCTGAGGAAATCAGCTGTGTGGGAGCTGATTTATCGTGACCTGGATAACCCGCAGACACCCGTAGATCCAGATGAAATTGAATGTACCCGACCCACGTGGCGGAAGTTTGTACAGAGCGCGCCATCATCGCATGCCAACCCATTGGTGGCAATGGGTTTGGAAAGACGAAGAGGCACCACTGGTGTGTGCGGTGGCTAAACAACTCTGACAATGTGAAGACGATCTCTCTCCTTCTCTCTCAGGAGACTGCTGCTCGGGAAATTGCTGTTCTGAGATCGCTGCTCGGGATTGTTCTGAGATCGCTCTCGATTTCGCTCCGTGATCGCTGCTCAGGATGGGCTGTATCAGTCGTTGGGCAGTGAGTAACTGTGCATTGTTTGTTTTGTATATTCTATTATCATTATATTTTTATTATTATTGTCATTATTAATATATAATATTATTATATTTTCCTTTGCTGTTCTAGTAAACTATCTTTATCTCAACCCATAAGTTTTCCTTTCTTTCTGATTCCTCTCCCCACCCCACTGAGGGCAGGGGGAGGGAGTGAGCAAGCGGCTGCATGGTACTTAGTTGCAGGCTGGGGGTTAACCATGACAGTTGATAATCAAGCACTATGTACGGTGCTGACTGCTCAGTGCTGTGGCTGATTTCCATGCCCTGTCTTGCCCCAAGACTTGCTCACTGATCCATACTTTCCTGTGTAAGAATGCACCTGGATTTCATCTCTCATTTTCACACTTGCATTGTTCTTCCTTTTGGATGATAATGGCTGATATTATTGCTATGTGACATACAATCTGAGAGGTCTATCCCAAAGTGAAAGTTCATACACATCACATTTTCAGGTACGAATTTCTATTTCTGTGATGCAAGGGCATAGTGGGTGTAACTACTGTTACCGCAGGATTTAAACAAAACTTTGTAGAAGCCAGTAAGTACGAGTTCTTCATTTAAAAGAAATGTAAAAACCCATCTTTATGGAAACAGCTAGCTGAAACTATAGGAACCTCTGCCCAAAGCAGGACTGTGATTCATGGAGAAAAAGAGGTTTTTTTCACATCTGTAATTAACAATAGAAAAGATTGGGGAAATGAGAACGGTAACTATTTGTCTGTTATAAGCAGAGGAAACAGCAAAACCAAGGACTAGTTACATATAACTGGTAGACCCAATGGCAGCTTGAAACAGGCGATGGCTAAAAGGAAAGAGCTGCTCAATAAAGTCCTGGCTGAAAGTAGAGCCATAATCAAATAAATTACCCAGGTTGCTGTATTGGGTCTGGCCGAGATGGTGCTAATTTCCCCCACAGCGGCCCTCATAGCACTGTGCTGTGTATCGGTAGCTAGAAAGGTGCTGATAACACACCAGTGTTCTGGCTACAGCTGAGTGGTGCTCACACAGCATCAAGGCTTCTCTCCAACATCCCCCCCTCACCAGCAGGCTGGGGGTGGGCAGGATCTGGGGAGGGGACATCGCCAGGACAGCTGACCCAAACTGACCAAAGGGATATTCCATACCATATGATGTCTGCTCAGCAATAAAAGCTAAGAGAAAGGAGGAGGGGAGAGGGCATTCATTATTATGATGTTTGTCTTCTGGAGCAACCGCTATGTGTACTGAAGCTCTACTTCCCGAGAAGTGGCTGGACATGGCCTGCTGATGGGAAGTATAGAATAAATCTTTTGTTTTCCTTTTCTTCCGCATGTGGCCTTTGCTTTTGCTTTATGAAACTGCCTTTATCTTGACCCACGAGGTTTTTACCCATCTTATTTTCTCCCCACCCTGTCCTGCTGAGGAGGGGAGTGATAGAGTGGCTTGGTGGGCACCTGGCATCCAGCCAAGGTCAACCCACCACAGTTGTTTAAAATCTACTGTGTTCAGAGAAAGGACTTTGCACATTCTCTGCACCTAAGATCATATGAAAAAAGACCCAACAACATCTTGCCCCTTCATCTATTTCTTCTCTACTGGAAATTATCTTCTGCTAAATGTGAAAATTTGATATCTGCCCAGGTCATTAACAGGATAGATAGATCCTTCAGGTATGCATCGCTGTCAGTATTCACAAAATGATCATGAGACTTCAAGATTTGGTGCCTTTTTTACAGTTTTACCTTGGAAACATGAATATCTCAGCTTCTGCTACAAAATTCAATATATTTCTAACCTCAGCAATTCTAGAGGTAATCCTGGAAAGCAATGCCATAAGGGTAGTTTAAAAATCTGGGATTCAGAAAATATAGAAAACAAAGTAGCTATCATTTTTTTGTTCCTCCCTCAAGAGTTTCAAAGGTTGGGTTTAGTAATCCTTCCTGTTTTGGGAACCACTTTGTAACTTCAGTCGTTACTTGTTGCTTCTTTAATTCAGAATTCAATACTTGTCTATTGATAGTTTAATTGCTGTGCATTTTTGACAGTCAGGGGGACATTTGCAGTTTAAGATGCAGGGATGTGGCTTTGAGAATCCTGCTAAAGCTAGCAGAGATTGTATGTTTCCCATACGCTACACTGAAAATGTGCTCCCAAATGTTCTTTGTGTACATGTCTGTTCCTCGTGGACTCCCCAAAATTGCATGGTGTGTGCCTGCCTGAACTGTGATCCCCTGAACGCTGCACCGCAGCTTTGTGCTGTTGTGGCACTGGCTGCTCCCCTCGCCATCCAGAAACTGCTTTACTGCTGTGCTGGTGCTTTTAATTGTCAGTCTCCTGGTGCTTGTGAATGGAGTATGTACACAGATGCACTGTCACAGCCGATGCAGTTCTACCAGACAGAGTGTGCCATTGTAATACAGGACAGGTGGCAGGTACAAAAACCTATGAATGCAAGATTTCTTCTCTGTGCACATTCACACACAGAAAAAGAGGGAGGCTAGGCAGTACCTTTCCCCCAGACAAACCCGTGAGGATAAAAACCCCCTACTTTCTACCAGGGATTTTTTTGTTGTTGTTTTTTAACTGAATACATGAGATTAAAATAAACAACACGTGTCTAAAATAATCAGCTCTAGTGTAAACAGTACAAATGAACAGCATGTATGTCTTTGAAGAATAAATGTACAACTACTATTCTAGATCTCACGGGTTTTTGAATCTGAACCCGAAAGCGGAATTGCTGCCTGGCTGTAAGCAAACCGCCGTGGGACAGATTCAGCGTGCTCTCTGGCTGGCCGTGCCGGGCAGTTGTTATGTGGGTGCAAGCGCAGGGAGCTGAGAACAGAGTCAGGCAGGCAAGTCCGTCTTTTATTGCAAGGTGAGGGTACTCTGCTGCTTGCGGATCAGAGTCCCAAGGGCTTCCAGTCTTTATAGAACTAATAAAGGATCGGTGTATCAGCCTTATTGCTTGCATGCTTTTTATTTCTATATATATATTTTTGATGTTTTGCATTTAAATTAAACCCATGAATAATGTACACATGGTACTTTAAAATAGCTGCATGTCCTAGCCTGCATCTGTGTTGTCCTACTAGATAAGGCTACTAAGATTATTTTATTATTCAAAAAAATTCATTTCAGAAGATACTAGGAAATCTTACCTTTGTGGTTAAAGAAGAAAGCCTTTCCATGGGAAAGCCCAGTTTCCATCACAGAGGGCTTGAATTTCCAGTGTTTTCAAGTTACAATATTCCTGTCTGGATGCTTACTGTTTCAAAACCAATTTTACTTGAATTAATATGCATGCTAGTCCCAATATTACTGTAATCAGCTTTTCTAATTTCAGAAAGGATATTTTCATTTATGTTTAAAGAAATTTATTGATACCTAAACAGTTCTACTGATGCTAGAAGAGTCCCCAACCTAAAATGCCTGTCTAAATACTCATTCAATTTTTGCTTAAGCAAATATTTTTTTCACAGTCAGGCAACACTTAATCTAACCAACATTTACTCAGATCAATATATTTTAATTGAAACTAATGGCAGATAGCTTAAACCAACAGATTTTTCAACAAACTAAGTACATTAAATCAATAAATTGCTAAAAATTGCTGTATCTTGTATAAAAGGTATTTTTATTCTTAGCTAAATTCATTTTATTGAAACATATGCATATTAACAGTAATCAAAATACTGATATTTAGACACTGCTGATGGTATCAGAACATTTAGAAGACTCCAGGCAAACTTACACAAAGAAACCATATAACACAAAGAGCTAATTTGATGAAAGTGAAGAAAAAGAGGGGGGTGGGTTGATTCCTTCTCTCTGCTACAAACTATTCATCTGATCTTGGGTAAAGTACTTAGAGGACTAATTTTGGCCTGGACTCCTCCCAGGTGACATCAGGAAGGTAAGTGAGGCACGTCTCTGCTCCGCCGTGCTCTCTGTGCAATCACCTGGTGGAAGTGACTCTCTGTCCATTGGTAATTCTGGGAGATTACAGCCAACGTGGCCACTTCAACAAAGTACCTCAAGTTTGGTGAAACCTGTCATTAGTGGCTGCTGTTGCGAAGTCCATCAATGTAAGAGAGAATTAAGCACCTTGATATCCATGGAAATCAGCACATCTCTTATCTATCCAGTCCACAGCTCAGGTTCTTGTATGCAGAACACAGGCAACAGCACTTCTCCAAAGCTTCTCTTCTTTGATTGTAAGCTTTTGGACTGGGAACTGTCTCTGACTATCTACTGAGACAACACATCACAACAGGGCCTCAGTCACAGCTATTATCGTGGCAAGCTGATTATATATATAGGATTGGAAGAATTGGTGGCTTAAGTAAGAAACCCATGTCATTTACCCATCTGATATACTTTCTAATTTTCAGCAGGAGATACACAAGAGCAGAGACACCACCGTGCGTAGGAGCTACAGCACAGACAACTGGGTGGGGTGGAGGCTGGCACATGGTCATCTGTTTTGGTATTCAGTTACAATTACAGCATAATTAGCCTACTAATTGCATGCCCGAGTTTAGTTGATGAATTTGTATGTGTAATTATGGCTTATTGAAATGTACTCTGTTTGCAATGCTTGCGTCTGTTTCCATGTGACAGAGAAATTTTCTTTTTCCACTCCCCTTGTGTTGATTGCACATGCAGAAATGTAAAAGATGACCATAATCCATACAGGCAAGTACGTCAGACCATTGCAAAAATAGCAGCCAAACTGTAACCATCAGTCCTGCAGCCAGATCTAAGGGAGTTCCTGGCCTTGGGTGCAGCTCTGATGGCTTTAATGAAATCTGTGCAGTGCCAAGGGCCACCCTTACTTCCAGAATCGCATTATGGGATGAAAACCTCCTGCTAATGTATCATCTGTTGGAAATAGCCTTTCAAAAACCAGCCTCCGTCTTCTGCAAAGGCATTTTCCAGTTCCAGATGAAGAAACTTCTGCAACTGCCCCAATAACTTTGCAAAACAGTTCTCTGATCTTTTTCACATGAAGAGACTGAGCACAAGCCACTAAACCAATGTCATTTCTTAAGCAGGAGCACAATGTCTTTCTTACAATCTACAGTGAAAATGCTTCTTCCTTTTCTTCCACTTAGTTTCCCAGTGTCCAGCTGAGAAGCATGAGCTAAGCACTAAGGAAAGGATTTATCCTTTAAGAAGAATCTCAGATGATGCTTTAAACAATGTAAAGCTTTGCTTTTTTTTGATAAACCTTCTTAAAAAAAAAAGATCTTTCAAGTTCTGAAGTGGTTGCCAGGACTTTCTGTCCCATGAGAAGGTAAGGTGGCAGCCACATGACATATGGGCAGGATTTTATGAATCCTGCAAGAGGTTAGAGAGTCTGTCTCACTTTCAGAGAGATGCCACTGTATTTATAAGATGGTCTGTACCAAGGGAGAATCAAACTGAAACATGCAGCCTTTACATTCTGTAATAGTTTGCTTTAATTAAAGTTAGACACGTTCCTAAGCAGAACTCCAGATCAGAACATACTCTCTTCAAACTTCGGGGAAAAACAGATAATGCAGTGATTTTTTTTTTTTTTTTTTTTAGTTTTTTTTTTTTCTGTGGTCTAACTTCCTTTAAAAATAAAAAATTGATTGGACAAAAGCTTGGAGCTGACAACTGGGGAGCTATCGACTCAAAGTTCCTTGAAAACTAAGTAGATGGACCATACTATTTCATTTTCTACGTATCTATTGCCCATGATTTATGATTCCCACAGCCCAAGATCTGAAAATTCAGGCCAAAATGCTGAAATGAAGAGCAGAGGAAGTAAACAACATTGACATTTCAGAGCAAAACCCTTTCAAGCTTGGTTATCCCTGTTGTTAAGGAAGCTACTGTTGTAAGGGAAACTTTTGGAATGGAAGAACAAAAATGTACCTTTTTGGAGGAGCATGAAACTGTTGATTCTTTTGAGAAATGTATTTGATATCTCAGCTCTGTTCTTGGCTCAGCAGAGATTTGCAAGGTTATTAACTGGGAAAAGAGAAGAAGAAAAACCCCCAACCAAAAAGCACCCCAAAACCAACTAACCAACCAAATCTCAAACCAAAACCAGCTGTTGTGGTTTAACCCCAGCTGGCACCTAAACACCATGTAGCCACTCACTCACTCCTTTCTGGTGGGATGGGGGAGAGAATCAGAAGGGTAAAAGTGAGAAAACTCGTGGGCTGAGATAAAGACAGCTTAATAAGTAAAGCAAAAACTGCGCATACAAACAAAGCAAAACAAGGAATTCATTCACCACTTCCCATGGGCAGGCAGGTGTTCAGCCATCTCCAGGAAAGCAGGGCTCCATCACACGTAACAGTTACTTGGGAAGACAAACGCCATCACTCTGAATGTTTCCCCATTCCTCCTTCTTCCCCCAGCTTTATATGCTGAGCATGACGTCATATGGTGTGGAATATCCCTTTGGTCAGTTGGGGTCAGCTGTCCCAGCTGTGTCCCCTCCCAACGCCTTGCGCACCCCCAGCTACTCACTGGTGGGGTGGGGTGAGAGGCAGAAAAGGCCTTGACTCTGTGTAAGCGCTGCTCAGCAGTAACGAAAACATCCCTGTATTATCAACACGGTTTCCAGCACAAATCCCAAACATAGCCCCATACCAGCTACTGTGAAGAAAATTAGCTCTATCCCAGCCAAAACCAGCACACCAACCTTTCCCAGATTTCATAGGATATCACAGTTGCAGTTTTCCATCTGAATGTGGTTGGCTCCTTCTCTGCATGTCTGTGGCCAGCAGTGCTTCAAATCTGAGAAAACCCGTCTTCTCATTCAAATACTGTGAAATAGATGAAGCTATCTGAAGCAGGAGGAAGGGCAGTCTTTTGCCATCTAGCCTCTCCTGTTTTACTGTTCAGACTTCTGCACACTTTGGAGTCCTCATTATTTAGCCAGACCTTATACCATATCCTTTAAATAAGTAGCAATATCCATTTAACAAAGAGGTTCCTTCACAACTTAACAGTCAAGTGCTGTTACCTATTTAACAAGTAAGTTAACTGAGATGTTGCACACAGCACAATCCCCTTGTATGTTCAATTAATTCCTCACAACTGGCCCAGAAATGCTGCCCTTCAAATACTTGTATAAAGATTTAGAAAAGTTAGTACGTTTAGCAAGACAATGAAAGGGAGTGAGAGATGAGTAGTCTCTTTCTAGCTAGACTTTGTAAAATACTCATTATACTGGACAATTTTATGCATTACATTCTATATGGATACACTGTCAGTCTGAGCATGTGGGTATCTCATTCATGCACATGCAACTGTCAGTTGTAGTGGCTAATTACAGCGGTATCTTGTGGATATTTCTACAAAGCCTTGAGATATGAAATATAATTTCAGAATTTATTAATTATTACTAATAGATTAGGAGTGCTCTTGTTGATCTGATTTTGTGGAGTTTTATGGTATCTTCTATTTTTAAGGCAGTCTGTAAGATGCAAACTCACAACCCCACATATAATGTATTCTGTCTTGTTGGTTAGTCCTTGTTCATGGTTTAACCCCAAATTGTAACCCAATACCCCGCAGCCGCTCGCTCACTCCCCCCACTCCCCACTGGGGTGGGGAGGAGAATTGGAGAGAAAGGAAAACTCGCGGGTTGAGATAAAAACAGCTCACCAGGACAGCAAAGGAAAAATATGAAAATATATTAATAATGATAGTAATGATAATATATATAAGGATAATAGAATATATAAAACAAACGATACACAGTTTCTCACCACCCGACGACCGATACAGCCCGTCCCGAGCAGCAGGCAGGGAGCAGGGGTATCCCCCCCCAGCTATCCCAGAACAGCAAGTTCCAGGGAAAGCAGGCGAGGGAACAAACAGCCGAATGAATGAAAAAACAAAAAGGAAAAATAGGGAAACAAAAAGCAACCCGAAGGGAAGCTTAATGATTAGGGCAAGTTAAAGGTCTCAAAAGCCTCAAAAGCCCAAAAGACTAGTGACCCACCGACCGACCCTCGCTTATATCAGGCATGACATCTATGGTATGGAATACTCTCTTTGGCCAGTTTGGATCAACTATTCTGGCTCTACCCCTCCCAAGTTTTGCATCTGCACGTTAGCAGAACCTGGAAAACAGCAAAATGTCCTTGGTGGTTCAGCAGCAACCAGCAACATCAGCGTGCTGTCACCGTTCTTCTCACACTAAAGCCAAAACACAGGAGCTGCTGAAAACAAAACTAGCTCCGTCCCGGCCTAAACCAGGACAGTCCTAAACAAGGGTTGAAAAGAGAAAAGTCTTGCTAGCACAGAGCATCAGCACTTTTTAATTACGCTATTTTGTGGTACAAGGTGGGCGGGTGAGATGACCTACAGAAGGAAGTCAGCACTTTTTGAGTGAGTACCAGCATATTTTTACATTTGCTTCCTTCAGCCTTCTATTCTCTTTCAAATGGATCAAGTTCCCTTTCTTTGGATCTTTAGCTTTGTCCATTAGTACATCCCCAAAGAGTATTTTGTCAAACAAAACAAAACACTTTGAAGACGATTTTAAGTTCTTTTGAGAGTTGTAGCCAATGCTTTGTTTACGTATAGTGATTATTTACTGAGTTAGCACTCCCAAAAGGCAAATCTGGGTAGATACCAGAAAAATGTTTTAGATAATTGCTACTTGGTTTGATCTCCTGGTATTTTGTGGTATTTTATGCTGTCTTAATGGCATCACCTGAGATTCTTTGGGCACAAAAATGTTTTAAACCATGGTCTGTAATAAATTGTAAGGGACTGAATTTCAAATTCCCATAGTAAGAAGCTCTCTTGAAAATGTTCTTGTGTCCAGGTGGTTGTTCTTGACAACATAATAACAAACAGCTATACAAATCTTACAGCCATAAGAAAGATTGGGGAAAGAGGTCATGATTATTGTAAGCCTAAATCCTACAAAGAACAAGTGTTTCCATTTAATCTTTCCCACTTACTATATTTTGAAAATTAAATTATTGTTTGCCATGTGATGCTTAGAAATATTTTCTTAGTTTATGTTCTCAGATGCTTGCTAAGAATCATTTCTCTCTCTAAATATCACTACCTTTAAGAACCCTGAGAAGAGCTCTTGGTTAATCTTTTTTGGTGCCTCTATTTGAAGGACACCCTTTAAAGGATATTTGTTGGTAAAGCTCTTTTCTTTTTTTGGTCTTGGATTTATAAGACGTTGATGAGGATAAAACCACATTGAAAAGCTCAAAGGTCCAATAACAACTAACTCACTTTCATTCTATGCAGATAAATATCAACCAAGAAAATGTCAACAGCCACAACTTCAATAATTAAAAAAATGTGTAATTTTCATGTGTCCATGGCATGAAAATACTGTCAGCACCTGAAAGAGTCGAGAAAGCTCCAGAATATTTTGAGATCTGATGGCCAAGGAAGGCTAACTACTCTTCTGAGATGTTTTTAATAAGAACAATGCTGGGATAGCACATTAGACTATTTAGACACCAAACTGATGCGATCAATGATTTTTCATTACTCCACGCTCTACACGCCTCCTTTGGAACCGATGCTGACCACACAGACTGGTATAATTGAGAGGCTGAGCTCTATTTCCATTTGATTTTTTCCCTGCTGTTTCAATGGTAATATTCACGTACAATAGACCGAGATAATAATACAAAACCTGTATTACTCTCAAAAACATCCTTTGCTGTCTAAATCTATTGTACTGCTTGGGAGCTAGTTAGTTAATTATTAAAACAATATCTAAAAATAATCAACTTCCAGAAAAACTGGCAGGCCAAATTCTGCTCTCATGCATCCCCAGGCAGCACCACAGTGTGTTGTAGTGTATGAGAGTGGATTATAGAAAACAGGGTCAAATTATTACTTTTCAATAGTGGATAATTCATGTGTGGGTTGTAGGAAACAGCCTAACTGCTTTACAGATAGCCATTACACTCCTTACCCTCTCTTTATCTTGTCCTTTACCTGCCAGCTTTAAGCACAGTATTTGATATTGGAAGACCTAGGTATCCTTGCAAGATCTCTTTCATCTCTCATTGCAGATAGGATCTGGCAAAGAAGGAGTACCACATTATTTTAACACAAAGACAACTGTCACATTATTTCCCCAGTGGCCAATCACCCTGCAGGGGACAACTTCATCTATATTGTACCTGCTTAACATACTTCATTAACTCTGTCAATTACCAGCTACCTCAGCACCTTTTCTGTTGGCATTACACAATTTATTCTTTCCATGTCCCAAACAGTACCATCTTAAGAGCTCCCTTCGTAATGCAAGTAAGGAGATATTAATCTTAAAAATGTATATTAGGAACAATTAAAATAGATTTTCAAGATGGTTTATGGCTTGTTTTTCAATGGTGTTCAGCACCTACTACTATCGTTGAATCTAGAATATATGGGAGAGCTCCCTCTAAAAAGCAGACATATGTCTGTTAGAGGTGACTATATTTTTCTTTGACAGAGACTTTCCAGAGAAGTTCTTACTGCCAAGTATAGCAGCTAACTTTTCTAGTTTAATGTACAATATTAAGCTAACATAAAATATTTAAAGCTAAATAAACAGAGACTTTAGTCACTTCTTTGAGGCTTGCTAGGCTAGGAGCTCAGGAGCGTATTTACTCTGGGCTCCTGCTGCAGGCAATGGAGAAAGACCTGCTCTTTCAAGGGGAAATCCGGCCTGCCTGAGCCAAGCCTATATCCACTGACTGTGTGACTGCTCCTCACCACAGAGCCTAAATTAAGTGGCTCTTCACTAAATGCAGCACTTAGAATGTCCTTGTGAGAAGCAGGACTTTGGTTTTATGGAGAGAGCTGGAGAGAGGGGGATTTCAGGTGGCTGCAATGGCCAGCAGAGAGGTGGGGTTGGATGAGGAACTGAAATTTGGGGGTGGAAGTAAGGTGACACTAGGGTTGGGTCTCTAAACCCAGGAACAGGTACAGCACAGGGGAAAGGGGACTTGAGGGTCCCAGGGCAGCAAAGGTGTGAGGAGGCTCCAGAGAAGAGGGGGTGTAAAATTAGGAAGAGCATTTGGTTGAGCTAGCACTTGTCAGTGTATGAAATTCTCTGCTTGAATACTAAGCTCTGCTCAGCTCATGCTAATTGGCTTCAATGACTGAGCCCAGATCACAGGAGAAAGGAACCCCACTCACAGCTGTGCACAATTCCCACTGTTGGGAAAGAACGTGTTTACTGGCTTGCTCCCTGCTTCCCTCCCTGGTCCTCTTCTCTTTTTCTCTCTCTCTCTCTCTCCTTTTTTTTTTTTAATGCCTGGAATATGACAGACTTCTTCAAAGGACACTTTTGAAACTAAGAAAACCTGTATTTTCACAGAAAAAAATCAAACAGTAAATGACCTAATGCCTGTTACAAAGACACCTGATTAAAGCAAATTCAACATACAGTTTAGAACAGACTAGCATCAAACGTTATGAAAGGGAACAGATGAACCAAGAAAATTGAAAGTCAATGGAAATCATAAATACCTCCTGATTACATGGAGTTTTCCCAGCCACTTTTCAAAAGGAGCAAGCAACATCTGATCTCTCTGCCCCTGCTCTAATTAGGTTGAAAAGCAAATCCTTCAAAAAAGGGAGGCATGGCTGGAGGTTACCCGTTGCAGTTGTGGAGTCTGTTGTGAAGTTGCAGGTTTCTGCATGCTTCAACTTTCCAAATTAATGTTTCTTCCGACTGAGTATTTCACTGCTTCTCCTTTTCTCTTCACGAGTGTATTCTTTTTTTCTACCTGAATCAGTATGTTTCCTCTAACTGTAGTTCTGCGTACTTCTGCAGGTGTTGATCAGGGCAGTCTCTCCGATGAGTTGGAGAGCAAATGACATTACCTGTAATCTCTTCCCATGCTATGGCATCGTAAAATATGAGGTTTCAGTACATCAATTAACTTTAAAATACCGTAACTGCATATTAAGAAACAACAGATACCTACTGCCATATGCTACATTTGTACCTTCACTATCATTCAAGACACCCCTGGGGGCATTACAGCATTCCAAGTAGAGTTGGAATGTGAGTATAGCCTAAATACATGAGAAAGAAGGGTCTCCATAATGAGGATTATCTCTGCAATAAACGAACATTTTTTTGAACACTTCCTTACTTAATACTGCTGTCTGGGCTAAGATTCCTTTTACTGTTAGTAGGACAATCATTTAAAGTGAACTCTTTAATTGCAGTAAAAATAAAAGCTGGTGATTCTCTGATGTGCCCATAACTTGAATTTTTGAATTAATCCAGGGGGGTTTAGGGAGTTGCAATACACTGAACTACTTCCACTTCTGTAAAAGCTGTTTGTTCATGGCCAGGTGTGGCGGTACTTCTTTTTTTTTTTTTTTCATTTTTTTTTCCCCTCCCCATAAATAAAAATGAAGACTGTGCAAACACCAACTGACTCCTTTTTAATCTGTCAGCACATTCTTTACATCTGTGCATAAACATTATTATCACAAACTCAGAGTGTTACTGCAAAAATTATCAGAGTCCTCAAAATGTACTCTCTGCAGCTTCCATTGGAATACAACTTCAATGCGTTAGTGTGAAAACAAGTAAGCTTTGGGAGGAAAAAAATACGCTTTTCATTTCCATAGAAGGTTAGCCAGGGTTTCCTTCACTATCATGTGTATGCACTGGGTAAATATTTTGTATTTAGTACAGTATTGTCTTCTGACATATAGTTGGCCTTGATAACGTTTCCTTTTGTATTCACTTAAAATATTAACTGTTGATGAAAAGACATGGGCTGAGGGAGAAGGATACAGGATATGGCATATTTTCAGAGATTTTTAAAGATTACGTTTTGAGAATAAAAACTCTAGCTGAGCATTTGTGTGTCTGTAGGAAAAAAATACAGTAATCTTTTTCATGTTTATAGGGATGACCTTTTATATTACAGCACAATGCTTTGAAGCACAGTTATTTTTAATTGCTTTATATGCCTGTTGAGACCAATCTGCATGTCACTTTGTTATATACAGCACTGAGTCACATATGTTTGTCAATGAATCTTTTGGTGCCTTGATATTTATGTTAAAGTCTGAGCAGGAGTTGTGGAAACATTGTGTTCTGGGTTTTGCTGCTGGTGTTTTTTTTGTTGTTTGGGTTTTTTTACTGTCACTCTAGCTGTATACCTAATGAGGTGACAGAAAGAATTAAAAATGACAGATTGTTTTGGCTGCAGTGGGGCTGTCTGAGCTATATTTTCCTATAACACAGCTCAATAAAGCCAGCTTGTGGAAAGCCCTCCGCACGTGATCCGTTGCTGCAGCAAGGGTCCTGCCGGAGGTTTAGGGAAGAGCGGGCGGCGGGCTGGGCAGCAGGGAGCGGGGGCTGCTGCCAGCCCGCGGCGCGGCCGACTGCGTGCCAGCACCGCACCGGGGATGCGCAGGGCTGGCCCGGCCACAAAGCCCTGCTCCCCAAAACATCTAATTAGGAGTTGCGCGGGTTGGCTAACGCACATGCATTTCTGTCCAAACACCTTGTAAAACTGCAGCTTCCAGCCCGTAATGCTTGGGGAAGTGCGGCAGCACCTTCTGCGGACGGCCCCTCTGAGCCCGGAGGCGGCGGAGACGCGGTGGTGTAAAACAGCCGTCGGGGGGATTCGAGGAAGCTCCCGCGTCTGCAGTCATAAACGTCTTTTAGCATCCACGTGCCGTGTTGCTGCTGCGTGTCTGGTGGAACATTAAAACGTATCAGAAGAGATTCCTCAGGACAGAATGGTTAACTACAGGTGTTAGACTGATAGCTGGTATAATTAAGAAAAAAGATCTGTCATTTCACAGACCGTGCAGAATAAATTCCAGATATCCGTGCGTAATCTTTCAAAGTGCCTTTATCTCCCGAGCCAGCGAGGGTGACCACAGAATACCCTGAACCCAATTATGTACTTTCTGATTATCATATTTTTATTTCTCAAGACACAGGGCTAATAAGAAAGATCAAAAAATGTTTGAACCAGAGTAATTTCAAATGTCAAGAACTAGTTATTCTTACAACAAGCTCCCAGGTCTTGACAACGTAAGCTGTTCTCTGTTTGGTTTGATTCCTCTTGGGGAGTGGAAACGAGGGACTAGGGGATTTAAAGTGACTTTGTACTGTGGAATCAACACATGCTTTTGAGACCCTGCATTTGACACTGGCTTTGAGGTGATTTGTTTCTTCATCTTTTTTTATTGGGGGTGTGTGTGGGGGGGTGTGTGTGTGTTATGTGGGTTTTTTGTCTTCTTTTTTACTTCCTTTTTTCTTTTTTTTTTTCTCCGGAGAGGAAGCTGCAGAGGAATTGCAGCCTATCACCATCAGGGAGTTTCTATTCCGTTCTTTGTATCAGAGCAATTTAATCAGGTAAGAGTCTGCGGGAAGGAAGAATCCAAAAGACAAAATCCACATCAGAAATTTACTTTAGGAGGAAAAGTAATTTTGCCAACAATATGAGCAATAAAAAGGGGAGGGCAAAGAGGTGGATTCCTCTGCAGTAGGAAATAAAACAAATTTCTGCTTTCCAAATGATTATTTGCAAAAGGATTCAGAGGGTATCTGTTTTTACTCTCTTTACATTTCCTCACGTTCAAGGAGAAGTACACGTATGGATGTTACGGAAAAACATGTGGTTCCCCACAGATGTTGTTCTGCATGTACAATTTCCTACAGAGGAGGAAACAGCTTGAGCCTGAAGGTCTCTAGTTTTTGACTACCAGGCATAAAGGTTGCTGTTGTGGCCTGCTTTCTTGAGACGCTGAGCAGCCACAAACATAGGTGAAGTCGGGGGAGCCATTCGTACTAATGTTATGTTTTCAGAGAGGGAGGTGTTCACTTCTTCATTCTCCAACGGGGTCGCCAAGGGAAGAGCCGGGAAGGTGCCGAGCGCTGCACCCTCCCAACCAGGGGCAAAGTACTGCCCACGTCAGCAAGAGGAAGGAGCTAATTAGAAGTAAAAACTCTGTAATGAGAAAGGTAGCCTTGCTCCCATTAGGATCTGGGTGAAAAAGAGAAAGTGAGAATAATTTCGTTTGGATCTTATCCCTAGGCTGGCAGTTTCGCTTGCTAGTTATTTGGGTCTTGGACAAACTCACCGATTCTGAAAAGTAAAAACAAAGATGGAAAAATACTGCAAGTAATCATGCAAAGTAGAATTCTGAGGGTAGCTTCAAGAGAACAAAACAAAACTGTTTTCACTGAGATCAATCATGTTAGTTTTCTGTCTTGTTTTTTTTTTTTAGTCCTAATTATCAGTGCCAAGCAGGAATCACAGATTAGACACTATTGAAGCTATTTTTAAGTTTAGCTTATTGAAACCTGTTCTTTTCAATGAAGCCGCTCAGAACAAACCTAGCTTTTAGATTCTCCGGTATATTGCTCATAGTATCCTGAAAGGAAAGGAGCAGATGCGGATAATTCCTCCTGGGACCAAGACCATTGCAAGGAGTTCAGAGACTCACATGCACGCATTAAATTAGTCAAGCATTTGAAGGTGGGGTGGAGGGGATCTGTTTCTTGATTATGCAAAAAATTTGCTGCTGAAGGATTTTTCCCAAAACTCTTTGGATTTGGGACTCCTTTTCTCATTGTGAGGGGATGACAAGCTAAAGGCCCCTTCTGTTCTAATGTCATTTGAAACTGGGTATGGTTTTAGGGAATTACATCCCTGGGCATTTAGAATAAAGTCTCATCAAGAATGGCAAATGCTGCATCTGGCTGAGGAGGGATTTTGGACCATGCCTCCTGGCAAGGTGGCATCCCAGGTAAAATTTCTCATGACAGCTGACCATGGTCTGTCTGTCAGGCGGTTTGTGTGGGAGGGAGGAGTGGAAGGATCAGTAAAAGAGGGACATATTCTTTGAAGGTTATTTGTTTTAATCTCAATTTAGCCTACTCTAGGTTTAACAAGAAACACCTGGGAAAAAAAAAAAGTTGTTAGAAGGGGAGAAGAGGAAGACAGGCAGAGAGAAAAATGTGCTGAGACATGTTGGGGAAGAGCAGAAAATATGACGACAGCAACTAGACCTGATCCAAAACAGAAAGCAAGCATAGCAAGATGTGAGCTGATACAAAATAGGATACAAGAAGGGCAGATAGAAAAAACCTGAATTACCAGAAATTTTGTGTGCTTCTATGCACACCTATGTGTGTGTGTATGTTTAATCTCTTCACATCCATAAAATGCCCACATTTATCCAAAAAATGCAAATATACACCTTTAAGAAGCTACAGTAAACTAAATGCTAACCTTCACCTATATTTGTGATCTGAGAGAATAAGGCTTTGTCTCTACTAGCAATTATGACGGACAAATAAAAGTGGATCTGTAGAGTGAACCAGCGCGTATTAAAGGCCCGTTGACAGCATTATACGCATTTCAGGCAGTTCTGCTCAGGCAAAGTGGTAGTCCAGCTCACAGGGTGTATCTCCCTCTTCAGCTTGTTATGAAATACGCTGGTTTGTGTGATCCAGGTCCGTTCCATGTTGGAAACCAGTAAGGCACAGTAAGTGGGAATGGCAGGAAGACTCAAATGCTAATGAAGACATTCTGCAAGAAGTTAAATAAACATTCTGTGTCATTTCCGTGGTGGACCTTGTATAGCTGTCAGTAAACCCCAAATCCGATGGTTCTGTGCAAAGCTATTTTATGTACAAACAGGTCACATCTTGAAACTTATTCAAGAGCTACATTATGCTTGTATAGCAAACTAAGACTCCAAAAGGTTTGTGCATTATTAATGAGATAGTGGAAGTGCTCTAGAATCAGCTTTCATCTAAATAAAGGTGATGATGTTTATCTGTACCCTTTGTATTCATTGTTGTCTTGAGTGCACAGTGCTTCCTGTTGGTATGTATGTTATTGATTTGCTGACTAATCTTTTTATCTGGTCAATATTGATTGTAACTCTCAGTCTATAACCTTTAGACATAGTGATATTGTGGCTAAATAAAACACAGATGCAAAGTAATTAACAAGTTCCGATACTGGTATTTCCTTTCCAGTAAATAGTTTAAGCAAATCTCGTATTTGACAACTAGAAGCAGTATTTTTAGAGAAAAGTGTAAATAGAAGATGAATATACAATCTTTAGTTCCTTAATATAAATTACTCAAGAAGAAATAGTGAGTTACCTTGGGGAAATCAACAGCTTCTTCAATTGGATTGCTTCTGTCACTGCATGGACACAGTCTTGTTTGATGTCCTCCTACCATTTGTCTTGTATGGAGTCTTTTATCTAAATCCAAAGCAATGCAGTCATCACTGCTGCAATTCAATAATGGCTCCACAGGAGCTGTCATCCACAGTTTGCTATTCATCTTGTAAAGCCTTTGAGTTTTCAAAGTACCCACTAAGGTTGGTATTTCAATGCTGTGGACAGCTCACTTAACGTTCTTTTGTATTTTCAAAACAGGTCTAAATTGAGGATGAGCAGATATTGAAATGCCCAACTTATTGTACCTAGGTGCCAAAGGAGAGATGGAAGTGTCAAAAGGTAATTAGATAATCAGACCCACCTCCCAGCTGAAAATGTGTGACTTTGTGGGCTTGAATGACACTTTGACTCGATACTGGCATTGCCTGTAGGGAATGAGCCCCTTGAAACAAAGGGAAAAAAGAGAAAGAGATGGGAAAAAAAATGGAATTAGTCACTAGCAGGCCCAGGAAGTTAAAAATTATTATGTGATAACAACATGAAGTATAAGGCACAGAAAGGATTTATATCATTTCTACTCAAGTATAAGATGCCCTTTATTCCGTTTGATATAGACTTAGAATGCAGGGGTCATTCTGGACTTGAAGGTTAGCGGCAATCCTGAAGGAACTCACATTTATCATGAGTCAAGAGCTTGGATGTAGGCAGCTGTTTAACAAGCTGCTGAGCTTTAGAATAGGCTGCTGAGATTTGGGTGGGGGGTTTGGGTGGGGGTTGGTTTTGGGTTTGGGGTTTTTTTCAGATGCCGTTTTACCTGGCCCAGTCTGAACATGTATTTTAGCTGTTAGCCTTTTGCTAGTTTGTTTGTTTGTTTTAAGCAAAAGTGTAGCCAACTTTGGGCACTAATCTGGGATAATTTAGTACAGAACAAGAGACAAAGTCTATTCTTTGAGAGTGAGAGTTAGTTTGGGTAAGGAAGCAGTATTCTTACCTGAGCTCAGCTTTGGCCAGGATGCTAAATTTATATATAGCCTTTTCTTACGAGAAGTACCATGGTTTCCTTAGTTTACTCTACACAGATTGGAGTTTTACCTGAAGAAAATAGTCTCTGTGGGAATACTTCACATTGAAGGTATTGAAGGAAGAAAGCTTCCCCTGTCAGAAACAATGCCACTTCCATCAACATCAAATTCATCTTTATTGAAAAGCAAACAAAAATACTTCACTTCTAAAAATTTCCTAAATCCGACCCTATGAATTTATGAGATTGCCTTAGATTCAGGGATCTTTGGCACAACTACTGCACCTGCCTTCCCCTGTTGCCTTTTTGGGGACAAGTAACATAAATCGCTTACTGCGCGGTTTCTCAGAGTACGTACTAGCGTTAAGTGGTCTGCATGAGTATGGGAACACGGTCATACAGAACAGTCTGCCCTGTCCCTACCCTCTGGTGCAGAAGAGGTGCAGGTGGATGGCTTGGAGGCAGCGTCCTCAGCTCCTGACCAGTTCTGCCCTTGGCAGTCCTAGCGCTGCCACAGAAATCTGCACGCTGGTGCCAGCGTCCTGTATTGATCTGCGGGGGTCCTGGGGGGCTCCGCAGGTGCAGCTCGGAGCGGGGAGGATTTCTTCACACAATCGAAATACAGCCCTGCTCTGCCTCTGTATTTTGCTGTCTCCCTTCCCTGAGCTAAATCGCACCAATTTCCCTGCCCAGAGCTCATTGCAGTGGCAGAGCTATGACTCACCTGGTAGTTTCTGAGACAGCCAGGCGTTCCCCTCTAAATCTCTTCATCCCCTTCAGCCTGTTTTTAAATGCTTGGCCTCTGTTCTTAAGTGCTGGTATTGAACAAAATGTAAATATAGTGCAACCTCCGGTTTTAACCTTGGCCTTCCTCCTCCTCGTATTCTAGTTAAATGTAATAAAAAAGAAAGGTAACATAAAGATGTATATTCTTTTTTTAAAAGATGTTTATAATTCTTTAAAATACATGAGTCAGCTAAGCATTTAAAAGTAAAATATAGATATAAAATTATTCAGACGGGGTGATATAATATAGAATTTAAATTGAGCATATTTTAGCAGCACTGGGAAACCTTACCCCAGAGCTAATAATGTAATAGATCTATCTCACCAACAGCTTGGAACTTGCAACAGAGTTTTATCCACAAAGGAGAGTTCTCTGGCCTACTTTATTAAATACCTTAGAGGACTTTGCCTGTAAGATTACATTTGAACAATGCAATTTATTAAAATCTTTGTTCTTATTTTTCCTGCTGAAATTTTAGCCATTTTCTATGAAAAAAAAATGTATAAACAAATCCAACAGGCTAAATAAACATAATTCAACAAATGTTTCATCAAACAGGTGTATAGGGAAAACATTCTATAGTTTATTTTTCACCATCGCTTATATACTAATATTGATGTGTCTGCCTCTTTTGCTATGGTGCATCAGGCAAGTTGCATTCCTGATTAAGACTATTTTTTCAAATCTGAAGCAGAGCTGGGAATATAATTGAAAAATTGCCTATTAAAGAGAGTCCTAATAAATAAAAAAAGAAGCAAATTGAAACACTGTTGTTATTACTTATAAATGGTAATAATTTCAATATTGCTTAACAAATCTTAACGTGCTGAGTGTGATTACAAATCATTGTACAAGGATACAGGCAAAGGTTGAAGCTACATCGTCTTATAATTCACTTGGGACGGACATGCCTATTTTGGTGACTGTTATTTAGCGATAGTTTGCATTAACATAACACTGGTGGAGGTGTAAGTATTTAAATCTATTCACTAAATAGAATTTTACATGAAGTAAAATAACAGAACTCAATATAGGGATGTTAATTAATAGGCATATCTGAGGTTTCTGCTTGGATTCAGTTATGTATTCTCGCGTTTACCTTGGAGTTTTTATGCAATTCTGTTTGATCTGAGAATTTAAGTTCATTCCATTCAGTGGGAGATGTTAGATATTCAACAATAATAATTACTATTTTTAAATTAGGCCATTTATGTAAGTAGTAGGGTGCAGAGCTGGCAAGTAACTCAAGGCAGACATTTTGGCAAAGGGATGTAAGGAATATCACAAAACCACTTTCTTTCTGAACATTTGCCCTTCTCAGGTGCTGCCTACCTGCCAAGTTCAAGAAAAGCAAATTAACACACGTGAAAAATGTAGAAGTCTAATCCTAGAGAACGAAAGGAGGAAATTCATACCGCTTATTAGGTACTGCCAAAATCCAGATGCAGACAACTAAACTGTCACAACAAAAATATCTAATTAACCTGTAACTCATTCCCTGTATATGGAGAGGTGCTAATGCGATAAAGGACTCTACCATGAAAAAGAAATGAAACAGATGAAATTTCCATGAGCCGATTGTCATAGGCAATCCAATTTAGAAAGAGAGAGGAAGGTATTTGATCTGACATTAATAACATTCATTTACCAGTAGCTGATGGGAAAAAAAACCAAAGCAAAACAAACCATCTAGGAACTCAGGACATGAAGAAATGATTGAAGGTAAGGGGGTGTGTTTGTGAGCATGTGTGCGGGCAGTGGGTTCAGAGAGGTGGGATTAATTATGAAGTGGGAAGACATACAGTCAAAAAGGGAGCGCAGCTTAGAACCCACCTAAACGGCTCTCCCGAAGAAAGTCAGGGAGGAATACTTAACTTGGAAGTAATTAAAAAATGCTGGAATTCCTTGTACGTATTAGACGGTAAACATAATTTTTAAGAATATAAGATGACAAAACTATATAGACAAATATCATCAAATGAGAAACTACAGGGGAGGTACAGAACTAAAGACAAAGCGTAAGGACTTTTTACTCTGATTGGGAAACTCTTCCTAGTCTGGCCAGCACTAGACAAATAAAAACCCAAAAAGGTCAACAGGGACAGACCAGTGTGTGCATAGGTATTTTAGAGACGTTTAACTAAAACCTTGAAGAGGGCTGTTGATGTGACCCCTCCCATGAACAAGGGCTGTTGGGATGCGCCCGCAGGAGGAACCTGCCCTCCGGGGTGGAAGGGACTGCCAAGGAAATGTTACGGGCAGCTGCTTCTGCTGAGGAAAGAGTGGAACTACAGTCTGGGGACTTTGGAAGGAAAAATGTGAATTTCCTGAGAAATAACTCAGAATATTTCACAAGCATAACCTCAAAACAAAGGAAGGTATTTATGAAATAGAAAATAATTTGGACACCTTACATTAAGTTTGGAATAAATTTCTTTTTCTTTTTTTTTTTTTTTTAACACAGTTTTACAGAGGAAAAGCTTTTGCATTATTGGAACACTTAATAGTTCTAATGTGTTTTATTCAAGAATACAATGAAAAATATTTTTAAAATTGTGTGATTTACATTTTACCTTGCTGTGAATGCAGTTTTAGCACGGAGGGAAATGACAAAGATCTAAAGCAGTTTGTATAAAAATCTAACCCAAACCAAACCAGCAACAAAAAAAACCCACTCTGCAGCTAGGCAACAGTATTTTCATCTTTGGTAAAACTTAAATACAAAGCAAATATCCCAAACTATAGTTTTGGTGGGGGTTTTTTTGTGACCTGTTAATGCATTTGTACATTTAAAAGTTTGAAATAGATCCTCTGTTTTATCAGAAGTTGCATTGCACCGGAATAATCCCTTTTTAGGTGCGGTATTGATCTATAGGACTGTTCCCGTACTAATCACTTTTGGGACCTCATTGGGGAACTGTCAAAGAAACCAACCCCCCGCTGAGAGGGTGTGGAATTGAAGCAGGAGGCAACGGACTGTGGTGGCAGCTCTGAGGCCAGACAGAGTGTCCCACCTGTCTTCTCCTGCTCAGTAATGGAAAACCCTCACATAAATAGGAGGGAACGGATCAGTAACAGCCACCCCCTCAACAATACTGTATTTGCAGATGTTGGGCTAGATGGCTAAATATGTTTCCTCCCTACAGTTATGCTTTCTACAGTTAATGCCTTCCTTGTCTTTATTTGGTTGGTAGCGTTATATAATTTAAAATTGGAGCAAGACAGTGTTTTAAAATAATATCCCAGTGTAATGAAATGGGGTGATTGAAGAGCCTACAGTTTAAAATGGAAGCTTGTACACACACTCACACATATGTACAAAATCAATGTACATGCAATCATAATTATTTTGTAACTGTATTGCTCCCTCTCTCTCCTCTCTGTATTTTCAGTGTCACACTGTCCAAACCAGGGACATCCTTGCTTCCTTCAGAAATGAAGCCATTTCTAATTTATAGCTCAAGTTTCATATTCTCATAGGTCCCAAAGCTAGAATGTGCTTTTTGCTTTTGGCACTACCTCTGTGCACAGGGGCCTATTGAAATAAGTCACCACCACCATCAGGGCCTGGGATGACACACTCGGTTGCTCCTTTTCTCTCTCTTTCTCTGTATCACGGGCAGTACAACGCCACCGTCCCTCTTGCTCTCAGTGCCGTATGCAAAAAGTCAGACACACTTACTGGTTTGGGTCTTGAAGCAGGAGCGTCATATCTCTGCACTGCACCTAGGAAGATATCTCTAAACTGGGATGCAGGTTGAAAGCAGTCCTTTTACAAAGTGTATTCCTCTGCCACAGTGGTTTTGCTGCCTGACTTCTTGTTCCTGGACGATTTTTCCCTGCAACCTAGGGCTGCCTGCAAGGAGAGTCTACCTGGAAATCAGGTTGCAGGACTTTTTGCCATCGCCTTCTCAAACTACACAAAAGCCAAGCAAAATATTCACAAAATATTAATGAATTTTATTGTTTGGTTATATTGTATTCATCTCATTGTCTGATGCTGGCCATTAGCAGAGGTTGGGAAACAGATATGAAATAAAGACAGCTTGACTGGGATGGTTAATCTCCTGATGTTACATCTCCAAATACTGATAAGACATGGGAGTGCAAAAATGCCTCATTTGTGAAACAGCACTCGATTCATAAAAATTAAGTATAAGCTAGAGGTTTTGTGATGCACATTGCTGCAGAAGCAGAAAAGCCCCGAGAGTTACAGATTTTCTAAAGATTGCCACGGAGGCATGACCTCAGATCACTTCCTTACGCCCTAAGACGCCCGTGACACCACTGGTGACATTAGCAGTTTCACACCGCCCTTGTCCAAGGCTTCCATTGCGTGTACCGCTGCGCACATCCAGGCTGACACTCCGGGTTTATCATCGCGTACAATACACATACATTCCCTCTCAGCCCCAGCTGTAATATTTACACAACAGATTGGATTAGAACATTTGCAGGGAGCCTGTTATGAATACCTCTTCAGATAATTTTTGTGCAAAAACTTTTGTTTGCCGATTAGCTAGATACTAGCCTCCAGTACAGTATTTTTGGGTGAGGTTATTCGGAGACTGAAAAGGGGTGGGGGGGAATTCATATACCTACACGAGATGTCTGTGTGGTGGAATATTCCTTGTACTCCCCGAAGCGCCAAGGCAGAAGCCAGCTCCAGGGCAGGAGCTGTGTAACTGTGCTAGCACAGTGCTGAGCTTGAGACGAAAGGTCCTGCTAAGGATGTTGGAAGGTAATGAATGCAGACTTTATCCTTCTGGATTTAAAACATAACTTTTTGAACAATACAAGCCAAAGTAGAAAGTGAAAATGATAGACCTGCCTTTCAGCCATGTTGTAAATTTTATACATGACTGAACTTGGAGCGCTCCTTGCAATTCCTTGTATTTCTTGCCAGTGTTGTTTCTTGCCTCTTAAAGGTCTGCTCCTGGTCTCAGGTCTCACATTTAATGGTTTGTAATTATAATTAGAATGTAAGATCCTCATCTTCCTGTGTGTTCATGAAGCCAGGAACACCTCCAATCACAGCAAACTCCTACAAATGGATAATTATATTTTTAAGGAAATGGCTAAAGGAAAAAAACCTACTCCCAGGATGGAACCTTGTGCAGTCTTGAGTAAATGATAAATTGGGGTTTAATATCAGGGGAAGTAATGTCAGACTTTAACAAGACTAGTGAAGCACAAACAGTTTAATCCAGGAAGACCAAGTGCAAAAAAAAAAAATCCTATGTCTGAGACAATGGTCCTGATTTGTTGCCAGGGTGAAATTCACCTCTGCAGAGAGTCCTGCCCAAAGCCTCTGCAAATCCCTTCTTTCAAAAGCTTAAGCAAGATCCAAGCAGTGCCCAGCCCTTATGTTGTCCTTATGCATATATATAGATTTCATTTCTGTGAGAAAATTATGGAGGTTATCAATTGGCTTCAGTGGCAGCAGAACAGAGACATTTTTAAAGGATCTTTTCTTTCCTTTTTTTTTTCCCCTGAAAAACTCTTTCTGTAAAACGTAACAACTGGTTCAAATCATCTTCCTTTTTCTGTCTTCGTACGGATTGTGCAGGGGAACCATACTGAGAGTCATGTTTCCAGCACACAGAAAATTAAAAAATACTTGAGGTGATTTCTGGGAATTTATTTTCACTATCAGGCAGCTTTAGGTTATTTGATCAACTACACCTGAATCTTGTCTTGATGTGAAAATTTAAACAAATATTTTTGTCAGCAGAGAAGAATGCCTCCAGTAACAAAAGGCATGTTTGATGCATGCTTCTGACTCTTTTCCTCTATGCTCCAATTTTTTGTGTCAGATCCACACAGCCAGAAGATCTGGATATCCTTTCTTCAGATTTTCAGCTAGCTGCAGTGTGTAAAATAATGCCATGCCAAGATTATCTGTACTGAAGATACGGTATGATGAAAGCTGGTTCTGTAAAAAGATTTCTTAGGAAATGGTGCTCTGCAAACTTTAACAGATCTCTAGAACAGCCTGTGTCAAACAGTGTGCTGAGTTTTTGTCCCCCCTCCCATAATGTGGCTAATGTTAACTGCCTGAGTGTTAATTTTAGTTTCTTTTCTTCTCTTTCATCAACTGAATGTCAAGATGATGTCTATATTTCATGCACATAAAGTAAATGGGGAAAGTTTCTCTGTGGATACCTTTTCTGCTTTTTAATAAATTCTTTCTTTTGCCTGAAGAGAATTAGAAGCCGGCTTTTGACCTCCATTAATTTTTTTAATTCAATAGTTCTCTGCATGCATTAATAAATATTATTAACCATACTTTGTACTGCAGCATTTCCATTTCCTCTTCCTCCACTGCTTTCTCGTTTGCTGCGGCAGGTGCCCGGTTAAGAACAGATTAGGAAAAGCAGAGGGAATAAGTAGAGGAAACCTGGGCCCATATCCCACCTCTTCCTCAAAAACAAGGAGAGGGACTCTCGGCATGTCTCGGTTTACCTGGCTGCTTTATAACGGACTGCCTCTCAAAGCAAAGCTATAATTACAAACTAAGGGTTATTTGATAGCTTTCTGAAGGCAAATAACACCACCTAAAAGCTCGTAAGTTAAAAATGATCAGAACTGTTTTCCGACTGCGATATCCTGGGTAGCTGTTGCACGTGCAGGTTTTCAGCCAGACTGCGCTCACTTCATTCACCTTGATTTCTGTGGGGCTGCTCCTAGAGCCAGGTAAATCCCCTTTAGAGTAGCATCCTCCAAATCTTGCCTTTAATATCACAGTTCTTTCAGCGGATCTTCCATTTTACCCCAATAATAAGTAATTCAGCTCCAAAGGAGGAAGAGACTCTAAGCATATCCTGAAGTCAAGCTGTAGTTGCCACCTCCGAATGGCAGCACAAGCCATCAGACTTAGGACCTTCCGATGGGCTTTGTAAAACAAGGAGTGTATGCAAGTCAGGTAGATGCCTGTTCATTTGCTACTAAGGCAAATCATTTTTTGTTTGTTTGTTAGAGATAGGAAAAGTGGCACCTAGGAGGTACTACTGAGAGGCTATCCACTTTCCAGTCCTCCGGCTAAGCATTTGTCATGCAGGAACAATTGACCCCTCTAGTGGAACCAACCATGTACTGCAGTCGCGTGTTTATGGTTACTTACAATTAGCAATGCAAATTGAGCCATAGGTTTTTTGCAAGACCCATAACATGATGACGACTGGCTTGCACAGTGTCACAACATGAAGCGATCTTTTCTAAAATGCCTTATTGTAAATCTTCAAATGAAGGCCTCCTTTTTTGATGATGCCCAGAAAAGATAAAAGAAGAGAAAAAATGTCAACCCTCCTACTTATAACTTCCTTTGTCCTTCTCAAGGCACAGTGTCTATTTTGCAACTGTCTCCTTTTCAATGCGTGTTCTGTTCTCTAGAGGCTGTATGAATATTGCACAATGCCAAGTACAGCTATTGGCACTTCACAAAGAACCTGGAATAATAACTAAAAAGAATATGCCCCTAACCATGCAAAAAGACTAACGCTGCTTCTGGTATCATTTACATCAACGATTTTCATCTTCTTTTCTCCACGCAGATCCCTAAATATTTTGAAGTGGAGGTTGCTGTATGACAAATTTGAACCCTTTGGCAACAAGCTTGCCTTTTTTCGTTAGCTTTTCTGAGCCCCTTAGAAGCAGTCGGTGGGTTGAAAATCCCTTATTTACATTTTACCACATAGATTGCTTGGATTCAGATAGTTAATGGCTGGGAAATACTTAAAAAGTATTTAATGGAATTTAACAATAATAAAGGATAATTTTCCATGAAAGTTTTTACAAAGGTTATTGTCTGAGGCAATGGGTTCAGAGTACTTTTCCATAGAAGAAATGGAAAATACAGAAATGAATAGAATGAAGTAAGGAAGTGCAAATCATGTGCAGAGTGTACACACACCCTTGCCTATTTTTCAAAAAGCTCTTTCATTCGGTTCCTTCCTGGAACTCCTCCTTTGTTTGTCTGTCACCACTGACTTTACCCACATCCTTCAACATTTGAACTGCTGCCTCATACTTTTCATTCTGTGTTCTTGCAACGTCTTCTTTGGCATTTGGTAAAGCTAGAGACACTAACAAACAGCGCTAGCTAAAAAGGTAAAAGGTAAAAAAAGAGATAACTTTGCTCACGCCAGAGAACCTTGCATCAACACAAGCACACACATCCTTCTCCAAAATGCAAACCCTTGTGTTAACTGACCAGTGAAATAGTCCGTAGGTTTCCAAGGCAGCTTTGTTGACTGGCTGAAGAGCACATCTCGATCAGGCATTCATGCTTTTTTAGTCCTATTGGTGCTCCTTAAGACTGTAGCATTTTTTTAAGAATATGAGGTTTGGCAAAAAGGGGCAGTGAATCTACTCTTATGACAAAACTTAGGTGTAACAAATTATTGCCTAAGAGCTGGTACTAAAGGCAGTTTAGTGCTCCAGAAAACACAAAATGAAGGCAGTCAATGCTCGTTAAAGTGGTTGTCTCTACCTTGTAACGTGCAATTTGTGAACAAAAGTTTGTGTTTCCCTCCACTGAACTCAGAGCAGGACATGGTGAAGCTGGAAACATCAGAGGCCCACAGAATGCTTAATTTTTAGAGACTTCTATAAACATAAAATGATCAATTAATTCATTATTTACCCCCAAATGCCTACAATCCTGTTAGGATGCATGCTACTGGAGCACCTCTTCAGGAGCAACAGCACATGGCATAGCTGACGGTACACAGAAGCCTTCTCAAGGGGGAAAATCTGGAAAAAGGGAATACTAAAGCCAGTCACTTGTCAAATTACCCTTAGAAAACTTCTGGGTTGCAGGACAATGAATGTGAAATAAGAATAAACAGAATTTCCAAGTGACTTGAATGCAGAAAAGGATGTGGTTTGATGAACAGATGAGTAAACATCCTGACAAGGAAACGGCACAAGTTCAGTGATCCAATAGGTCTGGTTCAACTCAGACTTCAGTGATCTATTTTGCTGTGTCTATCCCAGATGTTTGAGAACGCGCACACACACACACACATGTGAAAGAGTCCTCTAATAAGAATGATCAGAGGGCTGGAGCACCTCTCCTATGAAGACAGGCTGAGAGAGTTGGGCTTGTTCAGCCTGGAGAAGAGAAGGCTCCAGGGAGACCTTACTGCAGCCTTTCAATACTTGAAGGGGGCCTACAAGAAAGATGGGGACAAACTTTTAGCAGGGCCTGCTGTGATAGGACAAGGGGTAATGGTTTTAAACTAAAAGAGGGGAGATTTAGACTAGAGATAAGGAAGAAGTTTTTCACAATGAGGGTGGTGAAGCACTGGCACAGGTTGCCCAGAGAGGTGGTAGATGCCCCATCCCTGGAAACATTCAAGGTCAGGCTGGATGGGGCTCTGGGCAACCTGATCTAGTTGAGGATGTCCCTGCTCATTGCAGGGGGGTTGGACTAGATGACCTTTAAAGGTCCCTTCCAACCCAAACTATTCTATGATTCTATAAGAAGGGTGTTATAAAAAAATTCAAACCTGAATGCAGGTTTATATCTTTGTCCACTTAACCATTTATATTTTCCCATTTTATTTAGTCCTTAAGTTTTGTTTATGCCAGAGAATATACACATGAAAGGTCTGTGATTTTCCCATTGACATAAGGTCATTATGATCTCCATAGAAATGTCTGTCACATGCTATTTTTCTACAAATCACAACATGATAGACTGTAATGATGCCTTTTAAGATGTCATGGTATGAGATGTTAACAAGTATTTTGGGAAATCTAAATTGCAGTGTCATTGGCGGGATACTCCAGAAAAGCAGCCCTATACTGTCAGAGGATCATGTCTTTATGTCTTTCTCTCTCTCTCTCTCTCTCTCTTTCTTCCTTCCTTCCTTTCTTTCTTTTCCTTCCTTCCTTCCTTCCTTCCTTCCTTCCTTCCTTCCTTCCTTCCTTCCTTCCTTCCTTCCTTCCTTCCTTCCCTCCCTCCCTCCCTTTGTTTCTTTTCTCTCTTTCCTTCTTTCCTTTTTCATAAGTCATAAGCCTTAGGACTGCAGTCATTCCCATATAACTTTTGTTCCTGCAGTGACATCTGCCAAACCAGAGCATTAGTACTCACAGAAAATTTCAGTGCAGGGTGACTTCCCAGTACAGGTGCAGGTCTCTGATAGGGAGCCCTCTAAACGAAGATCTGTAAGTCTGGGGCAAACTATATTATTTGGAAGAAAAATAGAAATAAAAAGAAAAAGATGGGGTTTAAAATATATTTGTCTGATATTGGCTACATTGTGGATTCCAGCCAGATGATTCATTGTCTCCATTTTTGCTTCCGTAATTCCCACAACTGCATCAAATATCTGAACACCACTGCATTCTGGTTTTATACACATAAAAGGGATTGCCTTTCTAAGGAATGCTTTTTGTTTCAAGAAATCACACTAAAGCTTAATATTAGTAGTTATTGAAACATTCCTCAGTCCAGTCAAATCGCAGAGCTAAAGAATTCAATGTCTTATCTATAAGAGATAGCTCTGAACTGTAACGACTGTATATATAATCTACAGCTGTTGAGAAAAGATCTGACATCAGTCCAAGATCAAATTAGAGATAACATCAAATCTGTATCAGGAAATAAAAGAAATACAAATCCTTGAAGGGCAGGTGTAAATTGGATAAGCCCAAATCCTATAAGACTAAGAGAATGTAAGAGGTATTCAAAGGCAAGAGCCAAAATTTAGGGTTCTGTATACCAGAAAGGTATTATATATATCATAACTACATGTGAGACAACATTAGGCAGAAGGATTTGACTGTGTAGTGTGTAGTCAAAAAGCTGATGTATTTAAAAAAGAAAAGCAAGAAGAAATTCAATCATAACGCTAAATCAAACTTACAATATTAGGAATATAGAAATTATAGGTAGGGCAAGGTACTATTATAAATCGTGTATGAGAAAATGAAACTAGGAAATCCATCTGTTGTGGACAAATCAAAGCCAATGTTTGACGTCACACGTAGCTGTAAATTTTAGGCATATGTGTCTACAACAGTGTTGCTTGTGTGTTTAGAAGCAGCAAATTCATCTAGAAATTGGAACAGTAAGCTAGAGAAGCCAGTAAGATAGAAGCCTGAAACTCAGAATAAAAATAAATCAGTTTTGTTAGCCTCTAACAGATTGAAATCCTAGCAGGGTAGAAGAAATGCAAGGGCCCTGCTGTGAGACTGAGGCAGGCTCCATAGATATCTGATGAAGGTAAATGCTAGTATACTAATGAACCATTTGTGCCTGAAGGACTGATGTTGAAAAAGTTAAAGTTGTTTATTATGTTTAGCAGAACTCTACAAAGCCTGAAAGGATTCTGCTGGCACAAGAAGAGGAACTCAGCATCTTTAGTCCGTTCATGTATTCATAATTCCACGATTGAAACTAAAACAAATTACATATCTGAAAAAGACTTCACGAGCCTATTTTGCCACTGGATGGGAGGATCAGAGATACCTATCTGTTGTTTTGGGCAGATGTTAGTCTAATATGTTCATGAGAACTTACAGTGCTGGCAACTCCAACACCCCAATTTTATGAAACTTGGTTCCATAAAAAGTTTCAAATTTATCTAGAACATTTTATTTATTAGAACAATTTCTTTTCTTTTCTTTTTCTTTTCTTTTCTTTTCTTTTCTTTTCTTTTCTTTTCTTTTCTTTTCTTTTCTTTTCTTTTCTTTTCTTTTCTTTTCTTTTCTATTCTATTCTTTTTGATTCTAAACAGCTCATCCAGCATGCTGGAAGTCCTTCCCCATTTGTTGCCACATAAATATAATAATAATTTTTCTAGACTTCCAGTCTCTAGTGATAGAAATGTTGACTGGTACTGGACTGAGGACAAACCCTTGTGGAAGTATAACAGAAATATGGCAATTAAGCTACTGAGATTTCCCTGAAAATATTCATCTTATCTAGATTCTGTGAATACCTTTATCACTGGAAATAACTTGAAGGGCCACCTAACAAAGCTGAAAAACTGTCTTAAATCTACTGTCTTCTTGGCATCTCTGATAAGTAGCTCTTCTGTTACGCTCAATGGGAGACTAGTTTTCTTCCCAGTTTGCCTTTGAATACTCAGGTCCTCAAAGAATTCTATCTTCTTGTACCTCATGCCCCTTACTAAGTGCATTTCAGTTTGTTTCCATGCTGTTCTCATTTTTGGCCCTAAACTTGTGCTGCACTTTTATACTTACGCTTACTTTCTAACCTAAATTCTCTTTCTGTAGATTAGGTTTGAAATCTCATGTTCAAATTTGTATTTCAGTCAAATTGGTGTCGTAGCGTGCTTGCTAGCTTTCCTCCGTACTTGTGCAGTAACACTACGTCCAAAGCATCTGCTGGTCCTCCCTGAGCATCATTCCCTGAGACCAGCATCACTAGACACCTCACCGTGTCTTTTTTGAAATGTACTGGGTTTATTTGTGCTATCCCACCCCAAGCATTTTAAACTTTTTCATTCCCTGATAATTACCATCTCTTAATTCTCTTGGTTAGAGGTGTTTTCAGAGAGTTCATCCATCCCATTATTTTCCTATTCTCCTGTGCAAAAAATTGTCTTGCCAATGCATTCATGGACTTGCTGGACAGCTTGTGTTCTGACCTACTAGTTTTGCAACAGATACTTGGGTAGTTAAATCACCTACAGCTTACATGTTATGGTATAATAAAACAGAACTCTTCTGTCTAGGGGCCTGTACTAGAAGCAGCAATCCGTATGCCTTGGTAGCATACACAGTCATTTGAAAGGAAAATAAAGGAAAATTACTTCTGATTGATGCTAGTAGAGAAAATCAGTAAGTGTTTGCCTTTTACAACTAATACAGTCTAATAATATCCATGTCCAATTTGGCTTGAATCTCTTAATTTTCTAACACTGGTTTAAAAATGATCATTGTGTCTTCTGTGTTCTTGGATAGTGATTAAGCTTGCAAGCAAAAGGAGCCTAAATTCTAACAACGTTTGCCATTTATTAAAAGCCACGGATATTACTGAAGTCCTGACATTCGTGATCCTTCAGTCCTTAAATTGCTAAAAATCACTCTAAGAAGATTCATGACTTACACCAGTATTATAATTATTGGTGCTAATTTTCCTCAGACCTGCTATTGACAAAGTATATGGACCAAATTAACCTCTGCAATCAGTTAAATTCTCTCACTCTGTTTCTCTGAAGATGGATGTGAAACACTGTGTAATGTAACTCATAAAAGGGCACTCGTTTAAGGTAGAGCTTACAATTTAGGCACCGGATGACAGTCTCAGACTTGGAAAAATTGGAGTACATGCATGGATTCTGTTTAACTTTTTAAAGTGACAGTAATTGAGGATCATAATTGTAGCATTGAGTACACAGAGAAAAATAGAAGCATATGTGCACAGAAAGAGAACAGTTGTTCTTGAAGGCTGAGATCTGCTAAAGCAGTTGCCTTGAACAAAAGTTAACAGCTATAGCTAGTAAGGCATTTTACAACCTTTTTCTCCTTAACTTAGTCCTGACTAGAGACTAGGAGAAGATACTAACTAATATTATATCTGAGTGGAAAAAAAATCAAGTAGAATAAATGGCAGAAAACCTTCTCTTATTTTCTCTCAATACTCAGCATATCCACATAAACAAAAAAACATGGGTTTTTTTTCCAAAGCAAAAAGAATATAAGGAAGGGTCCCAATGCATTTCCTCAAAGGAAAGCATCTTTTTTTTAATCCTACACACTTCCTCCTACTTTATCCTTAGGGAAGCCAATCACCCCAAAGAAGGAAGTGCCTGTACATAGGCACTTAAAATCTATCTTTTAATGTTTTCCTAGGCAGGTATACGCTTTGGTGATACATTCACTAGTCGCAGAATATATTACACTCATTCAATACCTCTGTTGACTTGGTTAACCCATTATACACTGTTCAGTTATTTCACAATAATTTTTCCCTCAGAGGTTCTGCTCCAGTAATAGTAACAAGTTTGCAAGGTTTGACTTCTTTATACAAAGGTTATGTGCAGGATTCTTTTGTTAGATTTCCCCAGGACAGTCCATATTCTAAATTCACTTCTTAAATAAAAACAGAACAAATGCTATGCACAACCTCTTTTGCACAGCTAGCAGCGATGAGCTACTTAGCTATAAATTTGATAAGTGCTTCTCCTGCAACTGTGCTTCAATCTACCTTTAAACTGTTAATGCAAGAATACATATATTCTCTTTTTGTGACAGTATGAGAAATGGAATATATAAACCTGCTTTTAGCAGAGAATTTGCCATAAGGTTCTTAAGCCTTCATTGGCTATTTTGTAAGTTCAAGCACCTTGCGAACAGTGGCAGAAAAATCCCTTCAAAAGCATTTTCCTAACTCCAACGCAATTGTTTAATACCACAAGCAGTTCTAATCAACTTCCTTTTCTACCCTTTTTTTCATACCTGAAGTGCAAAGAAAATGAAGATAACAGTAGAAAGAATTCATTATATACATATTAGTGTTCTGAAGTCAGGAAACAGGATTAATCATACCCAAAATACCCAGAAGAAAGTGTGTTTATAATCCCTGTACATTCTCATTAGCCACTTGAAACTAGTCTGTGGAAATCTCTAATTGGGGAAGAAATTCTATACAAAATCTTTGCCCCAGAATTGACTGAATCAAGGCTCTAGGGGAAAAACAACATGATTAGCTTTGGCAGTTGGGCCCAGCTGAGGGTCTGAATGAGAAAACAGATTCCCTTAAAGGATGTTGCTGCTGTTGGCCTAACTCAGAGCACACCTCTAACTGTGGTGTGGACGTCCTTACAGAAATCAGTGACTCTTTTACAGTGTAATTTTGAGTCCAAGGGAAAAAGCTCAGAGGTTAATTTTGGCCTTTCTGTTCCTATGAAGGTTACTGTAATCAGAGTCGCCTATTAACAACTATGTCCTTATTTTAGCGTAGACTGCACATGAGGTAGGCTTCAGTGATATCTAAATCCTGACTTTTTTCTGAGTTTACTTTTAAGAAGGAACCTTTCCCTATTTCTTCCCCTTTAATATGCTAGTCCTCATGGTTGCTTCTCTTGAAGCAATCTCTTCATCCGACCAGACTGTAACTAGGAAATTTAAGAGATGAAAACTGCATCAAAAGTATCTGACTACATCACAGATAGACTTGGAAGCTCTATCTCCATTCTCCAGCATCTCTCTGATAAGTTCTGTAGCTTTTATGCTCAGCCCAATAAACCTGGGATGGCAGCTGAATATCATTGAGCACACCGTCTGTGATAGCTGGGTTAGCCCAACAGAAAATGGAGAAGCTGCTGAAATTATCTAAATGGCACCAACCTAAGTCCAGGGAGTGCAGCACCATTCTCCTCATCCTGCTCTTCTGTGCTGCTTCCACAGTGGCGGTAACACACATGAAGAGCTGTGGAGGAAGAACTGGAGAGGAGATCTAGGATGCTGAAGGACAAAGTTGGGGGACTCTATCACAATTTAGCAGTGGAAATGCTTCAAATAGATTAATAATGGCAAAAAGTAAGATGTTTTTAAAGAATCCTGCTGGGATAAGAAAGTTGTGTAAAGTGGGCAGAGTCAGAGTAAGGACGAAAATCGAAGAAGTGTCATCTCTGAACGTGGTTGAGCAAAAGCAAAGCTGGGGCACAGGGATGATTTGGAAAGTTTGTGAATAAAACAGATGCCTGAAAAAAGAAAAAAAAAGTGAAAGGCACACCAAAGGAACAGAGAATACTTCCATTAGCCCTCTTATGATGTGGAAATGTGAATTGCTGTATTTTCTGGCCAGGCATATGTATGCAAATATATGTAAATTTTATGCAGATTGTATCTTCAGCTTTTTTGATGCCCAATGTAGTCAGGTCTATAATATAGTTATCCAGAAGGAATCAGTGAATTCTTGCTGGCAAGGCAGAAGCATTTGGGTATGGATGGAGATCAAGTAGTTTTTCTTCCAGTTCTACTTTAATGACTGAAGCAGAGTGAATAACTCTCTGAATTAGGCCATGTGCTAACTGGAAGTCATCTGTAAAGAGGATCAGAGGAGCCATGTGTCTATGCATTGAAATAAAGGAATATATGTCTTCTGCTGGGAATTCCAAATGATGAGAGAGTTGTTATAAATCACACTTCAATTTTTGTGATTCATATAAGGAGTCACCAGGGATGTACTTTGGGGAAAATCTACCCAGAGTTAAATTCTATAGCCTGTAAAAGTTAGCTAAGAGAGATTTTACATTCCTTTAAAATATTTTTTTATAAGCAGATAGTATATGCTGGGCAATGTAAACCATTATTCTGTACTCTACACTGGATGGTACTGGGGATAGGGAATCCTAAATTAAAAATGTCTATTTAAATATTATAACCTGAGGTTTCACATTGAGTACGGCTTTTTGACAAGTCCTGAAAAGACAACTGAATGCCAGCATCTGGCCTTCAACAGACAAAGACGCTCAAAGACAGGAGAGGGAAGAAGATCACAGTGACTACCCTTTGGTGGAACATTCCCAAGCATTTTTTGCAAATAGTTGCTCAAATGAATGAGCTGTAATTAACTATTCACATCCTTTTTGTGTTCGCTTTCCACAAATATTCCAGCATATCAGTTTATTGGCAGGAACGATCAATGCAGCAATGACTTCGCATTTGTAATTATTATTATTTTTACTAGCAGGCAGATTCTGAGAGATATCCTCAACCAATTAGAAAAAAAACATGTGACTGATATGTCCAATTGAAGGACTCCCTTTTGGATCTCTAATATCAGATACTTTGATTAAACTGCCTTCCAATAACCTGCATATGAAAAATATTTATAGAAATTATTCAACAAAAAAATTCAAATAATTGCATGTGAAAGTGACAAATAGAAAATGAAGCAAAAGGCTCTTCATCACAAATGAATTATTATTCGTCCAGCTCTGTTGCTGATATATGACTTTCTCCAGTATTTCAGCTATATAATCAAGTTTTTTAGAAACCTGAACTGCCCAGCAAACGGGTGACTCAAGGTAATTCAATGACTGTATTTCATCACTTCATCCAGAAAGTAAAGTGCAACCAACAGTCAAGTTCAGTCCTGATGGTATCAGGGAAGTCTGAGTTAAGCTGTAACATGCTATTTCACCTTGGCTGAATCTTCATCATCTTATCTTTATCCAACAGGTCCACCACCAACTGACAGAAGAAGTTAAGAAGCTGGGCTGAGAAGCAGTGGCTCCATGTGTGAAACAAGCTTTGCATTGCTGAATTTATAGGAACAGAAAACATTTGGGTTTCTGTTCTACAATGTCTCAGAGAGGAAGAAATGCAGTGCCCCGTTTTGGGGTGTCCATTTTCCTAGCTAACATTTGCACATTGCAGAGTTTCCTTCTGGAGACGCGGTGCATCCCAGGAGCAGCTCCCTGTGTTAGTCCCATTTCAGACTCTATTCAACACCACAAATGAAGGAAGTTTCAGCTAAGCTCTGTAAGTGCTGGATTTTTTTAAAGATTTGGTTCACCCTCTGTTATTATCAAATCTGTGGCCCTCTCAGGCAATTTTGTCACGTCTGCCTTCTCTTTATTATGGAAAAGCAGTGTTCTCCCTATTGTTAAGGTTGCAACCAGCTTTTAAAGTCCTATTTTTGCCCTTCTTTAACTTTGGTTTGGAAATTGGTTTGGCCTAAAAATTTCCATACTTTGAAGGAAAAGAAGGATAATTAATTTTCTTCAAACAGTGTATAATCAAACTATTTTTGATTTAGAAGTCATTTAAAAATTACCCTGATTGGAAACTTACTTATTTAATGTTTTGCTACCTCTAACTCAAAAGCTGCTTGTTATAACCTCTTCAAACTTTTCCTGTACTTAGATCCATTTAATAATTCTCGGCTGTCTTAATGAAAAAAGAAAAAAACAAACCCCAAACCTGCAATTTTGAAAGAGCATTAGATTTTTTTTTTCTGCAGGTTGTCTTTGGCCATATTCTTGTCCCTTTATTTCAGTAGATGCCTTTGTTTTCTGTTGGATTCGGTAGGAAAAGTTGTGGTTCATAGATTCATTCTGCAAGAATAAGTATGGTTCTTGAGAAAAAATAGTAAGATATTTTCACCACACATGAAATAAAAAAAAAAAAAAATCTAAATTTTTTTATGGTTATTTGATAAATGTGAATTAAGCAGATCCTGTAAAAGTACAGTGGGGATTTTATTTATAAGGTGCGTCTGCATCAGTAGATCAGCTCAGGTCGGTAATGTGCTCCTGAAGTGAATCTTTTGGTCTCCGTTCACTAAACGTAGAGGTGTCCCATTCAGCGCAGGAGCCCTGCCTGGAGCTAGTCCTAAGGAAAGCCCCCCGAGAAACGCGGTGAGCACGGATGCTCAGCGCCTGCCGCTTCTCTTCCTAGCTCTGCTCCAATCGCATCGCTCTACTTGCTCCCCAGGAGAACTCTTTGTGAATATAACGAAGGAGAGCATTTCATTACAGCAAAGGGGAAAGCAGCTGCCACAAGAGCAGTGACACATGCAGAAGAAGGGGAACACGGGGAAGTTCCTCACAGGGAGCCCAAGGCAGCAGTCAGAAAAAGCAGACAATTAATAAGGAAGGCTAAAAGGCATGCAAGAAGAATTTCTGACTGATAGGTTTGAGAAAGAATGTTTTAACTAAATCAGAAACAAATGAAATCCTTCAGATGGCGTAGATCCAGAACTTGACCAGGATTGCAAAATTGTCAATCACTATGCAGGAAAAACAGAAGTATTCATCATTAGCATGATGTATTCATCTCTTACAGTGATTAATTAAATACTTTCTATTCCGTTAGTAACTGGGGAGGATGTGAAACAAAAACCATTAAGCATTTTAGAATCTACTGTGCCTGATAACTTGCACCCAGTAGTATTAAAGGATTGGCTTAGGAGCTCTCCGAATATTAATGTTGATTTTGAACAAATCTTGATTTGTGGAAAAAAAGTTCCAGAGGACTAGTAAAGAGTGTTACTATTTCAAAAAGAGTAAAATGAGATGATATGAGGAGCTATGGGCTGCTTAGCGTGATATCGGCTTCTCTTAAAACCATGGAAGGGCTTGTATGGGACACAATCAGTAAAAAAATTAAGATTTTAGCATAAATAATGCCAGTTAATATGGTTTTATGGAAAATAGGTCTTATCAAGAAAATTTGTTATCATTTTTTCATAAGATCGTCTAAGTCTGGGTGATAAAGATTAAAGTGTTGACATAATATACTTAGATTTCTGTGATTAATTTTACCACTTTTACGTTACATTACAATTTTAAAAAATAGCACTGTACGGACTCAGTGAAGACTAGTGTAAAAAGAAAATGAAATAGGTTAAAAATCTGCTAATGAATAAGGCATAATTAGGAATTGCAAGTGGGATCCAATATAAAATGAAGACATTTGTAACTGAGTCGTAGGAACTGTAGGAATCGTCTCAAATCAGTCTTATTTAATACTTTGTCTTCTACAGCACTTAGGATGATTCAGAGGGAGGTGCTCAGAGAAACCTAAGGGTAGGGATGTGGGATAATTTGTGACTCAGCAGCCCTCCCTAACTCAGTTTGGCTCAAATAAGAGCTGTTCCTATCAGTTGTTACCCCTGAAAATTCTGGGTACCCCTATGCCTGTCTAGCACTTACTTTGTGCATTCTTTTCAATTCTTGGCCCCACTGATTCCCTCAGTTTCAGAATCTAGCTGCAAATTATATGAAAAAGTATTCCTTTCTCCATTTTACTCTTTCTAATTGCTTTCCCTCTCCCTTTGTGTGTGTGTGTGTGTGTTAGAAGACATACCTTCACTTTAGCCTTCATTACAGTTGGTAAATTTGACATCCCCTTTTTCATGGTCAACAGCCCCAGCATCTTCGATCTTTTTTTCATAAGAGAACTTTTTAATGCTCTTGATCATTCCCATTGTCCTTCGCTGAACCCTCTCTAAATCAGCATTATTGTTTGTAAGATGGAGTCACTGGTACTGCACACAGTATTTCAGATCAGAGTATAGCATTGGCAGTTTAATCCTTTCTCTATTAGTTCCCATTCTTTATGCATCTTAATATGTTTGCTTATCTGCTACAGCTGCACATTAAGCAGAAGTCTTTACTGAAGTAATTTACAAGGATAACTAGGTCCCTTTCTAAAGTTGGTACGCTAATTTAGAGCTCTGTGAGGTGTTGAGTAATTCATATTTTTTCCACCTGGTGTACCTTACTTTGCTTTTGTTGATAATTCATTTGTCAGAGTGAGTAGGTCACACAGTTCTGTTTGTTTCAGAAGTTGCACACAATCATCTCTGAACTTAGGCTGAACTATTTTTTATCCCTTGCAAATTTTGCTGCCTCACAGCAATTCCTGTTTCCTAGATGATTAATAAATAAGTAGACGAGCAGGAACCTTGGGGCCCACCGCTGTTATCCTTTGACATGATGAAATTGACCATTTAATCCTGCCCTTCACCTCCTTTCCCTCCACCACTTCTTGATCCATCACTACTTAGCTTCCTTCGTAGCTTCTTGCAAAGAATTTAGTCAGTGGCCCAGAGAGGTTAGAATAAATTACGCCAGCTGCTCTTCTTTATTAACATATTCAAGGAGTTCTAGGAGATTAACACAACAATATTTCCCTCTGCAGGAACCGTGCTTATTGGCCCCTATTTGGCCATGGTCTCCCAAGTGTTTTGCTACTTTGTTTTAAATTATTATTTCAACTAATTCATTGCGTTCACCCATAAGGCTTCCTGGTTTATTATTCCCCCAAACACCCAGGGCCTCTTTAAATACATAGGTATTTAAAGACACATATTTAAAGACCATTCCCATATTCGTTCTAGTGCTCTTCTGTACATTTATCAATTACCTGCAGCTGGCACTGTATCTTTAATGATGAAATTTCCAGTTGATGGTTTGGTGGTGAAAGTAAAACTGATGAGGTGAGATGCAAGCACCTAAGAATGTGGGGTTTGGGTAGATGAGCAGGGTAAAAGCAGCTCGCAATACGAAGTGCTATTGCTACCGAATGTATCGTTCCTTACTCATCTTGTTACTGCGAATACTTTGGTACCTGGGCCCAAACTTCAGGGAGAACAAAGAGCTGAGATAGACACTGGTACATTAGACAGGGTCCAAAAAAAAGCCCTCCAAGATATGAAATATAAAATATTTAGCAGGACATTAAGGAAGCTTAGTCCATTTTCTATATTCAGATGAACAGGTGACTTAATTGTGTTCCACAAATATTTAAAAGGAGAAGAGTTTTGGAAAAGGAGCAGAAAATGTCATGCAAAGAGGCACTGATTACGACTGGCAGCAAAAGGGATTCAAAGTAGAGTTACTGCATGCTTTTCTAACTACAAGGCTTATTGGGCTGTGGAATAATTTGCCGATTGGTGGAATTTCACTCACTTGAAGACTTAAAGCCAAGAGTAAATTTCTTGGTAAAAGATATGTTCAAAAAGAAGTTATAGGTTTCACGCAGAAGTTACCAAGCAAAATTGTTCACATGTAAATCTATTTGTTATCACAAATGATTGTTAGTTACTACTTATTGCTTCCAGCAGACAGTTGATTGGTTCTGCCAGTGCCCTAAGCTGTCACTGGCTTGCCTTTTCTAAGCAGCTCAGCAACTCATTCTGGTTCCTTTAAATAAATCAGCAAATCACCTAATTGCACTTGGGTAAACCAGCATGATTAACTCTACTTTTAGATGGAAACATAATATTCTGAGTAACCTTAAGCAATGCCTTCCCCATTCCATGTTTCTTCACGAGGCATAGCTTAATGGGATAGTTCCCATCACCTTCCTAGCATGGTAAGAAAATGCGGATAGGTCAAGTGGGAGCTTCTGGGCAACAAAAGAGTAGAGATCTAGTTTGTTAAGGAGGCTGGGAACAACGTAGCTTGTGTGCTCACTTGGTTTGCCATGTAGCTGAAGAGATAAGTTATGCGGGGAAAGTGGAACCTGTTTTGAGGCTTAACTGGATCTACATCAAAGCATCAGGAGTTGGAGAAAGTCCCTGGCTATGCAGCTGGGAAGAGAAGAGACTTTCAAGTGCTGAGAGGAGACAGTGGGACCAAGCTCTGAAGGTGTGGTCCTCACCAAACTTGTGCGGGGAGGACCATGAGCAGCTTTGGATGTGGCTGTGTATCTGCTGCCGTTGTTTATTCTGTTTGACCTGTATATATCCCCATCTCATATCCTCATCACATCTGAAGGAGGAATAGATTACAATGAGGAGGAAAGAGCTGCTGACCCCAGCGCAGGGTGTCCCACCCCATATCTATCATTTCACTATTAAGGTGAAATGACTCCCCAGTCAAGAATACCTGTATTAGATACTCATAATGGTCTCCAAAGACCTTCAGGTTGACTCAGCAGAGACTACACAGTGCACTTAATTCTCCACACCTCCAAATGTTTTGGGGATCTAAACCTGGAGAATTTGCCAAAAATAACAACAGAACTTTATCAAAATGTTGAAAACTGGGTCCTGATTTCTGAGGCAGCATTTGGGAAGGTGTTGGTTAGCTGCAAGAGCTGCACAGGTATCAGGAAATACAAGGTGGCGAATTCTGAAAATTTGCTGACCTTAAAAAGAAACTCATCTCAACTCAGCCCCCAGCTTCTCATTTCCACAAATATTCTAATAAAGAAGTTGACTGGCATGAAACAGAGAAATTGTGAATTCTTACGCTTACTGTTGTACTGAAGAACAGAAACACGGCATATGATTATGGTTACCAGTGATGCAAGACTACTTGGGTAATTGACACAAACTGTTAACCTGAGAGCTACAGCTTAATAAGCATTCTCAGTTTATAAATGGATTTTGGTTTTAGATTTACTGAGGAAAATCTGAATTATTTATCCAGATCTCAGCTGTGTGATTCAAAATAGTCTGCAGAACTAATTATGACTAATTTTATTCTTTGTTTGCACCTGCCATTTGTTTCTAAAACCATAAGGAAAAGAAAAATCTGTTTCAATAAATAATGATCTCCTCAGGCCAGCCCACTTATGTTTGGTTTTTCAGTTATGCATGTACTTTTTCTGGCACTTTTTATTGATTTAGGATATGCTTAAAATACAGATTTGTTGGCTTCCACCCTGCCCATAGCAGGGTAAAATGCTCCAATGCTTTGTGACCATAATTCAAGCACTTGTGTTGATGATACATTCTTCGAGTGACTAACTGGCAAAGTAAGACTAGGCTGGAAGTTCGTTTTCCCCTCCACTGCCCTTTAAAGTCAGGAGCCGTAATGGTAGCTTGGGGCACACAGGACAAATGCTTAACTCCATCACAGGCTCCCTGTTTCAACTGAAAAAAATTGCTTTTTGAAAATATTTCTTTCAGAGACTAAACTTAAAGCCTATCTTGGTGTGGGACTACGCATCATGAGTGGAAGGTCCAAGATGCTCTTCCTCATAGTATGTCAGCCTGGGAAGATGGCAGGCAGTACTCCAGTGTCAACCTGCTTTCTTTGTCCTGACTCTTTCCACTTCAGATAGACAGAATAAGAAGAGAAAAGAAGGGCAAAGAGTAAGCCCCTTGCAAGCACTTGTTGTCCCTGAGAAATGGAAGAGAGACTGTTACTTTCAGTCTTTCATGTGAGTACAGTGTGCTCGGATGATGTTTTGGCTCAGGCCTCAAGCTCTAGCTAGCTTTAGGATTGCAAAGCATCATGCGAAACACCAGGACTCTGATCTTGAGCTTTGACCCAGTATTTCCAATGAAATAGAGTACAAGCATGAAACTGATTTTCAGGTAGCTAGCAACTTTAAGCCATATTTTGCAGCCTGAGAGCAGGTTAACTTGTCCACTGCTTCAGACAAGTTAGTTAAACCAATATCCTTATGTGGATTTAGGTGTCCTTTGAGAATGATAGAAATAAAGTGTCTTAACACCTGCGGTGCGGCTACACTCTCAAATAACTTGGCTTTCCAGTTCACTCGCAGGTCCTGGTCCACTGATCACCAATACTGCATGTGTGTGTTATTTTGCCCTTGGATTACTCCTTGGGACTAATTCAATTTGCTCTCTCCAAGATCTAATTTGGGTGACATGTGGAAGAGCTTCCCTCAAGTGGCAATTCACTGCAGGCAGTGTAGACAAGACTACCAGCTTTGGCCTATCCTTTTCGATAAAATCCTTCAAATACACCTGTGTAAAATACCCAAGGCAATAAATCTAAGGCAATCCTGAACTCTTATTTCATGCCTGAGAACAGAACCCTTGGGGGCATGCCACAATCTCACTCCAGTGAGCTGTGACAGTTCTCAGGTTTAGGCACTTTTAAGTGTAAAACAAACGCAAAAAAGATGCATGCATTAAGGCCACCACTTGCAACCAAAAGGATACACAGGGTCATTGGCTAGTCAGTGTGGATGCATCCAGTCTGTTTTGGGGGGAGCTAAACCTGAGCAATGTAAAATGTACGATCAGTCTGCCACTTAGCCTATGGCCAAGGGACCATTGGCCAAGACAGACGACTTCAGCAGGGTAGGCGTAGTCTTTGAAAAGGTGCACCTTTGCCTTGGATCATTATCTTTGAAATGGGATCATGACACTTCACCAGCTCACGGGAATGTGGGAATGGAAACACTGTGAAGTACCATGTAAAAGTAAATAAGTCCATCAGGCAAAGGAGGAGTGAAAGATGAGAGATTTGTCCCTCTAGGGACAATCACCTCCAATTTACCCACTGAACTTTTGGAGCCCAGCTGTATTGTTATAGCGCAGAAAGCTCTTGGGTCAGGTTCTGCCTTTCCTAGTGTAGCGTGATATTTGCACTGGCACAGACGCTCCTGTAGCCCTGCCGCAGCCTGGGGAGCCACTCAGCAGCACCTGCTGATACCCGAAAGCAATGACTCTGCCTGAAGGGGAACTGCGCACACTTAGATCAGACGTGGCAGCAAGGTGGGAGGGTGTTGCGGGGCAGCAGGAGCAACGCTCGTCTGAGCCTCGGGGGTCATGACTGCCGGAGTGGGGATGGAGTGAGAGCCAAAGGGAGCCAAGCCGGGGTGTCAGAGGGCTTCTGCAGACGCAAGGGGTAAGGAAGCCACTCCTTCCTCTGGAAATGCTGGCTGCCGAAATCACAGCTCATGGAGTAAAGGGTGCTGTTATAGATGAGTTGCCCAGTGGAAACTAAATTAAACTACTCTGGAGATCTTAGGAGTGGAAGATTTAATTTCCTAGAAAAACTGATTTAAAACTGCTTATCCTACCTATCTGTCCGTCTATCATAGGTAATTCCAGGTGCCTATCACTGTTGCTACCAGTCCTGTATTGGGAATCTCTTTATATCAACTCATCTCACATGATATTATCGAAGGGTTCATCTAAACCAGACCCTAGGAGGAAAAAAAGCTCCTTCAGCTCTGCAATTACCTTTGATTGTAGCCAGATTAAAATTATAGGGAAGAGTTGAATTTTAATTCTCTTGAAATTCTGGCATAAAGGCCTAATTATGGTGTTTTTGTTTTGAATGCATTTTGTAAACAGGTGATATGAATAAATTCCTGAACAGAGGGTTCTGTAGAGGAGTAGACAATGGTAGTTTTGGCACTCTAAACGTACTGATTGAGTGAGGCTTCACAGATGCATGATTTGTATTTTACTTATGTCTTGTTGGGCACTTTTTGAATACATATAATATTATTTTCAATTATATTCCCATAAGCAATAAAAAAAAGACAATTCATAAGCGATATACAAAGGAAAACTTTCCCTTTGATGAAAATGCAGTAATTTAAAAAAAAATTTTACTAAGGGTTACTATTAGGTGTTTTGTTAGCTGCTACTGTCTTAATGTTGAAGCCAGCTGAATACACACTTCAGTTCTGAAGTACTTCCTTTTATCTTCTTATGTTTTTCCTTAAATATTTGCATTTAGATAGTAGTCCTGTAATATGAGAAATCTTATGGAAAACTAGAATTTCACAAATTGCAAGGAAAAGGAAGATAGAAAGGTTATGTGTCAGAGACAAGCAAAGGAGGGAGGAAGAAAAGGGGAAGAAGGGCTTATGAAACAAAATTAGGAAGCAAAGGGGATACTAATAAGAGGGCACAGATATGGCAAAGGGAAAGTTTGAAGAAAACGAGATTAAAAAATGCAAATATTTTAATACTGTGACATTGCAATGCTTCTATTTTTTTTCCATTCTTTAAAAAAAAAAAAAAAAAGATGAGAGAGACACAGAGAGAATGAAAGAGCTTGTATTTCCTTTAATTCAGTCTTTAAAGAAAATGAAATCTCAAACATTGGTCCACTGTAGCCAGCCTCCTGGCATTGCAATACCTTGCTCATGATGCAAGAATGTTGTGACTCAACCAGAGAATCATCCCACAGCCTCCAGTTGCCTGGGATTAGACCCAGGCAAAGGCCTGCAATATGTTTGCTCACCTTTTGGCACTAGGAAACACAGAAAACTGAAATACAACTTCCCTGAGCAAATGTTTTCATTTCACGTCACCCTCTGCAAAAGCATATTTTGCATGACATTGGCAAATCTGCCAGCGTCCCAGTTGCCTTCCAGTTCTTTCTAGAAAGAGTCTACTTTGAAGTGTGGCAGTAAAAGCCCTAAAGATCAGTTCGGGCTTTGTCTGCACCAAAGAGCTGATCTGTTTGTAACTGCATCAGTGGCAGGGAAGCAGAAATAAATGGGTCAGGCTTTAGTCAGCTGCTCACTGAAAAAAAACAGCCAGGGCATTTAAAATGTCACCTCCTGTTATTACATACCTACAGGAGAATACAACCCCCATAACAGAGACAGCAGACGTGGCTGCACGAGCAATTCTTACGTGCTTCAGTGCAAAGTCAACCAATTTGGCAAGGTGCATCAGTAACATGCATAACCCCCCCTCCCTCCAGTGTATTGGGAGTGTAGTGGACTTTCTGCCAGAGCACCAAGAGCGGCAGCTGAGGACAGAGGGCAGTGAAGAGAGCAGCTAAAGCCGCCTCGTCTCGTTCCACAGCAGGCACCGCCTGCTCTCACAGCGTGTTCTTACCAGCCATGTTGAAGCATACTACAGGACCTTTCCAGAATTACCTGGCATCAAAACCAGGGATGTTGGTCATCATTACAATATCCCCTGGTACCTATTCTACGTCTTTTGCCTCAGCCCGCAGCACAGTGGCCTCTGAGGACTGGATGGCTCCTGCCGTCCAGCTCCAGCTGTGCCAGTGCAACCAGTTCCCTTCTCCAGTGTGTCCACAGCTGCTCACTACTGACCTTCTCTTAGAGATTATTCCTCCTCCTCTCTCCCCCTGTCCCCCCCCAACTCAGCCTTGTGTCTCCTGACTCCGTTGCTCATATAATCATTCCCTAACATGTTTCTGTGAAGATGATCCAGGTTGGCTCATGCTATTTAAATCGCAGGGCTTGCTTATCTGACTTGCTGTAACTGAAATGGGTGAGGGAGAATACCATAAGCAGTGGATCCAAGGGGAATATTTTCTGGCAGAAGAGTTATGATGGACAAGCTGGGATCACTGAAAGCCTTTCCCTAGCAGATATTTAACAGGCTACGCCTCTGCCTACACCTTCTAGAGATATCATCAGGTGCAGACTGAAGAGCCAGAAACCTAGCTAAATCTGAAGAATGAGCTACTCTGCCTTCCCCGAACCTTGATTTACTGAAGTTGAGGTATTTAGCCCCACTGATGGACAGGCTACTCCAAAAAGCACTTAGACTCCTATAAATGACCTGGAACATTTACATGGAATTGAGAAATTGTACAGTAATTTGAAGGCTAGAGTGCAGGAAGAAGGAGATTTTATATTTCTCTTTAAAATGTAGACATTTGGTCTAAAAATTTGTTTTGGACAATGAAAGACCTTTTGAGGTCTTGAGCTACCTGCCCTCAATGATTAGAAACTCAGATTTTTGTATTTCTTTAAAAGATTAGAGTGCTTCTGGGTAGGAGAAGGAACTAAAGAAGCCCCAAGGTATAGCCATCCCTCCCCTTTTTTCCTGTAATTCTGAAACAGCAAACTGATTAGCATATATTCACTTTTCCTAAAGGAAGAGAGCACGATGCAGCACTGGAAGTAAAAAATAGCACTAGAGCCTAAGGTAAGCCCCAGAAGCTCTGACTCGCCATGGCGCTGTATATTTTGATGGGGAGAATGCACACTGGTCAGAACTGGCAGACTGGAGAGTGAGTATGTATTTACTGGAGCCTGCCTCACCTAAAATGTAAATTAGCATCAAAATCCCTCAGTTAGAAATTCCACCCCACCACGCACCTTATTACCATTACTTTGGCCCCTATCTAGAGCATTTCAGTGCATTAGAGTATCATACTTCAGTCTTGAAATATGGCTATGCATCGGAGTGATACTCTCATCTCAGTTTTCATATCAGATATGTAGGCCTATATGACACGATATAGAAGACATGTAGCTACACAATCGTGATACTCTAAACTCTATCCCAGCCCCTTACGACTGAGGACATCTTATTTTCTTCATACTCCCCATCCAGAAGAATAATAGCAAAAGGCAGCCTGAAGAGTTTCTGTCTTCATAAATTTAGTAGACTATATTCCAATTCATTGATGCATGGTCTTAGTTTGACCATGATCTCTCACCAAAACAGAAACAGCATTTAAAAATTGCTGTGTCACTCTTAAGCATCAAAATGGAACTGTTCAAGAGAGACAACGTAGATCAAAAGTACCTTCTGCCTCCACAGAAGCCATTTTTCACCCTGCTTTACAACCACTTAGCTAGTCACCTGCCAATAGCCTTAGGAGAATTTAAGATAAATGCTCTTTTTTTTAGACAATCCATTAGACTCACTAGTTTTTGAAGCAGTACTTTTGTCACAAAGCCTTTCCATTTGCTGTAATCTATACAAGATCAAGCTTTCCCATACGATGTTCATGGATGTCGTTTGTGTAGGCAATGAAGTCCAACAACCAGATCGCTATTTCACTTTTGCAAATATCTGCTTGTTTCTCCTTCTGCTTGGGGAAGACACTGAAATATGGCTGGCACTGTTTTGGTTTCTCTTTAACCGAGGAAGTTCTGCTTTCGCGACTCAAAGGGATTCCCCTATGGACTTGAAAAGAGGAAATTTAAGCAAACACTGTTGCCCCTGCTAGCCAAGGATCACAGAAACTATATGGTGAAGCTGTTTCAGACTTTAACTTGCAAACACACTTCAGTTAAATGAAAGAACATGGGAATACAGTACAAAGAGAAGAACAAGAAGCAATCATAGTAATCAAGTCTACTTGAGACATTATCTCAAATAACACTGTGAGACTGGTAATACCATGTAAGAGTTATTGCAAAACGTTTCCCAGTATTCTGAAATGAGTGATATAATACAAAATCACAGTTGTAAAAAGCATTAACTTGTGAGCCCACGTATATTCTCCTGACATTTGTTTTATAACAGCAGGGTATAAACTAGCAATGTTTGCTATCATCTTTTGGCATTTTGTAATTTTTTTACACATGATTTGAAAGGTAGTAGACACGGAGAGTATGATGAAACAGTTGTTAGATCAGTTCCAAGATGATACAGAGCCAGGTTATGAACCCTACACATGCCCTTGATGAGCCATCACTCGGTCCCATTAAAGGGAATACTCGCACAAATGCTAACTGTTCACCAATATCAGTAAGCATGAAACTACGGCTCCATTTGGTTCACTGATGTAAAAAACATTAGCTTTTTTCCTCCTTTCCCCCCCTTTATTATAACAAATACATCAGAGTCCTCCAGGTGAAAATATTTAGGGTAACAGAATGCAGATCAGTTTGGTTTTAGAAGTTCCCTTTGGCTCTGCAAGTTTCCTCCAGAGCTGATCTGTGGCTGTCAAGGTTGGAGTGCCAGAGTAGACAACTTTGTAACGATCTGAGGCGTATTGCCAAATAGTTCCTTTTTGATTTCCATCCAACACAAAAAAATAGTATTAAATTTACCAACTCTTGTATCATGCTCCTGACATACCTAGAGAGTGATTAATTGTGCCCCTGAGGTCTATGTAATGTTCTATTCTGGACAAAAAGAGCTTTTAAAATCTATCTAAGAACTATAATTATGAGTGAGGACAGAGACCCATAACTGTAAACGGGTTCTCTGTGTTTCTTATTTAAGTACCTGCCAACAACTGAAAGATGGAAAGCTGAAGAGCATTTTGTACCAGCAAGCAGAATGCAGCAACTTTTCAGGATAAATTCTATCTGCTGTGAACAGTTTTGTCTAGTAAGAACCAATGAATCTATTAATCTGTTCTGCAAGACAATGGATAGCAACGACCTGTCAGCTTTATGAGATACATCAACATCCTTCCATATCTTTCTGAAGAAGGCCTATATGCCCTCTGCAAGCTCTGTATGATGCAGTAGCACCATTAACACTGTCATCGCTGCTGTTACAGAGCTTCCTTTCCCTGGGTTTCTAACACAGTTGTTCCATTAAGACACATTACATGGGGTTAAAATTTTGCAGACAGATTCTTTTTCTCTCAGTGAGTGATTTTGAATTTGTATTCTTTTTTAAAGTCGTAATTGAAATAAAACCAGAAAAGTCATTCTGAATTTGAATTTATACAGTTATAAAAAATGAACAATGTAGAGATATTTGTATTCCTAGCTTTAAAGGGAAAAGGATACAAACCAGAAGACAACGGTGGCAGAGCTACTGATAGCTTGACACTGATACATTCCTTGTGTTGCATATATATTGATTTAAAGAATGAGAAAAGAGAGGTATAAATTTATGGGGACATTTTGGATCAAGTTTTGCATTCATTTATTAAACTGAATTTATAGAGTACTAAACCATTGACCCTATCATTTGGTTTTACAGATTTATGGCTGAATCCCAAGCCTGCTGAAGTCAATAAGGGTCTTTTCAACAGTAGACTTCAAATCAGGACCTTGCTGTCTGACTTTTCTCTCACATTAAGCAACTTTATAGAAACCAGTGACATTATATCAGTGTAAAGATACGAAGAAAGCAAATCTATTCATAGAATCATCATAGAATCATAGAATGGTTTGGGTTGGAAGGGACCTTAAAGATCATCTAGTTCCAACACCCCTGCCATGGGCAGGGACACCTTCCACTAGACCAGGTGGCTCAAAGCCCCATCCAACTTGGCCTTGAACACTTCCAGGGATGGGGCATCCACAACTTCTCTGGACAACCTGTTCCAGTGCCTCACCACCCTCCTGGTGAGAAATTTGTTCCTTATATCTAATCTAAGTCTACCCTCTTTCAGTTTAAAGCCATTACCTCTTGTCCTGTCACTGCATGCCCTTGTCAAAAGTCCCTCTCCAGCTTTCTTGTGGGCCTGGAAGGCTGCTAGAAGGTCTTCCCGGAGCCTTCTCTTCTCCAGGCTGAACAAGCCCAACTCCCTCAGCCTCTCTTCATAGGAGAGTTGCTCCAGCCCTCTGATCATCTTCGTGGCCCTCCTCTGGACTCACCGCAGCAGGTCCATGTCCTTCTTGTGTTGGGGACCCCAGAGCTGGATGCAGTACTCCAGGTGGGGTCTCACAAGAAAGGAACAGAAGGGGAGAAGGGGGAGAATCACCTCCCGCGACCTGCTGGTCACACTTCTTCTGATGAAGCCCAGGATATGGTTGGCTTTCTGGGCTGTGAGCGCACGTTGCTGGGTCATGTCCAGCTTCTCATCAACCAACACCCCCAAGTCCTTCTCCTCAGGGCTGCTCTCAATCCATTCTCTGCCCAGGCTGTATTTTGTGCCTGGGATTGCCCCGCCCCATGTACAGGACCTTGCACTTGGCCTTGTTGAACCTCATGAGGTTCGCATGGGTCCACCTCTCAAGTCTGTGCAGGTCCCTCTGGATGGCATCCCATCCCTCCAATGTGTCGACCACAGCCCACAGCTTGGTGTGGTCAGCAAACTTGCTGAGGGTACACTCAATCCCACTGTCCATGTTGCCGACAAAGATGTTAAACAGTTATGTTATTCCCAGTCTTCAGGAAAAAAAAGGTGCATTTAGCAATTTAAAATGTATGTAGCTGTGAGTGTGTATGTTCCAGACTTCACTTTTTGATTCTAGCATAAAGGGTTCAGAAAGCAGAAAATGAAGGGAGGGTTAAAAGATTATAGGAGGAGTAATAAAGAAGCTGGCTAACTGCCCATGAGATTTAACATGGGAAAAATGAAAGCTAATATACCTCAGGAAAAAATGATCTGCAGCTCAAATATTTAACGAGAAGGGAAAACTTGGAAGTTTTTAGGATTGAAAAAGTCTGAGTGATTAGAGGAACCAAAGAAGCTCATCTTAAACAGCAAGTTCTCCCACTTTATGTATAAGATATATATTTAAAGTTGTACAATCATCTTTTTGGAGCACTCATGATCACACAGATATAAAGGTCCTATATAAGGACACAGATATTCCACACAGGAATGGAGTTAAGCAATCTCTAAAGTACATCTATACTTACATCTTCACATCAAGGCGCACACTATTTTTAAATAACAAGATCATCATCCAAATTGTAGCAATATAACTTTCAAGTATAGACCTGACCCATAGATACAAGCCTACAGTATATGCCAGTGAAAAGGCAAATGCAACTGTAGTGAAAAGGCAAATGCAACGGTAGTCTTTGTGAGTTGGATTCTGACGAAATAGCTCTTGAAATATGATATTTATTTGTAAGCACTGCATTATAAAAATGATGTCATTAAGTTGCTGGCAGTTCAGAGAGAAGTAACAAGATACCAGTAACGCAGATGAGCCGATCTGTGAAGAAAGAACTAAGTAGGTATGGTAGTGGGATTTTACTCCCCAGCTAATGGGGTTTGCAAGTTGGTGTATTGCTGTGGTTTAAAAGAGGCAGGTTGAAAGGAAATTGAAACAAAGGAATTTCTTCTTTTTGACACTTCTGCAGGAAGAAGGTAAAAATGCATGCAGCGCTATAACCACAATGTTCACTAAGTATCTTTTGTATACTCAGATACAGCAGTAAAGTGTAGAGAAGAGAAGATGTGCTGACATTGTGCCAATATTTGAAGAACGTTGGTAGAAGAAAAGGGTGGAAGATTTATTTTAAGTGGCAGACCCCATAGTTGTAATTGTTCACAAGATAATTCAGGCAAATGTTTCATCTCAGTATCAGGCAATATTCCTGACAATGAGCCTCCACAAGAAGTCATAAAAAGACCCATGATTTGCCTTTAAAACTAAGCCTAAACTGGAACTTGAATGCAATTGTGTGTTGTAAGGATGAGGAAAACCTGACAAAACCCACTTTTCTCATCACATAGCTCAGTCAAGGGTATGGGAGTGCTGAGTAACTGGGGTTTCCTATCCTCATGCCAGATTTGTTGGATCTATACTGACAAAGAGGCTTTACAAATGGTAATGGGCACTAGCCATAGGAAGGAAATTTTGATACTGGCTTGGTGAAAGTATTTGTCTGTACTGAGGCACCAAGTTATGTCAGGGTTGAGTGTGAATTTCCAGGATTTCCAGGTCTTCTGAGGGACTGAAGTAAGGTGTCAAGTCACGTTGGCAATAGGAGCCTGGTGTGGAGGCTGCTAGCTTCCACAGTGCTTCATTCCACCTGTCTTTGCCTGTAGACTTTGCAGAGGCTTGGGGTAACCAGGCTCAACTAGATGCCAACACCAGATAGGTGTTGAAAATTAAGATAAGTTCAGGCCAAAGTGTATCTACCCCTCTGGATTTCACTCTCCTTATCTTGCTCTTTGTTGTGATCCTTTGTTGCATCTTTTCTTAAATTAAATGTGCAACCGAAATCATAACTTTGTGTCCTGTTGACCTCTGGCAACGACTGGGTTTGTACAGCACTCAGGATAATAGGAGCTCACCTGATTGAGTCCCACGGGCTTTACCTTCATGCAAATAATTATTGGTACCATTAGGATAAATGATCTTTTAGGCATCTGAGAAAATTATTTCCAAAGAAAGAAAAAAAAAAAGAAAGAAAAATAGAAAACAAGTGCTGTAATATTAAACTCATTTGACAAGGATGTGTAAGATAAAGGAAATTAAAACAGCATGGAAGGTGGGGAAAGTAATGAGAAAACAAAAAGTAAAATACAAAAATCGCTTTCAAAGAGGGAGAGGTATAAGAGGAGTAGGAATATGCTTTTAAAATTTAGTGGTCACAGAAGAAGGAACACCACAACCTGTCACATTAATAAGCATTGTAAGTAGGGATGTTGATTAACTCAGGAATGACTTATTATAATATAAATGACAGGACATAATGGAACTGAAGTGACAAGGTATGCAATGTGTATTAGAGAAAGTAAAATGAAAGCTAAATTCCTGCGGGACAAGTAAACCTAGAAAAGTTTGTAACAAGTTTGTTAAAAAATGAGTTTGGAAGTTTGCAGCTTAGGAGGAGCAAGGAAACAGAACAAATCTGGGCAGAAAGCAAGATGGTTGGTATGCTGCGATGGAGCCTAGAAAAAAGTACAAAAAATAAGCTATTAATGCAAAAGGAAAAGATAGCATGGAAGAATGTGTATATTGCCAGAAGGAAGAGAGAAACCCCCCATTTTTTCTGCATGTAACGCTTACCCTACCTTAGTCAAATGGCAGTACTCAGCTAATAATTGAGCCTCCATAAGTCTAAATCACACAGCAGGATTTTAAAGGACTCACATTCTCAAGCTTAAGAAAATGCACACACCTTCCTACCACGGACAAAAAAAAAAAAAAAGGTAATTTTATCCAAATGTACTGAAATACATATAATTTGATAAATGTTTAAAGAACGGTTACCAAAAATGCTCTCTGTGACTTTAGGAAAGTCTCTGTATGCCACAATAATCATGACCACAAAATACATCCTAGTGAAAAACGACTGCCTCTGTTAAGGAAATGAAAGGGAGTTTGTGTTAGTGTGGATACACATCACTTGCCTGCTTCTGTAAAATTACTAGTTTCGATTAAATTACAAAATAACCAGAAGTTTTGTATTCTTTAACATTTTAATTTCTGCAAATATAAAATGACTAGGATTACAACTACAATGATAACTTCAGAAAAAAAAATCAAGAAGGCTCACCAAAACCAGTGCATTTGCACTCTTACTGCAAAACAAGTCAGGGCAGAAGAATATAGACTGCATTACAAGATATACTATGCCTCATGAAATGAGCATAAATGAAGTGGGACTGGGAGAAGAAAATGATGAAATGGTGGAACTGAGGAGATGTGTTCAGACAGAAGAGTGACTGCAAATGAAGCTGCAAACCCAGGGCTCAGCAGTGTGAAATGAATGTGTAGGTTAAATTATTTTGTTGGCAGGACCCTGAAAACTAAGAGCAGACATTTTGAATCTGGCATATTCAAGACTTTGGGTATTATAAAAACTGAATATCATTGAGGTGGACTATAAAGAAATGCATAGAAGGCAATAAAGAAGAAAATATGCCATGAATACTGGCTAGAAAGATTAATAACATAATGGAACCAATGAGAAAGTCATTTCATGCTAGATATCATAGTATTATTATTTTCTTTAGCCTTATGCTTTTGGACTATGTATGCTAGGTATTTGAAATGCTTGTTTTACTTACCATGTTATGTGAGCAGATTACAGAATGCCTGGACAGGCATTTGTGACACATGGCTCACCATTTTCAGTCAGTGAAAATTAGAAGACATTTGTACTGATTCGATTTTGTGAGTGTTTTTGGTAAAATTAGAGACTCTGTTACAACACTCTGATACATTTTTGAGACCACCAAAATGCTGCCATGGCTAGCCTGGTAGTCAAGTGAAATTTTTGAGAGCAAGCGCACCATTTATACAGATAATGTAAGCCACTCAGAATGTGGTACTAAAATATTACATCCAAAAAGTGATCAATTTAGTACATTATAAAAGTATGTTACCTCTGTAGCAGGAGCCGGCCCAGGTAAGTATTTGTCCTTTCAAGAAGCATGATTAGGACAAAAGTGCAAAAAAATTAAGACCAACGGAGATGATTCAGAAGTCAGAGACAGAGTATGTCAGAGAGGACACTGCAGCTCAAAAGAGAGAAAATGAAAATCCTGAGCTATGACTAATGAGGGCAAACATCAACACAGCAAAAATAAATTTAAAGCCAATTTTTGAAAGTAGTCAGTACCTGGTAATTCAGAGAGGTCTTTCAGCTGACAATAGAGTCCTTCATAAAGCCTGTAAGAAGTTCATTCAGGGTGTTGAGGGTAAAAAGGACTGAAAAAATCTAAAATTTGAGATAGCAAGTGTAGGACTGAAGAGAGTAATGTGAGGGAAATTGTACATTGTACATATAATTGCAAAAAAATTATCCAAAGTCACGAGAATTTTAAAATGTTGCACACTCCAAGTGCTGAAAAGTTGTAGACATATAGCTTGTGCTTGAGGAAAATAGAATTAACTTCAAAAATACTCAACAAAGTATTCGTATCTTATGCTTGGGGGAAGAATTAATTTCAAAAAAACCACAGCAGTTCTCAAAGAGTTTCAGTTGTCATCATAAGCAAATGTGTGTGGTCTAAAAGGAAGGAAAAAAATACCATGTCGTCTTGTTTTGTATTAGCGTCCCGCGACAGGAGGAACTATTGATTAGTCCACGTAGCTGATGTCTGCTCTGTGATACTGGAAATTGGCAGCTGAATGCTGAAAGGTTAATGAAGGATTAATAAAGGTAAGTTGACACACAGACGACTCATGAATGTTATCTCAGAGTGTAGCTGATACTCAGTGATTCATGTATCCTATAGACAAAGTGGGGCATTACACTAACTAAATATTCCTCTACTTATATAAGGAAAGAGAATTTTTAAAGTTTAATTAATTAGAAACAGTATTTGCCTGACAACCAGAAGTACCTTTCACAGTGAGTTTAAAGATAAGTCAGGATACAGACTGAAAGCTGAGAGTAAAATTTGAAGTGGTTTTCCAAGGACTCAGATAGCAAACTTCAATTAACATTAACAAGACCTATGTCGTTAAACCAAAATGCAGTTTTAAGAGGTGAATTTTAAATCCTGACACAGGCTTTTGCAATTGGACAAACTAGGAGTGTAAAGAATAATCAGTTTAAGTGAGTAACTAAGGTGTTAAGTTTGGAGGGAATGAACTCTCGTGAGGGTCCAGCTCTCATTTTGTTAGGGTCACAGGCAGCTGGGGAATTTCACCACCCACCCCACCCCACACAGACACCTCCAACTGAATTACCTTTACTAAGCTTAGAAGATGTCCACAATAAATATTTTCCAAACACAGTATGTAATTTTTGGACAAGTACCTATCCCCTCTCCATGCCCCCCAGGTCAACACGTTACAGAGAATCCACATCCTCACAGCTGAACTGATCTCCTCACTGAAACCAACAGGTAATTTTCTATTTACTTGAATAGAAGAGAGACATTTATGTAGTCTGTGATACCTGAAGAGACAAGATTTTTCATCCCTATCAACATCTTTCTTCACTCACTTATACCTTCCCCTTTTGCCCCGGAGATTTCCACTCTCAAAAGTCCCTCGTGCATCGCTATTTCTCTTTTCCGTACATTCAACATTATTTCCTTCCTCAGATTTTTATCTACCTATTTGTGTTCCCTCTGGCTCCAATCCTATTCTCTCATCCTTCCTCCTGAAAGGCAGACAATCTTTTCTTCCTTTCAAGTATCTTTGCTTGGTCCTAGAAAGTCATCATCAGCTCCAGCTTAACTCAGATTAAACTCTTATTCTGCTATTCAGCATTTTCTGGCGCTCATTTTAATCCTGCTGATGTCCCTGTGTGCCATGTACCATACTGCCCTGTGATCTTGCCTCTCAGCTCTTCCTCTGCCCTCCCACCCCACTGCCATCCATCCACTTCCGTAGCTTTGTCTTCCAGGACTCTGAAGTTCTTCCTCTCTCCTCTTTGGGAAGTCCCCTCTTTCTCTTCCTGGTCCCACTGTTTCTCCTCCAGTGGGACTTCCCTACCTGTAACTTCTTGCTCAGAGTTGTCTTCCACATTAGGTCTGCCTCATCCTGATGACCTCTGACAGGACGTATCAGCCACCCCTCTGTTTACTTCAGTTTCTCCACTCCCGGGAGATGCTTCATCTGTATGGTTTGTCGCTGCCTCTCATACTCACTGGGATTCCCAGGAACTGTCACGTATCATGGAGAACCAGGAGCTGTTTCTGTGTGCCGGCATCTTTTGACTCCCCAACAACTCAGCACTACCTCCTAGGCCACGCTGCTCCCATTTTATGCAGTGGTGGAAAACTATCCATCGTGGGTCAGAGTTAAGGTTTTCACAGTGAAATATCAAGTTGCAGAGGGGAAAATAGAGACTCCTATACATAGGTGGTATAAAATATATGTTTTACCAAACTATTGTTTCCTCTGATACTATGTGTGTTTTGACACAATAGAAAATGTTACAGATGATACTTCACTGTATTTGGAATTTTTGAAGTTTTTCACATCTTTGATTACAAGACGACACCTTTTTTTCCTAGTTTGAAGTAGCACAGAGCAACATATTTGTTTCTGGTCTGCACAGTTTTAAAAGTAACCCCAACTCATTGATTAATCAGTCAAATTAAAAGGTTAATTTATCCTAGTAACTTCACCATGATGTAAAAGGTCTCCTTGAAAGACAATCCACTGAACTCAACCACAATGGGAGGTCTCCATCCCCCTTGAGCTTATAGGGCTGGTAAAACATCTTGAGTGCCATAAAGAAATTAAATGTGTGGACAGTTAATGATGATGCTGAATGGAATTATTAATGATACTGTTACTGTAGTGATTTCTGTGTATGTCTCTTCCCAACAGGAGGACTTAAGAAACTACACTCACATCTTCTCTCTCAAAGCAGTTTAGTGGGTTGACTCTTTTAGTAAGTTGCTCCCTGTTTCACCAGCCGCCTGATAGCATGCTGCTTGTGGCAGATACTTGACACTTGCCAGACATATTTCTGCCTTCTGTTTTGCACAGCCTTTGCAAATCTCAGCATTTGTTGTGAATTCGTTTTATTGAATGAATTCTTCATATCTTTGTCCTACTTCTCCTGTAGTTTTCTCCAGCCATATCTTTTATTCTGCTTAACGTGATGCTACACAAGTCTTTGCCTGTCATTGAAAGACACGTAATACCTCAGCAGCCACTGCAGCCAGGATTTCACTTGTTCTGAGTTTTCTTCTGGTTCCTTCCTTCACTAAAAATTTGGGGAATTTTATTGGGAGTCTCATCATTACTAGTTTTCAACATTCCCTTGGTGACTCAGTCTTTGCCTGCTGCTTTCCCAGGCTTTAACTAGATGATAAAATGTCTAGTTCTGAGCATCTAATTTCTTTGTCAATGTCAATCGTTTCTTGAAGTGACGGTCCATTTAACATCTCTAAAAACTACTCTGCCCATCAATGCCTTGACTCTTTTTCCATTTTAAAAACTTTGAATGTTAGTGCTTAAAAAAATACATGGCAAGATAAATGCCCTCAAGTTTGAATGAATGTTTCTTGGTTCCATATTCAAAATCTAAACTTCCACAGAGAAGTTACATGTATTTTTTTTCTTTGTCACGCTGTGAAGTTACATGTGCATTTTCATTTGTCACACTTAAATCCTCCACAAGTTGTGACATCATTTGTGAAAAATACGTGTTGTCCACAAGAAGTGGTGAAGTTTTATTTCTGGAAGAATTAGAGTCCTACTCCCAGCTCTGCCACACTTGTGCAAGTTCTGGCAGGTCATTTTGTGCTCCTCAGTTAATCCTGAGGAAAAATGAACCTGTATCCATCTCCTCAGTCAATAATAGGGACAAACCAGTTTTCTAAGCAAAGTTTAAGAGCAGCTGTAGCAGAGCGTTAGAATGAGAGCTACTTGTACCAGATAATAGTAATCACTGTAATTTACTGTATCGGATACCTAGACATGTATAAATGTGATACAGATCATGGTGCCTATCTGTATGGCACTAAAATTGGACTGCAGTATGAGAAAATTAACTTTGCTTGCCTGTGTGCATGAAGAGAGGACAATTTTCAGTGCTGTCAGCACTATCAGTATGAAACTTATTATGGGTAATAACATTACTGTAAAATAGATGCTTAAAAATAAAGATGATGTAATATTCATATACACTATAGAATAAAACATGCTTTAAATGAAATAGACTAATTTTATTGATGGTGTCAAAGAAATGGATGTCTTTCTTGATGAAAAATCTGAATAGAGCCCAGGCAACGGTCAGTTGTGCATCCTGAAATTTAATATGTCACGCAAAAATCTGTGCTACTTTTTTGTAGGAATTTGAATGTATCAGCTAGATCCCTTGACATAGTATATGCATAAATCACAACTATTAAGTTGATTTTAATAAAATGCAGCCAGTGATTGACATCAGCGTTATAAAATCTAGAAATACAGATGTAAAACTGAGACTATGTTTCTAAGTCACACTATCAAGTCTCTTTCTCTCTTGCGTGTATCTACAAACGACTGCTCCAAACTTGATTTAGAATTTTTTTCTGTTTCTTGGCCTAGGACAGATCCTTAATGTTACTTAAACTCACTTTTGTATTTACTGGATCTAAGCAACGTGGTAAGCATGATCTGAAGGACAATAAACCATTTTAGCACACATACAGTTGACTGACCTAAAATAATTGGAAAGTAAAGGCTCCTGACGCTTGAATAACGCTAGTTCAGGTTAGACTGGACTTTCAGCAGAATGTGTAAGATCTGGTCTATACTAATTTCTTTAGCTATATAATGACAATATACTCTGTTGCTCACATACCAGGTTAAAATACAATTTGATCTTCACTAGAGACAAAACTCGTGGAAAAAAAATCACCTTAGGTACACAGGTTGTTCAAACAGAAAACCCAGACATCTCACAGCATAGTACAATTAAAGCACATTTGTCTTTACAAAAACAATATCTACTGTGTTCTAGTAGAAAAATGAATGTCAGCTAACAATCTAAAAGCAATAAACAATAAACTTAAATTATAGTAAAAGTCAATTAGTATGCCAATTAGTCTATATTGCAAGCAACTTACATGAAAAATCTTATTTTTCACTGTCATACAAGGTGTCAAGGAATGAACTCTGTCATTTAGGATTCACTAATAATTATAAAGGGGAGTTTGACAGATTATGATGTGACTCCATAAAGTAGTAATGCAAAATAGCTACTCACCAAATGGTAAAAGCTTTTATACTTCAGCACCTTTTAAAAGGGTACACATGGTAATAGAAACTCACTTTGCAAAAAGACAAATAAATCTGGGGATGCATATGCTTTGTGTCAGTTTCATGTGGTTCCTAAGCAAGATTTTTACTGAAAATGTTCTCAGTGCAAAAAGATAATAACGTGGAGAAAAACACATTCATCAAGTACAGCACACAAAACCCGAGACCTCACTTTATTCTTCTGGGAAAGACACAAAAAAATTAATAATCTGTTCATAGCCATGGAGTTCACTATCCAAGAATGCAAAAGATACTGTAAAGGCAAAGACTACATTATGCAAATATCACAAGCATGAGGAGACCATACAATTCAGCTCACAGCAGAAGATAATCAGCTTTCTCATTTAAGTTTAACTTCAAACCAGAAGCATCTTACTTCTAAAAGAGCTGGATGTGCAAAAGTTCAGCCTACATGTTTGTTTCCATTTGTTTCTTCCAGCCCTTGGCTGTGATTTTGTAAGGCTTGCACATGGGTAAATTGAAATCTAGTGCTTATTTTTGGCTGAGTTCTTCATTTGGCTTTTGTCCTGTAAAAAGCATAAGCAGTCTTTCTGGAAGGCTCGTGAAAACATCTAATTATTTATCTCCATTGTAATGGTACTATGAATTTATATTACCTACAAACCACTTTGGCTTAGACGAGTAGGAACTTCTGTGGTCCTCAAAAAGCAGTTTTACCAAACAAGCCTTGAGGAGGCCACTTGTGGCTGAAAATACAATGGCTATGTTATGTTTCTGTGTCTGGAAATTGATTTTATTCAAAGCAAACATCACATATGACTCTCACAAACAAACAATTAGTCTAGCTTCCGTGACTCCAGCACAAGGTCTGGTCTTTCTTCCTACTCTGAGATTTGGTACATCTACCTTCTTTAGTTTAAACCCTCCATGAATTTATACCCTTTTTCTGTAACTATATTAATGATTTTTTTTTATTATTTTTTAGAAAATAAATCTTTGCTTTTCCTCATAGAATCTGATCAGGGAAAATGCAAACACAGTAGGGAAAAGAAAGCAGAACGAAGTATGATAGACAAAACGAAGGACGTTTGCGTGTGATAAAGAATTCTAGCCAACTAAAGAATGCCAGAAAAAAAGGCATGGGTTCTAGAAAATGTCCAGCCTTGGAAGAATTGATTAATGTCTGATGCTTTTGGAAAAATACACCCTTTCTCCATATATTTATTTAAATTGTTTCCTTGGAAATAATTACCACTTGGTTCCACGACGCGTTCATGGTCATGGATTACTCTGAGGATGCAGTTAATATGTAAGTTTTAAATGCTTTGTCTGGAGTACATGAGTCTTTGAACCACATTTATGAGAACTAGCTTTCAGAACATAGGAAGTGGCTAAGAGACCTTCAAATACAACCCATGCCCCCAGGATTTGCTCCTGTCACAACCCTCGTGTCTGAGAGAGAGCAGAAAGCCAGTGTGGTGCTTGGTCATAACACCCTTTGGGTTTGTGGTATATTCAGTATTTCATTTGGATGAATAATGGGTTTAAACTAGGTAAACAACTTATCATATAAGCTAATGATCCACTGTGTTTCTATTGTGCATAAGTATGTGGGGAAAAAAAGCCAACACTTCTCACAGTTAATTCAGTGGTTTGGGTATGTTTTTAACTGTGAAGAAGGCATCTTTAAGGAGGCAGAGAAGAAGTTATATGTGAATGATTGTTGCAGTTTTCCCTTCCAAAGCTTTCAGGAGTGTTTGAGAAGAGTGAAGCTAAAAAAAAAAATCCCCAAACAAACCCTAAGTGAGTGCTCAATACTTCTTTATTACCTGAGAGCATGGTAGTAGGGGAGCCCTCATTTGCCGCATTCAGCACCTGCCTGCTGCTGGCACAGGAGTGGTTTTGTTCAGACATGCCAATATAAACTTGACTTTGCCCTCAAGTTCATCTGATTGAAGTGCTTGGGAACACCTCAAGGACTGCCTCATAGTCACTACGTACAAGGACTCAGGGAAGAATCTGGAAAGGATATCTGCAAGAAAAGATGCCTCAGGATGATAGTAGTGACTTTGGGAGTCAAGTATAATCTAGTTGGTACTGTAGGTACAACTATAGTCATAATTTGAGATGGAGTAGATGTTTCTAGCCCCGTGACAGAAATATGCTCTAATAAGGAATGTGTTACTATATTGTCAGTGTTTGGTTGCACGAAGTTAATATTTGCTGCCAAATGTTCCTGAATTATTTTCCTGGTGCACATTTTCCAATGCATTTCTAATGTGATCACTTATTATTTAGTTCTTTCTCTATTTGATGAAAGCATAAATTAAGATAAAGTGCATCAAGGTTACTGATGCTTTCTGATAATAAACTAAAACTGTTGATTAAGCAGATGATGAGTTTAAGTCAACATCCTTTGTATTAAAATGCTTGATGTGGATTTATGGACTAACCTCACAGAAGTTCCACAAGTATAAAAGATATGTTAAATAATGATAAGGAATATTTTACTTCAGCATAATTTAATAACTACAGTTTTAATACAGAAAATCATTTAAGTAAGAAAGGACATAATTAAGCCCTATCAATATACTGAACTGTTTATTTTTCAGATTAAAACATCACAAGTATTCTTGTTCTTTCATGTTATTCGGCAATGTATTTGTTTTGGATTTCCATGGATATTTAATGAATGTTATCTGTTTGAATGAATCTCTCTTTCTTTTTTTTTTTTTTTTTAAGAACAATCTAAGAACTAAGTTTTGCCGTTTCTGTGGCACTTACAGGTACGAACTCAACAATATCGGTACTAGGCATAAATTCTCCTGTTCTCCCCTTCTTGGGACATGAAATGGGAGAATTTTTTCTATTGAAGCAGTTACTTTATACTTTTTTTGGTGGTTCCTATCTTCCTTCATCAAGAATTTTTCTAACACCTTTTTTCCAGGCTGCTCTTTAGGCCAGATGAGATACTTGTCCATGCTGCTTTCTTAAAGAAATGACTTTGGGGCCAGATTTGGAAGGAGTCATGTGATTTTCCTGGAGATTCCTTCAAGTGGGTCCTCTTCATTTTGGATCATCTTCATTTCAGAGCAGCAAATGTTTATGGACAGCCATGGGTACAGGCTGCCATCATGCATCACCTCCAGCTGTGCCACTGCCTCTTCTGGTGACAGAGCCTGAAGAGTCCTTTCTAGATTATCCTCGATGTCGCCTGATACAAGCCCCCCATCCCTCTGTTCTGAACTCAGATTGAACTCAGGTGCTTACATGGCACCATGTGGATGAGAAATGTTGGCCTTGGGTTTCACCACAGAGCCTTTTCAGGATGGGTTTATCAAATACTTCTCCACAAGGCAGGATCCCTGCTGGTCTGGGATCCTTTTAATTTCAGTTTCTTTCTGAGAAGCACATTCAATTTAACATTGTTTAAAAGGTACTTTCAAGTTATGGATCTCATTCACTTCAAATTAGCAAACATCAACAATAAATATTGGTCCTTTTCTTTCCATGGACCTTCCTCCTCATACTTTGTATTCAGCCCTTAGTGTAGGTAGATTAGCTCATTACAACCAAGAGAAAGAGAAACGGAAAAAGAAATGATTTGAATGTATCCGGTAACTGTTCAATATTCTCAGCGGTCCCCAAAATGACATTGAAAAGAATAGCGTGCTTTCCATCATAACAAAATCTAAGGTTATTCAGTATTGTTTGAAATACAAATAATATAGAATTATTTTACTATTAAACTGAAAAGCTTGCAGCTGACAGCAGTTCATTTTTTTGGAGTTATTGTGTTAAGATCCTGTAAATCTACTTGTAATGCTGAATAAGAATGACCCATGGATTAAAAATCAGTGAGGACCTTTACAGAATACAGCAAATAAAATACAATAGTAACCTTCCACTTCAGATACAGCACGAGTATAATCTGCACAGCAGACAAGATGGGCAAGATCTACATGGGCTAAGAGAAATTAATCAAACTGTACTGCAAAGCTTGGCCTGAAATGTGGAAATGCTTTGAAAAGTCAATAAAAGAGGCCTTATCCCCAGCAGGAGTAAATCCATCAGATAAAGTCATTGCAGCTACGTCCACTTACTTCAGCTGAAGATCTGCCCCAATGTTTGTAAAATTAATGGACTACACTATATTGCTTTCATTTTTCTGCTGGTAGGCTGGAAAGGTAATTAGTACACAGCTGCATCCCCAAAAGTATTGTCTAATAAAACTGGGTTTTGCCTTGCAGTGGTGTGTAAAACATACAGAGAGAAGCTAAGAGCCAGAGGGCTTGATTCTCCACAGCCTCACACGTTGTATTAATGTACATCAGGGCCAAATAAGTATAAGCTACTGCTTTCCCAGTTTGGTACGCGTTGTTGAGCGAAAACTCCAGAAAACTAAAATGAAAGCAAACATGGAAGGTGGGAGAGGAAAGACTTAGTTCTGCTTTATACAAGAACTGATATTTCTTAAAATTCTTAACTAATACAACAAATAAAACTGCTTACTTGATAAATCAGAAAAGTGAAGGATTCAAAGAGGAAATTACAGCAAATACTACACTAAACAAATAAATAGATTTCAGGGATGGAAAAAATCATGGACATGCTACGTAGCGCTGAAGGTTTTTGGTTTTGGTTTAGTTTAGTTTAGTATAGTTCAGTTTAGTTTATTTTATTTTAGTTTATTTCATTTTGGTTTTTCCAATGCACTGAAATGCACTAAGCCAAGGAATTAATAAAGAAGTCTATTTAATGTGAAAAAAGAGAAAAACACCGTTAACTCCAACTTGAGAGGTGAGCAATTCCTATCAAAGCAGGAAACAGTAAGTCCTTATCTCATAATTAAAGTGCTTGAGTAGGAAACACCAGGGGAATAGTCTAAATACAGTAGTATAGCTGTTAGTAATGAAAGCAAAGTGAAAAATAGTATGAGTATTCACTGTGTAAATCAGTAAAGAAAGTAACCCCACACTTTGAGTCTAATTTTGACTCACTGACCAGCTGGATTTCGTATGTTTACAATGCTGAAAATCAAGCCTTTTGAAATGAAAAGTGTGGAAAATAGACTGATGTCTTCTTAGTGAAATTGATATTATGTAGAACCAGTGTTCTACCTCAATATGAAATTACGAATGGGATTTTCAAGGAGCCTAAGGGAATTAAGGTTTCCAACTCCTTTTGAATTTTATTAGGATTTAGAAGTCTAATTCCCTCATGCTTCTTTGACAATCTCAGACTAAATATTTACCTCCTCTCTGCATCTTATGCCCTTTCTGCATTATTTACAACGTTCAGAGATACCATTGCTCTCTGGAGCATACTGCGATTGTGTGGTATGTTCTCAACCATTTTATCTGCTTGTGCCCAGAATAGTTAGCCAAAATTTGAAGGTGTATGAACTGTTTGTAGAAGAAGAAATGAAATTGGATTGAAGAATTAGGACTTGTTAAAAATTGATCCTGTTATTTACAAGCAATGTATGTTCCCTCTGATTTCCCTAAAGACAGCAAGAATGAAGCAAAGCCAGTTCCTTCCTCAGGATTCTCCAGATCACCTTCCAGCAGGATCCTGCTGGAAGGGTCACCTCGACCTTCATGACTTCTAATGCTCCTGTCTCTAGAGCTTTCTTCTGACATCTACAGCTGCAGCCAGGTGCTGCGACTCATTGGCTGCAAAATACAAAATAAAACTCTGCCTTTTTTTGTGTTTATCTAGTACACTGAAAATTTCATCTGTCTCCATTGTTCAGTTTCTAGTTTTCCATAAGACCTGTGCTCTGGGTGTTGGCTCCTTCCCAAATGATATTAACTGCAGAATTTATCCTGAATAGTGTCTTCTACAGTCTTCAGTTTCAGTTACAATCCATCCAACTAACAGTACAACAAGGCAATCTTCACCTATGATGTTACCCAGGTAATGTCTTCTATTGAGTAATTTAACATAAACTTTCCAGAGAACAGAGTTGCTTCTAGATCAAATGATTTATTATTCCCCCAAACGTATCTTCTTATTAACTGATTGACCATTTTATATCTTGTCCTGTTTCTTAGGTTTTTGGCTCCACTTTTCAGGATCTTCTGGCACCAGTGATTTCTTGGGAACCACACTCAAAATAGCAAAATGCTATGTGTTCACACCCTCTGCACACTATGGATGCAAGAGGAAGGCTTCATCTAAGTGATTATAGGCAAAAGGAATTAATACACTCTACAATCTGTATTAGGAAAGCAAAATGATATAGCCCTCTAGACTGAACATATTTGGCCGTGAGTATTGGAACACATAATGTCAGTAATAATTCTATCAGATTTTCTATAAGATTCTAGGTGCCTACTTTTAAAATAGTTTAAGGAGATGTGGTCCTCAAATACCACTGGGAGCTGGTTACTTACCTTCTGTACACTTTTTTAAAAATGAAGATTCCTTTCCTATGTGTTATTATCCAAGCATGCAGCTGGGATCTTTACAAAAGGTAGTAATGCATGCTATTAGTAAAACTTTAAAATAGTGGAATGACTGTCTACAGCATACCCAGATAATTTCTAAACTCCTTGATCTCAATTTATAAGCAAACAGGCACAGTAAATATATTGGCATTTTAAATTCTGCATCATAGCACATCTCTGCCTGTTAGGATCTTGTATTAGTTATCAACAGATATGGGAATAAAACTACAAAACGCAAAGTTGAGTTAAATCAGCTTTTTAGAATATCCCATTAAAACTCCACATAATCCTTTTCTTTCTTTCCTTCCTAATAATACCTTTTACTGTATGGCATGGAATTGATATCAACAACTGATATCTAGAACCTTAATAGGTTTCTATCCTGTTAATTCCCTTTGGATAGAGGTCAGCTTTTCTGTGGCACTGTCCTCCTCCAAGGAGCAGCTGGGTACGGGTAACAAATGATCTAACTTCTTGTCATTTTCTGGTGCTCTGGTCATTTTACAAGTAAAATCCACATTTGTTTCAATGGGCCCTAGATGAAATCTGATTTGAATCTCTTTCCTTAAAGAGACATCATACACTTAGCTAACTGCTATAGTTCACAAAATTTAATGTTGCGTGTTTTGTATCTGATACACCAGAGGCAACTTTTCAAGTTCCTGCAGCTGCGCAGCCTAAATCTTGGCACAATCTACTAATATATCTTAGACAGAAATATGACCCCATAAAAGTAGAGTATTATGAGCACTAAAGCTCTGCTATGTCTCAGTCAAAATATCAGGGTTTTTTACTGTAGTATTCTACTCAGTATTCATGGAATAGAGTGTGATTAAAGAACCACTCTTGCTCTTGGTGTGCCGATTCAATAATTATTGTCTTTGTTTCTTTTAATATATGCACAAAGTCTCATCCCACACAAAACATGATATCATAAAGCTAAGATAACAGTAGAGTGAGACATCTTTCACAACAGTAGTAACAAACTCTGGGTGGTTTTTCAATGTTTATGAACATCAACACTGTGTTCACAAACTTATTTCAACATCCTAGAAATGTATCCCTTCTACACTAAAAGAGAAGAAAAAATCCCTTGGAATGACTAAGGTAGAGCAGGATAAAGAGAAGGCAAATGTGGCTTTTAATTACTTTTATGCGTGGAGACCTCAAGGGACAGAAGAACACAAAATGTCTTCTGTAATTTTTGAAGACAAAGGAGCGCTTCTAAATTGCTTTAGCACTGCCTGGGCTCCTTACAGAGCACCCAGAGCTGCTTTGTTGCTCAGGCTCTTCCACTATCTCATCCCTAACTTCTTTTTTTGTCATCCATAGTACTTACTGTTCCCTGCCCTGGGGCTTTCTAGTACCTGCATGTGACGGTTTATCCAGGGCCCACATCAAGGTTTCTCGCAGTCAGCGGGAGAGTTCTCCCTCTGTAACACAAATGCTATGTGCACGCACTTCAGCAGAGGGGACACTCTTACCTCGGTCCTGCCTTGAGCTACGTAACAGCCAGGGCAGCATTTTGAAACAATGCACTACGGTAGCAATGGAGATTGATGTCGACAGGACTTGAAATGGCCAGTGACTAAAATGCTTATCTGTTTGGTTTAAATTTTGAAAGAGTATTTTAAAAGAATAAAAAACTGGAATGTTTTCTGAGAATACTTTGTGTAACGCCACTTCATAAACATGGAAATTTAAAATCTAATGTTATGAGTATCTTCTTGGTTTGTTACCAGCAGCTTTTTGGCTAAAATGATTGATCACAGCGCACAAGAAAAAGTGCCCTCTGATTCCTGTGCACTGAGGTTCTGATCCAGGAAGTCCAACAGAGTCTAAATGGATGGTCCCTCCAGCTGCTTACCTGTTCTTCCTTCTTTCTCAGTGTGTACTTTATGAGGTTGGGAGATACCTGCAATGATCCGACTCTTCTGGGGTCTTCTATTAATTGCTGTTCTCAGTACAGATTCTTTTCTGCTCCAGATGTTCATGAAGTTTGATGCACACTAGGAATATCTTGTTACAATTAAACCATACTAATCAGTACACACATCAGCTACTTGGTATGGGAGCTCTACACTGTTGAAGTACAGAAAAGGTAAAGGAAGTCTGTCTTTTTTTTTTTTTTTTTTCTTCTGTAAATCTTGTAAGGCTAGGGTTTCATGAGACACAATGTGAAAAGTTTTTATAACACATATATTTATCACACATACTGCATTCTCTTTCATTACTAATTTTCTTTTAATAAAAAAGCAATTGAGTGTGTCCAGCAAGACTATTTGTATTGATTTACAACTAATAATGAAATACAAATTACAGCCATTTCTGAGTTAATTGCACCTTTGGCCTCATTTTTGACTGCAGTAAGGGTTTTCCAATCAGTCTTAGACACCTGGCCATCAACCTTCTGGGACCAGCACTCTTGCTCTAGACATCTCTAGTCTTCTCTCTGCAGCCTAGTGACAAAAATTGCTAAGTACTTGGCATCTTTCTATTCAGTTTGACGACTCAGCAAGTCTGGTGTCAGGTAAGCACCTACCCTCTTTCTTCCAGGAAAGGACAGCATAAAATAATGATCTCTGAAACAGTCTGATTTAGAACAGAAACCTTACAGAGAAAACAGATATTAAGAGAATAAACACATCTAAACATGTTCTCTTTGTCTGGGAGCTGACAAAAAACAAGATGCAGAACTTGACAAGGTTAAGGCCAAATCCATAAAAAGATTTCTGTGTCTGGATCCTCTTCAGTAGACTCACTACATGGGGGAGAGAGTCAGCTCTTGACACAAAAACCTTGCTTAGAGCCAGAGAGAATCACATCCCCCCACTGGGATTCAAAGCCTGGTGCTCTTACCTGAATGAAAACACAAGTAAGAATTGGTGTTGACAGAGAAATATTCTCCCCATTCCCTCTCCACATTCTAATAAATCAAGAAGATTAAAAAAAAAGAGGGGGAAAAATAAGAGGAAATAGAATCTACAGGTTTGAATCTCTCTTGTATTCACCAGTTCAGTAATTTTTCATTATTTTTTTTCCTTGTTTCTGTTCCACTGAAGTGGCAAAATTGTTGCTGAAAAGTCCTAAGAAGTCCTTAGTCACTCCATTTCTTCATCCTCAGTGGATACTGTACAATACGATCCAATGCCACTTAAGCCCATTGCGTTTGCACCTGTTTAGTAGCTAGCCAATACACCTGTTAATACTTGTAAAGTTGTGCGTCTCCCAAAACTAGGAAAATCAGGAGTGTGTCTGTCCTTTGCTACAAGTCTGCTTGAAGGCCCAACCTCATCCTAAGCCCCGCTGCAGAAGATATATGGTCACACCGGGGCTTCATTTATCTCTGAGAAGACTCCCTGTTCCCAAGAGGAGAGGTTTTGCCAGTCACCATGCAGAGCTTGTACAAAGAGACTGCTATGTCTATGAACCCTAAGCAAAAAGAAGAAGAGGGTAGAATATGCAGGATGGTAGCACAGCTCAAGACCCTTCAGTTCTGACACCTTTCTTTCCTCTTTTCTGTTTTCCCTCTCCATTCCCCACTTGGAGACTGCAGGAGGCAATGCCTCGCTGGAGCACTGGCAGTAATACTTGCCTCCTGAAATAATATCTGCAATAGAAGTCTGTCCTGTACAACTGCTTAGAAAAGGTATAGCTGAAAACATCTTAGTCTAGTATATATCAATAATAGGGATGTTCTTATGAGGACTAGAGACTCTGCATGAACTTGGTTTGAAAGAGATTTCACACTTGCAGGATTTGGAGTGCTGGAGGTTATAATAGAGATGGACATCAGCTAATAAACCTTCTGGGAACTCTTGGCTGGGAACTATGACACCTTTCATCTCCCAGGCTAGGAAGCAAACAATCAAGGGTTTTGCTTGAAAGGTTTTTCTTTGTGTCAAAAAAAATGCTAAGATTCATGTAAAGTCCGAAGAGTGAGAGGCTGTCAATGATGCCTGGAGTCAGGATATGGTGTGTGGAAAGTAACAGTTGAGGTGGTAACAGCGAGGAGTCTGACAGAGCTTCTAGTTTCTTGTATCTTCCTCACATTCATTGCATAGCTCTGATGAAAGCTGTTGACTGCCAGATCAGGTAGTATCTAACTGAAAAACTGGTTACTTTTGCTAGGTTTATCACTAACCATTTAATTTAAAAAAGTTAAAAGCAGTCAGGCACTGACATCAGCTTACCGTTACCATTCTTTCTTATTAATATCTTTCATCAAAGCACAGTGGGAGACGAGGCCTACTTCAGCTTGTTATCTGTGTTTATACTTAAAATTTTGTTTATGCCTTTATTACTACCAAGAAGAATAAAGTAGCCTAGCGCTGGTAACAAAAAATAAGAACACTCCAAGGAAATACTCTTTTAAGTATACTTTTTTGCTCTATCTTATTTGCCTTAGATACTCATTTTTCCTAAGCAGTCCTGACTCAGATTTGGTTAACTTCAGGATTTCTAATTTTGATCTCTTACAAAAACGACTCATTAAATATACATCAGATGTATCAGCATTTATCATCTACATTGGTGATATTACAATTAAATCTTAACCTTGTAGAAGGCTTATTAAACATAGGTAATATTCTTATGCAACCCTTTTCATAATTCTATTTTCCTTTCCATCCAGTTGATAATGCCATTAGCTTTTTTATATAACTGGATCATTCCTATACATGTCCACAATTCAGTGATGTACTAAGAAAACTTCATACACCTACATTTTCCATTTTTAGCTTTCTAAAAATTAGACTAAGGCCAGAAAGCAAGGTGATTTCATGACATACAGAAACACTAAAATAAGATTGCATGATGGTATTGAATTTCTTGCTCTTAGAGAATAAGTCATTTGAAGAATTTGGCAGTAGATGGAGAAGAAAATTCCAGACGGACTTTCCAGCTAAGGATAGGAACCTTTTGTGTTCCAATAGCTCTTAGAAAGACCTTGAGGTTTCAAAGACACAATCTATTTCCACATATCTTGTAGTACTGACAGATAGAAAGGAATGAGATGGACGACCATTGCACCATGACTGACAGATTTTTCCTGTAGAAGTACGTCTTCCCTTTCAGTATCCTTCCCACCTCTGGCTGAAGTGCACTGGATGTGCAGTGAGCACGCAAATCCCAATACCCATTCCAATGCTTCACTGTCACATGTAAGGCAGAGGATTTGTGACATTGTGCTGATTCAAAAGATGTGGCATGAGAAGTAAATATAGAAGTGGACTGACAAATACGTGCAAAAGGCGTAACTGCAGGCTCTATTCTCTCTGTCCTGTTTGATTCTCTTTGAGACTTTTAGTATTAGTGGTATGCAGCAAGCTCCCGAATTGCTCTAAATTAAGCTATTCCTAGAACAAAATCTGTGACATTTCCTCTCTCTGTTGTTTACAACCAAGCCTAAGGATGGAGAATCTCTGTTCTGATAATTGATGCAAGGACTGAATAAGCATTTAAGGGACACTAGAGAGAATTTCAAAAATAGATTGAGGGCAGGATGTTGTCCAGTCCCAAATGAATATTGTCATCACTGACCTACAGAAACAGGTTGTCTCTTATGTTTAATCTTTCCTTATGCTTAGTTTCTGAACTATTGACTAGACTGCCTTGAACAAGAGGCGCAGAGAGTGCCAGTCCTGACAGCAGCCTGAAGATTGTTGCTTTCTCCTAAGAAATTGTAGAAATTGTCTCAAAACTCCTCCAGCTGAGTAGGATACCAAATGCTAGACTAAGCGAAACTAAGGACACCACACATAATATTTTTCCTAATCTATACTACATCTAAAAGGGGAAGACTAGTAATATCCAAAATAAGCTTTGAATATTTCCGTAGGTAAATTAGATTAGCTTTGGACACAGGGACTCCTTCATAGAGGAGCAGCAGTAGAAAAGAACTGAGTTAGGGTGATTTTCCCTCATACTTTTTATCCGGGCTTGGTGCTGGAGCACAGCTAGGGTACACGCACAACCAAACAGGCTGTCAAAACTTCAAAAACCAGGACACAAATGTGAGCAGGCAAGAAAATCCAGAGACAACAAGGATCCTAAGACTGCAACTGGTTGAAGGGTGCCTTGTATATTGGAAAAGAAAGACTCTGGCTGGATGATTCAGCTTAGTTTTCAACGAATTTTTGAAAGAAGTGAATAGAATGGCTTCTTTAGATCTCAGGACTGCTGTTCGATGTCATTAAATATGCTTAGTAATCAGTTGGTATATATGATTGCATCTTGCCCTCGGTTACATGACAACAACTTCCCCTTTAATTAAATGGGATTGCACCTGTGTAGGTAATGATACAATTGGGCCTATAATATATAATAAATACTCAATATCTTTGCCAAAAAATCATTTAGTTGCATAATTTAGTGAATGTTAAATAATTATTAGGAACATATTTACTGAAATTCAGTTGTTCAACATCTATCTTCATGCAAATTATTGTTACACTTCGATAAATATTCATAGTAATCAGTGTGTATTTAATTAACATACAATAACTTTCTCATTAAGTCTGAGTTAAATCCTTTTAAGGGGGGAGCGTTTCATTTAAAGTGTAACTGGAAATCTCTCTTTGGAAGATTACATAATTAATCTTATTTTTGGTTCCTGACCAAGAAAAAGGGCAGTTGATGGCTGTGAGGGATTGTCTATTCATAGTATACGATCCTATGCTTTGATAAAAATCGAGCCAAAGCATTTCAGCACAAAACAAGAAAGAATTAACAAATGTTTTATTTAACTTGCCTGTGATTTAAATTATTTCAAAATAATTTATTTGGAAGTCATAAAGGCTTTGAAATTAAATGACAGAACAGTGCAATTTACAGTAAAAAACGAAGTTACAAAAAATTTAAATTACATCAAATAGGAAATCAGGCTGAAGATAAAAATTGATGGCATCTTTAGAAAACATGTAATTCAGTCACTCTCCACTTTTCATTCAATTTTCACCTTGTTTTTCTGTTTAATGCTTTGCTTGATTGGACCTATTAGTAAAATGGGTTACTTTCTTTCGGTTTACGTACAAAGTAGACCTTCAATGATTTAAATATTGTTTAGCTTTCACCTTTTAATCAAATTACGTAGGATTACAACTTTCTGCTTTCCTTATAGCTATTTTTTTTTTTTTCAGGTAGAACTCTGTACATTCTTTTGTGGAGTCAACTGAAGGTTTTAGTACATGTGTGAAAGATAATAATTTTCCTTTATACCAATAATTTGAGATGTACCACATTTTTTTTTCTCCGAAAAACAACAAGAATTTAAAAATAGTCCAACTCTCCATTCAGACAAAACAAAGACATTTCAACTGCCTTTCAAAATGTCAAAGACCAAGATGCCCTGGAATAATCTACTGGATCGTAGATGGGACATCTCAGTTTGAGGTGATTCTCCAGTCCTCCTGATCTAATTTGCCACAGTCCCAGTGTTGTACACTCAAACCTAGAGTTAGTCCTTCCTTCACAATGAAAACTCAATCAGTCATATCAAGAGGAACGGTACCAGATGGAAGAAGCTGAAAATGCCAATATCGGAAGAATTACTAGCTTTGTGGTTAAGGTACTTTCTTGGATATAGCAATGCAGCGATTCCAATCCATCCTGCAATTAATACAAATGAAGAGTTAATTATGTCTCCAGTAAGTAATGGCCTATTCTAGGATACATTAGCTCACACCAGAAATCGTGTCTGAGGAAGTCTTTCACAAAGAACACTTCACTGAAACCAGTACATTCATGCAAAAGTTGCATTTTTGCTGAACTAGACTTTTCTGACACAAAATATTAATCAGAAGATTCACTAAAAGGTGATAAAAGCACCTTTTAAAATTGCTTCTCCCTGTTCTGCTTTCTGCTCCTCAGGACACAGCTACTGTGCGAGTTGAAGCACTTGGAGAGCTGTACCTAGGGGAAGCAGTCCTGCTGCGAGGAGCTGAAGCTCTATGGAGGAGGATCTTCTCCGGGGACCGTTTCTGTACTTCGCAGTGGCAGGAGGGACTCCACTTGCCCCCCTCAGCCTGGGGCCCTTAGTCACCCTCTCCCTGCCCTCGCACAACATAAAACTTTGAATCTTGCAGTTTCTGTGTGCGGAAGAGGAGGAAGCCTTGTGAGTCTCCTGTCCCAAATATCTTATTGTCTGCATCTGAGAAGGTCTCCTATGAGAAGGATGAGGCGAATTTGAAACCTATCATGTAGCAGGGGCAATTGGGCTTTCAGATTTCCTTGGTAAATGTTGAAACCGCTCAATAAATCTGCATAAAAGAGTTAGAACCGAAATCTTGCTCCATTAAAAAAAAAAAAAAAAAAGAGATAGTGAATCCAGGTCAACTTGAAAACTGTTGGAAAAAAGGTTTATTCTTTTAAATTAAATTAATTTTGAATTAGGGGCACAATCCATTTGTGCAAACGTAGGCATACAGTGACATTGAAGATGGTTTCTAACTGCCGTGAGTCCAGGGTCATATCTGCCAGCCCCACGAAGATATTGCAGGTAACCCAGTAGGTGTCAAATGGTACTAGACGCTTCTGTTCAGGCAGCTGAATCACTTTCAAACACTATATGCTTGGAATACAGCATCTAAGAATAAATATCTATTCTGCATTTTATTTGTCTATAGAGGAATTGTGACAGATCTTATATCAAATGAACATATGCTCTGTAAAGTACCAAAATTTTGAAGGACCCTAGTGCAGGGGAAAGGGAGAGAAAAAACCTTTTTTTCCCCTTTTCCTATTAACAAGATAGCAAAACTTGCCCAGCCTTGGCACTGGCGAAACCTCTCACACCTAGTGAGCATTGAGTGTTTCCACATAGAGAATTTGTTGCCAGCTCACATCCTTCTTTAATGCAGATTACATCCTGCTTTAATGTAGATTATTTTTTCCATGTATATAACTCTTCTGCTTCATATATATGATCGTTTAAGTACTACATCCCAATGCATAAACCTTATCTAGGGCTCTTCCTTGGCTTTTTTTTTTTTTTTTTTTACTACTCACCGCTCTTTCTTTCAAAGAGACTATCTTTGGGGACTTAGCTCTCAAATATGCCTTGTTTAATTTCAGTCCCCAGATTACCTATACTCCACAATTATATGGTATCCCCTCTTTTTAATGGGGAGGATTTAAATTGACAATAAGAACTCAGGCATGTGAGGCCATAGACTTATTTACACTAAGAAAAGGCATCTCAAAGCATTCTAAATTTTCTGCATGAAGAATTTTTGTGGCTCTCATCTGAGTAGCTTCTTGTGTTTAGGTTTGGCAAAACTGAGTCATGTTCAAGCAGTTATCTGTAGTTCTTCTGATTTTCTTTTCTTTATTACTCACTTCCTTAGTCCTGTAGCATGTGAAACTTTCACTGATTTTGAAATCAAAGTGAACAACCTCAGGTGAATAGGACAAGGCTTTTAAAATGCCGCTCACTACATTATTTATAATAAATTTCCCTCCTAGACCTCATCCTGTGGATTATATAGAGCAAATAGGCTGTGTGGTTTATACTGTATTTTACAGATGAGATAACTGAAGAAAACTCAATAAGAACACAAAATAAGACCAATTTAAATTATATAACAAGTATAAAAGGAATGTTTAAAATGTCTGTGATAGGAAATGAGCTTCAGGACGCATTGGAGACTCTCCTGCTTTTGAGTTACTTTCTGTCCTTATTGTTTAGCAACTGATTATGGTTTCTTCTCTATATTCACTATACTTATCTTCCTTTGTGTGGGAGAGTGTGTATATACGTAAAAGGACACACACTTGTATGTGTGTTTCTATATTTACGTATGAAAATAGCAAACACGTACTACCACTTCTTCCTCCTTCTTGAATCAGTGTGTTATCGCTTCACCAGACTAACAAATTAAAAACAATTTCCAATTTCTTTCACAAATACCTAGTGGCTAAACATTATTAATGCATTTGTCGGACTGGCATAAATTCAAAAATTGCTCAGTTAGGGAAGAAGAATATAAAGCATCGATTGTTTACAATCAGTTTTTGTAATCTATATTTTCCTCATGGAGGTGAAAGTTTATCTCATTGTACAACAACGGCTATAATTTCACTATAACTATTCATCAAAACTGATATTTTGGAGCTTTCTGAGGCTACAAAGTAAGCAAGCTGTTGGCCTTTCCTTTAATACCCTCCTTTAAAAAAAATAGCTGCCAGCAAGTTATAGGTTTATCTCATATATGTGAGAGTACTCCAATAAATCACTTCTGCTTGCAGCAGTCATAGATTATGAGGCTTTTATAATCATGAAATAAGCCCAATAGTCCACTGCTGTTCTCAGAAGATTGAAAATCACTGTATATTATTCTCTTTGTGTGGATATATGAGCCTCTTGTTTCTCGGGGGCTAGTGTTCCATTTAGCTATGCTGCTGGTATATACCTTGTATACCAGAAATGTTTCCTACAAGTTGAGAAACATTAGGGTGTTTTGTCAATTTCTGACATCTTTTCCTACGAAAGAATCAAGTGCACTTCAGGTGTTTTAACTCCCTAAAATCATTCTTTTTGTTCTCCTTTCTTTTTCCCCAGGTACAAGATAATCTTCTACAAAACAGTGTTTTGAAATGCTTTAGCACTGCAAGAAGTACATGAAAGCCATTGGAACGAAGTCTATGAAGGAGGTTTATCTTAATTCTCTCTTGGAACAATTATGGCGATTAGATACACTGATACTTTTGTATCCTTAGAACCACAATATTTGTAGAGCAATGATTAGGAGTTTCTTACTGGAAACAGATCTAAAACTATGGTTTTGATGACATTCTTAGCAAAACATTTGTGCTCTAAGCAAGATAATGATGACAGATATCAAGGTCAGTGTAATTACTTTCTATATTTGGATTAGTATCACCCTGGGTGTTATACACAAACTATCTACAAACATCAATCTATTGCTGTCCTTCCTTAGGAACAGACTTTTCACTTTTACATTATGAACTTTAATGCATGTGCCAAAACAAGATTTTAAAAAAAAAAAAAGGTTGATGTATTTTTGGGGGGTTTTAAACCCAGAAGGTGCAGTATAAAAATAAAGAAAAAGAAAAAAGCAGAGCAAAGTTGGCTTTAAAGCTGCAAATATGCAAACTCACAAATGCAGATTGCAAACACGTATTTTATCCAAGACAGTGTTGGATGGCAGAAACGAGCTGGCATTCAAAAAGGAATTGGTGTGTCAGGTTCTTATTTACATTTCTGATACTCCTGAAATTAATAGATAGCTATTTGCTTTAATCTTTTCATATCAGCCACAAGCTGCTTGTATATGTTGTATCATAATCATTTTGATTGGAATTGAATTTTATTCTAGTGGCATTCAGTTTCTAGTTTTCAAGCCCAAGTTGTTGGATGGTAGCTGTGCTTGAGGGTGATATAAGAACCTTATGTAAACAGTACTTCAGAACTATACATACATCTTGACTGGACTAAATCAACAGAGGTAGTAGTGTGCTGATTCAAAGGCACACATAAATGAAAAATATTTCAAAGCCAAACTAACGCGATCCTCTAAGTTGTGAGTTAAATTTAATGTGATAACAAAAGACAAGGTCAGTAAAGCAAGCCCTACTCCTTCAGATTCTTTGTTTTAATGCTATTAAATGTCCGGACACAGTAAACAGTGCCCCCACCCCCAACAGATCTCCTTCTGAATTATTTGTCTTTGAAATTACTCATTTTTTCCTCCAGCTGTTTTGCAATGTTCAGCTGAGGCTATAAATAAATAGCTCTTTCAACTGTCATTGGCTAACTTCATCCTATGCATTGATCATGGAATAACGCTTCCAAGCTTCTATTCCATTGCGAACCGGATGTTCCTGGCCTAAAATGTGTGTAGCTTGTGGTAGTGTGGTATGAACACTCTTGAGTCCATCAAGTTTTACAGCTTCTGCATCATCAGTCACAAATTTAAATCTTCTGCCATTTTCATACAGTAAAGTCATGATAAAATGATTCTTAAGCTACAAAGTGAAGGAAAAAAAATACTCTTTTTCTCAGTGGTGACAGCTTGTCTCTCTCTATTTTTCATCCAAACAAGTAGAACGCTGTAAATCCTGTCCAGAAGACACAGTCTGGAAGAATTAATCAAAGGTTTGTTTATGAGCTGTTTGGAGCAGATTAAATGTTGTGTTGACAACACAATTTACAAATTATCTATCAACATCAACAGAAGCGTAGCACCTGATCTTGATGTCAAGGAGAGCAGATCTGAGACCCGACAGAAGAGCTAAGCCAGTATGGTAACCTCCAAAACAGAGCCTCTGAGGATAGTCATTGAATTCTAGTATTTGCACCCGAGCATGTGCACTATCACCCAAACATTTCATCATGGATGAGGAATGCTCACTGTGGAACTACTGAGCATGAATGTTCAAGTGGACTAGTTCATCAATGGGACAGTTTCTCAATATCTAGAGAAAAGCATATGCCCTGAAACCCTCCAGCTCCCTTTGTGTAGTATTTGGTGCTAGTGAATAGTTTTTATAGATAAACTTTTTAATACAACATTTAGGTTCCGTTTTTTGCAAGCACTTTCATGGATATAGAAAAAAAAATCCAGAAACTTGAGCCAGCAATATGCCCTTGCGGCAAAGGCGGCCAACAGCCTCCTGGGCTGCGTTAGGCTGCGCTGCCAGCAGGCTGAGGGACATGATCCTTCCCCTCTGCTCAGCATTGGCAAGACACACCTGGAAGGCTGGGTCCACTTCTGGGATCCCCACTACAATAAAGACAGGGGCTTACTGGAGCTAGTCCTCTGAAGGGTCACACAGATGACGAAGGGGTTGCAGCATCTGATGTACAGGGGGAGGCTGAAAGAGCTGGAATGGCTCAGCCTTGAGAAAAGATGGCTCAGGGTTATCTTGTCAATATTTACAAATATCTGAGGAGGGGAGAGTAAAGAAGACAGAGACAGATTCTTAGTGGTGTGCAGTGAAGGGTCAAGGGGAAATGGGCACAAGCTGAAATACAGGATATCTTATTTAAACATAAAAACTTTTTTTACTGTGATGGTAGTCAGACACTGGAACAGGTTGCCCAGAGAGATTGTGGACTTTTCATCCTTGGAGACATTTAAAACCCAACTGGCCACGGTCCTGAACAACCTTCTCTAGTTGGCCCTGCTTGCAGCAGGAGAGTAGGACGAGATGATCTCCAGAGCTGCCTGCCAACCTCGGCAATTCCGTGATTCTGTAAATCTTACTTTGTCTTTCCTCTATATTCCATTAACTAAATGCAAACTCTTGTTTTTGCCGTAGGAAATAGATTGCTAAGAATAACAGACATTTGTTACTGATAACCGAGTATAATACTGATCATGAACTTTTCCTGTTATCAGGTCTTCCCTCATATTTTACCTCTCTCTCCCCACTAGTTTCCCTCTGCATCTTTTGTTGTTTGATTACATAGTTACAATGCAAAACAAAATGGAAATTCAAGTCATAAACACAGACTATAGATTTTACCACAATGGCAATGAAGAATGACAATGACAACTAAAAGAAGAGGTAAAACTGTGGGCAGAAAATTTTCTGTATCCTATACAAAGTATATATTTATATTTCTGTTATTTCATATTACAGCATTATAGCACTGTTCCATAGTGGATCCAAGGGAATCTAGTACCACATGCCACAATTCTGTGTTTTCAGCACAGTCCTTGATTAAGCCAGTAACAATTTCTAAGCAATTGCTGGGTCAAACAATCTGGATGTCCACACTGCAGGTAACTATGAAATTAAAAAACCTTGAGGCCTATGTTTCTCCATGGCCAAAGTGTGATCCCAGTCGTTTAAGGTTCTGTACTTGCAATGCTCACCAAGCTACCCAGTTACAGCACTGGTGTCAGGTGTTGCTCTCAGAGACGTCCCAGTGGAGTTACCAAAGACCTACTGCACTATTTCAATACAACAGAATCTGGCCATATCTTTGTAAGATATGAAACTATAGGCTTTTACAGGTTTTAGATGGACATCCATCTAACCAGATTTACTTACATATTATATATGTACACATATACACATATGTTCATATAGAAATCCTTAAGATACCTATATATTTTGGGGGAGATGGAATCCTCCTTTTTCTGGCAGTACACAGGATTTATATATAGGATTTTACTCCATCAGATAAGATTAAGACAGGACTTAATTTCTTTCAAAATCAAGACCTGTACTTGAAGTGACTGGTGGTGACTCACTGGTTGATGAGTACAGATAGAGGCTGGATTTCCTGAGTAACAGTGAGATCAGATGGAAACAAGCAATAACATTTTTAAGGGTCTTGGACTATAGAAGAAGCAGCAAAAATATGACTGTGCGATTCTCAGTCAGACATCATTAACTCCTGAATATGGGGATCCGGGAACTGCCTTTCTGGAATAAACCCAAGGGTTGTACCCTCCAGCAACCGTTACAGTTCCAAAAGGTTTCATAAGAAGGTTCCTGGAACCACACTTTCCACTTCTGTTTTTTTTTCCAGAAACATATTTTTAACTACTGGATCTGAGAATCTAGTGCCTTTTAACATGTGATTTTACTTCAACATCTGATCACAAACAGCTATTTCAATATCTGATAGTCTCTCATCAATTTTTTCCCGACACTGTTATTTTTATTGTGATTGATTGATTTAAAAATACTTTAAAATAGTTAAAGTAGCAGGACATTAAATGCAAGACTGGGGTGGCTGGATTGCAGCAGTAACATGTGCCTATGGTAAATTGGAGGGTAGGATACACTCATGCAAATCTGTAGAAGAACTGTGCACTAACCACATCTGGTTAGCAAATGGCCACGCTTGCCTCAGGTGGAAGTTCGGATTAGAGGGACTGTGGACTGTTTATGGAGAGAAGTGAGGACAGGAGTAGAGTCAGCAAGTCAGCATTAGAGTCAACAGATTTTTGTGAGTGTCTGGGTTTATCAAAACCATCACATTTCTAAAACAGCCTTAAAGATGATGGACTGGATTTCCATCATCTGCGAGTTTGGTTGACAATAAGTAGTGAGTATTTATTAAAGGGTGAGGAAAAAAAGGGAAAGAATGCCATGAGGATTGGTTTGCTTCATCTTCTAGACATTCCTATACAAACAACGTGAGACTCGTTAAAAATACTAGCACTTGAGAATTTTGCAGTACTCTGCAAATTGATTCATTCAAGAAGTGCTGTATTTCTCATTGTTTGAATCAACTCATTTGCAGGAGGCGCAGTGTTTCTCATTGTTTAAAGCAATTCATTTGCATGTGCTGAATACTCCCATGCTACAAGATGCTTAAATTGTGAAAAATAAGCCCTTTCTTCATGTTACTAGCAATGTACTGCAAGCAACAGCACACAAAATAAGCCATGATGCAAATGATTTCATTAGGTTATTAGATGCTTAGAGATTAATATTAATAACTGACAGCACACCATGTAACAATAGGAGCTTTTCTTTGCAACAGCTAGTTTTAAAATGGAGTGTTGTTGTCCTTCTTATCATTTAGTACCAGATGAGAGTAATAAGAAAAGCACGTCCTCTATCCAACAGCTGGGAACCCCAGCTTCGTAGATAAGAGAGGTTGTGTTAGTTCCGACAAAAACTGAAATGTCCTGAAAAAATTTCTAGGAATAATGGGATCTATATAGAAATGCAAAGGACAATTTAACAGATTTGTACAGCCATTAATCTTATGTTTTAAGCTCATCTTGGAAAATGTGGACCTAATTCAGGCTTGCTGTAACTTATGCTTTCTTTTAGATTTCTGAATAATCATATGTAGATATTCTTTGGCATTAGGAAAAAATTAAATTCAGTGATCAAAACACCAAAAATAATTGGCTGGAGCTAAAGTTTTCAGAGTAACATATTGGCATTTTAGGATGTGGAATTGAATGTGTGAAACTTAAATGCAAACCTTTTTAGTAGGGGTGAGTGAAAAAGGGCATCTAGTGTACATTTTAAGACGTCTTTTCAGCTTGTTTTTGGAAGAGGTACAACATACTCATCCTTTACTGTGATTCGTAAAGTTTTAGAGAATAGTTGCTACGCACTGCAACCTGAAGTCCTTGAAAATGTAACTGCCTACACTGGGAAGGAATATATCCTCAGCTGCCTCCATCACTTTCCCTTCCTGGCTGAGGGACCCTGAACAATGCCATAGAAACATTTCATAGAATCATAGAATCGTTTAGGTTGGAAAAGACCTTTAAGATCATCGAGTCCAACCGTTAAACATCTTAAACATCAAGTCCAACCACAAAACATCTTAGTCCCCAAGCCACTTTGGTCCAGCTTCAGCAATGCATTTTGCCTCTCTCAGAAGCTTGTGAAGAGACGCTTGATTACAGCTTGGAAACAGCAAGCCTTGGTAAGTTTAGGTTCTAAATACTTCACAAATTGTTTCTGACATTGATCTAATAAGGACCAAGAAAAGAAGTCATTCCACTTACATACATTTTTTTAATCTTCCTCAGTAGTATTTTGAGGAATTGTTAGTATAAAAGCAGATGCAGGTAAATGCAGCTGACAACATGGTTCCTAGAGATCGTTGCTGAAAAGGTGTCTATGCTGAATTTATTAAACATCAGTTGCTCTGCACACTACTGACTACAAGGTGTCCCTGAATTACTTGCAGTGCAGTGATGGAGTAGCACTTTGTGACCAATGGTCAGTCTGAATTCACTTTTTTTTTTTTTCCCCCCAAATATTAACTTGCAAATCTTGAATACCTCCCACTTGAGATCTTGTAGTAATTGAAATTTGCCAGGGGAGCAAAAAATGCTATGTGAAAGGGCAGGGACTTTCCTAAAGAAATATTTACCATCTTATTTTACACCTAAAAATAAAATGGAAGCTGAAGCGGGGCTGTGGTCTGCTCCTGCCAGCAGTGTGGTGTGAGGATTGCTCAGTGCAGCTGTGAGTAAGGAGAGGATGATGTGCAATAAAAAGTAGGAAACTGAAAATCGCATCAGGAAAATAGAGCATTCTCACCCATACAGTTCCCATTATAGGGGTCTGTAAAGCAAGGTTAGTATGTCACTTTGCATTTTGGAAAAAAATGAGGCTTAGAGAAAGGCAGCTAGAGCAAGCCCTGAATTATTATTGCAGCTGGAAATAAAACCAACAGTTTTTCTATTATTGCATAAATCAGTAAGCTTCTAGAATTCATGTGTTAATAGACGGATGCTGTGAATATGTTGTAAAACACAAAACTAAAGGTTAAGTATCTTCAGATAGCTAAGAAACATGTGAATTGCCTACATTTTTACAAATCCTTATGTGACTGCTTATTAAGGTTACCACAAAACCTCTATATTGAGAAAAGTGTTACTTGGGTTACAAAGTCCAGTAGCTTTGAAAGACAGTAGTAATTCATATTTATATTTCACAGCATTTTTATTATAAAAGATTTTTGCTAAGAAAAAGAAGCTTTCTCAAAAAATCTATCACCTGTCTTGTTTGTAGCAAGTATTTGAAATACAGCAATAAAAAAGTTCTCGAGCTATGGAATTGCCCTTTCTTTGTCCCTTAAAATTCCATGCATGTTTAACTGAAGTATCAATTTCCATTTTTTCATCACTTGTTTTTTAAGGGAAAATTTAGCGTTTTGCAAAAGTGCTATTTGACAGTGAACATTGTAAAGGTCTAGACCCAGACTGTTACCAACACAACAGTAGGTAAAATAGCAGGCGTGGTACTTAAAATGCTTAGGAATGAGTGGAATGCATAGGAGATTCGGCTAGGGTTTTTTTCTGATCACTTGCTTTATTTGACACCATTGTGCTGGAAGTCACTTTCCATAGGCAGCTGATTGACTTAATACCAATATATTAGCTCCCATACTTCAAATCTGTGCTGCAATGGTTAAGGAGCTATGGGGAAGACGTTGTAATTGTACCTAATGAAAATTGAAAAAAATCTTTTAGCAGTTAAATGAAAAACCTATGTTAAATGACTGGTATTTGTTTATAGAAGTCCAGCCCTAGAAGGGTTAGGAATGCCAATTTTATGGTTGCCAAGTGTCCTTGATGCAAGCCTTATACATGTGCTATGCTATGCAAAACCGTATGCAGAGAACTGCCCCCTTCAGCCCTGTGAATGCACAGAGGTGAGCAGAATTAAGATCATATGAATGATTACGTCTGGCATTGTCTGACTGCTTTATTTTGCACCACAGATAACTTCTTTTTAAATATAGACTTTTTGTGGCAATTCTAATAATTAGAATTAGGTGGTTGCATTTTTATGTATTTATCAAATATTTGAAGATATTTATCATGTCTTACATTTCATAGTGTAGTGATGAATTGTAGAGGATCACTGAATTATAAAATCTTTCTTATTTATGCTCCCAACTTCTCCAGCCTTCTTCATTTTAAAAAAAAAAAAAAAAAAAAAAAAAGTCCTGCAGAGATGGTTCCTTATTCCTGGGATGTGTTTCAAAAGAGCTCCACTCAGGGACAAAGGTCCTCCCATGAAGAGCAGCTTGCAGGATAGATGCTTTTGATTGCGCAGTTTATAGAGAGGATATTTCCTCCATAGCACTTTGATAACAGCCTGGCTCACTTCAAATGCTATGGCAATATAAATGAGGAAAATAAATCAAAGGCATTTTGGGAAACTAAGTTCTTTGGGTATGAATTTTGCCTTTGGATATTATAAGCGCATGAAACTAAAATGGATGCCAGAAGAAGTGTAGTGTGAGTATCCATAGGAAGTATTCACCCTTTAAATTATTCATTGCACACAGCAATTAGTTAAGCAACAAACGTTTTTTAACCATTACTCACAGTGTAAAATAACCTTTAATAATCTCTAGAGAAATACAGAATGTCCAGCGTGATACGTACCTTTTTAAGCGTGTTCTCTAAAAATACTCGTAGAGTGCATTACAACTCATTACTGAAGAGAAGAGCAAGTGCTTTGTACACTAAGGAGTTTGTTCAGTCTATGTATAAAGTATTTTAACATAAATTGGAACTATGCAGAGATATTGAGAGGAAAATAAAGACTGTTTATTCATTATTTCAAAATTCAGATGAGATCCTCTCTCTTTTAATAATATCCATCAGTAAGGCTTTTCCCTTCTGCCACTAAAGCTAAGGCGCTTCATGCACAGCAGTTACAAAAGAAAGAAAATTTCAGGTCGTCACGTCAGGATACACACTATCCATTTGGAGACAGGGTATTTTTGTTTCCTGGAGCGTAACGTTCCTCAGAATAAGGGTGCGTTAGTGTGCTGTGTATAGCATACTAAAACCCAAACTCCTCGTGGAAGCTTCTAGCTGAAAAGAGTACCTTGCTTATGGTCCACTAGTGGCTCAAAGCAGAGTAGCGGCTTAAAGATGTGGGTAAGATGATCTACCTGTCCGAAGCGCTTCACCTGAGCTGGCTGGCCCTGCTGCAGGGCTCTCTGCCCTCCCACACAGGCTAAAGCACTCAGCCATCCAGGGAACTGCTCTGACTTCCGAAGCTGAGCATCTCTGCATCATTTTTACATCATCAGTCAAGTGACTCTGTTTAAGATTAAATCACCATTTCTAATAAAAAGTAATTTTACTCAAGCTATTAACAAGGAGCAGCCTGTAAGTTATACATTTATATGAAGTGAAGCAAATCACCTATAGCGCCTGAGAAAAAATGATTTCCTAATTATTTTTACACAAGAGAAGAATGTGTGGGGATGGTTAGGAAGAGAGGCTGTTTTGCACAGGAATCCAAAGTAAATTCATTGCATAATTTAGAATTGTATTAATGTTTCCTCCACCTTTCTTTGACATCTTGATATCTTTGACAGAGGACGCAAGAGTTGTAAATATGCCAATACAAATCAAATTTGCTGTTTAGTTATCTAAAGCACTAACCGGTAGAGTACTAAAAGGGCCCATTTTCCATTCTTTCAGCCCTACCTCTTTCTATTCCTGTCTGCTTTTTCTATTTCTTCATCTTCTGGCTAAATCCTCAGGCCTATGTAATCACTAATAAAGACACAGCCCCCGTCCTGAAGAGCTCATATTCTAATTTAAGATAAACTCCAACAAGAGAGTAACAGACAGCATGAGGGAAGCAAAGGCTAAGGCAAGACCCTGTCCAAACACACATATGTATTATTATCTCTGTGCACAGTTTGATGGACACCTTCCTCTTCCCTTTTAAAGAGTAAAGGTTCTCAAGACCAAAATTGGGATCTCTTTATTCAACGAGAGGAATGCAAAAGTAGATCAGCCAGTAGCACGAGCAAAAGAATAGAGCCCTTCACTCTCTTCTTCTCATTCTTGGGTTTGGAAATAAAGTTACAGACTAATTTTATTTATGCTGCTGTTCAAATTCAGGCTGAACGGGTGTTCAAGCACTCACAACTCATACATAGGAGAGTAATTTTCTCTACAGGCTGTGCTTTCTTACTAACAGACAGAGTAGGTGCTCTTCCTGCTGCATTTGTTCAATTAATTACAGATGTGTTTTCTCTGGGAGATATCCTAAGCACTATTTTCTGCAGATGATAGTTTGTAAATCACAAATCTATAACCGACAGCGTTCAAGTCTCCTACTTAAAAAGGCTCAGATGTTTTCCTGTAAAAATAAAGTTTAACAAGTACCTCAGTTTTCAGTTATTGGACTGTTAAACTCCATTTCTTTCTTCCATGTGTTGCATTATCTCAGGTCCTTGAACGAGATGCTGGTATTTACAAGCACATAGTATGGTTTTGCTTATGAAAGGTCAATCATTCTGAGATATTCAATGATGTTACTGACTACATAGGAGATCTTATTGATTATACCTTGGGATAATAGTTATATTTTTTGCTTTCTATCTATTTATTCACTGCATGACAGATGCTTTAAAGCCAATTATCAGAGTTAATACCAAAAAGGTGAGCAATCTCATTGCTTTTACCTTCTGTGTATAGGTTTTCTTTCACTTTTACAAATAATGATTTATGCAAAGTCACCAAGACAGCTATTGCTTCCATTGTGGTGTTTATTATCTCTAAGATGAGCAGACAAGTCATTAAGCTTTCATAGAAGGATTAACATACAGAAAGATCACTGCATTGTGATTTTCTGGTTACATGGTTCAATACAATGATGGTTTAAGGAAGTAAAAGACAATTTTAGCACTGTCATTATAGAACACTGTATGTCGTCAATAGGCAGTTATAAATACTCTCTCCAATAAGAGTTACTTCTCCATAAAAGGGTCTTTCTATCATGTACCAATGGGATCAGCAATACATGAAAATGATTTGTGAAGAATGGTTTTAGGATTTATCTTTCATATTACCTAAAATATTTTTTTCAATTATATCTTTTAATCTAAAAGTCCTGTAATGAGGCAAACCTTCTCTTGAAGGTTCTTTTCATGTCCGTGTACATTTTCACTTAACAGATGAATTTTCAAACATAACTAGCCTAGTTAATCTCTTCTTAAGGATGGAATGCTGGGTATTTTGCTACAGCGTTAATTCAAAATACATCTTGCACCTTGCACTGAAGATGTCCTCTCTGACATATTATGTGACAAATTATTTGTGTCCATTGCAAAACAGAAATATAATGTTTAGAATTTTCCCATTTTATAATGAGAGTAAAAAGGAGGAAATAAAACATCTTCAACCAGGTTTTATGCCTGACTTGGTATAAGAGCATTCAAAACACTGCTCTGTTCTGCAAGACACTCAGGGTAGGGAGCTCATTTGATCATAGGTTTTGGCAGTCAGAAAAATCTATATTACTCAGTGAAGAACCATTTTTTTACTCAATGGAAAAGATTACTAACTAACTCCAGCACTGTCCACCACATCCTAGCAGCCAGGACATATCTGAGACATGCCAAAGAGAGGCCTGGTAAAGAGCACATGGCTCAGGAATGACAGCTTTTTGCAAGGAATGGGATCTGAGTATCACCATTCTCGAGCACATCATATATACTGGGCTGTCAAGTTTTAAAAGTTGTAAGTGTTCCCAAGAAAATGAGTCAAATATTGCCTTTTGTTATAGTCCATATTAAAAAAGATCCATGCTTCTGTTATAGGCCACATAGCTTATGTGATGTGTAAGTTATCATCCTTATGGACTGACACGTCACATGGTACTTCAATAACTTTGAAACTTGGGTCTCATGCTGATCAAAGAGAAGGGATAAAAGAAATACAGCGCACTTATCCCTGAGGTCGGGGGCAAAATGGGAAGGGAGAATTAAAGCCTTCCATTCAAAAATTTGAACTCTAGAAGTACAACACAGCTTTCCAGAAAATAGTTTAGGTGGCAGAGCTTCACCTGGGACTTTTGTGAAATCTGACAGAATATAATGAATTCAGAATTAGGATGTGACAATGGGTATATTCTTTGTGGTGAAGAGCTCACCTTCTCTGCAGACGCAAGCTGCTCCGAAAAATAATGCGCTGTGAGAAAAACCAAATTGTGCAGGACAGTAGAAAAGCATTTAGAAAAGATCCTTGGACATGATGAGGAAAAGATTATGAGATTCATAATCTTCAAGAGAGTTTTTCTGTGTAAAAATGGAAAACAGTTAATCTTTCTTCAGCAGCTGAGGGAAAGTTATGGTAGAACACACGCAGACAAGCTCCTAAAGATATAACCAGAGAGAATGTATTAGCCAGGAGGGCTGAAAAAATCAAGCTACTAAGGAGTAGATGTGGATAGAAACCAGCAATAAACTAAAGGAGCATGTGTTTGGAATGCAGTACATGACTGTTTTACCTGCAGTAGAAAGCTATTGATGAACCACGAGGTTGTGTCCAGTTTCCATTCCCCATTATTTCTAAAAGACTCAAAGATCCTCTTTATGCATCATTTTTTCAGATTTCTTTTTGAGCCAGACAAAGTTGTATTTTGATGTTTTCACATAGATACTTGTAAAGCTTTTCAAGGAGTAAAGCTATAGCAATGTCAGCCAAAACTTTGGAGATGACTGTATAAAACCGTGAGAATCTCTTGTTCCTACTGAAAGTCCTAGTTTGAAAATGTGGTCATCGTATTTATCTTTAAGCGTACACATTTCGCAAAGATCAAGAAACTTTCTTTGCCATCAGCTTGACCTAATGATCATTTTAGCTAAAAGATTATTGTGTAATGAATGTGCAAGCAATATCTCCCTCATTTTACAGATTATATTTTGTTAGAGGAAAAAGCACAAGGAAGAGTAGTTGTGTATACTTAAGAAAATGTTTGATGGAGCACTTTACCTATTTCCTTCTTGACTCCCATTCCATAGCTAGTGATGTAGCTTGTCTTCAAGTCTTAATTTAATCTGAATCATATACCCAATAAGAACCATAGCTAAAATTTCTCTGAGCCCATAGAGACAGAGAAACCGAAGTTCATTCTACCACTGACTACAGAAATACACCCTTACACATAATTTAGGTGCTACAGTTAAGTACTGAGATAAAAGAATTCAAGTCCATCTGTTCTAGACCTGCACAAAGAAGTTAGGCATGCTGCTGTTTTGTGAAAGGAGTCTTTGATGAGACATTTTTGACTCATGGTAAATTTATTGACTTCCAGAAGAGTATGCCACAGCTAATTTAGTCAGCAGGAAGTAATTTATCACTTGCCAGTTCGCCAGTATCCAGTGGCCTAGAATGACGGAGTTTTAATTAAATACTAAAAATTAACAGAGAAAATCTGTATTTAATAAAACTTTCCTCTGCAGTTGGCCAAGATGCATGAATTAGTGGATGCTAAGCCCAGGAGGGGTTATTATGATAATCTAGTCTGATTTTGTAGGTAACAGGCTAAAGAGCATCAAAATTCTTGCATTTAGTTGGCAATTGTTTCGGCTACAGGAGTTCTTTAAAAAAGATATTCAGTACTGATTTAGAGATTTCTAGAGTGGAGACTCTACCACATCTTTTAGTAAGTTGCTGCAGTAGTTAATTATTCTCATTTGTAAGAAAGTGTGCCAGACTTATTTTTGTCAAAATTCAGCTTCCGAGCATTTGACTGGTTTATGCCTTTGTCTGTTAGATTAAAGTACTGTCTGCTATCAAACAGGTCTGCCTCATGTAGGTACTTGATTAAGTCACCTCTTAAACAACTGAAGAGATGAGTTTTAAACAGCTATTTTGAAGTGAATGAGTAATAAACTGAAAGTTTTATGCAAATTTTTGCTCTTGATATTTTTATGTTGTTTCAAACTGGAAAAGTTAAATATGTCATCAGATACAGCTGAACAGGTAATCGCCAACATTAACTCAAAAGTGACCTGAACTTTGTTATAACTTTTTCTATTTAATATGTTCTTTTCTTTCCTTCCTCTGTATCAAGCCTGTAACTGTTTTTAAAAAGCATATCAAATGTTATACAGCAAAGAATAAGCAGTTAATGTCTTGATTTCATTTTTCTACACTCATTTAAAACTTTTTACTTTTTATATTTTCAATAAAATGATGCTCTTATGAGTCAGAGCTTTAAGACCATATTATTACAAAGAATAAATTTTATAGGTATGTAGGCTGCATTGGATCTTTCAAGTGTTCAGCATTGTGTTTACCATGAAGAGATACTGATTTTAAGAGTGGGGTTCATTATGATGTTGGAAATATTTGGAAGACATGAGAAAAGGGTATTTTTGCAAAAGCTTGATTGTCAGTGGAAAGATGTCTAATATGTGCTAAAAATTAACAGAAGGTTATTTAAGGACCAAATTAATTCTTCTGAGCTCCTAAGATATACTGAGCTTGGTAAGTGTTCATCACTAAATATTCTGCAGCAGTACTTGTAGTGTATAATGAGTAACACTCAGCAGTGATAGCACAGCATCATCCTTATTCCTTCAGAGCAAGTTTTTCTCAATTCATTCATCATTTCTTCCAGCTTTTTACAGTTACTCCATAAAATCAGCCACACTCTATATTCGACAAAAAGGTTATCAAAAATAGAAACGTCTTGAATGTTAAATTTGTTTAGCAAGTATCACAGGTCTATGAATATGGAGTACATGAGTTTATCATATAGAGTATAGAAATATCGAAAAGGGACCAAGATCTGTCAAGTCAAATGGAAAACCAAAATATCTGTCCCCGAGCTAGGAAACTCTTTCAGAAATACAGATTCTTGTTTGGGTTTTTCACTTCTGGCATTTCAGTAGCCCATGTTCTCCAATAGTAGTACTTTAGGTTTGGGGAGGTATTAGGTTTTTAATATAGCTATTTAACATGAGTTCTGAAGTTTGTTTTCCAGCAACAAGAGCGGAGTAGAGGGGCAGAATCACCTCCCTCAACCTGCTGGTCACGCTTCCTCTGATGCAGCCCAGGATACGGTTGGCTTTCTGGGCTGCAAGCGCACATTGCCGGGTCATGTCCAGCTTCTCATCAACCAACACCCCCAAGTCCTTCTCCTCAGGGCTGCTCTCAATCCATTCTCTGCCCAGCCTGTATTTTGTGCTTGGGATTGCCCTGACCCATGTGCAGGACCTTGCACTTGGCCTTGTTGAACTTCATGAGGTTCGTACGGGCCCACCTCTCAAGCCTGTCCAGGTCACTCTGGATGGCATCCCTTCCCTCCAGTGTGATGACTGCACCACACAGCTTGGTGTCACCAGCAAATTTGCTGGGGGTGCACTCCATCCCACTGTCCCTGTCTCTGACAAACATGTTAAACAGCGCCGGTCCCAATATTGACCTCTGAGGAATGCCACTCATTACTGGTCTCCACTTGGACACCAAGCTGTTGACCACAACTCTTTGACTGCAACCATCCAGCCAATTCCTTATCCTCCAAGTGGTCCATCTGTCAAATCCATGTCTTTCCAATTTAGAGACAGGGATGTCGTGCAGGACAGTGTCAAATGCTTTGCAGAAGTCCAGGTAGATGACGCCAGTTGCTCTTCCCTTAACCAACAACACTGTAACCCTGTCATAGAAGGTCACCAGATTTGTCAGGCACAATTTGCCCTTAGTGAAGCCACGTTGGCTGTCACCAATCATGTCCCTATTTTCCAGGTGCCTTCACATAGTTCCCAGGAGGATCTGCTCCACGATCTTGCTGGGCACAGAGGTGAGACTGACTGGCCTGTAGTTCCCTGGGTCTTCCTTTTTTCCCTTTTTAAAAATGGGGTTTCTGTTTCCCCTTTTCCAGTCAGTGGGAACTTCACCGGACTGCCATGACTTCTCAAATATAATGGATAGTGGCTTAGCAACTTCATCCGCCAGTTCCCTCAGGACCTGTGGATGCATCTCATCAGGTCCCGTGGACTTGTGCACCTTCAGGTTTATGCTTTCAATAAGACATTTTCTCTACTTTTTAAATTGTGTTTATCATCTGTGCCTAAGACAGAAAATTTACCTCATTTACCTTAAAATTCCCCTTGATTTGAGAAATATTTAAAAGCCATTTGCCAATATAAATCTCTAAGGGACACAATCCATGTTTCTGTTAGTGTCCTGCTTGGGTTATATTTAGACAATATCAAGACAACCAAGATGCTTACAATCAACTAGATGACCTTTAAGGTCCCTTCCAACCCAAACCATTCTATGATTCTATGATTCTATGATTCTATGATAAAGCAATGGTGCTGGTAAACAATAAAAAATATTAAATTAGTTATACACTGGAAGAGTAGAGAGTGAATTAAGATAAAGTGAAAGCATCTAACTACTCAAAGACCAAGAAACATAAAAATCAAAGTTAATATAGTTTGTCTTGCAGCTCTAGAGAAGCCCAGTAGTCACTGAAAAAGATCATTAATTTTCATGCAATTAAATATAATTAATAAGACACCTCAGGAGTGCATGTTCCTGAGAGATAATGTCAGCCCTTGGGTGTGACCTACTGTGTGATGTTATCTCAGCATGGCTCAAATTCCATACTCCTCCTGAGCTAATAAAATTAAGTTTTGCTTCTAAAGACTACTTTGGTAACTTTGACAATCGACTTTCATCCCCATGGTCCGCAACATTAGTAACACAGTCAGTACAAATATGAAAAAGAACACATACAACAAACTGATCACAAACTAAATTAGCAGTAGAGGGAGAAGACGTAGCAATCAAACCATAGACAGCATATGTCATACACTAGCAAAGCCCCGTAGGAACATCTGAAAACAAAACAAAAAAAAAAAGAGGCTTAGTAAGCCAGTTAGTTAGCAAAACTATATGATACATCTATCACAGTTAATCAAAGATTGGAGCAAGTATCACCTGAAATCATTGCTATATCTTGACTATACAGGAGTGCCTAATTACACATTAACAACATTCAGATCCTCACTGAGAACTCAAGGCTTGCAGATAGCATGCTGCTGAGGATGCCCTTCAGAGCCCTCTGCAGTTAAGGATCACTTATGTTCTACCTTACAGATGCCAAGGAAATACAGAAATGGCTGGAGATTGTGAAGGATGAGATAGATGCCAGTTTGAGTACTAAGAAAAGGGTGGAGGAAAAGGGAGAATGATGCTAGGAACAGCTAAGATGACAAAGGAAGGTCTTCTGGGCATCTGGGTGTATTTGCTGCAGTACCACAAGGTTGTGGAAGTTGGCGAAGGAGGCAAGGTACCACGGAAAGTATTGCTGTTTCACTGGCAAGTTGCAAAATGGTATTGGTCTCTCTGGAGCAACAACCCTGATCAAGAAACCATAAGGCTGGTCATTCAGGAAGTTCGGTAACATTTATAGTCGACTGAATCTGAGGTGACCTCACTAAAACAGAACTTTGGAAGGAATAAAGGTTGGGCCTCAGACCCAACATTATGGAGCATGTTAAGCAGTTGTGCCGTGTAGCGTTGAAGCTCTGAAACAATGTTATGTGGACCATCCCCCTAGCAGTCAAGTGTTTGGTGATGCAGGGATGAGGGATTACATTACTTCTGACGTCACAGTGAAAATGCTTAAAAATTACCCAAATTTGGAATCTTCCCCAACAGTAATAAAACCAGCTCAAACCAACATAATTTTAATGACAAATTGCTTTCTCTAAGTACATATGTTCCAAAATTTTTCAGCGGTTAGAATGTAAAAGAATCTTCTCTTCCTGTACACTGAAATTCAGAAAGAGTTCAGATTCCAGCTTTATCTTTCAAGCATCTGTAGTACTTGTGAATCTCATTCACTGATATATTTGATTGTAAAGACATTCTCCTTCAGAGTTTATATGGTTATGTTTCATGTTCTCATCATTAACATATCTCTGCCTTATTATGTATGGCCTATCCAAAGGATTTCCTCTCTGCCTGTGAAACACTCCATTCCAGCAGACTACAAAATAAACCTCTTATAGAGGTTTTTGAACAGGTTTGAAGAAGGTACATAGTTAGCTGGGAAGTAGATCATGTTAATGTTGGAGCGACTCAGTGTAACTGTATTTATTATGATGTTAATTATATGAATGTGCTTACAGCCTTAGGCATAGGAATCTCTTATTACTGTAGATTTAATAAATAAAATCATTGTTTCTGGTTTAAAAATTCAAAATTCATAACTGTAACAAGGGATTTAGATCAACTTTTAACTAACAGAAGCTCTGTTTTCCTCTCTTTGTAAAGAACTCATTGGAAAGGGTCAAATCCCCTGTATCTATAGATACCATACTCTGAAGATATTCTTTTGGTTATAAATGAGGTGACTAGATGTCCCAGTTTTTCTAGCAGAGATGCAGTGTCCCTATTTTCTTTCTTTTTATATGGGTTACTTTAGCCCCAGTTTCAAATCCCTATCAAACATCACAGAAATGGCAACTTAATCATCTTATTCTTCAAAACTCTGCAAGAAAAGAAATTTTCCTGGAAGAGGCAGGTTTGGATTTCCAAATCTTTGTAACAGCTTTTCAGCTTCATACAAACTAAATCTGTTGGGATAAAAACAACAACAACCCAAAAAAACAAAGGAAGGTTTAAAAAAGCAAATTAAATTAGATCTCTGCTGCAGCCTCCACTGCATATGTCCGCTCAGGCGGTCTGCCAAGAGTATTTTAATATAATAGTCATTCATCCATAGACCCATAACTGGTATATGCAATTACATAATGCTTCTAATGACTCTGTTTGTTGCTTGTCTAATCCCTGTAGCTTGCAGTGGTGAAAAGAACGTGTTCCTTATTGACACCTGGTGTTGAGCAAGGAGAAGACTGGTCCAGAGCTGCTTTAAAACTCCAGATAAACAAAGGTGAGGAAGATTTCTGACAGTACCAAAATGAAATGGAGGATCATATTAATGGGGAACAAGTGAAAAGATTGAATAGGCCAGGTCTTGTTTGCATTTCTAATATTTGAAAATTTTGCCTTTCCATTAAAAGTTAGGCTTGTAGTTAAACAAATGTTGCCTCTTTCGCCATGATAAAGCAACCGCAGCTGACATGCTTACAAGAAAAGGCCTGATTGAGAGCCAGTAAATATCACGAGCAGGTGAGTGGGAAAGTGGCCTATGCAGTAAAAGTTTGTTAGAGGTCTGCTTCCAAAACACACTGGGCTTGGGAGATTAAAATACATGCATGAGGTGATCACTCACTCATCATTATTACTTTCCCACGTATAAGCTATATCATCTCCTTTGATATCCATCCTGATTTTTCAAATTTATTTGGGGTAAGGGCTGACTATAACCTTTTGGAGGGCAAAGGGGTGGGGATAATATACTCACTCCTTCTGAGGGGAAGTATTACTTGTGTGGATACCCACAGTTTTATTTCATTTCTACAGGGTTCTAAGTGGGAGCTCAGGATAACGTTTGTGAAACAGCAGATAAATCCTAGCCTTTTAAACTCTGTTCTTTTAAGGGTTAAATTTATATATTCTAGCCCTTATCCTCAGATCACAGTGTATCCACAGCTTAAGTAACCCTTCTAGCAGCAGAAGCTGAATGTCCTATTTCAATTATTAACACAGTTATAGGAGTTTTATGGCCTCTTTTTGATTTTGCTAGAGCTAAATAAAATGTGAATGTAGAGCCATTAATGTGACGTTAGCACATTTTTATACCACAACTACAGGAAGCCCTTTTGCTGAGGCAAAGGGTCAAAGCAAAAAATCAGTATCTGATTTGTTTGTTTGCTTGTCTCTTCAACATAGTTCATTCATCTTCAATAAAACCAAATGACTATTTCATGAAGAAGCAGTATGCTGATAAAAAAGAGATCTTGGAAAGGTAAGATTGATGTATATGTTACAACAGAGACATAAACACTCAAAGAAGATTCGACTACAAGTCTGTCTGCCTGAGTCTTGACTGCCAGCTGTCAGGGATGAAGGATACCGACTTCCACCAGTGAAGAAGGGGTGGCACCTCACATCCTCTCTCCACTTCCCAAATGACCAGGTATCTCCTTATGGCTGAACAGCTACGTAATGCTCTGTGGCTGGGTGAACTGGGAAGCAAGGGTAAAATTTATTTTTGGTTTTAAATAGACTGCCATCGCTTCCCCTCAGGGAGATGTACAAAAATAATGAGAAAGATGCTTTGTTCGGTCCAATGGTTGTACATTATGAAGAAAACGCCAATTGCTGGTACATGCCTTTGCCTCTGTCTGTCACGGTGCTTGTTTTTTTAATGTTTCCAGAATTACAGGTTTTAGCTCAACCCAAGAAACACATGGTTTCTTAAAACCAAGAGATGTTTCAGAAAGTAAAACTTTTGACTGAATCTCTCTCTCACATCAAGTAACACACTATAGTGACTCCTCTAGCATAAATGAGTTACTCTAAGCTTTGTCCAGGACCAAACACCCATTTGTGCTTACAGTTATTTATAATATAAAATAGATTTATCTTTTAAGCTGTTTCTAGGACGGTACTATATTTTCAGGAAGAAAAGAGTGCCAGGTTCTTATTCTACCTCCTGAAAACTAATCAAAGTCTCTTTCTCAGTGACGACAGCCCCTGGCACTCACAATATGCTTCCACAGTTGGGCAATCAGCAAGATGAAACCGCTGTCTGGTGAGCGAACCGTGGCTGTCTCAGGATTTACCTGTCCTCCATCTGTCCCTACTCACCAGCTGTGCTTAAGCCCCTCAGGCAGGGACAGACCTGGATGCACATAAAGTATCTTTTCAGTGTGACCAACGCAAATAATTGTGTTTGGGTTCTCTAGGAGACAGAGAAGGAAGGCAGATGCACTATTCAGCTATCCTCCATCAAGACGCCCGTGCGTGGGAAGAGTGGAAATGCTTCTCAGATACAGAAGACAGAAAAGCTAGAGAATCCATACCCTGGCCCCCTCCTTGGCTTCCACAAAACTGTATCAGGAGCGAAAGGGGTCTGACAACTATGATTCCCTCTTTCGGGTTCCTGTCAAGCTCTGTAGAGTTGTATTTCACAGTCTTTGGCATGGACAGACTGACAAACACCAGGCCTGCTATTTATTACATCAGCTACCAAATGAGTTTGAATGCACATTTCCTTCAGCATGCCTTCCTCTCCACCTCAAGTATGGAGCTGCTGCAAAGTTCAGTACATTTAAGATGACTATAGATAGCAAGGAAGGGTAGAATTTGTCACAGACCATCACATTCATTTTGCGAAAATAAGTTTATCGTACATGGCATAGCAATAAGAAAGCTTGGCTAGCTGGCCAGTCAGCCCTAAGAAAAAGTGAGCAGCATCTGTTTAAGTCTCTGAAGTAACACAATCCATGCATGCAATTAGGTTATGTTGCATCATTTAACACAACATAAACCTCACTCACCTTTTCCTCCTTCTATTGCTACTTTCTTCCAGTTTCTTCTCACTCTAACTAGCTGCAAAAATGCTTAAGTGTCTTTGCTGCTTTAAAATTCCTGCTTTTTTTCCCCTCAAACTTCTTTAGCTCATGTCATTTGTTCCCTATGCTGCCTTTCTGGGAACGACTGAACCCACATCCAAGAAGCATTATCTCTCCCTTCTGCATCTCATCGTAAGATATTTTGTGGGGTTTTTTTGACCGAAGTGCTATACAAAACTAAAGTGTATTGTTATGCCTGAGACATTCTCATACAGAAAGAAGCACAAATCATATTTAATCAAATTTAATGAAAGATTGCCATCAGGTGTCTAAATGTCTCACTTGCTTGTTTAGTTGAGTTATGGCAAACAATGGTACCCAGAAACTTAATGTATGTAATAATTCAACATTTTTTTATTATGTGGACCTACTTTGTGCCAGCTCTATTGAACTAATTTACAATAATGGGACTGAAAACACCCTAATTCAAATATAAAATAGAAAGAAATATTTCTTTATTTTTCTTGTTTCAGAATGATTGTTTCATTTAGAAATATTAATAAGCTGATAACTGAGTCTCTTCATTATAATATAATGCTCAGTTGCATAGGGAGCTATTCTTTATTCAGTGGGTTACACTCTAGTCTATCATGGGGAGAGGAGATGTATTAGCCTGTATTCAGAGCTTGTATAAAAAAAATGAAACTGTAGGGTAATAGAATTGCATCTTTTATACTAGTGCTGCTATTTGAAAACAGAAGGACAAGCTTTAAACGGGAAATTCTAAGCAGTATCTGCCAGAAAAGTCACATCTACATTTGCCCGTGTGCCTGTCTGCCTGGCCATACAGTTGGGGTATGCCAGCCAAGCAGGTCCTAAAACCATTGATTCAAAACAGAAGGGCCATTGGAAATTGTGCTTGTCTGTGTAGTTATATAGCTTCTGTCACCCGTTTCTGACACCCCAAATATTTTTTATTTCTTTTACAGCAAGAAACTGTGCTGCTAAACAGTTTTCAGTAGTATAGTATGTATGTAGTATGTATGATGAACAAAGGCAGAGATAAAATGATGAAAGGGATGAACCAAAAAAAGACCAAACACAAGATTACGGGAGTTAAGCCCATTCACATAGTATGTTTTCAGCGTGTAGGGAAGGTCTGCACTGAGGAATGCTGCATCCAGAGGTCTACACAGCAGAGTCAGAGCTACACAGATATTCAGAGGTGTACGGCAGGAATAGTAGCTGCATATGAGAAGCAGCCGCTCACTACTCTTCTAGACTTAATTAGCTCTTCTCTTCAAATGAGCTAATTAGCCGAGCACAGCCCTGCACTGACACAACCATACCAGTCCTGGAGCTGACTCATTAGCTGGCTTGATATCCTTTTCATTCACTAATGTAGATAATCGCACCGCTCTGAAGAAAAGTATGTCCTGGTAGCTGGGTACTAGCTTCTGCACTAATTAGTATCTGAACATTTTATAAAATGTGGAACAATTTCAACAGGAAAAAAAAAATCAATGTCCCAAAGCTTAGTGGTTAGAGCATTCATTTAGAAAGAGGAGGAAAGCAGGTCAAATTCTTGTTTTCAGAAACAGGTGTAGGTAACACTCCCTTCTGATTCTAAGTTCATTTTTTTCAGTTATCAAGAATGCTCTCAAAAGATATCTTTTATAGAACCTAAAATAGAGTTGTGGGGGGTTTTTTTGTTCTTTAAAATTCTTGGTTCTTCCACTAAACCAAAATTCAATTACCAGCAGAGCCCTAATAGCAAATACAGATTATTGACTGCACTTGAGGCCAACCGCAATGAACTACTGCCTGAGGGTTAAAGCCATTCCTAGGATTAGGTAATATTGCCTGAAGCCAATCGAAAGGAGCGATTTAATACCTTTGGGCAATAGTTTACTGCAATTTCCCTCAGACCCAGTCAGTGATTAATTAACCTTTTAGAATCTTCTGGGTTAATGGAAAGTTTGCCCTGGAAAGCTCCATAGATTGAAACATGAACTGAGATCATCATCAGCAATAGCAGAATATACATGATATTGGTAGATGAACCACTGTTTTCAACGGTTGTTAGGCTGTTGCTTCAGCCTAAGGGCAGTAATATGCCCTATTTATAGTCAAATGAGCTTATGTGAAGTTATCTCAACTACTAAGAAAGGGTTTTGCATGTATAAAATAACCACCGTTTATCTTATAACTGATCATTATCTAAACCCGACTCAGCTCAAATTCTACGTGTTTTCAATCAACATGGGTATAAAAGGGCTGGGAAACTGCTACATGAGAGACATACAGAGTGACAACAAGGAGCCCAAATGAAGAAATGATGATCCATGTTTCTACTTACCTCAAACCTTGTGGATATTTGGATGTGGATGTCAGCTGTGTCCAAGATAAAGAAAGATGTTTGTGAGTTGTATTTGATTAATTGCATGCCTACCGAATCCTGGGTTTGTCTGGGTAAATAAGATTTTGGGGTAAGACCAAACTCCAAGCATGTATTGGGAAAGTATTTGCACTACTTAATAAAAGCATCTTTAAAAGATTATCATCAGCTCAACAAGTGTCAAGAATAAGTAAAATACCACAATCCTACCAGATGCCTACCGACTGTCAATAGCATGCTTATTGAAGATTTCAGCATCCCTGAGTTCTGAAACTGCTACAAGTTAAGAGACTGTATTAAATGCAGGTCATTTCCGAATCCCTAAAGCCAGCACTGCAGCAAGACATTTAAATGATGACACAATGAGTTACAGTCTGCCAGCTTGGCACAGATTCAAAGTGGCAGCAGCTGAGGTGTGCTTTAAAAATAGGGATATTTTTAATTGGATTCAAAATCAATTAAAATCCCATTAGAAACATAATGGTAGTGATACAAATCATAAAATAATATCTTTTACAATAAACTATAAAACTGAGGAAGCTTACATAATTAATACTGTCTATTGCACAGATAGACCTTTCAATCACGTACAACGTACATGTCAAGAGAACGCCTTTGAAAAGTAGAGAGTGCAATTTCAATAGGAGGTCAACATGTATAGCACAGGATTCAGAGTGTGTTTCTTCAGATAGTTTTGATTTCCCTCCTCTCCTCAAAGCCCCAGATCATACATTGCTTTTGGAGATTAAATGCCAGCAAATCTAGATTGTAAAACAATGCGACGTGCAACATGATGGTGGCAGTCCGTTCAGTAAAGCAACTAGTGGCCATCCATCACATTTTTGATCCCTGGGTGAGAAAATAACCAGCCAATTTTCTGCTGGTGTAAAGTCAGTGCATGTCTTAGGCAATGAAATCGTGTCCCTTTCTGTTGAGAATGAATGTGCTTTAATCGCTTTTTGATGGGAAAATAAGGGTGCAGGTAAAAAAATGCCAACATCGCTTATGCCAAATAGCAAGATTAAATTTTTAGTTTATTTCATCATTAAATCCAGTTTTCCTGAGCTGTCAGCCTTGCTTGGCCTCCTAGTAAAGCCACTCCCATAGTTTCAAGTGTTGGCACTCAGTTCTTAGACAGCATGCTCTAGGCAAGGTTGGGTTATTATCTGTTTATTCTTGTGGGCTTTATGCTGGCGTTTGTACTATGGTGAGTAAATTAATGGCCCGACCATTTTCCAAAGAGGTACAATGAGAAAGACACCTTTAAAAACAACTCTTCACATTTATAGTAAACTTAGCTTTTCACTAATCTTGTTTTATACAGCATTTTTTAAACAATATTACATTAGTAAAATCTGCCAGTCACAATAAATTATCAAATTTTCTTTTATATTATTTTGCAATGATGCTTTAAATACATATTCCTGTAAAGATTAAGTGTATAATTTAATTGTCCTTGTATCAGATGAAAAAACCATGATTCCCCACAGCAGCCTATTGACTCCTTCAACCTTGCCTCTTGAAACCTTACTGAACGCAGAAGCTGATACTGCAGGTTTTATATTTATAATGATTAATTAATTCTGCACTAAGCAATGTTCCTGACTGCAAGAACAAAATCCACTTTAGAAAACATAAATGACAGCTTGCCTAAAATAATTAACACCAGTGCTGATAGAATTGGGATGCTCTCCCTCTGCTTTACACTAGCGTATTTGAGAGAATTTAATTACTAATATTTCTGACTAGCAGAAGAATTGCATTAAAGGAGCACTTGATGTGGCAGGATTGAAAACTCATATAAAATATGTTACAGAAATATAATGCGGATGGGATAAACCCTGGTTAAAAATGAAGATATAATTAACCCACAGTTAAGCATACAAGAGAATTTCTGTTTTTTCAAGGAAACAAGATCATGTTAAAAATAACCCGCATGAAAGTATCATCTCATTCCTCTGCCAGTCAAATAGCCAGGTGGGGTTTGGCCATGCAGCACAGCAACCTTGAACTCTTCCACCTCTGTGCAGAACAAGTCTGATAAGGTCTGTCCTGGTAACAGGAAGGTCTCACCAGTGAGCAAAGCGCCCGTGTTTCGTAGCCTAGAAAGGACCGTCCCTGCTCCCTAGCTGCAGCAGGAGCTCTCTGCTCACTGTTCATTAGGGATGGAATTTGGCCCTTACCATGCTGAATAATGTAAACCTACATGTTAGTTTACATGAGGCCTTGAAACAGGACACCTCTTTCCTGGAAGGGGACAGTGGGTATTTTCTGTGGGTGAGATGGCCTTGTCTGCCAATTCTAGCATTGTGTAACTGCTTACAGAATTTATTAACTTCATATTGAAAGTTTAAGTGTCTGGTTCCTGTGATATAAATAAATGTGGCAGGAGCACATAAGACTCTGCTGTATTTTCCTTTGAATTGCTGGGAAGATTACATAAAATTATGGTAAAAATGCAGACTATCAGCCAGAGAAAACAACATGGAGTTATTGCCACATTGTCTCTCTCAAAGTGAGGACTTCTGAGGGTAAAATGATCATAGTATCATAGAATAGTTCCGGTTGGAAGGGATCTTTAAAGGTCATCTAGTCCAAACCCCCTGCAATAAGCAGGGACATCTTCAACTACATCAGGTTGCCCAGAGCCCCGTCCAACCTGACCTTGAATGTTTCCAGGGATGGGGCATCTACCACCTCTCTGGGCAACCTGTGCCAGTGCTTCACCACCATCATTGTAAAAAATTTCTTCCTTCTATCTAGTCTAAATCTCCCCTCTTTTAGTTTAAAAGACCATTACCCCTTGTCCTATCACAGCAGGCCCTGCTAAAAAGTTTGTTCCCATCTTTCTTATAAGCCCCCTTATAAGCTCCAATAAGGCCTCCCCAGAGCCTTCCCTTCTCCAGGCTGAACAAGCCCAACTCTCTCAGCCTGTCTTCGTAGAAGAGGTGCTCCAGCCCTCTGATCATTTTTGTGACCCTCCTCTGGACCCACTCCAACAGGTCCATGCCTCTCCTGTGTTGGGGGCTCCTGAGCTGGACGCAGGACTCCAGGTGGGGTCTCACCAGAGCGGAGTAGAGCGCCTGAATCCCCTCCCTCGACCTGCTGGCCACGCTTCTTTTGATGCAGCCCAGGATACGGTTGGCTTTCTGGGCTGTGAGTGCACATTGCTGGGTCATGTCCAGCTTTTCATCCACCAGTACCCCCAAGTCCTTCTTGGCAGGGCTGCTCTCAATCCCTTCATCCCCCAGCCTGTATTGATACCAGGGGTTGCCCTGACCCAGCTGCAGGACCCTGCACTTGGCCTTGTTGAACCTCATGAGGTTCACCTGGGCCCACTTCTTGAGCTTGTCCAGGTCCCTCTGGATGACATCCCATCCCTCAGGCATGTCAACCACACCACTCAGCTTGGTGTCGTCCGCGAACTTGCTGAGGGTGCACTCGATCCCGCTGTCTATGTCATCGATGAAGATATTAAAAAGGACCGGTCCCAATACAGACCCCTGAGGGACACCACTTGTCACTGATCTCCATCTGAACATTAAGTCATTGACCACTACCCTCTGGATGTGGCCATCCAACTAATTCCTCATCCGCTGAACAGTCCACCCATCAAATCCATATCTCTCCAATTTAGAGAGAAGGATGTTGTGGGGGGATCATGTCAAAGGCCTTACAGAAGTCCAGACAGATGACATCCATAGCTCCCTTGTCCACTGATGTAGTCACTCCATCAAAGAAGGCTACTAGGTTGGTCAGGCAGGACTTGCCCTTGGTGAAGCCATGCTGGCTGTCTCAGCATAGTGGACCCTCTGTTCCCCTCAGAAAGGAGTCACCTAGAACTATAACCCATCTTTTCTTCCTTGTGGAGGTGGTTGTGATACAGGGAGTAAGTCTTTCTGACCTTGGCAACACCGCTGGTGTAGATGGACTATCGTCCATATGATCCATTGACTGGCCTTCCACATCCAGAGCCTCTTACCTGTTGTACAGAGGCAGCTGAGAAGGTGAGGTGGGCAAGGAGAGGGTTCACCTGCCACCCTGAGCGTGGACTTGCCTCCATTCACTCCTTTCCTTTAAGCTACTGCCTTCAGCCTGGAGGGGCAGGGATACAGGATCCCCTTGATTCTGTTTTTTTTCTGGTGGCTGTCCCTGTTTCTGTCTCAGGGAGGACAGAGCATGGTTCCACCAGTCTGTCTCTTTCTCAGACTCCCTGATGCTCCTTAACCTTTCTGCTTCCTCTCGTAGCTCTGCCACCAGGCTGAGCAGATCCTCCACCTGCTCACACCTCACACCATCTGTTACCAGTGAAAATGATACACTAGTACCAGCATGGCTTTCTCCCTGTTAATCCTTATCACCCTACAACCTCCCTATTTCACATGTGTACGGTTTAAAAATCTGAGTATTGGCAATGAAATTCCTGTAAGTCCATCTTTATCCTTTCAAGCAAACCCATATGTATGTAAGCAGGACTGACATACACCTCCACACGACCTGCAATGGATACTAGTTGTTCCCTGGGTGGAGTTCAAGAACTTCACCTTCACTTGGAGGTGCAAGTTTACAAACATGTAAATACTTACAGCACACCCACTTTTTTTTCTTTTCTTAGGTGTTTTTCTTTCACATTACATGAAGGACCTGAGAGCTGAGTAAGTCAGATATTGTGGTGTGTCCTTCCCGTCACCGGCAGATTTTCAGCACAAATGTAATCCTTTCTTCTTTTATTGGTTGGGGCTATCACAGAAAATCTTGGCATTATCAAGGGCCCAATTCTGGAAGGGAGAAAGTCCATCAAGCTAAAATGAACAGCCATCTGGCCTATTTTCCAACATGTTCCATCTCCTGTAGTGGCTTATAGGCATATGTTTTGCCTACACACAGCCTTGTTTCAAGGTGCAATTTTGCATTGCCTGTAAACTCATCCCTCTCACTTGCGAGTGGAAAAAGGGAGAACCAGAAGGCTTGATTTACTGAAACAAATGGAGGCAGATGTAAATTGTTTTCCTAAGGCAGTGCATTCTCTGCACCCTAGGTGGGATTCCTCCTAATAAGTAGTAGGGGTTGGAAAGGGCATGAGAAAACAATCTGTAACCTCTCTTTAGGTAGTCCTGCTTAATACTAATTATTACTTAATAATGCATAGCATTTATATTTCCTTGTAAATGCTAAAAGTGCTGTAAAAGCATTAACTGGTTAATTCTCAGGACACCCTTGAGAGGTGGGCATACGAGTATTATCTTCATTCCATACTTCTTTCCATAATAAGGGAACAATTAAAATGAAATTGATCAGCTAACTTTATAGAGACCCTAATTCCTACAAATAGGAAATAATAGGTCTAAATGAGTATACTTCTGGGTGTTTAAAAGCAGTATTCATCAGCTGGATTACAGCTGATTTTTCAATGTAATTAACTTTGTATCCAAAAATCAACTTTATTGGTTCACTTCTAGTATATTAAGCACAATAGGAGGGATGCCCCATTTTCTCTGGCAATAATCAGGTTCCCTTCAGCCTTGTAATTGATTCAAGCAGGAACCATATTATTGTCTAGTAAAACAGAGCATCCCTCCTATTATCCCTTAAGTAGCAGTCAGTCTGGGAAGAAAACAGTTACAATGATATATGAAGTTAAGACAGATGCCAACTAAATAGATATCTGAGTAAGCTAGAAAGAAAGAATTAAATAGTTTGAAGGATCAATAAAGGTACTACTTCGGCTAACCATTGTGCAACTCATCAACTAGTCTCTCATTATTATTGTTCATATCCCGAGTGCCCCAATACTATTACACACTGCACAGGCACATAGCAAGCCCAAGAGGCCTCACAATCTAATTTGTCAGCTTTCATTTCTTTCCCAGTGTTTTTGTATCCATTCCAGTTCCCTGTATTTTGATGTCTCCACATTATTACACTAGTGCACCCCACTGCCAGAGAATCGGAGGACTGAGAAGGACTGATCCCACTGCCCCCTCCGTTACAGAGGGTCAGGCACAGAGTTCTGCAGCACAACCTGCTCGGTCAGTATCATTTACATTTATTTGGGTTTTATTCAAATTTTAAGTGCTGTTGGGAAATAAGCATAAGCAAAGCAGTGCATTTGTCCCAGGTGAAGGGATCTCTGAAAGAAGGTGGGTGTTACAGCTATCTGATGGAGCTTGGACACAGCAAGAGGAATGAGGGAAATGTATCTCCCCTGGTAGAGAAGCAGGAATGTGAGAAGTGGTTCACTTTCAGTGTCTGAAATGGAGTCTGTGAGAACTGGATCCACACCAGCGAATGACTCCTGCAAGGACTGCTGCGACTGCTCCAGGCTAGCATTGACAGCGGAAAGCAGGAATCTGTGGCTTTAGCCACAACACAAGGATGCCTGATCCTTAATACTGGAACGAGCTTCTCTGCAATAAGAAGAGGCAGTGCATCTTTACATTTTTGGATTCCTACCTGATCAGCTTTGGACAACAGACTCAGAGAAGAGGTAGGTGACCTGGCTGAGCAGCTCTGAGAGGAACCATACCACTAGTCAGCAAAGAAATCTGTGCTGCATACTCTGGGGCTGAGTTTGGACAAAGGAAGTCAGAAGCCTAAGTTATGTCTCACCATATGTATTGTCTAATAAGGCCCCTGTGGCTCCTAAGTTAAAGAAATTCCAGCTTTCTGGAGAAAGTAGAGGCTCAGGTCTTTATTGGTGAACACTTCTCCATGGGATACGGCTACAAGATGCCACATCTCAGCTGAGAGAGTGCTGTCCGCAAGAGTAATTCTCTTACGCTGTGCTCGAGTGAGAAATAAAGCGCATGAGCCCACCCGAGCCTTTAGCCAGCTCACGTGACTGCATGTGAACAGAGGGCATCCCTCCGAGGCCACTCACGACTTGCACGACTGCTTCTCCTCTGGCTGGCTCCACTGCGTAGGAGCTAGGGAAAGTAACCCCATAACATCAGCCAGATTCGGTGATTCTCCTCCTCACTCCTTGTGTGAAGGCAGGGAAATTAGGATAAGCCATCTGCAGTGTCGGTTGTCCCATCTGACTGCGCGTGGGGAAAGCAGGGGAAAGCCTCCCGCAGCAGGCACCGCTCTTGGCTGGGAAGCACCAGCTGCCCTCTCTGAGCTGAGGGGGGTGAACGCCTCTGTCCTCATTTGGATACAGCAGGAGGCTCATCGGGCCAGAACCCATGGCTCAGACCCAGTCACGCACAAGGTGTAGATATACTTACTGCAACTTCTAGTGGAGGGGAGGGAGAAAAATACTCCCTTTTCTATAGATTTAGGCAACATTGCAGTTATACTTACTCTCATCTGTCTCTGAATGGCTTTTATGCCTTTCTTTCTTCTTTGCCCCTCACAATCTCCTCACTGAAAGAAAAATCTATCATCTGTTCATTCTCAAAACAGTCTTAAGAGCCATTATGGGTGGGAATCAGATGCTAAGGGTGCCAGGGCAGTTATTTTATTTTGCCAGATCTTAAATAAGAGCATGACATGTAAAGGAGGGAAGAGAGAGGCTTCCTGTTATTTTCTTGCAACTAGATGTGATGCACTTGACCTTTGCAGCTGCCATCACTATTTGGCAGAGTTGCACATTTAGGAGGACATTTGAAGTATTTACAGACTTCTCTTCCACTCCCTCCAGGCCATCAGTTTAGCAGCAAATAATCAAAGGGAGGAGTTAAAAGACAATTGAATAATATCAGTTCAGCCCAGCACTGATCTGCAGTTTGCGTAATTCAGTCACATCCAACTACCTTAATTTGCTTAACTCAATCCCTGTTGTCTTCTTTTCTCCTTTCAGACATGGTGTGGCGGCTGCAGTCATGCAGCCTTCCCGCTTCCCTCACTTATCCATGACAGCAGGAATATCAGGTTCATTCCATTTGTCAAAAAGCTCTATTTAGATAATTTGGCCCCAAAAGTTCAGATCAGACAGATGCAGGCAGCAGGAGGATTGCAAGCCTCAAGCCAAAAGACTATTCTTGAAGGAACACAAGACATTATTATGGTTACTACAGCTAAAATTTCCTTGTTCTTTGACATTATTAAGCATAACAAATGTTGCCCAGAAGGTTCACTGAGCGGGGCGGAACATCAAGAACAGTATCTCAGTCTTGCACCGCAATTTAAGAATAAAGAATGATATTTTATTTCACCTTCCATCTTCTCTGTAAAATAGAAGGCCAATTTCTTTCTCATTTCATTTCAGAAGAAGGAAGTCCTTTCCACCCATAGTCTGAGATGCTTCTTAAAACCTTGATTATGATTCAAAGCAACATCCTTTCATGCTAGTTTTAAGTCATTATCTTACTGATTGTACCAAATCCTTTCATGGATTCTGCTCTTGGAAGGTTTGGGATGGTGGTGTTACTCCTAATAAAGCTGGCTGTAAACAAAAATAAAACAAAGATAAATAATCCCTCAATATTTTACTTTTATTATTAAAAAGTTGCATTTTCTACATTTCTTTCTTTGGTTCTGCACTGTCTACATTTTTCCAAATTAGTCAATAATGTTAATTCAAGGATGGAGAAGTTATTGTTCGCCTATACCAGTGAACGGATACTTCGTTAACAAAGTGAAAGTCAGCTCCTTTTCATTAGACTGCGTAGTTCTCCTAGACTGGTCTGTGAAGTGTCTAGCTCTGTGTAAAGTGTTACAAGGAGCATAAGAACTGTGCTGTTTCTTCCTTCTATCTGTACAAAAGGTTCAGCCAAGAAATCAGACCAGAAATGCAGCCAATATCAATGAGACATCTGCCTTCCAAAAGACTGATAGTTTTCTGTGTCAAGGAGATTTAGGCAGGCACTTAGTTAAATATCATTATCTGCAAATCCCAAAGCCTTTTGGTGTAGAAAAACAGAAAGCTTTCCTGTACTTAGTTCCTCACATTATTTTCTGGATCCCACTTTAATTTTCAATGTCTAAATGATTTAGGAGCTCTTTCTTTAGTGTTCAAAAGTGAAAGTTGCCAGTTACAATGCTTGTAACTTACTATAACACCATTTAAGAGACATGAGCTAATAATTTCAAGTATTCAAATGCTCTTGTTGTCTGAAGAACCTGGGCATGCCAGGTCAGACGAGATCATCTACTGAATACCACTGATGCATTGACTGTAATTTCTTTTTTTTCCTGCCACACTTAGGATTTTCTTCTGGAAGGAAATTATCAGGAATTTTTTATTTTTTTAAGGTGTATTTTTCAGCTTCAGTGGATACCAAAAAGGACACTACTTTGTCACTAAGTCACAACAAATCAAGACACCCTTTCCCCACATAGTTCATCTTTGCTACTTTAAATTGTGATTTCATCAATGCCTGCCCTCCTACCCACGCAGGCAGCAATCAACCTGCTTTATAAGTAAAGCCATTGGACTAGTGACCGAAAGTGGTGGGCATCCTAGTAGCTCAAGCAAAGCTACAAGGGTGTGTCCTGGAAGCAAAGGAAGAGACCTGGAAAATAAGTTGAGCCTGTTGCAAGTAAAAACCTAAAAAGGCAAGTTGTGAGTTGGAAGAAAAGAGGCTGAGCTTATTGGGTACAAAGTGATGTGAACCCGCGGGCTTCTGATCAAGGAAACTGCTTGCGGTTTCTCTCCATTCCGTCTTGGAAAACAGATGGGATGTGCATGGGACTAAATAAAACAGATTATACAAAGAATATATTTGAGTTCTAGCAGTGATTTCTTAGAGCAGCAAAAAAACCCCAGGAAACCACAAATTCACAAGACCCTGGAAATTGGTAGAAGGGAGCAAAAATATTAGACACATTATTTTTACTGTAACCTATAATACTGTCTGCCATCTTTTCACTGATGTAGCCAGGACCTAGAAAGCCTAAGACTCCATTTTACTAAAAGCCTCTATAGAAATGTAGTATAGTAAAAATAAATGGAATGCAGAATAAAATTCAGTAAAGCGAGGCCGTTGTTATTTGCTTGCCGTTGGTACATAATGATCTTAATATAAAAGCCTGAAGTTTTGAGAGAGTTGAGAGAATATGTAGATTTGTATCAGAGGATCCCTCTCCTCTCCATTCCTCCGAGTCTCAGAATTAATGGCGAAGGTGGTTAAACGCAGAGGAGCTCATTAATCTGTCTGTGTCTGGAGTGTTTTACACAGATACCATGCAAATCAATGCCTGTGAGGTAGTTAGCATTGTGCTTATGTAAGCAGCACTGTACCGGCACAAAATCTACTCTTCTCCTTTAGCTGCACAACGTTTGAACTAATATTTATTTAATTTTGTTTAATAGTGTCAGTAGGCAGCCTGAAACTGTTAGCCTTTTTTCTGAAGGAGGTGAGTGAATTGAAACCATAAACCAGCAATATTAGTTGAAGATTTTTTTTTTCTCTGAAAATTTCTCACTCTCAATGGAGTTTAAATTCTGAAAAACATTTATGCTGAAAACAAATACTGCACTTTTCCTCTATTTCTCTGTGGCTACTGGAAACCCATGTTCAGGAGGCAAACTCATACTGTCGCCCTTAATGTGATTAAATGTTTTCTAGCCTTCCAGTTTACAAGGCAGGAAACTGTCAGTGCATTTTTCATGGCATCAAATAAACACTGTACATCTTTAATTAGCAATGTATATCAGCGTTGAGGCTAATACAGACATAAATAAAAGCTATGAATGCTGTTACACGCTCAGTATAAAGCAGAGCATAGATGTAAAGATTAATAAACAAAGGAAATCAGAAAGTTTCTGCTGAGTGCCACGAACAGATACACTGAGAACAGCTAGTCTTTCGCTGAGGCATTAAGCTCAAAGCATTACAAACATGTCAAAAAATGAAAGATTTTTATACAGAACTAAATATTGTTCAGTGATAAAAATAGCTTGCTTTATTCTTGGTTAAACAGAATAGAAGTACCCTAAGGGTAGTAAAGGGCCTTATCAGTAGAGAACAATAAAAAACTGATGGAGGGAAGTAATCTTTCTCATCTCAGAGGGACTACTATAGTTGTTACATTACACTTGTTGCAGTTTATCTATATGCAAGACTCTACAGTATCTTTCAGATTAATTTAGCATCTTAGGAATCCATTATACCTTTTGGGGAAATGACTCAATTTGGAGATTCCTAGTGGGTGTAAATGAAGGCAGTAGCTTTCATTTCACAACAGCCTGCATGCAGTAAACGTTTGAATGATGTGATGCAGTTGGGAGGCTTTTGCAAATATTTGACAGCAGCAGTTGTATAAATCTCCAATATGATTTTGATAAAAAAAAAATAAAAACATAAAAGGGTTGAATTTTATACTCGGGGAAGTAAAGGACTGAGAATATCTCTCTGTTTACTGGAAGCTGTTTACATGGCTCCTATTGCCACAGACCCAGGCACAGGGACCCCACTTTGCACGTCAGATGGGGTTCAGTCCCATCATCACCTTTGAAGTCCGTGGCGCAGGCTGCACTGATTGTATCGGATCAGGGTGAGGCAGCAGCTCCTGAGAGGCTTTGCCCACAAGGAGCAAGGCTTTCCTGCTCCAAACCAAATTGGGCTCTGCTGTGTCAGGGCCCTTGGCAAATCTCTGAACACAACAGTATGAGTCCATCTTACGTGTAGCTGCCATCGCTTCCACTCCCTGATCCAGAATAAGTCCTTTTAAGACATCATGTGCTGCTTTGTGTTGCTTATCAAACACCACAGTCCAGCTGAAACACAGAAGTCCATCATAAAGTTATCTGTTTATACCTCTCTCTAAGAAAATTTTCAGATTAACTTTACCATGTTTGCTCTTATTCCAAAACTTGATTTCCATAAAAGTTTAAATACAACTGTTCATCAGGTGTAAGATCAGTGATGGTGAGAATAACATTTACTGTGCTCTAGGCAGACTTTAGGACGCCTTTGCCATATATACTCCAAAATGAAAGGTATGTGACGTTTATAAATGTAATCTCTCCCAGCAGATAAACCTCACTGAGGAACAGATCTAGACTAAATGTGCTATAACGATTATTAAGATAAACAATCAGAATGATTATGAGATGGAGAGTTAGTCTGAGTATGTGGAGGATGAATTTACCATCAAGTTAAGGTATTTAGAGAAAGAGGCAACTATCTAAGGAGACAATGCAATTGCTCTAATTGTACAGTGTTTTGCCTAAGGTTTAGCCCCACAGTCAGATATCAGACTGATTAGTGAAATTGAAATACAGAAACCAGATATTACTATAGCTTGTGAGAAATAAGCCTCTAACTGAAGGAAGAGAGACATTCAGGGAGTCACTTTAAGAGCCAAAGCTATCAGTCATAAACAGGCAGGCAAACTATGGCACTTCCCCCGTAATAATAAAAGCACTTACCTCTGTTTCAACTAGGACTTCTCTTTGCTCCGGACCCATGCATACTTCTCAGGAGAAGAGAAATTCACATGTAATGTATCACTGGTTTTCAATTTCATTGTGATGAGCCCACAGGGTGGATTACATAGTCCATCCTGTGTTTTACAGAAGAGCTAAATTGCACCGTGCCCTCTATGTGGTCCAGGGGATGTTGATTAGACCGCTTCAGAGTTCGAAGAAGAAGAAAAAAGAAAATGTACTGAGTTTCCTCATCTACATATTTTCTTTTCATCTTCCCATTTTCTGGTAATAATTAGTTTGCAGAAGTCAACAAGACTTATTTATTTTCTCACTTGACATAGCACACTTGCATTTTTATAAGAGACTTCGGGAGATCTGGGAGTGTATTCTTAGAATACAGAAACTTAACAAAAAGTCTTTGGGAACTCTCGTTCCTTCTTCTTTTGTTAGTTTGAATAACAGACATCATCTTATTGCCTGTTTGCTTGCAACTTGTACACACACAGTTATGTGAAAAAAGAAAGACCACGGAGACACTCCGATATTACAGGGTAAGCTGGAGTGAGAAATACTTAATGGCATTCCAGAGATTCACTGGCAAAAAGCTGCAAATGAAAATTATTACAATGAGTATAAAATTATTATAAAACTGTCACATTTCTAATATTTCATATCACTTCTGACCATAAGCTCCACAGCTATAAAAGCAATATCTTTTACTCTTCAATGTGCACAGATGATGGTTTGCATTCTTCAGGGCTTATCACGTTAAAATGCCTTTAATTATGTCCCAGATAGCTGTTCAGAATGCACTCTTAAACCTCTTCAAGGTCAAAACCTTCCTTCTTGCTGATCCTCAGATCATCGTTCTACGATTTCTGCTTCACTGACATAGTATCTCTGTTATTCTTGGGAATCACTATACTGCTGTGTAGGCCACGCCAGCGTATGATTACATCAACGGTCCCTAAAGGTTCAGATGCTGTTTGCTCATGTCTGTTTCTCCTTTGCTAATCCTTAAAGGTCAGATAGATTGAAAACTAATGTATGTTCTTACTTCATATTTGACAAAGTTAGTAATATTGCTAAGTTACTCTTTCCTTTTTTTTTTCCATGCAGTTGGGAACATGAATATCAAACATATGGTAAACAGAAGAAGCATCTTACAAACTTGTGTTTCTGATGACATATTGTAATGAAAATGAGAAAGAAATGATTGGTTGCCAATCACAACCATAACTAGGCACCTTGAGAACCCCAGGCTGTGTGTAGTTTGTGTTGAATTTAAACGGTTGCTAGCTGTACAGCAGACAGTAATAGACTCTACTCCCAAACCATTAATTTAAACTCAGACACAAAAACGCAAAGAAGAGTCTTCTTCATGGATCACTGCCCTTGTTAACAAGTATCAAAGAGGATAAATTGTATATTATAGCACTGTCCACTAGCTCCGCTATATTTAAATCTTTCAGTGTTTCTATTATTATAACACTCCTTTCTAAGGGAATGATAACATCCACCAGTTAAAAGAAAACTGATATAAATTGAAATTTTGCCTGTTAGTACATACACTCTTCATAAAATATTCTGGACAGTGTATATGCTAAGAACATTAAAGAAGCAAACTTCCAGCAATCTAAAGCAATTCCAAACTTCCGCAATCTTTATGACCTCCCATGCAGAGTCCTTCTCAAACACACACAAACACAAGAGGCCCATTGTGAATAAATTACTGCAAATACGCTTCAGTTCATTAAATAAATCCATAATACAATGTACTTCTTAAAAAGTGCAACCTACCACATACCATAGCATACACAAATATATTAACACTGTTAAATATAAAATTAAGGACTATCTTCAAAACCAATCTGAACGTATGTCTATATTTCATTCACAGAACTATGAGTCAGAAAAGGAGCAGTCCTTTTGAAATGAATAGAAATTAGCATAATGATGAAATAAAATGCAGTCATGAAAAAAAATGACCTTCATGACTTTCATTTAAGACAACAGCTAAGTTTAATAAACTTCCCAGTCCAAACAAACTTTCCAGTATTGATATCTTATTCAAATAAATAACCAGTCATGTCATATTAAATCCATATTATACAGGCTTTATATCATTATTCAAAAAGAAAATTAATATTTTATTCTTCTGGTCACTTACTTATAGGACAGTTTTGCTTACCAGCAATTTAAACAGTCCAGTAAATCTTGGTTAGAAACTGGAAGACAATAATAATATATATTTTTGTAGTCTTTAGAAAATGGAATTTAAAAACTTCCGTTCTTGATAATAGAGTTACGCACTTAATTCTCTGTCCATTCTACTAAAAATTGAGTGCTCTGTAAATTACAATGTCAGTTTAAGTGTTACCTTCAGCAGACAGATCTTGTCCACAAAGAAAAATATAAACTGTTTGCAAGATACAATGTCAAGAAGAAAACATAATGGGTCACACTGGATAGTATAATAAATCAATACTGAATTGGTATGTATGGATGTACACACACACATTGACTCGATACACAAACTACTCCACAAACTACTCTCTTCCTGACTTGACTATGACTTGCCTTGACTATGTCTTGTATCTTTGTATATATTTTCCTTTGAAACCTTCATGGTCAGAAGTGAGTGAATCACTGGTCCCCATCTATTAATCAATTCTAGAGATAAATCTATGAAATGAGCGAGGAAGATTTTTTAAAACTCTGATCATACGGGGTTTGTTCATTTGCATTTTGGGGGTGCCAAGTTGAAAAGGACAGATTTTTACGTAGGAATTGTGCAGCTGATTGCTCAAAAGTAAGTAGTCTACTTTTGTGAAAATTCCCCCTTCTTTTCCTGACGTGCAGTAATATTAAAGAATTAGATTTTAAATGTTCTTTGGGCTATATATTTCTGTATGATATGGTGCCCTTCAAACCCAAATATTATTTATAGCATGAAAAGCGCAATGATTCCTGACCCAGAACTGTATCATTAGAGGAGCCTGAAAGAAGCTAGTCCATCAAAGTGTAGGGTATTAAACTGGTTTGTTTGTCTAGAAAATGCATAATCAGCCCTTCAAACTTTTGTTGTGCTACCTGTAATTAATACTAATTAAGGCTGAGGCTCTCAAATATGAAATGGTTGAGAAAATCTGCAGGGTTTGGTTTCCTATTTGTCAACTTTTATTTGAAAACAGCAGGTTAAATTCCGATCTGAGGAACGTTTAGCCTCAAACTATCACGCAGATTGTTTTGTATCTATGTAATTGCCAAAGACTGCTTTGGTCAAAACTCCTGAACACTTTTTATTGCTAATTTTGGCAATAAACCTGTTAATTAGTTAATTGTAAAGCATTAGTGAATCAAGTAAAAAGGATCCATCTGTTTATAAAATAAGATTTCTTCTGGGCATAACATTCACAAACCACAGTGGTAGACACCATGCCACCTATTAATTGATAAAGTCTCTCATTCCTTTCAGAGCTAAAATGTGACTTTGAAGGAGATTTGTAACATATCACGTGCAGTTAATACCACCACAATTTTAATATCATCAGGGGGCTTGAGAGAGCAGGGAAGAGCTATCCCCGCTCTCTTCTCTGTGTCACTGGTGTGAATCCGGCATAGACCGACAGCAGCCAGAGACGTGGCCATATGAAAGGCATTTCGTTCTCAGAGCAAATTCACAGCGTCTCCAGTTGGAGAAGAATTTTAGGAACCCAGCACACCTACCTTTGCCATAAGGATTATTTCCATGGGCAGACTCAGAAGCCAAACGAAGTACCAGGTTTGAGGGAGTTTTACCATTGACTTGAATGGGGGCAGGATCATAGATTTTTCCAGGTGAATGCATAAGCAGTCTAGGAAGCTTACACTGCTGCTACTTATCTTTTCCATGGCCAATTAAATAGGCTTCTTTTCTCAGAGCTGTCAGTGTGGCAGCTTTCATGAGCACTAAATTCATCCTTTAAGGAGAAAACATGTTAAAAAAAATGTAATGTCTTTTCTGATTTAAAGATACTGTAAAAAAAGACCTCTTTTCAATACAGAAAACAAATCTCTTGTATATTCATGTGGATTACAGAGTAGTTTCCATACCAAAATATAACATTTCTTTTATCAGAGCAAAGTAAAGATGATACAATATTCTTGTCTGAGATTAAAAAATATATAAGAATGGAATATTGATAGCAACATACAATATAAAGTAGAGGAGGATTGGATGATGTACTATGGGAGCTGATAAGAATTATATGGCTTCTAGCAGAGAAGTAAAATGACATAAAAAGATACAGACTGATGGCAATAGGAAATGCATCTATAAAGGGGATAACAGGAGTAAACAGGGAATAAGTTTGGATAACAGCAGACAGGCGTTTAAGGGATAATGCTAATTGAATTACGCGTTGTAGCCAGGTAGGGTAGACTGATGCTGCTAAACGCTAAAAAAAAGCTGAGGCATCTTGGCCTGCAGTGGTAGCCTCCATTGCCCCAGCCTTTCCCCAAGAGTTTGAAATCTGCATAAAATGAGTTGTTAACAACTGTTTTATTGGTGGCCATAGGGGCCCGCTTATTCCACTTTGGATGCAAGGGAGCTACAAAGGGGCCTCTAAAAAGATGGAGAATTAGACCAAATTCAGAGTGGGAAATCATATGAGATCCACTCCAGAAGCTGTGGAGAAAACTACCACTCATGGAGAGAGAAAATGTTGCCTTTTCTTAGTGTGTGACTCATCTAAATCTTGTCATCTAAAATCAGACATCTAATCAAAGCTATTCAGCTAGACTGCCTCTGAGGTTAAAGGAGAGATCTGGGGACACTTCCAAAGCATTATTTAGCCTTTCCATCTTTCGTTTCTGTCTTGGGTTGGATACAGTCTGCAGGCTGCTATTAACGTTGAAATGGTAGAAATCAAGCACCACATCAGTGGAGGAACCAGGAACCACATTTAAGAAATGACTGGCATGCTTTGAAATTAAGAAGAGAGACCTGCTACCACTGCAGTTCAGGCCCCTAACTCAGCAGCTCACCCATGCTGGCTGCAGCTCTGCCCCGGAGAGCGGCTAGAGAGGTTAGAGTGGGATAGCTGGTGCAGCCCAGGAGCCATCTCACGTCTGCCGCTCACACTCAGCTGTGGACAGTCCTGAGGCGGGAACTGCGGCCAGACCTCGAGGCCACTACCAAAATACAGCAAGAACAGACTGGCATAAAATGAACCCACAGACTAAGGGGCAGACACCTTCCCAGCAGAAGTTTCTTCACAACATTTAATCATCAAGACTGCTAGTCAAGTATGACCAGTCTTTGTCTGTACTTGGACGCCAGACCCACTGTCATGAGGTATTTGATGAGGAGCAATGGCAAAATAAATTATTTGTTAGAAGTGGTAAGGAACAACTCACAGCAGTAATCTTCAGTTGGAAAAATAGGGAAATATTAATTTGATCTTAAAACACGGATATGTTTTGACGCAGCCCGTGGAAGGCTGCAGTCAACTGGTGGAGCTGCACTGCTAAGGATAGTTTGGGGAATAAGGGCATGGACACATCTACTGAAAACATGGGTGGAAGGATGAAACTGAGCGGCTCATTTTTAAAATCCTACCTCTGGGAATGCATAGTCAGGAATTCACTGACATTTGAAGTTAGCTTTGGCTCCTCGTGCTGCCATGAACAACAGTTCTCAGCCCAGGTTTTGTAAGAAGGGGGTACAGCATGCTGCTTTATTGCAGCTGCCTGGAATAGAAACTATTGTTTAAAAGAAACACCACCCCACCCAAAATGCACAGAAAAAATTCCACTACGTGGCAGACTTATTTCAGAGTGGAAGACCAAACCATGCTGCATCGATCAGAAAAACTGGTTTCAAGTTATCTTAGAAGACACCTTAGGCATCTTAATTCGGAAGAACAGTGAATAATACTTCTCAAAATATCGTTGTTGTTTGTGGGCTTGAAATGCAAATGTTTTACTAGCTACTTTTCCTCCAAATCATGTTACACTGCTTTATTATTATATAGTTTCTTATAAATATTGGTCACGAAGAATCTTAATTTTTAATATAAGCATCATTTAGAACATTTATTTTAAAATATATTGGCTGTGCTTTTTAAAACAAGCTAGCGGTATTTTAGGACAGGTTGGGAAGCTACCATCCTTGACAGGACTAATTTAACACTGATCATAAAATTGGTAACAGGGTAAAAAGAGTGGAATTACAGGAGGAAATCCACCAATGAGAGCTTTACCCTATTCAGAACAGTACTAGTATAATAGACTGAACAAATCAGCTCTATAAATTTCTGTCAATGTAGAGTACCCGCACAAGGTCTCATGCATCAGCTAAACTTAAACAAGGTCCTTGTACAGACCCTGTGAACAGGAGGGAATTTCACCCTCAACAGTTGAAAAACTACCTTTCATTCTGATTGCATCAGAAAATTAATTTGCTCCATGCTCCAACAAAACTGCAACGGGTTCAGTCATCAACACAGTATTTTGAATAACGCAGTTTATACTACATTCACAAATAATGTGGTTTCAGGCTAAGTAAAGGATTTTTACTGTTTCCTTGCTAAAATCTGGTTAGCAAAAATATTGACATGTACAGCGTATCAACTGATGTAAGTAGGAGTTATATAATGAAATAAGACCTTGACAATAACATTGTTGAGGCACATGAAGATATACTAGCACAGAAGAAAATGAAGAAAAATGTCAGGAAAATTACTGAAACCAAGAAAGCAGAGCCTTAGTAAAAGGCTAAGGAACAGGAAGGGAGACTGAATGAATATGGAAAATGCAGCATGCTTTGGGCTTTTTTGGGTAGGAACTGGAACAAAACAGCTAGTACAAAGATATTTAGGCTACAGAGAAACTGCATCAGATCACCAAAAAGAAAAAAAAAAAAAGCACAGGAGAGAGGCAGTAGATCATTGAGTTTGAAAAGTACTTTTGAAGAGTATTGAGTACTATATCCTTGGCAACCCTGCTCATGATGGGGCTTGGAGTCCCACTCCTTGGTTTAAATGACTTCCCACAAAGCGCTTGTATACTCCAGCCTCCTGCAGGAGGGTTGATTTCACTCAACATGCATATCGCATCCTCCTAATTATCCATCTCTTTGTATTAATGATGAAATAACACAATCTTCTATTTTCTCTAATTAAGTTTATTATGGAGACATTTTTATGTGCCTATTTTTGAAAAATGAAATTTCATTAAAAGTCAGTGTATCAGATCTTATTAATTCTATTACATTACAACATGAAACATTTCATCAGGAAAAAAAAAGACTAAATCAAAACCAACCCTAGACTTTGATAATACAGATAAAAAAAAAATCCAGTGCATTCACTTTTCAATCATCTCATTTTAAACACTGCAAAACTTTCCTCTTGCGATTTTTTTAACTCCATAGAGAATGACTTATCACATTCTCCTACAGAAACATATTTTGTCTACTTTGCTGGGGATTTTTTTCCCCCGAAAACACTATGAAATGCCAATGCATCTCACTAAGCCATTTTTTCTTCTTCTTGTAATTAGGAAAAACTAGATAAATAAATTGATATCAATTACCTTTGGGAAAGCCAGGTTGGACTAAAAGACCTTTCAATAATTGGAATGGCAGCGCACTTTGCATGCTGTCAGTGCTCAGTGACAATTCCTACAAGACAATTGATGCACGGTGACGTTTTCTTTGTCATTGCTGGACAGTGGGGACTTTAGCGCCAACGATTTTCTGCCATCATCTGCAAGTGATAGGGGCCTATGAATGGTTGTAGCAAGATAAAGGATCCCTTGATATCCCATAGAGGAATGGCGATGTTTTGCTGCTCTCCTGACATGTTCCAGGGCTGTGACTCCAGGGCACACACAGCTGAACGGTTTTGCTGAGGTTTGGAGCCTTCTGCTTCTCGTGAAGCCACGGCTCAGCATCGCCGGAGCCCTGCTTGCACTACGGACAGATCACACGGGGCGGCAGACAGCAGCAGAGACACCGGGCTGCTCCCGGAGACCGAGGCGCTCTTGTTTTACTGTTTTAGAAAGGAAAGTCATAACCCATTTGAACAGTTGTAGCAGAATATATAGACTGTGTCAGGAGACTGAAAATTTCACTTGTAAAACACACAGTAGAATGACTTGTAGCACACACCTAATTGACTCAAATTGTTTATTTTGGTTTTCTGTAAACCACAAATTTATGTCATATAATTTCATCTGTTTTCCTTGTGCAGTAGTTTGTCATTCTAGAAGGAAGCAGAGTCCCTGAAATTATATATATAAAAAAACTTTTTTCAGCCTTATTTCTTGTGCTGGAATGACTGAGATACAGTTTTAAAGGTTTAGGGAGAATAAAGGACTATTTCTGATGAAACTTTATCCTGCCTATCCATTAATTTCATATTGTTAATCACTGCAGCTGGGGTCCATAGACCACATTTATTCTCCCAGGGCAGCTTAGCTCACCCAAAGTCCATCCCCAAAGCTCCTCTCTCTTGTAGGCAACTCTGTGTTGTGAGCAGACAGATTGTCTGGCATTAACAGAAATTTGTTCACGAGCATTGCATCCACCACGCCTCCTGCATTTGGCCTGGTGGATGAGGAGAGAGGAGTGGACATGGACACACTGGAGGCAGTCCAGTGAAGGGCCACAAAGACAAGGGAGGGACTGGAGCACCTCTCCTATGAGGAGAGGCTGAGAGAGCTGGACTGTTCAGCCTGGAGAACAGAAGGCTTGAGGTGGGGATCTTATCAATGTGTATAAATACCTGAAGAGAGAGTGCAAAGACAACAGAGCCAGGCTCTTTTCAGTGGTGCAGGACAAGAGACAATGGGCACAAACTCAAACACAGGAAATTCCATCTAAACATAAGAAAAAACTTTTTCATTGTGAGAATGACCGAGCACTGGCACAGGTTGCCCAGGGAGGTTGTGGAGTCTCCCGCTTTGGCAATATTCAAAAGCCATCGGGACACGGTCCTAGGTGACTGGCTCTATGTGTCCCTTCTTGAAGGCGGATTGGACCAGATGACCTCCAGAGGTCCTTTCCAACCTCAACTACTCTGTGATTCTGTGAATTCTGTGCACGCAAAGAATGTGTGGATAAGTGCACTTTGATGATGCAAATGCATCATCATTTATGGCAATCTAGTGCTTCCTGGGAGCTAAAGATTCATTGCAAAGTAAGGCCAGGAGTGCCTGACTTTATTGCCCAGTACTTTGATGCAGATAAGGCATTCACAGGACATGTTGTTTGCAAACATGTTGTTTGCAAACAGCACAGCAAGTGATGGGGAACATTCCAGGACATGGCTTCCCCTGGGGCTGAAACAAGGGTATGTAGCCTGCCAGGCTGAAAAGGTCTAGAGCTATACCTGACATTTGTCAGGGTGACTGGGATCAGGCCTGTAGGCCTACCCTTTCCCCAAGCTGACCTTTGGAAGAAATCAATCCATTTTGGCACCTCCCCTCCCACCTTTCCAAAGTGCATAGCAATAAAGAAAAATACGGGTAAGAGACCAGCAGCATGCCAAAAAGAAATGCAAACCTGGCTGATAGGTGGAGATTTGCAGCAGAATTGTCCAAATAAATAAAAATGAAAATGTAGCAATATTCAGAAGAAAGAAAACCCAACAGACAACCATGAAATCTTTCGCTTGCCCTGCCAGCTCCAATGAGGATGCTGCGTCAATGATGGCAGTCACACCCACAACACCTGCCCAAACAGCAGGTATCTCTTGTGCACAGTCCTGCTTGGAAAAGATGCATATGGATATTTCTGTCCGCTTGCTGTGAAAAGTATAGTTCAGCAAATAATTCAACAAGTGAAAATAAACAAAATCTATGACCCAAACAATGCAGATCCGGGCTAGTGGAGAGGGCACTAGACTAGAAGAATAATTAAGCCTATACATACCTGAGCGTGCTGGTTCTTCTGAGATTTCATTGTTCATGTGTACATTGTCTCCACAGCCAGCCTATAGGCTATAAATATTTGTTTCTGTGGAAGGCAACATCAAAACCCTTTTAAGGCTCTTCTTTGCCACTAGGATCTTCTATATAGCCAATGCTGGTCAACCAGTATCTCCGCAAGGACGAAGAAATACAAGGGGACAGCCAAGCTAGGTGCAATGTGCAGTAAGTGTGAGGTTACACAACCTAAACTGAAGGCACACTTAGAGGCAACTCTCTGTCCCCTTCCTGAAATTTATCAGTTGGTTTGCTCTAATTTTGTTCCAGAGTGCCCTCCAGAGGGTAAACAGTGACTGTGAAACTGCTCTTAAAATACAGCCTTGAGGTGGGCAAGGACATACCTCTCCCTCTGTTCCTGGGAACCCAAGAGATGTAGACCACTTCAGCTCTGTCTCCTCTTCCAAGCTTTACTTTTGCAAATGAAACTGAATGCTGAAGCAAGGACTGTGTTGAATTCTGTATGCCCTAAATACAAGGATTCAAGGATCTGCCTCACTCGGGACATATATACGCTCCCCCAGTAACAGGGCATAATGTAAGACAAGCGACAAGTCCCTGACTCTGGCTGAAAGTCAGACTAAATCTTTTTGCTTTCTCCATTACTGCTTTCTCCTTACTGTTTAAACACACAATAAAGCCCAGAAACACTCCCAGGGAGATTCAACAGCCTTAACATAGTGCTGCTGACATGATCTAGAGTGTTCTAGACATCTCCATGGAGCTGGCAAAAATTAAAGAGGATCTGTGAAAGACCTGTGCCTTTCTGGAGTGACAGCTGAGGGCCTGGTGAGATACCCTATAGCATTTAAAATGCCATTGAGCATCTGTATTCATACATCTGAATTGCTCCCTCTTCTGCCCCTTTTAGTGGGAGGGATGGAATACAAACATACGCAACAAATTCTAGTTATGTTGCTTGATGCATCACTGTTCACACCATCCAGCTATTACTCATCTAATTGTTGCATGTCTTGGGACCTCCCAGACAATGTGGTGAAAGATGGCTTAAGAATTCTAGTCAAACTGTTAGTTTGGCCCTTTGGACTCAAGCTACAATAAGTGTCTCACATATGATGCAAGTTCGATTTTATTTTTTTACTAGGAAAGAACTCTATTAAAAAAGCTTTCAGTATTATTTACAACAATAAAACCAGGATAAAATTCCTGCTGTCTTAAAGACTGATAATGGTACAGAGATTACAAACTGCAGTTTCAATAGAGTTGTCTCTGTCTCCTTGAGAAGTGGCCTTTTTACACTATAGGGAAGCTAACCATTTCAGCCATTTCATAGTATCAGCAATGAAAGAATTGCTCTTCCATTATAACCCCATTTTATGTGTAAAGCACAAAGCAGAGCCTCCGTTTCATTATTGTTTAATTCCAGAACAAATGTTATCCGCTTCCTTTCAGAGAATTATAAACTGTGTCTTTATTTACTTGCATGGCACAATTTTCACACATTTGACAGACCATTGCTCATGTTCTTCATTGTCATGGTATTAGTGAAATGTAGCATAAGCTCTAAATTTGCAACTGCTGTCCAATCAATAAGAAGATCACACCATCCGAATAATGCTATGATATGTGACATTATCTATTCAACTGTTCTATTTCTTGGGACTTGTGAATACTGTCACACTGAAAATGAACACCATTTGCGCTGACAGATTTTTTCTCCGTTCAACACTTTTAATGAATATATTTCAAAATGAGGTACCAGATTAAATAAATTTCATGTCATATCACAACAGAGATATTAACATTATTTGTAGCAGCAAAGTTCCAAGTAAATTACACTGAACTTACACATGCAATCCATTTAGCAAGAATAGGGTTTTCAAATAGCATAAATCTTGTTGGATGTCAACTTGCCACAGCAGTGATATGTAGACCTTATTCTCCATATTTTTATGACAAGAACAAAAGTGCGCTTTGGCATAGTTTTCTAATGCATCGAATTAGTATCCAAACCAGAATTTACTGCTAACACAGAAGTTTACTAAGGAAGCTCTGTAAACTTCAGTAAAAGACTCCTGTATCTGTCACTGCCCAAACAAGGCTATTATCATGCATTCTTGCCATAAAATCTTCTATATAGACATTTTTCCTGTGGCCATGCTATTTTAATGTGTGCATTGGATCTAACAGTCTTTTCCCCTCCATGAGGCATCCTTTCTAACAGAATCACACCATTTCTGGAAGAATGGCTCACGGATAGCCGGTTCTCATCGGACTTATCAAGTCTCATCCTACACGGTCCAGAACACGCTTCCGGTGCAAGAGGAATTACTTGTACGGAACAAACCAGTACTGCCAGCCAGGTCCCACACAGCATGATAATGCAGCAAACTTCTTGTGTGAAATAGTTTAAAAATGGATTCATATTTTGCTGAGTGTGATATCTTGGTGCATGAAGGCTTTCAGTGTCTTCAAATAAGTGCACCTTTGTCTTTCAATAAAGACAGTCCTAACAGGGTTAAATGAAATTTATGGACAATAAGGTAAAGATTGACATTAGGAAGGATTATAGGAGAATAGTTTATCAAAACTTGTATGATTGCAGAGTGTTTCAGTAACCTATTGTATTGTAAAAAATGACATTGCAAGAAACATGTCATTCTCAGAGCCGTACTCTCACTATTTCTATAGTGCAAGCAAATCAATTCACATTCCATTAAAGTAATAAGAACTGTATATCGTAAAAATACACTTACAAGAAAACTGGATATATAATATAGAGTTCCCATCACAGACCCATTTATTTCTAGTGTAGTGGTAAAAAAAAATGTTTTCAGTTCTGTTTGACACTAGCTTAATATACAAAGGCGTGTAAAACCTGCTGCATGAAAAGACCTGAGGCTGGACTCCTAGAACGAGCTCCGAGCTCCTGACTCTGCTAGCAGTAATATTCAGCAGAGATCTTCCTCACGTCTGACTCTCTACATGCACAGTAGAACTTGTGAGATGGTCATTCTTTAGAACAGCATTCTCCTAGTTGGCAAGGCATAATCTGGAAGTTAACAGCTTCTCAGCAGAGAAATGCCATGATGTTCAAACGCTGGTAGGGAAAAACATCAGCAAAATTCTCCTACAGGAAAGCTCTGACTTTTGTTTCATTTGTAAAAGAAGTAAGAGTGCCCTCTTTCTCTGTCACCTTCTTCCGTAGTTTCACAGAGAATGAGCTGAGCTTTCTCTCTTTCTTTGCGTGGTTGTCATTCTTTCTGAAACGGAAGAAAACCCGTGTAGCCATATTGGGCTCATTGCACTTAGTGGGGCAGCCAACAAGGAGAAGATCGCCTCTTACTTACTAGCCAAAAAGAAGTAGATGTCTAGGCTTCATACATATCAAAATTTCAGTGATCATAAAGCTAATCACATCCTTAACTGCTGGACCATCTTTCCCTGACATAGCAATGCTTTTAGAAAGCCCTGTAGAAATTAATCTTTAAGTCTAGCCTGAGGAAGTATTTTTATGTCCTTAATTTTAATGAAGAGAAAGCAGAAAAATGTTTAGCGTTATAACTAATGTCCTCTCTCTTATTTTGTCCACTTGTAAAACAATAAGCTGGTTATGTATTATTGGTTATGTATTCACTTATGTATTAAGTGAAGGCCATAGAGAAATAAATCTTGATTACACATCTAAGTAGGTAGACATTTTCCTTCTATACAAATAGATAAAATAAGACACAGATGTTAACCTACTCTCCTCACTGACACAATAAATTAGGAAATAACTTATCAAACACTCAAGGGGCACTCTTTGAGAAAAAATATTTAAAACTGAGTAAAATGTGCATTTTGTAAAGTCTTCAGAAGCCTGATGTCTCCAACTCTATTTTAAGACTTCAAGTACAGTGTAGCAATTATCCAGCAGTTGGCAATGTCCATTTGCAAATTTGTAGAATTCCTCAACATTAGATTGTTCTAAGCTGATTTATATGACAGGCTAAGAAGAAACAGTTTGTGTACACCTAGAGTAGTTTTATATGAAAGGAAAGCTTTTATATTTCCTCTTTTTCAGCCAAAAATCATGTCACAACACTGTTACAACACAAATAAGTCAAATTAAAGATGCCATAGCGTGAAGTATTTTTTTTAAAAAAGAAACTAATTCTTCAAGCAGACTTAGTACCATAACCCCAGAAAGTCACAGCCCTGTAGGGAAAAAGAAATTACAACATTTTAAGGCTACTTTTGCTTTTCATACATCAGCAGTATGTATTTGCACCAGTCACACAATTCATTGTCTTATGACTTACTAAAAATGCGATGTACAATGATTTCCTTGAACTCAAGGAACTCCTCAAGATTTTTATTCAAATATTAAAAATAAAGTGCTGTTTTTATTCTCTCTCTTTTTAATGTTTTTCTCTGAGGTTTATTGTACTTCAGGCTCTGTATTATAAGCCACTAAGGGCAATTATATCCTAAAGCATGGTGATCACTACTGAATATGATACTCCAGGTGAAGTATATAACTAGTAATTAGGCACTATTAATTCTATTTAGTTTGATTTATCATCTGTTTCTCCAGGAATTAAATATAGTGTTCTATTTGACAAGAGTACTGCAGTTAGGAATTCAACAGCATGTTAGAAGAGATTGGTATGATAATGCCTTGTTGGTCACTACGTTGCAGATTTTTTTAAAGTATTAACTGTGAATAAACTATTTCCCCACTTATATATATATAAATATTAATAACTAAAACTTTTGACCTTGACATACTCTGATCACTAGTACTTGAGCTATCTTGAATCACTTCATTTGCGATATTCTCATTAGATAGTCAAATTAGCTCTAAAATATACCTTCTAATTGCCTCTAAAAAAATCCTGGTCCTCTGATGAGTTGACATACTGTTTTGACACATGTAGCTGAAATTTTTTTGTATGAAAGCTTTTTCAACTGAAAAATCCTTTTCCAAAATGAAACTTTTCAGTTAAAATGTGGGTTTGTTTTGCTTTCCTAACAGTGAAAAATATCAGATTTCATTTTTACTTATCTTATCCCATTTTTAAATTTCATTTTCTTTTATCTTAATCTCCCTTTCTGTTGTGTCCCTCACTTTTTACTATCCTTTAGTTAGAAGATGTAAAGCAGTAAGAAGCTAGGCAGCAGAGTGACGGGTGCGCTCCCTCACCTTACAATTATTGTAGAATAGCTAGTATATGATTACTTAGAATCTGCAGGAATTTTTTGCTGTAAGTGTATGAGATGAAGAATGAGGTTGATAAGGGGATGTGAATCAAATGGCAAAAGAGAGAGGGAGAACATGGAAGTCAGGACAACGTTGTCAGTTAGTACTGTGGTCTTTGCTACCAAGGTAATATCCACATTCTTTGCTTCTGTAGTGGTAGAAGCCAGGTCCTCCACGTGTTATATTTAAGATATATTTAAAAAGGGACTTAGAAAGATCTGAAGTACCAGCTAGCCTTCAGGTTTGCCACTTGGCTGCTACCTAAGCTAGAGACATGAACTTCCTAAGTGCCACAACTTTTGATAGTCACTGCAGTTTCTCATACATTGAGAGCTGTACTTTGTTGTGTATCCCAGCGTGCACCAGCTCCCTCTGGTACCTGCCCTATGTTTAACGCCAACGAGAATCTACAGTTAGATGTTCTTCCAGCAAGCTTATCTCAGAGCCTTAACGCAGCAAAGGGACCAAGGTCAGAGTACCAAGTCCCACTGCCTTTAAAAGCAGAAGCCGAAGTGGTACGCCTGCTACAACCGTAGTTTAATGATTACAATCCTCCACCCATGATAATCTGGCTGAAAAATAATTGGGCTGGGGGAAAAAGTTTTCTTAGCCACATTAGTTCCACAATCCTATTCAACAAAGCATGTGCCTGAGGAGTCAAGTGAGAGGTGGGGACAAGGCACCGAGGACAAGGGCACCTGCTTAGACCTGCCCAGCTGCTGACAAAGCAGATGTGGAAGTACAGGCTCCACTCGTGATCTGGGCTGAAGGCTCCAGTTCAGCAAAGCACTTAAGCACACATCCAAGAGTCACTAAGGAAGCAGACCTCTGCGTGCACTTGATGAAGAGCTAATATTGTACGTCAACTGAGATTCTGCCCCATTAACTACAGAGGACTTAAGCAAGTACTTAAGGGCTACAGCCAAAAATTATATAATTTGAAAAGACACCTCTCTCTTCTTCCTAAATCCAGTCAGGACTCAGGAGCTCCAGCACTAAATAAGGCTAAATACTCAAGTTTAGTGGATCACTCATGTTTTATTGCAAAACAGCACAGCTTCAGTGACCTGGGTAGAAGAAAAAACTTGACTTTTCCTCCATCCCCTCTCCTTAATGGTTTGATTGTTAATATATATCCCTGTGAGATGGGTGATATATTTAAATCCTTTCAAGCTGAGGAAGGACATGAATCCAGGTGTTCTGCTTCCCAGATTACTGCTCTAACAGGGCCTATTAAATAATGGAGAAAATACTGATACTGGTTGTTTCTTGTAAACAATGACTACAGATGTATTCTGGAAAGATTATCAGACCTTCGCTACTTTGTTGGACACAAGCAGCTCTGTAAGGTGCTACACAGCACAGCTAGCCTCGGGATTCTTACCAGCTTGCTACGAGAAGATCTCTGCTGCGCTTGCTGGCTTTTCTGTGTCCCGTTCTGAGGTCTCTAAATCTACCTCGGGTAGGGCCTTGAACCAGGGGATGAAGGAGCACAAGTCCATTCTCAGAGCTAGCCTTCAAGTCCTAGCAAACAGCTGCTGCTTGTTGAATTAGGGTCTACAGAGGAAAACGCATGGCAGCTTTAGGAGAAATTTCAGGTCTTGCCACTTTAATCACAAATTGAGAATTAACTAATCACTTTAAAGTTAAACAACTTCTAAAATTACTTTCTATAAACAGATGCACTATTAAAGCTGTTTTGTTTTTAGAGTGATTTTGGAGACGTTAATTTGTGTGATCAATCAGTAGAGAGCGTGAGAAATACATGTGGCTCTATGCAAACATTTTTAATTTTATTTAAACAGAACAGAAATGAAACATACCCTCTTTAGTACTCAGATGACCTTCCAGATTTCCATGTACAGCATCTATGGATTTTTAAGTATAATTAACAACTTCCATTTTAGTATTTAAGAGCTTCAAGTTCTGTTTCTTTGACAGTCAAAAGCTAATCAATCTTGTTCTCAAATGCTAATACAAGCAATTAAAAATAACATTAATTGAAATACTGCAGGGGCTGTTAGGTTTTTTTTTAACCTCATGGCAACACTAATTTACAGTACTAATTAGTGAATTGCCCTTTGTATTATAAATCTTTAGAAGGGAGAACTGGCCTTTAAAGCCCAACAGAGAGATGCAGATGGTCACCATACTTTCAGTAAGCTTTCATGCTAACTATCAGGATATTCACTTCACCACGTAGACCAAATATGATGGATTATATTGTTTACAATGAAGAATATTAATTTCTGCAAAGAAAAATGCATTGCCTGTTTGTCCTGTTGTAAAACATGCAAATATCCTTTATAGGATAGGTTATATTCTGCCCAGTTGTCCTAATTAGAAAAGTATAACTGCCTTACATGAAACACAGGAGGGAAAGCTAAATGGACAATATGTTATAAAACTGAACAAGACAACTCACGAAACACAGATAAAAACATACAACACATATTGTTTTTAAACAAGCATAACTGAAAACTTTTTGCTGCGCAACTAAAAATTTGAAAGAACAAAAAGTAAAATTAAAAACTATCAAGTAACTGTTAAAAAAATATAACTATTTACCTTAACCAATTTTTCCAGAAGATACAGTTTAATGTGTTGGTATGGCCATTTTTACTCTCTAAACCAAGACAATTAGAGTAGTTTCTTTGCCAGAAAATTACCAAAGGCTCAAGGTGACTTTGGTTTAGGAGCAAGGTTGGGAGTCTTCAGTGATCACACTATAGTCTACACAAATAAGAATCCCGATTCTCCTTGGAAGTGCCACTATAGTATCATTATAACATGTAAACATGAAAGTACATTTATGTCCCTCTATAGTCATGTAGGCTGATTTTTCATGTTATTTTCATGTATTACTGTTCTGAGTTTTGGAAATCTGATAAGAACTTTTAGCTTTTTAGTAACAGGGGAATAGAAGTACATCCCATTGCATTTCCAGGGAAGTCATCATCTGTGCAAGCAGAATACCTGCTATTATACTATGTATATACACTGGGCTATAACAATGGGAGGGTGAGAAAAATTATTGTTTGAAACAGTAAGATGAGAGGTGAAGTGAAGGTAGATAACTACGGTTAGGTGTCATAAATGTAGTCAATCCTTGAGGGTTGTGTATGATATACAGGGGGTGCCGTTGAAGCTCCGACCTTCCAGAAATGCAAATATTCCTCTTACAATAGAAAACCATGTTGTGTCCTAATTGCCACCAGGAGAAGTAACTGGTGTGATTGGCTTCCTGCCAGCGATGCCATCCCTCACAAGCAGAAAACATACGTATGGGGAGACCCCCATTTAAAACATGTAACTTGCTTAGGCCTCTGGAGATGAAACTACAAATAAAGCAGGTAGCCTTCGAAAAACAGTATGAAAGCAAATTTTTAAGCCTTTACCGTGATTTCACTGCTTAAGCAGTAGGAAAATAGGATAGTAAAGATGGATAACGTAATGATTACTTACTAATAAATGTTGATTCAGATGATAACCTTTATTTTAATTGTTTCTATCCTGTTCCTGAAGAAGAGTATTTCTTAGGATCCCCTCCTGTCCAGCTTTGTTCAAGACAAACTTGTGTGTAAATAACCACAATGAAAATCTGATGCTGGCTGCAAGTTTATGATCTGGTTCTTCGGCTGAAACTCATATATCTAGAGAATAACGTAGTGGAGCTTCTCTGAAGTGCGGGATGATGGCGGCCTTAAGGGATCAGTATAGCTGCACATTAGTGATACTGGGTATATTCACATTAACAGGGATTGTGCTTTTAGCACACACTCGGTCTCCTGCACGCAGAGGCAATACCGTCGGCAGCACGGGCTACATGGTCCACTGTAGGTCTCCTAATGCTGAAATCATAGAATCACAGAATAGTTTGGGTTGGAAGGGACCTTTTAAAGGTCATCTAGTCCAACCCCCTCAGAATTAAACAATGGCACAAAACTAAACAGAAAAAGGTATAGTGTTGATGACATTCTTGGAAATGATGTGCCTTAAAAAGGGGTGTGGGAGGTGGAGAAGCAAAGAACAAGACAAAAATGTGGGGGAAAAAAGAGGAGATTTTACAAGGAGATGAGGAAACTACAGTTTTGTAGTCTAATCTTGATCCCAGCACCACTCTAAAGTAATTGTCGCCAAGGAACCTCAAGCTGTAGGTGGTAAAATCAAGTCTGCCATCAGTTGTATCAAAGGTCAGGAAGCTAACATTATGACAGAGGCTGGCCAAATATTGAAATATTGTTGCAGCTCGTAGCTCATTTGATTCCTAGATCCTGAGAAACTGAACTGCATAGAGGTGACATGTGCCAGATACCAGAAAAGAAAGAGCAATTGTAAGATTAAACATCATTGTAAGATCTGAATGTAAAGCACTCATTTTTCATCTAGTTCCTTCCCCATCTGTAAAATGCAGGATACTTAGCACTCTGAGTCTTAGAAAAGCACTTTAAAGATGAAGCATGAAAGATTCTTCTCAAAGTAAAGGCAAAATATTATTACTTTTTCCTCTTCCCCTCCCTCCCAAATGTCAAAAGGAGAAAAAGAAAGTCTTGATTCAAGGAGAGCACCTTGATGTAACACTGGAACAGGTAAAGTACACGTGTCCTTTATAAGTAAAGACAGGAACAAAGCCAACAACCTTACTGGCTTATATATTAAGTCTTCTGGTCTTTTGTGAACAGCTGCAGATTGCAAGCATTGTGTGTAAGGGTAAAGCAACTTGTTTTTAATCTAAACATCAGAGCTATGTGATTTTTTTTTTTCCTAGGAAGTTACAGTCTTTTCACATTACTTTTTCTTATTGTAAATCCTTTTCATTAAAATAAAGGTTCAACTTTTTTCTCTCCATTGTCAGAAGGCGGCAGCTGCTTAGCTAGTGCACTGAACCTCTTACCATAAGTGTGTGATAAAGCAAGGGGTCACTAACAGAAAATTTGAATCTATGTTAATATATTTTACAGGGATGGAACATCAACTTTTTCTGCATTGCTTCTGTGTGAAAACTTTTTGCCTGCTCCAGCTAAGATTGTGCCTTTCTAAATTGGGGTTAATTTGGACTGGCCCTAAGCTAGACCGGTGCTCCATGAAATTAAATGCTCCTGAGATACTCATCTGAGAGAGAGTTCCCTTGTTTCTTCCCTCTTCTTCAAAGAAAGTGAAGAGCCAGGGCAGTGACTTGCTGCTGGTGCTGCAAGACCCCACGTCAGTACTGCACCGGCGTTTTGAAGAGGTGGGGGTTTGTTCCAGTCTTCTGCTGCTCTTTCTCACAGAACTTCTCTGGGGAAGGGGAAGCATGTTATCAAAATTATCAGAGGGATCACAGAAAACATACTAAAAGTTGAACAATGTCAAAAGAAATGGTTGGAACTAAAATTCAACACATAATTACAACTGTGGAGTGTATACGGGTTCACTTTTTTATATTTCGGTTTTAAATGAGTCCATGCCCCAAAATGCAACACTTGCTATTTATAACCTGTCTTTCTGTGAATGTAATCCAGAGGATTAGTCTTTCCCTGCTGTTCAGAAAGAATTGGCAGTAAGGTCAGCAGACCTGAACATAACATTGTTTTACTCATGGAGGTTGTTTAACTCCCCTTCTCTACACTTACATATGCTCTGGTGTAGAGTGGGTTGGAGGACTATAGTAGGGCATTAAACTTCTCTCCCTTTTCGTCAGCTTCGTCTATTAAAACCAATCTATACAGCATACTTGTAAGCTAATGAGTACAAGACAGTGTTTCCTCCTCTTCCCAGCTACATTTTTTTCAAGGAAGGGTTGGTTTGGGAGCCTAATTTCGGTAATGGTTTAGTGCTGTGAAATTCAAGTTGAGTAAAGCACATAATTTAAGATTTTTTTTAATGGAACTTTTCGCCACTTCCTGTCAACATGGCAGCTTTCATGGGATCCCTTGTCTGAAGTGCGCTGTGTGTATATTAAGGACAAGGCTCCCCACCAATTCCTAGTTACGTTCTGCAGCACCATAGACAAGCAGCATGCATGGTTTAGCCTCCATACAACCTCTAACTATCAAACTGCTGTTTAAGTAATACACATATGCCATGAAGCAAATTAGTATAACCACGTTATTGCTTGATTTCTCTGTGCTTACATATGTTTTGGTGCAGATTTTGTTAGCAAACTAAGGCAGGGTTTAAAGAGCTTCCAGCAACTCTCCAGACCTTTGTTCTTTCATTAATACCAGACTGTATTGCACTCCCTCATATCATATGTCAGAGGCTTGGCCATATCTGTATTTGTCTGTCTACATAAATATGAGGGTGGATGTGAGACAAGGCTAACAAAAATGATCAAGTAACAATTTCCTGGATAGCTGTTTGGAGATTTTCTTGGAAAAAGTGTCAAGAGAAATTGCATGAAACTTTACAATGCTCATATAACTTGGATAATCAAAACCAGACAAAAATTAAGTGAAGAAAACCTGGATTCCTTTGACTGGTTTAACTAAGAAGATAAAACAAACCTAATCTGCTTCTCTCTTCCATATTCCTAGAAACATAATTGTGCATGTCACTAATTATACATATGCATTTTTTTTTTAACAAAATGTAACACAGAACATCAATCTCTCAAGAATAAAGGATGTTGCTACCGTAAGGCAAAGGGAGAAACAGAAAAAATTAGTCCTTAAAAACACCACTGGGTCCACGGCTGCTACAATTGTGTGGATTCAGTAGTGGAAATACGGCTCTGTTTCTGTGACAGGAAAATATTGCCTGGGTAAAATCCAAGAAAAGCTTACTGTAATATGTGAACTGCACAACGTTATGCTTTTGTTAGAAAATAAGCCATTGAGGAACCTACAGTACATGCCTGTCTGCGTCCAATAGACTAAATACGGAAAGAAGTCCCATCATGTGACTTGTCTGTTTGATTTATGATGTGCCTAAATCTTGAGGGGAAAAAACTTTTGCGTATCAAACCTCTGTTCAAAACAGTGTTGCATGGAAAGATAACTGAGACTGACAGGGACGTCTGTTGGTCCAAGGAAGCTGGAACAGATGTGATAAGCACTACTCTTCTCTTGTTTCTACCACTTTTGATTTAAAACTATTAAAAGGGAGGGGCAAAAGCACATCTAATTCAAAGATGAGACACAAAAATAATATCCACAGTGAACTTTTGATACACTGCTGCCTTGGTAATAGGACGGTCTCCAAATACAGTGAATTTCATGCTGATACTTTGATTAGAAAAACACATTAGGAGCTCATTATTTCTAAGCCCTAAGCAGGATTTTCTAACACTGCTAGTTAAATTGTGCACCAGCTCTTGTCTGCATAGGCTAGTCAAGACTTTTCTTTTTTTTCTCCTTCAGGAAGAGGGTCACCATTGCAAAATTCTATAAAAGATGTTTTTATTTCAGCTTCAAAGCATGAATACTTCATATTCCTGAAGATGTACACAGGACATCACTGTAGAAAGGCCTTCCCTGCTTTTGCCATGCTTGACAAAATTGTGCCTATTTGGGATATCTTTTTATATCAAACACATCTAACCATAACTGAAGAAAATATTCCACTACTGGATAGAGACTTTCTTTCTGTAACTGCCTGCTGTGATATCTGGATACTATGATGACAGGCACTTTATAAATAGGCAGAGATCTCCCTGCCCCAATCACGCCATTTATCACTGTGTTTGGAAGATCTTCTAATTACTCTGCCAATGTAGGTGGTCGCAGTAGCTGAAGGAGTTGCTTTAGGTATACTGCCAAATATCCAATTTGTCTTGTCATCCTTCACATTAAGTGCCTATTTCTTGTAGGGTCATTTCTCTGTGCTCATTCTTCCTTGATAGCTCTGCTACCTTTGACACCATAGGCCACTTACTACTCCACAAGAAACTCCCACCCTTAGGTTTATGTGACACCAACTTATTGTTTCTTCATCTGGCTGACAGCATTAGAGAATTAGTGCTGATGGATCCTCTGTTTCTCCCCCGTCTCTGCTGGCACCTCTCAAGGCTCTGTCATCATTCCCCTTTCCCTCTTCTCAGTCACTGCCTGGGTGTCTTTGCCAGCTCTCCTGGACCCACTTATTTCCCAGCGTTAATGACTTAAATCTGCATTTCTGCCTGTCCAGCCTTGCTTCTGTGGTGTCTTGTGCTGGACTCCCCACGGCTTCCTTAGATATTGCATGCCTAAGGATGAATGTGCAGCCTTATCCATGGCAGCTACTCTCCTTATCACCAGCTTACGCATGTGTCTCATGGTTATTTTGACTACTCCTTCAGTTCTATCTCCTTGCAATCATTTCCTTCTAAAATATTGTTACCTCCCATCACTGTTTGTCCATTTCCTCTACCTAAATTTTACCCAAGTTCTTTCTCAATGGACTGAATTGAACTTCTCTGACCTTTATTCTCCTTTGGCATTGTCTCCTGTTCTATTTCCTGTTCTCCTTTCAAAATCGGCAAATTTAGCATATATGTATGCTAAAGTCTTTTGAGACTAAATCTGAAAAATGTAGAAGAGTTTACTTGTTCAGAATATAGTAAAATTTTATGCCATTATCGTCAAAACATTTGACACAATGAATACTTGTAACAGTATCAAGAATGTTTACTTTATACCATGGTGGTAAACTGTGCCTCTGTGATAGTACTGTTCATATCTTCATGAACATGATATAAGATTTTCTACTGCAATGTGTTTTACAGTAATTTCTAATTCTTTTCACCTGGAACTTACAGCTCTAGCAACCAGTAACTTGGGAATGTCGTGTTCCAGCCTGAAGTTTCAGCAAAGCTGATCTATCTAGTCCCCCAAAACTGATGAGAGAGCAGAGATGAATTTTGAACCCAAGTGTCGCATATTGTAGGTAAATATTCTCTCAGGCCACATCTGGCTGCTCTTCCAGATTCTGTGATGGTAGATATAGGGGAACATTTTATTTTGCAAATGGTAACAGTCATGGCACAAGATAGGCAGAGAAAACTTTTTAATCCTCTCTTATGCAATTATATAGCTGCACAGGAATGGAAACAGTCGAATAAACGACTTATCGGACAGACAACAAGGCATGTAATAAGGAGTTTTGTAATTGGTGATGCTGAGTAAATGTTAGGTCATTTTAAGCACATTGAGTCAGATTTGAATCATCACCTTAGCAGTTCAGCTAACCTGCTCTGCAGGTATGAAATACTGAAAGTCTACTGGTGACTACTCAGGGATTTTAAACAGTGGTACTGCTGAGTATTTTGCACTTTCCTCTATTTTTGCTTTCATATTACAAGCTGCACTGCAAAGTTAAACACTGAAGATCAGCCAAAAGGGGTAATAAGAAATAGTGAAAATTTCCTGAGAACAGCATTTTCAAAGTGTTGTTCTGAGAGTGACAACTTTATAGCACCTAACGTCTGCAGGACAAGCAGATTTGTAAGTATCAAAGCAAACATTATGAATGAACCACTTGGCATATTAATAAGGGAAAGAATAGGGGGAAACCCTGGATGTAATGTAATAAACCTGCTTATTACAACTCTGCAGCTTTTATCTGCTTAGAGTCTTAACTGGAAAGTGCTCCAGGTATGGCCACTGATGGCAAGGACCATGAATGTTCAGAACAGATGAGTAGCAGCCCTTTATCCAGGCATGGATAAAGAGACTGACCTCAAGCTCTGACTGTGCAGGAATCTATAGTAGAGCTTACAATTCTAAAAAAAAAACCCTGGAAATTTCCATCAATGAGTACCAGCATGGAGGGTTAATTTATAGGGGAAGGTGTAGGTATGCTCAGAGTTGAAGTGTCCCACCATGACAACCTGACTGTCATTTTTCTGTAGAAAGCACCTTCTGCTCTCCCTACCTTAGAGTGTCTTTAGAAATGCTCCCGGCTTTTTAAGATCCTACTATTAACAAACACTGGGCTGCTATGAGAATACTTCTTCACTGCTAATCTCTTCTTGCCCCTTTGGGCTCCTCTTAAGGAGAGATTGGCTATTCCTTACCAATACAGCTGGCAATACCAAATTATTTCACCCAAACTTGTGAGAACAAGAAACCCATAGACAGTGTCCCATACTTAAAATGAAAATGTCAAATCTTGGTTTTTATGTTGATTTTACAGAAGTCACTGCACATCAACATTTGCACTTACCTAATTTTACAGTGAGTACCATTACTAAGTTACAGGTGTCAAGGCACTTTTTTCCTGTTGCCTTGCCATGAATGCTCTCGTACATCATCAGCCAAGCTCATTCTTTTTGAATAAAAGGAAGGCTTGTACATTTGTACTATGCAATCAATACTTATTCAAAAAATAAGATTCCTCATAGACCACAAAGTGAAAACTATGAAATACACTTCTCTGAAAAGTTCTGGAATTGGCATATTACAGTATACAGAATCTCTCTCGCTACCAAAAAGCATTCAATCATGCAAATGAAATGTACAGGCAAATAATATATATGGATTTAAATAGATGTTTAATAATCAAGAGAATAAAAAAGAACATTAATTTAATACCACATGTATTACTATGCCTCATACCTGGACAGAGTTAGCAAATTTGACAGAAACACAAAGGGGAAAAAATTGACCTGAACAATGGAATGAGATTAGACTGAGGCTTAGACTTCAACAGCAGAAACTAAAAAAGCACAAGAGAAAGGCCAAAAAAGGAAATCACAATTCCAGTAATATAAGTGACAATCTGGGTTGCTAACACAGAAGTATGACATAAAGACAGCCATACAGCATCACAATTGTCACACTTTACAAAAGTCTAAATATTTGAATTATGTTTCTCTGTATGGAAATATGCAGAAAGAATCAAAAAATACCTAAAGAAGATTTCAAAATCTGTACATCCACTGAGATTCAAAAGATATCCATTCCCTTTCGTGAATGATGAAGAGACTTAGGACCTCCTACCAAATGGAGTGTATATTCATGTATAATTACATTTTGGTCACATCGACGCTAATGGCAAACCTCCCACTGACTCTGGAATCCTGAATTTCACCTACATGTGGCATGTTCAGACATCTTCAGACCACAATTCATGCCTAACAATACCACTCACAAAAATGATCAGTACATACTCAGGTAAACTGGAAAATTTTGTCCCAGCTATACTGATAGCAGCCTAATGGACACTTCAAGGTTGTACTGGTTTTAACAGAAGGACAGATTTACCATATCATGCTTACATAGCTAACCGACGTTACACAAACCACACTCTAAATCAAATATGTCTGAACGGACATAAAGGCTGGGTTTCAGTTCCGATTTCCAATTTCTCATTGTAAAAGAAACAAAGCAAGGTAGGGGCAAGAGGCGGAGAAGCGGTATTAACAGCCCAGCAACACACACTGGCTTCCCCAAAATAGATGGATGAAGACAAGAAGAAAAACATTTTTGGTACAGAAACACATTTGTGTTTAAAGCCTCTAAGGAATTATTAAAACCCTAATGAATGTTTTTAATTAACTTTCACAGTGTCCTTTTAAGTGAAATCATTTAGGAGTTGCAGTGGAAACCTGTTAAACAAATTGCTAGTTGGGAAAAAAATCCAACTCTCCCTGTTAATGGCTCTTCTGTTTCAAATGGCTCCATGCAACCCACTCGGCATGTCTGGGAACTAACAGTGGAAGATTTAACCAGTATTTAGGTATTTTTAAAGAGGAGGCGTGGGCTAAATTTACACCCAGATGGTGCAAACTGGTGGCTGCAGTGCAGATATGCCAGGCTACAATAGCAAATAGATATCTCTCTGCACCTTGGACCAGTAAAGAGAATAGATACTTTAAATAGATCATTTTCTTTAATCAATCAATATTCTATTGTTTTGCAGATTCAGGTACACACAGTGGTTTGGCTGATAAAAAAAATCAATACCCAGATATAGTGTCATTTTTGCAGCTGGGACCGGTGCAGGGGAGCAGGATGCTGCAGCAGCGTCTCTCCTTCAGCTCATCTCCAGCCAGTCCTCTGCTCCTCTGAAATCTCCTGCAATTCCTCACATTCGGCAGGACTAGCAAAGTGTTCACTGCTCCACAAAGTGAACCGCTTCTCACCCCTGCAAAGAAAAAAAGGTCACCTCTGGAGCAGGGCTGTGGTTGTCACTGGTAGGGGGCTAAAACAAGGGTTTGGTTTCACAGTGTCTAGCTTGCTTTTTTTTTCTGCAATCTTCTGCATAACTACAGCAACCATGCAGCATATTCGTACTTCCAGCTATCCATGACAAAGAGGGATCTCTCCTGTGTTAGAACACTGTTTGCCTTCGTTGCAGACAGAACTGATGCTATCCTACAGTGTGTTTTGTATGTAATTTATAAACATTGCTTATAAATTAATAAAACTAAGGTTCTGGAAAACCTTTTTGTTTAAGTGAAGACATTTTTCATATCATATTAATCTTCTCTATTACAACTTTCAAACAGGTGCACATGCTTTGCTTATTTAAAAGCAATAGATTAAGACTGAGAGAATTAAAATGGACTTTCTACGACTAAAACTGACTACGGAAAGGATGTAGCAGAACACTGCCATCTCCAGTTACAGATCATGCACAGAATATACTGTCTATATTGTTCAGACACTTACTCAGAATAAATGAAAAACAGGCACGAGCCCTGGCAACAGGCTCAGACTGACTGCCAGCGAAGAGGCACATACACATTTCAGCCTTTGATCGCAGCTGACTTTTAAAAAAATAGTAACAAAAACTGATACCACAGAAACAAATAAACCATCGCTCCCCCCATATTAGTAACAGCATGTTGCCATGTTAGCAAAATTCTTATGACTAGGGACTGTTCAGTTAAGGACTCAGTTAATGCTTTCCCCACTCAGCTTACATTCGGTATAAGGAAAGGGAATCTACCTTCCCATTTTCCATATGCCCTTGCTGTCTAGTTGTCTAGGATGAACTACTTCCTGAATACTTATAAAATTCTGTGACATGGGAAAATGCACAGAGGGAGGGAACGTCCAGGCTGAATCATGAGGGTTTAGACTGAAAGACTGCACTAATGCGGGGCGCTTTTTTGCCAGTGTGAAGAGAGGAGCATCATCCAAACATGTGTAAAACAAGGAGGGCAGTGTTGCAGCTGGTTAGGTAAGGAGGATGACTATGGCTGCTGCTACCACTATATAGGTGGTGAAAAGAGATGAGATGATACCAGTAAAACATGTGAAGAAGTGTGAGAATTCATCTCCTAAGATCCAGGTGGCTGAAACCTCATAAAGTTCCTGTACCTAATATTTCATTATGGCTAGAGCAGAGTTCCCAACTTTTATGTAGCCAAGGTTCATTGCTGCCACACTCTCCTTCTCCTTACCTCTCCTTTCCATCTAACCTGCCTTCACCACACTCCTGAGACCTTTGTCTTCCCGCTTCAGCCACTAAAAGCCCTGCTACATACAACTCTGCTTTCCACATTGGACTGATATTTTTTCCTCTGTCCCTTCCCCAGCCTTAGACCTGAAACTGCTCCTTCTCTTTTCCTTGGCTGAAATCGCATTGGAGTTTACTTGAAACACGTATTGCCTGTCAGAGCAGCAATCACGACTGTGCAATGCTTGTTATTGGTATGGTCTCATGTTCTGGGTACGATTTGTTTGGAGAGACAGGGAGAAATTGAATGAAGTTGAAAGAAAAACAAAAGTGATCAAGAGATGGAAAAAATGAATTACGAGTTAAGACCAAGAGAAAAGATAAATATGCATGGCCTGGCTAAGCGATGTCCACAGCTGGAGGAGAGGAAACACGGTTACCGACAGTTGTATGAATAAACACAAAAGAAAGAGAGAAATTATCTAGCACGGCACTTGGAAACAGTAGCAATAATGGGAAGAAAAGAAGGAAGCATATTGGGATTAAATGACATATATTAGACAGGGGAATTGCTTTCCAAGTCTGAGTCTTACAATAATATTAACATTCTACTTTTAAAACAATTTGTGGAATATAATTAACCTTTTAAAAAATCTTTATCTTTAAAGATAAAGCCATTACCGTTTCACACCTATATATGATTACATCATTTAAAAACCTATCACTGCCTGCATAAATGGTAATGATTCTCAGAGAGGAGAACAAGCGAGAACAACCAATGAGCATTAGTATGGAATGCGTTTCCCTGTTTTTCTGGACAAATCTTGGGTGGTTTTCTCATTGAAAATAAGCATACTGTAAATGCAATTATGGTGTGAGAAGGGTAGAATTCTTTCAGCCAGAAAAAAAGTAATGTGAAAAGATTCGGGGAAAGTATAAATATTCAAATTAAAAATCTCCTTGAAGAAACAGCTTGACTTTTCTTTACAAATTGTCTTCAATTGACTTCAAAAATGATAATAATTTAAAATAATCCAAATATTAAAATTATATACTCTGGATCATTCCATTCCTGTTTGTTTGTTTGTTTTAGATTTGTCTTTAGGCCAATAAAATAATTATTTATACAGATCTACTTCCACAAAACCAGTGTCTAGTATTCCAAGGGTATACCTCACACCAGCTTGCTTTTCATCAGGTATGGACAGTCATTGTTAGTCAGCACTTTTAAATTTATAGAACTAAAAACCGAGAGATGGTAAGATCATCTAGTTTTATCCTCAGTGAATCACAGGCTCTTAAATGTCACTCGTTTCCCTGGAAGGTATCTGAAAGTTGTGTTTGGCTAAGGCACATCTTCCAAACTGCACTCAGCCCTGCTGTGAAGGCAAGAGGTGCAGAATCCAGTCCTTCTGATAATTTTGCCAATATTTAATCACTTCCCCTGTTAAAAAATGTGTCTGATTTCTCATTTGAATTTTTCTGGCTTCCAGCCATTGGCTCTTTTTATGCTTTTCTCCACCAGACTAAAGAGCCCTTTAGTACCTAGTATATTTTCCCCATGAAGGTACCTGTACACTGTAATCAAGTCACCTCTCAATCTTCTTTTTGATAAGCTAGACAGATTGAGCTCTTTTAGAGTCCCACAGTAAGGCATTTTCTCCAGCCCTCAAATCATTTTTGCGGCTCCTTCCTGAACTCTCTCCCATTTTTCACCGTCCTTTTAAAAAAGTGGACACTAGCACTGATGAAATATTCCAGTAGCTGTCTCACCAGTTCCTTATGCTCTTCGCTGTACTTATTCATCCTCTGAAGAAAGGCAGAGCTAGTCAGAAGGCACCATCTGGTGAGGAAGTCTGACTGGTAGGGGGCAGATTTAAATACTTAAAGAGTAGCAGAGGGGAGGGTGGAATGGGCAAAGGACATTTAAAGACTGACTTGCTAGACTATGATCATTTTTAGTTTCCCCAGGAGGTTAGTGAATTCTTCTCCCTTGGACTCCTATTGCCTGTGTTTAGAAAGGTGAATAGCAGCAGACTATAAAATATGGAAAATGAAAATTTCATTGGGATTACACATGGATGAGGAGAATCAGCATCTGCCTGCTGGAAAACACAGGACTAACAGGGGTAAGGCAAGCAGGGAATAAAAAAGAAGAGAAATGCCATGATAGTCAAATACGAACAGAAAAAATCCACTGCAGTCAAAAGAATGCAAATGGAAAGGGGATTTCATGACCCTAATTGATATTGTAACCCATATTAAAAAGCGTTGAATTAACTGGAGTCTCAGGATGCAGGTCCAGTATTCAAGCCAATGCCCACCCTGCAGAGCCAACACCTGAGAGAGGAGAATGATGATTGTGCCCCACTCTGGCTCTGCAAATTGTATTTCTTAGTGAAAGATCCTTTTTAGAAGCTTATAAAGATGTTGAGTAAAGGGTAGGATGTAGAATCTGGGAACTGTTTACTTATGCACCCAGCTGATCATAACTGCTGGGGTAGCTCATGAGAAAAAGACTGCCAGACAAGCATAAAGCTGGTTGCTGAGATCAGAGGCGACAGTCTGAGCTGCAGATATAAAAGGCATGCAAGTCCACGAGAGCTTTCGAATTACTATTTCAGAAGCTGCAGAAGCCAAAAGCACTCTCTTCCCCCCTTCTGCAAGGACTAAAGCATTTGTCTCTGGCTCTGCATTCAGCCATGCTTATTCATTCCTTTATGATCTTTAGATTGGATTTCTACAATGCACGGTGACTGAGGAATAAACTTGAAAAGTGCACGGCAGCTTCAGTTGTTACAGCAGGAGGCTACTTACTACTGTGAAGGTATTAGCCCAGGCAGAAAATATACTGCATGAGCTCTTCCCTGTAAGTGCTGACCCCGTATTCACAGTAGCACAAGCATTGTTTTGCCTTTTTTTTTTTTTTTAAGTCATCCAAGTAATCAATAAGAATGCATTACAAAGGACACATGGTATTTAAAAACATGTAATTTTAAACACTTTCTGTAAACTTATGCTTCATATGATTTCTTACGCTTCCGAGAAAGGAGAGTACAAAGTGCTGTTGTTGGGTTTTGACCATCTGACGTTTCTTTAGCAACCTTCAAATACCTAAGGCACGTATGGACTACAGGTGATCCTTTCTGAAAAATCAAAGCTTTTCTGTTTTGCTTAAGCCCTTTACTAAAGCTCCCATGGCCCCTGCTAATATCCATATAAACTTTGCCATTCGATACCAAAGTTGCCTGAATTCCAATAAATTAGACAACAGATCAACATCAACAGCAAAAATTACACTGTAGCTGAGGAGACAGTCAGTGATTCTAGGAATTCAAAAGTCTGCTATGCCTAACCTATTGGTGCCACCGAGGGAACACAAACAAAGGAAGACTAACATGGAAGTACCTTAAAGGCTTCTTAATAACCGAAACACAGACGAGATACGGTGAGGGATGCAGGAGAAGGAACCTTTCCAGACATTCTTCCCTTGTTTTGCAAACAGCCATTACAGGGCATTTTCTTCTTTCCTTTAAATGGCAATTAACCCCTTGAGCCCAACACTAGCAAATCCTTGTCATGCACGTCCAATTCACTCCAGATTTTCTCTCCCACACAAGATGGTAAAAAAAGCGCCTTATATTCTGATGCTTCCAAGTCACTTTTACACTGTGTAAATGTGCCAGGGTGTGCAATTTGAAAGCAGAACATAGAATGGCTATAAATATTAAGAGGTCTTTACTTCCCAAATATTTTCCAAAATAAAATAGTGACACCAACAGAGGGTTCCTCCTGTCAGGGAATAACAAGGAAAATACATTTAACTGTTACATTATTGTAAGAAAATTAAATGTAAAAGTAAATTCTTTTTAAGCATTCATGAACATGATAGAATTAATTCTCCTTTTGAGAACTGCATTTTCTTACATTTACTTCTTTCTGAAGGTAAATTGTTAGGGACGTCTAGAAAACTTCACGTAGCTGGTCTTTTGTTACCTTAGCATGAAGTAGTAAAAGACATGGGTTTTTTCCAATTTATATATTCTAAATTGTGTTGTATCCAGATAGATGCAGCATTCGTACAGAGGAATAACGCCTTGTACTTATTTTACTATTTGATGGTTTGATTTTTCATTTCCCAGAAATATAATTGTCCACCTTTTTTCTGGGCAAATTATTCCACCGTATAATAGAATTATTAACTCCTCAAAAATCTTCTGTTCAAACATCAGACTTGCCTCACTAAGGATAAGCGTCTTTAATATATTTGAAATAGTAACATTTTGTATTTAATTTCCAGCTGCTATACGAGTTCAGTAGATGACTTTCCCATTAGTGTTTTTGATAGATGTATACTGTGCATTCATGTAGATCATATTCTCTGACATGAATGTTTCCTTCAAAATGTGTTTGTTAGCAGCAGGAATGTGACATTGCACACACAGAACCAGAACAGGAGAGCGGAAAAATCCAGGTACTATTCCTATTATTACCCCATCTGCTTTTTGACCTTAGCTAAATTACACTGAACTTGTGCTACCTCAATTTCCCTAGTTTAAAAATGAGATTGAGATACTTCACTCCCTGTGTAATGAAGCTAAGTATTTCTTTATATAAAAATGGGAGACCCTTTAGCAAAATTGATTCAATGCAAATAAACTAATGCAATGTTATGGTTGAGAATCTGACCAGAGAGCTATCAAAAACTGCAAAGGCAAACTCCCACAGCAATTATAGAGTAGGTCATATTGAATGTATGCGTTAACACATTGAAGGAATATATACTTGCTCAGTAAAAATTGCAGTGGCTTTAAACACTCAGACATATGTGAGTTCAAATTCAATGCACACTTATAGCCTGAAAGTTGTATTTTCATTTAATAAGACTTTATAACAGATAATGCATTGTTTGCATTTTATCCAATAACTTCTAATACTCTGCTCTGTTGATCAATATGTTTCTTTCCTTTTATCTTGACATTGTGGCAGCGTATACGTAGAACTGCAATGACACTGCTTCATTTGACATTGTAATATTCCCTGTACAGCTGCATTTACATCATTTTCAGCCCTTTAGAATGACAATAACGCCCATGAAATCAAATGATGAGCTATTATTATCACAGAAATATCATGAAAAATAACTAGTTTGAAACTTGGACAGCAATATATTAGCTATCCAAGCACTTCAAAACACAGATTTTTTTTGTCAGTATAGTAGATTACAACTAAGGTTCTCTTCTCATTCATTCTCCTATTTGCACTGCTCAAAACATGTCTTGGAAAATATCTGTTCTTCAGTAACTGTCAAATGAACATAAGGACGATCATATCATAGATCCATCTAGTTAAATGGTCAACAGCAGCTATTTAGACAGAATGATGAGAAACAGGGCATGAATACTTCCCATGGAAAATACTTAGGAATCATCATTTAGGAATATCTTGAGATAAAAGTTGTACCAGCACTGCTACATTTAATAGCTTTCTCACTAATTCTCTAATACCTTTTGAACCAATTTTCATAATATTTTTGGTAATGAGCTCTGCCCTAAGAAGAAATATGTTTCCTGTTGTATATTAAAATGCAACATCTCATTTTCTGGAATAGAAATCTGTGACTAAGAAGTGATAGGTGTCTAAATAGAGATGTTTATTCTAATAAACTGGACTTATCTCTCAACTCCAGGAAAGATGTATGCCTATATGGAAAAGCTTAGCCAAACAGTGTTATATATTAACTTAGTTTCTGCTATGAGCGATCCTGTATATAATCCTAGGAAAGGCATTTAGAATCCACATGATGGGCCTGAGTTATTTAAAACTGAATTATCTTGAAAAAGGGGAGATTTAAATTAAAAACTGTCTCAAAGACACAACACTAGCACAGTGATTTTTTATGATGCGCCTCTGTAGATTCAGTACGTTTTCTCCTGAAAGGTAACTCCAAATGAAGCATGTGGCTTAGAACTGATATCAAACCCAATGATGTTATGTGCAATCCACATCTGACGAAGTAAAACTCACAATTTTCATAAAAGTCTGTTTATTCACCATAAAGGCCAAAATCCCTCCTTTTTATTTGTGAGGGTTTTTTTCAGTGGAGTTGCCATTATCTTTCATCTTGCACAATAAAAAGCAGAATCAAAAAAACTACAGTAGCTACTTCTGATGTGGGGATTATGTTGTATATGTACAAATCATTTCCTAAGGAAAATCTCTATTGTTCAGGTGAGTAATAGTTGCCTCTAACCTTCTGGCCACATAGATAGGATTTGGAGATTAGAGGCTGGTTAGTTGGTGAGATCCCCAATCTTTGCTTGCACAACTGAGGCAACCTGAATTTTGCTTCAGCAATGCAGTAGTACTTCTATCTAAGCAAAGCAAATCCTCTGCCTGTAACAAAAGTAATACCCCGAAGGAGGTTCTAGTAGGGACTTAATCACGAGCTATCCAGCAGCAGTACAACATCCACTGTGCCTAAATATTTAGGTTCTCCTCTCTGAGGTAACTAGTCGTCACAAAACCTCCCACACAGTCTCTCCCCTACAGAGCAGGAACTATTCCTGGGCTGCAGTCGCTAACGCTTTTGAAAACTAACAGTTCACTGGGGGCTGGGGCCTAGTTACTTTTGAATCAAAGCACATCCCAGGTACTGCGTGAGGATGTGAAATACTGGTTACATCCAGATTCCCTACAACTTGAACAAAAACTGCTGCAACACTCAGTCCAGCTACCCTCTTTCCAGCATTGCACACAAAACTCCCGTGTCTTCTGCAGCCCTTTCCCCAGGGACCATCTGATCGGCCCATAGACATCTAGCGGCCATTGCATAATCTTGCTTTTAATTTAATCTTTTCAATCAAAATCAAGATGCTGGCAAGTAAAAGAAAACCACTCACATATCTTTGTTTCAGAGAGATGATCCTCGTCTGTTGGGGTACTGACCAGGCTCCTATTTTACCCTGGTTCCAATAGAAGAGAGATTTTCCCAACATGAGCTCACAAGGGAGTTTTGTTATCTTCACTTAAGATACTCTTGAACGCAAATTACAGAGCATTTTGGAGAAAGAAAATGTTCCTTCCTTATTTTGCATTGGAAAACTGCTGGTTAAGAGTTGAAAAACAAAAGTGCTCACTTTTGCAGATGAAAACATTCAGATTACAGGATCAATGTGAAAAAATGAGGTATAAACCTTCAGTAACAAGAAAATATTGCTCTGAAGTGGCCATTTCTATCATCTAGAGGTGGTCTTGGACATCTCTACTAAGAAATTATGTGTGGCCATGCTTGTGATAAACGTGAAGTTATAAGACTGGCATTTAACTGGAATTTACGGAATTATACCTTTGTATTCTGCACCTTTTAAAACTATATTAAAAATCTGATAAAGGCATTCTTTTATGCTAGATATATCTTATGATTTTAGGGGGGCGGGGAGGGATTTGTTGTTTTTTGTTTTGTTTGGGTTGGGGTTTTTTAAAACCTTTGAGTCCCTCATAGTATTCACAATAAATTCAGCTTGATTTTAATGCTTCTGCAGTGACTATTGCAAAGCTTCTTAACTTTTACACTATAATGCAGTTAATGTATTTATAGTTCTTGAAAATGTCACATGGCAATGTTATGCCAGGGACAGCACATCTCAGAGACTCCTTAAGATGTCTGCATTGTTGTATTCTATTTGTAGAGGCATTTTTGTCAGCGGCAATGAAGAAACAGAGCTGCTGCTGCAGCTCTTTCAATAACATTCAAGCTTATAGTTGACCCGAGGGGCTCACATTATGACATCCATATTTAATTTAACAATAAATCATATTTTCATGGACTACAGTATTGCATTATAACCTCACTGTTTTATGTGCATGGGAATGCAGCAAAAGCAGGCTTGTACGCATCTACAACACAGACTAAATGGTTAGTTCATGAGAGCAAGGTCAAAGTGTACAGTCACGACAATATATAGAAGGTTTTATAACAACTCTTAGAAGTCTGAGGGAAAAAAAGGATAAAAAAAGCTGTTCAAAAGGGACTGCATTTAAACTGAGGTGCATTTTTTTTAAATTCTCTTAGCTGCACCACCTTGCTTACTGTCAGTTTTAGTTTTGCTCTGCACTTCCCATTGCAGTCAGCATTCTCTCTATCTCATTTTCTCTTCTGCTTCATTCAAGCATATTTAAGGAGAAAATTAATACCATCTGAATCTCAAGCTCTACCCGTCCCTTTCTCCTTGCAACAATTTCTCTTATTTGCCCTGCATTTTTTACTGTTGACCTTCTAGCTGACTCCAAATCAAATGTTCATATGTTTTCTATTTACTCCCAAATCTAGTCCTGCTTGTTCACATTTATTCTTGTTCATCTCCCTCTTATTTGCCTCTGCCCGTATCACATCACATCATCCTCAACTTCTTTACTTTCTATTCCTACCAACTTCAATTCTCTTTCCAGTGCCTGCTTCTTGCAGCCCTCTGCAACCTAAAATTAATTTAATTCATTCTTTCCTCCCCATCAGCATTATTAATAATCTTCTACCAGCCAGATTACGGAATAACTTCATTGCTCTTCTCCATCAGCTGCCTCTGGCAATAGTTTACTCACTATTTGCACTGCTCTCCTCCATAGACTTTATGAAACTCTATTATCTCTTTTAGAAGGTTCCACTTTTCAAAACAAGGTAGTTTCAATTACTTTTTATTGGCAGCCTTGATCTTTGGTCTAGATGTCATCCTTAACATACATTACATAAAATTAAGGAAGAGCAACCATAGTAAAAAGCATTTTACTACTCTGATCCATGTTCTCTTTTTACCTCTCATCCAGTTTTCTGTTCGTCATCTCTTCATGCATTGTATCTAAATTAGATTTTCAGTTCCTTGGAGTAAGAAGACATCATTTTCATTTATCTGTAAAGCACCATGCATGCTTATGGCTCTGTAGAGATGCTAAATATGTATATCCACATTTATTAAAATATTGATGCTTTTATCTATTCATATAGTGAAGAAGCAACATGGCAGCAGTTGTACCCATTTAAAAACTATTTTCCATCTATAATAGCTATAATGTGATATGTTTATAGTAGCTGCATGCTGTTCACTCTCTATTTCTTAGTTCATATTTACGTTGCTCTTTCTGGTCTTATTAACTAACACTGCCCCCAAAATAAAAACCTCAATTTTCTCTGACAACATCAAAATCTTTTTCTAAAAATAAAGCATAGGGGTAACATACAGTGGTTTTATTACTTATCCAGACTGCGTGATCACAGTCTTAGTGGGTGAAGGTTGCTGTACCAACTCAGGACTGCTCCTGCCCTCCAAAATCTTGTAATTTAAATAGTCCTGATGATAGTAAAAATTTTAGGAATTTTGGACACCAGCATTCTTGCTACCTAGCTTGAGAGGCATTGAAGTATCTGATTTGCAGAGTACAAGAGCATAGCTCTTTCTAAAACACAAGGTCTTGAAAAGGGAAGTGCCTTACTTATTTTGACAAAATTAACATAATTAGTGCAAGCATGTGTTCTAAAAGCTAGGAGGGGTTTTAATGCAAAAAGATAAAATGAGGATACTATCAATCCAGTTATAACATATTAAAATATTTCTATTAACAAGTGCAGTAACAGGCTGTAGATAGATACACCCTCCTTTGTAGTCAAGCATATGTATTTCTTGGTTAGACAAAGAAGTAAGTAGGCATGCCCAAATCCCACAGCAGAACCCATACAGGCCCCTGTGATGACCCAGAGCTCATTGCATGAACAAGCCTGTACTAATCATTTCAAAAGTTAGCTCGAAAGATAAGGAATTATTGTGGAGTAGACACTGTATGCAGAGCAATTAAACTGTTCTGCTTCACATAACACTTAATAAATGGTTAAGCATTTAAGCATTGAATAAAGTGAACATCTTTGAATATCCTTCTTTGCAGGATATGTGAGCTGAAAACCTGAAATGGGTTGCTCATTCATGGGTCAGTACACACAGAGTGGCCTTAACAAACTGTTTACTCAGAGTATCGGAAGAGAAGTTACATGGGGATAATATTACTGGCATTTCTTCATAGAGTGCCTTACAGCTGATGGATTTAATATTTATATTATCTTTGCATACAAGGACCTGTTTCAACCAGTGTTCCACCATGATTTTACTGGATAAAATGATAAACGTCAATCCAACGTAATGTCAAACTGCATATATAACTAAACCTGTGTAAGGTGGCACTGATTACAGTCAGACCACATACTTGTTTAAAGGCTTTGTTTGACTGAACAAATGGCAAAGGTTCATTTTACCCAACTTTTGATGTCTCCCATATAGGCATCTACCTCAGAGTCCCCTTCATTTCCTTACTATGCATGAAGAAAACTGTGTCAATAAATGCACTAAGGTGTGATTCATCAGACCCACTCTAAATGTTTACTTCAGGATAAGCCATTTTACATTGTAAAACAATTAGATTTGGTAAATTAATCCCATTTCATCAAACAGTAAGAATCGAATGTTTATTCATTTCTTTACCTTTTCAGAGAAAGTCAAAGCCAGATATCCTGCCTACAACCTTACAAGTAAACAAAACTCCTTGACAAAACTGCTGTCCGATGCCAACTATTACTCTCCAGACATGGCTTGGGGCCAGATATGGCACAGCCCAGGAAATGCTCTCCAAAGGCAGATAGACGATGGTCTGCCCGCTTCAGATAGAAGGAGGCCCTACCAGTTGGTTTCAGTGCCAGAAAATGGTCCTTTGCATCTTCTACTTAGTTGGAGAAAAAAAGTTAATTGGCATGGATGACAAGTCTAAATTGCAACTTTAAATGAAAAGGAAGAAGATAGAAAGGTATCTTTTAAAGGAACATTTTAATGAAAGTAAGGATAAAATAAAGAATATAAACATAGCAAAAGTAAAAAAGAAGGATGAAGATGGAAGAATGGTTACAAAAAGCATTGAACTATGATACGACATTCATGATTATGATCACCTTGGACAAATATAACAGGGAGACTAGCTGTTATCTAAATGAATCAGCAGTTTAAAAAACAGTTCACTTGATACGTAGTGAGAAGATCTACTCCCTGTAAATTACGTCAGAGAATACTACCAACAGAAGGAAGGTAGGGAAGGAATTTCCAGAAGATTGGAAATTGGACCAACTGTCTTCCTATCAAAACTAATGGTAAAGCATCTTTTCAAAAAAAAAAGAGCTTCACCAGTGCCGAACACTTTTGGCCATTCTGACATAAAGGCAGAAGCTGAGCTACAATGACTTAATAGCCCTGTACAGGACACAGACCTCATTGTGTATGGGAAGTTCTACTCTGTAAGAATATTATGAGATGTAATGGTCAGGTTTTCAGGTGCACTCAACTTTACATCCTCCACAATGAGAAGTATGAATGATGAGCACTTTCGAAGATCAATATGGTTGCTTCGCTCAATGAAGAACTACAGCCCTACAAAACTAAGTTTAGAAATAATGTATGTATGGAGCACCTTTTCATCTGTTTCCATCCCAAGATGGGGGAGCAGGATTAAAATTACTTGTTTTTCTTTCAGCTAAGCATTTTTTTTCTAATCACATCACTTTACTCCGATTTACATGAGTTTTAGCTTCAAGAATCATTGGTCATTGTTGAATGCAAATAACCACAAAGTAAAATTATATTAAGTTTGCACAATTGATCTTTCATAATTTTAAATGGTACCTTTTAAAATTTCCTGTAAAATCAGCCTGAAATACTCCCATCGTTGACTGTCATCAAGTAGAGCAGGGTCACTTTGGGAAAACCCATTCTCAGTGATGTAAATTATAGGGTTATTATATGTATCCTAGAACAAGAGAGCAGAAGTTTTATTCAGAACAGATGTAAGAAAGCCCATAAAATCAGATGCATTACCCTCTATCTTTTCTAAGCTACAAACTAAAACTAGTTTTCATCAAATTGCACTGACCCTATTAACTTAATTTTCCATGAGCTGACCTTTTATGACTAACAATGGAAAAGCAAAACTGTGCAAATATCCATGAAGACAGTGAAATGACTTATTTTAATGAGAAGACTAAAATATCTTTCCTGCATTAGCATCTGCTTATTGTCACTGCTCCTTAACCCCTTGGTACTGGCAGTCACCACACATCCCATTGCCAGGAGTAGATGCATGCCAGGAAAGCCTTACTGCTGGCATCAGAAAGATCATTTCTGGAGTTCAAAAGATGATATAGCACTGGTGTGTCATTTCAAACTGTAAAATAGCTATCAAGTACAAAGGCAATCGGAAAACACTAAGGCTTCTAGTCTTTATAGTCAGCATGCAAAAATTAAATTAAGAATCCCAAGGTGACTTGTTTATTTATATCTTGTACAGTGTCTTATGCCATCCAGATGGGCTCCTCAAAAAAACCCAAATCACCAGCAGTACTCATCAGATTCTCAGATCCCTTCATTGGCCAGCTAACAGCAGTAAAATGGTCCTGTGAGCCTTAGGTCTTTCCTTGACATAAGACAGAAGTCAGTGTAAACCTCATGGTACTACAGCCAGCCATAAACTCCCAGTTGCAACAGGCCAAGAAGGATCCATTATTTGCTCAGCTTCACAGTCCGCTGAAACACTTAGCCTCTTGTCTGCATTTTCTTGGTCTTAAGTTTAACAGTTCAGAGCGAAGAAGTTAGCAGTACCCATGATCATAATTTTTTCCTCTTTAGTGAATTCCAGAAGCCTTGATGATAAGTAACCCTGCTTTGAATGCATCGCAGAAATCCGGGACTTCATGATGGCTGGATATTCACCACCAGTAAATATTGTCCTGACGAACCTATCTAAGGTGAAGGACAGGTACCCTTTAGTTGCTTTTTGATCTGCTACAGAATTCATAGAGGTTCTACCAATCTGAGTTGAGAGCTATATACACAAGTCCACATTGTTTTCTCCAAATATCTTATCGCAGCTGTGTCAGGCTATCGCATGAGCTTTTATCACATTATAAGCTGCCTTGTAAGCTCTGGTACCAATGCTGGGGCTACACCTTTTTCACAACCATCTATAGCAACAACATAAGGCTCATTAATGGCGATCACTCAGTCTCCAAATGTTCTGAAGCAATACTTTACATGAATATCAAAGGTCTCAGTGATCTTTTCAGATCTCCAGCCACCTTCATCTTCTAAGGACTGAGGTAAGCCAAAGTGATACAGGGAGCGGGATGCCATTTGCAAGGTTATTAATGATTTTTCTGTAATAATTGACTCCTGGAAATATTAAAAGAAACAAAAAAGGGTTAACTTAATAACTTTATTACATTTTAACACATGAAGAAACCTCACTGCACATTTTCTTTGTTATGAGATGCAAACATTTCCTCTCAACTGCATGCTGACTACTGTTACAAGACCCCAGAGTTGGCAAAAATGCTCAGCACACAAAATCTTCCAACCAGGCACATAAAATGAAATGAGGATGCAAATTTTCAAAATAGATCAGTGGACAGCAACTCCCCAGGAGAAACATAATTCTGATGGGTGCTGGTCACATGAAAATATAATCCTTTCATTTAAATGCCTGAATGGCAGCCTGGCTGCATGTACAAGACGAAAGTGTGTTGGAAAAATCCTGATGCTTGAGAGCCTGACAGGTAGATTTGTTCTAATGAAAGCATTTCTCTCCTTGAGAACTGTGTCTTTTTAAAAGTTTAGTGCCACACTCAGCAAGGTAACTAAGCTGATCTTTTATGATTTGAACTCAGTTAGCTGGGTGAGCTGTTTCCTCTAGACTCTTCCATTCTCCATCACTGTCTATGCCAGCATCAAGACAAAGAAGATACGGTCAATGCATTCAATATTTTGCAACGGTGTGAATTCAATGGTTCCCTCGTTAGCCAGGGTGTCTTACCAGATCTATATGACATTTAAGGCTTTTCATTGGGCTCTACTAGATTTTAGGTGGAGTTTAGGGCACTGGTCTCGTTAGCCACCAACTTGAATGGCTTGGCAATAGTTTATCCAAGAAACCAACTCTCTTCCTTTTACACTGTCACTGCTGGAGACTGCTCAGTCTCTCTAACTGCAAGAAGGAATTAGCTCACCTCTCTAAAAGCTCATGACTTCCAACCTTTCTTGTCCCTCCTTGATAAGACAGAGATCAGCTTTAATTTCCTGGATGTGTTGTTAAAGCTGGCCAGTACTGGGGATGTATTTCTAGAGGCTTAAAAGGAATTCACCTTCTGTTCAGATTTAGCAGTGGCTGACATGAGTATGTTTCCTAAAGGACTATTTTTATGCTGCTGAGAGGTCACTGTAAGTTTAAATATCAGGATACCTTAAGCTCTTATATAGGCATTTTTAATTTTGCTTACATCCAAACACAACTACATTGCTTTTAAGCCTTCTGAAAACACTAGATATTGCAAAACACATCATAAGCTCTGGTTCAAAGAGTATCAATTAGCTTGCTCTTTTACTTGAACTATCTAGTTTAGCGCGGTAATTGGAAAAGGCCAACAGTGGCCTTGAATTATTACTTGTTAAGCTAAGAGGCTCCAGCCAGGAATAGGTCTCCATCATGCTGCTGGAATGTAGAAATCAGTCAGCCTTTGCTTCAGAGACTTGGGCTAAATATACCAAAGTGTTTAAGAACCCTAGAAACATAACATTCATAAAAATTTCGTGGCTCTTAGACTACCACATATCCTAATAAGACAGAGGTTCTTACGAAACATCCCAAGGCCTTGCTGTATTGAAACCCAGAACTGAGAAAGGTCTAAAGAAGTTGAGAACACAGCAGAAAGGAGGAGGAAGACCAAGTTGCAAAGGTTAACCAAATGTGTGCTTAGGAGGTTTTGTATGCTTTAGATTATTATTCTTAACAGTTTCTGAACCAGAGATTTTGTTTAATCTGAAGCAGGAAACTTGCTCATTAGTAAATATGTCTGCACTATATTGTGCTATAACTTCCCTGGTATTTTCAGGTTCAGCTTGCTGTGTATTGATATTTAAAAATGCCAACACAGAACCACATACTACCTTCTTCTTAAAAGGACAGTATTAGACTTCAAATTATCCTAACTTCAAATGACTGATCATAAGGACTTCCATCAAATGGCTTTTTTAAGACAACATTTACTGCAGCAATCAATTATGAACCCCAGATTTAGATAGTGCCTTCTCATAAACAAACAGGTGCATACACATCCTTTAGCACAGCAAGACTCAATAAGTTTGTTTACAAAGTAATTCACAATAAATCTCACAGGTAGTTTGCTGTTCCTTCCGAATGCAGCACCAGAAGAACACATTAAATTCTGAGGAGATGATATGTGCCTGTGCCTGAGAATGCACCCATGTAAAAAAGGAAGGAATATACCAGAATTTTAAGTTTTGAAAAGTAAATTCTTGCAATTTGCAAGAGCAATTAGGAGCAAATACAGTTTGTTTCTGTTACTCTTAAACAGGGACCTATTTGACTTCAGTGGGACTGGGTGTATGTTAACTGTTTGCTGGGGGGGACTGCAAGGTATACTACATAAGCTTAAACTGGGAAAAAAAATCCTTTGCTGGTACAGAATCCTGTTCTACCGTATTGAGAGTAATGCTTGCCTAGAAGACACTAGCATGTCTCATTCTAATTTTCAGATTATAAATTACTCAGTACAATTTATAACATTTAAGTGCAACCAGCTACCATTCATTTTTTATACCTCAATTAAACACCAATATTGGAAAAGATTTATGCTTTGTGTTAGGAAATTAAGAGAAATAGAACTGCATCCCTGAAAAATGTAAATGTCAAGTCAAATTCCCAGATTGTCTCATACCTTCCAGAGTAGCCTGATTTAGTTTCTATGGCTGTATCTGTGGGTCAGCTAGAAGCAGAAATACAGAAGAAAATGTTCTTCCGAGAAAGTGTGTATATGAGAGTTTTGTGGAGACACCCCAAAATTTCGAGATTACAGACATTAAGGAGCATTTTGTCACTGGAAAGTGAAGGATTGTTCTTTTCTCCTTTCTGTCGTCTTCTCTCCCCATCCCGATTCCCTACCTTCCTGCTGAAGTGAGGCATAACATCAATCTCTCCCAGACCCAATACTCCCATGTCTACCACTTCTGTCTCCCTCCACTCTGACACCTAGTGTGGTGTGGAACAAGCTAACTTGATCTGCTCGGGACACCTAGGATAAAAATAATTGTACAAAAATACTTTAAAAACAAACTTGGTGTGAGTTTTAACCTAAAACCTGACACGTCTTAGGAGCAATACACCTACAGCATCGCTGCTTTAAAAGACCCCACCCCCACCGAGGGGGAAACAGAATGGTTTTAAAGGTTTTCAGATGTCCTACGTCTTAGGTGTGAAATTGGTAGTGAATCAGTTGGTGTGAATGATTTTATTTGAAAGGACATTGCTCTAAGCTTTTTAATTCTTCACATGCTCTTTGTAAAAATGTTTATATAGAAGATGATGGCCTTTCCATGCTATGCAGTTACAATTGCTTCAACAGATCACTGCACAAGAGAAGTGAACTCCTGCCTAATGAAAGCTGGCCTAGTTGGAGTTCCTCCAATGCCCTTTCGCTAAATGTAAAGTTCATAATATTAATCAGGCAACTGCTTATACTGGGGATCAAGTGAACATTTTCTGAAATTACAGCTGAGTTTTGTCAAAATGTTAGATTTCCTTACCAAGTGCATTCAGAATGTCTGCTTGCTATCTCCCATTCTGACATCTAAATGACAAAGCCCGTTCAGTAGCGGCTCTGTGGGGTTGTACAGTGCCTGCAGCCCCAGCTGAAGGAATACCAGTACAGGAAAGAAACAGTGAGGACTCAGCCAAGTTTAAATTCAACACACCACAAAAAGCGTTCCTAGGGAAGGGCAAGCTGTGCCAGTGAAAGTGGGCCGCATATTGTAAATTTTGGTGGCAAAGGAAAGGCTTCCATTCAAGCCTCTCCGGGATGCTGGCACGGCTTTTGCAGTCATGCTCTGCAGGGGAAAATGGCTGGTTGGTCTGTTTACAGCAGATTCACCAGCCCCCCTTTCTGAATTCTCGAAACAAAGGCTCCTCCACTCTCTGGTGAAAACCGTAATCTGCAGGATGCAGAGGACAGGCTGCTGCCTATTGAACAGCCAAACTCTACATGACCAAAATTCTGCAGAAAAATGTTGCTTCTGCTGGTATCTTCCTAGTACAGATCAGGATAACCTGAAGAGTATTTTCTAAGAAATCCTTTCCCTTTGTAGCCTTCCATCTTTGCAATCTTCAAACCAGGGGAAGAAAAGAATTGCCAAGGCAAGCACTGCCCCAGAAGTATAAAGGTATATATTGTCTTGGTAGAACTGAGATTCACAAGAGTAGGAGGCAGAGTTGAGATTCAGAGGTTTATCCAGATCTACTCTGCTTTTTTCTCCTTGGAACATTATCCTCCCAGCATACAAGAGACCTCAGCCAACTACTTTGATTCTCCCAGCCTTTCTGGTTCAGCTTCAGTTGCTTTTATTCTTCACAATTCTCTTTCTTTCTTTCTTCCATTCCCTACATTCTGCAGGCAAAGCTGCCGTTTCCTGTCTTTTCCTAGTGAGTGACATTAATCTTTCCCCCAGTTCATACCAATGGAATTAAAATAAACAAATCAGAAGTGTAACAAATTTTATATCTGACTTGTAGCAATCTGACCGGCTTGTTTATGTGCTGCAACCCTTTTCACTTTTACACTGTCTGCTGAGACTGTGAAAACTCCTCTCTTCAGAGCAGGGACCGTCTTGTGTTTGTCACAGAACTAAGCACTGTTCCGAGCTGAGTCTGAAGAATCCTCTCTAATTTGCTAAAGAAAATATCTGGGAAAAGTATATCCCTCAGTGCAAAACAGCCGATGTGAAGTTCAGTACATCAGACTATACTGATAAACTATCTAAATGCATTTGCCAAATAAGATACTTGTCTATTGTAAGCCATCCAAAAATATCCTCATGGCTAGCATCCCTGTAAGTATAAACATTCTGATGAAGCAAAATGATTTAGAGTTACAATTAAAAAAACTGGAGTAAGCAAAAAGATACATAGGAAACATAATACTAATCCTATCCCAAAAGATTGTGCTATCCAAGGGGATCTAGAATATTAATTAGTAAGTTGTTGCAAACCTATAAAAAATCATCCCATAATTACTCTGAAAAAAGTTGCAATTTCAAAGCTACACTGCAGAATAGCATACTGGATTAATTATGCCAGACTGCAGCAATAACCTTGAATTAAAGCTGCAACCTTCTATTTTTAAGAAACAATTGCCTTTCTGGTTGATGAAACCTGTCGTCCCATCAGGTAACAGACGTGACCAGGAAAGAGAAAAGCGATAATGAGTCAATCCAAGCTGTTTGATACATTTCAAATCTTCCTCCCACAGAGTGTAGCTGCCACGAGCTACATCACCAGTCTGGTTCTTGAAAACTCGATCTCCTCCCTGATGGGTGAATGTGTCCCAGACATTAGAGCCCTTTCCATCTGCATTCCAGCCTTCTGCTTGAAAAACAAAACTTGGTCGTTACACTTTTGACATCAAAAGACATATGCTGAATGTAAATATTTATCACAAAGTAGGCACAAACCCGTCAAAATCCTATGACCAAAATGAGCAGTATTCCCTCCCCACTCCTTATATCATTTAAAGTAACTAGGACCTTTGAAGCATTAGTATATATTTGCATTAGGTTTTGCATTTATTCATGCTAATTATTTGAAAATCCTGTTTTAAAAAGCATTCAGAGTTCTGACACTCTTCATACTTCCTTAGCCAAAAATCAGATGTTTGCAACTCTTGAGATATTACAGGTTTTCACAAAGGGCATTTTCTAATGCAACTTCCATCCATAAATGTAAAAGATCAGTCCATATCAAAGAAAGCCTTCAGGGTATGAGAAATACATCCAACAAATAGGCACTTATGGCTTTCTGGATGTCCTTTGAAAATCCTGACAGTCTGTTAAAAAGAAAGGAATGCCATTATGAGCCATGGCCCTAGGCATATCCAAGCTGAATTAATAACATAGCTCTGCAAAACTTCTGCTTTTTGCTTAGCCAAACGTTCACAGAAATGAATTTTGAATGCTCAAAACCCCTGCACCATTTTCTTCATTTCCATAGTTTGGGGAAATTTCTTTGCAATTCCAAGATTGAGACAGACAGATTACCATTAAAATATTCAAAATTTAGCTGCTGTTTGAGATTACACAGTACTAACATCACATAGTTTTTTAAAGCAAATAAATGCACCTTTCTTCATGACAAGCTGCTTTGTCTTTCCAGAGCAATGCTGTAGCTGAGGCAAACATTTCATTTTTAATGTGGAGAGCTCTGTAAACTTACACCCCTGCAAAGTGTGATTTTATCATAAAATTCCAAATAACCCCAAAATGTCCAACCTCATTTACCAGTAAGATTTTTCAGAGCCCCAGTGAATGCACTGTTCCAGGGTTACTCTTTAAAAACTAAAATGACATTGTGTGTTAAAATCATGTATAAATTAAATATCAGTTGGGTTGTAAGATTAATAACTATATAATAGCTACATATCAATCCTCAATAAAAGTGTTTTAATAATCAATTAGTATCATAGAAATTAGAGATGGAGGAGAACTATTAGGAGGTCATTGAGTCCATCCCCTGCCAACGCAAGATTGCTCCCTTAAGTATATTCAGTACTTAATACACATCTGTCTTATTAAATCTAAGTTTAATGCAAGGTTAAGCATATTGAAGACACTTAATTTAAAGCATTACTAAAATTTGTAATATCACTTCTATAACCTAGCTTTTCAAAGATCATTGTCACATTTCATGCTCTTTACAGAATTTTATTGCAGCACACGAACACCGATACATCTACATTTGGTTGGTCAGTAAATTAAACTCTTATATGGGACAACCTTCAAAGTAGGTCAAATTTTAGATCCAGACAGTTTGAGTTTCTCTTAATCTCAGATTTCATCACAGGCTTTGTGCTCTGTCTGTACGCTCCTCAGAAAAATAGTGTACTAGAAGTTTTCTATATCCTGCTTCTGATTTCAAACATGCTGCTGAAATAAACAGTCACTTTAAAGGAGTGCAGGAAATACCAAATAATAGTAATTCTTTGGTAGTACCTAGAATTTAGAAGCCTTTGAGAGCAGGCTTCCTGCACCATACCGATGTGCTACAGCTCCTTTTTCACTACGGTGGGAGTGAAGGGAAGTCAGAAGCTGCCATAATGGGCAGCTAACACACCTTCATTTAAGAATCAGCAGCTAGCGCAGATGCTGAACAATTTCTTTTTTTGTCTGCCTTCCTCCAGCAAAGGAGGTGGGAGGGAGGAGGAGAAGCATTTGATTTTCAGCAGAGTACGACAGTACTACTCCAGTGGTCATTAGCCACTATAAAGCCCTGACTGAGGCTGTAGCAAACAGACCCACTTTCAAGCATTCCTCATGCTCCTCAAAGAGCCTCTCTGTACAGCGTAGAGTATCTGAGCCAGCTAAATAAAGTGTAGGAAGCAATCTAGCCAAGGCAACAGAAAGCTCCACATACACTAACGTATCCTGCTGTGCCACAATTAGTCTGCGCAGAGCTCTGCTTCAATGAACTGAGCTTGCACCTCTAAGCTTGCTCAGAAACCTCCACGCAACACAGCACTTCGTAGTGTAGACATACCCTGAGTTTTAGCGAGCTTCAGGGCCAGGAAAGAACAGTGATGAGGAACTGATTTTACATTTCAAACACATAGGTGAGACTTAGCTGCCAAATCATCACATAACATGTCATCAAATGATTAATATAAATTATTGTGAAACACGATGCATGTTCCCCATTCTCTGCAATTATTACAACAGAGTAAGATGGAATGTTTTTCCATTTCAGTGAAGCTAGTGAAGCAGGAATATTACTGATCAGAGTATTTAAGTTTTCATGTACTTTTCCAAGTTAGCTTTTCTTCTAATTCAGCTGTGCTTTCACCATTTGGAATGAAATTTTCTTGGCCTGGTCTCTGCCCAAAAAAGTGAAATTTTGTTTGAATTAATGCAGTTCAACTATTTGACATATGAAAGAAGTGAAGAAAACCATTTTCACCATTATGAGATTTTTTTGCAACTTTTCCCTCTCTCTTAAAAAAAAAAAAATCAAGCAGAGAGTTGAAATTTAGCATAGAAATGGCCCTCAGTAAGAAGAAGTGCTTTTGAGTGTTCTGGTGCAAATTGATTTTGATTTGACTGAGTCATGAACCTTTGAAATCTGCACTTTGAGCATGCAGAGTACAATTGGTATGATTTTTTAGCACTTTGAAATATACAGAGTGGAGAAGGTTGTGCTGTGCATAAATACATAGCTGACAGTAAAAAATAAAGTAGCCTGTCAGCCCTTGCCTCATCCACTGTGTATCTTGTGCTATGCGCAGCAACTGAGTTTGGACTCTACAAGAACTATTGCTTCAATCATGCTGCCTCTAAGTCGGAAGCTGCACGGCTTCCAAAGCTTTCAGGAGGAGGAATTCCCTGTTGAGTTTCTTACTTCTGTGGGAAAAGGGTCATTTGAGTAGTGTCTAGACCACATTATAGATTTTTTTTTTTTTTTTTTACGGTTCTCCCACTCAGAAGCCTTAGGAAAGCTCATTAAAAATACATTAAGAGAGCATTAAAGTTGCACATCTAGCCACTCAAAAGGCAGGAAATTATAATGTCATTCCATATGCACACACAATTCACATTTTAAAAATTAGTTAGTAGAGCTATGCGCATTGCAGGACTCGACTTAGAATCTGGCTCGGAATATTGATTCCCTGGGAACAGTGAGCTGTTCAGTCTATTAGGTGAAGCTAACTGAGCTCGTTAAAAGGTACCAAGCATGGGCAAGTACTCTCGCTTTCAGCAATAACCAAGAACTAAAGGCTACATCCTCAAAGACAATTTTAGATCTACAGCTCCCATTTAGGTACTGAAATCAATGGGAGCTAAGTGCCTGTATGCTGCAGTGTATAATATGAGAAAATCAGATCTATATGTATTTTAAAGGTCTCTAAACACACATTTATGAAGGGATAAAGGTAGGGGGGGTTATGGCTGTAGGTGTCCCTGTACCTTATGGGTTTGCATTCCCCACTCTGCCACATATTTTCATATCATGCTGGGCAAATCACTTTATCAGCACCTCCATTCAGTTGGGAACATGACACGTGTCCCTGGGGGAGGGCCTCCACGAGTCCTCTCAGTTCACCATTTTTCATACTCTTTGGAGATGAATTCCTAACTGAGGACCCCCTGTGAGTACCAATGTCTGTTGAGGTAGTTCTCCCATCCAGTTTTGGAATAGCCGATAGTAATGTACTTAAATTAACTCTAGAGAAAGGAAATACTCAAGCACTAGTTGGAAAATTACTTATTTCTGCTCCCCCCCCCAATAGCTAGTGAAAAGTTCCTCCTCCATTGCCATTACCTAGCCATATTTCTGAGATTTGAAACATCTTTTACCCTCTTCTTACTGCTCAGGCCAGAAGTGTTTAAACAGAAGTGCTACATGGATTTGCATCATATGTAGCATCTACGTAACAAGGCAAAGATCAAACACTCTCCTTCCTGGACCCCGACTTTTCCTTCACTTAAAACTTCCTTAACACTTTGGCAGCTAAAAATTGACACCTTCAATTTGATATGCCGCTGTAGCTGCACCCCAAGCAAATCCAACTGGAAAAGCAATATCCTCTGGCACCGGCTGCAGAGGACAGGCGAATACACAGCATTATGCGATGTTATGGAGATGTGGGCTTCATTTGCAGACAACGGTTTCTGCCTTGATCACTCTTCCACTTGTTACAAGCACATTCTATACTGAAGACAAAAATAAATCCTGTGCAGCTTCACACACCGAAGGGCAAGCCATGCGCTTTGCATATCTCAGGATTAAAGCGGAGAGGTTCAGTCAGCTAACAGTGAAAGTGGAAAAGGCAGCAGTGGAAAAGCCTAGGGTGGTCACGGTAAAAGGGCTCCACCTAGTACAAAGCATTAGTACACAGAACAGATCCCTGTTCCCCTTCACTTCCCCCTCCCCTCCCACCTCCCAGCCAGAGGACTTTGCGGACCCTGTACTCAACGTAAAACCTTTAGCCACCAGGCAAAAAGTCATTTCCACCTCTTTCAGTAAGCTTCAAAACCCAGCAGCGCCTCTTCTTTTCTGGCATCAAATTTATATTTTTTCTCTCCCAGCACCAAAACAACTGGCCTGCAGTAGGTGAGAAAGGATGCTTTAGCCATTACATGTTTAGGAGTGGGAACCAATGAGTAGAAGAAGATTTGTATGGGAGTACAGAGATATATACAGCTATACAGCTATCTTTCTCCTTCTTTAAAATCCCATGGATGCTCATTTTTTCTAGAGTAGCAATGACAACCTTATGGCATGTGTGCCAGAATCAGCATCTGCAAAACAGCCCTCAGGTCTCTTCCTCTACCTTCTGTCAATGCTGTTACTGCTCTCCTGTCAGCAGGCTGAGAAGGGAGCAGCAGCAGGAGCACGAGTCAGGGTGTGACTGTAACAAGTGGGATGGGCTGGAAGTAGTTTACTGTCCCTTCCCAGAAAACTGCAATACCTGGCACACTAGATGGCACTACTGCGATTTTTTTTTTTTTTTTGGACTTCCAGGAGTTTTTTCCCCGTTTGTTATAATACTGTATTCACACTGGTTTTGCCCAAGGTCAGTATCTGCACTTATTGGACTGCTAAGCGATAACATATGATCACTACTCTTTTTTATTCTTCTTTACTCTTCTTGCATCTTTTTGATTTTGAAATCTTTCTGGGTGAGGACCTTATCCTGCACAGCATTACACACAAGTGATATTTTGATAATGAAAATAAGACAATTAACTAACACAGTTAATGCACATACCGTTGCCAGAAATACACACAAGGAAAGAGTCAACTTCTTAGAAAAAAAAAAATCCTTCGTAGAGATGCAGGGAAGCTGATTTAATTCCAAAGTGCACATTGCAGAACCAGACAGTGCAGATGCAATGCAAAATAAATCAGGCTTTCACAGCAGGCATGCATTTCCTCAAGTGTCTTTCAAAGGAAAGGTAAAAGCCCCTTGAATACAAAGGAACAAAGAGGGAAATGAGGCACAACATACCAACTTGTTCCCAAAACACACGCTGACACATGGTCTAGGCAAACATACATATTCTTTACGTGTTTTATACAGATGACTAAAAACTGATGCAATTAACTAGTTAATGTTCTCTGGTTGAAGCAGCCTCCTCAGGCTTTCATTTGCAAGAAGGTAAGCATTGGACAGTTAATGGTAAAACTCATCAGGGACACCTTAAATCATGATTAATAGGTATTAATGAACCATAGTAATTATGCATATTTCTTACATCATTAAATGTTATTGGTTGGTATCTTTGAAAATTTAAGTGACATTAAATCTTGTCCCAGAAAATCATACAATTCAATTTCACAAGAGATATAATAAATATGTAACTCAATAATAGCAGGAGAGGGGCAGACAGGAGACAGTAGCAATAAAAACCCAATAAAAAGTTTTATAAAAATGCTTAACCATAAAGACAAGACTAAAAAGTGTCACTGCTGATTCCCTGGCAGGAATCAACAGAGACAGAGATGGGTTTTAGGAGAGATTGAGTGGGAGGAAAATATTCCATAAGCAGTCTGGGGAAGAGTGAACAAAATTTGCCTCAGAGGTTAAGGCAGATCCACAGTAATGAGATAGCAGGCTATGTCAGATAAGTAGGTAGATACTGAAAGATGCAGAGCTTCAAAATTCAGAGAAGCTGAGTTTATAGCAGCTAATCTCAAACCCTTCTGGCAAGCCAATTTCTAGATTTGTGACCCCACTTCTGGTTGCATTTCTGGGCTCATGAATTCACTCCTTGCTGCAGCAGCAGGACCTGCAATTATATTTCCATTAGACTCACTGCATGTCATGGCCCTTAGGATGTACCCGCCTTCTTACTCTGATAATTTTCCCTACATCTAACAAATAACCTGACCCCAACCTGGATTTCAATATTTCACTGTCCCATTGTTTTGTCCCACACATATAAGTACAAAACTGAGATCTCAGTTCTAACTAGAGGCAAATTTTTTCCAGACTAGGTTTAGGGTTTTTGCATTCTCACTGACACAGACTAAACATACCTAAATGAGCTCAAGCCAAGTATTCCTAGGAAAAAATCGAGCAGTTCTTGGATATCCAAGTGTATTTGGATAAAGATATTTTTGGCAAGTCAATAAAGACCAAGAGTAATTGGCTCTGATGCTAAGGGTTGGCAACCTAACTTTATAAAATGCTAGGTATTATATTAAGGTGAAGGATGAACAGGCTTTGCTGTTGGGCCCTTAAGTCATGTGGGATTAATTATTATCAGAGGAATTGTATCTTGTCAAAATGAGTTTTTCCTGACTGAATCAATGTTTCCTAAGGACATACTATAAATAAGTTTAATAGCATTTACTACGGAATTTAGAAATTAAACTTTGAAAGGGTTGTGAAAAGTAAAATCTCTTTCCTGAAATTCTACACTGTGCGGGAACAGAAGAAGGATATAGCTGCTTTGGAAGCAAGACTGTATGTCTCTGAAACAGCCAAAGATAGAAGTTCACATATTCTGTGAGTTGTATTTGAAATTGCTACTCATAAATTTAGCTTCCCTCCCTGGCAACATAATGGAACAGCTATTGAGAAAACAAATTTACTAAAACACTTTGAAGTCTGCCAGACAAACTTGATTTTTTAATAGTAATACAAAATTAATGAATAGAGAGCAGAAGCTATACTTTCACGCGTCTGAAATTTAGCAGTATCCTGTTTTCTTTAGGTTATTTTAGCACCGAGCTTAAGGTGTTCTCAATTAAGTTATGGAGACAGTTTCCACCTTACACTGTGGCTGCAGCAGAGGACTCCTAACTTTGATCCTCTAAATTGAGCCTTAATTAGAAGCCTCTGCTGGATTGTTGATAGCCTTTCTTCTCCCATCTCCAGTGTGTCAAAATTCTACTCCCAAATTTAAATCAAATTGGAAATGAACTATCATGTTGACTGAAATGAAGGATGATGACAAACAATGAAGGGTAATGATAAACAATAACTTTGAAGGGAGGCATTTAGTGCGGTACACAAAGATTAGTATTACTTCTGATCTCATTTAATAGCTTCAATAATGAGCTAGAAGAGGGAGTAAATGGTACATTAATGAAATCTGCAGATCTATTAAACTAGGAGGAGCTGAGCACACTGCTGAAAATGGAGAAATAATACAAGGGGTCACGGGAAGATTAGAAACACAGGCAGAATATTGCAGTGAGATTCAGTTTAGAAAACAGAAGAATAATATTTGGGTAAAAAAATGAACAGGTGGTAACAGGTAAAAATCTGGAGAGCTGAAATGCTGGAAGAGATTTAAAATTAAGAACATCAGGAAAACTAAGCAAGAATCTGTAACCGAACAGCCAAGAAAAACAGTGAAATTTGGGCAAAACTATTAAAGAATAAGCAAAGAAGTAATGACTCATCTTAAAGCACCTCTACATCCATCAGCTCTCTTCTGCACTTAGTCTGGGCACTGGAAAAACAGACTACCAGTCAGACGGTTAGAGATTTTGCAGCTACAGAATTTTTTCCTGGAAGAAAACTTAAAAGTAAGCCATCCATTTAACAAACAGAGTGTTGTCCTTCATGAAGTGAATGACATAACAGTGAGCCACTGGCTAAAAGACCATAAAAGAGCATGAGACTGAAGAAGTAAAATATTCTCCCACTGCTTCTGGTAATTGCATCATGCAGCTTGAATTTTTTGATAATCCTGCGGAAACTGCCGATGCCATGCCAGCTGCTATGAGCTTTCCAATACCAGATATATGTGCACAATATCTTGGAGAGCTAAAGCTAGTTGTAAGCAAGTTAATTCCAGTTGAGGAGCTCACACAAATTAATCTTGCTGGGAATAACTACACAAGCTATAGTGGAGAACCAAACTAGTGTTACATCATTCCCTGTACCAGAGAGTTTCGGCAATTCTGCATGGCACAGCATTAGGATGTATAGTACATATGTAAAGTGATATTCCATATTGGTCATCAGTCTTCAAAAGTCCTTGGTAGCTCTTGGCTGTTGAAGGCATCGTCCTTTATTGCTGAGTGCCTCCATACAGTATTTTCAAGTGGGCTTGGTCGCTCAGGAGTTTGTCACTGTCACTACGTTGTGACCCAACACTGAGTGTGCAGAGAGCAGGGCATTGATCCACAGCTTTAAATTTGCACACTTCAGTAGAAAACCTGGCAAAAGCCCTTTCATGTAAAACCATGCTCTATTCATTTATATCTCGGCATGTCCTGCTGTTCCACTCTTCTGGATTGTTCACCTTCTAAGTGAACAAGCTTAAAAACAGTGAGCCATCATGCAAAAATGTCAGGATAAAAAAAGTAGGTTATCTATACGAAAACCAACATAAAAAATACCAGAAGCATAGACAGACCCCCTGGTCCCTTGTGAATGCAACTTGTTTGCTGAGACAGCACCCCTTCACTGATGTTTCAGGGAGAGCTGCCTACATCTTCCAGAAATTCAGAGTTTCAAGACATTTGTACCTACTACCTACTGGCAAACTTGCCTGATACGATTTTGCCAGGAAAAAATCTGCTGTACCAAATCAGAATGGCTGCAACTGGTTAGAATGACACATCTGAATGATTTTTAAACTAAACTTGTTAACATTTTTAAAATCGAAGGCAAAGAAGTCTTATGCGTGTGTGAAAGCAGTATAGTTTCCCTATTTATGTCATGAATCTGTAGGCTATTTCATGACACAGCTGAATTTTCAAAATCACGTACGTGCAATCTTCGCTACACATACCAAGTTCTGCTTTAAAACCAGTATGCGTCATTTTTTCACAGTGTGTCCACTTTGAAATCCCAGCACCTTATCCAAGGGCTACCTCACTATGGAACGTCATTTAAGTGTCCATATGAATAGAAGTCTAGAGGTCAAATTTGACTCTTTTGAAAACGTGGGCCCAGTGTCTGGTTGTTTTGATGCTTCTGGAACTTCTCCCTTGCTAACAGCTAATTCATATTTACCCTTAGAAACCTGTCGTATCACATGGGTTTTATTCCTGGGAGATTATATACATGATTCTCCCACTGTAACACTCACAACTTACATATTCCCCAGCACAGCACTGATTTTGTTGGCTTGCTTCTGACCCCACACGCCATCAACAAGAGGAAGGCAAAGCAGGGCAGAGCTTGCAGAGCCTGCAGCCCCCACCCCACGCACACAGCCACCCGCAGCCCCTGCTGCCACTGCACTCCCAGGAGGGAGGTACGTCCTCCCGTCACATCACACAGTGGGGAAAAACGTTGCTGAGATGGCTGAACGCTTACAGGGATGATGAAGTTTTGTCCTCACAGTCTATCAACCCTCCACTGATACCAGTGGAAATCACTTGCCCGCGCCAACCAAATCTGACAGAAAACTAACATTTGTGAGAATGCAGGGCTGAATAAATGGATAGACTGATATTTGTGTTGCAACTGATGGAAAGCCTGAAGAGTAGGTGCAACTATAATATTAGGCACCAGAGAATATACTCAGAGGAGACACATTACAGATGCCGATACTATGGGAAATGCTTCAAGCAAGATGCATAAAACCACAAAAAAGCAAAAATCAAGACCCTCAGATAAACCTGGTTTTAAAACTGAATGATCATAGAAGCATTTTTTTTTTCTTCAATTCTATGCAGGTTTTCTCACCAAAACACTAATAACGTAGAAAAATTCTTAACGCTTTTCACTGTTTCTTTCCTTTCAAGTATTTTTTTCAATTATTTATTTTAACACATAGATAGAATAAACTAGGAAAGGATTCTGCTCAGACCAATTTTATACTGGGGATATATTGACTAAACCAAATGATTTTAACATTTATGAGATGTATTAAGCCCTGTAAAGTCCCACATTTTGTTTTCAGAAATAGCTAGAAATAGTGTGACTAGTTTTTATAGCAGTGAAACTGTATCTTTCATTTTCTTTTCTTACAGAAATGCTGTTTCTAATGTCACTGACTATGACTAATGACATTGACTATGACTTTAGCAAATATGCTTGAAAAGCTTCTTCCACCAGTCAGGATTAAGAAATCCCATTATATTAGTGCATTTACATAAAATTCACTTCCCTATATCAGCAATATGGAACTATCTACTATTAAGCAGCAGCACACTATGAGAGACAGTAGTTGATATTACTTTTCAAAAGATTTGTGCTACGCCATTATGCTGTAAATATTTTTTCCTTTTGCAAGAAATACTATCCATTGTGCTCTTCATTTTTATCCTGCAAAATATTAGTGAACACTACTGCTTGCACCTGGAACGGGAGATAAGTAGCACAGCAGTACTTTAATTTGACAAAGTAATCCAAATACCTATTTGGAATTCAGTATATACAGGTTATTTTTCAAACCACTTGTGCTTTATATATATATTTTTTGGTCTTCCAAACAGTATTAGAGATGTGCTGTGATGTCTTAGGATGGTGTTATTCTGGGAATATCACAAAACATATACCTGACCCTGAAGCTAAACTAATAGAATCAAAAGAAAAAAATCAATAGAACTGTTTAACATAGCTCTCTCTTGCTTGATTTAAACACATAAATAAAAAAAAGATTAAAGGATACGGTGGGTATAATGGTGCAGCACTGACCTTTTTATCATCACAGAGGTTGTCTACTTAACAAAGAAGTCACACGGATGAATACAGTATCTCATTCAATTTAAGCTCTTTAGATCTTTCCTCATGTTTTAGCTTGGCACAGAAAACTGAACAGTTGCACAGTGTAGAAGAAATCGTACACATTTTTCCCCTTCTGATGGAATACTAAAGAATTTTATAAGCACATGACAAAAAAAAAGTGGGGTTTATGGGTAATCAAGTCTATTTTTGTATCCAACTCCTTTGTATCTCTCTCTCTCTTAACTGCCTCTTTCAAACTAGGCTGGTGAATAGACCTAGTAATGGTTGTTGTATTAAAGCTTTCGGCTGTTGAGTGATCAATATCCAGTAGCAGGCAATAGCTAAAGATGTGAGGATGTGAAGGCTGGGTGAACATACATACCGAGCTCTCAGAGATGTTTCTGGTTCCTTACATTCCCACGGAGGCCTGTAGAAAAGTAGTGGGTGTTTATGTAATTACAAGACTATATCATGACCTAGGACATAGATCGGGATGGGGGACACAAAGACAACCTTTTATTTTCTAGCCTTTGAAAAGCAGATTTTGTAAATTACCATTATTTTAGTAGAATACATATAGCAGTTCGTTAAATGTATTTAAAATCTATCCGCTGGTGGTGCTGCTACTCACATCACTTTCCTCTCAGTCTGAGCCAAGGCAAGAAGTTGTAGCAATAGAAAGCCGTTACCTTTTATGTGGACTATTACTACAGCTTGTCATTGGTTTCAGTTATTTGTTTCCTTGCCAAAGATTGAGTAACTTTATGTTGAGTTCCAAGTTCTGCAGCGGAGTGTGCTCTACTGATTATAAATTATTTTTACACTCTGCTTCTGGCCTGCGTTCCTGACCTCAGCGTCTGGGTTTTTTTAAAACAACCTTTGGCAGCAGTAGGAAAATGGCAGGGAAAGTTTTGTTTGGCCTCTGAACTCTACCATGGAGCCTGCTCAGTCTGTGCAGGAACGGCCCCATCCAGTTAATGCGAAGAAGCTGAGAGGGGCTGAAGCGTTCTCAAAGTGGCCTGAATCTTTGGCAGATCACACAACCAAACTCTAACAAGTTCTCCACTGAGCTTACGTAAAGTATATAACTTCCAAGGCTTATAATGGGTCCAAATTTTAATGAATCTTAACAGCTATGGCAAGAGAGGTATGCTGGCAAGCATGTGCCATTGGTGTCCCAATTTGGATTTGCTCCTTCAGTGTCTGGAGATGCAAAACTATCTTGTTTTCTTCCTGCAAATGTCTCATGTTTCAGACACCTCTGATCCGTACCAGGACAAATTTGAGACTGAAAAGAAAAAGGCAGTCAGACTCGTGGTCCAAACCAATGAGGAATAGATGCAATAGTTGTCAGAGGTGTTAGCTGAAGTATTTGCAAGAAAACAGTCCAGTTCTTACTTTGCCTGCATCAGGTTAGAACATGCTTTTCTCACGAACCAGGTGAGTGTCCTAAGCAGCACCTACTGGCTATCCTGCACTGAACTTATAAACTCCTCTCCTTTTTTTGGCATTCTGGGTATCTTATTGATAAAAAGTATATCACAATGCTGCATTTTGACAAAATATCTTGGCTCTAATGGATCTGTCAGTTTTCAACAGTAAAAAAGAATTTTAAAAAGTCATAATAATCTCTGCTTTTTAAACCCCATCTTTCTATATTCCCTGTTTTCTTCCTTTTAAATGTATTAGTGCGGAATTCCTCAGAGTGCAGTGGAAAAAATGCAAGTTCTATCACACTTCTGACAAGAAGAATACAGAAAGATTTCCATTTTGGATGCTATATGGGCACAGCCTTTACGAACAAAATCGACACAAGCTTTCAATTAAAGTCATTGGAAGTTGGATCAGGTCCTAACTTTCAGCAAAATAAACCATTTAATCAACTTGAATAAAAAGAGAAGAAAACATAACACATGAATGGTACCCAAATTTTTTCCTCCAATAAAATGTCTTTTTTCATATGACTGTAACTGATACTTTGAAAGCTATTTTCTCAGTTGTCTTTCAACACAGCTGAACTTCCACTATGCAATGGGATGTTAAATGGGAATTGCAGAAGGGACTAGGATTTTTTTCTTTCGCTTTCCCTCTCCCAATCAAGATTAGCCACATCCTCATTAACATATGCTATATATAAGATTTCCAAGGGTTTTCTAAAAACTGCAGGTTCTGTATTTCTCTTACAATTACAGCACAGAGTCTTGGATTGATGCCTAGAACAGACCCAAGATGTGTATCATCTCTCAGCATGCTCTGTCATGTGCTATTGGTTATAAAGCTTGCGATTGTTATACAGCTGGATTAGTGCCTTAAGCATACCTTTGCCATTCAAGGAGAAGGTTTCAGCAAAACAAAACCTTTGTTCTCCTAGGAAAGTTCCATGAGAATGTCAGCATGACAAAGCAAGCTGGGAATATTTTCTTAAGAGAAGATCTTGTGATTAGTGTAACTTTTGTTTCTGCCAATATATGGTTATTTGCATGGAATACTTTACAGCCATTAATTTCTCTAGACATTGGTTTATTTTCTCTTCTATTTAAAAAAAAAAAAGGTGATATTAATTTTTTGAACTTTTTAAAAAAATTTTTTTCCCTTGAATGTGCTGAGTTTTCAAATGAGAAAAGTGCACAAATGGAACAATAGAAAGAGAACACAATAAGTAGGAAATAACACTGTCAAAAGACAAACAATCCTTAAAAAAATCAACCGATACCAATTGTTTCCTGCCACAATACAGTAAGCATTCCAGTGCAAAAACATTCCAGTGCTGTTATGCACAGACCTTCTTTCTCTGTCCCTGAAAAGACACTATAAAGGAGAACAGTCCCTAGAGAAAAGAGAGATGGTTTCTCAAAAGCCATACAAAAGATCAATTTCAGGATTAGGAAAACATTTAAATCTTTCATCAGACAAATGTCCTTTTCAGGGGACAATACCTATCTATACCTTCTCACATCTACTGCAGAACTACCTGGCACTGAGCACATTTCTGAAGAATTAGGAAATTGTACAATACACGATATACAATTATAAAAAAAGGAAAGCTAGAAGTTTTTTTGTTAGTTTTAATTGTCTTTTATATTTATGTACATACTGAAAGTAAGTTTTCAGTGCTGCTTTGTTCTGGAAATCATGTCTGTAGAAATGCTCAACAGAATATGAGACTTCGTACATTCCTTCAAAAACTGACATTAATGGAGCTTTGTAACTCAAATGCTAAAATGTCAGAAAGAAGACCTGAAACTCAAAATCACGTATCCCAGCTCTCCCTTTCTGAACATTTTGTGTGCAGTAACCTGTATGTACTGCTGAGTGGATGCTGAAACGTATCTTTTCATCCATAACTTCACAATAGCAAGTGTCCTGTACTAAATTTACTCTGTATTTTAAAAGTTTAAAAGTTGAATGATTGCCTATTAAAGTCAATACTACAGAATCTCAGCTCCCGTGGAGAAGGAAATCTTAAAGGCTTGTGTTCAGTACACAACCAATTCAAACACGAACTCCGTAATGACATTAGAGATTACCTTTTTATCATTCAAATTTCTCTTGTGACTCTGTAAGGGAAAGAGGTGATTTTATAAAAGACATAATTATAACTGCTTTTGAAGTGAGTTGTGATCACAATCTACTAAGAGGGTGGATAAGTATTTGACTGTAGGACTAGAATTTTAACAGATGTGGCAAATCTATCTGCAAACAATAGCTTTTTCATTGGACAGCATCAGAAAACTGCTACGCTTTTCCATTGTGGTTTATCTCTGTCATTGCCCACCTAGCACTTTAAAATTTATCCTCTTAACAATCATTAAAACTTGAATACAAACTCTTCTCAAACTATGTTTTTGTCTATATAGTGTAGATATTCATCACTAGGATAAATGAAGGAAAGTATTTTTGAAAGCTGGAAATAGCCAAAGAAATTTTTTGCCTATTTGAGCCTAATTCAGGGAAATCTATAGAGTAACACCATTATCCCACTCACAGCGTCTGATGCCTGTAACCTCCCATGAGTTCACTCATCCCACTCACTTCTCCACGCACTATGTCTCTTTATGATCCCTTGACCATTGTGGGGTCCCTCCTAGGTGCTAGTTTCCCATGCGAAGTCACTGCATCAGTTAGTGAGATAAATGTTTGCGTGTATTTATTCTGACACAGGAACCTCATCAAGAGGATAGGAAATAATTCAAGTTTCCAAACACTGGCAATCTCATAATTTCATTTGTTTCTTAAAGTTCTATTTCTTTCCACACATGGCCCATACCATTGAAAAAGAAACATAGCTTGGATAATCTGTATAACTCTACCAAATAGGAATAGACTGGTAATAAAGCATGGAAAAGAACATGTCTATACTAAGTGTTCTCCGAGATAAATTCCAAAGCCTTCAGATATGAGATTGCTTATAGCTCTGTACGAAAAAATCCATGACCCTTCATGTAAGAAAAAGCAAACTGTTACATGACTTAAGATCACAAAGATGGATGAAATTTTTTTTGTAAAACTTAATAAGTGACCTACGATAAAATTGACCTTTGGTCAATGATCATATCTGAGAAATTTCAGCCATGAAGGTGAAACTCTGCCAAAGTCATAAATAACTGAAAAGGACAGAAAGAAAACATTAAGAAAACTATAAATGTCACTATGCTCTCCGTCTGGCATACCATCGCTAGTACTTTTACAATGCAGTACAGACAGCAGAGTAAGGTGATCTATGGAACAACAATCTGTCATTAATAAAGAGGAAAAACATGAAGACTGGAGATGAAATCATGGATCATCCAGAAGACCACCTACCGAAGGAAAAGACAAAGAGGAAAAGAAAGTCTGTTTTAGCCAGCTTCACTTTCTTACTGGATTGACCCTTGAACCACTAAGTCATCAGTTTCCAAAAATCCAGTTTTACTGGCCAATTACTCAGCGGAACATGACATGATCAATGATCTGAAAGTTTTCAGCTGGTTGTATTGATCAAATATACAAACAAAACACAACTGTCAGCTGCTCCAAGTTTACCGCTGATGAAGTGATGTTTAAAATAATTAATGAATTAATGCTTGAACACAGAAGAAAAAAGCTTAACTGATATAAAAGAGTAAAAATGTTTAATGCTCAATTAATTAATAATTTGCCTTAAAAATGATTTTTTGAATTGTTTGGCTGGCAAAACAGAGGTGTAAAGTATAACTACCAGCTACATGTAATAGCTCTTTTTTTGGATTTCTGTTAATTATTCCTAAAGTGAAGGAAGCAAGATCACTGAGGCCGCCAAACTCTTTTCAAATTATTGGTGCTAAAAAATAAATATCAGAAAATGCCAATTATTACAAAATGTGAAGGTTGATTACTTTTTGTAAAAAAGGGCAGATGAGCAAATGCTATGAAACGCTGAGGCAGGGCTGGGGCACACAAAGGAATTACGGTAAACTAATGAGCTTCCAGGTGTTGGCTGAGCTTGGGTAACTAACAACATTTGCACTCTTAGCCTCAAGCAAATGTGAAGCAAAACGTGTTAGATAAATCTTCAGGGAGAGCACCCTCTGGTAGCAGGATCAGCCCTAAACAAGAGCCAAGTTTGCAATGATGCAGGACTTCGTGAAGAACAACCTACCTCATTCCTCCTTGTCCTATCTGAGAATAAGAACGATTTCAACTTTTAAAAGCGGCAATTTCCCTCTGACAGCAACAGAATGATCCAAGACTTAGTACTATCTCGCCTTTTCAGAGGAATTACCTATAAAACAGGGGCTGCTTTCAAAAAGAGACTTGGAGTCAAATTCCATATTGGTCTTACTGGAAAAATGTAATTTATGCCTTGCTTAGCCAGGTATGATGGGAGGCAATCTAGCTGTTAGAAAATAAGGACCTGAGTTAAAGAAAATGGAAGGGGAGAGAATTAAGCATGAAAAGAACACTACTTAAAGAAAGGGTGAAAACTGAGAGATTAATTTACTGTTAGTTCCATTTTATCTCTTGTAAGTACATTTTTTAATTCTTCAAATCAAAGTTCTTCTGCTCTATGCGTGTTGCCATTATTTCCCTGGAATTTAAAATGTCTGTTTTGTTCAGCGAGTGCATGTTAGAAATCTTGGGCTATTAAAAGATGGTGCCAACGTTAACTATTATACAAAGGATTAAATCTTAACTAAGTAGTATTAAAAAGTGACTATAAACCTTTAGGTTATTGGTACTTCAAGATTTTTCAAAGAAAGGAAGACCAATATGAAGGATTAATAGTTAAGGTTATGCAAAATCCACTTAATCAGCATGGCTAATTTTAGCTTTAACTAAAGCTGCTGGCAACTATGTGCATTTTGCTTTGGGGCTTTACTTTTGAAGAGGGTGATGAATATATTTTTGAGGTAAATTTATCTTAACTAAGAGTCTACCTAATGCTCTTTAATTGCTGAAAAAGTGTTTTTAATAGCATTTGCATTTAGGAGAGGAAGGAGGTCTTCAGCTGTGCATCTTTAAGACCTTAAAATAAGTATTTTATTTTCACATTTATATAATATACTGCTTGGCTATAAAACAGGTGAGTTTTATAAACAATATAGTCATCAACATGGGCATTGTTTATGAAGAAAGAATTGTTCCCCTGACAGTACATACCCTGTTCAGAAAAGAGCCTAGGAAAATTGGAGCATACTCTGAAGATGAGAATACAACGACTTCCCAGACTATCATCTGGGGCACAAATGCTGAGGATGAGGGTCTCCCACTGACAAATGCTACCTAAGCAAGGCAGATGTACAGTGTCAGCTCAAGCACCCCAGGCATTTTAAGCCAGAAATATAAACTTGCTAATACTTAACAGCTCTTTTACCCAGCCCCAAAATCACAAAGGATTAGATCATTCAACGTGAAGTGGATTAGATACGGTTATGCTCTTAGTTAAAACAAAATGGTATGAACACTAAGTTTCCTCTCTGGTGAGAGTCAGATAAAATCTCAGATTGGTGGGGTAAGGCGTGGAGAAAGCAAAGGGATGGGCATTTGGTGAACTCAACTTTCTCAAGACTGTGAAAATCTTGTGGGAGGAACTACCTTTATATTACAAAAATTAGGGGCCATGATTGTCCTTCCATAGTAGACTACAAAGGGCTTTTTCTAGTGAGAAAAGTGGGGAAGCCTGGTAAAATTAGACCCTTGATTTACAATGACATTATTGCAGTTGGAAGCCTGAGTGAAATTTGGATGAGCGTACCTATGTCAGCGCACTGCTAGTATTTATACAAATAAGGCAATGCTATGTTAAAAAGTATATCTAGATCCTAGCATACTAGTATTAGACAATTTAAATTTTCATAAGCTGAAGTCTTTTTAGGCACCTTCAGTGCTATTTTTTTCCTGTGTCATGAATAAATTAACTGTAATTCATGCAGCTTTACCTCCCTATGCTTGCTGTCATGGCCTGAGAAGGTCATCCCAACTTCCCATTTCTCTTAGGATTTTCACTACTATTACTTTTTCTCTGGAACCTATTTATGAGCTAGGATCATAAGGGGTGACATACTGGATTGGATTCAGCGCGTCCACCTCTGTGTGTGGCAGTGATCAGCACAAGATGCTTCAGAAGAAGGCATACAAACCCCCAGTGAACAAATGAACTTTCTCTCAGTCTAAAGTAATGGTTGGAGAAGGCTTAGGCCCTATGGACCAAAGCTGAAAATTGCATGTAATTAAGTCTGTTCACTCTATGCAAAATTAGGCAAAGCCAGTAATTGAACAAGAAGCCACTTTAAGGAAACAGGGAATCTCAACAGCAAGTCAGGAGTGATGCTCTTCCTTCTGGCAGTAAATTTATGCTACAATGAAGGCTGTGATTAGCTCTGTGCATTTACAGAGGTTAGAGTTTCAGCTAACTAGTTTAAGTGCTGTTAGCGGTGTTACTGTGCTAGCAATTGTGCTTAGCAATCTACTAAAGATTCACATAAATATTTGAATGGCAAGCCTGCACTTATGTTGATGCTGCCATGGCCATACAGCCATCCACAGCTGTGTTGTAGATTGCCTCTGCTACAGCTAGTATGTGCAAGAGCTAGTTTTCTAGAGGTTTTTCTGAGTGCAGCATAGATGTTTTGAGAGTCTTGCACATCTTGGATATATGTCCCACAAGAGGATCAAATCATGGCTATGTTAGAAATGCTTTCTTCCAGATTGCAGATGGCAATTAGGTTGACTATACTCAATGAAACTGAGATAATATGTATTGTATTATTTCCCTTGGCTAAATATCATCCAGTAATACAATTCTGCCTCTTCAAAATCTTCCTTTTCCTGCCATCTAGTCTTACTCAGATATTGTCTTTGATTCTTTGTTTAGACCATTGTGTAGCAGAGCACTGTCTGGCACTCTTTGCTACACCTCAGAAGAAGCTGTACCTCTTTGATGGAAAAATTGTTGGTAGAGATTTGCGGGAAGTATGTCTTTGAAAATAAATTATGCTAATAGTTCACTTAAAAATCTTGCAAGTTTTGGCCTTTCTGTTTCTCACTGTAGACTAGCACTTGGAGAATAGCAATTATGAGCAATAAGCATCTGAGCCTGAAATTTCATATACTGCTTCAGGGTATCACACAACCCCCATCGCCTTATGCAGTTCCTTTTTTTTTTCTTTTGCTGGAGGCATTCAGGAAGGACATAAGTATAATTATCTTAACATTTGTTATCTTATTTTATATTCTTTCTTATGTTCATATGCCCAAATGCATTTCTATGGGGTAGATCTGAAAAACACTTGAAAATTCTTTTTTAAACTATTTATCTGTGCGTGTTTGTACATACATGTTTATACTACAGCTTCTCAATTAAAAAGGAAAAAAGTACCCTTCTATATCATCTAGGAAACATTCCTAAAAATGTATCATCTTGAGCTATAAGCTCTGACGAGACCTCCCTAAATCAGATGCTGTAGGACTCTTTTTAGTGAAAGTATTGTTACGAAAAAATCTGTTTAGGTATGCTATCGCAAACGGGTTTAGTTCTAGAATAGAAAGTTAAGTATTTAAATCCATTATAACTTACAAGGAAGAATGGTAAACTTTAGAGCCCGTGTAACCCTCTGTATCCTTCACTGTGTTAGTGGCAGAGTATTCACAAATCGTGGTAGCCTCTGAATTGGAAGCTGGAGTTTCACACTGCCCTTACTGCCTGGTGAGACTAATTTAACGTATCTCATGTCTTCTGTTTTGACACTGCAGCATCAGCTCTAGCCTTGTGGGTCTCCAGTAACAGCAACTCCACAGTCACTCTTGTTTACTGTTTAGTCCGCTCATTGTAAACAAAATTTCCCCTTTGTAATTTACCTGTATTCTTTATTTTGTTCTCAGCAAGTAATATTTGCAATCTAATATATATTTGTATTTGTAGGCTATTGAATGTTGCTTTCATTTTTTTCTATGAAGTGAACATGCCTACCTAGCAACTGAGTTATAAGGGAAAAAACCTAAAGCCATTCATTTTTATTATGTTTTGAACATTTAAATTTATCTTAAGATAATATTGTGATTGTCCAAGTACACACGTGTGAGGTAACATTCATCATGGAGGAGAAGAGAGTTACCTTATTCTTTGCATTTTTACAGTGATACTTCCACTGGAAAAAATCAATGCAGTATTTTTCTATTATTTTAAATATAAACTCCCAATTTTGCAACCCAAATCTAACTAACAATATTTTATCCTTGCCCTTTGTAAAATTAATTATTCAAGATGTGGTACTTTGCTGAAATTAGAAGGCACACTGCTTATGAATGCAAAGCCATTCCTCGTGAAGTCAGAAGAAATTTTGCATTTATTTCAACTTTGATGCAATCTGGACTATATTAAGGGTGCAGAAATGACTGTGGCAACATTTTTACTGACTGGGATTTTATTTGTTGTATATATCTTGCTGGTTCTATGCATTATACTTTAAAAGAAACACTACTGCAGTCTGTATGGGCAAAGTCAACTGTTTAACAATTAATGGTATTTGCTTTTTCTTGTGTAAAACACTTTGTTAATTGCATCTGCTTATTCTAAACGCTCCACATTTCAATCTTTTTCTACAACTGATATCTCATTTCAACACTATATTTTTATTCTAATACCTAAAATACATTTGTTGTGTTTTATTGTCAGATTCGATTAGCTCACTCTCTGTTCAGGTGTGTGCTGCTCTTCTTACTTGGGAAGGTTGTCTTGTAGGCATCTGCAAAACTAACCTGACAATCCTGCTTTAAAACTTCTAAAAAATGTTCTTTTCTTCCAATAGCTTTGAAAAATCTTGACAATGATGAGGCAACTGATGTTCTTGCTACAATTACTGTCTATAAGGCTTACAAAAACCCTCTCATCGATATCTTGGGGTCTCATGTCTCTATCTGGTCTTGCCTCTTGTCACATCAGCTTTTGGGACAAGAACAAGTTTTTGTTCTGTAGGTGTCAAAATGCATAGGTGGCCATAACTGCCAACAGCATGCCTATTTGCTGTGGTAAAAACAAATGAATAAATATAAGAATCTTTATTAGCTTTTATAAAGAAAAGAGAGCAAAAGTTCCCTGAGACATGTGATGCCACTAGACATCTTTTCTCACTCAGTCACAACAAAAAGACATAAACATTTCATGAATCGTGCGATTTTTAGATGAATGGACAGAAATATCAGTCAACAGAAGCAACGTCAATAAATAAATCTGAGATAATCCTGCAGTAATCAAAGCTCTATTTAGATATGCTTTGGAGTATTTAATACCTCTAAATAAAGAAACTCAGCTGTGTAGCAGAAAAACATTGTTGATGTAAGCTATTCTGGTGCTGGCATAGAACCAAAATGGCTGTCATTTTTGCTGGTCTGCTCAGTTTCTTTATTTAGGTGTTTCTTACACTAGATGCTGTTTTATGGGGTTTTTTTGGTCTTTTAAAAAAAACAACCCCCCTTTATGTCTAAATTGAGCTACGTAAGATGTTTGATCATCTAAAGTGGTTTTGATCTCCTCCCAAGTTCCAGCTCAACTGTTCATAAAGTTTCTCAGTGTTTGATTTATTTACCTGTGTATTCATTTTATGCTGGTTCCATCTAATGCAACTTTATTAGCTTCTTTCTGAGAATGCCATGTGCAACGAGTATCAGTGTCTTACTAATATTAAGAAATTCTGTCTACCATTTTTCCTTTACACATTCATTATTCCATCAAAGAAACCAATTAGCTTGGTTTCACTTGATTTGTGCTTTTTACAAATGTGTTACTGATTTATCACCGCATTTTCTTCAAGCTGTTTACATACTGATTGCTCTTGCTTTACTAATTGTTCTACTTATTTGTCAGGTATTGAAGTTAAATTTAGTGGCCTATAATTCTTCTTCATCTTTCCTCAACCCTCACTTATTCTCTTCTTTTAAATTGTAATGTAATTTTAGCCTCCCCTCGGTTTCCAGAGGCAAAGAAATGGAGATGGATATTAAACTAAGCAGTAAACAGAAACACTTGACTAATAAAATCTAGTTCGATCAACAAATGACTTTAGTGCGCAAAGGAGAAAGTTCTGCTTAAACTGAACTAGAGAAGTGGCCTCCATCTTTGGCTCACAAGACCATGCCCTCTCTTGTTGCCTGTACTTCTTGTTTTCCGTAAGTGTGATTTCTTCAGGGTGAGAGGGCCAGTAAAGTAAAACGTTGGCAGTGTTGTTTGCTCAGTATTTTTGGATCATGACTCAGCTGAGATTAAAGATCACTGCTCCAGCCAAACTAAAGCGAGGGCTACAACATCCGTGTTATGGCAGTACAGTAAGAAATAGACGGTAAGAGCCAGAAATGATGTAATCTCTGGCTTTATATGAGAAACAAAAATTGAGTTCTATCAAGACAAAGAAAATGGGCACTGTTTGAAAAGTGCAGAGAAACATAAAATATCTAGTTCGTAAGTAGCTGAGGACTAATCCACGAAGACATTTATTACTTAAATCTCATCAACTTTTTGGATCTCAATGGTCAGCCACAAACAGCTAAAAAATGCAAAGGGTAGTAAATCTGTCTATATTATCTCTTTAGCTAACACAATTTAACTCTTTTTAAAAAACGCTCCCTATTTTCTCAGACTGGACAAGATTATGAGGCTTGCACTCTTTCATGGCAGTGACTGCCATCAGCTCCCTCAACATTCAACTTTCATGGGAGAAAGAGCACAGGATGATCAAGACCCTAGAAGGAGCTGTGGAACCAACGCTATTTTATCTACCTAGCCAATACAGACTCCAATTCTAATGAGAGCTTATGCAACTAATGTGAAGCTAGCCAGAGAGGCTCGATGCTAGCCTGCGCTTCAGGAATGTGCTTTTTGACAGCAATCCTTCGACTGCTCACCTGATGTGGCATATCACGCCAGCCTCCACCCTGTTCTGTGACTTCTCCTGCCAGCAACAGGGAGATAGTTGACACATCTGGCATGCAGTGCTATAGGGTGGGAGAAAAGTTACAATATGGCATTGCAAACTTACGAGAACACATCCCGTCTGCAAGATGCTACAAAATAGGAACTACTGGACAAACTTAACAGGTCTGCACAGGAGCAGAGAAAATACAGTTGAAAACTACATATTTCATATTTGGAAGTCTTGTGTCTTGTAAAAATAACACATTTGATTTTGTCTCTTTGCTGTGGCCATGGAGAATGTCATACAACAGCTATAAAGGATACTATTTTTTTTTCAGTGCTCAATTAGCTTGTGGCTGAGACTCCAAGGAGAGTCTGCTAAGCATCTCTCTTACTCAGAGATGTTCAATTTAATGTGTCTTGCAAAGCTGAATGAATTCCAGAGAACAGAAGCAGTATTACTGTTGTGCCAGTATTCAAAGCATAATGACCTGTGTGAACTTTTAATGTGGAAAAGTATAGCAAAAGTCAACACAGGATTGAATCGGTCAATAGGGAAAAATTATAAATTAACATCTGTCACTTTTTTAAGTACACCTCTTAACTATATTTGAGTTCACTCTTTCTTGACACAAAGTTTGAATGATTGAGGTAACTTCATAGATCTGATTTCTCTGAGTGCTGTAACACCATATCAAATGGCATTCTGATTTAAAAGAAATCAGTACTATATGTTAACAATAGGATACATGCTCTTCAGGTTAAGCCTTCAATAAATAATACATTTAAAGATTCCTTACACTGAGATGTTTCTAGTGTGTCTCATGAGAGTCTCAGTTCTGGTACTATCCAACATTTTCATTTTAATTCTGGAAATAAATAATGCCGCATGACAGTGGTGGATAATATGTACGGGGTAATAATACTGTTCCCTTAGGATTGTAGCATGGCAACTTGCATGGAACTTGGTTAAGAACTTGTACAGAACTAGGTAAGGCCCAGAGCAACCTGATCTAACATAAGAGTTGGCTCTGCTCAGAGCTGGAGCTGAACCAGATGATGTAAAGTGGTCCCTTCCAATCTAAATTACACCATGATTCTAATTTGAAAATTGCAGGTTTCAGTGGGAATGGTTTGGGGAAAAAGAGCCAGAACAGCGTTCTGCCGTGCTTGTGGTCTGGATGTTGGATGTTAATATAGCATCAATGTAATAGGTCTACAAGTAGAACATCAAAAGTTTGATGTCAGAAACATGGAGTCTTTCATGAAAAACTAACGTGCAATAAGTGGAGCAGCCTGCTGTACTGTTTGTATTTAAAAATTTATATGCATCTTCATACTGCCACATACACAGATATATCTAGGCATGGTATCTAGACAGAACAAAGAACTCAAGGTAGATCTACAAAACAACAGACTGTTCAGTGGGCTCCTGACTGCTGAGTCTCAATGCGCAGTGGCAGAAAAACCAAACACAACCATTGGAAACAATGATAAGTAGGAACAAAGAAGTTATATGGTATTGATGAGACCAGTATTGGAATACTGTATACAGTGGCGACTGTGGTTTTTAGGGCTGATGAGAAATCGGAGAGAGTGAAGTAAAGATCCACAGAAGGGTTGGGAAGACTTCTGTATGACAGAGATTGTCTGGCTTCAAAAAGACTGAGAGGTGATATGATTAGGGTGTATGGATACAATCATGAGAATGAGATACAGGGTGCTGAATGATGCCTTTATACTAACTTTTAAAAATAGCATAACTGAAGGCAGAAAAGTTCAAACTGGTGTGTTTGTTTTTAAAACTGAAGGTGAACAGTCATTGGGAATAGATTACTAAAAGAAGCAACGAATTCTCTAGCTCTGGATGTTCTCAGAAATATCTTTCTAGAGAGCTTGAATCAGATACAGTTTACTGAGGTCAATATGGGCTTTTGATGGCTTCTTATGGTATCTGTCAGACTGTATTATTCAACACTTTCTTCTGGCATTAATTTCAAGGAATCTTGTCCAATGAAACATCTCAGTTCTCAGATCAAAACACTCAGATGCCAGCTTTTGCTCACGGCTGTGCAGTCTTCATCAAATAACAGAACGCAAGGTCTAAATCCAGCATATTGCAGCTTCTCACATTTGTTATGCAGAGGACTGCAAGGGATACAGTCACTTTCAGATCAATTCTGTGGTGATCCTGATTCATTTAAAGAAGCAAAGTATTTCAAAAATTTTGTGTCTTACATCCCTTCCTGAGAGTTGGTCATTTTGTAAACTCAAAATATGCAAATCCCACAGCCAAATTTTGACTCACAGATTTTAATGAACTGCTGAATGTCAGTTCCTTCAGTCAATAGAGATTACCTTTCCTAAACAAATATGTGATATTTTATTATCTCCAGGTAATGCTAATTACACTGGAAGAAAACGGGACAGAATCTTTAATATCGCTATTAGCAGAGAAGCTTGGCAGAACATGATTCACAGGTATTCAGAGCACCTAGAAACTATATTCTAAATGAAACAAATTTACTCTGTCTTTAACACTAATTTTAATGGAAAAATATGAAACAAAGATCAGATCTGCTGGGAAAATAGGTAACCTTTTAAATTAATGTTCCCTGAGCCACAATTAATTTAGATTTAATAGGACAGTTAATGTATGTTATTTGAATACTGATTATTGAACATCCACCAAGGATTAAAAGTTATGTAATAGATTCATAACTGTGAAATTGATATGGACCTATTGCACAGCCATAATACTCTGCAAATATGTTTTAGTATGTAGTTGCTACTTGTTTAATATATAATAACTGTTTAATGAAGTCTAAATTAAATACTTAAATCTCAATTGAAAAAATGTCTGAGAAATACAAAACAGAATGTGGAATATGTTTACCATGCTGTGTTTATCAGGATAAAATCAGCCTTGTTTTGAAAACAACAAAAAAAGTGAGTAGTCTGTGGAGTTTGCTTGAACAAGAAGTTTTCCCTGGATAGTTTCACTGCCGAGACTCCCACTAAAGTTCCTACATGTCAGGATGATTAAGTACCCAAAAAGCAGGATCCAGAAATTTTGCTGATGTTGACATCAAAATGCATTGTTTTCCCCATTTCCTTCTGCCTTGAGAAGCAAACCTATAATGATGTATTAATTGCTATTTATTATTACGCTTCCTATTGCTTCATTTTTTACAGCTTGTGGTTGCTTACCTGAACTAAAAGTAATCCTATGGATAAAATGTACTGGGAGAAAAGAGCAGTACGAGTCCTACTGCAGATCGTTTGGACCGTGTTTTTACTGAGCAATTGAGGGTGCCACAAAGATCACATCTCTAATGACAGGAGCGCTAGCTCTGCAACCAGACAGGCATGCTATAACCTACTGCTGTGGCTCCACCTGCTGAAAGGTATGGGTTTGAGTTCAAAGGAGTACCACGGCAAGACACATTGCTTCTCCTATCCACTTACTGCTTTTCTTGCATCTCTGCATGGTACTGGCTGTGCCATGTGTCTTTATGCCATATAGGGTGTAGATGCATCTTGGTTACTTGACAGCGAGGACCCCAGCCTCTGTCTCAAGGGCAACATGTTACCTGCTGTCATCAATATGTCTGTATCTCCTGCTCCGTCGGCTGGCTGTGGGTACACCTCTGAGCCCAGACGTGCTTCCTATCATCCTCCCCTTCTGCTTTTTTTGCCTATTGCCCAGGCCTGGCTCAGTGCTGGAGGATATTGCCTGAGCTACGGTCCCGTGTCAGCGCAGGACTCAGCTGCCGCTTGCCTCTGGACAGTGTAGCCTTTTTTATTTTCTTTAACTATCACATTAGCCTTTTCCCTTCTGTTTTTCCTTCTGAATTTTCTGCCTGAGTTCCAGGTAGTGTGCAGGCAAGAGAAAGAGAATCTCTTGCTTCAGGTGCCATTATGCAGCCAATAAAATTGGGACTTTTCTAGAGTTAATGTTCAGTAAAATGTAAGGTGATAAGATTTGGGATTGAAGGAAATTCTTCAAAGTATTCATGTTAAGGAACTTTAACTTCTCAACCATTTGAATTGCTTAAGCATCAGACAGCTTTTCTTTCATATGCATTGTTCACACAACAGTGCAAATCTCCATCTATCTAGCTAGACATAATCACTACCATCGCCTTCTTTTCAGCCATAAGCACTGATGTGTTAGTAATGAAGCAGTTCAGCTTTTGTTTTCCCTACTAATTTTTCCCCACAACTCTGTGTGTTTGGATCCTACTTACATTGTAACATCTATTAAAGTATTTAACAAAGTATAACAAGGAGTAGAAGGAAAACTATTTTATTTCCATTTTTATTACTAGATTCTTGCTTGGAAGCCTGTAAGCTTATTAATGCTGAGTAATGTGGCTAACTGATGACAATCTTTTAAAAGGAGCTGAAATGACAGTTACACATTTTAGCAAAATTTTTAATGCAAGGTTGTATGAAGACTATATTTATCTCTTCCTCTTCCATGCAAATATATATTTCTATAGCTTTATTTTCATTTTATTGAACATTCACATCAGATATATAGACAGCCAAGAGGTTTCAAAATTATATGAAACCATTATTTGGAGGTCAAACACTGAAGAAGTGATGATGGAACTGCATGTCAAAAAGAAACCTTGCATAATGTATTTTACATATTTTTGGGCTGTGTACATTGCTTTCTAAAATTTAGAGATGGGACTGTATTTCAAAGTCAGTGTTCCATCTACAATTATAGACTAGAACAGCAGAAGAGGAGTGAGATCCCTGTATGAGTCTGCTGAATTCACACAATATGGGGTTTTTTCGCTTCACTCAGGGCAAAGAAAATAATGAAAATCAAGCATGAAAATCTTCAGGGCCTGACTGTTCTTTCTGCAGAAGTGCATCTGGTGATATTTCAAGTTTTAATATACAAAATTTCAGTGTCTACTTCTGGCTTAATTTGGGATTTATTGATAACCAAACCCAGAGACTTCTAAATAAACAGCTTTGAGAGCATTCTCCTTTTAAGCATTTCCAAAAATTTTTCCATAAGAAGGATACAAACTAAGCCAACTAATGTTTGGTAGTCTGCCAAAGCATTCTTGAAATATGCCTACTTAAAGGAACAACCAGGTAAAGGGAAATAGTTTCTCCTCAGACTCCCAACTGAGTCTAAAAACTGTATTTTCCCCAGTTATACTACTGACACTGAAGATCTCTGACCCTTGACTGCAGTAGACTGAGGAGAGGGACTTGCAGAGAACATCTCTGTGTCTGAGAACAAATGGAGGATGTCCAACGTGACAAACATCAGCCAAGCATCTGGGAATACCTGTGTTTGTCACAATCAACAGCAGAGCTTGGGGTAACCCAGTGAACTGTCTGACAGAGGCAGGGATATAATACTACAACCTGCAGCTGTGTAAGAAGTAGTTGTTGTAGAAAGGTGACTCTGTGCCTGCTTGGATTTAGCGGTTACCAACAGCAAGCCAGCATGTGCCAGCAGTTATCATCACCTCCCTGTACTTGGAATAGCAAATAACCACAGTATTGCAGACATAGCTGAGGGCAACCAAATGCTTCCTCTTCCTTGACAATTGCTGTAGCAAACAAAACATAACTGATGATGTCCCGATCCATTAAGGGAAGAGACGAAATGTGGTAGGTAGAAGACTCTGTGGCAGTGAGAAAAAAAAAAGAGAAGATATGAAGGTAGTGGCAGCATGGGAATCCCTTGAGAGGAGAATTAGGGAGCAATCATTTCAGTGAAGGTGATGATAGCCCAGAAAAAATGTGCAGGGATGTGAAACCTGAACTGATAAAAGCAAAGGACAGGAGTAAGCAAAGAGAAGAATCAGAATGAAAGACAGACAAAAATCACTTAAAAGCTCCTATTTATCTCTCTGTCCTGAGGACATATGAAGGATTTGAAGTGCTGCCAAAGCTACCTTTGTTTACACATAAACACTGATAAGAATTTCTTTCCCTTCCCCTCTTTCCCATACCCTTCTTCCTAATATCTTGGATACAAGAAGTTAGTAATTAGTAGACTTGAAAGAAGAGATGAAAAATTAATTTTCAAAATTGAATATATTAGTGGCAATTTTATGAAGGGAAGGGAAACAACAGAAAAGGACAAAGTATACTTGTTTGCAATCTGGAAGCAAAGCGCATTCAAAAAAGTTCAAGTTACATGCCTCACCTCAAGTAAAGCATTACCAGCACCAACAAGATTACCAACACTGATGGAGAATGAGGGCACTGAGGGAAAGAAAGTTTGGGTTTTTTTCAATTCAGAAAAAGAAGCAAAAATTGCAGAAATAGTCAATATTTTAGAGTAGCTGCTACCCCAGCTATAGCCAGTAAGTTTTGGGAACAGCTTGCTTCCTTTTTTGCAGCTATATCAGCTACTATAATAACAGATATTGCCTCCCCCTACAAACCTTGTCTTTCTTGAAGTTACACAGGATGGCTTGCTTTGCTGCCCAGGTGGGAGGTTCCGCTCCCTTGCTAGTGCCCTCACCTTCCTCCAGCTCTGGCACTCTTTTAACCCTTCCCTGAGTTGATTCAACTCAATAACCTGGCAGAAAACTAAACTCAAAGAAAGGTTAGCTTAGCTGTTGAGTTGAATTGGTTTATTGAACAATCAGATGACTACCACAGGTGGAGCAAGAGCGAGGGCATATAACCTAAAGGTAGAAGGGTTGTTGGAAAGCTAGGAGGAACAGGACTTTCTGGTTTTTGAAGCAGATGTACAATGTAACTTTATCCCTGTATCTTCAGACCACTACAACTACAATAAAGGTAGTGATCTAATAAACTTGACAAAGGTATATCACAGTTCAAGAAAAAAACACGTGAAAATTGTTAAATGACTCCTGTGGGACATATGTTTTGGATTAAGAGCCTTCCTGAGTCAATGTAAGAAAATACATTTTCAAATCTTTGGCACAGAATGGAAGCTGCAGTAATCTGCATGAAAGGGGAAAGATGAGGGTAAAAGCACGAGCCTTCAAGAAGAGCCTTTTGCTTGAAGCCTTCAAGGTTTTAAAAAACAGGTGAGAAACAATAGGCCCTGGAATTAGATTCACTGCAGAAGCAGACAAAGTAAGAGAATATAAATCAACAGAGAACAACACTTCAAGGTTTCAATAGTAGCAGTTTAAACAGAGGCATAATTTAAAGTTGTAGGAGCTTTGCAACTGGGATCCGTAGTTAGACATCTTAGTAGGGGTGGTCTCAGTGGAGTGGAAAGAACAGAGCAGATAGTTCAGAAACATCAAGGGCAAGTAACACACTTGAATCTATAAATTAGAGGGAAAAGAATTGGACATGACATTAAGATGAAAAGCAGTGGCACGAAATTTTTCTCTCCTGGATTATGGGAAAATTGAGAGTTAAGATGGTCTATGAACACAGTCACCAGAAGCAACAGTTCACCACTTCCATCACCATCTTTAGATTATGTGGATCATCTATCTGATACAACTGGAGACTAATGGGGTCAAAATATATGCATTGCCACAAACGCAAGACAAGGAAGAGGAGCAAGTACCTTCAGAAAAACATGGGAATCTTCCCTTCCGTAGCACTGAAGTGCAATCTTGATTAGCTATGCTGAAACTGTGGTGATGCCAAGCCAAAATTCTGGTGGGATCAATGGTTTAAACTGGTATAAACTGGCTCCACTGCCAGAAGAGGCAGTTGTACACCCTATCTTCATGTTGATCCTTAACCCAGCACAAACTTTTTATGTAGCTGTGCAGTGAATCAGATCATGTTATTGATGTAGCTGAAGGTTATGGGAAGAAAGTAGCAAAGGGGAAGAACTGTTTAACTCAGCACTACTTCTGAGGGAAAAAGTATCTTGGGCCGTGGTTTGATATAGTCAATCCAGCTTTAAAACTCCTGGTGCCCGATCAAAAATGACGGAGCTCCATGATACAAAGCACTGATGCAATACAAATTCACTCTGCAGTTTGAATTTGTTTAAAACAAAGCCCAAAATGGAAGAATTAACTTTACACTGATGAGTTTTATGCTCATTAGATCTCTCTTCTCTTACAGTTGGCACAAGAGCAGCATAAGAGCACAAAGGCATTGTCAGCTTTGTTTTTTGTGTCCTGACCTAATTTAGTTCAAGTGTAATGGTGGCCTCGCATCTCATCCAGATCAGGTTGGTCCTGCTCAGTGACTCAGTGACGCAAACCTAATATTGAAGTTCAAGGACCTGTGTCCTCTTTGTACTCTGGTCAACAATTTCAGTACGTGGTACAGGTTCCATCTTCATTTGTAAGAGGCCATACAATCGAGGAGAGAAAACATGATGGAGGGTAAAGTGTATCTACAACAGGCCCAGGTAATTGTGATGTTTTTACTGTAACCTTACTCCAGTTGCCCCAATCCGTAATTCCTACTGTTTGCCTGTATCTTTCATTAGGTTACATTTAAAACTGGGCCCTAAACCGAGTGTTCAACATTATTCAAGGACACCTTAGGTTAAAGACTTTGTAAGACTCATTTTGGCAGCTGTTATTGCCAATGCCTAAAATTGCATTTCTGTGTAATAACAGGTATGTTGCAGGGTGTTATTTGCCAGTGCTCTTCTGTAAGGACGGGGCACTGTGAGTTCTTGGTTAGGGACCAGAACTTCTTATGGGCTCTGCAAAGTCTGTCTTAAAATTTTTAAAGTAGATGCTGCCAGTTCTTGTAATTTGATTGTGAGTTAGGTAACAGTTATTTTATTATCCTCACACCTACCGGAGGCAAAGAACGTATAGAGAATTTCATCTGTCGTTGGCATAAAGGTGTTTGTGCCCGGCTGTCCTGGCTGCAGAGGAGTGTGAGAACATGACCTAACTACACCCAGAAAAGCTGTCCCAAGTGTGCAATGAAAAGACACATTGTAGGCAGCTGGGTTTTTTTTACATTTGAGATTGATGATATTCAAATAATTTTTTCCATCCTTTGGCTCTTTGGCTGTCAAGTGGGAATAACAGGGTTACCTCATTTTACTGGGATGATTTGAGGACAAATGCCTTACAAGCACAAGATACTTGGTGTTGGCGTACTGAAAGCGATTTAGCAGCTAGACAGGAGATTATCCTTTCTCCATGAAGCGTGAATGGCAGCAGTCCCTTCTTCAAGACCAAGGATTTGGAGCTGGGGGCAAGAGGCGAGGCATGGAAGCAAAGGAAAGGGAAACCAAACTGCTCCACTCTGTTCCTGCGAGTGGGACAGGGCCCACGAAGTGTCAAAGGGACCCTTGGCTCTACGGAATGCTGGGGGGCCCAAAGACACCAGCCATCGGGGAACAGGCAACGGCCTGGGCAAAGAGCTCCCGCTGGAGCAGGTGGGGGGAGGAAGGCCCCGACGGCTCGCAGCGCCGCCGCTGCGGGGAGCGGCGGGACCGAGGGCAGGCCCAGCGCTGCCAACGACCCTGCCAGCGGCTCCCTATCGGGAGGGCGCTTTTCCCCCTCGGAAGCCCCCGCCGGCCTCCGCTGGGGCGCAGCACCTCCCCGCCGCTGCCCCCTCACCCGGCGGCGCGCAGGCGCGCTGGCGGCCGCCGCCACTGCGGCGCTTGCGCAGTGGGGCGGGAGCTCGGCGGGCGCGCTCGCTGCCGCGGAGCTCCGGCACCGGCGGAAGGCGGCGCTGCTGCCGCTGCGCGGAGCCCGCCCGGCCCCGACACAAAGACGAGGGCGGCTGTGGCGGCTGCGGCTCCTGCCCTCCCACGCGCAGCCCACCGCCCCCGCGGCACCACATGGCGGCAGCGCTGCGGCCGCGCCTGGCGCCGGCCCCGCGGAGCTAGGCCAGGGCGACCCGCGGCCTCCCCCTGCTCGCTCCTCTCCCGCCCCGCCCGGCCGACCCCGTCCGTCCCCGCCGCCTGCGGGAGGAGCGGAGCGGGGCCCTGCGCAGCCCCGCCATGCTGCCCCCGGGCCGCCGCGCTCTCTGCCGCCCGCCGCGCCGCCGCCGCCGTCGCCCGGCGGGGCTCCTGCCCGCGCTCCTGCTCCTGACGGCGCTGGGGGGCGGCGGCGCCGCGCTGCCCCCGGGCTGTAAGTACGACGGTCGCCCCAAGAGCGCCGGCAAAGCGGCGGCGGCCGGCAGCCCGATGGAGGTGAAGGTAGTTTGCAGTAACCTGGAGCTCGCTCAGGTCCTGCCTCCCGAGGCGCTGCCTAACCGGACGGTCACCCTGTGAGTACCGTCCCCGGGCGGGAGGTGGGTGGGCGGGCGGCCTTGGTGCGACGTGGACGGAGGGGGGGAGAAGGGAGCGCCGGCCTGAGGTAAAATGGGGTCAGCCGGGGGGGGGGGGGGGGGCGCGGTTGACCCCCTCTGCTGACAGGAAAAGCCCCTGGGAGCGTCTGTTTTCTGGCTGTGCTTTTCATGGTTTCCCTTAGCTTCCCGGGATGGTGATTTGGGGGGGGGGGGGGGGGGAAGCATCCCGTTACTCACCGGCGGGGCGGGCGGCGGCGCGGGGGGGCTGCGCGGGGCGGTCCCGCCCCGCGCAGCCCCCCGCGCCGCCGCCCGCCCCGCGGAGCAGCATCCCCACACCCCCCCTTGCTCCTTCTTCCCTCGTGGGGCTGCTCTCCATCAAAGGGTTCAGGCTGGTCGGAAAAGCTTAGGTGTTCCTTTATTAAAAGTAATTCCACAATTTTAGTTGTTTTTTTTTTTTAAACTTCCCTAAATTTATTTATTGTTTTAATCTCAGGAGAAACTCAGCTTTGGAGTACCGTACTTTGAGGTAGTTTTAACTGCCGAGTGCTAATAGAGAGCATGAGCTGCTCAGTGTGGGGTAGGCTAGCTGGGCCTGAAGTTTCGTGGTAGCAAACAGCAACTTGTTTGTTGCAGCTCGCGATAAAACCAGCCAAAGGGATTTATTTTGTTTCTTCTTTGGAAAAAAGGTCAGTTTACTTTCCCGTAGCAGTAGGCGTGCTTATTTTATGTGGAGGCAATCCTAGCTCATCCATTTGAATAACAAGTTTCAAACAGGATGTGCAACTTACTCCAAAGTAAGAAATATGTTCCTATTTACTTAGACGTGAGTGTGCACAGGCAAAGAAAGGATTTGCAAGTTGTTTTTCTTCCTGAGACATTAACTGGTCACTCTAGCAAAGAAGTTCATAGAATCATAGAATGGTTTGGGTTGGAAGGGACCTTTAAAGATCATTGAGTCCAATCCCCCAGCCATGGGCAGGGACATGAGCAGCACTGGATTTCATTGATGGATGGCCCTAAAAGTGGAACCCTGTCCCTTCTTTAGAGACCCTTAAAGTGCTTGTGCTACCATGGGAAGACTCAAGTGCAACCAAGTACTATGCAAGATAATAGATGAAAAGAAACTGAATTATGGGGTCTAGCTTAAGATATTTATCTACTTAACTGGAGATCACGGGTTAGAAAGATCTACCAATAATCCACGTTTAATAAGCACAGAATGTATATAGTTCTGTCATGAGAACACCAGTCTGACTGCTGCTTTCGTGAGCTTCAACATCACTGAAGCACTAAGGAAGGGCTTCCTTCAGGAAGTCTTAGTGAGGTGTGGACCCGGTCAGCGGCAGATGCATGGATCTGGACCTATAAGAAAAGGGAAAGCCAACAAAAGGGAGGTGATTAAGGCTAAAGTAATTGTTCTTGCTTGGCAATCCGTAAGGGTTCAGAGAATGTTTTTAAATGACCTGTGAGAAGTGACCAGAAATATTCATATGTGAAGTTTCTGAAGTAGAAGAGAAAGCAAAAAGTAGAAAGTGACGACTGTTTGATCAACAAATTCATTTTAGTCTTTCTCAGCCTTTGCAGCTGATTAACTGTTAAAAATATAATATCATCCATTAAAATTTTGATAAAAGTAGATGTTAGTACAGTTGATACACTGAAGTTGACTGTGAGGGTCTTTTGGTTCAAAAAACTTGGAGTCACAGCTCTGCTAGCTGTGAAAGACAAGCAGATATTAAACACAACAGCCTTCCTGTGAATGGACCTTTGTTCATAATTGTCGTGACAGAAGAATTTGGAAGAATTGTTCATCTTTCATCCTGATTTTCATACTCCTTCATTATCTAGAGTGTATCTGGAGCATATCTACATACACTAATTAGTTGCTTTCAGTTTTAACTGGCCTTTCAAGTTCATGACAACTTCTGAAACATTTATTTTTCCCTTTTAAACTTTTTAATAGGCATAGCAAGAAACAATGTGATTTTTATTGTTATTTGTAGTAAGTATCCTAACTGTGTTGACAGAATTAATATGAACACACATTTTGAAATTTTACTTAAATATAAGGCAAAGGTTATAAAACCAATGCTCTTGCTTTTTCTAAGAGAGTGGACACAATAACTGTTGTGGTTCAGGGTCTTTCAAGTTTGTGGGTGTTGTGGTGTGTGGTGGTTTTGGGTTTTTGTTTTGTGGGGGGTTTTTTTTGTTTTTTTTTTTTTACTGAATCCTTGTTAACCTGGTTAGAAAGTCTTGGTAATTTATGGGGTGTGTTGCCAAGTGCCATTTCACTAACATGGTGATTAGTAGTGGCTGGGTTAATCGTTGTCTAATCTTTTGCCACAAATTACTTTTTTTTCCAAGCTGATTCTTAGAATTGCAGCACTTGGATAGTGGAAGGTTGTCAAACTGCCCTGAGTTATCTTGAATCTTGATTCTTGTGGGATTCTTCTATTAAGATAAGTACTAGTTCTATTATAGCTTTTTGGATTAGTGGATCACTGCAGAGATAAGTAGCTGAAAATAGATCAATGTTGTGTAGATCAGCTGCTTTTTAATTCAGTTAATTTTCTTTTACGTTGGCTCTTATTTTGCACAAACCAATTTTAAATATGAGGAGCTATATAGTTATATAAAACTTTTTCATTTTTGAGTGAGCTAGGAATGACTCAAATTAAGTGATTGTATTCATTTTGGAAATCCTGATTCCATCCTTATCACTCATCAAACTCTTAGACTTTCAGTAGATCAGCTGCTGTGCATTTAGCTTTTTTTTTTTTTTCCCCCAATGAAATATTTTTGACGACAAAAGTCTCTAAAAAGTGAGGAAATGAGAAGTAGTGGAAATTAGAATAAATGAGTAGCATCTGAGGATGCCGGCCAGGTTCTTTCTTTCTTGCACACCATTGTAGTTAGCGGTTAACAATGATATTGACAAGTTGGGCAAGGTCACAATTTATGAAATGCCTTGGCATTTGTTTGCCACAAAACATGTTATTGTCCTAGTAATTTAGGTCAGTATTAGTTAAAATCTTTAGTTACAATTCAGAAAAAATGTCCTAACTTGGTTTCAATTGATAAGACACAAAGTAAGTTTGTTTAATGTTTGAGGAAGGAAAGCAAACACTGGAAGAAGAGTATTAAAGTATAGAGAGATGTCTATGGGAGAATAAGTAATGTTTAGGATTTCTGGCAGTACTGTAAATTGAGATTCCTTTAGAATCCAGGTAGAATTAGCTGGTGCTTTACTGAGCAGTTAGGTCAAATTCCAACATGAATTCAAGTTTAGTTATAGCTAAGGAAGGGACTTTTTCATAGCCAACTGATTGGGATGCAAATGAAGGGTGTATCTACATGAACGCCATAGATGGCTTTGACCTTTGTAGTTTAACCAGCCAGATGAGATGCTTTTGGTGTGAAGATAACGTAACTGGGTGAATGTAACTTGGTGCTTTGTCTGACATGCTCTGTGTTTCAGCAGATACTGAAGCCGTTGCCATGATTCACGTTTAAGTAAGGAATGCACTATACTCTTGTAATAGAAGTCTGAGATAAGATATCCATTGCTGTTGTGTTTCTTTGATGCAAGCTCAAACGATGATGTCATAACTTGTTGGATATTAGCCATTACTTCATTCTTTAGACGAGAACGTGTAATCCCACTGAAGAGAAGCCCATGAAGTTGTAATCCTTGTTATTTGCTGAGAATTTTAGTTACCTCTTACACATAGGTTATTCGATAGGAATAGGAATCTAAATAAACAGAGGAAAAGCGTATATATTCAGTAAAGAATTGTGCTTCTGAATTAGGAGCCTTACTCGTCTGCAAACAACTTTGGTTACCCGCATATCCTGATAGGAACAGGAGTATCAGTGTTTGCACTTACAAGTGTTAGAATTTACAAGCCAGAGTATTAGCCTGGATTTGTGTTCAGAATTGTTCACAGATATGCTTAACTGGGTTGCTGTTGAGAAACATCTTAAAATGTCACAGTTTTTGTCCAGCTCCTAAGTATAATCACGTCGAACTACATCTGTTAAGCGGCTGAAAGGCATACTTACTTGGCCTTCTGGATACCTGCACAGCCTTTCTATTTGTAACACAAATTCCTAAATGCCAAAAGTTTCAAAGCAAAAGGTCACTCATATTACAAGGAGTCACTTGTATCACAATGTGTGGTTACATTGTAATTACATGGATTGTGTGTAATTACGTGAGTAACTTTTTCCTTCTTACAGAAAAAGTACTCTTCAAGTTTTAAAAAGAAAGCAAACAGATATTAAGTAGTGACTTATATTTATGATTATTAATATTCTTTTCTTTTTTGAGGCGTGATCTGATGCTTTGCAAAACTGTTTTCATTTCCTTCGTTTTACTTAGTTGGGCCTTTCTCTATTATGTGTTTGGAAAAAAATGTCCTTTACCAAAATATTGACAAACAGGAAGCATAGGCATAGTAAATGTCTTCCGTGGAAGTTTGCCTCTTCTTTTAAAGTACATTCCCATTATTAACTTGAAGGTATTCTTTACAGCTAATCCTTTTTTTGTTAAAATAGTTTACTTTAGACTGTTGCAAGTGCTCAATACTAATAACTTGGACAGTGATAACATTTTTTTGAAGACACAAAAGGCTAATAATTCCCATTAAAACTTATCTTAAAATTTTCTTCCGTCAGTGGATACACAAACTATGCAAAACATTGTTTACTCATGAACACACAGCAGTACAGAGACACTATTTGGGGATTGCTGTATCCACCATTTAGTAATTTGCAAGTACTTGTGCATGCCTCTTTACCAGTGGCGTCCGGCTCCTAAAAATCCTTAGTGATGTTTCTTTTTCTGGTAGGCTTGTATTCTAGTAGACCTATTCAGTACACATCTGTCAGATTTTGTGTATGTCTTTTACCTTGTTGAGAAGATAGCAATCCACATTCAAAAGCAGATTCGTGCTTTGCTGTGTGCCCTATTCCAACACTGACTCATGATTGTGGGGTGGTTCTTGTAGGATATTGAATACATGCAGTGTTCCGTTATGATTCTGTGCGCTGTTGTGTATATTTGAGTATTGCAAGAAAATTCTGAGGTCACAATTTCAACAGCATTTTCTTCTAAATTGCAGTATTTTGTTCTGCCTAAATAACTGTTCAACTTCAGAAGACATCATGTTACGTTGTTAATGTGTATCCACTGGGATACCCAGTCAAGTTTGAATAGCGTTCTCTTGTTTCTTTTAGTGTTGCAGTAATGGCTTTAACAGACATGGTGGGTTGTAATTGGTAATAGTCTTCATGCAATAATGATTGTATCGATGCATACTGATTTTTGAAAAGATTATTCTTCTATATAAGCATTTTTAATTTGTTTTAGATGTCTTTCACAATGAGATTATTATACTTTTGATTAAATATGTGAAGTAATTAGAAATATGGCTTCTGTACCATAGATACAACTGTAGGCAGTTGTTACAAGCCTGAGGCTCAGATTTTGAATGAGAGCTATGTATTTATTACTGCTGAGTTAAAAATAAGGGAGGAGAACAGAGAAGTTCTGCAAAATTCTGGAGAGCAAATTTAAATTTTTATAATGAGGACAAATTATTTTTTTAAATTCTCCAAGCCACAATATTCATGTAGAGTTGCCCAATACCTTTATTCCCATGAAGATATCCATATAAACGTTGCCCTTTATGTGTTCATTAGCCCTTCAGTGAGTATTAAATGTTCAATGCGTTATGCTGTATCTAGCCTCAGGAATAGAAATTTTCCTCTTCAGGGCTAATACTTTTCTCTTTTGTTGTTGTTTTTTATTGATCAGTAGTACTCCTGGTTTTGTTTCAGTTTGGCAAAACTGGAAAATATTAAAATTTAAAAGTTAATGTCAAGAGGTAAAGAAATAGAACTAGAATTTGTGCTGCAGGGATGAATGAAGAATGAACAACTACATGTGTCTCATTTCTTTTTGCTTGCAGTTTGTTCACGTTTCAAAGGTTATTTTTGTAATTAAAACCAAGTATGGAGTTGTAAGATTAGGTTTTTCAGGATTTAATGGTTCCCATATGTACTTTGCATGGGCCAGATATGTTGCAGGTTCATGGATTTGTCATTACTGCCTTATTTAGTCTTTATCTTCACCATAATAGTCTCTATAATTTTTGAATCTCTACAGTTTAAATGCTTCCTTTGTACCAGTAGTTAATCCATGAAGATTAAAAATAGTTGAGCATTTCTTTTCATTAGTAATAATAAATTGTTTTAAATTTAAGAACTTCAGAGAAGATAACTGAAGTATATTTTTGAGTTTTGCTTTCTGCAGTGAGATAATTAATGAATTTTAAATATTCATTTATAAAATCTTAAATAATCTATTAAATATCTTTAGTCTTTAACACAGTAAATAGGTGAGAATTTTATTTTCCCCTTTGGGTTTCACTGTTTGGCTGTTTAGCAGTGAAAACTGCAATGTCTTGCTGCCCTCAGAGTGCTACAGTGGCACATATCATATCCATTAATTACTGTTTATGTGCATTACTGTGTCGTGACTCCTCCTTCGGTAATGACACAGGGCATGTCCAGTGGTCGGTACAGTACTGTCCTACAGATCTCCAAGCTACCTGAGAGCGAATGGGATGCCGGTGCACTGCAGTGCAGAGCTGCTAGGTCCCAAAGTAGCGTAGCTGCTTTGGTGGTGTGTGTGATCCAAGCTAGTCAGCCAGTTTTGGCAGGGCTGCGGATTTGTCTCTTTTGGAGTAGGAACTTGACCTTTTTGGCAAGGCAGACCAACTAAGAGCTTTTTTGGGGGGAAAAAAAAACCCCAAACAAACCAAGCATAATAAAGGCAGATTGATTACAGAGGTTTAAGAAATAGCCATCTTAATTCCACAATTCTGTCTGCACTGGACAATGTGTTCTAGCATTCATCCAGGCAAGTCTCCAGCATTACAGCTCTGGGGGGCTGTGGGCTGTACCATCTTCAGGTGCTTTGTCTAAAAGTACAATCTGTGTCCTCTGCTACGTCGGTTCAATCTAGGGGAAAAAAGACACTTTGAGGTGGAGGGAGGTTAGGGCCTAGATACAGAGTGAAGAAAGGCATGGATGAAAAGGCGTAAACTACTACTGGGAGTTGGGGAGGAGTTGAGATGAGATGGAGGGTTTCTTTGAATGGATGTGTTGGTTATGGAGATGAGAAATAAGAAGGACTTCAGAGGGAATGAAGGCAGAGCAGGTAAGGTGCTGAAGGGTGTGTGTAGTACTGCGTCCAGCTCTGGAACCCTTGGCACAAGAAAGACATGGACCTATTGGAGTGGGTCCAGAGGAGGGCCACAAAAATGATCAGAGGGCTGGAGCACCTCTCCTGTGAAGACAGGCTAAGAGACTTGGGCTTGTTCAGCCTGGAGAAGAGAAGGCTCTGGGGAGACCTTAATGCAGCCTTTCAATACTTAAAGGGGGCTTATAGGAAAGATGGGGACAAGCTTTTTGTTTGTCTCTGGAAACATTCAAGGTCAGGCTGGATGGGGCTCTGAGCAACCTGATCTAGTTGAGGATGTCCCTGCTCATTGCAGGGGAGGTTGGACTAGGTGACCTTTAAAGGTGCCTTCCAACCCAGACTAGTCTATGATTCTATGAACTAGCTTACCAAGAGATGGGCAAGAATTCTTGGAAATTCAGCAGCTACCCACAAAATCAGTAAAGGCAGGATTAGTGACTGGATGCCAGTAGGAGAAGATGGATCATATAAGGAAATGGTAGTGGCATAACATGGTCTGGGAAAACTCTTCTAGTATTGTCCACATGATGTGCTATTTTTAAGTTAGCCCATGTTGTTATAGAATAGGTTTTACCTTGAAACTTAGTATCAGGCAGAGTTTGCAAGTTATGCTGAGATTTCTAAAAGCATCCTGTAAGACATCCCAAACAATTGATTCTAGTATCTTGAACTGTTGTTTCTGGATAACAGCCCCTGATGTTAACAGGAATTTAAACCAATTTGCAAAATTGTGTGTCGATGGGCTCTGTGGGTTGCAGTGAGCTGACCTTACAGCTCTGTGCTGGAGAAGGGAGGTCCCCTTACACCCCCTCTTCCTGCATCTACACAGGGATGACCAGGAGCAAGGGCAAGGGAAAGGAGATCTCTTCCTCTGAGCGTGGAAAGTTACATCAACGTCCAGCTGCCTGTAAAACTGTAGCCTGAACTGGAGCTGGTGCGTTTGTACCTTTACCTCCCAGTCTCTCCCTGTGCAGGTGTGCTTTTTTTTTTTTTCCCCCCACTCCCTTGGCTGCCTGGCGCTATGCCTAGTCAGTTCAGGGAGCTAAACTATCCAAAAACTGTTGACTTCTGTAGAATTAGGATATAAATTTTTGTGAAAATGTATCTTTGTGTGCCAGCAGTTGACAGAAAGTGCTTGCTAACGTGTCTAGACAAAGCACTTTCTAAAGAGCACATATACGTGATAGGAAATGTAAATACATATGAGACTGGGCGTGACAGCATATACTATAATTAATACTACTGTGATATGACATATATAATGTGTTGTCCGTAACAGTTTAAGTTGGGAGTGTCTGGCTTGGCATCTCTGTGTGTGCAATATTTCCTGTGAAGCAAGTTACTCTCTTGCGTGTATGTATGGAGGATGGAGGGGCAGAGTAAACTTGCACTAAACTGCAATTCAGGGAGAATCCTGAAAAGCATACATTTGCTGGATAGAAGTGGGAAACTCAGGAGGGAGCAGAAGGGAGAGGAGTAAGACAGGAGGGTTACTACAGAAAAAGTCGATTATCATCTCTTAAGGTAATACATATGCTAGAGATAAGAAGAGGGGGAAGAGAGAACTTGGAGGAAGCATCCCAGAATGTAATGGCCACAAAGGTTAGGTTACCAGTGCTTTTGGTTAGCTTTAGAAATGGCAATTCAGAGTTAGTGTTGGAAGAAATGGGATGTTGCTGTGTCCTCTTAATGTTCTCTTAGGAAGGCTTTCCAACCTGGGATAAGTATTAAAAAGAGAGGTTTGGTTGGTAAGGTGGTAATTTCACAAGAATTTCTTTTGATAGTAGTATCATTTTCAGCAACATTGCTACTCATTCTTGCATTCTGTTTTGCCCCCTGGTTCTGTCCTTTTTCAAAGATGATTTTTGTTTAGTACTTTTACATAGAAAATTCACTGAGGTACTCCAGTGGTTGGCACTGTATTTCACTAGAAATAAAGAATTTTGTACTTAAAGAATGGTTTGTCCGTAAAGAACGGCAATAAATAAAGCATGTGGCCACATACCGAATATCAAGAAAAAAATATCTTGAATAACATTGCACAGTGAGCATCGTTGCTTGAAGGATGCAGGGATTGTGTAGGGAAAAAAAAAGTCCATCATTGCATCATATAAAGTTAGCACATTCTCAGTTAAAAATGGAGTGATATAAATAGACACAGTTTTAATTCTGTAATTTCATTACTTCTGAGTGTTTTAGTTTACAATCTTAATATTGTTTAATGTGCATAATAATGAAATAGCACAGGAAATCTTTTATCTGTTGCAAACTTCTATTTTGCAAATGTTTCATTGCTAAGCTTTCTCAATTATGATGTTTTTGTTAAATTGGAAAATACTGTCTCCTTTTGTTAGGGGCTTTGGAAAGATTCATAATTCTTTCTCTGTATATAGCTTGTGGAGTGTTTTCATTTCAGGGTTACTTTTAAGCAAGTACTGTTCATGTTCTGCTTAGTCCATTACTTATGTTTCTTTCCCTTTGACAGCAGTAACTCACTAGAAGGCGAAATACTAACTGTTGGAAAATATTCAGTTTATGTCCTTGTTAAATTGCAGCTTCTACAAGATAAACTTCAAAAAATGTATTTCTTTTTGCATGTTCACGGCTTTCAGCAGAAAGCATTTTTCGTGGTTGTACAGATGGTTATTTTAGTTCAATTTTTGCTGGTGGCCGCTTTCCCAGTCCTTAGAGTATACAGCCATCATCATGAAATGATCTGATTTATTTTCTATTTCCTGGCTCTCTATTTAAGTCTCTTAAAATGTGTTCTGGAAGCTACTTCAGCATTCGGCTAAAAGTTACACTGTCTCCCAGCCTTCGTACAGGCTTCTTGGAGGCCATTTTGACTATTTTGTAATAGTGTCAATGGACGTGTGTATATTTTAATAGTATCCCATGAAAGGATTCATTTGTGAAGTTTGGAGATGCATTCTAAATTCCTGTCTAGTTGACTGCTGTCTTAGTGATGGTTATTTTATAGCTGACAAGCCAAAATTGTTTCATAGAACAAAACGTTTTTCACTTAGAGCTTATTACCTTATTCTAATGTTAAAAGCCAATTAAGGCTTGACCCCCCCCCCCCCCCCCCCCCACCTTACTGTATCAAAAAGAAAAGGATGACTACATCACCTTTAGTATCTGTTGCTAAAACCCTTTGTAGTACGGAAGACAGACTTTGGGTTTGACTGTATACTGCGTGCTAGCAACTGGGCATCTCTTGCTAAAGGTGTCGCCAGTAAGTTAGAGCCAGAGTTGAGTTTCTTTGCAGAGTTTTGCCAAATTCTTCTGCCACTTTATGGAGCAAAGTGGAAACAGGGCTTTCAGATCCAAGGTATATTCTACAAAGGAACATTTCAGCAATGTTCTTGGAATGGGTGAAAAGCTGGGGTGTTTTTTGTGGTTTTTTTTCTGTTTAGGGAGGAGTAGGTTTTTTTTCTTGAGGTGCGTTGTTGCAGATCACCTCTTTGTCTCTACAACCATTCTGCTCAGTAAAAGGAGAGGGAAATGTGTTGCTTTAAGGTGACTTGAGACGTTGTCCATAATGCTTTCTAGAACCTACTTTCCAGCTGCCTTTTCTTCCAAGTTTTTTGTGTTAATTCCCATCACTGTGAGTGTGTTCGCATGCGGTAGTTCCACATGTTATTTTCTGTTATGTAAGATGTGCTGGTTTTGGCTGGGATAGAGTTAATTTTCTTCACAGTAGCTACTATGGGCCTATGTTTTGGATTTGTGCTGGAAACAGTGTAGATAATGCAGAAATATTTTTGTTATTGCTGAGCAGCGCTTACATAGAGTCAAGGCCTTTTCTGCTCCCCACCCCACCAGCAAGGAGGCTGGGGGTGCACAAGAAGTCGGGAGGGGACACAGCCAGGACAGCTGACCCCAACTGACCAAAGGAATATTCCATACCACATGACGTCATGCTCAGCATATAAAGCTGGGGGAAGAAGAAGGAAGGGGGGGATGTTCAGGGTGATGGTGTTTGTCTTCCCAAGTAATCGTTATACGTGATGGAGCCCTGCTTTCCTGGAGATGGCTGAACACCTGCCCACCGATGGGAAGTGGTGAATGAATTCCTTGGTTTGCTTTGCTTGTGCACACAGCTTTTGCTTTACCTATTAAACTGTCTTTATCTCCACCCAGGATTTTTCTCATTTTTACTCTTTCGATTCTCTCCCCCATCCCACTGCACAGGGGGATTGAGCGAGTGGCTGCATGGTGCTTAGCTGCTTGCTGGGGTTAAACCACAACATAAGGGTTAAACAAGCAAAATGCATTTGTTCGAAGCAGATATTGTTGATCATTTTAAAAAAAAAAAAAAAAAAAAAATCTGATCTGGAGCTTGTAAGACATATGGAACAACAATGACATTGGGTTATGGAAACCCCTTCATGAAATCTCCAGGTACATCATTTATGTTGCTAAGTCACTTGTTAAAGAAGAGTTGAACAAGAAGTGGATGAGTGGAGATCTGTAGCTCCCTACCATTTTCCCTTTAAACTTCTTAATGATGGAAAAGTTCACGTATTTTCAGAATTACTTGCCTCTTATGAAAAATTATGGTCTTAAACCAGTAACTTAGAGTTATTATTGATCACAAATAATTTTCTGTGTAAGTGGTACATAATAGTCCATCATTTCACTGTACATTAATGTGCAGAAATTGTGAAAGTGACTATAAAACATACACTTTGAGGTGAATGCTTTATCGTGTTTTGTCTTCTTATGCCACATTCCTTAACACTTCAAATAATGTATAGACTAAATATATTAATAGCAAGTTTTAAACTGCATTTTTTTTGAAGATTACACTTACAACATTTTTAAGTGTGATGAAATGTCTTAGGTTATATGGAGTGTTGTAAAATCTATCATTTATTGTACTAAACCTTTATGGTTGAGCAACTAACAACCTCTGCAGAGAAAATACTAAATCAGGCTGACTATAATTTGTACATCACACTCCAGAGAGAAATTTACCTAGTTCACAGATCTTCAAAGGCTTCTACTTTAGGCCTATTATTTTATAGGCAATGTCAGAAAACTAATTTTTTTTTACAGAACTGTAATTTTTATTTAGTTTAAATTTAGTTCGGTCAGTTATAGCTACTTTTGAAGTGGTTTCTGCTCCTTTTTGAATAGCTCTTTTTGCCAGAAAAAAGTACAGGTAAAATCAATACATCTTAAGATGAAGTCAATTATAACTAAAATACGAATTATTTCTGTGCTACCAAAGATTTTAGTTTGCTTGCTTGCTTGTGTTGACTTGGATGTTTTCTGAACCTCATGTTTTTTCTTCTTATTTTATCTATAAGTCTGATATTCGTCTGTGGTTTTTTTTGCTGCTGCTGTTACGCCTTATGGTCAGTTTGCATTAACTATTAATGAGGTTTTTTATAAGCTTCTTCATTCATTTCTTTAGATATCATTATTTTTCTTCCCACATACCTTTCTGAAACCAGAAAGGATGTTGAAATAAAAGTGTACTTTGCTCTGAATAGATTTGGTTTGCAGAATGAATCTTGTACGTACTATTTCTACAAATAATACTACTTAGGTTGAAAACTTTTTCTCTTTGAGTAGAAGTGAAAGTAGTTTCAAAGACTTTAGGATGGGTAATTTTAATGCTTCAGCTAAATTTTACTAGTTTTGTAGGCATTCCAAGTTGTATATTATTATTATACTATTTATCAAACTTGCAGTCTTGCAAATGTGTATTCTGGTTTTCTGGTTGATGCAAGGATTCCTTGAAATACATGTAGATTTCTGAAGAGTACCTGGGCTTCCTTGAGTTGTACATCTGTTATTAAAAAATACTGTGTTTCATTTGTTCTGTCATCTACGTTATCACATATGCAGCCAAGGGGCAATTTGCCTTCTTTCCTTCCTGTAAGGTAGCTTAATGTATTTGACTCTAGAACTGTATTTTCACAAGAGCAAATTTTCTTCTTAGCTGACACTCGAGTGGATGTTACAGGTATTATAGGCACATACAACAGCAAATTCTCAGTATGCTTTTATGTATTTTCTTTTCATCCTTTCCACCATTCCTGTGATCGGTCTTCACCCAGGATTAGCTGACTGTGTAGCATACTATGTTGATCACGCTTTTGCGGTTGACATATAAATTAATCTCTTGGAAGATGCCTTGGGTAAATGTGTAGTTTAAGGTTCGTTGCTTGTGGAGCAGTGGGTACCAGGGATGACTTGAGATGAGCTGCAGAAATACATGGTTTGACTGTAAGGGGAGGAGAAGAAATGGAATCTCCTCCTTTTAGCATCAGAACTGTTACCTTGGTTGAGTGATTTAATCTTAACTTCAAGAATTTTTAAACTTTCCATCTGTCAGACTGGAAATGGAAAGATTTTCAAATAATTTGTTCAGCTCTCTTGATTCTGTGTGTGTGAGGTTGACTCAAAGTCAGAGCTTTGAGACAAAAAAAATGCTTGCCCTGTTTTTGTCTAAACCAGAGGCTTGAGGCAATCTTTGAGAAACCTGGTGAAGAAAACTACTTAGCGTAATACATGGTTGTGTCAAAATGATGCTGTTTTCATAGATTGGTATTTCTGTATTTTAGTTTTATCTTATTCATTATGTGTTTTGAAGTACTAATTCTCGTCATTAGATAATAAATTTTGTGCATCGGAGGAAAGAGGGTTGTGTGTATGTGTGTTTGGTTTATGACTATTGTAAAGGATATCTGAAAGATGTAGTAGACTGGAAGGAAATCTCCTAGTGGCAGTTGTTAAGTGCAGAAGTAGTTATCCAGCCTGAAGGATTGTGCAAGTGAAGAAGTGCATGGACATGTTGGGTCTGCAGGATGCATTTGACAGAGGACCTGTCTGAAATTGAAGTAACTGTAGCAGAAGTTATGGAACAAACTGACAAGAGTGAATAAATTTCCAGGACAAGATGGTGTGCACTGGAGAGTTTTTAGAAGAACTCAAGGATGAAAAAGTCAAGTGATGAATGTCTGAACTCTTGTTTAGAATGAACTTGATTTTTGAGGACTGGAAGGACAGTAAATGCTGATTTTTATAAATGCATCAGGAGTTTAGGGGAACTACATGGTTCCAAGTCTGATGTCTGTGTTGAACAAATCAGTAGAATTTATAATATATATATTGGATACCTGGATAAAGAGAGAGAGATGTACTCTGGAAAATTTACATCTTCTGTAATGGGAAGCTCTTCACCACAAACCTTTGGAGTTCTTCAGAATCAGCAAAATACTTACAAGGATGATCCAGTTGATAGAACGAGACATAGATGCTTTTCCAAAAGGCATCTCTCAGTGCCTCAACAAAGGCATTTGGTGAAAATAGTATGTCAGCCTAAAATGGAAAATCATTGTATGAACAGCTTGCTTACTGAAGGATAAGAAGTGGATGTGGAAGTAAATGGTTAGCTTTCTCAGTGGAGTGGAGTCTTAGAGACCTGTAATGCACAACATATTTCTTAATGACCTGTAAGCTAGTGTTTTGTGAGGTGCTTGATGTAATAAGGATGAGGGTAAAGTGAAGAATTTTGGAAGAACTTTATTAAACTAATAATTGGGCAATAAAATGGCAGAAGCAGCACATTGCAGAAAAATGAAAATTGTACTGGGGACAACGACACTTCTGTCTTCATGTATAAGATGATGTGCACTGAGCTGACCAGAAATCTTCAATTCTCAGTACAAGTGGTAAAGGCAGTTCATATGTTAGTAATCGCTGGGAAAACAGTAGGAAACAAAGCAGAACATCATTATCCTATTACGTAGATTTGTGACTCGTCTGTGTGTTGAATACTGTTTCAGTTCTGGTGGTCTTATCTCAGAATTTTTTGAGTGTAATAAAGCTGGAAAGAGCTCAAAAATTATTAAGGCGGCGCAAAATGACTTTCATTTGAAGAGTAAGTAAAATATGAATCTTCCCTCTGGCAAGAGACCATCTAGATTTCTACATAATTACACATGGTAAAGAGAGGGTAGGTAGGGATTGATTGCTGCTTCTTTCAGTATAAGAAGCGGGGATCATCAAATGAAGCTAGCAGGAGCTGTGTTCAAAATGAATGAGATGAGGCATTCATGGAACGGAGCTTTGTACTGCGAAACCTTTCGTAAGGAGTGTTGTGGATGCCAAAATTTTACGTGGTTCAAAAGGAAAATAGGCTTTTTTGTGACAGAGAAATATGTAGCTGTATAGAAAGCAGGTCCTTCTAAGTAAGGAAGCATCCAGCTCTACAAGGGATTTCCCAACTTGAGGATGATTTGCATCTGCAGAGGGCTGTGCTTGGAGAATAGGGTACTTGGCTAGATAGGCCTGATCCAGTTATCCCTGTGGAAGAGGGAATTTGCGGTTGTGTGTTCCTTTAAGAGAAGAAAGGATAGATAGAAGTAAAGGAGTGCTTGCTAAGTTTATTTGCGGGTGTCTTAAAAAGATTGCATTGAGAAGAAGGATGAATGAGTGAAGGATGGCTGGGAAAGGTGGCACAACACGGGAGAAGTGAGCGTGTGCGAGCAGCTGAGGGTGGCGGCCCAGGACGTGGGAAACAGGCGATATGCTGCGTGGTTTTGAAAACCAAAGTGGATATGGAAGAACAGGACATTGGATGTGTAAACTGGTTGTTTAATACTTCATTTTCTATTACACCAATTCTGGTGTTTTGTTATGATAATCCTATATGGGTGTGCTTTCTTTCATATGTTAATTACGTAAACTTACATGGTATTTAGGGCACATAACATAGAAAATCCTCTTTTTCTCCTTCATGATATTTAAGCAGTGCTGTTACATACACCTCAGACAATGAGCTAGGCATTGTAGTTTGATATAAAGGCTGTTAAATAAAAAGATTTACACCAGAAGTGTAAGCTGCAGCAAATAATTTTGTTACCAAACTTATAATATATTGTTCTTGTCTGTTTTTGTTTACAGGATTCTGAGTAACAATAAAATAACAGAGTTGAAGAATGGTTCCTTCTCTGGATTACACCTTCTTGAAAGATTGTAAGCATTTCTTAAAGAGCTATTTCTACTTTAAAAATTAAGCGATATACTGTTTATGTTTCATTTATAATTCTGAGAACAAAACATCTTACTTAAGAGACATGTTCTTACTTTATTTTGATATATTTTGTTTTGTGATTGAAAAGTTAACATAGTTAAGCATTCTCTTCATGAATATCATGTAACAGCATAAAGGGATCATCTCACCTGCGAGTGAAATTAGGGCAGTTTCAGTGGGAAGTTCGCTGGAATGCTATGACAACTGGATTTGCTTTGTTGTCGTTGGTCTTGTAATATGAAAACTTATGTTTTAAAGAAAACTATTTCTTTAATTTCATTTCTTATGAAGTGTCAAACCCTTTATCAAACAATTTTAAAGTATATTTATAGGGGAAGCAGATGCATTAGAGCCTGTAAAAGAGGCTAGAGTCATTGTAAGTTTGTTGTTGACATTTATTTTAACAGTTTTGCTGCTTACTTTACAACTTTGGTATATTTTGAATGGGGGGGGGGGCAGGGAATGGGAGCGAGTCTGATGGGAGTAACTTCTTGGACACCTTTTGCTTCCTGTTTTCACTTTCCCTTTCAGATGATATATCACCTATGGGATAAGAAGCAGCGTTGTAGCTTCTGTTACAGTCAGCTTTTTTCCAGCTGGTAGAAGGTCAGGATTGGCAGGTTGATCTACCTGGGAGAAAGCAGAAACTTTAGAGATAAGGATTTTTCTAGGCCATTTGACTGGGAAAGTAGCCAGTTTCGTAATCATCTCAGAACATCTAGGAAGAGTTCCAATCGACTTTTGGCTTCAGGGGATTAAAAGTATTTTATTCTTCCTCTAAAACTTGAAGGTTGCAATCCCGATCACCTGGCCTAAATAAATTCAAACACTTCCACCATTCTATCCTCCACGTGCCAGAAGAAAGATTTGTCTTCTGCAGTGGCAGATGACCTTTATTGTAGAAATAAGCTATTGTGCCAAAGAAGCAAGGTTATCAGCAGTGATGGCATTCTAGATCTTTACACGTTATTTTGGCATCCTTGCTTAGGTAATAAAGGCATCTGCTGACGGTTGTTATTTGTTGTAACTCATTACAATTTTCAGACAGGAAATACTTGAAACTCTAATTAGTTTGAGATGATCATTTACGTATGCTCTATGAATCCAAGTCTTAATTTTCTTTAAAAAAATCATGAGAACCCAGCTTTCTTCCATTTAACTCCTGTCATTTGTAAGGATTTTTTTAGGTTATTTTAATATCTTCTTTCATGAAAAGGAGTAAAAAGCAGTAAGGCAGGCATCAGGTTTTGAGCATTTAAAGTGATCTGGGTTAGCAGTATTTGAGATGGTATGGTGGTCTCATCTGAATGAGATAACACACTTTACGTGCACTGCTGTAGGAGTTAATACACCAACAAATGATTATTAATGGCCAGGTGTCGTCTTCATAAAGGAAGGGATAACTAGCATGATACACTAGTCATTAATGACCATCTCTTTTTTTTTGTGTGTGCGCACAAGACTTATTTAAAAAAAAATAAATCTATTTAACCACAGTAAAAGTAAACTTTTCTGCTTTAAATGTTCTTGTGACCTTGCACAGAAGCTACTCTTGTAAGTAAAATAATTTTTCAAACTTAAATGAATAGTCAATAGTAAAAGGGGAAAAAATTGAAAGCCATGGTAACTATTTTAGACATTATGTTCAGCAGTTTCAAATTATATTCCTTAATGTTCACTGTGATAACTTGCATGCTTTTAAAACTGCACTTTTTTGACAGTTTCTTGCTTTTTTTTTTTTTCTTGCTACTCATAGGAAACAAGGGGGAGTATGAGTGTTTTCTTTATTTGTAGATATGCTGTTTTCCCTACTTTTAAATTAAGAGATGAGAAGAGGATAAAAGAAGTAAATTCAGTCAGCATTTAAATAGTTAATTCAGACAGTAGCATTATCACTTAACGTTGCTGCTTACCAGCAGAGAGATTCTGTATGTGTTTAATGCTTGTTTGTTCATTCCTTGTAATGTTATACTTCATAACAAATATTTTTGCCATTTCTCCTTAATGGTTTTTGGATAGAGTTTAGGTGTATAGATACATTTAACCAAAGCCTTTTTAAAAAAAAAAAACCAACCAAACCACAAACTACTATGTCAGGAACATGTACCTGCATAATAATTGTTTTTAATTGCATTTTAATCAATCTTTTGAATCCTGAAATACAGATTCACAATTTTGCAATTCATCTGTTAACATACTAAACTTGTTTTCTCCTGTTTAGTTCTTGGACATCTTAATGAAAATTTACATATTTTTAAATTTTCTGTTATTTTTTCAGTTCTTCAGATACACTTAGGCATATGGTATCTGCAGATGGCAAATTGTTGCCCTTTAGGTTATCATTTTCCTCAAACATGTTATCTCTTGACCTCATCCCCATCTGACAATTCTTCACTGTTACTATTGAAAGGGAGAGATGGTTTTATTTGTTGCTTGTATGCCCCAAAACTATGGGGAAGTACATTAAAAATGCTGGCTCCAAGTAGGAATTTCCAATCTGTTTGTTAATAATTTTGTGCATGTATGTTAATTTATGAAACTGTAGAATTTGGTAATGCATTATTTCGTAAACAGGGTGATAAGATTACCAAAATAAGAGTTTTGTTTGACTGCAGGGTGAAATGTTAATTATAGTAGAAAATGACTATGCTATGTCTACATCTACTCTTGTAGGAAAAAAAAATTCATGCAAATAATAGCTGAATAACAGTAAGCAGGTCAAAGATTTTTACTGACGTAAGTGGTAATTAAAGTGTCTGTACAAAAAGATGTTAAATATTTTAATCTCCACTGACTTTGTTAATGCTACGTTTTGTTATGGATTTCCTGCAGTTTAAATGTTGAAGTAACTTCTTGCATAACTAATTTGTGACAGATAATTTTTCAACGAGTGGATACTTGACTTTATGTAGCATTATTCAAAATCCAGCAACTTAGAAGCAAACTGCTGTCTTCTGTCTGGAAGCTAGCTAATGCTGCCTGTTGATTTTTGTGAGGATAAGGAAGAATACTTTATGTATTTATAAAGTACTCTTTTTCATTGTACATGAAGGAGAGAGGAGGAAGAGACAGGCATGGAATTCAGTAAGATATTTAGGTAGAAAAAGAAGGGCTTGATATCATTGAGCTGTAAATAATGATAAGGGTTTACCAATGTATTTTTAGGATATACTAATATACCTTTGAAAAGGGAAAATATGCAGTGTGAAGGGAGTGTTATTTGTAGACAGTCTCATTTTTTTCTCCTATTTTTACAGCACCAATCTACAGATATATGGATGCCTTAAAAATAGGAGCATCTAATACTTTTTCAGACAGTAACAATTTCTGATTTTAATTCTTGTTGTGATAGTGCAGCAGAGCATGTGAAAAGATGGACCTGAGTTCTCCTAGTGGTGGACCTGAACTCTTTTTTTGAAGTCTTTAAAAGTGATTAGAAAGTGTCAGTATTTCATGTTTGTATATTACTGAGCAGAGAAACGGTTTTATGAATATCCAGGAACTTGTTTTCTGCTCCAACTTTGGTTCTGGTTTTGGTTCTGGAAGCTCCATCTCTTTGTTAGCTGTGTGGCTCTTTCAGGAGAAGACTGAGAGTGTTAGACTAACAAATATTTATTTTCCCCATCTTCACCTGCTTCTCAGGTAATTTCTGAAAGATGAGTGTTGGAAGGGAGAAATGTGCTTCTAGTCTCTGCTGAAAAATCTGTGCTGTGAAAGCGAATGCTTTGCGGTATTCTGAACTGTTGGAAATACAGAAATTATTTCAAGGAAACAAAAAGGTTTTCTGGTCTAGGTTCTAGCTTTTGTTTAGCTTGCAGAAGTGTGGTAGTCTCAAGGTTTTTTTTTTTTAACTTTTTTGCATTACATCTTCAAGAAATGTAGACTATTGTAGTTCATCAATGCATGTCACAGGTGATGTGATGGAGTAAGCAAAACAACAAAACAAAGTGATCTAAGTTGCTGTTGATTTCTTTAGATGCAAGGGGATGTCAAAAGCATATGTAAGAACTTTTTGAAAAGTCAAGAGATGATCCTTAGTAACAACTTTTTAATTTCCACTTGGAAAATGTCTATTGTCTCCTCCTTCGTGGTTCCTTATGAACCTAGACTCTCCAATTGCTTTCTATTCTTGTATTACTCTAATATCATCGAAATCAGTTGTAGATTTGAGCCAGTTTTCCTTTCCTAGAGAGAGTTGCTTGAACCTGGTGAAAGAGCTCCAGCAGCACTTGATCCTCGTGTGCAATTTGCATAGGTTGACCTGAAAGCAGAATTCTACATCTGAGACCCACATGCCATAAAGTGTTGGGCTTTCAGTTATCAACAGTTTTGGTGGTACCCAAAATATTTGGTACACTGATGGTGAAAACTCAAAATAAATACAGCCTGCTATATTTTAGGGAGAAAGCCTATGTATTTATAGGGTAGAATTTAAATCATACACAGTGAATGATGAGGAAACATAAAAATTGTTTAATCAGTCATAAGCATTTATTGGATCTGCCTGCATAAAATCTACACCCTATAGAGCTGTGGGAGGGATAGGCTGACTTTATGTAATGTGTAACCTATTTTTGTAGTTTCTTTGTCCTCTTCCCCCATTTCCTTTTTGAAAAGGCATTTCATATAGTAAGAGTCCATGGTAGCTAATGTGTTTCTTGTCTGACTTTCATTTTCAAGTTCTGTTCAGGAAGAAAAGAGCTAAATAAGGTATACATGCCAGTATGTATATATGTGCATCATTTGTTTGTGCCTGCAGGCTGCTTTAGTAATAATTAAGACAGTCTTCATTGTGCTGAGACAGAAAGCAGTAAATTATAAGTCATATGTATTCATACATAAGTAACTTTTAAGTATGTATATGTGTGCTTTTAAGTCATAGACAACTGGCCATTGAAACATTTCATTATAAATTCCAATGAAATGAAAGGATTTGGGTTTTTACATGGCAAACCATAGGTACATTTAAGTATTCTTTCATTAAGATATTTTTCTTAACACATAACATTAGGTGCGGTTGTCAGGCTATTAAAAATATTTTTGTTTGTTGGTAAGTTGCTATTTACCCACTTAATCACAGATTTGAAAAAGGGCTGTTCCAACTGGACATAAGAAAATTCTTCATAACGAGAATGGTTAAACACTTGGAGAGTTGGGTGATGAGACGGTGAAATCTGCATTCTCTGAGTTTTTCAGGATTTCACTGGACGTAACAGCAGGGCAGTTGATCTGATTTAGTTGTGCTTTGAGTCAGAAGTTGGACTACATGACCTCAACACATATCTTAAAACCTAATTTTTTCTATGATCCTAATCTGTTAGTCACCTTCCCTGATAAATACAGGGGCATCCTCATCTGCAGTGTTATTTAGATTTAAGAGAATTTTTTTTTTTAAGTTCTCAGTGTAAGATTGCTCTGCTGCCAGCTTGTGGAGGTTTTTTGTAGCAGTATTTACTGATAAGCTAGAGCTTGGGGAAGTTGTAATGTTACCCTAACTGAAACCCTCTTCTAATGGATTTCTTTTGAACAGATTTTCTTTTATTTGGACAAATAAATATCTATAACTATATCCTGTTGGTTGAGCTTTGCCAAAGAAAAATTATTATAATCAACAGCTCAGATGAGTAAATTCCTGTTGCTAAAAATCAGTAGTTTGTATAAAGTATTTTTATATATACATATATAATATATATAAAATATATATAATTATATATTTATAAGTGTTAAAAGCAACAAAAACTTTAAAGTCAAACACAACTTTCTAATGAGATTGTCTTCCCTGCCTCCCTTTTATGTGAGAATCCTATCAGTCTGTTGGTTTAACTACAACTGTCATTTCTTCATTTAGAAACTGTCCTAGATCCTGGAGTCCTGGCAGTTGCACCAGCCTGTGTATCAATGTCTCTTACTGTTTCTGAAGAGCTGCCAGACATGTCAGCACTGTCTTAATTTTGAGATCTTTAAATATCTCTTATTTTTCACAGTTTTCATCTGCTAATACATTTTGATAGATGAATACATAGCTAATGTTTACTAGTGACTGCCACTGGGAGGGGGAAAAAACCCCAAACGGAGACTCCTCAACTGTTGTAGTTGCAGGTTGAGAAAATGCTAACACCTTGGGCATTCAGGGTGGTTTTTAAAAATTACTTTAGTATGGTGGTTCATTAATGCTTTGCTATCTTATTTACAAAATACAGAATATACATTGGATGAGTTTTATGAAAACATGAAAATTGTTGGCATTTCTTTTTAAAAAGAATTTACTAATTCTAGTGTAATTATCCTTCTGGAACTGGTATTAAGATCTACTAAGGGGAGGAGGGAAAAAGGCAAAAAATTTCATAAAGAGTAGACTAGTCAGTTTTTATCAACTGATCTGACAAAATGTATAAACAGGTTGTGGAAGTAGTAAAACTCTTGCTTTTAATTTTAAAACGATATTGTTTTTTTCCGCTGAAGCAATGGATTTAAGGAAGTGGTGTACTAGGGAGTATGCTTTGAATTTAAGTAATGAAATTGAAGATCAATGATAATCTGGACTAGTGGATTTCCAAGGCATATTGTCAAGGTGGTTCTCCCTGAGTGTTTTCCACAGTGCGATTTTAAGTTTAAGCGGGAGTTACATGATTTTAAACTGAAATTTAAAATATGAATAGTGAGTATCATTTTTCTTCCTTGTCCCAAAGACTGATGGTGAATAAGTGGTGATTAACATTCAGTATTCTCAGATTTGTCATGGTCTTGGTACTGGGTTTATAAGCATGCTGAAAGAGGCTTAAAAACACTACAGTTCTTCAGGCTCCTGATACTGCTTTGGAAGTAGTTGGCAGTCCCTGCCACCGTACAGGGCAAGAAAGTAAAGTTGAGATAAGAGAAGTGTGTATATGTCATAGTTTTCTTGAAAATTAATTTACTGTACTGCAAGGTAAATTTATTTAAAGTATTTCAAGTATTTAAAGTGCTTATTAGGTGTGGCATTGAAGTGTGATCATTGTGCCATGACACTGTCTGTTGTACAATGATTTGTTAATCTGGCTGCAGGAAATGCTGTTGTGAAATCTTGGGATGAGTTTATATTTTCACTCATGCATATCTGTGTGATGGTAGATGTAATCCTTTTGTACTGTTCTATTTTGGGCAGAATTATTAATGTTGTGGTAGATTTAGGAGATGTTTTTTCTACATGTGCTTACTAAAACATTGCTTTTAATTGAAATTACTGATTTTCTTTTAAAATGCAGAATGTTCACATATTACAAAGGAATGAGAAATTTTTCTTGTAGTAATAAGTGCCTGCGAAGTTTCAGGTAATAGTATAGTAAAAATCTTGGATGAATAAGGAGGTAGAAACAATTTTAGCATTCATGCAGCGATAAAGTTTGAGAACTGTGTGGATGCTGGCAGATGCTTTCCGTGACCTTTCAAATTAAGCTGTATCTGCAAAATATAGAATCACAGCATGGTTTGGGTTGGAAGGGACCTTAAAGATCATCTAGTTCCAACCCCCCTGCCATGGGCAGGGGCTCCTTCCGCTAGACCAGGTTGCTCAAAACCCCATCCAGCCTGGCCTGGAACACTTCCAGGGAGGGGGCATCCACAGCTTCTCTGGGCAACCTGTTCCAGTGCCTCACCACCCTCATGGTGAGAAATTTGTTCCTTGTATCTAATCTAAATCTACCCTCTTTCAGTTTAAAGCCATTACCCTTTGTCTTATCACTACATGCCTTTGTAAGAAGTCCCTCTCCAGCTTTCTTGTAGGCCCCCTTTAGGGACTGGAGGGCTGCTAGAAGGTATCCCTGAAGCCGCCTTTTCTCCAGGCTGAACAAGCCAAACTCCCTCAGCCTGTCTTCATAGGAGAGGTGCTCCAGCCCTTTGATCATCTTTGTGGCCATCCTCTGGACTTGCTCCAACAGGTCCATGTCCTTCTTGTATTGGGGGTCCCAGAGCTGGATGCAGTACTCCAGGTGGGGTCTCATGAGAGCAGAGTAGAGGGGGAGAATCACCTCCCTCGACCTGCTGGCCACGCTTCTTTTGATGCAGCCCAGGATACAGTTGGCTTTCTGGGCTGTGAGCGCACATTGCTGGGTCACGTCCAGCTTCTCCTCAGCCAACACCCCCAAGTCCTTCTCCTCAGGGCTGTTCTCAATCCATTTTCCGCCCAGCCTGTATTGCTGCCTGGGGTTGCCCTGACCCATGTGCAGGACCTTGCACTTGGCCTTGTTGAACTTCATGGGGTTCGCACAGGCCCACCTCTCACGCCTGTCCAGGTCCCTCTGGATGGCATCCCTTCCCTCCAATGTGTCGATCACACCACAGAGCCTGGTGTGGTCAGCATGCTTGCTGAGGGTGCGCTCCATGTTGCCGACAAAGATGTTAAACAGCACCAGTCCCAATACCGACCCCTGAGGAACGCCACTCGTCACTGGTCTCCACTTGGACATCTAGCCGTTGATTGCAACTCTTTGAGTGTGACCATCCAGCCAATTCCTTATCCACCAAGTGATCCATCTGTCAAATCCATGCCTCTCCAATTTAGAGACAAGAATGTCATGCGGGACAGTGTGAAATGCTTTGCACAAGTCCAGGTAGATGACGTCACTTGCTCTTCCCTTATCCACCAGCACTGTAACCCTGTCATAGGAGGCCACCAGATTTGTCAGGCACGATTTGCCCTTAGTGAAGCCACGTTGGCTGTCCCCAGTCACCTCCTTATTTTCCATGTGCCTTCGCATAGTTTCCAGGAGGATCTGCTCCATGATCTTCTCAGGCACAGAGGTGAGACTGACTGGCCTGTAGTTCCCCGGGTCTTCCTTTTTTCCCTTTTTAAAAATGGGGATTGTTTCCCCTTTTCCAGTCAGTGGGAACTTCACTGGACTGCCATGACTTCTCAAGTATGATGGATAGTGGCGAGTTAGGAGTTAAAACTCCTGTATCGCTTGTACAATTAATAAAGCGGTTTAATGACATAGGTACTTGACCTTTCTCCTTACAATCTCCTATTCTGGAAACTTAAGATTTAAAAATCTGTGCTCTGAGTTTTTTTACCAGCTTTATTTGGGATTCTCAGCCAAGGCTTTGCTTTTGTGCCAGTAATGTTGGTGGAAACTTTCAATGTTGTGGCTTTGGTGTGTTTTTAGGATCTCATTTTGCTTCTTTTGATAGGTGTTGGGCGCTACTGAAGTATTTAAAACTGGGTAGGCTGAAGAAGACAACACTGTGCTGAACAGTATTGTACTGTGTAATAAGCAAATGTTACACCCTGAGCAGCTGTAATCCATTTGGATGCTGTGGCAGAGTATCTTTGACTCCATACCCTTTCATGTGACAGGAACTGATAGAATATTTAAAGGAATACGCATGCTGTTTATATTCCTCTTTCTACTTAAAATACAGATTTTCAAATTTTGAAAGATACTATGTTAGAGAAAGTGGAAATGTGTTGTATCATTTTTTTGGGCAGTTTTCAAACAAGTTGAGACAAGTTAAGTTCGTCTTCATGCATCTATGTCTGTTTTAAAGCGTAGCTTCTGATAAATGTAATGTCTTTAATTTTTCTCCACAGGGACCTTAAGAACAACCTTATTAGTACTATAGATCCAGGAGCTTTCCTGGGGCTTTCATCTCTGAAAAGACTGTAAGTAGTATATTTAGCTAGTCAGTTTAAACAAAACAAACAAAACAACTCTGAGACTAGAGTAAGTCTTAGGTTCTGGAAATTTAATATATGACAGCTTTGCTATTAAAAGTTGAATATGTATATACTGTCTAAATTTACACACACACATGCATATGTATGTATAAAACAAAGTCTGCTTTCAGTGTTATGACTGAAGAACATCCACTGCTTGTGGCTTGGCAGTCTCACCTGTTCTTACTGACAGTCTCTTGTATTGTTCCTCCCTTTCTGTATTTCAGTCACTTGGCGAACGCTCATTCAGAGCTTTGATGCCATCAAGTCTTGCTTTGTTAAATGTTAAACTCCTCATGATTTTTTTTTTTTTTTCCCCGAAGGTCATAGTGGAACACAGAGTCCCTTGCTATTAATACCACACTGAAGTTACAGCGCTGTTAATGCTGCTTTATTGAAGGTTGTTCCAGCATTCCCATTAACACATTTTTGGGGATTTATACCTTAGCTTTTTTTTTCCTTCGTTTTCTTTTTTTAAAACACTCTTCAGATTTTCGGAATATCTGGGACAGCTTTTAAGTCTTAGTGACTTTGCCGCCCTCTCACCCCTCCTCCCTTTAGTCAGCATACGGCTTTCCTTCTTAGATTTTTGTAGTATATATGTTCATATGTCACTGATCAGATGATCTGGCTCACTTAAAAGGAAATTTTGTTGGTAACTGCGCTTTTGAAAACCTTAAAAATAAAGATGAAGGACGAACTCTGGACCATTACTACTTGCAAGCTTATTTTTTATTCCTTTAAGAATTTTTGGCAATTCAATTTAAGACCTACATTGTAAAATATATAATATTTAAATATTTATTTAAGTATCAATATAGAAGTAGTCCCATTTATGTACAATAAATGCACTAGTGTAGGTCTCTCTGGCACATCAAAAAATTAAGTGATGTAGCACATGTGGTGAATATACTGTACAAATATGAAAATTTACTTTGTAGTGATGTAAGCCAAGCCTGTTGTAAGGGGATTTACTGGTAAGGCTAGGCTCGTTTAACTGTATATGGGCAAACCATTATTACTTTAGAATGGAGTGAGGACTCTATGTGCATGTGTATATACCAACATAGCAGTACCTTTTGGGTCTTGCTGAAAAAGACTAAATGTTTATATGGTGCAATCTGTTACTCATGAATTTTAGTTGAAATACTTCTGTTTGCAGACTGTATGTCATTTGGAAATAAAAAGGTTTATTCCAATTTTTGCTTTTTTCCTATTTGTAGAGACTTAACTAATAACAGAATAGGCTGCCTGAATGCAGATATATTTAGAGGACTTGTAAATCTCATTAGATTGTAAGTATAATTTTGTTATATATAATTTCACTTCTTAAGTTTTAGTCTTATGTAAGTTAACGTTCTTTGTTTCAATGGGAGTAGTTTGGTTTAAGTGTGCGCTTGAAAGGCACGCAGTGTGGCTATGATTGTGCTTTGTTACTCAGTAGCAAGCTTAAAAAAACCCCCAGCATAGTGGGGGCAACCAAAACCATACTACTCGGTGCTCTGTCTGCTTTGCAACCATTTTCCGGTTTCTTGGGGAGGGGGAGTAGGAGACTGTACAAAATATTTTCCCTAGAAAAATATTTCAGGGTCATAGAATCTTTTAATATCCGTGCCTTCTACCATGGCATCAGTTTGGTTGTGTTTCGCTGACTTTCTCGCACGTTTTGTAGTTCTTAATTTACTTTAAGAAAATAACATGTAACATTATGGAATGTTTCTTTGCCCTGGTTGTTAGCTCCTTACACAGTGCTTTCACTCATACAGAGAAAGTAGGATGTATAATATTTTTAAAAAATATTCTGCTAGATCAAACATGCTTCTTATAGCATGTTAATAGCAACACATCAATTCCTGTGAACAACAAAGTTAATTTTAAAATTCTTGAAATGTATGCTCAACATGTGCTAGTTGTTGCTTTAAATAAAGTATTTGCTTTCAATCCTTGTTTCCAATCTTAAGATTCTTCAGCTAAAAAAGAAGTATTGGGGAACAGTTTATTTTGGGATTTTTTCTAGGCTATCAGACCTGATTTTTATTCTTACAGTCTTGTGAACTATGACAGAGTGTCATAATAGTATCTTGTAGGTTTTAAAATAATGTTATCTTGAAGAGGGATTGTTTTTATTTCAAATGTCAGTTGCTTGAGCATGAGTTCAAATCATGATGCTTTTATTTCTTAGGAATCTTTCTGGAAATCTGTTTTCTACACTTACACAAGGAACATTTGATCATCTTGGTTCACTAAAGTCTCTGTAAGTACTTATTGCATGTAATCTTAATTTGCATGATCATTTGTGTATAAACCATTTTATATACACTTGCTTGTACTACAGTTTTGCATTTTTACTTTTAAACCTCAGAACAATGGTTTCTTTATCTGAAGAAATGGGAAATTATGTACAGATACTTGGGTGTTTATATAACTTCCTTCAAAAGATGCTCAGTATTTGTTACATAGTTCTGAGAGAACAAAGCTATGCTGGCATCTGGGCTTCTGAAAGTTTTGCTCTGTATGCATAGTTCATTACTTGTATATTAAATAAATAGCATTTTACACATTTTTTAACGAAGGGAACAAATACTTTTAAGGAATATCTTAGTCCTTGAAGAACAGTATAGTTTTGTTACACATTAACAGTGGGTGCCTCTCAACCTCATGTTATTTTTCTCTCCTTTAATTTCATGAGAGTTGTAATCTTGTGTAAGGAAGAAAGTAAATGAAAAAAAGTTATCAGTGCTGATGATTAGCTTGTACTTTTCCCTGGTAGTCATGACCGTTGGCTCACTGTACTGGGACTTTCTCAAAAGCTCTGACTTCTGGCTTTGACACAGAGTTAATTTCTTGTTTATAAAGGCAAATGTTTCTTTCCCTCCTCCAGCTTCTTTTAATTGTTCATAAGTTGTTATTCCTGGTATTTTAATTGTGTACATAAAGGTTGCTGTCCAAGAATATCACAGGTCTGACAAGAGAACCTGGATATAACTATTGCTATTAAAAATGTGTGTGTCTGGAGGAATTCCTGTGAACAAAGACCAAATGGAGTTTCACAGGAATGTTGATTTAGTGTTTGAAGTGTTCTGCCTGTGATGTTGTGTTATCCTCTAGACATTTACAAAAAGAAAAATAAATTATGTTTTCACTAGAGGTAAAAAACCAGTGTAGACACAGCAATACATTTTGATACGTTTTGATCTGTTTCTAAACAGATAAAATATTTATGTGCCCTTAATTTAGCTTACTACAACAGACACCTATGGGGGGATCTGGTATGTCTTTTTAGTAGAAAGTATTAAATTATACAGAGAAAACTTCATGAATCAATGAAAAGCCTTATATTATTTTCATATAAAGCAGAACAAAACTATCATTAAAATTGTGTGAATAGTCGTTCTGAAAAGAGAAATAGGTGAGAGGCTATTTCTAGATTTCTGTTGATTCTTATTGTTAAAGCATTTGATTGCTAAAATGAAGCAATGAAGCGTGTTCTTAAGTTATGGTGATGCATATTCAAGCAATTCCTTGTTATTGCTCACTTAAATAATGTAAATTCCCTCCATGAAAGAAATTACTAGAAATTCTATCATACGTGGGTATTACACGTTCCTAATATTTATGGAGAGGATTCCTTTTCTCGGGGAGTGTGTGCTTTTGTTCTCAGACCACAGCTTGCAGAGGACTAGAGTATCTTCCAGTACGTAGTGGTAGGCAACTCCACTGTATTCTGGGGTTTGACTGCTTGTTGTCTGTGACGATGAGAGGCATTGTACAGCTGTTGATGTCAAGCTTTCAGACCTTTGAGTCTTGCATTTTGTCACTGTGAACCTATTTTGTATTGCAGAGAATTTCAGACTGATTATCTTCTTTGCGATTGCAACATACTGTGGATGCATCAGTGGTTAAAAGAGAGAAATATAACTGTACGTGAAACTAAATGTGCCTATCCCAAGTCACTTCAGTCGCAGACGGTGACTGGTGTTAAGCAGGAGCTTCTGACCTGTGGTAAGCACTCCTGACAACTGATACTTATTTTCTAACGCATTCCATATTCTGTTAATATTAGTGAACAGACTTTTTTTGGTTTGTTTTGTTTCCCTGAAATTCAGCGCTTATAGCGGTAATAGTGATTCTTTTTCAAAGGCTGGTCTTTAGTCATGATTCAGTGTTGTTTGCTTTTGGAAATAAAGGATAAATAAATTGGTGATTGTGGATGTTAGCCTGTAGAAACTAAGGATGAGTAGCACTCTCTGGAGATAAACTCCTTTTTCCTGCTAACCCATGTTTTTCAGGGGTTTCTACCTAAACTTCACAAGAGGAATCAGAAACTGATAATTTTTTTCCAAAGTCTAGCTATTTGACTTCAGATGTGCAAATTATTCTAAGCCCAAATTTCTGAAGTTAAAAGGTCTTCATTGTATGACTGACTTTCCTACATGATGATTCTGTTGTTGATTAGCCTTCTTGTGATGAAACCATGAGCAACTTGCTTAACTTCTTTGTTGTTTTAGAGTTATTCTGTCAAAATAATAAAACATGTATTTGTGATTTTGAAATACTAATAGTGAGAAATTGTGAAGAAATAAAATGCATAAATACATTTTTCATTCAAGTTTATATTTTTCACTCTTTTGGATGTAGGCTAGCAAAAGATTTTTGAAATGTATTACGTTAAAGGAGTACACATTTTGAAAAAGAATGATGAGAATTTGTATTTTTGCATATCTGATGCATCAAATGTAGTTTTAATATAAATCTTCCAAGATGCAACTTACCAGAAGGTTATATTGATAATCGATACTCAGTGTATTTTTCTCCTCTTTTGAAAATTATGTATCTAACAGATTCTTGCTATTAATTGTGCTTTTATTTCTTGACTTCTAGAACCACCACTTGAATTACCATCTTTCTATATGACTCCATCTCACCGTCAGGTTGTCTTTGAAGGAGATAGTCTACCCTTCCAATGTATGGCTTCGTATATTGATCAAGACATGCAAGTCTTGTGGTATCAGGATGGAAAGATAGTGGAAACTGATGAGTCCCAGGGTATTTTTGTTGAAAAAAACATGATTCATAACTGCTCACTGATTGCAAGGTGAATCCATAAAGAGAAAATGTATTTCCCACTCCTTATTTTCTGCTCTGATTTAGTGACTATTTCCATAACCAGTAAGGGCCTCTCATATCCTCACTGAGTGAACATACGTAGACAGAAACTTCCCACGTAGGGAAGTAGTCTGCAACTTCACACATCTCTTAAATTACCTGGGTTTGGTCACTGTTACTATCAAGTTTGAGGAGGGCAGTCTAGAGCTTTGATTAGTCAAACCCAGCTGCTTAAACAGGATGAGCTACTGCAGGTTGCCCAGGACTGCTGCAGTTGGGTTTTAATTATCTCCAAGGATTATCCAGTGCAGTTCATGTAAAATATGTTTGTGGTAGTATGCATTTGTTCTCTTGGAACATTACAATTATGAAAGCAAGGCATTTAAGTGAACTACTCACTGATTCTTTCTTCTTCCTTTTGAGCACACCACAGTTGGTAATATTAAAGTTCTCCAGCAGAGATCTACAAGTATAATTTATTCTGCCTGCAGCAGATTTTTGACTCATTCAGCATCTACAGAGTGGTTATATATCCTGTAATTGTATTAGTAAATTAGGCCTTCTAACTTTATCACAAATTATGCATTTGGGAAGTTATTTTAGTTTGGCCTTTCTGGAACAACTATAAAAATTCTGTGTTGAAGAGCAATGATAACACTTGGGTAATTTGGACTTCTCATCTCTCCTTTCTGAAGTCAAGGAACTGTTTCCCATGGCTGTTCTTTTTCTTCCCTACCTTGGCAAAATTGAGAGCTAGAAGAACAGTAAATATTTCTCTGTTAGTTACAGTACGTTGATTCATAGATAGCTCTGGTTTTGTAAGATCGCTCACAGTTGTATGTAATTAGTTGTTTCTTCCATTGTCTTTCTGTACTTTATTCATCTTTTGGTAAAAGCTTATATAAATTTTATTGCAAGACTATTGGCTTTTATTTGTTTATTTTATCTTCCCAGTGCACTGACAATCTCAAACATTCAGGCTGGCTCCACAGGAAACTGGGGTTGCCACGTACAAACCAGACGTGGGAATAACACAAGGACAGTAGACATTGTGGTGTTAGAAAGTTCTGCGCAGTACTGCCCTCCAGAGAGGGTTGTGAACAATAAAGGGGATTTCAGGTTGGTAACCTCAATTTTTTTTCAGAGAAAAGAAAAATCAATTTAATTTTGTTTTTAACTAAGGTGTTATGCTTTAAAGGCACCTACGTGGATGTTCGTTTGTAAATGGTATGTAATAGATGTTTAGCTGTTCTAGATTAGTATGTGTTGAAAAAAGTGCACACAACTATACCATGAAATGTTAAACTTTGAGCCTATTAACTCACATCTTTGGAAGAGATGGAAAGTAAGCTATGATATTTGAAATATATAAATGAAATTATTGGAATAGAACTTTTTAGATGATCTGTAAGTTAGAGTTGGACCGCATAGTGATGGGAGGGGGTTCCATCACGTTATCATTCTGTTTTTAAAACCCTCCTGCTCCCGTACAACAAAATCACTATATAAGAAACATGTAATATAGTTTTTTTTTTCCCCCCCCTGTGAGTATTAGAATAAATAATATGAATGGTGCTTCCTTTTAATGATTGTTGGGACTGTTGTGGTAGCTCTGATGTTCCGTTGTGTTGGTTATTGCAGAGTATTTTCTTTTGTTCTTACCTCTTCACCTGTTTTCCCTTTTCTGATCTTTCTGCTGCTGGTCACTCTAACAACACGTTACTCCTGGAGGTGCCAGCTGTAACAGATAGCTTCTGTATAGATTCTCTATATGTAAGGTAATTCCCTTTATAACTACTCTGTGTTGTACCTCCCTGCAGTAGCTCCTACTCAGAATCAGTGTGTGTCATAGCGTATGTTTTCACTATGGTTTGTAAGGTTTTTAATGTTGTAGTAACTGCTTTTACACACTCATTTATTTTCACTTTTCTTATGCTGCTTGGCTATGTTGATCTTCTGCTTGATCTTTTGTTTACATTTATAAACTTTTCTTCCTTTCCCTGTGTACATTAAAGTCGTCGTCTTTCTATACAGCTAATCTAAGATCATAAATCTTTTATTTTAAGAAATGAAAAGTAAGTTAAAGCATGTTGCTGGGACATAGTTTTTGAGGGGAGAGAAGACAAGCTTTCAAGTGCAGAAGACCACCTTCAGTTGTAGCAAAAATTCAGGTAAAGTCCTGGTTGAGAGCATTTGTTCTGAGTTCATCTTCTTTATGTTCATCAGTTGGACAATTTGAGAAGAAAGGTAGCTGGTGTATGAGTGTCGTGGTTTAACCCCAGCCAGCGACTAAGTACCACGCAGCCGCTTGCTCAATCCCCCCGTGCAGCGGGATGGGGGAGAGAATCGAAAGAGTAAAAATGAGAAAACTCCTGGGTGGAGATAAAGACAGTTTAATAGGTAAAGCAAAAGCTGTGTGCACAAGCAAAGCAAACCAAGGAATTCATTCACCACTTCCCATCGGTGGGCAGGTGTTCAGCCATCTCCAGGAAAGCAGGGCTCCATCACGTGTCACAGTTACTTGGGAAGACAAACACCATCACCCTGAACATCCCCCCCTTCCTTCTTCTTCCCCCAGCTTTATATGCTGAGCATGATGTCATGTGGTCTGGAATATCCCATTGGTCAGTTGGGGTCAGCTGTCCTGGCTGTGTCCCCTCCCAGCTTCTTGTGCACCCCCAGCCTCCTCGCTGGTGGGGTGGGGTGAGGAGCAGAAAAGGCCTTGACTCTGTGTCAGCACTGCTCAGCAATAATGAAAACATTTCTGCATTATCAACACTGTTTCCAGCACAAATCCAAAACAGCCCCATAGTAGCTACTGTGAAGAAAATTAACTCTATCCCAGCTGACACGAGCATGCTGAGTATGAGGTACTATTAGTAAGGGAAGTAGTGTTAAGATCAATTGCTGCACAGAGGCAATTTGGAACTACTGAAGAGCTTCGCTTTCACATTGTAAGGAATAATTTATATAAAAAACTTTGTGCATATCCCCTTTTTACACTGTGGTGGTTTCAACTGCAGGGATGAGCATTACATTAGAAAATGAGAACTTCCTGCTTAAGATAAAAGGTGAAGAAAGTCAAACAGATGCATGCTGTATTCATCAAAGAACACATCTATTTAAATCACTTATGCATTTTTTTTTAATGATACAAGTGTGAATCGTTCTTCTTTGATTTGCCATTAGAGGTGAAAACAGATGGTAAAGGCTTATTTCAAAGTGTTTTCCATTAAATTAACCTGTGCTGTTCAGTGACTTCAGTGTAATAGGATTTACCCCCTCTGGAATTCAGTAGAAAGAAATAAGATTTCAGGAAATGTTCTGCTTATCAAAAAGTTCAGTATGTCTGGGTTTACTATAACAGACTTCCATTTGTAGTTTAGGTTAGAGTAATAATAAAGAGTAATTTTTCACCTTTGAGACCATATGGAAATAAGGCTTTGACTAGTGAGAAAATGGTTCTGAGCAGATGGCTGTAAATGATCCTAGGTGAATTTGATTTTATTGTTTTTTAGTTGGAACTGGTTAGTCATTTTAGCTTGGAAGCTGTTTCAAAACTGGTGTCTAGATTTTTATCCCTTCAGAGATGGGATAGCAAAGTGTAGTGAAGGAGGATGTTTGTCTTCAGTGTCTTTGGCTCAGTAATAGCAGTTTAGCATGAGTTTATAAAGATTAGGCAAAAACTGTCTTTATCATGGAATCTATTTTTTTTATTTAGATATTCTTTTAAGTCTTACTCTGGTAATATCCCTGAGTATGTTACAATCCATGATTAAATTGAAAATACAATTTGCATGTTAAAATGTAACCCAATGCTTCTGCTTCTGTAAATCCTTCAACTGTTGTGTTTAGAATAATTTTATGCTGGTAGTTGATAGAATTCTTTCTTAAATATAAGAATTATCCTTTTGTACTGTTACTGTGTGTAGTTAATCTTAAAACTGTAATTGTCAGGCTTAATTTAGAGAATTACTACGATGTAGTAAGAAAAAAATATTAGACTACCTGTAAGCTAATGAAATTATGATATAAAAACTCATTGTAACTGAAAGTTATTGTTGGTTTAAAGAAATGAATGCTTTCAAAACAGAATTAATATACATGAAGGAAAGGATTCTTTTATAATCTCATGGTCTGGCTTTTTTTTCCTGAAATGAAATTACAGTACTTAAATGTAAATGAACCATCTTTTCCCCCACAGCTGTCTACTCTCATGCATATGTGATAAATTTTGAGCACCTAATTATAAACAGTGATGAAATAGGAGTGTTAATACAGTCCAAATTTGCACTTCTGCTAGCAGTTGGGTAAACTGTGAAAGATATTCAAGCTTAGGCTCACAAGAAATTAAGAACGCAGCCAAACTTACGTAGCTTTTGTTTGCATGATGAGAATTTCATGTCATTAGTCACTGTTTGAGCCCTGCTGGAGGGATGTCCTCTGGCTTCATGGAAAGCAGAGGGTGCCTCATCAGCTCATCTCATACACATATGGGGAGGAAACAGTTCATGGCTGAGAATGGTCCAGGTTTACATTCACTTAGCAAAAATAGGGAATAAGGGAAGTGTGGTTACAGCTGCAATCAGTTCCCCTATCTCGTTCACCACTGGGCTGTAAAGAAACTTGGACCCGCACAGGGGGTATTATGAATGGGAAAGGAAAGAGGATAAAGGACACTGTTCCCCACAATGTGCTTCTCTTAGTGACGCTGCATTTGTGTTTGGTTTTGTGTACGTGAAATTATAGCAGAAAGCTGGGAGTTTTAAATTGCCCATCTTTTATGTCTGGTTTAGTGGAAAGCTTTCTAAATCATTAGATGAATAATATATTAGTTCTATTAGTAAAGTGTTTCTGTAGATACCTAGATTTGTTATAAGGTAGCACACTCTATACGACTGTCTGGCATTGTTAGTATTCTTTTGAGAAGATCATGGTAAAAGATGATAAAATGCTGTGTATGGAGGTGAATGAAAAGTAAATGCAGTAGGAATAAAGGGACAGTAACAAAAGGGGAAGAGATGGATTAAAAAACAGGGGAAGTGGAAAGAAGAACAGGGAGAGAAGGCAAATAATCTTGTGATAATTAATAAGTAGTGTTAAACACTGAAACTCTCACTTTTTTCCATTTGATGGCTACAGAAGATACATATAGCTTAGAAATTATACTTGCTTAAAAATACAGTAATTAAAGCTCTCTTGAAAACCTTGTTTTTCATTTCAGTCCTACTGTTTCACTCTGGTTTCTCTTTTTCTGATTCTTTAGCACTAGGTGTGAATAGTGAGGAAAGGAACAGCACATGGCATTTTCAGTGAAAATATTTGTCTTGGAGGTTGTGTCATACAACATCTGTCAGGACTGCAGAGTTTAAATTATCCTAAGGCCATGTGGCACTCGGTCTGTAAGGCGATACATTCAGTCAAAACTGAGCTGACCACACTTTAAGTGCTTTGGAAAAACACAACTTTTAGAAAACTGTGTGTAAAGACAGAGACAGATATCCCTTTCAGAGTAGCATCTTTGATGTGGAAACTTGATACAAAAAATACAGTGTTGATAAAATTGTTTTGGAAATGATGTTTTGGCACTCAGTGTTTCTGGAAACCTGAGTCTGCATTCTGGAAGCTGAGGTTTGGGTGTATCATGCAAGGTGTTTGTGGGCCTGCATGTCTTCTAACAGCTGTACCAGCTGATTTACTAGTTGTCCTCATCTGCTTGTTTTCTTTTTGGCGTCATTCTCTGAAGGCTCGTTATGTATCCATAAGAAGTGGGAGCATAGAAGTAGCTCATCTTTGTACTTGTTTTTCCCCAGTCTGTGTTGATCAGACTTTATTTTAATTTGTCCATACAGAAATTTCAGAGACTTAGATAAGTTTACATATATTGTATCCCTTTATCCCTTCCTCCCTTCCTAGCAGATCCATAACTTGCTCTTACCTATGATCCGAGTTGACCAGACATGATCCAAAGTGATGTTTTTGTTAGCTCACTAGGGTGCATGTAAAGTTGCACTAAGGTCACTACTGGGATTGCAGCAATTCACAAAGGCTGTTGTGATTTTTCTAAGGAAGATTTTTGTCCTTTTTGCTGGCTTTTCTTCTATACAGGAGAAAAGATTGTAAGTAATTTACATTTACCGTTGCAGAATCTATACCTGTTCTTTGAATTAATTTACATTCTCTAAAATACCTGTATATAATTTTTGGCATTTAAAAACTGTGCTAATTCTTTTTTCTTTTTTTTTTTTTTTTTTATTTATTATTTCATTTAACCACCTCCATTGCCACCAATTCTGGTATAAGTTTTCCTTTTTGGTAAAGGTTGAATGGTAACACTTCTGTTAATTTCTTAAGTGGCAGCTGAGGCTCTGAATATAAGTGTGTGCATATTTGCTAGGCTGGATGAATCTCTGCTACGATACCCAAATAATCTTCTGTCTCTTCTAGTATTCACATATTATGGTGATGGTCATAATAATAAGTCTCCATTTCTTAAATGATGTCACTACAATATGGAGAACTGATTTGTAATGCCAAAGCTGTTATAAAAGGTAGTAAAATTTAAGCCTTTGTTTTCTATTTTGGTTTGTTGTAATTATTGTCTAGTCTTTTCCATTAGATTTCTTACTGACTTTGAATTCTGTTATGGTTGTTGCCATGACCTGTGCATTTTAAGGATGCTACCAGCAGTTATCTTTGAGTTGCTTGTTGCCAAAACCAAAGTAATCTTTGCCAAAATGGCCTGAAGTAAGAGTCTTTCTTCCATTACTGAACATGCTGAAATTGTTCTGTTGGAACTGATTAGGAATAAATAGGAATTTGAGATAGAGAAGACTTTCAGTATACCCCAAAAGATTAATCTCTTGCATCATTTAATATAATTGAAAAGTGTAGCTTTTTTCCTTGGTCCATCCCTGGAGTTATTCTCTTCTTTGAGAAAGAACTGTGATAAATCCCAACTTCTCGAGTAACAGTATTTATTTATTCTTTATTTCATTTTTACCTTTGTATATGTTTATACAGATAAAATACACAGTAAAATTACAGAGGAGGAAGTTGAGAGATTGTTAGAAGTTTTCTTAAAAAGTGCTTAGTTCCACATACCTTGAGTGAAAGGAATTCTTTTCTACTTTCTTAACATTATGAACACTTCCTTTTCCTGTTAATTTCTATTTGGTATTATGTTTGGTTGCAAAGTCTGTCAAAGTGGTTGTACTACTGCTACTGTTTCTTAATTACTGTAAATGTAGTCTTCTGTTCCTATCTGCAGTTTAGTGTTGATACGAATGCAGTCATTTGAAAGTTACATTGATGCATGTGAACGGGGCAAGTAGAAAGCTTGCAGGGCTTTCTACTATGTATTTAACTTTTTATAGTGTTAATACGGATTTTTTTCATGAAGTAGACAAGGGTCTTTTATAAAAAACTGTAAACTATTTTTAGTAATTTTATAAGCACCTTTTTCTCTCCACCTGCAACCTCATGAAAGAATTCAAAAAAAGCATGCTAGCATTAGAACTCGTTTTGTTAATAGTATACAAGTATGAACAGCTTGAAAATACTGAAGGCGAGCCAAGGTGGCCCTTTAAATAGTTTAGAGATGCTTAGTTTTGAGTGTCTCTTTATTCATGTTGTAGTGCTTAATCCTTTTATTTACTTGTCATGTAAATTTGTCTAAATTTTTTTTTTTTTTTTTTTTTTGCTTTTGACTCCCCAGGTGGCCTCGAACATTGGCAGGCATCACAGCATACCTGCTGTGTACACGTTACTCTGCTGGCAGTGGGATATATCCTGGCAACTCACAAGATGAGAGAAGAGCCTGGCGCAGGTGCGACAGGGGAGGGTACTGGGCAGAAGAGGACTACTCCAGGTGCCAATATGCAAATGATGTGACTCGAGTTCTTTATATGTTCAATCAGGTAATTTGTGCATTTCTATAAAGTCAAACTCTTTAATGAAAATAAAAACTCAAAAGTCTGTTTCTCCATTTTTTTTTTTAAGCTCGTAATACTGGTGGTCTAGATGAATTATGATGAACACGTGCCTCTGAGTACACCAGTAGAACTTGTAGGTCTGTGTTAAGAGTTTGGTTTAATAATCTATTTTGAGTGCCCTCAGATTGAAAGTGCAAGGAAAATTTTATTCTTTGGTGTACTTGTGTAAAGCGTAAGAGAATGGCACTTGTCATGATTGTTGTTGTCAGCTGGATGCCCTGTCCTGCCCATGTGCTATAAAGAAACAAGGCAGGCCGAAGTTGTAATGGAGAACAGCTATTTTCATTACAATAATAGAGAGTAGTCAAACTCTGCTCTGCCTCTGTTGTTGTAAATCTCTTAATCGACTCAGTCTGACTGATGAGAGTTAACTAGTGAAAGTAGTGAGTATTAACTAGGCTTCTCTAATCTGGTAGTACTCACCAGGATACACGAGAGTATTCTAGATTTTAAATGTAGCTGTGAAGCAAAATTTTTCAGCTCCAAACTCCTTTTGAGGCTTATCTCTAGTTAATGAATACTTTCACAAATACTGTTCTGCAGCGATGTACCCATGCAGTGATGTTTCGGATGTATGTATAGGCATTCTGTTGTGAAATACTCCATAAAGCTTTGAACTTCTTAAGCTTGGTGTTTTCTGGTGCGTACTGTCAGATCGCTAGCATCAACGCAACAGGTGAAACTATGGAGATGTGAGAATGTTTTTTGGTGTGATTTTTTTTTGTTTGTTTGTGGGTGTCCTTGTGTTATGTTTTGTTTTGTTGGTGGTTTTAGGTTTTTTGTTTTTATGATACAGCTCTGCCACTTGAGTTGATGATGTTGGTAGCACTGCCCATGTTTAACATGGGCCATGGTGCTTGTCTGACCTCATGGGAGGATTACTGTGTGTTCAGAGTGCTTTGGTGTGTGAGCTCACATTCTTTTAGAGAAAACTTCACACTGTGTGTCAGGAGCACCACAGCCCCTAACCGGGACAATCGGGATCTAAACTGATATTTGCCCTTTGGATGTCTCCAATTTACACACGTGGTGAAGACCTGACGTCAGTGGCTTGGGCTAAATCTAGTTTGAGGTGAAAGCGTTGAACTGCATATTGTGTAGATGGGTTGTTGCTGACTTGCTGCCTCTGTGTTCAGTTACTTATTAATGCAGACATAGCGTTTTATCTTCCTGCTGTGGTTCCCTGAGGACCAATGAGCACTGGTGGAAGATGGAAAGGGTGGGAGGGAGAGAAAGGGAAAGGACTGCCTGTTCTGGCCCAAGCTAAACTTAGGGGTTGACATAACTATTTGTGCTCTACTGCTTTATGTTCCAAGCACTAGACGTGCATGCCATGGCTTGGTCACAAGAAACATGTTTGAGGGCTGAAAGGGGGGCTGGTGGTGCTCAAGGACTGGTTAGTAGGTGGGAGATGATGCTGGGGATCCCTTTGTTGTCCCTTTGTGGGACACATCAAGGTGGAGTGTTTGCTCACTGAGAGCTTTGACGCTGCTGGTTTCCTTTGTCCACACCTGGGAATTCACATTTTCCTGCAAGGCCTGTGACAGCTCAACACTCCTCCTGCCTGTGTACTGTAGCCCAACTTTAGAGTTGCAACTGCTCAAGAGCCTAGATTACTTCAGCCTGTTATAACTGCTTTTGTTTAGCCAACATTTATCAGGTTGTGGGAGAATGTTGCCAACGTTGTGTTAGGAAGTTTAAAATGTGAGGGTCAGATTGGTATCTTCAGAAAAGAAGTACGCTGAAATAGAGGTTTCAATTTTTTTTTTTTTTAAAGGGACAAGTGGCATGTTTTGGGTTTAGGAGATGTTTTTACTCATTAGAGCCTTCCTCTTTTCATATGTAGTAGACCTGGAATTTTAGCAGTATTCTGCACAGAAATTTATTGTCTCTGAGACTAATATTAAATGTAATAATATTATAAGCATCTTTAGAGCCTTTGAACACAAAGATAGTTGAGCTGTTTTGAACATTAGAACTCTGCAGAGCAATTTAAATCAAGTAGAGGTCTCAGTTTAAAATGGAGTGAAACCTTTGTAATATTTACGCAAAACACTTGTATTTCACTGTTCTTTGTCTATTGTACAGGTATAGTTTTAGGTGAAAAGAAATGCATGTTTAAAGAAAAAGCTCAAAGAAATTATACAGAATATCTGAATTTGAAAGTTGACTTTGTTCAGTGTGTGTTATGACTTTGAACTTTGTTTACATTTTAAATGCATGACTCTTACTGTTTTGGAAAAAAATAATCTTCCATTAACTGCCTTCAAATCTATGTACAAGTGCTAAGACCAGCAGGTACATATATATAGTTGTGCTTATGTGGCACGCTGCAGATTCAGTAGGGCAGACTAGATACCTGTACATCAAAAAAATGAGAGACAGAACATCTCTAGTTTGGATTATCATGGATAAACAGCATCTGAACGTGAGCTGATAACATTTGCACAGCTTTACACTGTACTATGTGAAATTTCCCATTTTTGGTTCCTGCTAGCTCAGGCATGTTGATGTTGCATACTATTTAGTGAAGAATTTTCCAGCATGGTGCTTGTTTCCGGAACAAAATCATAAGCTTTGTCACAGAGAGGATCTATCTTATGTGGTTTGGGTTTTTTTGTGTGTGTGTGTGTGTTCCATTCCAGATGCTTTCTGTAATTACAGACTCAAGAGTGAATGCTACAGCAGTGGTGTGTTTGAGTTTCTTTTGGCTTCTCTTACTATAAAATGCCGTATTTCAGGAGCTTTGTGTTTTCATGCCTAGGCTCTGGTAAAAAGGAAAATAAGCATTTGACAGTACTGTGTGGTTTGTTTTGGTTTTTTTTTTCTCCTTTTCTTGGTGCAACACCTCTCTCCCTTCTAGGACAACAGGACAAGACTCAGTTTCTGGCTGCAGGTACAAACGGTGGTTCTCTGGCTTGTAGGAAATGTTTTTGCTAACAGATAAAGTGCTAGTCCCTGGCTACTTAAAACACTGTGATCCCTGTGGAGATTGCTGTCCTTTCTGGGAAAACACCTATTTCTTAATTGCTGAAGTGTTGCCTCTATCTTGTACTTAATTTTCCCTTCTTCAAAATGCTTACGTTTGTTTTCTATGTAGATGCCGCTCAACCTTACTAATGCAGTGGCAACAGCAAGACAGCTCTTGGCTTACACTGTTGAAGCAGCAAATTTTTCTGATAAGATGGATGTTATTTTTGTGGCTGAAATGATAGAGAAATTTGGAAGATTTGCTGAAAAATACAAAGAGGTAACTGGATAATTTGCCATCACTTTAAAGATAATCAAAGTGTTTGTCCTTAAATATTCCGAGCAGTGAAACCTTCTCAACGTTAGATGCAGGCACTGAGTTAGTGGATTATCAGATTCTATTCCATGTTTTTGTTTGTTTAGTAGGTCCCTGAAGTTGCTGACCCATGGTCACAGACTTTGCATTCGCGCTGAGATGATCCAGCATTCACTGGACCTGTAATGTGAGTAACACCTCTGGTCAGCACTGGAGCAGGGAGATAGGTACAGTAAGTCTGTTTTTATTTAATATGGAGTGGGTCACGCAGGTTTTCATTGGTATGTTCTTATCTAAAAATACAAATAATGAAAGCCTCAGAGATCCTCTCAATAATGAATAAAACAAGACTTATCTTCTCCCCTCCCACCACGGTAGGCTGTCTTTATTCAGTATTGAGCTGTATCTCTAAGGTTTTCAGTGTTCCTATATCTTGCAGGATATAAGATAAGACATTAAAATAAAATCTTAGAGAACGCTCATTGTTGGGGAGAAAAATGCGAGTGGTTGAATAGTCCCACCAGTGGGTAGGAACTCTCTGTTTCACTGCTGAACAGAGGTTATATTGATCTCACTGTACAGTGCATGTTGGGAAGTTGGAGACCACAATGCCTCAATTTTAAACTTGCGCAAAAAAAAGACAAATTTCCCTGTCCACCCTCAGCAAACCATAAATGCTGGTTGTAAATTCTTTGCAGAACTCCTTGGAGAATTTTCAGCCTAAATTTCCTTTTTTAAAATCGTAGCTTGGATTTTTTTTGTGTATTTTGGAATTAGACAAGCAGTTCATTAAATGGCTGGGTTTGTACCCAGTCGAAAATAGAAACATGTTTTCGAATGCTACATGATTTGTTACATTATAAGGATATTCTTTTCTCAGCTGTGATTTATTGTCTGTAGAGTGACACAATCTGGCATTACTTTGCCATGTTTGAAGGTAATAGATGACATGAAAAAATCTAAGTTAAATTCTGAGGTAGTTTCGGTCTTAGATGATGTATTTTTTTATCTTAATTGCTTTAATTTGAAGTCAACCTTTGATTTGCTGATATATTCAAGGAACATGAGTGCAATTTCATGTAATAATTTTTAGTAGCTATTAATAAGACTTAGTTATTTCTTATTAGGGTATTACTTTACAGACTTTTTCTTGACACTGTATTCACTTCTGCCATCTTATTGTCAGTTCTTTGTGTTACAGTAGCTACTCAAAGATAAATGCTATAAATCATAAAAAGCTTAATTTAATAGCTTTTTCTTGTCAGACGAAGAAACAGACTCAAGACAAATGTTCAGAAAGTTCTTAGCAGATTGTCTTAAGTTAGAATGCAGTTGGAAAAACTTGTGTGTACCTTGATAAGCAGGGGGAAGAATAATGTGTAATATTTTTTAAAAGTGTGAAACGACTTGAGTCCTGTGACTTCAGGATCTTAATACTGATAATTTATTGTAAACCCACCATTTGTTGATGTATAAAACATGTTACCAGTTTTCAAGCAGTAGTAAGTCATAATGAGCATCTTCAATTAATTTAACTTTGATTTGTTATTGAGAATGTAATGAAAAGAGCTACGGCCTGCAAATGCTGCTTGAGGTTCTGTGTTAGCTTTTGAGAATGTTTACTGATTGTAGCTTCTGTCCCTAAAAGAGAGAGTTCTTAAAACAGTAAATATTTTTATATTCCTGTTCTTGCCTTTATTTGTAAAGATTTAAAAAAAGAACAACAAACTACTGTGTTTTGAAAAGAAATTGGGAAGCGTGGATGGTAAAGGAGATGTCTTCCCCACCCTGTCTCTCTTTACAGAAAATGCCAGTCCCTGAATTTAGGCACTGTGAATTGCATTTCAGTCAATTCAACTTGAAAATACATACACCTTCACTTTCAGTCCAATATTTGTCACCGTTTCTTAAATGTTGTGAAAATCCAGTGTAGGCCAATGTTGTCAACATAGGTGCTCATTAATTTTGGCAGAGTTGTGGCCTAAATAAATGCATTCCTTTTATAGTTTGTATGTCTGTCATACAGAAGACAGGGTAGGGAGTGTGAATATAAACTTACAACAATGTAATTGGTGATTTGAAAGCAGTTCTGGTACCTATGGGTATTTGCTGTCTCTCTCATGTATAATCTGCAACCTAAAAGAGTTCGTGCAAAATTGAAGGCAAGCAAGGAAGGAATCAAAGAAAAGGCAGACATAGCGAAAGGAAGAAAAGCACAAGGGTTGCATGCTAATTTTTTGCCTGTATTACTCTTTTCTTATTATCTTCCCCCATACATATATGCAAACTGCATTATCGCTGATTTAGAGTTTATTTTATTTTTATTTATTTTAGGTTTAAAGTTGATTATAAATAGTCCTTTTAAATAATTAGTACAGTAGAACGTGGAGTATTACACTCTGCTTTCAATGAAATATCTGTATTTCTCATGGTTTTGTTTTCTAAGTATAATGTAAAGAGACAAATTACATTGGCATAACATTTTTCTTGGATGGAGGTAAATGTCTGAGTTGAAGTATTTCAGTATCTCAACTTGACAAGCGGTGATTGAGATAGGAACAACCAATTTCCTTTTGCTTTCTGTGCTGACAAGTCACTTTGTATTTTCTGATAATGATCCTACTTGATAAACACTTTCAAAGATATAAAATAGTCTTATTTCTCTTCCCTGTTAGCTTGGTGACGTGATGGTGGACATAGCAAGTAACATTATGTTAGCTGACGAACGTGTTCTGTGGATGGCACAAAGGGAAGCCAAGGCTTGCACTAGAATCGTACAATGTCTACAGAAAATTGCCATGTATCGGCTTGCAAATGGAGCTCAAGTTTATTCTACTGTAAGTATACATTTATTTATTTAGAAGACGTTTTGCTGGCTCTTGAGTTTCAATAGCTTTTTATTTTTCTTAATAGATGTTGGCATTATCTGAAATGCCTACTATTTCTGTAGGGAGAAGAGAAATACTCTGAACAGATTTATCCTTGCCAGATAAACAGAAACAGTTTTCTGAGTGGTTTGTTTCTTTTATGGCAGAGAATCCCTTTAGATTATTTATTATTCTTCCTGTGGTGTGTAAAATTATTTAATGTTTGATTTTTGTTGTCACAGTATTCTCCAAATATTGCTCTTGAGGCTTATGTAATAAAGGCGGCTGGTTTCACTGGGATGACATGCACCGTGTTTCAGAAAGTGGCTACATCAGACCGTACAGGACTCAGTGATTATGGGAGAAGAGATCCAGATGGAAATCTAGATAAACAATTAAGCTTTAAGTGCAACGTTTCAAATACACTGTCAAGTCTGGCTTTGAAGGTCGGATACTCATTGTTTCCCTACTGACTTTTTAATGATATCTTAAATATGAATCATTTGGAAAGAAAACTTATATTATTAATTGCTAATGTTGAAGTAGCATTTTTACATAATGCAGAGTGACTGTGACAAGGGATAATTAAAGTGACAAGGGATAATAAAGTTTGATTATAGAATCATTTTTTAATGGACACAATTTTTAATGAGTAGGTGTGGTTTTCTGTATTAAAACATCTTAAGTTGAAAGATGCTTTCAGACCTTTTCATAAGTAGGGAAATTGAAATGCTCCCTAGTTCATAATAATCCATGGCTTTATTTTGCTGTATTTTCACCTTCATTACATATTAAATCAGATATTACCAGTCTCCTTAAGCATCTGAAATAGTCTGCTCAGAGTGATACTGTAATTAAGCATGAAGTAGAAAATGGACCTGAAAGGTTAATTTTATCTGTGTGTGTGTGTGCATGTACATACATATAGAATGGAAACACTTCCTCATATGCCATAAAAGTATTTTTTCAGTTACATTCCCCAACATACCACTTTGCTTTTATCACTTGATGTGCTTGAACATCACTGCAGGGTGTATATTTGAAATTATATTTATGTAATTCTATGAAATTAAATGCATGCTTCCCTACCCAAGTATAATTTATATACAAATTATCAAAACCTGTTTGTATACAGTGTTTAATTTTGAATGGCACTAATGCACAATTACAGCATTTCTCTTTGTCTGCTCGTCTTGGTTGCTGCTTCTAGTTGCCAATAGTCTAATCTGGAAAACTCTTGTAATAGTTTACTGATATCAACTTCAACTTTACTCTCTGTAACAAGTAAAGTAACTACAGGATCTTAACTTTTTTTTTTCTTTTATAAAAAAGTGTTAAGACTAGTAACCTGATTCAACTATTTTATCATGGATCACTTGAAAACACTGTCAAATAGGTTTGTCACAATACTTAGTCTGCTAAATACATTCATCTCTGACACTGTTCAGTTGGAGGAGTTGCTAATTTAATCTCTAAAGAATTTTATTTTCTCTTTAAAATTTAAAAAATCTGTTTATTTCTAGAACACAATTGTAGAGGCTTCTATCCAGTTGCCAGCTTCCCTTTTCCCCCAAAAGCAAAAAAGAGAAATCAGACCAGCAGATGAATCTGTCTACAAGCTTCAGCTTATTGCATTTCGCAACGGAAAGCTTTTTCCAGCAACAGGAAATTCAACAAATCTGGCTGACGATGGGAAGCGTCGTACAGTTGTAACACCAGTTATTCTTACCAAGATAGGTTTGTTTTTTATTATTACTTTTTATGATCTTTAAAAAATAAGAAACTCCTTTGTTTTGACTAGTGTATATCTAATAAAAGGTTTTTAGCATCTAATGTGTTGCATGTTGAGAAATTTATGTGCAAATACATTTCTTTTGTAACAGATGGTTTAAACCTAGCCAGTCACCACGTTCCTATAAATGTGACACTGCGGCGCATTGCGCATGGAGCAGATGCTGTTGCAGCTCAGTGGGACTTTGATCTACTGAATGGACAAGGGGGATGGAAATCTGATGGTTGTCGCATTCTTCTGTCCGATGAAAATATTACTACCATTCAGTGCTACTCCCTCAGCAACTATGCTGTTTTAATGGTATGACACTTAGAATTACACGTCTCTTTCTGGAACTTAAAAATTCAAAATACAATTATGTGGGTTTTTTTCCCTTGCATTAAAGAAAATGAGCATTCCCATGTTCCATTTCACATAAAACTAGACATAAGAAATGAAACTTTACTTTTTGCTTGTGTTGATATATATGTTGATGTAAGATGAGGTTAAGTGGAAATCTGTCAAAGTGGAATTAATTGCTGAATATACTAGACACAAAAGAATTTTCATATGAAAAGTACTATATTATAGGAAGCCATTTTAATAAGCTACTCAATCAAATGGGCTTTTATGAACTTCAGTCTAATAATGAAAGTTTAATTTAAAGAAAGGTAACAGTTGAAAAAGCCTATCTTCTCTATGTTACATTAAATTTGTTAGCTTTGTCTGTTGACAGGAGTGTTTTCCCAGGATTGGGGGTGGGGGGTGTCTGTTATCGATAACCAGAAATAGCTATTTCACTGCAGATTAGCTATTCATTCACTAGTCTGTTCACTAGGTCTGTTACCAGATGACATCAATTGAAAAAGGAAAAAAAAAATCAAAATGCTTAGTTACTGTCCAAAATATTTTTGAAATATTGCTTAAAAAATAGTATCTGAACTCTAGTCTTAGCATATTGATGTCAATGAAATGGTTAACCAGGTCTAAAATATAGTTAAAGAATCATGGACTGAGACACCTTCTTCTAGTGCTCTTCAGTTATCAAGTAGCATTTCTTCTTTGTCTGTTCCCAGAGCTCTTTGTTTCAGAATTTGGCCTGGAAGCTTCCCTTTTTACAGATGGTGACTGTTACCCTGCTCATCAGTCATAACCACAGATGCTAAATGATAAAATGTGATACATAAAAATGATAGGGTAGTAGGAAGCTGAGTGAAATAGTAAGATGTTTAGGAAATATTGTTAAGTGTAAATTTGGTATGGGTTTTGTTGTAGTTCATGTGCTCTGTGTGGAATTAAATATATATTTTTATGTAATTGTACATGGAAGAAAGAGGATTCCTTTATAATGATGAGTGCATGAGAAGCTGCTATTTTTGTTTTGCAACTCAAATTTTCAGAAATCTTCCTCTTATGAGAATTGAACAGTAGAATACCAAAAAGCTAAACATAAATAAAATTGATTTACATACCAAGCTTTTTAAAAGAACTCAAAGAGAGCAACTTTACCTCTGAAGATACTGTTTTATATTACTTCAAGCTGTTATAATCCTATAGTTCCCTCCTTTGATATTTTTAAATATATAATCCTTTCCTAAAACATAACAGCATTCTTTAGAACAGAATTAAACTTCATTTGTATGTGTAGTATGCATGTAAAGAGAGTATTCTTTAAATTGGTCACATTCCTGCCATCTGGAGGAAGAAAAATGAAGAACATATTCAATCTGCTGCTGTAAATGACTTATTTCTAAATTAATACATGGTAAAATTATAATCAATATCTTATTGTGAGTTATATAGAGAACTGTTGACAATCAGAAATCAAAAAAGTTAGAGGAAGTGGCAGCTTCCTTCCTTTTCTGCCAGTGGCTCTCATTCTGTGCTTGCGCAAAAATGATATTCCTTAAATATTTAGCTACTTCCTAAAATGTTAGGCTGTAGGGACTGGAGATGAAGGGGGTAGGTGGAGGAGGACAGAGTAAAGTTCATCTGTTAGAGTTCCTTGCACACAGTTAATACCCTGCAAAAGCTCTGGATGTCTAAGTAGCTGCTGAAAAAGGTTTTCATAATGCCTATCCATATATTAACTAAAAAAGCCATAATAACCTGTTTCATTTGTAGACTCTCACAGTGTTGTGAAAGTCTGAGTTCTGGTCCCAGGCTCATAGTAAATTCTTTTGGGTTCAATTTTAGAAGTTTGGCTTTTAATTCGGCAATTGTCATTAACATCAAAGACATCAACAGTAGTGGCAGGAGGGACCTGAATGCAATATTCCATCATCCTGGCTGGATGGCAAATGACGTAACCAGAATTATTTCATTCTTTTTTATTCTACTTTACAACCTGCTTTATTCTACATACATATGTACTAAAGTAATGTACTGACCCATCTTTATACATTTCAGAATGTAATGTAAAGTCTTTTCTGATAAGGAAACCCGTAACTGAGTGCCTGGTTTTATAATCTAGTGATTTAGGAAGATACAGTTATAAAATTTTGTATTTATTTGGAAATCATTTTAACCACTGTTTAATAATAGAAGAGATAACCAGGAGGCTCAGCTGAAATCTCATTATTGTAGGCCTGCAGCGGAGGAAAAAAACCAGCAATGGTAGTTGAGAAGAAACAGAGTTCTGCTAGTTGGCTAGAAACACCCCAATGTTCTTCTTAATGTCATCTCTACTGTTACTTTACTGTCACTCTTTTTTATTAAATTATTATTTAGGATCAGTTTAGCTCAGAAATAACATTATTAGCTCTCCTCACTTCTTTTAATAGGCCTGATTAAAAATGTCAGTGCAGTCAGTAAGAATTCCATTGACTTAGTGGGTATTGGGTCAAGGCCTTTGCTAGCTAGGCTAGGCATACTGAGTTTTCTCAGATGTTTTAGAAGATTATTGTAAATCTCCCGATTTTGTAGCTCTTGTTCTCTAAGTTCACACCAATACCTGCATGACATCTTGTTACCTCTCACCAGTCTGGAAGCAGCAACTGGAATTCTCCTACGGTTTCCGTTCTCTGATTCTCACCGGCTATGTGTGACAACACATTCGCTCATGCTTGCAACAGCAGTGAATTCCTAGGGATCTCCAGCTGGATATCAACCAGGCCATGGGTAGTGTTGAAATCGGATGACTCTGGCTGCCTGAGGCACAAGATCTTTTGATCTTTCCCAAAGTGTTTTTTCCAGGTGCCAAAGAAAACCAAATACATAAAAATCAAACTGACAATCTGATTAAATTAGTTTGAAATGAGGTTGGTGAGTTAATTAGGAATAACAAACTTGTATTCTGATGAAAGAACAATTGCAGGAGTGGTGAAGAGACTGCTGACTCCTAATTTAATTGTAAGCCTCAATTCAAGAACTCCTCTCCTGTCCGTGAAATCAGATTACCCATCTTAACCTTAAAAACAGATTGTATACCACTGATTTTTCTCAAAACAAACTGAAGCTTCCCCCTAATGTTCTACTGTTCTTTGCGAATGCCAAATTTGTTCTGCTTTCCCCCAGCACACTTTTGAACTTTGTCAACTCTACAGGTTTAAGAGTGACTCACTCAGCATTATAGGTGAGAGAAGTTTCTGTATCCTGTCTGTTGCAAAAAAAAATATTTTTAATAGATTTTTCCACTGATCTTAGTTAAGCAAATTTGTTTTATTTTGTGCTGGAAGGGACTGAAGTGGTTCTTTTCAGTGTTCACTACCATTATGGAAGTGGAACCCTAGTAAATTGTAACCGCATCCAAACAGAATTATTTCTTCTTGCTATTCTTGTTAGTAAATGAAAATGTCACTCCTTAGATGTTATTTGAAATACTGCCATGCTTTAACAGTCCAAGGTTCTGTTTCATGCTTGCTCCTTGAGTAATATTTTGATGGGTGGGTTCAGAGAAGCTGAACGATGCTAAAGAGCTGTTGAATTCTATTTGAGTTATCCACTATCTATTCCAGTCAAGCAGTAATCATAGAATAACAGTCTGGTAGGAACATCTGGGTGTCATTTGGTCCAATTACCTGCTCAAAGTTTGATCAGCTTCAAAGTCAGATCATACTGCTCCGGGTCATATTCAGTCAAGCTTTGAGTGTCTCCAAGAACAGAGATTAGTCTCTCTGGGCAATATGTGACCACCTTCATCAGAATAATTTCCTGTATCTAATCAGAATTTTCCATTTTGCTGATAGTGTCCATTGCCTCTCATCATTTCATGGTTCAGGTCCAAGAAGAGTTTGACTCAGTCGTCTTTATACCATCCCAGTAGGTAGCTCAATATAATAATGAGATTTCTCCCATCTTCCTTTGCTTCTTAAAGATCAACAAACACAGCTTTTTCAGCCACAGACACTGCGTGCTTCAGCCTGCTGGTCATCCCAGGGATCTGTTAGACTTGCTCCATCCAGTATGTCAGTGCCTTTCTTGTACTGGGGAGCCTCAAATTGACGACAGTTCTGCAGAGGTGCTCTCACAGTGCTGTACAGAAGAGAATAATCCATTCACCCGCTCACTATGGTTTTGGTGGTACAGTGAAGTGTGGCCTTGGGCTGCAGGCTACACTGCTGACTTGCGGTCTGCTTTTGTCTACCAGTACCCTCAAGTGGTTCTTCGGTTGCTTTCTATCCAGTCCAGTGCCCAGCCTGTACTGTTGCATGCCTGGGGTTATTCCATCCCAGACGCGCATCTTTTCACATTTTCCTTTGCTAAATTTCATGATGTTTTATCAGCCCATTTCTCTGGCTCACCAACATTCCTCTGAATATCCTTCAATGTATTGATCAGTCTCCCCAGTCTATAGCATCATGTACAAACTTGCTGAGGGCACTTTCTGTAATGTTCTTTGGGTTGTTGCAGAAGATAATAACCATAATTGAAATACACAGTTTTACATGATATACATATAAGTATTTTAAGAAGAGGAAAATGGTGTGTGTCTATAAGCTGCTAACTTCTCTGTATATTCAAGCATCTGTGAAGTTTAAGTGTTCTATATATGTGTGACTGCATTTGTAAAGGTCAGCCAGAGTAACAGGTAATTGTGGAAGAAAGCCAGGAACATCAAATAATGAATAATTGGAGGGTTGGGGAAGGGATTTCATCTAGAAGGTTCCTGTTACTACTTTTTTTTGTTTGCCATTCCCCCCACCCCCACAAAATGAAGAGATAAGGTGGACTAATGTTAATTTTGTTTTTGTTGTCAGGACTTGACAGGAGCTGAATTATATACGCAGCCAGCTGATCTTTTGCATCCAGTAATTTATGCTACTGCCATGGTTTTGCTAATGTGCCTGTTGATGATCATAGTCAGTTACGTATACCATCACAGGTATGAATCAAAATTACTAGACTAAAAAAAATTAGTTTCATAGTGCTTAGGACTACTTTTTCTTTTTGATAAGAATATGATATAGTAATCTGCATTTGGTTTTTGTCCCTTATAAAATTTGTTGATGGAAACTAACAGTTAAGCAAGTAGCTATTTCATCTGTTTTTGAGTGTGAAAAATTAGCTCTCATAACTACATCTCTCTTTAATTCTCCACTTTTGCTTCATGATGAAAGAAGAGACCACTCAAGAATGGTGGTAGAATTTAACAAACTGTTCAGCTTTTTACATTTCTGTTGATGTGAAAGCTTCAAGCCTAAAATTTTTGAATCAGGCCCCAAATAGTTGTATAAAGCTAGTTAATAGGAGGGTGTTTTAATTTCTCGTGATGAAGACCAGAGATTATATTTGATTACAAAGTACATGGTAGTCAAACAATCATTAACAGTAATTATATCTCATTTATCACAAGTGTATCTTGCTAGTTTCTGCAAGACAATAATGCAGCTGTGTTTTATGTTGTCTAATTTGTTTCTTTTAACAGTGTGATCAGGATCAGTGTAAAAAGCTGGCATATGCTAGTTAACCTGAGCTTTCATATTTTCCTGACTTGTGTGATGTTTATTGGAGGCGTAACTCAGACCAGGAATGCCAGCATTTGCCAAGCAGTAAGTAAACATGCAAACACTTGAAAAAATGAGTTACCGGTCTCATACTCTTATATATGTATACACCCCCCTTGCCTCCTACAGAGCAGTAGTACTGTACAGGCATTTTCATCAGGATGTAAAATTTAGACAAAAAAATCAATCTTTTTTTTTTTTACCATAAAGATTTCTCTTGTATTTTCATCCAGCCATGAAGATAAAACTAGTTCGTTACTTAAAAACTGGAAAAGTATTTCAGAAGTGCAACAGAATTTTTTTTTTCCCAAAATGCTATCACAAAAAAAAGTTTTACCTGTTAGTTTTATTTTTGAGACTTACTTATTATGAAATTGTTTTACAAGCCTGTATGTGGCCTTTACAGACCATGTGAAAACTGATTTCCAGAGGTATTAAAATTTTTATTTCCATTTGCTCAGTATAACCTAAAGGGAGGGAGAGAGAAGTGTTTCAAGTCAAAGACCCATGCTTTCTCTAAACAATCATCACTAGCTTTATTGAGACTTCTCTTTTATAACGATTTGTTCTTCTACGATTTGGCCATCTGTAATTCAGTTGCAATGTTTCAGTGAACAGTTGTTGCTTTGGAATGATATCAGTGAAATTTCTTTAATCTTTTCTTTTTTCCATCCAGTGATTCGTAAGTTTCTAATCCCTCGCCATAATATTCCATAATGCTTTTAGTTTGAATTTACAGTAGTTATTAGGTTGATGGTTCAAAGTGTTGCAATAAAATATGTCCCTGACCTTTCTTCTACAAATATGAAGAGAATGCTAGTCTGTGCGCATGCATACGTGCGTGCACACACACATGTATATATGGAGATGAGGAAATAGTTTGACCAACTGTAATCTTTGTTCTTGCCTTCTTGGAGACAGTAATCCTGCAAGAGAAATTCTGTGACATGGATGGGTTGTTTAAGAGTTGTGCTTTTACTGGAGATTGAAACTTGCAAAAAAAAAACCCCTCCAGTCATCTTAACAGAAACTGAAGTGTCACCTCTTCCATGCACGTGTGCCGTCATTTAAGGGATATATGAAACCTACTTGCGGTCATTTCACCTCAGTGTTGGCTTATAAGTGAGGAAATACAGGACAACCAGATCATGCCTTTCCTTGACAAAACTCCAGGGACTTGGGAATTCCTGTAACTTCTTTTAAGAAAACAATGTTCAGTTTATAAAATACTGCAGATGCAAAAGGACCTGACAGGCAACCATTTTCTCAACAATAGTGCCCAGTCAGTTTGTGAGGGTGACTTTGCGTTAATGTTTGGGCAGGTTAAATATTTAAAGTGTGACACGTTCCTTTTTTTGCATTTTGGTAAATTGCTGATGAGTTTGTTAGCTGTCTATATTTTGCTGTCTGCGATGTAGTTACCACAATATCATTAGCTTGCTGTTCCCTTATTTGTTTTGATTTGAATAATATCTGTAACACAAAACATTTTAAAGTTAAGTGGTTCGTAAAATACAGTTTCCTAAACTGTATGATTGATATGTAACATTAAAAATGTTGGCCAGCAAAGTTCTTCCCGGGTTATTAAGTTTTCCTTCCACTAGAGGCAACTGCAGCCGTGTAGCGTTTCCAGACTCATTTGGTAAGAAGATGGGTTTGCATAACATATTTTACTTTTTTGAAAACCACAGTAAGTTGGCATTTAGAAAAGTCATAGTAAAATAAGAGGGGTTTTTCTTCTCTTGAACCGAGCTTTTGAAAATTCAGGCTTTATGCAAGTTGTGTGTTAAATGATTAATTTTTTTAACTTGGTAAAAGGGAAATGTTTGGGGGTTCATTTTTTTTTTTTTTTTTTTAAGGTTGGGATAATTCTCCATTATTCCACTCTTGCGACAGTACTGTGGCTGGGAGTGACATCTCGTAATATTTACAAGCAAGTAACCAAAAAAGCAAAAAGATGTCAAGATCCTGATGAGCCACCTCCTCCACCCAGACCAATGCTGAGGTGAGCCTGTTTGTGTCTGCAGCTCATTATTTCCCAGGTCGCTATGATCGTATTCTGACCAGAAAATGTAACAAGTCACTACTGGTTTTTTGCAAGTGCCTTTCGTAGAAGATTTTCTTTCCAGGTCCATAAAGTCCCTTCCAGATTTTTCTGTTCCTCAGCATTATGATAAGGAGGATGAGGTGAAGGACAGTTGGTCTTAGCATATTGCTGTTGCAGTGCTGTGTTCCTGATTTGTAAATTAAGAACTTGGTAGTGTTTCAGCATCACCACTGCGGCTTTGATTAGGACTTTAGACAGCAACACTTCCCATTAAATTATCAGAGAAGAAAGAATGTGGAGAACGGTTACCACACAATTAACAACCACTGCTATTTAAGTAAATAAAGTTTAATTTTTTCCAAAGCTTGTGTACAAATAGTTTGAAAAATAGGTATCAGTCATTATCAAATGAAAATAGTGTTCTTTGTGAAGCATTCCTCTTAGAATTTTTATTTCTGAAATCAAATGGGACAAACTAATTATCTGTGAAATTCACCCTATGTGAAATATTTTTAATAGAAAACATTTAACATTGTTCTTAGAGCCTACTGAGCCTCTGGGTAGTAATTAAAAACTGCTAAGCTGAAATTCTCCACAAGGTGGCAGAAGTTCATTAACTTTGATTAGTTACAGGCAAATATTTAGAAAGCGTGTTTAAAGTACAGAGACTGCAGAAAATCAGAAATGCTTTTCTGAAAATCATCAACTAAAATTTGCAGTACTATATACAAGCATATAGAAATATTTAATTGATAAGTTAGAAGGTAGAAGGTTAATATTTATACCACTTAAGTGCTGTCTTTGCTTTCCTTAACTTTTATTATTTTTCTTTTAATAAAAAGTAAATCTGTTGTATTCACTGTAGGATACAATGCCCATCACCAACTGAGTGCCTTCCACCAGGGTACTGAGTAGCCTTTTTAACATCGGTTGTGATTTTTTTTTTTTTTTGGATCCCTTATTATTTGTCATGGAGTTCTTGCTTTGGAAAATGTATAGTAAAATTACCAGCCTCACAGGCTCAGCTCTGCATTGACATAAACATGTACATACCATTTCAGATCTGGACACCTCATCTGTGACAATGGCAGTAACTCTGGAGACAAGTATCGGAACAGAGCAAACATGCTTCATATTTTGCAGATTTTCTCAATGTCCAGTTTCTGGCAGATCAGGGATTTCCTTGGTCAGATGTGTGATGTTTTTGCATGGAACAGCCATAGAAGTTTTTTTTTTTTCTTTATTCAGTTGTCTTTTAAATTTATGTTCAAACCAACACTACCCATAATGGCACAGGGCAAAGAGTTTTGTGCAAGAGTTTCTTGCTTGTTTGGAACCGGTCACCTACTGTCATCGGCCGCCCTATTTCTTGAATTTAAAGAGACAAAGCATGCTGTTTATATTTCTCCTCCATATGCCTTTTCAGAATTACAAAGGGTCTTTTGGAACAGAAAAAAAACCCCCACCCTTATAAATGTATGTAGGTACACATTTTTCTCCTTACTTGTCATATGTAAATCATTCTGCTTTGTGTTCTTTGGGTTTAAAGAAGTCTACCTTGCAGATGATAGGTGGACATGACGTTTATGTTGATCTTCAGTTCCTATAGGTATTTTCTGAGAGTGGACTTCATACCTGTTAAGCTCCCTTCCCCTCTCGTGTAGATAAGCTTTATTCTTTATTTTGGGAAGTTCATTGCACGTAAGACATTTTTGTTGGTGATGACGATATTCATTCACTGCTAATGGGACTTTGTCACAGGTCATGAGCAAGGTGGAAAGAGACTTTGAAATGGATCTGGTGTTCTGCAGAAAGCCACTATAGACAGCAGTGAAGAGAGTTGCTGTGGCTCACAGTAGCCATGTTGAGAAGATAGTGCAACACTTGGCACTGGTTGGAGTTTCTTAACTGTGAAATACTTTATGCCAAGTATATTGCATTGCCATGCCAGGCAAGAGGGTGTAAAAATAACTGAGGTCCTCAGCTGCCAATCACAAGAAGGAAATGGAGTTTATCATGCAGAAACGGTATTTTATTCAGCAGACCCCAACCAAGACAAAAGGAAACAGTTTTAATTTTTTTTTTACATAAAAGAACTGCTTTACAAAGAACCTTGCTGAAGATCTTAATAATGGGATACTTTAAAGCACAAAATAAAATAAAAATACAAATATTTGTATTTTGTAATTTTATTTAAAATAATTTAATTATATTTAAATAATAATGTAATTATTTGAAACAATTTGTATTACTATAATACCGATACTGGGTGAATGCTCTACTTAGAGACACAACATTTCACTATTGACGATTTTTTCTGTTACCATTGTAACACCTCTTGTGTACTCATGTCATGGGACTTGTTTTTTGCTTTTTGATCTAACTTAAGGAAAAGTTTTAGCCTGTGAGGGAGGTGAGCAGCTGTGAGGGAGAGGTAGTTTACAATAGGAAAAAAAAAAAATTGTAGTGAGGAAGTCTTAGGAAAAATTGATATTACTAGACCCCCAACCTGATTCACCCTATTTATTTTCTTAAAGAATTTGCATATTTCCAGAAACTTGGAGAGCTCTCATTTCCTTCATGGTGACTGAACAAAATCTATTGCCATTAAGCAGCCACTGATATACTGGCTTTATTTTTTAGGTTCTATCTTATTGGTGGAGGGATCCCTATCATAGTTTGTGGAATAACAGCAGCAGCAAACATCCGAAATTACGGCAGCAGACCTAATGCTCCTTAGTAAGTACCATATGACTGAGAGCTATGTCATAAGATTTCATGGGTTTGCTTTTCCAAGTACTCATTGCAATTAATTCTGATTCTTCCAGAAAACATAACCCCGCCAAGATCATTTCAGAGTACCATTATGAACTGATAAAGCATAAGTGACTTGTGAGAAGACATTAATTTTGATTCTTTGGTTTGTTTCTTTTCCAGTTGCTGGATGACTTGGGAACCTAGCTTAGGAGCATTTTACGGACCAGCTAGCTTTATAATTTTCATAAACTGTATGTATTTTCTCAGCATATTCATACAACTAAAACGTCACCCTGAACGTAAATATGAACTTAAGGAACCCGTTGAGGAACAGCAGCGTCTGGCCACCAACGAACACGGGGAACTCGCTCATCAAGATTCGTTGTCGGTGTCACTAGTTTCCACATCTGCTTTGGAGAACGAGCACAGTTTTCAAGCACAGCTGCTGGGAGTGGGCCTTACTTTGCTTTTGTATGTCGCTCTGTGGATCTTTGGAGCTCTGTCAGTTTCCCTGTATTATCCCATGGACCTGATCTTCAGCTGTTTCTTTGGGGCAACATGTTTAAGCCTCAGCGCCTTTCTTATGGTTCACCATTGCGTTAACAGGGAAGATGTCAGGCATGCTTGGATCACGACTTGCTGCCCTGGAAGGAGTACGTATTCAGTGCAAGTAAATGTTCAGCCCTCCAGTTCCAGCGGAACCAATGGAGAGGCCCCTAAGTGCACCAACAGTAGCGCAGAATCTTCATGCACAAATAAAAGTGCATCAAGCCTAAAAAATTCTTCTCAAGGTTGTAAACTAACTAACTTACAAGCTGCAGCAGCTCAGTGCCACCCTACTTCTCTGCCATTGAACACGGGTCCTCAACTTGATAACAGTCTCACTGAACATTCAGTGGATAATGATATCAAAATGCATGTAGCTCCCTTAGAGGTACAGTTTCGGACAAACGGACACCCGAGTCGGCATCATAAGAACAGAAGCAAGGGACATCGTGCTAGCAGGCTTGCAGTATTGAGGGAATATGCGTATGATGTTCCCACAAGTGTGGAAGGAAGTGTGCAAAATGGCTTACCTAAAAGTCGACAAAGCAACAGCGAAGGGCATTCAAGGAGCCGAAGAGCCTATTTGGCATATAGAGAACGTCAGTATAACCAATCCCAACAAGATAGCAGCGATGCTTGCAGTACACTTCCAAAAAGTAGCAGAAATACTGAAAAAACAATAGCTACCAACAACAAAAAAGATATTCTAAGAAAACCAATAGCGGTTGAACTTGAAAACCAACAAAAATCTTACGGTTTAAATTTAGCCGTTCAGAATGGACCACTTAAAAGCAGTGGACAGGAAGGACCCTTGCTCACTGCAGACAGTACCGGTAATATTAGAACTGGGTTGTGGAAACATGAAACTACTGTGTAGCATTATAATTCGTTGCGGGATGAATCCATATGAACTGTGATTACACATTCCTTAAAGCTATTAACACTTTTAAAGACTGTTTACAAACTCTAGGTACTTTATGCAGGGAGGGAACAAAGATAATCTGCCAAGCAAAAGCTTGTATGCATTATTATCTTTGCTGTTCTTACAAAGATGAACTTTTGGTATTTTGTGAAATTTTTTTTGAAGCGTCAGTCTTGAGAGATGCAGAACATAACTTTGTACATTGTTATTTTTTACCTGTAACCCTGCAGATGTGTCCACAACACATTTCAAATTTGTATTTAAATGTATAATAAATAGTATTTTCCCCAGCAGCTCAATGTTGCACTGATTTGTTGGGTTTTTTTAAACATTATTGCACTGAATGTCATCTTGATTTTACTACTTCAGTATCTGAAACTTGTGAGTTCCAGTTACTAAAGAAAATATTTGGTGTCTGAAATAGACAATGCAAACTGCTCAATTAATTGTATAAGGCCTAGAATTTGTTTGAAATGAATAAGCTATGTTTTAAAGAGATTTTTAGTATACAGGCAACTTGTTTACTCCAAAATCATTGTCTTGCACTTGCTGCATAACCTAGTTGCATTTTTAGACGGCTGTGGCTTATTTTAATGCACTTGCACAGTTTTTAGTTTACTTCGTAATGTTTTGGATAATACTCTATTTTGCCCTCATAATTACCTGACTGGGATGGTTTTTTTAATTTGTTTTAGGCATTTGAATTGAGATGGTTATGAATGTTCACAGACAATAGGTGCTAATTTGCAAAGGTCGTCAGGACATAGCTGTGAAAACTCATTCAGTTGTGATAGTGTAGAAGAACAATAGTGCAGGTGTTTTGGTAGATGGTAATGAGATAATCTGTTAGGAATGCGATCAGTATGCAAAATCGGGGTCTTTAGCTTCAGTGTCACTGTAGAAGCTGCCTCTTGAGAGAGTGTTTTGAGTTGCAAGTTCACTTTTACTCACCTGTATGTGACAATTTGCAGAATAATCTTCTCCAATGCTATACAGCATCTGTGTTTATAAAAAAAAAAGTTTCAGTAGCAGAGCTACATGAATAAGGTTATCAATTTTAAAAAGCATGTAAATTCCTGCAGTAGAAATAGCTAAAACATGCCATCTTTTACAATAATGTAAATCTCAAAAAATAAACATTGTACTTAAATTAAACCCTAATTTAAATTTAATTGCAGGATAATTACAAAAAAATAGTCAAGGTCAAAGTATTTTATGTAAAATGCAATATTATAGGATAGATTATTTGTTAATTATGAGTATAGCTTTCTATACTTAAATTGTTGACACTTCAATGTAAACAAAATCATATTTTGTGTCATCCTGCTGCTGTGACAAATTTGAGGTTGTAGTTGTAGAGTAATGCCTGGGGCTTTTTCTGTTTCCAGCACTGATACCCGTTTTGTAAAACAACGTGTATTAACTAGCAATGAAATGGTTCTGTATGATCTAGTACTGAGGTCGCAACTCAACTTTTAAGCCACAAATGGAATTGGATTTTGTATATACTTGGCTACTTGGTTCCCTAATTCAGACTTGTCACAGTTGGGTATTTTAGTTAAGTGTATCTGTTTGAATACAGCTACAGGCCTAACGTTCTCAGTACTCAAATGTTGTGTTAAATAATGTATAATGTGAGGACATTCAGGTGTGTTTAATTCTTGCTTGGCAGGTTTACAGCACCCTCTACTAATCGGCTTGATAGTCTGAACTAATCTTGGATGTGTTGTACAAACTTCTCCAGTAGAACAGTGTTGTTAGAATTTCGGTTCTATTTTTGCTTCTTGTGAGTAGTTGCTATTTAAGAATTCTTAAAGCAACATTTTGACAAGTGTATGACTCAGTTTTGATTGCTATTCTGTTTTACTGGCTTCAAGAGAGGCAGCTTTTAGCTTGTAACCGACCTTACAGCTATAGTATGGATAGGCGCTCAAAAAAGGGAATTTACAGGTATTACCAAAGAAAAGAATTTAAACTAAATTACCAAATATATGTAAAATATTTGCATTTTAAGCTATTTGATAAGGTGTTTAAACATCTTGGACAACTCACTGCTTTGTAATTGCAAAAAAGCTGTATGTGGGTTGTTGTATCGTGTAGGGGGAGTTCCTCTTGGTGGAAAAAATACATTTTGGACCTAGAAGTCAAAACTGGAGACTTGATCCTATTCCATTCCAGATGCTGCAGGTCTCTCTCTCTTGATTTAGCGATGGATTGAATGAAAACTGAATTGCCAGACAGTAAGTGTAAAGGCATGTGCTAAGAGAAGTACTCGCCTCCGAGGTGACTTTGTATATTACACAAGTAGCAGCAATATAATCACTGAGGTTCCTTCATATGTAGTTTGTAGCCCCAAACCCAGATATTTTTAGATTATATTTAATCAGGAATATATACTGTGCTGGTTTTTTTTTAGAGTAACAAATATATGTATTAATGCAAATAATTTAAGCCTACTTTGTCTTTTCTTTAAAATTATGTATCTAGAAAAACATAATCCATATATAATATGGAAAAATGTCAAAATAGTCCGTAGATTATTTCTTATTATCTGAACAAGGTATGATAATGACTTAGGATAACATCAGTTATCCTTTAGAATCTGCTTGCCCTTTGCTTTTAGCACTTGACACCTTTTGCACACGTTTGGAATTGAACATCTGTTTAGTCTTTCTTGAAGCTGATCTTAAAAATGCCTTTAAAAGTAATTCTGTATGTAATACTTCTGCACAGCTTGATAGCTTGCCTTAAGTTTTGATGAGATTAAAAAAAATAAACTCTTTGCTAAGTACTTAATAAATTATGAATAGCCTTGGTATATACAGGGGGTTTTAATGTAAAAATATTTCTTAAATCGCCACACTAATAAACATTGCTTACTTAAAGCCATGTACATAGCTACATAGCTTTTAATCTAACAAGTGCTTTTGCTCAGATGATGACAAATTAAGCCATTATTCTCAGATATAGTCTTGACAAATACTGAAGAATACACTCACCTCCTGTGTTTCTCATGAAGAATCTTAAATTCTTTCATTTATGTAATTAAAAGTTGGAAGGCAGGTTATTAGACTCTGAGAAAGTGGAGTTATTAAGTATAGTATCTTATAAGGAAATTGGAAACAGAAAATCTTCACGCTTTTTCATATGTTCTTTCCTAATAGTGTAAAGCAAGCTTGTTTACAGACTTGTAATTAAACTTTGCATGAAAAGCCATTTAACTCGCTCCAATGGAAAAAACCACTACACACAAAACTCATTTTTGCCTGTTTGTAGAACAATGAGAAAGTAGCTACAATCATTAATCAGGTATAAAAGGGGGAGTAGGTAATACAAACTGAGGCGAGAAGAGCCTTTTTGAGATAACTTTGCTTTCTACCATAAAAAAGGTAGAGACCAGAAACAGCAGTAGTCAGTGCTGGCCGTCACTGTGGTAATGGTCAGTACGTGTGTCCATTCATAACAGTGAGGAAAGCAGGCGTTGAAAAGCAAGCTGTGCTGCTTGCTGAAGCTGTTTGTCTTATGTATTGTACTGCTGCCTTTTCACAGCCCTGAGCAACCTGAAGGATCAGTTTTGTTCGGAGTTTTTTGGGTCACAGTTTCCAGATCTTACAGAGATTAATAGCATAGTATCTGTGAGAAATACTATTGTCCTTCCAGTTCAAGATTAACATATAAAACATGAAGAAAGCTGCTAAATTAAACAAACACCCTGTGAATTTTTAATCCCCACTTTCAAAAACAGAGGGACCTGTTGTGTTTGTGGGAGCTTGGTTTTAGTTTAAATTAGGTTTATATACCTTCTCTGGTTCCAAGATTGGTGGAATATAGACATTTGGGGAGATGGAGGAGGAAATGAAGTGGTGGTGGTATCTATGAATACAGATGTAAAATGTGTTTTATATGGAAGAGTTAACTTTTGAAAACTATTAGGTTAGCAAGATCATAAGTATGACAAACTTTCATCTCTAATACTAGCCCACCAACACCACCTCGCATCTGAAACTCGCCTCCGTGCAAGCAGGTAGGAAATGGCAGTCCTTGGGTACGGAGGTGAGGAAAGCAGCCGCGTGCCTGGTGGTCACTAACCTGGCCGCTTCTTAAAGCCCCTGCAGGACTGGTGCTGCTGACCAGGCTTCTCTGCTGACCGCAGCTGCAGCTCACCAATGTATCGCAGAGCAAATCTTGACTCAAGTGGAGGGTGGCTCCACACAGTCGAAAGGCAGGAGCTGAAAGGTCAGTGCAGAGACAGGGCTTGCCGACTTTCTCAAAGCATGCTTCACAGCCAGTTGCGTACATGTCTGATGTGACTTCAGTTTAAAAAACCCAACCAGCTTTCAATCACTGCAGCAATCTGCAATGAGGATGGAAGTCCTTGAAAATTAATCAAAATTCAAGCCCAAAATATACAATTTGAGTATACAAATGAAGTGCTTAGCTGAACATAGCATTTTCTCTGAAGTCAGCATTCACTCAGTATGATAGTGCTTATAAATCTTATTCTTCGAGCTCTCTAGTGAAATAAATGAGGCAGGACTTAAGATATTAGTGAGATAAAATTGAAGGGAAGTTTTTAGTTTCTATTAGATGAAGATTCTTGAAATTTTGCACTTGGTACTCAAGTGCTGAATATAGTAAAGGTTTCATACACCTCTTCCCATGGGACATCACTGAAAAGCCTCAAACCCAACAGTTAACTTGCATGAATGAAAGAGAATACTAAATGTTAAAGTAACATAAATAGATGAATTTTTAAGTTCTAGAGATTGTTTTCAGAGAACATACTTTTCATAAAATGAGTAGAGACATAGAAGACAAACATTTATACAAAAGAAAAAACAATGCTAAGTGTAAATTTCAGTTTTCACCTGGAGGAGGAGGAGTTCAGCCCCCTTGCAAAGCCTAAAGGGCCTGTTGTGTAGAATCACTATGCAGTTCTTGATACGATGACTTGTTTCACATAATGCATACTTGATATTTTCACTTCATCCACTTAAAGTTCTATTTGCTGACTATGATTATTCTGTTTCCCCCATATCAAATGTCCCTCCTTCACCCTTCTTCCTAGTCTCTGCTCAGCTACAAATTAATACGGTGTTAGATTGTCTGCTGCAGCCTCCAACACCCTTCTACATTGTTCAGCTGTAGAGCAGCTTCCTGAATTGTTTGCAGCAATGTTCCTTTAAATCACAAATGAGTAAGTTGTTCTTATCAGACAGAGTCCAAATCTGAGCTGCAGGAAGATGCGATATGCAGAGACTTAGTTTCGTCTATTAGCTGATGATTTTTCTGTTGGATGCAACTGGTGAAGTGGAAACTTGTAGGAAGGACAGGTTTCCTCCTAGGGGAGGAGGCATCCCTGGTAACATCCAGAGCTGCTGAGCGAAATATTTAAAATGAGAATAAATACTCGGATGTAGTGTGCATCTCATCATTAACAGGCTTATCTCTAAAGGTGCTAGACATGCAACTCCTACAGGCTCTCACAGGAGCTGTAATACATGAACTTGTCGATTCTGTTGACATAGAACACTTAACCAGGTCAGACCACAGTTTAAATCTTCAGCTGTGATGAGCTGAAGATGTACTACTATTACAAATTTTCAAGTAAAACTGTACTTGAGTTTAATCACAGCTTGATAACTACAAGGCAGATAGTGTTTGTAGGGGAGAAGAGTTTCATGTGAAACAGAAAAGCACAGTTGAAAAGCCATCTTTATTAAATATGGTTGTAGATGTAAAAATACCTATTCTCAGGCCATTACAGTCTCAAGATTTGGTAAACAAAAATGGGTGCAATCACCAGTACCTTGTTCCTTCCACCTGTGGATAATGAACAACCCAGCAGATTGCCCTAAAATGCCACCACGCTGGAGTGATGTACACAGTTGGCCAGTACCTCTCAACTGGAAGATGATCTGGATGTGGGAGCCATCACCAGGACATAACATCCCTGATAATGACTTATGTTATCCTATCCTGTGTAGTAAGGCCATCTGGTTATCCCATAGCTGAAGCTTTCTCTGAACCTTGTGGAGAGTGCAAATGAGCTTTAAATAATGCCTAGTATAGAGTTAGAACAGTTTTATGTTAATCATTTTACAGAAATGCATCTTTCAATCTAAAACGAAGTCAGGTGCACGAGGATAACTGCATGTGGAGTGAATAGTGTCAGCGGTCCCTCCAGCACTTGGCTCAATAGCTTTCCTGTCACCTTCAGCAGCCAACAGAGAAGTGAACCCTGTTGTCTCCATCTTTTTGACAAGTGTTCTATACTTTGTAAGATTTTTCTCATCTTTCTTTTATGTAAGTTGCTTTCATCAAATGTTTCAACACTGAGCTACCTGGCAAGTTTCATTCCTTAAAGATATCAGCTCAACTGATGTGATTTCCCCTTCCCTGTTACATTTGCCACCTTATATTTAGCGCTCCTGGATTCAAGAACAGGAAAGAAAGACAGCTTATGTCTTGATCATTAGTTTTGTAATAAACTCCTAAGTAACCTCACGTATAAAGAAAAGCCCGAGGAATCTGAGGAGAATTTTCTAATCCTCTCCAATATTTCTGATAAAGGAGATGGGAAGAGTTTTTACCCTAAGCTGGCGAAGAACCAAAAAGCCTTTGTAGACAAGGAAACCAAACAGATTTCTGATGCAGATCCCAAAAGGAACGAGAGCAAAATTTTAATACTGCTTAATAGGTAAAAATGTGTTCACTGTGGCAGGGATGAAGCTGCTCTTGCACTGAGGTGCCCTTTGAGTGCCCAGTGTCTAGACGTGGTGATAATGCTGGAGTTTAATTGCCGAGATCTGATGGTGCTAATTCAGCCCCTACCGGCCTGTTTTTGAAGCTTTTGTCTGAAAACAGGCAGGCAGACCCAGGAGCGTCACTAAAAAATTACTTGGAGTGAGGTTACATGCTAGGATTACCACAGCAATTAATGGCCAAGGCTATCCGAGGGGTGATCTGCGTTCCCAAAACATCTTGTTTTAGAACATTGTAATTACCACAGGCCTAGGGCTGGGGTAAAGTTATTTTCTCCCTGCTGTCAAACAGCTTATACTCAACTTGAACAGGCACCTGTTTGGGGTTTTTTTCCCTTCCCCCCATGAAGTGAACAGGTAACAGCTGATAACTCAGCAAGCTGGTAGCTCAGCTTGTCCAACACATGTCAAGTGTCTCTCCTCTCCTGACAGGATCCATCTAACTTTCTCATTTCCCAAAATACTTTTTTTTCCTAAAGATGTGTACTGTAATGAGCAAAACCCCCAAAAGCCCACCCTGTGTCCCCTGCACCCCTTTCCCCCAGGAATACTGGCTTCTGCTGCAGGGTGGCTTTATTTAACCGGGAAGCATTTTTTTTAAGTTTTATTCAACATTATTGCAATTAAAGCAGAGATGGTAAATTTCTGCAAGGCCACAGGATTTCTTCCGTGAGACAATAACTGTTCACCTATGTAAAGATGATGGGCCCTATGGTAGCACAATATCATTGTTAGTCTGGATCAGAAATTTGAAAGATTGCCTGGTGGTGTTTCTAAGAGCTGCTATATTGTTCCTGTTGATTTCCTTAGGGTTTCTGTTTGTGACCAAGTATCACCTTAGCCTTGTCTTCTCAAGAGAATACTAAATCATCCTTCTTAATGCACAGGAGAACACTTAAAATAAAAAGCCCAACCCTTTTATTTCTGAAAGCACATGACAGAGATTCTAAATCTATGCCTACTTGCCAATGTAACTTTAAAAATGCGGTTTAATATAGCTCCATTTAAAAAAAGACACATACAAACCTCCTTAAGGAAATTAGTTTTTCTTTTCAAACTGTGCCTGCTGAAAAGATCCAGGTTACTGTTAGGGTGTATTTTTACATTAAGACAAGCTATTCAATTACAGAATAGGTGTCCAGAACCACAAAGCTATAGCGAATGCCTATTAATGTTCACATGTTGTCCCCCGTGCTCTGCCATTTCCATCACAGACAAAATCAAAGCCGGGGTGCTGTCAGGCAGGCATTTTGGAGGGGAGCTGCTGTAGCCTGTGCCTTGTGATAATGAGGCCACGGCTTCTCATTTCGACGGATGTAGAATCTCAGTGAACTGATGCTCTCACGCTAGCCATGATCAAATCCAGCCTTGGCAGTCAGAGCTACCTGCTAACTGTAAGTTATTGCTCGTCCAGAATGCCTTGCTATATGAAAATTCAGCAGGAAGAAAATGCATGCCCCTTTCCAAAACCTGACCTGCACAACTGAGCCCCCATATAATGGTTGCAAGCAACAAGCCTGGTTTTTACTCTGGAAAAGCTGCCCCTTGGAGAGCCATCGCTGTAGCACATCACCCGGCAGCTCTCAGCCCACAGAGGAGTTAAAGACAGGCTTAATTTGAAATTACTTGACCCGTGGGCAGTAAACATAAGGAAGAAGAAACCAGGTGTGTTGAATATCAACCAAATGACATACTGAAAGTGGAAATTGGGTATCAATAATAATATTATTGATCCATTTTTTTATACTACGAGCATAAGAAGCAGGGTACTATACTCCATCTGTTTCAACTCTCCTATTTTCATCCAGAAGTATAAGCATCAGTGGCTGCGTGCAAAGAAAGAGAACTGCCCACACCTCAGTGAGGACGAAGCCAGCAACACTGACGTTTTTCACAAATTTTTATGGGCTTTGAATGACAACAGCTAGTCCCTGACCTAGGAGGGCAACTAAAAAATACAGGAAGTCAGAAGAGCAGATATATTACTTTTGAAGAGTAAAGAATTCAATCAAGAGTACTGGGGAAATACTTAGCTCACTAGGTGCAGCCTTTGTTTTAAGGAAGCTTGCTATTAGAAAAAAATACATCCTAATCCTGCAAATATTCCCTTCTTCACTTCGAGGACAAAATTAAAGTCAGTGTGTTTCAAGTTACAAGTTTTGCAACATTTCCTTTTCAGACTTAAATAAAGCATGCATTTTTCAGCAGCATTACAACCAAATCTATTTGATAGTGGGGAGACAAAAATTCCCTAGAACTGTGCCTCACTTCTTAATGCAAAAGCGAGCAGGAAGCAAAGGAACATAAAAGGGTAGATGAAATGAGAATGGAAATTTTAATGGAAGAAGTAGTAGTGAAACAAAAGGCAGTTCATAGATTTTACGCTTAGGCCAGGCTAGCCGAGCTAAAGCTGTGAGAGCTGGTCAGTGCCAGAGGCCTGGACTCCACCGCCTGCCGCTGCTTCTGCCTCCCAATGCTCCCACGCCTCCGAACAGGCTGTGACTGCAGAAATAGCTTCAAGGGCCTGAAAGGAGCCCAGGAAGATTTGAGAAGGAGGAATAGAGGAGAAAAAATGTTAAAACAAAGGTATAAATATATTGTAACGCTGCTGGTGACATGCCGCTTGTACCAGTGCTGGGCAAAATAAAGGAATGGGAAACTCATCACAAACACATGTCATCAGAAACATACGGAAGGGGCATAATAATAAATGATCTGAAGCAACAATGTGAGTAATAGCAGAATGGTAAGGAGTCAGTGCGAGCCTGTCACAAGAGACGGTTTCAGCCACGGAGAGAGTGTTGCCATGGATTTCAATAGGGAGCAGACTTTCAAAGTTGCCTGCAGTCACATTAAAATGGAAAAAGTTCCCAAATGAGAGCACACTCAGGATCATCTCCAGAAATGAAAGCCTACTTCACTTACAGTGGTGGCAGAGAAAACAAAGAGCACAGTGCAGCTGTGATAAGAAACAGAAAACGCAGAAAACTGGCAGGTAATAGTGCATTCATAAATAAATACTTTTATTACTTTTACTTTTCCTAATGTGCATTAGAAGCATATAATTGTTTTCTGGTCCTTATATTGTTATTAGCTCTTCAAAATCCTGCACTACCAAACCCTGAACACCTATTCTGAACCTGATGCAAGAGAAGGAAAAAAAGGCTCCAAACAAACCAATGTCCCCCGCCCAAGTCTTTGCTTTTGGGTTCTTATAGAAATCCCATTACAGCAACAATGTGCATGTATTCCCAAAGCAATAATTGCATTATTTTGTAGATGATAATCTATTAAATTACTCTGATGCTTTCATTGATCTCCTATGAAGTGAGTGAACAATAAAGTCCAAATACTTAAAAGGTCTAGTTATGAAACCCAGACGCAGAAAACAACCTTGCTTGCCCAGCCCTGGCCAGTATAATCATGGCCTTAAGGAAACTGATTATGGTAAGCGATGTCTGGCTCTTGCATGTGCATCTTATGTGTTAAGAATTGAGCCAGAGAATTAAATAAATTAAGGTGATTCACAATCAATAAAAAAAAGCATTCCCTAAACACGTATGAAAACACTGACGTTAAAGAGGTAGGGAAACAGGTAACAGCTGGCCTTGGTATTAAAGCTTAAGTTTGGTTCCAATGTTAATAGCAGCAAAATGCCGAATTACCCCTCACATGCTATTCTTGTATTAGCAGATAGTAACAAAAATCAAAGCTTTCACTCAAAATCCCAGTGTGCATAACTTGTATTTTTGGTATACTGCTCCTGTGTTAAGGAGCTATTCTAACATTCACTGGATTACATGAGAAGTTTAATCAAGGAGCAGCAGGCTCTAATGTCCACTCAGCAAAGCATTTCGACTCTCATGGCTAAATATATTTGTAAGGTGCAATAGAAGTTAATGCACAAAGTGATTCTTCTGAAGAGTTTATGTGCCAGTTTATTGTAAGCTGTAAATTGCTTTTGGAGATGACAGTCTTTTCTGTTATTAATTATAACATAATGACACTTACTGATTCTGAAATAGTTTCAAAGCGGGAACAGGAGTACGCTCATCTCAGTGCAACCCAGCACTCCTGAAAGAGTACAGTACTGAAATATTCCCCTTTCAATCTCAGAAGTGAAATATGTGGATGCAACAATAACAAAACCCTTGCCATAATATCCATGCCATAACAAATTTGGTCTTCTGGATTTTTCATGGTCATTTTTACATGTGTAGCATTCATTAAGACTCTTTGTCTAAAATGGTAGAGGAATGGTCATAAAGGTACCAAGAAACACCAGGAAATCAAAACGTTCCACAGACGATACCAGGAAACCAGTGGCATTTAACCTACATGCATACATCTTGCATAAGCTAGAAGAGGCAATTGTGAATTCTGTTTAGTAATCTCCTAGTTCTTGAGTTGTCCTGCCAATTTTCATGGGATTATTTGTTGATGAAGGTATTAGTTAAACCAAGTAATGCCATCTCTAAACCTATGCAGTCAGACAACTACTGCATTTTTTTACCACACAAACTTCTTTCACTATCAAGATACAAGAAATAAATCATCAACTGATATTAAGTTGTCTAAAGCATGAAAACAGGAGTTTCAAGTATTCATTGCATGAATAACATCAAACAGACTTTTGCAACATCAGCTCATGAATGCAAAAGTTACGTGTATGTTCACCATACCCACCTCAGGTGAGTCATGACAAACTGGTACATGTGATGGACTCCAGTGATTCCCCAGGCCCAATGGTAGTGGTGAAAGCTTATTTCAGCTACGCTTAAAAGCCACTGAAACTTCAGACAGAAAAAAAGCAAGGAAACACAGAGCTAAGAGGAAAAAATAAAACAGCCACCTGTATCAAGGAAATGTTTGCCGGTTTTGTTGTTTGCCAAGCAGAGGCTTTATTTAGGCTAAGAACAAGGAACAGAAATTTGGGTCCTGTCTAACAAAAGCCTATGTTTGTTGATGTCAGAACTGAACCCAAATTCTCTGGGTAATTCTGCTAATTCTAGATTTTGTGCTAATTTCTTAGGATTTGTTGCAAATCAAAACAGAGGTTGTGTGTGTGCATGTATGTGTGTGGGTGGGTGTATAAAATCTATCAGCTTCACCCTCTTCCAAATATCCCCTGGTAGTTAATTAAAGAATGTACAATTTCCTATGGATATTTTCAGAAGATCCCAGGTGATTTAGGAACTAATACATTACTTTCACAGAGATCACAGAGATCTTTGCTTCTGACTCAAAATGCACACTGTGAAATCCCATCTTGCATTCTTGTGTTTTGAATTTTTTTAAGAAGTCATCCTGGTTTTATTTGCTGCTGCAGCTTTTTTCTTTTTTATAAAATATAATTTCCTATGTTGGCAAATGTCCATTTTTTCCCCAGAAGATGGCTCTGAAGGCTATATTGCAAGGCGCACGTTTTTCTATACCACAGTGTAAAATCCTTTCATGTGTGATATATTGCAGGCAGCTGAGCCAGAGGAATTTGCAGCCAAAATGCAAGTATTTCCTGGAGTACAGTTCTTTGTTTTGCCCCAGTAGCCTTACTGCAAAAATCACAGTCAGGGAATCTTTGCATAACTTGTGGGTGACCTCTGTGGCAAGGGGAGCTCTGCTCACCCCAGAATCACTCACTTTTAGCTTGTCTTTCCACCACTGTAATATGGTATAAAGAGGAGTTCTCTCTCCCAAGTCAGCGCTAATCCTTAAAAATACTGTAAAGCCTCAGATTAATCTTGATGAGAGAAGGGATAAGTTGCATCCAAAATTAGATCCTTTGTTAAATTAAAATCTTTTTATACCTCTCATCCGTAAACAATTAACAAAATGCAAATCCTATTACTTGCCTAAGCAAAAGTGGCAATAAGAAGGAGAGAAACTTAATTTACCTTGGCAAAACTGAATTTTCTCTCACCTCCAACCAATGCCCAAGAAGACAAAAATATGATCTCATGCTGTGATTGTCTCAAATTGAATTGCTCCAAGAAAAGAGCTGGCACTGAGCAAGCTGAACCGCAATACTAGATCAGAGAATTCATGAATTAAAGTAAAATAGCAACAGTTAACTCACTATTTCCAAAAATTTCCCTCAAATTTGTTGGTTTCTTAATGGGACTGGGGTTTTCATTTTAATTTCCTATTCATTTTAATTTTCCTAGGAACAATAATGGCAATTCTAGGATGTATTACCATTATAAAAATTGTTTGAAAGAAACTGTGTGATGGATTCATTCATTAAAACTGCTGCAGCTTTACTTTGTGTTGTGGAAGTCAGGGTGGTAATGATTTGCATTACAAATGTATAAAGTAGCATGAAATTCCTTGAATATGAATTTGTACCTCATTGCACTGCAATAATAACAATAATAAAAAAATTAATGAGCATTTTGCATCTAGGCTAATGATTAGACTATTCTTCAAGCAAATTGATATCATGCTACTTCTGTTTGAGGAAGGAGCTCCTAGAACTCATCACAGACAAGTTCACCAACATGTTACAACTCTAACCCCCTCTTTGTTATCTGTAAGTCACGTGGCAATGGGCTATTAGCTTCATGAGAAGGTTCAGCAGACTGAGAAAGACCCAGATACAAGTTCAGAGATTTTCCCTGTTGTGTGTTGCAATGGGCATGTTACAGTGATGCTTCTCCCTAGGCAGGTAGTGCCTGATTCGGTAAAATACTGTCCCATTAGAGAGCAGTGACTGAAGCCTTCTCATCAGATTGAGATTGGGACCTGCTTGCTGGAATAGACTGACTACCACTGTCCTCTACAGAAATTCAGCAATACTTTTGTACAGTTAATATCACCATCTCGTAACAATCATGTTTTGTCTCTACAAGACCAGTGTGATTAGCAGCAGGAGGAGATTTCATCTTTTTCTCTGCCATTGTCAATGCTCTCCCCTTGCTCCCCAAGGTGTCCTCAGCAGGAGGCAGACCTGGTTCATGGGTGGTCTGTGCAGGAAGATACAAAATTTGGCATTTTTGCATGAGTTTCTTGTCTGGTTCTCCAAGGATCTTTCTCCTGCTGGCTTGTGTTGCACAGTACTTTGTACTCTGTACTAGATATCAACTTGTAATGACCCCGTAGCACCCTGGAAGCAGCACGAGAACAGAGAATTGAATATTCTCTTCACTGATCCTTTAATTTTCCTGTCCCTCAGCTTTACTTTTGTAAACTGGGTTATTAGTACTTTTTTATTTCTGAGGACCATTAAAGAAAACAGTTGCATTACAGGCAATTTTAGTTTTTCCTTGTTTCAAAACTTGGGAGGAAGAGAGTCAGATTCATTTCAAATCCAGTCACTGGAACGTTAACCAAAAGTGTCCTCAGAAGGAAGCGTGAATTGCATACTAATTAACATATCAAGATAGCGTTTGGTATGTGGTTTGTATTGCTGGAAGACATCTTCATGACCCCTTCAAACTAGTGTAAGGCTGACAATGAATCGTGTGACTAAATGCCCAGAACTAACACTTATTGATACTTTAAGCAGAATGTTTTGGGGTTGATCTCATACCTAAACATGATTTAAACTATTTCGCTATAAAAATCTTGGCTTTGTCTTGTAAAGCCAGCTGGATATATAATCTCTTCATTTAATTACTGAAACATGAAGAAGTCTGGAAGACAAATGGAAAGATTCGGAATTGCACTGTTCTCATAACACTGGACAGGGTAATAAAAATGGCAGTACTGAATAGATTTATAGACTTTTGTTTCAATGGTGCAACATGAAAACATACTTTTATGATAGTGGTGAACTGTAAGTGATAAGATATGAAAAGGACAAGTAGATCATAAGTTCCCACTAGATATTTAAAATGGGTTCTGCCAACTAGAATTTGACTCAGAAGACAGCTGCTTCAAGGAGTAGCATTTTAAAGCAGCAGGTACAAGGAGTTATGCTTATGGGGCACATCCACATCACAAAATGGGATACAGTGGTCAGACTTCCGAGGTAGTTCCAGCCGCAATAGTATACCCACATAATATGTGCTGGGCAGTACAGTTCAGAGATGCTGTCTGGGGACTACAACACAGCAGGGCTACATCAGCACAGTGCTGGGCTTGAGCTAGCAAGTCCTGCCTCCAAGCAAGACCAAGCAGTGCCAACACAGCACTGTTTCGCCAGGATTACCAGTGTCCTACCCTGCGGCAATATCGCATTCAACGCCTCGCCCTTTTACTTCAATGACCTGAGTTAGCCAGGCACTTTTCAGGACTTACTCTCACTAAAGAGTGAGTTGATGACTTTTGAAACTGACTTTAAGGTTTCTAGAGGATTTTCTGAGCTATCTCAAATTAATAAAACACTTCAAGATGTCCCATGACAAAGGATCTGCTGTAGTATCTTCAGAGAGGTTACCGGGTCACAGCAGGCATGAAAAGCATGTTTGCAACCAGTGGAACCACCAAGCTGCAGTTGTGGATAGGGCAAAACGTCGTTGTCTTTCTCCCTTTCCTGCTAAAGGTGCCTGACAAGCCCAGAGAAGAGCCATAATGTGTTTAACTAAGCAGGATGCTTGCAATAAGCAGGTAGCATCAGGGAAAGCACTCTCCTTTTCTGGAGGTGTGGAAGTAGTTTGAGGGAGATGACCTGTGGATATTCTGTAAGCCTTCATGTCAGGGAAATTGTATGCAAGCATCCAAAGCAATTTTTCACTTGAGAGAGGTAAAGAAAGTCTGTCTTCATCCTTTCTGCCTGTTAAACTCCCCTTGTAATTTTCTGTATCATAAACCTCCCTTCTTTTTGGAAAAGCAGAAGGAAAAAAAAGATCCGTTTGGGGCACATTACTTTCAGATAAGTATCTACCTTCACCTATTTCAGTTTGTATGAAACATTCTTGACCTACCCTGGTAATTTCTGGTTTTCACACACAAGTGCTTGCTAGACAAGTTCGCCTTATACTCAGACAGGTTTGTATTCAAAACACCCACACATTTTTACCAGATAATAATTCCCTAAGGTTGCACTAATTATCTCCTCTTTGCAGTCTGCAGCATTATATGAGCCAACTGGGCAATTCTTCCTTTTGCATCACACTTACATAGACAAGTAGGAGGTCAGTGCATTAAATTTAATGACACTAATTTTTGCTTTCTTGTTTTTCCATACACATTTACATGAGCAGATAAACAAATGATCACAAAGGTAACTTTCATGCTTACGTATGTATAAATAACCAGCTGGATGGATTAGAACCAAGCTGTTTCCCAGGGTGATCAAAAAAAGGAATTATTCCCACCAACATACAACTGCAGGGGGTGAGATAGTGGAAAGGGCTGAAACATGTTGATACTGGCTTTGGTGAGTTTGGGGGTCTATTTTTATTCTCCTTACACAAAAGACAGAAGCAAAATAAGCTGCGTTGTTATTTGTGGTAGGCATTTGAGGGGCAGACAAAATTAATTCATAGGACTCAAATCCATCAGAGATTAAAAAAAAAAATCTTTCTGGCTTATAAATATATTCCATTATATCAATTTAATTCACATTTCTCAGTCACCTTCTAGAAACAGTGAGACTCTTAAGCAACTTTAAAAGTAGGAGGTTTAAGTTCTTGAATCAGCAAGGTAGATGATCCATAGACTATTGTCCATCAGAAAAATTTGATGACAAACTGAAAAACACTCAGACAAAAAATAAGCAGATGCAAAATGACTCTGAAACCTCCCACATGGATGTAGTGGTTGACGCCAGGGTTTCAGTAAGCCTACTGAATTTCAGAAGTGCACACTGATCACTTTGAGGCAATAATGCTGCAGTTCAGCACAAGCAGATTTGTGGCACTCAAACAACTGCAGACCACACTTAAAAGCATATCCAGAACAAACAGCACATATTATCAAGAGAGAGAATAGAGCTGCGCAAGATATTCACAGCAAAACAGAATTGGAGCAGAAGCTCCTGAAATTCTGATTGTTATATATTTGAAGACTTCAGCCCAGGCTTGTTGAAAATGGTTGTGAGCCTTTCAGATAAGCCTGACCTCAATTCAGAATGCAAATGGGTTGACGGGTAAGCCAGATCTAAAACAAAGCAACAGAAAACAAACAAAAGGTATCTTGAGCCTGGTTTCCTTGGGCAATGTGTCTTACACAATTGCATTGTCTGTTTCTCCTTTCCAAAAACTTCTTGACGCTCTTGCCTGTTCCAGCTTTACTTACAAAGGGATAGATACCTGTGGTGGGCTGACCCTGGCTGGATGCCAAGTGCCCACCACAGCCGCTCTATCACTCCCCTCCTCAGCTGGACAGGGGAGAGAAAACAAAAGGCTCGTGGGTCGAGACAAGGACAGGGAGATCACTCACCAATTACCATCACGGGCAAAACAGACTCAAATTGGGGAAAATCAGTTTATGTTATTACCAATCAAATCAGAGTAGGATAATGAGAAATAAAACCAAATCTTAAAAACACCTTCCCCCCACCTTTCTCTTCTTCCTGGGCTCAACTTCACTCCTGATTTCTCTCCCTCCTCCACCTGAGCGGCGCAGCGCAACAGGGAATGGGGGTTGCGGTCAGTTCATCACATGTTGTTTCTGCCGCTCCTTCCTCCTCACTCTTCCCCTGCTCCAGTGTCGGGTCCCTCCCATGGGAGACAGTTCCCCATGAACTTCAACATTAATCCTTCCCATGGGCTGCAGTTCTTCATGAACTGCTCCAGCGTGGGTCCCTTCCACGGGGTGCAGTCCTTCAGGAACAGACTGCTCCAGTGTGGGTCCCCCACGGGGTCACAAGTCCCACCAGCAAACCTGCTCCAGCGTGGGCTCCTCTGTCTCCATGGGTCCACAGGTCCTGCCAGGAGCCTGCTCCAGTGTGGGCTTCCCACGGGGTCACAGCCTCCTTGGCACGCATCTGCCTGCACTGGCGTGGGGGCTTTCACAGGCTGCAGGTGGAGATCTGCTCCACTGTGGACCTCCACGGGCTGCAGGGGGACAGCCTGCCTCACCATGGTCTTCACCAGGGGCTGCAGGGGAATCTCTGCTCCAGCGCCTGGAGCATCTCCTCCCCCTCCTTCTTCACTGACCTTGGTGTCTGCAGAGTTGTTGCTCTCACATATTCTCACTCCTCTCTCTTCTGGCTGCTGCTGTGCAGCAGGTTTTTCTCCTTAACTGTGCTATCCCAGAGGCGCTACCACCACCACTGATGGGCTCAGCCTTGGCCAGCAGCGGGTACATCTTGGAGCCGGCTGGCATTGGCTCTATTGGACACAGGGGAAGCTTCTGACAGCTTCTCACAGAAGCCACCCCTGTAGCCCCCCCGCTACCAAAACCTTGCCATGCAAACCCAATACAATACCTCAAGAAATCGTAAGTTTTTGCATTGTGTGAGTATAGTCAAAATCAGCTAACTTAATGAAGATACTGCAGACAGACTATCACTCTAGCTAAACCTAGAAACATCCCAACAACCTGAAAACCTGTTCAGAACTTCCATTTTGTAATTGGACCAATACATGTCCAATGAGACACAAAGCCTCTGAAGTATCACAGAAGCACAGAATGGTAGGGGTTGGAAGGGACCTCTGGAGATCATCATCTAGTCCAACGCCCCTGCTAGAGTAGGTTTACCTACAGCAGGTTGCACAGGACTGTGTCCAGGTGGGTTTTGAATATCTCCAGAGAAGGAGACTCCATAACCTCCTTGGGCAGCCTGTTCCAGTGCTCTGGAAGTATGTTTAAGCTTTGCTGCTGAGAGAACCATTTGGTTTTCAAGATTACAGCAAAACCTCTGTAGTACCATACGTTTGTTTTTTATGAAGTGTCAAACATCCATGGAGACCGACAGGTTGATTGGGGGGGGCGGTACTGTTGAAGGTACTGTAAACACATCAAGTCACATCAGCTGAGTGAAAAAAATCCGTTCCAAGCAAAGTTAAACAAAAAACCAAAACACCACCTCCCCCATACACCCTTACAAATCCCACAGTTTACCAACTGTGCCAGCAAATGTTTCTTCACAACCCAGTGAGACTTGAACCACACACCTTTGTCTAATTTAAATGTATATGAAATCACAGGGAAGAAGAAAAGATGACCACAGCTAATGTATTGGCAAGAAGCGGAGAGAGGGAGAAAGGAGTCACAAATTTGCCACTTTGGCCAAAGCAGTTGGGCTGAGACACACCAAAGCAGATGTTCCTCTGGGCTGGCAGATGTGAAACTGCAGAGCTGGAGAGGAGAGAGCAGTTACAGCACCGAGTGAGTGCTCTCGCACTTCCACTGAGCCTCTAAAACAGATCACAAGCGTTCTCCTGGTTTGTTTCAGTGGAAGCTGACTTTAAATCATTCTCTACAATGATTTCAATTGCATTTTCATAGATACAGTGAACTAAAATGTTCTGTTCCCCCAGTCAGTGCATTTTTTTCCTCTGTCTTTTCCTAATCTCCATTGCAGTATGCAGAGTTCTCCAAGTTTAAACTTTCAGGATGCACTTTTAGACAAAAAAGATGTTTCAGTATTGAAATCTCTTTCTCATAATTTAGGGTCTAGATAGACAGGCTTCTAAGTCAAATTCTGTTGCGCAACTCACTTCAACATTTCTCCTTAAGTCAATTTTGTTGAATTCAGACACTTGTCATGATGATGAACCACTGAGTAATGGTTAAATCTGCAGTCTCCAGCTGTTAATTTCATTAAAAAATGCAGAAAATATAATGTCAAAAATACAGAAAAAAGATCTGGAATGAGTGCTTGTTCTGTTCATTACTTTCACAAGACTCCTACGCAATAAATTCTTGGTATGTGTGAAGAAGTCATCTTTAGCATATGTCATTCAGTAGCCTTTAAGAACTGCCTCATAATCAGTAACTGTGGAGAGATTGAAAGCTAATGCCATCTATTTTAGCACAGCAACTGTCTAACAGCTTGACTTATGATGAGATTAACAGAAACTGCCATGTCCAGAGGAATCAGAGAGGACCAGGCCAGCCTCACTAGCCACAATTACAGCTGAGGAACAGTGACAGAGCACTATTCATCTCACCACACATGAAACCTGCAGGAGGTATGAAGATGTCCTTCCACTGCCAATCTCTGCAGTGTAGTCAGTACAGAGAATGGGCAATGGAAACCAATTTAAAAAAAAAAAAGGCAAACAAACCTGAAGCTGATACCAAGGAAAGGCAGAGAGAAGTAGCAGACACTTTCAATCTGCACTGTGAGAAAGTTGGTGATACTCAGTCACCAACACCTGAGGCAAAACTTGGGGCACTTGACTTTTAGATGTTCTAAATTTTGATGTTAAACGGCTTGTAATATTTTCAACAAGGATAATTTAGCCTTCGTGAATCTTGTTTATTACTAAGATGAAATTGTAGGGATTATTTAAATCAAGTAAAATTGGTTTGTGGGAACAGAGGGGAATGAGAAGGGAAAGGGGAACGTCATGGACCATGAACCTATAAACTTTGGTAAATTTGAATTACTGTATTACTAAGTTGTCCTTTATAAAAATATCATTTGTTTTCATATTTACAGAGATTTAGAGGGCCAGAGGAGCAACACAGGCTGAATAAAATTGGATTTAGTGCTGTGGAACACAAAAGGCAGAATTTAAGTCACTAATGGATTAGCTGGCCAGGAATATTTTTCTGCTCAGAAAAAAGATTTAGATTTTTTTTTTCCAACCTGCCAGCTGACCTTTGATAATTCCTCTTGATGAATTGCATAAAGGTATTTAACTTAATCTCTGAAAAACAAGCCAGAGTCTCAATGCACCTTTTGCTAAGTAACTATCTGAAAGGAAGTGAACTGATGAAGACTGCTGTCCTGGGCCCTGCTCTTATAAACCCTTATGCTGAGTATTCATTAACTCAATCCATTTCCTTTTCTCTAAGACTATGAGAAAGTGTGAGTCACTATTAATAATTCCTAAAGTTAGTTCTGTTCAAAACATCTTGGTACTTGCAGAAAGTAAACTTGGTAGTCATATACAAGAGGATGTGTCCCAAAGGCCCTATAGCTCTGATACGGAAAAAAAAATCCAGGTTAAAATAAAATATTTTCAAATTAGGTTGCCTGGAGTTATGCACTGGAAAAAAAAAGGAAAGATATTTCAGATATTTTGTGAAGAGTACAAAATATATGAGCTCTTCGGAGCATGAAGGAAGGGGAGTTTGTTTATTGGCAAGCCTTGTACAAAAGCAAGGAATCAGGAGGTTGCCATGTGGCTGATCTGCTCCCTTAAGTTCACCAGACCCCCCCCCAGTCTGTAATCCATGGTCTACCCTTGTAATGTCTGAGGGGTTTGTTACACATCAGGTCTCGCTCCTTCTTCTGCTTCTCTGATCCTCTTTCAGCTACTGCTTCAGTAACACATTGCACTATTTGAAAATTCCTTAAGTACCTTGCTGTTGTACCAGTCCATACCTAAGACTCATTAACATCCAAATAGTAGGTGTTTTTGTGCTGGAGTATCAAATAGTACGTGTTCTCAGACTATGCATAATATTTACAGAGAAGACAGGTTATACACAGAAAACAGTCCTGGCAGTCATATTTGGGCTAGAAGCAGCAACGTTCTGTGTAACAGCAGAGTGTAAGGAAGCAGGAATGCTATGTTCAGCCCCTACTGTCAGGGTGAGGAGTTCAAATCCACGCCACTTGGCAGGAGAAATCTTCTGCGCTCAGGGAGAGAAGAGCTTTCTCCCTCTCTGTGGCTGAAGAAAAAGGAACCCAAGATCAACCAGGCACAATGGAGCAGAGGAGCAAATACATGAGGGAGTGCAATACGATAGCAAGTATTTGTAATTGCAACGCTGGTGGCGAGAGGAGTCATCCAGGGTTCTGCTATCATCGCTGCTTCCAGGACTGCTGTACAGGTCAGGTGCATACACAGTCCTTGCTGGTGTCTTCAGCCCTGCTCCATGAGCATGCTCTGAGCAGCAAGAGGAGGGTCTCCATGCTTCATCTTGCACATTCTGACACACTCTGCTCGTGCGGGAATCCACAGTGACATAAGAGAAGATGACGACTGAGAGGGGATCTCATTAATGTTTATAAATATGTCAAGGGCGGGTGTCAAGAGGATGGGACCAAACTCTTTTCAGTGGTGCCCAGTAACAGGACAAGGGGCAACCGGCACAAACTGGAACACAGGAAGTTCCATCTAAATATGAGGAAAAACTTCTTTCCTGTGAGGGTGACAGAGCACTGGAACAGGCTGCCCAGGGAGGGTGTGGAGGCTCCTTCTCTGGACATATTCAAAACCTGCCTGGACGCAGTCCTGTGCAGCCTGCTCTGGGTGACCCTGCTCTGGCAGGGGGGTTGGACTAGATGATCTCCAGAGGTCCCTTCCAACCCCTACCATTCTGTGATTCTGTGAAGAGAGGTGGAGAATGGCTCACACTCAAAGCCTGGCATTTCAGCACTGTTCAAGGAGAAGGACAAGAGTCTGCTTCCCCCAGGCAGACCTGGAAAATTAACCAGATGAAGCACTTAAGAAACTTTGTTAAGAAATAATAAAAGAAGAAAACACTCCCTTCTGCTGTGCTTTCCTTGCCTCCACACACTCCCAGAAAGGTTTTTCGAGATAAGCAAGCATCCACTTATTTCTAGGAGCAATTATTTCTAAGGACAAAGACTTCCCCCAGGACACCTGTATCTAGCACCTCAGTTCTGAGAAAGGAAGGCACTTCAGCCATCGCTGTGTTCATGTTTCCTGTTTTGAAAGCTCTAGAACCTGAGTGTTTTGGATCTTATTTCAAGGTGCCTTTCACTTCCCCTGGAGTCTTCACAAGGGCCAGATGCTCAGGTTCAAGCACCGTAGTGTTGCATTTGTGGGTGAACGTTATCAGCTCTGTCTGTACAAGCTTTGCAGTGCAGAGGAGGAACAGGGCTACGTGGCACGTCCATACCTTCCATCACATGCACCAGCCTTTACTAGTAAGGGGAAGGACAGGGTTGAGGGGTTTTTTCCTTTTATTTCTTTACAAAGTAAGTGTGGGAAGGTGTGTGCATGGGCAGGGAGTGTGAAGAGGGGGAAATAGTTTAAGGAGTATGATTGAGCTGAGGTAGCTCTGAGACCACATGTGGGAACAAGACTAGCACAGATACCAGCAACAGGAGTCTGATCTCCCTAATTCAGCTCAACTCCCCGCTGCTTTTTCCTATCACAAGGCAGAAAAAGTCAGTTTCAGGAAACTCCAGTCAAGAGCAGATTTGGTGTTAAAGAAGCAAAACACAAATCCTTAATTTATAATAAGAAGATTAACAATAAAGGCAGATCTTATCTAAGAAATATTGGCCTCTTTGTTGGTTAATACAGGAACATATTGAATCGAGGAAAAGGCATTGAAGCGGCATTAGCCTGGTGCGTAGCCCATTCTTATAGAAATGTTAATGTTGGATTTTTGTTAGATGAACACAATTCACTCGTAGATAAGTGGAGTATTTTATTGACTGGGTATATCTCTGCTAGTTTAAAAAAGAAAAATCTGTCAGAGCTTTATTTTTCTTTGGTTTTTACCTTGCCTTGCCAAGAATCCACAACCAGAGTGTTAACAGGCAAGGCGTGTCCTAGCTTGTAAGTTGGATGTAAACAAAAAAAGTCATCAGATTTATCTAGCTTTTGAAGTACGTGCTGTATAATGAACACATTTGAAATGAAACCCATTATTGCTTCAGAAACAGAGATGATTACATCCCCTGATTGTTCCAAGCATTACAAAGTACACAAGACAATCACATGTAATTGGTATAAATTGAAGATCCTGAACTGCCTGGAGCCTAAATTGAGAAAATGGAGAAGACGACCAAAGACCTATAAAATGTTAATGTTTTCTTGGATAGAATGCTGAATTTATATTGTATGCTTCAGTTTTAATTCCAAAACTTATTAAAGCTTTCTCTCCTGCTAGCTGACACATATTGTTATCCCAGCTCCAAACACACACAACATGACTTACTTAGGATTTGCTTTTGAAATTTGGTGGTCTGTTCATACAGGATGAAATGTATCCAGTATTTGTGTGTGTAGTGTTTATAGCTAGGTGTTAATACTAATATGGTAAGGATGGAGCATAGATATAATTAATAAATTTAAAATCACCTTTACTGAAGAGAAATGTTATTTTGCTGTCAGACAGCAATGGGACTTCATATTCATTTCAAAGCATCACTTTCCTGCCACTGTTACATTTTCCTACAAAAGGAATGAAGCATTGTTATTAATAATGTGGTCTAATAACAGAAATATTAGAAAACCTTTATTCAATAATTGTTTCTCCTGTTACAGTTTGAATTCTATTGGTTGTTCCATCTAAAGATTAAAAGTAGTATTTTCCCCATTATTCTTAATTACTAGTGCTCCAGCTGGATGTAGAAAACAATTAGCACACAAATCTGATGGGATGGTGGCCAGACAGGATTCTGAGGAGGGGGGGAAAGGAAATAGGATATAAGAAGGCAGGTCCTAAAGATGTTGCAGCTGGTGTAATTAAGCGGTGACAGCTTTAGGGTCTATGTGATTCTCAGTCAGTCCTAACCCAGCTAGGAAAGGTGTCTTTCCCGTTTAATGCATTTTCTGGAATATCAGAAGGAAAACTGAACACTCTATTGTGTTCAAATTGGGAAACTCTCTCAAACTGTTTCTTCATAGTGTTTTTAGATGTCATTCACTGTTACTGTTCTTTGAGTGGTGCTCTAAATTATATGTAATGAGCTTGGTATGAAAGAAGAAAGTTTCACCATGGCTGAAAGAGAGAACAGTTTTGAGGTATCTTTTAGAGGTTTTGACTTCCATCAAGTTGATTTGCAGGTTTAGTTGCATTCCTCGCACAGGAATTCTGCAAGCCTGATTAATAGTCAATTTCTTTTGGAAATTTGAGTTCTAGACAGTAAAAGCATGAAGTAAGCCACATGCTCTCTACCAATATAGTGAGATTACTGTACATTGTCCCTTCCTGCATTAAATGGGCGCAGGAATCCATTACTGAGAGGACAATGATTTCTGTTCTCAGCAACAAGGAGCTTGATTAACAGAGCACATGCTGTAATTTAAAAAAGTCTCAAAGGAGAGTCAAGAGATTTCTGTACTGGAACCTGATTAAACATTATATCATTTTTATGGATTCCAAATACTATTTAGATGGGAAAATCAGTTTCAGTTGGAAAGTGATGAGATGATTGTTTTATGACATTATCTTTTGTTAGCCATTAAAGTTTATTAAAGATATCATAAGCTACATTATTCGTCTTCTATTTGCAATTTATAGTGGATGTGCCAGCAGAATACACTACAGCAGGAAATGTTATTTAAAGTAAGCTAGCTATAAATGGATAAAGTCCATGCAGAAATGACTGCTAATCCTGCTTGCTGATTAACATATCTCTCTTAACACTTCTATAGAGTTAGTATTTGGTAATATAGTTCCAAAAATGAAGTTAGTTCCTTGAAGATAACTTAAGAAACTTTTTCTACTTCTACCAACTAATGTGTAAGCAATGCAGTTTCTGTTTCTGCAATCACTGTAGTACTGCACATAGCAGAAAACCTAAACTCCTGAACTTTTCTCAGTACTGATACTCCTATGCCTTGTTAGGATCCACATAGATTAGACATTTTCCCACGTTATCTTAGCTACCTCATCCTACAGGATTCGCCAGATATGAATCTGCTGTACTGCGATAAAAACCACAGGAGTCTGTTCCTTCCCTTGAAAAGATGACCTTGCTTGCAAAGGAGTCCTTTTGTGCAGTGAGTGACTGTATAAAACACGTACGATGTGGCAAAACTCTTTCATTCCCTCATGTCCATAGCAAGACAAAACACACACTCCTGATTTCCTTATGCACTACATTAATGGGTGCCCCAACTCCCCTCTGCTGAAGCTATTAAACTTTGAAAAGCAAAACTAAAGTAAAAAATAAAAATAATAATAAAAAAATACCCTGGTTCAGAGCAATGTAGCTATGGCTTTCTCATGGCTAAGGTGTTTTCACATGGAAAGAGGCCCTAGGTTTCAGTTTCTGATTCAGCAAACAATAAAAACAGTGGCTAATTTTGTTGGTGTTTTGTTTTTTTTTTTTAATTTACATTCTGATTTTTGCAAAATTTATCCTCAATTTGTTCACTTCATGCATAGCATGAAGTCAACTCAGAGTTGTATTCTGTAAGATAAGCATTTAAGGTATGATGATGCAAGTCTTGATCACAGTAAGTTCTTTTTAATATGTGTGGGGTTTGGTTTTTGGGGGTTTTCGTTTGTTTTGGTTTGGGGCTGTTTGTTGGTTTTTTTGGGTTTTGATTTTTTTTGATTGGGGCTTAAATACCTCAGTCTTAAATATCCAAACACCCAAACTGAATGTTTAAGATTAGATATGTTAACACCATTTGAAGTAATTTCTGCCTCACAATATAGTTTTGCACTATACTAGTAAGCCTTTTCCTTTTGTAAAGATGAAGACAGATCTTGTTCCTTTCGGCCCTTAATAGCTACCAGATGGGTCTTCACCAGGTTGTTTCCATCAACTAGATTAGTCTGATAGGGATCTTGTATTTCTTTGGATCACTTTATTTACTTACAAAGCATACACATCATATCGCCATTTCCAGATCAACACCAGTTTCTCCCTATGGAGCTTTCTGAAGAGATAGGAAGCTCAGACTTCCCCTCAACTCCGTGCAAAACCCATGAGGAGCACTTCACTTCTTCACACAGAAATTGCAATCAATCAGTGCTTTATCCAGCCCTGCTTTTTCAATTGTCTCCTGCGATATCTGTCACTGTCAAACAGTTCCATATGTGAAGACCACTGTTCTTGAAGAGTATCCCCTTTACGTTACTCAGTTTAGTTCTCACTAAGCTCTCTCTACATGGCTTAGGCTGGGATCACAATTGCTTACTTTAGCTACTATGAAATAGAGAAGAATTTTCCCCTCTTTAGAAGGCAATTAGCTCAGCATATACATTGCACATGAGGAAAAACTTCATTAATAGAGACTGTCATCTGGGAAAAGTAATTGATTTGAGCCAGTAAGGGTAGAGATACAAGGTTCAGAGGGCAGAGACACAACTTAAGCTGGTTTTGACACTAGCTGTTTCCTATTAATTTCCCAGCTTGCTACTTCCAGAAGAGAACAGGGTAGATAAGAGGATATATGATGTTAATATTATTTAAGCAAGTTTTGCAATAGGATTTGTCAGTCTTCTTATAAGGGCAGCAATTCTCTTTTGCATTCAGTAGCACAAACAAAAGCAAAAAAAAAAAAAAAAGGCAATTTCACTTGCTGTGATGCTGACATTTGCTTTAACTCCAGTAATTTAATACTAATAATTTTCTCTTAAGAAGGTCAGAATATGTCATTCTAAACTGATGCAAAACTATTATTTTTCCAAAATTTTTGGACAAGAGAAGATTTACAGTGCTGGTACGTTAGAGATACATCGAATTATTAATAACAATGATTTGAAAAGAACAGTTTTACACTACATATATAATACAGGCATTCAATGAAACAAAGACAAAAGATGCAACTTCCTAAAAGAAAGATGCACAAGACATAAGGAACTGATTGTTATTTGAGTCTAACATCATCAAGAGTTATGCATTAGTGCATAATAGGTATCATTTGTTAAACTGCTTGCAATATCAGTTACCGGAAGCATCTCATACTGGCTTCCTGTGGTGAAGCCAGGAGCAAAGCCCTGGAGCAACTACTGCTCCTGGGACACCAGCTCAGGAACATGGGATCTCTGAAAGTTTAAGTGAAGTTATATCAGGTATCCTGCAAGAGCTTGAAAGCCTAAAATGGGAAAGGTGGAGAGAAGAGGAAGGAGACAAAGACATTCTGGTTAAAGCTGATTCTTGCTGGAGTACCCAGCTCCCAGCCCTGTAAGTCACAAGTGGCAAAGCTGAGGATCATGCAGACACATCCTAAAACCTTGCAGGCAAGTTTCTATCAAAAACATTGATGAGCTAAACCAGAGACGTGCTTACATTTCAGGTTCCATACATCAGAAGTTACCACGAATTTTTTAATTTGCTCCTTGAAGCTTGGAGTTGTGTATCTTTTCTGCCCATCTTCTGCCCAACTGTATAGCAGTTGTCTGTTGTTGCTTGTCTGTTTTTGTTGCAAGCTCTCTGGGAGAAGGGTTTTGTGCACAGAGAAATCTGTTGTTGCTGTAGGGATCAAAATCATTCCTTCAATATGTTTAATCATCATAAGTCCTATTGACAAAGGTGCTGAGAGTAGCCTGAGAAGGGACAGACAGGGGGCACAGTGACTGTACACTATTTAATTAAGACTGATTTACTTAAAAGAGCAATAGCTCATCAAAAGGAGCAGTTTGTTACTTTTAACCAGTTTCTAAAGTGTTTCTAGAAAGGCTACAGTGAAGGAGGAAAGTTGTTTTTCTTTTAATATAATGAAACCCACATAAGAATGGATGATTGTAATGCAAAGTCCTTATCAGTGGGCCTTCCTCAAAGTTGTAATTTTTTTTTCTTTTAAATTAGCAAACTCCTATAATATGGATAAAAAAAATCAGTGCTAGAGACCAAAACATACCAAGAAAGCTTAAATGAACAGCAAAGGATTCAGAAGCAACGTGGAAAGTTTCTTATTCCTACACCTGCTTTCTCACTTTTCTCCAAAATCTCTCCCCTTTTCTCTCCTCCACACCAAGAAAACAATGTAAATGATTTACTAACAGGTGGAGAAGGTCAACAGATCTGCAAACAAGCAAAAACTGGATGAGGGATCAGGGTGGACTGTAAAATAAACAGCAAACAACAGCTGAGTATTCTTGGCTATGCATTTAATTTGCTCGTTCCTTAAGGAAATGTCAATGAGCCCAGTCACAGAATTCCCTTACCCGGTCCAGCGTTGGGAAGGTCAGCAGTGACACTCAAGAGAAGAGCCAGTTATTACAACTTTGAGAAAGGCTCACTGATAAGGACTTTGCATTACAATAGTCTGTTCTCATGTGAGTTTCATTACCTCAGAAGTTATCCGTTCCAGACCATTAAGTTTGTCTGGAATACACTGTACCTTGGAAACACAATTGCTTAATTTGGATGCCCTTACCCACAGTTTTTGTATGTGTTAATTTAGGATTTGGATAGTCAGAGGGAGGCATAAATTGAGTATCTGTGATAATATATAGGAAGAATACTGTATACCTGATCAAACTTTCTGGAACAAGCCACTGTAGGAATGGTTCAGACAATTTCCTGTAGCAATGAAGTAGCAGGAAAGTCAGAATTTCCTAGGTTAACCCAGGTATCCACAGCCCCAAATGATGTTTTCAGACTGACTCAGACATTAGTCTCATTTATCAGTTTTCCATATTTCCATATTTATCACTCTTCAGAAAAGTAATGGCATCAAGAGCAAGAAGCAGCACGCCATCCTCCAGTTTATGTAACAGAGAATTTACTTAACTTTCATTGCCCTTCCTTGATCTTTATTTACTTTCTCAATGGAAAAAAAAAAAAAAAAGGTGTTAAACCCACAAATTGTGCTGGGTAAGTCTACAGCTAACCAAGGTATGTTGAACTAGGCACATATCCAGTCAAATCAATGAGGCAAGGCTGACAGAAATTCTGGATGGCACCATGTCCTTCTCAGAAAAATGTTTCAACACATTTCAAAACAAAAAATGTGAGCCAAAAAAGTAAGTACCCATCTGGTATTTATCTGCAATTCTGCAGAAGAACCACTTGCCAAAGGAGCAAGTTATGTTCTGCTCGATCAAAAGCACGTAACACCCAGCAAACTTTTACATCCCTCCCTATTCCTCCCCCCACTCAATTAGATATCTATGGTAACATAGTACATAAAGATAGTCAAAGATGTGAAAACAATGTCTGGAAACCGAACCCAGAGCACACAGTTCTCAAAAAGACAGTTGAAGGTTTCTCAGTAAGCAACCAGATCTGCCAAAGCAGCTTCCCATTCATGCCTGCAAAAAATCACATCTCCCAGCACATGAAGTCAGTTGATTACACCAAATTGGCTATTCCTCTGCACTTTGAAATCTGCATTTCCATTAACAGTAAGGGCACTTGCCTGCTTGTCTGGTTTCTCCCAGTTCATTCCCGCATCTCTTGTGCTGTGGGACCCTCCTTTTCTCTCCAGAACTCCATCTGCCCCTTCATACAGGTCTTTGATTTGCCATCTGTTAGGTTATTAATGAAAGGAGGCTGTACATGCTGCACTTCATTGAAAGGACTCTTAGCAGAGACACTGCAGCTAACACTGGAGACATTTCCAAGGCATGCTGGTGCTTCTTCCAACCTGCGCTTTCTCACCCAAATTCCATTTTGCAGCTCTGGTACCCAAAGTAGCCCTGACTCTAGTCATCCAGCATTTCCCATCCTATTGGTAAACACCTGCTGTCTTCAGCGTACCACAGTAATCTCTGTGTCTTTCATTCCTCGGTGAATCAATTGAAAATGGAAGTGCAGCTATTCTCTCCTCATGAACAGTGAACAGACACTGCTCTGAATAGCTAAACTGTGAGCACATGAAGAGAAACCTGCAGCAGGGAGCAGAACCAGAGTGGGTGGTATGGGGAGGTATTTCTCAATGTTCCCAAAGCTCACCAAGCTTTTCTGAAACTCCAGGTAATACATCTTATCAGCTTGCTATGTGAGGTGAGTCTCTACAGGTGCAGAGAGAAGAGAAACTTCTCCCACTGAATCAAGATAGCCAAACTCCCAAGCCTATTGTGGAAGTACACAACTAAGAGGTATGAGTCTTCATCATTTCTGATATGAAATGATACAGAGCCTGTGCTTTAACACGCAAACCATTCATTTACTGTCCTTCAAGTCTACTTCAAAATTTGCATCACTGTATCCAAGTTTGTACTGTGATTTACTGGCTTAAAAAAATATATGCATTGATGCACAAAGAAATGAAAAAGAACATTTCACGTATGTGATCTATTATAGCCCATCTTCAGCATATTTTGCAAAAGGTAGGTTACCTTCTTGTCTTCACAGATACCAAACCAGAACAGCTACATAAGATGGATACAAATATAGAAGGAAAATAAGATGAAACAGAGTAAGAAGCAAAGGGAGATACTGATGAATTAAGGTACTGCACTTTGAGATTCATAAACTGGTATGACGTTTCAAATGTAGCCATCCCTAAACAGAGACTGTAATTTAGACCTCATGTCAACGCATTCAAACATCACAAGGAAGGGAGAACACTGCCTCATGTCTACTTTGAAATATTTTAAGTACCTGCCATCCACTTTGGCTGATGAGGTCTAAAAATACATCTGCAGTACATCCTGTAATTACATGCAAACATTTTAATAATATGGAGTATATTTTCAGGGCATTTGTGTCTCCTTCTTTCTCTCTGTCTAATTTGTTTGTCTCCAGGGGCTTTTATGTTTAGGGCTCCTCTGTACTCCTCCTATAACAGATCTACAATTTGTTGTTTTATTCAGAAATATACAAAGAATTAAGTCAAATATTATTTCTGGTGCATATTTCATTCTGTAAGCTACACATATTCAATAATACATTCATTGTTAGAGTCTGCAATAATGATAGAAGACATGAAAAGCTTTTGACTTTTACGATTAAAAAACTCCAATGACAGATAGGTTTTGATTAAGTAAAAAGCATCATAAAGCCATCAGTTACATGTTCAAGGGCAGAAAGTTCCCTGCACCGACAGAAAAATTCTTGCAGTTAAGACTCAGACTCAGGAGGCCGTTGCTCAATGTACAGTACTAGCACAGTATTCCTGTTTGATGACTGTACAAGTCACTTGGGATAATTCTCAGAAGTAATTAGCCTTTGCAGTGTCTAGGGTCATGCATCAGTGTCAAGTTTAGAACTGAGATTTCATGCTCAATCCACAACCTGAGTAAGATGTCTAAGGAAAGGATATTCATGAACTGGGAGGAGTAAAGCACAGAAAGAACTTGGGCACTTGCTAGGTATGCCAATAGGGTGTCTTCTCTGTCACCTATAAAAGGTAGCTGAGCTGCAAGAAAAGCAGAAGATGATCATCAAGCTAACTGTTTAGTTGTGTGATGCTGGAGGCATTTACTTCAGATAAGCCCATTCATGACATGCTGGTACCTGTAGTTCAAATGCTTTGTTTGGCTCCTGGTTTGAGACGTCAGTAACATGCGAAAGGACAGCATGGATACTCTCAGGGGTGGTTCAAAACGTCATAAAGTTAATGAAATCTTTCCACAGACTTTAGTTAACGTTTGATCAGTAACATACTGTCAAGAGCATCAAGTCCTTTTCAATACTTCTTATTGAAGTAATACTTCCCATTGAAGTAAGACTTCCCAAAGGCTCTCGAGGAAAGTGGAGGTGTCCACATCTGGATACATTCAGTAACTACAAAAATACCACAGGGGTCATATTAATTTAATTACAGTAAGTGGGTGACAAACAACCATTGCTTGTACTTAGTTGGATAAACAAGTAGTGAAGTTGTACTAGTAATGATTTGCATTGTTGCTTGTTCTGATTATCAGTATCACCTTATCCTTACCATTTGTTTATTGGATCCAACAAGGGAATTCAGTTGTAAAGATTTAAAGGACAGGGATCCCTGACCTCGAAGTCTTTTTGAGAGACTGTGGTGAACTTCAGTCAATTGGCAGGACCAGAAGCAGGAGTAGCATACCCAAGCTGTTCAGCCCACGTGATAGAACTTTTCCTAACATCTTTTCCTAACATGAAGAAACAACAACAAAACAGGTTTTCTTGAAAAACAGACATGATTTTCCTTCTCATTATTCAGTATTTGGGGAATTTCCTGGGGTTTATGACCCTTTAGGTATATTCATTCACACATTATACAAGGATCCATTAACCAGCTGAACTCTAGTTAAATGCTTATTTTACGCATTTGTAAGTTGAGATAAAAATGTTACTGATTCCCATGCCAGCTGTTATCTCTCTCAACTGCACAGCTACTTGTTTTCTAGTGGGAAGAAAATATTCTAATATGCTGCTCATTAATACGCAAGCATTAGTTCTTATTTTTAAAAATTGTCTGTCAAGTTGCTTTTCTTTAGAAGTTGTCTAGTGAGTATTCAATTTAAAGTGTCTAATCCTTCTGTTCTATATAATGTTTCTTGCATTCCTTAGTATTCAACTTCATTTTGAATGGAACTTTGTAAAGTAGTACTTTTGTACCCAACAAACCTCTTCCCTTTGTGCAGTCATTTTTTGTCTTTAACATTTTAAACAATCATTTTTCCCATTGAAGCCATTATAGTCAAAAAAGTGCAAGTGGAGGGCAAGTTCTCTCATAAGGATCAACTTTGTTGAAACACTTTTCAGATACACTTTTCAAGTTATCCTCAGGCATAGATACTTATAAGATCAGTTTGCCTTGCAGACTCTGTGCGAGCTGATAAGGAAGAAGGGAGGAAAACAAAATGGTGTGATTGCCATATCCCAGGCTGAGTCTGCAGATCGGCAGTTACAGAACAGCTTACCTCTGAATCTGGGCTGGAATTCATAGAGCAACAATGAGCATGCAGCTCACACAAGTCATTTGGTCAAAATAAATAACTGACCATACTCCAAATGCTAGGTCTTTATTCACTCACAACACTGATGACTCTGGGGTACAGCACTACAAATTAAATATTAGATATATAGGGGTGTAACAGGGAAGGGGCAGGCTTCTAAACAAGGCATAAAGTTGGATAAAAGAAGTATTCAGGTAAAATGGATAACTTCGATTCATTAGCAGAGGTTCATTCCACAGCTGCTTTATCCAGAAGAACTCAGGATAATTACCACTCCTCAAGGGCCAATGGTCATCCTCTATATTTCAGTGAAATGCTAGCCCTTTAATGCCTAGCTGTATAACTACCATTAGATCTCTGCTAGAGATTTGGCTCCAAAAAGCCATTAACTTTAGATCTAGATTTTTAATCTCTTTTTTTTTTCTTTAGCACAAAAGTGAACTTTAATAACTTCCTCATATGCTCCAAAATCCTTGTATTTCCTCTCCCCTTGTCACATGAAGCATATTATTAACAAAATCTCACAAGGAATTCAGCTCACCTATTGCCATCTATTAAGCTCCTCCCAAACACATACATTTTTAGAAATGCATTGTTAAAACAACTATCATTGCTGGCTTTCTCGGCATAACTGTCCAAGATTATGTCTTTCCTTTAAGGAAAAAAACACCTGAGTCCTCCTGACCAGACACAGTCTCCTTCCACCAGGTACAGTTACCACATGGTAGTTTACTGTTCTGCAAGTGTGTGTCCCTTCCCCATTTGTGCTTAAAGAACGAACTTCATCATTGAGCTCATAATTACTCCCAGCCTCATCCTTCCGGTTTCTACTCACTCATCCTTTTGTAGGTAGCTTCTCTCACCTGTGGTTTTCATCCCTCTCATTATCTATGTATGTGACAGCAAAGCCCTAGCTTTTCTCCCCTTTCTAGCTTTACCAACTTTCAGGCAAGCACTTTTTCAAATAACAGCTTTCTCATTCAGTACCCCACTCAATATTTTTCTCTTCCGACAGCATCCTATTTGGAGACAAAATAAGCCATTACTGGAAATACTTAATACTTGCATAACACTAATTCACTGAGACACATACATCCATGATTGCCTCTACAGAGACACCTCAAGAACTAACTAAGCTCACATATCTGCAAAGGTAGCAAGTCACACATATCTATCTATCTACATCATATCCTGGAGAATGCCATGGTAATTTCAGTTTTAAGCTTAATACAAAACCAAGCTGTGTCCTGCTTGTTCTCTAGGCCTGTTTCTATTCAATACATCTCCAAAGGAAAGGATCAATCATGATATTTTGCTGCTGCATCACAAAGGTTCTTTCAAATGCTGTAGTCATTGCATGTGGTTAGGTCAAAAGTCAAGAGATACTTGCCAAAGATTATTTCATCTTTTAAAACGTGTTTTTTAAAAAATTTTGAATTACCTTGAGAATTAGAACAACTAAGCAATTGTAAAACATATTTTGCCATTAATGTAATTGCTTTCAGCCATATTTCTTGGACATTTTGTATTTGACAGAAAGAAGGAAGAAATCACGCCAATTTGTTTTATGTAAGTGGTGAACTTGATGAACTCAGCCAATTACATGATAGCCTTGATCTATTTGTACCAGAGGAGAAGTGAATCATAAGTTTTATCTGGAATGAATTATCAGAGGAAAAAGATAAAATGTTGACATTAATCTTCATCACGGTAATAGTGTAGCCATTACTTACTGCTGTTAGATTGTGCTCCAGGTTATACAGACGCATACTGAGACATTGTTCAGTACAAATGACTTCAAATGGGGGCGTTTTTCAATTTTTCCATTGTGTAGGGCAACCACATTTCTCAGAACACCATACGGCGGTAGTATACCTCAGAACCTCGTGGCATATGATATGAGTTCCAGACAGATTGTATGCAAAATGTGTCTATGATTTTCATCCTCCTCCTCCAACCACCCACAAGCCATTTACTGCCTGGTTTCCTCTCTCTCAAGTTCACCACAGTAGTGAAGTAGCACAATTAACTGAACAGCTAGTCTTGAGACCTCACAACCTACAGAGAATCTAGCTAGCTATTACACACATCCCTCTTAAAGTCTTTTTCAAAAACAGGCCAAGTCCTGTAATACAAAACACATTTCTTCCCTCATTCCTCGCCAGATGGTTTTCAGCCCTCTCCGCTGCTCCTATTTAGCCTCTGTCTCTCCGAGTTCATCTCACACATCAGCTAACAGAGGCAGAGTTTAATAACAGTCACCTATCAATGTACCCACCTGGCCACAGTAAGACCAATTCTAGCTAGTACCTTATTTTGGATCTCCCTCCAGTTCTCATCTACAGCAGCCAATTTCACCTCATGCTTGTTAACTACAAAACACACCTCTCAAGTTCTTTCTGTAGCTAAATGAGTTGGCACTCATGAAAGGTGTCTTTACACATTCAGAGCCCATTTTCCCTGCCAATTCCTGACTTTCAGAATGTTTTATATTTCCTCCTTTGCTGTCAAGCATTTTCTGTCACACTGCACATAGTCTGCTTTCAAAATGAACTTAAATGAAGGGAAAGTTTGTCACCCTTCTCTTCCATCCTTGCTTCATTTTCTCTATGTGCTGATTTAAAAGTGTTCAGACATCTTCCCAGTTCTGCTTCCTACCCTGCTCTGAGTGCTAGAATAGATATGTTTCTCCTGCCCTTTGCCCTTCTGCCAGCAGCTTTTAGCACGTTCCCAACATGGAAGACACTGATGTTACGACTGGCTTTATGACTTCTGCATTCTGCAAAGTTCCTGCCTGGCCATTATTCTTATCAATCTATCATCTGCCGCGTTTTCTGGCATGGTATCTTGGTGACCGCATTCCCTTTTACAGCTGTTTCCTGCTTGCAGCTTCCAACAACAGTTTTCCTTCTGCTTCTTAAACACCTCTTCACAACGTTTACCTTCATAGCTGCCACCTTTCCCTGACCCCTCAGCATCCAAAACCCCAAACCCATTGTAAGAAGTCAAGACCAAAACCATCTTCAGCAACTTACCACTCATTTGACCATTGCATTCAACACAACCGGCTCAGTTCCATCTTCAAACCATAGTCTGCCAGCCCTATCTCACCCAGTTTCTTACAGGAACAAAGTATCTTCTTCCTCGTAAATCATGCACTGGTTAGATGGGGCAGCTGAACAGGGCTGATTAACCTAGAGCTTTTGGACCTTGTGAGGCAGACAACCCTGTTATAGACAGGTGGACTGTAATTTGATTAGGATCAGAATTAGCAGAGAATAACCACATTTCTGGTGTTTGTATCTAAGGAATCAAATTTGTATAAATTAGAATCCCTTTAAATTATGCCCCTGTTTTCTCTAAGACTTTACTCATCTTTGAGTACAATGAAGCCTTCTGTTTGAATATGTGAAAAAATGTTTTGTTTTGGCTCCTGCTGAGAGGCAGAACTGAAGATGACTTTTTTTTTTTTCAAGCTAACCTAAGATTAAAGCACCATATTGCTAATATAAATTTTAGCTTAGCTTTGAGTGACCTTTCCTACATTTTCATGCTTTACGTACACATAACTCACAATTCCCCCAAAGCATACACAGTATATTCTGAAAATGCATGAGACAGTTTCATTCTAACCTGTTTATAACCCTTTGTTATGTGCAATAGAATGCAATAAAACAGAAATAGTGTCTTACCAAATCTTTCTTAACTCTAGATTTTGTTACTAAACTCTCAGAATTTAAAAAATCTGCCTAAGTGTCAATATATTTAGTTTATTCTTCCATCAGAATATGAATGCTGCTAGCCATTAGGAAACTCCATTCCTTATCCAGATATCGTGTATAGTACTCCAGTAATCTATTGTAAACTAACTACGGATGGAAGGAGGGTAGCTGCAAGCAGCCATTAAGCTCAAGAGTAGACATCATTATTGACAGTGAAATGAGATCTAGCCAGGGATAGCTGAAGAGCGTTGATCCATAAGTATGGGGGGTATTATGGGAAAAAAATCCAGGTTAATATGTTAGTGTGGTTCTTGCACTTACACTGGGGAAGAAGACATATATATATACTACAAGTACAACTATTCTTGGGACCAGACCTTTATTTTCGCATCTGGCTTAATGCCATCTGGAAAAGCATTCATGGACTTTTTGTCCTTCAATGTATGTTTAAAAAAAGATTAACAATTTTTTTGCTTTGGAAAGACATTATTCCCAGTAACATCAATGCTCATGTGAACTGAGAGTGTTAAGCACACTGGCTTGTCTACCTGAAGAAGAAAAGAAACAAAAAAAAAAAATTCCAAATTTAATGTAACCTGGTTAAAAATTGATTTAGTTTTGAGCTCATCCTCTTATAAGGCACTTCACGCTGGCAGTATTTTGGACAGCGTTAAAACAGGACAACTTGCTTGTACAGAAACTGGTTCAGTTAGCTTGAATACCCTGTATCCTGTTGGTTATACCAGCGAAATCCTTGAATACAACAGTACCAGCAGTTCAACTCAAGAAGCAAACACATGAATAATTATAAATGAAACTGGCCCTGAGCTTCTACTTAAGCATTAATTAGGTAAAATATAATGTGATTATAAAAGAGAGTTTTATAACAGAACTCCCTTTGCAGTTCTTACACGGAAATAGTTAATTAGTTTGAGTATCTCTGGTTCGATCTGTTAAGTTCATGGTTCCCCAAGCAACAGTGTCAATATTTAAAAAGTTTGTGCCCTGTGCAGGTAGACAGAAAACAACCTCATTCTCCTAATATTCTGATGAGTGCTAGATGCAATGCAGCGTTCTTCCTGGTGTTATGTCGGTATTTCTTTAGCAACTTTTTTTTTTGTAACTAAACAGGAGCACAAGCAGAGGAAAGTCTTGCTAAAAATCTGAAAGCTGTGTATTCTCGTCTTAGATTTTTTTTTTTTTAAAGCCATTCCCTTAATAAGATGAAATATCATCATTCTGGAACTAAACGTGACACAAAATTTTTAAGATCTTGCAAGATTTATATTGACCTTTCAAAGAACATAGAGTTCCAAAAAATGACTTCTCTCTGGGGCAACCCTGAGTGTTCTGAGCAACAAAAATCATCAGAGCCCTTTTTAACTCTGCTTTTTGTTGCATGAGAAAAAAAATTGCCCATAGCTTCCTTAAACAGGTCTATCTACTACTAAGTGTAGCGCACACAATACTGACCGTACATTCTGATGTGCAGTGCTTATAATCACTCCATTTGAAGCATCTCATGAGGCAAAGCTTACCTAGTTTCAAGATTTATCAATAGGCTTTTCATACCTATTATGCCCAAACAACTTCTCTCCATGTCCTTTTTATTTCTTTTCAGAAAAGCTTTAAATGCTGTACACACATTTTGTGCCCTTACAGTAAAATACAAATTATTTATTCATGTTTTGAGAGCATCTTGCAGAGTGTAATTGGTGTCTGAGATACCATTTTGCTAGCTGAATGGATAAAACCAACAGAACATACCGAAGTTTTTCATTCTGTATGGAGAAAACAGAATTCTAAACCTTTACAAATTGCAGTGGAGCTTCTTGTAACTTTCTGTGACTCCTGATATATGCACTAGTGGTCACATCCTCAATTGATCTAAATCAACATGTTCCTGCTAGCTCCATGCTTGCTTAGTTGAGTGAACACAGGTTGCACCATCTGAAGAACTGGTCCATTTTTTTTAAAATCCTGTACTCACACCCAGAGTATTTAATTTTATTTTAAATAATAGGAAAGAAACAAAAATTACCTTATACATTGTGCTATCCATATGTGGACAGAACACTGAGATTGGCCAGCTATATGTACTACCACCTACAGTCTGTCAGCTGCATTTGTTCAAAATACATCGCACAGCCACCATCTGTCAATCATAAACTCTGTGGGTAAAGAGCAATTTATGAATTTAGAAATACTGAAAAACACAGTTGCTCGTGGAAACGCTAACAAAGGTTATTAGACATGTTGATCAGCACTATAAACAAATATTCATTGGTTTTACTTGTTTGCTTTTTTTTTTAAATCTGCTCCACAACACATTTTAGTAAGAAGTCAGGAATGCATTGATAATTTGGCATAGGAACAAGATGCTGCTTTAGTCAATTAATTCAGTAATTTTGATGTTTATTTCTTGCCTTACCAAAAACGCCCAGCATTTCAATAAATAATCTTTATTTTCCATTTGATAATTAAACCAGCTTAAAACAGAGACAGTTTCAGGACTAAAGGAGTACATTTTAGAATTGTAAAAGCTGCTGGAGCCATATAAAAGGATGAGAACAGCTTACTACCTATGGGTAACCAAGGAAGCATTGGGGAATGGAGAGAAGCTATACAACTCCTATAATATAGAAAGCAATTAAGAGGTAAATCAAAAGAAGATAGACTTCTTAGTCTAACTTAGATTTCAGAAAGTTTCCAATCTCTGGTTAAAGTGAGAATAACTGTACATACAGAGATTCTTCAAAGAGAGTGAATACACATATAAGGATATCATCAGCCTCCAACCTGAAGAACCTCTTGTTAAGAAAAGCCAGAAGCATCACAAGCCTGGGTATATCACCCTTTCTTTCTGAGACGCAGGAGAAGAGGGAAGAAGAAGATGTGATGGCCTCTCTTTAATTCTTATACTGAGAAGCACGCTAATGGTTCCATAGAGTTACCTACAGTAGCATCTAGCTATCAAATCTTCCATTACCATCTTCTCATAGTTGGATTGTTGTTACTTTCTTTTCTGCTAAAAAATCTGGCAATGAATGCAGCTTAATAAAAGTATCTCCCAGCCAAAGCTTTTCTTAGCTTGAAAACTGTCATTTGCCTGGTATAAGAATAACACCCAGCTCTACAATTTACTTCATAGACCCATGTATATACAAAACATCAATATTAATCACAGCATAGAGTAGCTTACAACATAACACTCTTAAATTTTCCAGATATTAGTTTTTAAGTGTTTATATCAGACTAACACATTGCTCAGGTTCACAGACCAGGTAGTGTTCTGGGACTCATTTCTTTGTCCACGAACATCACTCATGCTTTCCCAACACTTGCTGCCTCTAAAGGCAGTTTTAATTTTTCTCATACCTCAGAGAAGAATGTACGCTAAAGGCATACAGATATAAATAGATATAAAAATTTACCTACCACTAATTGAATTGTGCTTTCGTATGTCATAATTTAAAAACATTGAATGCAGTCTTCACAATCTAATACTTGCATCTTCTTAAGTATAATAAAACAGTTATACCAAGTAAGTGCTGTTTTCCTCTCTATCAGAACATTAAGGAGAAAAAAAAATGTTCAAACTTTTGTCCCCATTTTTCTTTCTGAAGTGTTTCTACACTGGTGGAGAATTAAGATTGCATGGGTATGCCTGTAAATACATTCACATGAATAGTAACCAAAAAATTGGATAATTGAGTGAGATCTGACCCATTGCTTGCTCTTTACAAATGTGCTCCCTCATGTTCAGTATTTGCATAATTTGCACACTTCCCTGAGGATGTATAGTCAAGAAAATGCTGTCTTTCAACGGTCTGGAACTTGTATCATAATCATAATTCAATGATTTTGGCATTTTAAAGTACCCACTTTACATCTACAAGCATGACCTCATTTTACATTTGGTGACCCAGAGTTTCTAACAATAAGGCATTTCTCTGATTGAGACAACATACGGGTGTAATGAATGAATATATAGCATATATCTTGAGTTTTTTACTATACTAAAATTAAACTTCTGGATCAAAAAATCCATCAACTTTATTTAGTATCAAGAAGACACAGAGGAACACACTATCATATTTAGTATTTTAAAAATCTAATAGTTGAAAAAATAGGAAATTAAAAGTAGATAACTGAAAAGAAAGGAAATTCACTGCTAAAATAATCATCTAATACGTAACCTGGTAACAATTCATAAGTAAATTCTCCACTGAAGCTGGAGTCTGTGTCTTGCTAATTCTTATCAGAACTGACTGTTATCTTAATGCATTTTAGAGTATATATTAAAGCAGGGATTTGGGGTTCTTTGACCAAAGATTTAAAGTACAAGCTTAACAAAATAATACTTCTCTGGGGAACATTTCTTTCTACTTTTTCTGTGGAACGTTGCATAATGCAGGTGAGTTTTCTCCCCTCCAGTGTATTTTTTACAAATTCCTATGAATTTATGACTATACTACTTTTCTTGCTATTTAAACTGTTAATCATTTTAACCACAGAATCAAAGAATGGTTGAAGCTGGAAGGGACTTTCGGAGGTCATCTTGTCCAACACCAAATAATGTTTGATAAATTTTTAGGGTCAGTGATATTCTGGCAATAAGTTCCACAGGGTAGTTCTAATTTACACTTTAAAAGCATTTTTGGTTTTGTTTTCTTTTATTTCAAGCTACATTCCATCATTCACCAATGAATAAAGGTAGAAAAACCTAATGCCATGGATGACATTCTCAGAAGGTATAAAACTAATTCTACCTGTGCAACAAACTTGACAAATTTACGTTTTTTTTTTCCCCAGCTTTAATGCTTACAAGATGAAAGGGACAGGTTTGTTTCCTCCAGATCTTTGAATTTAAAAAAATATTAATATTTTAATTCAATAAAGAAGTGGTCAGTAAAATCCTGTATCATATTTAGGCTATAGACTCCATATCATTATTTAGACTACCACATGCATATTACTAAAAGGTGACATAAATATTAGTGAATCTGGCTTTTATAATACATGTTATAGTAACATTTTACTATTAATATAGAATTACGTATATACTATCAATGATATACTATATAATTATATAGTATAATTATACATTATCATATAGTATTGTTATATAGTATAATTATGCAATACAATTATATACTATTTATGGTCTAATATATTATTTATACATAGTTGTTGCTGAAATTTAACCTAAGATCTTGAGTATTATTTGTGTTATATATATTATTTTTCATACTACCAACAGTTGTGATGATACTTTGGAGCTGTTGATTCAGCATCATTTATAAGGCATTTGTTTTTTAGGTAGCACAGCCTTTTTCAGATCAATAACAGCTGAAGATAAAAGGTGATAAATTAACAGATTTTAAGTTCCCTTTAAATCTAGCTTTATTACCACACATATTTATTGTGCTAGTTTTTCAGAGCACAGAGCACAGAGGCCTCATTCTTCATGTCCAGTAGCATGGCTGTAGTCCTTTGCAGTACAAAACACACCAATATCAGATTTCTTATCAATAAGCCAGAGGCACTGTGTTATCTGGCAAATGAATGATAGACCTAAAATTAAAGTATTATTTCTCTTACTAGAAAAACCATTTAATCCCTGTTTTTCTGTCAATAAATGGGGCATTCATTCGTCTCTCACAGACAGATACAAAGCTTAATCAATGGGTACAGTATTCTGCTGGTGCTAGTCCCTTTCTTGAATCAGTAAAGCCTCACCAGTTTTTCCAAACCCTGGAATTTAAACTTGATACTTGAGCCTTTAAATGGTAGGGAAAAAATATATTTAAACCATCCATTTATAACCTATCATTTTTATGTTAGATCTTTTTTACTTTCAGGAAAAGTAGCCTCAGCTTTTCTGAAAAGAACTGGTTAGAGAATTAGATAACAATGTCTGTCTAAATATGCACTAATATTACCTCTTGCCCTGTCAATAAGACGGTATGGAGGAAGATTAGTTCTTAGATTTAATTATCTTTTTATTTCATTGAAGTTTTGTCTTTTTTCTGCTTTTGCACCTCATTAGTCATGATCAAAGTGTATTCCTCTTAATAGTGCCTTAATGTGATGCTTTGATCACATTTTCTGACTAATTTGAAAGTCCATTAACTGAATTACAACAGAGCCTGGTGCATTTGAAGTTTTTGGAACCATTTTCCTGGGGCCATTTTACTCTGACAAATTTAGGTATTTAATTGAAGTTCCCGGGAGCCTAGTTGTCCTGGACTTCTTCTATAATTGACAGAATAAGACACCTTCAGTGAAAAGTGAATTAAGTATCTCCAGAAGATGATTTGGCCCTTCTATGGGCCAAATCTTTTTCAGGCAGTTTCCATTGCCTAGGAAAGCAGACTTTGTCAACCAGGATCTGACTTAAGAAACCTATTTAAGTTCCTAGAAATAACTAGGATAACTTTGGTCCATGTTTCATGAATTTGCCTATGATCCTTGTCCCTGCCTCACTCATGAAGGGTTATTTTAATGATTCACAGTTACAGGTATCGACTGACAAATACATGCATCCAGGAGCTATAAGAGCATTTCTCTATGGGCTCTAGAATAACCACCTTAAGCATAGGTCATTTTTTTATATACCTTGCACTTTCATACATAGTATATCCTACCCATTTCAACTAGCTATGTGCTTGCTTTCTTGGGGGCCACCTTAAAGCCATCTTAAACCTTGTTGGCAAGAGACTGACATGACTGAGTCGAGACCTGCTGGTCAAACTAAAGGGCAAGAAGGAAACGCACAGGCAGTGGAAGCAGGGATGAGTATCCTGGGAAGAGTATAGGGACGCTGCCCGGTTGTGTAGGGATCAGGTCAGGAAGGCCAAGGCGCGGCTAGAGCTGAACTTGGCAAGGGATGCAAAGAATAATAAGAAGGGCTTCTACAGGTATGTCAGCCAGAAAAGGAAGATCAAAGAAAGTGTACCTGCCCGATGACCAGGACTGGCAAACTGGTAACAACAGAAGAGGAGAAGGCTGAGGTACTCAATGACTTTTTTGCCTCAGTCTTCACTGGCAACCTCTCCTCCCATACCTCTTGAGTGGATGGACAGCAAGACAGGGACTGGGGGAGCAAAGACCCTCCCACTGTAAGAGAAGATCGGGTTCGTGACCACCTGAGGAACCTGAACATACATAAGTCTATAGGACCTGATGAGATGCATCCCAGAGTCCTGAAGGAATTGGCTGATGTAGTTGCCAAGCCACTCTCCATGATATTTGAAAAGTCATGGCAGTCAGGTGAAGTCCTTGGGGACTGGAAAAAGGGAAACGTTGCACCCATTTTTAAAAAAGGTAGGAAGGAGGACCCTAGAAACTACCGACCTGTCAGCCTCACCTCTGTGCCTGAGAAGATCGTGGAACAGATCCTCCTAGAAGCTATGCTAAGGCACATGGAGGACAGGGAGGTGACTGGAGACAGCCAGCATGGCTTCACCAAGGGCAAGTCCTGCCCGACCAACCTAGTGGCCTTCTATGATGGACTGACTACATCAGTGGACAAGGGAAAAGCTATGGATGTAGCTCCTTCCAACCCCTATCATTCTGTGATTCTGTGATGTCATCTATCTGGACTTCTGTAAGGGCTTTGACACGGTCCCCCACAACAGCCTTCTCTCTAAATTTGAGAGATATGGATTTGGTGGGTGGACTATTCGGTGGATGCAGAATTGGTTGGATGGCCGTATCCAGAGGGTAGTGGTCAATGGCTCAATGTCCAGATGGAGATCAGTGACAAGTGGTGTACCTCAGGGATCTGTATTGGGACCAAGACTGTTTAATATCTTAATCAATGACATAGAGAGTGGGATCGAGTGCACCCTCACAAGTTTGCGGGTGACACCAAGCTGAGTGGTGTGGTGGACATGCCTGAGGGATGGGATGCCATCCAGAGGGACCTGGACAAACTTGAGAGGTGGGCCCCGGGCGAACATCATGAGGTTTAACAAGGACAAATGCAAGGGTCCTGCACCTGGGTCGGAGCAACCCCTGGTATCAATACAGGCTGGGGGATGTACGGATCAGGCTGTAGTAAGAGCAGCCCTGACGAGAAGGACTTGGGGGTACTGGTGGATGAAAAGCTGGACATGAGCCAGCAATGTGCGCTCACAGCCCAGAAAGCCAACCGTATCCTGGGCTGCATCAAAAGAAGTGTGGCCAGCAGGTCAAGGGAGGTGATTCTGCCCCTCTACTCCACCCTGGTGAGACCCCACCTGGAGTCCTGCGTCCAGCTCTGGAGCCCCCAACAAAAGAAGGACATGGACCTGTTGGAGCAGGTCCAGAGGAGGGCCACAAAAATGATCAGAGGGCTGGAGCACCTCTCCTCTGAAGACAGGCTGAGAGAGTTGGGCTTGTTCAGCCTGGAGAAGAGAAGGCTCTGGGGAGACCTTATTGCAGCCTTTCAATACTTAAAGGGGGCTTATAAGAAAAATGGGGACAAACTTTTTAGCAGGGCCTGCTGTGATAGGACAAGGGGTAATGGTTTAAACTAAAAGAGGGGAGATATAGGCTAGACATAAGGAAGAATTTTTTACAATGAGGGTGGTGAAACACTGGCACAGGTTGCCCAGAGAGGTGGTAGAAGCCCCATCCCTGGAAACATTCAGGTCAGTCTGGATGGGGCTCTGGGCAACCTGATGTAGTTGAGGATGTCCCTGCTCATCGCAGGGGGGTTGGACTAGATGACCTTTAAAAGTCCCTTCCAACCCAAACTATTCTATGATTCTAAATCTTTTATCTGAAGGAGTGGATGCACTCCAAAATTCATCCTCAAATGTACTCAAAGCAATGTTACTCCATGTAAGTAGTTCCACTGTCAATTTGTTTCTGCCTCTGAAACTTGTTTGGTGAGGGATCAGTCACATAGTCAATGGGAACAGATACAGCAAGGCCACATGGCTGAATATCACATGTTCAGAAATCAGTAACTGCTTCAGAGAACGGAACAAAAAATGTTTGGTAGGTAATTAGGAACCCCCCCAAGAAGAACTGTGTCAAAACCCTCATTAGTTCAAGGTTGGCTTATATCCTCCTTCCGTGATAGCTCAGTGGAAAATAATTCCTAAGAAATTTTACATGATTCTTGACTATCCTGGAGCCGTATTTCAAGAGATGCCATTCATCTCATTGCTATCAATAGTCAAGACACTGGGTATCAGATGAATTGAGACACGGTAGTCAGTATTTTACAAAATAGTAAAGGCAAGAATCTTTGTACTGTATCAGATTAACTGCTGTGCTATAAAATAGTCCGTAGTCAGTTTAAGTTAAATACCGTGACACTGCTCCATGCAAAGCCATGCCATACGCTTCAGCAGAAGCAACCTAATCCTGTGAGGCAAGCAGCGTACGAGAAACAGGGAATGTGTCCTTTGAATCAGCATTTTTTGTGTACCCAGGCACCAATTTCTTGAATATTCCCTGCTTCCCTCATCTTAGAGGCCTCTGGGGCTGAAGATGTCTAGAATTAGAGGTACCAGGTCACTAGAAGCTGTAGGAGCACAGATGCAGGAGAAATAAATTGATAGCAGCACTGCGTGCCTTCTGACTCAATGGGATCACTCAAAACAAAACTGGAGATATGACAGGCTGTAAAGTTCAATCCACACAGTAATCACTTTTATATAACTGTAGATAGTGCTTAAAAAAGTAGTAAGCGACCAAAATAAAAACCAGCTAAAATATGAGGCTCAAACATAAAGTTTGGCAATGGTTTTCTGGGGTTCTGCTCTACTGGTGCTTAAGCAAGCTTTTTTCTCTAACTCTTGGAACCTGCTCCCTAACCTGCAGTTTTGTACTGTGCAGTGAGACTTCATTCTCCCATCAGGACAGTGTTTGAATTTCTTTCCTATTCGGTGAACACAAATTTATTGTTAATTTGTGTAGCTGCCCAGACACTCACAATTAGCACTTTCATTTTCTGCCAGTTGTTTAGTCTCATCTAATCATCGTGAAAGATGCAGAAAATCCTTTTGAAAAATCATTGAGTTTTCAAAAATGCATCTTGACAATTTTATTTGGCTTTATAATTTATTGTGTTTATTTTCCTACCCCGGCAATGAATTCTAACTCTTATTACCATACAAACCCCAGCTGCCTCTTATTCAGCTGATATAAGCTCCATACACGGAAACCACCAAGTTTTTAACACTTTACAAAGTCAAAGGGTGGCATTTTCTAGAGTATTAGGACCTGGTCTAACTCTGTTGGTGGAAATAAACGCCTGCTTGGGTGAAGTCTTCCATTCCAAGCACTGAGTCTTGCTCCTGACTACAGATTAGTTGAGTCTTATTCCTAACTAAAGATCCAATTTAGTGCTTGAAAATCCAGCTGTATTTTGTTGACCATTTAGAGCTAAAATTAATTCAATTCCAAAGTCACTTAGATTTTTTTAGTTAGTGTGATTTTAACAAGTATCAAGAAGAACTGAGAAGGTGTGCTCTGGGTTTAAGCAGAGAAGGCAAAATAGCCAGTTTAGGGATTATTTCACTGGTTTATTTGATTATATTGGATGAAGGAAAGGAAGCATCTCCAAAAATAAATTTTAGTAAATCAATCCTCTTTCTGCTGACCCAGCTAGGATGTAGAAGCAGATGTATTCCCCTTTCTTGGCACGCCATCTCTGGCAGGCTGTGACACCCTGCTCTGAGAAGGCAGGAATCAAAGCAAGGGCAAACTGTCAGAAAGCAGAAAAGTTGAAGAAGTGTTACAACAGAGAAACAGGAGGACTGCTGCAACAGCTTATGACATGCTGGGTGCAGCGTGGGCTGGCTGGAATGGAGTTCAGAGCAGGATGCAGAGAAGCTGTGAACTGCAGGAACCCTGTGGAAGGAGGAATTGAGAACCGCTTACAACATGCTGTAGCTGGATGCTGACAGATTCACTTTCTATAGAAGGAAGTTGAGGTAAGATAGAGAAAAGCCTCAAAGCTTGTGGGACACAGAGCTTGGAGCTAGCCCAGGCTTTTAAAGAAATAATAAAAATAATGCTTTGGGCAGTGAGTTAACCCAGATCAAGAAATGAGATTGCTCTCCTACAACCCTTTATAGTTAGATCTGCTGCAGTTCGAACATTGTCTTTTAGGAAGTTCTGCCACAGGAACCTGTGTCTTATGTTTATGTGTGTGCACATCAGTGTTTGAGGAGAATATGTATGTATGTGCCATCAACCAAGAAAACAGAAGCTGATCCTGAAAAACAGATCTTTAAAAGGAGTGGATAGGCCCTACTTTCAAACTCCTTTTACGCTGTACTAAACTTTCCCCAAAGAACACACGAGACAAGGATTTTACTCCAAGTTGTCATGGAGCCTCTGTACCAAGGATACGTGCAACTACCCACCCTGCCTTGTATCCAAGTTACCTTCTAGTAGCAACTAGCAGCTGAAGCAATCCAGCACTTTCCTGCTCTACTGAATATGTCAAATAGTTTGGGCTGTGCCATGGGGAAGCTGTTGTGTAGATCAAGTTATTCTCCCAGGCTTAAATCCTCCCCAGAATGAACAAAGTCAAGCTGGAGAGGCTGCTTGGATAAAATTGTCCTATACACCTCTTGAAAATGAACTTAGAATATGATCTGAATTATGCTCATTCCCCAGTAATAACTTTTTCTGACTATGCAGTATTTTGACTTTGCTTACACTTATATCTAAGGGAAAGAATAGCATAAAATTAAGTAATCATTACACGAATTTATGTTTAATTTTGGATAGTTTTGATCTAAATTTGCACTGTATCTCTATGTATTTAAAATATAAGGAAACATCAACTTGATGTCCTAGTTCAGGTCCATCGCTTGTTAAAGTATTCAGCTGTATAGACAGCAAAAGTGGTATAATGCTTTTTGACAATAATACTCTAAAGAGCAGAGAGGAGACGTTAACAGAACAGGGAATTTATGTCACACATAAACAAGTATGAAAGTCAGTAAGATACTAAATTAAATCAGCAGGAGAAATAACTATTTTTCATTAAGAAACAAAAACTGAGGTGAAGTAGTCTGAAAAGATGGATAATGAGATGACATAAACATCTGACAAAATTCAGTGGGCTCAGGTGTGCTTTGTATTGAACTTGCTGTTGTTCATACAGGAGATATGAGCATTTATAAATATATTCAAAGTTTCACCAGCTTACCAACAGGTAAACAAATAAAAATAGCTCATTGATTTACAGATATGTCAGGGTTTTTAAAATGTGAAATTTGATTAGCAGGGTGATAGGACCGTTTCTGCAGTAGCTACCACTAATGTGGTATATGCTTAATAGCATTTTTGCATATAATATTGCATATTATATGCTTAATAGCATTTTTTCCCCAGCTACTTTAATCATCTTGTTAAAGAGCCTGTTGGCATATTTTGCAGGAGCACTAAGTCTAACAAAATCTGACAAGAGTTAAGATCACGTAGTCTTTTTAGTCCTTGGAAACGATGTGAAGAATAATAGGTTTATCTGGGTTTAGTTGCTAAAGGGGAAGCCAGGGTACATCTGCATAGGAGGCTAAAATGTTCCTCCCAGAGTACACTTGTCCATAAGCACTGCCCAGGCCGTCATACCACCTGCACAAGTGACTGTCAACAGGCATTTCAATGCATCCGGACAGGGAGCTAGATCACGCAAGAGGGAGGTTGCCTGGGCTGCTGAGGTTAGGTGGTGAGTGTCCTTGCCAACAGCTAACAGCAGGACTGCAATGACTGGAAGTGAGTTTCTCCCAGAGCCCCACAGGAGCATGCGGACCCAGGGGGATGTACAGCTAAGCTGCCTGCAGCTTAGCATCACCCATCGTCCTGCTCTCTGGCTCTATGCGCTCGGTGCAGCTCATACTGGGAGGCAAGCCACTTTGCTTCACTCTGAACGTGCTGTATGGCTGTAGTAGGGGGAAGAGGTGAGGGAAAGAAAATGTTCAAGTCTCACACTGACAGTCAGTATGAGAGTTAAGAGCAGTGACTAACACTACCAGTTTTGCTTGGTTAAGTAAGTCATCACTTGAAACAGAGACAAAGTAGAAAAGGCTCCATTAGTAGAGAAAGGTTGGGAGTTTTGTTTTTTGGGGGATGGGACCATTCAAAGGGCCCTTCTGCCTTGAGCTGTAAGAAGAAGGACCAGAAATCTCTGCTTTTGTCACACATATCAGACAGTAAATATATGCTGGGAATCTGCCAAATAGCAGAGTGAGTGAACTGTTTGTTGGACCTTCTGCTGGGATTCTTGCTGACCTGGACAATGTTTTATATTAATGGGAATTAGGGCTTTCATTTTAGAATAGAATAGAATCACAGATATTGGCTCTTTCTCTCCCAGATATTAATTTTATTGAGCTAAAATTTACAATCAGTTGTCACTACACCAAAGTCATAATTTTACCTGTTTGTAATAGATTGGCAATGCTCAACAGATACCAACTGACCCGTATATCACTGGTGCCTTATCAGTGATGTGAGACAAAAAGAAAAATTTCTTTGAGAGCTCAAACTAGAAACAGCTCACACACCACAGAACTCCACAGACCCAAGTGAGATGTTTATTTGTGCTATACTTTGGATCCCTCTTACTGCAAGTGAATTTTTGTAAAAATGGGAACCTTGGATGTGAGAAAATCACTGTCAGGGAGCGAGAACCTCAGCAGACACAGATCACCATAAGGCTGAATTAAGTCATTCAGTGGTGTGTGGTTGATTTATACCAACTAAACCATCATCTAGCCTCTTGCAGAATATTTTATACTTGTCAAAAACATTAAGAGGTAAACAAACTATACTGACATAATGTTTTTCTTGAATAAGATTAATGAACGTCATGAAAGCTACTGTAATCTTATTTTCTTATTTTGATTAGAGTATAATATTTATTAACTATTTTTTCCATTTTTGAGTATGTGTCTATTAAATGCTATGCATACTGTTTTATAACTGTCAGTCCTACAAATGGAATGAAAATGTTAGTAAGTTGAAGAAACTTCATACACTTCTATAATGTCTCGAAGTAAATGGTAATTTTCCCCTGTAACTGTTTCTTTCTGTAGCTGGGACTATATAAAGAGAATGCAAATGTTAAGGCATGAAATTTAATTATCTATTAAATGTTCTATGAGTTTTCTGGGACCTCAAACCTGCACTGAACTATACACATGCTCTAGTGTAGCTCTATGCTTAGGTCTCCAAATCTTCTAAATCCCAGATATCAGTTTCCACATACGCACTTTTTCACCCTGTACATCATTGGGTTCACATGTATACAGATTTTTCATCTTTTAAATACTGTCATGTCTGTTACCAACACAGCATTTCAATTGTTCATTGGGAAATACTCCGGAGACACAGCCAAATATTAGCGTGTAATACATACATACTGTGAAATGACAGTATTTTGATATCTAAAGTCTCTTGACTCTTACACTTCCATTAAATTAATTCCCATAGCACCTAAATGACTGATAAAGAGATTTTGCTGCAGCATGGAAATTTTGGTAAAAAACAAATACATTGCCTGCACCTAACTCTGCCAGGATTGCCTTGCATTCCCCACATTTTTGCTTGCAGAGTATTATTTGTTATATATTTTCAAAGTATGCCTAACTCCAGAAAAGATGTATCTTCTCCCCAGTCCTTCAGTGCTAACTCTTATCTTCCTACCAAAAGGGTAGGGAGAAAATATGAGAATATAAATGCTCGATTTATTTTTCTGTCTGTGGTAACATGAGTCCAAGTTTCAGAAGAATGCTATAACAAACAAACTGGATACTTATGCAGAACCAAATATTGGACAAGAAGGAGGGGAGTAAGTAAATGTCCATCTGGAAGCAGGGGATACTGGTTTCAGTGACTACTCTAGTGGATGTCTTCGTTTCTAGTTTTTCCTACTGGCTAGCTTAGGTGACTTCTCATGCAGCTGAATGTCCATTGTGAATTGTGTTTGCCACATCCAAAACTTCCCCTGTGTTTTGGAGAGAGCTTAATAAAATTCATGGGCCTAAGTGTATGCAAATTCCTTATACAATACAGAGGAGCTATAGGCACTTGAGGAGGGATTAGGGAGAGGAGAGGATTAACCACTGTTCTGAGCAGAACACCTCCAAAAGACAGCAATTTAAGGATCTAAATCAAACAAGAGTGCTCAAGGTATGCTGGCATTTTAAACATCACTACCGCTGGAAGAGGCCACGTTTCATTTCATCTTTTTCTACCTCTAGATATCTAACTCATAACTTTCACTCTGTCAGACACCCAAAACCCAGCTGCTGCTAAAACTGAACTTTTAGCAGTTAGGATTTGTCTGTTCTTGGGTGGGGGAAACTGTTTGTTTTTTTCTTTCTTTCTTTTAAAGCATTAATAAATGCTTTGTTTTAAAGCATGAATGAATTATTTAGAATGGATAATTAAGAGGTTTGCAAGACAGAATTTTGCTGTGCACTGAACATTAATCTGGAGAGAAAAGAAAAGTATTAAAACAAATGATTACAATAAATGGTAATGAAAAAACTTATTAAATGTAGGAATTGCAGATTGGATGTGAAGTTAGGGCTTCCTCTGCATCAGTCACAAATCAAAATAATTTGAAATTAATGAAAGACATCTTACTTTCTGAGACTGAAAGACAAAACCAAGAGAAACTCTGGACAGATGCAAGAAGTAGAGGTCTGTAAGTTTTGTTCTTGTAGAATAACTGATCTTGGAGTGAAATCTAGATGCTGAAAAGGAACTTTCCTAATTTCATTTAGTAAGAAGCCTCAAGCCTCCATTCTTCATCACTTTCAGAAGAATACTTCCTAAGCATTGGTCAATTAAAATTAAAATTGAAAGGAAGCGATGCCAAAAACATGCCATATTTTAATAAAGCAGAAACCAGGCAGTATTTCTATCTTCTTATGTCTATATTCAAATATCTATTAAGTATATTGTATTTTAATTGGGTACATCCATTAAGGATGCTAGTAAATGGTGACATCACTGCAGTTTGCATTACAAAAATATGAAATAAGAAAACCATCAATTCAGATTTAAATTAATATATAGCTGCTAAGGAACTAGCGCCATAGGTCTCTTTTATATACTAAAAGATTGTTGTGGCATCAGGAAATACAAGGTCCATCTCTGAATTGTTAGTCATTTTACTGATTTGTATTGTGACAGTCTCTCAAAGATATCTGCTGGTGGCCACACCTGTCAGAAGTCACAAGCAGGGAGACTTTGTACTTTGCCTTAATTCAACTCTGAAGTCCTAAAAAACCCCACTGACTGGCCATCTAATCCTCAAAATGCCCTTTATTTAATAGTTTAGTGGTTACAGCTGCTTGCTTTAAATTACACAAATTGTTTTTCATTCAGAAACTGGAACTGGAGGATCTGTTCTTCAAGGTGAAAAATGCTGTGGCTTAATGGTACGAGAAGGTTCTCATCTGTGCTTAATGAATCTTTTGTTTTCCTGCCTTTGGCACAGTTTCAGTAAAAAACACAGAAAAACCCTACGGTTTGAGAGTCTGGGTGTTCTTCCAGGACACAGGAGACATGGTTTTCAATCTCCTCAGGCAGAAGATGGAAACGTGAGCTTCCTACTTCCTTAATATGTGCTTCCTGTATTAGTTTACTGTACAAACCTACATTTAAAAAGTAACTCATTCTTTGGTTTTCCAAAGAAAGTGGGCTAACACACTTGCAGGTTGCAGTATCTGGATCTTGACTGGATAGATATATTTCTCTGCAACATAGATTGTACCATGCAAAACCTATTGTTCTCTAGCTTGGGATGTCTTGTTTGTAAAATGTGAAACCTAAACAAAAATCAAAGAACATCATCTAGGTCAACAAGCCCTTTTAAAAAAACAGGGTCTTATAAGGATTGTTATGGTCTGTCCCATAAAAACATCTTGGTGAACTCACTTCAACTCTTTTGTCAAGGATATATCAGATGTATTCAGATTATCATCAAAATAATTCCAACGTTGTGCACAGATAGGATAGAAGAAGGTATAGTCACATACAGTCTCTGACTGTCAGACTTTAGAGATGCAGAGATCAAAATAGATTTTTCAATCTTGATTATGAGTTCAAACATCCTGAGTACAGATACCAATGATGATTTTATTACCTAATTATAAATGCCCAAGAGAAAGAGGATCACATTAACATCTATGACATAAGAAGCAGGAAGATAGTCTCATCATAAAAAGCAATTCTACCATTTCTTTTTTTAATTCTAGGCTATCCTTTAGCTTCAACTTGCATGCCTTCACAGCCAACTTTTTAGGGCCATAAATCCAATTTACTACTGTCCGTATTCTATACTAGCTATATTTCTGAATATTACCCCCAAGACAGATTTGAACAAACTGGTTCCTTTTTAACAAGGAGGAAACCCAAGCCACAACCATTTGACAGAAAACTACTTTCTTCACTTGGGACACCTTTGGATAAAACAGGAAAGACCTATGAACTGTGTTATACAGAGGTCACTAAAAACATTTGTAAAAGTTTCTTCTGATTTTAAACTCTAAGAAGCTACACCAATTTGAAAAGAAAGGAAAAAAAAAAGAAAGAAATCTACCTTTAAATTCCATATTTGTCTTTCTTACATTGAAATGCATTTGTATTCATGATTTACTGCTAAACTTCAGAACTGGGACGATGTTTGGCTTGTAGATCACCTAGGGCAATGAATGGAAGGTACAAAGATATAGTAAGGAACAAAAGCCATGCATATGCTTTTGTTATTCAGGGATAGTTCGCTACTGTAGTATGTTAGGTAGACAGGCTGTTGGGATTAGATACTCAACAGTTGTAGCCAGCTTCTGCTGGGATTTTCAAAAACACCTATGTCAAATCTGTTATGGTGATTTTGAAAATATGACAGGCAAATAATCTGCATCTTCAAAGGTTTAAAACACTTTTGAAAATGCAGCATTTTATGGCACCTATAAGGATGGACTACCAAGTAAAATTCTTGCTTAATGAAATTGGCACAACCCTCCTAGTTTAAGATAAATTGCCCGTTTATTTTAAAATCCTTAATAATTTTACTTAATAGAATTCTGGAATTGCCACTGTAAAAGCTTATCTTTTTGTGCACTATTGGTTTCCACTTTGATACACTAGCAGGCTTATATTTAAAAGAATAAAGGTTTGAAGGGTTAGTGTTCATAAAGGCTGCAGTAGAAGGGAATAAAAGGTTCAACATTTATTTTTTAAAAGTTAGTAAAAGTAAGTTCTCAAAGGCTTTGTTTATCAACTTAATAAAATCACGTATTATTCTGAAATATTAATTAATGAAATATTACATAGATAAAACATGCCGAACAATCAGAACATCACATATACTTAGGGATCCTTTCCCACTTGCTACATTTTAACTACCACTGGAGTAAAATGCAATGACATCTTAAGAACACATCACATCATCAAATAAGAGATGAAAATTAACTTTTTGAATTATACTAAAAACTTTCCATATGGAATCTCATTCCTAATAACAAAATTCTGTCACAGGGCCCAGCTAACAGAGTATCATTTCAGATCTCAGCTACGCACCATCTAGGCAACAGAGGTTGGTGAAGGCGTATTACCCAATACTTTGATTCTCTTTTCTAGATCCTAAGAAAATACTAGTTTACATTTATGTTGTTGGTATTTGGCAATACAGTGGGTCCTGGAATTGGGCCATGTTACCCAGAAGGTTGACATGATCTTCACGATCACAAAATACATGCCAATCATAACAGTAAACAACATGTTAAAGAAACAGAGAGACTGCAACTGAAAAAATTAGAACTTAACTCTATGAGGACAAGAAGGATCTGGTTTTGAGAAGAGCTAAGCACCTGATGCTCTTAATTTCATGTAAATTCCCAGTGTTAAGGGTTTGGAAGGTCAGACTTTAAACAGCATCACTTTGATCCAGCAGCAGTCTAACAGCTACCCTGGGAAAGTGTAAAAAAAATCAACCTTGGAAGTTTTCAAGATTTGACTAGATAAGTGGTCCTACTTCAGGTGGAAAGTTGGGCTAGAAGTTTCTTCCAGCCAACATCTCTAGGGTTCTACAAGATGAATATATTTTTATGCATACTTCATGGGTTAAACTCCTGAATTCAACGGCAAGGTTTTCAATGATTAACCAAGGGCAAGATTTCATTCTGAGAAAAAAGTATCTACTACTGTTAAAATGGACTTCTCGAGTATCAAAAATGCATGCGCTTCTTTTTACATTTGATTGTCCTGGCTGTGAGTAGAAGTCATACTGTACAAATGGTTGATGCTGATGAAACAAAAATAAATACCCAACAAAACACAAAGAGATAAAAATATTTTTCATGATTTAATTTGATAATTTAATTTTCATTCCATTGGACTTAATTGTCTACTTAATCTTCCATAAATTTAATGTTGATAGTGGGCAAATTAAATTTTAATACATCAGCATAAAATCATTGTAGCCAACTGAAGTACAAAATCTGGTAGTGGAAATAGGTATCAGATCAGCTCTGATTTTCTATGTTGTAATATATCTTCCTTCATTAGTAAAAAGATATGACTATCTTTGTAGCTGATAAGGCGTTTAATTGATTTTTAGCATTTTCTCTTAGCATTCGTTTCTGGCAGATTCATTCCTTTTTTCATTATACAAATTGATGTGAAATTAAATCATGCCCTGAGGAGAGAAAAAAGGATGAATCAATAATATTGATATTTTATGCAGAACTTGAAGCTAAGGATTCTAATGGAATTAAAAATATGTTTAGTAAGGTTAGTGCAGAAAATGTGGACGGTATGAATGGTAAAATCAAAGTCTGTAAAGGTCGTTGTGAATAGGATGCATGCTTACAGGATATTTTAATAATTTACCTTACTTTATAAAGTAAATCTATACACGCTTTTGCTGACTTTCTGCCATGTAGCCACAAACTCACAGATTTCAAGGCCAGACAGAAGCCTCCTGTATTACACAGTCACCACATAGTTTTATTTTAATACCTCTGCAATGAATCCAATAGTTTGCTTCACAACTGTGGCTGTCTATCAGAGGGGTATCCTTCTGAGTTTTATTTCTAAATTTTTTCACACTATTGAACGACAATGCATCCTCTGGGTGCAAACATGTACATACGTTAATACTTGTACACATAGCTGGAGCAGGTCTGAGCAACAACAGGGTAGCACACTCTGGAAGAAACTGCTAGGGAACACACAGACTTAGATAACCACATCTGTGCTTTCCACTTGCCTCAAGAAGGTGGCATTTGCCAGACTATTCAACATCCTTTGTGCTTAAGCATCCCTGACCACAAAATGGGACAGTTGTTATCTGCTCTACCTAGTACTCACATGGCTCTCGAAACGTATGGTAAGTATCAGGGGAAAGTGTTGATTGCAGGGATGGGGAACATATGGTCTAATTGAAGCTGAGGTGGCCCACAACTTCAGTTATTATGACCTGTGGCCACTTTCATATTATCTAATAATAAAATGAAGAAAATGATAAATTATGTGTGGCCCACCAAAGGTGTTTGAAAGGCCTGTTTGAATAAGGATAGGCAAGAGTGTAGAATATTACTTCATCATGCCTCCTGCACAGACATGTAGCATGAGTGATACTTTGCACTCCCTTCTGTAACCTTTCGAACAGTACCCTCTGTTTCCTGCAGCAGAATTATAAAGCAGCTTTTAGTAGAAAATGTCTGAGTATGGAACTGGACCACAGAGCTGAAGAGAACAATCACATCATTTGGCATAAAAATATTTAAAAGAAATCAGTTTACTGCAGTATAGTAAGGCATTTATAGTGTGATTTAGCAGAGTAATTCAACCTTATAGAGGATTCCCTGACACAGACATCAACTACTTTTGTTCTAGCTTGAACAACTATATAAGCTGTGTTCCACTGTGGTGAGTTGATGTTGGCCAACAGCCAAGCACCCACACAGCTTCTCGCTCACTCCCTCTCCTGTGGCATGGGGAGAAAGTAGGAGGTAGGTGAGAAAACTCATGGATTGAGATAGTGACAGTTTAATAAGTGAAGCAAAAGCTGCATGCACAAGCAAAGCAAAATAAGGAATTTATTCATTACTTCCCATCAGCAGGAAATGTCCAGCCTCTTCCTGGCAAGCAGGGCCTCAGCATGTGTAATGATTACTTAGGAAGACAAATGCCATAACCATGAATGTTCCCCCTTCCTCCTCCTTTCCCTGAGCTTTTATGGCAGAGCACGACATCATACGGTACGGAATAAGCCTTTGTTCAATTCAGGTCAGCTGTCCCAGCTGTGTCCCCTCCCAGCTTCTTGCCCAACCACAGCTCACTTGCTGGGAGCAGGGGCAGAACGTGAAAAAGAGAAAACCTCCAGGCTGTGCAAGCACTGCTCAGTAATAGCCAAAACACTAGTGTGTTATCAACACTGGTTTAGCTACAAATCCAGAACACAGCACCACACCGCTGCTATGAAGAAAATTAACTCCATCCCAGACCTGGTACACCTATCCATATGAAAAGACAGGAGTGATTCCTCTCAGAAAATCTTGGCAATAAACGAGACATGGGGGGACTTCCAGACAAAGAAAGACTGTGCATCAGGCTGAGGCGGCAGCACTTAGTGTAGCTCTGTGAGCATCATGGCATCTGGCCAACCACCAGCAGAACCCCAGATCTTTGAAAGCATTGCAATACTGTTCTGTTTTTCTGCATTTTGATAATGCTTTTAAAATAGTTGAGAACTATTGTAAAAACATATGCAGTTCTTCTACTGTTCCCATGCTTTGAAGTCTGATCCTTGTCCTCACTTCAGCCTGAATTCAATGGCAAAGTGCTGTTGACTTTAATGATTTCAGTGTCTCACTATTTATATTTACAACTCGATATGCTCCATCTGTTTTGTTCCTGTCAATCCAGTCATGTTATATGTCTGATAAATATTTATAAACACAAGTTAATAAGCTGAATCCATTTCAAAATAGAGTATGGAGCAGTGATATTCAATGCTGCTTTTGGATATGGATATCATTACACTGAAGTTGCACATTATGTGTACATAAGATCACAGGAAACAGGGAAAGGAATTAGCTCTGCACATCTACTTGCTGTCACATGCAACTTTCTTCCATAATTCTGTTCATCTTCAAATGGCTTATGATCTTTGCCTATTAAAAGGCAAATTTCTGTTTCAGCAAATTTGATAATTTCAGTGCCTTCTTATTTCACCCTCAGTTTACTAATGGGTAGTTCATACCATGTGTTCCTCTGCCAACTTTTTTCCTGACATCAACTTTAGCTCCTTCCTTCACATTTTTATCCCCAGTTTGCAGACAACAGCTATAACAATAGCCTTCGTTCTGTTCATCTTTCCTACGTGAAGGTGACTAGAGTGATACACACTGTTTCAGATGATCGCTTAATGGTACCTTGCATCTTTGTACTAGTACAAGTCTTTCGTCACAGCCTGTTGTAATGCCAGTTCATTATACATGTTACATTTTGCATCAGTACCCGTATTATTCATCTCAGTATCTTCCAATGAAACACAGACATCAATGTTTTAACGAACGCTAAACAGATTGGGATTGCCTCATTTTTATGCCTGTCAGTATCTTCCCCAAACCCGGTGTGCATGGGGGTGTGCACATCTCCTTCACTAGCAAACCTCAACCTCGACCTGCTGGCAAGCAGGATGCCACAGGTCTGGGCAGGGGTATCAGGTGGGCAGAGGGTCTCTGCTAGTATTTGGAGGGACCCACAAGGATGGAGGGCCTGTGAGACAGGTGTGTGAGTGTGCATGTGTTTGCCAGCGAGCACCAAGTTGGATCAGTAGTCGAGTAGACCTGTGGAGCAGGTAAGAGGCACTGGGTCTGGGCAGGGGTGTCAGATGCACAGAGCAGCTGAGCCGGTATTCAAGGGGTCTGTTAACATGCGTGTGCTTGTGAACCTAAGGGGGAGTAGGGGGTGGGTGTGTGTGCTTTCACCAGTGACCATTAGCCCTTACCAGCCGAAGAGGAAGAGGGCACTTGGCTGTCTGTGCTTGTGTTTTACATGAGTCCTGTATTTAGGTGCTGTCGAAGGCAGCGCCTTGTCTGTATGACCAGCTGTGTCAGGGTCCTCTGTGCGTGTGCACGTGTCCCTCTGGGATGCAGATCAATTGAACATGCAAACAGGAAAGCAGCAACCACATCCCTTGGCCTGGGAGAGAGACCCCCTTGGCACACTGGGCTGGGCTCCAGCAGCCAGGAGTAGGATTCCCTGGGCTCTGAGCTGCTGGAGATGGTGGACACTTATAACATCCCTTAGTATTTATTATATTTAAGAACCTTAGAAGCAGCCTGTAATGGTCTCTACCATAAACACTGTTGGTGTTTTTACACCATTTTATTTTACTATCATCACCATCTTTACATTCCTTTTTCTACTTTTCTGAATAATATATCCCTTTCAATGCTTGCATTCCAGGCATGACTTGTGTTATAAGCACTGCCCTGTTACCCTTACATGGGTCACTTACACTTAATCTGTATCTCTGATTCCCAAATTCTACTGCCAAAACTGCTTGCTATAGAGAAATACTCAGTTTCTTTTCAACCTTACCTAAACTTCTAGCAAACTTTCGCACAGTTCCTTTTTACTTTCTGTATATTTTCACCAAAACTATTTCTTTGTCCTTTTATCTGCTGATGAATTTCTATTTTTCTAGTACTTGTATGTTAAAATGAAGCAGCATGATAACATTAATCTTTCCCAAAGTGTTATCAAGTATTGTAGAACAATACTGAATTAACAGCTTGTACAGTAAATAGCATTCTTGCCCTTATGTATTGCTGCAGTAAGCAAATTAAATAAAAAAAGAAAAGAAAGATGAGATCGTTCTAATTTTTTTGGCATTGCATATTTCAGATTTTTTTTTTTATGAATGAGTCATCTTAAAGCAAATTATTAACTTCTGCCCTGCACCGCCGGAAATAATTTTAACATGGCAGCCTAATGGGGCACACTTATGCATGATCAAAATGCAGAAAAAAATAGATGCTATATTTCCATAAACTGGCCTCTCTTGAGCTACACCTATTTTAGAGAAAGAGAACTTCTGTAATTTCTCTGATACAGCAAAATAAGGGAAAAAGAAAGAAAAATTTAAAAGACTGAAATATTATCATTCATTAAGCAGAGTAAAATGTTAGCGAGCTTGTGAGAATGCTGATATGTCTTTCAGCTATTAAATATTATGCACAGGAGACATAAAGTCTGTCAGTCTTTTATGCTCAGCCTCAGAGTAAGTACCTAAGAGACTCAATTACTGTAGCTGTAGTTGCAGGTACTGAGAAGCACACCTAACGACAATTCTCTTTCGTAGACATGTTCTAAGCTCCTCCTGACCTATATTTGTCATTTTAGTAATTCAGAAAATTAAGATTTCATGACCCTGAGCAATAGCTTTTGACTGGGAGGCCAGACCTTCTGTGGGATGTGAAGTTTACATTTTATACTGCTGTGTCTGTCTTCTTTTGCTTATAACCCAGGAACATTAACTGAGCTTGATAAATAAAATTCTGCTCTTACTCTAGTGAATGAATGGCATGTGAACAGAGCACAAACAACAATTATTTCACTGATCCTTCATTAGGGTCCCTAATTCTTGTTATATTGGTGTCACTTGCTACTTCATCTCATTCTTACATTCCCACACACTGCAGAAAAATTAGTAACTTTGCTTGGGATTTTATACAAATAGTTTTAAAATCTGGTAACTTTTTTACTCTCCCTTTGTTTCCTGTTCATTCTGAGTTAAAAAACACAAATAAAACCTTTGAAACTGTAACTGGTTCCATACACATTTTCTCCTTATGTTAAAACTGGACCTGATAAACTTGAGTAGATTTACTACATCAGTAATACTCAGGGCTGGTTGTTACTGAAGTATTTTTTAGAGATTTCACACAAAGTTTCATTTTTTCCTAAATGTTCGGTGGCTCTGGAAGGTAACATAATGATCATGAAGGGTACTTTGAGAGTTCTGTGTGTTTATGGGTTCTTGAGAAACAGCCACTATATCAGAGAATGACTAGTAAATATTTTTACTGATGTCCAAAGAAGTAAAGCTTACACATTAGCTCACTATATCTACCCATCCCTTCTTGAATAACTTTTCAATCTGCTGACCAGTTTTAACCAAACATGGCAGAGGACTAAAGTTCTTAAAACGTTCATGCATAATTCATGAAAAACAGTTTTCTGGTCCATAAAAGAGACTCACAAATGGCTTGGAGTGAGGGAAAAGCTACAGATGATGCCACCAAACTGCATCAGCCACTAGAGTCTTCATAGGAAAATGTCATTATACATACCTCATTTACGGAAAAAGCAGGTGGGCTTTGCAATCAAACATGAGACATGATCCATGGGAAAACAGGGTCCATTAGCTGTGCCACTCAGGAAACCACTTAAGTGTGCCTGTTACGAAACACAAACATAGGAAGGTTATAGTTGATGTAAAATGTTGAGTTTTCTTCTCCTGGATTATGGGTAATGTACACTATTGACTTTACTGGCCCTTTTACTTCCAAGTTGTTAAATTTTAATTGCAAGAAAGGATGATTCCTTTGACCAATTCTAAGGAATGCAAGAAAGAGATTTGGGTTTTGTGAAAGTGAATGGACATTTTCTTGCTATTGTTGCCAAGTGTCTTTTACCAACTCTTCTGTTTATATCCTGTCCTATGTATCCTTTCTCACTTCACTACATTGTTTCTATTAATTAGGTAACTCTCAAAACACAGATACACGTTTCTCATTCTCAGGTATTATTCAGTTCTAGGAGACACCTACTGCTGGTTCTCACAATAAATAACAGACTGAACTCATTCGATGGGTGCACAGCTTGGAATGCAGCAAGTTCCACAAAGTTTGAATGTTGTGACTTTTAAACCCAGTACAGAAAGAGTCCAAAGTAATTAGCAGAGCATTTGGGTTTTCTGGTAGGTCTTAAAACCGTACCATCTACACTGCAAAACAATAGAGGTATGGCTCACTCTAACTTTTTTCTTCTTTAACAATAATTACAACAAAGCTGATTTTTAAGAAAGGAACTTTATTTGGAAAATGTATCTTTCCCAGGAAGATGGCAAGACTTTAGGGAAAAACTGAAAACTTGCACTTTTTTTCATAAAAACCCAGGCAAAGTATTAATACTTTCTGCAGAAAATGTGTCAACTAAAATTGTTTTTGTTGAATCAAACTTTCTGTTTTCTGACAAACTGCAGTCAGTAATATCAAGGTACAAGAAAGGAGAGATTCCAAACCCACTTCTTTTTTCAATTGAAAGGATGAGTAGAGATTTGACTTGATACCTCCTTGCAAATGTGTGGGGGCAGGAATTAATAATTGGCCCAATTTAATTTCAGTCTTCACATAAATCATTTGACTTAATTTGATCCTACAAAGAAAGGTTTTTGCCTGCTCCTATGTAATTTTTAAGTATTTGTATCATATCAAAGTTCTTTGAGGGTCTGTATTCTGGCATCCACTGATTAAGTATTTTTAAATTTGGTTTTGAACAAAGCAAAATTAATTACAGCTGTTGCATTAGCTCTTTCATAGAGTCCTAGTATCTTGGGGAAAATGTACAGATCTACTGAAATATCTTGCCTATGCATGTGAATAGCTCAATCCACTACTCTACACAAAATATTTCAAAATGTTATATGCCTTTATTAATGCCAGAAATATAACCAGTTTTTGTGAACTATACATGTATTAAATGATACATGTAACCAGGTGCAGTAAAAATAGACACTAACCTTTTTTCCGTGATTCTAAACCAGTTAGCATACATCATCACATTTTCCTGCACCATTGTGAAGAGTGACCTAATTCTGTCTTTTTTTCCAGTATCTTCTTTTTGTTAAGAGATTAGAAATTATGAAGTTTTGTGCTAATAATATAAATTACATTTTGCCCACTCTGTGCTCTGTGATTGTCAGCATGAAGTTTTCTGTAACGTTTGAAAAAAGTGGTAATTTATTAAAAATCCTTGTCCTGTTGTGTAAGCTGTTCAGAATTTACATTGAGAAAAGACTGTTCACTTCTATACCTTCAAAAACTATGACTTCTTTATTTTTTCATGCATCTAGTATTTCTATTGCTAAGATATCATCTGCTACACAGAGAGTGAATGGAAGTTTTCCAACAATTGAGCTTGTACAAAATAACATTATCTGTCTAAGCCATTGGCCTTTACTTGAAAGTATGATCTCAGGCTGGATTACTAGTAGTGCAAACTGGTCTTAAAACATTCAGAGGTCATTGCAGAATTATTCTTGTGTAGACACATGAATTCTTCTTGCTTCTTACACAAATGAACATTCGGATGGAAGCTGAATTTATGGGCCATATCCAATTGAATGTAAAGGTAGGAAAGGTTTTTCTTGGACAAAACATGTATGGGACAGTAACTCTTTTGTTTCATCTTAGACCAGTAAGAATTTCCTGAAATGTCTTATGCTACTGCAGAATACTACTTATCTGTAGTATTAAATTCATAAAAATTGAGTTGGGTGGCTGTGCAACAGGTTTCATGGCCACTACTTCTGTCCCACACGTAGCTGAGACACAGGGAAGAGTCAGCATTTGTCAGCTGTCATCAAAACTATATAAACATGTTTTTTCACTCACAGAAAAAAGTCAGATTCTGAAACATGTTTCCACGGTTTAACTGAGAGCATCAAGCTCTAGCTGCCATATAAACCACAGCTATGTATTTTATTTTTATGAATTATGAACAAAATTCTCGTAGGAAATGTCCAGGTTTAGATTTGAGTTTGGTGTTTCAGATTAGGGGGGTTGGGGGGAGAGAAAAGTTTCAGGTTTAACAAATGAGAATCCTGTAAACTTGAAGTACTCTGTCCCAAGATACTGCAATCTCAGCACTTTTGCATCAGAGGTTTCAAATCCAAAGACACCTACCGAAACTCAAGAGGGACTGAAGCGAGTATCACCACTGACTGGAAATTCTCTTAGATCAAGCCCAACATGAGAGCCCCTGTGTGTTTTCCATGTGCCTTAGCATAGCTTCCAGGATGATCTGCTCCATGATCTTGCCAGGCACAGAAGTGAGACTGATTGGCCTGTAGTTCCCTGGGTCTTCCCTTTTTCAAAACGGAGGTTGTATTTCCCCTTTTCCAGTCAGTGGGAACTTCACCAGTCTGCCATGACTTTTCAAATACGATGGATAATGGCTTAGCAACTTCATCTGCCAGTTCCCTCAGGATCCTTGGATGAATCTCATCAGGTCCCACGGACTTGTGCACCTTCACGCTCCTTAGACGGTCTCAAACCTGATCTTCTCCTACAGTGGGCAGTACTTCATTCTCCAAGTCCCTGCCTTTGCATTCTGTGAATTGGGCAGCATGGCTAGAGCACTTGCTGGTGAAGATCAAGGCAAAAAAGTTGTTGAGTACCTCAGCTTTCTCCATGTCAGTTGTAGCCAGGTCTCTCATCTTGCTCATTGTGCGGGGGTACAGTTTCTTTCATCTTCCTTTGTTGTCCTGTGTACCTGAAGAAACCCTTCTTGTTATTTCTTATGGTCCTAGCCAAGTTCAGCTCCAGTTATGCCGTTCCTGATCCCCTCCCTGAACTTCTGGGCCATATCCCTATAATCTCGCCAGGATGTGTATCCCTGCCTCCGCTGCCTATGCACTTTGGTTTTGGGTTTTAGTTTGGCTAAGAGGTCTTGACTTAGCCAAGCTGGCCTCCTGCCTCCCCTGCCCAACTTCTTCCACATCAGGATTGAGAGCTCTTGCGCCCTAAGAAAAATGTCTTTAAATATCTCCCAGTTCGTTTGCTTCTTTATCTCTGAGGGAAATTTCCCAAGGGATCCCAAGCACTAGCACTCTAAACAGGCGAAAGTTTGCCTTTCTGAGGTTTAGGGTCCAACTCTACTTTTTACCCATTCCATACCCCTCAAGACTGAGGATTCTACCAAGGCATGATCGCTGCAGCCCAGGCTACCTCCTATCTTGACCTCTCTGAGAAGTTCTTTTGCACTAGTGATCAACAGGTCCAACAGTGCCTTTTCTCTGGTCAGACTCTCCATCACCTGTACTAGGAAGTTATCCTCAACACACTCCAGTAGTCTCCAGGACTGCTTGCAGTTTGCTGTGCCACTTTTCCAGTGGATGTCTGGGTAGTTGAAGTTCCCTATCAGGATCAGGGCCTGCAAGCATGATGTCTCCTGCAGTTGAAAAAAGAACTCTTCATCAACCTCTTCTTCTTAATCAGGCGGCCTGTAGTAGACACCAACCACAAAGTTTCATTTGTTGGTTAGGTCTCTACTTTTCATCCATAAGCTCTTGACACACGCGTTGCTGTTCTTCAAAGATAGCTCTGTGCAATCAATCCCATTTTTGGCATGGAGGGCAACTCCCCCACCTCTCCTTCCTTGCCGGTCCCTTCTGAAGAGTTTATAGCCATCAATCACAGCACTGCAATCATGTGATTCATCCCACCAAGTTTCTGTGGTAGCAATCAGGTCATAGTTTTCCATGTGAGCAGCAGCTACCAGCTCCTGTTTGTTTCCCATGTTGCATGCATTGGTATAGAGGCACTTCAGCTAGGCTATTGGCCACACCCCCTTTTTAGAGGAGTTTACCCTAATTCCCTTGAGACAATTCACAGGTGTTTCCCTGTTGCTTTCTAATGCCTCAGCAGCCCCTGGCTCTTCTCAAGTGCTCAGAACTCCATCCCCTTCCCCCCACTAAATCTAGTTTAAAGCTCTGTTTATAAATCCAGCCAGCTTGTGCCCAGGAGACTCTTGCCCCACTTGGTCAGTTGAGCTCCATCAGCTGTCAACGGACTGTTCTTTGAAGGTATGCCCAAGATCGTAGAAACCAAGACCTTGAGCATAGCACCAGCTTAGTCCATGCTAAGGGCTGGCATCTTTTTTCTGAAAATTGCAGTGAGGTATAATGACTTGATTCCAATGACAGGGGTGGAGAAAAATCTGTTGGATCAGTTATAGGGTATTGCAAAAGAAATTGGGTAAATGAGGATTATTGAAGATAGAAAAAAGCAGCAAAGGCCTTTTTTGATGTTCATGATTAGTCTCCTCAGGGAGACTCGTAGCAGAGCCAGTGGTTTTTATATATCTAAATTAGCAAGTTGAAATGCTCAAAAAATGAGCATCAATATCTGCATCCTGCACTTCTCAGAGTAAACAAAATCTCTGTAATTTCCTTTAGCTAATATGAAACTGAAAAAGTGTTTACTAAATTTAGTAAACTCCTCAAATGACTAAACTTCTCAGCAGCTAAAGAGTTAACATGATCTGTTATTCTTGGCTTCAAAGTCAGAAGTGGGTTAAGATGGACTGAGGAAGTTTAGAGCAGCTATTCTTTCATCCTGTTTGTTTACACACTTAGGAAAATCTCATTACAAAGGACACATTCAATTCCCTTTTGAAAGTTTATCTTCACATAGATGGGAGTCAGCAGTGTTATTTTGAATTTTTGTAAATTCAAGTCAGTGGATCCAGCAAAGGTAGACTAAGATTGTAAACCAGCTTGTTGTCTGCTTCTGTGCTTTATGAGCAAAACACTGGTAAATGCTGTTTTAGCAATACACAAATGATTTGGTTATCATTAATAAGTTTTAATGATGTTGAAAATACTAACTGAAATTTAAAATGCTGCAATAGGTACATAGAAAGTGGAAAGTTGTTTACTACCACCTATATGCAAATGATTTTCATTTAATTTTCCAAATTCATTTGGAAAGATTTACCCTCTGAAGGATAATGATGTATACTGTAATTCAGTTTGGAATAGTTGCTAATAATTTTAGGATAGATAAAAATTAATATTCTGGAATTAATTGGTTTTCTCTGTTATTGTTACTTAGAAATATTGAATTTATGTTTTCCTTCAGAATCTGATGGTTGCTAAGGAAACCACTTGTATTATATCTGTGGATATGGCACAGACCTTAACTATAAAAAGAAAATAGGCAAATGTGTTTACAACTACCTTACTTATATTCAGAAAGAATCATACATTTTAATCAGCAAGTGATCCTCATCTGTCTTAATTTCTGTATTTTAATACAACAAAAATTTACATTGCATGCAGCTTCATGAAGGATTTATGCATAGTTAGTGTTTTCAGGTACATAAAGGTAACCTCCCACTAAGAATTCAATGCACAGTTAAATAAATGGAGACTGGGTGGAGATGTGGATGAGAAACCATGTCGGGACATCCAGCTGGTCCTGGTTTTAAATATAGTCAAATACTGTCATTTTTCCTCTTTGATCTGCCCTGCCCAAGCAGAAGTGCAGAACATCATTCAGGTATTGTCCTTTGGGAGGGAATTAAAACTAATGTTCTGAACACTCACATCTATCAAAGACTGTGAGACTTCACGTAAAGTTACCTTTGAGGGCATGGCCAAATGATAGCTTGGATTAGCTGTTTGCTTTATGGACAGAGCCCTTCTTTGGCAATCTAGCCACTAAATAAAATGAGCTTTGGATTAGACACTTGAGCAAGTGATGCAATTTACCCTAAAGATGGCTGCATTTAGATAGGTTATATAGGTTACATTTATATAGGTTTAAAGAGATTATAAAAGATGGGAGAGGAGGAAAGGGGAGACTTATTATCAGTCCATAAATGATGCCCAAGTATCTACTGAATAAAAGATGCTGAATAAAGATAAGATTGTTATGATGACAGTTAGGAATTTTGAAATTTTATAACAAGGATCTGGGTGATGTTTATGGGCTCCTTGCTGCCTGATGGCAAATACCAAGGTGAATATAATGAATCTCTTATCTTAATTTGGTGCTTAGGCAACTGTGTGTCTGGGCCCTGAGGGCCCTGCCAGCCGTGACTGTGCCAGCCCCTCTGGGGCTCCTCCACCCTGCCCAGGACCCCATTTCAGCCCTCCCCAGGGCCATCAGTCCCTGCTCCAGTGACACTGCAGCAGGGCCAGTCTCCAGCTCCCCACAGCCGGGGCCTGGCCATGGGCCCTGTGAGCCGGGCCCACCCATGGGCCCCCATGCTGGCCTGGTCTCAGCCTGTTCCCCTCCCCAGGGAGGTGTGTCACAGAGGTACATCAAAACCACACAGCTAACCAACTCCACACAGCTAAACTCAAACAAACCTTTAATTCACAACTGAAACCAAACAACCAAAACTAACTAAACAACAAGGTAACCAAATGAAATTCCGAGAACATTTAACAAGTTACAGGTTCGATATACCGGTCGGGGATGTTATTACTGTACGGCAAAACACAAGAATGGTGGTCCAGGGTGCGCACTCACTCACAAAAGGGAAACTCTCACTCAAGGGTACCCAGAAGAATAAGAGCGCTCACCAAAGGCGGGGGGGGGGGGGGCGGGGGGGGGCGGGGGTGTTGTTTGGGTTCCCTCAAGGATATATCCAGAAGAAATCACTCACCAAAATATGGTGAGGGCACTCAACCCCAGGAAGTTTTCTTGGGTGACATCTCAGCCCAAGGGGAGAGTTTCCAACCACAGCCCCGCTGCTCTAAGGAAAACCACTCAAAGGCGCTCTCTGGCGGGGGCTCCTTTTATAGCCCAGTCGGATCTGAGCTGTGGCCATTTATGGTCAGTGTTCCAGAAGCTTCTCTCAACCAAGGCCCGCCATTGGCTGAGGGCCCTGCCTGCCCACTGAGGGGTCCCAGTATGGTCAGGGGTCTGTAAGTTTCTCTCAGCTGAGGCCCGCCATTGGCTGAGGGCCCTACCGACCAGTCGAGGGGTCCCGCCTCTCCCACTCCCACCACAGGGAGGGGGTGGTTGACACTTGAGCTGAGGTGTGTGAGTGACAGCTGCCACGGCAGGGCACTGGAGGCGTGAAGAGGAGCCATCAGCTGCTGCCCTGAAACCCTCTGGCCCTGACCAGGGCGAGTGTATCTGCTGCAATGTGACCGATGCCTGGGGCTGTATCTCACCCCAGATCCCCTCACCAGGCCTGATCCTGACCCACACACTAGCAGCCCAGCCTGGTCTCGGCCCTGTTGTCACCACGGGACTTGCCTGATGATCTGGGCTCCTGGTTAGATCCAGCCACAGTGTCCAGGCCTGCCCTGCTCCCTCGCTCGGGTACTCCCTGCCAGGAGGTGTTCTTGCCCCCAGGCATGGTGTGTACACCCAAGTTGCTTCACTCGATCTGCACTCTCCCAGTCAAAAAGCCCTAAGCTGACAGCAAAAGGAAGATTTCCCTTGGTTACAGTAAGAGCCCGAATCTAACCTCCGGCACAGAAGCAGACATGACAGCTCCGGGACACGCAGTCTGTGAGGTGGGGGGAGCAGCCGAGCAGAGAACGAGCAGGTTGGTGCATGCTGTGCCCAGCAGAAGCCCTGCCCTGCTCCTCCATACGGTATTATAAGTTGTTTATCTAATGTTATAGCTACAAAGGCACGTACAAAAAGTACTGAAGAGAAAGCTCGCTGTTGCGAGGCAGCTTTGGCCCAGCAGCTTCAGGAAGGCCTTGGGGCCTGCTATATCCGGCACTGTGTGGGCCCTAAAAGCCCAGCTTGAGGAGCAGGGCATGTCAGATTGAGCCCACAGCCGTGGCACGGTGGCTAGTTTTCCTAGCCCGACTTGAACACAAGCACCTGAGCCTCTGGTGGGGAAGAGATCACACAGTTTGTGGATGAATTCAGGCCCTGAAACTGAGAATTGTGAGAAGGTTGACGAGAGGAACTGGTGGCAGCTAGCAGCATCTCTGAGCCCAGCCAACACCCTGTGCTTAAGTAAAGGGCATGATTTTGATCCTGTCCCATTTTGATCCCTTCTGATCCCATTTAATTATTAATCCATCACCCATAGCTGTTCTCAGTCTCTGGGAATTCACTTTTCCTAGGTTTTCACCCATTCCTAATTAACATGCTTATCTGAAAGGCTAGATTTATAGTAGAGAGCCACCTCAGTTGTTAAACAACCATAGTGCCAGAGGCAAGCAGTAGGTTACACGAGACTGCTTTCCCAACCTCTGCGACATGTTGGGTATCTTGCTGAAGTATAATCAAGAATTTCAGAAAGGGTCTGCACAGCCACATGAGGCACGGAGTTTAAAGAAGGGTTATTACCAGTTATTGTGAACAGCTTCTTCTGAAATTTCAAGGAGTTGAAGACAGCTTTCTCCTTTTGAAGAATAAGGTTATGGCTTGAATATGGTTATAGAGAATTGCTTCTGCAGAGCTAATGTAGCTGCTGAAGTGAATTTAATTAATTCAGATGGGCTGGAAGATGTAATTTGGGAGATGCTACCTGCAGCTGTGACTCACTTCCCATTAATTATCTAGTAGTCCTGGGTTTCCTACCCATCTGGAAGCTATTATTTAGGATTATAGTTGGGGTTAAAGTCCTGGAAACTAGGAGCTGTGATTTTGATAGGAGTTTAAGTAGGCCAGGCATATGAATAGGGAGTTGTTAGAGGGTAATAAAAAAAGCCTTATTCTCAGTTCTCAAGGTGTTCAGAGGACTTTTCCTATGGATAAGTCTAGTAATGGCTTAAGTGTTTTGTTTACAGAGAATGTGGTCAATGTAGAAATTCTATTATAAAACTGTCAAGCTCAAACTGGTAAATGGTGGACCAAAGCTGGTTCATGTGAGCCATTTCTTTTTTCAATACACAGAAGTCCTGAGAACCTTGCCTATCTAGAAAGCTGGAGTTCAGTCAAAGTTTTTTTTCCATATAAAGCTTCAGAAAGTTAGGCTAATAGAATCTGTTCAGATAAATTCAGTGATGACTAAAAAAATGTTTCCGGGAGAAGCTTCCTCTCAATTTTCAGTGTCCTTTCTTACCTGAAATTATAGGTATAGAGTTAGGGGTGGATTCCAGACCAATGTATTGAATTAAGTTTATACTTGAAAAAACCAAAAAACTGCTGCCAACCAGCATAAGAATGCTATCTTCAGTTTTTAGACAACCGTTAGTATCTTGCCTATACGGAAAGCTATGAAAGCACATATGGAAGAATAGAGACTTTGGTGTGAAGAGTCTAGGGAGTCTGTTTGCTAACTGCTGAGTTTCAGTTCATGCTCTATAAACAAATCAGAAACTGTTATTGTTCATTGTCAGTGCTTTTTCCTCCATTGTTGGTACTGTGTTGCCTGTCTGAGTGGAATGCTGTTGCTAAGGTTAGGGTTTGGATTACAGCTGCAGGAAGACGGCCTCACTGAAGGTCTCACTCACACCTCAGCATGCTCTCTGGGGTGTACGCGTAAGCACACACAGAGGCAGTTACTGTGGAGTAGCTAACACAAACCCAGCAAAATGTCTATGCCAGGTTAAACTCACAGTCTTATCTCATCTAGTTTCCTGTTAATGATGCTGGCCAGCACGATACTGTCTAAGAAGGAGAATAAGAACAGGGCAAGTTTAGAGTGACTTTTCCCAGAATACTCTTTCAGCTCCAGAAATTTGTGATTCAGAGGTTTCCTGTGCCAGAAGCATTGCCTTTGGTTTCAACTGTGCGATGCAATATACATGTTCTTACCTTACCCTAACTTGAAGCTAAGGTTCAACTACTACACTGGGGAATACTTACGGTTTCTTCAGTGGTAGTAATGTTGGATACTGGGTCAAGTCAGTCTGAAAGAAAATGGGAAGTTAAAGGTGCTTTCCAAAGCAGAAGTATAATGCTTCAAATGAATTGAATGTTATGATCCAGTGCTGTTGATAATCAGCTTATGAAACAAGAATGAAATACCCTGATACAACTATTCCTGGAAAAACACATAGCCTTGCAGCAGAAAGATTGTTTGGCAGGTAGCTCCGTAGTACGTACTGAAGCAATAGAAGTCACCTTGAGAGCAGATGGAATACAATCAAAGATTAATGGCAAATTTATGATCCTTTAAAGAACAGGAGCCAAATAAAGTCAAATTGAATCATAAATTTAGAGGCTATATAGGATCAGAACATGTAAAAGTAGACATTATTGGTAAAATCAATTTGGCTACATGACTAAGAACAGAGAGCACACCGAAATGCTGCAGGATGGGTTCCGGGCCAGTTTTCCTAATCTCCCTAAGCAATTAAAAGAGAGGAGGAGGGGAACTGAAACAGAGCACAGCAAAAGCTGTAGGCTTTCTAAGTTTGAAAAAGAGACTTTTCTATATATGGGCTTTGGGAATTCCAGATAGGATATGGAATAGCAGTTAAACCTTCTGTCACAGCAGAATAATTTTGCATTCCCTGTGTAGCACTAAGTGCATATTTAACAGCTTATGTGAGAGGCACTGTAGAAGTCTAGGCTCTTTTAATCATGCAATGCTTAATACAAAATAACTATTTGTTTGTTTTCTCAAGTTTTATTGAAAGTGTTGTGGTTTAACCCCAGCTGGCAACGAAAATACCATGCAGGCACTCGCTCACTCCCCCCGCTCCCCAGTGGGATGGGGAGGAGAATCGGAAAGAAAGGAAAAAAATGTGGGTTGACATAAAGACAGTTTACAAGGACAGCAAAGGAAAATATAATAATATTAATAAAATATATAAAAATAATTATAATGATAATAATTAAAAATATAATGATAATAGAATATACAAAACAAACAGTGCACAACTTCTCACTGCCCGACGACCCAATGACTGATACAGCCCATCCTGAGCAGCGATCATGGAGCAAAACCAGGAGCGCTCTTGGAATGATCCTGAGCAGCGATCTTGGAACAGTGATTTACCCAGCAGTGATCTCAGAACCCCAATTTCCTGAGAGAGAGAGAGAGAGTATGAACCTGGCCCACCAGCTGACTCCCACTTATATACCAGGCATGACGTCTATGGTATGGAATACTTCCTTTGGCCAGTTTGGGTCAACTGTACTGGCTATACCACACTCAGCTTTTTGCACCTGCACATTAGCAAAACCTGGGAAGCTGAAAAAAGTCCTTGATCTCATAGCAACAACTAATAACATCAGTGTATTATCAGCATTCTTCACATACCAAATCCCATACTAAATCCAAAACACAGTAGCTATTGGGAAGAAAATTAGCTCCATCCCAGCCAAAACCAGGACAGAAAGAAAGCTGTAAAAGAAATTTATCTATAAAATATTGATGTCTGAGATGTGATGTTTATTCATAAATATTTATTATAGAACGTTTATTGTAGACTGCACTAGCAGTAAAGCTATATTACCTTCAGGTATGCTCGCCAAAATGATGTGAATTTCTTTGTGCTATTTAGTTCCTTTAACTTCTTGCTAAAACTAGAAGTTTCAGATGTGAAAGACTTTTAATGTTACCTTAGTTTAGACAGTGGGGAGTCTGTAAACAGTAACAACTGGGGAGAAGAAAGTGAAAAAGGAAATTAAGCATTAGTACAGTGTTTCATCAATTTTACTTATGTGTTGCCTTTTACCACCAAGTATTGCTTGAGAAATACGAAATGAAGTTAATCCAGAAAATAAATTAAAGTATTGTAGCTGCAGCAAGTAGGCTGAATTCGACAGATGCATCCATTTTTTTGGTAAATAAATCTCATAGTAGTAAAATTAAGTAAGACTTTTTTGATCAAATTCTGGACTAGTATTAGTGCAGCTAAATGGTCTCCGGAGGAGCTTTTGCTGATTTTTACCACCTGAGACTCAGGTGACAAGTATTTCTGCTCATTTCTAGAAATCCATCTCATTGATAGTGATGAGATGCATGGCATATAGCGTAAACCAGAAGTGAGTAGTGTATAATTTCAAAGTTTTCTTTAAGGTTGCAGATAAAATTAAATTAAAAAACTTCTGCATGAACTATCCAAAGATAACAAAATTTTAATGGCCAATAAAGTAGAAATTAGAAGTCTTACAAAACTTCCCTTGAAATTAATGTGGGTATTCAGTGTGATATGGTAGGTGTCTCACATCTGACTAAGAAGCAAAAAAGTATATTCTGTATGATGAAGAGCACATATATAACTGAATATGTAGCTATGACTTATGCCAAATAGGTATTAGCTATACCATAGTAAAAGCATTGAAGATTTTTCCAGGTATGTTTTCTTTAGACAAGAAGACACATTATTTTTCCCCAAATATATTCGGTGTGGCTCTTTTTTTTTGGTCAGAAGTGCAGAACAGAAGAGCTGCAGAACAAAGCAGAAGCTGGGATTGACGACAGAGCTCTCAGACCTCATGTACTTCTCTTGAGTGCTGCACTATTGACTTCCTCACAAATAGGGCTGTATCTCATGGTTTTGCAGCTTGGTATTGGGGCTTGTCTTCTGCTCTGTTGGGGAAGTTGCCAGACATTGCTAGGCTGCAATTCATGGTGGCCTGATGGAACAGGAAACAGCCAAAGGCAAATCTTGCTGTAGTCCTTACTCCCGTGATGTGACAGGACATACAGTGTTGTTTCATGTGCTGAAAAGACATTTCCAACAAATTTAAGCTGTATCAGCAAAAGCTAGTATTGCCAGCATTGTCTCCATCCATCTTCTATGTGATTTTGGTTGTAGGACATAGGTATTTCATTCTTGTTTAATAGTAATGCAATCCTTTCAATAACTAAATAAACAGAAAAGTAATTTAACTTGCTTACATATATGAGCATCACCCTAACCTGACATTTGTCTCTGGGAAGAGTATAGGGAACAAGGTAGTTAATCTAACACTCAAGTAAGGAATGAATACTGTCAAAAAACATCGCAGGAGGAACCAATGCGTTTTCATCTATTATTTCAACTGTCATGTCAATTGAGCTTTGTTTTGTGTTTTTCCTGATCTGTAATTAATGATGTTGTTTATATTCATTGCAATATTATCAAGAAACTGCAGCTGAGAACAAGACACTATCCTTTTATTGAATTTAGTTACTGCATAATAGGAGAGAAGACTCTACAAACTAGAGTCCTAATTCTACAAGTGAACATTTTGCTCTCAATAAGAATTCTGTTGAAACCAACAGAACTTAATATAGAAGTGCTGTCTTTGCAGAAACAGCATCAGAGCTGAAGTGATGGCAAGCTGGAAACAAGCTGTAATGAGCTGGAAAGAAGGAACATGAAGGTAAAAGTGACAAGAAAATATGCTACATTAGTCTAATGATATACATTCTGAGATGCATTTAAGTCATTGCTCTCTTTATTTGAAAACTGTAGGCTCACAAAAGAACACCCCCAACAATTTCAGGGAGAGCTTTGCACCAGGACACAGCTGTGGCTCTGTTTTGCTATTGATTCAATGGGTTGACCCCTCTGAAATCATGCATCTTCTTGAATCTTACAAATATGTCATTATAAATGATTCCTATAGCCATGGAAAGCCTTCAGCTAATAAATGGGTTTGGATTCTGCAAGTTAAGCTACAGTAACTGTGTATAAATGAGCTCAAGGTAAAATTTGAGCCTTGGATTTCTATATCGCTTGTGAAGATAGATCCAGCCAAGCAAGGGCAGTATCTGGAATCTTTTCATGAAGATATGTTATCTACACCTATTCTTGTAACATCTAAGCAGTGTTAACTCTTCATTTTAAAATGTTGGAGGAGAAGGAGACCTTTTCAATAACTGAATAGTAGGTAGAGCATGTATTTAGGAAGCAGGACTAAATGCAGTTTCCTCCTTGCCTGAGAGGACTTAAACCCCTGTGTTTCCTGTGAATGTTCTGATCCTCATCAACTCAGCTCACCAACAGCTTAGGGGGATTCACAAGAAATCATAATGTATGGTCAAACTATAAAACAACTAATGTAATGGGAAACTCTCCACTCCTATCACTGAAGTCAAGGCACACTACAGCAAGAAGCCAACAGGCATGGAGTTCAAAGCAGTGGGTGTCTCTATACAGCTGCTATTAGATATTTGTTTACAAAAGGAGAGGCTAGGATTTCAATCCATGCTCTCGAGTTGCTTATACATTTCTATTAGCAGTCATGAGATAAAAGAGTGGAAGTATTTGTAATTTATGATTATCATTATTACACAAGTGTAGAGCCAACTACTACCTCCTGGAAAATAGGGGTACCCATTTTTACCTTGCCATTCACCTTAATAATCTTCAGTTGTGTTTATGAATTCAATATAAAACAAGCAATAGTAATAAGTAGAACACTAGTTTATTGGATAATAGCAGAATAAACAGAGAAAAATAGGTGGTTTTAATGTAGGTGTTTTAATAGAACCCTACCCAAGACTGAAGCTACTGAGTTATTAAAAAAAAAACAGTTCACAGCATTTTCTAACATAATTTTCATTTAATAGCTCTTGTAATCTGCTTCAAATTTTGTCTATTAATTGCTGCTCAAATGCATGATTTTCTAGACACTGATAAGAACTTCAGCTTTCAGAATGAAACTCATTATTAAAGATAATGGATAATTTTCTGTGGTAAAGAAGTACATTAAAAGAGTACCAAAGCACTATTTTATCTAAAAAAAAAATCTAAAAAAAAGTCCAAATTGCACAGATTATGTAAGAGGGGAATGAAAAATGGGCACCGAAATTACTGCGACCCTAACTCTAATTAGATTTTGCCAGATACCGTTTCAACACAATAAATATAGATATTACTCAAGAAAAGTGTTCAAAAATGTCATTTATTACTTTCTACAGTAAGAATTCAAATTCCCTAGAACAAGAAAGTTGGTAATATGGGCAATTTCACTTTAATCCATTTCTTCTGCTGCTTTAACAAAGCTATTAGCTGGCAGAAAGATCTTACACTTACAACACTAGTACAGTAATCTCCTCTAGTAACATTTCCACAGCTGTTGTTATTCTTTTAGATTTTTGTTTTGTTTTTAACTATTAAGGAAAAACATTTTTGATTTGAGTGAATGTTAATGTGAAAGCAGATAATACTCATCGTGAATTTTCGCATATGAGCAGATCTGTTGCTTCAGCACAAGTTTATTTTAACAGGAACAGCCTGTAACCTGTTCACACTGATTTTTATAGCAAAGACGCCCAACTGTGGTCTGTAGGGTCTGGACTTCGGCAAAACTGGTAGCTGTGACAGGTATCGCCACTCCCAGCTACAGTGCAGTGTCATGGCAGTGGCCATGACATGCGGGATGCCTTCCCAGGCAAGTGGGTTAAAAAGTTTGACATAACTGCTTTTTTTTCCTAAAAAGATAGATAAATAAAGGCTTACCTACATCTTCTTTCACTAAAAAAGGGGGGGGGAAAGGTTAAATTTGCACTTATTTAGTATTGCTGAAGAAAAGCCATTAGATGTAAATTTTGTCACTCTTTTAAGAAGTATTATGACTTCAAGAGGTAGATCTTATGAGTTATTTATATGAAAAAGAATGAGGAAATTAATTTGTACCTCCATCCTGTGTGCTTTTTTTCTGCTGTGTTAAGGATGGCTGGAGTCGTTGTCCATTTGCATAATATCATTCTTCAGGAACAATATTACACAGACCTAATGATTTCTGAAAGTACTAAATTTTGAATTTTCTTTAGGAAGTTAGTACAGTTTCTTACCTTGGCAGACAGGATGTAATTAGTAGAGACCCTCTACTAGTACATTATCTTTTTCTCCATAATATTCTTTCCACTTGTGCACAACTGGTAAACTATTACAAAATGATGAATATTCAAGAGCATTGAGTTTAATATGTGCATTAAATATAGGAAAACCTATAACATTAGAAGTAGTGTGAATCAGTTCAAAAGTTATCTTTTATCACCGATGCTGCTAAGAATTTGTCAATGAAGTGTTTCAATACAAATGAAACATCACTGGCCCAATTACTAAAGGTACAGTTCTGAAGTAGACTTCGTGCCATAATTGCCAAAGAAGTTATTTAAAGCATATACAAAATGTGATTAGGAAGGTAGCTGGAGCTGAATAAGAGCGAGTTATATTTGCAGTTAAGTTCTGTGGCAACGCTCCTAAGCTATTCATAGAGAAAATAATAACTTTTGACACTTCGGTAACTATGCATTGTTTTCATTACTGGTATCCAAATTCAGAAAAGTAATGCATTTTCAGCAATTCAGACTATTCTTTTAGTTATATACCAACTTGAATATTTACAAGTTGAAGCGAATATTACATATTTTCAGTCAACATGATGTATCCTAATGGAGCTATATGAAGATATGCTAGAAAGTTGGCAGGTAATAACAATTTGCCCCCCTTTGCATGAGCAGAGTACTGCATCTGCCAAGACTCAGAATTGCTTTCTGTCTCTTGCATGGATAAAAACTGAGCCCCGCTGGTTTAGGAGGTGCTCATCTTTGCAGGGTGATTGAAATACTTTGGTAGCAGCTGCTGCAAGCTGCGCTTTCCTGCGCTTTCATGTTGCTAAACCCAGGGATTGTTTGTTTTTTCCTGAAGATTTCTTTTGGTACCTTACAGCTCTTAAGTTTTTATTCTTTTCCACTTAACATTTGTAAATTAATGAAAATTAATTTTTTTCAGCGTTATTTAGTTTCTACTGAATTGATCAACTTGTCTGTCCTCGTCTCTTGATATGCAAAAATTTCATTTGACTAAACGAAAATGAACTATCTTGGCTGCCTTGTACTTACATTTACTAACAGTGATGATACTTTGTCAGCTATTCTAACTCAGTTATTGCTTACATTGTTTTCTGGGTTCTTTCTATGGTATAGTTTCGCTTTTCATTATCTTTGATTCTTAGTCTGTAGGTCATCCTCTCATCTCATCCACTAACCTGAATTTAGAAAGGGCTGAAAATTGTAGCCTTGCTGTTTAACACTTAGTTGACTGGTTCTCCACAAATAAGAATTAATTCAAATTAATCTGAATAATGTAGGGATCACTTCAAGAAACAATATAAAGCAACTTTTATATCATGGTGATTACATTGAAGCAAGGCTTTAATTTCTGTCTAACTGGAGGGGCAGGTCTTAATTTTCCATAACTCCATCCTGATCAGGATGTAGGCTTGGATCTGTGACTTCAAGGCAATAGGAGCCTTTGAAAGCAGTATTGAAAATAAGTAACAATTGTTTATTCTCTATTCTGATACAGAAAAGGTCGTAAGTGCCTATTCAAATGCATATTATTTGTTGGCTGATGATTCCGTCCATATGTAGGCTGGAATTTAAAAAAAGATGATGGAGTTGAAGGACAGACATCTTTTTGGTCGGTATTAAATTGAGGGGGTGGGAGGGAAGCCCTTGACTAATCAGATACCAGAGTGTAATATGTAGGGAATGCTCCCAGTATGATTTTCAGGTTCTGCTCAGTGTTTTGGAGCACTATGGGATCAGTTTGAAGCGAGTGTGCCTGGCAGACATCACTGTAGGCTGTCTTAAAAGCTAAGAAGAATGAAATAGTCTTTTTGCTCTTAATTTCTATAGCTCTTCATTAACTATTCAATCCAGCCAATTAGCCTGTTGATTAACAGAGGAGAGTATCAAAACTGTGCTTCTGCAGTCCACAGCTGATTGTTAGCTCGTTAACTAATTCTATTTTATGATCAGTTTTATTCTGTGAGTAGTAAACCCATTATGCAAAATTGCCTAATGGCACAACAACTTTAAGCATTGAAATGTGCGTGCATTTGTTTGGATTTATTTTGTTATTTTCCTTTTTTATCATATTAGATTTTTTAACATTACCATTACCATTAACTTCATTGTTGTATTTATCAATACCAAGAGATCAAATTCTTTCAACTCAGTTACACTGCTAATATTGCTAAATGGTTTCTAATTATCTACTGATTGGCTTACTAATAGTTCACTATTTTATTCTATTTATGATATTTTTGGTGTCTCCAAGGGAGTTAGAGATGTGCAGCCATCTTAAGAATTCTTATTGTCAGTGATGTACAGGATCCATGTCAAATAGTTCGCTTTGTACTAAATGATGCCCCAATCAGCCTGGTCTTTTCAAGGTCTTTTAGATTCTGTATTTCTCTGTAGACTATTTTATCAAAACTGTTTTATATATGATTACATAGCATTAGTGCATAGCTGGTTTATACATGCTTGTCATGATTACATATATTACATCCACCAATAATATCTCTTTCCATATTGCACTGTTTGTTGTTTAAATGTAATATACAAAGATTGGTGTTAGAGTTTCTATTAAACAATGAAAATGCCTAAATAATTTCATTCAGTTACTTAATCTTTCCTCTCATCCTTTTGTAACATCCAATTTCTTCCAGTTCTGTTTGCTGAAAAGGCTTGTCCAAGATCTGGCTTAGTTTTTCCCTCTATAATCATTGTCAAGAATTCCAGTGCATAGGCATATATGTGTATGTGTATATAAAATATATTTACATATGTAGTTATTATATACAAAATATAACAGTCCTTCAGGAAGAACAACCTTGCACATATCATGTGGTGCACTGTAGTCATGATACTACTTTTCTGTTGCAAAGCAATAGAAATATGTATTTCAGATTAATAGGAATCATTAAATTAAATGTACATAATTATCTTTGGAGTTTCCTAACTCTTATTGTTCTGCTCTAAGCTCCTTGGATGCATGCAAAAAGGACTACAACTAAATGGAAGACTAGACTCTTGAGCATTCCCATGTTGCCCTCTTTGTCTATTATGAAAAAAAAAAATAGTGTTACTCTTTTTCTGCACCTGACTGATTCCATTCAGCCACTTTGAAATACATATAAAGCCTCAGCAAGAGCTGCTGGTTGCCTTTGCGTGGTGATTTATTGAGTTACTGTGCTCTCTTGAGTTTGAGCTGGGTCTTGTGAAAGGTGTCTACCTGAGTCTACTAACTCACATTCTAATTAGGAAGACTCTAGACTCTTATGTTAATCATAAGTCAGAACTATACAGCTTCCCAAAATCAAATTAAGGAGCAGTCTTATAAACCCCCCAAAACAAGAGAAAAGAAGAGAGACGAAAGTTTAGGGAAGCCCTGGCTCCAAGGGGAAACAACAAGCGAAAAAATACTGTATGTAAAGCATATGTATGAGTAAAAAATATCCAGACTCTAAGCTACATGTGAAAAGGGAAAAAGACATTTTAAGCACATGGTGTTGCTATGTACTTACAATAAAGAAGGTTTTAATGACAGTTTTTAGAGAGACTCTTGGTACTATAGTTCTAATAATAACAATAATTAGGGATGAAGCAATTTCTCGTAATTCTTATGTAAGTTTCAGGAAAAACACCAAAGCAACTTGACTTTGACAGCTGGCTTAAAATATTACTAAAAGAAAGTTTTGGTTAAATGATATTATACTATATGCCTTCATCTTTTGGATTTATGCTTTACAAAATCATGTTGTCTCTTAACATGGCCTCATGATATGAATGAAACTTGTTAGCATTGGCCAAGAAGTCTTCCCCCCATCTCCAACCTACTGAAAATCAACAAATTACAACTTGGTTGTAAACTGTAACAGCTGTAACAACTAGAGCAATATAGAACTGAAACAAGGGTTGTAAAAATCTTGATTGCTAATTTCTTATTTTCATAAGTTCATAACTTTTAAAGTAAAGAAATCCTCATGATGTAATAAAAGTGGTATAAAAATAACCTAATCTGATCCTCTATTTTTCTATTTTGAGCTTCTTAGAGATGATAGAGATGGACACTGTCAGTGACACCATTAAAATGTAAATTAACTGAAACTTAAAACACTGAGGCTGCAAAAATATTCAGTCTGCAATTGTGGAACCCTTTGATTATGTTCTGGTGTCACAATCCTCATTCTTAGAAAATCCTGTAATTCTTTTGATATTTGACAGAAGGACAATTTGTTTTGACACTAATGCCTTTGTTTGTTAATTAAAATACAAACGAGTACTTAAAAACTGCTTTCAGTAAGGTTATATCATAATAATTCCTCTGGGATGATGATAACCAAACTTACAAGCAGGGTAGAATGGAAGTTTAACCATAAATTAATATCTTAATTTTTCCCTGTGTTAGTGGGTTTTGTTTGTTTATTACAGTACTTTACTTTATCTGTTGGCATAGCCACAGAGTTGCAATCCATTCCTGAGTATTTATACATAAAAGAGAGCTATGGCCCCTCTTCCACAGCAGTTCCCCTTTTGCCTTTGGATAAGAGCTCTACTTTTGTTTTAGACCCTGCTCCCCCTCAATGTTCCATCAAAAAAATGAGATTTAAAAAGTTTCTTTCCTTGTGAACCTGTGGGCTCATCTTTCCAGCTGTCTGACACAATCATCCACATATGCCTCCCCGTCTCTCCCAGCCTGCCAGCTAAGGCAGCGTATGCATGCTGGGCTTTTCATCTGAGTAGCAGAGCAGCCTAACCCTTTTGTGACTCAGCCAAAGGTGAAATACATGTACTTCATCACAGGTTTGTTTTTCTTCCAAACATACATAGCACAGAAATGTTTCTTTTCTGTGTTCTTGCTTAAAGCCATGCAAAAATATATTGGCTGGTACAAGACTGACAATAAGATTATAACTTTGAGCTGTCAAACAGTACCACTATTACACCCCCATGCAGCTTTTGTTAATTCTGCTACATTGGCTATTAGACTTCAACCTTTTATTCCACAGACAACACTGAGACAAGTGAGACAGAATGGGAATAGGGATCGGGGGGGACTGAAGAGTCGGAACAATTTTTTTTCTGTTCTTAAGAGGTTCCAGACATAAAACCTGTTTTTCAAATGTGAATGACTGAAGTATATAACCTAAAAATAGTTGACATCAAAAAAAGGAAGCACTTTCACAACAAGTACATCAGTCCACACCCAAGAAAGTTCTCAGTACAGTGAAGCACTAAAATGTCTTGATGAAAATAAGAGACAGCACAATCTTTTTACCTGTTATATTTTATCCTTCTCATTAATAAACAATGCTTAGTAAACTAATAACGGGCTTCTTGAGTCATGTAAACATACTGTAGTTGCTGCAGAGCTTCCAAAAAACCCACGTTATTTTCTAAAATAATTCTAGTTTCACATTAAGTAACTATTTCTCACAAACAGAATGTGGTAGCATAGATTGTTTCCCACCAGTGGAGTAAGTGAACTGTTGGTTTTTTTATTGGAGCAAAGAGTTAGAAATAGATGAAAGTAAGTTTTGCAACAGAAGGTACAAAGTTCAGATTATTATGTTGTTTTCTTAAGTGTAGGATAGCTCTGAAATTAAGTCTCTAAGTAGATCTTGGGAGTATTTGAGGGATTCTGATGGAGTTATATGCCTGCTTTGGAAGCCTCCTTGAAATCACTGTAATATTTACATAAAAACCTAATTGCCCTTTTCAGAAGTGAGAGGAAGCTGATTTAGGAATGTATGCTGAAATGATATTAATAGAATCCTAAGATCAAGATTTTTTAAAAGGTATTTAGGTACTTCATAGTATTTTCAGAAGCAGCCAGACATATAACACCTGTGTTCAGGAAAAACTCACTAGCTATTCACTATGTCAAAGTAATTTCCTACACCTGGTGCAAATCTTTCTCTGTTTTCTGATTCCTGGGAATATCTACATCAATGCACTTCTTTGGAAACCTCAGACACTGCACAGGTCAGTCCTTGAGACTACAGTTGAGACTAACCTGAATCTAGATATTTCTAGAAGCAAAGTCTAAGCACAGATTAGAAAAGGAGAAAAGCAATTTTAGTGTTCCTGTAAAAAGAGGTTTTAAATTAGGTTTTCCATGCAGATGCACAGCACTGAACAAGTTCATGGTTTTATTATATCTGCTACAATTAAAATTATTTTCATCTTTTTAAGGCTTCAGCAAATTAAAGGCTGCAATAAGGTTTCTTTTAATATTACCCTGTGAGACTTGCTTTCCTATCAGTGAATTTATTTTGCCTTTTTTATTTTATAAAATTGAGTGATGAGTGTCTTCCCTGACTCTATGCCTATATATAGGTGTTTACACAGGTCGATTTACATATTAACATTTGCCTGTGTGAACTCTACCACTTGCACACATAAAAATTAAATACACTGAAATATTATGTGCCACTGTCTGCCTGTGGTATGAAAACTTGATTTCATATTAGACCAGACTTTGCTTTTATGGCTTAATCATAAACATCAAATAGATTAACACAGTACTTTTCTCCTCTCTATTTCTCAACCTTACTTTGTGTCAGTGATAGGGAATCTTTAAAATTTGGTAATATTTACAGTGAAAGTAGTGATATCTCTGCACCTGAAACACTAAATTGGACAGTTTTCCAATGAACTACAGTAGAGGAAACCTCAGAAGACAGATATGTAGTCCCTTAGAAAAGAGTGAGACTTACTCAATGAACAGGGTTTCCACTAACCAAGATGACTTTCTGCATAGAATTCCCTTCCAAATAACAATCCAGCTTTGGTCATCTTTAATTTACAGATTTAATGAAAAAATAGTCGAGTTAATATTCATTAAATGGCCAAGTTCTATATGCCTATCGCATACTTGATAATATCTTAAAATACTCTCTTGAAGATGTTCTTAGGGTTTCATTCTTCAGTATTTATTGTACAGGGCCATCATCTTGCCCCTTTTCATTGAAACAAAGCGAAAAAAAACCTCAACCCTCCAATAAGACCGGAAAAATTCTATGTGGAAATGCTAATTTCTACTCTTCTCAGGTAGTTTCAGTTTTTTTAATAAATGGAAGCAAAATTCCTAATTTACAGAAAGATAATTCAGGTGACAGCCTTTGCGTGAGCTCCTGTATAAGCTACTCAAATTTTATTTTGAAATTGAACTCTATGGAATGAATTTCTGTTGAATACTCATTGAACGCTCATTCAACAAAAGCTGATTTTGGAGCATGATTAGTTCTGTAATTTTTTTGATTGATGATAAATTGATACATGTATGATAAACTTTGGAAATTACCCCAAAGAATTCAAAACAGGACACCTTCTCAAGACACTCTTGTCATGGAAAATCTGTCAAACAGACTAACTCTTGTTTGAGAGAGCTGCAGAAGCGACAGAGCAATGTCTCTCCAATTATGTTGTTCTAGACATAGATTTGTAGCAAATTTATTATACAGTTTTGATTAAAATTTTTTTCCTGAAGCAATACTATTTAGGTAAACATAGTTTCCACGTAATACTTTCTTTTGAATTGCTAGAACTGAAAGAAGAAGTTCAAGTGCTGACTGCTATATATGTTTATTACATTAAAGCCTAGTTGGTCAACAGCTGTACTCTGCTGTACTGCCATGTGAAATGAGCCTTATTTTCATTTTACCTCAAGATTCCATCTAATGGAGAAGAGTGATTTGAATTCTGAAGTCATATAAAAGCTATTAACTACCTACAGAAATCCCACAGGTGTCAGAGAAGAAAGGAAGGAGAATGACTTGCTTAAGAAATTATATTCTGTATAGCTATAGATTATACTATAGAGGTTACTCTTAAAAGTTTTCCATATGCCTTAGGCAATTAAATTTATTACCCTATTTGCAATGTTTCCCAGAATTTCCTTATTGTATATTAATAGTCAGGTTAGGCAAAATTTTTGGCAAATTTCTAGACAACTACTGCACAAGGCGGTAGGGACCAGTACTCTGTAATATCTTCATCAATGACGTAGACAGTGGGATCGAGTGCACCCTCAGCAAGTTTGCAGACAACACCAAGCTGAGTGCTGCAGTGGACACGCCTGAGGGATGGGATGCCATCCAGAGGGACCTGGACAAGCTTGAGAGGTGGGCCTGGGCGAACCTCATGAGGTTCAGCAAGGACAAATTCAAGGTCCTGCACCTGGGTCGGAGCAACCCCTGGTATCAATACAGGCTGGGGGATGTACGGATCAGGCTGTAGTAAGAGCAGCCCTGCCGAGAAGGACTTGGGGGTACTGGTGGATGAAAAGCTGGACATGAGCCAGCAATGTGCTCTCACAGCCCAGAAAGCCAACCGTATCCTGGGCTGCATCAAAAGAAGTGTGGCCAGCAGGTCAAGGGAGGTGATTCTGCCCCTCTACTCCACCCTGGTGAGACCCCACCTGGAGTCCTGCATCCAGCTCTGGAGCCCCCAACAAAAGAAGGACATGGACCTGTTGGAGCAGGTCCAGAGGAGGGCCACAAAAATGATCAGAGGGCTGGAGCACCTCTCCTCTGAAGACAGGCTGAGAGAGTTGGGCTTGTTCAGCCTGGAGAAGAGAAGGCTCCAGGGAGATCTTATTGCAGCTTTTCAGTACTTAAAGCGGGCCTATAAGAAAGATGGGGACAAACTTTTTAGCAGGGCCTGCTGTGATAGGACAAGGGGTAATGGTCTTTTAAACTAAAAGAGGGGAGATATAGGCTAGACATAAGGAAGAAATTTTTTACAATGAGGGTGGTGAAACACTGGCACAGGTTGCCCAGAGAGGTGGTAGAAGCCCCATCCCTGGAAACATTCAAGGTCAGGCTGGATGGGGCTCTGGGCAACCTGATGTAGTTGAGGATGTCCCTGCTCATTGCAGGGGGGTTGAACTAGTTGACCTTTAAAGGTCCCTTCCAACCCAAACTATTCTGTGATTCTATGATTCTAAGGCCAGCAGTTGAAAATTATTGAATTCTCACATGATATTTGGTTAAAGGTAATCTATTTTCCCATATTATACTCACATAAAGAATGCTTCTACTTTGGGTAAGTATGCTGTGATCATAAAAGTCACAGCTTGTGGAACGTATGAATTACCCGTAAACAGTCTACTACTAACCAAGGAACTTCTACAAAACTGTAGTATGGGAAAAAATAGGCAGTTGTGCAGTCCCTTCTCAAGCAAAACTTCTAGGCAAACGTGTAACTTAACCCAATTTAGGGCTATAGTTTTAGCAGCATATACCTTATAAACCTAATAAAAATACACTGACTATACTAATATGTTAACAGAATACAACATTCAGTTTGACATCTTAATTTCACTCCATTCTAAATACTATTGTGCAACTTTAAAGAGTGCATTTGTTGCATTAAAAAAATAGCCTAAGTTCTTGAAGCAGTGGCATAATAGCAAATTACCTATTTCATGAGCAGAGTTGCAAATGAAACTGGTGTATCTGCACTTGCATTGGAAATGTGCATACATCTTTCAGATAGTCCACACCTGAATTTAGGCAGCGAGTTCTAGGTCATTCATGGAGAAGGAACACTGTTATTGCTGCCTTGTGTGTACAGAAGTCTCTGCTTTTATTCTCGTTTTCCTTTATTGAACAGCATTCCATGCTGTGGCAGAGTCATCAGTCTGTGCTGTTTATCTTTGATCTCACTCCTGTGTATTGATATGCGGGAACACAGTCAATCCTACTGCAACAATTCAGAATTTCTACTCCTTCTTGCCACTGTTGCAATGTTCCTTGCAGGTGGAAATTTTCATTTACACCTTAGGCTCCCTCTGGAAAATTATTTTTCTCCCCCTGCATAATTTGAGATAGAACAAAAATTTTGTATTCTTTCTCCAAACACAGAATAAATGAATACATAGGTATTATGATGGTCTTTACATTATCTTCTGGTTAGCTCAAAAAACATTCAAGTTAATAAAAATGCCTTAAAATTTTCTATATGGTGATAAGCAGCTGGATCATGTTTTCCATCCAAGATGTGTTTTCAGTATGACAAGTTGCTTTCATTCATTTTGTTTTTGTCTGGCCTGAGCTAGAGTACTAAAAGTAAAAATGATGGTTTCATTTTGGTTTATTTTTTTTCTCAATACTGAGTCAAAACTTACAGACTTTAGGCAAGCCCATTCATCTACTTGAATCAGAAGGACTTCTGCTTTCATATGAAACAAATAATTCGTTCTTATTGCATTATTTGAATAACAAAACAGTGTTAAAAGAAATTTATTTTGAAGCAGTATAGCTAGCTTTGTCTTGCTGTCATTTTGTTACAGTATCCTCTGTGTTGTACTTCAGAAGCCTAACAACCTCTTTGTCTTATGTAGCTCTCTATGTATTCAAAAATATCCAACAGGAATATTCCAGTAAGAATTTAGGATAGGATAGGATAGGATAGGATAGAATAGAATAGGATAGGATAGGATAGGATAGAATAGAATAGAATAGAATAGAATAGAATAGAATAGAATAGAATAGAATAGAATAGAATAGAATAGAATAGAATATTTCAGTTGGAAGGGACCTACAACGACCATCTAGTCCAACTGCCTGACCACTTCAGGGCTGACCAAACGTTAAAGATTGTTGTTAAGGGCATTGTCCAAATGCCTCTTAAACACTGACAGGCTTGGGGCATCGACCACTTCTCTAGGAAGCCTGTTCCAGTGTTTGACCACCCTCTTGGAAACGCTTCCTAAATTTAGACGTCTTTTTCTGCTTACACTCAAACTAGCTTCATTTTACAGATAAGGAAACACAGGAGGTAAAATTTGTCAGGGTTCACTAAGGGAATTGGTAAATGAGTCCAGATTCAAACTGTAGTACTGTTAGATGATCCTTTAGTAAATTAGATGACTTAATTGGTAAGGTATGCAAATAACAAGTAAAGTATCTGTTTACTTCTCATAGATTAATAAAAAATATTTTGATAGTGAGTAATCCAGGTGAAAAATAATATTCAGAGGGAAAAAAAGCAATAATTTTGGTGATTTGGGTATTACTGTTCCGGAGATGTAATTTGCTAATGCATTTAGACCTGAAAATTACTTGTCATTCCAATACCTATTACTGATACATCTGACATAAATGGAGATTTTACTGCATCCTCTGTTATGTGTTACTGTTTATGTGACTTCGTGGGTTGTTAAACTTTTACACCTATTCCAGAATGCAATTTCTTCAAAAGTACATGATAATGCACAATTATAATGACGCTCTCAGTTTGAATCAGCATGTTGCAGGCAGTTATGGCAATGCATTGCCTGTCACTGGAGCTGAGTTGAGATTAATATCTATGCTTCTTTTTCTTATTATGATGTAAAATGCCTAAACCAGCATTTGAACATTGAAACCAAACAGGTTTTTTAGCTCCCTTTTCAGAGACAGTTGTATACAAGTTAAAGCTAAAAAAAAATCTGCATGCATATCTTTTTTAAAAAACCAAATGTAGTTAGTCTTGGGGCCTCTAAGATTAGGAAGTATGAAGATAACAAGTTTCACTGAATGGCTTTCATTCTATAAAAACTTTAATGCCTGTATTTTTATTAGCTGTATTAACTGTTAGTGAATTTATTCCCATAGCAAGAAGCTGTTTAAAAGGAAGCTTCTTTCATATTGAGCTTATGGCTTATTTTCCAATTATTTTTTAACTCACAGAAGGTAATCAGATGCGATGGTAATGAGGATTTTTCTTGCTGGATAGTGGATTTATGTCCATGGACTTAGCTTATGCTGTATGTTTCTGTGGCACAGAGGCATATCTTAAAGAAACAAATGCTGAATCTGCTCTTAGCATCAAATAAGTTTTCAAAGAGTTTATATTGCCTTCTGTGAACTGACTAGAAAGTGTAGCGTGGATCTCTGGCTCAGTAATTGATGGACACTATTAGGTCTTCCCTTCAGGAGGCTACATCAAAACTTCCCCCTGAAGCAGTATTCTGACACCTGTGCTTTTGTATTTGATGATCTTGCTAAACAACAAATAACAAATTTCATGCTATATCTTAAGATCTGTTGTCTGTCTCGTACATTTTTGAAATGTTGGCAGTCTTTTGGAGATGGAATTACTTTAAGCTAGAGTTCCTTCTGATTTTTTTAAACTGTTTCTCAAGGTCATTAATACAGCTACCTGATGTTGGACAGGTTGCTCCAGAAGGTTATTTTTGTGTAGTTACTAGTTTGTCATCAATTCTATTCAAGAAATATGTTATCACTATATTTCTTAGTGATCTGTGAAATAGATACAGTTGAGTTATGAAATGTTTGGCTAGAGCTAGGCATTGGAAGTAGGCTAATTAGTAGATGAGTGTCATCAACTAGTTGGAAGCAGCTGAAGGACTAGAAGTTTCCTGAGCAAGAAAATGCATGCATTATTTGCTACTTGGGTAAAAAGCTTGGAATTTATACTAACTACTTTACTGCTGTTTGACGTTCCAGGAATGGTATTAGCAAATACACTTCTTTTCAACCATTGCATTTTTGGCATTGTCTAGTCTAGACTATTTTCCCTGTGATTTTCAGGTTTGGTGACTTTAGTCTAATGAGAGTACTATGGCAGATGATGCTCCATATTTCCTCTGTTGTAATCACGACATGAAAGTCTACTGAGAACAGGTCTCAGAATGTGAGTAAAAAAACCCCAACCAAGCACAAAACAAATTTCCAGCATATTCTATCATTCTTTACTGTCACTGCCAGAGTTTCACAGCTGTCAGTCAGCTATCGTAAAAAGCCCAGTTAATACCGAGGGTGTTACTTCCATGTGAAGACTGCACATAATTAATCGTAAGAACTTGAAAATACTGTAATACACAACAAAGGTTATAGAATAAAACATTAGGAACTCATGATAATGCCAATTTATAAAATACTGCTTCCATCATATCACATGTACAAAGTCCATATAGTCCTCCAATTATTTATGGTAGAATGTGGCTGTTTTGAATTATAAATCCTAACATAGGAATTAACTACTTAAATTGTTGTCTCTCTCTTGTTAAGTGTCTAAGTTAAGTAGGCATTTCCTCATATCCGTGAGTTCTTAATTTTCCTCTGAGCATTATAATACTTGTTTTCTAATGGTTTAGTAATCGGAAAGCAAGAAATGGTAGTCTGAGCTCTACATGATACAGTATGGTGCCATGCAGAAAGACTTGCAACAGCTGTATTGCTAGTTGAGGTATCAGTGGCAGGGTAGGCACCATAGCAGAGTTAAAGTTATGCTTTGAAATAGTCTCTTAATTTTAAAGGATGTGGTGCTATATAGCCAACATGAGCTTGCGGTCTCTTCTTCTACTGGTTCACTGATCATCTTTGCCAATATATCAGGATCCACATGGCCAGACGGCCTTATCTTTGCCAGTCAGTCAGTGCCACAGGAGAATGAAGGCTTCATAAATCCTGGCAGATGAAGCTGGGATTGTGAGCCTGATTGCTGGTTTACCACAAACTTGCCAGATTTTCAAGGCAATTACACAGGTTGCTCTTGTTTATTAAACTTGTTTCCTAGCTAAATTTATGTCCTACTTGCTCAATTCTGTTGCCTGGTGCTTGTCCTGATCTCCCCATCTAATCTTTGCTTTTCTAGACTTTGGCACAGTTCCTGGCAATATTTGCGGCATAGACCTTTAACTTTGTGGAATCAATTTCTTCCCCATTTCCTGACCTTACTTGCCCTGGCCATGGTAGCATCTTCCCATCTCCATTTCTGATTCCATTTTGTGTGACAGTTTGTGCTCTAATAGTATTAAATTTGTACATGTGCTATTTAAAAAGTAATTTATTCTGTAAACTGTCCTTCTGTTTCTGCTGTTAAAGTAGGATAGAGAAGATGAAATGGTCTAACAGATTTTAAAGAATACAAACTTGTAATTTCATATCTGATTCAACAGTTCAGTCATAACCTCTCTTCACAAAAAAACACCAACAAAAGTCATGTGCAGTAGGTAGGTTAGGTCAGGTCATCCCTAATGAGTGAGTGGCAGTATTTTCTTTATATAGTTGTCACTCCTAAAACAGGCTTTGTTGGATGGTATTCAGAACAAACCCCAAAATCTACTTTATGGAGAAATAATTGCTTTTGCTAGAGACTGGTTGTTACTTTTGTGACAGAACTGAGGTACCTGATGTGACAAGGCAATGTGGTGACTAATCATATGCCTTCAGGCTCATATGAAAAAGGGGTAACATGGGAGTTAACAATGTTAACTTTTATGCTAATAAACCAGTTAATATTTTCACTATACCCTACAATAGCCCTAGCTGCATGGATCAAGTCCTGCTAAGGACGGCTTGGTATAAGCTGGGGAAAAAGTTATTACATACTCCCTCTTGACCCTCACTTTTTTTTTTTTTTTTTTTTTCCCTGTTTCCTCTGAACATAAAGAATGTGAAAGCCCTGAAATTGTCTCTAAAGTGTTTTAACCTTAGTGGGGGGGTGCAACAGCAGTGAACTCTCTTCGTGGTCTGCCTCTGTTGCTGATGTACCTCAAAGCCAGACTGAAGCTGAAAATAAGGATTCCCTTTCCATATTAGCTTCCCTTTAAAGCTGGGAATAGTATGGTATAGAAATGTTGGAAAGTTGTCAGTGGCTAAGGCTGTCTGCTTTTTCTGCGTCACCTCTGGGAGTTATTGTCATGGTTCCTTTGCATTTCTTGAGTTTATATGTGCCCTTATCCTGCTGGAACTAGCCTAGGCCAATAGTACTTGGTCACTCTACTGACTCAATGAATCATTTACTGTACAACTCTGCCTCTGTAATAGTTAAATAGGAATTGCAGAAAGGGGAGGAAAACAGAAGCAGTAAGCAAATGAGCAAATAAAATCCACAAAAGCAAACCCATTGCTGTGCAATCTCCCCCCCCAACACCAATATTCTTATGTAGGAAAATGAAGATGTACTTATTCTGTGTGACTGCTTTAAAAATAGACCTCATATGAAGTGGCATGAATCTTAGATAATCAAGCCCTGGTATTTCCAAGAGCAAAGGAGGCCTAAGAGTTAAAACCGGCAATTTAGGATCAAGTTTGATTCTTATGTCAAAAGAGCGGCGAATCTGGAGTTGGGGGAGCTGATCTAAGTCATCTAACTGATAGAGAATGGTGCCTGTGAAGCTTCTTTCTAGTGACCGCCAAAAATGAGAAGCAGCGAGGGAAGCCTGCCTTTATTGGATCTTCCAAGATAACTCTTGGCAATAAATCCGTTTTCTTCAGCACCGCCTATATCTGTACCTTGTACATGCAATTCAGTGAGCTCAACATTGTGTGAAGAATAAACTACGATGCCTTGCATATTAATCTAGCCTGTGAACTGGTAATTGCTTCTCTTTCTATCTCTTTTGGAAATATAAACATTCATAGGAGCTAACGAACCACATCTCTCAAATCTCAAAAGCAGCAAGCAGTGTCACATTTAATATTCTCATAAACTGTATCACGCAGGTCATGATACTCTTTCTTCTTACAGGCACATCTTTGAGATTCAGATCAATTTTATCTTTAACGTATTTAAAAATGAAGGTTTCTATCTGTTACAGTTGTTGAGAAGAGCATGAACGTGTGAAAATGTGATTTCCGTGTACACTAAGGATGCGCAAGTGGAAACAAAAATGAGTTTCAGGCTTACAGTATTGCAGACAGTGCCATGCTTTGTTGATGGGAAGGAGGAATTAACCTCATGATTTTGGATGGTCAGAATGGCAATACTTAGTACTAAGCTCTTAATACATAGTATTAGTTATTTGACATTTAGCATTAGTTTATAAATGAGCACATTGGGGCAGGAATGGCATATTTGAGAATTTACCTTTTATTCTTAAGATCCCAATACTCTTCTGAAAGATGTAAAAATAAAATGCATATGCATTAATGCACTTTGAAAGCCAGAAAGGCTAATTGAATAAGAATTTGATGCAATAAGGTAGGCAAACTGATGGTACTTGTAATACATATATAATGGAGGAGTAAAGTGTTTTAAACTGGAAGACTAAGAAGTACAGCTTCATAAGTACAGTATTTATACTTATCACTACAGTGTCCTGTCATGATAATAACTTCAACTTTGGAGCACACAGACCCACAATTCTTAAGTCAAATTTCACTGTGCTGATATATTTTTTTTTATTATGGAAACAAAAATAAGTATCTGATCATTGAACTGACTTCATCTGCAGCAGTTAGAATTCTACAGTAAAGGAACAAAGTCATTAGAGAGAATCTGGCTTTTAGCCTAGTCTAGTGGATCAAATTGGTGGATGGAAAGCTTATGACAGCAGTTAAGAGACCAAAGCCCGCCTTATAGATTGAATAATAAATAAAAATACGATCAGTGATGCTACTTTATACTCTACTTCAGTCATTAATTAATCAAGTGATATGCACATATGGGAGGTTGTTGAAAAAAATAAGCAAGCCGTTTCTGCTTCAGCACGCAGATAACACACAGCTTTATATCTGTGTTTCCAGCTCCTGAAGCTTGCCTTGTTCTCTTTCTGTGGGAGCTGTGCACAAACAAATGCAATTTGGCTGAAAATCAAGATGACATTGGGTCAGCTAACTGCTGAAACAACTGGACAGCAAGATAGATATATTCCTGCATCTTTTTGTTGAGGATGTATATTTCCCTTAGCTGACTTAGGTCATTGGCTGTAAGGTTGACCTTAGCAGCTTCTTGAACATTAAACTGCAAGTGCACCTTTTGTCTGATGCTCAGAGACTAAGATTATTTCTTTTTTGATGTAGAACTTTCATTGACCATATGATGAACTCAGCATGAATCAACTTCTAAAATCCCTCCAGAAACTAAACTTGTTAGTTTGGTGGCCTGCTTCTTCACACAGTTGTCTTTTTCCTATAGGCATATTAAGCATATGTTTTGTCTGTGAAAGACACTATTTATTTCCAAGCTTCCAGTAATATCCAATGGAATAATGTCATTACTAACCATGAAAGTCCTAACCTGACCTTCCTGAATCTCTTCAATATTTTTATCTGTGGTCACTCAAGACACCTGAACCTACTTTGGATGCAACTGGTGAAAAGTAAGAGACTGGTAGGTTCGTTTTTATGTGGAAGGAAAGCTGATGTGGTTAATTTTTGTCCTTAATCAAGTATTTCAGCTTTCAGGACAGACTGTGAGACTCACTCCAACCAATGTAAAAAGACAGGCATAGATAAGACATTTATACTGTGATTATTCAAACAATTCTAATTGAATTTCATTATAGCTATATCCTTTTTTGTAATTTCTTGCTTGTTTGCTGAGCTGCTAAACATCTATCAACATGGATGCTCCTTCACTGAAAGAAGTAAAATCTGGATTCATTTTGTCAACAAATGGCATTGTACTAGACTTAGTACGCTTGTTTGAAGTGAAGCTTGTATTCTTACGGATGGACAGGGTAAGGTTTTGGCCCAAGAGATGGTAAGACTGTGCCACTTAGATGTGGCAAGACAATGTATGGAAAACTTGAAATAAGAATTAAAATTAGTGGATGCAAGAAAATTTGAAACAGAACTGAAGCAAGAGAGCTGGTCTTCAAGGGCTTCAGAGAAGAGATTTCCATGACAACAGATACTTAGTATGCAAATAAGAAACAAAGCATCTTTAAAAAATAATCAGGATAATACACCTCTGTTTCATAGAACAAAACCTGAACAATTTAGGAGCACTATGTTCTGTAGGAGAAATGGGGATGAGGAGCTGAGCAAATAGAGCCATGCTTGCCAAATTCCCTTCTCATTTAAATCAGTACTATTCTTTTAATCATACAGCCATAAGGATGTATATGGAGGGAGATACCTCAAGATTTATAGTATGCTGGCTGTGACAGGATCAAAAGCTCTAGACTGTCTTCAGCAGGTCATCTATATAGCAGCTAAACAAACTCTTTAACGATGGAGATTCCACTAATCTCTTCATAAAACTGTTCCAATATTTGACTACCTTAAAATTTAGACATTTTCCCCATAATTTTAACTACTTCTTTGCTGCAACCCAAAAGTCCCTTTCTCGTGTGGCATACTGCCATTGGCCAAGGAGAACAATTGATTACTGTCTTCCTTGTAGCAACCATTTAAATGTGAAAGACTGTTATAATGTCCTGTAAGTTTTCAGGATATTATGTAAGGGATTAATGTTATTTGTAGAGGCTCTTGTATTATATATACTATGTTATGTACTCTCTGCAGTAAGTATCATAGCCTTTTTCCTATGACCATGCTGAGTTATGAATTTGGTATTATGTTCAAGAGCTTTACTTGTTAAGGAAAGGAAAACATATATATGATTTATGATCCTAGAGCTCTCTGTTATCATAGACAATCACATCACATAATTCACAAGAGTTATCAACCTCTGCTTTAAAACATTTAATTTGCCTTTCCTCCCATTCATTTTGGAAGGGCATTCCAGTACTGAATTCTTTAATGCTTAGCAACTTTTGTTTAATTTACAACCTAAATTTATAGATTATAGATTATAGCATTTATTCTGGTGCCAGCATTGACCTTTAGCTGAAATAGATTTTTTTTTCTCTCACTCTTTTTTACCTGTCTGATATATTTATATAGCAACCGTATCCCCTCTTGGACTTTTTTATATGAGGATGAACAAGCTCTTTTAGTCTCCCCATATATATTGGGCTCATTCAAAAAAGAGTATTGTTGCCATCGAAAAGAGAGTTTGGCCTCATGTCTCTGTATTTAGATGCATTTACAAAGGATGAGATTACTGTCTTTCCATATTTCCATAAATGAATCATTAGTGCCATAAATCTAGTAATCTCATTCCCTGGAGGAAATATCACAGGAACCAAAATGCTTTAAAGGCATTCTGAATTTGTTAACTTTGTATTGTTAATGATTGTTTGATATTCTGTGAACTGGCTTTTGAGTTAGCTTGGACTCCCTAGACTTCCATTCTTAAACCTTATCATCTGGCAACTCTGGATGTGGATTTAAAAATGGAAAATATGAAGCACTGCATTCAGTTACACCTGTCATTGGCTGTACAGAGCACTACTGCTCTCTGATCTCCACTAGCTGAACATAAAAGCCGTTATTCATTCTGCTGTTACTCAGTTTTTCGTAAGAAATGATGTGTGAGGTAAATAGGAAAGGGAAAAGGAAATGGAGGGAAGGAAGAGGGAGAAGTAGACTGAAGAAGGGTTTACTGGAGCAGAGTGCAGAATTACCTGATGAGAATGGAGGACAAAAAGCAATGGGAAGCCAACATACAGCTGAATGTAAAACTGCCAGAAAAAGTGTTGAGAAATCATGCTGCCATAAACTGGCTCAGTTTGGGCACTGTCCTACACCAGGGTCAGCTCTGAGTTGTTGCTGGTTTCTGTTTACATTTTTCTTTTTTTCCGTCTTCTGTGCAGATCACTATGAGCAGGTATTTCACATAAGATCTTAAAGCCTATGATCTATTTTATATAAAAAACCTATAGATTTTTTCCCCCAGAACATAGGTTACCTACAGTATAATGAGCCAATATTTTTCTTCAACCTACCCCTGTCTAATGCACTATTTCTCAGCTGTGTGTCCTCTGAAGTTGGCTACATGTCAGCAGCAGGTGAATTTGCTCCAAGTATACTTTTACTTTTAAAATGTTTTGTGATCTGCCAAGCTAAGAATGCGATGTTTAAAACTACCAGTGCTGTTATTTACATGAAGTTTATGTAAATATGAAACCATATATGACTCAGGTTTACTACTGAAATAACTTCAGTGACAGTCTAATAATGACAACAAACAATTCGACAGCAATTTAGATTAAGTGATACAGATTATGCCAAAGAAGTCTCTAAGCAGCACATCAAAGTCATGTTGAATATTACATGTGTTTTGTTAAAATATAACCTTGCATAGTTTGTAATTACTTTCTTCTAAAGTATCTGCAGTGTGGCTATTATAAACCATGAATCACAGTTAAAAGAAGAGATAAAACGAGAAGACTCTTACAAATCAAACTCAAATGTCTAAATACTGCCACTCAACAACCAAGTCACTCCAGTCACCTGCAGCACACTGAAGTGAAGCCAACAGACAGATACAACAGCATTAAAAAAATTGCTGGAGTTTAGGATCTGGAAGAACTGAGTACTTATTTCCCATTGACACTGAGTGAAGGGAGGGCCCCTAGTTCCATGTGTTTTGCTTTAAAAGCCCCAACAAAGAAGTCAATCCCTATCTGGCTGATTTACATCTGGAGACAACGTTTAAATTGGAAAGTCATTAAATAATTGTTTTCTCTTCTCTTTTTGGTTACCACATATAAATTCTGATTTGTTTACTCATTTATGGTAAGTCAAATTGCTTCTGACCCCTAGAGAACTTATTACAAAATGTTGATTTAAAAAAAAATTCAGTTTCAAGGAAAGCAGGGTCTCACCCTTTCATCTTTTTTGTAACAAGGTATAGCAATACTAATGGCCAATTTTTGCCAAGTTCCACGGCTGGCCTTCTTTGTTTCTCACTATTTATTTCCGTGCAAGGATAAGGATACACAGTGCACAATGTTCTTTTAAAGAAGTGTCCTGGCTAAGGTTTACTAGGCACAAAAATCAGAATATCCAAGATCCAACTCTTACAAGTCACCGTGAGCCAGCAATGTGCCCTTGCGGCCAGGAAGACCAACGGCATCCTGGGGTGCATTAAGAAGAGTGTGGCCAGCAGGTCGAGGGAGGTTCTCCTCCCCCTCTACTCTGCCCTAGTGAGGCCCCATTTGGAGTCCTGCGTCCAGTTCTGGGCTCCCCAGTTCAAGAAAGATGAGGAACTACTGGAGAGAGTCCAGCAGAGGGCTACAAGGTGATTAGGGGTCTGGAGCATCTCTCCTGTGGGGAAAGGCTGAGGGAGCTGGGGCTGTTCAGCCTGAGGAAGAGATGACTGAGAGGGGACCTCATTAATGCTTAGAAATATCTCAAGGGCGGGTGTCAAGAGGATGGGGCCAGACTCTTTTCAGTGGTGCCCAGTGACAGGACAAGGGGCAACCGGCACAAACTGGAACACAGGAAGTTCTGTCTAAATATGAGGAAAAACTTCTTTCCTGTGAGGGTGACAGAGCCCTGGCACAGGCTGCCCAGGGAGGGTGTGGAGTCTCCTTCTCTGGAGATATTCAAAACCCGGCTGGACACAGTCCTGTGCAACCTGCTCTAGGTGACCTGCTCTGGCAGGGGGGTTGGACTAGATGATCTCCAGAGGTCCCTTCCAACCCCTACCGTTCTGTGATTCTGTGATTCTGTGATTCTGTGATTTAGAGTACACCTAAAATGTTTTTGTAGGATACATTCTTACACAGTAGACTTAAAAATAAATAAAATACACTTTTGAGGACAAAAATACTCTTAGAAATGTACTGAAGAACAGTTTCTTTCTCATGCTGGAATAAAAAATAGCAAAATGGAATTTTATTACTTTTTGGAGGAAGAAGAATATTTGTCCTAGATGTAAGTGACAGACTGACTTAGCTGTTTTTTTTCCTTACGAAAAACATTGTAAGTGACATGCAGTATAAGCTTAATGACAAATTCTGAGAATCAAGAAAGCTCCCACCTGGAGGGCCACTCTCGAGCAGAGGAAGCACTGCAAAAATATATGGCTTCTCTGGAGGTCTACAAAATAACATGGACACGCTGAATCTTCTTGGCTTGTATTTGTTCTATTCAACTGCTTAACCAGAAATTATTCAGTTTCTTAGCGCAAATACAATTTGGGTAGCTGAGCGTACTCTGTTAGCCCTTTGCAGATGTCCCAAGACCAGTGAAGGAGCAGAAGAGACTGAAAGGACTGAATCTTTGGGTATTGCTATACACTTTCTGAGTCTAAGCCTTTTCTCATACACACAGATAGGTAGGAAAAAAACAGGTCCTCCCTGATAGGAAGGTGCTACTACTAGTAATCATGATGAATATTTTTTATTCACCAAAGATGATTTGATTTTCTCTTTTGGATGAAAATGCCCTCCTTGATCATTAGTCTGGCTTCACGATTTAACACTTAATTTTATATATTATATACTTTAAACAGCTGTGGAAATCTGAGCTTGATTTGGACACACTGAATCATAATTATGTTAAATCTTTCCAATTAGTTTACATTTGGGGCTAACAAAAATATGCTGATTCAGATTCTAATTAAAGAAATCAGATGGAAACTACATCAACTATTTCAAGAAGAAGAAATTAAAATTTTATCACAGGTGACTGGAAAAAATCTTCAGTCATACATGTACCTTTAAATATATGCTCAAGGTATTATTAGCATTTAGCTCCAAATAAATATTTGAAATAAATGAGGAAGGAAGGAAGGAGTTATATATTTTGAAAAGTAGAAACTAGAATGAAACTCTATATTCATAGAAATATAATTATATGTTGAAATGTAATTATATAGAAGGGATGAAATCACAGTTAATGTCAATTTTTACTGAATGTTATATAGAGCAGATACATGGGCTTGACATGCTAATTGGAGGAAACTGAATCAGGTTTGGTAAACAATAAAGAATTTGCCCTTTAAAGCCAATTTGGAAAAACCTCACATTCGACGTATATTTTGTTTTACATAGAGCATCAAAATGACACATATTTAATCTTTATGTCTCTGTCAATTACTGGCAATAATTGTCATAATCTAGAGTTAGATAAAATTAAACCAGATGTTCAATGGTTGAAAATCTTCACTCTTCTGTTATTGCTATAGTTTCTATGAAGTCAGAAAATCATACACATCTGTATTAACTGAGGATTTTTCCAGTGATTTTTCACTGATAGGCTTTCATTTATGTACAGCACCCCTAATTTGGAAGTAAATGGTAAATAATATGCTAACGTTTAGATCTCACTGGCAGTGGTAGTGAAAAGGAAAATAGGTAAGAGACAACTAATAGGTCTAAACAGCCAGGGAAATGGAAAAGTTCAAAAGGAAGTTTGGGAAAGACTATAGCTTTTTCCAAGACAAGTATTTAAATCCGAGAGGAACAGCCAGGAAAGAGTATGCAGAGGGAATTGATCAAATTATTGCAAGCAAGGCCATCAAGAAGAACAGGAGACGAAGAGCAGGTGGATGGAACAAAGAGAGCAAGCAGAAAAATAAAGATGAGCTTGAGAGAAACATGCAGATTTATGGAGGCAGTTCAGTTTATTTGGGTCACTTTCTTTTTGCTTTGCCTCAGACACGATCAATCATAGAGGTGGCACACGCTACCTTATCTGTACAACTTGGTAGACGCTTCTGGAGCTTATGTTCTGCGCTGCGCTGCATACCTGTATTCTTTCTAAGACACAAGATGAACGTCTAGCTTAACTGGCAACTGCAAAGGTATTTTTGATGTATTACTACCATTCCTGCCTTAGTTCACTCTGTTATGACCAGCTGCTCACGGATATTTAGAGTGTTTTCATAACTCACAGAGTTCTGATACACGGTTGGGGTAGAGCAAAGTGAGCAAAGGGAAGTGACAGCCATAAATCACAATTGCCTCACTCTGAAAACTATATATATATATGTGACAACAAGGACTCCTGCAAATTGTGATAAATTACAGTTTTCTGTAAGGTTAGCTTCTTGATAATAAGTAAGCTCAAATCCTGATGAATGAAACCAAATCCTGATCTCTCTTCTGACTACTTTGAATTTCTCTGATGAGGAAGAGCCATATTCTGGCTACCTGAGGATTCACCTTTTAGAAGGGAAATCTTTTGAGGGCATATAGGAAATACGGTACTCCTGAATCCTGCCTCTTCGCAGTCTTTCCTGAACCTCCAGCAGTGATTGCATTTTTATCAAAAAGAACACTTGGCAGAAGCTACTCAACTTGAGTTGTTCTTGGCCGTGTTATACTACACTGTAGTATCTCTGCCCATTCAAGTCTTCAATCATGCCATCATTTTGGAGTGAAAACAGACGTAGTTTGTCCCATGGACAGAAGAAGATAGAAGTCTTTTCCTAGGGCCATTACTTGGCAGTGTGGTGTAGGAATTACTCCTTTATCTTTCAAGTAAGAATCCTTTACAATACCTGTTTCAAGAAATAATATGAAATAAGACATCAACAATAAATATTTAAGGTTTTAGGTCGCTAAGCCTATACCCTTTATGTACCTCAGAAGAGAATTACTATCATTTTGGGGAATGTACACAAAGAGAGGAGTAACTGGGATTTCTGAAAAAAGTCATTATTCATTGTAGGAATAAAAGAAATAGTAAAGACGACTAAAAAGTTATCTGTATAAAATTGAACTGGGAGAGCTTCCATAATGGAAGCATTTTCTAATGGTATGTCACAGCAGGCCTTTATAAATTAGAGTTATGAAGGTGTCTTAAAATGCCTTTCCCTTTTTCGTTAAGCACAACGGCCAATCAGTCCTGGTATCACAGGGTAAAACCTCATTGGTTCCGTTGAATTATTATATGAATTTCGCCCAGAGCTGTTCAAAGTGCCTGACTAAACAATTTCTGTCTGGTATTATTTCTATGTTCCATACATGTCTTACTAGAATTTCATATCCTATAGTACAATTTACTATAATTTTGATCAAATACAGTGTTTTGTAAAAAAGGAAAGGGTTTGACACACTATGGGCTGTTCTTTCAGATCTGAGCTGGCGGCCGTGTTGGTGCTGGTGTGCGCAGTGCTGGCAAGCAATTCCAAAAAGTGCCCTCGGGCTCGGGGAGCGGCCGCGCTCCGCGGCTGTGCCGAGCTGAGGGGGGCTGCCCCGCGAGGGGGCTCCGCCACCGGGTGTCCGGGCAGCCGGCTGGCCGCAGGGGACGCGGGCGAACCACCTGTGCGCGGCCGCGCAGCAGAGCGGGCAGTACGGCCCGGCCCTGCCGGGCTCTTGCTCGGGGCTTTCCCCGCGGCTGCCCCCGCTCCCGCCGACGGCTCCGCTCCCCAGTCGGCCCGGGGCGCGGGTGCCGGCTCAGCCCCGCGGAGGCGGGCAGCCCCGGGGGAGCGGCCCGCAGCCGCGGCGGGGGGCGGTCCGGCAGGGCAGGGAGCCGGGGCTGAGCCCCCCGCCTCGCCCGGCGGGGAAGGGGTCGATGGTGGCGCCCCCGCCGGCGGGCGCCCCGGAGCCCCGCGCCGCGGCCCGCCCCGCGCCGCCGCGGGTGGCGGGGGAGGCGCCGCCGCCGCCGCCGAGGCGGGGCCCCGCTTCCGCTCCCGCCGCGCCGCGCCCGGCCCCCGCTCCGCTTCGCTCCGCCGCGGCCCCGTTCCGGCTCCCGCGGCCCCTGGCGCGGCGGTGCTGCCGCGCTCCCCCGCCGGCGTCCCGCCTCGCCGCGGCCTCCGGGCGCCTCCCGCCTCCCAGCATGAATGTGAGGAGGGTGGAGAGCATCTCGGCGCAGCTGGAGGAGGCCAGCTCCACAGCGGCGTAGGACGCGAGCGGCGTGGCGGTGCGCGAGGTTTTTCTTCTTAGTTATGTTGGGTCTCGCCCCCCACCTTTAAGCAGCAAGTCTTGCAACTTGGCGTGGGGCGAGGGAGGGGGGAGCTGCCTGCTTGCATGGGTGAACGCATCCGTGCTTGGAAAAATGTGTGTTGTCTATGGGGACAGTAAGCAAACGCCTAATGCGTGGGGATCTTGGGCTAGGAAACGTTCAAGGCTTTGCGCAGCCCGCCATAAGATGCTGCTGGGACCTAACTGGTACTTTTGCCTTCGCTGAAATGACCTGGGCTGGCTATGAACCTCCTGGCGAACCATGCACATCCTCTCTAGTTACCAACGCCAGGGGTAGTTTTGACCAGTCCCACTTACACCTCCCTGCTTTGGTCTCCTTTGTACTTCCTGATGCCTAAGTAACAACTCTGTGATGGAGACCAGCTTCTTCTGGTAAGCCAAAGGCTCTCTGGTGCCTTTCTCCTCTCGGTATTGCAAATTGCAGTTGCACATTCACCTGAGAAAGGTGACAAAAACTTGCATTTTAGGAGGAGAAAAGCATGCTTTGCTGTCCTCCATGGTGACTGTGACTCCTGGAGTGTTAGAGTTTTCTCCCAGCATGGGTAGGAAACAGAGTTACTTAGAAATGAAGCGCTTGTGTGCTCTGTGTGTAGTATCATGTGCTGAGGAGGTGCCCAGCTCAAGGTAGCTGGTTAAGCAGAGGATGTTGGACAGTTAATGAAAAACTTTGCAAATAGCTGATCGAAACAGGGAAACTTGTTTTCTAAGGAAAGATGGAAACTATTTCATGTTTCCTGCTGTATTGCTAGATTTCTCATAAACCTGTGTGATGCCAGTGTAGAACAGCAACCTCATCATCAAGTTGCTTGAAAGACACAGTGGAGTCCCACCCTTTGCTTGATTTCTGATGCTTCAGAATTGTCTTTTGCTTGCTAGAAGAGGCTCACAGCCACGTGTCCTCTGTTGGATTGTACTTGGTTTTTCTCTTTCCTTCATCTCCTAGCTTTTCTCATGTGTTAGGGCTTGTAGCCCTTCAGATAGGACACTGTGTCATTTGCTTTGGGGATAGGGAACTTTTGTAATTGACTATGCAATTAGCTTTAGGCTATTCGGCTCAATTGTAATCCATCTTTGCATTTCTTTAAAGCTTCAGTAAAAAATGCATACTTAGTTGTTATGGTTATCCGACAAGGGACTCAGCCACCAAAGTGATGTTGTGATACTTCTCATTGCTTTTCAGATCCAACCCCCCCAAGGTATAATTAAGACTTTTCCCTCCCCGTACCACTATCAGCCTTACAGCTCTAGTCTCTTAGAGATCTGAAAGTCAGACGGTTTTTCCGTAACACGACATCCGTCAGTGACAAACACGGGCAGGCTCTTAGCTACACCTGTGCAACCACCATGCAGGACTGTTGCGGGCTAAACAAACTAAGGTCATTATTTAGACACAGTGGATTTGCACAGCTGCTGTTGAGGAATAATTGGTTTATGGATCATTACTATAGGTGTTGAGCATAAATACAGTTTCCAGCTTAATGTTTTTTCTATAGGCATAGTTAGCAGTAACAACAAAGTGTCTGTACAAAAACTGGGGAAATATGATCTGAATCCATGTCATACAAATAATATGAAATATCAAGATGCTATTTTTACAGAAAGTGTTTTCAGTTGAACTGCATATTAGATGTGTTTTCCATTTTGGTTCTCTTGATATGCATGCCTTGTAGCTTTTAGAAATTAATGACAGCTTTAATTCATTTTAAGCGTGTAACGGTGAGAGGGTAGTAAGATACGCTTTGAAACTGTTTCAGAATAAAAGCAAAATTTAACTGAAACATGAGTTACTGTAGGAAAAACATTTCACAAAAATAAGTTCTTATGCCAGAAACAGAACATGGAAAGATACAAATGACAGAGCTAAAAGAAAATACCTCCTTTCTTTTGGAGAATGACATACGTTAGATCGCCACTCAGCTTATGTCTCGTCACTAGCTTGATGTGATGTGAAGCTAACAAGTGTCTAGCTTCACTGCTCTGGGCTTCCTCCTTATGTGCGAGAGCACATGTATGTTCATCTTCCCAGAATTTTGGCCCTTTTTCATCTAAACTTCCCTTTCCACCCTTCTCTTCTCTAGCTGTCTCCCGCCAGGCTCCTCAACTTTCAACTCATTTTCAGTGCCATCAGCATTTCTGAATGTACCTGACTGTTGGTTACTTAATGAGGAAGCATTTGGTGGATTTTTTCCTCATTATTTCTCTTCAAATAGAAACAATGCTTAAATGTTAATTATTTTTAAATGGTAATGCCTGCAGTAGAGCTGTTACAGAGATTTGACGGTAGTGCATGAGAGTCAGAAAATGAAACCAACAGAAGTGCAACTATTCCTCCATTTCATTTTTCCCAGTGAAATAAAGCCCAAGTAACACACACGCAACTTAAATTATGAAAATTATTAATGACAAAGGAAACATTTTGTACTTTTTAACAAGTAATGACTCCCTTCAGCTGCTCTTTCCCTACATTTACTCTATTGCAACTTGCAGGGCATCTTTTACATTCAAGTTAATGTCAGCTGGAGCACCACTGAGAGTTGTTGAAGTAACAGAATGCTTCCTCTCTTAAATATTGAGCCATTGTAAGGATGAATTGTTTCATCCTTCTGCCCCATGAAACAGCCTTTATCAATGTCTTATCTGTGAGGAAGTTGTATTTGTGCTAGTGGTAGCCAAAACTCATCTGCTACTGGGTAAAGGCATGAAGAGTCTGGCAAAATGAGAAGAGCAGAGGGAGATTATCAGAACGTGTTGGTACGAATAAGTTTAACCACAGGGTATCCTGTGGGTTCCATATCTAGGACAACTTAAGCTGTTGGGAATATTAATAGGAATAAGAACACTGTCACAGCACTGGTTGCTTTGCTTTAGGGTATCATGAATTTAGAATGGGGATTGTGCTGACTAGTACCCTTTCTTATTCAACAACAGAAATATTTACAAAAGCCATAGGAGTCATTATGACAAGTTTTGAAGATTTTCTCTGACTTGACAGGGCGGTCGTAAAATTCTGCATGTCAGGAAGAAGAGGCTGTTATTTCTACATCACGTGTAGAAGATGGACCAAATAGTACTAGTAGAAATGTTTATCAAACTTTAAGTTTACTTAGAGTTTGGTATTCTCTGCCATACTCTGAGAGATCCTTGTGCAACAGTGTTCACTTTTGCTTTTAATGAACGGCTTGCTCTTGTTGCTTGAGGCATTCTTAGAAGTCAAAGGAAGCCAGTGCTAGAAGGACGCAGACACTAGCATATGGGAAAAGCTGAAATAGAATTTAGGAAAAGGGATGCTAAGAAAATGATGAAGTGAGGAAAAAATGCACTGGAAAACAATTGCAGGAGAAAGAAGAGGTGGGAGGAGGGAAATGAGGAAGCAGCTTCTTACACACCTTGAGATACAACTGATATTAAACAAAAGTGTGTCCTATTGGGGGATACTGGAATCCTATTATGTATTGATAGTATGTATTGGGCCAATTCCTTTATATCCCAGTTGGGATTCATCTGACATGATGAAAAGCAGGCAGTGACTCTCCAAGTGATTTCCACCAATACTCATATCAGCGTGAAAGCTTTGATTGGTCTAGGAGCTCCATCCATAGGACGTGCTGTCAGTCAAGAGTCAGTGTCACTTTTCCTACTAATGATCTGTTGTCCCTAAACACTCTTCATGTCTTCTTAGATATGAGACACCTTCTGGCCATTTTATCTTACACACCTGTGTCCCAGTGGATTCTTGGTTTCTGCCCTGAGCCTTCTGTAACACATATGTTCTCGTTGAGGAGCCACAGTTAGCTAGAAATGCTGCTTTCAAATGCCACGTCTTTCTGTGAAAGTTGCAAATACACAAGGGAAGGAATAAATTAAATGGACTTGTGATCCATTAAAGGAGGTACCTTTATAATGCACATGCAAACAGCTGCAATATTTTAAGTGCAAAATGTACATCCTGCTCCTGCAGATGGAGGAAATAACTGATGTTTTGAGAGGAACTGCCTGTGGCATAAGCCTCTGTGTAAAATTTGGGTCTCTGTCTCCATCTCCAGTTCCTGTGTTCAGTAAGCATGTGAACAGTAATTATTAGCAAATTCTAGTATAGAGAGTCATATTTGATACGAATGCTGAAAATAACTTGGCTTTCCATCACTATCAATTTTTATATGATATGAATATAATATCAATTTGCACAAATACAGCTTTCTTTTTCATTATTCTGTGTTTCAAGGTTACTACCCATGCTCAGGGAGTTGATACATAAATAACTGAACATCTGGACAAGGTTTCAGGTATATTGGGCTTAGAGAACTGACTCTTTCCAGGTGTTTTTAGACGTTATGAAGTATATAGAGGCAGATACGGTATCTAGCAGTGTAGCCATAAGAGAAGTAGCTAGCATGTGTCATAGAAAGCTTTTACAGAGTATCAGATAAGCAACTTAGGACTCATGCTTTGGGTTGGAGCTGAATATTTGATCCGTGCAGCATTCAGCTGTAATCTATCCCATCTCAGCCACTCAGTTTGCCATTGTGATTTATTCGGAATCTTTGGTACTTGAAAAGAAAGTATCTAAAATACAACAACGCCTGATGCTTCACTGTTTCATAGATATGTGCGTTCTTGCAGTCCTGTCCTACTATCCTTCCCCCCACAATTCGCTTGTCCTCTCATTCTTTCAAGTACCAAATAGACTGTATTTGAAATATTGCTTGCCAAAACAAATGCTAGCCATTTATTGTCTCCTATTAGCAGAGGCCATTACTCCTATTTGAGATGAGAGAGAAACATTGGCACAAGGTTGTGGACTGGGCCAGGAGCCAGATCGGTTTTCGGTAGTTGTAGTCAATATGATCTGAACCAAGTAGGATTCTCTTATTTATTAGCAGACACTGTAATTAATAGGCTTGGCCTATTCAGCGGTGTAAGGAGTGCAGATATAAAAACCTTCTTTCTTTGGAGCGCGGTGTGGCAGCACAGCTGGAGATAGTTAATAGCGAGGTAATGGGCTAGTTTATCTCCATAATGTTTGGCCTGAACTGTAATGTGTGGTTGTGTCAAAGTAAATGGACAAAAGGTTGACATAGGCATTAGTTTTTTGATAGTAGTTGTCCTTTCAGAATCTGTTTTCTCGTGGCGAGATCTTTGCTTGCTATTGGTTTGATGGCTAGGCAGTATTCGGCCTAGATTTCCCACTGAGTACACCAGGTGGAATGCAGAAGAGAAGCAAAAATGTATGGAATGTGTATTTTTGGAGTCTATAGAACTATGAAAGCATGGAATCCAATTATTGTGTGATGTTCTTAATTATTATTTTGTAATTGTATTACAGGAGTCTTGGGATCATATAGATCATGGTTTGGTTTTTTTCTCTTCATTTTCCATTCTCACACTCTACAGGAGAGATCATTTCTGTGTTATCGCCTTCATGCATGCAGCAGCGGAGGAGGTTAGGCTCTAGACTTGCTGTCATGAATTTGGGAGGTCTGTAGACAACTATAAACTGGCAGCAGTTTTAAATATGTGGTTGGGTTGAAAGTATATGAATCCATTCACCTCTAAGAATAAACCCAAACCAGAATAAAAGCTGTAGATCTGAACACATACTGTGCTTTATTCTGGCAGCCTAGCAGAGACTTAATATGGTGTTAGAAGGAGCTTTCTGTCAGAGAGGACTGAAAACAAATATAGTGTTGCTCTTTTATATTCTTTTTTACCTGTAAAACAAATTTTTTTAGAGGTACAGTTTATAGTTATGATCCCTGTTGTATGTTTATAATTTATGCTGCAGCAACACAGTGGTATGAAAGTCATAGATGCTTATGTGTCCACTGGAGAAATGAACTACAGGTGGAAGGCATGATAATAGGGAATTTTTAACTATAAACATTTTGCCCTGTTAAGAACAACGATTCACGTTTAAATGTTTGGATTTTATTATAGGAGAAATATCTTTTTTTGTATGCCAGATATTTTCACCAAACAAAGTGTAAACCCAGAAGCTTCCCTGAGCACAGTGAAATGTCTAGCACTATACAGCACACTATATCAGTATGCCACAAAATGACTAAGTGGTGACAGCATAGAAATGGTTATACAAAATGAAAGGCTTTGAATGTCCTAAGACATAGACTGCAAAGAGGTTACTCTATTTCATGCAGTCAGTAAGAAAGGGTTTGCTATTTTAATGATAGGAATTTTACTGATACGTTATCTTGTCCTCACAATTTCACTTACTTTTCCAGCACTATCGTCATTAGGCTTTTAGTATAACAATTTCTTTTCTTATTTTTGAATCAAAGTTTACTTTTGTTAATAATCCAGAAGACAACATTTAGGATTTATTAGAAAGGTCAAGCAGTAGCCATAAAACATCATGATGCGTCTGATTCTTCAAAGTGCGATTTTTTTTTAATCCTTGCCCAAGTGGGAACAACCAGAACAAGCACTTCATCACAATAAGTCATTTGACTATCATGACTATTGCTATGAACCCTTTGATATCTATGGGAATAATTGCAACAAATAAGGATTTTGGCCCTTGATATTTGTGAAAATCTGGAGAACGCTAAACCTGGAACTGAAACACGGATCAAATTACGTGATTCCATGTAAAGGAAGGAGACCGCTGTGCTGGAAATACTTAGCAAGTAATTAAAGTTGTATAGCTCTGGTGTATCTTGAAATAAAGTCAATGACCAAAACCTTTTTATTGAATCACTCATCTCCATGCTTGACAGTAAAATGAACCAGCACATTCTAGGCACCCCTTCTCCAGTCTCTTGATATCTGCATGGTACAATAACTGAGAGGCCTTCCCTCATTTGTGCCACCTGGCTCGTGTTGCAAGAGGTGCAGTCGCTGCCCGGGCATTGCAGTGACGCACTGTCTTCTGGCTGTTTCTCCCTGCCGTGTAAGGACTGCAGTGGGAAATGCTGACGCTAGCCATGCGGGTACTTGCTAGTGAGGACTTCTTGGGTCAAATCCCTAAAGTGTTTTTTTGGTAAGAAGTTCTGCTTTCTGTACCTTCTCACACAATGTTTCTGGTAATCTGTACCAATTGATTTCCAAATCCTTGAACAGTTTTATTCTGATAGAGGTAGAAACAATATGATTCAGATGAATCATTGAGTCACTGCAGACATGGAGTCTGCAATATTGACAAATATCCCTGTTTGTGTGTAGAAAGCAATAATATTGATTTTTTGTAAAATTTATCTATTTTGTTGGTTGTGCTCCAAAACAGTCTCTAATTACTTAAGAGTTACTGTATATGTTCTGTTCTTTACTTGTCTTACCTCTATTGTTTTTTGCTTTGTGTTTTAACTTAAGGTAACACTATCTAAATAAAGAAATTACATTGTATTCTATATCACAAGCATTTAGCAATAGAGTGTGGTTTAATCAGTGTTGAAGAACCCGTGGAAAAATTTACAAAATTTATGTAATTCTCACTTTTAAAATTAAATATAGTTATTTGACTTAGAATTTTTAATGATATTACAGCTTATGTTGTAACAAAAACATATTGAAAGACAGCATTATGCCAAACAAAAGATAAACATAATATGATGAAAAGAACTATCCTAAATGGAAGATGTTCTAAATGCATGCAGTAAGTTGGAGGAAAAATACAGTTTGTTTTTTTTTTTAAATTTTAACATACTTACCAGATGCAATTTGAAATGATGATCTTCTGAAAGTCACACTCTATATGACATCTGTCAGATACAAGCATTATAGCAACTGAAGACGGAGATTTGGAATTTTTATAGTATGTAGAGATGTCTGTGTACATGCTAAGTACCCTAAATTAACAATCTAGGATCACATTTTCAAAATACCTGAACCAGTACTACTATAATGCTTTTTTGCATGAATGTTACTGCTCATAGTTTCAAAGAACACCCTAGAAAGAATGGACCTTTTTTTGAGACAGTTTGTTTTAGACTGTGCCAAAGCGTGTTGTCCCAACCCCTCCTGGGTGTTTGGCAGCAGCAGGTGCCCCCTCCCTGTCCAGGCACTGAGATGGGCCAGGGAAAGCCCCTGCACACACGCACCGTTGGCACCAGTGCTGGGAGGGACATGCTGTGTACATGCCTGTGGTTTCCCAGTGCCCATGCGTGTTGGGAGAATGAAAACTGGGCTGTGGGATTGCAGTCCTTGCCTGAGCAGTTAAAATAAAGGAGAGGAAAAAGATCAAGAAATGTCTTCTTGTGTGTGTGGCTTCAGTGGTGGCTGAGCAAGCAGACTCTGGGATCTGCTGTTCTATTACCTTTAGCTGGAGATAAATGAATCCTGTTTATCTTAAAATAAGTAGGAGAAAAATCCTTAAAGAATGCTCTTTTAAAGCAATATAAAAAATGTATATCAAGCAGATCCAGCCATAGAATCACGTTTTGCTTCATTGCGTGCTGGTAACAGTATGATAGGTGTTTCCTCAGATCACCATCAGTCTTGAGTTTTGACAATGTAGCTGGTTTTAACCAGGTGATACCCAGATGTCCTTAATCATTCTGACTACTGACTTACATTCCACTGCTCAGTAAGTGAATGGTACTCTGCAAATCCAATGATTCACTCTTTCTATGTATCCCTTTCCATGTTGATTTATGGACATTTGATGTTAGTTTGTTGTGTTCTGAGATGCAACGTTACAAAAAAGTATTACATGTTGTAATGCTGTCTATAGAGAAAGATAAATCTAGACTGTTCCTCCAGAGTATTGTGTGCTGGCAGCATCCACCTGCTGGTAACTGAAATAAGTACACAATAAAATTCATTGTTATTTTTAAAAAGATGCTGTAATTGAACACATACCCACACTGACTCTTAGGTGCTGCCCTGATTTTTACACTGCCAGAGTCTGCAGCCTACCAAATCTAAGATGCCTAAGAAAAAAATACAATAAGACAAAGTAGATATACCTGCAAGTTGTGAGGGTGTGCAGTATGATTAAGATGATACAGAGAATTTAATGCTACTGTTTCAGTAACTAGGTCTACTTTATATACTATTTCATTCTTCAATTTTTGTGTTGGTCATGAGGTGAGGTTTTCCTGTTTTGCTTTTTGGAATATGCCACATTGTGCAATCATCTTCCCAGCCTACTGTCCAGAATTGGGAAAATGAGAGAACGACCTCTGTGGCTAGGACCTATCAACCCACTTCATTGTTTGCTTCAAAGCCATTGCTTTCAGTCTCTCTCTGTAGGACTATATATTTGTTTCCCTACCTGGGAAACAGGGGAAAGAGGAGGTCAAATAGCAGGATGGGTTTGGTAAATAGGTGATAGGTTTTGGCCTTTCTGCCTTCCATTATATGGTGATGAAGATCCTCTTTGCAGGAGAAGAATGAAACTTCCAACTCTTGCGAGCAATGGCTCCCTGCTTCTGCCTCTGCTTGCCACTTGGAAGGTGCATGTGAACCCCTCAGCTAAATAAGCACTTTCTCACCTTTGTTGCATAATCTTTTACCTCACAGCAATATTGTTTTGAGGTTATGCACTTCTTTCTAGGTCGGTTGACTGTCAATGAAAGGAGAGGAGAGTATGTGATGCCTCCAGTGGAACTGGTGAGTCCCTAATGTATGTTTTATAAAACTGGATTTCAATAGCCTGAAGGAAAAACAGTATGTTGAGGTTAAGGTGAGGAGGGAACAGACGTGACTGAGGGTATACAGTGACATAGCTCTTTACGTGGCACACCTGCTGTCAAGTTTCCCCTTAGTACTTGAAATCTTTATTAAACATATGAGCTAGTAGGACTTAAAATTACACAGATTCGTACTTGAATACCTTGCTTAATTACTTAGCTTGCAGGGTTGTACAGCATTTAGACATTATTTAGACTCATAAAAATCTTTGCTTCAGTTGCACCTTTTGTTTGCATTCAGCTAATTTTCTGATACTAAAATAGAATAAAGCAATTCTATATTTCAGTATAGACTTACAAAGATCACTTCTTATTTCTAAAGTCTTTGGGTCATCCCAGACTTCTTGAGAATCAGTAACTTTTTTCCTTCCTGAAGATATAAGGGGTGTTCAGCTAAAACCCCATGTAGTATTAAAAAAACCACCTCTACGTATAATTTAACTATGTGTTTTACTTTACCAGGGTTCGAAAACCACTGCCTATGCTTAGAAATGCAAAAGCAAGAATGTTTTGACCTGTTCAGAATGGAATGTAAAGCTATCTGAAAAGCGTCAGTAAATTTCTAACGTCTTATTAAGCAGTGTTTTATCAACAGTCACTTTAATCAACAGCACTTTAAATTACTACTAGACTGACAATCTGTCAGGACATTTTCAATTAAAGAATTCAGAAGAAAGTAGGCTTTTGTGTGTGTGTGTTTTTCCTTTCAAGAACCCAAAACATTAATGGTGTGTTTTCACATGTGCTGCATCACAAAGAATATGTACAGAAATGCTGTCAGTTAAGAGACTAATTTCTCACTGAAAACAAACAAGAAGTAGTTGATGTCATTATCAAACTGCTATTTGGTAAGTGGCAACTTACAATGCTGATCGTGTAGGTGGTATATTGTCCGTTTTGCAGGTGTAGTGTTAGGAGTAATGTGTATTCAATAGTAAACATACAGTTAATTAGATAAACTGATACCGGTTTCTTGTTGCAGTAATACTAAAATGATGGTTTGTGTTCCAAGAAGAGTGCGTATTGATTAAATGGATCTTGCACTGAAGCAATTAATATAGATCTTCTTGATCCATCAGTGCCTCTTTCTTTATGATTAGAAGGCCTGATCTTACAACAGTTGCAACATAGTGTAGTGTTTACAACTGGGAATCATCCTGTTATATTTAAGGAATATACTAGGTCATAAGTGTTTGAACAGTTGACTTTAGTCCTTCAGATTCTGAAACCTCTTACAGAGAGGAGAAGAAATAAAGCTTTTCTCTCTTCCTGCATAGTCCGTAATTTCATAAACCAAAAATACAGGCTGTAGCTTTAGAGGATACCCAACGACATTGACAATACAGCTAGTAATGCTAATGTAATCTGTAATGCTAATATAATGTGAAAGAATATGAGAAACAAAAAGATATCCAAAGAGAGTCTGTTTCTCTGCTCAGAATACTGGAGAGTATTTCCAATTCAAACCACCAAAAGGGCAACTTTTTAAGAGTCAGTTAATTATTTGCTTTCTGGGAAACAAAACTTCTTCAAGGAATGCTGAGATTTTTGTGTAATATCATGATTTGAGAAACTTGTTTTTTAAGAAAAAAACCCAACACCCCTGACAAAGTGGTGGATTTTCTGGCTGAGGATAAAATAAATAGGCATATACTTGGTCAGGTTTCTAGGTTTATGTTTGTCTCTGAATGCTAGGCAGACAGTGACTAACCAGGCTGATTACATACAGCTGTATGTAATCCATACAGCCTGCTCAGGGCAAAAGGCTGATGCACATTGGATTTCATTTGTACTTTTCAGATAAAAGCAATAAGAAATGGAATGGAATAAGACATGGAATCACAGAGAAATAATTTCGAAGAGAAGTTGAGAAGTCTTTTATTTATTCTGATGGCCCAAGGCAGGATCAAATATTTATATGGTAGTTCAGACAGCTTTTTGTCTAATGTACTTAAAATCCCGCAGTACTGGGTGCTTCATAACATCACTAGGTAATCTACTCCGGAATTTATCTTTCCTGGTACAAAGTTTTTCCTAGTTCTAAATTTACTAAATCTAAATCTTCATACATTTAAAGCCTGGTACACAAAATGGATGAAATACATAGCCAAGATTTTACAGTACTGAATAGGAGAAAAACATTATTTGGTGTATCTTACAGACTTTTGTCTTGTTTATACTTTCAAGTATGAACAGCTGCCCTTTTTGCAGCAGCCTTCCACCTGTCTTCAGCCTGTGATTTAACATGTCAGCAGTGTCAGGCTCCCCAGATATACAGGTGTTACCTAAATAGTTTTTCTCCATTCTGTTTCTACAAGATAGATTATTTCTCTTTTATGATCTAAACAGATATTCCAAATAAATAAATAAAATAGATAAGTACAGCTTCAACTGCACAGCTTTCCACCTATTGGATTTGGATCTTCAGAAAAGAAACTTTGTCAGTGACCTTTTTATGAACTGTATCTTTTCTAAGGATATTTCAGCTCTTGAACATTTGATATGTAGCATGAACATCTTAGTTCTCTCTTGCATAAATAAAAACTGAAGACAGTTACTTTAAACAATTTTTTAACATGAAAAGTCAATGTCACAGGCAATAGCAAAGCTTTTGAAGTTTCAAACACTTCTTATTCAGATTATTTTTATCAGTGCTGTACCATCTCACACTTGAAAAGATGTGCCTCTGCTTTATATGAGTGTCTTTACCAAATGTTATTATAATGATAAAATAGGGTGTGCTCATTCCTCTCTCATTTTTCAAGGCTGGTATGTCTAGGAAACTTTAATCAAGAAAGATGTCATATATTTTAACTTTTGTACCAGCTTAAGCCATTCTAGTTGTAATTTTTGGTGTACATACTCCAAAAGTATTTAACTTTTGTCCAGTGCCTGATTAAAACCGCCATTCGAATGGCACTTGCATACAAATGACCATAGAGGATTTATTATCTATCTTTTCCAAATTCATTTTTATAGTTTGATAGTTTAGGGATACGGTTCTTTAAGCTTGTAGTTCCAGGAGAGTTCTGTGATAGCTCATCTGTGGATGTTAATAAATTAAACTGTGTGTTTGAATTCAGTTGTGAGATGTGATAAAGCTATTTTAACGAGCCCAGGCAGAGGCTTTTATCAGGCAGTCCTCTAGAGGCACAGAGCTGGCGCTCTGACTTTATACTGTTCAACATTCCTTGTGTTGGCCTTGCTGGGAGAATGTTACACTCGATTTTTATATGTATATATAACATCATCTTCTTTTCTGTATACTTTGGCAACTTCACAGTGTTTTGATAGACAATTACTTTGTTAACATTCATCACAACTAATGTATTTTATACATTGTGTATCTTTGCCTTCACAGCATTTATTCTCCCTTTGAATTTTATTTTAAATGTTCTACAACTATATCAGCCTAGCATTGCCTTTTTCCTTCAGAACAACTTTGTCGGACACTTGACCTTAGCTGGAAATAAAGTGTGCAATGAATTCTGTTTGTTGTGCCTGTTCCTCTATAAAGTTTTATTAGTCTAGTCATTAGTCTTTTATTAAGCTATTAAGCCAGTAATCACGTACCTTTGATAGTACTGTGAGGAGGAGAACCACATTGTTCTTGGATGATAGGTTTGCGATGCTTTTTAATCAGAATTCTTACCATCTTAAAATAAAATTATTGGACACTTTCTGAAGTCTTGAAGAATAATTCGTAAGTGATAGAGAAATGAAATTGGAAATCTTAGTAGGAAGATCATAACTTTCTCAGTCTAGGCATTTGGGCTATGCCTAAATTTGGGAAATAGTAGCTCAGACTTGCTGCGTGAAATGGGGGTATTGAGTAATAATGAATAAGATTTTTTACAGGGTTTTACTTCAGACTAGCTCTAGGCTAGTTCGATTGACTAAATGCCTGCTAATAGTTGGAGTGCATTAAGTGAGCTTCTGGAGCACATCTTCCCATTTCATTTCATCTAAAAGAATCCAATTTGTGCATTCCAAGTGTGTTCCGTGATGTGAACCAAAATGTGGTAACTGGGGACTATTAGGTGACTTCTTCTGAAAGCACATTCCTGATCTGAATGGAAGTGCTAATATGTCCACATGCCAGACAGCACTGTGGGAGCTTTCCTATTCTCCAGGGGCCCAGAAATGAGGTGAGTTTGTTGAATTACAGTTTCATCTCTTTGGCAGAATTCAAATCTGATCCTTCCTAGCTCAGGGAATTTATGGAGGCATGCTTAGGGACCGTCCTAATATTCTAGGGATGTTTGTTAAAGATTAGGCCTATGTATTTTAGGATTTACTATATTAATATCACCTAAATTGTGTCTTGTTAGAGCCAAATTCTCTGTCAGAGATCTTCCTAACATCTAATCACCATCACCAAGCATCAGCGTCTTTGAGCAGAAGCTGTTCCTCACTATTTGATAGCTGCTATCACTTGCTTGGTTGACAATTTGCAATTAATTCTCATTGTGTGTATTCAGGCTGCTTGTTTAGTTGTGACTGTGGAACAGCACGTGTGCAGAACATAGTACAGAACTCCCAGCAGCTAAATGCCTTCTTGAATAAGAAAATGTATAGCTGTGTCAAAAATAAACATCACAGGTTTTAAAAGTAGAATGCATGTGTACTAGAATTTCAGTCCTGAACTTAATAAATACACCATCTTAGATTGGCTGTATCGCAGACTGTGTTCTGCAGCATGATGCAGACACACCCTGGTAACTATTTGTAATTTCTGTATTTCAGGATGCAATTACTTGTCCAGAGAGAATATACAATGTCAGTAAAAACCCAGAGAGTATACATGTGTGTGAAGGTTGGCTAATTTTATAAATTACATTAGTTTGTTATGGTACTAGAATTGGAACTTTTAAAATACCGTGCCAAAGCACAGCTTGCTGGATATTTCAGGAATGTTTGTGAGTGCACTTAGAGTTTGATCATAGCAATTGGGTAGGGTTTTCCTTGCACACCATGACTATGAAGTCTAATATTACCCCTGCTTGCTATAGAAATGGCCACAAAGCCAAATTAACTTAATTTTGTCTTTGTCATATTTTCAAGCTCAAAAACTACACCTTGCAATGTCTTTCTATGTTAAGCAATCAAATTTATGTTCAGAGTGATTACACTTCTTTTAAACATTGCTAAATTGCTTCTAAATCCAATTATTTCAGAGATGACGCAGCTAGCAGATTTATTCTTAGCTCCTGTAAGTGCCATATCAGCCTACTATGAAAAATGTTTTAAAACCTTGAATACATGAAGACTTCATTCCTTGTCTCCCATATTCAGTTAACTTAAGAAAAACCACACAGGTTTGTTTTTCCCAGAATTGTATAAGCGGAGAGGTCTTCCATGATGGAAGCTAAAAATGGAAATTCTTAATGGTAATTTCTTGAAGCTTGAAAGTGACTGAAAGCTTCTACTCAGCATTGGCAAGGCCACACTTGGAGGGAGTACTGTGTCCAGGAGACATGGACATACTGGAGAGAGTCCAGCGAAGGTCCATAAAGATGCTGAATGGACTGGAGCATCTCTCCTATGAGGAGAGGCTGAGAGAGCTGGGACTGTTTGGCCCGGAGATGAGAAACTCAAGCAGGATCTCATCAATGTAGATCAATACCTAAAGGGACAGTGCTTAGAGGACAGAGCCAGGCTCTTTTCAGTGGTGTCCAGTGACAAGACCAGAGACAATGGGCACAAACTGAAACAAGGTGGTTCTTTTTGAACATCAGGAAACACTTTTTCACTGTGAGGGTGACCAAGCACTGGCACAGGTTGCCCAGGGAGACTGTGCAATCTCCCTCCTTGGAGATACTCAAAAGCCACCTTGACATGGTCCTGGGCAACCTGCTCTAGGTGGTCCTGCTTGAACAGGGTGGGCTTGGATCAGATGACCTCTGGAGGTCCCTCCCAATTCTGTGATGCTATGAGTGAAATAGACGACATTTTTTTAAAGTGCCATTATAGTATATTAATTGTAATTAAATTTCTAGGGATACTTGTGGTTTTGTGGCCCCAAAATTACTACATTTTTCATCTTTGTTTACATTTCTATGCATGGATTTGTATTTAAAATTTATTCCAGGGATGGTCCTCACTCAGGAGAAGAGAAAACTGGGTGAATATTTTAAAGCAAATGGCAGGGAAGACTGTAGTTACGTATTAAATTGGAAGAGTGGTTCTGCAGTGTAAGATGCACTATGTAACTGGATTGGAAATGAATGGTTTTAAGTGTTCAGCGTTAAGTAATTCAGTTCTCAATTAGAGCAATGCATAGGCACACCAAAACCCCCAGGTTTCTTTAATATGTACTCAAAGATGTAGGCACTCAAGCATTACATATTATTGCCATGATCTATCTGAAACTAATTTTGAGAATAAACTCGTGTCAGTATAATTTCCTTATCTGTTAGGACTCTTGTTATTTTTGTACGTAGATCCTTTGTAGAATGGGATCTCTCCTTCTTGCCGTTTCTCTAGAGCTCTTGATCTGTCTGTTCAACTTTGTTCACCTCCTGTTTTTATGAAGAGTCTTCTGTGGCCTAGGTGAACATCAATAGCTGGAGATTTGAGCCACAGTGTGGAAATGTTGGATCTGTATGCATATACATGTATAGCATACAAGAAAATTAAATTATTTTTGTTTCCTGTTTCACTGCATCTGTGTGTATGGTACTTATTTGATTGTGTTGTGTATCTATAGTATCTCTAAGGGAACTGTGTAGATCAGGTGGAGCAAAATAAACATATCTGTTCATACTAGGTTTTACAGAAGTTTTCAAAACCTAAGTCTGGGATGCGTACTAAGCTGTCATCTTTTCCCAGGGAAAATGTAAATCAGATTAGGAGTTCTAGAACTCTTTCACATTTTTTACTTCAATTAACTGATTTTGAAAGTTTCTTAATGTATTATAGCCCACAGCAGCAGCATCTAGATATTACATAATGACCCACTTAAGAAATGCAGTCAGAACAGATGCTATAAGATTGTGTATTAACTTGCATAGAGAAGATGTCTCCAGTCAAGTCAAAAAATTTTGCAATTACTAGTTGAACACAGGGAGCTGCTCAGCTGAGCTCAGGTCAATATTAGCCTATTTTTTAAAGAAAAATGTTTGTTGATTGTATATAATATAAGCCAGAACTACTACTTTAGATTTATAGTAGTACATTTTTCTCTTCATCTTTGTTTGAAAATATAGGAAATTTTCACCTAACCTGAAGTTCTGTCTCTCTTAGGCCTTATTTAATGCTAGGTGGAATACTGATACCACGATTATGAGTTTGTTCCTTTTTCTTTTTTTATGCTGATGAAAAAAGGGAACCTTTAGTTCTTAGATTTTCTTACTAAAAGCTATTGTGTTAATCAAAAACACGTTAAAAATGTTTGAGCCAAGAGCATGAGCTGAAATGTTTGTACTTTTCAGAACTCTCTTTTCTTGTAAACAAGAACGGTATTGCATAGAGACTTGTTCATTCTTAAAACATAGTATCGACTTAACCTTGTTTGCAAGAGTTTGTTACATGGCTAAAAATTAGGGAAAAAAGCCCCAACCCACAAAACCCCCAATCTCTTAAATCTTTCCAAAGAGTTTAAATTTCAAATTTTGATTATCAGATTATATTTTGTCTTGAAAGCACACATAAGAAAATTATCCATTAGATTTTATAAACTCATGAGAGTTTAAAAAGAGTTTAGTACTCTGAGATAGTCCTGATGGGCACATTAGCTCTCTAACAGTTTTGAAGGCAAGACAGACTTCAATATATGTCTTCAGACCTGCATGTCCTATACTAAAGACTTCAGTGGGACATTTGGTCAAAGTATGTTTCTGTGCTGAAAATATGTTCTGTTAGAACTTGTCAATACCATACCAGTTATTTTAGTAGAGAGGAGATATACATTCAGTCACTTCAGTTAGCAGTTCGCTTATTAAAAAAAATCATATTTTTCAAAGTGCAAATAATAACAAGATCTTTAATTTTCAAAAATGAAAATTAGAATTTCCATATAATAAAACAAGGCTACAGCTGTGCCTCAAATAAACCATCAAATGTTGTAAGAATTAAAACCACAAAAAGGAGTTTCAGGAAATATTGCAACTACTATGCTAAGCTTTTTAGTACATGCCACCTACCTATACTAGATATGCTAATTGGGTAGTACTTTTTTGTCTAAAAAAGATAAACTAAATTGACCACCATAAATATCCATTCTTTTTTTGTAGATATGAGCTATGCTCAGAATGCTTCAACCTTTTCACTGATTTCTTATTTTGGTCATGAGAACTGTATAACTGTATTATGAATGTTAATATCCTTCTACACTAGTAGAGGAAATTGGCATTTACTGGCTAAATCTCCCACAAACAACAGACGATTGGAAAAATAGCTTCTCCCCAGGCTGACAAGCCCCAGCTTGTTGGGACATGCTGTATTTGCAGCAGAGACCTCTGTGGTGCTACTTAGTGAAGTCCCCAGAAGCGTATGGCTGGGGATGGAGGAAGTGCTGTTAGGGTTTTGCACGGAGTAATACAATTGCCTGGGACAGGTATCATATTCAAACTTATGAAGTCGTAACTGCACAGAACAGTGTACATGGAATTACAGAGACCCAAGTTGAGTATAATTATTTGTTTCTGAAAAACCCTACTGACTGACACATCTCAAAGTGGAGATGTGGACCTTTGGGACTCCTTTGCTATTAACACCTTTGTTCAAAGATGTAGAGTCATCCACAGAAGAGGTAAGTCATAAACTCTGACTGAATTTATGTTTGAAAATAATCAGGAATGAAATGTATTTTTGATCAGGAGAGAACCTGCACCCTTACTCGGCTCCTTCAAGCTCCAGGACATGATCATCACTACTGAAGATGGAAATCCTTTCTCTAGACTGCAAGAAAAAGAACGTTCAGAAAAGTCTGGTTGTATTAGTTTGCTACCTTTTACCAAATTAATGCAGAGCCCGTTCAAGATCATGGTTTCTGCATTCATTAAATAACATGACTGTTAATACTAGCTTGGGGCAAACTGGGGATACATGAAACCTTAATTAAAGCTAGTGCTAAGTGTTGTATGTGGGCATCACCTTTAGGAACTAAAACCACTGAAATGCAGTTATAAAGCTCTGGAAGTAGTGGACTGACAGTGATTTTGAGCAGAGAACTACTGACGTGATTTATTCTTTTTATATTGTTTCTTCTGTCTTGCAACCAAGTTTAGCTTTTCAGGTTGGGACGTAATTTGTACTGAAAGTTGATAGTATACTTTTTTCCCTTTTTTTTTTTAAATGTCTTATTTATTAAAATTGAAGTTTTTTGCTAATGAGCCAGTAATTACTTTAATGTGGATGATAGCAGGCTTGGATACTATCCTGTGATTAATTTGCAGTTCAGCTAGGAAAGGATTCTGATAACTAGTAATAGGGGAAGCACTTACATTTAAAATTGTTTTTACTGAAGAGCCACTTCTTGTGGTTTTACATGATTATTTTATAATAGCTCTTCTGTCTTTTGAGTGCTATAAACACTTGCTTAAAGCACATTTGATATTTTAAACTTTTGAAACAAGGGATAATTTTCATGTCTTTTCTTTCCCTTTCTGTACACTTAAATATGTCTGATGTGAAGACACATTGCATCAGGCCTTACTAGATCTATATTTAAAAGGGAAAATAGAAAAAAAAAAATTGAATGGTGGAGAAAAAAAAGAGGCAGGGAGCCTGTCTAGCTTCCCATCTTTGCCACTGCTTTTTGATCATAAGTACTTTCTTACATGGTTACAATGACCAGATAGCTATGTGACTTAGTCTTTAAAATGTTGATCCAGCAGTTTATTTGTGCTGTACATGTAACTCCCTTTAACAGGAAAGGAGAAACCAAGCAGAAAGAGGACAGGTCTGATGCTGCATAGCCTACGTGTAATGGGGTATTTAAACTGGGTTGCCAGTTACCTGGCTGCCTGGTTCATCCTTCTGCTCAATTAGCGTTAGGTCTTTCTTTCTATAAGCTAGCAAAGTTTAGGGCACCATATAAGTAATAAACACTGCTGTGCAGCATGTTAGATGGAATAACCCAGATGCATTGCTGTTCTATTCAAATTATAATTCAACCTTCCACAAAACCAATCAAATATTGATGTTAGGTCCTCCTCTTACAAATTCTCTATTCATAGAGCTCTATGGATTCCTGTAAGAGTTCTGCACCCTTGAGGACTTGCAAACTTAGACTTACTAAAGCCAGATGCAGTTCAGCAACCTCTAATGGGATAACTTAGGTGAGGTTGACTCACTTTCAATGGCATTATGGTGCTTAACTTCCCTTGATGATTAATTCCATTTTTAGAGACGTTTTTCTTCCTGTTCTTAATGTCAGTAGTTTACTTAAACAGCAAAAAAGAAAAGAAAAAAAAATCTGTAGGCATTGGTAGGGAGAGTAGTCTTCTGAATCCTTTGCTTCTCTCTGTGGAAATCTTCAAGTATAATGACTCTTTTTCGCTGACATCAAATTTCAAGGGTTCTGCAGAGAGTAGCAGTTGTTCTAAAATAAAATTGTACTGTTCAAAGTGCACTACAGGGTCCTAAATTCTCCTATGAGCTTTCCCTCTATAAAAAGAAGATTGTGACTAAATTCTGAGATTATTAACTGTTTTGTAAGATGAATTTCAAATAAAGTAAAGATCATCCTGGCAAGAGCAACAGAAGAGTATGTATGTTTTGTTTTATGATTGAGACATTCAGCAGTACCTCATACAAGTATATGGGGTTTTGGAAAATGTGGCAAACAGAGGAATGTCTCTTCTTTGCCATGAATATTAAAGTTTTTCAGACTGGGTGAACACTTAATATAAGGAAGAAATCAATTACCCTTTTTTTACTGGTCAAATCACAGCTTTATGACAAGTTTACTTAACTGTAGTCCCATCTGGTTATTTTGAATGGAATGAAAAAAATCTTTCACTTACTTTCTCATTTGCCCTTTAGGAAACTCTTGTGGCCATTTGAAAACCATCCATTCACAACACTTTGTTTTATCTGTATTGGACACAGTATTATTTTTATAGTCATGGCAAGTTCAGCCTTCTGTGTAAAGGAACTGGGGTTTGCTTTGACTTTTTTTTTGAGAATTACCAGTAATGTCAACCTCTATTTCTACAACTGCTGTCATTGCTTGGCCTGATTCTTTTGAAGACTCAGGAGAAGAATATAAGTATGTACTTTGCAGCAAGAAAGGACTACACTGAAATTTCACAGAAGTAAGAAAAGACCATAATTGTCATCATTTTGTGATTAAACTGCAATATGCTCATTTGGCTCAAATACTAAAATAATCCGATGCTTTCGCTCTGCTTTGGATGCTTTTTGGACACAACAAAGAAAAATATTCTGCCCAGTTCATACAGTTCACTGGGAAACACCACATTTTAAGAGAACTGTAAATGCTGAGCCCTGACAATGTAGAGTTTTTTGAAGTGATGCTAAATATACTAATAAGAAATTCACTGTTCACAGCAGAATTCATCTGAACCTTTTTTTCAGTCAAGCAGACACTTTAAAGTATACACAAATTTAGAGCTGAGAGCGTGTGGGGAGAAGCTAAAGCTGCAGCCCAGGGGACTGAAAGCTTTAGCGGATATTTGGCTGTACCTGCGGCCATTTAATTCCAGGTGCCATGGGCCCTCAAGCGTCCTGGTGATTTGCATGGCAATGACCTTCCCCCGCAATCGTGCTGCTACTTGCAGTCACCTGCTTCTTGCACTCCTCTCCCATTCCCAAGCCTCATACCAAGGTTGGGGAGGGAACTATTGCAAAGCATCCGTACCGCAGCTCGGATCATAGAATCATAGAATTGTTCTGGTTGGAAGAGACCTCCGAGATCATCGGGTCCAACCATTAACCTATCACTACAAGTCCCCCACTAAATCATATCCCTTAGGGCCTCATCTAAACGCCTTTTGAATACCCCCAGAGATGGGGACTCCACCACCTCCCTGGGCAGCCTGTTCCAATGCCCGACAACCCTTTCGGTGAAGAAATTTTTACGAATGTCCAATCTAAACCTCCCCTGGCACAACTTGAGGCCATTTCCTCTTGTTCTGTCGTCTGTTACTAGGGAGAAGAGACCGACCCCCATCTCTCTACATCCTCCTTTCAGGTAGTTGTAGAGAGCAATAAGGTCTCCCCTCAGCCTCCTTTTCTCCAGGCTAAACATCCCCAGTTCCTTCAGCCGCTCCTCATAGGACTTGTGTTCCAGACCCTTCACCAGCCTCGTTGCCCTTCTTTGGACATGCTCCAGCACCTCAGTGTCTTTCTTGTCGTGAGGGGCCCAAAACTGAACACAGCACTCGAGGTGCGGCCTCACCAGGGCCGAGTACAGGGGGACAATCACCTCCCTACTCCTGCTGGCCACACTATTTCTGATACAGGCCAGGATGCCGTTGGCCTTCTTGGCCACCTGGGCACACTGCTGGCTCATATTCAGCTGGCTGTTGACCAACACCCCCAGGTCCTTTTCCGCCAGGCAGCTTTCCAGCCACTCCCCCCCAAGCCTGTAGCGTTGCCTGGGGTTGTTGTGACCCAAGTGCAGGACCCGGCACTTGGCCTTGTTGAACCTCATACAATTGGCCTCAGCCCATCGATCCAGCCTGTCCAGGTCCCGCTGTAGCGCCTGCCTGCCCTCCAGCAGATCAACACTCCCTCCCAATTTGGTGTCATCTGCAAACTTACTGAGGGTGCACTCGATCCCCTCGTCCAGATCATTGATAAAGATATTGAACAGAACTGGCCCCAATACTGAGCCCTGGGGAACACCACTTGTGACCGGCCGCCAACCGGATTTAACTCCATTCACCATCCTCCTCAGATGACCAAGAATATTTTACAGTGCTCAGTTTCATATCACTGAGAGCACTGGTAACAATCCTGATTTTCTGATTTTTAAAAAAGTTGATTACATTGTTATCATTAGTGCCTGCCTGTTCTGGCTTTCATCAGATGGATGCCTCAAGGAAGCAAAAATGATGAATTCACGATAAGTTTCTTCTACATTTTTATAGCCAAGTGATAACTGGGTAGTACTGAATGTCTTGCAAAAAGACTGAAATAACCCCTTTGTTGGATTTTTAAGTAATTTCTTTTTATGAAGTGGCTTTGGCAAGGATCTGGGCACTTCTGGGACGTGGCCATTGTTTAGAAAGGTGTGATAACCCCAACGCTGTCTTTTAGTAATGACTTTTGAAGAGCACCAGCCTTGGAAATTTATTTAATACTTTTGGAAATTTTTATCCTGCTTATTATTTAAAATATCAGGTGACTTTATGAATGAAGTTCAGGATTGGTTAAAAATGGTAATACACAGTTTTCATGTATAAAAAAATCTGGTGTCGCATATTTTGGGGCTGTTAAATTTAGCAGAACTGCTGACATCAGAAGATGCAATGGTGCATTTGTGCATTTGTTTCCAACTGTCTATTTTTTTAGTTAACCCAGAAATTAAAATGAATATACAAAAATTTTGGTAATTCTACTATCAAAACATTACAAGATTTCAAAGATTTTCTAATAATCCAGGAAATTAACAAGCTAATAAATGAGTACATAGTTACTGCACAAATGTTGCTCTTTTTCCTTTCTAAGAAGTGTTGATCAGAAATGGGCAGCAAATTAGATTTGAAGCCCTAGATATAATCTTTTTAAGTGGAGCAAGTACTTGTATTCAGAACTGTATCCAGTTAATTTTTATAGATATTTAACATACTATAATAAAAATAGGCATAGCAAATAAGCAAATACTGGCCATTTTTCCAATATTATTGGAATTTTTTTCCCAATATTATTGGAAAAATATTGTTGAATACATAGATATTTGAATGAATACTTCAGATAAAGAAATGGTTTTTTATTTCCCTTGCAAATAAAATCAAAACTCTGTGGAATTTACTACCACAGGAATGGTTGTTTCATTCTGCAATGTATGTAGAATAAAATATCCTTGTTCTTTTATATGCAATGTGGAAAAAAGGTAAAAATATGGTCTAGATGAAGAACAACAAAATCTACTTATTTTCTTAGAAAGATGGAAGAGCTGTCTAGTGTTATGCCATGCGAACAAAAGGAGAAAAAAAATCTTTTAAACTCTGAAAGGAAAGACAGTTAGTTTCCAGAGCTCCCTTAGAACCAAAGATCTGATTCTCAAAACTATTTAAAGACAGTGGGAGAACTGCTGCAGGTGGCTCCTGAGAAACCAGAAAAGCCACTTGAGATCACAAATGAAGAGACTGCTGTGTCTCACTTTGCTGCTCGGTTCTTAGATTCCCTATTACCATCTGGCCATATCGTTGTACTGGATTGTTTTAAAGCAATAGATTGCTATATATCTTCTACCTTCTATTTAGAGGCTCACTGCTGTGGTAATTTGAGTGCAAATTAAGCGAGAGAATTCAGTAGCCGTCCAGTGCACGGTATATGAATAGCTTTTAATAATGTGCACTGCTGGAGCAATACAAATGATTTTTCTTTGAACTTTACTTTCTTCTTTTTATAGGTATTCTAATGCTCTGCAGCGTTAAACCCACCTCTCTCCCTTTATCAGTTACTTAAAAGGAGAGATTTTTATGTGCCAACATCAGGCGGCTGGCACAAAGTTAACTGAGTGCTAATTACGGTTCAGAAATTTTCTGTGCTCAGAACTGATTACACACAAAGCCAAAAAGAGTACTCCTGCTCGGTTCCCATCTTTGCAGGTTTTCTAGGTGCCTTAAGACTGCAGTTCCTCAAGCATTCAAGTACATAAATTCAATCCATTTTTAAATTAACCCATTTTATTGGCACGTGTTGAAGAGTCATGAAGAGAATGTTCACTCTCCATTTCATTTTACCTAGGTTCACAATTAGAAAAGTGCTTCTGTTAGACTGTGTTCTGTGGGGATTAAGTATTTGCTAAATCCTGGAATCAAGGGGGCTTTCTACATACAGATATTTTATTGAATCAGAGCCGTTATAACCTCTGAACAGTGAAGGTGTGGAAGGATGTCCCACGAAGCCTCGGAGCAGAGGAACAGCTGTAAGATCCAGAGGATGGAGAGGATTCATCTGGGTCTGATTCTAGGATGGTCTTACACTTAACAGAAGAGGGTTAAATGTTCTTTACATACTATTGTAAAATGTGCAAAATATATGACATCTCAAAAGTTGTTGACATCATCAAGATTTAAGCAGTTGTGTAAAACTGATTCTTCCCTCCCACCCCCTAAACTGGTGACTGAGTTAAATAAACATTAAGAATCAGAAGTCTTAACAGGAGTATAACACTTGAATTCAGTACCCTCCAAAAGCATTTGTACTAAAAGTTATGTCTTTCTAATATAATCATTACTAAACTTGCACATCGTCAGAATTGATACCGTGAGAAAAGACTGATATCTTTTTCCATTAATTGAAGTAATAATTCTCTAATATTTTGTTGTTAGTCCAAAATGTGATTAGTTTCCTAAATATGTCTTGATTTGTTTAGTACTTTCTACTTTAAAATTCTTTGTGACCTTATGAGTGCAATAGAATAAACCATTATTTTTTTTCTCATGCGTTAACTTTGTTTGACGAGATTATAAAACAGACTGCATATTCACAGAGATACTTTCAGAATATTAGTTTAATATGCTTTTCATATTGTATCTGAGGAAGACTTCAAATTCAGTACTAGTCAGCATATATTTTTAAATGTCTCAAACTACCTTGTAATATAATGAACTCAGTCCCGTATAATTATTCCAGTGTAATTACTTTGATCTAAAACTTTGCCATTACATTTTCTATTTTCAAATTCCAGCAATCAACTATATCTGCTGCTGCAACTGATGAACTGTAATGCTTATCTGCAGATGTTTCATAACTACTTATAACTTTCTTAAATCCTGATTGCATTAGGATGAAACTTTACAGGTCTTTATGCAGGGGAGAAATGTTGAGCCTTCCTCAAGAAGCATGGAGAGGGAGAGACTTTCTCTTATTAATAAAAAGAAAAAAGACAGAAAGTTGAGACTTGTCTAGAAAAAATGTCCCTACAGTTAAGAATACTTGAGTTTCACAGTGAAAACGGGTCTAGGTTGGGTTGAACTACACTTTTTAGATGTGTGGAAAAGATTTGATTTTACACAGTCTTGTTGACGTCAGTGTAGGCTCTGAGATGCTTTAAGCACATATGAGACCCAGCTATTTAGCCCAGAACCAACTAGTGCTCTGCTTAAAATATCCAACTATAAGCCCCACAACTTTGAGGAAAGAACCAAGAGTTCTTATTGGTAATAGGCTGGAAAGATCAATTATTTACTCCCAAACTACTCTTGTAGACTACCCTCCAATCATATAGGCAGCCTAGAACTGAAACTGGTTTGCTTGCCTGCTCAAGTACACCAGGAAACAAATCATCTTTGCAAGCAAGGCAAAAGTATGACAGCAATAAGAGTTATTTAGGAGATGGGAATCTATATGTTGATTTCCTCCCACACCAGTGACGGATAGTTCCTTACCTTTTCCCTGGAAGGTTACGTGGTTCTTAATGCATTCATTGTTAGAAGAAAAAAGTCCAAACAAACCGGTGAATATATTCTGATGGCAATTATTTTCCTGGTTTTGAGCTGCTTAGGCAGAAGTACTTTTATTCATGGGTAATTATTCACTGCAAATTGTCCAAAAGTTTTGATAAATATTACTTGCAGCCAATTATTTTACCAGCATTTCTCTTCATTCAGTCTCTCACTCAAGTGCCCTAGTCTGTTGTATGAACTAGCCTCAAAATTCATTTTTAGTTTTTATAAGAAAAGTGTCAGAGTGACAAAGCTACGGCTTTGGAATTGACATTTTTTTGCCACAAGGCTTCTTTTGGCTGTGATAAAATTAGAAGGTAGAAGATTATTACTTTTTCCTCATATTTTGAGTTTTATTATCAGGTTACTTTCTCTCACATTTTTTATTTCCAGTATAAATTTGCTCATCATTTGTAGTATATATGCAGAACCTGCATTTATTATATTCTTTTCAAAGGGTCTTGATTCCTTTTGCAATGGTGATGATTTGTCTTTCTGTATACTGAGTAGTGTGGATAATTAACTTGCAGTAAATAGGATCAAATTTTGAGGACTTGCTTATGAAAATCAATAGGCACCTAGGTGATTGTGTAACTTCTCTATTTTTGCAGCCTCATTTGCCCTGCTTCTTCCATCATTACTTTTTTCAGATGAGGATATCATTTTGCAGTTATCTCAGAAGTAGGACTTCAGAGTGTACTGTGCATTTCCCAGGACACAGAGAAACAATATTAAAACAAAAAACAGCTAAGTCTCATTTTTAGTACATCTCATAATGTTAATTTCTTGTGAATTTTTACATAATGTTAAATCATGCACTAGTTTAGTTTTTATTTAGGGAGTTTTGTTTCCTCAGTCCTCCAATTCTACTGATTACTATCAACTGAACATTTGGCACATCATTGATTTTTAAATTTCTTTTTAAAAATCTCTCTCTTTCTATCAAACAAAGCTCACAGATACATAATTCATTACACTGTATAGACTTAGAACTTAGGAAACTCTTTGAAATTTGGCCATTACTGTTTCTATATGTGATTTCTGCCTTGCAACAAATGGTAAAGAAATCTCTTGTACAAATACTGTCTGCAGCTATCTTATCTAAGACAGTACTTTTGTTTTATCCATATTTACAGTTGTTTTCATTTCTCATACTTCAGAAGATGGATGTATGAGGCACGAAACCTAATCACTCAGTATTGCGACACAAAAGTGAATCTATTGTCTATTTGCAGAACTACACAGATGTGCATCTTTTGAACTGCAGTCAGAAGCATTTCTCATAGTTCAAGTTTATTTTCTCTTCAAGTATTTAATATTTGATTGATGAAAAACCACATTAGTGGTTTAACTGAAATACTGTTTCATGTGCTCTCAAAGGACTTCCTTCCAAAGCTTGAATCAAATTACTGGAGATGGTTTAAAGAACATAGGAGCTGAGGGAAGAAACTAAAATCAATACAGCCTAAAATTTATTGTCTGATTTTTGAAGTTACTGACTCCTGTATATCGTTTTAAGACCATGATCTTATTAAACCTGGGACAAAGCAGCGCTCCTTTACTTGCTAGATTATGGCAAAAAAATGCACAAAGAAGCAGATATTAATGAGAGAAGGCGCTGGTCTGGAACTCAAGCTGTCTAGGTCAAATTCCTGGCTCTGCTGCACGACGCCTCAGGCAAATCATTGGGTCTCACTGGGCTTCTGTTCCCCATCTGTCAAATGGAGACAATGGATGCATCCTTCTGCCTGGCCTTCATCTTGCCTATTTGTATTGTGGTTCAGAGGAGAAAGAAATGTTTCTTAAAATGTGTTTGTATAGTACCTAATATACTGAAGCCATTCCATAATATGGTAAGGGCTGACAGCCTCTAGGCAGGAGCATTTTTAATGTGCATTCTGAGAAATGGATTTGCAATCCACTTCAGACCAGTCCTGAAATAGCGTAGAACTTTCTCCTAGTCTTTTTGGCAGATTATAAATTTTATTGTTTGGTTACCATATTGTGGTTGCCATAAAGAATTAGTACTGTCAGCAGTTACCACCCTGAGGTATTATTGTTTGAGTTCCCCTATCCTGCCTACCCCCTCCGCTCACAAACACCCTTATAATAGGGCATTATAAGTAACTAGCGTACATCAACTATTGATAGATAATGGCTTTTTAATGGCTTCCATTGCATTGCTAGTAATATAACTTTCACTTTTATGGCTCTTTTGCATTTCATGATCCCACAGTGCCTATGAGTGCTAGGACTTGATAGAAATTGAACGGACATAACAAAACGCGTTCACACTGCCTAACTTTAGGCACTTAATCAGGTCTAAAATGTAGCCAGAAGAGGGCAGTTCAGGGCAGAACACGCAGGAGTTCTGCATCACCCTCTCATGGGGCATCTCTTGGCAGAAGTATAGATTGAATGGAGGGAATTTACCCACTCAGTGTAACGAGGGAAGTTGGGTGCTAAAAGTCAGATGGCTTCTCTACTCTTTACTCCCTGCCAACACACCAATTTTTGAATTTTTTATCTTATTCAGGTGGGTATTTCTTTCCAACACAAAACCTTCATTTGCTACCACTATGAAAAACTGTGCGATTTATAAATGCCTGCAGATGAGTTAGGGTATGCAGTGATGTTTTTAGTTTCATAGTTTTTACATGGAAACACCCTCTGAAAATCTTCTGACATGATCCTTTAACACAGAGTTGTCAATACAATAGGTACTTTTTTTGTCCAAAATTAGTATCTGGAAAGAAGTAATTTGTCATGACGTAAAAATCTGTGTATACTCATTTTTTAATATATCACTTAGAATAGAAATGAGAACATGAAGTATTTTGACAGGCATTTAGCAAGGTCGGAGATTATTCGGCAGTGCAAGTGTTTCCTATTTTTAGATTAATTTGGCCATTTTGAATGAGTAGAAAGTAGTATGTATTAGTGTGGTAGCATGAAAATTAATATGGTATCTCATGAAGATGGACTGAGTTACCGTATTTTTCATCCTTGTCCTAAAAGTTCATACATCATAAAATCTTGCTTTCTGGGATCATTATACAGATATGAGGTAACAAACTGTCCTCTTGGATACGTGATGATTATATGAAAAGAACCTCTTGCAGTGCGACAATATAGTTTCCATGAATTGTCAAAAAAATGTAGGAAAGCAAAATACAGTTGCCTAAATTAGAATTTGTTCGTGATAATGACCCAGTCATTATAGGAAATGCCATGGTACTTAACTACCCTAAGTTATCAGAACCCCAGAGGATGCTTAGCTATGCTAACATGGTACAAAATCAGCTCTGGGAGAAGTATCTGGATGCTAAATCACCTTCTCATCCCTCTGCTAAGTTTTATTTTCTCAAAATATGGGCTGAACTCAGTATTTCTCTTCTTAGACAAACAGCAATAACAGAAGAAGAGTTTGGGGAGCTGTGGGACAACTGTCGTATTAATTACATGGGCTGGTAATGTTTCCTCTTATGAATATTTTAATATGGGGAAATTAAAAAAGGAATTTGATAATGCCACATGTCCTGAATCTTTAGCTCTCATTCTGAGTATTTATTGTGCATCACAAACTGAATTTTCAATTCAAAAGAACGGCATGGTAGGGAGAATCCTAATTGCAGCAACGTTTCTTCTCCTTTCCCCTTCCTTCTCAGTCTCCTTCCTCCTGTCCCTATTTCAATCTCCCTCCCTCATTAAGTCTATTGAAATAATTTTTGGTTTTGTTAAATGTGTACGGATGTTGATATATCACTTCATTGTACTGCAGTATGTAGCAGTACCAACATAGTCTATTAGTATCAGCATGTGGCATCATTCTGCTGGTAATACCTGTCATGAACATACACACCGAGCACTGCTATGGTGCTCCCTATCAGAGGCGTAGGTCTTACCTTACAGTACCTGCCTATTGTCATGAATGTTTGGGTCTTTTTTATTCTTACCAATGCACATACTTAGTATTTTTCTTTGCTTGCTGGTGTCCCTCCAGTCTGTCAATATTTCTAAGCTAGTCACTTAGTTTAGTCTCTTAGTTTTCCCACCTGTAATATGGGATAATAATGGTGCTTAACCAACTCTGTTTAGCTTACTGAACCTTGCAGTTAAAATTTGCTCAGTTATCGTTGCAAAAGATAAAATAGAATTGTTTTGCTTGACCATTATACACTATATGACAGAAAGTGGCTATACCAAGGTGTGAGAATCACAATATTTCAGCTGGTGAACCCCAATTACTCAGAACTAGGAACTGCCATAAATGAATGAAAAATGAATAGAAGTCAGAATGAAAAAGAACAAAAGAAGATCAACATATTGCAAGCAAAGCATGGGAAAAAAAGCCAAATGCCTATTTCTCATTAATTGGACCTGAGTTTTACAATCTGAAATGCTAGGTACTGGAGAATAAGCTTTATTATAGATCTATATACATTAATTGCCAGCATGTGGTATACAACCTCATTTGATATAAAATATTTAACTGAGAAATCACAATCATTTTTCTTTTACAAGAGCTAGAAATGCCTATATTTTTTAAGCGGAATATTTGTTTCTTCCTGACTGTTCCCTGGTTTTACTCTTCTGTTTTAGTCTCCTTTAGAGTTAACACATCCAATTACAAGATGGGGACAATGACAAAGCTGAAAGCTTTTGAGTTTAGCAGCAAAATCTGCCTATGTCAGGCACACATCAATTTACATGACACTGAAAGGTCAAAAATCTCATTATTATTTGCAGTGTTTATGACTGTCTTCCTAACCAATAGCTTCAAGTACTGAACTGTAGGTGCTGGAAAGCCATCTGATCTATGAGATGGTTTATTAATTTGAACCACTTGATATTGCCTAAAGCTATGAAAATAGGGATATACTAAAGAACATTATTGTAATTATTCCATTAGGAATCCCTTCAATTATTCAGGTGTTTTAATCACTTGGGCATTTAACATAGTGCTAAATGATGATCATCTGATTAAATACAGATCTGTATGGAGCTTTGACACTCTGCTGAAGGACAACATAGGCAAATGCAGACAAATGACTTAATCCTGAAAAATTGATTAGTCTTGAATTAATTTGCTAGAATTTAGGTGGTGTAGAAGCATTGTTAGAACCTCTGGAATTTGCCAGAAAATCTGACAGAATTGCTACAGAACTGTGTTCTATATTCATGTTTTTACAGTTATATTTCCAGCTTTTAATGACAATGAAGGTAACCTTGCAAACAACTTGTGAAATGAGGGGAGAAAAACATCGTGCTCTGTCCTTCCATCTGCAAAAAATAGAGTTTTTTTAAATCCAGACATGATCACAGTAATCTTCTAAGCTGACATTCTTCAGGAAGAGCTCTTTTTTCCACAGAGATTGGATCATAATTTCTGTTTCAAATATGATTATTGTTTTTAACAAAACAAACCAATAAAGAGATCACCACTAATATTTAACTACTCTAAAATTTCATCTTATTTTCCAGGTTTATGTAGCATCAGTTTTCAGCTTTTGCATCATACCTGGTCCATGTCCATCAGCCTCAAAAGTTTTCCATAATCAGATCTCTTTTCTGTTTATGAGTATCTTCACAGAGAGATGTAGTCATCCCTTAACTTCCTTTACTTTGTAGTCATCCTTTGAAGTTACTCCTCTGTTTTCTCATCTCTTTGGAAGTCTGGACTCTAAACCAGAATGCTGTTCTGTTATAGTCTTAGGGTTTTTTTGTTTGAACAAAGATACAGTCTCTATTCTTTGTTCCTAGAAGTGTTGTTTTGCATTCTGCTGAACTGAAAAAAAATTACTGAGTTTATCGTGTAATGGTAAAATATCCTCCTGATTACTCATTCTATCCATCTTTGCATTTGCCCGTATAAGGAATAAATAGTGTCCTTTAAATTGCTGATAAAATCATTGGTGAGTTGGACCAAGAGCCAATCCCTTCTCCATTCATAGATGTATTCTCATTAATGAGTGACCCTTACCATTTATGTTTAATAGGATCTTAACTATGACACAGTAAAACTTAATGACCAGAGACATAGCTGACAGACAGACATGAAAGCTGATGGAAATGATCACACTAGTGACAACAGAGCGTGTAGCTAAGGTGCTACGTCAGACCTCTTTATATCACTTAATAGAGAAGGGACATAAAAATACCCACGTCTAAGACAGGTAACAGTTATAATTTGCTGGTATCTTTTTAGGCTCCTTGGGTTCGTAAGAAACTAATTGTTTACTGTTCAGCTGTCAAAATATGCAGTTACTGTATCTAAAGTTTATTATAATTCATCAAAGATGAACAGTCTCCAGCTATGCTGCCTTCATAAACACTGTAAAAATACATAAAATTTTACCTTATTTTCCATCCTTTATTAGCACAGTCTAACTCCAGTCTCACTTTTTGAAAGAAAATTATTCTTTATGTGTGTATGTGCCCAAAGAGGAAAATGAGAAATGATTATTCTTATTCATTAGCAATGAGAAATAACTGAGTTTTCTCTCACTTAATAAAAATGGATAAAGATGACACTTTTGTTTGTCTCTCAAGTACATCTTCCAAATGATGTAAAATCTGCTGGACTGCAAAAGTGTGAGGCTACTGAATTACAGCTTTTCTGTTTCTTTCCTGAACTGCTATTGTGCAGTAACAGCACAATATGGAGATTTCCGAGAGCTTACTAGCTCACTAGGAAGTGACAACTTTGATGTTCTGGAAGGTAGCGGTGGAATAGTTATAAGCTTGCGGCGTGTTTTCTGTCATTGTGAAGTGTTAGAATAAGGCATGCTGTTGATGGAATCTGTTTCTTTAGTTTCCGAGTACCCTGTATCGCTGCTCCCTTTGAGGATTTCAGAGTAACACTGTGAATACTCTGTCACTGCTCTACCTAGACAGGCATTTCACATATGTTGACAGTATGTAATCAAACATAAAACCACACCTTGAATATCCACAAATTGCACACTTGCATTTTTAAATAGTGCTGGCCTGGTAAACCACTTTAAAAAGCTGTGTTTTCCCCACAAGTAATACTATAATCAGATTTTCCCTGACATGATCTCATGTCAATATATCACTAGATTAAGGGCCATGCTGATAAAGTTCTTTCTGTAATGAGAAGTTCTGTTTTAATATTTCAAGACTGTTTTGAGGAAGCAAAGGCTCCCAGGTGTTCCAGTTATGGGAATTCTGGAAAGTGTTAGCAACTGTAGGTAGTCTATGCTGTACACTTTGGTTACACTATGCTCTAGAGGGAATTTTAGGTGGACAGAAGTATGAAAGCACAGTCTTATGCAAGTGTATAAGTGCACTTATGTAAGTGCACACTTATATAAGTGTATAAGGCAGTGTTTTTGTCCTTCAGTTTCAAAGTAATTATTCTTATGTGTGTCTGAATCTGAGATAGGGATTAATAAATTGATGAGAACCTCCATCTCCTAACTCCTATGGCACTCTTTTATCCACACTTTTAGTACTGCATAAGGATCATGAGGCTATTATAGAAAATCAATAGCTAGAACATGGCTATTAAAGGGGTTTTTTTTAGTTGTTGATATTCTGTGTGCTAATTACTGAGGAAAGCTGTCTCTTTTAATGGTAAACCTGTAGTTGTTAATTGTTTGGTAACTCATTTTGTGTGTTTTCTGTTCATTTTCTCTGATAAATTGCAGCCACAAAACCCACCACAACTATCAGTTGTGCTAACTAACTGCCCTATTAGTCTCTCCAATTAGGCCAAGAATTTAAAAGAAGGAAAAAAACATTGTCATTAGATGTAGCTGTTCCAGTGGAAGACTAAAGGTATTGCTGGTACAGTGCTTGTGCTTTCCCTGTTCTGTGACAAAACAGAAGATTTCTGTTCCCATTGCTGTCAGGCACATTCACAACAAACACTAAGTCTTCGTAAAGTAAGCATTTTAAATTGTATAAGTGGCCCAAGTGATTAGTGGTGGGGGCATTCAGCCAACTAGATGCTGATTCAGCTTGAACCTAAATTGCAAGTATTGATCAGCTTGGCCTCTGGATATTTATAAACAACTTGAAGCCTGTTCTTAATATCCATGGCACATGCAACTATTTTTGACTGCTGTGCATGTTGTCTAAGTTAGTACAGACTAAACCCTGCTGGACAGTCCTAGAAATAGAGAAAGCTACCATGTAAGAATGCTACGTGTCTCTGAAGAGACAATTTTAACTTGCTATCTGTTAACAGATCCAATAATTCTGGTAAATTTATTTCCATGAGGCAGCAAAAACCATGTCACTTATTAATTGAGCTTACGAAATAGTAATGTGATTAAATACCATATGTAAAATGCAGTCACTCCAAAGCTGCACAAAAAGACTCCTCCTATTACCTTTTAAAATAATAAATGACTTTTTTGCTTGCCAGCATTGTTTCTGCCTCCTGAGTTCCTCCCAGCTTACCACAATGTGAATTTCCACTTGCTATCATTTTTAGTCTCACTTCAGGACCATTAAGGAAGAAATCATAAATGCAAAAAAGCTAAAATAGATTCAAATGATAATTTGTCAGTGTATGATAATCACCAGAGCCTGATCTTGCACAATGCTAAACACTACATCCTTCTGTTATCCACAGTAAGAGCTGGAAGTGCTCAGCATATCACAGAATCAAGCCCCGATGCTTATGTGACTGCGATATAGTGCAGTTGATTATATTCTGAATTTATATTCTCTCAATCTCTGTTCAATCTTTGAGGGTGTTTATATCTAGGAAAACATAAATTATTTGAGAACAGTTTCATAAGAGTAAAATTTTATGACAACATATGAAATCCTGTATTAAAATTCAGAAATATCTACTATTTTTATTTCATCTACTTCATAACTTTGTTCACTTTGCATGTGTATCCAAATAAACACACAGCTTTAAAGTCTGCCTGAAAAAATCTTTATTGTTTTTATCTCCTATTCCATTGTCCTTGAGATGTTTATCATTATTCTGCTGAGCATAAGGCAATAGGCATGAAGTTTAATGAGACAATAATTTTCAACATGATTTTATTTAGTGCAGCATTATATGGCAGCCTAAAAACGCAAGTTTGTATCCAATATGTATTGTTTTCTCCAAAATTTGGAAGATCATTTAAGAGTTCAGCTGATACTTCATCAGAGATCCAAGTGACAAATACGTTCATACTGATTCATGTGTACTGTCTCCAAGCAATGTGTACATCCCTGGTAAATGAGACCTCTATGTCTTTTTGAAGAAATGTATGAGTTATGTTGTACTGAAATATGAAATCATAAAACTTCTCATCTACTGGTTCATAATCAATTTTATTTGAAACTGAAATGAAATATGAGACCTGTTTTGCTTCCTTTCCCAAGCATATTGTGCAGTAGCATTCCTCTATCTCCTCAAGCTCCTTCTTCGGTGACTATATAAAACACTTCTCATGGTCAAGTCAATTTTTAGAAGCTTCTGATTTCAGCTATTCAATTAATTGCTCAGCTGCACCCCCTTTCCTTTCTTTTTTGTATTTCTTTTTTTTTAACCATTTAAAGGACTGCATTTATCAACATGACGTTATAGCATCTGAAATCATTCAGATTTTGTTCCTGTTCTTCAGTGAGCAAAAGACAGCAATGACGATTGCTTTGTAACAGTTAGGAACTCATTTTGTAGATGATTTATTATAGCATTTTCTTATTCTAAGCTGTTTATGTCTGAAAATACCTTGGATGAAGGAAACCATACCTTAGAAATAATCATTTCAGATGCTAGTAATAAGTTGTTTACAAAAACAAGCAGGCAAAAAGAGGGGTTGTGGAAATGTTTTGTTATTGTTCAGTTAGCTTCATTTGTTAGTGCTGCCCCATCCGCAACACGCGCTCTGATAGGCAGGGTTTTTGGATAGGAGCTGGAGGTTTCTGCCCTTTCTTGTTACCGGTGCTATGCTACCACTAAGTGTGACACACTGCTGCCAAAAGGAGGCTGAAAGGTGTAACATCCAGGAGATAGGAAAGGAACCTTCGGTTGTGCTGCAAAGGTAGTTTATTTCTCTTGTATTTAACTTGTCTGTGAAAGCTTTGCAAGCCAGTTTAATATGCATTTGATTACTTAGATGATCATAAATAAGTCACTGTCCCTACAAGGTTTACTGGATATATTCTTAATTCTGTGGCATTATAAAAAATGAATTAAATGGATATGTGAAAACTGAACACCTTTTCTCTGTCCTGTACTGAGTGATCTATAAGTATGGAGAAAAAAAATATGTTTACATGTCCTGGCCAAATCTATTCTTGTTGCATTTTGGAAACTCCATGCTACAAAATGAGGATGGACAATTTGTTTCATGGTTCTTTAGTTATAAACTATATGTAAATGATAAAGATCCACAAAGAAAGGAAATTCCAGATAGCTTCTAGGGATATTTTGACAAATACTGGGCTAATTAGGAGCCTGAGCAAAAGCAAAATGTAGCACTTCCCAAAGTAGTGATCATCATGTGAAATGGCACTCCGATAGTTATGAGTTAACTGGGAGTCTTCTGCTGTTCATGTTAATACTTTTGAGCACAATAGATGTAGGCCCCATAAGAGAAGTCAAAGTCAGTGGTGGGGAGGATTGTATCCAATCCATATAATAAACTCAAAACCATTTTAAAAATTAACACCTCTCACTGTTTTGAAGCAAAACACATGCTTTTATTATACAGAACATAGTTTACAACTTTCTGATTACTATAAAGTACAGAATGTAACTAATACTGTTACTAATAAGTAAGATTACTTGTAAAAACCTGTAAAAATAATGACTTAAAGCAAAAGCAGATCATTTCCAACAGCAAATTCTAGCTGGACTTTCTCTTTAGAATTTGTTGGCATGTCCATATGTTTACAGAAGTTAATCAAATAATCTACTTATATTTGTTTCCTCTACTTTTTATTCATCCTCCCCAATGTCGTATGCTCAAGATACTACTTTTGATACAAACAGATAACGTGATTTCACACACTGTTTAGGACCAGTGTCACATTCTGTTAATTCTAAAGTAGCAACCTGATCTATCAATATTTCTAACAAATTATACACAAAGCTATATCATAATTTGTATACAAAGCTACCATAATTAGTCTCATCACCCTTCATTCTCATCTGTTTGCATTTTCAAACTTTTTTTAATAGGTCTTTTTCTTGTAAAAGCATGATGATATACAAATGTACAAACCAGTACCTATTTGTATGGAGACCTCTAAGACTTCGGTATATTCATCCTGTGATTATGAGATAAAAATGCTTTGTTTAGGAAATTAAACAGTCCAATACAGTCATTAATTCTTCATGAGCTACAGCATTGATGACACTTCCAGGTATGTTGCTACCCTTTTTTAGCATCAGAACATACCATTCTCACAAATAAAATGGATCGGCTCAGTATAGTCTTGGCATGTTTGCCTTACTCAAGCCATCCCTCTGACCTCCCTCTGCCAGTGTCCATCTCAATGGCAGAGGATGGACCTCTTCCATTATGGAATACCCAACCAAGGTAATCTTCTCAGCTATCTGATACTGCTGAATAGTTTTTCAAAAAATATTTTCTAAGGATCATTTCACAGCAATGGCATGTGATTGTTCAAACTCGCTAATGTGAAGTTACCCATGAAAAGAAACCTTTTGGAAAAAACTAAAAAGTTATTAGGGCTTGTATATCCTTTTTCCCCCTCTCATTAGTCCTATTTTCTCCTGTGATTTTAGAAAATGAAAGGTTACTCTGTACCTGTAATAAATCCTGTGAGAATTAAGCCTTTGATGTATTGACAAGAAAGCTTCTTGGCAGCCATAAAGCTCTATTTTTTTCACCAGTAAATAGACTATATTTCTCTTTGCAGAGAAATATTTATTACCACTGAACATCTAAAAACCCCTGTCACTTTAACCAATTGGTGTAGAATATATATGCACCTCAGGCAAATGCTAAGAGCACGCAGGAATGTTTTAATTACCATTAACAATAGATTAACAGTAAAATCCTTTCTGCCCATATCAGTGTCACTGTCATCCCTCTTATCACTATAATCTGACAGGAGGTAAACCCTTTCTCTCAGTTTAGTTCAGCTAGTGAATCATCCAGTGAGAGTTCATCCCAATATATCTATAACCCCAAGAGGGCTCATTACAACGTGAAATTCCTTTGGCACAGTGAAGGAGCTCTCTGAAATTCCCACCCACAAATACTTGCTCTCGCTTATGTTGATCATTGTTCTTACTGCAGTCAAATAATTGTTGAAGGTGTCAAAATGTGTTCCTGTCACCTGCACTGCCCACAAGCACTGTGACATAACATGTGTGAACACAGATGTTCTCCTTCTAATCCAGGCAACCTGAATACAACCTGAAATCAATTATTAAGCTGCACTGTCCCACCAAAGGGTCCAGAGCTAAATAAACCAAAAGAATTCCAGGGCAGTGCTGCCCCACTGTTCCTATTTCTTTTCTTTGCTCCTCATTTACAATATAGAGATTCACCATGCATGAACAGGCAAGACCTATAGACGTTTTATACATCAAGGAGGATGACCTTTTCGAGGTGAGAAAAAACAAAGCCGTTCTCCCTATACTTGTGGGATATTGTCAAATGCTTCCCACAAACTTCCCAGAGTGACTGGCACTGCTCAACTCTTCACTATGTCCAAGTTAAATTAAGATTTGCCTGTTTATTTTCTCTTGGTAAAAGCAGAACCCAAAATTTTAATTGATATTGAAGTGTACAGGAAGCTTTTGATTCCTGGTATTTATCCAATTGCCATTTTTTGCCTATAAATAGACAAACAAACATGTTGAAAAAGATAAAAAGATGTTAATGGAGCTTAAGTTAATGCAACAGCAAAACCTTAGAGAGGACTATACAATGGGGGTAAATAAATAGCTGATATATTTTTAATTCCAATCTTTTTCTGTTCCATCTTTCATTTTACAGAAAGAGAATGAAGTTTTCCTTTCCACTCACAAATCCTTTCCTTCATCTGCCAAAATTGGATATCATAAAATACTATTAAAATTGCCTCTGCTGAGAAAAACAAAACAAAACCAAACCCTGCTTTTTCTCTGAAGCGTCTCATTGTAATATGCCTTAATATGTCAGCAGTCACCCACACATTCATCCAGGGCTGGATTCTGTAAGCTTGCCCTATTTTTCAGTATTCATTTGTTAACTTATAGCTGTAATCTCTAGCGGCCTAAAGTTTTCAGCAGACATCACCGGTTTAACCTAGCTTCATCTTTGACATTAAACTATTTCTTTCTTCAAAACCCTTACAAGACCATGTAGTCATCAGTGAACGTTCTTGAAATAGTTGTGCTAGATTAACCAACTAATGCAACTAAGCAGTTCTGTAAAGATTCCCCCAAAAGCCCCATATAGATGCTATGTCAGTTTTGACTCTTTCATCTGGAGTATTCCTGAGCCATTTCTCACTCTATAATGATGCCTCTGGTCTTTCCAACTGCTATTTCATTATCAAGTGAAGAATTATGTAGTTTTCCACAAGTCCACACCAAGTTCAGTTTCGTATTCCCAAAGTTCAAACCTGATCAAGCACTATTAAGAGACAACTTGCATACATGCTGTTATTGCAGCCATGCTCATGTACACCCAGTTAAAGACATTCCCTTGTAGCTCCAATAAATGTTGCTCAAAATGCCTGTAGCTGTGTGGCATCACATAGCACTTACATGATTCATCAGCTTGTGACTCTCTGGAGTTTTTAACTGACATGATTTAGATCACTCATAAAAACAGTTATTTAACCATCGATAGGAAATTAACAACTTTTTATACAGAAACCCAGCTTTATTTTTGGGTGTAACTGATTACAGATGAAATCTGATAACATGAAATAATGAAACCCTGCTTTCTCTAGGCAGTCCCCATCTCCATGCCCTGTTACTGCTGCAGTAAAAAGTTTGCCTTTGCTGACTGAGGCATGCGGTCAGGATGAGGGCAGGTTCCCGGTTACTTCCACAGTAACATGTAAGGGCTCAGACCAGAGGCATTCCAGGAGTTTTGCAGATTATTTCTCCACATTTGTCTTGTCGTTGATACTCCCACTATTACATAGCTCTGTTTATTTTCTTTCTTACCTCTTTCACTACACACTCCCAGTTGGAAGATCTCACCATCCCCAGATCCTGAGGTTGCTCAGGCTCAGTAACTTCTAGGTACCAGTCCCATATAGGTGCTCCCTGAAAAACGTGCATTAATTTCAGAAACTGGCTGCCCATTTGAAAATGCTGAAGGGTTCAGCCTTCCACTGATCACCCACAGTTAATGTAGTCCCAGAGTGCTCTTTGGCTCCCTTTTTCATTTCACCTAAATTATTCAATGTATTTAGGGAAAGAAAGGGTCCTGTCCAGCCTGGATTGAAATCCTTTCCAGACATGATACTTTTGTCATGTTATTTACCACATGACCATTTTTTTTCCAGCATTGCATGTAATGAATGTTTTACAGTCCTTGGGTTTGTAAATGTGGAATTCACTACCTTTTCTCAAAGTTAGAGCACGTGATTTGCAGAGGAGAAAAAGGAATATTAAGTGCATTGCTTCAGAATAGTGATGTTAATTCCTTTTATAAATGAAGTATTATGGATATATGAGGTATTTGCTTGGAAAAATTCAATGGTGCCTTGAACTTTACTATTCTACAGCTTAAGTTTATTTTAAACTCACTACAAAATTCTAGCATAATGATTAGCGCTGCAAAGAACATCTGATTCATGTATACTTCTATTATAGAAGAAAATTGCTATGGAGTTGATTAAGGTTTGAAGTAAGGAAACAGATACAGTGTAATCTGAACCCCTTGACATCTTCTGAACCATTTTTAGAAAAAATACTTCCTTCTAGAGTTAAATCTCAAGTGAAGCTCTCCACATCATGGCAAATAAGACACGGTTTTCAGCTGCACATAAGCAAATCCTAAAGATTTCAGCAAGGGTTCCACCTCTCCATATCCTCTTGAGTAGTGTCATCAAATTTGTGCTTTCATATATCCCATCTCTGGCAAAGGTCCTCTGTATTCTTGTCCCTCCTGAAGACCTTATCCAAATGCCAATAAGGGGCCATATCCAGCAGCCCTCTCCCATTGCGTATGAACAGTTTCTCTATGTCTAGGCAGTCTGCACTCCTCTTTACTATCCCATCATGGCATAATTTTCCCAGACGTTTGTCTCAACTCCTGTGTCTGCTTCCCCATTCACACCACCTTTGGATTAATGAATCTCTGAGATGAGGCAGCTCTGAACTGGCACTCTGAGGAGTGTGACAGAAACTGTCGTGAGAGCTAGCATTTGAGCTGGAGGATCAAGCATTTTTATAGCTGACCTTTACATGGGCAGGCAGTTTCTCTGAAGGTTTATATCAAGAAAACTTGAACTTAAATTACTTCAACAACACTTTCAAGATTTAGCTGTTTGGAGCTGTACTACATGATGCTATATTCCAGTGCTGCTGGGCATAGTATTGCTCTTCTCTTTGCACTGGACAGGAGCAATATAGATATGTTCCACCAGAGAAGATAGGTGACTTTCTGTGGATGCCCTGCACAGACTCTGATCAGAAGCGAACATCCAGTTTTCAGAAGGATGAACTCTAATTTCTAGAGTACCTTAGTTTCATTCGAAGGCGGAATGTAGATGTAGTTGAGAGCATTATCTTTTAAGAATAGCTATTGTTTCTATGCAATAACTAACATTCATGCTTTGCTCTTGCAACTCAAAATTCTGTTGCAGGAGTCATCTGGAAATCCAGACAGAATCTTTTGCGGTGAAAATGTATTTCTTAGCACAGTAAAACACCAATGTAAAATTAATATTTATTCTCAGAATGGCACCTTTGAAAGACATAAGATAAGAGAGCTGGGAAATACGCTTAAACTGGAAGAAGTTTCTCTGCTGAAGTTTCAGAAGTTTCAGAAACTCTGTTACCAGATTGAAATTCAGCTCACTTTGGTAGTGGCTTGTGATGGGAATGCAGCCATGACGGGAATGCTGTGTCATGCCGTGGGACTCAAAGGACCTGATGCCAGCAAGTACTATTCCAACAGTGCAAATTCAAGCCTCGTTCACTTCTAAATAGCGGTGGGCCTGAAATATATCTCTAAATATGAATCTGAATGGAAGTGCTCCCCTTTACTTTGGCTGACTAAAAATCGGTTGTTAAGGCCCATGCTTCTCTGCTGTTATGAACAGAATTCACTGCTGATTGATATGCTGTTTCCAGAGGTGGAACTCCATCCTGGCCTGTGCTGCTAGATCTGAGATGTCTCCAGTTGTTATAGGTAGGTATGGGGTTTTATGCGTAACATTTTGCACAAAGCAAAATAGTTCAAATGTACGCAGGAAATTTCACATACACGAAACTTGCAAATCTATGTAATTGGCATTAAGATTAATTCAGTTAGAAAGAAAGCTGACGGATTAAAAAAACCTTGGAGTTCTAGTATCTTTTAAAAAATAAATTTCAGGAAATGGAAACTTGCTCCTTGATTGTTTTGCATAATCAATAGAAACTCCTGATGCAAATGCATGCGGTGAGGTCATGTGTCACGTCATGCTTGCTTTCTTTAGGAAGCAATAAGTTTACAATTGAAAAGTCAGCTTCGTTTCTCACGCTCTGGTGTGTGCTGTGGTCAATGCCATTTATTTTTTTTCTTTGCCTCTTTCCTACCTTTTGTCTTTAGAACTTAAATTGTGTTCAATGTTGTTAGATTCAGATTGTGGGTGAGAGCACAGTGTGAGGGAAAAGGAGGGGTGTGAAATAGGGGCCACTTTGGTGTCCTGCTCCTGGCTGGGCGCAGTTATGGTTTGTAATTAGAGTAGGTCCCCTGGTGCAGTCTATGGCTGGTTGTCAGAGGGCTGCCACGGCTTGCAGTTTGGTGCTGTCCTCAGCAGCAGTCGTCTCCTCGGCATCTCAGGCCGGAGCTCGCTGAAGAGCAAACGGGAATGCTGTTTAGGACTCTCGTGTGACCTTGGAGTAGCATAAAAGTCCTGGAGCACTGGGTAGGTGCCTTGTCTTGGGTTTGTGGCCCCTGAGTAGGGCTTTGGTTAGGTCCTAGTCGGTGTTGGTTGTTGCTAATGGCCTCCGTCTCCTTCAAAGTGGCAGTCTATCAAGAAAAATAATGTCACATAGAAATTTATTGGTCTGCCTGTGTGAATCAGAAGGTAGTGTAGAGAAATGGTCCCCAAGTGTACAACTGGCTTTAAGTGGCTCAGCTGCTTTTCTGCATTTGAGTGACAGTGGCATTAAGGCAGCACAGAAACCCAACTATTCATCTTTTCTGGGTAGAGCAGCTGTCTTTCAATAACAGCTAGAGGAATGCAGCTCTCCTCTATGACACTGATGTGAGGCAAGCTAAGATAGGAAGGATAATAGGTTCATGCATAGAAGATTACGTTATTTCCTTTACCTAAACAACTGACTAAGGTAAGAGGTAAATATTTATTTACCATCTAAAGATGTTATATAATTTATATCATTTAAGTATAATGAAAGTTTTTTAAAATAGTAGAATAAATCTGATTTTTTTCCCCATCTGTATTTTTTACAAATACATTAATGTTCCAGATAAGTAATTCAAAACAAAAGAATATGAATACAATAATTCCATTTAAATTAATTAATACTAAGAATGTATGAGCTAAGAATAATGGTTAATGAGATCCTAAAGCTTTTCCCTTTATCCCCAGTCCATCTCCTCCCTTCTCCCCCCATCTCCCTTACCCCTAGTCTATGGATTTAAGTTGTGTATATATCCTTCAGGAAAACTAAAGGTTAAGTTTTTGTTTAGGATGGAAGTGTTAGCCCCTGAGAAGAAAACACATGAAGAGAATGAAGATTTGCAACAGTATCATCAGAAGCCTGCAAACTGCAAGAAATTGCTTAGGAATTGCTGCTTGATAAAGCGAATTTTTGCCTGGAAAAGTTTGAGCTCTAAAGGTACCTTTCCTATTGAAATTTTTAGTGTAGGAGAAATTGTTGTCTTTCCAAGAATTCTGAATTTTTGATACGGTGGTATTACTGAATTTAGCATCAGTCAAGTTACAGGTACAAAAAGTCTCTGCTGTCTTGGGTCTATTGTGCAAAGAGATTAAAAATGGTACAGCTTTGATTGAAGGTGCTTTATCATAATGTGATATAAATAATTGTACTGCATGAGCATTCATTTTGCAGCATATCAAAATACATGGTCTGCAGAAAAGGTCTGCAGAAAAAAAATAATCCTTCAATCAGAAGATAAATGAATAAATGTAAAATCCCAGCAATTAAATGTCCCAAAATCTGTTTTGATGAGTAAAACCTCCTTTGATCACCGTCAGAGTATATTTACATGGAAATTACATGATCAATCCCTTTGTCTTTGAGGAAATAGAGAAAGGTAACATCCTGTCACTTTTATACATAATGATGCTATGTACTGTATTTATTAATAAATACTGAAAGAAATGCTTCTTTTTACATTGGAAGTTGGCTATGAAATATCTCACCCATTGAAAGTCTAACTCTTTTATGAATAATAAATTAAACGGCAACCATCCTGAAGTGATGGTTAATCTGCTTCACATTATTTGCCTCAGGAACATTCACACAGTTAAGGATTTTATTCAGCACTGATTCCTCTTTTTACCATCATATTTGTACTTTGCAACATTATGTAAAAACAAAACAAAACCACTGCCCCAAACAACCCTTCTGTGTTTTGCGGCATTTTTCACCCCCTTACACACAGTTTATGACAATAAAAAACCAGGTCCTCAGTATATTGAATTTGTGTCAAACAGAATGCAAAAAATGCATGACATTGTTTTGTCATAAAGAGCTAAGTCATCATATCCTTAGTGATACATTATTTTATTTACACATTTACTTTAAAGGATATGCTCTAGTAGCTTAGTTTCAGCATTTAGAAACAATGAGCTGGTTAAATACAGCCTACCTCTGGTTTTAAACTGCCCTTATCCCTGTATTATCCAAGTAAACAAGTGTTTGATATGCCTTTTAACCTAAGCATAATCATTTAGCTATTCTTGGCCACTCATTTTTAAAGCTTTAGGGTAATATTTCCAACAAATGGCTGCTTTAATCACCATGTATATTATGGTTTGTTAAATACATGTTTGATTTCTGATTACTGTGTCAGTTTGTACCTACAATTCTCTGCACTTTCATTAATTTTTGGTATTGTTACTGGAGCTAATGAAGCAAAAATGAATTTGCTGTAACGCTTTCAAAACACTCATCCTTTTGTTCATGGGAATTTCAGAATTTTTTTTCATTGTGTTATCAGCAATATCGCAGTAGACCTAAGGAATCAGCTCTCTACAAATGGTGTGTGAATCTGAAGCAACTTGCACTGAAGTTAATAGGTCTGATTCTTTAGTACCTTTGAACTGGCTAATAATTTGCACCTCTGGAAAGGGTCTTAAAACAGTCAATAAGTAATGATAGAATTAAGGATTTATTTTGTCTTGGTAAAGTGAATTAGCAGATACATGAATCACTGTAAAATCAGGCTCAATTAAGTTACTCTGGGTTACTCCAACAGAGACAAAATCAGAATCTGACACATAGTTAACTCAAAATCAAGCTATTAATTTTTCTTTATCTAGTACCAAATGATAGAAAGCATATTCCCATAAGGATACCTTTACAAGAACCTTTGAACATTTACCAGGATCAAGAAGACTGACGTCCAGAGGTACTTTCTTCAGCACTGTTCTGTTGTCCAAGGTGACCTCACTGGCCGAATAGGTTTTCTTGGACTTCAATACTAGAGCCTACTGACATCTGTAACACAAGTTGTATGTGGCATATCCCGTTGAGTTCCTGAGCCACAGCTGGGTAAGATTTCCTACAGATAAACAAGTGGGGCATTTCTGAAACCCTCTAGGCCTGGCCATGGAGGTGCTCATCCATTCTCTGGAATAAGTTAAGTCGGCAAGACGTCTGCTGTAATTTAACCTTCCTCCTAGTACCCATGACAGTGCTGTGGTAGCTACAGAGCAGCTGGCTACTGAGATACGTGGTCAATACCTACTGTTTTCTGCCGGCAGGATGGAGGTGGGTGTGCAAATGATACTGTGGTGGCTCATTCCCACTTACGTATTCTTTTACACAAATCAGATTCCTCATTGGTTGTCTTAAGCTACCTTACCTTACATTAGTAAAGTGGTATAAAAATAGTCATTAGGCAGTTGAGGCTTGCAGTTTAGTACTTAAAAAACAACTGAAATTTTTTTGTTCATATTTTTAAAAAATAATGAAAACTAAATATTGAATTGTTTGGTAATTCACTACCATTATAACAGTTTGTAGCTGGAAATACTGTAAAGTAATGCATCTTTGATCTTTCTTTTAAAACAGAGATTATTTCTCCTCTGCAATGTGTTTTTCATACTTTAGTTTATTTGTATGATCTTGAAACTGAGTTTGTCAACATGTTGTTTTAACTTTATAGAATTAATTATACTTTCAGAGACAATTTCCATTTATGAATTTGGAGCAGGCAAATAAATATTTGATTTACTGCGATGTTCAGATGATTTAACTCCATTTTCAGATTGAATAATCTTCACTCTTCTGACAAAATCTTAGAATGTCCTGGCACTGGGGATGTCTTCCTGCTCTTCCTGCGTCAACATCTCTCATAGGAATAAGAAGAACGTTATAACATAAATACTGGAAAGATAATTACACTCAACCCTTTTCTATGCAGTATTTAAACAGCATGAATTTAATGCAGTAGTGATTGCTCCAAAGGAAGAACAAGAGAATAAAAAAAAAAAAGTGCCTTATTATATTTCAGAGAAAAGTGAACAGAATAACATAATTGTCAATGGGAAACAATTCCACACTGAAGACCCTATTTTAGTCAATGCTCAAGGGCCAGTAATTTGACTAATTCCCTCACACAGTAGTTTCAGAGAGCAGATATCTTGTAACTAAGGCTAGAGGAACAGACTATGAGTATTGCCAGGTATACATCAGTGAGAGCTCAATACTGCAGTAAGCCCTGGGCCCAAGTTTAAAGCATGTGTTGAAAAACTGGAGGGTTTCACTTTCAAAAATGAGCAGCCCTGAAGTATCTCCTCACTAAATTGGCAACCTACTCAGTTAACCTAGGGCAGTTATGAGTCTTTCCTGATCATTCCATGCCATGAATATACATTCTGCTGCAGATTTTGTAAAATGCAAATGAGAGACACCAGGAGGACAAGAAGTTGTCTGTCACAAAGATAAATTTGGAGGAATTGTACTGCTGACTCTGCATTACATACTGCTAAAAATATTATAGATTATCAACTGTTTATTTATAAACTTTTTCATATTGTTTGCATTTCCTCAAACCACGTATTTATGAGTTGAGATATGAATAATTTAGGAATAGTTCCAAGCTGTCAATCAATGTGTGTATTTTTCCCTGTCAAATAGTACATTTGACAAAATAGTTAAGGAAAAAATGACCCACGTTATTTGAGAATTAGTTAAACATTCTGCTCTCCCCAGGGTACTTCATATACTCTCAGACCTTGGATAACTCAAAAAATTCCTGCTGGAGATTGTCAGTACTGTTTTTTTAAATATGGACTTCTTGAAAACAGGATAATAGTTTGTCCCCTGTGGTCCATTTGCCTTTTTTATTCCTATGCAAATATGTTGAGCATTACTTTGAAATCCAGTCACATCTCAGACCATGAAAAGAAATTTTTCTCCCAGTTGTTCAAAATTGACAAGAACCTTTATTAATGTTGAACAGGGGTCCTTTGGACTGAAACATTCTTTCAATGTCTTTCAGCATTAATTCTTGTGTGCCTGTTTGTACCCCTTTTCTATTGAGTAGTGAAGCGATGGGGCAAAGACAACGTGAAAGGTAGACTGATGACAGCAGGATTTACATACAGGGTTTGTAATCCACTATCAAAGCCCTCAACTGCCTTAAATAGAAACTATCATGACTACTAATTAGGAGACAAGGGCTGTTTCCTAACTATTACTGAAGCAAAAGCATCTTTGCCTGCTGTGATAGGACAAGGGGTAATGGTTTTAAACTAAAGGAGGGGAGATTTAGACTACATATAAGGAAGACGTTTTTCACAATGAGGGTGGTGAAGCACTGGCACAGGTTGCCCGGAGAGGTGGTAGATGCCCCATCCCTGGAAACATTCAAGGTCAGGCTGGATGGGGCTCTGGGCAACCTGATCTAGTTGAGGATGTCCCTGCTTATTGCAGGGGGGTTGGACTAGATGACCTTTAAAGGTCCCTTCCAACACAAACCATTCTATGATTCTATGAAATTCTTTTTGTTTGCTTGTGCATGGAGTGATAGTTACTGAAAACTGCCTGGTCCTAGTCACCCTTCCCTACAGGAAGAATATGAAATAAATAGGGTAGATAAAAATGACAGAAAACAACAATAAATAATAGATATCCAGTATCAGGAATAGCATATCCTCCTGAGTTTGTTCCTTTGTCCCAGTAGCTGCGCTTCACTAACAGTCCTCTCTTAAAGGATTGCTGATACACTGTTCAGATCTTAACTTGTCCAGTAATTGAATTTTTATGGCCTGTCAGATGTGTCATTTTTACTTCATGTCATGTCAAGTCAAACTACTTCATGTAGTTTCCCTAGGATTTTTTTCCCCAGTTTTCTCACAGATGCTTTGAGGAATGTTGGGTTTCTGTGGAATTTACAAATTTACATCTTGAGAGGACTTCATAGAACTTTGTGTGGGCACTAGGAAAAATTTGTCCTATGTGCCCATGGAGCTGGAGTTCACATGACTTTGCTATTTTGAGTCTGAAAGCCTCTAAGAGAAGAAAAGGGGGGGGGGGGGGGGGGGGAGAGATGGAGGGAAGGAGGTGAGAGGAAAGAGAGAGAGAGAGACCAAGGACCATGTCCCTTGCCAGACCCCCTTCTCCTCTCCTTTCTAGATTGTCAATGTGTAAATAATTACACCATACCCTATGAAATCTTTCCTGAATGCTTAATAAGCAGGCTTTGTAGCCTGTTACTACATGTATTAACCACTGAAGAGATTAACATATCAGAGATTTTATGCTCTGAAGACAAACATAGAAATGCGTTTAAAAATGGAGCCTTTCATTGTTTTAGGCAATACAGAAATCTTTATTTTGTAAAATCTACAAGAAGAGAAATTGGGAATGCAAAATGAGCAATGTTTAGCCCATTTCATCTATTTGAAATATTTATGAAAATGTTTTACAATTTGATGATGATGCTTGTGGTGAACATGTGAATCGTAAGTAAGCTAGCTACTATACCCAGGAAAAGTTACAGGATTAAAACCTTATTCACTTTGTGTCTTTTAATAACTGTTTTCAGAGAAAATGAACATTGTTCAGGATTGCTTTAGGTATTTCTTTAATTGCAGTGAACTATGAACTAGTACTTTTTTCTTATTCACCTCTAGTAAGCTGAGGTTTTGTGGTGCCTTATACCTTCTGGCTCACTGTATTCCATTTTATGTTACAAAAATTTCACCTTCTGAACAAATATTGCATACATTGTATGTACATATCTTTTCAAGTCACTGAACTGGATGGAACATGTGGATATATTCCGTTTATTTGTGAAAGTGTTGCAAGTAATGAGCTTTTTATTTTTGTCAACTTCTTTCCCTGAAACCAATATAGGACTCTATTCTTAGCTAAATAATTCTCCATGTTAGAATACAGATGTAGTTGTACATATTTATTAGAAATGAAAAGATTGTTTAAAAAATGCTAATAAAACATGCTGGAAAGAAAAGGAAAAAAGGTAAGGGAAAATAATATCTTTTTAATATTTTTTGGTTTGCTTTCCACCAAAGCCTGTTCACCCATTATAATCTCAGACAAAGGAGTTTGTATTAAGAGACCTGGCAAAAAGGGGAACCTTGTAGTTTGTTCCCTTCTTGCCTAATGCTAACTCTGAAAGACAAATCATGGCAATAAAATTAGAGGCTTTCCCTGGTGAATGTAATTTTCTTTTAAATTTGTAGCACAGAGTGATCTAATCTCAATAAGACTTCTAATACTCTCTTTGGGATAGCAGTAATAGTTAATGGTGCAAATTAACAGGAAAGTGTATTATGCAGGAATGTTTGTTATCTTTCAGGTCATTAAAAGGGGAATTGGAAAAACATTGATTTTCACAACTTAGAATCATTCCAGAGTGATTATTCCAGAGAGATTAATGTTTTGAAAAGGGTTTTTACTGTGCATTTTTGTACAGACTTGCTAAATTGAGCAATGCATGTAGCTAATGAAAATGTGAGGCTCTGACACACACTTTTGTAAGTGTGTATAAAATTATGTAGCATCATTTTTGGCTTGAGAAAGTTTAATAATCACTATCCTATATTTCTCTTAGAAAAAAACTATGAACATGTATCTTCTGAAACTTTTAATAGTTAGAGGCCAAAGTCATGACAAAAGACCTTACTGTTTTACTCTATACATATAAGGGTTTTTAGCATTTCCAAATTTAAAAATAAAATTTCACAAATCTTGCAATTACCACTAGTTTACAGTTTGGGGAGAATTCATACATGTCTCTTCAGAGTCCTTGAAGCAGATATTAGTGCCTATAACAGTAAGTATTATCCATAACTGAGTTTTTAAAGATGCTTGATACAAAGACAGCAAGTTGGAAAGTGCAGATTATGAAGTCAGTTCTCCTTAGAGTGAATATGTTTGTAAGGAGAAGGATATTTCATGGGAATTAGATTTCCTCGGGGTTTGACATTCAAAGGATTAAATATGCTCCACAGTTAACCCCTGAGAAACATGGCTTAGAAAAATGTGAGTGTGACACTTTATGGAGTTTCTCCTTTATGCTTCCCTGGTTATATAAACATTACACAACAAGGTGTGTTTCTCCTTTTCTCTTGGAGGTTTGTTTCTTTCATGTGAGAATGGATTTTTATGGTCTGCAGTTGCCACCTTCGTAATCCCGGCATTGCAGTTCCTAGGAGGGACATGATACTGGAAGATGAAGCATTAACTCATGGCAGATTGCTGCCTAAAAACTCTACATTTGCAGAAGTACATGTTGAACTCCCAAGCTTTTTTTGCTCTTTCCTTCTCTTCTCTTTCTTTTCCTAATGACCAGTGTTAGCACCAAGCAGTTTGCATAAGCTTCCTGAGAGACAGTGCAGAGTTTTAAACTAGCTCTAATTAAGAGCTTTGAACAGACCCTTTTTATTAACCATTTAGTTTTTGATTAATCATAGTGAATGTGTGTTTTCTTTTCATGTAAAAAGCATGAGGAACCATTGAGCTGACTGGAACCTTTCCAGGGATGTCACTCTGGACTCTGCATAATGAAATTTTATTTTTCCATTGAGATCATTACTCTTACTTACCAATGATCACCTTATTCTTCAATCAGTTTAAACTGTTAGAAAAAACATTCCTAGCATCCTCTCGAATTTGGCCGAAGAATAAAATGAATAGCTGATTAACTGCTCATTAATCAGCTGGTTATATCAGAAACATAATTGTTTCTCTATTTCTCCTTGTTTCTCTAGTAGAATTGGAGTTACTGTTTCAATATCATGCAGATATTTAAAAATGATCCGTTGCAATACAATATAGAAAATATACGCCCTGAACATGAAAGCAAACTATGAAGTTCTGATCTCTCCCTTTGAAAATCTGACGTCTAGTTTTGTTTCCCCAGATTTTCCTTCATTGTTATACAAAGGTCAGTGTCCCATTTAAAAAAAAAAGAAATGGTTGCTAATTTATTGAAAATCTGTTACTTAAAAATCAAGTTCTAACAATCAAAGGTTTGGAATATAATAAATGTAGAGGATCGCCATTTTGGGGAAACTCAAATATATTCTTTGTGAAACCAATATATACTTCTGTTTAGTCTCTGTACTCACAGTGTCTTTGATTTCTACTGTGTCTGCCAACTCCTGCTTTTTTATTTCAAAACAGTCTATCAATCAAAAACTAATAGGCCGAAGAAGTGTATTAGATTAAGTGGAAGAACTTTTATATTCATGGCATACTTAGAAAATGGAATCAATCTTTAAGTATCTTGCCACTTTCCATCTGGGCATTATTCCAGCACTTTAAATGGCTAAATATATTGAGAGTATTCCAGATTAAATGGTAGCTCTGAATGTCTTTTTATAAATGGTATGGCCCATAAAGAACTGAATTTGTTGTGGTGGTTAACGATATCTGCGTTTTGTTTTCCAAAGTGTACCAAATATTCGTGCAGTATAACACAACTGTGTTTGTGAGCGTCTGTCCCTGGAAAAAATCCTGCAACTAGAAGGAGCACTTCTAATGCAGATCAAGTAAGCTGTCAGAAGCAGCTTTTTTAAAGTATGCAAAGCCAGCTTTTTTCCCTTTTTTTGGCATAGTGAAGTATTAAGACTGGATTACTTTTCACAAAAGATTAAATTAAAAGGAAAACCAACGTATCTTAGAAGTGGAGAGTTAGGGCAGAAGAAGAGGGGGAAACCCAGTAAGAAACAAATAAACCAGAACGACTAGAACAACAAAATTACATGTTGCTTTGTTTGCCTTTTTTCCCCCATTTAATTTATTGCTGCTGTCACCTTTCTTGAATGCTTATTTCCATTGGAGTCTGCAGTGTGGTCTTGACAGTTCTTCTGGCAGGCAACGGTTCTGACAGGATAGATTTGCCCTCCTTTCAGCCCAAAAGGGGTAAGTAGGAGGACTTGGTGCTCTTCATTGCTGCAGTAATGCCATCCTGCTGGGACCTCCCTGCTGTTCCTTCGAGTAACATTATCTTCTTGGCAAGGAGATGTGTTCTCAGCTGTTCTTTCATTTTCTTATTCATCCTTTCTGTGTGCAATAGACTAAGAAAATGTCCATAAGGAGCTGGAGTTCTTCACCGAGCCATCTAAATGTTTAGTGGGCACAATGACTGTATTAGTCATATGTGGCAACACTGCAACTGAATTTTGCAAATCACCTCAACCAAATGCCAACAAACCTGCCCTGTGTAGCAAAGCAGAAGGCATACTTGATTTCACATATGTCACAGAAAATGGTGCTGGAAATACTGAGCTACCTAAGCACTTTTTGTGCTATTCTCCGTAACGCTCCACCTTTGAGGCCAGCCTGAGTTCTTTGTTATACGGGCTAGGAAACGGAGAATTATAATAGGTGAACAAACTGAAAAAGTTTAATACCTATAGTACTAAAAATCCTTTTCTGATACATCATTCAATTTGTGATATCTTTGGCCCTGTGAGTGCAAAAGCTGATTTCATTACCTACTTCTGGCCTAAGCAGATGCATGGGTTAAGGTTGTCTTGAATGTAACAGCAAGAATACACAGTATTTAAACCTCTGTCAATTCACATCACCAAGTTCCTCTGAATATAACTAGCATCACTTCATCTGACTTTCTTGTTATACCTCATGTATATATATATTTAAAGCCATAAAAATACTACAGTTTTTGAGATAGCATCTATCAGCTGAGCTGTTATAAATGTCTCTATATTTATCTTTGCACAGGTTTGTGTTTATCTTTGCTGGTTGAAAGGTAAAATTTTTTAACTTAAGATCCTTCAGTTGACAAGAGCTACCTTCCCTACCTGTGACAGTTTGACCACTTTAACTACGTCCCTTAGTTCATAACACTTCTAATGCAACTGAGATGAAAAATGACCAATGAGAAAAATCAAACTTAGATGGAGGAGGGGAAACATCACAGTTGGTCCCTACAATAACTTAAAATTGATCCTTGTGTTTCTGAATCTCAATATTCTCTGCTGTGAGAAAATGTCTGTAAACCTATAAATTATTCCATCTCCCTCTAGTTTTGAATTATATGGGGGCACAATAACCTACTGCAGCTATCAGTTTCTTAGCTGTCGATTTTGCCTGAAACCAAAAAACCTCTACTTTTTACTAACCAGAGTGGAAACTCTCAGGTGATGAAAAGATTTATACAAATGCTTGTAAGGAAGACAACAGTGCAATTCCTTAGTTGTTGACTGAACAGTTTAGAAAGTAGTGAACAAAACAGGATACAGAAAAGAAAAGAGATTCAAATGGTTAATTTATACTGGAGAACTGGATTTCTTCTGCCACAGAGTTCATATGTGATGTTAGAGGAGCCAGTTAAGACAAACTTCAGGGGTTGACATTGCATGCTTCTTGTTTTCTGAGTGAATGCTTGGGGTTTGATTTGCAGAATATTGAGCAGTGGCAGCATTACTAACTTGGCTTTGAACATATATGAAAGGCTGTGTATTAAGCATTGTGAAAATGAGCTTCCATGAGTTTCCTACCAAGTGCCCAAATTAGTCAATACCTTTGATATTAATCTCACTGTGCCTCTGTTCTGCATAAAGTAGGTATACTAATACCCTCTCATCTCACAGGGATGTTGTGAATATAAATGTAGTAATGTTTGCGATGCACTCAGACACTGTACTGATGAACATCATAGAAAATTGTATTTTCAGCTCAGATTTTCAATAATGTTTGATACATAAATTATGGGGACTTAAATAGTTAATATCTGTGAATTTAATTAACTTATCAAAAGAAACTCCTGTTCAAACTATAACACATGATTGTGTCATTAAAAGGTTGCCCCATAATGCATATGTAGAAAGGGGCTGAACTAATGCTGTTAGTATTTATGATCACAGTACAGTTCTTTTGATGTATACTTCCTATGTAATTAATATATATAGCAAAATTTCTGTGTGTGAAGGATTTGTAGCATAAAACTCAGATCTTGGCTTGTAGTTCTGCTTAAAAGTAGGGGTAATGTGATTGATCAAAGGATCAGGCCCTGAGATACAAAGTGTGAAAGGTGTGAGGGGTACAGAAGGATGTACGCCTTTCAGTTAATTGTGTAATGTTAAATCTTGGCTTGCTGAAATGAATGAGAATCTTGCCGTAAGTTTCACCATAGCAGGAATTTCATTATATTTGCTTTATAAAAATAACTCTATACTGAATAAGATAAATATTTTTGTAGGAAAACAAAATATCACCCATCTGTTGGCTTTATAAAGTTAAATTTTAATGTATGCCATATTTGTTTAGATGGAGAATATGGGGGGAAAAGAGCTCCTTATTTGATTTTTGCTAGAAATAGTTAATGTCTCATTCTGAACGAGGTCCCAATACCTAACTTATTGAACCAATATCTCTAGTTTAACTCTTTATTTACTTCATTTTATGTGAAGCAAATTATGAAATCTCCAAATCTTAGGAAAAGAACAGGAAGGTTTTGAATTTTAATTACCAAAATCAAATCACAGAAATGAGAAAAAAAAAAAAAAACCAATTTATTTTTATAATTCAGTTAAGCTACAATTGATTCTATACTAAAAACTAATCAGTATACTATAATTGAATAGATAATTTTGGACCAATGTACCAGCTGGTATCACAGATGGTACAGATGGCATAAGGCTCTTTAATGGGATAAAGATAATGTGTTGGCACAAAGAGAGTTGAGTATATGAACATGTGATTTTTCTTTCCAATTATAAACTGTCTAATCAGTGTAATTTTAATTGATACACAATTGATACATTTGTATTCCACAAATCTGGGCAAATACTACGATCAATACTTCTCAGTCAGTGACATTACTATAACCTTACTTCTGGAAAATCTCATATGCCATAGTAGGCAACAACTCATTAAACACTGCAGTTAAAAGGAGTAATTGCAAGGCAAGTTTGGTATTATTTCAATGGTCTACTTGACATTTTTAAAGGGGATTAATACAGAAATTTATGGAAACAGCTGAATCCCTCAGAAAGGTTTTATTCTCATGAGCTTTGATATTGGTGTAGATATGGCAAAAAGTATGATAGTAGTATTGGTAATGAACAATCTTGATGATAAGTTATCAGGAAATCATTCTCATTATTTTCTCTGAAGATCCACAGTGTGGTGGGATATTTCTTGACAGTAGTAGAGGGACCTCACTGGATAGTGTGGGCTTTACTGGACTTAATTTCTTTTCTTACCTATGATATCCTATGAAGTAGTGTTGATTTCAAAAATTTTTACTTGTACCCCATTCAGAACTTTTATTTTGTCACTTGTGTACATTGGACAAGACATAAGAACTATCTACAGTGTATCCAACAGACCAGATATCAATAGTGCTGCTTTTAGTCATGAAGATGGCAAGACATTGCTAGATTGGGTTTTTCCCTGGTGCCTAGAATAAACCCATCTGCCACTGACAAAAGTTGCCAGTGGGCACTTTGCTGCATATCTAGCCAATTGCATCCAGATTCTATATTCTTCAATATTCAAAAGTGCTCTAGTCATCAGAAATGGATTGTTGTATCTTCTCAGGTTAGACAAAACCTCCAAAAGTATCTAAGCTTTTGTTCAACACACCTAGATTGCTAAGCATATTTAATAGAATGTGATACCCAAAGGCTCATTACTCCAGTATTTACAGCCGTTTCCAGATCATACAGAAATGTGGCTAAAGCTGTTGGGATTTGTTTAGTGAGGAAACCTTGATTTGGAATTAATTTCACACAGATCGTGAGCCTGGTGATTGTTAGGACATATTGAAACAAAGCTAGCAAAAACTATTTGGTTGGGATAACAAGTCACTGCAATCAGTCACCAATCCAGAAGAAAAATGGTGTAGCTTAATGCCCCAAGGGAAAACTTGTGAAGGAAGACAGGGTAAACCCTACTGGTTTCCTGATCAGGAGCTCTGGCCATGACTGGAGACATACTTAAAACGTGCCTTTCTCACAAGTTCTTAAAAGTTACAATGGAAAAGGAGAATTTTCTTGGTTTTTTCCCCTAGAGTGATGTTTTTTTATTTTCTTTGTGTGTGATTATTCCACTTGTAATTAGAAATTCTGTGTTCTTTAAGGCTGCAGTTGTCATATGGTCCTCATATAAATATCAAGGAGACAGGACTGATTGTTGCCCTTGTTAATGCCATTGTGCTTTTGTCACTGGATGTAAATGTATATAAAGAGAGTATCTAAACTTTATCCTGGATCCTAGTTTAGAGATCTTTGAGTTTATACACTGAAGTAAACCCTTGAACATTAGACAGAGGAGATTATGCCTGCTTGGGAATGCCAAGCCATCAGTTCTTTACCTAGAAGTTGACAGAATCCAATAAATGAGCTGATAAGTCACAAAAAGCAAATGGCTTAGGAGAAATAAGTGAGTATGTCCTACAGAAGGCAGTGGAGCATGTGTATTGTACAACAGGTGTCCAGATTTCTCATACACTTAGGAAATGTAAATGACGTTTTTGAAAATTATAAGATATCAAATCTTTATTGAAAATACTGTTCCAGTCACATGTAGCTAGCATCTGTTCCATTTCCCCTCATTTTATGAGAAATACTTTTTTCTATATTCAGACATATTATAAGATTAAATATGATTAAATACTAAGTTGCAAGAACTGCTATTATTGTTCTGTGTATAGGGTGAGGGATAAAACCCTACTTTCATTTGTATTTCAGAATTGTGTTTATACTTCTCGGAAATAGCCTGTTAGCAAGTTACTTTTAAACATGTATTGTGAAACAAAGCCTGGTTTTGCTACCGTCTTTTTCCACAGTTAGTTGTAAGGACCTTGGCAATGACAGGGTTTAATGGGAGTTACCCATTAAACCACCATTCTCTAGTGGGTTCCAGTGGGTCCACCCACACAGGACACTCTTCTGTAACAGCATCAGTGTTTCTGACTTTTTTTGGGAGCAAGATCCTGCTGACTGTATGGTTTGTGTAGGGAGTGAAGTGCATTGACATAGGCCAAAACTATACTGGCACTTGTTTCAGAAAGAAACCTTTGTTGGAGTTTGAAGTTCTTGCCTTTTTGTGAATTAAAATCTGATTCCCATGGTTTTTGTATTATTAAAAATAGGGTTATGTTTAATGTATTAGGAAATAAGTCAACACTATCATTTGCAAAACCAGGGAAGGAGGAACTTGGGGTAAGAGTAAAGATAACGTGCGATTATTTTGCCACTTGTCTTTTCACTTTTGCTGGGGTGCTGTAGATTCAAAGTTGGTAAAATTTCTCCATTTCATTCATAGGAAATAAAAGATTAACCCGAACCTTTTATTAGTCTTGTCTGGTTTCTACTTTTTTTAGTCTATTTTGTTTCTCTGCTCAGAAACTACAGTTTATGATCTCCTCTTTGAAAAGAGTTCAGAAGAGCCTTCCTTTGGTATCATAAAGCCCATTGATCCATTTTTGATCAGACATTTGAAATGCCAGCTATTTTATATTCCGGTCTTGTAATTTTTAATAATAATAATAATATTTAGCTTATTAAATGTATCAATAAATTATCATAAACTTTCTGGGTTTGTAATGCTGGTGTTATATAAATGATTTCAACTTGTATGAACCTCCTTCACAATTATGAGAGGTACTACAATTCAGTGAGAGGTTATTTTTAAACAACAATTAAATTCTTGGTTTCCGGGTCATTTTTTCGGGTAAACATATGTCTTGTTTCTTCTCCACACAATATTTATACTGACTGTTAAAAGCGTCCTACAGTTGTACTTTCTCTGGCTGTCCCATTTTGATTGCATAATATACAGTTTACACCAGGATGGAGATTCTGAAGATTTGGGAACTGCAGATAAAATTGATGTAAAGCTTTGTCCTCTGACCCACTGGTCCACACAATAGACTTGCGTGCAGTTGCTGAAGGAGTCATCTTCTGCATGAAATCTCAAACTGAGTTGTTAACTTTTTGTTTACAGTAACCAGCAGGGTACCATAGTCCTGTTTCTAAGTGCAAGATATAGAGAAGATTTTTTTGAGCAATTTTCAGGCTAAAATCCAAAAGTTTTTGCATCCTACTTACTCGTAGTTTTTAGGTTTGATCTTCCTCATCTCGAACTGAAATAGAAATAAAATTGAAAACTTACTGAATTTTAACATAACAGGGACATATATCAGTGTGTTTCAGTAGCTCATAAAATAATTCGAAGTTAGCTATAGAATGTAGCATCTGTTGTCAGAGCAGAAGGCCTGATTGTTAGCTGCCTTTCGCTGCGTTATGCTCTTGGAGAGGTGCACAGGAACTGATTTATTCTTTTTGCTTAATGTCAGTTATAGAAGTATTCTTAACCTTTCCCGGAGGAATGCAGGTACCTTTTTTCTTGCCTCTCATTGCTGCGCAGCAGAGCTTGAGCTCAGTTTTTTTGTTGCCTTTCACTTCTCGTAGTAAGACGCACTTCTGCAAAATGAGTAAAAAATCTGCCAAATGAGAAATAAGACTTAAAACCCTATTTATGACAGAAATAAATTACTTCACTAAGGGTAGGGCTGTGGGGAAATGCACCTTCTGTGTTTCATAGACACTGAATGCATCAGGTTTTCTAAACACCTAGCAATGCTCTATGGGATCCCCTGGGTGAATTTTTTAATAATATTTTGGTTATCTTAATTTCACCCTCACTGTTCTCAAGTTCCAGGTGAGAAGTTGGCTATCTTTATTTTTCATTAATTTAATAAATGCTGTCATTTTAGGCAATTTCTAGTCTTTTTTTCAAGTAAAAAAATTGTAATCATAATAGTGCACAAATTCATAAGTTCCTTTATTTATAATTATTCCATATAAGGTAGTCATTGCTAGAGGAGAAAAATGTCCCCTCACATGGGTAAGATAATGAGAAATTTCCCCAGGTAATATTTTAGGATCATTATTATGTACTATTTTTGTAAATGAAGTGTCAAAAACATGTAATAAAGCAGTCATATTTGAATTAATTACCCAAGTTAGAGGTATCAGATCATTATATTTTGGAAAGGTTCAGTGATTCCACTTCATTTTTTTTCTATCATGTCTTACCAATATTCTTTCAAATATGCTATACCTTCTGCTGTAAGGACTGATTTACAACGCAGTACTTTTGGTTTTAGACCATGAAAATATGTTGAAAAGAGACAATTTAAGTTTCTGAACCTGTAATAAGTAATTAATTTTTTTTTTTATGTACAAGTATATGTTCTGATGTATGTAAGGTAAAATATTCACCGAATATAAGTTACCCTGAGACATGTAATCTAAGGACAGAATTTCTTCTTTCACTTGATCAGCTTAGGAGCAACGTTTTTTTACAGAAACGTGGGTCAAACCACAAAGATGTATGTATATATATTAGTTATTTATCTGCTTGATCATCATCGTACAGACATACCAGGAATCCAGCTGTTTTTCTGGACAGTGATGTACTATGCAGAGATGCCGCAGCTGAGCTAACTCTGCAGTGGGAAATAATACGCAAGTGCTAGTGCAGGACCTTCGCTAGACTAATTAGCCGACTAAGCAATGCTAACTATAGCAGGCATTATGCCACGTAAGCAGAGCTGCGCTACTTCTGAGACACAGCTACTGCCTATACACAATGCTATTTTTGGGAATTGTGAACTCCTCACCACTTATTCAGAGCTAGCTGCATGCATCTAGCTCCCCCCTTGGAGCGAGGAAGGAAGAAGGCTGCTTCGAACAACAGAAAGACTTACAAGAGAGGTAGATGACGCTGAGTTTCTTTCACCTGTGGGCTGTGAGTCTCCTGGAGGGATACACAGAGTCTCAGGCTCATCACTGCTGAGATCTGCCTGAGTGGCAGATCTGCCAGGCTACCACTTGCTCAATGAGTGTGAGCAAGCCATTTTCTTTCCTGTCATCTCTAAAACTGGGTAGCTCCCTACGGCTTTGGAAGGAAGATGCCCCAACTGTCCAAGGAGATCTCCGTTTTTTCATATAATTAGCCTTACTGAGACATTAGTAGCAACTTTGCTAGTGCCTGTGAGTAGAGATCTGCAAACAGCCAGCTATTGGTTTTGATGGTTGTTCCAAAACTACTGGAAAAGCACAGTTTGAGATTGAGAGAACTGCTTAATGCACCCCAAAGGTAAATGGTTTTTTTTCAGGTTTAAAGTGCTAGGAAAATTGATGTTTGGTACAAAACACGAGTTAAAAAGAAAAGAGCTTTGAAGAGAGTAACTTGGGTTTGTTTCTTTTCAGTGAGAAAACTTGACTGATGTCAACAGAGAGCCACAAAGTCTTTCAGTTGAACCAACTCGTAATTTTTTGGTGAAAAAAGTTCTGGATAAAAATTTTTTTCTGGCCATGTGAGTCAGCTTCTCTAGCAGAGAAAATTGTTCTTAGTTGTTTTGGAGCAGTTGTAATGAGTAGGTGGTGGGAGTACCAAAACTGCAGCTATTCAGGGTAAGCCATGCTCAGAAGATACCATTAAAAATATGTCTCCTTTGTACTGAAGTTAATGTTCATACTGAAGCATGATGTTAATGCCTCCCTTAATGAATTGTACACATATTGCTTTTTCCTTACCTTTTTTTACCGAGTTGTAGTTCATTTATCATCTTCAGAAAAGCCCTGGCATGATTTCCAGCTGGTCAAAGACTTTGGGAAGAAATTAATGGATGCAAATTATGATTAATAACTTATTTACTTTGCTTTTCTTTTTACAGCAGCACCACCACAGCACATATATTCAAAGCACCATGAAATCAGCAAGTAGTAGCATATATAATATGTAGAGAAGGTTATTCACTTGGGGAAAAATCATTCTGCAAACTAAAAATGCAACAAGAAACATTCTGATAGTGCCTTTTGGCCTGCAACAACTCTCAAGTCGTGACAGGAGGTCCTGCCATCTCAAAGGCTCTCCATGTTATTTAGGTCAGGCTCCCTGTCTGTCTTGGGTGATGTCAGTAAGTGGTGTCGTCCGTGGCTCCAATGTCATCATCTCCCACAGAAAACAATCTGTTTATCTCTTACTAACAGCTCTAGGATGATAAATGGAAGTTTTTATGGAAATCTTGCACATGCTAGTTCTGAACAAGGATGGACTGGTCGCCTGTTTGGTAAAGGAGAGTCTTTTCAACTCTGGAAATGTGTTAAGAATTGGCCCCTCTGAAATATTCCCCTTCAGGAATATCAACTTTTTCTCCCTGTTTGAAGCTGAGTCATTGTGCATTTTCAGGATGAGGAATGAGTACATAGACTTTTTAGAAGACAGTCTTGTTTAACCATTCTTTGTTATTGGTAATAAATTCCACCTGGTATTGTTCATGAAGTGACTGATTTAAAAATCAATCAGATGTTCCACCAGGTTGTGCCTTTTCAGAACACTTCATGGACTAACATAATCTTACTCTGAGACATCAGATTCTTTATCATAAACATCGTGTATATCTTGGTATCATATCAGTGAGAATCTTCTGCTATGTGGTTTCAGAAAAGGATAAAGACAAAAGCAGGCATGGCTAATGAATGAAAAGGCCCACTGTATTCTTTAACGTAAAAGCAGACACCATTCCTGGTATCAAAAAGAAAGGTAGTCTAAATATCCCATATAATTCTAGTTTTATCATATCGAAGAGAAGAAAAAGAGGAACTTTTTTTTTGTCTGCTTCTGGAAGCATCAACAAGTATTCAGAATAAGCTACACTGGGTGGGGGAGTGCTCAGACTGCTTAATGAATACAACCTTTTTATTTTTTCAGTTGAGGGAAACGGAAAGAAGTGTATATAATGGACAGGGATGACTGCTCTTAGTTCGTTTCTTCTTGTGCCATTTTGCAGTCTCATTGGCATGAAAAGGATTGGGCTTCTATGGTCATAATAAAATGAAAATTTTCTTTTCTTTGAGTCTTTTTTTGGTTGGGACTGTCTTAAGACTTGAGTGGTTTGAACGTGGCCTGTTTAGCAACTGAAATTCAAGGTAAATATTAAAGTATTCAAGTATATCTTTTATTTCATAGCCTTGGCTTTTTTACATGAATTACTGTGGAGAAATGACCCAAGGAAAATGTCTATTAGAGAACTTTTCTACTTTAGAACTGAAATGATGTAATACCTACAAAAATGCTATCTTTGGATTGATACAATGGGACAGGTCAACCAATGTTCAAAGGCTTAGTATTCTTCCATTTATCAACAATAGATACCAAACATTCTGTTCCTCAGAATCAGAAGCTTTATATTAATTCCTTTTATCTAGCTGGAGAAAGGTTAAAGGAAAAGATTACGGTATTAAGATTTGTGAGAATTACGAGATTCTCTAAAGCAATTCCAAAGAAGCTTTATTTTTGGCTCAGCTGCATGATAGCACAAACCAACTTTTGTTCTGCTTTCAGCTGAGCTATTTATACTTTGTTGTTCACTGAGGACGGTGCCTGAGGTTATTATTATTTTCCCTCATGGTTTCTTTTTTTTTGAAACAGCATTTGAGAATATTATTCAAACATTTGTTTTATTTTGTGCTTGGAATGTTTTAAAATGTCCTTTTTGCCTCCTCATTCACACTAAGTGACAGTACTGTGAGTTTAATTCAGTGGAAGAAAATCCGTATCATACCAACCCAGAAAAGCAGGTGATATTTCTTGCAGCCTGAAGGAATGAGACTTGGCCCCTATTTCTCTTTTGGAAACGAAGTGAGGGAGCATGGCAGGTGGTAACAAAAAAGATAGCAACATAAACTTCCTCCCTGAAACAGGATCCTATAAAAATGCAGCAGAAATATGTCCAGTGAAAATGGTTAGCTGTGTGGAAAGCTTGCCTGGGAATCCCGACACGATCGAGTAGCTCTTCTACAACTGAGGATTAGTAAGAGATACTAGAGACTGGACCAGGTGCTGAACAGGGCAGGCAGACCTGTGTTGAATGTTTCTAATTACTGCTTCTTTAGAGAGTTTAACTTTGCCACCAGTGAGAATTGTTCCATTAACTTCAGTGGGTTTTAGATCAATACAAGGCCAAGAAGAAAATCTATGAATTGAAAGGAAACAGATTAAGCACTGGAAAAAGACAGATTTGACTTTGTGCACTTTTTTTTTTTTTTAATACAAGCTTGACTTGTGGGTTGGATTTCCTTGTTGTTGTTTTTTGGTTTTGTTTTTATACAAGTCATATCTAATCCATGGAATTCCTTGCTGCAGGACAGAACTGGGGCCAACGTCTTGGGCTGCTGCTAGCTTAGAGTCCGTATCTATTCAATTTTTGAAGCCAGGCGGAAAGGCTGAGAGGCTGTACGTGTTGTGGCACACCAGTACTGTACGATTCATGCCCTGTAGCTCGCATCATGGCAGAGGCACCACCTTGGACCCTGAGGCAAGGTGGAACAAACAGCAAAGTGTTAAGAACTGTCAGATGATTTTACGGGTTATTTGAGAAAGAGCAGGCTTGTAGGAGATGAACTTACTTAATCAAGGATTTGGGTTTGTTTTCTCTTTTTTCATTAGTTTCTCATTCTCTTACGTGCTCTTTAGGGTGATGGTCTGATGCAGACTTGAGAACAGGATGGGATCTTTCACAGTCTAGTGAGAAAGCCTATCCCTTTTGGGGAATGGTCCATGTATTTTACTGCTTTGTAACTCTGATCTCCTATTGATTTTTTATGTTGTATTGCTTGTGGTTTAAGCAGAAGTTTCTCCGCTTCGGTTTGAAACCTATTTAAGCCATGCTGTTAGCTAATATACCTGTTATATCCTTCTTTCCCATTTCCTTGACATAAATTATACTTAACCAGTTCATTCCAAACTGTTTATGCGCACTGAGCTATAAACTACAGGGCAGCAATTGGGTGTGAGTTAAAAGAGAGACAAGCTTTCTAGAAAAGATGTTATGTTAACAAATAACTTACAGCAAAGGTTGATGTCATACAAAGGGAATACAAACTCACTCAGTCCTTTTTCTTTGTTTTCCCTATCATGTATCTTCTGTAATATGTTTTGTTTTTACCCTTGCCATGCAACTCCCCCCCACTAATAAATTTCTGTAAGGAATTCAACCAAACAGTCTTAGCACTGCTCTTTCACCATCATAAGGCCTTGAATGTCCTCGCTGGTGCAGTAAAATATGATGATGCTGGAGGCAGAAATATTGATTTATGTTTTTTTATGGTTTTGTTGCATTACTCATTTTCCTTTAACATGTATAGTAGTATATTTGGTAATGTAATTAAAACCAACTGGTTTCAGCTATTCAGATATAAGCCTGGTAAGAAACAAATTAATTTAACTTGTTTCTACTTAGACAAAAAGCATAATCATATTTCAGAGGCATCATCTATTATGGATACAGTTGTAAGCAATATGAAAATAGAGAAGCCATGCTCTTTTTTTTTCCCCCCCTTCCATATTTTCAGCTTTTTATGGTTTCAGTAGCTAGACTGCATCCAGATGCAGCTCCTAATGCAGTTTATAAAATACCTAGAAGTGAGCAAGCACAGGTGTAGGTGCTGAAGGAAATGATCCATTTTAGGGGCTGCAGGGAGCACCTGGAAGATGGGACTGCAGCCTCACCATGCAGGAGGGGGCATAGGAATTGGGTACAAACAGCACTGGCAATGTATCAGGCAGGAACATTAACAGCAAAAGCAGCTTCACACAAATGCAAGATGTTTATTGTAACCAACACGTGACAGATGATTTTTAAAACCAGATAGAAAAGTTCTGCAGGTAGGTTGCTTTGCAGTAAGAGTTAGATCGTACATCCCGTCCACACACCAGCCAAGCAGTGTTTTACAGCTGCATCCAGGGAGGATGAAAGGGCACAGGTGTGCCCCGTGTGCCTGCTGGGGGCATGTCTTCCAGGAGAAGTGACTCCACCTGAGCTTTACTTAGCTGCTTGCGGGCAGTGGGACTCCGGGTTTGTGGCTGAATGATTTTAGGGGAAAGTTGTGACTCGATTCTGATAAAAAGCGCAGTGATGTGGGTGTTATTTAAAAGCAATGTATTGCAACTGCCCTAGGAATCTAGAGGAGAGTTTGAAGCAAATAAAAAGTGGCAGTCTCGCCTTTGAGGGCTTTAATAGACTTGTGGAAGCAGCCTTACAAATAGTGCTGTGGAAAGAGGATTTAAAGAGAGAGCTGTCACAATTTTTTAGAACCATCTGCTACAAGAAGACTACAGAATATACACGAGCTGTGTAACTCAGCCTGAAACAAGGTGAAAGGCTGTTGTGAGTGAGTGACCTGGGAAGAGTTTTTTTCAAGGCATCTATGAGTGTTTTAATGGAGAAGAGCAGGGTGAAAGGATGCAACTGAAGCAGGTAAGTCTTTGCTACAGCAATTTATACAGTTAAAAAGGATTAATTGTTCATCTTTTTAGTGTGTAGAGAGCATGTTTAAATTTTATGTAAAACCGTACTGTCTGGTTGCAGTTTACACGTACTTTAACAGGCTAGCAGCTGATCTGTGTTGAGCTATCACCACCTAGTGGTAAAACAGAAATTATAAAAATAACAAAAACATGGCGATTCTTTCAAGTATTTTCTGTTAGCTGTTGTGCTTTTGTACAGTGTTGTGGAATACGTGGGAGTAATAGGACTGATGAACTGTATTAGAAACAAAAATTAATAAATGTAGTAGTAATCCACTACTAGCTTCACTTTTTAATGGCTTTTCTTTCTGTATTGTATGATAACTTGTTAAGGAGTAGTTACTTATTTAACTATTTCTCTCTTAAAAATATTGCTTATAGATGTAATTAGTTGGGGTACCAGTTTTCTGTTCTTGCCTGTGTTAATTGATTGTAAATGGAGCTTTGATATTTAAAAGAAGGTGAGGTTTCTTCCATTATGTAATAAAAAGTTTTAAATGTAGCTAACTACATTTTATACCTGCTCTATACTGACTTGTTTGCATGTGTATATATATATATTTTAAAAAAACACTGTCACTTTTTAAATAAAAATCACTTTCAGTAGTATGGACAGTAAGCAATGTACTGGCTCATCAGTGGAAGTAGGCTGGTGGTAGAGTCCTGGAATTTTGACACCTTCTTGAATGTATGCGTTTTGCCTGCATCCATTTCTCTACCTTCTTGAGCAATCAATGTAGGTTCTTCCCCCGCCCCATCCCAATGCAGCTGGGATGGAGACTGTGGCTCACACGTCCGTTTAGCCAACTATTGGTGCTTGGCTTTTCTCAGTCCTCTAATGTGAATAGTTATCCTCATTAATGCTATCTAAAACTGTCATTTTCATTATTTCTTGCTTGACATAACTGGGGCGGGCGGGGGGGAGAGATATGTCGAAAAGAACTGAGCTTGCCTAGCCTAGAAAAGCTGCATTGTAGGGGAGAGAGAATGTGATGCTGCCCCTGAATGCGTTGTAAGGGTAATGTGGAAAAAGCTATCGAGCTGAAGAGCAAAGTTACCCAAGAAGAATCTAGCTGTCAATAAATCCAGGTTTCTGACCACTAAAGAGACAAGTGTCTGAAGTGGGCATCTAACTAGTGACAGGGCAAGAAGGATGGTTATTTCAGAGGTTTGGTATGTTCACGGAAGAAACAGGATGTGATTTTCTATAGTAGTAGGTAGGTGCTAGAGTTAGTGATCCTGGGAACTCCTCTCTGAACATGTGTCCTGAAACATGGACACAATGTGGTGGTTTTTTGGAAATTTTTGAAAATATGTTCATCCATTATTTTCTGTACCTCTTCTACACAGAGAAGTGTATATCACTGATAGCTTTCGTGTCTTTGTTTTAATCTGTCCCTACATAGTTTAGGATAAATTAACATGCTTCAAAACCATGTTGATGTGTCATTGAGCCACAAGCCACTATATCTACATAGCTTTATACTGTGCCATACTGAGATATCCGAGCTACCGAGCAAGTCTCACAAGGTACTGCACTAAGCCAAGCCAACACGCCTAAAAAAATAAGCGAGATAAAAACCGTTCCACTTCACAGTCCAGAAGTGGCCGTCTCCAGCACTGTCTCTGTGAACTGCTCAAACCAAAAGTGTAGCACCGACTGACAACTTTTCTGTGCTTATGTCCACCCTGTTTGTCTTCCCTGTCCCTCAAATGGTGTGCAGGTTTCTATGTGCTGTACTTCAGATTAAATGGTAACTTCTTGAAGTAGAAATAGTTAGTTATCATCTTTTTGACAAATGTGAACATAAAATTTATATTCCACTCAGAAGCTGTTTTCTTTGACCACAAATGGTTCTGTGTGTTAGAAAGGTGTTTTGCTGCCTTGTTAGACTGAACGCTTTTCAGTTATGTTCTCAGGGAAGGTTTCCTCTGGTAACTCTCCTCTTCTGACTCTTTGCTCTGAATTTTAGACTTATCACTGGTGTGAATAAATCTGTGGCTGTGTGGTTGGACACCTCTTAAAGTTTTCAATGCAAAACACCTGAGATTCCTTTTCTAAATAAAAATCTTGTTTGTTTTAGTGAGGAAGACAAATACCAAAACATTTTTTTAATTTTAAAATTACCAGTATTCTTCAGGTGATGGCTTCATCAAATCCAGGACTGTTCTGGGAAAGTAAAAAAAGAGGATAAGATAAAAGCTGTACTATGTTAGAAATTATTTCTGCTGAACATCTAATAAGATTTTTTTCAACCAAAAATTATGTTGTATGCTGCTAACTTAGGCAAAATGACATAATGTGGTCTAGCTTTATCACTGCCCTTCTCGCTTTCATTTTTTTCCTAGTACTGATTACTAGTGTCTTTTCTGAAGATTGTAATGTTTTAAATGATACATTGTTCCTTAATGTCTTAGTATATTGAATTAATTATGATACTCTCTATCTTTAAGAGTTTTAGCTGCTGTCATGTTACAAAGTAGGAATTTGAAGAATTAGCAAAATGTTTTTCAGCACTTTACTATGCACATGGGCTTATGTGTCTCTCCCTGGTAGGTGCTTCTCATGATACCAGTTACATACATTACACTGCATTCCTGCTCTGACTGATCTGGACTATTTTGTTCATATATGAAGTCAGCAGGTAGCAGATGAAGGCAAGACAAGTTGGTGTCTGCTGGAGGCACCAGTGATGGCCTGGCATCGTACAAAAGGCAGTAAGAAGGGACTTATATTTTCTTATTTCTGGAAGACTTTTGACTATCATTTCCATCCAGATAGTGGTAACGTTGCATTACAGTTTGGGCTTCTTGATACTACAGGTTGGTCTTACTCCTAGTTGTCCTCCCTCAACGTTGTCATGTGCTGACCACACACTTGAATTTCTTTGTTCATCTCAAATGCATCTTTTTTTCTATTTTTCCATGTTTCTTTAACCAAAGTAATAGAAGAAAAATGTAACTAACAACTGTATTCCACCATGTTTGCCACAACTTTGTAGTGTCCTCTCTCTTTCTCCCCCTCTCCCCTTCTGTGATGCCTCTCAAGGCTTTGGGGAAGACACTGTTGTGTGTTTGTAAATCTGCCCCAGAAACTTTCAACGGAGAGCAAAGTGGGATAGCTTTACTGATCTCTCCTGGCTTCAGTTTGCTTGATGGCACTGATGACAGTGAAAAGGTGCCTGATGGAATGAGAAGGATCTGTGAAGTACAAGGGCCTCTCCATCACACTGGAGCGAATTAATTTGTCCTTCACAAATGGCGAACTGTAAGAATTTAAGCAGGCCACGTATGATAATTACTGATACAACTGTAAATTGTACTGGCAGTACCCCAAGTTCTTGGTCAAAGCTGCACCCACTTGCATGCCATCAAACAGATAACGTTGAGCAGCCAGACCTCCCTGACTGTTATGGGTCCTAAGGGAGAGAGAGCTTAACAGTTCTATTTCTATTACACTACAAGTATTCGGTGAAAGGACTATGGTTTGAAGGATGAGAATGAATGACTAAAACAGCATCCCATGACTTAAATGGTAATTCTCAGAAATATTTTTTTAATTAATAGATTTGTTTACAGGAACATACTTTCTCAAAACATTTGTGACCAAGTAAATGTTCTTTGCTCTGGAAACAGAGCGCAAATCTAGGTCAATGTACAATAAATGAAAGCCCTTTAGGTGGCACCCCCCAGCACTGTGTACCATCTGGTAAACTCTACTTCTATTTGAAGTTGCTATAATTTCATCTGATGTCTCGAGTGAAAATTTGTAAGAGTAATTGTCTGGCCTACTGCTCTCATTTTTGACACTCTTAGTGATTACATGAGTTTTCACAACAAATGTTGGCTATGTGGTCTGTCTACCAAAGGCTATGTGAGAGGTGAGATCCAAGCTGCAGGAATCCTTGAGACTGCTAGAACACAACTAGCCTTTGCCTAGAAAGCATCATATTCTCTCCAATGTTTTTTATTTCTAGTGTTTCTGAGCTGTTATGAGGGAGAGGAAAACCCAGTCTGCTCTATTGGCTTGCTTTCTAAAGAAGGAGATGGTGTGTTTGTTTTTTAAACTAAATCAAAATTGTGAGTGCAAAGCAGTTAAATCTTTTTTTTGTTTTGTTTTTCTTCCTAATAGCCTTCTATAGCATGAAAGTACTTCAGGCTTATTGACAGAACAGGGTTTGCTGGTATCAAGTTTAGATGTTTTGTGTTGTTACCTGTTGAGCCCAAACCTAGTTTGACTTTTGTCCAGACAACGCCTTATTATTGAAAGATGCTTGGCACTTTGAGACGCTATCCATGAGAAATTATTCCTGCAGTTTTATTTGACTTTACTACCAATTCCCCCTCTCCACCCACTCCTAGCTTGGGACAAGGTTTTCTGAGGCCAGCAGGGTCTGAGAGTGGTACTTGTGTGACTGGTAGAAGGGCAGAATATGCCTTGAAAATGTTAAGCATTAAGAGTGAGAAGGAAGCATTTTCGGAGCCTTTCAGGACAAAGAAAGCAAGTGGTATTCTACCCAGCCCAAAATGTTCTGCATTGGTGACCATGAACGAGGCTTATCTTGGGGCTCTTGATGCTTTCAACACTCTGGAGTTTTGTTCCTCAAGGAGCTAATTATTTTAATACATCTCTGTTTGTCAGGTGTTACATTTTCCTGAAAAGAAAGCTGAGATTTCTTACAACTTAGACAGTGCTCTTAATGGAGAGATTGTTGGGATGTCTTGGGGCAGTGAACGTTTAGAGTGACACCTTTCTTTCAAAGACAAAGTGTTGGGAAAGGGTCTGAACCAGGAATGTACATGGTCATCCCTTTTTAGGCTCTGTTGACTAGACTCCATCCAGAGTTGGGGTAACTAACTAACTTGCACACTTGGGACCGAACAGCATGTGCCTTTATAGGTACATAGTTCTGATACGTAACCCTCATATATTTAAAACAAACAAAACACCAGTAAACACCATAAATATGGTAGTCTGCAGGAACAGGCTACATATGTGTGTGCAGAAGTATTTAATAAATGGCATTGATTAAAAGCCTACTGTTCATTTTCTGCTAAGCAAAATACAATAGTATAATGGGGCTTTTTGCGATGTATGATAATAATGTACCTGTCTGCTGAGGATTATGGAGAATAATTTATACTAAAATGTAAAACTCCAGCATAATCTGTCAGCCTGCATGGAATGTTTGATGGATTTGCAGTCTTCACCTCAGATAGCAATGGAAAAAGATAATATTAGTCAAAGGTTAAATACAGTAGCATAAGTTTTCAATTAAAAATAATGTTTAATTTATAGTAAGGCATGCCTTTTTCTGTTAGATTTTTGGTATTGTTTGATTAAGGGAGGATGGTGGTTGGTAGTTATTGTTCCAGAAAGTTTCAGCGTAGAATGGAAAACTGAGGTTATCCTCTGCTGTTTCAAGATGATAAATCTCAATCCTTTCAGGAAACCTAAATATAAACAAAGCGGCAACAACAGCTGGTCTAACCCAACAAACTTCTCTGCATAATTTTATGCTGTGATTGGTTAGATATCTTAGCAGGGTTTTTTAATTATTATTATGCCTAGGTAAGAGCACTTAAGATGTCTCTGAAAGTCGTCTATTAAAGGAATCTTTGCATGGATTTCCTTGGCCATCCAAGGAAACTAATGGTTATGCTTCCTAGAGTATCTTAAAACTATCAAAATTATATCTGACTAGAAGATAACTTTGGAATAGGATTTAATGTACTAAAATTTCATCTAGATAAGTCACTTGAAACAGTTTTACATCAATCATATACCAGTGTAACTGAAAATGTGCCTGAACTTTAAAGTGAAAAAACGTTTGAGGTTTCTTTCCCAGAAGAAAGCTGTGGATAAAACCACGCTGTCAGCTCTTGTGCTTGGAACTGAAGGAGGACTGTATCTCTACAGTCTTGTAGTTGTCTGTAGTTCTTTAATATTATTATTTGGCAGTAAATTAAAATTGCTAATTTAGGGATGTAATTTACATACCATCTCATTTGCTTCTGGATAGCCATATATTGCCTTAATTGTTGCCACAGTAAGAAAAATGAAAATGCTCTGTCTATCCAGTAGGATAGCTTTCCCAGGCAGCTTATGTTGCATTTATTTAAAGAAACAACACTACATCTTTAGTAAGTCTGAGGTAATTGCAGTAAACAAAAGCTGTTGCGTAGTATTTTAGTTATTTTCGTTTTGTTGCATTCCACTGGTCTCTGACCTCTACATTCTTTTATTCTCTGAATTTACATGGAGACTTTAATGTTGTTCTTCATGCAGTACCATGCAAACACTGCATTTTTATATTATCCTTCCTGCCTTTGTGAGTGGATTAAAAAGAAAAATTAAAAAAAAAAAATCAAAATCTTTACTTAGAACACAGATTAATCTTATAAGGATAATGATGACCTAATTTATGAAGCTATTTAATAATATTAACTACTAAGTAGTGATGAAGGATTGCATGAGATTGCAGTAGCTCTTTGAGCCTTAAATCACATTGACTTATTCTTACATTAATTATTTTTTCTGATTTTTTTTTTTTCCAATGAAGTCGACTTCAGTATCCAATATTGAATTTATTCTTATTTTTCTTGTGTGTTTGGGGGTTTCTTTGCTAAGCTTTCCGGTGTTGTTTTCATTGCTAGCCTCTTGCAATTCAGCAGCATGAAGAATGGATCAGAGTCAGATACAGGTCCTTTATATAAAGCTTTATTATTTTCATGCTATTTTCTGCTGTCTTGCTGGAGACAGTGAGGTACTAACCAAATAAACCTGCCTTTTGCTGAAACCAATGTACACTAAACTATGCACGACAGCAGATATTTGTGAATAATAGCTTCAAGGCCAGAGATTATATGCCTCATCAGCTGTTTGGCTTTAAGTTATTTTTATTCAAGAGTTGTGGGATGGTTTGGCAGTTAGCTGTTGTTCTGTTTCGTGAGGTTTTTTGGTTTTGCTTGTTTTTGTACTGCAAGACTCCAACCACTGCCAAGGTTCCCCACCCTCTGATAACTCTTCTGTTGTTCTCCTCCCCTTCCAAAACAAAGACCCGTTTATAGTACCTTTTAAGACACCAAAAAGCAGTTGTTTGGCACAGAGCTGTTTTATGGTACAGCACAATCCGAACAGCAAGCGATGGCTTCCAAGGAGGCATCCAAATATGAACGTAGCATCCTGTGCTCCTGTGAGTACCTGGTGCTAAGTGGTTGTCGTGTTTGATTAAGCAGCCATAACTTTTCCAGAATGGAGAAACCCATCACTTGGAAGTGAGGTGGGGGGCAGGGGAAACTTCCTTCTGCATATTTTTGTTATAACTTTCCTGAGTGTGTTACTCAAGTGGAGGATTCAGCCTCACACCTCTTTCTTACAGACTGAGTATACTCACTGATTAGAGATTTGGAACATGCAGTGCAGACAAACAAGACTATCCTGTTGTTAATTTGCTGCGTGTACAATTTGATAAATGATTCTGTTCCCTTGTCTTCTGCAGTCAATCCAAGTAGGGCTCAAAAAACCTTGGAGGTAGTGTACAGCCCATTTCAGTTGAAGGAATCTGTCTTTTCCCCCTCTCCTCAATTCATCCTGAAGTCTTTTATCCTCCCAGCTGTGTCCTACTCCAGAACCTCATTCACACAAACCAAAGCAAGTCCCCAAAACTTCCTCCTCTGTCTTCTTGGCTCCCCTCCTGTCATGCTGACTGACCTTGGGCCCCTCACTTTCTCCCGAACTGCCTTCTTGTCCTGCTTCTGGGGAGAATTTTGAAAGGTCTGGGGTAAGCTGCATATGTCACATGCTGATGGGACACAATTTGGGAGTTAGATGACTGAGATTAGATGGAGGCAAGGGAGGAGTAGGTATATGGCAGAACTAGTCCCAGGCAATCACAACTCTGTCCTCACTACTTGCTCAATCCATGAGACCAGTAACATTGAGCCCCAACCCCTTTGATCTCTGTATCATGATCTTTCATTTGGCCTGAATGAGAGTTGCTTTAAGGGGATCTTGAGCATTAATATGTCCTGTGAGCAGACTGATGTTTTACCCACTGCTACACTTACTTTCCAGTAGAGTCATAGTTTACTACAGAACTATTACTTTGGGAGGTTTTTTTTAAAATGATATACTCATGTAGTCAAGAGTCTGAGTAATGATACCTCTATAGATAGAACGATTTGGGTAATCTTGTTAATATGCATGATGGGCTGCTTCGGTGGAAATTGACAAGTCAGATAGGAATAGTTTCAAAGGAGTCATTAATGCCTTAATGTGTTAATGATCCATGTATAATGGAGTCCCTCCATAGCCACTGACAGGCGTCATAATGGTCTTAGTACAGAAAAATGGATGTAGCTCCTCTTTCATTTTATCCTGAAGTTTTCCTTATGTAAAACTGCACAGTAAGACTAAAAAATGATGTGAAACCTGAAGTCATAGGTAAGATGTAACAAATACACAAGAAGTTCATAGGTGTGGTGGAGCAAAACAAGAGCTTTCAAAAGACTGCAGCCTAATACTAACTGAAATACGGAAAGCTTGTGGAGTTGAGCTACGTTAATTTTATTCTTATTTTTGTTGTAGGGTTTGTAACGCAACAGTGCCCGCAAATAAAAGCAGAGTAATTTTGTTCCTTTTTGTTCCTGTTTTTCTTAGAAAACAAAATGTTAAATAGAGAAAATTGAATTGATAGCATCAAGCTTCTTATCTTGCATTTAAAATATTAAAATGTATAAAATACTGAAAATTGAGGGTGTTCTTAATCAGTATTTCTAAAAGAAGTACCAGCAGGTTTCCCTTTTTTACACTGGATATCAGAGATTATTATATTGGAGATTGATGAACCCTCCACTCTGAGATCAGTACTGATCTCTCTTGTGCTCAGCCCCAATCTAATATTTAACTGTGGAAAGTGGAATTATTTGAAAGAGAGAGAATGAATGACTCTCCTAACCAGCCTGGTAACTTTATGGCTAGAGCTTTTGCTTGCATGGAAGAAATGTGGAATGAAATTATTTGCCAAAAGGAGGCAGAGAAGTGATGTTTTAAGTCTGTTTTCCATATAGCCATTGGTATGCTTACCTGTTATAGAAGAGCTCCTTGATGTTCCCACAAATCTTTAATTCTTCCAATGCACGCCGGCATCAAAATGAAATATTGCTGAAAGATGTAGGACAACCTGGTAAAATGAATAGCAACGAATTGCCAGAGTCACATGGTTGCTTTTTAATTTCAAGTGTGAAGTTGCCAAATTGCTCAGTACGGTGCATAACTTCTCACTTAAACTGACTCCAGCACCAGAGGGATGACAGCAAGTAAAAATGGTCTTTAACAACATTTCAGAAATTACAGACTAATAAATCTGATGTGTAGAACAAAAAAAAGTGGAAATGATTAGACTAGTAGCAATGTGTTTCAAAGGGGAAGAATAAATGTTACTTTTATAGAGAGAAATTGCACACTAGAACATTAATTAGGGTAGAATTTAGGGTAGGCTTTCAGGTAAAACTGATGTAATTGACTAAAGTATGATAAGGATTTGAAAAACTTTTAGCTAAATTTTATCACCAAATACTTTTAATGGGATAACAGGGAAGATGCTCTTCTAGATTAGTAAGAAACTAAATATAAGAACTGAAGGGATAAGAATTAATGGAAAGGGATTTATCCTTTTTCCATATTAATAAATTATCCAGGAGAGAAAGTGAATGGTAAAATGACAAATTCATGGAAGTTCCAAGTTAATCAGCGTATTTAAATCTAAAACTCAGTAGAGGTACTGGCAGATTACAAATCTTAATGACTAGCCAGTTTAAAAAATAAATAAATAAATGTAGACTATGCAAATGGAGAATATATGTATTCAGAATTAGACACTCTTAGTTCTGGAAGCATGCATGCCCTTGGGAACCTTGATGGAAAGGAAGCATGTAACAAAATATCACTATTGCTCTTTGTAAATTCTATGTCTGCTTGTTTCAGAAAGGATGTGGTAGATCGGAAGGGTAAGACAAAGGGCACATAGATTCTTTTTTTTTTTTTTTCTTGAATGAGACTGCTTCCATGTGAGGAGAAATGAAAAACTTTAGAACACTGCTTGGAAAACAAATGTCAAGATAATGGACAAGTCAGGGAATACCTAATGAAAGTATTAAGTGCCAGACATAAATAGTTTTCCACACAATGCAAAATTAAATAGGGGAGTTCATGTCTGCTAACCACTTTATTAATAGCTTCATAAGCCATTAGACAAGTTCAAGTAAGAAAAATGCATTAAGCGCTATTGAAAACAGTGTTTTGATAAAGCCTTTCTTTACCTTTAAGCCACAGATAACTGATGATGGAAGGCTGCACAAGGAGAAGTAATGCTGTTTATTTGCCCTGATATCTCTTTTTGAAATCTTAGACAGAAATCTTGATCAAGTACATCATTTCTATCATTCTTAATATTTTCATCATAGATGTGCTTCTTCAAATACATCAGTAGCAAATGGAAGACTAGGGAAAATGTGGGCCTGCTGCTGAATGAGGTGGGTGCCCTGGTGACAAAGGATGCCAAGAAGGCAGAGTTACTGAATGCCTTCTTTGCTTCAGTCTTTACTGCTAAGGCTGGCCCCCAGGAATCCCAGATCCTGGAGGTAAGAGAGGAAGCCTGGAGAAAGGATGGACCATCCTTTGGTCGAGAAGGATTGGGTTAGAGATCATTTAAGCAAACTGGACACCTACAAATCCTTGGGCCCCGATGGGATGCACCCATGTGTGCTAAGGGAGCTGGCAGACGTCATTGCGAAGCCACTCTCCATCATCTTTGAAAGGTCATGGAGAATGGGAGAAGTGCCTGAGGACTGGAGGAAAGTCAATGTCACTGCAGTCTTCAAGAAGGGCAAGGAGGACCCAGGAAACTACAGGCCAGTCAGCCTTGTCTCCATCCCTGGAAAGGTGATGGAGCAGCTCATTCTGGATGTCATCTCTAAGCATGTGTAGGAAAAGGAGGTGATCAGGAGTAGTCAGCATGGATTCACCAATGGGAAATCGTGCTTGATCAATTTGATAGCCTTCTGTGATGGCATGACTGGCTGGGTAGATGAAAGGAGAGTGGTGGATGTTGTCTACCTGGGCTTCAGCAAGGCTTTTGACAGTGTCTCCCATAACATCCTCATAGGTAAGCTCGGGAAGTGTGGGCTAGACGAGCGGACGGTGAGGTGGATTGAGAACTGGCTGAATGGCAGAGCTCAGAGGGTGGTGATCAGCGGTGCAGAGTCTAGTTGGAGGCCTCTAGTGAGTGGTGTCCCCCAGGGGTTGGTACTAGGCCCAGTCTTGTCCAATTTATTCATCAGTGGGACAGAGTGTACCGTCAGCAAGTTTGCTGATGATATGAAGCTGGGAGGACTGGCTGACACACCAGAAGGCTGTGCTGCCATTCAGCGAGATCTGGACAGGCTGGAGTGTTGGGCGGAGAGGAACCTCATGAGGTTCAACAAGGGCAAGTGCAGGGTCCTGCACCTGGGGAGGAATAACCCCATGCACTGGTACAGGTTAGGGGTTGACCTCCTGGAAAGCAGCTCTGCAGAGAAGGACCTGAAAGTCCTGGTAGATGACAGATTCCCCATGAGCCAGCAATGTGCCCTTGTGGCCAGGAAGGCCAACATCATCCTGGGGTGCATTAAGAAGAGTGTGGCCAGCAGGTCGAGGGAGGTTCTCCTCCCCCTCTACTCTGCCCTAGTGAGGCCCCATCTGGAGTCCTGTGTCCAGTTCTGGGCTCCCCAGTTCATGCAAGATGAGGAACTACTGGAGAGAGTCCAGCGGAGGGCTACAAAGGTGATTAGGGGTCTGGAGCATCTCTCCTGTGGGGAAAGGCTGAGGGAGCTGGGGCTGTTCAGCCTGAGGAAGAGAAGACTGAGAGGGGACCTCATCAACGCTTATAAATATCTCAAGGGCAGGTGTGAAGAGGATGGGGCCGGACTCTTTTTGGTGGTGCCCAGCGACAGGACAAGGGGCAACAGGCACAAACTGGAACACAGGAAGTTCCGCCTGAACATGAGGAAAAACTTCTTTCCTGTGAGGGTGACAGACCCCTGGCACAGGCTGCCCAGGGAGGTTGTGGAGTCTCCTTCTCTGGAGATATTCAAAACCCAGCTGGACACAGTCCTGTGCAATCTGCTCTGGGTGACCCTGCTCTGGCAGGGGGGTGGACTAGATGATCTCCAGAGGTCCCTTCCAAACCGTACTTTTTTGTGATGAAGTCCTCAAAAGCCTGTCATGTAGAGTAGCTGGCAACTATGGGGCCTCAAGTTGTATATTTTACATTTCTGCTGACATTGGCCTAAATTAGCACTTTCTGCTGTATTTGCGGTGATACACAGGAATTACCATATACCCTGTAAGATCTTGACGCTCCCTGCCCTGAGGATACTTCTCGACTTTGAGTTTTGCTTCCTCCAGCTTTATCTGCCTGAAATCGCTACAGGGGAAAAAATAGATCAAATGACTGACTTTGGCTACTGTATGAAAGTTTGAATTTTGATCGTTTTACAGAGCAATAAAATAAATATAAGTGCAACTATAGCTTGCTAGAAAGGACGTGAATTCAAGTATTTGGCTTTAAACCGCTTTTAATACAGGGAAGCACCTCGGCCACGGCCGGCAGGTGGCAGCGCCCGCGGCCCCTTCGGCCTGGGCAGCGTCCCCTCCTAGCTTTCTCTTTTTTGTACTCTTCTTTATCATTCCATGAAAAAAAAAATGCAAATATTAACTTCTTTTTATCATAAGACTTCAGTGGTTTAAGATATAAGGTTTGCAGAAGGCCCTTATGTTTTGAAATGATAATCAGAAGATGATACTTTGTGGGTTTTTTTTTCAATGCGATGCCTGACTTCTCAGGCTCTACTGCAAGCGAAAAATGGAATATAAAATGCAATATGAAAAATGAAATCTTTATTGCCACTTTCAAAATAAGTAGGGCAGCTTATAACTGTTATTCATAATGACATTTTATTGCATGAAACTTGAAATTAATTTTAATTCCTTGATTGTAAAGACTGTTAAGAGAACATGCATTTTTGTTGTAGATGTATACATACTAGCTAGCTTTTGACTGACCTTGAGCAAACCCTTAGCTGACACGTGATTTTAGTTCCACTGAAATCCATTAGAAAAGTTAGATTACTCCCCATCCCCAACTTTAGCCTGTCCATAAAATGAGCAATGAATATGGGCTCATTTGTGGATAGTAGTAAATGAGCCCAGTGCATCTCACTTTTTTCTCCCCAGAGTTCTTAAAATTTTTATGGGAATATATGAAGGAAAGAGACACTAGCTATCTGAACATAAAGGAAAAAAAAAGCTACTATAAAGTGTAAATACAGGGCTAGTAGTTTCTCATAGTAAAGTCCTATGCTTGTTATGTTTTGCTGTGACTGCAGGATGACACACCAAACTCCATGCTGTTTCCAGAGAGGAACACTACTACTGACATACCCCGATGCCCAAGTGATTTAATTATGGACAGCCTCTTCTGCAGCAATGCTAGGAGAAAATCAAAGTAAACAGTTCTCATGTTACTTATTTAATAGAAAGAGATAGCCACCCTAAATGCATACATGGTTAATTCAGAAGTGTTCAGCAGATACATAATGTGAAAACCTCAAGATTTCTATGATACCGGCTCCTCTAAATATAGAATGCAAATCCATATAAGTATATAATGTGAAATGATTCAAATTCTAGCAAAACAGACTAGTAGACATAATCTTCATTAATGCCATTTAAAAAGTGTGATTAACATTAAAAATATACATTTGCAAACTTCAGGATTTTAGTCTTTGGGAATATTAGCTCTGATGATATCCAGCTTAATTTTGGCTGCTCAGATTTGTAGAATTTTTGGAGTGCCATTAGGTGGCCCTGGGAGAGGCAGGGTTAAAGACAGCTTTCATGGTTTCTATCCCTAGCTGCAAATAAAGAAGTAGTTTTTTGATAAAATATTAATTTTTGCTATTACTTGACCCGACTGCTTCATTTTCAGTTTTGAAAATTATGCTTAATTTTTGCATGCAGCTGCCTAAACTTGCACGTGATCATCTAACTTCATATTGTACAAATATTGGTAGACTTGGGTAGGCTATAACTGGATTACTGCTTTTGAAAAAGCTAGTAGAGCTCTGTGTTAACCGCTTCATTTAGCCTCTAGTCAAGTTTCTAGAGTGTTGCAAAAAATTTCCTGTTTATTCGCGTTGCATAGATTTTACGTTTTCTCCATTTACCTCTTTTGGGGTAAAATGGTTACTTTTATTTAATGTTTGCTAAAGGTGTTGTTAATAGTTGTTTTGGGTTGGTTTGGATGACAATTATTTTATTCAAGCAGCTTTTGGAAAACTGGATTCTTCAAGAACAAGTACTAGAAAAAGGAATTTTTAAAAAACAGTCAGCTATTCATCAAGTAACTGTATTGAGCCTAAGAAACTGTATGTTTTGAGTAACTGCGCATTAAAGCACCATGGCTATTGAAAGAACACACAGGAGCAGCTGGTAGAGGTTGAGGCAACTTTGCAAGTTTCCTAAGGTTGCCATTTAAATGCAACTTGGAAAGTTAGCTTGGGTCTTTTTGGTGACTGTATGACCAATGCATCATCCTGCAGAGGCCATAAGATCCTGCTTCCTAGCCCTGCTGGAGTACTTACATCCAGCTTTGAAGGCAGCAACTCTCATCTTGATTTCCTCCCCCCACCATGTGTAGTCAGGTTAACCCCCAGATCTTCCCTGGCAGTAACAAGTAGAACCAGGGAGATACTGACAGCGCCCACTTGTGTTGTCCTCTGGTGGCTGCTAGCTTTCCTTCCTTCCTTCATTCCTTCCAGTAAGGATATAATTGAAGGCTGTTCTCCATTTCATAATCTTCTTCATGGGGATATTCACTAGGGATAAAATTCTTTGTGCTTTTACAACAAAGCATACGAAAGTTTTTTCTATCTTTGCTTGTCACAATTCAATGTAGGATAGGTCAATCACCTGCTTCCTATTAGGATGGAGAAACTGAGGCAGGAACCAAATCTATGGAAATAATATTCACTGTTTATAAAGTGCTTTGCTATGTTTAAAAGGTACAGAACAGTAGAAAAGTTCATCTCCACTCTAATTGCTCATGTGACTTTAACGTAATTGGAGTATGGGAAATGGCTTTAAGTGTACTGAATGCGTTCACGCCGAAACAGCTCTATGCAAAACCATGCAGTTTTTTGAGTCAGAAAAATATAACTAAATGCTGCTTGAAGGTGACATGATAAAACTGGACTACCTAGGTTGCTCATTTTATGTTGAATTGAATGATGCTGGGAAAGATATTCCAAAATAAAATTGGTATAAATCCCTCTCTCTACCCCTTCCTTCAGAAATGCAGCACAGGAGAGAAGCTGTCAGATTTTATTGATTTCTGTGAGCTTTCACATGGTTTAGTATTCAAACCACTCAGAACTCTCATTATCTGTTAAATGTTCTCTAACTGCTGCCTGTCATAATACTGAAAATAGGAAGCAAGTGCTTCAAGGAGAATGGGAGGGGCAAAAAAAAAGCTGCTCAGCATCACCTAAACTTGCTTTCAGCTCCTTTGGCCTTTGTGTAGAATTTTAATTTAGATCTTTATAAACTAGAAGCTTGCTTGGTGGACTGAGCTTCGTCTCAACTTCGCCTAGCTAATTTGAATTAGGTAAAACAAAAGATAGTATCAACATAAGACTATAGTTTTAAAATGAACCACTGAGTTCTGGTAAATCTAGGATTGTCTATATTTTTTTTATTTTATTGTTTTAAATTGTGAAAACATCTCTAAATTAAAAACAAACTATGAAATCTTAAGGATTAAAGTATACAGAGGCATATAGAAACTTCCTTAATCTTTCTTCTAAGGTCTGATTCATAACATTTTGGTATGAACATTGGCAGTTCTGGAATTTAGCCAGTAAGCAGATATTCAAAACAGAACTGTTACCTAGGGAGATTGCTCTGCTTGCCCTCTCCTGTTCCATCTTAAATTTCATTATTGAATCTTTTCCTTTTTATCTCTCTTGCTTTGCCTTCACCATTTTAGAAAGGATGATAGAAGCAGAAAGACAGGCAGACAGGTGCAGAGGACAGAATTCCATCTGGGAATGAAAGAACTGAGAGGAAAAGTCAGATGAGAGCTTTGTGTACTTGCAAGTCTTTGCAAAAAAAAAAAGTTTCTTGATTGTTTATACCTCACATAACCAAAATATCAGATGCTTATATTGGCTAATAGATTGACACGTACTCAAGTTAAATGCAGGCTGTGCTTCCATATTTTGTATTTCTTATCTGGACTCTGCTAGCACAGCTGTTTACAGAGCTGTGCTAGAATGAATATAGTGGAAATTATTTTGCAATATACTGCACTCCGTTCCTCCCTGCTTATGCATTCAGGGACTAACTTTAGTTTTTTAGATGTCACATTGCAGTGCCAATGTGCTCAACTGGGTATAAATGATGTGTTTTAAGTTCTTGCATCAGAAAATTACCCTAGTACAGGTCATGCAGTGCAGTTTGTGTCATAACAGCATCATGACTTCGTTGCTGTGCGTAGTGCCTCAAAGTCAAATGCTAGAGTTGAGAAAAAATACAATTATTATTCAGGTGCCAGAATAACACTGTCCTTCCCAGGCTGCCAGCTTCTGCAGCATAAACAACAGCTGTTGCTCAATGCTGTGGATAACTCTCTGGGGTACAAACAGTTGGGTTTTTTACCCAGGTTTATGTGCTCAGGGCAGTGGAGGTGTTGAGGAGAGTTCCACTGGTGAAAGCTTTCTGCAGTCTAGTCGCTGCAGTGGGGCCTGAGAGAGGTGCTGGCACGGAGGCATCGGTATCTCTTCTTGAGACTGTGCGCATCACTGGTGCGGCTCCCCAAGCCCATAACCTGCCCAGCCCGTGGGACCTCTTGGATGCCTCTGAACAGAGTCTTCCCCAAAGGGAAAAGAGCCCAAGCACAGAGCTGAATTTCAGAAGCATTTCTGGTTGCGTCATACGTTATCCTCTAAGAAAAAGTGGGATTGCCCATTGAATGTTTTCAGCTAAATAAGTATCATTCAATTAAGTGGTGTTTTGTGTGCTCTTTGAAATACATTGCCAGTTTTTGCTGACCAGCTCCAGAAGTTGAGCTCTTCTTCTAAAGGCCTTGGCTCCTCTCCCAGAGATCGTTCAGAAATACTAATACAGTTTAGTGAAGTGGCCACGGTGGCAGACTGGCACAGTATCCTTGAAATTGTTCCATTCGTGCCAGTAAGTAGGATCCTCTGAAACTGTGCCCTAATGAACATAAAGAATTGTCATTATGTCATCCCATACAAGTATTTTAATGCTTTATATCAGCCAACATTAAATGTTTCCTTAAAATAGTCATTCACATATCAAAAAGGTATTTTTGAAACTTACCTACCATCTTTGTTAAAACCTTTCCTTTGTATTTCTAAGGAGAAACATAATGTCTTAAAACATAGTCCAGAGTGATAGATTATGCTTAATTTATTTTGGAAATAATTAACACTTTAACATACTAATAAATTGCCCAAGGCTCATAATAATAAATTGCAGAAATAATCATAAAAACATCACTGTCATCTGAGATGCGGTTCCATTGTCTCAACAAACTGCATATTCCTCAGACAGTTTCTTACTTAGTTTTGGTTTTGAAGCCATTAAGCATTTCCTTGCAGCTCCAAGTAAAAGTCTAAAAATCTGGCAAATACCCAATCTAGTTTAATAATCCAACCATGAAATAACAAAAAAGGCTCATTACTGCTATCTAACAATAAAGGGGATCTAATGTTAATTTCTGAAATGCTGATTGTAGAGTTTAAAGTTCTACTAAAACTTAAAAAAATAAAAATACACTTTGTCTGTGTTCAGAATATCACTGAAATGCTTTTATGTTTCAGTGACACCTGCAATTTTTTTACCTGGATGTTGTGTGTGTGTGTCCCCCAGAAAAGTTGCATAATGCTAGCAATAAGGAAATGTAATTGTATCCATACGATATATATGTATCCTGTAAGATATACCAACAAGGAGGCGAGTTACAGCAGTTTCTCCAGCTTTGTCCTGTAGGGGACATTGTATATAGTATTATAAATATGTTTAATGTCCATCTGTTGTTTGTGAATTTAAATGTCTGTTCCTAATGGCATAGCTTATAAATCTACAGTATCACGATTCCTAAATCTGTGCCAAACAACATTAAATTCATTTATGGTGGTGCAGTTGCGTGACCTGTTTTATGGTTCCATGCACAGAGGAAGGGTTGTCCTTTCTTTAAACTCTTGGAAGCCTTTTTACTGCGTCTCTGACCAGTGGGATGTAGCAGAGAGAAACTCGGTTCATTTGGATTTGGATGCCGCAGCTCACCTGGATTCTTGCCCATCCCCAGACATGTAGTAGCAAAGTGCAAGTCTCTTCAGTATATGAAGTGCCTTTTTCTGCATACAAAATTTGTAATGAGCCAACTTTTTTAGGATGCTGTAGTATCCTTGGGATTAAGTTGCCTGGGAAATCATGTCTGGAAGCAGATCTCCTATACAAGCTATAGTAATTGCAGTACTGATCCCAACAGTGGAGGCATGCAGAAGGGCTGTGCGTAACTGGGGTGCGTACGTGGAGGGGGTGAGCAAATGGATGAAATCTGCAGCTTCTTTGAGAGGTGAGGAAACCACGTATCTGCTATAGGGAAATTATTCAGGAAAGTCCTTGGGTTTCATCTTCCGAGCTGACTCTTGGGGTGTTGATGTTAGTGTCACCCTCACGCTGGGTGGCTGTCAGTGAACTATAATAGGCTGTTGACTCATTTCCCAAAGGAAGTGGTAAAAGCCAGGTTATTTGTAAGGCTTAAAATTAGACTTGACAAAACCCTTGGCAAGGTACTGAGAAATTATGTTGCATTTGCAGGGAGATGAAAGTACGCCAGCTTGTGTTTCCCAGTGTTTCTCGCGCTGCAGAAGCGTCCTGCAGACCCAGATTTACAGGCATCCAAAGCAGCCATGTGGCAACAGCGAATCCTGTCATATTGTAGCTGTTAACTGAGCTGTGGGTCCTGTGGAGGAATTCACACTAACTGTGCAGCAGGTCTGCTGTGCTCATCCGTGGAGAGTGCCAGTGGAAGCCAGAATCTTGCACCCTGGCAGCTCTGGATGGTGGGTTCAGTGGGAACTGTAGGGAATCCTGGCATCTCGCGAGTCCTGGGAGGTGCTGAGCTGCTCATGGGAAACCTGCAAACTGCTTGGAAGCACAGCCCTGGAAAGGCACAGGAGGTTGCAGGGTGAGCTTCCAGAGAGCTGGTGGAACAAGCAGGTAGTTATGCAGATTTCCATCTAAAGGGGTATATTTTTCCACAAGATGGCTGAGTTTGAATGAACTGGCATTTTCTGATTGGAAAAAAGTTTCGCAGTTTAAAAAGAGAAAGGGGAAAAAAAGGTAAAAAATTTGTTTTTTACTGATCTATTAGAACTATACTTTAATTGAATCCTTTGGGACCTGAACAAGCATGGAAGATAAATTTAAGATGCATGAAAAAAAGTTTCAGTTTAATGAATATCCTACATAATCAGAAGGATTTCACCTTGAATTCTATCTAAGAAGTCTTCCATAGAAAGTATGTTTTTTTATTAGAGGATAAAGAAAATATATTTTATGAGCATCCAGAAGTATTTAGTGTGGCCGGAGAAGTAATCCACCAAATTCTGGACAGGCAAGCGAGATGGGTTTCCAGAATCTGATTTTTCAAGTGTGCTGGGGTCCGTAGACCTCGACAGACTGGGGAGGATTTGGGGTTTGTTTACTTTTTTTGACTGTTGCTCTTTTTCATTTAAGAGAGAGATTATGGATAGGATATTGGCTAGTTAAATGGAATTTGTTATATCTGTCACCATTGATTACCAGGCAGCTTTTTAGCTTTCCATATTTGCTTTCTGAAATGTACTTGTCTGTTTGCATATGAATTGACTGTAGAATAGTTCCATACACAAGTAACTTCAGAGGTTTTAGTCAGTGATAACTTTCTCTAAAGTTCTACAGGAAATAATCCTATCAGTTACCTTAGCGAAAAGTATTTTTACTTTTTGCTTTTTTTGTATATTTTATCCTTTGGTTTGGTTTTGGATTTTTATTGTTAGGGTTAATCAGAACTGGCAATCTTCTATGTTATTACAATAATATTAGATGAAACCAGCACAACCTCACTGCAAAAGCAGTGAATCTTCACTACTTTTAAAGTAAAAATTAGATCTCGTGCACTGTCTGAAGTAAGGCTGATGTTTTAAATTGTGACTTGGTTTTTCTGTTTTGTTTCCCTTCCTATTACTTTAATAGCTAAAACCATCAACTCGGTTCCAAGAATATATTTAGCTGACTGATATAATCTAATTTTCTCATTGAGCATGCACTGGAATAAAAAAGCAAATCAATAGTACTCTTGGATATCTTCAAGATCGTTTCAGTTCCCACTCCCCTGTGTCAGCCTCCTTCTCCTTTTATGAGACAATGAGCAAAGACGGCAAACGTGGGTATGTAAAGGTCAGTATTCCATGCCTTTTAAATGTATGAGGAAATTGTCGTTCTTAGGATGTTGTTATCTCTGTGGTCTGGTTTGTTTGTGCAATATACTGCTAATGCATCCTTAGTTTAACGGGAAAACGCATCCCGCTATTATAGAACGGATGTCTTGGCAGACTGTTTTCTCAGGTGCATCTAAGACTTGTGCTGCTGTCTATGTTGGTTTGTTGTCCCGTTGGGTTGTAGTGTCAGGTGCTCATAAACAGAATTCATGGTCCTTATTTTCTTGTCTTTTGATATATAGGTTAGTCCTGCTCAGATCAGTTGGTAGGTCTTGTTTACTTCTCTGCCAGCTCCATGAGAAGCTGCTGTTTAAAGCTGACAGGCCACATGCATTTGTCTGTCTTCTGTTCCTAATTTGATTGTTTATATTGTACTATGCTCTATGGATTTGTCCATGAATCTCTCATCTGGATCTTAGCTTCTAGAAAATTCTACAAGTTTCTTCAGATTTTTCAAAAGTGCATTTCTGGTGCGTAAAAGCATCGCTCTCTTCCAGCATTGCTTTCTTTGGGATGTTTCTAAAACAAACACGGTCCCCACTTTCCATATGTGGGCAGAGATGTGCTCCTGTCTCGTTCTCTCCAGAGGCACAACCCTGCCGTTAGCTGTTTCAGTCACTGACCATCACTTTGCAAGATCTTCCCCAGAGCGGTCTGTGTGCTGGTGTCGTGTGAAACTAAAGTGATACTATCGAACTATTAAAGTGATGACAAAAGCTGTGTTTTGTAGTAGAAGTTGAGCTTTGCAGAACGCTGCTGCTGTTGCCACTGGTCGTACCCTGGACCAACAGGCTTCTTACCTATTCAGCTGCTATAGATTCTGTGGTCCGGAGGAGATGCTTATGACATGATCACATGCAGGACAGGAGATTTGATGCTGGTATATGCTGAATTTATCTGGAACCACAGTAAAATCCATAAGGCATTCTTATGTGTAATCATCTGTGGGATTTGGGTTTAACTTAAAGCACGTTGTAACTAAAAAGAGGAAAAACAGGAGAAGGAAATAACAATCAGTTTAAAGTATTGAATAGAATGAAGCGACATGTAAACCAATATTATGTTGTCTTTAGAAAACAGGAATGAATGTCTAGGGGTGTAGTCTATTTAGAAAAGGCATGAAAAAAAGTTCACGTTCTTCTGCTATCTTTATCCCTAAAATACTAGACAGTAGGTTTAACTACTAAAGATATAAGGTATTTGCTACCAGAACAAATTCTGTATGCATTATGTTGTCAAAAGCTGAGATTGCTGTGAGTGTAGATGTACCAATTTACAAAAAAGTGATGCTCGGTGATCTTTGTTTCCAATTTAAAATTGGGAAAGAAGTTATTAAGCTTATAGTTTGTTATAGTGAAAAGATAAATTCTTGTCACATCTTGAAATGGAGAAGGATCTTATTTTCTTCTGAAAAGACTTTTATTTCAGTATTATAAAGGAAGTGGTTTAAATGGGTTTTGACTATCTATTGTCCTTCTTCATGTTACTGATGTATAAGATTACTAAGTGCCTGTAAAATTTAAAACTAGTGGTCCTTCTGGAAGGACCTAAGACACATTATGGGACGATTAATACTTACAACATCCCTGTGAGACCAGATTGAATTTATACCTATGTTACAGACACATAAATTTTAGTAGGATATACACGTTGGCTCATGTAGTAAGGAAGTAGCCATGGAGGTGCTAATCTTTTTCTCCATCAACATGTTTGCTGCGTCCACCCTGGGTAAAGTGGCATAGCTACCTTGTCAGTTCACTGACCAAACGTGAAAAACTAGCACCAGTGAGACATGTTTGGTCATCACTTTGCAAACGTCATAGTAACACGCAACTCTTTAGTCCCTCATCCCCCGTGTTTTCATCTGGCTGAACCAATGCACCCTTTCAACCCAAACATCCAGACAGCTCCTGTCAAACTGAAACCTCTGTGTCCTTCAGCTTGGCAAATACATTACAAGCACTGTGCTGTAGGTGTCCATGCAGTTCTTCGCACATATATGCATTTTTTGATAAAATTAAAAATAGCTGTTGAACAAGAACTCTCTCCCAGGTTTTCTCCTACTTTTGGCAGAAACCTTTATCTTAGGTATGAATATGACAAAATATGCAAACATATTTACCGTTGCATATTTTAGTATTAAATGCCTGCTTCTGAAAGCAGCTGTTTCTTTGTCTAATGTTTTGCCAATACCTTTTTAACATTACAATGTTTCCCCTTACAAAATCTATTTATTTTTAAATTAGAATGCTAGCAGTGACATGTAAGCAAGTACAGATTCTTTATAACTCACTAAATGTACTCTACAGAATTTACTATTAAGTATAGCTCTTTAAGACTGATTATCACTTTGCTACAGTTTCTCCTGACTCCTGAGGACCACTGATAATTTCTTATTTGTGTTCTAATACTGAGAAATGCCAGGAAAAAAAAAAAAATCCATGAATAAACATCCTACTTGTGAGTCAAGATTAGACTTTGTTAAAGTTACTTGGATTTTACTTAATATTTTTAATCCCACTTTTACTCCTGAAAAGAAATGGCATACCCAGGGTACCTCCTTGAGTTTACATAATTAAGAGTTAAACATTTATGCTTTAACCATCTTATTTTCAATGCTTTTATATTATAAGCTTTTGCAAAATAAAAATTGTGCTTTTTATACTTATTTTACTGTGAAAGTGGTTTCAAGTCTTCTTGAAAACTAAACTTGACTTTCTTTAGATATTCAGTTTATTTTCACCAATAAACTGTCAGAGTACATTATATCCTCCTCGTGAATATGGTCAGTTCCTCAGATTTAGGACTTGCTTTTTTTTCTGTTCGCTTAAGAATATGCTTGAATGTGAACATATGAGGGCCCTCAGTGGAAATAAAGGTCATAGGAAACCGATCTCTTAATTATTGTTGGCATTAATAACCAAATAGAAAATAGTAGAAAAAAAGAGCTGATAGGCTGTACAGCACTTAGCTTTCCACGTGCTGCTTGGGCAATTAGCCAATGTTGTTCCCTGTTATCGCGTCATCAGCATCCAAAAGCCAACACAAAATTTAGGCTGGAAAGGATGTTCGGTGGTCATCTCCTCTAACTGCCTGCTCAAAGCTTTTGCAAGCCCTTCTCTGCTCCCTTCCTGGTGAGGGGTTGTTGCTGAGCTCAACCTGCCTCAGGGTCATCCCTGTTGTGGCATAAAATTGTTGAGGGGATTTTGTACTCTCATAGCTTCTCTTTTGAAAAGAGTTGGTAGCAAAGAGGACAGGGATAGAGGAAAAGAAGTCCTGTGATGCCCTTGATTTATGGTCATCTTTTAGTCCTGAGCTTTTAGCCCTATAGAGGCATCTACGCATAGAATATATTGCACGCTTGTAGCTTTTTTTAATGTCAGCAAGAAATTAGGTGAAGGATGGGCTCTTGAGAACTCAAAGATGAATTTAAACTGCTTCTGTGCATGTGCAGTGCATATATTTGCTGTGGGCAGATATGCAATGCCTCAATAACCAGGCACAGTTATTAAAAAAAAAAAATTTGTTGTGAGTATTTGTATTTGTCTCTGTATGTGGGGGTGTGTATATATATAGAGACAACTATGTATACAAATATACATACTTACAGTGGAAAAATTATCACAGAACGGTAGGGGTTGGAAGGGACGTCTGGAGATCATCTGGTCCGACCCCCTGCCAGGGCAGGGTCACCCAGAGCAGGCTGCACAGGGCTGCGTCCAGGCGGGGTTTGAATATCTCCAGAGAAGGAGCCTCCACACCCTCCCTGGGCAGCCTGTGCCAGGGCTCTGTCACCCTCACAGTGAAGAAGTTTTTCCTCATGTTCAGGCAGAACTTCCCGTGTTCCAGTTTGTGCCCGTTGCCCTTTGTCCTGTCACTGGGCACCACTGAAAAGAGTCTGGCCCCATCCTCTTGACACCCACCCTTGAGATATTTATAAGCATTGATAAGGTCAATGTTTGTCAAAGTATGAGGGAACACCCAATATATAGTATTAGTACAAGGTACAGTATTCACCTTTCAAAAAAACCTTTTTTTTTTTTTTTACAGTATTTACACCGGGAAACATTCTGGCAGATACTAGAAGATGTATAGAAACTTACCTGTCTGTTTTTCATCAGCTATTGTAGTTGTCAGTGTGCATTTAATGGAATTATTTTTTCCAAGGGCAATGAAGGCTTACCTTTAAAAGTAGAATCCAAGTGACAAATTGCAGACAATTTGGGGTACTAGATCACTAGGATTCCTTATCTAAATTGTTTGCACGTCACATTTCCTTTGTAGCACTGAATAATTTGGATAAATGACCCTTCAATTGGTAATTGAATTTCCTTAACAACAGTTGGGTGATGGTACATAAAAAGTAATAAAAGCCTTTAGCAGTGCCCTTTCCTGGAGCTTGTCACAGTCTCTACCTCTGATAGTGGATGACACTTATTACTCAAGTCGTATTTCCTTAAAAGCTGTGGCTTTGCTGAGGTTGTGTCTAAAATTATACTTTAAGTGAATTGTACAGTGGTAAAATCAAACTGAATTGTTTTTTGGTTAATAGTAGAAAATTTTACAGGCAACTCATTTTCTTCAAAATATATTCTCAAAAATTAAGGTTGCTTTTAGTTACTTAGTTTCCTAATATTTATGTACTGAGAGATCAATTAATTTAATTGCCAGTAATTTACTAACATAAAGGCAGTTAATTCTGGATTATTTGCATGAGAACTACTCAACTTCTATAGCTATGCGTATGTTCTCTGAAGCTCATACGGGACCAAAATCACCTCTGACAATACAGGGATTTTTGCTGACCTAAGAATTTGAGATTTAGCCTTTAAAATTCAAGTATTGTGTAATATAGCAACATACAAATGGAAAGTAAATAGTAATTTATAGCTAATTCATTTCTTTAATGAAATTACTTTTCCTGATTCTCTGACTGCTACAGCTAGAATTCAAAATCTACCCCTGACAATACAGGGATTTTTGCTGACCTAAGAATTTGAGATTTAGCCTTTAAAATTCAAGTATTGTGTAATATAGCAACATACAAATGGAAAGTAAATAGTAATTTATAGCTAATTCATTTCTTTAATGAAATTACTTTTCCTGATTCTCTGACTGCTACAGCTAGAATTCAAAATCTACCCTTTAAAATAGTCTGGTCATACCTGTGTTTTACAGGAGAAAATGAAAAACATTTAAAGAACAGATGTTGTCCAAAGAAGCTGAATCTTCCAATATGGCATCCATATTGTTTGAACTCTTGATTTTTTTTTTTTTTTTTGGCTTACTAAAAGATTACTAATATTTGAGTAAAATCTTTTAAACTCTCATACACACAAATTTTTAGAGGCATAAAACTTTAATTTGCTGAAACATTCTCAAAAATACTTTTAATGTTAACTCCTTTCTCTTTGTAAGTTGAGACAACAGCAATACCGTGAGATTTGTTTGTTTGTTTTTATTCCTCATCAATCTTCCATATATATCTTTTTTTCGGGATTGGATTCTATCTGTAGTTCCCTCTTTCTGGAATACAGGAGTGTTTCTGTGGCTTTACTACGTGTTTTCTACCTTGGCTTTATCTGGCTTTCTATAAAATTCCTTGTGATGCTGCAGAGAGCATAATGCTTGTTGAAAATGATTCATAGGTCAAATACCTGTAATTATTGGTACAGGTAATGGCATGATAGCGATTTGGGAATACTGGCTGCTTGGTTGTCTGGGATAACAAAGGTCTTATGCTTTTACAATATCCATACACATGACCTCATTTTATCACACAAAATATCGAAACTCACTCACTCTTATGTGCTTATTTGCTTGTTTTTCTTTCTGTCCAATCTGCCTGTTTTGACTCTCCAAGAATATAAATTCTTCAGACTGGGTAATTCTCCCCCTGTTTTTGGTTGAAAAATATAGTGCACTAGAATACTTCCAGAAACCATAATTAATAAGAGCAATAGACGTTTGCTCAAAGCTGCCAGAAGTTGTTCAGCTCCTTGCCATCTGTAACCTGAAATGTACTGTTTCATCTCCCCCAGTAATAAACAGGGTTAAATCCTCATTGTAGTTGGCACTAGTGAGACTTTCCACATTGTTTTGACTATATTGGAAAATTGATTCAGATATGAGTACGCCACTCCATCTTGAATAAAAATACAATAAAATAAACTTATTAGATATATTAGTTTCCTCATGCATCTCTGTCTTCAGTGCCTGAGTTCTGTGTGTTTTTTATTTCTGTGAGATTTATTAGAAGCCATTATACTTGCAAAGTACTTAGTGGATTTCTGATTGCTACAAAGAAAATAATTGTGCTAGATAAGAGAAATCAAAGCCTTCCTATTGCATGAAAGTAGCTAGAACACTTACACATTTATGATTGCAAAACTCCAAAAATGCTGTTTATCAAAATAAAAGCGCGATACATTTATAAAAATAACGGCATTTCAGCAATTTCTTAAATTCAAATCTTAGCAAAGCAAGTACTATCTAAATAAAAATAGTGAGAACTGACCTTCTTTCTTTGGGGGCAGTGTAATTTTAATATTGTTGCTAAATAAAGGATATCATTATTAAGAAGATTTGTGATACTTAATGCTGTTTTATTAGAAGATGTCAAAGTGTAGGTTGATTGAAAATAGTGTTGCCTTCTGAGCTGTAGTAAAGACTGCTATGAATGATCATTCACTAGAGGTTTTTGACAAAGGCTTTTATAATATATCATTTTTTCAATTTTAATTTGTTTTAATAAGGTAATTCTGTACTTGGGGAATAACTGATTGTACCTGCCTCTGAATGTGTGAAGTTGTAACAATTTCCCTAGAAATGTCATTGCTGGAAACGGTGTTCTTAGGATTGGCATTAAAATGTCAGTGCACCAACTGTTCAGAAAGCTGCTGAGTTTCATGATACAAATATTGCCATCTTCCAAGTCAATTAAATAAGCCAAATATGCTCTTTTCATCCCCGTTGGCTTCTAAGCTTCACCAGGAATAGTTAGATAAATGTGACTCCCATCTTAGTAATTCATGTTTTTACTCTCTAGGACACTCTTCATCAAAGCTTTCAAAATGAGCGCTTTGTCTTCAAATCTTAAAGCCTTATATAAATATCTACAAGTGCACAGAAGCATTTGCTTCACTTCCCCTTGCTTTCCAAAAAAATCTGAACATTTGAAATTTCCGATTGTTTTCAAAGGAGGTATGTGCATATGCACAGATGGTGTTTTTAGGACCCTGACTTTTCTGCCCAAACTTCTAATGAGTGCAGTCTTGCACAGAAAGAAGCTCTGTGGTTTTTTTCAGTTATATTTTTGGAAAAAAGTAAGTGCAGTATAGTACTGTTAACAATGGCAAGATTGAGCTCTGGTTTTTCAATAAGAGTAATTTCCCTGTTCTTTCTTGAAAACATAACCTGTCCCTTTAGTACTCAACGTTCACTTTGCCACCCTTGTTGGTCCCAGGCGACACCTCGGAGCTCCAATGCCAGTCTATCCATAGTATGGGGATATCAATAAACTTTTGTAAGATGAATCAGAGTGACTGAAGTAGGATTTTTGGACACTATCATCAGCGATCCATCTGGTTTCCGTGGCTTGGGAGTGCATGCAACTGTGCAATTCCCTCTAAATCAGAACTTCAGATGCCGCCCTGACTTCCAAGGCATGAACCCCTTATTGAATTTAGCATTTCAAAGGGCAGTTTTACTCTGGAGGTGTATGCTAGTAATACATATGAATGCCAACATTTATAAACCTCAATCGGTTCTGAGGCTTTTGTGAAATCACATAATATCTTTGCTTCCCAAAATCATTAGTCACAAGTTTACACAGGGCAGCACTGAATTTCAGCAGAACAAACCGAAGCTTTTTAACTTTTAACTCTTTTTTTTTTAAAAACTCTTTTTAGTTGCTTTCAATTTAATTGATTTGTGAGTTAATTTCCTTCCACTTAAATTGTAGGAATATCTTAAACTTTTTATGTGTTCCCTATGTGTACTTTGGTATCAAACTTGGAAACACTGAACAGATAAGAAAATATAACTTGTGCATTGATACCTTTTTTAACCCAAGCTTTTAATACATTTTAGGTGTTGCTTTTTGTCTTGCTAGGAGTTAACCTATAAATAGTTGCAAATGCAAATCTTCCCTCTCTATTTTTGCTTGAGTTCTCATTCCAGTGGTTTTCTTTGAAGCAGCACTCATAAATATTCTTTAATAGATGAAAATATCCTTGAAGAGCAAATGAATTCCTAAAGTGTTGTAAATGTCAAAGGAAGGATGGAGGTAAAAATTATCTCTGAATTTCATATTTCTACCAGAGAATTCCCTGGAGGGAAAGAAGCTTGCAAAGAGCTTGATAATGCATAGATACCCATGCTCATTCAAGAACTGATCTTTAAAATCTGATGCATGTTGAGGTTATATCTGATTTAAGTTACTTAGTTTCTCCTTGTACTAATGAATTTCTGTATAGCTCTGAACAAGTTGAAACTCCATTTCCCGGTGAGCTTCCCTTTCCAGCCTTGGTTTAAGTCTCTAATCCCAAACTCAGTTTTACATGAACATGGTTTTTGATCATTCTCTGTCCCAATGAAGCCTACGGACATACCCTTCTGCTTCCACCATCCATACGCTTAAGGGATCTACGCAGATGTTGTACATATACAAGGAGAGTAATCTTTATAATTGTGCCCATGTTCTTAAGTATAGGACATTGTTCTAGCTACTCCACAAATTGGGTGTATTCTTTAGTGTTTTATACAAATTGATCAAAGCAAATTATCAAATTACCAACATATGTTTGGTCACTACCAAAAAACCCTATGCATGTATCAAAGAGTAATACACTGCATCAGGATACCTGTTATCTGTGAATAAAATGTTCTGGAAGGGCTTTGAACATTGCTTGGGAGAGGCGATGACATGGTTAGATGGTGAGAACTGAAAAGCAGTGAGGCTCAGTATGCTTGAGAGAGGTCAGAGAAACTGAGGAAAGCCTGCAATGCTAAAGAAAGGCTGGAGTACTGGATTAAATTGGTGATAAGTAGAAATCCAGGTGAGTAGACAGGATTAATCAGATTTCCAGGTGTCTCTTACAGTAAGTTTCTTTTCTGTTATATTACAGAGGTAGAAAGGAATATCAAACTTGGGTGGAAGGATGAGTAACAATTCCATGTGTAGCTAAGAACATAAGGAAACTGTAGAGGGGCTCTTTATATCAGAATATGGTACTTTGTCAAATGTTTCTCAAGAACCTGTTGATACTAATTTTTGCTTATGATGACCAAAAAAGAATGCTTTGATAGGTTATCAGTATAAAGATCTTTCACATCCCATAGCAGCTCTGGGGAACAGTAAAATCAAGGACAGGTAGCAAGTCTCTGAGGCTTTACCAAATGGGAATTTTCCCTTCAACTGTTAAATCTTTGACTTTAATTTGGAATTAACTGCAAAGTTTAATACTTAGAATGTCTCCCGACATTAATTTCATTTTCTGGCTTTATATACTTCCCCTAAAATATGGGAATATTTGCATTATAAGAGACAAAACATAAAAGAACAAGGATGAATATTGAAGGCCTCTGTTGTTCTCAGTAGGAATAGAATCCTGAGGGAACAGGATGATCTGCCTGAGCTAATATAAATTGTGAACTATGACACATTCATTTAAAAGAAATCTGAAATGGGATTCTAACTTAAAATGCTCAGGAAAAAGTCTTGGACCTGCAATGTTAAACTGATTGTGGCATGAATATTTATCTCTTGTCTTCTCTTTACATCAACTGTTCCTTGTAACATTGTGTTCAGAGACTTTGGCTTAGGAGGCTGTGTCCAATATGTCTTCACTTGTCATGTTCTATGTACTCCTTGGTTTCCTCCCTTGTGTCCGTCACAGGCTGGAATGTAATTTCATAAAGTTTACACGTTGGCATTCTTGCTTAGTTTTCAATTTTGGAAATACATATATAAGATTTGCTAGACTACTATACACTTAAATAAAATTGTATTTATTGCAGTTTAGAAAAATGAAACTAAAATAGGAATGCTTTGAACAGCGTGTCTTTTCTCCACAGGCTAGACTGAATAAGATAAAGCACAATAAGATATAAGATGAAGCCATTCCCTTCAAAGCAATTGTCTCTGCTTGTCTATTTTGATGGGCTTCTTACTCTCCTTTGTACCCAATTTTTAAATGCTACAACTAGTATAAGTGAAGCGAGCACTTCTGTGTCTCTATGGCTATCTCCCAAGACTTGGAATTTCATTTCTGTATTGGTCACAGTCTTGTAATCATTGCTGAGGTTTTTTGTTGGTTGTGTTTTCCTCCCTCCCCCCACGACCCACTTTGGCATCTGGAAAGGTAAAACAAAAAAAAAAATCACAGTAATTTTTAGATATCTATTTTATGCAGTTTCAATAAGTGATGTTTGTCCTGAACTTCAATTCTGTTCTTTTGAAGCTGGCATAATCTCTTCCATAACACACTTGAAGTAATCCTGGGGTCACTCATGATACATTGTCAATTATGATACTCTGCTCCAGTAGCTTGCGACCGTACTGCCATGTAATGGGAAACACTATCTCCTCTCTTACAGAACCCTCCATGCAGGGGAGGGTTCTACGGTGCAGTTTTTCTTATAGAAACCTTCTTAAAAAGAAAAGGGTGGGAGCAGGGAGAAAAACTGATGCAATTGTCTCATATAGCAAAATATAGGTCCATATCATGGATCAAGTACTCTCTTTGCTGTGGCTCTATATGCTTTCACTTCTGGCCACAGGCTTTCAGTCAAAACCTGAATGGGGAGAAGTGCAGAAGAGAATGGTCTCCTCCTGCCTCCCTTTCCCTACAGGTCTGGGGCTGAACTCGGAGGTAGTGATGAGAAGGGCTGGGAGCGGGGTAGGGAGTGCTCCACTTAAATTCAGGAGCAAGGAGTGAGACCCGACTGTACGGCAGTAATAGCAAATTGGTCTGGAACAAGTTATACCAATTGGTTTGGCTGAAGAGATCCAGGTCATCTTCAGCACAATCAAGAGTGGATATCCCAGAAAGTCCTTTCCAGGCCTGTGTTTCCAATTTAACTTTTCTGAACTCAAATGCCAGGATTTCTATCTCCACAACTCAATGCTTCAGTCTCTGCTTGTATTTACAAATTGTTATGGGGCCGATGGTCTAATCATTGTTGGGACTTTGGAGGAATTAATCTCAATAACAACTGTGTTCTTGCTGTAATATGCTTAAAGATTGGGCCCTTCTCTGTAGTTACAGCATGAGCAGAAGGTGATTTTTTTTTTTTGTTTTGTTTGTGTTTTGGTTTTTTTTGTTTCTCCCCCAAGCTTCTGCACGAGTTGTTGACAAGCATTTCAGTTCTGTGCCTTGGAGCCAGCGGCCACGCAAGCAGTGGTTTGTGGTTGCGAGTCAAGATCAACAGCAAACAAACAGGGCTTCAGACCTCCAGAAGCTCAGATTGAGCTGATGCTGTTGCTGTTTTTAATGGCACAATAAAGACTAATAATTTGCAACTGTGCTGGGTTTGGCTGGGATAGAGTTAGTTTTCTTCATAGTAGCTGGTATGGGGCTGTGTTTTGGATTTATGCTGAAAACAGTGTAGATAATGCAGAAATGTTTTTGTTATTGCTGAGCAGTGCTGACACAGAGTGTAAGCCTTTTCTGCTCCTCACCCCACCGCACCAGCGAGCAGGCTGGGGGTGCACAAGCAGTTGGGAGGGGACACAGCTGGGACAGCTGACCCCAACTGACCCAAGGGGTATTCCACACCGTGTGACGTCATGCTCAGCATATAAAGCTGGGGGAAGAAGAAGGAAGGGAGGAATGTTTGGAGTGATGGCGTTTGTCTTCCCCAAGTAATCATTCACGTGATGGAGCCCTGCTTTCCTGGAGATGGCTGAACACCTGCCTGCTGATGGGAAGTAGTGAATGAATTCCTTGGTTTGCTTTGCTTGTGCACACAGCTTTTGCTTTACCTATTAAACTGTTGTTATCTCAACCCACAAGCTTTCTCACTTTTACTCTTCTGATTTTCTCCCCCATCCCACCTGGGGGGATTGAGTGAGCAGCTGCGTGGTGCTTAGTTGCAGCCTGGGGTTAAACCACGACAGCAACCAGTAGGGGAATTGCATTGTGATAGCAATAAGAAGCTTTACCAGAGAAAACAAACATTTCTGAGGCTGTTAAGTGGTTGTTTCAGCCATGCTTTTCTGGTTGGCACATCTGTTCTCAGTGTAATCTCAGTGGCTCTGCCACTTTGCCCTCAAATTTAGAAACCTATTACGTCATGTTTCCTGGTTAGTAGGATGTCACTTCCAGTCTAATATTACTGCATGTACTCCTAGGGGCAAAGAGGTGGGGGGAGGAACCAATCCAAACCACAAAACCTCCCAAAAACTTGTGAAGTGGGTTTTATTCTGTAACTCACTTTTATATGCAGCTCTACAGATAGAGTAAAACTTTTTTTTTATGATTACCTTTTGCATGTCATTCTACCATTAAACTTGCTCACTGAGCTATCAAAAAAAAAAATACAGCAGGAGGTATTTTATGGTCTCTTCTTCAAAGTGATAGAGGAAGCCAATTCACAAAGAACCAGTAAGAGCAGTACTCATATTGCATCTTTTTAAGGTGGTTATAATTTTAAAAGATGGGAAGCTGTTTAAACCCCAGAATGGAAGGGAAATCCAGCTATTCCATGCATAAAGGAAAGAAACATTAAAGAATTTTAGCTTTACAGACTTGACGGGCCTTTCAAATTGGAAGAGTGACAATAAACATTTGTCTTGCCAAGGAGTCTGAGCCAAGGAATATTTGGAAAGCAAAAATTTTTTAGGGCAACTTTGGCAACTTTTTGTTTTGTCTGTGAGATTCAGCAAAAAGTTGTCTTTTATGTGAAGGACATCAGCTACAGTTTTACTGAATTTTTAAAGCATTATCCTGATGTGCACTTCCTGATAGCTGAGACAGTGTACCTATATTTCTAGGCAAATTATTTCAAAGTGTGTTTTTTCTACCAGCCTCAGACATATAGTCCCAGCCATTTTAAAAACCCCATTTTATGCAATGTGGATTATTCATGCAATCCCGAGGTTCACAGAAGTGTTTGTTGTTAGAATTAGAGTTCCCAGATTCTGCACATGTTTACAAGAACTAATTATTGTGGCTAGGCTTTGACCTTCCTCCCCAGCCTTAAATGCAGATTAGAGCAAGTTTTTTCATGTATAGAACAAAATAAAATCTGTAGGAAAACACTGAGGGTTCAGTGTTGCTTTCCAAAGGGTCCTTAACTTTTTTGTTGGAAAAATGCCTTGGCCTTAATTATTTGATTGCTTATACTTTTGCTTTCCGTAGCATTTTTATTACAACTTTTATAATCTCTTTTAAAAGTAAAAGATCTGAATTTTCACCACCAAAACATTGGTGATACCCTTCAAACTCAAGGGAATTGACAGGAGGAATTTTTGCACTTGGTTTAAGCTAACAAAAGAGGATCATTAAAATTTGAGCACCTTCTTTTTAAGTAAAGCACTGCTGGAAAAGGAAAAGCAATTGCTCTTGGCAAACCAGATTTTTTAGTTTAAATATCAGATGGTAATGACCGTGCAATAGATTATCTAGTGAAGGACCAGATAAAGATGTTTTCTTTTTTAACTCCTCTTTGGAGAAGTAAATGAAGCCTGCACGTGTCAACAGAAGTAAACTATCTCTACATTGTAAGGAGTGGGAACGGTTCTGAAAGTCCATGTTCTGGAAGAGAAATCAGGACAGGAGGTTCAGGATGAGGCAGAGGAAGGACCGAGCCCAGCAATTTACATTAAAGAACTAAGGAGTGATGTAGAAACTGTTTCTCCCCCATTCAGATACCTTAACTACTTCAGACGTAGGAATGTCTTGCTGGATTTAAAGTAAAAATTGGTTTACTTCTTGCAGTCTTTGTCTGTGGGACAAGTATGAACTGGGAGTTCAGAGTGGGTGCGGTTCTGGGAAACTGTTTTTATACTGCTGAGCAAGTTCAGAAATTGGCACTGCCCCTAAATGATGAAAGTGGTTAGACCACGAGGACGCCTTTCTGTAAAACGCCACTGGAAGGAAAGCAAACTGCAAACAGATTCTTGTGGTAAAAGAAGGTGTTATGCATGAAATCTTGCTATGGACAAGAGAGGGAACGTGCCATATATCTGTACCTGATCCATATGTTTGCAGAGCCAAGAGTTTATTTTTAGCTTATTTAAAATATTAATAGCATAAACAGAATGCAAGAAAGTTGTTATTCTAGTTGCAGTAATATTAACATCTCGTAGTGCAACAGATTCGTGACTGGAGACTTTGAGGAGTAATTCCACTTGGGTATCATCCTTCCCTAGGTAGTATCGTAATCTTTCCTGAGACTGTAGGATGTTTTGAAATAAAGTGTCCTCCTATTGGTATTATTCTACTTTTATAAATCATTTTCAAGGCAGAGAGCCACACAAACCACTCTTGTGGTTTCTGGTGGGTTTTTTCCCCTCTTGGTTTGCGTCTTGAAAGATGGAATGTTCCAGGGGAAGCCAAAACAATATATTACTTAGAAACATTAATGTTAAAAAGGTGAGGAAATCCTATGGGTGTTTTCAGATAAATGTTTTACCTTCAGAGAATCTCTGAAGACATCAGATGGGGGAGTCTGGGTAACAATAATATAAAATAGTGTAGGATAAAATGCGATTACTGAATCAAAAGTAACTTGAAGATAAGGAGAGTGGAATTACCTGGTTTAACTAAGAGACAAGAATGAAAACTGTACGACATGCCATAAATTCTTTATTGACCAAAACTGGCAAGGGCATCTTTGCAATTAAGATGCTTATACCTGACAAGTTACCTGTGTATTGGAAATTGTAGATGTTGGTCCTCCCCCTTCCTGCCCATTCTTTGGACATAAGATAATTCTAATAGAATCTTTTTTTTGACTGAAGAACTTATCTCTTCCATTTTTAATACAGTTTCTGCAGTAGAGGTAGCTGCCCTATTCTGATGGGGAAAAGTTTGAAATCATAATTTCTGTAATATAAAACATGATTTCTACTTGGTGACTGAAGTTCTATATCCAGACACACAGAGCAGCTGGTATGAACTAAAATTTCTGCAGGGCTTAAACAGAAGTAATATTCATATTCACTCCATACTGTATAAGAACTTAAAAGTTTATCATCATTCTTCTAGTATTTAGGAGTTGTTTTCCTCTAGTAGTATTTCTTCTCCTCACAATGAGAGAAACAAGTAGGGGTATTCCCCTGTATCTTTATGTTCCTGAGCATCAGTGCTGATTATATAATACGTGTGTGTATTATATAAAAATTACTGTTCTTTGTACTGATCTATGGAGATGAGAGAAATGCTTATTACCAGCCTTGCAGTTAGCTTCCTGTTCTAGGCTTCAGAGTTGGAAATTTATTTACAGCCAACTAATGAAATTTTCCTTTGCTCGCCTAGACCATATATAGGTTATTATCATTATCACTGACTTGTAACTTCATAATAGCTGAGTTCCTAATAAAAACTACTTCACTTCCTCAGGCTATAGAGTTGGAAAATGATTTGGATTTATGTTTAAGGCCTTTATTTGATCAGATCTTTTAGACTCTGTCACTGAGACACTGCAGTGATTTCATACTCAACTTCTACAGTTTCCTGAGGTCTTAAGTACATGGTCCCAACTACTTGCCCTGCCATTGAGTGTTCCCAGCTGGGAAGCAAAAATTCTGTCTTTCACTGATGCCCGTGGTTCACATGTGAGATTGAATTCCCTGGTTGCTCCATTCCCCTGCTTTTAATCTCCAAGATTTACTTTGATTCTGCTTCCTTCCATCTCCAGTCCTTGGGGACTGACGTAAAGTAGCATTAGAAGGACAGATGAGGGAGACTTGCCTGAAGCCGCAAGTAGTTGTGGCCATACCTCTTGGAGAAGTGGCGGTATATATGGTCGCAAAAGAATGTGTGGTAGGAGGTAGGAAGACAAATGATGATACTGCACAGATACTGTATGAGGCCACCAAAATCCACCAGCTGTATGTAGTATGCAACTTCAAGACTGTAATGCAGACTCTGCTGGCCCTGTAAAGGAAACATCCATGCTGATGGGTATGCTGCTGTCTGATTTATATCCTTGATCACTCTTTCCTATCTGAAGCGCACAGTGGGTAGCTTCTTCAGGCTTTATCTGTAGCATGAAACGTAGGTGAATTTTTCCAATTGACCAGAGATGATCATAAAATAATTTTTGGAGTATGTTCTTCATTTGCCTGTAACGAAAATAAGTGTGCAGAGTAGAAAAATTATTTAGTTTAAAGTGGTAGAGGTTTGAGCATATATTCTACTCTTTATAGAAACCTCTCTCATTACCCATGAGCAAGATTCAGCTCAGGTTTATCAGACCATAGATATGATCAGATCAATTCTAAGTCTATTTAAAATGATTTTCCTATTTGTCAGAGTTAGATTTTTGCATACTTTGGGAGAGCTAATCACCTGTATTATGTGGAAGGAAGATCTATGGGCCACTATTACAATCACAGCAGTTCTGGGAAGTCTGGAGTAGACAAGTAACTGCTCATGTTCCCTAAAGGGCTTTACTGAAGGATCTCACAGGAATGCTGACAGACTGTTTTTCTTCTCGATATCTGCAGGACCCTGCTAGGAGGGAAAAGACAGACACCACAGGCCTTAGCAGTGTGGTAATTTAACTTGCTCTCAACATTGGTACTTCACATGAAATAATTAACAGAATCGAATTTTGGATGAAGGATAGCTGTTTCAAAATTACTTCAACCAAAGATGTAGGCTTTGAAGGACTGTTTGGCCTGTAGCATCTGTGTTCTGTCTTTCTCCTCCCTGATGCATTAGCTGCAGCATATTCGCCCCAAAGCATTGCAATTCATGCCAGATTAAGGATGTGAAGACTTAACGATTTGCACCTTTAAATCTTAATTTTTAGTTTAATCAGGGCATCAAGCCACATCTGCAACCTCTACATCATCCACAATTGTTCTGGGCTAGCAAAAAATGCTGGGGAAAGAAAATCCCTGAAAACTGTAGAGAAACCCTTGACTCAGAAGATGAAATGTAAGTTTTGACCATTTATGGGAAATCCTAGGGGCAAAAAGTTTCTCACAGATGACTAAATAAATTATTGAAGCTATGAAATAAAACCATATGTATATTTTATATGAATATATATACATACATATGTGTGGCTACATATATATGTAGTGAAAGCCTCAGTCTTTAACAGCAAGGGAAGCTGTTCTCTGGGTACCCAGCCCCCTGAGCAGGAAGACGGGGAAGGGGAGCAGAATGAAGCCCCCATAATCCAAGGGGGAACTGGTCAGTGACCTGCTACACCACCTAGACATACAGAAGTCTATGGGGCCAGATGGGATCCACCCAAGGGTACTGAGGGAGCTGGCAGAAGTGCTCACCAAGCCACTCTCCATCATTTATCAGCAGTTCTGGCTAACCAGGGAGGTCCCAGTTGACTGGAGGCTGGCAAATGTGACGCCCATCTACAAGAAGGGCCGTAAGGAGGATCTGTGGGGAACTACAGGCCTGTCAGTCTGACCTCGGTGCGGGGGAAGGTTATGGAGCAGGTCATCCTGAGTGCTATCATGTGGCATGTATGGGACAAGCAGGTGATCGGGCCCAGTCAGCATGGGTTTATGAAAGGCAGGTCCTGCTTGACTAACCTGATCTCCTTCTACGACATGGTGACCCGCTTAGTGGATGAAGGAAAGGCTGTGGACGTTGTGTACCTAGATTTTAGTAAAGCCTTTGACACCGTCTCCCACAGCATCCTCCCGGAGAAACTGGCTGCTCATGGCTTGGATGGGTGTGCTCTGCACTGGGTAAAAAAACTGGCTGGATGGCCGGGCCCACAGAGTTGTGGTGAATGGAGTTAAATCCAGTTGGTGGCCAGTCACAAGTGGTGTTCCCCAGGGCTCAGTATTGGGGCCAGTTCTGTTTAATATCTTTATCAATGATCTGGACGAGGGGATCAAGTGCACCCTCAGTAAGTTTGCAGACGACACCAAGTTAGGTGGGAGTGTTGATCTGCTGGAGGGTAGGAAGGCTCCACAAAGGGACCTGGACAGGCTGGATCGATGGGCCGAGGCCAATTGTATGAGGTTCAACAAGGCCAAGTGTCGGGTCCTGCACTTGGGTCACAACAACCCCAGGCAACACTATAGGCTTGGGGGGGAGTGGCTGGAAAGCTGCCCAGCAGAAAAGGACCTGGGGGTGTTGGTCGACAGCCGGCTGAATATGAGCTAGCAGTGTGCCCAGGTGGCCAAGAAGGCCAACAGCATCCTGGCCTGTATCAGAAATAGTGTGGCCAGCAGGAGTAGGGAAGGGATTATCCCCCTATACTCGGCCCTGGTGAGGCCGCACCTCGAGTACTGTGTTCAGTTTTGGGCCCCTCACTACAAGAAAGACATTGAGGTGCTGGAGCGTGTCCAGAGAAGGGCAACAAAGCTGGTGAAGGGTCTGGAACACAAGTCCTATGAGGAGCGGCTGAGGGAACTGGGGATGTTTAGCCTGGAGAAAAGGAGGCTGAGGGGAGACCTTATTGCTCCCTACAACTACCTGAAAGGAGGTTGTAGAGAGATGGGGGTCTGTCTCTTCTCCCTAGTAACAGACAACAAAACAAGAGGAAATGGCCTCAAGTTGCGCCAGGGGAGATTTAGATTGGACATTCGTAAAAATTTCTTCACTGAAAGGGTTATCAGGAACTGGAACAGGCTGCCCAGGGAAATGGTGGAGTCACCATCCCTGGGGGTATTTAAAAGACCTGTAGATGTGGCACTTAGGGACATGGTTTAGTGGGGGACTTGGAAGTGATACGTTAACGGTTGGACTCAATGATCTTGGAGGTCTCTTCCAACCAAAACGATTCTATGATTCTCATGAATATTTTTACTTATTGGCCCGAGCTGTACATATGCGTTTATTATGCTTACAGAATTCTCATAGCTGATTTAGTGCAATGACTATTTATTCTGTCGTCTTAAGAACGCTGCGTACCTAGTATGCATAAATAAGATGTTTGCACCCAATTTCTGATATGTACCTCTTTAACAGGTTAATGTAGCTGTTGGGGTCACAATGCAAGCCTTTCAATATTCTTAGTGTATGGATGTGATATGAATAAGCTTTAGTTATATCAAATCTTGAAAGATTTATGGAACCTATAGACTATTAAGGCTACGGTTTCTATAGCCAGGAAGCTGATTCTTTCAGTTCAGCTTTCTCTTCTGTTAAATACAGATGTAAATATGTGCAGAATCTAGTACAACTAAAATGAATTATAATAATATTCTTTCCATGGAGGATAGAGATTTGGAATTAATAAATTCTTTTGTCTTGAAGGCAAAATGCAAATTTTTTAAATGGGGTATGTGAAACTAAGATAGGAGTCCAAAGCCACAAAAAAATAATCTCACATACTTGTGGTAGTAGTAGTCCTCAATCTTTTTTGATTTATTTGAGAATACTTAGCATTGGTTTGGTGTTTAAGTTGGATGACCGTACATACAAAACAGGAACTGTACAGTAAGGAAGAAAGGACTTTTAGTGTTCTGCGGAAAGATTGATAACACTCCCCATGCAGGTTTTATAGTTAGCTTTGCATATAGATATTCAATTTATATTGAACATTAAAAGATAGTACTCTAGCTTCTGCAGTGAGAATTTTACAGTCCATGCACAGAACTTAATGTGCAACATGAAAACTGCATTATGCCATTTTATGTTTCAGCAGGTGAGTCCTAGTCTTGTTTATTCTCCAGCACAAACCGCAGGCTGGCTGCGGAAGGTCAGGCTGGGAAGTTGCGAGTGTTTGACACTGCAACATTCTGGAGTGATGAATATTTAATTAGGCAAGTGAGGACCGTGTGGGAGGTTGAGGCAGCTGTAGCTCCTAGTTGACCGTCTGCAGTATCATCTTAGTGTTGTGTGAAAATGAATCCTTGGGGTAAGCTTCAAGGACACTGAGTAGGTAAAAAAGTCATTCTGACAGAGCAGCTAGTTCCAGGGAAGTTAGAAATAACAGAGACAAATGTTTTAAATGTTTTCCTTACACTAGTCAAAGGTTTTATATTCTGGTGGGCTAAGCCACCGTGTTTTATTAAGCTCTATAAATGTAATAGAAAATTAAGTTTGAACCTATAGAGTCTGGAACTATAACGGCAATGAAAATAACTTATTTTATGCAGGTATTAGCTATTAGAACGGAGCACATGTATAATTTGTTGATATTATGCAAACAGCATGAGGTAGCAGTCATTTCTCTGTAGTCCTATTTTAAGCACAGCAATAGAGCTGTTTGATTTTTGAGGTTGTTATTCTTAGCAAGCTTTCAGGAGAAGTTAAAAACTATAGACGAAAGCAGGAAGACCGTATTAATTTTCAGTGGCATAGGCCAGGATAAAGATTTCTTATTATTTTGTGTTCCACATTAAGAAACATTGTATGCAGTTTCGATAAGTGATGCTTGGGCTACTAAAATTTTAAATTGTGCTATGAAGGATTTTAAAAAAAAAAAACCAAACCAAAACAGTCTGTCTTCATAACCAGGGACTTTGGCAGTCTCCTCATCATCTGTCCTGGGCTCTGTGGAAGTTACTCTTCCCACACAAGACAGAACAAGATCAATGTCCACATCCTGTGTGGACATCCGTTTTAATATGGAGTGGATGAAGCAGAAATAGTTTTGTGTTCCTCGTTGTCACTATAACATTCAGGACAGACAGCAATGAGCAATAACCATTTCAGACTAAGTAAATTTAGCTAGCACATTACTACTAATCAGTTAGGAAGGGAACATACATCTGCATCTCCGCTTCCCCAGCTCACATTCTAGCATATAACCATCTCTGGTTTGTGTTAATAGCCAAGACTAAATTTGGGCAAATGAGGTGCAGGAGAATTTTTGTTGCTATTCACTGGCTGTGGCTAAAAGTGGTGGCAGATATTTTCATAGACATGGTGAATAATTTGGAATTAGTTCTGCAGTTTCCAGTGACTTCTGTGATGAAGGACTGCTGCATCCACTTTAGAATAATGGTGGCCAGCTTTGGACACCTTGGTACACAATACTGTAGAGTCAAGAAGTAAAAGTCCAGAGAAGAGCTATTAAAATAAACACATTAGGGATTGTGATTTAGGAGGACTCTTGCTTTTATGACAGACAAGGAGCAACTGAAAGGAGATCTGATGATGGTCATCTACTTGTGGCAGCTGTTTATTATGCTGATCGTAAACATCTCACTGTTACCTTGTGTTCTCCCATCTGTTTGTTTCTACCCATCTGTCGTTTCTTGCCATGTGCTTAGGTTGTAAATATTATCTCTGTTCTTTGAAATAAGGAGGTTAGAAATCCTCTGATGAAAATGTCCAGTTGTGGAATTCAGCATTTGCATTAAGAACAAAAGACCTCGCAAGCCTCTGGGGTCAGCAGTGAGGAAACTCTGTGTACGCAGGTTTTCAGTGCTCCTGGCTGACTTCCTGCAGTTACCCTTTCTGATGAGGTTGAAACATCTAATTCAGTTGATCTTGTTATTGTTATAAAATTTCAATTTGCTCTTAGTCAATAGCACAGGCTAGTTCAGGAGCAGATTTTGCTCTTTGTAGTTGGAGGAATGTTTAAATAACGTGTGCAAATGAAAGAGGTACACAAGGCAAATCATCTCCAAGAAGCGGATCAACGTGTGCTCTGTATATGTCACTTCAACTTTTGCTGTTGCTTTTTTGTTACCAGACTAGCAAATTTATATCTGGTATGCACTGTCACCCTTATTGCAGGGGTTTCTTCTCATCAAATATTTGTGATGGTTTTTTCCTCCTTAAACCATTATAATGTGCTTTTTGCAAGTTGAATCTTTGCCATTGTTACTTAATATGATGATAGCCAAATTTAATTTTTTCTTGAGTATTTTAAGAGATGGTTTTGCTTTATCTTGTTATTAAATATAATCTGTATTTAGTAACTCTTTCTCTTTCAAAAAGATACTATAATGCTAGCTAATTCAGCACTATTTATCACTTCATGCCAGGCCATCACAATATTCTGTTCTGAGACAGGCAGTGCATTTCGGGTTAAGATTTTTTTGAAGAAAGATTAGACTAGATTGTCCCAGCAACCTATGCAGTCTAAAAATCAGGGTTTTTTTCTTATTTTAAAATATGTTTTCATATTGCTGTTAATTGATTTCTGCTTTGGTTTTGATTGCTTTGTCTTATACTGAAATACTATTCCTACACAGGAACAAGAAAAGAAATACTGAAAAGAATACCTGGTAATACCCACCAGCTCTTAACTACAAGATTTGCGTAGTTCAGTCTTTTGTAGTGTGAGACTAAAGCTACATCAGTGTATACCCCCCGCTGAGCATGGCTAGGGCGCGCTTCAGTTGCTACCACGTGTGCCTGGGGCATAGACCGGTGATGCTCAGACCCTAATTGAAATTCTAAAAATGCATGTGGGATTGCATCTATGGATTGAATAGAATTGAATTGCATAAGTTGACGGTTTTGCGCTTTTTTTTCCTTGCTGTAGCGACAAAGATTTTTAAGATTTTTTTCTTGTTGCTTTGTTTAGAATTCCTTAAAGGAAGAAACTATTTGATTATTATCAATTAATTTGTCTTAACAGCTCTATAGGATGTTTTGTACATTCAGGGAAACTTTTCCACTTTGCATTTAAACTGGACTGCTGCTGTGGACAGTATTTTAAAAAAACTGTGTATGTTTCTTCCCCAGTAATTTCATGCCTTCCAAGTACTTAAAAATAATTTGTGTTTTGTATTGCTCTAGGAGCGTGTCAGCCAGACTGGGTAAAACAATTTGAAAATCTAGGAGTTTACAAACAATGTTTACTTTTTCCTTCCACTTACTTTTCCTAATGTCTGAAAAACCCTTTTGTTTTGTGTGCGTGTGTTTTATTCCTTCTCCAATGTACTTAAATAGTGGCTTTTAAACTTGGATTTCTAATACCCGATTCCAAAGTCAGAACTTATAGGAATTGATCCAGCTCCCTCTGATGTTAATAGGAATTTTCTTTTTTTTTTTAAATAGGTATTAGTTCAGGTCTATAGGTTATGAATTATTAGGGGTGGACATAGCTTATAGATATAAAAGGTATTTATATACTTCAGTGCAAAGAGACTGTTTCTGACTGAGGACTCAAGTGTGTCCGATCAGTTAAAAAAAAGAAAGTATATTACCAATATATAGAAGTTGATATTCTCCAGCTGTCTTTCATATTGTTTCACTAGAATATATTTGTCAACAAAACCATGGTGGTTTTGTTAGTTTTCCATTGTAACTTTCCTGTCCACTTTTCCCTGATCTGCTCTTTTGATTTGGGGTAAGCAACTCTTGTCCAAAGATCAGTCAGCCTGTTGTGCTGAGCAGCGGAATGTTGGGGGCTAGATGTGGATCCAATTCTGTCTGAATACTGCAGTGTTCGTTAAAAGCCGCTTAGTGAAACTGGTCAGAAACCTTTCATGAGCTCTTTCTAAGGTAACAATTACTGTTATTGCTGTGTTGAAATGTCAAAGGTTTAGGAAAAAGTGTCAGAACTGATGCTGCTTTGTTTTGGGGGGAGAAAAACCAACAACAAAGCATGGTGTCGGTGATACATGCTTATATGAGGCTGTCGAAAACCAGTACTTCAGTTCTTCATTTTCAGGTAACACTGCTAGTGAAATTTGTATAAAGCAATTAAAAATGTCAAAGGATTAAGAAGGTCAAGGACTCTAGCTGAGATCCACTTGCATTGGCCTCTTCTGTCCTCTTCTTTAGAAGAGATACTGTTTTCAGTATCTCCTTACCTCTACCAGCTATTTAAGGAATTTCCTTTTCAGAGACCAAAGGCAGAAACTTGTAAGGCACACTGTGATCTGTAATGCCTCAGAATTTGCTGGGTGGTTGGTTTTTTGTGTGTGTGTCACGTTCTTCCTGGCAAAGCTTTCTGTCTCTTTTCAGAAAAATGGTTACAGTTTAAGATGAGTGGCTGTAGGAAGTGGGTGTAAACATGAAATACTGGAATTTGCCCAGTTCCTTCTGAGGCGAAACACTTTGCTGGGCTAAACTGGGGGGGGGGAGTGGGGGTGCGTGTGTGTGTATGTGTTTTCTGGGAGCTATTTCATTTTGGTTCTTTCCATTAGCTGTGTAGCCTCACTGGAAGCATAAGACAGCATACTTATGCTTTAGATAGCAGACACAGAAACTATGTCATCTAACTGCAACTTTGATAATGCTTTGATGTTTTGCGTCTATAATGTATTTATCTCTGCTCAGTGCATAGTCTAAAGAATAGCTTGAAGGTGTGCATTTGTGTTTATTGTAATTTTTTAAAGGCATTCACCAAAATGTTTTATGGTCAATGCTGTCATTAAAATTAGATCAGACAGTGATTTTCTTCTGTTAAGCTTTTCCTTAATGGGTTCTTTGTCTTCTTTTAACTGTATTAGGCATTACATATTGCATCACCATCTAATGCAATAGAGTTGTTCTCTGTGTTTATGTAGTACGGGGAAGTACTCCGAGGGAAAGGAAAACATATTCTTTGGGTTCTTTGGTCATGGATTAAGACTTCAGCAGATCATTTTTATTAATAGGAAACACTTCTCGTGCAAGATGGAAAATAATTAATTTATAAGGGAATAGCAAGGAATGCATGTAGCTTCCTAAAGAGACTTTATTGGAGAGATTCTAACCACAAAACGTTAACTGTGCCAGAGCCAGCTTCTTCCCACCTGTTCCCAGGTCCGTGAGCCGGAGAGCAGGGGGAGCTCCCTGCACAGAGGTACCACTTGGGGTCCTGCGACTTTATTCCTCCGTACGGTTGTGCAGCGGCCTGGGGTTTCCGTGACCTTCAGCGGGCTACAGGTCCTGCGGCCCACCCGCAGAGTTAGCGCGGCGGGAATGCCCTCAGCGCCCCGCTCGATTTCGTTCCCGCGGGTGAGACACCGGCGAGGCGGGTCCTCCCCGTCCACCCCGACCTTGAGCAGCGCGATGCGATGCCGGCGCTGGGAGCCAGGGGCTTGCTGCTGGGGGGGCTCTTCCCTCCCCGCAGCAAACGGGAATCGGGGCGCGCCGTGCCCCCGCTGGCTCCCACCCGCTCGCGTGTGCTGATTCACGGCGGAGCACAGCCGCGGAGCGCCCGCGCGGGGCGGGCAGGCGGCCGCGCCCCGCCCCGCCCGCCGGCCTGCGCGGCGGAGCCACCCGCGGAGCCGTGCGCGGAGCCGCCCGCGGCAGCGCCTGCCGGCGGGTCCGGCCGCCGCGGGGGCGCCGGGGGCTGCGCCGCGCTGTGGCAGCGCCCGCGGCTCCGGGCTGCCTTCTGCAGGCGGCAGGGGTAGAGCGGCGGGAGTTGCGAGGCTGTAAACTGCCCCAGAAGTTTGCTGGCAGAAACTCTTCTCTTCACTGGCGAGGTCTTCTGGCTCTTCTCAGAGGAATACCTTGTCGCTTAAGATGAGTGGCTGTAGGAAGCGGTGTAAGCGTGAAATACTGAAATTTGCCCAGTACCTTCTCAGGCTAATCACAGGTTCTCTTCACACAGGTAATGACTGTTTTTCTTTGTAGTCGAGCTGTGCAGCATGATAACAAGAAAATTGCTTAAGGTTAATGTAGCGATGGCATTGTTTTATATTATAATTCCTTTCATCTTGTGAATAATAAAAAAGAAATCTGTGAACTATTTTGTGGCTGAGCATAATAAAAACAGAATATATAGTCTTACGTTACCGTGTTTAGACAGTGTAATGTTCTTGAAGCATTTACACACCTGAATCCAAATTGGAACGTGAGTGTACGTGCTTTCACCCGTCCGCCTGTGTACGTTAAAGGTAATGCAGAGTATCCACACGATGGTCATAAAGGATGAATCTCATGCTTTTTATTTTCATTGTTTCTTGAACTGATTTACTTTAACAAGCAGATGACATTCTTTTTCTCAGAGGCTTGTCCTTGCTTATCTTCAGATGAAAATCAACTGCAAACTGTCAATATGATGTTGTAATATCTTGCTGCAAACTTTAAATAACACTTGTGCTTTTTGCCCTTAAAGAATTTGAAGCATAAATGGCTGTCAACTTTATTTAGGTAATTTTCTTCTGTAACCTTGGACAAACTGTGCAGTACCAGATAAGGTTTCTAAGCTAGACTGAACAAACAGTATAGTCTTCTTAACACTTTGGAAAATATACTTTTCTCACAGTTCAGCATTTTCTATGGCTATTCCCAACAGCTGACAAATATGATAACTTACATGATGTCATTTTGTATTTATAAAATATAATTGTGCTTCTTTCTAGACTTCAAATATTTCTTTTCTTTGAAAAAATTATCAAGCAGAGGTGCAAGTCCCAGCATCAGCAGATAATAACCCATTGTACTAACATGATTATTGAGAATTAAAAGCCATTCATTTCACTACCAGTATTCTGAAAGTTTCTGCTGATGATTGTTTGGTTTGGTTTTTTTTTTTCAGTTTAGGCACTGATGGAAAGATTTGAGAGCAGAGTTGACTCTTCAGTAATAATTTGAAGTATTGATGCATGCAGTTTATCAGGTTTGGCGTTATAATGCTATAAAGATCATGGCATAAACGTTGGCAATGAGCACTTTATAGGATGCTTGTAACTTGTGGAAATCTGATACAGCTTTTTAGTAACTTTGAGTGTCTGGTAACATAGAATTTCCCTGACTTCATTTTCCATGCTATTCCTATTCTATCATGGTTTCTCTTTGCAAATTGTATCAATTCAGATTTCTCTGAAGGTGCTCGCTTCTTACTCCTGTGGGTTGCTATGGAAATTAAATAATATACGATGCAAGAAGAAAGCTATGTTAGACATGAAGGCCAATACTCCTATTTCACAAAGTCACCCAAGCTTTTCCTTTCCTATCTATCAAATGATGCACATGACGTTATTTTTCAGACTGACGTTTGTATTGCAAGCTTTGTAAGCTCACAATTCAAAACCGTTTTCAAGAATTGTTGTGGATACTGATTCTTATGTTACTACTATAAGTAGTTTGTTTTTATTTATAATTAAGAAGCACATTTTCAATGCTAGCTTACTGGAAAGGCAAGTGGAGTGGTATGAAACATGTTTCCTTAAAGGAAACGAGCAAGCAAAAAACCCACTCTTAGGAACTCTTAATCTCAGATACTTCCTAGAAAATTCAGTTTGTGTTTTACTACAGGCAATGGTATCTTACTACTATTACTAAGTTAATAGACCTTGTTGTGTTCAAATGATGTAACAAATAAGATCATGATGATAATTGAACTGCAAAGAGAGGCAGAGCTCCACTGTTCACTTCTTGCATATCCCAATCTACTCATTAACCTCAACTGTTGCAATACCGGTTACTGTTTCCCCTGCAAAATCTAATGCATAATTCATTATGTTGATAATTAGTTGCTAATTAATGAAGATGAATGAGGAAGCCTAGTTGAAAGTGTTAGAAAGTTATACGTTAATTTATATATTAAAGATATCGCTGTTTTTTATCTTGAGCATTCAAAAAATGTAGGATAGCTATCAGAAACAAAAAAGTGTGCTTATTTAGCTTTTTACAAGCAGGCAATCTGCTCACTCAAGTGACCAATTGCGTTCAAAATGTAGAGATTTCCTAAGGAGCACAATGGTGAACACAATTTAACTTCCTTGTTGATACAATTGGGCCCCGATTTCTCTTTAAGTGTTCTTTAATGTTTAAATGACACTTAAGTTGGAACTGTTGAAAGTACATGCACTGAATCTAATCCATTCCTCTTTTCTGTATGGGTAGGCATGTTGAATATATACTTAATCTGCATCCGTATAGATTGGTGGAAGCTCTGCTGCAGTTGGTGTGATGACACTGATTAGAAAACAAGAGAAAGTGAGCTAGGAGGGAGCCTTGGTTTGCTGGCTATAGGCCCAGCTAAGAAGTCACTGCGGATTACTGGGCTTACTGCTTGCATTTCATAACCATTTACAGCAGTATGGACCTGTTCTGTGGTGAATCTCAATATTTAAAATAAAAATTATCTCATAGAGCTGTCAGTGGTAGTACATAAACATGGACTTGTGCTTAATATTCAGCTTAGCTGTAACCAATATTAATGAAACTACCCCCTTGCTTGAAGGTAAATGCTACGTAAATCTTTACAATGGGTTTTACGTGGCAATCTCTGCCTGAATACATCCAGATCTCTTCCAGGTATTTTGCAGCACATTACTATGACTGACAGCAAAATGTAGTGAAAAGAAATAGGTATTTTAAACAACGTTCTTCATTTTCTGTAATTTCTGCTATGTATTATTAAGTTGATGTGTTTCCACAACTGAAACAGACTCCCTCAAATACTTGAAGACAGCGTTTTTCAAACGACATACCAATTCCTACTTTATTGCCTGCTGCCTCTTGAGGCATGTTGGAAGTGCCCGGTCTTTGAAACATTTGTCGTAAAGACCTTAGCACTGCTGTTGAGCAGAATGTTTTAGTTTTTTGGATGCAGCATGAATTTGTGTATTATAAATAACAAGATAAATCATTGTGAGATCATTTCAAAATAACTTGCTATCTATTTCTTGGAGAAAATATAATTTCAGAGCAGTGGCTAGGAAATTTTTCTTAACTGTCACAACTGATAAAGTATGGGGATTAGAGAGATGATAGAAACAAAGCTGTCATTGACTTCAGTGGTAAATTTTCACAGCTATATCCCTTTCAGGCATGTTCATATTGAATGCCTGATATGACATGTTAAATGTCATAAAAGAGCTAGGTTGTCCAGGACAGATTCACATTCCAAGTTAACATATGTGTTTCAAAGAAGGAAGAAGAGAACAGCTCTGTCTATGGAACTGCATGAACAAACTGAAACGATCTCACTCTTCTAGGTTTATGTAGATTAAGCTATGGATTGATTATTTTTTTTTAAATCTAGAGATTGATGCCATTAGTGTAAAATAACACTGATCATAGGCTTAAGATTTTTTTAGTTAAAAAAAAAGAAATCTATTTGTAAATGTTGATGTACTTTTTGATGGTACTTTCTTTGAGAAACCAGATTACCAGAAGGTAATCTTTAGTCTTAAATTTTGCCTGTTTGTGCAAAGAAATATTTTCTAGCCTACTGCCAAGAAGACATCCTCTGAGCATAGACCACCCTTCCCTGAAGGCATGGGAGACACTAGCGCAGAGGCATCCAGGGGCTTACAACAGTGCTTCTGTGACTGTTGCAGTTCACCTGCCTGCCAGTGCCTAAAGTCCAAGGCTGTTTGAGACAGCGGTTTATTATCAATGCTTTCCGAGGCTGCTCACTTCATTGGCATATAGAATCATTAGATGAATACTCTGGAAATATAGGGTATATAAACACCTGTTGGTTAGACTGTATGCCAGGGAAGGAGAAGGTCTGTGTTGCTGACTCCATTTAGCCTGGAGAGGACTGAGATGTCTCCTTCATGACCAAGGAGAATGTCCATACTTCCAAAATCCAGTAGTATGGATAAGACTTCATTCTACTTCTTAATCTGTCATACAGCTGGGCATGTAAACATCAAAGGACCACAAAGAGGTAGTAACAAGAAGCCTAACTCTTTTGTGATGACTAGGAAATTCATCGGGGAGAGAGGAGACCTGGTGTTGAAACTGCACTCCATAAAATTCACTCAAAGAGATCTGTAAGAATCTAAGAACAAGTATCATCATCACACCACTTCTTGCTATCCATCTTCAGCAGAGAGCACGTCAGAATAGGTTGCAGCCACATGGAGATCCCAAATGGGTTTGTGTTGGCTCTCTGTTATGGATAGATTGAATCACTCTGAAGCAGGTGCCTCATTTCATGACCCCGTTCAGGAAGAGAGGGAAATACAGAGACTGAATGTCCCACTAGACAAGTTTCCTGCCTCGTTCCCTTTCCTACCCCATTCTGCAACAACAACAAATTCATGATGTAATTTTTAAACTTCATTCTAGGTTCCAGTGTGTGGATTCCACGGCTAGGATAATAAAAAGTTTCAGCTCAAGTCTTCAATTTTATGCGTGCATGTTGTGGATGCATTGATGGAATGATTCTGAAAAATCAGGGTGATACACTGGTATTTTTAGTCTTGGAGCGATGCTTTCTGCAGAATTTAGCAGAAGATGGGATCTGGCTTCTAGGCTGTGAATGTAAAACTCACAGCCTTACCAGGCATGTATCAGGGTTGTCCCATTATCAACTTTTTTCAATTAAACTGTGAAAAGTTTAAAAATTAATACTTAAAAACTTAGATTAATTGAAATTTTTGCAAGAATGTAATAGTCCAGTTAGTGACAGTAGGTAAATGTTCCAGAATAACTTTTCTTTACAGTTGAGAGCTTCTGTGAAAGAATATAGAGACTAATTAGCTCTTTAATTCTTACATTGAATTATGTTGCATTTTTCCTCATTTTCCCCTCAGATTTAAAGCACAAAACTTGAAAACCCTTTACATTTAATCTGTGCACAATCATCTTAAATTTGGCAAATTAAATCATCCCAACAATTGATTAAGTAATTTTCCCAGTCTTAGGAAAGACTCATCTAGAGATGAAAAAGTATTTTACTTTTAATGCAAAAGAAAGAGTTTCTCCTTTAATAAAACTGATCCTGAAATGAATTTAGTGTCCCTTTCTCTATGTAGTTACTTCTCCTGCATAGCTTTATGAATGAGTGATGCTGAAAATCTGGATGGTTTAAATAGGTGTAGGAAATAACTGTTATATTGTCTCTAAGATGGTCTCTTCAGACCTTGAAGTTGAATAACAATGAGGGAAACATTCCTTAATTATTAACGTTAATTTTACTACTACTGTTTTCTAGGAGTGTGTTTTTCTCCGTGTTGTTTTGGCTGGTAATTTTTCTTTGCGATAAGTCACAAAACTCTGTAGTTAAGCCAAAGATCTGTAATTACTGCTAACTGATTACTTAATACGAATACTCAGAAGACATTTTGCTTCCAGTTTCCTAAGTGGAAGATAGAATATTCTTATGAATTTGTAAAAGAAATCTGTACAAGCGTGGGTTTTCTTAATAGTTGGCAATATTCATGTAACAGCACTTTAAACGGCAGGGCAGGTAGTCTCTATACATGTTGCCGATTCTAATACGTGCTGCTTAATTAGGTTCGTTCAGGGGAACTTAGAGATTCTAGCAGACAAGCAGTGGAGGATAAAAAAAATGGGAGGGCTGCAGCAGTTAGTCCCCAGGCATCTGCCTGTCTCTGACACAAGTTGCTGCTGAGGACCTCCGAGCTGCTCCTTGGCCAAACCCTGCCCGGCTCCAGGTCCCAGCGAGGCAGGCGCGGGTACGCGGCTGCTGCCTCTGCGCTGCTTCACTGTCCTGCGCTGAAGGCTGGGCGGCTCAGATGCTAATTAATGGGTTGATCAAACACCTTTTGGGCCAGCAATGTCAGACAGTTAGGTTGGCTGAGGAATTTAAAAGCCCTAGTTCTCTAGTTCTTTGGAATTTCTGAGCTTGAAAGGGAGAAGCGCTTCATGTCCTCAGCAAATAGAGCTGTGCTTTTGCTGAGATGCTTGTGCATAATGTGGAAAAACAGATCCACAGGGCCCTTTAGCGTCTATCCCCAAATCTATTTCCTTTAGAGACTTCAGGAATTGTGGTTCTAAAGAAAGGATTTTATTTTTTTTATGCTTCCTGACACAGTTTTACTGAAAGTAATATGATGAACTGAAAAGAATTATCAAATAAAAATTCCTTGCATCTTTCCACGTAGGTGAGATTTCTAGCAAGAGAATATTTTTCATCACTAGGGCTTTGGCCTCTGAAAACTTCTTCAGGCAAACTGTGCAAGTCTGACAACTAACTAAAAAACAAGCTTGGGAAATAGAAATGGGAATATGTGAAGCAGTTGGTTAATAGATTTTGTAATGGAATAAAAGTTTAATAGAAAAGGAAGAAAATTACGAATAAAAACAAGTTGTTTAAAATTCTGGTTCAGTTTGGATTTCATGTTTAATTGTATTGATGTAACCTTCTGAAAGACCTATGATGATTTTTGCATCACTTGGACTTATTAGCTTAATACATGGCAAAATAAATGAATGAGAAACTACACTCACTTTTACAGCCACCTCTGAGTCACAGGAATATTTTTGTATTTTCTGAAAGTGAAGATTAAAGGAAATTATGTAAGAACTGCAGCTCTTCATAAGAAAGCATGAAAGGGAATAAATAATTCCCAGCTGCCCTTACAAAAGAAATAGAAGTGCAAGAACTACATTGCTGTATTGTATCCAACCGTACAAAGTAAAGAAGTGGAAATAAGGCATCACCTTTACATAAGCAAAATGGTCTTTAAAGCAAGTTGTGCAGTTGGATCTCTCTCAGCAAAGCTGTGGAGCATGTGGTGAGGCATTTTGATTGAAATAAGGCCTACAAATAGTGATAGATGTTTGATCTGTTAACCCACAGAGAGGCAATACAATTAGGCAATAAAAAATGGAAGCTTTTTATCTTTTACCAAAAAGGCAGAGGCTTTATTGAAATCTTTGCCTTCTGAGGTACTAGCAGTAGATTCTCACAAATCAGAAGCACCCAAAACTATTGGTTAGATGACGGCCTCTGGATCCTGGGCAAGTGAACTTGATGTTTCCCAGAACTGTTCCATGGATGCCCATGTGCCAACTCTAAGACACTCTGAAGTCAGCTAAGAAACTCAAGCCTTTCGTCAGTACTCTTAAAGCTGCATCTCCCAAAGAAAGGAGATGGCAAATCAGCAAATGTTGAATAGCTAGTATAAAACGTTTGGAGATGAACTTTTGGCAGTTTGTATCTGGACGTTAGATCTGCCCTTGTCTAATACAGGGATTAGATGCATTTAAGGATCAATTGCTTGTCAGATATCTTTGAGTAGTTTTTTTTAAACTTCAGTCATGTGTGTGCAGTAGAATGCTGAATTTATCACAGTGAGTAATTATGGTAATCTGAACCATATGGAACTCCCTGTCTTCCAGCCCTCAGTGCATTGCACTTTTACACTTGGACCTCTGTGTTGTTCCCTTTCTTTTGCAAACCTTCTAATGAAAGCACGTGCAGACCTAGAGACCGAGGACTCCACCACTGTGCTGGTTCAGGGCACCTTGCTTTTTGCCAGAGCACCCAGAGCTGCAGCCACGGATCTCACTGCTTGCTCTTTCGGCCTTTTCCAAACTTCTTCCCATACCGGCCCGTGCTGAGGTGTCGTGGGCCCTGTCCTAAGCAGGGGATGTGCTATACTCATCTCTTTTCCATTGTTGTATAATTTCATGAGGTGATTTGAGTGCTGCAGCTGCGAAGCTGTCACTGCTCTAGGGTGAATTTGATTAAGTGGGAGAATGAGGCCTATCAAGCAGGCATTTTAATTGGGCTCTTGCCTTGCTCTCACAATGGAGCCGTCACCGTGCCGTTCCCTGCAGGGACACGTTGCTCTGAGTTTAGGGCACACCGTGGCACGTCAGAAGTCTTTTGGTAAAGAATGACTTTAGCGCTCAGGAGTATGCTACCAGCTGAATAACCCTGGCTTTGTTCTCTCAATGTATTTATAAATTCTTGTTAAAAAACAGCAGTGGACAGAAAGACAGCAGTGAAGTTTTCTGTGTGTTTTTTTTCCTGGCACTTCAAACTGTTTTGAACAGGGTAAAAGAGAAAAAAGCTTTTGCTTTGTCCTATTTAAGAAGAGGAATATCTTTCACACAAGACTGTATTATATGAACCGTTTCTCTTCGCTGATCTTGTAATGAAACAATTTTCAAATGATGATGCACTGATGTATGTCCACTGTAATGAATTTTCATTTCTCAAGTATTTTCTTGCAGCACAAAGAGAGGATTTTTTTTGAAGAAATAGTACAGGGTAGACTCTTGAGAGAAGAGAATTTACAGCACTGTTTAGTCTGCATAAATCCATAAAAAAAAGGTGCTACTTAATTACCCTACAGTGTGTAATGAAGAAAGTACAATGAAGAAACTTTACTCTGAGTTCTCAGCACCTCTCCCTGATGACATTTTAAAATTTTCCTCATCAGTTCTAATGTAACCATAGAACTTCTACCATCATCTTCAGTTCTCTACTTTGATTTCATAGGATGAAATTCTGAAATATAGAGCCAAACTATAATAAAAAGACTTTGATCATCATTAAACATCCAACAATGATGCTGATATCTAGCCAGAGATGGAATAGCAGTTACAGGTGACTGTTGGACAAAATCTATAAATAGAGGAAGAACAATGATTTGAAAGCTTTATTCAAGGCTGCTTTGTTATTGTAAGGTTAATAGGGAACCTTAACAACCAGGCAAGATGAATTACTATTTTTTAAATGCAGGTTAATGATGTTCCTTTAACTTCTATTGAAAATATATGTAAAATAAAATGAGAAGTATAATAAAATGAAATGAAACAATAATCCAAAATATCAAAATAATCCTAAACAACATGAGACATAGCAAGCAGATGAACAGGATATTCCCCTTTTTATGCAAATGGGATCTAAAATAAAATTATTTAAAAAGGAGCTTCTAGCTTGACGATGTCATGAAAAAGCTAAAATGTCAACGTTCATGGGAAAATATGGGTTTCATATGTTTCTAAATGCTATTTTTTTGGTTTCTGTTGCTGAAATATTTCTTCTTCTGATACCAAATCAGTACTGTTCATCAACCTGATTAATCTTTTTCAATTATTTTTTTTTAATGGAAAAGAATTTCAGATTTAATGTCTACATCTGTGTGTTGCCTATGAGGTAGTTTGAACCTCTAGGGTCTCAGGTATTTTTCATATACAGAGGTGCAATGTTCTCTCTCTGTATATAATTGCACAAGTTCTAATGCGCAAGGGTGAAATCTTCATCATGTCCTGCTTAGGGAAAGAAGCCTCAAATTTAAAAGCAATCAATCAAGATTTCATTTGAAGTTCTCCATTGTAGTTTATGCTTTCTCAGTTTCCTGATTGGCATTGATAAATTTTGCTGGTGCAGTCCTGGTATTCCTCTACCTCAGAGAGTAATCACTTCTGTGGAAGGGTGTGGTGGATGCAGAAAAGTTACAAGGCTGGATTTTGAATAGATTTCATACTTGTGATTGACTGATATGCCTAAATGTAAAATATCAGACAGTGAAAGAAAAATACCTTTACCCCCCCCAACTTAAATTTATCTTTAAGTCCTTTTGGCAAATATACGAGTTGAATTTTGCTTGAGTCCTATTATAACATTGCTAGGATTTTTGTTTTATTGCATGGTTGAATACCTGGCTTTTGAAAACACCTTTTTTTGTTATCCTAAAGAAATTGGACCCCTCCTACAGGCTTTTTGTTTAGGAGTAGACTGTTCTATGGAGAGTACTCTAAGACAAAAGACCGAGATGTATTGAACTTAGCAGCAGTTAGCTTAAAAGAAATTCTGGGAAATGCTGAGAATGCCGTAACTTATTGTAACTTAGTGCACATATACTACATTCTGCTTCAAGCTGGAGCAGATTATAAATATTTCTTTTGTTCACCCAAAAAAAAATCTAGCTATATACCTTTCACATGCTGCAGCAGCAGACCTACTGTGAACTTCCAGCAATTTTGTAGATCACTCAGATTTTAAATAATGTAATTAATTAGAAAATGTATGATAATAAACCACTGCTAATCACTCACAAATTATAAATTTTCCCCTTTTCAGAAAAGGGTCTAGATAGACTGCCTTTGCTTCCTCCAATTTGCATACCTCTCTCTTCCTTTAAGCAGTATCTGCAAAACTCCAGTGTTGTGCAAAATGTTTCAACTGTGAATTTTATAATCCTGCATATGGCAGACTGACTGAACATCACAGAAGACTGAAGCAGTAGTGAAAAATTTGTGTGGGTAGAAGGGTATCTTGAAGTAGGGGATCTAAAGGCAATACCCTAATCTTTAACCATATTCTACTGAATATGTTTAAATATTTCACTCAAATGTCCCATATTTTTAACGCATTAACTCCGTCATATAACCTATTTCAAAAAGTTTTTTTTCCAGATCTTTCCAAAAGAGTCGTCTTTGAAGTCTTAAGATTTCTTGTGGTGTGTTAATGGGAAAAGGACAGGCCAAGTTACCATGCTGCATACCATTTATTTTGAAAAGGTTTTTTTGAGTTTTTACTCTCTCATTCCAAATCTGAATCTTAATTATAATGAAAGCTACAGTTCAGCTTCTCTTACAAATGACACGTTGAAAAGCATCCCGTAGCCATCCTTAATGATCTCCCTTTGAAAGTCCTATGTTCTGTAACATTCTTGTAAAAATGCAAACTACTGACGTCAGTTATAAAGACAATATTAAAACTTCAGCTGAATATAGGACACAGCACTTGACATTATGTTTAAAAATACTCTTAAAGGAACTCTTAGAAAGTTACCAAATTATGCACACAAAATGTTAGGAAATGGCAGCATTAAGACTATCTCAGCCTTACACGATATAATGCAGGTCTTAACTGTGTACATACTTTTCCTTGAACCGTTGTACAGAGTAACTTGGAGTATAGAAGTAGTAAGGAGTAAAGTATACTTAAAGTAGAAATTTGGATGCAAACTGTAATAAATACTACCTTAGAGTACGCAGACCGTTTTTTGGTTGTTGAGGTTTTGTTCATTTTATAGTGACTTTCTATAGTAGACAGACTGTGTGCAATGATTCTCAAAGACAGTCAAATGGCAGATAAATTCAATGTAGATTAACGTGAGGTGGTCCATGCTGGGCAAAATGAGCCTTATGTCCAAATGGATAAGTGGTGAGTTTACCATTCCCAGTGAGCAATGAAACCCTTGGGCTGATAAACCTGTGAAACTCCTTACTAAAGGGTGTTGTAAGTGCAAAGAGTTCTTCATGAGTTCAGAGGGACGAGCTGGGTAAGCACTTGGAAAACAAATCTGTTGGGAGTCACTAACTAGATTAACTGTAGTATATGTAAGAAATCCCCTGAGATGAAAACAGTCCGAGGCTAGAAAAGTGTTAGTGGAAAATATTCAATATACTTGTCCTGCTTCTCCTCTTCTCTGGGCATACACTAATAGCTGCTGCTGAAGACAGGGTATTGTGCTAGATGGATCCTTAGTCTAACCAATACAATCATTCTTATGTTTTTGTGTTGAAATAAACTTCTCTGCAGTTAGGATAATATCACTGCTTCAAAGGATGGTAGAGTATCATAGTTTAACAGTTGTAACCCCTGCCCCTTCCTAAAAAGTGTTCTCAACTAAATCATCTCTCCTGAGCCCCTTCCTCCAATCACCAGAAGTTTAAAACAGGTAGTTTGTGTGGAGTTACAAACCAAGTGTGAAGTCAACTGAGACAAGCAGGCAGGTCCTGCTTGACTAACCTGATCTCCTTCTATGACAAGGTGTGACATGGAGTTAAATCCAGTTGGCAGCTGGTCACAAGTGGTGTTCCCCAGGGCTCAGTATTGGGGCCAGTTCTGTTTAATATCTTTATCAATGATCTGGATGAGGGGATCAAGTGCACCCTCAGTACGTTTGCAGATGACACCAAATTGGGCGGGAGTGTTGATCTGCTGGAGGGTAGGAAGGTGCTATAGCGGGATCTGGACAGGCTGGATCGATGGGCCAAGGCCAACTGTATGAGGTTCAACAAGGCCAAGTGCCGGGTCCTGCACTTGGGTCACAGCAACCCCAGGCAAAACTATAGGCTTGGGGGGGAGTGGCTGGAAAGCTGCCTGGTGGAAAAGGACCTGGGGGTGTTGGTTGACGGCCGGCTGAATATGAGCCAGCAGTGTGCCCAGGTGGCCAAGAAGGCCAACAGCATCCTGGCCTGTATCAGAAATAGTGTGGCCAGCAGGAGTAGGGAAGTGATTGTCCCCCTGTACTCAACCCTGGTGAGGCCGCACCTTGAATGCCGTGTTCAGTTTTGGGCCCCTCACTCCAAGAAAGACGTTGAGGTGCTGGAGCGTGTCCAGAGAAGGGCAATGAAGCTGGTGAAGGGTCTAGATCACAAGTCCTATGAGGAGCGGCTGGGGGAACTGGGGATGTTTAGCCTGGAGAAAAGGAGGCTGAGGGGAGACCTTATTGCTCTCTACGACTACCTGAAAGGAGGTTGTAGCGAGGTGGGGGTCAGTCTCTTCTCCCAAGTGACAAGTGATAGGATGAGAGGAAATGGCCTCAAGTTGTGCTAGGGAAGGTTTAGATTGGGTATTAGGAAACATTTCTTCACCAAAACGATTGTCAGGCTCTGGAACAGGCTGCCCAGGGAAGTGGTTGAGTCACCATCCCTGGGGGTGTTTGAAAGATGTGTAGGTGTGCGCTTAGGGACATGGTTTAGTGGTGGACTTGGTAGTGATAGGTTAATGGTTGGACTTGATCTTAAAGGTCTTTTCCAACCTAAATGATTCTGTGATTCTATTCTATGATTTTTTTCAGACAGTGTGTTTTACAGTCTAATTACAAGAATCATTGTATGTGCTTTTTTAGTATCTTGGGTTTGTTAGGCTTCACATATGGAATACCCTTAGAGTAAGTTCTAGGGCCTAATATATATCTATATTTTTCCCTGGAGTGAAAATAAACACTCTTTCTTTGTTGTCATAGTGTTGGCTATGAATGAGAATATGAATGATTATGTTTAAAGGCCTACTGCAAATCCACAAGACTAGCCTTAAGTCTAAATACTTTCCTACGCCCTCAGGCAGTTGTACTCTTTAATGTCCTGAAAAGGGGTCAGAAACTTATTGATGGAAGAAAAAATAAGTATGTAACAGCTAAAGCAGGGATAACTAGGGAAGAATGGACTCATCCGATCAGTAGCAATGTCGATAGATTATCGTTCATATGAAGGTATTAAATCATATAATGAAACCCCCCTGTATTTTTGGATTTGCTTCATAGTTTTATTTGTGGCTGTTTAAGTGGAAGATGTGCAAGCTAGGAATAAAAATGAGAAACCTTGACAATCTCATTCACCCAAATATGACAATATATGCATATGCTTTTAGATGACTGCAGTAATAGTGTGTAATTTAACTTTTAGTTTAATGAATGACAGTCTCTTCAAAACTGGGATAACCACACGTTCATATTTAACAAACAGTCTGCAAGGGCTATGTTGAATGTGACATTCGTTAACAAAAAATATTTTCCCCCTTTAATAGTTCAATTTTTGCATGCTGTAAGAATATTAGAGATAGATGATGGTCAATTCAATACCATGTTTGGATATAAAGTAAATGGACAATCTGGAAAATGGCAGTAATATGTTGCCTTGGAAATATGTGGGCACTGAACTGTGTGCTAACAGCACTTCAGTCTGTAGCTGGTTATTCTGTGCGAATGGCTCCGATACAGCCAAGTAGAAACGACAGAACTGATAAAACTTAGCATTGCTCTGTGGCCATGGCGAAAGCCAACCTTAGGCCCTATTACACTGGCTGTAACCTGTTTATGTGCAATAACATAGCGACACCGATCGTCACACGTCGCTGTTCTCTTTCCCAGTACGGTGTGGTGGCCTTTACCTGCTATAAGGTGTTTTCAGGCTATATGTATTTTTAATATTTATTGTTTCCATGCATAACCCAATTCATTGAAATTCTACTTGCAGCTTTTTATGTGTCTCTGAATTTGTTCAGATGTTGACTAAATAGTGACACACTTTGTGTGACACTGAACTCTTAATTTGCTTCTTGTCTCTTCATAATGACAGCCTGTCAGGGAACACAACGCAATTCACTTTATCTCTTTCAGTTCCAAAATTGAAATACTTACTTTAAAATAATTTACAAAACACAAAAAACAAAACAAAAAAACCTCCAAACAAACCAACCCAACAACCATCTGCAATTGAACTCCTGAACTTTCCACTGCAAAAAGCTGTCCAAATTAGATCAGCTGATTCTCTAAACATTGACTAAGATACTATCTTTAGATTCTGTTTTTTGCGTGCCAATTTACCTCTTTATATTTTAAACTGAAATCTGTAGCATGGTGCAAGTATGTGTATATGGCAATCACTCCACCAAAAAACTGCAAGAAATTAAAGAATTTATTTTCCAAACATCTTTTTAAAGCTAGCAGCAGGTATTCTTAGGGACCCTGTGTTCCTGTTAATACCCTTCAGTATTGAACTCTAACGTGTCATTAATTCTGCATTTGAAGTTCTATTCCAAATAATATTGATACCATAATTTTACAAACGAAGTTTTGTCGTTACCGTGTCTTCAGAATACATCGTCTGAAGATAAGCATATACAGTATTATTGGGAGGGGGTGTCAAATACACTCTATAGCTTTTAAAACTGATAACAATTTGATTTGCCCTCTTGAACTTTTTATAGAGTGCCCATCTAGGCAATGTAACTAAATTTCAATATAAATTAAAAGTGCCTGGGATAGGGACAACAAAGTCTGTTTTCAGCAGCACCCATGCTTCATTAATTTGGGAAGTTGAATAAATCTGAGATGAGGTACTAAATTTTGTGTCTCCTTTAGTCTGCTTTTTATTGGCAGATTTGTTATTCTTTAAATCACTTATATGAGGCATGTGATTACAATCAAACAGCATTTAGCATTTGTGATGTGCAGGCCTTTCAGCATACAGCCATGATAAACTTCAGTTAATTTCAGGAAAAATAAGACATAGCTGATCATTTATATTTGATTTGTGGTAAAATTTGTAAAGGTCAGCAGAACATAGAGTCCTTGGTCAACTCTGAAAATACGAATTAGGCTTTTATGTCAGTTACTCCTCCAAAGTTTGTCCATGGATTCTTCAGTCTAATGGCTACATTTGATTACGTTAGTTGGAGAAGAATTTCTTAAAAATCCCAGGTCAGATTTTCTCTTCAGCTGAGTCCCTTGGGACAAGGACATGACGTGAGGTGGGGCGGTCTGATTTCTGCAGCAGTTAGAGCAGAGCTGCTGGTCAAACACGGTACTGACAGACGTGCTCAGGTGTGTCCAGCGTGGAGCAAAAATGTCAAGTTCACTTTTAATAAAATAGAGTACGTATAGTAAGTGCTGTTGCTGATGATGTAGATTTTCCTGGATTATGGAAAAGTTATGATTTTTACTTATATTCTACATTCAAAAATCTATAAATACACATATTTTTAAACAAACATACTTCTGAATAAACTTTATTCATGTTCCCTTACAAGTTTTAAATGCACTCATATTCAAGCATCTTGTGTGAGGTATGATGAATACTCTAACAGTCTAATTCACTAGCAATGAGGCTTCTAGAATCCATGACAGTAAAAACTGTAGAACTTTATGTAAAAAATACATATGAAATTACTTAACTACTGTAACCCTGAGTCTAATGACTACATTCATTTAGTCAGTTACCCCAAATATTGTGTGTTTGTGTCCAGACAAACAAATATTAAGCCCCAGTGATAAGCTGCTCTTGAACTGTTGTACTGCAGCCTAACACAACTTTTGTAAACTTCTTCCGTTATCGGTTCAGGAAAGGAGTAGCAACATAAGAGAAATCTAAGGAATTGTCTTCATCTGCAGATTTCATTCAAATTAAGTAAAGCTGCGACATTTCAGAAGAATCGGGACTGAAGTGACTTGACTTTAATTTAGCATAATTCATTTTCAGGGAAATTAAACCAAACAAAGTCTATTTTAATTCTGAATGAGAGAGTCTCAACAGAGACTGAATTCATTCTAACAATTCCACCTTGCTGATTAATTAATATTTAACTTTCCTGAGTAACCTGTGTGCAGAGCTCCTCAGGAGCCCTGAAAAGGCGGCAGGGCTTTTTAGTGAGGGCAAGAAGACTTTTAATTTCTTCAATCAGCTAATAACTTTAAAAATGCAGCCAAACAAAGAAAATTAGATGCAAATTAATGCTAAGGAGAAGGGAAAATATAAAGTAAGACTTTAAGAAAAACCTCCCTGAAGTAAAACAGTTGTACATACCCAGGAGAGCGAGGATGAGGAGAGAAGACGAAGGAAAAAGAAGAGGCAGTGGGAGTGATACTAGTATATAAAAATGTGTGTATATGCACAGACACTGATAAACCTATGTTATGGTGTAGCAGATCCATCCGAAGTATAAAGCCATTGTCACATCTGTATCAACTAAGAGTTTGGACCAAGAGAAATAGTTAGGGGACAGCATGGTGTCATGTCTTCAGTCTTGCAGCTCTAAGAGTGCTAAGAGTTAGGGCAAAATTATCATACTCATAATTTTTCTAAAATACAGTGTAGAAATATTTATTCCTTCAAAAAGGACTGTTTTTGTGAGTTCACAGAGTTACAGCAGTAACTAGAATCCAGGTTGGGAAGACTGAAATGCTGGCGGTGACAGACAGTCACTGCTCCCGTTCAGTTTGACGCATCTGTTACCCTGACTGCTGGTTTGGGGAATTTCATCACGATTCAGGCCCTCTCCCTCTTGCCACACACGGGTGAATCCGAGTGCTGCCACATACCCAGTGTCCCCATTCACAGCGCTCTGAAACTTTAATGCTGAGTGACAGATGTGAATGGAAACAGCAGGGCATTCCTGCCCCTGTGAAGACTTACCAGATGAAGTGCTTGTAGCTCCTCAAATAACCGCTGTAGTCTATTGTGAGAAACTAATTGAATTGTATGTATTGCTTACAGGAAGTTCTGGACTGATCTATTAAATTACTTACCTGTTGTCTGTACAGTATCACACTGTGTCAGTAATTGAAATGTCATCCTTTTGAGACAGTGTAGGAATAAGGCCAGTGCTTTCACGACTAGTCTGCTGAAATGTTTTTATCAATCAAGTCATGCAATATAGCAAAAGATGTTCATTTTCATCAGGGAGAAAAATACCCTCCAAAAAGTGACAGAAGTCTCCTAAATATTCATCTTGACACTGTAAATAGGCAATTTGCTATGTGCCCCCCCCCCCCCCCCCCCCCTTTTTTTTTTTTGGAAGACTATGAATGATACTTTATCTTCTGTCTTACCAGGTAGAGTTCCTCAGTAAAGAGAGAAGGAAAATACCATGTAATAACAGAAAACAGAGTATCTAGAATTTTCTGGAGTCCCAAAGTAGTGTTGCAAAGTATTGCGACACAACTACTTAAAAATATCACCAAAGCGTACACCTGGAGATGAGGCATTCCACACTTAAATAGATGGAGTAAGGCACTGGGACGCCGTAACTACCCGTATACCTACCTGGAGGTACATTGGCCAACTTTAAAGTCTGACAGGGCAAAGGACAAGGGGCAGAAATGGTTGCACCACGGTGAATCAGAACCATGAAGTACAGATCATGGAATGCCTATGGATCTGGGAGCTCTGAGAGGGGACGTGCAATGCAGGGGCTTTAGCAGGCTGGGCCATAGGGGAGATAGATTTGAACGAAAAAGCCTTCAAACACATATAGTTACGTCTAGAGGGCATGGGCAAAACAACGACTGATGGAATATATCGTTAATATATCCTGCTTCATGTTTCTTCCCACTGACATGTTGAAGCAGTATGGAAGATCCTCACTACACTTGCGTCTCCCTGCAGACTGAGTATGGTATAGGAAGCGCTGCTGAAGGTCAGTAGTTAGGAGGCTAATTAGTGCTCACCTTGGATTTTCTGAATTAGCTGAATTATCTCTGTCCATTTAAGCATCGCTTATTTTGGCTTTTCCGGTGGGATAGATTTGAACTGGCAAAACTGATACTATCTGCTGAGATCTCAAATTATTTTTCTTGGTGTTCACAGTGACTTGGTAGCGCAGGCACCTGTTTGCATGCAGTTAAGTGCTTTGTCTTGTGCTGCTTTTTAGCCTAGAGAGACCAGGATGTCTTGTAGTACTTGAAATGTACAAACCCCCTGTTTTAACAGTTCTGTATGCTTGCTCTTCAATTCTCTAATACCTTGGTAATAATTTTAACGTTTTGTTTGCTTTTTTTTTAAGTGCTGCTAAGCTAATGTTTTCCTAGAAGTATGAATTACGAGAATAAGTTCCCATTTTTCAGTGGTTGTAGTCTGTAGTGAGTTCAGCCCCTTATAGTGTAAGTTAAAGTTGGTTTTCCTACCTGCCTCATGTTTATCTACGTTGTTTCATTTCCTTGCTATCTTTCATCACTTCATCACCCAGTCATTCAGTTCTATGTGGCACTTCTGCAGTTCTTGCGCTAACCTTTCACTTCAGTGAACAACTGAATATCGTGAACAGATTTTGCTAGCTTCATTCTTCATCCTCTTTTCCTGAACATTTATGAATGTGTTCAACATAGGAGCTTCAGCATTGACCCCACAGGGACTCCTCTGTCGTAACCTTCCAGGGCTATGATGTCTGACCAGTTACTTCTACTCCATTTCCTACCTTTGTCCTTTTGGTTTTTTTAACATATCTGTAAATTCTGCTTAATGAGTCATCTTTTTGTTTTACCATTACCTTGTCAAGTTAAGAGAGAGCAGAGTGAAACTAAGACATTGAAGACTGGCTGTCTCCTTAAAGTACTGAATCCAAATCAAGAGGTCTTACACGTCCTGGGGGGGACTGATGCCACAAGACCTGCCTCGAGACATCAGTGTTCTCCTTACATCCAGTCTCCTGCGTGCCACTCATTTGCTTAAATGAATTCAAGGTTGTTATTTAAGGTTGTGTTTGGGTTTTTTTTAATCTTTTCTCCTTGCTTTCAACTGGAATAACGAGGTATTAAAACACATTGCCAAGGCAGAGCATATCTATGTAAGCCACTGTGAATTTCTTCTAAACACAATATGAGAAAAATATGAATCTCTTGGTCCAGCGCTTTGGGAGACACAATAATGTCTTGCAAAGATTCTTCCACGGATGCTACTGGCAGTCATAAAGATCTGTCATTCTAAAACAAGGCACGGTTGACTAACTAGAATGCAAAACTATGATTTGAGATTTTTGTTCCACCACCAATTCCCTGACAAGGACAAGTTATTTCAGCCCATGGGTAAGTGCATTGGGACTCTGGTGCCTACATTCTGCTGAAGTCCAAGAAAACATTGATAAAATTGCTGCCTGTGCTTTGATCCTTTGCAGTCCTGGAGCAGAAGTCATTCTGGTAGAATGTCATTAAGTAGCTTGGTGTCTGCCTTATGATGTAGGATTAAAGATTTAGCATCCCAGCACTGGATTCCTGAAAAGTCCAATCGAGAAAATACGTCAAAGACATACAAATGCATAAGAGCAGTAGCACATGACTCAATACAAAGCAAAGTTGCCAGGACAGCTCTCTTTCAGAAGTGAATGATAAGCTATTTTTAATATAATTCTACAGCAGTCACAGCCTTTCCTCATCCCAACCAAAGGCCAGAATACCTCTTCTGAGAAGGTCACCTTCCACATAGACTCTTCTCTTTGCTACCCAGTTTGTTAACCTTCTCTTCGCTCAGGCAGTCTGTAGCATGGTATCCTGTCTCCTAGCGACACAATAAACCATACTGAGGCTACTAAAAATTCATCACGTGTAATTTGTTGTAGATTTTTTTCTCCTCGCTGCCTCCCCGGGCTGAGAGTAGTGGCTGTTGGAAATTGAGTGCTTAAATTACATGGCAAACTATGATAAATTTCCAGGCATAGAACTGTACCAACTGCTAAAGTAAACTACTCATATTCATTTCAGTCTGTTGTAAAAATGCAATCAAACATCCTGAATCCCAGATGGATGTTTATAAAATTTAATTTGTTTCACTCTACACTATGGAAGAAAAAAAAAAAAAGAAAGAAATTACATGTCCTAAAAGTGAGTTTTCTTTTTAAATTTACATTTAGGTCATTGTTTTTAAAAGATAATTTTTACCGGGGTTTGAATTTTTCTTTTAAAATTGTTTTTTGAACAATTCCATTATACTGCATCATAATTTGAAAAATAAATTGCAAGAAAAATGAGAAAGTGTGCAGAATTCTGCCTCTCCCTTAAGGTTTCTAACTAGTCAACTGCAGAACTGATAGTAAACTAGGGATTATTTCTTTTTTAATTTTACAGTGCTGCTGACAAAAGGGCATTCTACCTCTCATGCTAAGGTGTGTGAATGCTCCTCTGGTTTTCACTCGGTCACAAATGTCCTTCATGTTGCAGTAACTGTTACACTGCGGATTGGGATTCCAGAAGGCAAAGGGGCTTTGGCTCTATAGGTACAGGGGAAAAGATGAAGCGCATGGGCCCTAACTCATGATCTGCATTTTGACGTTTCCCTTTCTATAGATATGCAGTGCAAAACTGCAGGGCGATATTTTTACCCACGAAGGCCATATATTCCCTTTTTTGTTTAGTTCTTGGCATTCTTAGGGGCATATGATTATGGCCTTGGTTTCTGTTGTATTTTTTTTTCCTGTGTCAAGCTATGGAGTGACATTAAGATGACAGATTGCTCTTACTCTCAAACATCTAATTAGCAAGCACCAAGTAAGCGAAATGTTTCCAAAAACCAAAGAATAGGACCCCAAATGGATGCCAATTACTGATACACAAGGCATGTAAGCTGTCAAAACGGGTGATCATTTTTCTCTGTGATACCTCCTACGACGCACAACAAGGGTTTGCTCCCAGAAACTCAGCTGCTTTATGTTATAGAAAAAAGTGGTTCAGTGATAGAAAGTGGTGTAACTTGATTTTCATTTTTTTCAACTTACTGAATTAAAAGTGTGGTGTGGGTTTTTTTTTTTTTTTTTTGGTGCTGGTTTATTTCTGCCTTCATTAGGTAAATCTGTATTAGGAAAAAATACAAGGAGTTTAATAAAGTTCAGACTAGAAAAAACGCGAAGAATGTTTTTTAAGGCATACTTAGAATGTTGCATTAGAAATGTCTCCAGCATGTTAAAGGCCATGGAATTTGTTGTGTATTTACTGATGGGAAACCTCAGGCCTGGGGTTTCTTTAATTATCTCATTGGTTTCTCAAACTCTTTATTAAGGGTTTATTCCAATATATATTGGATTTTCTTGTGTAATATTGCTCTAAGTCAATGGGAGGAGAAAAATTAGATGCAAAGTACTCTGTCTTCAGATTTCCCTGTGCCCAAATTCCAAGGATTTTGTAGCTGGCTCTTTATTTTCTTGAGATACCTAATAAATACATAATAAATATCTCAAGTATATATTTCATTTCTGCAGGTCCTGTGTAGTGCTATCTATGCCCTCAAAAGCTTATCTCCCTGCACTAGACCTCCAGCCCCTGGTTACTACTCAGTTAAGAAATAGAACTGAACTAAAAATTAAAAAAAAAAAAAAAGGCAAGAAAAGTTTCAGAATATATCTAAGCAGCCTGTTTTCAGAATGGACTTGAAGGACTCTGCTGAGGTATTGAGTATCATAGAAAGGTATTAATCTGCTTTCACCCCCCAAATATCTTTTCTTAAAGAGACTGTTCGGTTTCCACGTTGTTTGTTTGGTTGGGTTTTTTGATGTTTAACTAGAAATGAAGGATTCAGCCCTTCACCCTTCTGCCCTTTGCTTCTGGGTGGTTTAGCTTCAGCAGCTCTCTGCCGTATTCATTTGAGAGCTCTCCGTTACCTGAAAAGCTCTTCACATTTCTTACCCTGTTGTTCTCTTGCCCCTGCAATGCAGGCAGTTACTTGACTGAGTAAAAGGTTTGCTTTGTAGCAGAGCAACAGCTATTTTTCTGTCTTTCCAGTTTGTTATTAGTCATATGTTAAGTTTACATATTCCTTAGCTAGCAAACCATGAGTTTAGTCTCCTGACTCTTCACTGCTTTTAACTTTCCTCTTGCTCCTATGGGCTTGTACAACTCTGAGCACTTAAAATAAATATCTTGTTTGCTTTCGGGTTGATGTCCGAAGCAGTACCGTTCCATAGTCTGGGGCGGAATGACAACCATGCAGTGACCCTCTTGTTAGAATCTTGCATAACAATCTTCTAAACAAATAATTAGGACATAACAGTGATGAAAGATGGTGTGTGTGAAGCATTAGTTAGTTCAAATTATGGTGTTTTATTGTAAAGAGTTGCTGAAATTGCTAATTTTATTACCTTTTTTTGTCTATTGCTGTTGAGTTTTGGCTTACGGGCTTTTTGACTTAATGGTAAGCATGCATTTCTGCTTCAGGACCCATTTTCTGTATTTTTGTATGCGGTGCAAAGAGCATTTTCATTCTGACAGCTTGACTGTGATCCAAGGGGCACTTTTTCCTTGAAAAAAGTTTATTTAGGGTCTTCTGCTGGCCTTTGGTTTGTCCTAAATCACAGTTCGATCTATTGTCAGAATTTATTTAACTTCTCAAATTTATGAAATTAACTCTGTGGACTTAGAGGAGGCACAGATAGACAAGTTGGTTACTTACTTATGCTCTTGTTTAGTTCTTATACTATATGCTTTTCTTTGATAAAATCTTACAGCCTTCTCGTGCTGAGCTAACTTGAAACTATAGGAGCCACCTAGTTTTGGGTTCAGCTGTTGTCAGTATGCTTCTTTTTTCCCACTGTGTGTTTGAAGGGAAAAAAAGCGTTTCTGAACACTCTGCAGCTCTCTTCCCTGTCTCTACAGAGACTGCACTTCACTCTTTCATTTATGAGTATTATTTTTGTTTGCTTCATAAATTTCATTCTTGATACTAAATGCTATTTGGAAATCGCTTCGAGCCAAGAGTAGCCTTACAATAGCCTCCTCCATTCTGCCTTTTGAGTAATCTGCACTGGGTAATTGGAAGCTCTGGAGAAGATGCTTCCAGGCGGTTATGTCAAATTTCTCAAAGGTTGGTTGCCCTGCTTTTTTTCTAGCCCTTAATTTACAAGCCATCCTCGTTTACCTTTCTGAAAAGCCTGATGTAAACAACTGGTCTTTTTGCGATTGCTTTAAAAGTCAACAGGCTTGGGCTTTTTGCCAGTTTTTAATTGAGGCCAATTACTCCTCTGAGTTTTGGGTAAAGGAACTTGCTTCTCTGTTGATAAAAAGCAAGATAGAGAGAATGCATTAGAGCTTCTAGCAGCTTTCAAAGCCGAAAGGCCGATAAAAGTGCTTTGGCAGTGGCTGTCCTGTCATGCGAAGTGTGGAGGGCAATCTACGTGAAAGGTGTGAAGGCAGAAGAGAATAAAAAAAGTATACTGGATGGGAAACAGCTCTGAAGGCTTTGAGTACATCTAAGTAAAATAGAATAGAGTCTTAGTCCTACTGCCACCTGAAACAGGAGTTTCTTTTTGCATCATATTTCTGTTTGAAAATTTCAGAGAATAAATGCTGCCTACTCTTTGTTCTAGAAAACAAAGTGCACTTCTGGCTTCATAGACTGGGTGTTTCTACAGGCTCCTAGGAATAAAGAAACCTTATTACATTTAACAGCCTCTCAGGGAAGGTGTCAGGTTGTCGTCTGAATGTGATAAAATATAAGAGAGTTGTTTCTGCCTGTGTCAAGAAATTGTTGTCTGTAGCTCAGTTCAGCAACAAGAAAACTCTGGTTCTGCTGCCTTGAGGCCTCCTAGTGTCCTTGCTGTTGTGAGATCCCCAGTATCAATACACAATTTTATCAGGAAAAAATAATTTTCTTACAAAACTAGCTGACCTTATGCAGAATCACATCATATCAAGACAATGATTATCCCATGAAGTTGAACATAGGACTCAGCAATAGTAGTTCTACAATCATGTAAGACTGTGGGATTTAAGGGAAAAAATTAAAACTGCGAACAAAATATTTCCAATCAATTTTCTGTAGGAAGGCAGAGTAGTGTAAATCCACAGAAAAGGTGCTGAAGTTTCTGTGACCTGCTCATGGTTATTGCTGTCTGATGGTGTTATTATTTAACTAATTGTCTCAGTATTTAACTAACATTTTATTACTAAGATATTAATATTTGCATAGAATTTTCGTTTAGCAGATCTGAAATCCAAATGAACAAACAATCCAAATGAGAAGTCTACAATAAGCTACAAAATTACTATTTGCCTGGTGTTTAAACAGAGCTTCTTGGATGAGGAAAATCCCTGGGAAAATCCAGAATAATTCTCAATTTTTTTCACAATGTTTCACAATCTCTGCTAAATTAGAACTTTAAGTAGTTCTAATGCTACGTACTTTAACCTAAATTCATATTTTTTTAGAAAACAGACACCTTAATTTGTCAAGCTGTCTTCCACACTCCATGAAGTCCACAGAGGATATTATGGTTAATGAGGGCACTATTTGAGGCAGTCAATTAACTGAGTAGATGTTGTGGTCATTTCTATATGATGAACTGTACATCTGTTCCCAAAATGCTAGCAATCTGTCATTATAAGAAGAACCTGAATTAGCATATCCTTTCACTTTGAGGTTACTGTTGCTTTTTCAAACTTTCAGTTCACTTATATACTTTTTCCCCCCTAAATCTTTGCTACCCTTATGCCATTTAGACCTATGCCATTTGCCTGCTTAGCCTTCCGAACTAAATATATACATTAATCAACAGTGCTGCAAGGGAACTCAATTGCGTCTAGAAGTGAATGACATTGGTTCTGGTTGTACAATACAGTTTAAGAATAACTCAAACTTTGGCCATGATTGCTGTAAAGCCCGTGCTTGATACTACCACATAGCGTATTTTTGAATGGATTGGCACAGGATTCATTTTTTCTGTCTGAGCTATCAAAACACAGTCGTGTAGAAACAAGCATAGGAGAAAGATTTGAGACAGCTGGTTGTACTCAGTTTGAGTGTAACTTCATGCTTAGCTCGTACAGAAAAAATACAATTCTCCCGTATTATTTTGTTTCTTAGAACTGTGACTATCATTCTCCCTGTTTCCTCAGGAACATTGAATTACTTGGTAAGGGATATTATGGTGTCTTTAAGAAGGGTCTCAAAATAGTTATGATGATTTTTGACAGTAAACTTACCTGTTTATTCCCATTTTTTTTTTCCATAAAATCTTTCCAGTGACGTTTCCTTATTTCTAACTTGAGATCTAGAGAAAGAGAGAGCAAGGGTTGCAGGAAAATGTCTGGAAGCATTTAGCTACTAGCCAGAAAATACTATTTCTTATATATTTTAAGAAAAGAAAGAAATACTTTCTTTGAGAAATAAGACTTTTGAGTATCCTAGACAATAATTTTCAGTTTGAGCATACGTTACAAAATGCATCACAAATTATTTCAACCACAACCTGCAAATACAAGACTAATACGAGTAAGTTATAATATGTCATAAGGTAAAACTTGTAAGTCTGACAAAGATGATGAATGGGACAGCATAAAAAAGTTTGAAGGAAAAATATGAAGAGGGTCCTGAAGCTCAGGGCTTGTAAGTAAATAGTATTACTTGGAAAGAATAGGAATTATATGCCAAGGAGAACAGATGGCTCTTCATGTTGACCTGACAAATGTCAGGGAACTGTGAAAGAAGAATCTATGGCTTGTTTTGGAGAGACAGAAAAGGACAACAGCTTTTCAGAAGCATGGGAAACAATAAGACTAATAAGGTCTGATAGCAAAAAGGACAAGCAAGTGGATGATTAAGTATAATCCCTGGGAGAATCTCTAAATATGATGGGCTTGTTGCACTATTTTTTAAGCAGAAAGAAAATTCCAAGGTAGAAATTGTTCTAGTTATGAATGAACAGATGTCGTATGAATTTTCATTAGACTGCACCGAAGGAACATCCGGGAGAACAAGGAGTTATTAAGATAAGGAAAACAGAAAATTTTCTTCCTGCCCTGAAGTTATATAAGTGGATCTTACCTGAAGAAAAGTGCCATTCAAGAATGAAGTCAGAAAGTACACGGGCAGGCTTGCTGTGTTGAATGGCAAAGAAAGAGCTAAGCCCCAATAAATTTGTGAAGCAAATTGCAACCCTGTGGTAGAATGGTTACTCTGCAGGCTAGAATAGAATAGTAAGTAGGGCTTTGGACTGAAGGATGGCCAAACTTGTGCATTGCTTTTTTTTTTTTTTCCTTGAAAGACTGCCTTGGCCAGCTGCAGCAGATGATTTATAGTGAGCCCCATCTCTTTGTGAACTGATCTTTGAGAATGTAAAAACCACGTAGGAACAGGTTCTCAGGCGTGCTGATTTGTTACTGCTACTTCCACTGCCGTGTTTTCAGGTGTCTGTCCAGGTTCGGGCTGCTCAGTGGGTGTTGTATATACTATTAATTAACAAGTGAAATAATTTGTCTTCATTGCTCCTGAGTGAAATATTAACTTGCATTTTCATAAGTAAAAAATTTTCTCTCTATATCCTTCCCTTATTAAATATTGTGTATTAAGAATAGATATACCATTTAAACTTTCCTAATAAATTAAGCATCCTAATACATCCTAGTTGAGGTAGGTAAACAGCCATGACTGTGTGAATGGGAAAACTTCAGTAAATACTAGGAGAAATTGTAAGCAATAGCCAAGTTTCCTTGGCAGATCTCAGGTCTGTAAGGGGTAAAAGAGTACTTTACCTCCATGTCCCAATTCCAGGTCAGTTTAAAAGTAAAATTTGGTTTTAAAGTCAAGAATTGCTCGAAATCTGCTTTTTCCCCAGCATTCATAATCTTTGAATACTCTAGGGTGCTCTCGATGTACTGCTGTTTCTTTTTTCCCTTCAGCAGAGAGTACAGTTACGATGGGTGCGAATCTATGCGGTAACTTTCCGGAGGGGATCCTGGGGCACGGGTGCTTGGCTGTAGTCGCCAGCCAGGAGTCTGGGTGAGTTCTGCTGGAGGCTGTAGATAAGAGCAGGTTCAGAGATGCAGCCTCCACGGAGATGCTTCCTGCTATGAGTTGCTCTCCTCAGCGCAGAGTTCAGTTTGATTGAAAACCTGTGCTCTATAGATGCTGGGCAAAGAAGCTTCTAGGGGAAGACTGTTACTTTACTTGCAGAATTTTCCTTCCCCTAATTGCTACCCATGGTTGCTTTGATGAAGGACACAGAGAAGATGGTTTGCTCTTTGTAACTGCAGTTATATAAATACAGTCTTTAATTTTCAGCCTCATCTGAATTTCTTTTAATTAATCTTTAATGGAAAATGAAGTTTACTTCTTACATGCCTACATTCTTCTCTGCAGAGCCTTTATTTTAAAATGTATACCATAAAGCGCAGTGAACGGATGGCTCAGTAATACGGGCTAGTATTGGTTTTGCTCATTTAAATTTTTGTCTATAGTCTCATTTGTACTATGCAAAATAGGGCAGGGGGACCATATATCATGAAGATAAACCTGTCAGAGCAACTCAAAGATATCCTTTTAGGAAAAAAAATACTGCTATTAAAGTAATAGATATGCAAAGCCCTGTAAAGTGGTTTTACAGAAATTGGTATAATTCAGTCAGGCCTAGTTTATCTGTACTTAGACTATCTCTATATGGCTGTAGCTTGTATGTAGAATATTTTTGTAATGAAGTTTGAATTTTTTTTCTTTTTTTCTTAGACTTTAAGGATTCTAGTTTTACTTTTTTAGCTGGTGCAATGGAGTAATGTCAGAGAGTAGCAGCTCAATGTTCCATTTTCTTGGACCTTGTATTGCCCTCTATGAGTATATGGCACAGTACAGCCAAGTGACTGTTTTTACTTGTTTATCCTTAAAGAATTTAAATTAAGTCATAGAGTGTAAATGCCAGGCAGTATGTATGTTTATATTTATAGTGTCCAGCAATTTCTTTTTGGAGTGAATTATTTAAAGTGTTGTTCTCCTCTTGAACTCGACTATCTGTTTCAAACTTACATGCATTAAGTATAGTAGTGCAATAGAGGCTGTATATTCTGGCCTTTTAAGTTTTTCTCTTCCTTGCATGTATGGCTGCCGCTTGGCATAAGAAACCTAGAAACAGTTTTGCATTTGTACATGCAGTTGCTCTGTAGGCAACTTTACTTTCCTCTGCTTGAGAAGGGAGGGTGATCAACTTGCAGCATGTTGATGGCAGACTCAGAGTTTGTGGCCCGCTCGTGCTTTTGTGACTGGAGTTCTGTGGTTCGTAAGTGTTGTTCTAGCAGATTTGTCATGGCAGGCTTTTTGCTCTCATAGCATGTAAGACCAAAATACATGTACACACAGGTATGCACACACACGCTAGCACAAATCTCAGAACGATGTATATCAGCATTTTGTGCCTATGAAAGACAAGCTACAGTTTTTTTCTTATTCTTATAGAAAAGGCCAAAACAATTGCAGCAGATTATTCTTGATCTTTATTTGAAAAGTATTGAAAAATGCTGCCCTGTGCTTTCATGTTTTCTGTTTTTTCTTGAATCAATTATGACTTGAACTACTAGCTGCTGACAATGTAATTCTTAGAAACAGACTCCCTTCCACCTTTGGTCTGCTGAGATTGGAGGAAGAGTTCCAGAAGAGCACACCTCACAAAACCAACAATTTCCATTAACCTAAGAAGGTTAGGGTAGGGTTTGTTTGGTTTGAATTTTTTACTGTTTCTTTTTTTTTTTAAAAGCACTGCAGCACTTTGTCCTTCCTAGACTTTTCCCAGAAAAACATGAGGAACTATTTTTCTCATTTTCTCCTCTAGGAAGTTTGTTTTAATTGATAAGGAAAAAGAAACCTGAGGGTCAACTGAGGCAATATTTTGTCCTTTCTGATGTTTAGTTGGTTAGCAGATAAAGACTTACAGAATTCATCTCCTCCTTGGAGCTTTTGATGTAAGATTACTGTGTTCCTTGGAGCAGAAAGTATGACTTACTCAAATTTTTTTTTTTTTTTTACATCAGTGACTTTTAACATGACTTTTCCCGAGTCCTATTTTGACAGCCATTTTGTCCATGGTGAATCCTCTCATAAACTGTAAGATCAGGTCTATTAATTACTCGGCAGTCAGTTTTCGAAAAGCACATTATTCTTGTCTGACCTAATATAAAAAAACCTGTCTTATTTATCCTTTAGTAGTATTATTTCTGAATCTTGGTCATGCTACACTAGGGAATGCGTGTGTCTGTGTATAGTCATACAGACAGATATAACATTTTATACATTGAACATTAAATCTGTAAAATTTGCTGGTAAGATAATCAAGCACAGATGCTATCATAGAAAATATCCTGTGAAATAGCTTCTTGAATTCTTTTCTCACATTTAACAGCTGGTTTGGCAGCAATACTGATTTCTCCTTGCTAGAACTCCCAGAAAGATCTGTTAAGAGGAACAGAAACAATGTGCAATACCCAAGTTAGGATAAGAATCACTTAACAGGAGTTAAAATGACAGCATCTGCTAGATGAATGCTTGCAAAAGAAGAAAACTGCAGAACCCCCTTGAGCCAATTTTGATTGGGAAATGTAGATTAGTTTTGCATGAATGAACTTGTTTTTCAAACTAGAAGGATATTTTTTGTTTATGGAAGTTGCAAATGTCACTGAGGATTATCCAAGACTAGCAAGTCTAAGATAATAGCATTAATGATTACGCTTTTAAGTCCTCTGATAATTTCAGTCACTTCTCAGAGCATTTAACATTTCGTAGACTTTGCTTATGAGTAATATTAAAGGCTGTATCTACAGGAATGAGGCAATTGCACTGTTTGCACTGTGGCCAAGTTTTCACCTCTGATGAGACAGCTGATTTCCTCAAATGGGTCACTTTGCATCTGTCTTTTCATTATGGGCATAGTATTTCCCTCAAGATTTCAGAACTGTGTCATCCTTAATCACCCCACTGATCTCGTGCGACTTACACAAGGGGCAAAATTTACACCTGCTATCTAGGAGGCTGGAGATATCTAAGAGTTTTTATGATATGTGCACATGTCCTGTTAACACTTGAAAATAGTAAAGTAGGCTGCTTGTTTGCTTTAGGCTATTTCATTCCAAGTATAAATTTGAGTAGTCTTTGTACAGAAAGTTTTGATGCTATCTCGGATGCAAACTGGTATTCAAAACCTATAGATCTCTGCCGAGCAGGTCAAAAGAACAGTTCAGCTTTCTGGGAAGGAATCAGCATTCGTTTGAAGCCCTGATGCCTTTCTGCGACGGGGAGGATCCAGTGACCTCCCTCTGCCTCTCTGGGGTGGAAAGCGTTCTGTCGCAGCTCTGGCCTGGTGTTACAAGCACAGAGGATGCTCTCCTCTCTGCTCTCTGCTTGACTTTTAAGCTTTGCTCTTAGTTTTCCTTTTTATCCTTAGCTGAAACAGCAGTTGGTTACCATCTTGATGTGGAGACATTTTTCTTCCTTGTCCATCTAGTGATCAGCATGGTCTAGATTGGCAAGTGTCCTTTTTGCTGCAGTTAGTCGTTTCAAGCGTGACGCCTGCTACATTTGCTGTGCCCTGTCAAGATCTGGTAGGACTCAGGACAACCTCTCAGGGGGGACTGAGAAAGGAAACTGAAGTTCCCCTGGTTTCTCCTGTTGTCACCATCTCCTAAGGAACTTTAGAATACCCTTCCGTCTTCACATACAGGCCAGTCCACACACACTTCCCAGTGTCAGAATTATATGCTATAGGTGATTTACCTGAGCTGATTTGCCAGCAATGGGAGAAGAGGGTCAGAGAGAGAAGAAATGGACGGAGAGCTTTCAAAAAGAGTAGAGAAGCTAGGGGTGGAAAAAGAGGGATAATGCAACAGCAGCAAAAGAAAACAGCACCAGATGCTGAAACTGGCAAGAACAAAAATATACAAGAAAAAAATCTAGAAAAAATGAAAGTGGAGAAAGCAAACAATGTAGAAAAGCTGATTCAGTCTGATTTTTCAGATAAATATAAAATCTTAGACTTGCACTTTTTTTTGCTTGTTGTATGACTGTGCGCAGAAGTCCACACTTTTAGAGACTTGGCCTTTTTGTACTGAAGAATGCCCTTTTTTGTTTGAACTGTTGTGTCTGTTTTAATAAGTAGTGCAGGTGAACAGATTAGTTGTTATTTGGTCATTCACCTGGGCTCATGAGTTGAAATTTTCACCTTTTTTGACATTTATGTAAAGGTGTCATAGCAAAAGTTCCTAGACAGTTACAGCAGCCTCCTCTGTCTAGTACTGCAGGGTGTACTTTCTGCACCCCCACTAATAACTTTCTGCACATGCTGGAGTTAAAAGAATTTTTGAAGTAAAAAGCAATGTTGAAATCAGAAAAACTTGGAATAACTTTTATCTTCAAACCCCTGTTGCAAATATGGCCCTTTACTTTTAAGAGGATAGTAATGTGTCTCCTTGGGTTTTCAAGCTAATCAGAAGACCTATGTGTGTTATATAAGCTTTCTTGAGAGACTTAATAATCCATGGGAGACAACTGCCTGTTGAGATTAACTTCTTTTTTTAAAGCATAAAAATATGAGGCTTTTTCTTAAGCATTAGATTTAGATGTGGGACGCATTGAAAAAGCTCTTGTATTTTTTTTTTTTTTGTCCTGCAAAGCTGAAAAAGACATTTGCAATTATGGTAATGTGCTCTGGATGGGCTTTTCTGGGGAGGTGAGAGTTGAAATACTAGATTACATACACTTACACCTGCTTGATTAGAGATAAAAATAATTTCTCCTACTGATAAACTGTTTCATCACACAGCAGTGTCTGCCGGTGCACATTTTCAAGCTGTCACAGATTCAGAAGTCCATGAATCTCACTTCAGGATCAGTTTGCTCACTGACATGCACCTTGTGAATGCAGGTATATAGAAAATAGTATTCATAGATCCAGCACAAACAAATGCCCCTCGTTCATTTTTCCCTTCGCAGGAAAGTCTTAATCACATTCAGAATTATGCTACCAAAATCATCTGCAACCAAGATTTAGAAACAATTTGTCTGACACACTTTGTTTCTCTATTACATTTTTGTATAGTTGTCCTATGCTTTCATTTGGAATGCAATTTGTTCATCCCTTTCACTGTGGTAAACCAAGCTTTTCTTACAGATATAGAAGAGATGTCAGTGTCTATATGGCCCTACTTACAAAGAAATGATGTTTTCTGCCAATAGAAATCATGTAGGAGGTGTCTTATCTTTTATATATGATGAAAAAAATCTTTTTCGGTGTCCGAGAGATGTCTAAGAGAGGCTACTGAATGCCCTTGAAGGATATGTTTTCAAAGTACTGTGTTAACTGCTTAGAAGTTGGTACCTTCAGTGTGTTGCAGTCCTAGGAGTGCTCCCACAGTAAATCTACAGATTGCCAAAATAATTTTGGTTTAGATATTAGTACATTTCGTCAGATGGCATTTTTTAATAAGTTGATCAATTAGTTGATGGTCTGCAGGTACCAAACCACAAAGTATGGATCTGGATTTAGGATATTTCACACTAGTACCTTCAGGGACAGTAATGTGAACACTACATTTTGTTGGATAATTCTGATTTTATTTTATTCTTTCATTCTGTTGGGATTTGTACTAGTAGAGGAATTTACATGGCTAGCGAGTGTTTGAGTTCTTCAAATTCTTTCTTTGTGGAAACATTGGGTTATTTTTCCTTGTGGGGTTTAGCCCTTGGACAGCACCAGGCAATCATATACCTTTGTTATAGAGGGAAAATTTGGGCTTTTTTCTGTTACTTTCCAAGTATATTTGAATTTATGTAATTCTACACCCTTGGTCCACCTGAAACTTTGTATGTGAAATCCTGTTTTGCCTGTATGAGGGATTCCATGAATACAGTCAGATATTCCATTCTCTGCACTTAATCTGATGGCTGTATTTTAGTAAGTGCCTGCTTATTGCTGTTTGTCTGACGTAAGAAAATACCTATCTCAACGAAAGCAGAACAGCTTAAATGCACGGATTGCAGAAAATATTGAAACTAGTGAGCAATGACTTCAGCATGATTCTTGACCTAGAATGACCTAGAGGACAGTTTTGAGGATATATTTAAATTTGACACTTTAAAATGAGATCAGTAATTAGTTTACAAGGCCAATGATGCTAAATAGAAACTACAGTATAACCTTGCCACTTGAAATTGTTTATGAAGCTGTCTGGATATGAACGTGGATCTAGCAGCGTTCTGGAATTAATTCATTGCTATTGTAGCAAGTGAAGGGTGCAGGTTTGGGCGCCGCAGTCAGTGCAATTGGCTGGGTCTCCTGAAGGAGAGGGCAGGGTTGAGATGTGGAGAGACTCTAAATGGCTTATTAAGAGAGCGGAGCCACCAGTCACTTACAGGAGGTAAGGAGAGTAGGAGGGCTCCAGTATTTTCCGCAGAAGTAAGGGAAAGTGTTTTAGTTGCTCAAACTCCCCATTCATGACGATGCCATCTTAATATTACATCCTGCCTTCCCAGTTGCATAACTCTGCTTCCCTGGGGGTGTGTTTCCCAGGACCCAGGCGGTTTTATTTGTAGTACTGGGGGTATTTTACAATCCTGGCATCACAGTAAGTGTGGGTGCGGAGTTAGGACCCTCCATACTTCGTAGGTGTTGGCTTTTAGCTGCTGCTAGAGTAATTTTACTTTGGTTTTTTTCCCCTAAGACTCCTTTCTGTGCAACCCCCTCGCAACATACCTCATCTCCCCTCAATTTTTATTTCTAAATCCAGATTAATATCATAACAGTTCGAAAGTTATCATGAAGAGAAAATGTTTTTCCATGGGAGAGTCATAATTTTCTTTAAGACAAAGGAAAAAGGAGCTAAACATATTGAAGTTATTCAATTTTTCAAACTAATCATGTGTTGTAAGAAATTCTGAACTACAAAAATTGTGATATAATCTTGCAATCAGACCTGGTTTGGGCTTCTTTTTGGAGGATGTTCTATACTCCAGGACATATTTCCTCATGCCGCAGCAGTCTTTATCAGCTTTTCTAAGCCAGCTGCTATCATAACAGCAAACTACCCCAAATGTAGATGCAAGTGAGTGGCTCCCCCAGGGGCACATTCGTTCTAACAAAACAGATGGCAGTAAACCGGAGGGTAATGTCCTTCAGGGATATCAGTCTTGCATTCAGAGAAGGACCATCCTCTGAGGAGCAAAAGCCTGTGTCATGAATATAATCCTACTTTGGTTTGTATTTACCCACCAGCCAGTTCTTTAGTTTTCAAATGTTTCAGTTTTCATTATATTTATTTTCCAACATGCCAAATGTTCTGTGATTCATACTGACATTTTCAACTTACAAAATCAATTCAGACAAACTGGATTAGATAATAGCAGTTACTGAAGAGAAGGGATAAAATTTAATTAAGGTCTGAAATGTAAATCAATGGTAAAGACAAGAACCCACCAACAAAACTGGCCATGGGTTTGGATCTGACCTTGCATGCACCTTTCTACAGAGAGAAAAATGTGTGTGTGTATATGTTGGGCGGTTGTTGTCTAGACACAGTTAGTCCTCCCTCATTTTTTTTTCTCCTCTAGGAGCTTCACCACTTTTATTGAAGTATATGTCTAGAAAGGAAATAATAAAACCTCTATAATTCATTTTCACTTAGTCCAATGCTGTATACACTGTACCTCTTCCCTCATTCCATTTTCTTGCAGATCTTTCAGATTTGCGCAGCAATGTGTATAACATGACACTAGTGCCAGTTTTACTTTGTAAAAATAATTTTAAAGGTTTGCTTTGTAAAAATCACTTAAAAGTACTAATAAATCATCTTCCCTTCAGAAATGTTTTGGCTTATTTCTTAAACAGACTCAGTTTCTCAAATATCCTTTGGAAAGTTTTAAAGGGGACATGCAAAGAAGCAGATGGAAATCACTAAACTGAAGCAAATTTAATGTTAAAACCAGACTCCAAGTAGCCTTTGAAACGCCTTACGCTCTTTTACTGTGCGTTCCCTTCACTACACAGTGACCTCCAGCACTTTCCTATTTTTGGAAAGAACCAAAGTGTGCTTTTAAGATAACGCTGTTTTATTTGCACTTTGAAACATACTAAACTGAACCAAGATTTGCAAGACACAGGCTAATGTTGGATCTCATCTACAATGCAAAAGAGAAACAGGTGGTAGCAACTGCAGTGTGACCATGTTCTTACACCATTTTTTTGACAAGCGGGTATTTATAGTTTTGACATGCCCTTAGTTTTTGCATGCAAGATAACATTTTATGCAGCTCCACTGGATACAGTGAAATTAGGTCAGGCCCAAAAAGTTTGTATGAAAGTTTAGTGGTTCGGAAGTATTGATACGCTGTGATTACCTGAACAACATTGCAGGCTTTAAAAGGGAGACAGACAGAATAATTTTACTTAGGTGAATGCAATAAAATGGGTTAGGATCTCCTGGTTACACCAAGACTTGAGAGATGCTCTAGATTGGTTAGTACTGGAAGATCTCATTTAAGTGACTTTATCAACTGGTACTGAAGATCAGTAGTAGAAATAATTGAAATCCCTTCGTAACTAACATCTCCATTTACAGAAGAAACATGAAATTCCCTGGGGAAAGATCAGTATACACAAGGCAGGTGCAAAGCCATACAAATCCACGATCTGCTACAGCTTTGAGGCCATGGATTTGAAAACTGGAATGAATGATGACATTATTTCAATTACATAAACACTAAGGAACTGGATTAATCGTGTCACACCTTTTTAATTCTTAGTTGCTTGACAGGTGCAGTGCCAAAGGAAGAGGGATGGTATTGATTTTTTTGCTGTTCATTAGGAATTGAACTGATACCACCAAACAAAATTAGGGTGGTCCATCAGGTATCTAAAGTCACAACAATTTTATGTTACTGTTAAATTGAGCAGGTTTTGTCTAGTAATGATTACTGGAAATTGATGTACTATAGTAATTTGAGTCATACAAAAATAAAAGGATTGTTCTAAGGAAAACATATGAATTTAATCAGGGGAGGTCATGTCTAACTAAGCTTCTGTGGTACTTTGAAGGTATCACTGATAGGACAAAGAGAAACTCAGTGTATGGCAATTGCTTTGATTTTCAAAAGACTCTGAGAAACTTTTACTTTCCAATTAAAAGCTAAAATAAAGCCCTTGGAATACCAAAAAGGGTGGTGTTAATAATACCAAAAAAGCATCCTTTTATGCTAAAGTGCTATGTAACTTGCCAGGCTTGTGACCGAGTTACCACAAAGATGATTTGCGTGACCTATTGCTTAAACAAAATACTCCTTTTGAATCTGGCATTAGTGGGATCCCAATAAAAATGTCACATTGAGTACAGATCCAATAAAAGAAGCAATGAATTACAGCTGTTAAGTGTCTATCCCCACTGGGCCTATTGCTTTTAGTAGCGAGTCTCTTGCGTCTGTTTGGCATAATAAATCATCCATCTTTCACATGTCCTTGTTCACATTATCCTAGCTTAAGGTTGTTTGCTCCCTTAGATTTATAAATATTAATATATACAGAAGTGTTCAGTGTTGTTCCACCATTATATACAATACAGAGTGATATGTGCAACCCCAGGCACTCTGTTGCCAGCGGACTTTAACTATTAGTGGCAACAGCCACTAATGTTCTTGCAGCTTTTTTGTTCCAGGATGGTTATATTTTAGAAGGTCTTTGTAGTATCTTTCACAGCTTTGTCATGCTATCACTGAAATGATTCTGAGGTGGCTCCCAGCATTTAGACATTTCTGGTGGGTGAAGGACGCTCACCTCCCAGAGGCCATGATTCAGTGCATGGACATAGCCCAAGCAGAATGTGTAGGCACTGTGACACAGTGAAATAAAAAGACTGCTTCAAAGTGTACAAGGCTTTCCCTTTATTACTTCCCTGCTACTGTATTAATATACTAAACATTACCCAGGAATGTCCCAGGCACTAGGACTTAATCATCTGTACTGGCATCGTGGTCCCTGGGAAGCTCCTGGCATATCCTAACTCGTCCTCTCCCCAGCAACTCCTGGACATCATTCAGGAGTTAAAACTTTACAGAGATCATTCAGCTATACTGTCTTGGAGGATAAGGGAGTTTGGTAACAGAGCCGTGAGTTGTTCCACGGCAGCATGTCAGTACTTAGGGACGTTCCCGGGCATGTTATAGTTATTAGCACAAATGTACTTTTTCTGACTCCTATGATACGGTGTAGAGGGAAAAGAAATTAGCAGGGGAGAGCTAATATAGTTCATCAGTGAGGTTGTCACCATGTGTAATTACTTAGGAGTGACCCAGCTCTGTATTTAGAATTAAGTGAATTAACACAGGGTTTTGGTATACAGAGGGTGTCGTGTTGTGCTGGTGTCTGCGCTCTCTGTTACCTGCCTGCCTGCCGCTGGTGCGCTGGGCGGCGTGACTGACGGCTGTCAACTGTTGTTTCTTCTTCCATCCTCTCCCCAGCGAGAGTGTGCAGTGAAGTGTAATGCGTATTGAGAAGAGCCTACTGAAACAAATCTATGTAGGTACACCAGAAAAGGCTTACTTTTTTTAGTTCAGGCCAACAGAGTTAGAATTACTGTAAGGTTCATAGTATCAAACCAAACTTTATGCAGTTAAAAATTTGCCACCACAGCTCTTCTGGTTCTGCATGTGGCTTTTTGTTTAGCATGTTTATATTTGCAAATGTTGAAAAGTAGGTGAAACGCCAGAAAGAAAAGCCCTTTTTCTCCCTCTTTGAGGCTTTCATGAAGGGAAGCAATCTTAAGTGTTTATATAGTATTTCAAAATGTATAACACTATATGAATAGCTATTATTAAGGAATAGAGAGAATTTAGCCTTTTGAACAGAGCCAGTAATAAATGAGGCAGGATAAATCAATGAACATACAATGCACGTAACATTTTATTAAGTCCTATTCACTAACCACTAAAATATATTTCTTTAAAATTTTAATGGCAAATTTCTCTTTATATTATAACCAAAGAGACTTCCATCACCTCACTGTGCAAACAAGTTGTCATTGCTAATTACGCATTAGTTAAACGAGACAGCTTAAACTATACCTAGCCTGATTCTTAGTTTCCAATTCAGTTTGTCAAGGAAAAATATCCTAACAGCTCAGACTAATGCAAAGGTAGATAAAACCCTGCAGTTTGGCTATCTTTCACATTCTGGTCATGTAATTTGCCTCTTAGGTAGATCTTTTTGTCAGTATTCGCAGCATAATGGTCTAAGAAAAAGTTTCACAGCGATTAAATATCTTTTATTCTTAACAAGCAGTGTTGGTATTTTCTTCGTGGTCTTGGTGTTCGTATGCATACCCGGAAATCTTACCACATGATAGTACCCCTGAGAAGTAACGTGGTGCTCCTGCCTGCCCTGCTCCTGCTGTGTGGGCTTTCTACCCGGCCGGCCGCTCACATGAAGCCCCCTCTGATGCCGCTTCAGTCACTGCACAGCACGTGCTGGGGGTGAAGTATTTGTAAAGGTGCCACAGAACCCTGCTTACAGGCACACGCAGGGTTTGTTAAACCCACAGTGAGCTATTTCAGCTGACAGTAAAGTACGGGCAGACAACACAGGTACAAACGAGTATGGGGGAACAACTATGCTCTGACTTGCACTACAGTTGCAGTAAGCAAGGTACCTGTTGCCCTTGTTCATGTGACTTGCTGCTTCTCTCAAGACAAGGTGTAATTCTATTTCAGACGTCGTGTGAATTTTCATTTCTCTGTTAGGGGAGTACTTCAGCCTTTGTAGCTGCTCTCCAGTTCCAGCTGTTGTAGGCTTGCTTTATTTTTCATCCTGAAACCCCTCTGTCTGCTCTATAGTGGAAGACAGTCTGGCCTTTCTTAATTAGAAGGCTGTTTCACAGGGATGTAAAAGTCATCTTATTTCACTAGGAGTCATTTCCTGCATCAGTTTCCCTCCCTAGGCTTTGTCCAGGGAAATGTAAGAACCAAAAGTATTATTTCAGAGAAGATGCACAGAATTAGCTAGTGCTGTGGATGCTTTCTACTCAAAGCATGCTGTATTTATTGCTTTATAGTGCCAGCATAAGCATTTATAGGTGTCTTAAGATTAATAGGCAGTACAATTTGGAGTAAATGCCCACATAGGAGAAATGGGTTTTCCTGTTGTCGGTTAAAACCTAGGTAAAATTTTGAAAGGGTATTTGAAGGTTTAAGGAAAGTTCCTTGGGTGACTACAATGTTCTGGAGCCAGCTGAGGAGAGGAGAAAAGGGTGCCCCATGAATACCCCGTGAGGTGCCGTACCTATGCTTCTGTACAACACTCTCCCTTATGGTAGCTGGCGGGGTCTTTCCACCGAAGTCTGGCAAACCTCCTTCATCGGTCAAAGGATACCAATGCGCTCAGTTCAGGAAATCTTTGATGTTATATGCCCTACTGTTTGACAGGTGACGTCTCTGTTCCCAGGTGTACAGAGAAGATTTCACAGGAAGATCTGAGTACTTTCATACCTCAAGGCACCAGACTGTTGCACAAGTGGCTCCGCAGGAAGGAATTAGATGTTGTGGACAGATGGTGGCAAATTCCTGAAGGAGAGGGATTTGGATTCTGTCAGCAGCTCATCAGCATCCCAGTAATAGTTCTGTGTTGCTAAAATCACTTCAGTTATTCTGACTTTTGACATTCTGATATTTACTTTGCCTTTAGTTTAAGGTGTGCTTCACTATCTATTGGGTTTACTGAGGAAAATAAATAGTGCCAATAGGAAGATAACGGAGGTATTTATCAGTCTTTAGTTTAGCCATGATACTGTGAGGACAACCACCATAGTTATATTTATGTAGATCTTGGAAATCTTGAGAGGCCACAAGCCCGGTACAGCAGTTATTACATCATTGCAGTGAAACGTCCCGGAAATGTATGTAACCATACATTCTGAAAATCTGAGGGAGCTATGTCAGTTTAGGAAATAGATTTGATGTGAAGTTTCTGCAAAAATGAACATTTCCACTTTATTTAAAGGCTTCAGTTTTAACCTAGAATCGCGGCTTGGAAAAAGATATTTATAAAACTTGATTCACTCCATAGGTTTGTATTATATGTCTGCAAGTATGGTGACAGAGTGTAATGTGCTATATAAAAAATAAATTGAAAATGTATTGTAGACATAGTACCTAAATTCAACTTGAGAGAATGTCAGCTTTAGTTGTTAAACTAATAACCTTGTTCAGTGAACTGAGTTATTCTCTAAGGTAACTGGCACCCTTTGAAAAGGTGGTTTATCAGTTTCAGTTTTTATAAAATATGAAAATAGAGACACTGATGTGTTGCAGTTCACTTTTCTGTTCATTCTGTGGTGTTCTCAGTGGCAAAAAGAGCGAGTCTCGTGTGGAATGAATAAGTAAAGCAATGTTCACTGACACTTTTGTACTGAATTAATGAGGGTCTGCTGCCCACGTACATCAAACTGCTGCATAAGGATTTAAGGATAAGCACAGGCTCTCCAGAAATAGTCTTTATTCCGTAGTTGTCTGTCTACCTCATCCTGTTTCAGTTGATCTTAGTCTATATGGATGATCATACTCTTTTTTTTTCTTTCCCTGTCAAGCAAGTAAGTCACAGTCCATTAAATCCTGAGGGAAGGCATAAGGATCTTTGTTTAAAAGCGCTGTTCCATCTTAAATGTCTAAATACCCTCTCTTGCAGTTGGACTGCAGACATAAGCTGGGAAGCAAGGGTGTTCAAGAAACGTAACACACTTAAGGAAAAGAAAATAATCTTAATACTGAAATGTTTCAATTTTTAAGATACTGAGAAACACTAAAGAGTTGCCAGCCTGGCAGGAATAAATGCACCCAAATATCAAATGTTTGTTGTGAAGAAATGAGGCTCTTGCACCCACAGGTGAGAACCTGTGCCACACTCACAGTGCTCTGGCGCAGGCCCCTTCTTTTGTCACCTAACCACCAAATCCATTTTGTTTTCTATAGGTAACAGCGCTTTATAGTCCAAGGAGAATAAATTTTCTCTTCAGTCTGTTTCTTGCCTGTGGTTAGCTAAACCAATCTGAGATTTACACGGTGAAACTTAGGCTGTTAAAAGTAATTTTGACAATGGGTTTTAAAGTCTCTGCTGTAATCATTATTAGAGGATTATTTTATGATTTTACTCCTTGGATTCTTTTCATTATGAGAAAGGATGAGCTTTCTCACTCTACCTGTTTGCTGAAAGGTATTAACCAAGCGATTTTAGAAAATGTGATCTGAATACATGAAGACATTCCTGCAATTACCTCACTATACAGAAACTTAGTAGCTCAGAGTCTAAACAGATTTTTAAATCATAAAATAAGTTTGATTTTCTCAGCATCTTGTGACATAGCTCTAGGATACTTTTTTCTTTAGCTCTCATGACAGACACGCTTTCAAAGACAAATGTAAAGGAGGGCAATGAAGTGGTGCTTCCAAAAGCCAAGTAGTCTGTACTCCTCAATTGCTTGCTTTACATCCTATTACTTCAACTGACTTGTGTTTAAATAATCTCTTTAATGATTAGGTTTATGTCTTTGGAAAATTGCTTTTCATTATCTACTTTGCTTTTCTAATATAGGTATTTATCTTTTATCCCTTATAGGCTTTAATGAACTAGATTTGCACATACAAAATGCACCTATCTATTATCTAACATTGTTGCATGTAGATTTTAGACGTATTGGATCTGTAATTTGATTTCATTGCTTTTAAATAGACGCTCCTTTATATTTTTTTAACAAGTTCTGCTATTTTAAGGAGCTGTCTGTTTAATCGGGAAACTTGACAATAACTTTTTCTGGTTTAAATTCTATCTTCTACTGCTTTCTGAAAAGTTTATCTAGAAAGCTATGAATATGGTAATTTCTCTTTCTGAGCAGGCTCTTTTTAATGCTATTTTTGTTCCACAAGTTCTAAGTCAGTGGGCACAGTGTGAGCGTAAAAAGGAGAAATGGCTTTCTTATAAAAAAGTTAGCTGCAAAATGAAAATCATTAAATGATGATAATACAATAATCATGTTTCTAAATTTTGTAACATTAATCCAAGCATCTCATTATAGCGTGAAATGGTACTTCTTAATAAAGAATAATTTTTAAACTGAGTTTATCTTCTAATGGAGGATAGCTGTCACTTAAATTTTGTGGATCAATGATTTTCAAGGAAACAAGAGTTGTCAGAGAAAAGTGTTAAGTAGTAAAGGAGGACTTGCAGCGAGTGGGGTGAAGGTCAGAACAGGATTTCAGAAATCCTGATTTATACTCCTGTGTTTTTCAGAGATTCTTGCTTTTCAAATCAGGAAAAAGAAAATGTATTTAGCCAAGAAGAGAATATACTAAGGACATCAGCCAAACCTTCAGAATAAATATCGTGATGTGGCAATGAAGATAAGGATAAAAAATATTTTAAAAGATAATGGTGATAAAATAATAAAACAAAAACATAACAACAGTTGTATTGTGTCTAAGTGTTCAATGAGATTCATGCACTGACCAGTCATGGAAAGTATAGGAGAAATTGAGTGTAAATTTAAAGTGATCCTTCCTTGGCATGGCTTTTTAGGCTCCAGCAAGCAGACGTTTAAGAACTTCTTGAGCTGTAAATTTTCTCCAATTAACAATAGTAATCACAGTGAATATTCCATTCTTTTGTCTTTTTTTAGTACTTTTCATTTTAATGATTATTTTTTTTTGCTGGTATAGACTTTTGACCTCACAACATCCCGAGGCTATGAATGCCACAGGTAGTTACATGGCAGGTAGGAAAAGGACTCCCTTCCCTTTGTTTTAAACTTGTTACTTGGTATTTTCATGGGGTGTGCTATGGTTTGGGTCCCTTTCTGCATAGACATCTCTATGCATGATCTTCTCGGCATGAACTGTTGCTACACAGAAGTCACTCTGTACACCTGGCTGTCCTTGCTGTCCTTTCCTCTGAAAGTTTCTTGTTGCTTTATATTCGAAGACTGGAAATTCAGCACTCCACACAATATTCACGAGTTGAGTGGAGTATATGAAGGCACAATGACGCTCTTCTGTTTTCTTGCCCTTTCCTAACAATTCCAAATGTTGTATTTGCTTTTTTGCTACTGTCAATCACTGTGATGATACTTTCTGATAACTGACCCCTGAATCTCTTCTGAATGGATCTAAGTAAATCACTGTGAGTATCCATTCCTTTTTGTGCTCAATATGTTAATAATGGATTTAAGTGCTTTAATTTTATTGATTTATTATTTTAGACTGCATATTCCTCTGTGAACTGTTGGATGAAAAACAACTGAGACAGGAATTACAGGATTCCTGGCTACAAATTCTGACTTCTCAAATGTTTTCTTGCAAAATATTATTTCATCTTTTTATCCTTCAGACTCTTAATTGTGAGAGTGGCTTGGTGGTGGTAACTCTTCAAACCTCACAGTAGGTTTAAGAGTAACAAGAAGTTGATCTATATTTTTTTAAGATTAAAACCCATGAAAGGCTTGATCTGCTTCTCATTGGAGAGGAAAAGTCACAAAAAAAGGATTCAGCCATGATCAGGTAGAGGGTGCACAGAGTACAGGTGAAAACCTAAACCCAAGAAACATCAGGTTACAGTGCGCAGTCTTTGCCTTTGGTAAAGATTAATTTAAGATTCATATTTAGCAAATTATTTTGGTGGGATTTTGTAAGCAATCTGCAATGATAAAATTGGAATATTATGACAGAGATTTTTCTACTGTGTTTAATGAGCTTCTCCTAACAAATCCAACAGACATTGGGGAATGCTTTTTGAGAATAAGCTCTCTGAGGCAGTGACGAAGGAACTGTCTCTTGCTATGTTGGGACAGTCGGGACGCAACATGGGCGAGAAGTGTTAAACAAAGACATTCTTTACCAGCAGTAGATAAAGAAATAAGGTTGATAATCGTTCCACAATTTACTATTCAGTACTACGAAATGCACAAACTCTTTTTACAAGCAAGCAAGAGCAATCCAATTGTAAACTATACAAGGTATTTTCAATGTGTGATGAAGAGAGACTAAGTTATCCACAGTCTTTCAGCCTCTAATCTTACTCAGATTGCAAGGATGTCTGTCTGTATCTTAGGTCGTTTCTCTTTTTATTTACATTACTTCCTTGAAAATGAGGTGACCTACTTCTCTGGGAGGCTGCGTTAAATTTATTTGTTTGTTGGGCTTCATGGTCTACACCGTGACTTACTAGTCAAGTAAACATTTCATTTCAGCAGCTCTAAGAAGGTGAGAGGATTCTTTATTTCTGCTGCCTGCTTGGTCGCTGATAGAAAATGCCTCCAGACATAGTAAGGCCCTCTTCCAGTTTCATGTCAACCTATGTCATGTTAGCAGAATATCAATATTGTGCATAGTAGTGTGAACTATTTATAATGCATAATACGTTATATGTTTTATAGGTACTTAAAATTAAATCGTAGCACACGTCTGTGTAGTCTTGCATGGTATTGACATAGTGCAGGTTGTAAAATATGATAAATGTATAACTTCACCCTAAAGTAGGTTATAGTTGGTTTCAACCTTTTCCTGTCAAGTATTATTAATTTTGTTAGGCAATATAGCTTTATATAGCTGTTTCATCTGCAATGAGAATTATTATACTCTTTGAAGAGTTCATGAGGGTTTACAGGAATAAAAATAAAATTCCAGTTTGGCATATAAATGACAATACAGAACAGAAAAATCTCTTGTAGGTCAGACTGAAGTTCATTTAGCTCTATATCTTAGCTTTGTCAAGGGTCAAGATGTTTCGAGAAGGTAAAAAATAAGAAAAGCATATATTGAGATGTCCTAGGAATGCTCTCCGATTCCCAGCAATTTACCATTCAAGGACTTCCCGAACAGGAGATAATGTAATTGTATTTAATAGTTCTTGACATATTTTTCATCCGTGAATTTTTAAAGCTGTTTTTTGATGAATCTCTTTATTTAGAATCTGCAGCATTCTGTGAAAAAGAGCTTTGTATCTTACCTGTGCAGCGTGAAGATATTTCTTTCTCCAGCTGCTAGTTTCATTGGGTGTCCTCTAGTTTTTCAGCTGGAAGAGCTACTGAGGAACTGTTCTTTACTTTTATATTTTGTCACATTTTGCACCAAAGTCCATTCCTTATCTTTGATCATGCTCCTTGCCCTTCTCTTTCCCTCTTATACTTCTGCTATAAATTGAAACTGAACAATTTGCCTTGGGTTTTTTTCATTTATTTCAGGATATTGGGAACTTAGGACCATCCTTTGAAAAATTCGTTTTGTAGCTGTTTTTACATTTCTCAAACTCATTTCCCGTGTAAAAGAGCAATGGCTGTTTGAATTTGAAACCATCCTTCTATACTTTCAAAATAGATATTCTTATTTTTTGTGTAGTACAGGTGTCTTTTGCAAGAAAAAGGTGTCCTAAAGAGCAGATATCTTCATAAAGATTTCCTCTTTTTGTAGTTATTTTTAAGGGTAAAGAATAAGTCCTGTTTGTAACCTGATTTGTTTTACAGTGACTAGTTGACTCTTCAATGATGTTATCAAATGCTTTATCCCTCGAGAGCATTTAAGCCGTATGATCTATTATTTATTTATTTTGAATGAGCTTAGACTATTTTACCTTTTCAATAACTGTTTAGAGACATGTTGAGAGATGGCACAGAAGTATGCATTTTCATTATACATAAGGGTTCTCTAAAACAAATTGAGACTTATTATCCTTTGTGGGCTAAACTGTAATGTTTTATGTAGTTTTTGACTGCCATACAGATTATTTACATATTTTCTGAGGGTATGTACATAATACCACAGACACAGCTTTTTAATCTTTTTATTAAACTGAACATTTTAATATTTTTATGAAACTAAAATTGTATTTGTTTATTTTTACCTTCTTCCTTCCTGTGGGGTCACATAGACACATGGGTCTATGGCTTTTTGGAGTTAAATGAAGCACTGTGCTTTGTTCTTTTAAGGCATTGGTCATGGATATACCAGGTGAGCTTGACAGAATAGGCTTCTAAGGTTATATAAATTTATCACGTCATTTACAGCCGCATCTCGAGAGTTCATTGCTGTGATAAAAGGGTTTGGGCTATAAATAATTTTATTTTAAGGTATATTTTTAGTTTGGTCAGCAACTGAATCAAATCAAGCAAAAGTAAAAATGTTTTAGACTTTTCAAGGAATAAATATGTGTGATCAAATAGCAAGGCTTCTCTTTTATACATTCAGTAAAAACCCTGGCCTAAATTCACAAGCCTTTTAGAGAATGAGGAGCTGCTGTTGGGGTCATTTTTCCCAACGGTGACTGAACCATGTCCCAGAATGATGAATGTGCATTCACTACTTTTATCTGCAAAAGAGATTTAACTGCAAATCACAGGTGCAGTCTCTTAACCGTTGTGTAATAGGAGGTGGAAATGACTTGCCTCAGAATGGCGTGGACTGAAATCTTGGGAGAATGGAGATCTGAACCTCTACTTCTCCTATCCCTGGGTGTAGTACTCAGTCCCACTGATGGGTAAAACTAACCCTTCATTCAGCACCCTATATAAAACTATTTGAACAAAAATTTAAAGGAGAATATGAGACCATTACAACTAGGAGTCAATATTTTTACCTTTCTGTAACAATTTTTGAGATTTTGTGTTCTTGAACTATGCAACTCGTACTCTAAGCAAAATTGTATTCTGGTTTGCCAAATTTTAACAGCGTTCATGTAACTTTCAATACTCTGTACCTTTCCTTGTTTACAAAGCAATTTATGTCATGGGGCTCTTCATGAAAAATATCTTAAGTTACTAAACATTAATTCTTTCATATAGATAAAATAATTTTTAATAAATAATGTGATTAGTAAATCAAAACTTCCCTTTCCACATGCATTAAAAATGACAAATAGGAATCGGGCTCTGAGATGATTTTGCACAGATGTTTTTCTGATGCCATGGCTCTCAACATATAGGATAATGACCTACTTTGATAAAATTATGACTCTTGCCGTAATGAAGGATTAAGAACTAAGCAAGAGAAAAGAGGACTTCCACGTTCTTTTAAAAAAATGAGTTTTATCCTCTAGGAATGTTTTTTTATAGGAGAGTGGCAGTCTCTCAAAGAACATTCTTAAACAGACCACAACAGCGTATCAGTCAAAGAATGTGTCTTTCAAACTAAGTCTTTTTATAGAATTTCTTGTAAATCTTTACAGCCACCCGTAGTGGTGCTAGTTGTTTGTGGATATAGGCTGCTTAGTGCTTTGGACTCCCTATGAATTGTCTGTCTTTACTCCTGATTTAATCAATAGGAATATGAAAATCAAACTTGAAGACTAATTACAGAATTTAAAGTACAATGGCAGCTGAAAAAGGCAGAAACAGAATGGGACAAAGAAAGAAAAGACAGGAGTAAAAACATACAACTGTACTGTCAAAGTTGTAAAAAAAATTTTTTAAACTTTAAGGAAAACATATTGCTACTATTTCATTATGCTTTTTTCCCCTTCCATCCACTTTTGAGGGATATGTTCCATATTGAAGAACAACTTTAAATAGTAATTCAGGGTCATTTTTTATTCTTAGTATTCAGCCATAGATGTAAGAATTTAGTATCTGAATCTAAGAAACATATTCAGTGAAGTATGCCATAGAACATGCCATTTACAAAATATAATTATAATGGAAAAATACCATTATCCTCTTTGAAGATATGTTAAACGTGATTCCAAATGTGAACTTTTAAAGCCCACAAATGACTGTCCCATGTAACAGCTACTCAGGGAACCACAAGAAAAGAAGAAATTTTTGAGTTGATCTAAAAGAGTACACAGGATCCAGTTCAAAATGTTACTGTCAAAGAGCTACTCTCCAGCTCTTTAGGTCACTATAATGTAATTAGATTCAATATTCTGACAAGAACAGCAGAATTCATTATATTACTGCCTAACTTAAAAAGATGATCTATGTTAAAATGAGGAGTTCATCGAAAGGAAATTGAAAGGACCATTCACAAGGGTAAAGTACATTCAGATGTAATGGGGATAATTTTAGTTTTAAAATATCAAATTAGAGGCTCATTAAAAATCCACACTAACACATCAAAACAGATTTTAGTGGGGAAATAAAAGGTGTCATTAAATAGAAGGGTCAAAGAAATTACCAACTAGGAAATTGATATTCAGAAGGTCCAAGAAAGGAAACTAGAAAAATCTACACACTGTGCTTAACAATAAAAATATTGTAACATTCCAACAAAATCTTGAAAAATAACTTGCTAAAGGCGTAAAAAACTATCAAAAAGATTGTTCACCATGTATGAGCAACAGAAAGCCTTACAGAGAGTCCACAGGACCAACAGATAATCACTGAGTACTTACATATGAGTAAGTGGAAAGACTAAGTAAATCCATGTTTCCACATTGATGTGGAGCACAAAGGAAAGGCTTTTAGGGTATCTCCCCATACAAGGACATTTACTACAGGCTGTGTGTTGGAAGATATGTTTCAAATTACAGGGCAAGGAGAAGAACAAATCAGTCGTATGAATCATAACTATTTGTAAAGCGGGTAGCGAGTAGACTGGTAGGTCTGTAGGTATACGGCTTAGTGGAGTTTACAGAGCTTTTCTAAGGGGAAATCATGCCTCAGAAAATATTTGATTTTTCTGAAGTAAAAAAGAAGGTAAATGGAGATTGTTAATGACAGGCCTGAAACACGTTTGTATTGTGTATGTAGCCTCAACGCAGAGAGCTGTTTGTTTTTTTTTAAAAAAAATGAAATTATATCATCAGGAAATTTTGTACTTAAAATAGGATACAAAAAATTATATCAATATGTTTTAGGTGTCCCTAAACCTAGGCAGTATCATATAGCATGGTAGTGCACAGGCTGAAAAGACGACCTGCAGGGTAGTCTTCTCCAGAGGAACAGTAAAATCATCTTAATGCCTCCTGTGAAATGAGAAACTGTTTGTTTCTTTACATTACACACAATATTTAAAGAACCGAAATGGTAACACTTGGCAAAGGTGCTGGAATTAACTAAATGGGAGAGATTATCAAAGCAAACCACAGCTCAAAGCATGACTAGCAGGAGCAATTGTTAGAGGAGGGAGAGGTGCAAGGGAGGGCTAACAGGAGTGGCAGGCAGAGGGGACTAGCTCTTACAAAGTCAAACTAATGGATCAAATGATCTTTAAAATGCTTTGCTACCCAGTATGACTTAAACATTGATTAAAGTATTCTACCAGAGTAGAAAACAGTTCACATAGAATTGACTCTCCGAAGGAACAGCCTGTGAAATACTATTGCTGTAGTCATACTTACGGATGTGTCTGTTGCCCTGTCTATCTATCTTTTCAGAGATTTTTTTTTTTTGCCTTTAATAAAAAAACCACTCATTTTTAACCCTTTGATTCATGATTGCAAATGGTGAAAAATAGCTCATATTACCAGAAAAACTAAAGTAGTTTCCAGGCTTTATACGTAAGGATTATAACCACTGGGGTTTTTTGCAGTGACCTCCTTAAATCTAAATCTCATCCTCATTGCTGCTATCACAATCCTGGCAAAAGGGGACAGCAGGGGAGGGAGAAGTTCCTCTTAGGGATGGGCAAAAGGCCAAAACTGAAGACTTGCAGAAGAACGTTGAATGAATGGGTGATAAAATGTCAGTACTTATAAATGTAATGTACATGTTAAAAACAGTCCTCCCATTACATCCTCAATGGTGTGCTGTGCTCTTGGTTTTATTGCTCAAGAATGAGATCTGTGAATTATAATAGGTTGTGCTCTGAAAATGTCACCTCAGTGCTGAGCAGCTATCAAAAAAGCAAATATGACATTAAGAATTATTAGGAAAGGAAAAGAGAACAAAAGCAAATATCATTATATCACAATCTATTGCCTCTATCTTGAATCCTGTATACTGTTCTGGTGTCTGAAAAAGGACAAAACAAAGCCAGAAAGGGTACAGAGAAAGGCAGCATGGATGATCAAAGGTATGGAAGGGGTTTAGTACAAGGACACGTCTAAGTAGATCAGGGCTCTTCAGCCTTGAAAAAAAAGACTAATGAAGAGGAAGGTGGGAGACGAGATAGGAGGTTATAAAAGTGAGTGGCATGAAGGGACATTAAAGAGGTTCGTTGTTTCTCATAATTAAAGTATGAGGACTGAAATTATCATGTGGCAGATTCAGAACGTACCAGGGACGTACCTATCACAGTGCACGTGGTCAACTTGTAAATGATACTGATTTTGGCCAAAGCTTAGAAGGATTCAAAAAAGCAATTTTATAAATTCGTGGAAGAGAAATCCAACAAGGCAACTATGCAGGAAATCCACCTCTGCCTCAGAAAGTCCTGGCTGAAAACATCAAGGATATCTTGAAGGAAAGATCACTTCTCTAGTCTTCTCCACACATCTACTTCTGGCTTGTAGAGGAAAAGGGATACTAAGTTGGAGGTGTCTATGCCCTGCGCCAGTACAAGAAGTTCTTCAGTTACGGAGTTGGCCTGTGCTGGCTGTGAAGTCATGTGAGCGGAGGAGGAATGTCCTCCTTAGAAACTCTGGGCATAAACCCGAATACAGCTCCTACAGTCTGTGCTAGGAGGTGAACCGAAGAATTTAATTGATTTTCTGTGCCACTATAAAATACCATTGCGCTGAATGCTCCAGCTTGAAACTATTTTAGAGAACAGGCAGAGCTGACTGCTTTCATTGATCATGTCTTTGCGGGTTTTTCAGACCATGCAGGTTCCAAATCCCTGTGGCTTTTCTAGAATCTTTTCTTGGCTTTTACAAAGGGACTGCAAATAGCTTGTGTCCACCGTTTCTGCAGTTAGAGTAAGAGTAAGAGTGCTTACATGGATCATGATTTATGAAGATACATGATTGCCTAATGTTTAGAAATGTTTTCACCTTGTCTTGTTTCTCTGCCAAAAATCATGCATTTTAGAGCCAGAAGAGTTAAAATGTAGATGGAAGAATATAGACAGAACCTCTGAAACAGAGTCTAAAAACAGGGACTAGTTGATTTTCCTTTAGTCATGCACTGTGAGCTTTAATACTTCAAACATGTATGTATAAAGGTGTAATGGTTTTGGCTGGGATAGTTAATTTTCTTCATAGTAGCTAGTATGGGGCTGTGTTTTGGATTTGTGCTGAAAACTGTTGATAATGCAGAGACATTTTCATTATTGCTGAGCAGGGCTCACACAGAGTCAAGGCCTTTTCTGCTCCTCACCCCACCCCACCAGCGAGGAGGCTGGGGGTGCACAAGAAATTGGGAGGGGACACAGCCGGGACAGCTGACCCCAACTGACCAAAGGGATATTCCATCCCATATGGCATCATGCTCAGCATATAAAGCTGGGAGAAGAAGGAGGAAGGGGGGGACGTTCAGAGTGATGGCATTTTGTCTTCCCAAGTCACTGTTATACGTGATGGAGCCCTGCTTTCCTGGAGATGGCTGAACACCTGCCTGCCCATGGGAAGTAGTGAATTAATTCCTTGTTTTGCTTTGCTTGTGTGCTCAGCTTTTGCTTTACTTATTAAACTGTCTTTAACTCAGCCCACGAGTTTTCTCGCTTTTTACCCTTCTGATTCTCTCCCCCATCCCACCAGGGGGAGAGAGCGAGTGGCTGCGTGGGGTTTAGTTGTCAGCTGCGATTAAACCGCAAAAAAACTTTACTGTGAATTCAGTCCTTTGGCAACTGAAGGCTCATTGCCTCTCAACAGACCTACCGTGGGAGAAACTTCGCAAGTGGAACTTGTCTCGCTTGACTTCTTTACACTGACCTGGGAATTTGCTAGATGTTTTCCGCACTGTTTTGTCTGAGGGTTGTTTGAGGCAGTACAAGAGAGAGGCTATTTTTATTTTGTGTTATTTTTATTTTTCTGAACATGAAAAAGAGGAAAAAAATAGAATCAGCAGTTTACCTGGAGATGGCTTCTCCTATACTAGTCTAGAGAAACATATGGGACAATAAGGTGATTAAAACTTGTATTGATTTCCTTCACCAGTTAAAAATACATTTGTTGAATTGATAAACATTTGTGATGTTGCTCCTTTAGCTATAGTTCCCCTCAGAGGAACTTACAGTAGGACTGGGAGGTATTTCCCACCTTGTAGCCTATCAGTCAAAATTCATCTGTAGAGCACTTGTAGTCAGGTTTAATAAGATGAGAGAAGGACTTAGCTTTTTCTGTTTCGGGTTCTTTGGCCTGTAGCAGAGCTGCTTCCCCTCTGCTCTGTGAGAGCAGAGGACGAGTGCTGCAGATGACTGTGCCCAGCTTTGGGTTTTGCGGTACGACAGGATGGCTGGCAAACTGGAACAAGTCCAGCTGAGACCAACCAGATGCTTAAGGGGCTGGAGTATATGATACCGAGGAGCAGCTGAGAGAGCTGGCCTTTTTCAGCCTGAACAAGAGAAAGCTAAAGGGGAACTTGCGCTACATAAGGGCTGGTTATAGAGAAGATGGAGCAAGACTTGTGCATGTGCCTAAGCTGCAGCAAGGGAAATTCTGTGTGATCATAAGAAAAAATTCTCAGCTCTGAGGGTGATCAGACACTGGAGAAGGTTGCCCAGAGAGACTGAAATCCCCATCCTGGGAGATTTTCAGAACTTGGCTGGACAAGCCCTGAGCAGCCTGACCTGACTTCGAAGATGGATCCATCTTTGAAGTTGGCCCTGCTTCCAGCAGGAGGCTGGGCCAGATACTTTCCAAAGGTCCAGCCTTTACAATTGTGTGAGTGCCTGAGCCTGTGTAATCTAGCCCTATATGGCCTGCAGAGAATATGCAACTGCCATATTACTCTTGGACTCGAAATCAGTTTACAAAACTTTGTTTATTATTGGGGAAAACCCCATTATTCTATAAGTTCTGCCTCTCCTTGGCAATTACAGTAATTCTCCTGGCTCAGTTTTAAAAGTGGCTTCCCATAAATTATTACTATATTCTTGCGGATGTATTCTCTGTTGAAGAATATTGACCTTGTTTATCTCTCTTGGCACATAAATGCCAGAAATACATGTTTTACTTGTGTATTTTATGAACTGCCATACTTTCTGTACTCCACCAGGCCACCTGCACTATAAAAAAATATTTTTTTGTACTGGTTTGACAAATAAACATGTTTTGGGTATTTTTGGTTTATGTGGATTTTTTTTTTTTTTTTTCTTTTTAGGATTAGTTGCAATAAGAGAGGTCTATTCTGAAAATTATGTGGACACTGGCAAAAGATTTGTCTAGTAGTTTATTGCAGGATCTTTCCAGGAATCAAAACTAGGCTGATTGGTCTGTCATTCCATCAATCCACCCTTTTCTCCTCCTTAAGAGACAAATGCTATATTTGCCCTTCTCCAGTCCTCTGGGACCTCCCCTGTCCTCCAGAAGCTCATAAAGATAATTGTTAATGATTCAGAAATTGCTGTCTAGTTTCTCTAAGGTGAATTTAATAAGGCCCAGCCAATTTGAACACATCTATCTTATCTAAATATTCATTAATGTATTCTTTGCATACTTTGGCTTGCAATCCATTTTTTCTTTCTTTAAGTGGTCTTGAGTGTCTTGTCAAGATTTACTGTTTTGTGAAGGCTGGAGTGAAGGAGGTATTAGATAATAAAGTTTCACCTTTCCCTCCATTGTTTTCTCTCCTTTTCTGTTACCACTGACCTACTTGTTTTCTTGTTTTATTTATCGGGTATTTTAAAATTCTTCTTTTTGGTCCTTTTGTCTCTTGCAATTTGAAAGTCATTTTATACTTCAGCTTTTTCCGTTGCATGTCCTTTTTCCGTTGCATGTCCTTTTTCTCTATATTCTTCCTTTCTTGTATGACCTTGCTTTCCTTTTTTGTATGATTACTTTTTGACAGCCAGTCATTGAAGATTTCCAAGTGCAATGGCCTGTTCTTTCCTTTCTTTGGGACAATTTGTGCATTTAATGTCACCTTCCTGCATAAACTGCCAGCATACCTGCACATGTTTATCCTCAAGTCATCTTTCAAAAAGACCTTCAGCAGTTTCCAGAGTTTGCTGAAATCTGTTGGTTTTGATAGCAGTGGTGCGATGGGAGGGTATTTCTCTTTTATTTCTGTAGCTGTCATATCTCATTTTTCCTAACAAATCAGTTTGTGACTGCTTTCCCCAGAAGACCTCTCTTCATATTGTTGATCCGTTCTTTCCTATTAGGTAGCACCAAGCCTAAAATAACCACTCCCATGGTAGCTTCTTCACTGTGAAATGACAGTTTGCTTCCAATGTAGCGTCCTGACAAGTTAAGTCTTAGTTTTCACATGTGGTACCTAAGTATTCAAAGTCTCTGTCACATCTTTAGATGCTTTTAAAGTTTCTCATTCACAAAACCCAACACCCTCCCCCCCCCCCCCCCCCCCCCAAGAAAAAGATGTACTCCTCACTTTCTGGCTCAGTTTAGCATGTCTGCTCTTTTCCATTTTTTCTTTGCACTTACTCCCCAATACTTTCAACAAACTACTTTTTTTTTTTAAATCTGTTTCTCTATTTTATAGTATATGTATGCGTTCTTGAAACTAAGGATGACATTTGCACTTTTTTTCCATTGAGAGAGTTTGCTAAACACGCGGCTGTTCCACACCAATTTTCCAGTCCTGTGATTTGCCTCACAAAGCTCTGCCATGCCGGTTATGTCTTCACTTGTGAATTCATGCCTCATTCTTTTTGCTTGCTTCCCTCTCATGTTCACCAGGCTGTCATGCCATTCTTTCTGCATGCCCAAGGAAACTTAGTCATTGTGTTTCAGGACTTTGACCGATTCAGTTAAATACTTTCAGAGTCTTCAGTATGCTTTGCAGCCATTAGGATGTCGGTTTACTACTATCAGGTAACTGATGTGGGCATCTAACTTAGCTAAATTAGGATCTTTGTTCTGCTGTTCCTGTTGGTGACAGTGCCAGCTTAGCTGTTACTTGGCCATACCATGCGAGGTTAACTTTCTGCAAAACAGCTTTTTCTTTTGAACATAATAAAATATTTGTGTGCATTTAGCTGTGGCCCAAGAGCTCTGGCCTTTTCCTGATCACAGCCTCTAGTCGTGCCTTTCAACTTTCCTTTCCTGATCAAAAAGTCGTTTTTGTAGATCTTTGTACCCATTCATTCATCAAAAACTTAGTTTCCTGCAAATTTTCAAAGTCTGAAAACTGAGTAGAACGTAAATGGTAATCTGAAGAAACACTCTCCCAAAGGCAATGTCAAACGTACACAAAGATGATGTTCATCTAAAGGAAGCTGCCAGAACTCTCTTAATGCATCAGGCACAGTTCTTCAGCTGTCCTCCCAACGAGGTTTCCCTTTGTGGAAGAAGAAATTTCTCAGTTCTTATCTGCTTGTTCAAATCTTTTGGGTCTCTAGGGTCTCTACGTGACCAAAGGGTCAGTTGACTGGTTGGTTTGTTCTTTTTTCTGTTCGTTCTTCCTTCCTTCTTCTCTTCTGTGTCTTGCAGGTGTAAACACCCGACCTTCTCAGAGTTATTTCGATATTCCCTTAAGGTGGCAGCAATGTTTCTAGGAGTGTCAGCTGTGAAATGGTTGAGTGCCTTCACCTCAGCTTTGTACAGTATTTATAGAGTCCTTCTAGAGCTATAAGGCATTTATAAATGTTTCCTCAGCTGTTTTGTCCTTTCCTAATGAGTACATGCTTTGGGCAAGACCAAAAATTTAGTATGATACTAACAACATGAACTTCTATCACATATTGACAAAAATGTGTCCAATACTCAATGAAAATAAAACTTGGTCAGTAAGCTCTGCATTTCAAACAGTTTTATTGACTTTATTTTTCTTTTATTTAATTTCACTTTTTTTTAAAATTTTATTTTTCTTTTCTTTACTTTTTTTCCAATGATACTGTTATTGACTCTTATACTACCCTGACTTGTGTCTTCACATCCAATTTAAAATTGGCAAATGCCCATATATTTCTGGGCTGCTGATCCACTCATCATCCACCCTAACATTGTCTTTGCCCCTTGAAGCACCCCTAGTTTTGATAAATAAGAAAAACTTTTTACTCTGTTAGGATTAGCTAAATGAACAAAGGACATTCCAGGTGAATAGAAAAACTCTACCTGGCAAGTGAAAAATGAAGTGAAAAGGAGCAGCTGCAATCCTGCATGGAAGGGCAGAGGAATCAGCAGCTCTTCTCCATCTCATAGCAGAAAAAAAACCCTGAAGAGACTGGAGAAATGAGGCCAGAGCCCTCTGCCTAGAACCCCTTCTACCGTAGGTGGCAAGATTAAATAGTGCGTGGGGCTTGGATAATGCTACAAAATCACCGAAAGACCTACATGTTGTTTCAGTCACAGTCACGCGTATCACAGAAGTTTCTTACAGCCCATTAAACAGAATTTTATTTCGAAACAGAGAAAGTACACATTTAAGGACAATTCCAAGTTCCACATCAGAATGTTTTGAGCAGTATGTGGCCATACTGGGAAGTCTACCTGCAGTGTAGAAACTACATTTACAATATTTCTGCTAAAATAAATTATTGTTATTTTGGGAAGAACAGTAATTCTCTCAGTAAAAATTGTCAGAAAATTCCTCTCTGGTATTAACTGTCAAAACATTTTTTTAAGTTGTTGGAATTATGAAATTAGGGCTTTTTTATCATATGCTTTTCTGTTATATGAGTTTAGAAATAATTTACAGTCGTTACTGTAGATTAGTTTTTTAAATTCACAATCCACAGAGAAAGCCAGTTTTTAGCTTAGATTTTAGAGGTTGCTAATTGTTGCAGAATAGTAAAAATCTGTGTGAAAAAATGGGAACATTAACAAATACTCATTTATGTATTTTTTGCCAGATTTTATCCTTCTGCTTGGTAGAGAGAGCAATTCATTTTTTATCAAGCTGCCAAGGATCTTTAGTCTTCTGGTAATGCAACGTAGTCATGCGATTCATCAGACTGTCAGGTTTGTGAACCCTAGCTGCATTCAAAGAGTGTTTAATAATTCAAAAAGGAAGTTTCTGTATCTTTGCAGCAAAAGATGAAGTGACTGGTTAGTCCCTACTATTAAAGAAGTATTCAATATGTGAAAGATTGAAGTATCCAGTATTTAAACATTCATTGGAGCAAAGCAAAAAATAGTTTTATTTTAATTTCTTCTACCATTTATAATATGGAATTATATTTCTATAATTCTAGGGAAAAAAAGTATAAAATTGGTTCCATGTGATAGGATTTTAGACAATTTTGTATATGTATCAGATAATCTTGCCAGTACATTAAGCAGCACATTTCATCCTCAGCTGCTTTTTGACAACAGAAATTGATAGTTGTTAGCACCTTCCTGTATTCTGCTATCCATTATGCAGACGTGTTTTCCCATAACAAAGCCAGTCACGGAGCATAATTTGTGAGATATGAATAATTTCAGACAGACTCAGCAGCCTGCTATAAATAAAGCACTTTTTTGACAGCACTGTGATCAACACTAGACAACAAGACTGTAAAGCAATGCAGTGCTCTGCGCTCCTTGCCTCACACGAAGGCAGCGCGACTGGGTCTGCGCGTTCAGGAGCCTGTGTCAAATGGTCTTCTGCTCCGAGTCTCAGAAGTTGGGAAGAAGAAAGGAGATGTGGGTTAGCTATGAATTTCTGCAGAAAAAACCCACGATTTTCTGAGAGGGGAATTATAAGGACAATAGCTGCTTAATTATTTTCACAAATATGCAGTAGTTTTCATAAAGGAATACAGGTATCTTGACGCTAAACCCTCTTAAACTAGAATAAAAATTGAATAGACTCATATGCCACCTTTGGTGAAACACTTCTGTTATTGGAGCTGCAAATACTTTATAAATATACATCCCCTATGGTGTTCTTTCGCAACACAGAATAAAAGTAGTTTGCCTATTACGCTTGGGAGGAGACAGATGGGTTGTCCGTGTCGGGTTTGCTCAGCACTGGAGAAGACAGTGACAAGGGACGGGGCTGGATGAGTCACTCCAGTGACCTGCAGATCCCTCCCGGCTGCCCTTTTTCCTAGGGAGGCCTTTCTTCGCGTGGCTGGAAGCGCGTCTGCCGTGGGATCAAATCTCAGGCACTTTCATCGTGAGGCGGGTGGGCTGCAGGGGAGCGGGCGATGTGCCAGCGGGTGTTTGTGCGTCGCAGCCCGTGTTGGGATGAATACCTGTTTTATAACAAAACCCTGGAAGTCTGTAAGTGTCCTGTAATGTGACATGGAGAAATTGTAGCGTCTGCCCTGTGTGGGTCATCCTGGCCACGTGGCGCTTCCCTGCCAAGGGATAAGCATCATGTTACCACAGCTGGAGACCACACTGCAGCCCCAAATTGTCTTCTGTCAAAACTGGGCGTTTTTCCAAACATCAGAGGTACTGTGAGTCCTTCAAAAGCCTTGGCACAGCTGTAGCACACTACTTAGTTCCTTCTATACTTTATTTCCTCTTGGAGCGTGAAGGTACTAATGCTTGGCATACTCATTCTTTTGTTTTCCAGTGTACTAGTAGTACCTTTTTTTCCCCCCAGATTTGCAAAAACCATGTATATTCCTGGCTTCCATGAGCTTAATTGTTCTATTAATTAAAGATGAACATATACCTTTATTGTTTGAAGTGTTCGCTGTTCATTTGCCGATACAGAAACGAAGACAGGGCTCATTAGATTTTACTAAGAGGTAAGATACCATAAAATTAGTAACCATCGTAATTTCCCAATTTACCATCTTATCCCCTTGATAAATGTGAAGTGGTTTAAACAGCCGTAAGAAAGTGGAAAGTTTTTAACCACACAGGAAAAAAATGCTGCCATGAATAAACCGATGCATTTGAATGTCATGTTCTAGTTTTCTGCACAGTAACATCTCTGTAACTACAGATGTACATAAATATTTTGTTATTCAGGAGTAATGGCATTAATTTTGCTGGATAAGTCTAAGTACATTTTTGGCCCTACATTTCTACTTTTATCTTTTTAAAAAGTTTCACTACTCGCTGCTCCCTCAGTTGTGGTTAAGTACAGCTAAATGTTTGACTTATGCACATTTAGTCTTCTTACAACTTAGGGATCCTGATGCCTAATCTGTTTTTTAACCCCAATACGCTGTATTGACGGGGTAAGTCACCATTTCTTCCATGAGCTAAATTGTATAAAGACATGTTCAGCAGTGTCTGTGAAACACTTGAATGTGGTGGTGATGAAACCGTTGGGAAGGCCACAGGGAATGATGGTTTTGGATCCATGGTATACCTTGAGGGTATATAGAAAATAAGGCAGGGACAACTAACTAAATATGGTGAAAATAACACAGCCTCATTCCTTTTGTGAAGATGGTCTAACTATGCACTTGGGGACAAATAAGTAGAGACACTACCTATGAGACCAGAATTATGGCTTCGCAGTATCTTCTAAACCCATGTAACATAAAAATATTATTGCAATGTTAAACTTTACAGAGTGCATATATGTATGTAGCATAATGTAAACTTGTAGACTAATAGGGCAATATTACCTAATAAACTCTAGCTTTGTGTTTAAAAATGTCTGTAATGTTCTCTCTCAAAATATTTTGCCTTACTTTTTCATCTTTATGCCATTCCTTAGTTTTTTTTTTCATGTTTTGAAACTGGTTAGACAATTCTAATAACTCTATAAACCATAGCTGTGTAGTTTTATTGAATACTTGTTTGTGGAGGCAGCATCAGCCAATAAAAGAAAATTGTATTCTGTGGTTGTGTGCAAACACACAAGTTATATATATGCGTATATAAAAAAAGAATTTCTCACTTCATTAAACCATCACATCCCCTTTGTGGAACATTTGTTCCTCTCTAGAGGAATTATAGTCTTTCCCAAGATCCTGGAATTCTGTTAATTGCTTTTCTCTGAGGTAGACTTTAATTCTTTCTCATGCAAGCTAAACCCATTTTTCATGAAGTGACTTCAATTTATAAATTTCAAACTGAAATAATCTTTTTTTTTTTTTTTTTTCCCCAGTGGCCTTCCCTATCCTGGAGCTAAGTAATCACCAAACTTTGAGAGGATGGGAAGGAAAGGAGAAATTTAGGCCTCTCCTAAATCCCCAAACCCGATTCTTATATTTGTATGTGTATTTTTAAATTGATTGTCAGTGATTTTGAAGTGAAGATAATCTGTTATGAGAACGCTGTGGTGATGTTTCCCAATGTGACAAGGAAGGACTCACCAGAGCATGTGGTTGCTTGTGATGGACGGGTGCACCGGTACTCATCTGGAGCATAATAGGGACAGCTTGGTTAAAGACAGTGCAGGGATATGAATGTGATGACTGCATTATAGTGTAAAAATAGTTGGCTAAACTTTAAACTAACCCATCGCAGCAGCGTGGAGCTCCATGAAGTCAATTACGTCACTTTCTAGATTCTGTTTGTAAAATATATGTAACTATCTAGCAGGTATATTTGCGCGTGTGTGTGTCATTCCAACTCTCTTCAGTAAGCAGTAGGAGCTATCAGTGGTATCCTTGTAAAACATTGGCTATATATTCTTCCTCGTTTCTGTTAAATTCAGAGATTTAGTAGAGTAGAGCATTTAACCTACACTAAACCTACAACGCGTTAGCTAAAACTGTCTCTTTCAAATGATGCCAAATGACTATGAACTTCTGACATTTAATAATGAGCCCCTGAACATAGGTAATACCTTATTCCAAAATCCATAGGTCATGTCATAGCTGCGGGCAGCCCACAGGCAGCTACCATGCTCTCTTCCTTTAACCGCTTTCATTAAACATTTCTGAAATTAATTTGAAATGTTTTATAATATATTGAAGTTAAGAGCTGATTATGGATGACCTTGTAGCAGTAGTTTCGTAGTAAATGGACTTAAACTCATCCATAGCAAAGCAGGGATAAATCTGATTTATACTGATAAAACAACCTTGTTCCATTACCAGAGATAAAGGAGGGTGACGAGACAGGAAGTCAGTATTGATTTACCAGAGTATGACAACAACAATACAATAATTTCTAAAAGATTTATGTTGTGGGTCGTTCACTGTTTGCATTCATTGCTGAGATTAAAAGTTGAAGGAAATTGCTATTTTTTTAATTAAAAAAAAATCCTTCTCATTTTTTCAAGACTGTTTTGAGTGTAGCCAAATATTTATTTCCTCCTACAGTTTTAAATATTAGGATTTAATACTTCTTCTGTTTGATACGCACCATTAGACTCTTTCCCAGAACTAATTTATCACTGTATATTTAAATCATGAGTCAGCAAGTCCCAGATGAGAAATGAATTTCTCTAATGTCACACATCGTATCATTTTGGCTTGTCTGAATTTCTATAAATCCAAATGTAGCATAATAAGACTTAGATTCACACTTAGGAAGACCAACTGATGCATATGAAAGTACATACATGTGCGTTCATATTGAGCACACATATTTTAAGAGAGATCCTCCAGTAATTTCATTATTCAATTACACTGTAGACTAGGTTTAGACAGATGCCTAAATAATCCATATCCTAGATGTCACATAGGATAATCTACATCTAAAATAGTACTTCTAATTAACTGGTTATAATGCAGACACTACTACATTTTAAGTCATTTTCACATTAGACATTATTTCCTTAAATGTAATCATTTTTCTATTGTCTATTGCAGAAAATAAATCAACCATACCGCTTAGCTTTGCTTAGTTGGTATAGCCATAATTAAATCTTTGATTATTTTCATGACTATACAAAGTCTTTTCCATAATGGATTGCTTTGAAACATACAGAAATGAATAACTAACTTTCCTGGAAAAAATAATTCTTACCTTTTCCAAATTAGCAACAATTTTCTCTTAAGCCTTTAAGAAACTGAGATGACTATGTCTAAGAAAGAATTTCACCCTTTGTCTTCAAGTGTGAAAGAATAAATAGTGTTGTGAGAAGGTAAAAAGTGATGATCAAAATAAACATGTTGTGTTCAAAGTTAGACAGCTGTAACCTGATTAGAAGAAAAGTAGTAACTAGTAAGTAGGGGTGGAGAGTGGAAGGAACGAAAAGTGCTCAGTTCCGTAATTTGTTTCAAATGAGATGGAAAACTGATCTGGAACGTTGCTACAATTGGGAGGGATTTAGCCACAGATCACAGAAATGTGGTCATGATTTTTGCTTTTTGTCGTGGTTTAACCCCAAATTGTAACCCAATACCCCGCAGCCGCTCGCTCACTCCCCCCCTCCCCGCTGGGGTGGGGAGGAGAATCGGAGAGAAAGGAAAACTCGCGGGTTGAGATAAAAACAGCTCACCAGGACAGCAAAGGAAAAATATAAAAATATATTAATAATTGTAATAATGATAATATATATAAGGATAATAGAATATGTAAAACAAACGATGCACAATTTCTCACCACCCAATGACCGATACAGCCCGTCCCGAGCAGCAGTCAGGGAGCAGGGGTATCCCCCCCAGCTATCCCAGAACAGCAAGTTCCAGGGAAAGCAGGCGAAGGAACAAACAGCCGAATGAACAGATGAAAAACAAAAAGGAAAAATAGGGAAACAAAAAGCAACCCGAAGGGAAGCTTAAGGATTAAGGCACCAAGTGTCTAAAAAGCCTAGTGGCCCACCGACCAACCCTCACTTATACCGGGCATGACGTCCATGGTATGGAATACTCTCTTTGGCCAGTTTGGATCAACTATCCTGTCTCTACCCCTCCCAAGTTTTGCATCTGCACGTTAGCAGAACCTGGAAAACAGCAAAATGTCCTTGGTGGTTCAGCAGCAACCAGCAACATCAGTGTGCTGTCACTGTTCTTCTCACACTAAAGCCAAAACACAGGAGCTGCTGAAAACAAAACTAGCTCCGTCCTGGCCTGAACCAGGACACTTTTTTAAGTAGTGATTCTGAATCTGGAGGATTACGGAGTGGGGCTGTAAATGGTTTTGTCTCTAATTCTCTAGGAATTAGATTTCATTACATTTGCCTTCTCTCTTGCTCATTTGCACACGCACACAGACACACACGCACATGAGGTGTTGGGAAGTAAAAAACCAACAAAATTTGCCTTTGAATGCTCTGTGCTGCTTCTGTATCTGATTCACTTGCTGAACTGCAGGACACTTAGTGCTTGCCTGCGTGTTCCCAAGCTCTTCCTATCAGGCATTACAGCAGAAAGTTTCTTTCACATTTTTGCCTGTGGGTCTGCAGCGTGGTTTTATAACACAGCAAAACAGCATTCAAAATTTTTGTGGACCATTTTGTATTTCAAGGGTTCTATTATGGAAAAAAAAGGACCATTAAAAAATAAATAACTGTGGTAAAGTAAGAAAAAGGACCCTGCGGTGATTTGGGATTCTAGAGCAGAGAATTAGTCTTCCAAACAGAATCCAGTTCACTGGGGACAAGGAGTCTATGGACTCTGACTTTAGCTATTCATAATATTCAACTGACTTAGCAAAAAGTTCTTGAGACGAGTCAGTTCTTCCTCTTAAAAGGCTTTGCTGCCACACTGTGGAAAAAAATATTTATTCCATTTAAACTGCTGTTATAAATAACACACAAGCTCAGTTCCTATCTCTCCCCAGCATCCACCCTACCCCTCAAAAAGTCAGCCAAAGAACTGTAAACTAGAAATACAAAGTTAGAAAAACTAACAATCTAGTTTCAGTTTCAGCTTTGACCTTAGTTGTATGCCCTGAAGGAGGAAAACAATGGCAATACTATGAAGAACATAATTTTAATAGAGGACTGATAGAAATCAATTGAAGGATTCCTTCTATTTATAAATGACAGGTCCAGAAAAACAATTATATAGAAGAGATATCCAAACGCACTGTCATTGCAGATATTAAGAAGAAACTGGAAATAAGTTAAAAAAAAAAAAAGTAGAACCAAAAGACATTTTCAGATATGACTCTTTTGTATTCATATTTCCATTTTTTTTTCAGTCTAGATTGATTTCTGCTTTCAATGAGCCAAGACACTGATTTCTGTATGAGCAATGTAAGGCATGTCCAAAAGGCAGGAATTCACTATGCTTTTTTCCTTTTTCTGTTGTTGTTTTAATTTGTTTTGTTTCTTGTTTTATTTTCATCATTTTCAAAACATTAGTTCAATGACTAGAATGCTAGCCTGGCGTGATGCACCGGGGCTAGTGCTTGTTACGGATTTCGGTACGAAAGGCACTCAGGCTCCGTGAAGTATTGAATAAAAATACCATTTGTTGGCACTGACACTAGAAGGGAAACGATAGTGTAGACATTCTTACAACCCTTCAGACGGACCGATGGGCAAAACACACTCCGCAGATCCCACCTTTAGCGCCCATACAGGATTTTCCTAGCAGCGAGCGACTCTATGCGCCATTTCTGCTGCCAAGCAAACGGCCTCGTGAGAACACGCAGCTTCACATCAAGACGCAGATAAGCGCAGACGGGTGGCGTAACTGCTGGTGCCGAGTGGGAGCTGCCCGCAGGCTCCCTGGGTACGGGGAGCTGGTGGAGGTTGTGCTGTGGGCAGCGCCGTGTGCGGGTGGCACAGCCCCGCGCCGCGCTCGGGCCACCTGGCAGGGGGTCCTTGTCTTCTCCAGGGGCGACGTCCTCCCATTAGCACACCCACACCTGGGAGCTGGGGTGCGAGCACTACATCTTCTTACCCGGCTGGCTTAAGATGTTCTCTGTGTTCCTAACTTAAAAATACTGTTTGCGTCTTACGTGGGATGTTGATGAAGTAAAGTTTTGTGACAGGACTCGGGCAGCGCAGCAACTCCTGCCATGAATAACTACTAGACTTTAAACACAGGAAAAAAGATTGTTCTCAATACATTTTTCTTGTTACCCTTATCACATCTTTCATTTCACATGTTGTTATTTCTTTACTTTCTACAGATACTATTTTATTTTCTGTTCTTCTCCTAGTTTCTTTTATAGTTATGTTTTAAATTGAACTTTCTGGCTAAGCTAAAGAGGCGAGGAGGAGCGCGCTCCAGGCTAGATGTTCTTCAGCGCGTGGCATGAAAGTGGAAATTAATAAAGAGTAGCTTTCAGGCTTCAAACAAGGATTGGCTCCATTAATCATAGGCTGAGCCGCAGTAAACAGGTGAAAGTGAAGCTGAAGATGGCACAGTTGAGTTGTATTAATTCGTAACACTTTCAAGACATTGGTGTCTACACTGTCCTAAGAGTTCTTAGTAAAGGCATTAAATACATGAAAACACAAAAGAATAACCCAAAACCACGATGTGTTTTTGGATTATGAAAAACCAAATAAATTTCTAGATTCTCAAACTTGGTAACCACCTCAGTATAGAAAGAGGTAACCATACAGTTAAAATAACTGGGATTGCATACAGTTAAATAATAATGTAATCTGTTTCTAAAATTTGAAATATTAGAACCAGATTTAACCACTTAAATAACGAAATCTCACAGCTAATGAAAACGATGCTTGTAAAAATGTCAATCTTACCTCATTTTTCTTTCTTTCTTTTTTTTTTAACTAGAATTTTCACAAAGCTCCTTGGTGTCCATGTCTAAAAACAGAATATGTTTAACTATCTCTTTATGGAAATGAACCTAAGAAAAATTTATTATACTGAAAAATTATTCACTGTATCACTAAACATAAAAACCTACTTACTATCTAGTATAATGTTAAGTGGTAATGTTAAGGACAGAGAAAAAGTTCATGAGAAAAATTTTTAAATGCAGATTTTTGAAGAGAAAGGTGAAAGCTAAGGGGAACATTTGGAGTGGTAATTTGTGTATCTCAGCATGCGTGCTCATTAAAAACCAAAAAGCAAAAAAATGAAAGTGGTGTTAATTTAGCTACCAAAGGGATTCAACTCACTTCTCTGTAGTTAAAAAAGGTAAAAATAACATTGATCTTGGTTTATTGTGAACATGTGTGAGACGGTGGAATGCAATAAGTGCACTTTTCACATACTTCCCTCAAGGTTAGATTTTTTTGGAAAGAGGTTTGCAACAGAAGGTATTTGTCAGTTAATCAGCTGGTGTTTTGATGAAATTTTCTGGTTCTCTATCTCATGACTAGTTCCTATGATAATCACAGTTGTAAGGTATAGAAAAACAGATTGTCCTACCTGCAAAGACATGGGTAGTACTAGTTTTGGAAACAAGACAAATTTTACATGGAAAAATCTAACTAGAAATCTGGTGGGATTTTCTGGGAAAACGTAATCTTCTTCCATGAATTCAGATCTTCTTTCTAATACCATAGAAGGAAAACATTATCAATTGCTCAATTACTAGCCAACATTACTGCAGTAAATCATAAAAATAGAAGTATATGGTTGGAGAAGTTGTAACCTTGTAGTTAAAACATTTTCTATTTATTTGTTGTTTTAATTGCCTTAGTAACTTGTTCCAGAAATAGTCACGTATATACTGTAACGTGGGGGTACAGGGTGATTTCCAAACCCTTAAGAAGCATTTTAGTCAGTCAGTCTGGGATTAATCTCCAGTATGAGAACAATGACCATGTTCTTCATCAGTCTTCTCTGATGTACACTTTCTGTAATGATAAATGCTGAAATTTCTCAGAACCATGGAAAGGAATGATAGCAGTCCTGAATCTACATGTTTTCCTCTTTACCAAATAAATAAACAACAGCCTTGTTAAGGCTGAACTTCTGAGCGCTTTCAAGTCTTAGAACCAGAATCATCAAACATTTAGGGTTGGAAGGGACCTCTGTGGGTCATCTGCTCCTGCTGAAACCACGGCTAACTAAGAAATTAGATCAAGTTGCAGAGGACCTTGTCCAGTCAAGTTGTGAAAATCCCCAAGAGTTTCACAGTCTCTCTGGGCACACTGCTCCAGTGCTTAACCTCTCTCATGGTGAACTTTAATTTAAAACTGTATGTCTAAGGAATTTCCCATGCCTACTCAGAATTTTCCTTGCCATAGCTTGTTCTTTGCCTCTTGTCCTTTCATTGTGTGCATCCAAGGAAGATTTGGCTCCATATTCCCTATGAGCACCCTTAGGTAGTAGAAGGTGGCTCTTAGATCCCTAACAAGGGAGACTCTTAATATTTTTTCCTCCAGTCTGAAAAATCCCAGCATTGTCAGCAGCTGCTCAATGTCATATAATCCAGCCCCTTGACAATCTCACTGGCCTTGGCTGTGGGTCTGTCTTGTACTACAAAACCCCGAAATGGATATAGTCCTCCATGTGAGGTTTCACAGGTGCCAGAAAGAGGGGAAGAAGCACTTCCCTGCTGCTTACTCTCTCCCTGATGCAGCTGAGGGTGTGGATAGCTTTCATCGCTGTGAGAGCACAACAATGACTCGTGGTCAGTTTGGTGTCCACCGTGCCCTCAGTCCTTTCCTACAAAGCTGCTTTCTGCAGCCAGTTGGCTCCTGGCCAGCACCACTGGTTGGGGTTTCCACTCACCTTGTAGCCTTTTCAGTTTGGCTGGTAGGATGCTATTGGAGACTGTCTGAAAAACCTTGCTAAGGTCACGGTAAATGACATCAACTGAGCCAGTCATTTCATCATAGAAGGCAATCCAGTTGGTCAGGAATGGTTGGTAAATCTTGGTAAATCTCTGCTGGATGTTCCTAATGAACCTCTTTGATACTTGACCAGGACTAAAGGAGATTCCCCACTGAGGTGACAGAGAAGATAAAATGCTCTTAAGGTTTCACATGTACCTTCACATAGCTTTCTGATGAAGTCTTGGTATACAGTAAACAAATGTGCTCCCTAGCTAGTGAAAAAAAGGATGGTGTTCTGTAAATAAAGTGTTGTCTATTACTGGAAGAATGAACATCACAGGATTGAGATAGTCACTGTTTCTGTGCTTGTATGAGATCATGTTCTGCTACTCTCTTCCAGCAAGAGGTATTCCCTCAGTTCCTTTCCCTTGGTTTCCTTGCTTATGCGCTTCTTCAGTTTGCTGTACATAATTTATCTTATTCCGCTGGGGTTTGATCTTAGCTTCAGGGCCTTGTCAGGTGCTTTGGGATCTGGGATTGCATCCTTTCACTGAAAAGAACACCAAGAGATTGTGTAGAAACACCTCCTCTTGCTGTCCTTTAAACACTCCAGCAATCTAATTCACTTTCCACTCTTGTTTTCTGTGTTACCTCTTTTAAATTTTCAAAAATACATGTCCAACATGGGTTTTTTTCCTGGTTTAACTTTTGATAATTTTCAATTTCAGATGACAGTACATAATAACATAGAGGTCTTCCTAAACTGCAGGTGTCTTTTCTGAGCATTCATTTTTTACGTTGTAAGATTTCCAACCAGCTGGTTTATTCAAACCTTCCAACACAGACTTTAACATACTGCTTTACGTTCTCCTGTGAACTTTTGCAAAGTTATCCAGGCTGATAATATGACATGGTAGTATATCTTGACTCACTGTTTTGCATAATATTTTCATATATTGTCTTAGGATGAATCTAGAATGCTCATTTGATTTAAATAAAGTGTAAGATGAATTTGACTTGCTATGGGCTTGCCTAAGAATGGATGCTGAGTAGTAAATAACTCCGCTGCATATCACAGCTGGCTTTCTCGGGTCCGGATTAGGGTTTTTTTGAAGGAGTAGGGAAGCTTCTGTTACTGAATGAAACATTAAACATTTCAGTCAAAAAAAGCACAAGCTATCAAGCAACAAAAACGCGTCAGAATTAAATTCTTGAGTAATATGCTAGTGATCTCTTCAGGAAAAAGAGGATGCTTTTCTTCCACTCCTCATCATAGGGTTGTTTTTTTTCTTTCATTTTTCTTTTCATTAGCTGTAGTGTTGTTTTTACTCCTTCTTGCATGCAGATGTTCTTTTGCTTTGCAGTAATTATCAGAGTGTGTCAGTAGTTGCTGATGCATTTATTGCTTCCTTCTGCATAAATTTCCCGAAAGAGTTTGCTATATTGGGAAAACAGCTGTTTCTCTGTGCCTCTGTTTGCATTTCATATAATTGCAATGCATGGCCAGCCTCACACTGAAGTTTCTTTAGCAGAACAAAGAGTTATACAGAGTCTAGTTGTACATCAGTTCTGTGGAGCAAGCATGTTGAACACATCCTCTGTCTCTAAATCAAGAGCTTTAAAATCACTGGGAGCAAGGTAAAGGTGCAGCTTCAAAGTTGTGGAGTGTGATTAATTTTGTTTTTAAAATAGCTGGTTTCTGTGATGCTCTAAGGCAGTTAGAAATCATCAAGCATTTCTCTCCTCTGGTCTATGATTTGTGGGTGAAAATATTTTTCTGCGGAGTAATTGTAACCATTATGTGCATTATAGAGCAATACTATTAAAGATTAAAGCCAGAAATGCGTAGACCTTGCCTTGCACTACTGTATTTGAAAACAGGGTCCTGAGGAGGAAATTTTCTGTCATTCTTCTCTTAGTTCTTCTGTTGGCATTCTCACCCTCACCTGAAAAAACCACTACATCAGTGGTAACTACAGCAAATTTAGCTAGTTGGAGATAAAGTGTTTGTTTCTATTATGGTGATGGGACCTGTGGATTTTATATCTGCTGACTCCTTTTATTAAATATTTGACCAAGTTTTATTATTTCTAATGGGTTTACTTCTTAGAAACAATGGAGCTCTGTTAGTTTTCCTGGGAGTTATGAGTGCTTAGTCCCACTGAAGTTTTAAGCCAAGGAATCTGACAGTTGCTGGATGTTCTTTTTGAGAAGCATCAAAGGACAAGGATTTGATGATCGTTTCTGGGTGAAATATCAATCTTTGTGGGCCCATATGACACTCAGAAAAACTTCCGAGTAAAGATTAGAAAATATTACTAGTTTTTAAACTATTTTTTTCCTAGAAATTTTTAACAAGAAGGAACAGATTCTACCTTTATCTATCCAGTACTACATCACGATCTAGTCCTATTTACTTAATTGTACCATGTGCTACACTCAACCCAGGCTACTACAATATAAACTACTTTTTATATCTTAGAATCATAGAATAGTTTGGGTTAGAAGGGACCTTTTAAAGGTCATCGAGTCCAACCCCCCTACATTAATCAGGGACATCCTCAACTAGATCAAGTTCCCCAGAGCCCCGTCCAGCCTGACCTTGAATGTTTCCAGGGATGGGGCATCTACCACCAACCTGTTCCAGTGTTGTAAAAAACTTCTTCCTTTTATCTAGTTGAAATCTCCCTTCTTTTAGTTTAAAACCATTACCCCTTGTCCTATCACGGCAGGCCCTGCTAAAAAGTTTGTCCCCATCTTTCTTATAGGCCCCCTTTAAGTACTGAAAGGCCACAATAAGATCTCCCCGGAGCCTTCTCTTCTCCAGGCTGAACAAGCCCAACTCTCTCAGCCTGTCTTCATGGGAGAGGTGCTCCAGCCCTCTGATCATCTTTGTGGCCTCCTCTGGACCCCCTCCAACAGATCCATGTCCTTCTTGTGTTGGGGGCTCCAGGGCTGGACGCAGGACTCCAGGTGGGGTCTCACCAGAGCGGAGTGGAGGGGCAAGAACACTTGAACTCATATTTGAAGAGGTGCGCAAGTAAATACTGTAACGGTGCAAGAGCAGTGGGCAAGTCAACTAATACAGATGCTGAGGATGCTATATTGTGTCATATTCAAACTCTCCCACTAAAATGTGTCTCTGATTTCTGACTGTGCATATCAAGATAGAAAATCTGGAGCGCCAGACATATTAATACTTAGATTGTACAGAGGTGTATGCTCGTGAGAAGGCAGGTGGTAACAAGTGTTACCTTCTTTGTTTTTGTTTTCATAATCCTAGCTTATTTTCCATACATTATGCGATAGAGGATCCCTAATGGGGCAAATCAATATCGAGAAACAGAGACATGGGACAGAAGGAGAAGGCGGGTATTATGATGATGACTTTTTCTTGTTTATAAAATAGGGGAGATGTAGTGGAGGTGTCGACCTATTTCCATTTCCTATATGGAACCATATAAGCATTGTCTGCAAGTTTGTAGATTATTTTAATATATATACGTATGTATACATACGTGATTTCTGTATCAAGTTAGACTTTGAAATTGTGACATAGAATGGGCTGTATTTAGCATTACTTTTAATGAAATTATTGTTTTGGTTTTATTGTGGGGTTTTTTTGAGGATAGGAAAAAACCTAAGTATCTACAGAGGAAATTGAAATGCCAACTATTTAGTCTTAAAGAGCAAAATACTCCACTGTCTTAAGTAAATTATTCACAATAGTTTTCCGCCTATCAGTCAAGCTCCAGCATAGTGAAAATTGACTCCATGATGCTGTTTAGATTTTGCTTGTAGTTTTAGGAAGCTATGATTATGGGCTTAGGGTTTCTAATTGAGCAAAAAGATTTCTTCAGTTTTGACTTTGCCATTTATAAAGTCATAACTAATAGGAAATAACAGCAAAACTGGCTTCAGCAAGGACGCTCTGGCAGGGTCTTACAGACACAGTCACGGCTGCCAGGGCTCTGGCTGCAGGCAATTTGATGTCCTTGTCACATTCTGTGCTTGATGACCAGCAGTTTGGGTTGGACTATTCATCATGCCAGCGGCAGTAAATGTTACTGTAATATCACAGAAAGATGGCAAAACTTTCATTAAAAAAACACGAAGTAAAGCAAAGAAGAAAGGAAAACCTTAAAATGAAGTCATTCAAGAGAGAGTTTTCCAGGCCAGGCACTGAAATGTTTCCAAGTGTATCTCATAGATATATATGCAAATGTGTACGTACATGTGCATATATGTATGCAGTCAAAGAGAGGATGATTTAGGAAGAAGAACTCTAGAGAGTGTGAGGAGAGTATGGTATGGCATTTATTATTTTTTTGATTTATAGTAGCTCAGCAGCTATCACAGAATGAGAAAATAATTACTGTGTGTAACAGGAAAGATTCTGTTGTGCTTTAGGACTTTCCCTCCAAAGACGCAGCTTTCCCAAAGACGTTTATTTTTTAAAGAGTAAATAATCTATAAAACCTTAGTTTTCAAAAGATGTGCAACCACACCTTCAGTAAGGTCATGTTCAATAGTGTCCTGTCTATTGAAGAGGGTGCTCGGATGCCTGTAGTCCCTTCTAGTGACAGCTGAGAGCAGGTAGTGTCTTCCCTCTGCTCTCGGAATGCTTATCAAAATAGAAAGGCTTTAAAGATTTCTGTCCTTTTTAGTACTTTTAGCCCAGTATTGTTTCTTCCAACAGTTGTTTTCACATTTAAAATCTTTGCTACTGTACAGCTAAGTGGATCAAAAACTACTAAAGCATTTGGGGATTTTCTTACTTAAGAGATGAAAAGGTTGTGATATGATAAATTAGGTTTCAATATCAAGCACTCCTGGAAAATTTGGTTTAAATGAAAGACAAACTGTCAGAATACTCTCTTTTCTTGTCTAAGCAACATTGCTGCCGTTTAGACCTTGGTGTTTCAGAAATAATCAGAAACTTGTTAGCAGAAGGCTGTCACAGTGACATAAATCATGTCAAAATGAATAGGAATCTTAGGTTTCTTAATAACAATTAAACGCAGGCAGCTTTGGCTTGAATAATTGAAGTACAGGAGAACATGTTCACTGAATAGTGGTACGGGCGCTGAAGGAATGAATCCTAAAATAGCTGACATTCAATTCTCTGTAAATACCACATCTTGTAAATGCATGGCTGAAAGCAAAATGAAGGAGGGAAAGGGTAAGAAAGGAGCATTTCCCTGCTTTGTGACATATAACAATAGAAACTTTGCATTAAAAATGAAACTTTGCATGTGACTACAACATTAAATATAACTTCCACAGGATTTTGGATGTTATACTTTTAAGTCTTTAGTGGCACCTAAGCTCAGCTGCTGACAGGCACGGTTCTATGATAGCAGATCAGCCCTCCTGCGGTACTCAGCAGTATCACGTTGGTCTTGATCAGACTTGGGTTCGTGATCATATTATGTCAGTTTAGCCAGAGGGACAATCTGGATTTAGACTGGTACTGTGTTCTCGGTCACCTTTATGCTGCATGGGAGAACGGACAATATCAGTTGTAGTGGAACCCTAGAGTGCTGGGGGCATATGATCCAACATTAGAGCTGCTAGTGTAAACTCAATCTGCCAGCAGGTTGGTTTTTTTTTTTTTTTCAAAAAATGGATTATCGAAAAAGACAGTCTTGACAATTGTCAAGAGATTGTCAACATTATACCATGTTTTGCATCAGTCTTGTTGTCTTAAAATACATTCTTACTCAAGTCGATGAAAACCCATCGAAACATCTATGAGGAAAGAAAGTAGATCACTGAGAAAAAAGGTAAGCGTAAGGATCTGTCTTCCCCTAGGGAAAAAAATAAATAAAAGATGGTAAAGATTAAAGGATTCTGCTGCTTCTGCTCAACACTCATTATCTTTGAAGTAACTCATGATACTTCAGAACTATTCAAAATTTTTCATGAACTCCTCCAACTTAAAGGCTCTCATACAATGTTCCCAGCCTTATAATCAAAGCTTTCCTCTTTATTCCAAACAAGCACTTTGTGCCGGGTCTTCAGTCTATTCCTTGAACATGTGTCAATTCTTACTCCTCTCGCATGCAATTTAAAACTGCCAATCCTGTGAGGATGTTCCACTCAAAATAAGTGCTGCAGATCTGGCCTTCAGCAGGGACACTGCCGCACTGCCCATTTGTCATTATTGTTATTTCTGTTAACCAGACAGCTGAGTCAAAATTTGTACACCTGAACAGACCTACAGAAACGAATGGGGCTGCATGTGTGGGAAGGCAGTATTTTATGAGCTCTGTGGCTACAGAGAAGTCAGTAGAAGTTTTGCCATTTGCCTTAATAAGGCTCTATTATATTCTTTACCAGCCAGAATGTCCTAAGCAATCCTTAAGATCTTAGTCCTAAGGACCATTGTTCCTTAAACTCAGTGCCTGACCAAAGAGTGAAAACAAGTGTTTTCTCATTTTTTTTAACTTGAAGCAGTAAATTTACCATCAAATCTTGTACTGAGAAAAAATTTAAGTCTTACATATTGTTGTAGCGGTGCCTGATTCACAATAAATTTAAATACACTTCTTAACTAGCTTTATTATCAATAATAGGAAGAATAACAAACAGTTGTTTAATTTTATCCTGAATTTAAGTATTCATCAAGGACAGTCTCTGAATAAAATAATGACATTTTGAAATGATGACATGGTGACATGACTTTCATCAGAATCTCTGTATCTTGTCAGATGTCTGTTGGCATACAATGCACACCCCAAATAGGAATACTGTTATTTTTAATGTCATGTCCTGGTTTTGGCTGGGATAGAGTTAATTTTCTTCCTAATAGCTGGTATAGTGCTGTGTTTTGGATTTAGGATGAGAATAATGTTGATAACACACTGATGTTTTATTGTTGCTAAGTAGTGCTTATACTAAGTCAAGGACTTTTCAGCTCCCCGTGCTCTTGACAGCGAGGAGGGGCACAAAAATTTGGGAGGGGGCACAGCCAGGACAGCCGGCCCAGGCTGTCCAAAGGGATATTCCATACCATATGGCGTCATGCTCAGTGTATGAGCTGGGGGGAGTTGGCCGGGGAGGGATCCCTGCTCAGGGACGGGCTGGGCATTGGTCAGTGGGTGGCTGATGCATTGGGCATCGCTTGTTTTCTGTATTCTCTTACCATTCTTCTTCTCTCTTCCTTTGCTATCCTATTAAACTGTCTTTATCTCAACCCATGAGGTTTTTTTTCGATTCTCTCCCCATCCCACTGCAGGGTGAGGGCGAGCGAGCAGCTGTGTGGTGCTTGGTTGCTGACCGGGGTTAAACCACGGCAGTCATCATAATCTAAAATCACCCTTCATTTCTTCACAATTATTAACAATCAATGATGTTTGGTTAGATGATAACTATCATATAAATTTTTAATCTATCAATAGATTAATTAGTTTTTTACCTCCATAACTCTGCTATGCTTTTCAGACCAGTGAATATCTCAGATTAGTCAAAGTATCCCTGAACCATTTTAGCCTCTATTTTTCACTCCAATTTTATCTTCATTTAAATTGTTTCCATCAGTGTCCACAACTGCTGGATTTTTACAAAAAAAAGATAAAGGTGGCATCATTAGGCAAAGATGTAGTAAATTGCCCTACATAAGTGTAGAAAGGGAGAAAGGCAAAACTTGAAAAATAGCAAGTACCATTAATATCTAAGTCTGAGGTTTTCAAAAAGTAGTGGTTGGTTTCGGACTAATAGAAAAGTAGCTATAACAAAAAAAAAAAAAGAAAATCTCTTTAATTTAGAGTTTGGAATCTTGAAGCTGTAACCAGTATTAAATTATTGCACTAATATAATACATTCATTTAAGTAGGAAGAGAGTTCATAAAACTGTTCAGAGCTTCATCAGGATGAAAGGTAACCAAGCTGTCTGTGGAGGATTCTGTGCTTAGTAAAGCTAAGGAGCAGTGACGTTCGGTGGTTTAAAATATCTGGTGGGATCAGCTTTGAACTGATGAACTGTGAGCTGTGGTGAGTAAGGGAACTGTGGCTAATGGGTACAGCACCTTTAATGAGAAAAAGCCTCTGCCTTGAATCTGTGAGTGGGTGTCCAGGAGCAAATGAGATGTTCCTCATTCCTCAAGTTCAATAAAAAGAAATGAGCCACAGTGGGACAGTACAGACAGCTGGCCAGGACACCTAACCAACTGCTGCAGTCCCAGCAGAGTCCCTGGGAAAATTCACACAAATGGATGTCCAAAACACAGGGACTAAAACCTGTAATTTACAGAGAGTAGGTGGGAAAGGCAGAAGTTGACTCAAGCCTCAAGTTGCGCCAGGGGAGGTTTAGGTTGGATATTAGGAAACATTTCTTCACTGAAAGGGTTATCAGGCACTGGAACAGGCTGCCCAGGGAAGTGGTGGAGTCACCATCCCTGGAAGTATTTAAAAGACGTGTAGACGTGACACTTAGGGACATGGTTGGACTTGGCAGTGTTAGGTTAACGGTTGGACTCGATGATCTGAAAGGTCTCTTCCAACCTAAACGATTCTATGATTAAAAGGTGGTATTCTGGAAGTCTTCAAGCTGCCATTGAAAATATTTACCTGGTGTGGGCAGGCATCTCGGAAAGGGTATGAAGCATTCAGGTCGCAGCTTAAACCTTAGGATGAGGTCTGGATGAGTCATGGTCTTTGTGTTTTATGTGTAGTAGCCCCTGAATCTTTCTGGAGAGTGGCAGTGCGGAAATAGGAAAATCACAGTCTGATGTGAACTGGAGGTAAACATTAAACAGTGGGAAAGAAGGATTCACTTTCTTCTTCGTTCATCCAGAGCATGACATGCCTAAGCTAAGCTAATGAAAAAGCAAATTCTTCAATATAAATGACAAATGAAAACAATGAGAACCGCATTTTGTCTTTTCATAGCTGTTAAAATAGCCTCACACAGACTTTCTGACAGCAGCTCAGACCTTGTACCCACACCAGTTAGTCAGATGAGATTAAAATTAAATAACGAATGAGAATGAGAAGCAGCGTAGCACAGCCGTTCACCGTGACAGAAGCGCAGCGTTTGAAGAAATAACACACTTGAGTGGTCCAGCGAATAACACTATCTGCTGGCAGTCAGCTGTACCGTTCGGAGTAGTTTGTGCTTTGGGTAATGAGTTTCCTTGGTGATTCATTGGCAGGTGATCCACGGAGGGAAATGTGGGAGAATAGCAGGCAGGATCCTGGAACCAGGTGGTATCCTCCAGTGATAAACACCGCTTCAGGACTGTAATAATGGTATAGAAATCCGGCAGACATAAAAGCCTTTCACAGCTCTAAAAGCATTGAAATATGCCAATTTTAGCAACAAGATTTCTTATGAGCTTTCAAGCCATATGGCCATATGTTTTCCATCACCTACTTGTCAGTTTAAAGAGAAATAGTAAATTTATAAGGCACAATAATTCAGCAACGTCTGCAGGGACTGTGTGCAAATGAAAAGAGAGATGTCCTGGGATACTTAGCACACCCACAAAGGGAAATTGTAACAGGCTTCAGGCTTTAAATTGAAAAAAATAAAATAAGGGGTAGATGATTTTGAAATTAGCAGTTGTCATGTTCTGATCATACTTTGTATGATGGTGCTCACCAGCTCTGGTCAAGCTTTCAAATGAAATCCAGTTAACTTTGTTTCCTGTGGAAATGAAGTATCCAGTGTTATTACACTGTGCGTGTTTAATTGGATGCGTGCGTGCGTTGCGTGGGGCCTGTCTTTGACTTGATAACATTTGAAAAAATCTAATTTCATTCAGATTTGGCGGAGGGCGGACTCCTCAAAGGTATTACATTTCCACCTGCTTCATGAAAATTCATGACTGGGGGGGGGAGGGGGGGGGGGAAGAAGCTTTTTAGTGGCTGTACAGAGGGAAAAGCCATGAGAAAGAGGATCAACAAAATTCACTTAGGAGCGTCCAGTCAGCTGCAAATTGCAACTGAAGCAAGAGTCTCATGTTTGTTAATATTTTGCTAAGTATCTAGAGCTGTATTTGTCTTGATTAGTACACATTTCTTTACGTTCCAGCTGAACATAGTTGAGCACCTTTAGCTCGAATTTTTACATAGCTGAGTCAATACCTGGTATAGAGTCGAGTCCTCGACTCTATCCCAATATACTATTGCTTTATAACAGACATACAAGAATTAACAACTTATAAATCACCCAAGTAGTCAGTAAAATAGTTGTCTGTGCTTAGTCACTGATAGAAAATTCTAAGCATTTCACTAAAGATTTCAGATGAATTAAGGCTTTTAAGGTTTTCTTTTCTTTTTACTTTTTCATTTGACTTTGCTGGTACAAAATAGCAAGGTGATATTTTTGAACATCCTTTCTCTTTTCAAGGTAATAATAATAATCTAATCTTACCTGTACAAATAGGGGATAATTGCAGGGAAAATAAAGTAGCTATCAATTATTTTCATTGGTAACTATATTCTTTTATATTCCTTTTATATATTTAACATTTCATATTTGGTTCTTCACAGAGAGTCTCTTTTAGAAAATGATAAGCTTATAAGTAGTGGTCTTGTTACCCACATTTATGGCAGAGAAAACGCTTTCCTACAATTTTAATGTGTTTGGGTTTTTTTGAGTCTTTGTTTTACCGAGCTGTGGTTGGCTTTACTGCATCCATAAAAGATATCAAAGTTTCTTACAGCTCTGTTTCACAGCCATTATTTTTTTCGGCTGAATCAGTCCTCTGTTCTGCTTCATAAGGCAGGCACGGCAGCCAGTGTCGCTGCACAGCAGATGGGAGGGAGTAAGTGCTCGGCAGCCCAGGCTGCTTTAGAGCCGAAGGGGTGAAATCAGACAGCTAAGGGAAGTTCAGACTAGGGTTTTCAATCTCTCCAACAGCAGCAAGCCCCCTGCTTTTCTGCACTTGTACTCTATTGCACTACCACGTGCAGAGTGACGATGGTGCAGCACGTGAGGTGGTTGAGATCAGACAACTAATTCTTCTGAAAAATAAGGAAGGGAAAAAAAAAAAAAAAGAAGTTGTTTTTCAGCTGGACCATCTCTGAGCCATCCAGCTTCGTCAACTGTTGTGCCCACAGAGTGGGCAGGGAGGAGGACAGGCTGGGAAGAGATCCAGGACAGGAAAGTAGGGAACAAAAAGGTGCTTACACCAGTAGAGCTTTTGGAGTAAAAAGGCTGTGCTCCACTCCTTTGTGATAGGTCAAATTTGTGTGGGGGTGGCAGCTGTGTTGTGGGGGGGACAACCTAGGCTGAGGAATTAAGGAATTAATTTTACTCTAGGATAGATTATAAGCATAAAGTCTCCTTCCGTCCAGCTGATGTCAGTAGTGTATCGAATATTTTATTAGGCAATAGCTGTATAAAATATGACTAAAGAGAACCCTTTGAAATCTTACTGCAGTACACAGCTAGTATTGTCACAAATGACGCCACAGTCTGCCCTTGTCAGCAAAGACGGAGTGGGCCATGAAAACTAGGACCACTGCCTTTAGAGGCATTTTCACCTATCACTTTTGAGTCTGGAAAAGTAATATAAGGGAATTTGTGCTGCACTTGCCTGTGTTTGAAGAAAGTGGCTCACGTCCTAAGCTGCCATGAGAAATTAAGATCTTAACTTTCTAAATAAACACGGTGGGGGTAATTGAGATTGGCATGCTCATTCATGAGAAGAAACACAGAAGATATTGGCATTTACACTTAAATTGCACATCCCATGTGTGGGATGTACCATGCGGCTGTGTTTGCCTACACCAGACCATGTGTTAAGTTGCACTTCTAAGCTCTAAAGGATACTGTAAATTACTGAGCACTCAAGAGTTCAATAATAGGAACTAAATGCAGTCAACACTCAGCATGACCCAAACACTAAAAAAATCATGCCTATGCTCATGGTCACATATTTAGCAAAGATATTACAGGCTTTGATATTGCATTAATATAAACTTCCAAAGCAAAGTGCCTAAGCTTTGCAGTTAACTTGGAAGGTCTGGCTACGCTTGTTATTGCACGGAGCTTCAAAATCAAAATGAGTAGCAGAAGGTGTCCCACAGACCGGAGGGGGAGCAGGCCTTGTGCCCCTCTGTGGGGGGACTATTAAGCAGATGCAGATGTCTCGGGAAACGTAGCTTGTCTTCCAGCCAGGGCTGTCCCCTCGCTTTTCTCAGAACAGCAGTTTGTGTTTTAAGCTGGATCAGTTCACGGCTTGGTTGACTGCAGCTCCCAAGCAGTTGTGCTCACATAAACGAGAGAAACGTAGTGGTGGGCAGATGCAGGTGGGTGGGCGAGAGATGGGAGGTGTCATTTAGATGACATCTGTGGAAGCACAGCCACATCACCTAGCTATGTTGTCCTCATGAATACAGAGAAAAGGACAGGATTATTCATATCTAACTAAAATTTAAGGTGCCTGTTTAGAGGACAAGACAATGCACGAGGCAACCTGTGGCAAAGTGCCAATCACCGTAAGCATCTCAGCACCTTGTCAGCTCGGGAGCATGGTCTGAGTGGCACGAACACAACTATGGGTGCTCTGGCAGCTGTGGGCAGCAGTGGGTGCTGATCTGTCTGCACATCTGTCTGCACAGAAATATCATGCATGTGTTTGGTTTGTAGACCTCTTATTCATGACTACGAACTATTTAGTTAATGAAATCTGTTGAAAGCCAATGCATCCCCGAGTCCATCACTTTGTCCCCTTGCTGAGCTCTCACATTGCCAGGAAGTAGTTTTACTTTTCTGTCATTAATGTATGTATATAAGCACATATATATGAGACACATCAACTGCATTACATTACGCTGCTTGCCAGATGGCAGAACATGACATAAGAAAGACTCTTTTGGTGAAAAATCATACAAAGAGGAGTCAGTGTTTTAAGTTAAGGATTTAATAGTCCTTTGATGATGATGAAAGTTATTATTCAGAGAAGAAAGTGTTTCAGAGTGAAGTTTGCGGAAATTAAAACACTAGGTGGTACAGCCATCTGATTTAATTTATAATCTTTTTGTCACGGTGAACATTATATTTCCAATTCAGTAGCAGTAATCTAATGTGCTATGATGTTGGCTAATGATTTCTCAGATATTCCATATTCACCAAAGCTTTTGTCTTTACATCTGCTCTATAGATGAATTTGCATTTTAATTAAAGTGTTTAAATGAGTGATATTAAAGCCTGGAAAAGGGAACATAATTTTCACATCCTCTCTAATGTGATTTTAAAACACTGACTTTAATCCACTGTATAGCATTAAAGATATAATCAATTTATGTTTATTGTTTTCCAGCTTATTTAATAGTTGCTGTATTTTAATTAAGAATTTTAAATGTATTTACTTTACATTAATACAATATAAACTACGTTGTTATAGCATAGCTACTACATCCTGTGAAATGTATGACTTCAGTGAATCTTTATGATCTTGCTATCCTACAGTGTCACCAAAAATATTAAAACTAAAACTTTGATTAAGTATAAGGATCATAAATTACAGTTTCATAAAAATCAGTAACTGATAAATTAAATACATTTCATCTATCACTTCAAGAGGTTTTGTTCCATCTCTTTCTTACATTTTTGACTGAACAGCGAAAGCATAAAATCGTGACAAACACTGATTAAATAGTAGAATAGCAGAGAAAGACAGTCAACTCCCATTTAGACTTAAATATATAACGAACATCCATTTTCAGGGTGCCTGGATGGCCCTAAAGGAGTGCTCGTAAGATTGGCACTTTCAGTTTGTCTCGTTCAGGAAAGCTCTGCTAGGATCTCTAGAAATTTTGCTAGAGGTCCAGCAAGATGGCCACATCATGCTCGCTCTCTTACTGTTTCTGTCTTAAAAACTTTAATTCCACACAACTTCTCCTTGAAGGGCTTTTCTTTTTTTGCTGTCGGTGTGACAGAGATCCCTTATGTTCCAGTAAAGAATTCTGTCTACAAAGATAGGGGATAAAAATCACTCTCCTATTAATCATTCAAATAATGAAGGAAACCAGTAGCATTTAAGGCAACTCACCTGTGAAATTCTTCATTTGCATTCCCTCTAGGAAGCAGGCTTTCCTCCACAGCTGATGTGCCTTGCACATGTGCTTTAGCTTCTCTTCCCAGAGCAGATGTTAGTGTTTCTTATCTTGAGCGAGACTGAAGTCTGTTTACCCCATGGTAATGGACTTACTGACCTGTGTCAATAAGGCCCATCTTTTCCTATCTCTTTGATTGTAGAAACGCAGTTCTTCCCTTTGTTTCTCTAACCTTCCAGTGTGTCACTGTTTAACTTCTCAAAAGACACATTCTATCACGCAAAATGGATTTCTTTTGGCTGATACACAATGCTTACTTGATTCAAAGTCATTCAAGCAAAACACGTAAGTGGAATTCAGAATTTTCCTACGGACTCATCGCATCCTTGGCTTGCATCCTATACTACTTGTGCCAGCAAACAGAAAGTTAGTGTCAATAAAAATGCATTGCTAACAAGAAGTTTTTAAGTGATCTGCAGAATACATTTTTGAAATGGAATTTTGAAATGTTCTCAGACTGAGTATGATCACATACCATTGTATCAGCCTTTTGGACGTACAGTTATTATGAACTGAATAAAACATTTCCTTCAAAAATACCTAGTATTCTGAAAGAACTGATGTGTTGGGCGATGTTTGTTCTTAATTAAGAGTCTTCCATAGCTTCATTAAGCATTCTGTATTACAGTTTTAAACTACACAGCATATATTTTAGTAATAAAAACATATTTCAGATGCAAAAATACTGATGAAACTTATTTTTTGTGTTGGGAATTCCTTACACCATGACATAATGTGTGTGAAAAGGGGGGGAGAAAGCTAAATTCACTTTGTATTGGATAGAATCATAGAATTGTTCTGGTTGGAAGAGACCTCCAAGATCATCGGGTCCAACCATTAACCTAGCATTACCAAGTCCCCCACTAAATTGTATCCCTTAGGGCCTCATCTAAACGACTTGCTTTATGTTTTTGTGGAACCATGGATCAGACCTGCCATTGCGTTGTGTGTCCCATGAGTTAGCCTGAAGCAGTTGATGAAGTTGTGGGTTTCATGACGGTGCATCAACTGCTGCTTTCTCAGTCTAAACCTGTAAAGGAGGTCTTGGAAGTCTGGGTTGCTCCATGATCTTGACTGTGTTACTCTGCTATTCAGTGCCTGCTTTTTCTGTTTCTCTGCCTGCAGGGACATAGATAGGTTGAAAGCATAACTTAAGAATAATTATATCTCCACTGTTTCACTCCCTGGTAATTTCCTCGAGGGTAATTTCGTCAGCAGTCAGGGTGCCAGCGATAAGGCCTTTGGACAATCGGATTGCAATGACTCACTTGCTGTCCCCGGTTAAGGTGGTGTTTGGATTTGTACAAATTTGCCTCGATATCTCCCTCTGCCTGCATGCATGGTGAAGTATATTGAGTAGTTTAAGATGTCTCAGCAGTGACCAGTTTAACTGTAAATAAAGACTGCTTTTAGAAGAGGTTAGAGTTATAAATGATTTTGACCGAGAATATACAATTGGCCATAAGACGAGATAGTGTTCAACTGGAAGAGGTATGTGGCAAAAGAAAATACGAATTTTCCTTTCTGTTCCCTCTCCCATTGTCATCCGGAGTATTTGAAAGCAAGAAAGGAAAGTTGCATATTAAAATAAGTAGTTTTAGCTTTTGTTCCATAAAGAGTTAGTTTAAGGCTTCAGGTTACAGCAAATTAGTAATAATGTCTAGTTAATATAGAAAACAATGGATATGAATCAATTGACAGTTTTTTCAATTTTAGGATAAAACCAGCTTTTACACTTTTTGTCAGTATTTGCAATGTTCTTTTCCTCTGTGCTATTAGCAAATACAGGTTTTCATGGCATTAAAAAATGGCAAATCAGTGGATCCATAATTTTTGTCTTTCCTGAGAAAGATTTAAAAAGTTATTTGAATCTGTTTTACTGCAGGAAGACATTTTAAGAAAGAAATATGTGGAAGAAATTACAAAAATAGGACAAAAATTAAAATTGACACACAATCTTGGTATATATATGAAGAGGTTATTACAAGAATAACAAAATAGGCCCACAAAAAATTATATTTTGGTCCATATTATTAATGTCCTCATTTTCTAACTCTATTGACTTTATCATAGTTAATATTCAAAAAATTATAATACTGATATATAATAATATCGATTATATTATTAATAATATATTATATATCAGTATTATAGAATACTTATTTACAATATGATTTGAAAAGCTAGGGAACTTCCGGTCGGGTTTTTTTTAATATAATCAGAAAATATTTATGTTACTGAAAGTAGTTAGAGTCAAAGCAGAAACTGTTTCAAACACCTGGTTGCTGAACATAATAAACGTTTTTCATTCAGCTCTGCTGTTCTAGCAAAGTGCTTAAGAGGGCAGCAAAGAAGCTCCTAGAAGTAAAAATGCTTTTATTAGGAAAGAAATATAAACTAATAACCAATTTCAGTAGAAAGATTGAAATTATAAAGTGACTGAGAAATAATGATTGTGAACCTAATAGATAGAACACTCCTGAAAATGTGTTTTTCTACAGCCAGAGTCATCTTCCTGCTGCATATTTATATTACCACTAATAGGATTATTGGAATACAGTCAAATAATACTGTTTGCCTTATAGTCATGCTCAATGAAAAATAATACGGCCTGCAGAGTCACTGAAAGATTGTTGAATAAAACGTGTAAGTAATACTGTGAAGAGAGACCCGGCCCGCCAAGTCCCCAGTCCTGGGAAGTCTCCTGGGCTCTTTCGGACACCGTGCTCTCTGCTCTTTGACATGGTGGCTCTTGCTGTCCTAAATGGGGGTGTGGTTCAACAGGCAGGTGAGGGGTCCTCTGCCAGCGTCCCCCCCATAGCCTGGCAATTGGGGTCCCGTGGCAAAGGAGCTACGAGCTGCCAGCTGGAAAGGGTCTTCAGCGCCGTCTCGTCCTGGGCTGCTGCTCGGTCCACTCGGTTATTGTGCAAAACAAACCTGCCTCCTTTTCTTCTCCCTGCATCCCATTTTTGGAACGTCACGTGAAAGTGGAGCGAGTGGAGTCCCCAGCTGCGAGCAGATCAGGCCTTCCCCGCGCCCCTCCGACCCGCGGCTGAGCCCGCTGGCTCCCCGGCAGCCCCAAATGCGGAATCCGGCGGGTTTAAAGTGCCTCCTGGCTTGGGCAATCAAATTGCTTTTTGGAAACATGAGCATCTCCTGTCTAAACTGGGGTTTTGATACTTTGAGTTCAGCCTAAACAACGTGCCCTGAGTCAAAGAAATATTTGTGGCTAAGCAGGATTTGAACGTAAATCCCTCTGTGGCGAGAGGCAGTGCTTAAATCATTAGGCCATGTTTTTCTCTCTGAAAATTATCCATAGGAGAGCTTTTTTCTTGTCTAGTATCCATGCCATGACCAGAATGTAAATGAAGGAAACTTTATGATTACCAAGACTGACATGTTAGTATATTTTAAAACAAGAGCAGGTACTCGAAGATGTGGTTTTACTGTTAGGAAAGAGCCTTTAGAGACCCTAATCCTATAAAATGCCGCACCATAGGAGAGCAACCCGTCAGACTTGATTTTGCTCAATGAAGTTCTCCCTCTGCTTCCGATCTCCTCCTGTGACGGCCTTAACAACGCACTCTTGTTTCAGCTTCTTATCGGGGTAGCTCAAAACTTCTTGCTGTCTCTCTCTTAAACCATTGACTGTATTCTTAAACTCACCAAGCAGATTCAACTCACCATCATTGATTAAACTGAGACACCTGTGGCAAATTAGCACTTCGAGGATTTTTTAAAAAACTTTTAAACTTTTTACAATTTTTAAACTATCTGCAACTTTAGGCGACACCTTAATGTATTTGGTGACAATTCATCTCCGCTTTCCCTTCTGATGCTGCTCATATACTATGAACTGTCTGATGCTCTATCTTTAGAACAGCTGTGCAGTAAAACGGACCTTGCTTTTCACTGCAGCTTCTGGAAACTTTTCTTCATGTTAAATAACAGTAAGGAGGAAAAAAAGAAACAGATACTAGAGGAAGATACACTGACCCCCCAAAATACAATAGAATAGTATTTGGTTCACTAACTTTTCTGTTCTTCAACCATAAATTCAGGTTTTTCTTGTACAAAGTAAAAAAGCATGGGAGTTCTAAAATTTGAACTCACAGGTGGAGAACAAAAGATATTTAACACTGAGAAGTAAGGAATCAGCTTTTATGGAATATGTTTTGCATCTCCTCAAAAAATGCATATATCATAAATGAGATGTAGAATATGAGAAGTGTCACACATCTATTATAAAAATGCACCCCATGGTAAACAACTGCTTCTGGTCACATTGACTGAAAAATCCTCTTTGTTCATTGTTGGTTTAGGTTTTTTTTCTTTTTTACTTTTTTTTGGTTGTTTATTTTTTAAATAGTATCAAAAAACAAAGTTATCTATAACTCCAAAGTTGTGAGGAAAATGATAAATGAGCCTATATAGGTTGCATTAAAATTCGGGAATAAAATGATTGTCTTTTTTTCAGTTAAATTACCAAGCAAAAGAAATTGCCTGACATTAATTTGAATCCATTTTTTTACGTTCCTGCTGTAATAGTACTGTTTGTCATTTGAAAATGTGTTGCAATATTCCTAAATAACTCATTTTAAAACGTGCTATAATATTCCTAAATAAGTAATATGTCAAGGGAACAGTGTTTGAGCGTTCAATAAATGTAATTAAATGTCATTCTACTCCCTGCATTGTTCCAGCTAGAGCATATCTGCTGACTGAGGGAGATAAGGTTGTTTCTTTGGGCCACACCATGGCAAGATGCTGAAGGAAGACGTAGATGTCAGTGATAAGGTTGAAACAGGTGGAGCTAGGCTGCTAGACCTGGAATATATGCTCTTACCTAAACCTACGTGAGAATAGTCTTCATGCTTACGATACCTAAAAAATTGTTGGAGATGTTTAGAGACCCACCACCTACTCCACATACCTGCTAGCAGGTCTGGCGGCTTTCCACACTACTCCCAGCTGGGGAGACTTTGTGCCGTGGAATCCGTGGGTCCTTTGCAAACAAAGCTTATCCCATCGCACCAAAGCGGATGAGAAGCAGGGAGAAAAGCAGGAAACACTACGGTGTGCTCGTGTAGGTGGGGTCTGGGTCTGTACGGGAGGTAGCAGGGAGGAGGATGCGGTGCTCAGGGCATCCTCCATCAGTGTAAGCACCGCAGCTGCTCTTAAAAGCTGGTCACAAATAGCACCGTGTAACAAAAGCCCTCTACTGTTGTGGAGCCTCAGAACACATCACAGGAGTTATTTTATAGAGCTAATGAAGCCATGGGTGGCTGGAAGTACGAGGACCCACTTTATGTTTGTTGGAGCTCACACTGGTGGGATCCTGGGTCCTGGATCTGAGGTCTCCCGTCTGACCTCGCCGTAATTCCTACATGGAGTGCAGGTTACTGAAGGTATTGGTTTGAAGGTTATTATTTTTCATCGCAGTATTGGATCTAGTAACAAAATCAGTTTGATAAACAATAAATTACATCACATAATATTTAGTGAGCTAGATGACCTTTACGTAGATAATACCTGTTGTTTAATGTTCCAATATCTGAATAGTAAATACCTTATCTTACCAAGTCAACGGAGTATAATACATATGCTATAAAATATTGTTATTCTAGTACTAATACTGTTATTTTTGTCCTTCTAAATGCTACTTAAAAGCTCGGTTTGTTGGATTAGGTTTTTCTCTAAAACTGTATATAGTCAAAAGTGTTTTATTGTGACTAGGCTTAAACATTTTTTTTCAAAAAACCCTGAAACTGTAGTCCTGCCCACATAACCAATCTTGTTTGTTCATTACAATTCGAAGGGTGTAGATATCCTACAGTTATGAACCTAGGAAAGTATTAGTCAAATAAAGAAAAAGTAGGCTATTGTTCAGATACCAGGTGTGTTAATGAAAGGTAATTATGTTGACTGAAAATAAGTAAAAGCTCCATCCAGCAGACATGTACATTTTTTCTATCACTCCCAGTAACAAATGCCTTTTAATACAGTGGAAAATTACTAGGCAGGTCTGAAATAACTAAGCAATTACTGAAGGCTTTGTTTAAAATTCCTCAAGAGAATGTCACAAAGAAAATGATTCCCATTATTTTGACAATGAATACAGTACAGCCGTTGCACGTGAAAAATAAGCTCACATTTAACTATCAATTAGCAGCTTTTGATACTCTGAAATTGTTTCAGCATTAATGTATTGATTCATGTATCTGTCTAAATATACCTGAAGAAAAAATGGGAAGAAGCTCAAGTTCTAAACTACTGCATGTTGAATGAGGGTATTGCAGGGGAACTTGGTTCTTGTTTAATAGTCAAACTACTGGGCTCCTTATTTGTATCGCCTGAAAACCTGGCTTACGGGCAGGTGCCTTTTTCTCCTGCATGTGAGCTACCAGAAATATTGCCATTCAAAGCAACAATTTAGGAATTAAAAAAGGAAGTGGTACACTATGTGTCTCTCCTTTTTTTTTTTTTTTTCTTTTTTTGTTTGTTAGAAGTCAGACTTTGAGTTCAAAGGTAGTTTTAAAAAGGGTAGGGAGTCTTTATTTTGGCTTTTTGTACCAAATGTATTTTATACTGAAAGCCCATCAGGCACAGGTCTGTGCTCAGTACTGAAAGGGTCTTCCAATATGTACGCCCGGCACGCAGAAAATGTAACTTTCACATTCGGGGAGCTAAACCTCCGGTCCTTCCTCCTGCTTCTGTAGCATCAGTGTGGGGATTCAGTGCTGGGACATGAGAAAGGGTTAAGAGCTCCTGCAGAAGACACACACTCCCAGCTCACCAAAGGGTTTAAACAACCACAAAAAAATTCAGCTATGAAACAGAGGTAACTGGGGATAGGTGTGGTTGCAGGGCCACTTAGCACACCTTCTGATGTCTGGAGCTAACAGGCACAGAGGTGGTGGGCGCTGGCACTGATGTCGGTGGCACACCTCTGTGCAGGGTAAGGCGAAATGTTTCTCCTTTCTTTTGGGTGAAATTGCTGGCGGATAGCCTCAGCAAGGAGCCTGCCGTTTTAGCTGGCAGGAGGAAGACTTCCAAAACTCCCAGCTAAATAAAAAATACCTATTGTTTCTTTGATTAAATCATCCCCTATGCTCACTAAGGTAGGAATTGCACATTGTTATGATAGTGCCTCTCAAAATAATGCACATCACACCTAAAGTTTTAAAGAGATGATTCCTACTTTCAGTTACCACCCGTGTAGCCAATTTGCTTGAACACCCTGCTGTGATTCGATGCACACCCCACTTTAGGCTCCCAGCTATGCAGTAACTGCCTCAGTTGTTAAAAGTAGTAACTATGAAAGCTGGTGGAGCTAGTGGGAAAATAACAAACTTAAAAATGACGGAGTAGGGATGTATTTGTGACACACTATCAACAGCAACTCATGACATGCTCCCTATCAACATTTGACTTGCCCTGTGATTTTTATCTCAAGTGAACAATGTCTTCAGGATTGAAAATAAAAGCAGTTCTGACTTGTCAACAGCAAACACCAGCACAGCTTTATTGTGAGAGAGGAATGTCCTCTTGATGCCTATGTCAAAAAGTTAACTAACAGTGAGACCTAGATCCATAAAAGCACTGCCGTGCGAGAAAATCTGGGTCTAACAACGTACACGGGACAATTATCAGGAAAGCATTTTAAATGGCTTTTGAAGCTTTTGTCTGTGTATGGGATTCGGTAGAGAGAAACAAGTCAGAGGGTTATCCCCATACACTGGGCACCATCGGTGCCACAAATCACGCTAATAAAAGCTTCTCATTTAAAGTTTCTGACAAAACAAGTGAGGCTTTGGACCTCTTCACAAGAGGGAAGATCCCAACAGAAGAGCAAGGGAAGGAAGGAGATTACAGGTCTATTGTACTTTTTAAATGTTTCCCATCATCACCTCAGATAACCATTTCTATCCATACGTATACTCATCCTTCTGTCTGAGAAAAGCAAAGCTAGGTTTTCCATTTATCTGATCGGTTTTAAAACACGAGTACCATAAAGTAGCATGTATATGTACTGCCATATTTTCAAAGCCTGTATATGTCTTTTTGGGTTAATTGTGTAACTGCTGTGACTCTGTCAGGATGGATATGAACAAGAGGTTCCTGTCCAGAGGTTTAGGTTTTACATCTGGAAACAGATGTACATTCCTCTGTCTTTTCATCTGCTCTTTCAGTCATCTGGCAAGTGCATTAATTAAAACCTCTGTACAACCTCCTGAAAACATCTGCTGCATGGGAAATGGCTGTCTCCCACAAAGACTTCTGCGTAAAGGGCTCGTGGTCCTCTCGTATATGCCCTACTGGGTACTTGACAACAAGGGATGCGATTACTAACTAGGAGAAAAGAGATTTCTGTGCTTTGCAGGAGCATGGCAATGGAAACGTTATTTAAACCATTATTATGTTTATTCACTATTCTGTTAATACATGAAGGAACTGTGAACTCATATCAATATTAAACCCACGTACTTTAAATAAAAAAATATTCTGCCAGTCATGTACGACAAGCTGTTTTCATCCTCTTTTATTACTCTTTTGGTATCAATAATGCTTTAGCTTGGCAAAGTCTTGTTTAGTACCTCTTTCTTTGGCTCTTCATTGAAAAACCATTCCTGGGATTTAGAAAAAAAAATATTTTCTAAGAATTTTATTTGCAAACTGTTATAGATTAAACAGGGTCAGTTTGCCTGATCCTGTTCTCTCAATTTTCTTTTTTTCAAACTCACATAGATCTCTTTACCCCCTTTTCAGTGTTTAAATGATGGTTAACCATGTAGGAGACAAAAATAGACAAAGTAATTGCCACTTGTTCCTTTCTCTCATTGTGTCATGCTGTGCTATAAATGTATTTAATCTGGACAGAACCAAAGGGGTAAAACCTAAGTTAATAGCTATCAATCAAAGGCAGGAAGCCTGCAAGAAAGACTGCAGTTCAGGTTCAAATCTACCGAAGGAGGGAAAAAAAAAGCAGTATGGCTAAAACTGTGAGTCTTCAGGGACTTTAAGAAAATCTTCTGATTTCCAGTCAAAACTTACTCATGGGCAGTTTAATTGTTGATGCTTCCTTCAATTTAAATAGCTTGTCTCTCTTCCTTGTATTTATCTGTTTCATTCAGCTGTTGCCAGGGTTAGTACCTTTGCCTATCGTTTTGCTATACCAAGCAAGCCGACCTTTCCTGACCTCTCGCAAAGGGGAAGTCTGCAGTCTCTGTCTGTTCTTGGAAGAGAATAGGATTTTAAAGAAGAGTGAAGTCCGCTTCTTTTCACCTATTCTGACCCAGTCAAAATTAATTTTTCTTGGACTTGGATGGCCAGAGATGTGTACTGGATTTTATATGATAACCTAGTAGCTTCTCATTTCGTGGTATTTATACTTTCTTCTTTCCTGGGAGTTACTCTCCTTGTATATTCTGTAGTGACATATTTCTGATATTCCTTCTTTCACTATTTTTTGCGGAAGTGTTACTTTTACAGGTTTTCTGTAAAGGGAAGTATACTATCATAGCTCCCCAACCCTTGGTCTTCAGAAATATCATTGAAAACAGATTTAGAATGTTCTGACAATTCTTGTACAGTATTAATTAACTGATCATCACTAAAAATTTGAAAAAGCCTCATAACTACACCAACCTTACTGTCCTCAGCTAAGAATCCTATGCACGTAAAATCAAAAAAGAGGTTTGTCCCAAAGGAAATATCATGCAATTCATACACTTTTCTTACTGTAATACTCATGGTGCTTACCATCATTTTACTCTGTATATTTTCATTTTAGTAATTCATTTTAAATGCTGACTTTTGTATTACTTCTGTGTGTATGCTTAATCTTGCATATGCTATAGATCAAATAGGTTGGGAATGGCTCTGAAGATTTATTCTTGCATGGCTGTCAACTTTAAGATTCAACTTGCAAGCAAAAAATATCTGAATGCATCTCACCTGCACTGCTAATTCATTAGCAACGTTGTAGGTTTCAGTAAAAACTTAAATGCTAAGTACTTATGAGATAATCAGGAATAAAATCTAGAGCAGCTTCTGGAGTTATTTAATTTGAACAAGTCAGAAAACAAAAATAAGTTATCAGGTCTGCAAGAATACAGCAGTGTCTTAACTATCTCAGGTGTTACTTGAACATTTTCTACCCTCTAGTGGAAAGTTTCTCTTGCAGAATGGGATTTAACGGACTGCTCTTTATGAAATGTAGCAAACTGGGTAAGAAGTTTATTTCTACTATTACAGGTAAATTGGGAAGATTACTGTGTCATTATTTCTCCCATTCCAGTTTTTTCTTGGTCCCTGATGGATAGTTACGAGGTTTCTTCCAATGTTCTCGGTCTGAATTTCCTGGTTTAAAACAGTCCCTGCCATTGTAGAAGGAAAGTGAAACAGGTTTTGACTGAGAAGAGCACTTCAGAGAGAAGAAAATCACGGCTGAAATTCTGAGACATTCTGAAAGAACTGCTATCTGTTTTATGGACAAAGTTAGCTGAAATACACGTGACAGAAGAGGCTGAAAGTAGTGTTATAACTCTTTGGTTATCAGTAGCCTTTTTGCTCTTCGTTCTGTACAGTGTTGTTCAGTTTAACATAGTAAAAAAAAAATTAACTAAGAGGAGTCCAAACCGAAGCACCAGGTCAATATTGAAGGAGAAGAAAAGTGCATATCCATCTTCTCGTAACACAATTGCCCGCACTAGAGTTTGTCAATTAATGTTTATTAAACCAAT